>CM022299.1:374646090-377200812 GCA_011799875.1 Thinopyrum elongatum | reverse complement strand
TGACCTGGTCCATAAATACCGGTGCTTTATTTCCTAACACCTAAAATTAGTTTGGGCAAAACATCATTTCATACTTAAATTAGATTTAATAAATGGTTATTAAATATTGTTTTTAGTCGCTGTTTGAAGATGTTTGAGTCACTTACCCAACTCCAATGATGTTGGTTTTAATTTTAGAATTGTCTCTGATTTATTTGCTATTTAATGAACAATTTAGTTTCTATGTTGGACAACTTTTATTTTCCACTTTCATTAAATTTTGAATTTGAGGTTAGGAGTTGAAATGCAATATGATGTTAATGATGATCATGCACTGATAATCATGCTGACTTGGCATTATCAAAATGGGATTACTGTGGCTAACCACCGGGGGTGTTACACCTTACTAGTTATGTCTCTCCCTTTCTCGGACACATGACGATTGATCTTCCTATGTAGTTACGTCTGCTTACCACAACCATATCGTCCCCCCTCATCATCCTTGCATACCTCCCGACCCGTCTCTCACACGCACGTGCATAGACAAACAGACATCCCCTCTCTTATTGATATTGCACTCGTACCCTCCGTTTGTCTAGCAGGCCTCTCCCACCATTTGTGAGAAGGAACTCCACCACCAACCCTCTGACACTCTACCTTTGTCTTTCTCCCAACCTTATTCCTCTGCTACACATATGCATGGATGCCGATCGATCTCCGTCAATACATAGCTAGGTCTTTCTCCTTCTCCACACATATACTAGTCGATCTACCTCTCTATAGTTAGGTCTCTGCCCCCCCCCCCCCCCCCCCCCCACACACACCGATAGTCGAACGTTGTAGGTAGGTATACATGCCACAGAGAAAAACCGCACCTCTGCCCTCTTACATTCCAGTAGGCCAGCCTCCCTATATCTTTGACGTGGGCAAACACAAATTCGATGGCACTCTTTATCGATCGCGCACCCACACACTTCATCCCTATTTTCGATTCTACCGATATCTCAAGCCGATGATCCCTCCACTCACTTCTCGTGGATCGCTCCCTCTATATATGATATATCCATGACTCTGTTTCACACACATTGCATATGTTACGTTTTTTTTGTTTGAGATATCATCGACACATTGCCTTTGTTTTGCACAAACCATCTCTCTCACACCCACCCACGTACGTACCTGCACCTAAAGAAGAGGTGCACGCATGATGCACATACTCACGTCTCGTTCCCGGCCACACCCGCGCAGGTACACGGTGGAGTTCATTTCTGTACGAAAAGGCAACCCACGTGATAATTTGACGCGTGTAGCGGTTGTTTACTCGAAGGAGGGTCGTGTACCACGCGTAGACGGAACAAAGTTCGACTTGACGCGTTAGTATTAAATAAAGTTATATTCCTCAATGGCATGTACAGAATATAAAACGATTGTCGTCGGGAAAAAAGAAAAATCAGCTCCACTATATACAATGGAGCCTGCCTGCCGGGGTTTGTCTCTCGTCACACTATCTCACACAAGGCGGCGGTGGCCTCTCTCTCTCACCGTTGGTCACTGATCCGGCCGCATCCCGTCCGCCGGCGGAAAGGGAGGATGTGCATCGTTTCTCCGTTCGACGGCGTTGAGGCAGCACGTCCCGATCTGTGGTACCCGCCGTTCTCTCTGACCAAGCTCCGGCGCGGTAGGGCCTTCGCCACTTGCTCGCTGCCGCAGTATGGGCAGATCCCGGCCGCCGGCGCCCTCCTAGTTACATCCCGGCGACCCTCAGGTACAGCTTCCTCCGGCCTTGCTCCACTGCCCATCTTCCCACGTTGCTGCATGTGGAAAATCCTGCATGTGGATCTTCTTTAGTTGTTTGCTTAAAATGTATCTCAGCCGGCGTACTTTCCATCTTGCAATCTCGTCCTCAAACCGTTTTTGATAAACCACCATGCTGTTATCTTTCCCTTATTACATGGAATATGCTTCTTTTTTGTAGGCGCATGTGTCTTGAACTCGTGTTATTGGGCAGTAATTGTTTCCTTTCTACCTCCTTTTGCAAACAGGGCTATCCATTTCACCTCGTTGCTATTGCGACCTTTTGGTGAACTGCAGAAATCACTTTTTTCTTAAGAGTGTTTTGTGCAATTCCGCCAAAATGTCACACGGGCAACATTTTTACATTTCCGTAGGACTGCAGAAAGGGAGATTGGTTTTGCTATCCTACTCATCCAACTCCGTGCCTAATCTTCTCCAACAAGTAGTTAGTCCTAAAGAGAGATCGCAGAGGTGATCGGCTTCTATTTGTGTGTGTTATGTTTCATCATCTAGTTCCACTATTATTGTAATCACGCTGAGTGAATATCTTTGCAAACAGGGATGATCAGCTCGATTTTAGTGGAGCTGCACAAAATGATCGGATTGTGATGTCCTCCATACACCTCTTTTTTGGCTACAGAGCTGGGTGAAACTAGCTGCCAACCAATGAACATTGTGCCCAGGAAATGGAGCCATGCCTACGAACATCATCGATCAATTATATATTTTTCTTTATTTGTACACCTTCTCACAACTTTGTCTTCAGTTGTGATGTGAATATTGGCGCTGATTTGCGAACCATTGAGATGCATTAGCAGCCATGGTAGTTTCATTTGTATTTGATGAAATGTTGTAACGAGACAATCTTGAGGCAAGAGGACACATGAATCCTAAGTTGAAACCTTTTTTTTCCTGCGGGAACCAAAGTTGAAACCTTCATAGCATCACAGTACAATTTCATTATGCTGGAAAATTATGCGTACATATAAACAAATCCTGAAGGATTGATAGCAATGCCAGAAACAATTCAACTTCGTTTCGCCGACATGTGGGACATCCTTCATCCAGCTCCACCTGCCATGCAGCAATATTGAGTGCACAACTGCAGGGAAGATTCACCCCGGTCGTTGCACCGCAGTAATAATGACTAGTGAGCAATCAAATCACAGAGCCCCACCTTCGCCACAGTAAGTTGCTCGGACGAAGCAACCATCATTTCTCTCTTCGTTGAATCCGCTAGTACTCCAATATTCCCAGAGTAATAAGTTGCTCGGGCGAAGCAACCATCACTTCACCTTTCCCACAGTAAGTACTACCTCCTTTTTTTTATTCTAGAAACAACCACACGCGAATATTGGACGGTAGCAGCACAACAACTGAATCAAAAATCGAAACCAACCAATGAACTACTACTAATGGTGAGCGTTTGCTAGTATCATGTACTCTATCTGTCCATGTATATAGGGCTTAATGCGTTTTCCGAGACTAACTTTGGCCCTGTTTGGATCCATGGGTTAGAGTTAGTTTGAGCTAGTTGGGGCTCAAATAGCCCTAAAGTATCCAAACATGAGGGTTAAATTGGAGCAAGTTGCACCAAACCCACCAAAAAAAACTATCCCACCCAAGAGGTGCTAATTGGAGATAGTTCTCATTGGGCCCACTGAAAAAATCACTTTTCTCTCTCTATCCCGCCAGCCAAGTGGTGCTAATTGGAGCTAGTTCTCGTGGGGCCCACTGAAAAATCATTTTTCTCTCTCCATGAAGTGCATTTATTGTCAATCTAACCCTGTCATCCAAACACCTCTTTGGCTAGAGTTAGTTCAGGGTTAGTCATGAGTTAGTCTAACCTCTAGCTAAGTTAGAGTATCCAAACAGGAGCAGTATAGGACATGCAAGTTGCTCAAAGCATACCATCAAATTCGTACGTGAAAGGATCTTTTTTTTTGAAACGGAACGTGAAAGGATCTTCGAATGATATAATTTTCAAATTATATAAAATCTTATCAATAGTCAAAGGCAACCTCGAAGAATACATTAGGCCCTATATAAAATCTTATCAATAGTCAAAACCAAGTGTTACTACTACACCAAACAAGTTCAAAACGAGAAACTGGACCCACTCACGGCACGGCACGCCTGTCTTGTTTGGTCCGTCGGTCAAATCGCTTCCTCTTCTTGGCATAACAATAGAGTACAGTAATTTTTTTAGAATGCTCTTGGCATGTCGATAACATGTGATGAGTTAACCGACCTCAATAGATGGCAAAATCGCCAGCCCGCCACACTTTGAGAGAGACGAGGAGCGAGAAGCGATACGGGCTGGTAGATTACTAGAGCTAGGTGTCGCACGGAGGCCAAGAAATATGGTGATAGCGTGGGTTGGCCATGTATGATGTAACTACACTGGGTTGCCATGTTTCAGACTCTTCCGGTCTACTGTGGAGAAGATTGGGTAGATTTTATATCGCCGAATAAAAATATTAAAGAGTCCAGACGCTCCATCGCGAGGTTTCTTGCTCCTTCTCGGTCGTCGGAAAGCGTTCTTCTAAGTTTTGCCGACACGTGGGACATCCAGCATCCAGGTCCATGTGTCATGCAAGAAAATGGAGTTAAGTATAGTAGGAGAGACTCACCAACGGTCACGAACGTAGGTGGAGTACATGCATGAATCACCCAAAAAAAAGGAATATGAGCATGAAGAGAAGAGGTGCAGGCACCGACGCAGGTACTCTTTGCCTCTTTCCCTAATACTCACGTGCGGGTACACGGTGAGCTCATTTCTGTACAAAGAGGCAGCTCACCAGATAATTTGGCGAGTGTAGTAGTTGTTCATGGGAACCACGCGTGGACGAATCAAAGTTCGGTCATGACGCGGTGGCGCGTTTTTTATAAATTAAGTTATTCTATTCGATGGCACATACGCAACATTATTTTCTCAATGGAACGTGAATCGTGCATGCACTGAATGACGGAGCACGGGATGGTAGCCATGGACATGGTCAGCCCTTTTTGGAGACTAATACACTAATTTTGATGTGTCCTGTCAACTCACAAACGAGGAGAAGCTTTGCTTACTATGACTAGCCACAGTGGAGAGTAACATACACTAGTAACATACACATATTCCTAGACTATGTTACTACCTTCATAGTGGGTAGTAACATAAGTGTGGTGTCATACAAAGCTGCATTTATTAGGTTATAGACTCATATTGCATTGGGACATGTGATGTTATAGTAACTTGCTAAGTTACTCAAACTACCTCTCTCCTCATTAACTCACTGCCACATAAGCAAATTTGCTGAGTTGGACTCGATGTTACTGCTGAAGTTACTCCCACTGTGGCTAGTCTACTAGTATGACCTCTCCCTCGCTCACGCATGCGCGGTGGCTCGCAGGACGAGGAGAAGCTTATGCTTTATGATAGTGCGCTTAATACAGGCGGTGGACGTGCAGCAGTTCATTCGGTGTCAGATTGCCAGAAGTATCTATACTATAGTACCATCATCATTGTTCGACTTCCGGAAGAGGCAAGAGCCAAGCGCACAGTCACCTACTCATAGTATAACCGGCCGTGTTTGCACGAATTTTTTAACGTAGTACAATCCGAGTGGATTGCTCCAGTGGTCATCACACATGAGCCAATCGATTCGCACCCTTCCGCTCTCCATTTTGTCTTGCATTCCTTCCTCCGTCCAGCAAGCTGACAAGTGGGCCCATGCTCATGTATGCCAACGTGGTAGTCAATTATTTTGCCAGAGTCAGCTATCACACCCTTTCGATGCCACGTCAATGTACCCACAAAAAACAAGTTAGACTTGTTCGGTTCAACCGCCTCCCTAGGTGTTTGGAGAGGAATTGGCCGTCGCGAGGCAGTTCTATAGGTGGGCAGGCGGCAAAAAACAGGGGAAAACGCGTGAACCAGCTAGACGAGAGATTTGGTTGATTTTATATCGCTGAATAATATAAAATATTATGAGTGCAGACGCTCCACCGCGAGGTTCCTTGCTCCTTCTCGGTCGTCGGGAATTTATGTTCTTCCACTCTTTTTTTGACGTGAGCTTTGTTCATCCTTTTGCCAACACGCGGGGCATCTAGCATCAAGGTGCACATGTCATGCAAGAAAATGGAGATAAGCAGTGCATAAGTGAGTCATGCACTTCGATGGCACCTAGTACTACGCAATATTTTTCTCCTCGATGGCACATGAATAGTGCACATACTCAATGACGGAGCACGGGATGGTAGCCATGGACATGGTCGGCCCTTTTTGGAGAGAGTACTAAATAACTTTGATGTGTCCTGTCAACTCACAGAACGACGGGAAGCTTGCTTACTACGCTTTCTCCTTCGCCAACGCGTGCGCGGTGGCTCGCAGCACGAGGAGAAACTTTTGCTTACAAGCGGTGGACGTGCAGCAGTTCATTTGGTGTCAGATTGCCAGAAGTACTACTGTAGTACCATCATTATTGTTCGACTTCCGGAAGAGGAGAAGAGCCAAGCGCAAGGTCACCTAGTAACCTAGTACAGTAGTATACTATAGCCAAAGCTGGTCCACCTTTTTAGAGCATGGTTAATTAATATAAGCGGCTCTTGCAGCGGCACATCATTTAGAGCAAGTACTCTCTTCATAGGAACTTAAAACGTAGGAATAGGAAAAATAAAGGATTGGAGTGGCATGTCCACTTGAATACCATAGCATTAACATAGTGTTCCCCTAAAAAAACAGAGTGTTTGACACATGAAAAACAAAGGAAGTGAAAAAAAGTTGGAGTGGATGCTAGATTGCCAATTAACACATGATTACATAGGAAAAATATCCTATAGCATTCTATCCTATGAATCAAACGACCAATGTAGGAAAATTATGTGGGGGGTCTCTCCAACAGTGTTCCTCGGCTCGCACCTAGCATCACGGTGGTCGAACTTGGAGTCATTCATCTGGTACATGTGGCATCTTAGATCTGGACACAAGGTGACGTACACCGTCAAGGATAATGTTGTCCTCAAAGTCGGACGTACACGGTCAAGGTCCACGATCAAGGGGGTAAGGGCGGACGCGACCTCTCACTGCGTCTGCCATTTGAAGCGGCGCACCGGCCGAGGGCGCCGCCCACTGCACTCCCAGCTTTATCCGCCTCCTCACCGCATTCAAAAACCTACATTTACTAGCAAGATGCCCATGCATTGCATGGAACATCAAGATGCATTTGTATGAGTAGTTTATCTTGTGGGAGAAAAGGATGAACGAGGGAAGGCCTTATTTGCAAATGTGGAGAGGGGTGTGGGTATCTTTTTGCAAAATTGCCATAGTTTCCTTCCTATCCGTCAGATATAAATCGGACGGCCTATATCGCAGGATGGCAGGCACACCATCATCACCAACTCTATTTTTTATAAGAGTAGAGATAGAGACACCCGCATGGAATGCGAGAAACCCACTCCGGCCACACACGTCCGTTCAGGAGCAGGACACCGGCCAAGCTCCTCCTTCCACCATTTTCTCCACTCTTTCGGCGGCATCCGACGAGCAGGAAGAGCAGTTCTCTGACATAAAAGCCGTCTGGGTGGCCCGCCGAGCCCATCAGTTATGAGCGAGGCAGCTCGCTGCTCCACCTACCTCGCCTAGCCTGTCGGAGGCCGTTGCCGCACTAAGCCAGCGCCTGGTTCCGCAGCTGGCCGCTCCAATACAGCTCGAGGAAGAGTGCCGACTTGCTCCACGCCAGCTTGTCGGTGAGCATGGCGGCATGGGCATTGTCGCTGCCCTCCACGCCGCCGCGTCGTACAACGCCTCCAGTGCCTGCGACTGCGCCATCCGTCGTCGATGCGCGCGTAGCCGCGCCATGCAGGCAGAGAAAGAAGCCGCCGCGGATGTCGACGAGGTGACGCGGCTACGCGGATGTCGACAAGGTAATGGCCAGCACGTCCCCGCCCGCCACCATCATCGAGGAGAAGTAGAACACGGGAGGCCGCCGCCGATTGTATCCCATGAAGGCCACCGCCGAGGCTACGCCGGTGAAAACAGCCGGTGTCTTGCACGATTCTTCTTCAGCCGCTAGAGGAGGACAAAGAGATCGGGTGGCGAACATTTAGATTAGGTATATTAATTCTACCAGGCTGGTTGTAATGGGAGTATAATAAGTAGTATCATGCATGCCAACTAGGCAAATTTGATGAGGTGGTGTAGAATTAAATGAAGAAAGAGAGGGTTGAGTATCATATTATGATACCGTATGGAATTAAGTTACTCCCACTGTGGTTAGTCTTAGGCATTGTTCGGTTCAACCTCCTCCCAAGGGGTTTGGATAGGAATGGAGGGGAATTTCGCTTGTACATGATTTAATCCCCCACAATCCCTGTTAATCCCCGTTAAAACCCCTTGAACCGCACATGCCCTTGTTATCACATAGTCATAATGCAATTGTTATGCATGTTAATGTAAGCCCCCGTTAATCTAGTGCCAGTGTTGATTTGATGTGATGACACTTCTTAGATAATGGCACTTTTTCATACTGTCACTGTAATGCCATTGATAACATATGAGATGCTACTGTTAATCATATGCCGCTACAAAAAAATGACACTGCTTAAATAACCCTGTTACATATTTGTGTAAACAGGGTTGTCTATCTCCATATGGTGTCTATTTGTGCAAACGGAAGCACAAACCTCAATTTTAGTGGAACCTGCTGTCAGCTGACCTCACGGTGCTCCAGGTATTCCTACATTCTTAACTAGGTATAATGACCAACGCAAGATGAAATAAGCTTACTCGTACGTTGACCGATGAGGAGCCATAATTAAGCTGGAGGTGTCTCTTATTTTCTTTCGAATGGGCAATAAGCTGGAGAGTGTCTCTAATGGGCTGCCTCTAGTGTTAAGGCCCTCTAGTACAAAACACGGACAGCCGACTGGGCCGATACAAAAGCCTATTCATCTTAAAGCCCATTTGTTTTTGTTTTTTGCGAGGAGAAGCCCATATTTCTTGAAGAGGGGGCGATCCCAGAAAAACCCTCCTTCCTCCTCGCTTCCACTTATACTGCAGCTCGCAAATCTCCAAAAAAAAAACTTACACTGCAGCTCGCTGGACTCTCCCGCTTCCGTCGCCCCCCAATTCCTCCCGCTCCCCATCTTCCTCACTCGTACAGAAAACCCCCGCTCACCTTCTTCCTCACTCGTACAGAAAACGACTGCTCCTCTTCTTCCACTCCTACAGAAAACCCCAGCCCTCCTTCTTCCCCACTCGCACAGCCACTAGGCTCGTCTCTGGCTACTCTGCTAACCCGTGAGCTCGGCGCCACCCGCAAGGAAAATGGATTCGGCTGGCCCCAGCGCCAAGAAGATGAGGCTCCCGCCAGCGGGGACGCAGTTGTAGATCCCGCACCCGGCAGTGCGGGGAGAAGTGGCGAGCCCCCCCACCACCCGGATCTGAGGAACCCGTAGAATCTTCGGTGGACCGCATCAGCAATCTCCCGGACGATATCCTTGGGAGATCATCTCGCTTCTCCCCACCAAGGATTGCTGCCACGCACAAGTCCTCTCAACTCGGTGGCGCCCTCTATGGCGCACCGCGCCCCTCAATCTCGACTATCGTCAGATATCTGTGCTTTCTGAATTTGATCTCCTCAGAGCCATCGTCTCCTCTCACCAGCAGGGCCCTGTTCAATGCCTCTGCATCCCGACACGCTACTTGTTGTCCAAACCCTGCATGGTGGACGCTTGGCTGACATCCCCTAAATTCGAAAAACTCCAGGAGTTTGAGTTCTACCATTACCACAAAAGTTTCATACCATGAACCGAACACCAAGAATTTGTGCCCACACCTCCGTTGTCCATCTCGTGGTTTTCCTCCTCTCTCCACACCGCCACCTTCGCCCGGTGCCATCTACCAGACGATCTGGTATAAATGCTTCGACTCCCACTGCTAAAAAAACTTTCGCTTGTGGTGGTTTATCTGTCGGAGGCCTCACTACACAGCATCAGCCACTCCAGTTGCCCTGCCATGGAGTGCTTGCTGATTGTTTTGGGAATAGAAATCCCTATCAGTTGTCTCCAAATAAAGTTGCCTCACCTTAAAAGCATTGGAATTTGTTTTGAAGGACAGCAGCTCATCATCAAAGATGCCCCTTCACTTCAAAGCTTGCTCCTTCATTATTGTTATAAACCTTCGTAAATAACTGTCGTATCTGCACCCAAACTGGAGACCTTGGGTGTAATTCGTGATCAGTTTAATGATCACGACAAGTTGGTGTTTGGCTCCTCACTTTTTCAGGTACCGTATATTATCATCTACACATTTGTAATCATAAGCTTCATTTTTCATTTGTGCGCATAAGTTTTATATCATCTTGGAGTACACTTTGGGTACTAATATTATGTTATATGCTCAATGAAGAGTTCGTCCATGGATAGCCTATCAATGCTGCTGGATTCTGTCAAGATCTTATGTATCAAAATGTTTAGTTATGATCTGAACATAATTATTGGCTTGCTGCGATGCTTTCGACGTCTGGAGAATTTATATATAAAGGTGATGATTTCATGCACATTGAAAGCCCGCATATATTGTACTAGAATTAACCGTTCAGCTGTCGCTCTTTCGACATACTCTTTTTTCAGACCTTAACTGTTTTCAATCTTCATGTCTACTTAGGCACTAATGATACGTCTCCAACGTATCTATAATTTTTTATTGTTCCATGCTATTATATTATCTGTTTTGGATGTTTTATATGCATTAATATGCTATTTTATATTATTTTTGGGACTAACCTATTAACCTAGAGCCCATTGCCAGTTCCTGTTTTTTCCCTGTTTTTGAATTTCGCAGAAAAGGAATACCAAACGGAGTCCAAACGGAATAAAACCTTCGCGATGATTTTTCTTGGACCAGAAGACAACCAGGAGACTTGGAGATGAAGTCAGAAGAGCCACGAGGCGGCCACAAGGATGAAGGGTGCGCCCAGGGGGGTAGGGCGCGCCCCCCACCCTTATGGGCCCCTCGTGCACTCCCTGACCTAATTTCTGCGCCTATATATTCCCATATATCAGCAAACCAACAGAGGCATCCACAAAAACACTTTTCCACTGCCGCAACCTTCTGTACCCGTGAGATCCCATCTAGGGACCTTTTCCGGCACCCTGCCGGAGGGGGATTCGATCACGGAGGGCTTCTACATCAACTCTATTGCCCTCTCGATGAAGCGTGAGTAGTTTACCACAGACCTACGGGTCCATAGCTAGTAGCTAGATGGCTTCTTCTCTCTCTTTGATTCTCAATACCATGTTCTCCTCGATGTTCTTGGAGATCCATTCGATATAATACTCTTTTGTGGTGTGTTTGCCGAGATCCGATGAATTGTGGATTTATGATCAGCTTATCTATGAATATTATTTGAATCTCCTCTGAATTCTTTTATGCATGATTTGATATCTTTGTAATTCTCTTCAAACTATCGGTTTGGTTTGGCCAACTAGATTGGTTTTTCTTGCAATGGGAGAAGTGCTTAGCTTTGGGTTCAATCTTGCGGTGTCCTTTCCTAGTGACAGTAGGGGCAGCAAGGCACGTATTGTATTGTTGCCACCGAGGATAAAAATATGGGGTTTTCATCATATTGCTTGAGTTAATTCCTCTACATCATGTCATCTTGCTTAATGCGTTACTCCGTTCTTTATTAACTTAATACTCTAGATGCATGCTGGATAGCGGTCGATGTGTGGA
The DNA here is from genome assembly GCA_011799875.1 of Thinopyrum elongatum. Taxonomy (NCBI): domain Eukaryota; kingdom Viridiplantae; phylum Streptophyta; class Magnoliopsida; order Poales; family Poaceae; genus Thinopyrum; species Thinopyrum elongatum. The sequence goes on along the minus strand of CM022299.1, from coordinate 377,189,318 downwards.
GTAATAGTAGTAGATGCAGAATCATTTCGGTCTACTTGACACGGACATGATGCCTATGTTCATCATCATTGACTTAGATATCATCATAACTTTGCGCTTTTCTATCAATTGCTCGGCAGTAATTTGTTCACCCACCGTATTATTTCCTATCATGAGAGAAGCCTCTAGTGAAACCTATGGGCCCCGAGTCTATTTTCCATCATACAAGTTTCCGATCTACAATATAAGTTTTCGATCTACTATTTTGCAATCTTTTGTTGGGGAACGTAGCATGCAATTTCAAAAATTTCCTACGCTCACGCAAGATCTATCTAGGAGATGTATAGCAACAAGAGGGGGAGAGTGTGTCCACGTACCCTCGTAGACCGAAAGCGGAAGCGTTAGCTCAACGCGGTTGATGTAGTCGAACGTCTTCTCGTTCCGACCGATCAAGTACCGAACGTACGGCACCTCCGAGTTCTGCACACGTTCAGCGCGATGACGTCCCTCGAGCTATTGATCCAGCAGAGGTTCGAAGGAGTAGATGAGTTCCGTCAGCACGACGGCGTGGTGACGGTGATGGTGATGTGATCCGCGCAGGGCTTCGCCTAAGCACCGCGAGAATATGACCGGGGGTGTAAACTGTGGAGGTGGGCGCCGCACACGGCTAACAATTGATGTTCTGTCTCTTTGGGGCGCCCCCTCCCCTCTATTTATATATGTGTAGGGGCTTGGAGTAGAAGGAATAGTGCCACATGAACAGTAACTGTGAATAGTAAACACGTGGACTTGGACTCCAAGTCCAATCCTATTCCTACTATGACTCCTTCCCTTTTTGCCTTCCCTAGCCACATAGGCTTTTGAGGACTTAGTGCGCCTAGCCCAATAAGGCCAGGGCGCCTCCCCTTAGCCCATGCCAGCCCTTGGGACGTGGTGGACCCACTTGTGGACTTCCGGACCCCTCCGGAATCCTCCGGAACCTTCTGGAAGCTTCCCGGTACAATACCGAAAAAACTGCACTTTTTTCCGGAACCCAAAATATGACTTCCCATTTATAAATCTTTACCTCTCGACCATTCCGAGACTCCTCGTCATGTCCGTGATCTCATCCGGGACTCCGAACAACATTCGGTCACCAAATCACATAACTCATATAATACAATATCGTCATCGAACGTTAAGCGTGCGGAACCTACGGGTTCGAGAACTATGTAGACATGACCGAGACACCTCTCCGGTCAACAACCAATAGCGGAACCTGGATGCTCATATTGGCTCCCACATATTCTACGAAGATCTTTATCGGTCGAACCGTTATGACAACATACGTTATTCCCTTTGTCCATCGGTATGTTACTTGCCCGAGATTCGATCATCGGTATCTTGATACCTAGTTCAATCTCGTTACTGGCAAGTCTCTTTACTCGTTCCGTAATACATCATCCTGCAACTAACTCATTAGTCACTTTGCTTGCAAGGCTTCTTATGATGTGCATTACTGAGAGGGCCCAGAGATACCTCTCTGATATTCGGAGTGACAAATCCTAATCTCGATCTATGCCAACCCAACAAACACCTTCGAAGATACCTGTAGAGCATCTTTATAATCACCCAGTTACATTGTGACGTTTGATAGCACACAAGGCATTCCTTCGGTATCCAGGAGTTGCATAATCTCATAGTCGGAGGAATATGTATTTGACATAAAGAAAGCAATAGCAATAAAACTGAACAATCATTTATGCTAAGCTAACGGATGGGTCTTGTCCATCACATCATTCTCCTAATGATGTGATCCCGTTATCAAATGACAACTCATGTCCATGGTTAGGAAACCATAACCATCTTTGATCAATGAGCTAGTCTAGTAGAGGCATACTAGGGACACAATGTTTTATCTATGTATTCACACATGTATCAAGTTTCCGGTTAATACAATTCTAGCATGAATAATAAACATTTATCATGATATAAGGAAATATAAATAACAACTTTATTAGTGCCTCTAGGGCATATTTCCTTCATCTTTTACTTTCCAATCTATAAACCAAAAATACCAAAAATATTTACTTTACCTTTTATCTATCTCTATCAGATCTCACTTTTGCAAATAACCGTGAAGGGATTGACAACCCCTTTATCGCGTTGGGTGCAAGTTGTTTGATTGTTTGTGCAGGTATTCGATGACTTGTGCGTTGTCTCCTTTTGGATTGATACCTTGGTTCTCAAATTGAGGGAAATACTTATCTCTACTTTGCTGCATCACCCTTTCCTCTTCAAGGGAAAAACCAACGCAAGCTCAAGAAGTAGCAACTAACACATGGAGAAAAACATATAACCAATCGGTGGCATAATAAGCACCAGAATTTTCTCAGTTCTCATGACATTCGTTTGAGGACAATAACGATGGAAGGATATGCATCCAACCAGGCAAACAGAAGCTTTGTCACATTCTTCTTGTTGAATGCGAGGTTACTATTGTCCATGAGGCTTAAGTTTTTCAACAAGAGATTTCTCACGGACGGACATGTTGAACAGCAAAAAAAGAAGTTTCAGGTGGACAAATGGGCTTCTGAACATGCTCGGCTTCTATTTACAACAACTTGTAGTCATCCTCCAATAAATTTTTTGCACATGATGTTGATTTTATGGATCAGACCGATCCATTTATTTGTGCCTGCGAAAAATAGTGGTTGAGTTAGATGTTATTGCCATGTTCAATCTGGGTTTTGTCTAAATTTGATGAACAATTAATCCTTGGGCTTTTTGTACCGTTTGTAAGCTTGAGTTACATGTTGTTGCCCTCGTACTCCCCTCCGCCTGCCACTACACTGTCGCATCTTCCACGGCTCCTGTTCGTTCCTGTCCAAGGCCTCGCCATCGTTCTCCGCCTTGGTTCGCTCGCTGTGCCCGCCACCGTCTGGCGTTGTCAACATGGTCAACAACCGAGAGGAATCAGGAGATGACTGTACATGGAAAGGCTGACAGTAGGGACCCATCAGGGTCATTGCATTACACAAGCAGGTGCCTCGTTATTACAAGCCAAAAAAATACTTCCTCCTAATTGTTTGACAACTAGGTCCCACGCCATTGTCAATGTAGTCAATAAACGAGAAAATTACACAACGAGCGGATAACACCAAGGACCCGGCAGCTTGCTCAATTGTTTTTTTAATTTTAGAGACGGAGCTCAACTGCGCATTGTGCGGGGGCTGTGGCCTGTCTAGCCCACGCTTACGCTTTTATTTAAGCACATGACAAGCCCAGTTGATATCTTTTTTCTTTCTGAAAATGGCTAGCCCAGTTTTTTTTGGAGAATACCCAACCGAGGCCTACTTGCATTTCTCAGCCCTGCTGGGCTGCAAATCTTTCAAGACGAGGAGGGATGTAAGTAGGTAAGAAATGGGCTTCCCTAGAAAATGGGCTATAAGTAGTAAGAAATGGGCTGTAAATTTTTAAACCAAAGCCAACCGGCAATTACATTCAAATATCATTTTTTCTGGATTTCTCTACTCTTATAAAAAGCAGAGTTGGTGATGATGGTGTGCCTGCCATCCTGCAATATAGGCCATCCGATCTATATCTAACGGATAGGAAGGAAACTATGACAATTTACCCGCACTCCTCTCCACATTTGCAGATAAGGCCTTCCCTCGTTCATCCTTTTCTCCCACAAGATAAACTACTCATACAAATGCATCTTGATGTTCCGTGCAACGCACGGGCATCTTGCTAGTCAAGATTTTAAATTTCATTCTTTTTTTGCGAAGAATTTTTTTTAAATTTTATTTTGATATAAGTTTTTAAAAATTATTTTTAACGTGACTCAAAATTTCATGATTAAAAGAGTTCGGACCCCACCGAAATATGCAAAATTTTGTTGAATTTTTTAGCAGTGCCCAGAATATGGTTTGTAATGCTAATAAAAAGAATATGGGCTTCAAAATATCCTTAAGAATTAGCAAATGGGCTGTAAATTATTGAAAATAATGGCTAATGGGATGTATGCTGTTTTCCACGGATTTGGAGGCTGACTTCTGGGCCTACTAGGTTGACGATGACGCTGTCCTAAAAAAAATTTGACGCGTATGCAAGGCTTTGTCAACTTAGTCAACATAGAGCAGTGACTGTTGGATGTCCATCCAATGGCCGTCGTGCTTCTTCAATCTCTGATCTTCCTGCTCCAGCCGCCCAAACAAGCGCCGGCGGGACTGCCTGCTCCCTCCTCCCGTGGCCGGCTGTGCTGCCGCCAGGCCATCCCTCTACCCACCCGCACATCCTGTTATTTTTCGGCGACGTCAGCCTCACCCCACAGCCGACCAGTCAGCCCTCGTACTCCCCTCAGCGTGGGCATCCGCTGTTGTGGCTTCGCCGGCTCTGGGTCGTTCCCTTCCTGGGCCTCGCCCTCGTCCATCGCGTTTGTGCTCTCGGCGCGGTGTGGTCAACATGGTCAACAAACAACAACCATCGGAAGAGGGATGTAAGTGGAGAGTCTGACAGTAGGGACCCACACAAGCAAGTGCCTCCTTATTACGCAAAAACAGTGGGGCTTCTTCGGGTCATTCCAGTCTGGGGCCTCGCCGTCGTCCACCGCCCTGGTGCTCTCGGCGGCATGGTCAACGTGGTCAACGAACGACATCCATCGGAAGAGGACTGTACGTGGAGAGGCTGACAGCTGGGTCCATGGCCGCACGCAAGGAAGTGCCTCCTTATTACGCACAAAATGATGATTCCTCCACCTGACAGCTGGGACCCATCGGAATGGCCTCTGTATTTCGCGAAAAAAACATTTCTCCCGCTGACAGCTCAGACCCACCAGCTATATCTTTGCACGCAAGGAAGTGCCTCCTTATTACGCACAAAAAATGAATACTCCCCCTGCTAGCTGGGACCCACCATAGTGGGAGGCTGACTTGTGGGCCTACTAAGTTGACGCATATGGAGGGCTTTGTCAACTTAGTCAATATGAACGATTCTAGCTCCAGTGACCGTACGATGTCCATCCAACGGCCGTAGTGCTTCTTCAACCTCTCGTCTTCTTGCTCCAGCCGCCCAAGCCAGCGCCGGTCGTGCCGCCTGCTCCCGCATCCCGTGGCCGGCTCTGCTACCGCGCAGGCCTGACTGCCCCACCCTACTCCAACCTCTGGCCAGGCCATCCCTCTACTCACCCACAACCCCTGTTATTCTGCGGTGACGGCAGCCTCACACCGCAGCCGAACCAGTCAACCCTCGTACTCCTCTCCGCATGGGCATCCACTGCTGCATCTTCCCCGGCTCCTCGTCGTCCCCTACCTAGGCCTCCCCATCGTCCACCGCCTTGGCGCTCTCGGCGCGGCGTGGTCAATGTGGTCGAGGAACGACTTCCATCGGAAGAGTACTGTACGTGGAGAGGCTGACAGTTGGGTCCATGACTGCAGCAAGGAAGTGCCTCCTTATTACGCGCAAAATAATGATTGCTCCACCTGACAGCAGGGACCCACCTGTCAGTGCAACAAACCCTGGGTCCGTTGCTCAGACTATGCACAGGCACGAGAACAAGATCACAGCACCAAGGTCAGATTGGAACGCAAGGGATCAGTTCTCTAGAGGATCAAGACTAGCCAGAGAAGCAAGATATTGCTAAGGGAAAAACCTCCCTTGCCGGGCAGGCGAGCCTGGCAAGAGTGGGGTTACCCCCGGAAGCAAGCCTTCGGGCCGTCCCGGTAGGCCTGCCGGGGCTCACGGAGGCAGAACCACTCCACCGCACCACCTCATCACGACGCACATCGTCGATTAGTGTGGTGTCAAGATCCCAAGTGATTAAGTGGCTGCTATTCGCCACATGGCAGCCACTTCCTACAGAGAATACCTCCAAGTGACACCCGTCCTGAGACGTGTCAAGCAAGCAGGCGCGAAGCTGGCAAAATAGCCCGGCAGTGCCTGTCGGGCGAGCTGAGATGTGACGTCAAGCAGCGCATTTATTGCGCTCTGTCAGCCTGCAGAGTTAGGTATGATAGCATTGTTTGCTATCTAATCAGTGCATAATGACTGATTTGCCACTGTGGTGACCCCTTTACCTATAAAAGGAGGCCCAAGGCAACTGTAGAAAGGGTTGGTCAGTTGGTTGGCTAAGCCACACCCTCACACACTCATACGCGCGTAGCCGTTCTCGCCCCGAGGCAAACCCTGCCGGGCAAGCATGCTGCGCTCACCACCATTTTTCCACCATCAATCCACCCAAGCAGGAGTAGGGTTTTACGCCTCACGGCGGCCCGAACCTGGGTAAAGACTGCCTGCGTGATCTCTGCCGTGCTGTTCCACGCTCCTCCGCTCTTTGTGCAACGTGCCATCCCCCCGCCGAACCAGAAAGGGACTCTTGGTCCCATAGGTGGCCGTGGTTTCCCACGACATCTTTGGTGCGCCAGGTAGGGGGGTCACTTGCGCGAACCTGAAAGTGTGAGCAGCGCGTCATCTTCATCGCCATTTTCATCATCGACGACTCCATCGACTATGGCACCCAAGAAGAAGCCCGATGCCACAACTCACCCGTCCACCTCGAAGGCCCCGCCGCCTACGGCCGCCAATGCCGCGGGGAATGCGGAGGCGCACGAGGATGTGGGCACTGCGGGGGACGCGGTCGATGCAGGCGGCGTCGTCACCATCTCCCCCGCGGCCGAAGCAGGAGCGAGAGGCACCGGAGGAGAGCAGCATCAGCAGCATCCCAGCGGTCCTGCTCCACGAGATACGAATGATGGGGTTATTCCGTTTGTACCTCTTCCCCTCGCCGAAGGGCACAACTACAGTGGTGGCTCCCGGTCTGGGGCGAATCGCCACCCTCCGGCCACCCCCGCCACAGGCGCGGTCGCAGGGCGCGCACCTCCCCCGGAGCGGGTTGACCCAGCCACTATGCCCAATGGAGCCACTGGACCTCAAGCGCCTTCACCACATCACCATGCCATCCAAGCGGCTGGTTCGCAACAGCGAGGGCGCGCCGCAGTCGCCGCTGGCATCGTCAGAAGCCGGGCGATGGTACGATCTACATCATCATCACCAATGTAAAGCAATGCTACGGAGGCCATGGCATGGGCCCAGCTGCTATTGAGGTTCCGGCCGGCGGCCGATCAGATGGATGAATGGAGAGCCACCATTCAGAGTCTGATTGGCTTCGCCGAGGCTGGGGGCTCACAGCGAGCTGGCCCGTCGCTGCCTCCCCAGGCGACGACGACGGCTCGCGCTACTGGCCCTACAGAAGGGGCCACCCTCACTGTGCAGTCCCCACCACGGCAATCAGCGCGGGAGCCACGAAATCAAGAACCCGACGATGTCTCGATGGCCTCTTCCGACCCTCGAGCACGTCCAGGCCAACGGCGGGCCCCAAAGGATAGGCGAAGGGGAGGCGCGCACGTTGTTGTCAAGCGACGCTGTGACGACCACCGTCGGACCAATGGGTGCGATGGCCCCGACGTCGACGAGACTGCGCTCGAGGATGGAGGGTGCCTGCCTTTCGAGGTTGGGTGCCCTGCCTTTACTCGTGAGCTGCGGCAACTCCGTTGGCCATCCGCTCGCACGTTCAAGCCAGAGATACCCGAGAAGTATGATGGGAGGCTGAACCCGGCAGAGTTTTTGAGCATCTACACCATCGCTGTTCAAGCTGCCGGGGGAAGAGATGAGAAGGTGTTCGCCAACTACTTCCCTTTGGCGCTCAAGTCCAATGTGAGGTCTTGGCTGATGCACCTGCCGGAGAACTCCATTTCGTCATGGGCTAACCTGTGCCATGAGTTCATTGGCGCCTTCAACCAGGACGGCCCAGCGACTTGCAGCTCCTCCAACAGAAAGAAGGAGAGACTTTGCGCAAGTATTTGCAGAGATTCAGCAGAGTCCACAGGAATATCCCAAATATCCACCCGGTGGCTGTGATAGCTGCCTTCCAATCCAATATGCGCAACCGCAGGATACGTTCCAACATGAATGTTGGGTTGCCCAAGACTGTGAAGGAGCTTTACACCTTGGTGGACAAATGCGCTCGGGTGGAGGAGGGAAGGAAACTCCCTAGAAAGGAAGATTGCATCGTCATCGACTCAGAGGATGACGCTGAATCCACCAGCCAGAAGAAGAAGAACCAGAAGCGCAACAAGAGGCACAAGGATAAGGCAGTGATGACCGTCGAAGGATCGGGCACGCTTAGTACCGACAAGAAGGCTAAGGCCGAGGCCCCCGGCAAGGAAGCTGCCGCGTGCGCTGACTGCCGGGAGGCTGCGGCTGCCAAGAGGGCTGGGAAAGGCGATGGGCCGTACTGCATGATTCATCGAACCAAAGGCCACGATCTCCAAGAGTGTCATCAGGTTGAGCAGCTCGTCAAGAGGCAGAGGGCTGAATATGAGAAGCGTGATAAGGAAAAAGGTCAGAATGGAGCTGGCGGGAAGGGCCGTGGCGGTGAAGCAAATTGCCCCGACAAGGCTTTTCGGAACCAAGGAAAACCCACCAAGGGCAGAGAGAAGGAAGGTTGCAATGATGAGAGTGATGGAAGGGATGAAGAGGAAACCAGCGAGCAGGAATTCCAGAAGGCCACTGACGCCTTGTGCATTGACGGGGGTGCATCTTTGCACTCCTCTCACCGCCAACTTAAACGGTGGGCACGTGAAGTCAATGCCGTGGAGCCAGCGGCAGAGTCTCGGAAGCCGTTCAAATGGTCACGCACGCCCATCATCTTTGACGAAGAGGACCATCCTGACCGCACCTCCGCAGTAGGGTGTTTGACGTTGTTGGTCTCTCCAACAATTCGCAACCTCAAAGTCACAAAGATGTTGGTTGACCGTGGGGCCAGGTTGAATCTGATTTCCCCAAAGGTTATCAGCAAGCTTCATATAGCAGAGGAAGAGCTAAAGGTCACGGACACGTTTCAAGGAGTCAATCCCGGCAGGAGTCATCCTAAGGGAAAGATCACGTTGCCAGTGACATTCGGGGGATAATTGAACTACCGGACTGAGAAGGTTGTGTTTGATGTGGTCGATCTCCCCCTGCCGTACAATGGGATCCTTGGACGCCCAGCTCTGGCAAAATTCATGGCGGCATCCCACTATGCCTACAACACTTTGAAGATGCCAGGGCCGGTAGGAGTCATTTCCATTCCGTCAGATGAGAAAGACGCAATTATTTGCGTGGATAAGATGTACCGGGACGCAGTCGCGGCAGAGGCCGCAACAGCAGCAGTTCCCGCCAAGGAGAACAAAGGGAAGAAGAAGGATAACAGGGACACCAGCAAGGAATCCAAGAAGCGTACCTCTTCGAAGTGCGCTACGCCTGTTGATGACTTGCCGGAGAGTTCCAACAGCAAGAGATCCAAGGTTGCTGCGCCCCATGTGAAAAGGTCCTGGCAGGGCTGGCTGGCGTTGATGGTACCTTCACTATCAGTGCCACCCTTGATGACAAATAGGAAAGCATGCTCGTTGCCTTAATGCGGGCGAATATCGATGTGTTTGCCTGGCAACCATCTAATATCCCGGTGTTCCCAGGGAGGTAATCGAGCACCACCTTGCTGTCTGCCCCACATGCCTGACCCGACAAGCAGAAGGTTCAAAAGCAGGCCTTGGAGAGGCAGCAGTTCATTGCCGAGGAGATTAAGAAGCTTGAGGCAGCTAGTCCGGTCAGAGGAGTACTGCATCCGACATGGTTAGCAAACCCAGTGGTCGTACGCAAGGCTAACGGAAAGTGGACGCTTTGCATAGATTTCATAGATCTCAACAAGGCTTGCCCAAAGGACCCATTTCCCTTGCCGCGCATCGACCAGATTGTGGACTCCACTTCAGGTTGTGATTTGATCTCCTTTCTGGATGCATACTCTGGATATCATCAGATCTTCATGTCCAAGGAAGACGAAGAGAAGACCTCATTCATCACCCCATGTGGTACGTACTGCTTCGTGCGCATGCCTTTCGGGTTAAAGAGTGCCGGGTCCACTTTTGCAAGAGCAATCCAGATTGGTTTTGAACCACAGCTGCACAGAAACATTGAGGCTTATATGGATGATATTGTGGTCAAGACCAAGGATAGATCAACCCTCATCCAGGATTTGGAGGAAACGTTTGCTAATCTGCGCAAGATCAACTTGAAGCTAAATCTGGAGAAGTATGTGTTTGGTGTTCCCTCCGGCAAGCTACTTGGGTTCTTTGTGTCCCATCGTGGGATCAAAGCCAACCCCGACAAGATCAAGGCTATCGAGTAGATCCAAGCACCCAGGACAGTCAACACTTAGCAGATTCATCTCCAAGTCTGCCGAGCGCGCCCTGCCGTTCTTCAAAATTTTGAAGAAGGCAGGGCCCATGAAGTGGACCCCGGAAGTGTTGGGAAATGTAGTAATTTCAAAAAAATTCCTACGCACACACAGGATCATGGTGATGCATAGCAACGAGAGGGGAGAGTGTGTCCACGTACCCTCGTAGACAGAAAGCGGAAGCGTTAGCACAACGCGGTTGATGTAGTCGTACGTCTTCATGATCCGACCGATCCAAGTACCGAACGCACGGCACCTCCGAGTTCAGCACACGTTCAACTCGATGACGTCCCGTGAGCTCCGATCCAGCAAAGCTTCACAGGAGAGTTTCGTCAGCACGACGGCGTGGTGACGGTGATGATGATGCTACCGACGCAGGGCTTCGCCTAAGCACCGCTGCGATATGATCGAGGTGGATTATGGTGGAGGGGGGAACCGTACACGGCTAAGAGATCAATGATCAATTGTTGTGTCTATGGGGTGCCCCCTGGCCACGTATATAAAGGATGGAGGGAGGAGGAGGCCGGCCCTCACAGGGCGCGCCCAAGGTGTGGAGTCCTACTAGGACTCCCTAGTCCTAGTAGGATTCCACCTCCCACATGGAATAGGAAAAGGGGAAGGGAGAAGGAGAAGGAAGGAAGGGGGCGCCCCCTTTCCCTAGTCCAATTCGGACCAGTCCATGGGGAAGGGGCGCAGCCACCCTTGAGGCCTTTCTCTCCTTTCCCGTATGGCCCATTAAGGCCCAATACGAATTCCCGTAACTCTCCGGTACTCCGAAAAATACCCGAATCACTCGGAACCTTTCCGATGTCCGAATATAGCCTTCCAATATATCGATCTTTACCTCTCGACCATTTCGAGACTCCTCGTCATGTCCCCGATCTTATCCGGGACTCCGAACAAACTTCGGTCATCAAATCACATAAACTCATAATACCGATCGTCACCGAACTTTAAGCGTGCGGACCCTACGGGTTCGAGAACTATGTAGACATGACCGAGACACGTCTCCGGTAAATAACCAATAGCGGAACCTGGATGCTCATATTGGCTCCCACATATTCTACGAAGATCTTTATCGGTCAAACCGCATAACAACATACGTTGTTCCCTTTGTCATTGGTATGTTACTTGCCCGAGATTCGATCGTCGGTATCTCAATACCTAGTTCAATCTCGTTACCGGCAAGTCTCTTTACTCATTCCGTAATACATCATCCCGCAACTAACTCATTAGTTACAATGCTTGCAAGGCTTATAGTGATGTGCATTACCGAGTGGGCCCAGAGATACCTCTCCGACAATCGGAGTAACAAATCCTAATCTCGAAATACGCCAACTCAACAAGTACCTTCGGAGACACCTGTAGAGCACCTTTATAATCACCCAGTTACGTTGTGACGTTTGGTAGCACACAAAGTGTTCCTCCGGTAAACGGGAGTTGCATAATCTCATAGTCATAGGAACATGTATAAGTCATGAAGAAAGCAATAGCAACATACTAAACGATCAAGTGCTAAGCTAACGGAATGGGTCAAGTCAATCACATCATTCTCCTAATGATGTGATCCCGTTAATCAAATGACAACTCATGTCTATGGTTAGGAAACATAACCATCTTTGATTAACGAGCTATTCAAGTAGAGGCATACTAGTGACACTCTATTTTGTCTATGTATTCACACATGTATCAAGTTTCCGGTTAATACCATTCTAGCATGAATAATAAACATTTATCATGACATAAGGAAATAAAATAATAACTTTATTATTGCCTCTAGGGCATATTTCCTTCAGTCTCCCACTTGCACTAGAGTCAATAATCTAGTTCACATCGCCATGTGATTTAACACCAATAGTTCACATCACCATGTGATTAACACCCATAGTTCACATCGCTATGTGACCAACACTCAAAGGGTTTACTAGAGTCAATAATCTAGTTCACATCGCCATGTGTTTAATACCCAAAGAGTACTAAGGTGTGATCAAGTTTTGCTTATGAGAGAAGTTTAGTCAATGGGTCTGCCACATTCAGATCCGTATGTATTTTGCAAATTTCTATGTTTACAATGCTCTGCACGGAGCTACTCTAGCTAATTGCTTCCACTTTCAATATGTATCCAGACTGAGACTCTGAGTCATCTGGATCGGTGTAAAAGCTTGCATCGACGTAACCTTTTACGACGAACTCTTTTATCACCTCCATAACCGAGAAATATTTCCTTAGTCCTCTTAGGTAACTAAGGATAACTTTGACCGCTATCCAGTGATCTATCCCTAGATCACTATCGTACCTCCTTGCTAAACTCATAGCAAGGCACACAACTGGTCTGGTACATAGCATGGCATACTTTATAGAACCTATGGCTGAGGCATAGGGAATGACTTTCATTCTCTCTCTATCTTCTGCCGTGGTCTTGCTTTGAGTCTTACTCAACTTTATACCTTGAATACGGGCAAGAACTCTTTCTTTGACTGATACTTTTTGAACTCCTTCAAAACTTTGTCAAGGTATGTGCTTTGTGAAAGTCTTATTAAGCGTCTCGATCTATCCCTATAGAACTTGATGCTCAATACTTAAGCAGCTTCACCGAGGTCTTTTATTGAAAAAATCTTATTCAAGTATCCTTCTATGCTATCCAGAAATTCTATATCATTTCCAATCAGCAATATGTCATCCACATATAATATCAGAAATGCTACAGAACTCCCACTCACTTTCTTGTAAATACAGGCTTCACCATAAGTCTGTATAAAACCATATGCTTTGATCACCTTATCAAAGCGTATATTCCAACTCCGAGATGCTTGCACCAGTCCATAGATGGATCGCTGGAGCTTGCACACTTTGTTAGCACCTTTAGGATTGACAAAACCTTCTGGTTGCATCATATACAACTCTTCTTTAATAAATCCATTAAAGAAATGTAGTTTTGACATCCATTTGCCAGATTTCATAAAATACGGCAATTGCTAACATGATTCGGACAGACTTAAGCATCAATACGAGTGAGAAAATCTCATCGTAGTCAACACCTTGAACTTGTCAAAAACCTTTTGTGACAATTCGAGCTTTGTAGATAGAAACACTACTACCAGCGTCTGTCTTCCTCTTGAAGATCCATTTATTCTCAATGACTTGCCGATCATCGGGCAAGTCAACCAAAGTCCATACTTTGTTCTCATACATGGATCCCATCTCAGATTTCATGGCCTCAAGCCATTTCTCGGAATCTGGGCTCATCATCGCTTCCTCATAGTTCGTATGTTTGTCATGGTCTAGTAACATGACTTCCAGAACGGGATTACCGTACCACTCTGGAGCGGAACGTACTCTGGTTGACCTACGAGGTTCTGTAGTAACTTGATCTGAAGTTTCATGATCATCATCATTAGCTTCCTCACTAATTGGTGTAGGCATCACTGAACTGATTTCTGTGATGAACTACTTTCCAATTCAAGAGAAGGTACCACTACCTCATCAAGTTCTACTTTCCTCCCACTCACTTCTTTCAAGAGAAACTCCTTCTCTAGAAAGGATCCATTTTTAGCAACAAATATCTTGCCTTCAGATCTGTGATAGAAGGTGTACCCAATAGTTTCTTTTGGGTATCCTATGAAGACGCACTTCTCCGATTTGGGTTCGAGCTTATCAGGCTGAAGCTTTTTCACATAAGCATCGCAGCCCCAAACTTTAAGAAACGATGCTTAGGTTTCTTGCCAAACCATAGTTCATACGGTGTCGTCTCAATGGATTTAGATGGTGCCCTATTAAATGTGAATGCAGCTGTCTCTAATGCATAACCCCAAAACGATAGTGGTAAATCGGTAAGAGACATCATAGATCGCACCATATCTAATAAAGTATGGTTACGACGTTCGGACACACCATTACACTGTGGTGTTCCAGGTGGCGTGAGTTGCGAAACTATTCCACATTTTTTAAATGAAGACCAAACTCGTAACTCAAATATTTGCCTCCGCGATCAGATCGTAGAAACTTTATTTTCTTGTTACGATGATTTTCTACTTCACTCTGAAATTCTTTGGACTTTTCAAATGTTTCAGACTTGTGTTTCATTAAGTAGATATACCCATATCTGCTCAAATCATCTATGAAGGTCAGAAAATAACGATGCCCGCCGCGAGCCTCAATATTCATCGGACCGCATACATCAGTATGTATTTTTCCAATAAGTCCGTAGCTCGCTCCATTGTTCCGGCGAACGGAGTTTTAGTCATCTTGCCCATGAGGCATGGTTCGCAAGCATCAAATGATTCATAATCAAGTGATTCCAAAAGTCCATCAGTATGGAGTTTCTTCATGCGCTTTACACCAATATGACCTAAACGGCAGTGCCACAAATAAGTTGCACTATCATTACTAACTTTGCATCTTTTGGCTTCAATATTATGAATATGTGTATCACTACGATCGAGATTCAATAAACCATTTACATTGGGTGTATGACCATAGAAGGTTTTTATTCATGTAAACAGATCAACAATTATTCTCTGACTTAAATGAATAACCGTATTGCAATAAACATGATCCAATCATATTCATGCTCAACGCAAACACCAATAACATTTATTTTGCAATAAACATGATCCAATCATATTCATGCTCAACGCAAACACCAAATAACATTTAGTTAGGTTCAACACTAATCCCAAAAATAGAGGGAGTGTGCGATGGTGATCTTATCAACCTTGGAATCTCTTCCAACACACATCGTCACCTCGTCCTCAACTAGTCTCTGTTCATTTTGCAACACCTGTTTCGAGTTACTAATCATAGCAACTGAACCGGTATCAAATACCCAGGGGCTACTATGAACACTAGTAAAATACACATCAATAACATGTATATCAAATATACCTTTGTTCACTTTGCCATCCTTCTTATCCGCCAAATACTTGGGGCAGTTCCGCTTCCAGTGAACAGTCCCTTTGCAGTAGAAGCACTCAGTTTCAGGCTTAGGTCCAGACTTGGGCTTCTTCCCGGGAGTAGCAACTTGCTTGCTATTCTTCTTGAAGTTCCCCTTCTTCCCTTTGCCCTTTTTCTTGAAACTAGTGGTCTTGTTAACCATCAACACTTGATGCTCTTTCTTGATTTCTACCTTCGTTGATTTTAGCATCACGAAGAGCTCAGGAATCATTTTTGTCATCCCTTGCATATTATAGTTCATCACAAAGTTCCAGTAACATGGTGATAGTGACTAGAGAATTCTGTCAATTACTATCTTATCTGGAAGATTAACTCCCACTTGATTCAAGCAATTGTAGTACTCAGACATTCTGAGCACATGCTCACTGGTTGAGCTATTCTCCTCCATCTTGTAGGCAAAGTATTTGTCAGAGGTCTCATACCTCTCGACACGGGCATGAGTCTGAAATACCGATTTCAGCTCTTGGAACATCTCATATGCTCCGTGGAGTTCAAAACGTTTCTGAAGTCCCGATTTTAAGCCGTAAATCATGGCGCACTAAACTATCAAGTAGTCATCATATCGAGCTTGCTAAACGTTCATAACGTTTGCATCTGCTCCTGCAATAGGTCTGTCACCTAGCGGTGCATCAAGGACATAATTCTTCTGTGCAGCAATGAGGATAATCCTCAGATCACGGAACTAGTCCGCATCATTGCTACTATCATCTTTCAACTTAGTTTTCTCTAGGAACATATCAAAATTCAAAGGAACAGTAGCACGGGCCATTGATCTACAACAACATAGACATGCAAAATACTATCAGGTACTAAGTTCATGATAAATTTGAGTTCAATTAATCATATTACTCAAGAACTCCCACTTAGATAGACATCTCTCTAATCATCTAAGTGATCACGTGATCCAAATCAACTAAACCATAACCGATCATCACGTGAAATGGAGTAGTTTTCAATGGTGAACATCACTATGTTGATCATATCTACTATATGATTCACGCTCGACCTTTCGGTCTCAGTGTTCCGAGGCCATATCTGCATATGCTAGGCTCGTCAAGTTTAACCCGAGTATTCTGCGTGTGCAAAACTGGCTTGCACCCGTTGTAGATGAACGTTGAGCTTATCACACCCGATCATCACGTGGTGTCTCGGCACAACGAACTTTGGCAACGGTGCATACTCAGGGAGAACACTTTTACCTTGAAATTTAGTGAGAGATTATCTTATAATGCTACCGTCAAACAAAGCAAAATAAGATGCATAAAGGATAAACATCACATGCAATCAATATAAGTGATATGATATGGCCATCATCATCTTGTGCTTGTGATCTCCATCTCCGAAGCACCGTCATGATCACCATCGTTACTGGCGCGACACCTTGATCTCCATCGTAGCATCGTTGTCATCTCACCAACTATTGCTTCTACGACTATCGCTACCGCTTAGTGATAAAGTAAAGCTATTACAGGGCGATTGCATTGCATACAATAAAGCGACAACCATATGGCTCCTGCCAGTTGCCGATAACTCAGTTACAAAACATGATCATCTCATACAATAAAATATAGCATCATGTCTTGACCATATCACATCACAACATGCCCTGCAAAAACAAGTTAGACGTCCTCTACTTTGTTGTTGCAAGTTTTACGTGGCTGCTACGGGCTGAGCAAGAACCGTTCTTACCTACGCATCAAAACCACAACGATAGTTCGTCAAGTTAGTGCTGTTTTAACCTTCACAAGGATCGGGCGTAGCCACACTCGGTTCAACTAAAGTTGGAGAAACTGACACCCGCTAGTCACCTATGTGCAAAGCACGGCGGTAAAACCAGTCTCGCATAAGCGTACGCGTAATGTCGGTCCGTGCCGCTTCATCCAACAATACCGCCGAACCAAAGTGTGACATGCTGGTAAGCAGTATGACTTGTATCACCCACAACTCACTTGTGTTCTACTCGTGCATATAACATCTATGCATAAAACCTGGCTCTGATGCCATTGTTGGGAAACGTAGTAATTTCAAAAAATTTCCTACGCACACACAGGATCATGGTGATGCATAGCAATGAGAGGGGAGAGTGTGTCCACGTACCCTCATAGACCGAAAGCAGAAGCGTTAGCACAACGCGGTTGATGTAGTTGTACGTCTTCACGATCCGACCGATCCAAGTACCGAACGCACGGCACCTCCGAGTTCAGCACACGTTCAACTCGATGACGTCCCATGAGCTCCGATCCAGCAAAGCTTCACAGGAGAGTTTCGTCAGCACGACGGCGTGGTGACGGTGATGATGATGCGACCGACGCAGGGCTTCGCCTAAGCACCGCTGTGATATGATCGAGGTGGATTATGGTGGAGGGGGGCACCGCACACGGCTAAGAGATCAATGATCAATTGTTGTGTCTATGGGGTGCCCCCTGGCCACGTATATAAAGGATGGAGAGAGGAGGAGGCCAGCCCTCATAGGGCGCGCCCAAGGTGTGGAGTCCTACTAGGACTCCCTAGTCCTAGTAGGATTCCACCTCCCACATGGAATAGGAAAAGGGGAAGGGAGAAGGAGAAGGAAGGAAGGGGGCGCCCCCTTTCCCTAGTCCAATTCAGACCAGTCCATGGGGAAGGGGCGCAGCCACCCTTGAGGCCTTTCTCTCCTTTCCCGTATGGCCCATTAAGGCCCAATACGAATTCCCGTAACTCTCCGGTACTCCGAAAAATACCCGAATCACTCGGATCCTTTTCGATGTCCGAATATAGCCTTCCAATATATCGATCTTTACCTCTCGACCATTTCGAGACTCCTTGTCATGTCCCCGATCTCATCCGGGACTCCGAACAAACTTCGGTCATCAAATCACATAAACTCATAATACCGATCGTCACCGAACTTTAAGCGTGCGGACCCTACGGGTTCGAGAACTATGTAGACATGACCGAGACACGTCTCCGGTCAATAACCAATAGCGGAACCTGGATGCTCATATTGGCTCCCACATATTCTACGAAGATCTTTATCGGTCAAACCGCATAACAACATACGTTGTTCCCTTTGTCATCGGTATGTTACTTGCCCGAGATTCGATCGTCGGTATCTCAATACCTAGTTCAATCTCGTTACTGGCAAGTCTCTTTACTCGTTCTGTAATACATCATCCCGCAACTAACTCATTAGTTACAATGCTTGCAAGGCTTATAGTGATGTGCATTACCGAGTGGGCCCAGAGATACCTCTCCGACAATCGGAGTGACAAATCCTAATCTCGAAATACGCCAACTCAACAAGTACCTTCGGAGACACCTGTAGAGCACCTTTATAATCACCCAGTTACGTTGTGACGTTTGGTAGCACACAAAGTGTTCCTCCGGTAAACGGGAGTTGCATAATCTCATAGTCATAGGAACATGTATAAGTCATGAAGAAAGCAATAGCAACATACTAAACGATCAAGTGCTAAGCTACCGGAATGGGTCAAGTCAATCACATCATTCTCCTAATGATGTGATCCCGTTAATCAAATGACAACTCATGTCTATGGTTAGGAAACATAACCATCTTTGATTAACGAGCTAGTCAAGTAGAGGCAGACTAGTGACACTCTATTTTGTCTATGTATTCACACATGTATCAAGTTTCCGGTTAATACCATTCTAGCATGAATAATAAACATTCATCATGACATAAGGAAATAAAATAATAACTTTATTATTGCCTCTAGGGCACATTTCCTTCAGGAAGCAGACGCAGCATTACAAGATTTGAAGACCTACTTGTCCTCTGGGCCCACTTTGGTCGCTCCCAAACCACAAGAGCCATTGCTACTATACTTAGCGGCAACTAAAGAAGTGGTCAGTGCAGGTCTAGTGGCACAGTGGGAAGTAGAGGAATCAAAGAGTGAGCAAAGCCCGACAGGACCGGATGAGCATCAGGACAAAGAAGAGCACGACAGCAAGGGCAACCCCAAGGATGCGGCAAGGAAGAAAGTGGTGCAGCGCCCAGTATACTTCATTAGTTCCTTGTTACAGGGGGCTAGATCGAGGTACTCTGGTGTCCAAAAGTTGATTTTTGGCCTCATTATGGCCTCAAGGAAACTGCGCCACTACTTCCAAGCCCATGAGATCACGGTTGTCACCCGCTTTCTGTTGCAAAGGATACTCTGAAACCCTGAGGCTACCGGCAGAATAGTGGAGTGGGCTTTGGAGTTATCTAGCTTTGGCCTGAAATTTGAGAGCACATCAACAATTCAGAGCAGGGCATTGGCAGAGTTTATTGCAGAATGTACGCCAACCCCTGATGAAGAAGTGCTGGAAACAGTTACCCCCGGCAAGGAAGCACCCCAAGAATGGATTATGTATTTCGATGGCGCATTCTCCCTGCAAGGCGCAGGGGAGGGCGTGCTTCTCGTTGCTCCCACTAGGGAGCACTTGAAGTACGTCGCCCAGATGCATTTTCCCCGGGAGGAAGCAACCAACAATACGGTAGAGTATGAAGGGCTCCTTGCCGGGCTCAGGATTGCCACAGAATTGGGAATCAAGAAGCTGATCATTCGAGGAGATTCACAAGTTGTGGTGAGACAAGTCAACAAGGATTACCAAAGTCCATTGATGGAGGCATACGTTGAGGAAGTGAGAAGATTGGAGGAGCGCTTTGATGGATTGCAAACAGAGCACATACCCCGTGCGGAAAACAGCATAGCTAATCATCTGTCAAAGTGTGCTACGTAAAAACTTCCTATGGGACCAGGAACTTTTGTTCTCCATCTTACTCAACCCTCCGTATCCCCGGCAACAACGGCCCGAAAGAGAAGGAAGTTGGACTCCGGTAAGCCTCTCCCGATAGAGCCTCCCGGGGCTCCTAGTAGGGACCCTGCCGGAAACAACTTCCCATCGATTGCCAGGCTACGCCCTCCTGCCGGGCCACTGGTCCCCGCGGTCGAGGAACACACTCCTGCAGATGAGGAGGTACCGCTAGTCCTTGTTGCCGAGCCCCAGGCTCCAACTTGGGCAAGGCACATAGTCCATTTCCTCCAAACTGGAGAACTTCCCGATGAGCAAGAGGAAGCTGAAAGAGTAGCCCGGAGGGCCAGTATGTATTAGTTTATAGATGACACTCTATACAGAAGGAGGCCCAATGGTGTGAAATTGAAGTGCATCTGCCGGGAAGAAGGAAAGGAACTGCTGGCGGAAATACACAAAGGCATGTGCGACTCCCACATTGGATCAAGGGCATTAGTTGGGAAAGCATTCCGGCAAGGATTCTATTGGCCCATAGCCCTCCAAGATGCGGTCGAGCTAGTCACCAAGTGTGAAGCCTGCCAGTTCCATTCAAAGAACATCCATCTGTCTGCACAAGCTCTTCAGACAATCCCTTTGTCATGGCCGTTTTTGGTCTGGGGGCTCGATATCCTCGGCCCTTTCCCCCGAGCTGCCGGGGGCTTTGATTTCTTGTTCGTTGCCATCGACAAGTTTACAATGTGGCCGAAAGTAGATGCCGTGAGAAAGGTGACTGCTCAGTCAGCTATCAAGTTCTTGAAAGGATTGGTGTGCTGCTTCGGGGTCCCTGCCCGGATCACCACCTCCAAAGAACGAGACATAAATACATGGGTATGGGCACTCCCCTTGGCAACTGCCAAGCTTGGGGGAGGTGCCCCGGTATCGTATCACCATCACATCTTTATCTTTATCATTTTTCTTAGTTCGATCCTTTTGGTTATATCTTGATCTAGTAGAATAAAGTTTTAGTATGATCTAGCTTTGAGTTTTGCTTTATGTTCCCTCTATGTAATCGAGTCCTTGAGTTATATAATAAAGAGTAGTTTTGAGTTGAGGGCTTTGCTATCTTGCTATGATCTTGAGGGAATTAAATAAAAGAAAGAATAAAAAGAAATAAAAAGATCATATATTGATCTTATGGAGAGTAATGACTTCACATATAAAGAGTATGATGAATAAAAGTTGTTGAGAGTTGACAAGCATAGTTTTGGTCATCGTTGCAATTAATAGGAAGTAATAAAGAGAGGCTTCACATATAAATATACTATCTTGGACATCTTTTGTAATTGTGAGCACTCATTAAAATATGACTTGCCAAAAAGTTGATGTTGGACAAGGAAGACAACTTAATGGTTTATGTTTTCTTATATCCGAATAGAAGTTATATTGTCATGGATCCTCCAACATGTTGAGCTTGCCTTTCCCTCTCATGCTAGCCAAATTCTTTGCACCAAGTAGAGATACTACTTGTGCTTCCAACCATCCCTTAAACCCAGTTTTGCCATGAGAGTCCACCATACCTACCTATGGATTGATTAAGATCCTTCAAGTAAGTTGTCATCGGTGCAAGCAATAAAAATTGCTCTCTAAATATGTATGATCTATTGGTGTGAAGAAAATAAGCTTTATACGAACTTGTGATATGGAAGAAATAAAAGGGACGGACTGCATAATAAAGTTCTTTATCACTAGCGGCAATATAAAGTGACATTCTTTTGCATCAAGATTTTGTACATCCAACCATAAAAGCGCATGACAACCTCTGCTTCCCTCTGCGAAGGGCCTTTCTTTTACTTTTGTCTTCTACCCATATACAAGAGTCATGGTGATCATCACCTTTCCTTTTTACACTTTTTCCTTTGGCAAGAACTATATGTTGGAGAGATCCGGATATATATATATCCACTCGGATTTGTGTTATCATAAAGTATTATTGTTGACATTACCCTTGAGGTAAAAGGTTGGGAGGCGAAACTATAAGCCCCTATCTTTCTCTGTGTCCGATTGAAGCTTTGAACCCATAAGTATCGCGTGAGTGTTAGCAATTGTGAAAGATTAAATGATAGTTGAGTATGTGGACTTGCTGAAAAGCTATTATATTGACTCTTTCCGATGTTATGATAAACTGCAATTGCCTCAATGACTGAGATCATAGTTTGTTAGTTTTCAATGAAGTTCTTGATTCATACTTTATCTTGTGAATGAATTGTTACTTTAGCATAAGAAATTATATGACAATATATGTTGCTATTGCAAAGATAATCATGATGCCCTCATGTCCGTATTTTATTTTTATCGACACCTCTATATCTAAACATGTGGACATATTTTTTGATATCGACTTTCGCTTGAGGACAAGCGAGGTCTAAGTTTGGTGGAGTTGATACGTCCATTTTGCATCATGCTTTTATATTGATATTTATTGCATTATGGGCTGTTATTACACATTATATCACAATACTTATGCCTTTTCTCTCTTATTTTATAGGGATAATTAGATTTATGCCCCTAGTTGTGTCCCATTCGTCTGTTTTACCCCTAATTCCCAAAAGTCACCGGTTCTGTCCAAGTCACTTTGCTCCTCTTATGCTTTTGCCCTTTGACCGTTTGACCGTCAGTTTGAAAACTTCATAACTAATTCATACTAAATCAGAAAAATGCAAATAAAATACCAAAATGTTTAGAAAAATATCACCTATATGTCAGTGTCATTTGCATTCATGAAAAAAGTGTTGGAAAGTGCACATCCGAGTTTTAGCTCTTTTGATACCACCATGAATAGTTAAATATAAAAAAATTCAAAAAAATTCAAAAAAAATATGGTGGCAAAGAATGACAAATGTTCTAAGTGCTTGCGAAGTTTCATCAGGGAATGACATTCGTGGAAGTCGTGGCAAAAAAATAATCTATTTTGGAGTGCTGATTGTTTTTTTTGCCGCAGCACCCATGAATGTTATTCCTTGATGAAACTTGGCAGACACTTAAAACATTTGTCATTCTTTGCCACCAATTTTTTTTTTGAATTTTTTGAACTTTTTAAAATTTTACTATTCATAATGGTAGCATAAGAGCTAAAACTCGGATGGGCACTTTCCAACACTTTTTTCTTGAATGCAAATGACACTCACATATAGGTGATGCTTTTCCGAACATTTTGGTATCTTATTTGCATTTTTCTAATTTAATATGAATTAGTTATGAAGTATTCAAACTGACGGTCAATCGGTCAAAGGGCAAAAGCATAAGAGGAGCAAAGTGACTTGGACAGAACCGGTGACTTTTGGGAATTAGGGGTAAAACAGATGAGTGGGACACAACTAGGGGCATAAATCTAATTATCCCTATTTTATAAGGTTTACATGAAGGGGGAGAATGCCGGCAGCTGGAATTCTGGACTGGAAAAGGAGCAAATATTAGAGACCTATTTTGCACAACTCCAAAAGTCCTGAAACTTCACGGAGAATATTTTTGGAATATATAAAAAATATTGGGTGAAGAAAGCACCAGAGGGGGGCCACTAGCCAGCCACAAGGGTGGAGGGCGCGCCCTACCCCCCTGGGCACGCCCCCGTCCTTGTGGGCCCCCTGGCAGGCCTCCGACGCCCATCTTCTGCTATATGGTGTTTTGACCTGGAAAAAATAAGAAGGAAGCTTTCGGGACGAAGCGCCGCCGTCTCGAGGCGGAACCTGGGCAGAACCAATCTAGGGCTCCGGCGGAGCTGTTCTGCCAAGGAAACATCCCTCCAGGAGGGGGAAATCGAAGCCATCGTCATCACCAACGATCCTCTCATCGGGAGGGGGTCAATCTCCATCAACATCTTCACCAGCACCATCTCCTCTCAAACCCTAGTTCATCTCTTGTATCCGATCTTTGTCTCAAAACCTCAGATTGGTACCTGTGGGTTGCTAGTAGTGTTGATTACTCCTTGTAGTTGATGCTAGTTGGTTTATCTGGAAGAAGATTATATTTTCAGATCCTTAATGATAATTAATACTCCTCTGATCTTGATCATGAATATTCTTTGTGAGTAGTTACATTTGTTCCTGAGGACATGGGAGAAGTCCTGTTATAAGTAATCATGTGAATTTGGTATTCGTTCGATATTTTGATGAGATGTATGTTGTCTTTCCTCTAGTGGTGTTACGTGAACGTCGACTACATGACACTTCACCATTGTTTGGGCCTAGGGGAAGGCATTCGGAAGTAATAAGTAGATGATGGGTTGCTAGAGTGATAGAAGCTTAAACCCTAGTTTATGCGTTGCTTCGTAAGGGGCTGACTTGGATCCATATGTTTCATGCTATGATTAGATTTATCTTAATTCTTCTTTTGTAGTTGCGGATGCTTGCGAGAGGGGTTAATCATAAGTGGGAGGCTTGTCCAAGGAAGGATAGCACCCAAGCACCGGTCCACCCACATATCAAATTATCAAAGTAACTAACGCGAATCATATGAGCATGATGAAAACTAACTTGACAACAATTCCTATGTGTCCTCGGGAGCACTTTGCTTTATATAAGAGTTCGTCCAGGCTTGTCCTTTGCTATAAAAAGGATTCGGCCACCTTTCTGCACCTTGTTTACTTTTGTTACTTGTTACCCGTTATGAATTATTTTATCACACAACTATCTATTACCGATAATTTCAGTGCTTGCAGAGAATACCTTGCTGTAAACCACTTGTCATTTCCTTCTGCTCCTCGTTGGGTTCGACACTCTTACTTATCGAAAGGACTACGATAGATCCCCTATACTTGTGGGTCATCACCTGACATGATCGGGAGTGGCGAGGCTGCGAAGGAGGGGCATGGGGAGCAGCTCAGCGGTGCCCTAGTCACCACCTCCAGGACCAGCAAGAAGCCCCGGCTTGAGCACCGGTGGAGTCATCCACCAAAGCTCAGCTGGAAGACTGCTGGAGGGGAGGCGAAGGCACCAAGGGAACATCCCTCCGGCTATCACCCAAAGAGACTGGTGATGATGGTGCCGGGGAGGGAGGGGAAGAGCGGAAAGACGAGGCGGCAGGTCACCAGTAGGAGGCGAAGGCGTCAGCGACATCGTACTCTGACCTGACGCCCTGCCACCCGCCTTCTCTGTCTTCCCTTGTTTTCTCTCCATCACCACCACTCCAGGGAAACGCCAGGCCCCCATCCTGACGCCTTCCTCAGAGAAGCAGCTAAGGGCCAAGATGGCCAGGGGGCTCGAGGCGCGCCGCTCCCCACCTTGGTGGGCAGGAAGGCGCACCTCCCTTCAACATCAGCCCCGAACCTACCGGGAGGGGCAGTGCTGGGATTACCAACGATCCCTAGCCCTGCATCCCGGACGGGCGTCAAGGGCTCCAAGAACCTGGTCGCCGGGCTAACAAGCGGCAGCAGCTCGAGGCAAGATGCCGCGTTACCCAACGGACGATCGACCGAGGCAGAGGAGACAAGCATTTCACCACAATGGGAAAGCTTGGTATCTCCCACACCACGGACGACTTGTCCGCCACGTCTTCTCCGGGCTTGGACCAGACTCACTCCCCAAGCATCAGCACGAGCGTTTGGTATCACCAACCTCAAGCTACTGCCTGTGGCCTGGCCCCAGGCTCTTCCCTTTAACATAAGCAGCAAAAAGCAGAGGATGGAGGAGAAGGGATGCGAGGATGAATGACTCCGCTCCTCCCCCGCCCCTCCTTTTATAGGCGGGTCGGGGAAGAGAGCCGATCCCTCCACGGGTAACCACCGCCCTCCTCCACCAATTCAAGAAGACCGGGCCCCTGCTTTGATGCTCTCCCGCACCACGCGCCTCTGTTACCTACCCCTCGCGATGCATGCAGCATACGTGGCTGAGGATAAGGGCGTGGTGGGAAGAATGAATTGGCAGTTACTCCCCCGTGCGTTAAAGTCATTCATGGGCCATTACAAGAATGGCCCCTCCACAATTGGCTTTACGCAATGTGCAGGGAAACCGGAAACCGGCCCGAACTCAAGTTAATGAAGAAGCAAAGAAGATCTCAAAGGGGCCAGCCACTTCCATGCCCCTGCCTGTGCACTGGTTAGGGCCTACCCCGACGACGCCCGGCAGCGCATTCGGGCCAGGCCCGGGGGCTTCGGTCGGTGCAACAAACCCTGGGTCCGTTGCCCAGACTGTGCACAGGCACGAGAACAAGATCACAGCACCAAGGTCAGATTGGAACGCAAGGGATCAGTTCTCCAGAGGATCAAGACTAGCCAAAGAAGCAAGATATTGCTAAGGGAAAAACCTCCCTTGCCGGGCAGGCAAGCCTGGCAAGAGTGGGGTTACCCCCAGAAGGAAGCCTTCGGGTCGTCCCGGCAGGCCTGCCGGGGCTCACGGAGGCAGAACCACTCCACCGCACCACCTCATCATGACGCACGTCGTCGATCAGTGCGGTGTCAAGTTCCCAAGTGATTAAGTGGCTGCTATTCGCCACATGGCAGCCACTTCCTACAGAGAATACCTCCAAGTGACACCCGTCCTAAGACATGTCAAGCAAGCGGGCACGAAGCTGGCAAAATAGCCCGGCAGGGCCTGCCGGGCGAGCTGAGAAGTGACGTTGAGCGGCGCATTTAATGCGCTCTGTCAGCCTGCAGAGTTAGGTATGATAGCACTATTTGCTATCTAATCAGTGCATAATGACTGATTTGCCACTGTGGTGACCCCTTTACCTATAAAAGGAGGCCCAAGGCAACCGTAGAAAGGGTTGGTCAGTTGGTTGGCTAAGCCACACCCTTACACACTCATACGCGCGTAGCCGTTCTCGCCCCGAGGCAAACCCTACCGGGCAAGCGTGCTGCGCTCACCACCATTTTTCCACCATCAATCCACCCAAGCAGGAGTAGGGTTTTACGCCTCATGGCGGCCCGAACCTGGGTAAAGACTGCCCGCGTGATCTCTGTCGTGCTGTTCCATGCTCCTTCGCTCTTTGTGCAACGTGCCATCCCCCCGTCGAACCAGAAAGGGACTCTTGGTCCCATAGGTGGCCGTGGTTTCCCACGACACCACCGGACGGGCCACCATATTTCGCGAAAAAATGTTTCCCCCTTGACTGCTGGGACCCACCAGCTACATCTTCGCACGCAAGGAAGTGCGTCCATATTACGGGCAAAAAATATGATTCTCCCCCTGACAGCTGGGACCCACCAGCTATATCTTCGCATGCAAGGAAGTGCCTCCTTACCTCCCTGATAGCTGGGACCCACCCGGTCGAACCGTACGTAGGGTTGTCTGTTTGGTCGCGAACGTGTACGTAGACACTGGTCGATCGGTCTATCTGCAGGCTGCAGCGATGAATCGTGGCCGAGTAAGGAAGGGCACGTGTCGTAGTAGAGGCGCAGACGTAGCATGTCACGTAGTCCCGTCTATATCGTGTACACGTACGTACAGCCAGGGTGCAAGAAAGTAAATACGGCCACGTACGTACATATGGGGGGGTCTCGAACGCCTACTCGTTCATACGTATGGCCAGGGCTCGTGTACATGGAGAGGCAGCGGAGAGCAGCGACGGCGTCCTGTTCATCGGCAGCCAACCGGCTGGGTCGGAACGGAGAAACTGCGTCGTGTTCATCGGGAGGCAACGGAATGCGTCCTGTTCATCGGCAACCAACCGGCTTGGACGGAACAGCCAAAACGAGGCATGGCGTACCATAGAACGGGGGAAACGCCCTTCTGTTCGACTGCCTATGGTCGAAACAGGTCCTGTTCACCGGGAGGGGTCTGGCGTACCGCAAAATGGAGGAAATGGACTTCTCTTCGACCTCCTATGGTTGAAACGGGGTCCTATTGATTGGGAGGGGTGTGGCGTACCGCAAAACGGAGGAAACGAACTTCTCTTCGACCTCCTACGGTCGAAACGGGGGTCCTGTTCATCGGGAGGGGTGTGGCGTACCGCAAAACGGGATTCCATGGGCTACTGTTCATCCACCGTCTACTGCCTCGCTCCAGCCTCCATGGGCTACTGTTCATCCACCGTCGACCTCCTCCAGCCTCCACCTGCGACTGTTCATCCATGGCTTCTCCCTTCTGCCTCCACCAGCTACTATTCATCCACGGGCTCCTATTCATCCAGCCTCCACCGGCTACTGTTCAACCAGCCCTCCACGGGCTCCTGTTCATCCAGCCCTCCACCAGCTACTCTTCAACCAGCCCTCCACGGGGCCCTGTTCATCCAGCCCCAACTGGCTCGATTGGGGTCCTGTTCATCCAGCGGCAATGGCCTCTACTACCACGGGGTCCTGTTCATCCAACCCCCACTGGGAACTGTTCATCCAACCCCCAACAACACTCACTGTTCATCAAGATGTAGCAGGTTTGACTGGCTTCAGTTAGCAGCAGTAGCGAAGGAATCGCTCGATCGGGTTCAGTTAACAGCCAAGGATCAATCGATCGCTCGGGTTCAGTAACGCGTAGCCAGTGCAATCGCTCGGGTTCAGTAGGCGAACGCCTCGCTCAGGTTCAGTTAGAGCCCAACGCCTCGCACCCACGCGCGTACGTGTACGAGAGAAACGCACAATCCCTCCATGCATCGCTCGACCCCGACCACCCACCGTAACCGGGAACTCCCCGATATTTTCCTCACCCTCGCTTCTACCACGGTTTTTTCCGTCATGGACGGCCCAAAGAATGTCATGCAACTGCGTCTCCAGCCCGCCCAGGACAAAAAGCCCATTTTTTGTCATGATTTTTTGTCATAGAAGTAGGATCCCACCACATCTAAGATGATATCGGGTTTTGTCATAATTATCATCATAGAAGTGTCATAAGCATGACAGAAAAAATTTCGTTCGGCCCAAAATGTCACGGATGTGTCTTTTTTTTGTAGTGTGAAATGAGTGTAAAAATATCACTCATCAACTCCCCAAGCTTAAACTTGATCGTCCTCCAGCAACATAAAGAGAAATCCGAATCATAAGGAACTCAGTTGTTTAAACCGAAATAACAAGGAGGTTTTAGTTCAATTATGATTAATACACCTAGATAGCCCTCCGCTTCTTGACCTGAAAACTTAGAATAGTTGTAGTGGTGGCATGGTTATAGTGCAAGTGTTAGTGAAGAAAATATAATCAACACAAAGTTCTTGATCTACTAGATAAAACAACTTTGCAACACTCTATTTCATTTATTCTAGACAACACTTGCTTGCCGGGAATGCACAGAAGAGTTTTTCTTTAGATAGAGCCAATAAAACATAGGTTAGGGAGTGAAAGAATGTAGTAAAATATGATGTTCTAATGCTCTTAAGCACACCCACACAAGTTTACTCCTCAAGGCTCTTAAGCACTTTATTTCAATCATTGTGTGCTGGAACTTTGATTGTCACGTGAAGGGATTATGCCAACCAAGTGATCATGCATAGGTTTTCGTCATGGCTTAATGTTTAGGAACTATGGACCTCTGATATATGTCTCTTGCAAGACCTTTTGATCAGTTCCTTTTATTTACCACATACACACCATTTCATGAGAAAGCCGAATAATATGCGTTTGTAGTGTTGCCACTACATCTGGTAATAAACTCATAGCCGAAATCTGAGCCATCGCTGTTGGTGGATCGTTCATTGGCCAGCGAGTCCTCAGCATAACATCAAGAAAGGTGACGAAGCCACATTTACACATGTACACGTGCATATAGTAGCAGGGCCATGGCACCAGGAAGGAGCTGGAGCACCATGTAAGAGATACAACACAAATTTTTGGCATAATCTCGTTCACCCTTCAACTAAGTTCCTCTAGACAATTTAATCCACAAGTTCTATCAAGTCTATTGAAATTAATAACATGGGGTTGAGCAGTTCAAACATCACCCCTACTACAATTTCTCAACTCCCCAGTCTTGAAAGACTTTCTCTTGTGCATAGTTATCTTCAGTTACTATCATTTCATTCAAAACAACAAGTCTTGGTTGTCTAAACTAAACAGAACAAAGGCTACAAAATTATTTCAGCTACTAGAACAAAACCTTTGTCTTAATTATCAAGACTTAATCCCATCTGCACATATCACACATGCTACTACTACATCTACTCGAAGCATTTCAAGTACAAAAGATGGGGGTCGTAGGACATACCTTCGCGGTTGCAAATTTACACACTTCTCTTCCTTACTCTTGCATTCCTCATTGTCCGGCTTTGATCAACTCCTCTGAAAACAAAATGCAAACAAAATCTACAGGGCTAGACAAAGAACAAGAGCAAAGCGAAGCTTATTCTATTTTTGGGTTTTGGGGTTTTTGAAAACTAAATTGCAAACAAAAAATCACAAATGCAAAAATAAAAATAAAAAGCAAAAGCAAATAAAAGCAAAGTGTTGGAACACACCAACAGGAGTGTTTTGAAGCTCCTCCAGCTTAAGTATAACTTATTCAAATACCGCCACATCTTGATGTAGAAGTGGCGATAACCTCCCCCAAGCTTAGGCTTTTGCAAGCCCAAACCGGCGAGATCCTTATGGCGGATGGTCAGGAGCCCATTCTTGGCTCCAGTTGAAGAAGTTCATGTTCATGTAGGCGGACGTGCCTCGAAGGGATGCGGCGAGGTTGCTCATATCATCAATAGAGCCCTGGAGGCTGTCGAGGTCTGCGTAGGTGGTGTAATCTTGTTGGGGTTGTTCTTGGGGCTGCTCCTCTTCTTCGTCGGTGGCGAGTTCTGCTTCATCTACTTGTTTTGGTTCTGGGCCTTGTTGGTCAAAAGATGCATCTCCTTCTTGTGCAACATAATGAAATTATCCATGCTCGATGGGGAAATGATTAGGCATAGGAGTAGGCAACAAGTGTGCGCCAGGAATTCTAATGCAAGGACGTCCATTACGAACGACTACCATCCCTGTGCTAGTAAGAACACGAATATTAACAAGGGTGCTATTGACAATGGGGTGAAGGTGACTGTAGTTGAGACCAAGGGCATTGGCCAACACGGTGATCACTCCTCCACAAACGATTTCACCTTCTGCATAATTTGCTTGATGCGCGAGGTGTAGCATAAGTATTGCCCCTAGGTTGGGCGAATAACCGACGTCAATGTTTGCTGCTTTGCTAAGAACTAGCTGATGGAAATATGCCCTAGAGGCAATAATAAAATGGTTATTATTATATTTCCTAAATCATGATAAAGGTTTATTATTCATGCTAGAATTGTATTGACCGGAAACTTAAATACATCTGTGGATACATAAACAAATAACGTGTCCCTAGTGAGCCTCTACTAGAATAGCTCGTTGATCAAAGATGGTTAAAGTTTCCAAACCATAGACATGTGTTGTCATTTGATAACGGGATCACATCATTAGGAGAATGATCTGATGGACAAGACCCATCCGTTAGCTTAGCATAATGATTGTTTAGTTTATTGCTATTGCTTTCTTCATGTCAAATACATATTCCTTCGACTAAGAGATTATGCAACTCCCGGATACCGTAGGAATACCTTGTGTGCTATCAAACATCACAACAGAACTGGGTGATCATAAAGATGCTCTACAGGTATCTCCGAAGGTGTTTGTTGAGTTGGCATAGATCGAGATTAGGATTTGTCACTCCGAGTATCAGAGAGGTATCTCTGGGCCCTCTCAGTAATACACATCATAAGCTTGCAAGCAAACGGCTAAGGGGTTAGTCACGAGGTGATGTATTACAGAATGAGTAAAGATACTTGCCGGTAACGACACTGAACTAGGTATGAAGATACCGACGATCGAATCTCGGGCAAGTAACATACCGATGGACAAAGGGAATTACGTATGTTGTCATAACGGTTCGACCGATAAAGATCTTCGTAGAATATGTAGGAGCCAATATGGGCATCCAGGTTCCGCTATTGGTTATTGACCGGAGAGGTGTCTCGGTCATGTCTACGTAGTTCTCCAACCCGTAGGGTCCGCACGCTTAGTGTTCGTTGACGATATAGTGTTATATGAGTTATATGTTTTGGTGACCGAATATTGTTCAGAGTCCCGGATGAGATCACGAACATGACGAGGAGTCTCGAAATGGTCGAGAGGTAAAGATTGATATATAGGACGATGGTATTTGGACACCGGAAGTGTTTCGGGACGTACCGGGAAGGAATCGGGTCACCGGAAGGGGTTCCGGGCACCCCCCGGCAAGTTATGGGACGTATGGGCCAAAGGAGGGGACAGACCAGCCCACAAGGGGGCTGGTGCGCCTCCTCCCTTGTTTGGCCAGCCCTAGGGAAGGAAAAGGGGGAGAGCTAGCCCCTCCTGCCTTTCCCTCTCATGGGAGAAAGGAAAGGGGGGGCGCCACCCTCCCCTGCCTTTCCCCGCACTCCAAATAAGGAAAAGGGGGCGCGGCTTGGGAGGGACCCCAAGTAGGATTCCCCTTACTTGGGCGCCTCCTTTGGCTGCTCCTCCCTCCCTCCCACCTATATATATGTGGGAGGGGGGCGCCTAGCACACAACGGACAATTGCCTAGCCATGTGCGGCGTCCCCCTCCACCGTTTACACCCCCGGTCATATTTTCGTAGTGCTTAGGCGAAGCCCTGCGGAGATCACTTCACCATCACCGTCACCACGCCATCGTGCTGCCGGAACTCATCTACTACCTCGCCGTCTTGCTGGATCAAGAAGGCGTAGGACATCCCCAAGCTGAACGTGTGCAGAACACGGAGGTGCCGTGCGTTCGGTACTAGATCGGTTGGAGCGCGAAGAAAGTTCGACGACATCAACCGCGTTGTGAAATGCTTCCGCTTACGGTCTACGAGGGTACGTAGACATACTCTTCCCTTCATTGCTACGCATCTTCATGGATAGATCATTGTGTGTGCATAGAAAAAAAATTGTTTTCCGTGCAACGATTCCCAACAGTGGCATCATGAGCCAGGTGTCGGCGTGCGACACCTATGGGACCGTGTGGATCCCTTCTACGATTCGGCAGGGAGAGAGGTATGCGCAAAGAGCAGAACCAACGATCGACGCGGGGTGATTTTACCCAGGTTCGGGCCGCTAATCAGCGTAAAACCCTACTCCTGCCTTGTTTTATTAAGAGTGTTCTTGAGCCCAGGCTCCAGGAGCGCTTGCGATGAATAGTACGTTCAAAGAGCAGCTACGCATGCAGGATGGGCCAGAACATCCCCCTCCCCCTGTAGCAGTTGCCTTGGGCCTCCTTTTATACGTTCAAAGGGGTCACCACAGTGGCAAAATGTACATACATTGAGGTGTAAAGTAGCTACAGGGTCATCATACCTAACCACTGACGATTTAGGATGAATGCATTTAATGCACCGTGATGTGTCCGGTTAGGTGTCCTCATTTTCTTGGGGATGGAAAAAGGGGCCATCCCATCAGCACCGCTTAAGCTCTCCTCCACTGGCGCCTTGCCACGCATCCAGAGAAGGACCCAGAATGTCAGGCCGGTTGCTGTGCCGAAACGGTGGCACCGTGGCAGAATCTTGCCGGGCGCTGAATCTTGCCGGGCTTCACAGGCCACCCCGGCAAGATCTTGCCGGGGAGGCAGGCTTTCGGTCTTCAGCTCTTCTTATCTGCTGATCCTCTGATCCTTGGCTTGGGCGTTTCTTTGATAACTTGAATTAACTCCAACTGTTCCCCGACAAGCCTGGCCGCGAGTATGGCTACAACTGCCCGTGCACAAGTATGGGGTACTAATGGCCCAATACTTAGTACACCGACACCAGGTCTATGCGTAGATGATATGCAGGAGTAGAACACAAAAAGTTGTGGGCGGTGATAGTCATATTGCTTACCACCAACGTCTTATTTTGATTCGGCGGTATTGTGGGATGAAGCGGCCCAGACCAACCTTACATGTCCACGCACATGAGACCGGTTCCACCAACTGACATGCAACTAGTTTTGCATAAAGGTGGCTAGCGGTTGTCTGTTTCTCCTACTTTAGTTGAATCAAATTTGACTACGTCCAGTCCTTGAAGAAGGTTAAAAGAGCAAACTTGACGAATCACCGTTGTGGTTTTTGCCGTAGGTAAGAACGGTTCTTGCTAGAAACCCGTAGCAACCACGTAAAACTTGCAACAACAAAGTAGAGGACGTCTAACTTGTTTTTGCAGGGTATGTTGTGATGTGATATGGTCAAGACATGATGTGATATACGTTATTGTATGAGATGATCATGCTTTGTAAGATATCAGGCAACCGGCAGGAGCCTTATGGTTGTCTCTTTATTGTATGAAATGCAAACGCCATGTAATTGCTTTACTTTATCGCTATGCGTTAGCAATAGTTGTAGAAGCAATAGTTGGCGAGACGACCATGACGCAACGATGGAGATCAAGGTGTCGAGCCGGTGACGATGGAGATCATGATGATGCTTTGGAGATAGAGATCAAAAGCACGAGATGATGATGGCCATATCATGCCACATATTTTGATTGCATATGATGTTTATCTTGTATGCATCTTATTTTGCTTAGAACGGCGGTAGCATTATAAGATGATCCCTTCACTTAATTTCAAGATAAAAGTGTTCTCCCTGAGTATGCACCGTTGCTACAGTTCGTCGTTTCGAGACACCACGTGATGATCGGATGTGATAGACTCTACGTTCACATACAACGGGTGTAAGACAGTTTTGCACATGCAGAATACTTGGGTTAAACTTGACAAGCCTAGCATGTGCAGATATGGCCTCGAAACTCTGGAGACCGAAAGGTTAAACATGAGTCATATAGTAGATATGATCAACATAGAGATGTTCACCATTGATGACTACCCCATCTCACGTGATGATCGGACATGGGTTAGTTGATTTGGATCATGTAACACTTAGACAACTTGAGGGATGTTGATTTAAGTGGGAGTTCATTATTAATTTGATTAATTTAACTTAATTTATCATGAACTTAGTCCTGATAGTATATGCAAATGTATGTTGTAGATAAATAGCTCGTGATGTAGCTCCCCTATATTTTTTATATGTTCCTAGAGAAAACTAAGTTGAAAGATGATAGTAGCAATGATGCGGACTGGGTCCGTGACCTGAGGATTATCCTCATTGCTGCACAGAAGAATTATGTCCTCGATGCACCGCTAGGTGACAGACCTGTTGCAGGAGTAGATGCAGACGTTATGAACGTTTGGCAAGCTCGATATGATGACTACTTGATAGTTTAGTGCGCCATGCTTTACGGCTTAGAACCGGGACTTCAAAAACGTTTTGAACGCTACAGAGCATATGAGATGTTCCAACAGCTGAAATTGGTATTTTAGACTCATGCCCGTGTCGAGAGGTATGAGACCTCTGACAAGTACTTTGCCTACAAGATGGAGGAGAATAGCTCAGCCAGTGAGCATGTGCTCAGAATGCCTGGGCACTACAATCACTTGAATCAAGTGGGAATTAATCTTCCAGATAAGATAGTGATTGACAGAGTTCTCTACTCACTATCACCAAGCTACTAGAACTTCATGATGAACTATAATATGCAAGGGATGACGAAAATGATTCCCGAACTCTTTGCGATGCTAAAATCGGCGAAGGTAGAAATCAAGAAAAAGCATCAAGTGTTGATGGTTAACAAGACCACTAGTTTCAAGAAAAAGGGCAAGGGAAAGAAAGGGAACTTCAAGAAGAATGGCAAGCAAGTTCGCACTCCCGTGAAGAATCCCAAAGCTAGACCTAAGCCTGAAACTGAGTGCCTCTACTGCAAAGGGGATGGTCACTAGAAGCGAAACTGCCCCAAATACTTGGCGGATAAGAAGGATGGCAAAGTGAACAAAGGTATATTTGGTATACATGTTATTGATGTGTACCTGATGACCCACAAGTATAGGGGATCTATCGTAGTACTTTCGATAAGTAAGAGTGTCGAACCCAACGAGGAGCAGAAGGAAATGACAAGCGGTTTTCAGTAAGGTATTCTCTGCAAGCACTGAAATTATCGGTAGCAGATAGTTGTGTGATAAGATAATTCGTAACGGGTAACAAGTAATAAAAGTAAACAAGGTGCAGCAAGGTGGCCCAATCCTTTTTGTAGCAAAGGACAAGCCTGGACAAACTCTTATATAAAGCAAGAGGACACATGGGAATTGTGGTCAAGCTAGTTTTCATCATGCTCATATGGTTCGCGTTCGTTACTTTGATAATTTGATATGTGGGTGGACCGGTGCTTGGGTGCTGCCCTTCCTTGGACAAGCCTCCCACTTATGATTAACCCCTCTCGCAAGCATCCGCAACTACGAAAGAAGAATTAAGGTAAACCTAACCATAGCATGAAACATATGGATCCAAATCAGCCCCTTACGAAGCAACGCATAAACTAGGGTTTAAGCTTCTGTCACTCTAGCAACCCATCATCTACTTATTACTTCCCAATGCCTTCCCCAAGTCCCAAATAATGGTGAAGTGTCATGTAGTCGACGTTCACATAACACCACTAGAGGAGAGACGACATACATCTCATGAAAATATCGAACGAATACCAAATTCACATGATGACTAATAACAAGACTTCTCCCATGTCCTCAGGAACAAACATAACTACTCACAAAGCATATTCATAATCAAGATTAGAGGAGTATTAATTATCATTAAGGATCTAAAAATATAATCTTCCACCGTACAAAACAACTAGCATCAACTACAAGGAGTAATCAACACTACTAGCAACCCACAGGTACCAATCTGAGGTTTTGGGACCAAGATCGAATACAAGAGATGAACTAGGGTTTGAGAGGAGATGGTGCTGGTGAAGATGTTGATGGAGATTGAACCCCTCCCGATGAGAGGATCGTTGGTGATGATGATGGCTTCGATTTCCCCCTCCCGGAGGGATGTTTCCCCGGCAGAACAGCTCCGCCGGAGCCCTAGATTGGTTCTGCCCAGGTTCCGCCTCGAGACGGCGACACTTCATCCTGAAAGCTTCCTTCTAATTTTTTCCAGGTCAAAACACACCATATAGCCAAAGATGGGCACCAGAGGCCTGCCAGGGGGCCCATAAGGTCGGGGGGCGCGCCCAGGGGGGTAGGGCGCGCC
The DNA here is from genome assembly GCA_011799875.1 of Thinopyrum elongatum. Classification (NCBI taxonomy): domain Eukaryota; kingdom Viridiplantae; phylum Streptophyta; class Magnoliopsida; order Poales; family Poaceae; genus Thinopyrum; species Thinopyrum elongatum. The sequence goes on along the minus strand of CM022299.1, from coordinate 377,152,414 downwards.
CTCCACCCTTGTGGCTGGCTGGTGGCCCCCCTCTGGTACTTTCTTCGCCCAATATTTTTTATATATTCCAAAAACATGCTCCGTGAAGTTTCAGGACTTTTGGAGTTGTGCAGAATAGGTCTCTAATATTTGCTCCTTTTCCAGTCCAGAATTCCAGCTGCCGGCATTCTCCTTTTTCATGTAAACCTTGTAAAATAAGAGAGAATAGGCATAAGTATTGTGATATAATGTGTAATAACAGCCCATAATGCAATAAATATCGATATAAAAGCATGATGCAAAATGGACGTATCAACTCCCCCAAGCTTAGACCTCGCTTGTCCTCAAGCGAAAGCCGATATCGAAAAATATGTCCACATGTTTAGAGATAGAGGTGTCGATAAAATAAAATACGGACATGAGGGCATCATGGTCATCTTTAAAACAACAACATATAATGTCATATAATTTCTTATGCTAAAGTAACAATTTGTTCAGAAGGTAAAGTATGAATCAGAAACTTCATTGAAAACTAACAAACTATGATCTCACATTGAAGCAATTGCAATTTATCATAACATAGGAAAGAGTCAATTTATAAGAGCTTTTCAGCAAGTCCACATACTCAACTATCATTTAATCTTTCACAATTGCTAACACTCACGCGATACTTGTTGGTTCAAAGTTTCAATCGGACACATAGAAAGATAGGTGCTTATAGTTTTGCCACCCAACCTTTTACCTCAAGGGTAATGTCAACAATAATAATTTATGATAACCTACATCCGAGTGGATATATATATCCGGATCTCTCCAACATATTGTGCTTGCTGAAAGAAAAAGTATAAAGAGGAAAGGTGATGATCGCCATGACTCTTGTATAAAGGTAGGAGATAAAAGTAAAAGATAGGCCCTTCGCAGAGGGAAGCAGAGGTTGTCATGCGCTTTTATGTTTGGATGCACAAAATCTTAATGCAAAAGAACATCACTTTATATTGCCGCTTGTGATAAGGACCTTTATTATACAGTCCGTCACTTTTATTTCTTCCATATCACAAGTTCGTATAAAGCTTATTTTCTTCACACTAATAGATCATACATATTTAGAGAGCAATTTTTATTGCTTGCACCGATGACAACTTACTTGAAGGAGGGAAAGGCAAGATCAACATGTTGGATGATCCAGGATAATATAACTTCTATTCGGATATAAGAAAACATAACTCATTATGTTGTCTTCCTTGTCCAACATCATCTTTTTATCATGTCATATTTTAATGAGTGCTCACAATTACAAAAGATGTCCAAGATAGTATATTTATATGTAAAACTTCTCTTTCTTTATTACTTCCTATTAATTGCAACAATGACCAAAACTATGTTTGTCAACTATCAATAAATTTTATTCATCATACTCTTTATATGTGAAGTCATTACTCTCCATAAGATCAATATATGATCTTTTTATTTCTTTTTATTCTTTCTTTTATTTAATTCCCTCATGATCATAGCAAGAAAGCAAAGCCCTCAACTCAAAACTACTCTTTATTATATATCTCAAGGACTCGATTACATAGAGGGAACATAAAGCAAAACTCAAAGCTAGATCATACTATAAACTTTATTCTACTAGATCAAGATATAACCAAAAGGATCGAACTAAGAAAAACGATAAAGATAAAGATGTGATGGTGATACGATACCGGGGCACCTCCCCCAAGCTTGGCAATTGCCAAGGGGAGTGCCCATACCCATGTATTTAGCTTTCTTTCTTCGGAGGTGGTGATGATGGAGTTGTTGATAAAGTAGGCTTGTCATCCATCTTCCAAGGCATAGGCTCACCATCATAGAAAGATGAACGAGTCTCTGGGATCCTCAAATCTGCAGCTAAACTCATCCTCTTAAATCTGTATTCATACTCATAGTTTTGGTTTTGCAGGTCATAGATCTGGGCTTGGAGGTGCTCGATTTTCTCATGAAGCTTGAAGATGGCCTCCCCAATGTTCTTGGCATCCAGCTTGTGATCATTGGTGAACTCCGCGATCATCATGTGATTAGCGTTGAGTCCATGCTCCACCATCCCTTGGCACTTGAAACTTGATGCTCCATTGCTCCGAGTCTTGTCTCCACACTTCCGGTCTTCTTCGGCCCCTCAACATCGCGGATGTGCAGCACCCCCTCACGCATCTCAACGGTTTGAGGGTGTTGCAGCACCTCTGCGAGGTAAGGATTGATGACCTTCTCGAAAAACTTGTCCTTGGCGGCACTTGGAGATGTCATGGTGATCTAGATCTGTCAGAAAAACAGCTTGAAACACAAACAGGAGATATTGCCGTGGTACGGTGGTCAAAACCTTCGGGAGATTATATAATGAATTTTTACAAACCAAAAGAAGTATTGTGCAAGAAAACGGAGTCCGAAGGGCACACGAGGTGGCCACAAGGATGGGGGGCACGCCCAGGGGGTAGGGCGCGCCCTCCACCCTTGTGGTGGCCTCGTGTCTCGTTCGGACTACTTTTAATTTTCCTAAATTTTTAAATATTCCAAAACAGAGAAAATTTGCTACTGGAAACGTTTTGGAGTCGGTTTACTTACCGTACCACATACCTATTCCTTTTCGGAGTCTGAAACGTTCTGAAAAGTATCCCTTATGTATTCCTTCGGTGTTACGGTGTTAATTATATTGGTCTCAACATTTATGGGAGTACCTGAGATATAATGTTTAATTCTTTGACCCTTTACCACCTTCGAATTTGTGCCTTCGGCATTCTTGATTTTGATGGCACCAGAACGATAGACCTCCTCGGTAATGTAAGAGCCTTCCCATTTAGAGAGAAGCTTTCCTGCAAAAAATCTTAAATGAGAGTTGTATAGCAAAACATGATCACCTACATTAAACTCACGCTTTTGTATCCTTTTATCATGCCATCTCTTAACTTTTTCTTTAAACAACTTGGCATTCTCATAGGCTTGGGTTCTCCATTCATCAAGTGAGCTAATGTCAAATAACCTCTTCTCACTGGCTTGTTTGAAATCATAATTAAGCTCTTTAATAGCCCAATATGCCTTATGTTCTAGTTCAAGAGGTAAGTGACATGCTTTTCCATAGACCATTTTATACGGAGACATACCCATAGGATTCTTATAAGCAGTTCTGTAAGCCCATAATGCATCATCAAGTTTTTAGACCAATTCTTTCTAGATCTATTAACAGTCTTTTGCAAAATTAATTTAATCTCTCTGTTACTCAATTCTACTTGACCACTAGACTAAGGATGATAAGGGGATGCAATTCTATGATTAACATCATACTTAGCAAGCATTTTACGGAAAGCACCATGAATAAAATGTGAACCACCATCAGTCATTAAATATCTAGGGGCTCGAAACCTCGGAAAAATAACTTCTTTAAGCATCTTAATAGAAGTGTTATGATCAGCACTACTAGTTGGAATAGCTTCTACCCACTTAGTAACGTAATCAACAGCAACTAAAATATGTGTATACCCATTAGAGGAAGTAAAAGGTCCCATATAATCAAAGCCCCAAACATCAAATGGTTCAATAACAAGTGAATAATTCATAGGCATTTCCTGACGTCTACTAATATTACCAATTCTTTGACATTGATCACAAGATAAGACAAACTTAAGAGCATCCTTGAAGAGAGTGGGCCAATAGAAACCGGATTGCAGTACCTTATGTGCAGTTCTATCTCCAGCGTGGTGTCCTCCATAAGACTCGGAGTGGCACTTGCGTAGGATCTGTTCCTGTTCATGCTCAGGTACACAACGTCTAATAACACCATCTACTCCTTCTTTATAAAGGTGTGGGTCATCCCAAAAGTAATGTCTTAAATCATAGAAGAACTTTTTCTTTTGCTGGTATGTGAAACTAGGTGGTATAAATTTAGCAACAATGTAATTAGCATAATCAGCATACCATGGAGTATTATGAGAAGCATTTATGAAATTCAATTGTTCATCAGGAAAGCTATCATCAATAGGCAGTGGGTCATCAAGAACATTTTCTAACCTAGACAAGTTGTCTGCAACGGGGTTCTCAGCTCCCTTTCTATCAATAATATGCAAATCAAATTCTTGTAGCAAGAGAACCCATCTAATAAGTCTAGGTTTAGCATCTTTCTTTTCCATCAGATATTTAATAGCAGCATGATCAGTGTGAACAGTTACTTTAGAATAAACAATATAAGGTCTGAACTTATCACACGCAAATACAACTGCTAAAAATTCTTTTTCAGTAGTAGCATAATTTCTCTGGGCACTGTCTAGAGTTTTACTAGCATATTGAATAACATTTAATTTCTTATCAACTCTTTGTCCTAGAACAGCACCAACAGCATAATCACTAGCATCGCACATAATTTCAAAGGGTAAATTCCAATCAGGTGGCTGAACAATAGGTGCAGAAATCAAGGCCTTCTTAAGTATTTCAAATGCTTCTACACAATCATCATCAAAAACAAAAGGAACATCTTTTTGCAAGAGATTAGTGAGAGGCCTAGAAATTTTAGAGAAGTCTTTAATAAACCTCCTATAGAAACCAGCATGACCAAGGAAACTTCTTATACCTTTGATATCTTTAGGACACGGCATCTTTTCAATAGCATCTACTTTAGCTTTATCAACTTCAATACCTCTTTCAGAAATTTTATGCCCCAAGACAATACCTTCATTAACCATAAAGTGGCACTTCTCCCAATTCAATACAAGATTATTTTCTTCACATCTCTGCAAAACTCGGTCAAGGTTGCTTAAGCAATCATCAAAAGAAGTTCCGTAAATGGAGAAATCATCCATGAAAACCTCAAGAATCTTTTCACAAAAATCAGAGAATATAGCAGTCATACATCTTTGAAAGGTAGCAGGTGCATTGCATAAACCAAAAGGCATACGTCTATAAGCAAAAGTACCGAAAGGGCAAGTAAAAGTGGTTTTCTCTTGATCATCTTTTGACACGGGTATTTGAGAGAAACCAGAATAACCATCTAGAAAGCAAAAATGTGTATGCTTGGATAATCTTTCTAGCATTTGATCAATAAAAGGTAGAGGGTAATGATCTTTTCTAGTAGCTTTATTTAATTTGCGGAAATCAATTACCATTCTATAACCTGTAACAATTCTTTGTGGAATCAATTCATTCTTATCATTAGGAACAACAGTAATACCTCCTTTCTTAGGAACACAATGAACAGGACTTACCCATTGACAATCAGCAATAGGATAAATTATACCTGCCTCCAGAAGCTTTAGTATTTCATTCCTTACCACTTTTTTCATCTTAGGATTTAACCGTCGTTGATGATCAACAACTGGTTTAGCATCTTTCTCCAATTTAATTTTGTGCTGGCATAGAGTGGGACAAATGCCTTTAAGATCATCGAGAGTATATCCAATAGCAGCACGGTGCTTCTTCAGAATTTTTAATAATTTCTTTTCTTCATGCTATGAAAGGTTAGCACTAATAATAACAGGATATATCTTCTTTTCATCAAGATAAGCATATTTCAGAGTATCAGGTAATTGTTTAAGCTCAAACACGGGATCACCCTTAGGTGGAGGAGGATCCCCAAGGATTTCAACAGGCAAATTGTGTTTCAAGATAGGTCCTTGATTAAAGAATACTTCTTCTATTTCCCTTCTTTCATTCATAAACATATCATTTTCATGGTCTAGCAAATATTGTTCTAAAAGATCATTATGAGGCACGGCAATAGAAGCAAGACCAATAATTTCATCCTTACTAGGCAATTCTTTATCATGGGGTTGTCTATGAATTTAGAGAAATTAAAATCATGAGACATATCCCCTAAACCAACAGTAACAATATCTTTCTCGCAGTCTATCTTAGCATTAACAGTATTCAAGAAAGGCCTACCAAATATAATGGGAAAAAATTTATCTTGTGGAGAAGCAAGAACAAGAAAATCAGTAGGATATTTTATCTTCCCACACAAGACTTCAACATCTCTAACAATCCCAATTGGTGATATGGTATCTCTATTAGCAAGCTTAATAGTAACATCAATATCTTCTATCTCAGCAGGTGCAATATCATTCATAATTTCTTTATATAAGGTATAAGGAATTGCACTCACACTAGCACCCATATCACATAAGCCATGATAACAATGATCTCCTATTTTAATAGAAACAACAGGCATGCCGACAACAGGTCTATGTTTATCTTTAGTATCAGGTTTGGCAATTCTAGCAGCTTCATCACAGAAATAAATAACATGCCCATCAACATTATCAACCAAGAGATCTTTAACCATAGCAATACTAGGTTGAACTTTAATTTGCTCAGAGGGTTTGGGTGTTCTAATATTACTTTTATTGACCACAGTTGAAGCTTTAGCATGATCCTTTATTCTAACAGGAAATGGTGGTTTCTCAATATAAGCAGTAGGAATAATAGGATCAACATTATAAGTAATAGTATCTTCTTCAACTTTAATAGGTTCTACTACTTTAACTTCAATGGGAGGATGATATTTAAACCACTTCTCCTTAGGGAGATCAACATGAGTAGCAAAAGATTCACAAAAAGAGGCTACTATCTCAGAGTCAAGTCCATATTTAGTGCTAAAATCACGAAAAGCATCGGTATCCATAAAAGATTTGACACAATCAAACTTAAGGTTTATACCTGACTCTTTTCCTTTGTCGAGATCCCAATCTTTAGAGTTGCGTTTAATTGTTTCCAATAAACCCCATTTGAATTCAATATCCTTCTTCATATAGGAACCAGTACAAGAAGTATCGAGCATGGATCGATCATTATGAGAAAGCCGAGCATAAAAATTTTGAATAATAATTTCTCTTGAGAGCTCATGATTGGGGCATGAATATAACATTGACTTAAGCCTCCCCCAAGCTTGAGCGATACTTTCTCCTTCACGAGGCCAAAAATTATATATATAATTCCGATCACGATGAACCAGATGCATAGGATAAAGCTTATGATGAAATTCCAATTTCAATCGGTTGTAGTTCCATGATCCAATATCATCCAATAGCCTATACCATGTCAATGCCTTTCCCTTCAAAGATAAAGGGAAGACCTTCTTCTTGACAACATCCTCGGGCATACCTACAAGCTTAAATAATCCACAAACTTCATCCACATAGATTAGGTGCATACGGGATGTAATGTTCCATCTCCTGCATAAGGATTAGCTAGCAGTTTCTCTATCATACCCGAAGGAATTTTATAATAAATATTTTCAGTAGGTGCAGTAGGTTGAGGAGAAACTCTTTGCTCTTCTGGTCGAGGTGAAGATACCCCGAACAAGCCCCTCAAAGGATTATTTTCCATAGTAACAAGTGACAGTAAATTTCAGCACACTATATAAATGTTTCCTTACCAAATTCCACTTACCAAAGGAGCTTCACTCCCCGGCAACGGCGCCAGAAAAGAGTCTTGATGACCCACAAGTATAGGGGATCTATCGTAGTCCTTTCGATAAGTAAGAGTGTCGAACCCAATGAGGAGCAGAAGAAAATGACAAGCGGTTTTCAGTAAGGTATTCTCTACAAGCACTGAAATTATCGGTAGCAGATAGTTGTGTGATAAGATAATTCGTAACGGGTAAAAAATAATAAAAGTAAACAAGGTGTAGCTAGGTGGCCCAATCCTTTTTGTAGAAAAGGACATTCCTGGACAAACTCTTATATAAAGCAAAGCGCTCTCGAGGACACATGGGAATTGTGGTCAAGCTAGTTTTCATCATGCTCATATGATTCGCGTTCGTTACTTTGATAATTTGATATGTTGGTGGACTGGTGCTTGGGTGCTGCCCTTCCTTGGACAAGCCTCCCACTTATGATTAACCCCTCTCGCAAGCATCCGCAACTACGAAAGAAGAATTAAGGTAAACCTAACCATAGCATGAAACATATGGATCCAAATCAGCCCCTTACGAAGCAACGCATAAACTAGGGTTTAAGCTTCTGTCACTCTAGCAACCCATCATCTACTTATTACTTCCCAATGCCTTCCCCTAGGCCCAAATAATGGTGAAGTGTCATGTAGTTGACGTTCACATAACACCACTAGAGGAGAGACAACATACATCTCATCAAAATATCGAACGAATACCAAATTCACATGATTACTAATAACAAGACTTCTCCCATGTCCTCTGGAACAAACGTAACTACTCACAAAGCATATTCATAATCAAGATTAGAGGAGTATTAATTATCATTAAGGATCTGAAAATATAATCTTCCACCGGATAAACCAACTAGCATCAACTACAAGGAGTAATCAACACTACTAGCAACCCACAGGTACCAATCTGAGGTTTTGGGACCAAGATCGAATACAAGAGATGAACTAGGGTTTGAGCGGAGATGGTGCTGGTGAAGATGTTATTGGAGAATAACCCCCTCTCGATGAGAGGATTGTTGGTGATGACGATGGCTTCGATTTCCCCCTCCCGGAGGGATGTTTCTCCGGCAGACAGCTCCGCCGGAGCTCTAGATTGGTTCTGCCCAGGTTCCGCCTTGAGACGGCAGCGCTTCATCCCGAAAGCTTCCTTCTGATTTTTTCCAGGTCAAAACACACCATATAGCCAAAGATGGGCACCGGAGGCCTGCCAGGGGGCCCACAAGGTCGGGGGGCTTGCCCAGGGGGGTAGGGCGCGCCCTCCACCCTTGTGGCTGGCTGGTGGTCCCCCTCTGGTACTTTCTTCGCCCAATATTTTTTATATATTCCAAAAACATGCTCCCGGAAGTTTCAGGACTTTTGGAGTTGTGCGGAATAGGTCTCTAATATTTCCTCCATTTCCAGTCCAGAATTCCAGCTACCGGCATTCTCCTTCTTCATGTAAACCTTGTAAAATAAGAGAGAATAGGCATAAGTATTGTGATATAATGTGTAATAACAGCCCATAATGCAATAAATATCGATATAAAAGCATGATGCAAAATGGACGTATCAGTACCTTACTAGTATTCGTAGTAGCCCCTGGGTATTTGATACTCGTTCAGTTGCTAAGATTAGTAACTCGAAACAGGAGTTGCAGAATAAACAGAGACTAGTTAAGGGCGAGGTGATGATGTATGTTGGAAATGACTCCAAGGTTGATACGATCACCATCGCACACTCCCTCTACCTACGGGATTAGTGTTGAACCTAAATAAACGTTATTTGGTGTTTGCGTTGAGCGTGAATATGATTTGATCATGTTTATTGCAAGACGGTTATTCATTTAAGTCAGAGAATAATTGTTGTTCTGTTTACATGAATAAAACCTTCTATGGTAATACACCCAATGTAAATGGTTTATTGAATATCTATCGTAGTGATACACATATTCATAATATTGATGCCAAAAGATTCAAAGTTGATAATAATAGTGCAACATACTTGTAGCACTGCCGTTTAGGTCATATTGGTGTAAAGCGCATGAAGAAACTCCATGCAGATGGACTTTTGGAATCACTTGATTATGAATCATTTGATACTTGCGAACCATGCCTCATGGGCAAGATGACTAAAACTCCGTTCTCCGGAACAATGGAGCGAGCTAATGACTTATTGGAAATAATACATACCGATGTATGCGGTCCAATGAGTATTGAGGCACGCGGCGGTTATCGTTATTTTCTGACCTTCACAGATGATTTGAGTAGGTATGGGTATATCTACTTGATGAAACACAAGTCTGAAACATTTGAAAGTTCAAAGAATTTCAGAGTGAAGTGGAGAATCATCGTAAAAAGAAAATAAAGTTTCTACGATCTGATCGCGGAGGCGAATATTTGAGTTACGAGTTTGGCCTTCATTTAAAAAATGTGGAATAGTTTCACAACTCACGCCACCTGGAACACCACAGCGTAATGGTGTGTCCGAATGTCGTAACCGTACTTTATTAGATATGGTGCGTTCTATGATATCTCTTACCAATTTACCACTAACGTTTTGGGGTTATGCATTAGAGACAACTGCATTCACGTTAAATAGGGCACTATCTAAATCCGTTCAGACGACACCGTATGAACTGTGGTTTGGCAAGAAACCTAAGCTGTCATTTCTTAAAGTTTGGGGTTGCGACACTTATGTCAAAAGGCTTCAACCTGATAAGCTCGAACCCAAATCGGAGAAGTGCGTCTTCATAGGATACCCTAAGGAAACAATTGGGTGCACCTTCTACCACAGATCCGAAGGCAAGATCTTTCTTGCTAAGAATGGACCTCTTCTAGAGAAGGAGTTTCTCTCGAAAGAAGTGAGTGGGAGGAAAGTAGAACTTGATGAGGTAATTGTACCTCCTCTCGAATTGGAAAGTAGCACATCATAGAAAACCGTTCCCATGATGCCTACACCAACTAGAGAGGAAGCTAATGATAATGATCATGAAACTTCAGATCTAGTTTCCACTGAACTTCGTAGGTCAACTAGAGCACGATCCGCACCAGAGTGTTATGGAAATCCTGTCCTGGAAGTTATGTTATTAGAACATGGCGAACCTACAAACTATGAAGAAGCTATGATGAGCCCAAAGTTCGATAAATGGCTTGATGCCTGAGATAGGATCCATGTATGAGAACAAAGTGTGGACTTTGGTGGACTTGCCCGATTATCGGCAAGCCATAGAAAATAAATGGATCTTCAAGAAGAAGACTGACGCTGATGGTAATGTTACTGTCTACAAAGCTCGACTTGTCGCGAAAGGTTTTCGACAAGTTCAAGGAGTTGACTACGATAAGGCTTTCTCACCTGTAGCGATGCTTAAGTCTGTCCTAATCACGTTAGCAATTCATGCATTTTATGATTATGAAATCTGGCAAATGGATGTCAAAACTGCATTCCTTAATGGATTTCTTAAAGAAGAGTTGTATATGATACAACCAGAAGGTTTTGTCAATCCTAAAGGTGCTAACAAAGTGTGCAAGCTCCAGCGATCCATCTATGGACTAGTGCAAGCATCTCGGAGTTGGAATATACGCTTTGATGAGGTGATCAAAGCATATGGTTTTATACAGACTTATGGTGAAGCCTGTATTTACAAGAAAGTGAGTGGGAGCTCTGTAGCATTTCTGATATTATATGTGGATGACATATTGCTGATTGGAAATGATATATAATTTTTGGATAGCATAAAAGGATATTTGAATAAGAATTTTTCAATGAAAGACCTCGGTGAAGCTGCTTACATATTAGACATCAAGATCTATAAAGATAGATCAAGACGCTTGATAAGATTTTTCAATGAGTACATACCTTGACAAGCTTTTGAAGGAGTTCAAAATGGATCAGTCAAAGAAGGAGTTCTTGCCTATATTGTAATGTGTGAAGTTGAGTAAGACTCAAAGCCCGACCACGGCATAAGATAGAATGAAAGTCATTCCCTATGCCTCAACCATAGGTTCTATAAAGTATGCCATGCTTTGTACCAGACCTATTGTGTACCTTGCCATGAGTTTGGCAAGGGGGTACAATAGTGATCCAGGAGTAGATCACTGGACAGCGGTCAAAATTAATCTTTGAGGACTAAGGAAATGTTTCTCGGTTATGGAGGTGATAAAGAGTTCATCGTAAAGGGTTACGTTGATGCAAGCTTTGACACCGATTCAGATGACTATGAGTCTCAATCTGGATACATATTGAAAGTGGGAGCAATTAGCTAAAGTAGCTCCATGCAGAGCATTGTAGACATATAAATTTGCAAAATACATACGGATCTGAATATGACTGACCGGTTAACTAAACTTCTCTCGCAAGCAAAACATGATCACACCTTAGTACTCCTTGGGTGTTAATCACATGGCGATGTGAACTAGATTATTGACTATAGTAAAGTCTTTGGGTGTTGGTCACATGGCGATGTGAACTATGGGTGTTAATCACATGGCGATGTGAACTAGATTATTGACTCTAGTGCAAGTGGGAGACTGATGGAAATATGCCCTAGAGGCAATAATAAAATGGTTATTATTATATTTCCTAAATCATGATAAAGGTTTATTATTCATGCTAGAATTGTATTGACCGGAAACTTAAATACATCTGTGGATACATAAACAAATACCGTGTCCCTAGTGAGCCTCAACTAGACTAGCTCATTGATCAAAGATGGTTAAGGTTTCCTAACCGTAGACATGTGTTGTCATTTGAGAACGGGATCACATCATTAGGAGAATGATGTGATGGACAAGACTCATATGTTAGCTTAGCATAATGATTGTTCAGTTTATTGCTATTGCTTTCTTCATGTCAAATACATATTCCTTCGACTATGAGATTATGCAACTCCCGGATACCGGAGGAATACCATGTGTGCTATCAAACGTCACAACGTAACTGGTTGATCATAAAGATGCTCTACAGGTATCTCCGAAGGTGTTTGTTGAGTTTGCATAGATCAAGAATAGGATTTGTCACTCCGAGTATCGGAGAGGTATCTCTGGGCCCTCTCGGTAATACACATCATAAGCTTGCAAGAAAATGGCTAAGGAGTTACTCACGAGGTGGTGTATTACAGAACGAGTAAAGAGACTTGCCGGTAACAAGATTGAACTAGGTATGAAGATACCGACGATTGAATCTCGGGCAAGTAACATACCGATGGACAAAGGGAATTACGTATGTTGTCATAACGGTTCGACCAATAAAGATCTTCATAGAATATGTAGGAGCCAATATGGGCATCCAGGTTCCGCTATTGGTTATTGACCGGAGAGCTATCTCGGTCATGTCTACATAGTTCTCGAACCCTTAGGGTCCGCACGCTTAACGTTTGTTGACGATATAGTGTTATATGAGTTATATGTTTTGGTGACCGAATGTTGTTCAGAGTCCCGGATGAGATCACGGACATGACGAGGAGTCTTGAAATGGTTGAGAGGTAAAGGTTGATATATAGGACGATGGTATTTGGACACCGGAAGTGTTTTGGGACGTACCGGGAAGGAATCGAGTCACCGGAAGGGGTTCCGGGCCAGGCATTCCCCCCCCCCCCCCCCGGCAAGTTATGGGCCTTATGGGCCAAAGGAGGGGACAGACCAGCCCACAAGGGGGATGGTGCGCCTCCTGCCTTTTTTGGCCAGCCGTAGGGAAGGAAAAGGGGGAGAGCTAGCCCCTCCTGCCTTTCCCTCTCATGGGAGAAAGGAAAGGGGGGCGCCATCCTCCCCTGCCTTTCCCCGCACTCCAAATAAGGAAAGGGGGGCGCGGCTTGGGAGGGACCCCAAGTAGGATTCCTCCTACTTGGGCGCCTCCTTTGGCTGCTCCTCCCTCCCTCCCACCTATATATATGTGGGAGGGGGCACCTAGCACACAACAGACAATTGCCTAGCCGTGTGCGGCGTCCCCCTCCACCGTTTACACCCCCTGTCATATTTTCGTAGTGCTTAGGCGAAGCCCTGCAGAGATCACTTCACCATCACCGTCACCATGCCGTTGTGCTGCCGGAACTCATCTACTACCTCGCCATCTTGCTAGATCAAGAAGGCGTAGGACATTCCCGAGCTGAACGTGTGCAGAACGCGGAGGTGCCGTGCGTTCGGTACTAGATCGGTTGGAGCGCGAAGAAAGTTTGACTACATCAACCGCGTTGTGAAACGCTTCCACTTATGGTCTACGAGGGTACGTAGACATACTATTCCCTTCATTGCTATGCATCCTCATGGATAGATCATTGCGTGTGCGTAGAAATTTTTTTGTTTTCCATGCAACGATTCCCAACACTAGCATGTTCTCGTCATTCAACTTAGAAACTTCTCCTCGTGCTTGCAATGAGTTAGTGATAACATAATAGAAATAACGTATAGCAGGACTTTCAATGCAACTAGCTCTTGAGCCTGGCATGCTCATCAAATTAAATATGTGCCTCGGGTGTGGCTTATTGTGATCAAAAAACACGGCGGATGTCATCATCGTTGTTGGTGGAGCCAAAGTAATCACACCACTGCTGTAAAGGTGATGTTGAAGTCTTGGTCCAGGAGACCAAAATTGATCCTCTCCTCCTCATACACATTGGGCAACGAACCAACTAGCTCTTGAGCCTGGCGTGCACATACATCGTTCGCCACCCTTGAGCACCATGCGGCTCGCCGGATCATGCGCCGCCCCTGAGCAGCGCGCAGCTCGCCGGACCGATTCATGCCACCCCCGCCGACCTGAGATCCGCCTCTGTGGGTATGAACTCTCCTCCAACGTCCTCTTCCCCTCCATCCATTCTTTCTCTTTTTTGTTCAACTTGTTAGCCAAAGGATTCAGATTATTGCCATGATTGATTCTTAGCCTCTGTACGTGAAAGGATTCAGATGTGATGTGAGACGAGAGCTAGCAACAGATGTGAGAAACTGAACCTGATTTGTCATTTCGTCTCATGTCTTTGACCGAATTGCAGGTGGCTAATTAACTGCTAGTGATCGGCAAGCCACAATTGAGGGTTAGCCATTTGGAGATTAATCCTGACCTCGATATCGCGATAGGCCTGGCAACATAATAATTAACTAATACTACTAAATGACAGCCATTTGGCTACATACAGGCAAGCTAGAGCTTCGACTAACATCGGTCTTCCCAGGTTCCTCTCTGGCTTAAAAAAATTGTGCTTTGTAATTTGCTTCTTTTTTCTTTTTTGAAAAAGTGCTAGCTTGTCTTGATGCATAGTATCGGATTCAGGGCTCCGCAGACCCAAGAAAGGTTCGAACTCTGGGGCATGTGTGAAGAACTTAACCCCTTCAGTCAACCAGTTCGTCGCCCCCACGGCCTAGCTCGATGGACAAGGAAGAAGATGGACACGGCAGTTTACCCAGGTTCGGGCCACCTTGCGGTGTAAGACCCTACTCCTGCTTTGTGGTGGATTTGCCTCACAAGGGGCTGAGGATGAACTAGTACAAGGAAGAACAACCTCGCGAGGTTTGCTCTAGTGTGGGTGTGAGTTGATGAGGTTCCGATCTATCGGCCTCCCTCTTGGTGGTGGCTAGCCTATACTTATAGTGGCCTTGGTCCTCTTCCCACAAAACGAAGGCGGGAAGGGATCCCACAGTGGCCAATTTGAACGAGGATAAGTAGTACATCTTATCCTGACAAAAGATGGTCTTCTCCTGCAAAGCTTCTGGTCGTGACGCTGTGGTGGGCTCGACGATGACATCCGTCCTGGCGGTCTTGGTCTTGTTGCACGGGAATGGAAACCTTTGGCTGATTCCTTGGGACTCCGCGCCTGCGCTTGCCTCCTTAGCACCAAAGAGGAAACCTGCTCCTCTGCGCCCGCTAGCGCCCGCCTGGCCTTGGTCATCACGGCTTGCGTCACCGCAACCTCATGAGGTTGGGCACCTACATAGAAATCTCCGCTCCTCAGGAGGCAGCCCGGGGAGGACGCTCCCTCCGGAGGTCTTGATGTCGCCCGCCTCGCGAGGCTTGGCCCCTCGCGAGGGTCTTGTCTTGAAGGTGTTGTAGGTGGGCTGTACCAGGCCGTCGATGAAGCCATGCCATGGGCCGCAAGCAGGCAAGTCTGGGTACCCTGGTTCCCAGAACGCCGACAGTAGCCCCCGGGCCCAAGGCGCGCTCGGGCTTGGCTTAGAGGCGAAGCCAAGGGCAAGGGCGAAGCACCACGGGCCCCAATCGCTTGCGGATCGAGTCGACGCGTGGCGCTTGATGGGACGTGGGTGTCTCCACTTCCCCACGCCGCCTCGGCAACTGCCTAACTTGACAACTGCCTGGCGCATGCAGAAAGGCCATCATTACCTGGGACGTGAGAGGCCGGCGGTTAGCCTTCCTCCGGCTATAAATGGGAGAGGGGCGAAGCCCCCAGCCCATCTTCATCTTCTCGCCCTCTGCTTCTCCTTCTTCTTCGTTTCGCCATCTTGCCAAAGCGTCCATGGCTCCAGTGAGGAGGTTCTCTGCTGCGGAGAAGGGAAAGGCCCCCAAGGAGGGACCGGACTCGCCGCCGCCCAAGAGGGGCCGCGGCCATCCCCGCAAGTATGATGCGACGCCGGCGTTGGCTCCCCGAGGGCGTGGGCTCACCCCCTCGAAGGCTGGCGCCGCCTCCGGCAGCCGTGCGGTGCCCTTCCAGCGGCGGGAGTTTCCGCGGTCGGGGCAGCCACAGCGAAGAGGGAAGGCGCGCAACGGCCGTCCGGTCACCGTGCCCGCGGTCCCACTCGACCGACGCGTCCCCGGAGTTCATGGTGTGGGCAGAGAGGACCGCAGGTGTCTGGTTCCAGCTCCCGCGCTTCTTCGCGGGCGTGCTACCGGCCGGGGACCCGGTGGCCTCTGGCTGCTGGCGGACGGCTGCTGCAGCAAGGCCTCATGGGTGGAGGTCGAGGTCACCGCACCCGGAACGTGTTCCTGAACCACGGGTGGCAGCTGAAGGAAATATGCCCTAGAGGCAATAATAAAGTTGTTATTTTATATTTCCTTATTCATGATAAAGTTTTATTATTCATGCTAGAATTGTATTGATCGGAAACCTTAATACATGTGTGAATACATAAACAAACACCGTGTCCCTAGTGAGCCTCTATTAGACTAGCTCGTTGGTCAAAGATGGTTAAGGTTTCCTAACCATGGACATGAGTTGTCATTTGATAACGGGATCACATCATTAGGAGAATGATGTGATGGACAGGACCCATCCGTTAGCTTAGCATAATGATCGTTCAGTTTTATTGCTATTGCTTTCTTCATGTCAAATACATATTCCTTCTACTATGAGATTATGCAACTCCCGGATACCGGAGGAATGCCTTGTGTGCTATCAAATGTCACAACATAACTGGGTGATTGTAAAGATGCTCTACAGGTATCTCCGAAGGTGTTTGTTGAGTTGGCATAGATCGAGATTAGGATTTGTCACTCCGAGTATCGGAGAGGTATCTCTGGGCCCTCTCGGTAATACACATCATAAGCTTGCAAGCAAATGACTAAGGAGTTAGTCACGAGGTGATGTATTATGGAACGAGTAAATAGACTTGCCGGTAACAAGATTGAACTAGGTATGAAGATACCGACGATCAAATCTCGGGCAAGTAACATACCGATGGACAAAGGGAATTACGAATATTGTCATAACGGTTTGACCGATAAAGATCTTCGTACAATATGTAGGAGCCAATATGGGCATCCAAGTTCCGCTATTGGTTATTGATCGGAGAGGTGTCTCGGTCATGTCTACATAGTTCTTGAACTCGTAGGGTCCACACGCTTAACGTTCGATGACGATATAGTATTATATGAGTTATGTGATTTGGTGACCGAATGTTGTTCGGAGTCCCGGATGAGATCACGGACATGACGAGGAGTCTTGAAATGGTCGAGAGGTAAAGATTGATATATAGGGCGATAGTATTCGAACACTGGAAGTGTTCCTGAGGGTACCGGGTACATATCGGGTCACCGGAAGGGGTTCCTGGCACCCCCGGCAAAAGATATGGGCCTAATGGGCCAAGAGAGGAAATGCACCAGCCACCAGGGGATGGTGCGCCCCCCATATGGGCCGAACCAGAGGAGAAGGAAAGGGGGGATTCGGCCTCCCCCTTCCTTCCCTTCTCCCTCCTCTTTCCTTCCCCCTCCGGTAAATAAGGAAGGGGGGCGCCGGCCTAGGAGGAACCCAAGTAGGATTCGGTCCTTCTTGGGGCGCCTCCTGGCCTCTCCCTCCCACCTATATATATGTGGGGTTCGCGCCCCTAGCACACCCCAAACAATTGCCTAGCCGTGTGCGGCGCCCCCCTCCACCATTTACACCCTCGGTCATATTTTCATAGTGCTTAGGCGAAGCCCTGCGAGGATCACTTCACCATCACCGTCACCACACCATCGTGCTGACAGAACTCACCTACTACCTCGACGTCTTGCTAGATCAATAAGGCGAGGGACGTCACCGAGCTCAACGTGAGCAGAACGCGGAGGTGCCGTGCGTTCGGTACTTGATTGGTTGAAGCGCGAAGAAGTTCGAATACATCAACCGCGTTGAGAAACGCTTCCGCTTACGGTCTACGAGGGTACATAGACACACTCTCCCCCTCGTTGCTATGCATCTCCATGGATAGATCATTGCGTGTGCATAGAAAAAAATTGTTTCCCATGCAACGCTTCCCAACAGTGGCATCATGAGCCAGGTCTATGCGTAGATGATATGCACGAGTAGAACACAATGAGTTGTGGGCGGTGATAGTCATACTGCTTACCACCAACGTCTTATTTTGATTCAGCGGTATTGTGGGATGAAGCGGCCCGGACCAACCTTACATGTCCACGCACATGAGACCGGTTCCACCGACAGACATGCAACTAGTTTTGCATAAAGGTGGCTGGCGGGTGTCTGTTTCTCCTACTTTAGTTGAATCGAATTTGACTGCGGCCGGTCCTTGAAGAAGGTTAAAACAGCAAACTTAACAAAACACCGTTGTGGTTTGATGCGTAGGTAAGAACGGTTCTTGCTAGAAGCCCGTAGCAGCCACGTAAAACTTGCAACAACAAAGTAGAGGACGTCTAACTTGTTTTTGCAGGGCATGTTGTGATGTGATATGGTCAAGACATGATGTGATATACGTTATTGTATGAGATGATCATGTTTTGTAGAAGTTATCGGCAACCGGCAGGAGCCTTATGGTTGTCTCTTTATTGTATGAAATGCAAACACCATGTAAATGCTTTACTTTATCACTATGCGTTAGCGATAGTTGTAGAAGCAATAGTTGGCGAGACGACCACGACGCAACGATGGAGATAAAGGTGTCGACCCTGTGACGATGGAGATCATGACGATGCTTTGGAGATGGAGATCAAAAGCACAAGATGATGATGGCCATATCATGTCACATATTTTGATTGCATGTGATGTTTATCTTTTATGCATCTTATTTTGCTTAGTACGGCGGTAGCATTATAAGATGATCCCTTAACTAAATTTCAAGGTAAAAGTGTTCTCCCTGAGTATGCACCATTGCTACAGTTCGTCGTGTTGAGACACCACGTGATGATCGGGTGTGATAGACTCTACGTTCACATACAACAGGTGCAAGACAGTTTTGCACATGCGGAATACTTGGGTTAAACTTGACGAGCCTAGCATGTACACACATGGCCTCGGAACACTGGAGAGCGAAAGGTCGAACCTGAATCATATAGTAGATATGATCAACATAGATATGTTCACCATTGATGACTACTCCATCTCACGTGATGATCGGACATGGATTAGTTGATTTGGATCACATATCATTTAGATGACTTGAGGGATGTCTATCTAAGTGGGAGTTCTTAAGTAATTTGATTAATTGAACTTAATTTATCATGAACTTAGTCCTGATAGTATTTGCATATCTATGTTGTAGATCAATGGCCGTGCTACCGTTCCCCTGAATTTTAATGTGTTCCTAGAGAAAGCTAAGTTGAAAGATGATGGTAGCAACTACACGGACTGGGTCCGTAACTTGAGGATTATCCTCATTGCTGCACAGAAGTATTATGTCCTTGATGCACCGCTAGGTGACATACCTATTGCAGGAGCAGAAGCAGACATTACGAACATTTGATAAGCTCGGTATGATGACTACTTGATAGTTTAGTGCACCATGCTTTACGGCTTAGAACTGGGACTTCAAAAATGTTTTGAACGCCACGGAGCATATGAGATGTTCCAAGAGCTGAAATTGGTATTTCAGACACATGCCCATGTCGAGAGGTATGAGACCTCCGACAAGTACTTTGCCTACAAGATGGAGGAGAATAGCTCAGCCAGTGAGCATGTGCTCAGAATGTCTGGGTACTACAATCACTTGAATCAAGTGGGAGTTAATCTTCCAGATAAGATAGTGATTGACAGAGTTCTCTAGTCACTATCACCAAGCTACTAGAACTTCGTGATGAACTATAATATGCAAGGGATAACGAAAATGATTCCCGAGCTCTTCGCGATGCTGAAATCGGCAAAGGTAGAAATCAAGAAAGAGCATCAAATGTTGATGGTTAACAAAACCACTAGTTTCAAGAAAAAGGGCAAGGGAAAGAAAGGGAACTTCAAGAAGAATGGCAAGAAGTTGCCACTCCCATGAAGAAGCCCAAAGCAGGACCCGAGCCTGAAACTGAGTGCCTCTACTGCAAAGGAAATGGTCACTGAAAGTAGAACTGCCCCAAATACATGGCGGATAAGAAGGATGGCAAAGTGAACAAATGTATATTTGATATACATGTTATTGATGTGTACCTTACTAGTATTCATAGTAGCCCCTGGGTATTTGATGCCGGTTCAGTTGCTAAGATTAGTAACTCGAAACAGGAGTTGCAGAAGAAACAAAGACTAGTTAAGGGCGAGGTGACGATGTGTGTTGGAAGTGATTCCAAGGTTGATACGATCACCATCGCACACTCCCTCTACCTTCGGGATTAGTGTTGAACCTAAATAAATATTATTTAGTGTTTACGTTGAGCATGAATATGATTTGATTATGTTTGTTGCAATATGGTTATTCATTTAATTCAAAGAATAATTGTTGTTCTGTTTACATGAATAAAACCTTCTATGGTCATACACCCAATTGAATGGTTTATTGAATCTCGATCGTAGTGATACACATATTCATAACATTGATGCCAAAAGATGCAAAGTTGATAATGATAGTGCAACATACTTGTGGCACTGCCGTTTAGGTCATATTGGTGTAAAGCGCATGAAGAAACTCCATGCAGATTGGCTTTTGGAATCACTTGATTATGAATCATTTGATACTTGCGAACCATGCCTCATGGGACGAATGGCTAAAACTCCGTTCTCCGGAACAATGGAGCGAGCTAATGACTTATTGGAAACAATACATACCGATGTATGCGGTCCGATGAGTGTTGAAGCACGCGGCGGGTATCATTATTTTCTCACCTTCATAGATGATTTGAGTAGGTATGGGTATATCTACTTGATGAAACACAAGTCTGTAACGTTTGAAAAGTTCAAAGAATTTCAGAGTGAAGTAGAGAATCATCGTAACAAGAAAATAAAGTTTCTACGATCTGATCGCGGAGGCGAATATTTGAGTTACGAGTTTGGCCTTCATATAAAACAATGTGGAATAGTTTCACAACTTACGCCACCTGGAACACCATAGCGTAATGGTGTGTCCGAACGTCGTAACCGTACTTTATTAGATATGGTGCGATCTATGATGTCTCTTACCGATTTACCACTATCGTTTTGGGGTTATGCATTAGAGACAGCTGCATTCACATTAAACAGGGCACCGTCTAAATCCGTTGAGACGACACCGTATGATCTGTGGTTTGGCAAGAAACCTAAGCTGTCGTTTCTTAAAGGTTGGGGTTGCGACACTTATGTCAAAAGACTGCAGCCTGATAAGCTCGAACCCAAATCAGAGAAGTGCGTCTTCAGGAGATACCCTAAGGAAACAATTGGGTACACCTTCTACCACAGATCCGAAGGTAAGATCTTTGTTGCCAAGAATGGAACATTTCTAGAGAAGGAGTTTCTCTCAAAAGAAGTGAGTGGGAGGAAAGTAGAACTTGATGAGGTAATTGTACCTTCTCTCAATTTGGAAAGTAGCTCATCAGAGAAATCCGTTCCTGTGATGCCTACACCAACTAGAGAGGAAGCTAATGATGATGATCATGAAACTTCAGATCAAGTTACTACTGGACCTCGTAGATCGAACAGAGCATGTTCCGCACCAGAGTGGTACGGTAATCCTGTTCTGGAAGTCATGTTACTAGACCATGGCGAACCTACGAACTATGAAGAAGCTATGATGAGCCCAGATTCTGATAAATGGCTTGAGGCCATGAAATCTGAGATAGGATCCATGTATGAGAACAAAGTGTGGACTTTGGTGGACTTGCCCAATGATCGGCGAGCCATAAAGAATAAATGGATCTTCAAGAAGAAGACTGACGCTGATGGTAATGTTACTGTCTACAAAGCTCGACTTGTCGCGAAAGGTTTTCGACAAGTTCAAGGAGTTGACTATGATAAGACTTTCTCACCCATAGCGATGCTTAAGTCTGTCCGAATCATGTTAGCAATTGCCGCATTTTATGATTATGAAATCTGGCAAATGGACAACAAAACTGCATTCCTTAATGGATTTCTTAAAGAAGAGTTGTATATGATGCAACCAGAAGGTTTTGTCGATCCTAAAGGTGCTAACAAAGTGTGCAAGCTCCAGCGATCCATCTATGGACTGGTGCAAGCATCTCGGAGTTGGAATATACGCTTTGATGAGGTGATCAAAGCATATGGTTTTATACAGACTTTCGGAGAAGCCTGTACTTACAAGAAAGTGAGTGGGAGCTCTATAGCATTTCTAATATTATATGTGGATGACATATTGTTGATTGGAAATGATGTAGAATTTCTGGATAGCATAAAAGGATACTTGAATAAGAGTTTTTCAATGAAAGACCTCGGTGAAGCTGCTTATATATTGGGCATCAAGATCTATAGAGATAGATCAAGACGCTTAATAGGACTTTCACAAAGCACATACCTTGACAAAGTTTTGAAGAAGTTCAAAATGGATCAGTCAAAGAAAGGGTTCTTGCCTGTGTTGCAAGGTGTGAAATTGAGTCAGACTCAAAACCCGACCACGGCAGAATATATAGAGAGAATGAAAGTTATTCCCAATGCCTCAGTCATAGGTTCTATAAAGTATGCCATGCTGTGTACCAGACCTGTTCTATGCCTTGCCATGAGTTTTGCAAGGGGGTACAATAGTGATCCCGGAGTAGATCACTGGACAGCGGTCAAAATTATCCTTAGGTACCTAAAGGGGACTAAGGAAATGTTTCTCGGTTATGGAGGTGATAAAGAGTTCATCGTAAAGAGTTACGACGATGCAAGCTTTGACACCGATCTGGATGACTCTGAGTCTCGATCTGGATACATATTGAAAGTGGGAGCAATTAGCTAGAGTAGCTCCATGCAAAGCATTGTAGACATAGAAATTTTCAAAATACATACGGATCTGAATATGACAGACCCCTTGACTAAACTTCTCTCACAAGCAAAACATTATCATACCATAGTACTCTTTGGGTGTTAATCACATGGCGATGTGAACTAGATTATTGACTCTACTAAACTCTTTGGGTGTTAGTCACATGGCGATGTGAACTATGGGTGTTAAATCACGTGGTGATGTGAACTAGATTATTGACTCTAGTGCAAGTGGGAGACTGAAGGAAATATGCCCTAGAGGCAATAATAAGTTGTTATTTCATATTTCCTTATTCATGATAAAGTTTTATTATTCATGCTAGAATTGTATTGATCGGAAACCTTAATACATGTGTGAATACATAAACAAACACCGTGTCCCTAGTGAGCCTCTACTAGACTAGCCTGTTAATCAAAGATGGTTAAGGTTTCCTAACCATGGACATGAGTTGTCATTTGATAATGGGATCACATCATTAGGAGAATGATGTGATGGACAAGACCCATCCGTTAGCTTAGCATAATGATTGTTCAGTTTTATTGCTATTGCTTTCTTCATGTCAAATACATATTCCTTCGACTATGAGATTATGCAACTCCCGGATACCGGAGGAATGCCTTGTGTGCTATCAAATGTCACAACGTAACTGGATGATTATAAAGATGCTCTATAGGTATCTCCGAAGGTATTTGTTGAGTTGGCACAGATCGAGATTAGGATTTGTCACTCCGAGTATCGAAGAGGTATCTCTGGGCCCTCTCGGTACTACACATCATAAGCTTGCAAGTGAACGACTAAGGACTTAGTCACGAGGTGATGTATTACGGAACGAGTAAAGAGACTTGCCGGTAATGAGATTGAACTAGGTATGAAGATACCGACGATCGAATCTCGGGCAAGTAACATACCGATGGACAAAGGGAATTACGAATGTTGTCATAACGGTTCGACCGATAAAGATCTTCATAGAATATGTAGGAGCCAATATGGGCATCCAAGTTCCGCTATTGGTTATTGACCGGAGAGGTGTCTCGGTCATGTCTACATAGTTCTCGAACCCGTAGGGTCGGCACGCTTAAGTATTATTTGAGTTATGTGATTTGGTGACCCAATGTTGTTTGGAGTCCCGGATGAGATCACGGACATGACGAGGAGTCTCGAAATGGTCGAGAGGTAAAGATTGATATATAGGATGATAGTATTCGGACACTGAAAGTGTTCCGGAGGGTACCGGGTACATATCGGGTCACCGGAAGGGGTTCCGGGCACCCCCGGCAAAAGATATGGGCCTAATGGGCCAAGAGGGGAAACAGACCAGTCACCAGGGGCTGGTGTGCCCCCCATATGGGCCGAACCAGAGGAGAAGGAAAGAGGGGAAGAGAGAAGGAAAGGGGGGGATTCGGCCTCCCCCTTCCTTCCTTCCTCCCTCCTCTTTCCTTCCCCCTCCGGTATATAAGGAAGGGGGGGCGACGGCCTAGGAGGAACCCAAGTAGGATTCGGTCCTACTTGGGGCACCTCCTAGCCTCTCCTCTCTCCCTCCCACCTATATATATGTGGGGGTGGCGCCCCTAGCACAGCCCAGACAATTGCCTAGCCGTGTGCGGCGCCCCCCTCCACCGTTTACACCCTCGGTCATATTTTCGTAGTGCTTAGGCGAAGCCTTGCGAGGATCACTTCACCATCACCGTCACCACGCCATCGTGCTGACGGAACTCATCTACTACCTCGACGTCTTGCTGGATCAAGAAGGCGAGGGACGTCACCGAGCTGAACATGTGCAGAACGCGGAGGTGTCGTTCGTTTGGTACTTGATCGGTTGAAGCGCGAAGAAGTTCGACTACATCAACCGCGTTGAGAAATGCTTCCGCTTACGGTCTATGAGGGTACGTAGACACACTCTCCCCCTCGTTGCTATGCATCTCCATGGATAGATCATTGTGTGTGCGTAGAATTTTTTTTTGTTTTCCATGCAGCGCTTCCCAACAACAGTCGTTTGCCCGCGCGTGCGGCCTGCATGGGAGGTGCACCCTCCACTTCAGGCATGATGGCGCAGCGACCCTCTATGTCCGGGTCTTTGGGGAAGATGGCCAGCGCCTGGGGTGCTGCCCCGAGAGCGACAGCGACGACGACGACGACGGCCGGAGGGGCGGCATCATCTCCGGTGGTGAACTTGCCCTTAGCGATGGTCGCGGTGCCTCCAGCAGCGGCGGCTCCTCTTCCGGGGAGAGCATGAGCGACGATGACTACAACGAGCCACCACGCCGCCGAGCTTGGACCAGGGAGGGAGATGAGCCGTCTCACCGCCGCGCCCCAGTGAAGCAGGAAGAGGACTCCGACTGAGCGCATGCGCTGCTGGAGCCGGGTCTTAGGAGCCGCCGTAGTTGCGCGGCTGCTTTTGCTTCTTTCTTTCTCCTGCATCAAAAAAGTGGAAGGCCCTGTCGGGGCGTGTAATGGACCACGGCGCTCGCGCCATTATGTTATCATTTTTATATTGCGTCCTGGTATTCATGTTGACGCTGATTGTGATTGGGATGACTTAGCTTAGTGTTCTTGCGGTAGACTCCTGTGCCGTGGGAGCAAGCTTCTCCGGAGCTTGGAATCCCTGCGCATCCCTCGTTCCGGAGGGGTCCTCCAAAGGTTTCTTCATTGAGTATTCGAAAGTCGTCAAGCCTCAGGAGGCGCCCTGCGGCTGCAGGGTTAGAAAACCTCCGGAGGTGCCACACCTCGCGCGAGCCCCCGAGTGTGGGCTGGTCACCGCTAGTACGTCACGTCGCAATGCCCAGAGGCACGAACTCAAGAGGGCGTGTGTGCCCGTAAGATCGTTTGAGAGCGTCGCGCGAGGATTAAGACGCCAAAGGCCGGGGCACCAAGGCTTTGGCGAGGTGTGCTTGCGGGTCGCCCCGACGCGCAAACCGTGCCCAGCCCCCACACGCGCGACGCGCGAGGAAGAGCAACGGGCAACTGCCACTCTCCCTGAGGCAAGACCTGAAAGAGCGAACGCCACGAGAAGAAAAATTTTTCCCAACCCTTTCAAATAAAAGACGCGAAAGCTCCAAATTTCATTTCAAGAAGTTGTAAATCAGCTACAGAAAGCAAGCAAAAGAGCAGCCGCGTCTGGCACCTACACTAGCCTTCTGGTCTTCCCACCAGCACGGAGCATGGGGCCTCCACTAGGACATGGTTGAGAGCCCCCCTGAGGCCCAGGGGCAGCACTCAGGAGACTCCGGGGCGTGTACAGCCCCAACTCATCATTATGTGAGAGTGTCACGAGCGGAGTCTTGAGAGGCGCATGGCCTTGATCATGGATAGAACTTCCGGAGGTGTTGGATGTTCTAGGCATTCTGGATGGGGACCCCGACCTGCGTCTCCAGGCGCGCGGCGCCAGGCCTGGAGACACGGGCGATCCTGAACAGGCCTTCCCACATAGGCGACAGCTTGTGAAGCCTCTCCCTGGAGAGCACCCGCCTCAGGACGAGGTCACCCACCTCGAGGGTCCTGGAGCAGACGCTACGACAGTGATACCACCGCAGCGCCTGCTGGTACCTCGCGGCATGGAGCGAGGCTTGGCGGCGGCCCTCCTCCCCTAGCACGAGGTCCATCCCCCGCGAGGCGTCCTAGCATGCCTCGTCAAACGCCAAGACCCGCGGGGAGCGATGTTTGACCTCATGAGGGAGGACCGCCTCAGCCCCGTAAACAAGGAAGAATGGGGTCTCGCCCGTGGGCTTTGTCGCGGTGGTGCGGATGGACCACATCACGGACTGGAGCTCATCGAGCTAGCCCCTGCCACAGGCCTCGAGTTTCTTCTTGAAGCTCCTCGCCTTGAGGCCCCTAAGGACCTCCGCATTGGCGCGCTCGGCTTGGTCGTTGCTTCGCGGGTGTGCCACCGAAGCGTAGCATATCTGCGTTCCAAGGTTAGCACAATATGTTTTGAAAAGGTTGCTCGTGAACTGTGAGCCATTGTCAGTGATGATACGGTTGGGACCCTGAAGCGGCTCACGAGGCCCTTGATGAACTTGACGGCCGAGCCAGCTGGGATGGTGCACATGGGCTCCACCTCCACCCATTTGGTGAACTTGTTGATGGAGACGTAGAGGTAGCGGTAGCCCCTGGCTACTCGAGGGAACGGGCCCAGGATATCCAGCCCCCAGACCACGAACGACCATGAGAGCGGAATGGTCTGGAGGCCCTAAGTGGGCTGGTGGATCTGTTTGGCATGGAACTGACATGCCTCGCAGGATCTCACCAGCTCAATGGCGTCGTTGAGCGCCGTGGGCCAGTAGAACCCGCTGCAGAACGCCTTGCCCACGGGGGTGCGCGATGAGGAGTGATGCCCGCAGTCCCCGCTGTGGATGTCGGCCAGCAGCTCGCACCCCTGCTCTTTGGAGATGCACCATAGAGAGACGTTGTTTGGGCGCCTTCGGTAGAGCTCGCCGTCCTAGATGCAGTACGCGGTGGCCTGACGGGCCACACGTTCTGCGTCTTCCTCCTTCTCTGGCAAGGTGCCTTGGAGCAGGTACGCCTTGAACTCCTTGGTCCAGCACCCCTCCTGAGGTTCGAGCGCAAGGAGCAAGCGAGCTCCGGAGGGCTGACCGTAGGCCGGGGAGCCCGACGTGGGTGCCATGGGCGGTTCCTCCCGAGGCAGCGCCGGTCCTACAGCGGGAGGAGCCGCCGATGGCTTGAAGAGCCGCTCCTCAAAGACGCCAGATTTCTGGGGGTCACGCCGGGACGCCCTCTTGGCGATGTCGTTCGCCTCCTTATTCGTGCCACACAGTACGTGCTGCAATTCCAAGCCCAAGAATCATTTTTCGATTTTGCGTACATCTTCAAGGTATGCTTCCATGTGCTCGTCTTTTGGCTTGTACGCCTTGTTGGAGAATTTGACGAGGAGCTGGGAGTCACCCTTGATGGTGAGGCGCCTGATCCCCAGAGTCGCCATGGCCTTGAGGCCGGCAATCAAGCCCTCGTACTCAGCGATGTTGTTGGAGACCTTCTCGCCATGCTGAAAGCAGAGTTGCACGGCGTAGTAGAGCTTGTCCTGGGTACGTGAGATGAGCACGGCTCCAGCCCCCGCGCCCTGGCGCGCGAATGCGCCATCGAAGTACATGACCCAACCATCTGGTGCTTCATCTCTGGGCGTGAGGGAACGGTCCTCACCCACCCCTCTGTCAGGGGCGTCAGTCCATTCTACCACAAAGTCAGCAAGGGTCGCGCCCTTGATGACTCTGGTGGTGCTGAACTCTAGCTGGAATGCCTGCGGCTCGATGTTCCACTCAGCAACCCTGCCCACGGCGTTGGGGCTCCGGAGCACCTTCTCCAGGGGGTATGCTGAGACGACCTTGATGGGGTGGCCTTGGAAGTAGTGGCGCAGCTTCTGGGAGGCAACGAGGAGTGCGAGCAGGAGCTTCTGTGGCTCGGGGTAGCGCCCGCGCGTCACGCAGCATCGTGCTGACGAAGTACACGGGATGCTCGACGAAGGAGGGGGTGTCGACGGCGTCCTGCCCTTCTTGAGACGAGGGAGCCTCGGGAGCTTCGCCGTCTGGTGGGGCAGCCGGGGCCTCAGGAGCGCCGTCCTGAGGTGGCGATGGCACAGTCAGGCGCGGGATGCTACGTCGTGCGCCCGCATCCACACTCTCTTCCCGGACCGCCACGAGTGCCGTGCTGGCTGAGTGAGGTGTGGCGGCCAGGTAAAGTACCAGGGGCTCAAGAGGGCGAGGTGCCACCATCACCGGCGGGCTGGTGAGGTACCTCTTGAGGTCTTGGAATGCCGCCTCTGCCTCCGGAGTCCACTCGAACGGGCCCTTCTTTTTCATCAATTTGAAGAATAGGAGGGCACGCTCGCCTAGCTTGGAGATGAAGCGCCCCAGCGAAGTTACGCAGCCCGCGAGGTTCTGCATTTCCTTGAGGGTCTGTGGCGGGCTCATCCTTTCTATCACCTTGATCTTCTCTGGGTTAGCCTTGATCCCTCTGTGCGACACCAGGAAGCCCAGCAGCTTGCCGAACGGGACGCCGAACACGCACTTCTCCGGATTGAGCCGCAAGTTTACCTTGTGTAGGTTGGCGAACGTTTCTTCCAAATCTTTGACGAGGGTCTTCACCTCCCGCGACTTGACCACTATGTCGTCGACGTATGCCTCAGCATTTCTCCCGAGTTGCCGGTCCAGGGCAATGTGCATCAGTAGCTGGAAGGTTGCGCCGGCGTTGCGCAGCCCGAACGGCATGCAGGTGTAGCAATACACCCCGCACGGGGTCAGGAAAGTTGTTTTCTCGATGTCCTGCACCGCCATCTTGATTTGGTGGTAGCCTGAGAAGGCGTCCAGGAAGCATAGCAAGGTGCACTCGGCGGTGGAGTCGACGATCTGGTCAATGCGCGGAAGAGGGAAAGGGTCCTGAGGGCAGGCCTTGTTGAGGCTCATGAAGTCGACACACATGTGCTCCTTTCCGCCCTTCTTGGGAACGATGACTGGATTGGCCAGCCAATCTGAGTGTCGCACTTCCCAAATGACGCCAGCCTCTTACAACTTGTGGACCTCCTGGACGATGAATGACTGCTTCTCCGGGGCTCGCTGCTGCGCTTTCTGCTTCATGGGTCGCGCACCGGGGCACACCATCAAGTGGTGCTCGATCACTCCTCACGGGACGCCAACCAAGTCCGTTGGCTCCCATGCAAACACGTCCTTGTTCACACGGAGGAAGCTAACCAGCGCCTTGTCGGAGGTATTGACCACGGGTACCCCAAAGATGGCAAGACAACATTTCAAGACATCGGGGCTAGCAAAGCCCCTCAGTCTGGCTGCTCCGGCCGGCTCGCCACCCGGCCGCTCCAGACGACAGTCGGACGGGGTGCCCGCCCGCCCGGGCCGACTACTCCAACCTGCTCTCAGTCCGGCTGCTCCAGCCGGCCTGCTGCGCGGAGTCAACTGCAGCTCTGACCCGACACCGACAAGACGGCCATACCGCCAACAAGTCGGCCATACCGCGGACGAGGCGGTTGTACCCGGGCACTGCTGAGCAATAGTGGCGCACTATAGCCTACGTCACGGGTCACCTTGCATGACATCTCCAATAGTGTAGTTGGTGTGTGGGCCACCACCCACCATGCCCACCACCTAGCTTACATACTAAGCTAGCCCACACTATATAAGCAAGCACACATCCATCCATCCCACGCCCTCACGCATGCATACATGCTCACGGGCACACACCCATTCATCCAGCCACAAGCCATTCGGCCACCAGAGCTTGCATGCTCATCCAGCCACCCGCATATATACGAGATCAGGTGCCCATGGCACTGATCTCAGATACAGCTCGAGGAGCAACTCTGTACTGCTATGTATATTCCACATATATATATTCAGACATGCAGGAGTAGGGGTATTATCTCTCCGAAGAGCCCCGAACCTGGGTAAACCACCGTGTGCTACTCGCATACTCTTCCCCGGATATTCCACTGCAGTCTTGCCCTCACCTTGAGCCACCCCATGGCATCTGTCGTCTCGCAAACCCCCCGTGGGAATACCATGATAGTTGGCACCCACCGTGGAGCAAGCTGCTGCTGGAACCGCGATCCGGGCGAGACCATCTTCGTCACCATCGCCGCGACGTCACCGTCGCCTCTCCGACCGCGCTCGAGGGCTCGACATCGACTCGCCCTTGGGGCGGCCGCGCGAGGTGGCGCGCCTTCGTCGTCGGCCTCGCCGTCTTCGTCAGCTCCGCCATGACATCGCCGTCGCCTCTCCGGCCGCGTTCGGGGGCCCGACACCATCCCGCCGCCGGGGCGACCGCGCGGGACGGCGCGTCCTCGTCGCCGGCCTTGGCGTCTTCGTCACCACTGCTGCGACGCCGGCCGTCCATCTGTGCACACCGCGCCGCCTCGCCTCGGTCGGCCGCATCCATCCACGTGCCGCTAGCGTCCGCTCCCCTCCACGCCGCGTCTAGCTCCGGCCGGAGAGCGCGGTCGCTCTTCCATGCGCCTCATTCACAAGTCAGACACTTGTACACTAGCCAGACACAAGGCATACAATGGTCGCGCACTTCTCCCGCTCCATCGCCCTACTTCGCTCTGGCACTCCCGTGCCTTTTTTTCCCAGCCTCCGCTGCGTGCTCTCCCGGTGTGGTATCCGTAGCTGCTCCCTGTAGCTGTAGCTATAGCTGCCGCTGTGTCTCGCTGTAGTGATAGATACCCCCTGTAGCTGTAGCTGCTGCTGCCTGTAGCTGTAGCTGCTGCTGCCTGTCGCTGTAGCTGTAGCCGCTGCTGCCTGTCGCGGTAGCTGTAGCCGCTGCCTTACCTCGCCACAGCTCATCCCCAGTCCACGCGCCCGCACACGTCCCCGTGTCTGCGCGGTGCCGGCTCGGCCTGTCGCCCGCCGGCTCGCCATCTAGGCCCCGACCGCGCTGCGCCGACTCCGCCATGTGGCCGGCCTCCGCCGCATCCCCGGGCTGACGCCCCGGCGTGCCCGCCGCTGCTCCGGCCGATGTCTGTGCCGCCCCGGCAGCCGGCTCCGCCCATGGCTGGCTCCACCGCGTGTGTACTGCTCTGCCTTGCGCCCGAGCTCCTCCCTCCTCGCGGACGCCTGCATCCCCACGGTGCTGTGGCCCCGCCGCTGCTCCCGTCGACAGGCGGCCTCGCTGGATGTGCCTCGCCTCCGCTGGCTCGCGCCCGAAGGCCTTGTTCGATGCCGCAGCTACCGTCCCTACGCAGCTCACTCCGCTGAGCCCACAAGCGCGTCGCGCCGGCTTTGCCGTCTCCGCGGCCGGCCCCCAGCACCTGCCGTCTCCCCGCCGCGGTGGCCCTCCGCTCCGCATGCACCGGCCTCCGCCCACACCATCGCGGGCCGCGTTGGCCCTCCGCCTCCCGCGCCTACCCGGACTGCCGTCCTCCGGCTACGGCCGCTCCCAGCGGGTGGCCCGGCCGTCCGCGCCACGCCGCACTCAGCTGGGCGCCCCGCTCCGCCGGGCTGCCTCCCCACCCGACCGGCCAGCTCTTCGCCCCGCTGCGTCGGCCCGCTCTCATCCCGCTGCCGTGTTTGGCTGCCGGCTTGCCACTCCGGCCGGCCGGGCCACCTCCCAGCCGGCGTCCGCCTCCGCCCGCTTCCCCACTCCGGCTCTGAGTCGTCCGTCCCGCAGTCGGCCTCCTCGCCCGAGTCTGCTCCACGCGTACGGCTCCCCGCTGGCTTCCTTCTGGCTCCGCCTCCCCCCCCGACGACTGCTACGCGCACGCCAACAGCGCTGCGCCGCCTCGCTCCACCCGCGCCCGGCAACCCGGCCTCCTGCCAGCCGGCCTCGCCCGCGCCATCGCGCGCCTTGCCGGCTCCCACTCCCAATCGGCCGCTGCTCCGGGCCGCCTCCTGGTCATCCCGCGCGCCCCAAGCTGCTCGCCCCGACCCCCCGCCGCCTGCGCCACCTCCCCCGCCGGGTCGCCGCCTAGCGCCGCTCCTCGCCAGCCCCGCGCCCGGCCGCCGAGTCGCCGCGCCGGCCACCTGCTCTGCCTCCGCGCCAGGCCGGCTCGCGCCCCTGCCATCCGCGCCCGCGCGACCGTCTCCCATGTCCTCCGGCCGGCTCGCGGCTCCGCCTCTGCGCTGGTCTGCCGCCGCCTGCCGGACGCCGGCTCCCGCGCCCCGGCCTGCTCCACCCCACGCCCAGCCAGGTCCGGCTCCGCCCGCGCCAGGCCGGGTCCGGGTTGCCACCCGCGCCCTACATCGCTGGAAAAAGAATATATGCAGCCGGATAAAAAAGAGTGAGTCGGGCCGGCTGCTAAAAAAAGGTGGAGTCTGGCTGCTCGCGTGGAGTCGGACAAAAAGAAAAAGAAAGGAGAGAACCCGGCTGGGTCAACGCAGTGCTCCGGCTGGGCAGGCCGGCTGTTTAAAAAAAAGAGTTTGCGTCCGGCTGCGCAGCCGGCAGAAGAGAAAAAGAAGAGAAGGAAACAGACAACCGGCTTCCCATCCGCCTGCTTCGCCACTCGGACGGCCAGCCGCGACCCGCCCTATCCGTGTCACCGCACGGCCGGCTGTCGCAAGCCGGCTCGGCTGCGTCCCGCTCCGCCGCCTGGCCGGTCGAGCCCGACCGGCTGGCCCCCCCTCAAGCGCCCGGAGGCACGAGGGCTACCCCCAGCGGGTGCGCCGGCGCGCTCCGCGAGCACCGAGCCGCGCCGGCTGTCTTCGGCACCCTCCGCCTCATCCGCGTCAAAGCAATGTGAGCTCCTCACCCGCATACTTTTGCACCACGTGCAAACATGGATAACCCCGAGCAACACTCGAGGACCACCTCCGCCTTTTATTACAGCTGCACTACTATTCGCCCCGGAGCCAACCAGTGTTGGCCCGGAGACTGGCCGCTTGGCCTGAGACGTTCGTTCCCACAGACATCTTAGTAGCATGCACGGTACCGAAGGCTCACTCTTCGTCTCAGCTACAGACCGCAGCGCAGCTGTCCGGCTAGCAAGAGCAAACGCTGGAGGCCACCCAAGCGAAAAACGTTTGGGGAGAAAACGGTTCGGGCGCCCCGGCCATTTGCTTTATGAGTATCTGCTCGGTCGTATCTGCTCCTAGAGTCTGAGTATTGTACGCTTCACTCCGCGGCCCACTCTCAGCCACAGACCGTCACGCGGTTGTCCGGCTAGCGAGAGCACAAGCCAAAGAGTGGAGGGAACATGAAAAAGATTGAAGGGGGCTCGGACGAAAAAGAGTGGGCACCTCCGCATAAAACTTGCAATGCTAAAAGCAAAACATTTCATATATCTGCGCGGACTAACTTTGTCTTTTGCATGATCATTTCCGTGGGGAACCCCCCTCCTCGCTCGGAGGCTCAGAGGCTACACCCAGTGGGTGCGCTGGCGCGCCCCCACTGGAAGCAAGCCGCACCGGCTGTCATCGACACCATCAGTCGGCGGACCCCGCGTCCGCGCCCGACAGCATCAGTCGGCGGACCCCGCGTCCGCGCCCGACAGCATCAGTCGGCAGACCCCGTGTCCGCGCCCGACAGCATCAGTCGGCGGACCCCGTGTCCGCGCCCGACAGCATCAGTCGGCGGACCCCGCGTCCGCGCCCGACAGCATCAGTCGGTGGACCTCACGTGCGCGCCCGACAGCATCAGCCGGCGGACTCTGCGTCCACGCCCGGCAGGGCCCCGCGCCCATCAGCCGGCGGACTCCCCGTCCGTGCCCGGCAGGGTCCCGCGCCCATCAGCCGGCGGACTCCCCGTCTGCTCCCGGCAGGGCCCCGCGCCCATCAGCCGGCGGACTTCGTGTCCGCGCCCGGCAGGGCCCCGCGCCCACCAGCCGGCGGACTCCGTGTCCGCGCTCGGCACCCTCGACGTCAGCGTCGGCTTCATCATCAACACCAAGACCCTCCGCCCAACTTTTCCAGGTTGCCCGGAGGCTCAGAGGCTACACCCAGCGGGTGCGCTTGCGCACCCCCACTCGGAACATGCCGCGCTTGTTGCATGCTCGCCGTTGGCTGCAACCGGCACCCTCGACGCCATCGTCTGCACCAACAACCGCGAAAACCCTCCGCCCAACTTTTCCAAAGTTGCCCGGAGGCTCGGAGGCTACACCCAGCGGGTGCGCTCGCGTGGCCCCGCCGGAAGCAAGCCGCGCCGGCTGCGGTCCGCAGCCGGCCATCATCGACATCTTCTACATCAACGCCCGCTAAAAACCTCCGCCCAACTTTGCTAAGTTGCCCGGAGGCTCGGAGGCTACTGTCGGAGGTATTGACCACGGGTACCCCAAAGACGGTGAGACAACATTTCAAGACATTGGGGCAAGCAAAGCCCCTCAGTCCGGCTGCTCCGGCCGGCTCGCCACTCGGCTGCTCCAGACGGTAGTCGGATGGGGTGCCCGCCCGCCCGGGCCGACTGCTCCTCCGGCCGACTAATCCAACCTGCTCTCAGTCCGGCTGCTCCAGCCGGCCTGGTGCGCGGAGTCAACTGTAGCTCCGACCCGACACCGACAAGACGGCCATACCGCCGACAAGACGGCCATACCGCGGACGAGACGGCTATACCCGGGCACTGCTGAGCAATAGTGGCGCACTATAGCCTGCGTCACGGGTCACCTCGCATGACATCTCTAGTAGTGTAGTTGGTGTGTGGGCCACCACCCACCATGCCCACCACCTAGCTTACATACTAAGCTAGCCCACACTATATAAGCAAGCACACATCCATCCATCCCACGCCCTCACGCATGCATACATGCTCACAGGCACACACCCATTCATCCAGCCACAAGCCATTCGGCCACCAGAGCTTGCATGCTCATCCGGCCACTCGCATATATACGAGATCAGGTGCCCATGGCACTGACCTCAGATACAGCTCCAGGAGCAACTCTGTACTTCTACGTATACTCCACATATATATTCAGACATGCAGGAGGGTATTATCTCTCCGGAGAACCCCAAACCTAGGTAAACCACCGCGTGCTACTCACATACTCGTCCCCAGATATTCCACTACAGTCTTGCCCT
This sequence comes from Thinopyrum elongatum, assembly GCA_011799875.1. NCBI lineage: Eukaryota > Viridiplantae > Streptophyta > Magnoliopsida > Poales > Poaceae > Thinopyrum > Thinopyrum elongatum. The sequence continues at coordinate 377,117,052 of CM022299.1, read as the reverse complement.
CACCTCGAGCCACCCCGTGGCATCTGTCGTCTCGCAAACCCCCCGTGAGAATACCATGACACGCCTCTTCCTGGTCCGGGGAGAGGACCGCTGAGGGAGTCCCAGATTAAGGGGTCCTTGGGCGTCCGGGTTATGTGACATGGGCCGGACTGATGGGCCGTAAAGATATAAGATAGAAGGCCTTTCCCCGTGTCTAGATGGGACTCTCCTTTGCGTGGATGGCAAGATTAGCGTCCGGATGTGTAATTTCCTTCCTCTGTAAACCGACTCTGTACAACCCTAGCTCCCTCTGGTGTCTATATAAACCGGAGGGTTTAGTCCGTAGAGGCTATCATAACTCCCATAGGCTAGACATCTAGGGTTTAGCCATTACGATCTGGAGGTAGATCAACTCTTGTAACCCCTATACTCATCAAATACAATCAAGCAGGACGTAGGGTTTTACCTCCATTAAGAGGGCCCTAACCTGGGTAAACATCATGTTCCCTTTGTCCCTTGTTACCTTCGATCCTCAGACGCACAGTTCGGGACCCCCTACCCGAGATTGGCCGGTTTTGACACCGACATTGGTGCTTTCATTGAGAGTTCCTCTGTGTCGTCGACGGAAGGATCGATGGCTCGCCTTGTCATGAATGACAACATCACCTCTGGAGGGCCCTAGTTCCGGGACAGATCCTCCAACTCGGCGGTTTTACCATGGGCGCCCGCTCGGCCGTTAAGCCAAAGGCGGCCCCCCAAATCGCCAAACATCATCTCCGCATCGGCCTCGAACACTCCAAAAAGATGGATCCGGCAGATGTCTCGTCCTTGAACGAACTGCTAGATCGCATCACCGCCCTGGGGGTCACAACAGACTATGATCGGATTGGGCTTAAACCCTATCAGAGGGAAATCAAGTCCCCGCCGATCACCCATCTGGTAGCGGTCGTGGAGGAACAAACCGAGAATACTTTTCCCCCTAAGTCGATACAAGCTATGTTCGGATCTCCGAGCCCTGCGAGCCGGATACCCATCTTCGGGAAGAGACCACAGGTCCTCCGAACATAGAATCAGGCGTGGAGCCCAAAAGTCACCAGGATCCTCCTGATCCTGGACTAGTGACCTCGGAGATTCTTCAAACTCCGGATCCAATAGCGGGTCGGGGTTTGGATTTTAGCCCACCCACCCACCACAAGCAATATTCCCCAAGCAATTCAGGTCCTCCAGACGTATGTGACCTAATGTATGTACGACAGCAACCTCAGGAAACGATCCATCACTTCTGGGTCAGATTCCTCCTTGTTAAAAACAAGATTAAAGATTGCTACGACAAGGACGCGGTTTCAACTTTCTGCCGCAACTGTACGGACGAGGGAATCCTCAATGCCCTCAACCGCCACCGCATACTGCACTTTGCAGATTTGGCACATATAGTACAGAAGTACTGCGCAATGGAAAGTGCCTGGAAAGCCTAGACAGCCCAGTGGGAACCTCCCGCCTTTAAGCAGCCCACTGGACGGGCAAAAATGATGCACCCTTACGGGGTACCCGATCATCATCTCATTGACAAGAAAATCAAACCCTTCACGGGACATAGAACTGTCCTTGACGAATTGCTCGGCAAGCCCTATCAGATACACACGACGCCGAATACCGAACCAACACATATCCTTCGGGCATGTTGGGTACTCCGGCAGGTGGCTAAGAGCGGTGAGGCCATCCTCACCAACATCAAACCGGAGAAGCACTCTTTGGAGGATGACGACCTCAATGTATTTACGGTATTCGAGACCTTTTCTTCAAATAATCGGCGCAAAAGGGCGCTCCGCGACCTCGCCGAAGTCAACCAAGTAGCCGCACTAAATCCTTGGAACGATACGGCAATAAATTTTACCGCCGACGACGAACCAAGGGCCAGATCAGTCCGAGCACCTGCCGCCTTGGTCTTAAACCCAATTGTAGACGGCTTTCGACTCACCAAGGTGCTCATGGACGGCGGCAGTGGACTAAACCTCATCTACGAAGACACGCTCAATAAAATGCAAATGGACAAGAGTCGCATCGAGCAAAGCATCACCACCTTTCGAGGGATTATCCCCAGTCGTGAAGCACGATGTTCGGGGAAAATTAAACTTGATGTAGTATTCGGCACGCCGGAGAACTATAGGTCCGAAGAGTTGCTCTTCCACGTGGCACCTTTCAATAGCGGATATCACACCTTGTTGGGGCGAGACGCCTTCACACGCTTCCAAGCCATACCCCATTACGGGTATATGAAGCTCAAAATGCCAGGGCCCAACGGAGTTATCACCATCACCAGTGATCCGGATATAGTGCTCCGCGCCGAAAACAAAATGGCATCCTTGGCCCTTGAGGCACTATCTGAAGCCCTAGCGGCCGAGGAGCTAACCACTCTGCGTTCCACAGTGGACAAAGAAGATGTAATCCTCGATAAGAGGCCCAAGTCCACTTCTTTCAAACCAGCAGATGAAATAGTAAAATTTCAAGTACACCCGACGGATCCCAACAAGACAACCTCCATTGGAGCACAGCTGGATCCAATGATCGACGCCGCACTAAGAGCGTTCCTGCGCAAAAATTGGGATATATTCGCCTGGCACCCTTCCGACATGCCCGGGATCCCACGCAGACGGGCCGAACATAGCCTCAATATTATAAAGGGGTTCAAACCAGTCAAGCAAACGCTGCGGCGATTTTTCGAACCCAAACGACAAGCTATGGGGTAGGAGCTAGCTAAACTTCTTGAAGCAGGGTTCATCAGGGAGATCAAACACCCGGACTGGCTAGCATACCTGGTCATGGTACCGAAGAAGGATAAATCCTGGCGCCTTTGCGTCGATTTCAAAGACCTCAATAAAGCATGTCCTAAGGACCCCTTCCCGCTACCCCGCATTGACCAAATCATTGACGCGACTGCAGGACATGATTCACTGTGTTTCCTTGACGCATACTCCGGATACCATCAAATTAAGATGAAGGAGTCCAACCAGCCCGCAACGGCATTCATTACCCCGTATGGGCCTTTCTGCTTCAACACCATGCTGTTCGGACTCAAAAACGCTGGCGCCACTTACCAACGCATGATTCAAACATGTCTGGAGAAACAAATTGGCAAGACAGTGGAGGCATACGTAGATGATGTAGTCATCAAGACTAAACATGTAGAATCATTGGTGGACGATCTATGCCTCACATTCGACAACCTCCGAACATATGACATACGGCTCTATCCGGAAAAATGTGTCTTCGGCGTTCCAGCCGGAAAACTACCCGGGTTCATTGTTTCCAATAGAGGAATCGAAGCAAACCTAGCCAAAATCCGAGCCCTGTCACAATTGGCAACCCCAACAGACCTAAAGCAGGTCCAAAAACTAGCTGGGTGTGTGGCAGCTTTGAGCCACTTTATCTCCAGATTGGGAGAAAAGGCACTGCCACTTTATCGCCTACTCCGACGAACCGACCACTTCGAATGGACGGATGCGGCAACAGCCGGATTGGAAGAAATAAAAACTTTGTTAGCAAGCAACCCAATCCTCGCCGCACCAAACGTCGGCGAACCTATGTTGCTCTACATATCTGCAACTCACCAGGTGGTGAGTGCGGTGCTCGTCGTCGAACGAGCGAAAGAGGGACATAAATTCCCACTCCAAAAACCAGTATACTATGTATCGGCGGTCCTTACACCGTGCAAATATCGATACCCACACTACCAAAAGATAGCGTATGTGGTCTTCATGGCATCCCGGAAGCTACGGCACTACTTTCAAGAGTGTTCGATCATGGTGGCATCCAAAGTACCACTCAATGATATCATAAATAATCGGGACGCCACCGGCCGCATAGCCAAATGGGCCATCGAGCTCTTACCGTTTGAAATAACATACAAACCACGCCGAGCTATTAAATCTCAGGTGTTGGCCGACTTTGTCGCCGAATGGACGGAAGCCGAACTCCCTAAAGAATACAGCACATACTCCCACTGGGTAATGTACTTCGACGGCTCCAACATGTTAGCCGGGTTGGGAGCCGGTGTCATCTTAACTTCCCCTACTGGGGACACAGTCTGCTATGTATTGCAAATAATGTACACGGACTCCAACAATGTAGCCGAATACGAGGCACTACTGCACGGTCTCCGGATAGCTGTTTCTATGGGCATTCAACGCCTAGAGGTGCATGGGGATTCGAACCTCGCAATATCCCAAATAAATGGAGATTTTGATTCAAAAGATCCAAAGATGACAGCATACCGCGATGCCGTACTCAAAATATCAGCTCGGTTTGAGGGGCTCGAGTTTCATCACGTAGCTCGAGATAGTAATCAGACAGCGGACATCCTTGCTCGAATGGGCGCTAAACGCGACCCCGTCCCACCTAACACCTTTGTGGAAAGGCTCTTCAAGCCATCCGTGGTATGGCAGGACGAGAGCAGCAACAGTAGTCCGGAGCCGATCATACCCTCAGATGCCGAACACAATTCTGATATCATGGCGGCTCGGGCACCGAAATGACACCTTCCGCCCATGTAATCATGGCTGTCATTGCTCCATGGACCGAACCCTTCCTGGCCTACCCTAATAGGCGAGAGCTCCCTGAGGACCAGAATGAGGCCCGTCGCAAAGTTCGACGCTCGAAAGCCTACAAGGTTCATGAAGGAGAACTCTACAAGAAAAGTACTACTGGAGTTCTTCAAAGATGTATCTCCGAAGAGACGGGACGGCAGCTCTTGGCCGAAATACATGCTGGTCTCGGCGGCCATCACGCCGCCGCTCGGGCCCTCATAAGTAAGGCCATCCGTACAGGTTTCTTTTGGCCTACAGCCCGAGCAGATGCACAGGCTCTTGTACAACGCTGTGTCGGATGCCAGCTTTTCGCCAATCAAAGTCACAAGCCGCCCACCGCCTTAAAAACAATCCCCATTACTTGGCCTTTTGCAGTCTGGGGGCTGGATATGGTCGGACCCCTTAAAGGGGGAAGCCACAAGAAGAAATATTTGCTGGTTATGGTGGATAAATTCACTAAGTGGATAGAAGCCAAACCAGTAAAACCTGCTGAAGCTGGACCGGTGATCGACTTTATATCTGGCGTTGTACACCGTTATGGTGTCCCTCACAGTATCATTACTGACAATGGCTCTAACTTCACAGTCGATGAGGTGAAAACTTGGTGTGCTAACTTGGGCATAAAGCTCGATTACGCCTCCGTATATCAGCCTCAAACAAACGGTCAGGTCGAACGGGCTAATGGCCTGATAATGAGCGGCATCAAACCCAGACTAGTGCGATCCCTACGGGAGTCAGATAAGCACTGGGTCGAGGAACTCGATTTCATACTTTGGGGGCTGCGGACCACGCCCAATCGCACAACCGGATACACCCCCTTTTTTATGGTGTACGGCACAGAGGCTGTTTTGCCCTGCGATATTATTCATGACTCACCTCGAGTGCGCATGTATGAAGAGAGAGAAGCCGAGCTCGATCGGCAGGACGACCTAGACGGCCTGGAGGAGGAGCGCGATGTTGCAAAAGCCCGTTCCGCATTCTATCAGCAGCAGGCTCGGAGGTACCAAAGCAGAGAAGTGCGGGCCAAGACTTATAATTTCGGCGAACTTGTTTTACGCCTCCCAGAGAAGAAGAGGGACAAGCTCAAACCAAAATGGGAGGGTCCCTTCATTATAGATGAAGTTCTCACAGGAGGAGCCTATCGCCTTCGTAATGCATCGGATAATCGCCTAGAGCCGAATCCATGGAACGCTTCTCGGCTCCGAAGATTCTACGCATGAGTTCGGTCATACTTTTTTTGTTCCTTTTTTTTCTCTCCTCTTCATTTTGTTTTCGTTTCCTCGTTTTTATACGATTCCCAGGATGTGTTCGGATCAGCCGAACACTTGGGGGGTAAAACATCCTAAAATGTATACACCCCACCATGACTGGGGGCTTCTTTAACCGAAGCTTATTATTATTTCGAGCCTGGAGCTCACAATATAAAGGCCGTTTGCTCATATACATCCTTTTTGCCATTATATGCACCTCTTTGACTTAAGTTTTTGCCAAGCTGGGTTGCCTTGCTCCTGTGTTTATGCCCTACATTCCCGATTGTTCGGCTAGGGTGTAAAGGGAGCACCTCTGCGATTGTTACAACCGGGTCACCGGACATGTACCTCAGACGGGTGAAGCCGAAAGCTAGCGTTCTTAAGAGAATAGGTGGTCGGCAATCAAACGACAGATTGTTACATTCTTGTAACCACTCCAAATACTGTGGGATAGTTTTTCCGTATAACGGACCAAAGCCCCGGCACGCATAATTACTGCCTGCCAACCCAAGGAAAGGAACCCTTAACGAAACTATTTTCCTTGGAAGATGTCTCTTACATATGTAATATAACATACATCCTGAACTACAATTTTTTGTCTGTTCGAGCACAATGACTGGGTTGCCTAGTTTTCGGACGTAGTGAATGTTTCTTTTCATTCCCAATAGTATCCGGAAACACTCCACCATTTTGGTCCGTAGGTTAAAGCCGAAAGCCTGCAATGACAAAACTTTTCACATGTTCGGATAAAGGCACAGGTTGATCATAACGTACTCTAATACATTGCATCAAATACCTATTCCTTCTCTATTCCATCTATAAGACTGTCTAACCTATAGTCTTCCTGCGAATACTTCGCAGCTATCATTACTTGGTCATACACCAAACTCACTGGAATCTCTTTCCCGTCTGGTCCCTGTGGTCCCACTTGGGCCATATGATTTGGATCTAGCTTGGCGAAGCGTGTTTTCACCATGGCCCAGGCTTCTCATGCGCCCTCACGGCAGGCGGATGTCTTCCATAGCTCAAACTGGCGTCGGGCACCTTTGAACAGGTTTGCCAAGCTCTCCATACTCTCTGGAGGGGTATCGGATGGCCATAAAGACTTCACCATACTCTTCATGGCCTTCCGGGCCCGAGCATGTACCGCGGACAGCTCCTTTAGCATCTCGCCTTGAAATCCGGATACTTCCTCTTCCGGCCTACCAGTTAACAGACCTGCAGCAACAGAGTCATGATATTCCGAATTATGGATTAAACATGAGCACCTAGGGAGGTTCTGAAAAAAAGAGGAAGACATACCGAATATGCCGCCCTTCAGTTTTTCATTTTCTCTCTGAGCGGCCGATAACTGAGCCTTCAAGCTCTCTATCTCTTCGGATTGTTTGTCCTTTTCCTCCTTGAGATTTTTCTCCCTGGACGCACTTGTTGCGATCTTTTTCATCTCCGCCAGTTCGGCGGTAACAGCATTCAGCTGCATTTGGTTTGTTTTCAGCTCCTGGGCTAGCGCAGTGTTCTTTTCTTTAATGACCTGCAGGGTATATCCATCCTTAAATCGGTTTGCTTCACCGCTTCAAGTCTCGGGGGCTACTGGCATATGACTATCCAAAATTGCATAAACGCTTACCTGTATTTCCTTTGAGAACAACTGAGTGACTCCGGCAAGTCCGTCTGGAGTGGCTCGGATATATGCATCCACCGTGCTGAGTGCGGTAAACTCTTGCTCGGAAAAACCGGGGCACGCATGGCTTCCTTTAATCGACGGTGATTCATCACGCTCCCCACTTCGGAATTCATGACAGATACGTCGTCCGAATCCTCATGAGGATTTGGATCTGGCATTGCCTCGGTTCTCGTCCTAGTTGGCGAGTCCGGCACCGGATTGGCGGACATTCGGCTAGCAGGGCATTTTCCCACCGTCTGCCGCGTGTTTTTCCTGACATCAAAGATAAGAAGGAGACCTTAAGCAATCCGGACTCATGCCTAGGCATGTATTAAGCGGACATACCTCTTGGAAGACTGTGGGGTTTCTGCAGCACTCCCGGTCCCCTTTCATTTTGAACGGCTACCCTGTTTAGGAGCCGCCCTCAAGGAGGTACGGTCTGCCGAACGCCGATCCTGTTGAAAGTTCGGAATAGTATAATAAGCAAAAGTGCAGATAAGGGTTTCCTTTCAAGAGCCATCCGAATACTTACGATGCAGAAGGGATAGAGGCGGGGGTAGTCGGCGGTGATAGCCACTCTTAAGCCGTCAAGGCTCGCTTGATAGAATACCCCATCATCGAACTCTATGTATATGTCCGGATCCTCGTGAAAGCCAGGGTCTCCATCGTGGCTATGATCCTCTGGCTGTGGAGCGGGACAGCGGACGTCCTTGATCATCTTCCTCCATGACTGTTTTTGGTAACAAAGGGCAAAGTTGATTAGTATCTGTGACAGCAATAGGGCAGCGCAGACAATCGAAATCTTACCCATTCTACGGGGTTGTACATGGAATATCCATCCCGGCCGTTTAAGCGGAGGAAGTCTTCTTTCTCACCCTTATATAGATCGGCCAGGATTGTGGCCAGTTCGGCAGGGGTATCCGGACCCTTCCGTCTGTAACGGGAAGCATCATCTTCTCCATTATAACACCATAAGGGAGTTACTCTGGATTGGAGAGGCTGGACGCACCTCTTTATTGCAATAGCCATGACCTCGACTATCGAGAGCTTGGTATGGGCTAGTAACCTGATCTTGTTAACCAACCTTTTTATTTCTGCACTATCTTCCTCCTTGGGACTTCAGGGACGCCAGTTGAGATGCTTCTTTAAAGGAGCACTAGAAAATTCGGGAAGGCCGCGCCGAACTGGGTCCGGCAGTGGGACATCGTCCATATAAAACCATTCCGAAGACCACTGTGGGTATACCTCCTTGGGAGTTCCTATGAGGTATCCGGATCCGGCTATACGCCATGCTTCGGCACCGCCCACTTCAAAAATAGAGCCTCCCCGATGGCGGGGAATAAGGCAAAAGAACTTCCTCCATAGTTCAAAATGGGCCTCGATGCCTAAGAATAGTTCGCAAAGGGCAACAAAACCTGAGATGTGCAGAATCGAACCTGGGGTGAGGTTGTGCAGTTGGATGCCGTAAAATTCCAATAGGCCCCTGAGAAAGGGGTGGATTGGAAATCCTAGGCCCCGCAGCAGAAAGGGGATGAAGCACAACCTCTCCTCCTTGTTGGGGTTGGGGAAATTTTCAGCCATTACATCATTGCCAATTGAGGCCAATCCCGCTCGAACGGGGACTAGATCCACGAGGGGAAGGTAGCCTTGCGTCTGGAGTCGACTCAGCTGAAGATGAGGCACGGAACAACTCTGCCAATCACCCTCTTGAGGGCCATGAGGGCGCGAAGATGAGCCTGGAGCACTGGCCATGTTGGAAAGCTTTGTTTGCAGCTAATCTTGATGGTCTTTCTTTTGCGCGATATGAGATGGCATTTGGGGATCTAGCTCTCATTATATAGATGTCGTCCGAGCATGGTGAGGGGCTTATTTGCAAAAAATCACAGACCATTCGTATTTGCCCGGCTCACGGAAATCGAAGCGACCACAGAAGAGGATCATAAAGGCAGCACATCGAGGTCAGAACCGGACTGTCATCAATCCGAAGTACAAATGAAGAACCCGCCTTGCAAAGCCGAAGACATAAGTCGGATACTACGTCGTCAATGAAGGCAAGTTCGGGGGCTACTGAGGGAGTCCTGGATTAAGGGGTCCTTGGGCGTTCGGGTTATGTGACATGGGCCGGACTGATGGGCCGTAAAGATATAAGATAGAAGGCCTTTCCCCGTGTCTGGATGGGACTCTCGTTTGCGTGGATGGCAAGATTGGCGTCCGGAAGTGTAATTTCCTTCCTCTGTAAACCGACTCTGTACAACCCTAGCTCCCTCCGGTGTCTATATAAACTGGAGGGTTTAGTCCGTAGAGGCTATCATAACTCCCATAGGCTAGACATCTAGGGTTTAGCCATTACGATCTCGAGGTAGATCAACTCTTGTAACCCCTATACTCATCAAATACAATCAAGCAGGACATAGGGTTTTACCTCCATTAAGAGGGTCCGAACCTGGGTAAACATCGTGTTCCCTTTGTCCCTTGTTACCTTCGATCCTCAGACGCACAGTTCGGGACCCCCTACCCGAGATCGGCCGGTTTTGACACCGACACCCACGCCTATGGTGAAGGTGGGGCATGAGCCCCCGTCGTCGACTGGCACCTGCTTCATCACGGCCCGGTCTTGGGAGAACAACTGCTTCTTCTTGTCCGGCGCGGCCTTCGAGATCTCCGGAGCGCCCTTCGCGTCCGGTCGCGCGGCCGTCGCGGCCTTGAAAATGAGCTTGAGGGCCATGAGTGCGTCCTTGGTGTCTCCCGCCACGATGACGACACCACTGCTCCCCGACATCTTGATGACTTTGTTGCCGGGGTTAGTCGCTGCCATGAACTTAGCGAGGGCCGGATACCCGAGAATGGCGTTATACGGGAGGCCGATGCGGGCGACGTCAAAGTCGATGAGCTTAGTGCGGTAGTTGTTGCATGTACCGAAGGAGACGAGGAGGCGAGTCTGCCCTAGAGGAAGGGTGGAGCCGTCGACCACCCCTGAGAAAGGCTTGGTGGGGAGGAGCCAGCCGTAAGGCACATGAAGCTGACCGAAGGCTTCCATGGAGAGGACGTTGAGTCCAGCACCACCGTCGATGAGGGTCCTGGTGACCGTGACGTTCCAGATGGTGGGGGTGCAGAGCATGGGGAGCGCACTGACGCCGACCGTGGTCTTGGGGTGATCCCTGGAGTCGAAGATGATGTCGGCCTCGGGCGCCGCCCAGCCTGGAGGAGCCCCCCCCCCCCCCGCCGCGACTGGGCGACCCCCACCTGCCGGAAGAGCTGCTTGACGTGGCGGCTTGAAGCGGGCACCTGCGACCCACCGAGGATGGCCGCGACGGCGTGGGGCGCCGGAGCCGCGAAGCGCGCAATGAACAAATCACGCAGCTCCTCCCAGGAGGCTACCGAAGACTCCGGCAAGTTGAGCAGCCAGGAACGAGGCACGCCTGTGAGAGCCATAGGGAGCCAGTTTGCCATGACTTTGTCGTCTCCGCCCGCCGCCCAGATGGCCTCCGCGTACACCCGGAGGAACTCCGTAGGGTCCGCCGCGCCGTCGTACCGCGGTGGCAACTCCGGCCTGAACTTCGGCGGCCACTACACCTGTCGCAAGTCAGGGGAGAAAGCTCGAAGGCCCGCGATGCCTCCGAACGCGCCCGGTGGACCGGCGGGAGGGGCGGCGCCTGCCATGAGAACCGAGCGGCGAGGGTGGAGCGCGGCTGATGAAGAGGCAGACCTTCGACATGCCCCTACCTGGCGCGCCAAATGACGGATTCAGGGCTCTGCAGACCCAAGAAAGGTTCAAACTCTGGGGCATGTGCGAAGAACTCAACCCCTTCAGCCAACCAGTTCGTCACCCCCATGGCCTAGCTCGATTGTCAAGGAAGAAGATGGACACGGCAGTTTACCCAGGTTCAGGCCACCTTGCGGTGTAAGACCCTACTCCTGGTTTGTGGTGGATTTGCCTCACGAGGGGCTGAGGATGAACTAGTACAAGGAAGAACAACCTCGCGAGGTTTGCTCTGCTGTGGGTGTGAGTTGATGAGGTTCCGATCTATCGGCCTCCCTCTTGGTGGTGGCTAGCCTATACTTATAGTGGCCTTGGTCCTCTTCCCCCAAAATGAAGGCGGGAAGGGATCCCACAGTGGCCAATTTGAACGGGGACAAGTAGTACATCTTATCCTGACAAAAGATGGTCTTCTCCTGCAAAGCTTCTGGTCGTGACGCTGTGGTGGGCTCGGCGATGACATCCGTCCTGCCATCCTGGCGGTCTTGGTCTCGTTGCACGGGAATGGATACCTTTGGCTGATTCCTTGGGATTCCGCGCCTGAGCTTGCCTCCTTAGCACCAAAGAGGAAACCTGCTCCTCTGCGCCTGCTGGCGCCTGCCTGGCCTTGGTCATCACGGCTTGCGTCACTGCAACCTCATGAGGTTGGGCACCTGCATAGAAATCTCCGCTCCTCAGGAGGCAGCCCGGGGAGGCCGCTCCCTCCAGAGGTCTTGATGTCGCCCGCCTCGCGAGGCTTGGCCCCTCGCGAGGTTCTTCTCTTGAAGGTGTTGTAGGTGGGCCATACCAGGCCATCGATGAAGCCACGCCACGGGCCGCAGGCAGGCAAGTCTGGGTACCCTGGTTCCCAGAATGCCGACACATAGTATAGTAAGTACTCCCTCCGTAAACTAACATAAGAGCGTTTACATCACTACTTTAGTAATCTAAACACTCTTATATTAGTTTACAGAGGGAGTACATGATTTGATTTGCTTGGTCAAGGTCAGCTGGTTGTGGTAGTTGGTACTAGTGCTGAAGAGGAGGGAGAAGAGAGACTATGTCAATGGATACTGCCTACTTGTAGATCAATGGATGTGGTCCTTAATTTCATCACAACCCAATGCAGATGCTTGTTCTACTATTCTACATATAGTTGTACTTATTTTGCAGATGCTTGTTACAATTTTGAAAACATGTTACTCTTTACTGCAGTAGGACGTGATGGCCAGATCGCCGCCAGGCCCTACCCCGACTCCAAGATCGCCGGCAGCGTCAATCCCGACGCCCAGGTCGCTGCCACCCCCAACCTCGACACCCAGGTCATGGGCAGAAGGTACATTCTATCATTGGTACATTTATTGTCTGAAGGTCCAAAGTTTTTAAATCTAACTAAAACCAATTTCTTGTAATTTATCCAACTGAAGATCCAAAGCTTGTAGTTAAAATGATAGTTAGGAGGTACAGGGGCTGGCATCATGTGTAGCAATTGGATATACACTGCTTCGGTTATTTTATCATGTGCTTTGTGGTTGTTAACATTCTGTCATCTTCATAAAAATCACCATGCAGTCCTGAACATGTTTTGCATTTCAAGTGACATGGTAGTTATTATGCGATTGCTTACATAGGTACTGAACTGATCAGAATTTTGGAACAATGTGCTTTACATGCTAATTTTTCTGTTTTGAGCAATGACAGTTTTCTGTGTTCACCCTTTTTAATCCTTTCTGTTTTAAATAGAGACATACTGTTGGAAACCTGTCAGTTATGATTTTACTTTAGACCATAGAGAACATATGTTTCATAGTCAGTTGTTAATGATGCCTCAATTCTCCTCTGCCAGTTGCAACTATAGTGGATCCAGGTGTCCATAAAGAAGCGCACGATGATGGTTCGGGCGGTGTCGATGTCTGGAAAGAAGAGCATGACATTGGCGAGGCCCAAGCCAAGCACTGGCGCGCCATAAAGGTTGAGAAGGATGCCTACCCAGGTTATGAGGAGCACTGAGACATCGAAAAAGTTGAGAAGGAGCAGCAGACTGCTAGCATGGGTGAAGAACCATGGAAATCAAAGAAAACAAGATGAAATAGACACGGCGAGGCTATTGGCATGGGTCATGAGCCACCAAAGTCCAAGAAAAGAAAAGAAAACAGACAAAGCAGTGGTGAGCTTCAGGAGGGGTACCAAGGAACTAAAAAAGTCATCATGGAGTTGCCGGGGTCCAAGGAAAAGACAAAGGTAAAATTGTGTCTATTCATGTAGATTGTTCCTAAGCATAGATTCTGTTACTACTGCTGGTCATAGATATATGTACTAATTTTATCATTACTTATTTGTCTATCCTTTTCGTGTTTCCTAGGGAGGTGTTTCAACTGTTGGGGAACGTAGCATGCAATTTCAAAAAAATTCTACGCTCACACAAGATCTATCTAGGAGATGCATAGCAACGAGAGGGGGAGAGTGTGTCCACGTACCCTCGTAGACCGAAAGCGGAAGCGTTAGCTTAACGCGGTTGATGTAGTCAAACGTCTTCGCGATCCAACCGATCAAGTACCGAACGTACGGCACCTCCGAGTTCTGCACACGTTCAACTCGATGATGTCCCTCGAACTCTTGATCCAGCAAAGTGTCGAGGGAGAGTTACGTTAGCACGACGGCGTGGTGACGGTGATGGTGATGTGATCCGCGCAGGGCATCGCCTAAGCACTACGACAATATGACCGGAGGAGTAAACTGTGGAGGGGGGCACCGCACACGGCTAAGAACAATTGATGTGTTTTGGGGTGCCCCCATGCCCCCGTATATAAAGGAGGAGGCCGGCCCCCTAGGGGAGCGCCAAGTGTGGGGAGTCCTACTAGGACTCCCAGTCCTAGTAGGATTCCCCCTTCCTTTTCCGGAGTGGGAAAGGGGGAAAGGGAGAGGGAGTAGGAGAGGGAAAGGGGGGCGCCGCCCCCTCCCCTAGTCCAATTCGGACTCCCATGGGGGGGGAGGCGTGCGGCCACCACTTGTGGGCTGTCCCCTCTCTCCCCTATGGCCCATGAGGCCCATTACCTCTCCCGTGGGGTTCCGGTAACCTCCCGGTACTCCGAAAAATACCCGAAATGATCCGGAACTATTTCGGTGTCCGAATATAACCTTCCAATATATCAATCTTTACCTCTCGACCATTTCGAGACTCCTCGTCATGTCCGTGATCTTATCCGGTACTCCGAACAAACTTCGGTCACCAAAACACACAACTCATAATACAAATCGTCATCGAACGTTAAGCGTGCGGACCCTACGGGTTCGAGAACTATGTAGACATGACCGAGACACATCGCCGGTCAATAACCAATAGCGGAACCTGGATGCTCATATTGGCTCCTACATATTCTACGAAGATCTTTATCGGTCAAACCGCATAACAACATACGTCATTCCCTTTGTCATTGGTATGTTACTTGCCCGAGATTCGATCATCGGTATCATCATACCTAGTTCAATATCGTTACCGGCAAGTCTCTTTACTCGTTCCATAATGCATCATCCTGTAACTAACTCATTAGTCACATTGCTTGCAAGGCTTATAGTGATGTGCATTACCGAGAGGGCCCAGAGATACCTCTCCGATACACGGAGTGACAAATCCTAATCTTGATCTATGCCAACCCAACAAACACCTTTGGAGACACCTGTAGAGCATCTTTATAATCACCCAGTTACGTTGTGACGTTTGATAGCACACAAGGTGTTCCTCCGGTATTCGGGAGTTGCATAATCTCATAGTCAGAGGAATATGTATAAGTCATGAAGAAAGCAATAGCAATAAACTTAACGATCATTATGCTAAGCTAACGGATGGGTCTCGTCCATCACATCATTCTCCTAATGATGTGACCCCGTTCATCAAATGACAACACATGTCTATGGTCAGGAAACTTAACCATCTTTGATTAACGAGCTAGTCAAGTAGAGGCATACTAGGGACACTTTGTTTTGTCTATGTATTCACACATGTATCAAGTTTCCGGTTAATACAATTCTAGCATGAATAATAAACATTTATCATGATATAAGGAAATATAAATAACAACTTTATTATTGCCTCTAGGGCATATTTCCTTCAGTCTCCCACTTACACTAGAGTCAATAATCTAGTTCACATCGCCATGTGATTAACACCAATAGTTCACATCGCCATGTGACCAACACCCAAAGGGTTTACTAGAGTCAATAATCTAGTTCACTTCGCCATGTGATTAACACCAATAGTTCACATCGCCATGTGACCAACAGCCAAAGGGTTTACTAGAGTCAATAATCTAGTTCACATCGCCATGTGATTAACACCAATAGTTCACATCGCCATGTGACCAACACCCAAAGGGTTTACTAGAGTCAATAATCTAGTTCACATCGCCATGTGATTAACACCCAAAGAGTATTAAGGTGTGATCATATTTTGCTTGTGAGAGAGGTTTAGTCAACGGGTCTGCCACATTCAGATCCGTATGTATTTCGCAAATTTCTATGTCTACAATGCTCTGCTTGGAGCTACTCTAGCTAATTGCTCCCACTTTCAATATGTATCCAGATTGAGACTTAATGTCATCCGGATCGATGTCAAAGCTTGCATCAACGTAACCCTTTACGACGAACTCTTTATCACCTCCATAATCGAGAAACCTTTCCTTAGTCCTCTTAGGTACCTAAGGATAATTTTGACCGCGGTCCAGTGATCTACTCCTAGATCACTATTGTACCCCCTTGTCAAACTCTTGGCAAGGTCCACAATAGGTCTGGTACACAGCATGGCATACTTTATAGAACCTATGGCTGAGGCATAGGGAATGACTTTCATTCTCTCTCTATCTTCTGCCGTGGTCGGGTTTTGAGTCTGACTCAACTTCACACCTTGTAACACAGGCAACAACCCTTTCTTTGACTGATCCATTTTGAACTTCTTCAAAACTTTATCAAGGTATGTGCTTTATGAAAGTCCAATTAAGCGTCTTGATCTATCTCTATAGATCTCGATGCCCAATATATAAGTAGCTTCACCGAGGTCTTTCTTTGAAAAAACTCCTTTCAAACACTCCTTTATGCTTTCCAGAAAATTCTACATCATTTCTGATCAACAATATGTCATACACATATACTTATCAGAAAGGCTGTAGTGCTCCCACTCACTTTCTTGTAAATACAGGCTTCACCGCAAATCTGTATAAAACTATATGCTTTGATCAACTCATTAAAGCGTATATTCCAACTCCGAGATGCTTGCACCAGTCCATAGATGGATCGCTGGAGCTTGCACACTTTGTTAGCACCTTTAGGATTGACAAAACCTTCTGGTTGCATCATATACAACTCTTCTTTAATAAATCCATTAAAGAAATGCAGTTTTGACATCCATTTGCCAGATTTCATAAAATGCGGCAATTACTAACATGATTCGGATAGACTTAAGCATCGATGCAAGTGAGAAAATGTCATCGTAGTCAACACCTTGAACTTGTCGAAAACCTTTTGCGACAATTCGAGCTTTGTAGATAGTAACACTACTATCAGCGTCTGTCTTCCTCTTGAAAATCCATTTATTCTCTATGGCTTGCCGATCAACGGGCAAGTCAACCAAAGTCCATACTTTGTTCTCATACATGGATCCCATCTCAGATTTCACGGCCTCAAGCCATTTCGCGGAATCTGGGCTCATCATCGCTTCTTCATAGTTCGTAGGTTCGTCATGGTCTAGTAACATGACTTCCAGAACATGATTACCGTACCACTCTGGTGCGGAACGTACTCTGGTTGACCTACGAGGTTCGGTAGTAACTTGATCTGAAGTTTCATGATCATCACCATTAACTTCCTCACTAATTGGCGTAGGCATCATTGGAACTAATTTCTATGATGAACTACTTTCTAATTCGAGAGAAGGTACAATTACCTCATCAAGTTCTACTTTCCTCCCACTCACTTCTTTCGAGAGAAACTCCTTCTCTAGAAAGGATCCATTCTTAGCAACAAAGATTTTGCCTTTGGATCTATGATAGAAGGTGTACCCAACAGTTTCTTTTGGGTATCCTATGAAGACGCACTTCTCCGATTTGGGTTCGAGCTTATCAGGCTGAAGTTTTTCCACATAAGCATCGCAACCCCAAACTTTAAGAAACGACAGCTTAGGTTTCTTGCCAAACCACAGTTCATACGCTGTCGTCTCAATGGATCTAGATGGTGCCCTATTTAATGTGAATGCAGCTGTCTCTAATGCATAACCCCAAAACGATAGTGGTAAATCAGGTCGGACCGCATACATCAGTATGTATTATTCCCAATAAGTCAGTAGCTCACTCCATTGTTTCGGAGAATGGAGTTTTAGTCATCTTGCCCATGAGGCATGGTTCGCAAGCATCAAATGATTCATAATCAATAGATTCCAAAAGTCCATCTGTATGGAGTTTCTTCATGCGCTTTACACCAATATGACCTAAACGGCAGTGCCACAAGTATCTTGCACTATCATTATCAACTTTGCATCTTTTGGCATCAATATTATGAATATGTGTATCACTACGATCGAGATTCAATAAACCATTTATATTGAGTGTATGACCATAGAAGGTTTTCTTCATGTAAACAGAACAACAATTATTCTCTGACTTAAATGAATAACTATATCGCAATAAACATGATCCAATCATATTCATGCTCAACGCAAACACCAAATAACATTTATTTAGGTCCAACACTAATCCCAAAGGTAGAGGGAGTGTGCGATTGTGATCTTATCAACCTTGGAATCACTTCCAACACACATCGTCACCTCGTCATTAACTAGTCTTTGTTCATTATGCAACTCCTGTTTCGAGTTACTAATGTTAGCAACTGAACCAGTATCAAATACCCAGGGGCTACTATGAACACTAGTAAAATACACATCAATAACTTGTATATCAAATATACCTTTGTTCACTTCGCCATCCTTCTTATCCGCCAAGTATTTGGGGCAGTTCCACTTCCAGTGACCATTTCCTTTGCAGTAGTAGCACTCAGTTTCAGGTTTGGGTCTAGCTTTGGGCTTCTTCACGGGAGTGGCAACTTGCTTGCCATTCTTCTTGAAGTTCCCTTGCTTTCCCTTGCCCTTTTTCTTGAAACTAGTGGTCTTGTTAACCATCAACACTTGATGTTATTTCTTGATTTCTACTTTCGCCGATTTCATCATCGCGAAGAGCTTGGGAATCGTTTTCTCCTCATCCCTTGCATATTATAGTTCATCACGAAGTTCTAGTAACTTGGTGATAGTGACCAAAGAACTCTGTCAATCACTATCTTATCTGGAAGATTAACTCCCACTTGATTCAAGCGATTGTAGTACCTAGACATTCTGAGCACATGCTCACTAGCTGAGCTATTCTCCTTCATCTTGTAGGCAAAGTACTTGTCAGAGGTCTCATACCTCTCGACATGGGCATGAGTCTGAAATACTAATTTCAACTCTTGGAACATCTTATATGCTCTGTGGCGCTCAAAACGTTTTTGAAGTCCCGGTTCTAAGCCGTAAAGCATGGTGCACTAAACTATCAAGTAGTCATCATACCGAGCTTGTCAAACGTTCATAATGTCTGCATCTGCTCCTGCAATAGGTCTGTCACCTAGCGGTGCATCAAGGACATAATTCTTCTGTCCAGCAATGAGGAAAATCCTCAGATCACGAACCCAGTCCGCGTCATTGCTACTATCATCTTTCAACTTAGTTTTCTCTAGGAACATATCAAAATAAAACAGGGGAGCTATACGCGAGCTATTGATCTACAACATAGATATGCAAAAACTATCAGGACTAAGTTCATGATAAATTTAAGTTCAATTAATCATATTACTTAAGAACTCCCACTTAGATAGACATCCCTCTAGTCATCTAAATGATCACGTGATCCATATCAACTAAACCATGTCCGATCATCACGTGAGATGGAGTAGTTTTCAATGGTGAACATCTCTATGTTGATCATATCTACTATATGATTCACGTTCGATCTTTCGGTCTCAGTGTTCCGAGGCCATATCTGCATATGCTAGGCTCGTCAAGTTTAACCCGAGTATTCTGCACGTGCAAAACTGTCTTGCACCCATTGTATGTGAACGTAGAGCTTATCACACCTGATCATCACGTGGTGTCTCGGCACGACGAACTGTCGCAACGGTGCATACTCAGGGAGAACACTTATACCTTGAAATTTAGTGAGGGATCATCTTATAATGCTACCGCCGTACTAAGCAAAATAAGATGCATAAAAGATAAACATCACATGCAATCAAAATATGTGACATGATATGGCCATCATCATCTTGTGCCTTTGATCTCCATCTCCAAAGCACCATCATGATCTCCATCGTCACCGGCTTGACACCTTGATCTCCATCGTAGCGTCGTTGTCGCCTTGCCAACTATTGCTTCTACAACTATCGCTAACGCATAGTGATAAAGTAAAGCAATTACATGGTGATTGCATTTCATACAATAAAGCGACAACCATAAGGCTCCTGCCAGTTGCCGATAACTTTTACAAAACATGATCATCTCATACAATAACGTGTATCATATCATGTCTTGACCATATCACATCACAACATGCCCTGCAAAAACAAGTTAGACGTCCTCTACTTTGTTGTTGCAAGTTTTACGTGGCTGCTACAGGCTTCTAGTAAGAACCATTCTTACCTACGCATCAAAAGCACAACGATTTTTCGTCAAGTGTGCTGTTTTAACCTTCAACAAGGACCGGCCGTAGTCAAACTCGATTCAACTAAAGTTGGAGAAACAGACACCCACCAGCCACCTGTGTGCAAAGCACATCGGTAGAACCAGTCTCATGAACGCGGTCATGTAATGTCGGTCCGGACCGCTTCATCCAATGATACCGCCGAATAAAAGTAAGACGTTGGTGGTAAGTAGTATGACTATTATCGCCCACAACTCTTTGTGTTCTACTCGTGCATATCATCTACGCATAGACCTGGCTCAGATGCCACTGTTGGGGAACATAGCATGCAATTTCAAAAAAAATCTACACTCACGCAAGATCTATCTAGGAGATGCATAGCAACGAGAGGGGGAGAGTGTGTCCACGTACCCTCGTAGACCGAAAGCGGAAGCGTTAGCTTAACGCGGTTGATGTAGTCGAACGTCTTCGCGATCCAACCGATCAAGTACTGAACGTACGGCACCTCCGAGTTCTGCACATGTTCAGCTCGATGACGTCCCTCGAACTCTTGATCAAGCAAAGTGTCGAGGGAGATTTTTGTCAACACGACGGCGTGGTGACGGTGATGGTGATGTGATCCGCGCAAGGCTTCGCCTAAGCATTACGACAATATGACCGGAGGAGTAAACTGTGGAGGGGGGCACCGCACACGGCTAAGAACAATTGATGTGTTTTGGGGTGCCCCCTTGCCCCCGTATATAAAGGAGGAGGCCGGCCCCCTAGGGGAGCGCCAAGTGTGGGGAGTCCTACTAGGACTCCCAGTCCTAGTAGGATTCCCCCTTCCTTTTCCGGAGTGGGAAAGGGGGAAAGGGAGAGGGAGTAGGAGAGGGAAAGGGGGGCGCCGCCCCCTCCCCTAGTCCAATTCGGACTCCCATGGGGGGGGAGGCGTGCGGACACCCCATGTGGGCTGTCCCCTCTCTCCCCTATGGCCCATGAGGCCCATTACCTCTCCCGTGGGGTTCCGGTAACCTCCCGGTACTCCGAAAAATACCCGAAACGATCCGGAACTATTTTGGTGTTCGAATATAACCTTCCAATATATCAATCTTTACCTCTTGACCATTTCGAGACTCCTCGTCATGTCTGTGATCTTATCCGGTACTCCGAACAAACTTCGGTCACCAAAACACACAACTCATAATACAAATCGTCATCGAACGTTAAGCGTGCGGACCCTACGGGTTCGAGAACTATGTAGACATGACCGAGACACATCTCCGGTCAATAACCAATAGCGGAACCTGGATGCTCATATTGGCTCCTACATATTCTACGAAGATCTTTATCGGTCAAACCGCATAACAACATACGTCATTCCCTTTGTCATTGGTATGTTACTTGCCCGAGATTCGATCGTCGGTATCATCATACCTAGTTCAATATCATTACCGGCAAGTCTCTTTACTCGTTCCATAATGCATCATCCTGTAACTAACTCATTAGTCACATTGCTTGCAAGGCTTATAGTGATGTGCATTACCGAGAGGGCCCAGAGATACCTCTCCGATACACGGAGTGACAAATCCTAATCTTGATCTATGCCAACCCAACAAACACCTTTGGAGACACCTGTAGAGCATCTTTATAATCACCCA
This sequence comes from Thinopyrum elongatum, assembly GCA_011799875.1. NCBI lineage: Eukaryota > Viridiplantae > Streptophyta > Magnoliopsida > Poales > Poaceae > Thinopyrum > Thinopyrum elongatum. The sequence continues at coordinate 377,095,493 of CM022299.1, read as the reverse complement.
GTTACGTTGTGACGTTTGATAGCACACAAGGTGTTCCTCCGGTATTCGGGAGTTGCATAATCTCATAGTCAGAGGAATATGTATAAGTCATGAAGAAAGCAATAGCAATAAACTTAACGATCATTATGCTAAGCTAACGGATGTGTCTCATCCATCACATCATTCTCCTAATGATGTGACCCCGTTCATCAAATGACAACACATGTCTATGGTCAGGAAACTTAACCATCTTTGATTAACGAGCTAGTCAAGTAGAGGCATACTAGGGACACTTTGTTTTGTCTATGTATTCACACATGTATCAAGTTTCCGGTTAATACAATTCTAGCATGAATAATAAACATTTATCATGATATAAGGAAATATAAATAACAACTTTATTATTGCCTCTAGGGCATATTTCCTTCATCAACTACACCATCAGTTGGACCTTTGCCCATTGAAAAGGATAAGAAGCCACGACTCTCCAAGGTGGTAAGATCACCCGTCCTTAACAACGTGGTAGTGTCATTTCTAGAAAGAAGGGCCAAAAAGGCCAAGTCACCACAATTTACTCCATGTTGCATGTTACCATGTTCACTATCATAATCACTAGAGATGTCTCCATCACATCCATCATTGTTAGCTCTGTCACCCAACATAGCAAACCTTGGTTCACGCGGACCATGAAAATTAAAATCAAAAATTTGGAATGAGGTAGAACCAATCTATGTTGATGGAATTCTTGCACAAGGTCGTTGCATTCATTGCAACCAACTCTTTCCTGCCTCAAAAAAGTCGGGGACAAGTCACATCGGTAAACATTTGGTGATATGTGAGGAGAAAGCTAAAATGGATGGTATGGTTGCCAAGATACGAACTGATAGTGCAATTGATCCAGAGTGAAAGTTTGACCAAGGGACTTAGCCGTCATAGAATAGAAAGGTTTCTAACCGTTGAAAAGGATACTTATAAATGTTAGGGGGCGCTCAACCTTCCACTCAAATCCTTTTTACCAGAAGGGAGCTCGACTGCCACGACATATAAGGGAAAAGGCAATGTGTGGAACTAGATCAAGTTTGATCTGCCACTTACACTGGAAGGGTAAGAACTAATGCTTATGCGTATTCTTCCACAGCATATAGAAGGTTAACTACTCCAACTCGATGGCTGAGAGAAAAGTGAAATCCTAGCTTTCCCTAGAATCGGCTCTTTACTATCCTGCCCCAGGAGTTTTTTCGGACACATTGAATCCTAGATTTAGAAGCTTTCACAAACAAACCTTTTGACCAGGAAAAGGTATACCAAAGATTTTAGAAATTATGAAACGAATGGAATCGAAACGTGGAACCGGAGCTGCAACCGAGCTATCTGATGACGGAATAGCGTCAATTTCAATAATTATAGTTTCTAGACCCAGAAAAAATAGACATATTCCTCAATTAACGTAAAAGTACAATTCCAATCGAAACTTAAGAAACAACAACCAAAATTTAAGAAACAACAACCAGAACTGATGTTGTTCCTGAGTCTCGGGGTGAAGGTAAATGAAATGGTGGTCTTTGAAACCCGAAGTTCTAAAATAGAAAATGGAATGAAGAAGGGGTGTGACCTTATGGCCCTCAATTTTGCCAATTGTGTGTGACTTGTACTCTTCTAGGCTTCCTCTTTGCCTCAAGTGATTAAACTCATCATCCTACCATAGTGCCCGGAGAACCTGCTTCTAGGATATTCTATAGTGATCCACAGGAATCGGCCTCGGGTGACGCCTCCCTAGTCGTCGAAAGATTTCTCCTTTTCTTTTTGGATTGACTTAACTTAATTCTTCTACTTATTCTTTTATTCTTCTATTTTGAATCCAAAGAAGAAGAATAAAATTCATTAGAATAAAAAAATTATTCTTAAATTAAGTAATATAAATCTAGGATAGAGAAGCTATATCCTATTCATTGGTACTAATCATGGATACTTCAATTTTTTTATATTTGTTTGAAGTCATGATCTGAACGAGTCGCACATACACCCTAGCACAGGCATATTCATATGTCGAAGAAGGGGGAAGTGTCTCCATTTACGCTACCATGGTCTGAGGTGAAATTGGTCCTGGTCCATAAAACGAAAGGTGATCTTTAAGACAACCTATCCGTTTCGGTTTTGAAGAAGACGGAATGAGATTTTTTGTTTCTCCATACAGAATTAGTTGTCCTTTTCTTTCATGAAAGGTATGATCTAGAGTGTGATTCTGATCCCGTGATTGGGTGCTTGGTGTAGAATGAGTGGTGAAAGCCTTATCCATCACCTTTAAGATCCTTTTCTTTAAATAAAAGCCATCAATACAGAAATAACGGTTGCAAAAAACCGACTTTTTTTCTTTCAAAAGACTATAAAAATTATATTGCCAATTCCATTTTAGTTATATCTTTTTTCTTAATGTTAATAAAAAAAGAAACAAATTTGCAATTATTCATCTACTACTGGAATTTGGATTTATTTTATCGATGCAAATTGGATTTGGATAGAAGGGTACATTCTTTCTAATATTTTAGATAGAAGAAATGTTTCTTCTATCTAAAATATTAGAAAGATTCTCGATTGTGTGGGTGTGAAGTCTACCGTCAAGCTAGTTTCTAGTCAGTATAAATAGGGCTATAAGTAGGCCGTTTGCTATTGCAATAAGGGCTGCTCGCCTTTCCTTTTGACCCTCTGCTCTGCTGCCCGGAAAGGTATATATATACTGAAATTAGGAATTGAAAATGCTTGTGCTTGCCTTATTCTCTCTTTTCAGTCCTTCTATTCCCTCATCCGGAATGGAGAGGGATGTTGTTGTAGGGAAGGAACGGAGGTAGATCATTCCTCAGAACGTAGGATCACTTTTTTAGTCTCCATCATTTACTTCCCCTTATTTTAGTAGGCGCCAGTCTTCTTCATCCTAGAAATATTCTCTCATGAGCGGACAGGTGTTTTTACATTAAAATCCCCGAACGATTTTATGCTATCAAAGTAGGTGGATTGGTCTGTGGTCTCACTTTGAGTCCTTCTAGAAGTAAATAAAGGAAATGCTTATTCAACTACGACACTGTCGGACAACCGACTGGATTCAAGCCCTAGCCCCTCAACTCGAGTTTCAGTTTCTTAGAAAGCCACTTCTCTAAGCATGCATGACAAAGTTGATTGTGCTACATGAATTTCCTTTCTCTTTTGTTGGGTATCCTGGCTTTAGGTCCTTTGTTAAGACGTTGAATCCATGGTTCAACGTGGTATGCACAGAAACAATTAAACAAGATTGCATTGTTGCATATGATAGACACAAAAAAGAAATTCAAGCATTCTTTAGCAATCTAAGTTCTCGAGTATCATTAACTGGTGACATGTGGATGTCCAATCAGAAACTGGGTTATTTATGCATAACCGCCCACTTTATTGATGGCTCATGGACTCTACAAGACAAAATAATCAGATTTTGCTCTTGGAAACTCCACACAACACCCATAACATGTTTGACATGGTGCAAAAGAGCTTGAGAGATTGGAACATAGAAGACAAAATCTTTAGCTTTACCCTAGAAATTGCACCAGTTCATACCTCGATAGTTGGCCACTTGAGAAAAAATTGGTAGATAGGTATCTTGTGCATCATAGTGGAAAATTATTGCATGTTAGATGTGACGCACATGTACTGAATCTTGTGGTGCAAGATGGGCTCGACGCAATGGCGTCAGTTATTGATAGAATCAGAGAATCAGTGCAGTATGTCAAGAGTTTGCAAGGTAGAATGGAGAATTTCGATGCGATGATTGCGCAGGTGGGACTTGCTTGTAAAAACCATCCTTCGCTAGATGTGCCCACAAGATGGAATTCAACATACCTAGTGCTTGACTCATCATTGTCGTTCAGTGCAGCGTTTGAAGCCTTCAAAGAAACTGACAAAGATTATAAATTTGCTCCTTGAGCTAGTGAATGGGAGATGGCCGAAGCTATTTGCCATCTTTTGAGCGCTTTCTACTCAGCCACAAACAAAAATCTCGGGTAGGACATATCCCACCTCTCACCTTTACTTCTATGAGGTCTGGAATGTGAAGCAAGTAATGGAGAAGGAAGTCTTAAGTGAAAATCCTCCATTGTTGCCATGGTGAAAGAGATGGAGAAGAAATGGATTAAATATTTTGAGGAGTCATTCTTAACAAGTTGTATGCCGGTGATATTTGATCCGAGGTACAAGTATGAGTATGTTCACTTCCGATTGACTGCAGCTTTTGGTGGTGGCGCCGAGAAATATCTTACCAAGGTGAAGAATGTGATGAAGATCCTATTTGCTGAATATGCATCTGAATTTGGAAACACTTCTGATGAAGGTGATGAGCTTGCAGAGGAGGATGGGGAGGACACTCTTGATGATTGGGATACGCATTTGAGATTGAAAAGATCCCACAACTTGTTTCCTCGTCGACAGAAGTTGGATATCTTGAAGTGGTGGGAAATCCACTCCCCAAAGTATCCAGTGCTTGCGGCTATAGCGCGGGACATATTGGCAGTGTCCGCGTCTATCGTGCCTGCGGAGGCTGCATTCAGCAATGCTGGAAGGATCATCAGTGATCAAAGAAGTAGTTTGAGCCCGACTACTGTCGAGACGCTGATGTGCCTCGAGGATTGGCTTCGAGCTGTTGGTAATGTGTTTTTAATTATTTTTCCCATACTCAATTTAATACTTTCCATGTTGAATGTTTCATTTTGAATGCCTTTAACATTGCAGATCGCGAAAAGGCAGAGCCAACAGTTGGAGATCCTGGTGGTGATCAAGACGATGCTGGAACAACCTAGGTAATTCTGCTACTTGTACGCTGCACTTTAGTACAATCATTCTTTGCTGTCCTGGGGTAATTTTTTAACTCATAGGACATGGATGATTACTGATCTTTCATTGTATTGACGTGGAGTGCTAGTTGAGGTTGCAATACATTTGTGCTTTGGACTGGAAGCACAAAGAAACCGTTTATTCATGTCTCTTGTACCATATAATTCTCAGTTTTCTATCTATAGAATCTTCTCTGAATATTTATAGATTTTTTCTTTGGACCATGTCGGAACCATCTTAAGGTACATCGGATTCATTTTTGTTATTCTGGCATAAAAATAGCAGACGATTGTTATTCCGAAGGTTTCACATACTTGTTATGCCAAGGCTCTAATATTTTCATTGCTGGCATGTTCATGTTCCAACTTCAGAATGATCTTTGCTGGCACTGAATTGTATTTTCTTGTCACTAACTACCTGATGTATTTTCTTTCTATGTAGGAGTAGGACAGTGCTGACTTGCCGGCCAATGAATACCCGTCGTCGTAGAGCAAAAACCATGAAAGATGTCCCTTCCTGGCCAGTGAGAGTAGCTGCATGCTCTTGCCGTTGTCGAGGAGCTGCAAGTTTATATATATCTGTAGGCAGAGTTAACCTGAAACAGATGCAACACATTTTAATTGTAACTGAAGGTTAAATGGGATCCGTATATGTAACTGAAGGTATGTAACTAAAGGTTAACTCTATTTTTTTACATGAACTGAAGTTTAACTTTATATATTATCCTCTAGTCAATCGATCCATCCATCCGTATAATGTTGTCCTGCTTAGTTATGCATGCATATGATGCTATGAAGTGTGACTTTTCAGCCGCAAGTATATTTGTTAAGTGGGATCCGCTTATTCCCACATAATATGCGCTAGTTTTCATGGGACGTCCACTTATTTTCCACCAAGCCGTGTTTGGACTAGGTGGATCAAGGTGGGATTCTCATGAACAGTCCCACTTGCAGCGTGAGTCCAGATCCAGTCGCCCTCCACCGGAACCGAAGCAACGATGGCCGCAGTCGCGCCTCCTCTGGCATGCCAAATCTGGACGACTATGCACACGATACCTGTTAGACGATTGTTGGACCATAGTGCAAATCAGACCATCCATACGAATGGACTAGATGCAACACAGCCATGGATTAACATATCGTATCTGAATCGTCCAGCAGGTATCATTTGTGAAGTACTCCGTAGTTTCAAATCTGGACGCAAGCAGCACACACCGAGGCTCGTTCATCCTCTGCAGACAAGCCGGCAGACCACCAGCCGGCCAGACAGCCGCCAACTGCCATGAAGCACCGACCAAAACCGCCGCGGTCGATGAGAGCTCGTACGCGTGCAAAGCTAGCCCATCAATCAAGCACACATCCAGTTGACTGATTTGCTGGCTAGCCACACATGCACGTGAGCACGTCTTGGCTTAGTTTGGTACGTTAAAAAATTCAGATTTTTTTTCAATTCTTTAGTATTTGTTTTGAATTTCCTCTTAACCGGGTGCAGATGAGCACGGGCTCAAAAATGAATATTCGTATATGTTGAGTATGTATTTTGTGTTGCATGTATATTGGAGTTGTGGCCCACCTTCTAGTCCTGTATAGTTGAGGTAGAGACCTATCCTTGTAATTATATATATGTGCACCAGCACCCCATCAATACAACGACTATTGTATTGCAAACTCTCCGTCTACATGCTATCATCCTTTTCGTTCAAATCCTAGGACCGCCGCCGCCGGGCCCCACCACCGTTGCACCCCGCCGCCGCCGCGCCTCTCCCTCCCCTAACCCGCGCCGCCGCCGCCCGTGCACGCCGCTTCCGCCCGCCCCACGCGCCACCCGCAGCCGCTGCCGCGCACCTTCTCCATCGCGCTGCCGCCCGCTGCCTCCCGCCGCTGCCCCTTCCTCCCCGCAGCCGCGCCTCTCCCTCACAGCCGCTGCACCCCCTGATGTCCTCCTCCTCCTTTCCCCACAAAAAAAAAAACTAACCCTAGCCGCGCCGCCATGTCTTCCCTGGGCTCCTCCACAACCCGCTCGTCGAACCCCTTCGTCGGCCTCGAGCCCTCCGCCGCCGCCATCCGTGACCTCAACATTGAGGCCCGGGTCCCTATCCGTCTTGACAGCTCCAGCACGTCGTACTACGCGTGGAAGACCTATTTCAACCTTATTTTCCACGAGTACTATCTCACCGAGCACATCGACGGTTCCGTGGACAGTGAGTACATGCGCGGCGATCCGGAGTGGTCCGCCATTGAGGCCACGATCATCCGATGGTTTTACCAGACCGTCTCGAAGGACATCTTCCACACGGTTGTCGCCGAGGACGACGACGCCTGCGACGTGTCGGCCAAGATCAACGCGCTCTTCGCCGACAACAAACTTCAGCGCCTTGTTTTCTTGCAGCAGGAATTCTTCGGCTGTCACCAGGACAACTCCACCATCGATGAGTACTGCATGAGGCTCAAGATGCTCGCCGATGAGCTTCGCGACATCGGCGCTAAGGTCTCTGACGACCTCATGCTGAGCACCCTCACCGCCGGCCTTAACGAGGACTTCGGCAACTCGGCGTCCAACCTCACCCTGCTGCCGCAGCCCACTTTCCAGCGCGTCGTCGCGTACCTCAAACTTGAGGAGCGCCGGATGACGAAGCTGAAGCAGCGGGTCCAGCACACCGCTCTCGCCACCAGCACCACCCACGGCGGCCCGGCTCCTCCGGCCGCGCCCCATCCGCCCGCGCCCACCGGCTACTACCCGCACCCCCCGCGCCTCCCCAGCAGCCGCAAGGTGGCGGGGGCCGGTGCAACCAGCGGGGCGGCGGGGGCCGCCGCCATCAACAGCCGTAGCAGCAGCCGCAGGGCGCGGGGGGGCGCCCCGCTACCAGCAGCCGCCCCCGCCGTGGGCCGCCGGGCAGAACCCATGGACGGGTGTCGTCCACGCCTATCACATGCCCGTCCCGCGGGCCCCTGCATCGGGTCTCCTTGGTCCCCCGCCCCGCGGGCCACCAGGCGTTCATCGGCGCCCCCTACCAGCCCTACGGTGCTCCGCTCGCGCCGCCACCCCTCGGTGGCTACGGCGCGCCCGCCCAGGCGCCGCCCTATGGAGGCCAGCCGCCGCCGCTGGTACCTACACCGTGGGACCCCGCCCTCCTGGCCTCCCTACACTCGGCGCCGTCGCTGAGTAACTATGGCGGTGGAGGCGACTGGTACAAGGACTCAGGTGCTACTGCGCACATGACAGCTCATCCCGGTAACCTATCCTCTTCCACTCTAGTTAACACACCCACTCGTATCACCGTTGGCAGCGGTTCTTCTTTACCTATCACTCATGTCGGTAGCACTAGTTTTCCTTCTAGTTCCACACCTATCACTATGTCTAATGTCCTTGTCTCACCTGACTTAGTCACTAGTTTAGTTTCCGTTCGTCGTCTTACTCGTGAGAGTCCACTTACTGTTGAATTTGACGGTGTTGGTTTTCCTGTGAAGGACGCCCGTACCCGGATGGTGCTTCACCGATGTGATAGCCCTGATGAGCTTTATCCCGTGCACGCTGGCGCCTCCACCTCCACACCCGTCACCCTCGCCGCTGGCTTCGACCTTTGGCATGCTCGCTTGGGCCACCCCCAACCCCGTCGTTTTGCGTCAGATTCTTAGGAGTTTTTCCTTCTCATGTAATAAGCTCGACGAGCATACTTGTGAGGCTTGTCGTTTGGGCAAGCACGTTCGTCTTCCCTTTAGTGCGTCTACTTCAGTTTCCACTTTTCCGTTTCAATTACTTCATAGTGATGTTTGGACGTCTCCCGTTGCGAGTAACACGGGCTATCTATACTACTTGGTGATTTTAGATGATTATTCTCATTATGTGTGGACTTTTCCTATTTGTCGTAAATCTGATGCCTTAGCCACACTCACCGCCTTTTAATCCTATGTCACCACCCAGTTCGGTCGCCCCATCCTTGCACTCCAGACTGATAACGGAAAAGAGTTTGACAACGTCACTCTCCGCACACTTCTCGCCTCTCACGGCACCACCTTTCGTCTGACTTGTCCTTACACTTCACAGTAGAACGGCCGGGCCGAGCGCATTCTCCGCACTCTTAATGACTGCGTTCGCACGTTACTCTTTCACTCTAACGTGCCCGCTCGGTTTTGGCCCGATGCCCTTGCCACCACCACTCTTTTAGTTAACATTCGTCCGTGTCATCCTCGGTGGAACTACGCTCCTCACCACCTTCTCTTCGGTACACCACCATCCTATGACGGTCTCCGCATCTTTGGGTGTCTCTGTAATCCTAGCACCGCGTCCACCACGCCACACAAGCTCGCACCATGTTCCGTCCCATGCGTCTTCCTTGGCTACCCTCCTAACACCAAAGGTTACCGGTGCTATGATCCTGTCACTCATCGTGTGTACACCTCGAGGCACGTGTACTTTGTCGAGACGGTGTTCCCTTTTTTCAGGTTTCTCCTGCTTCGGCTCCTTCGGCGCCGGCCCCCGCGCCCCCTGCTTGGAGTGATGCACGGCGGCGCCCCCCGGCACGGCGCCTTCTGCCGCTGCAGCCCGGTTTTTTGACTCCCTCCCTAGAGGTCCAGTCTGATCGGGCCCCCGGGTCCCCGTCTCCCTCCTACGAGGTCGAGCCGGTGGACACTCCGCCCGCCACCCCGGCTGGCGCCGCCACCCCAGCGACGGGCTCGACATCCTCCTCGCCCGTCGCCACCTCAGTGGCCGCCTCAGCCTCTGTCGCGGCCCCCGCCGCCGCCACGGCCCCCGTCACTGCCGCCGGCCCCGCTGCCCCGTCTCTCGGTGTGACAACCCACGCCCGGGCCGGCGTGCTTCGGCCGAGCACGCGCTACTCCTCCGATGAGTATATGTGCGCCGCCTCGACGTCGACGCCATCACCCATCCCCACCTCCGCTCGCGCTGCCCTTCGGGATCCCCATTGGCTAGCTGCGATGCAGGAGGAGTTCGACGCCCTACAGCACAACCGCACGTGGCAGCTTGTTCCGCGACCCCCTCGTGCCAACATCATCACTGGCAAGTGGGTGTTTCACCACAAGACCCGCCCGGACGGTTCTCTTGAGCGCTACAAGGCTCGGTGGGTGGTTCATGGATTTCAGCAGCGCGCGGGCATGGACTTCACCGACACCTTCGCCCCGGTTGTTAAACCGGGCACGATCCGCGCCATGCTCCAGTTGGCGGTCTCACGCGCCTGGCCTGTGCATCAGTTGGATGTCTCCAACGCCTTCTTGCACGGCCATCTTGCCGAGCAGGTGTTCTGTGAGCAGCCCACTGGCTTCGTCGACGCCGAGCACCCAGACTTTGTGTGCTTACTCTCCCGTTCTCTTTATGGGTTGAAGCAGGCGCATCGGGCTTGGTACCAGTGTATCGCAACCTTCCTACAGTCTCTGGGATTTCGGTCCACTCGCTCCGATACCTCACTTTTCGTGTATCATCAAGGAGCTGCCACTGCATATCTGCTGCTCTACGTCGACGACATCATCCTCACGGCGTCCGCCCCCGATCTCCTTCAGCGGCTGACTGCTCATCTTTGTGATGAGTTCGCCCTCAAGGACTTGGGGTGTGACGACCCCTGCTTAATCGTGCACTAACCATACACGCAAATGCACACGATCAAGCCTAAGGACTCACTTGAAGATATCACAACACAACTCTAAAACATAAATAAAGTCATACAAGCTTTGTATTACAAGCCAGGGCCTCGAGGGCTCGAATACATAGCTCGATGGCATACAAGCGTCAGCGAAAGCATCAGATATTTGAGTACAGATATAAAAGATAAACAGAGAGGCCTTTAGAAAGGCGTGGCAAAATAAAAGCTATGATCGAAAGGCGCAGGCCTCCTGCCTGGGACCCTCCGAACCTACTCCTGGTCGTCGGACGGCTCCTCGTAGTAGTACTCGCCAGGTGGGTGGTAGTAGTAGCCGTCGGCGGGGGCAGCTATCTCAGGGGCTCCGTCATCTGGTTGCACCAAAAGGGTATGGGGAGAAAAAGAAAGCAAAGCAAACGTGAGTACTCATCCAAAGTACTCAGCAAGCAAGGATCTACACTACATATGCTAACAAGGCATCACCCTCGGCACGCAATAGTAACCCAGTAGTGTCGAGCAACTAAGGGGGAAGTGAGGTGCGGTGCCGGGGTCTGGTCTTAGATCCCGTTGATCGGGTCTTCTGAGAATCCAGCGGGGCAGTCGGGATAAAGTGGGGGTCTCTGATGGGTCTCTACCCAGACTATACTAAGCAGTTTAGGATAAGCAAGTAAGTATCAACAGCAGGTCACAATAAACAGGCTATGCAGCAGAAGTAGGATAACAGTAATAGTAGCAAAATCTAATGCAAGCAGGAGAGAATAGAATGGGAGATATCGGGATGCTCAAGGGGGGAGGCTTGCCTGGTTGCTCTGGTGTGACGTCCTCGACTCAATCGTACACTAATCATACACGCAAACGTGTACGATCAAGCATAGGGACTCACGGGAAGATATCACAACACAACTCTAACACAAATAAACGGAGATCCACAAATATTACAGACCAGGGATCACGAGGATCCGAATACATAAGTCACTCATACAAATAATATCTGAGTACAGACATAGTTAGCCAAGGTTTGCCTTAAGAAGGCTAGCACAAACAACGACTCTAGATCGAAAGGCGTAGGCCTCCTGCCTGGGAGCCTCCGATCCTACTCCTGGTCGGCTGGCTCGATCCAGTAGTAAGTACCGTCTGGACCCTCATGGTAGTAAGCTCCTGCGGTGGCATCTGGCTCCTGGGCTCCATCGTCTGTTGTATCATCAAGTAGGGGAATATGGGGAAAAAGAGGAAGCAAAGCAACCGTGAGTACTCATCCGAAGTACTCAGCAAGCAAGGATCTACACTACATATGCAACATTTTCAAAGGGGAAAGGCTGTATATGTGGACTGGGCTGCAGAAATGTCAGAATAGAGAGAAAGCCTAGTCCTATCAAAGACTAGCATCTTCAAACATCTTCACGTAGACACCATCTTGCAGCAATAGAAGAGAATAGAATAGCATTTTATTAAGCAAACATGTTGAGGCAAAGCCTAGAGATCCTTCCTCGACTCCCTGCGAGAAAGCGATCCCGAAGCTTTAATTAAGTAACAAGTATCCAGTTCAAGTAGTAGATCGGGATACACAAACTGAGCGTCCTTTACCGTAGGACCGGCTATCGATAGATAATTCTTCCCTGCAGGGGTGCACTACTGTTACCCAACACGCTCGATCAACGCTGGCCGGACACACTTGCTGGGTAATGCCCGGCCTCGGGAGATCGACACGAAGCAGCGCCCTACCTAGGCTCAGCAGAGAGGTCAGCACGCCGGACTAACCTATGCACCCAGAGGTCTTGGGCCATCGCCCTAGGCACCCTGCGCGTTGTGTGACTGGCCGGGGTGCAGGCGCGACACTAAACTCGTCAGTGAAGTATCCAGCCCATTCCCGACAATCAGCCCGCACGGTGAATCATGACGTTTGAAGAGCTTTCGGGAGAAATGTACAACGCAGAGGGCCCCATAAACCATTATCCCGCGTGGTGGTAGTGCGTATAGGGCACATCGACCCACTCAGATCAAATACCCAAATCCGATAGGCTGATTTAGTAACACGTGGAGACGATCAGAGTTTCTGAAGCTCCGCCACAATATCACACTCAAGTGCCCTTCCGGCACACCCGATATCATAGATCCCCTACGGGTACCCATCAGGGTCGACCCGCCTGTAACAAAGGTCAAAGTAATCGTGTGGTCATAACATCAAGGAGGAAACCCGAGGAATCACCCTCGGTGGATTCCACTTGATGAAATCATCGGGGTGAACACATGAGGCATCATCCTCGAGGTTCACACTGAGGGGTTGCACGACAGAGTCGTATCGGAAGTGGAGAAGGAGGAATCACCCTCGATGACCATGACCGAACAGCTACACTACAGAGTTATCATCAGGAGTGCGTTACGAGGTATCACCCTCGGCACTCGATAGTAACTATGCAGAGTCATACAATAAAGGGGGTGAAGTGATGTGTCGGTCTCTGGTCGACGATCACATTGATCGAGTCATCGATGATCAAGCAGGGGCAACAAGGGTAAGGTGGTGGGGTCACTGATGGTTCACTACCAACCATATACTAAGAAGTTTATCATAGGCAGGTAAGATGACAATAAACAGGTTACAAAAGCAGGCTATGCATCAGAATAGGAGCAAACAGTAATAGTAGCAAAATCTAATGCAAGCAGGAGAAAATAGAATGGGCGATATCTGGATGCTCAAGGGGGGGGCTTGCCTGGTTGCTCTGGCAAGAAAGAGGGGTCGTCAACGGGCTGCTCGTCTGGAGCGTAGTCAAACTCAGCTGCGTCAGCGTCGGTCTCGGCGTCTATCGAGAGAGAAGGAGGGGGGAAGAAACAATAAATTCATGGCAAAGATGCAAAAAATATGCATGACATGCTTAAATGATATGCAGAGGTGTTCTACTGCCTAACTAAATGATTTAGTTAATTTAGAAATTTATTTGGATTTATTTTATTAAGGTTGAGCACTATTCATTTACTTAAATCGATTTAAAAGTTCCATGTTCATCTAGCTAGGGGCATCTGACAGGAATATGGAGGTCGTATTCAGATTCGTATCGAAATTCTGAGCAACTTTCATATATAAATTATTTTCATCGGAGTTACGGATTATTTTATATGATTTTCTAAAGTTTTAATCATTTTCTGAATTTATTTAAATCAACATTATCCAGAACAGTGTATGCTGACGTCATCATGACATCAGCATGACGTCAGCAGTCAACAGGGCGTTGACTGGGTCAAACTGACGTGTGGGTCCCACCTGTCAGTGTCTGTTTAGGTTAATTAGGGATTAACTAATCTAATTATAGTTTAATTAAACTAACTAATTAATTAGATTAACTTAATCAGAGTTAATTAACTTAATTAATTCACTAATTAATTAATTATTAATTTTATTAATTCATTTTCATTTTTTTTAAACGTTCTGTGGGGCTGGGCCCCACTTGTCATTGTCACAGGGGGGCAGGGCCCACTGGTCAGTGGCCCGTAGGCCACTGCGGGCGCGCGTGTTGGGCGTGGGCGGAGCCTGTGAGCGCACGGGCGCGCGGGCGCTCGGCGCTGGGCGCCCGAGCGTGGTTAGGCGCGGACCAGCGGACGGGGCCGTGGCGGGCGGAGCAGAGGGGGGAGATCCGCGGGCGAGCGGCGCGGGGGCCGAGCGCGCGTGCGCGTGGACGGGAACGCGGCGGTGCGAGCCGCGGCGCGGGCAGTGGGCTAGCGCGCAGGCAAGGCGAGGCGCGAGCAGCAGCAGCAGGGGAGGAGGCGCGCGCGGGCGCGCAACAGGGGGGCAGGCGGAGCGCGCGGTGAGCGCGGCAGGGGCGCGGTGGCAGGCTTGGCCGGTGCGAGGTCGCGGTGCGGGCGGCGGAGCCCTGAGCGCTGGAGGCTCGGGCGCAGCCCCGCGCGAGCGAGCGCGCGTGGGTGCGCGGGCGGCAGGAGGAGGAGGAGCACGGCAGAGGCGCGCGGTGCGCGGCACGGGGGGAGGAGGGTCGAGCGCGCGTGCGGGGGAGGAGGAGAGGATGGGGCCTCACCGTGAGGCCGTAGGGACAGGGCAGTGAGGCTCGGGGAGGATGTCGGGGACGGCGAGGCGGCGGTGGTCGGCTAGGTGTCGACGGGGACGAGGGCGAGGCGGCGTGGTCCGGCGACGGCGGGGCGGCGGGGTCGAGCCTGATCCAATCTGGATTGGGGGAGGGGGAGGAGAGATGAGGGAGTGGGGGGGAAGTGGCGATGGGGGGTTAGGGTTTGGTGCCCCCAGGGGGGTATAGGCCAGGGGCTGGGCTGGCCGGCTGGGCCGATTGGCCCAGTTGGGCCAGGGGTGGGGGAGTTTTGTTTTCTTTTATTTTTTTGTTTTATTTTCTTTTCTTATTTCTTTTCTCATATTTTCCTGTTTTGCAAATAGTCCGGCCTCCAAATGACTTTTACAAAATTAGTGACTTAGCTCATAATTAGCAGTGCAGTATGCCCTAACACCAAAAACTAGTTTGGGCAAAACATTATTTCATATTTAATTTAGATTAAATAAAAGGTTATTAAATATTGTTTTAGCCACTGTTTGAGGTTGTTTGAGTCACTTATCCAATCTCAATAAGGTTGGTTACACTTTTATAATTGCCTCAGACTTATTTGCCATTTAATGAACATTTTAGTTTCTGTGTTTGAACAACTTTTATTTTCCACTTTGAATTTAATTTGAAGTTTGAATTAGGAGTTCAAATGCAATATGATGCAAATGATGATTAGGTACTGTTAACCTTGCTGACATGGCATTTAACTAAGGGTGATCACTGTTGTTAATACAGGGGGTGTTACAATTCTCCTCATCTAACAAGAATTCGCGTCCCGAGAATTAAGAGGAAGACTGAAAGAAATCGGGGTATTCTTCGCGAAGACGATCCTCGCGTTCCCAAGTGGCTTCATCTTCAGAATGATTCGACCACTGAACTTTAAGGAATTTGATTGCCTTCTGACGAGTTCGACGCTCAGTTTGATCAAGAATGCGGATGAGATATTCTGGATAAGACAGATCTTCCCGTAATTCAGGCATTTCATGATCCACAGCTCGAATAGGATCCTTGAAGCAGCGACGAATTGGGATACATGAAAGACATCATGTACTTGAGAAAGATTTGGTGGCAATTGCAACTGATATGCCACTTCTCCTCGACGGGCAAGAATACGGAACGAGCCAATGTAGCGAGGAGCTAACTTGCCCTTGATTCCGAACCGATGAGTGCCTTTCAATGGAGTGACGCGAAGGTAAGCTTGCTCGCCAGGCTGATAGACCATTACCTGGTGCTTTCGGTCATAGTTGCTCTTCTGACGAGACTGAGCAGTTTTCAGATGTTCACAGACAATGCGGACTTTTTCTTCAGCTTGTTGAATTATGTCCGGTCCGATGAGTGAGTGTTCCCTAGTTTCTGACCAATTCAGAGGGGTTCGACACTTACGTCCGTATAGAACTTCAAACGGTGCCATCTTCAGACTAGCCTGATAGCTCTTGTTGTAAGAGAATTCGGCATACGGGAGAGATTACTCCCATTTCTTTCCGAAGGAGATGACACAAGCTCGAAGCATATCTTCGAGCACTTGATTAACTCGTTCGACTTGACCCTGAGACTGAGGGTGTAAAGCGGTGCTAAAGGACAGATGAGTTCCCATTGCTTCTTGGAAACTTTTCCAGAATCTTGAGGTAAAGAGACTGCCACGATCAGAACTGATCCCCAATGGAACACCGTGGAGTGACACAATTCGGTAAACATACAGGTCTGCTAACTGACTAGCAGTGATTGTCTCCTTAACTGGTAGAAAGTGAGCAACATTGGAAAGCCGGTCAATGACGACAAGAATAGCATCATTACCTTTCTGTGATTTGGGAAATCCAGTGACAAAGTCCATTTCAACATGGTCCCATTTCCATTCAGGAATAGAGATAGGTTGCAGAGTTCCAGCAGGTCTTTGATGCTCTACTTTGATATGACGGCAAACGTCACATTCAGCAACATAGCGTGCAATGTCTTGCTTCATGTTCGACCACCAGAATCTCTGACGAATATCTTGGTACATCTTGGTGCTACCGGGGTGAATTGACAGAGGAGTGTCATGAGCTTCTTTCATAACGTCCCTAGTCTTGTCCAGGTTTTTCTCCTTACTCGGCACCACTAGGCGTCCTTTGAAGTATAAGGTGCCATCATCATCAACAGTGAAGAATGAGGGCTTTCCTTTTGCTAGATAGCGTTTAATCTTCTCGACTTCATCGTCAGCCTTCTGAAGCCATTTAATGGTGTCCACGAGATCTGGTTTAGCAACCAGGGTATTGAGAGAACCCTGTGAAACAACGTGGAGGTTCATTTTGCGGCACTCGGGAGGAGGGGGAGCGAGTGCACCAGGAGGAACAATATGGAGGTTCAGCTTTTTGAATTCTTCAACAAGCGAGGGCTGAACTTTGTGAACCTGGAGGTGGTTGCAATATGACTTGCGGCTCAAGGCATCAGCCATTACATTAGCCTTGCCTAGTGTATAAGAAATACCCAAGTCAAAGTCTGCTACGGTCTCCATCCATCTCTGCTGACGGAGGTTCAGTGATGGCTGAGTGAACAAGTATTTCAGACTTTTATGATCCGTGTAGATCTCGCAACGATTACCGAGAAGGTAATGTCGCCACAACTGCAATGCATAGATGACAGCAGCTAGTTCTAGATAATGTACGGGATAGTTCTCTTCATGCGTACGCAACTGTCGAGAGCCATATGCAATCACTTTACGCTCTTGCATTAGGACACAACCTAATCCTTCACGGGAGGCGTCACAATAGATCACAAAATCTTTGCGAGAATCTGGAGGAGCAAGTACTGGGGCAGAGGTCAGCTTGTCTTTGAGTGTTTGAAAACTCTCCTAACATTTGTCTGTCCATTCAAACTTAACGCCTTTGTGAAGCAGATTAGTCAGGGGCTTGGCAATCTTTGAGAAATTCTCAACAAAGCGACGACAATAACTAGCGAGTCCGAGAAAACTCCTGACTTGCTTGACATTCTTCGGAGGAGTCCAGTCAAGAATAGCCTGAACACGCTCTGGATTAACAGCAATACCGTCCTTGGAAATCACATGCCCAAGGTAGGTTACTTCAGAAAGCCAGAATTCACATTTAGAGTACTTGGCATACAACTGGTGTTCTCGAAGCCTCTCCAGAACAAGACGAAGATGTTCAACATGTTCTTCTTTATTCTTCGAATAAACCAGAATATCGTCCAGATATACCATGACAAATTTGTCGAGATAATCCATGAAGATGTAATTCATTAACCGGGAGAACGTAGCTGGAGCATTTGTTAGGCCGAATGACATGACGGTGTACTCGTAAGATCCATAGCGAGTAACAAAGGCGGTCTTCGGAATATCCTCCTCACGGACATGGATCTGGTGATAACCCAACCTCAAGTCGAGTTTAGAAAACACCGAAGATCCAGCAAGTTGATCATATAAATCATTGATCCGGGGAAGCGGGTATTTATTCTGAATGGTTGCCTGGTTGATAGGACGGTAATCTTGGACCAATCGGTTAGTTCCATCCTTCTTCTTAATGAAGAGTGAAGGTGCTCCCCAAGCAGAGGAACTGGGGCGGATGAAACCTTTCTTAAGTGACTTGTCGATTTCTTCCTTAAGTTCAAGGAGTTCATGCGGCGGCATCTTATAAGGACGCTTCGCAATAGGGGTAGTGCCAGGCTTCAAGTCAATGACAAACTCGACAGCTCTAACTGGGGGTATTCCTGGAAGTTCTTCCGGAAAGACGTCCGGAAAATCTCGAACGATAGGAACGTTCTTGATTCCCTCCAGAGGTGAGGCATTCAAAGCATTCAGAGCATATATCTGAGCTTCAGCATCCCGTGTAATGCGGGCGGTATAGTTCACTATCTCGTCAGAGGGGTGAAGAAGTTGGACAACTTTTGTGGCACAGTTGATCGAAGCAATGTGAGCTTTCAACCAATCCATTCCGAGTATGAGGTCTATGGTGGAAGACTTCAGGATAATAGGTGAGGCCAGGAATTCAAATCCCTCGATTTCAACAGGGACATTGTGTGCCATCATGGAGGTATGACAATGACCTCCAGGGGTACGAACAACTACTGGTAGATTCATCTTTTCAAATGCAATGTCATGGGATAATGCAAATGCTTCAAACAAGAATGAATGCGATGCTCCTGAATCAAATAATTCAGAAGCGGGTACTGAGTTAATGAAAAGGGTACCCATCACAGTAGCAGGTTGATCCTGAACTTCTTCGATATCAATGTTGTAAGCATGTCCACGACCATGTGCAGCAGACCCAGTATTATAGTTGCGAGTCTGATTGTTGCCACGACCATTACAAGGGAAAGCCAACTGATTCTGAGTCTGGCGGCAGTCCTTAGCAAGGTGACCTGGTTTGTGGCACTTGAAGCACAGACCATCCTCAGGACGAAGAGGAGCATTGGGCAAAACATTTTGAGCTCTTGGTTTCCTCGGCGGAGGAGGAGGCAGACGTGGTGCAGCATAGTTGTTCTTCGGCGCAGAGGCAGCTGGATGGAACACGTTGTTGGGAATCCAGACTCGACGCTTCTGTGCTGAGCCCGAAGATGAGCCGGCATCACGATAGTGCTTCTGCGACTCCTTATGCTTCATCTGAGCGGTCTCAACCAAAATAGTCATGTTCACAAGAGTAGAAAAGTCGGGGAAGTCTTGAGCAGCAAGTGCAAGCTCGAGGTCTGGGTGGAGTCCATTACGGAACTTCTCTTGTCTACGAGCATCAGTGGCGATGTCTTCTTCAGCATAGCAGGACAGGTCAAGGAATTCCCGCTGATAAGCTTCGACAGTCTTGTTGCCCTGAGTGAGGTTGCGGAACTGGGTCTTCATCCGGTCCATGATTCCCTGAGGAATATAACGGGCATGAAAAGCAGCCTGAAACTCAAGCCAAGTAACAACTGTTCCAGCAGGCAGTGTACGCTTGTGTGTGTCCCACCATTGAGCAGCGGGGCCCTTTAAGAAAAAGGCCGCGAAGGTGACGAAGTTGGCAGGGGCGACATTAGCAGACTCCATCTTGTAAGTGATGTCGCGGAGCCAGTCATCAGCATCCAGTGGCTTGTCAGAGTTGCGGAAGTGAGTGGGGTTGAGTCACATAAACTCTGTCAAAGTTATTGAAGCAGGGTTCTGGTTCTGATTGTTCAGATGCGGGAACTGAGCCATAATCCCGGTCATGAACTGACGGTTGAGCTTGAATTGTTGCATCATAGTAGCCATATAGTCTGGCGGTGGTGGGTGTTCAGGGCCACAACCACGACCACCTGGTCTAACCATCCTGCTAAATTTCAACAGGGGTAGTTTAGTAAAAGCCATTGCGAGTGTTTAGCGACAAGCATGATATAACACGACAATGATTAAGCTGTGTAATAGATACTTAACAGTAGTCAATTAAGACATACAGATCCATACACAGAGTCGGTTACAAACGGACAGCATAACGGCGCAAATTCAAAAGCTAGACATGCTAGGCGGCGTGCAGGCACGCGGTAAGGAAGTACACGACGAGACATAGCAAAGGCTACATCAACGTCGGAGAAAACCACTGAAACGGGGTAACTGCAAGTGCGGACGACGAATGGTCGTCGCAGGAAAATCCTGTGCTGCATGTGCACTCTGATGCAAAATCCGGTCTCAAACTGGAAGATGAGGTCCACGTGCAGGTGTGTGACCTCCCACAGCAGGCCAATCAATGCCAGCAGGCATCTGAGTCATGCGCGGGTAAAGGATGTACTCCGGATGTATCTCTGCACGAACAGCTGGTAGCAACTGCGTCATAGCATCGTAGAGGCGTGCCCGAGTGGCAAACAGTTCGATGGTGAGAGCCCGAACAGTGCGATCCAAAGCCTGAGTGCACTGAATCAGAACCTGCTGGTCGTAACGACGAGGCTCGTACGGAGCATAGATAGTTGTGTAGTATCCGGTAGCATCTCCAACAGGGGCATACGGAATGTATTGGAACACAGAGGCATCCAAGCTAACGCTGGACTCTCCTCGGAGACGTGCGACAGCAGAGTAGGCGGCATCATGGACTGCCATCTCAATCGTCACGCCGATACCATGGAAAAGGTGTAGCTCAGTGTCTGAGTTGTCCTGCCGATCATAGATACGAACATCAGCATGGTACTGCTCCTGGTTGAACTCGCGATAATCCTCGTAAACCATGTACTCGGGGTACCAGCGGTAGCCCAGTCTGGTCAGGAGGGCGATCAGGACAGCTGGAAAACCAGGGGCATCACGAGCCCAAGTGCGAAGCACAAGCTGCATCGCAGGGCGTGGCGGAAACAGACGATCCATCTGAAACAGAAGAAATTCATGATTGTTAAATGACAAGGAGAAGTATAACCGATCTCGGAGAGAAAGGTTAAACAAAACAATGGAAAGGAAAATGATTATTAGACTAATCAGATCAATGACAGGGAAATCACACAGATATCCAGCTCTCCGGGTAGATGGGATTTACGAGATCCTAAGTGTCGGCGTTAGTAAAATTTATTTAACCCGAATAGAAGAGAGATCAGAGTCCCAGAGTATAGATGAGGAATAAAAGATCCTAATACCACCCAGTTGGCGACATGGGCCCGTAAGCCACACAGCCAAGTTAGTAAATTAGTTTTTCGATGTCTAGACTCAACATCGGCCAAGGAGTTGGAAAGGGGGCTTCCTACAGGCAGTCGGCTCTGATACCAGCTTGTGACGCCCCCGACTCAATCGTACACTAATCATACACGCAAACGTGTACGATCAAGCACAGGGTCTCATGGGAAGATATCACAACACAACTCTAACACAAATAAACGGAGATCCATAAATATTACAGACCAGGGATCACGAGGATCCGAATACATAAGTCAGTCATACAAATAATATCTGAGTACAGACATAGTTAGCCAAGGTTTGCCTTAAGAAGGCTAGCACAAACAACGACTCTAGATCGAAAGGCGTAGGCCTCCTGCCTGGGAGCCTCCGATCCTACTCCTGGTCGGTTGGCTCGATCCAGTAGTAAGTACCGTCTGGACCCTCCTGGTAGTAAGCTCATGTGGTGGCATCTGGCTCCTGGGCTCCATCGTCTGTTGTATCATCAAGTAGGGGAATATGGGGAAAAAGAGAAAGCAAAGCAACCATGAGTACTCATCCGAAGTACTCAGCAAGCAAGGATCTACACTACATATGCAACATTTTCAAAGGGGAAAGGCTGTATATGTGGACTGGGCTGCAGAAATGTCAGAATAGAGAGAAAGCCTAGTCCTATCGAAGACTAGCATCTTCAAACATCTTCACGTAGCCACCATCTTGCAGCAATAGAAGAGAATAGAATAGCATTTTATTAAGCAAACATGTTGAGGCAAAGCCTAAAGATCCTTCCTCGACTCCCTGCGAGAAAGCGATCCCGAAGCTTTAATTAAGTAACAAGTATCCAGTTCAAGTAGTAGATCGGGATACACAAACTAAGCGTCCTTTACCGTAGGACCGGCTATCGATAGATAATTCTTCCCTGCAGGGGTGCACTACTATTACCCAACACGCTCGATCAACGCTGGCCGGACACACTTGCTGGGTAATGCCCGGCCTCGGGAGATCGACACGAAGCAGCACCCTACCTAGGCTCAGCAGAGAGGTCAGCACGCCAGACTAACCTATGCACCCAGAGGTCTTGGGCCATCGCCTTGGGCACCCTACGCGTTGCGTGACTGGTCGGGGTGCAAGCGCGACACTGAACTCGTCAGTGAAGTATCCAGCCCATTCCCGACAATCAGCCCGCACGGTGAATCGTGACGTCTGAAGAGCTTTCGGGAGAAATGTACAACGTAGAGGGGCCCATAAACCATTATCCCGCATGGTGGTAGTGTGTATAGGGCACGTCGACCCACTCAAATGAAATACCCAAATCCGATAGGCTGATTTAGTAACACGCGGAGACGATCAGAGTTTCTAAAGCTCCGCCACAATATCACACTCGAGTGCCCTTCCGGCACACCCGACATCATAGATCCCCTGCGGTTACCCATCAGGGTCGACCCGCCTGTAACAAAGGTCAAAGTAATCGTGTGGTCATAACATCAAGGAGGAAACCCGAGGAATCACCCTCGGTGGATTCCACTTGATGAAATCAACGGGGTGAACACATGAGGCATCACCCTCGAGGTTCACACTGAGGGGTTGCACGACAGAGTCATATCGGAAGTGGAGAAGGAGGAATCACCCTCGATGACCACGACCGAACAGCTACACTACAGAGTTATCATCAGGAGTGCGTTATGAGGTATCACCCTCGGCACTCGATAGTAACTATGCAGAGTCCTACAATAAAGGGGGTGAAGTGATGTGTCAGTCTCTGGTCGACGATCACATTGATCGAGTCGTCGATGATCAAGCAGGGGCAACAAGGGTAAGGTGGTGGGGTCACTGATGGTTCACTACCAACCATATACTAAGCAGTTTATCATAGGCAGGTAAGGTGACAATAAACAGGTTACAAAAGCAGGCTATGCATCAGAATAGGAGCAAACAGTAACAGTAGCAAAATCTAATGCAAGCAGGAGAAAATAGAATGGGCGATATCTGGATGTTCAAGGGGGGGGCTTGCCTGGTTGCTCTGGCAAGAAAGAGGGGTCGTCAACGGGCTGCTCGTCTGGAGCGTGGTCGAACTCAGCTGCGTCAGTGTCGGTCTCGGCGCCTATCGAGAGAGAAGGAGGGGGAAGAAACAATAAATTCACGGCAAATATGTAAACAATATGCATGGCATGCTTAAATGATATGCAGAGGTGTTCTACTGCCTAACTAAATGATTTAGTTAATTTAGGAATATATTTGGATTTATTTTATTAAGGTTGAGCACTATTCATTTATTTAAATCGGTCTAAAAGTTCCATGTTCATCTAGCTAGGGGCATCTGACAGGAATACGGAGGGCGTATTCAGATTCGTATCGAAATTCTGAGCAACTTTCATATATAAATTATTTTCATCGGAGTTACAGATTATTCTATATGATTTTCTAAAGTTTTAATCATTTTCTGAATTTATTTAATTATTTTAAATCAACATTATCCAGAACAGTGTATGCTGACGTCAACATGATGTCAGCAGTCAACAGGGCGTTGACTGGGTCAAACTGACGTGTGGGTCCCACCTGTCAGTGTCTGTTGAAGTTAATTAGGGATTAACTAATCTAATTACAGTTTAATTAAACTAACTAATTAATTAGATTAACTTAATCAGAGTTAATTAACTTAATTAATTCACTCATTAATTAATTATTAATTTTATTAATTCATTTTCATTTTCTTTTTAATTTTTTTAACATTCTGTGGGGCTGGGCCCCACTTGTCATTGTCACAGGGGGGGCAGGGCCCACTGGTCAGTGGCCCATAGGCCACTGCGGGCGTGCGCGTCGGGCGCGGGCGGAGCCCGTGAGCGCGCGGGCGATCGGCGCTGGGCGCCCGAGCGTGGTCAGGCACGGACGAGCGGACGGGGCCGTGGCGGGCGGAGCAGAGGGGGGGATCCGTGGGCGAGCGGCGCGGGGGCCGATCGCGCGTGCGCGCGGACGGGAACGCGGCAGTGCGAGCCGCGGCGCGGGCAGTGGGCGAGCGCACAGGCGAGGCGAGGCGCGAGCAGCAGCAGCAGGAAAGGAGGCGCGCGCGGGCGCGCAGTAGGGGAGGCAGGCGGAGCGCGCGGTGAGTGCGGCAGGGGCGCGGTGGCAGGCTTGGCCGGTGCGAGGTCGCGGTGCGGGCGGCGGAGCGCTGAGCGCTGGAGGCTTGGGCGCGGCCCCGCGCGAGCGAGCGCGCGTGGGTGCGTGGGCGGCAGGAGGAGGAGCAGCACGGCAGAGGCGCGCGGTGCACGGCACGGGGGGAGGGGGGTCGAGCGCGCGTGCGGGGGAGGAGGAGAGGACGGGGCCTCACCGTGAGGCCGTAGGGACAGGGCAGTGGGACTCGGGGAGGATGTCGGGGACGGCGAGGCGGCGGTGGTCGGCGAGGTGTCAACGGGGACGAGGGCGAGGCGGCATGGTCCAGTGACGGCGGGGCGGCGGGGTCGAGCCCGATCCAATCTGGATCGGGGGAGGGGAAGGAGAGACGAGGCAGTGGGGGGGAAGTGGCGATGGGGGGTTAGGGTTTGGTGCCCCCAGGGGGGTATAGGCTAGGGGCTGGTTTGGCCGACTGGGCCGATTGGCCCAGTTGGGCCAGGGGTGGGGGAGTTTTGTTTTGTTTTTCTTTTTTGTTTTATTTTCTTTTCTTATTTCTTTTCTCATATTTTCCTGTTTTGCAAATAGTCCGGCCTCCAAATGACTTTTACAAAATTAGTGACCTAGCTCATAATTAGCAGTGCAGTATACCCTAACACCAAAAACTAGTTTGGGCAAAACATTATTTCATATTTAATTTAGATTAAATAAAAGGTTATTAAATATTGTTTTTAGCCACTGTTTGAGGTTGTTTGAGTCACTTATCCAATCTCAATAAGGTTGGTTACACTTTTATAATTGCCTCAGACTTATTTGCCATTTAATGAACATTTTAGTTTCTGTGTTTGAACAACTTTTATTTTCCGCTTTGAATTTAATTTGAAGTTTGAATTAGGAGTTCAAATGCAATATGATGCAAATGATGATTAGGT
Source organism: Thinopyrum elongatum (assembly GCA_011799875.1). Lineage (NCBI taxonomy): Eukaryota > Viridiplantae > Streptophyta > Magnoliopsida > Poales > Poaceae > Thinopyrum > Thinopyrum elongatum. The sequence goes on along the minus strand of CM022299.1, from coordinate 377,070,419 downwards.
ACTGTTAACCTTGCTGACATGGCATTTAACTAAGGGTGATCACTGTTGTTAATACAGGGGGTGTTACAATTCTCCTCATCTAACAAGAATTCGCGTCCCGAGAATTAAGAGGAAGACTGAAAGAAAGCGGGGTATTCTTCGCGAAGACGATCCTCGCGTTCCCAAGTGGCTTCATCTTCAGAATGATTCGACCACTGAACTTTAAGGAATTTGATTGCCTTCTGACGAGTTCGACGCTCAGTTTGATCAAGAATGCGGATGGGATATTCTGGATAAGACAGATCTTCCCGTAATTCAAGCATTTCATGATCCACAGCTCGAATAGGATCCTTGAAGCAGCGACGAAGTTGGGATACATGAAAGACAGCCAAGCGCCGGAGCAGTAGCTAGGGACGGCTAGAGGGGGCAGGGAAGGGCGCGTTCGGCGCAGGAGCTCACCGTGGGAGCGTGGGGTCTAGGCAGAGGGCTCGGGGAGGTCCGGTGAAGCAGATCGGCGGTGAGGTCGTGCGGTGGCCGTGGGCGGGGGCGAGGTCGAATGCGGCGTCGGCGTTGCTTCCCGGTCCCGATCCGGTGTCGAGGAAGAAGAGGAGGACCACGCCGGAGCTCCTGGACCTGACGGGGCGTTGAACGGGTGCTGGTGGCCATGCCTATGACGAGGCGTTGGCGACGAGCCCGCTCGGGCGAGCGGGATCTGAGAGGGAGAGCGAGGAGGAGGAGGAAACTGGGGGCGCTAGGGTTCGGGGAACGGGCGAGGGGGCTCGGGGCAGACCATATAAGCGCCGGGTAGCCGCGGGATGCTCGACACGGCGACAGACGTCGGCGTGTCGGCGCGGGCGCGCGACAGCGCGCGGGAGGAGGACGACGCGGCTAGGTGGGCTGGGCCCGACCCTGTAGCACGAAGGCTTGAGTGCACAGTAAGGCTTTAGGCCTTTTTCTATTTTTTCCTTTTTCTGTTTCCTTTTCAACTCTGTTTTGCTAATTGTTTGGGCACTAAATGAATTTTGTAAAAAGTGTGACCTAGCTCATAATTCATAGTGCATTATATCCTAACACCAAAAACTAGTTCGTGGTAATTACTACTTCATATTTATTTTGGATTAATTAAAAGGTTTATTAAATGTTGTTTTCAGCCACTGTTTGAGGTTGTTGGAGTTACTTAGTTAATCCCATTAATGTTGGTTACCATTTTGTAATTGCCTATGAATTATTTGCTATTTAATGAACATTTTAGTTTCTGATTTGAACAACTTTTATCTTCCATTTTGAATTTGAATTTATTTCAGAGAGGAATTTGAATTGATTTGAATAACCACTATGATCTAGCTTTGCAAATGAGGATGACTTGGCTTTATTAGCAGATGATCACAGTGCTTATTACATAGGGGTGTTACAAATTCTCCTCCTCTAAAAGAAATTCTCGTCCCGAGAATTCAGGAGGTAGAAGGAAAGAGGTCGGGGCATTCTTTGCGAAGATGACCCTCGCGTTCCCAAGTGGCTTCATCTTCAGTATGATTCGACCACTGCACTTTCAGGAACTTGGTCGTCTTCTGACGAGTTCAACGTTCAGCTTCATCGAGGATGCGGATTGGATGCTCCTTATAAGAAAGATCATCTTGCAATTCAAGCATCTCATGATCCACTACGCGGTGCGGAGATTCCTTGAAGCAACGACAATGTTGCGACACATGGAAAACGTGATAGGTATGGGTAAATTCCGGCGGAGTTAGCTTTCAACCAGTCCATACCCAATATAAGGTCTATGTTGGAAGAGTTCAGGATAATGGGAAATGCACGGAACCCCATTCCTTCAATATCAATTGCGACATCGGGGCTGAACATGGTGGTTCCACACTGGCCCGCAGGGGTGCGTACCACTATCGGAGTCTTCAAGGGCTCACATCTAACGTCGTGGGTGCATGCAAAATTTTCTGACATGAATGAATGCGATGCTTCTGGATCAAATAAAACAGAAGCTGCTACTGAGTTAACAAGGAAAATACCCGTCACAATTTCTGGTTGTTCCCGAGCTTGAGCCACGTCGACATGAAAAGCTTGACCAGGACCGTAAGGTCTGGCATTGTTGTTACGGGGCTGATTGTTGCCACGAGCATTGGAAGGCAGAGCCAGTTGGTTCTACTTCTGAGTGCATTCCTTGGCACGATGACCTAGATGGCCACATCTGAAGCATAGCCCATCATTGGGATTGGGAGCAGGAGCTCGGGGTGGGGTAACTTGAAGAGGCTGCCTCGGCGGTGGGGGAGGCAGACGAGGTGCAGCATAGTACGGCCTTGGTACAGGTGCAGCTGAAGGAAACATGCTGTTGGGAATCCAAATGCGGCGCTTCTGCGAAGACGAGCCCGAAGATGAGCCCGCTTCACGGGTGTGCTTGAGCGCGTCCTTGTGCTTCTTCAGCCCAGTCTCGACCATAATAGCCTTATTCACCAAGGTGGCGAAGTCAGGATAGTCTTGGACTAACAGGGCTAACTGAATGTCTGGATGGAGCCCATCACGGAACTTCTCCTGTCTACGAGCATCATTGGGGATGTCTTCCTCAGCATAGCGAGACAAATCAAGGAACTCTCGCTGATAGACTTCTACAGTCTGGTTGCCTTGAACGAGGCTACGGAACTCGGCCTTCTTCCGAGCTATGACTGCTTGAGGAATATAGCGGGCACGGAAAGCAGCCTTGAATTCTGTCCAGGAGATGACAGTTTCTAGAGGTAGGGTCTGTCTGTGAGTTGCCCACCATTGTGCTGTGGGTCCCTTCAGGAAGTAGGTCACAAAGGTGACATAGCTGGCAGGGGCAACATCAGCGGACTCCATCTCATAGAAGATGTCACGCAGCCAATCATCGGCATCCAGCGGATTATCTGCGTTGTGGAACGTCACTGGGTTAAGACGCACAAATTCTGGCAGCATAATTGAAACTGGCTGCTGGTTGGCATTGGGACGGGGGAACTGATCGATTACCCCTTGCATGAACTGACGGTTCAATTCAAACTATTGCATCATCGCAGCCATATAGTCTGGCGGTGGTGGATTATTGTCAACCATTCTGCTAAATTCAACAGGGGTAGTTTAGCAAAATAGTTGCGAGTGCTGACGACAAGCATGATGTAACTCGACAATGATTAAGTAGTGTAATAGATGCTTAACAGTAGTCATTTTAAGACATACAGATCCATACACAGTCGGTTACAATCGAGCAGCATAACGGCACAAATTCAAAAGCTAGACATGCTAGGCGGCACGCGGTAAGGAAGTACACAACGAGACATAGCAAAGGCTACATCAACGTCGGAGAAAACCACTGAAACGGGGTAGCTGCAAGTGCGGACGACGAATGTTCATCACGGAAGGATCCTGCGCTCCATGTGCACTCTGATGCAGAACCCGGTCTCGAGCTGTAAGAAGAGGTCCACGTGCAGGTGTGCGACCTTGAACAGCAGGCCAATCAATACCAGCATACATCTGAGTCCTGCGCGGGTAAAGGATGTGCTCCGGATGAATCCCGGCACGAACAGCGGGTAGCAACTACATCATAGCATCGAAGAGACGTGCTCGAGTGGCAACCAACTCGACGGCAAGAGGCCGAACAGTGCGATCCAGAGCCTGAGTGCACTGAATCAGAACCTGCGGGTCGTAACGATGAGGCTCGTACGGGGCACAAATAGCTGTGTAGTATCCAGTAGCATCTCCAGCAGGGGCATACGGAATGTATCAGAACTCAGAGGCATCCAAGATACTGTTGAACTCTCCTCGGAGACGTGCGACAGCAGAGTAGGTGGCATCATGGACTGCCATCTCAATCGTCACGCCGATACCGTGGAAAAGGTGCAATTCTGTGTCTGAGTCATCCTGCTGATCATATATACGAACATCACCATGGTACTGCTCCTGGTTGAATTCGCCGTAATCCTCGTAGACCATGTACTCGGGGTACCAGCGGTAGCCCAGTCTGGTCATGAGAGCGGTCAGGACAGCTGGAAAACCAGGGGCATCACGAGCCGAAGTGCGAAGCACAAGCTGCGTCGTAGGTCGTGGTGGAAACAAATGATCCATCTGAAACAGAGAAAATTCAGGATTGTCAAATGACAATGAGAAGTACAGTACAACTCGGAGAGAAAGGTTGAACAAAACAATGGAAAGGAAAATGATTATCAGATAAATCAGATCAATGATAAGGAATTAAGCACTGATATCCAGCTCTCCGGGTAGACGAGATTTACGAGATCCAAAGTATCGGCGTTAGTAAAATTTATTTAACCCGAATAGAAGAGAGATCAGAGTCCCAGAGTATAGAAGAGGAATAAAAGATCATAATACCACCCAGTTGGCGACGTGGGCCCGTAAGCCACACAGCCAAGTTAGTAAAACAGTTTTGGACCACTAGACTCAACTTCGGCCAAGGAGTTGGAAAGGGGGTTCTTACAGGCAGTCGGCTCTGATACCAACCTGTGACGATCCTGGCTTAATCGTGCACTAACCATACACGCAAATGCAGACGATCAAGCCGAAGGACTCACTTGAAGATATAACAACACAACTCTAAAACATAAATAAAGTCATACAAGCTTTATATTACAAGCCAGGGCCTCGAGGGCTCGAATACATAGCTCGATGGCATACAAGCATCAGCGGAAGCATCAGATATATGAGTACATATATAAAAGAGAAACAGAGAGGACTTTAGAAAGGCGGGGCAAAATAAAAGCTACGATCGAAAGGCGCATGCCTCCTGCCTGGGACCCTCCGAACCTACTCCTGGTTGTCGAACGGCTCCTCGTAGTAGTACTCGCCAGGTGGGTGGTAGTAGTAGCCGTCGGCGGGGGCAGCTGTCTCAGGGGCTCCGTCATCTGGTTGCACCAAAAGGGTATGGGGAGAAAAAGAAAGCAAAGCAAACGTGAGTACTCATCCGAAGTACTCAGCAAGCAAGGATCTACACTACATATGCAACATTATCAAAGGGAGGCTGTATATGTGGACTGGGCTGCAGAAATGCCAGAATAGAGGGGAAACCCTAGTCCTATCGAAGACTAGCATCTTCAGCATCTTCAGCAGTCTTGCAGCATTAGAAGAGTGCAGATTAGCATAAAGTAAAGTAGTAGTAGTGCTAACAACCTCGCCCAGAGATCCTTTCTCGACTCCCTGCGAGAAAGCAATCCCAGAGCCATACTATCCAGTTATCATATCAAGTTCTAGTTGTACCGATTGGGATACAACTCCGAGTGTCCGTTACCGTAGGACAGTCTATCGATAGATTGTTTCTTCCCTGCAGGGGTGCACCAACTTACCCACCACGCTCGCTTAACTCTGGACGGACACACTTTACTGGGTTATGCCCGGCCTCGGCCAAACGATACGCCGCAACCCGACCTAGGCTTAATAGAGAGGTCAGCACGCCGGACTAAAACTATGCCCCAGGGGTCTTGGGCCATCGCCCCGGGAACTCCTGCACGTTGCGTGGGCAGCCGAAAGCAGACCTAGCAACCCCTTATACAAGCGCGGTTACGTTCTAGTCCAATCCAGCGCGCGCCGCTCCACGCTAACGTCTATTAAGCTTCGGCTAATGTATACGACGCAGAACGCCCATACTATGCCCGCGTGATGGTTAGTGCTATCGGGCCAGAGGCCCCTCGGATCAAATATCCAAATCGTTAGTGGATTAGGGGCTTGCAGTAACGAGTAGAGACTCACGATCGATGTGACCCCGTCGCCCCGTCTCGAGGACTTGCTGCAAGGGCTAAGAATGCCCGGCCGCGCCTCGTAAAATATCTTACGGGTAACTATCCATCATTCGCGGGTACCCCACAGGGTCGACCCGTCTTTAGTAACATGGTTCAATGTAAAGCCGTAGTAACCACAGTAATCATGTGTCTAACACCAAGGGGAACCCTGAGGAATCACCCTCGATGGAATCCACCTGAGGTTATCGTCAAGGTGAACGAAAGAGGAATCACCCTCGAGGTCCACTCTTGAGGAGTTGCACGACAGTGTCGTTATCGGGAGTGGAGAAGGAGGAATCACCCTCGATGACCATGACCGATTAACTAACCTACAAGGTTATCATCAGAAGTGCTGACGAGGCATCACCCTCGGCACTCGATAGTAACCCAGTAGTGTCGAGCAACTAAGGGGGAAGTGAGGTGCTGTGCCGGGGCCTGGTCTTCAATCCCGTTGATCGGGTCTTCTAAGAATCCAGCGGGGCAGTCGGGATAAAGTGGGGGGTCTCTGATGGGTCTCTACCCAGACTATACTAAGCAGTTTAGGATAAGCAGGTAAGTATCAACAGCAGGTTACAATAAACAGGCTATGCAGCAGAAGTAGGATAACAGTAACAGTAGCAAAATCTAATGCAAGCAGGAGAGAATAGAATGGGCGATATCGGGATGCTCAGGGGGGGAGGCTTGCCTGGTTGCTCTGGCAAGAAGGAGGGGTCGTCGGGAGGCTGCTCGTCCAGAGCGTAGTCGTACTCAACTGCGCCGGCGTCGGTCTCGGTGTCTAACGAGAGAGAAGAGGGGGAGGAAACAAATAAATACACAGCAAATGATGCAACACAGAGCATGTTATGCCTACGGTGCAGTGCAGGGTTGCCTAAAGATGCATCTAAGTCATTTTAGTTATTTTAGGATTAACGTGGGATTTATTAACCGGTGTGTGTGCACAATTCATCTACCGGAATCAGGCTAAAAGTTATGGGTTCTCCTACGTAGGGGGTTCCGACATGGAAACAGACGACATGATCAGATTCTTCTCGTCGTTCTGAGCAACTTTCATGTATAAAGTTTTTCGATCTGAGCTACGGATTATTTTATAGGATTTTCTAAAGTTTTAAATGTTTTCTGGAATTTATTTAATTATTTAAATCAAACATTATCTAGAATAGTATTTGGTGACATCAGCATGACGTAGAGGTGACATCAGCAGGTCAACTGGTCGGTTGACCAGTCAAACCTGACAGATGGGTCTAGTGGGACCCACATGTCAGTGGCAGTGGCTTTAATCAGATGGGTTAGTTTAATTAAATAGGTTAATTAGTGGGTGGGGCCTACTGGTCAGTGAGTGTTTAGTAGTTTAATTAACTAATTAGCTAATTAACTAATTATCTATTTAATTTAATTCATTTATTTCAGGCGGGACCCACGTGTCATAGACACAGGGGGTGGCCACATCAGCGTTGACCCAAGTCAAGAGGTCAAAGGGGGCCCCTGGGCCCACCAGTCAGTGGCCTAGGCGATGCCACGTGGACGCCACGTAGGACACCGGCCGGAGACGCGCCGGAGCTGACTCCGCCGAGCCAAACGCGGCGGCGCGGCTCGGGAGGGGCTCGGGTTTTGCGCACACAGAGCCATTTCGAGCGCAGCCGTGCTCGTTCGAACAAGAAGACGACGGCGAGGCGACCTGGGATGGTAGCAGAGGCTGCGGTGGCCGGGAACGGCGACAACGAGCGGCGAGGCATACGCAGGAGTTCGGTTGTCGTCGGGATCGGGGCTACGGTGCGTTTGCGGGGAAACTGAGCAGCTAGTCGAGGCCTACGCGGTGCGGCGAACGCAACGGTAGCACGCACGGGACCATAAGGTCACCGTGGCCACGCCGGCGACGAGGCCAGGCGGCGGAGGGCTCGGCCAAGCGCCGGAGCAGTAGCTAGGGACGGCTAGAGGGGGCAGGGAAGGGCGCGTTCGGCGCAGGAGCTCACCGTGGGAGCGTGGGGTCTAGGCAGAGGGCTCAGGGAGGTCCGGTGAAGCAGATTGGCGGTGAGGTCGTGCGGTGGCCGTGGGCGGGGGCGAGGTCGAATGCGGCGTCGGCGTTGCTTCCCGGTCCCGATCCGGTGTCGAGGAAGAAGAGGAGGACCACGCCGGAGCTCCTGGACCTGACGGGGTGTCGAACGGGTGCCGATGGCCACGCCTACGACGAGGCGTCGGCGACGAGCCCGCTCGGGCGAGCGGGATCTGAGAGGGAGAGCGAGGAGGAGGGGGAAACTGGGGGCGCTAGGGTTCGGGGAACGGGCGAGGGGGCTCGGGGCAGACCATATAAGCGCCGGGGAGCCGTGGGATGTTCGACACGGCGACGGACGTCGACGTGTCGGCGCGGGCGCGCGAAAGCTCGCGGGAGGAGGAACACGCGGCTAGGTGGGCTGGGCCCGACCCTGTAGCACGCAGGCTTGAGTGCACAGTAAGGCTTTAGGCCTTTTTCTATTTTTCCTTTTTCTGTTTCCTTTTCAACTCTGTTTTGCTAATTGTTTGGGCACTAAATGAATTTTGTAAAAAGTGTGACCTAGCTCATAATTCACAGTGCATTATATCCTAACACCAAAAACTAGTTCGGGGTAATTACTACTTCATATTTATTTTGGATTAATTAAAAGGTTTATTAAATGTTGTTTTCAGCCACTATTTGAGGTTGTTGGAGTTACTTAGTTAATCCCATTAATGTTGGTTACCATTTTGTAATTGCCTATGAATTATTTGCTATTTATTGAACATTTTAGTTTCTGATTTGAACAACTTTTATCTTTCATTTTGAATTTGAATTTATTTCAGAGAGGAATTTGAATTGATTTGAATAACCACTATGATCTAGCTTTGCAAATGAGGATGACTTGGCTTTATTAGCAGATGATCACAGTGCTTATTACATAGGGGTGTTACATGGGGCCTCTGCACTACTTTCTCGGCATCGACGTGGTCCGACGGACTGACGGCTTCTTTCTGCATCAGCAGAAGTACGCCCACGAGCTTCTGGAGCGTGCCGGTATGCTTAACTGCAAGCCGGCGCACACCCCCGTCGACACGAAGGCGAAGGTCTCTGCTCTGGAGGGGTCTCTCGCGTCCGATGCAGCGTTTTATTGCTCCATTGTTGGTGCTTTACAGTACCTGACGCTGACTCGACCCGACCTGCAGTACGCTGTCCAGCAGGTGTGCCTTCACATGCACGCTCCGCGTGACTCCCATTGGACCTTGGTGAAGTGTATTCTCCGTTACATACGCGGCACTATGTCTTTGGGACTCACCCTGACGGCCTCCGCCTCAACTGACCTCGTGGCCTACTCGGATGCCGACTGGGCTGGCTGCCCCGACACTCGACGCTCCACGTCCGGCTACTGCATCTACCTTGGGCCCTCGTTGATCTCTTGGTCATCGAAGCGGCAGCCCACGGTCTCCCGCTCCAGCGCCGAGGCAGAGTATCGCGCCGTGGCTAATGCCGTGGCCGAGTGCTCTTGGATCCGTCAGCTGCTCCAGGAGTTGCGTTGTGATGTTCACAAGGCCATTCTTGTCTACTGCGATAACGTCAGCGCGGTCTACCTTTCCGCCAACCCGGTGCACCATCGACGTACGAAGCATATTGAGCTCGATATTCACTTCGTGCGCGAGCAGGTTGCCATTGGCCGTGTTCGGGTTCTCCATGTTCCGACGTCGCAACAGTTTGCTGATGTGATGACTAAGGGATTGCCTACTTCCGTCTTCGAGGAGTTTCGGTCCAGTCTCTGTGTCTCCGGCGACGCTTCGACTGCGGGGGGTGTTGAGTATGTATTTTGTGTTGCATGTATATTGGAGTTGTGGCCCACCTCCTAGTCCTATATAGTTGAGGTAGAGGCCTACTCTTGTAATTAATATATACGTGCACCAGCACATCATCAATACAACGACTATTGTATTGCAAACTTTCCGTCTACAGTATAATTAAACAGTTTTGCTAAGTCTCAGTCGACTTAGACTTCGTTATGTCTCAGTCGATAGTATCTTTCTTTGATTTTGCATGAAGATTCGTGCAAAAAATTATTTTCAGTTTTTCTTTTTTCTTCTTACTTACTATATCACTTGACTTAGACTTCGTTAAGTCTCAGTCGACTGAGACCTAGCCACACCCATAATTAAAAGTATAATAAAAAATTGCGAGTAGAAGTATTATAATTCACCGCAATAGCAAACTCAGTTAGATGAAATTCCACAGAAACAAGTAAAGTAATCCGGCTATAAATCATGCGCGGTAAGTCCACATGGGGGCACGGAAACCTGCTCACTACCCACTTTCCTGCTGTATGTCGTCGTTTCTACCACTGATCTCTGTAGAACTCAGCAAAAGATCATCACATCGTCTCCCGAGTTTGTTTTGGCCGGACACCCGACGCGGCAAAGCTCACACGGTGCCATCTTTGCGTGCGCCCCCTCCACCTTCGCCGTGGATGTGCTGTATCCCCTTGGCGTAGTCCGCGGAGGTGTCGAGGAAGTAGAGCAGCGCGCATATGAGGACGCAGCGCGCGAGCATCGGGATGGGGCCGAAGGTCCACATGAAGAGCGCGAGGGACACGTAGAAGGCGCGGAGGCCGAGCGACCAGGCGTGGCTGCCGCGGTTCACCGTGCGCGCCACGTACGCCATGAACTCCTCCGCCGCGCCCTCCTCCTCGCCCCCCGGCGGCAGGCCCAGCAGGAAGCTGGCGTGTGCGTACAGCCGGATGGCCTGCACGTTGCACACGAAGGCGAGCATGAAGCAGAGCGAGATGACCAGGTACTTGACCGCGAACACCCGCCCCGTCTTGCTTCCATACACCAGCAGCGGCGACGACGAGGAGGGCGAGGGCGACGCCGGGGAGCGGCCCGCCGTGGCGCCGATGAAGACGCTGATGACGGAGACGAGCGTGATGGCCGTCGTGGCCAGCACCGTCGACGCCATTATGTTGTTCCGCAGCGTCTGCACGGCCAGCACCCCGTTCTTCTCCGTGTTCTGCTCCGCGCTCAGAGAAACGGCCGGGGGCCGAGTTAGAATCGTTATTGCTGAAGGAAGGGGAGATGGGGAATTATTTTGGGGCGGTGGTGGTACCGACGGCCATCATGACGGCGATCCAGCGCTTCCGGGCGAGGGCGTTGAGGCCGACGACGGTGCGGGTCGGGTGGCGCAGGATGGCGTGAAGGAGCCACAGGTGGTAGCCGGCCAGCGCCACCAGCCCCAGGGGCACCAGCACCAGATCAAGATCCTCCTCCCGAACCATTTGGCTCTATCCTCTCTCTGCTTCTTCTCACTGCACAATCTCTCTGTTTCTTCTGAGCTGGAATCCTCGGGACGAAATACCTTTGTACCGGGTAGCACGAATACTGCCACCAAAGAAAGGAAGGAAGCAACCTCGCCAGGGGTCACGAGCGAAGCGATTCCCCGGCGAACCGTGATCACGCCTCCGGATGCCTTGATGGTTATGACATAGTATGCGTGGTTTAGTTGCTCTTGACTTCGCAGCTTGACAGGTGTGACCGCCTGGATCGACCCACGTACTACATCTTTGCTGGCGCAGTGCTGGTTCAACTTGAACTCTTCGCCAGTACGCACCCAACTGACCCAAGTGGCGGTGGTAATTACTCCTACTTTGGAATAAATTCCACATTCACCACCAGCTTCAGCGATCTCACTTTACGGCCAAGTATGATGTAGGTGGTTTCATGATCATCGTGTGATCTTACAAAAATAGGTAGGACATGACCCACATGAATGAAGTGATAGATACTAAAACGAAAGTTTTTTTTTTCTTTCAGCAATGAAGCGATCTCACTTAACGGCCAAGTTTGCTGCAAGTTTACATGTTCACATCCCATCAGCAGCAATTGATCAAGCACCCACTACTACCTCACATGATCGCTGCTCAAAAAGATCGAGAACCCTACTTGCCAACGACTGGCCAAGTCACTGCTGCATCAGTCTACACGTTCAAGTTTGTAATTTTGCAGCTTTCTAAACCATTACTACTTGAACCACTGAAACAGCGTCACAGTTCAAGCAAACACATCGGAACTTCTACATATATCTTTCACGGTCAAGCAGCTTTTGCAGCACAGCCTGCAAAGCAACCAAGAGAAACACCATCATTCACAAAATGTTACAGCCCATTAATCTCTTCGTATTTTGAATAACGAATGCCAGGCGGAGCAGAGATAAATAGTTGCATGGGGACAGGGACTCACGGGGCAGGTAGTGTTTAACTTGAGCGATTGTGCGAGCTCGCGAGAAGATATCAGAAGTTTGACAGGCCGATATTCAAGTGCCACATTTCTGCCTTTGGAGTCCGCGAAGGTGATCAACTCGCGATCCAGAAGATGTTCAAAAGCCTGCAGCAATGAAGCATGTGAGCTTTTCGGACACTAAATACAGTACAGCTATCATTAGTTCTCGATAATGTCAAATACGTACCCTGAAGCAAACAGTGGTTGCATACTTATCAGAAGTTTTGTAGGCATCCTGTATGGATTTGTATTCTGACATACAGCCAGCCCATCAACCATTCAACCGTCAGTTTTTTTGTCTAGGGCTGATCATGAAGGGAGGAGAGCAAATTATACTGTACCTTTTATTATAGTGTTGAAGTTGTACGACTTTTGCTCCTTATCTTCTAGTCTGTTCATGCATACAAGTATGTACAGTTCCAAAATCGACAGATCTGACATCAAAATTTAGTGGCATGGATGTGATGCTATTGCATTGTTGCAACTCGATATACTGAACACGAGATGACAAAAATGAGAGCAAGCTCAGGGCAACAGTATAACATGTTAGTTGATATTTCTTTTGCTGGGAAGCATGCCTTCTTTAGTATCTAAATCACTAGAAAGAACCCTACAAACGTGGAGAAAATTAGGCAGGTGAAATTGGACAGATACTACTCCAAAAGTGCCTCTTTGCTAAGTACCATTCCAAACAGTAAAACAACATGGAAATGCTATTAACGCAACCTTTTCCATCTATAATTACCGTTAGTGCCCCTATTAGTGTGAAGAATGATTAGTCCATTTTGACTTTAAACCTAATTTCCATTGAGTGGTGTTCTAACCCCAAACATATTCAACCTAGACACTATCCAGCCAAACTCATACCAACCCCCATTTCGTCATACTAAATCATGGTAAGTACATGTAAAAAAAAGGACCTAACTAAGAGGTCAACAAGATCATAAAACACCACTAATAGTGGTAGACTAATAGGTTTTTTATAATTTTGTGTTGTTTGAAATGACACTGAAATAATACTTAGTAAAGAGCTGTCAGTAAATTAAGGCCAACTAACAAAGAGACCTTGCAAACTGTCCATCTTGGGTTGCCTCTGCATGGAGGAAAGCGCATTCGTAAAGCATTCCATTGACAGAAGTCCAGATTCCATATCCATATATGACACCACTCTGAAGCTGAACAATTTCCACAATTAGTTAATAACCAAAATCTTGAAATTGTGAAGAGTAAAAGGACCAAACAAACTGCTGAAAAACCTACAGAAATCTCAGGATGTTGCTGGTTGTTGCATCTGTATCTGTGAGAGAGTCGAGAATTCCTTTAAACTTCTTATTGCTGAAAATGCTCTACGGCATATAGGATAACAGAAATGTAACACAATTTGTTTTGCACAATGGAACAACGGAAATATGCCTTATTGGAATGATACTATATATACAGTTCTGCTCACTCTTAACAATTCCACAATCCCCACCATGTCTTTCTTAGTTCTTTTTAGCAATGTCATATATCAAACATAGACCTTACTCTTAAGAGACCAGATTTTTAATTATCTGACATGATCATGTTCTATTATTAGTTCAGTACTACCAAGAAGAGAACAAACATTCAAAGAAATGACCAATATTGGTCTGCAAGCATATGAGTGAAAGGTTACATTGTAGAAAGGATACAGTAAGCATTGAATTGTACTCCGTAACATAATTTGTTGGTAAGCTCGAGCCTTTGTCTAGCATTAGCAAATGTTCCATTAACCTGTAGCACCTCAACTGTTAAAAGGTTGTTTAAAGAAGAGAACTAGATCAACAATGCATTATCACTGGAAGAGAAAAACTGAGAAAGCACAAGACAAGACCTCTGTATATCATCCAATGAAGAAGGAACAAAAAGAAGCTTCCTATGAGAGAAGCGAGATCGAACTCTTTTTTCTAGCAATTGATCTGCATCCTACAAGAAAACATAATTACAAAGCATGACTGCTTGAGCAACTACTCCAACTGAACTTTTCCAATATGCTGCGGATAAAGGAAACTGCATGTTTCCTATGGAACTACAGAATTATAAGTCAAATTATGATCCACTTCAATCCTCCTTCAACATATCAAGCATGTCCTCATTTGCTGATAGAAAAATGCATGGCACCTCAATCCAACTTCAGCGCTAGTGTAATATTGTCAAGCTGCATGTGAAGTATGCTGCTGACGTACAATGGCTACTATTACACCATCAAGTGTTTATTATTACTAAGAAAATAAGAATATGCGGGCAGCATTGTGCATCCATACACAAAACAAGAAATCAACTCATACGAAATAGTTCTCCGACTTGCTTGGTGAAAATGCGACTAAAGCATGAGAAAGCTCGGTCCATACCAATCGGCAACTCATACCAATGACAACAGCTTGTGATGTAAGAGATTGCATTGCATCAAGTAAGCTATAGAGTAACCGCTGCTTCCCCTGTGATAGAACATCATGAACATCAGCCATCCTATCATGTAAAAATGCCAGTAGTGGTTCGTGAAAGCATATTATGACCTTTACTGTTTACAATTAGACAACTCATGACACACATTCGTGTGAAAATTAATGCAGCTGATATTCAATAAAATGGACAGGGATTGGGAGTTAAATGCGGTATAGGAGCAGAAGGCATATACAAAGTATATTCATTTCAACCTGAGCAAAGAGATCAAACTCTTCCAGGACAAAAATTACTGTCTTGTGAGCTAGTCCACACTCTCTACAGAAGAGAAAGATATAAATGAGCACTCATAAAGTTACACGGAAACTGAAATAGGGAGTACCACTTTATACTGAGAAGTGTTCATCATTTTAATGCAGTACTGACCGTAACATGTCAATCATGAATTCAGTGTTGTCATCTGAAGAAGCCTAAATAAGAACATTTATATCAGCCTATTTGAAATGGCAGAACGAAAAAATCATTGAGTAAAGGAAAAAGTAGACGAGTATGCACCATTTTGGAAAATGACAACTGATGCTCCAGACACAGCTGCCTGGCAATTTCCTAAAAACACAAACTAGCAAAAATATCAGCATGTCTCAATGGTAGCGAAGAACGAAAAGCCACGAGTACAGAGTCAAGTAAAACAGTAAGGGACACAAGTTGAGAAGGTGCCACATAAAGATTGGAAGAAAGTGAGCTTTGATATAGTCAGCGGATGTGCTAACCTTTGTAGCGCAGTTGTCATCACTATGTAACATGCCATTCAGCCTGATCTGAAAACATTACATAATTATCAACCTGAAGAGCAAGTTTAACAAGCGAGTAAATGACTAAATGGTATTGCTCTTAACAGAAAAAGAGAGCAGTGGATTTGAGGACACAGAAGGGAAAAATTGAGCAGGTTCACTTTTGTGAGATGCAACTAAAGCATCGCTTGCGTTTCACGTAATGATTAATCAGGCACATTTCTAGCGACCCATT
Organism: Thinopyrum elongatum; assembly: GCA_011799875.1. NCBI lineage: Eukaryota > Viridiplantae > Streptophyta > Magnoliopsida > Poales > Poaceae > Thinopyrum > Thinopyrum elongatum. Next base: position 377,054,982 of record CM022299.1, on the reverse strand, counting down.
GTAGCCATACCACAGATATGGCATCAGGGTGTTCCTCCTTCAGGTCCTCCAGAACCATGTCGAGGACCTGTAAAGAAATAAAACATGAGCCTCCCAACTGAGAACAAAAAAAACAGCACATAGTGCCAATTGCGCACATGCACATTTCATCAAACACGACACCTGCATTTCGCGGAAGTGGGGGAGAGGGGGGAGGGGGAGAAGGGAACCTCACCGCTCCTTTACCACAGCCGCGGGGTCCAAGGAGGAGGACGGAGTTGTTGCAGGCCTCGGAGACGGAGCTGGACACGAGGTACTTCAGCTTACTGCGCGACACAACACCGAGCGCGCCGGTTAGAGACGAGTTCGGAGCTATTTCTGGTGATGCGCGATGGGGCGGGGATGGAATCGATTCGGCTCACCTGTAGTTGGTGTCGGGCGAGGATCTGAGACGGGAGTGGACGAAGGCCGGGTCGCAGAGCCGGCCGCGCAGCACTGCCTGTGCTTGACTCGCCACGAGCGCCGCTGCCGCCGCCGCCATGGGAGTTGAGCTGTTGGCAGTGGCGGAGCCAAGATTGAAGTAAACCCCGGTGAAAAACTAGAGAAAAAAAACTCATATGAAGGCATAAAACAGTATGGGAACCGATGGGGGAAAATCTCTTAATTTCTATTTCTACACAATTTGATAACAAAATGTCCAACCAAATAGTCCTGCACAGGAGTGAGGTACACAAGAACACATAGAGCGAGCAAGAAGAAGCGTCAGGCGGACCTGGCGAGCTGCGGAGGAGGAGGGAGGCAGGCGGCGGACAGCGAACTGGGGCAGCCGGGAAGGCGCCAGGGCAAGAGCAAAGGTGTGCGCGGGAGACGGAAGCAGACGAGGAGCGGCGGTGCGTGCGCTGATGGAAAGTTAGCCCCGTTCTGAACTTCTCCACGGGCCAGCTTCCCGAAAAAGCCCAGTGAAGCCACCCCGAACGACTTATCTCCGAGAAGCCAGCTCCCGGAGAACTCGAGCACCGCAGTGTATTTTTCTGGAGCAGCAGAATCGTAGCTTCACCAAAATGAGAAGTTGGAGTTGCAGGAAATTACAGCGAGACTACCCTCCCGAAGTACCACAAACCGTTTTCTCCTCCTCTCGCTACAGCCCGGCCAGAGAGCGAGCCGGCCTACAGACCAACCCGCCACACCGTCCTCTCGTAACCCTAGCTGCGCCGCCGGTGCGCCGCCGCCGGTCTTCCGACGCGCCACCGCCGGTCTTCCGCCACCGTCCCTCGCATCTCCGTCTTGTCTCCATCGCCGCTCGCAGTCGTCGCTCGAAGTCGCCACGCAGCCATCTCCTGCATCAGCTAGCACTCCCTCCGTTGGTCGCCGCCGGCAGCCCGACGATCTGCTCCGTCCAGCCTCGCCCGCAAGATTAACGCCAGCAGCCGGACGACCTGCTCCGTCCAGCTCAAGGTGAGCAGCCCCGTCCCCCTTCTGTACCACTCTGAACTTGGCTATTATATTTGTCTGAACATGTACAAATGTATGCACGTTTTTCTTCAGTTAATATTATTGGTCTGAACATGTACAGATGTGTACTGCAGTGTGTGTAGTTGATCAGTACAAATTATTTTGTAGTGCACCACTCTGATTTGGCTAGATGGAGCAGCACAAATTATTTTGATGTGTACTGTAGTGTGTGTACTGATATGAATTGGTTTCTGCAGTTTATTCAGACCAATAATTTTATTATTTTGACAGTACTTGTTCATGCTGGTACCGCTAATTGTATCTATTTATGACAAATGATTTTGCTTGTTTTGGTAGTATCTGTAAAGTAACATCATTTTTATATAGAAATGTCAACTGTGTCTGCCGAATGGACCGATGAGAACACTCGAATTATCGTCGAGTTGTTTGTGAAACAAGTGAGGGCTGGAAATATGCCAAACACTCATTTGACACCCAATGCATATGATGAAGTGGGAAAGGAGTTCTTGATGAGAACTAGACTTGAGTACACGCAAAAGCAAGTGAGAAACAAATGGGACAAGTTAAAACGTGAGTACAACACATTCAAGAAGCTCAAGTTGCGTGAGACTGGAGGGGGGTGGGACTTTGAGAAAAACACGGTGAAACAAGATAACGAGTGGTGGAAAAAGACGAGAGTTGTAAGTTCTCATGCTTCTGGTTCTCATAAAAAAAATCTAAACTTGTCATGCATTATATACTAATGTCTTCTCTTTTGTACAGGACCTCCCTGGTTGTGGCAAGTTCAAGAAGCATGGACTTCGTAATGAAGAAGGCTTGCGCATCTTGTTTGAGGATATCAGTGTTGATGGGAGTGACCATTGGAACCCCGCATCTGGCTTGCCTCCCCCCTCTAGTTCGGCATTGAAAACCGCCTTGAATGTTGATGAAATCACCGATCTTGATTTGGAGGATGATACCGAAGAGCAAGCATCTCCGTCAATATCTAGTGCGTCTAAAGTGAGACTTTGGGTCACGATTCCAGAGAAGAACAAGAAACCGAAGACTGCACAAGTGATGCAGGAGGAGATTAGAAAGATTAGTTCCATCACCCATGCTTCGCACGCAACATTTCAGTCTTTCCTAAAGAAAGATGAGTCCACCTCCGTTGCCTCTACCATGGATTTAGTTCGTGCTTGTGGCGCAATAGAAGGCACAGATGAGCACTTCATTGCTACTGAGCTCTTTCTAAAGAGAGAGCAGAGGGAGATGTTCTTGCACATGACAGCCGACTCTCGAAAGGGTTGGCTGCGTAGGAGGTTTGACCTCAAGTATGGGAACTAGTTTGTTCCATCTTATCTATCTAGATTGTTTCTTATGTTCTATGCTATCGGAACAATATTTATGCCTATGTTGGTGAACCTATTATTGTGTTGTGCTATCGAAACAATATTTATGCCTATGTTGGTGAACCTATTATTGTGTTGTGCTATCGGAACAATATTTATGCCTATGTTGGTGAACCTATTATTATGTTGTGCTATGAGAACAATATTTATGCTTATGTTGGTGTACCTATTGTTATGTTGTGCATTGGGAAACAATATTTATGCCTTTGTTGGTGCACATATTGTTTTCTTTGATGCTAACTATTGTTTGGTATGGCAGATGTCATCGGATAGTGATAGTGATGATGACAATAGTTATGAAACAATGAGGAATTTGGTTATGCATCACCAACATAATATGGACATGCTTTGTTTCGGTGCGGCAGTCATATTTGGAAAGTATTGTGAAAGTTGGGTGATGAAGGCTGAGCCAAGGAGATCTATTTTGAGTGGATTTGGATGGCTTCAAGAGACTATTGCCACACCGGGAGAGACCTACACAATGTTGAGAATGACGGCAAGTGTGTTCTTTGATCTTCATGACTTGTTGGTACGTAATTATGGTCTAAAAGAAACAAGCTTTGTTAGCACTTACGAGTCTCTTGCTATGTTCTTGTGGACATTGGGAGGTTGTAAATCAAATAGAAGAACTCAAAACCGCTTCAAACATTCAGCGGATACAATCCATCGTAAATTCCATGAGGTTCTACAATGTGTGGTCAACATGGCATCTCACTACCTTAAGCCACAAGATCCAAACTTCCATATTGTGCATGATATCATTAAGACGGATAGAAGGGCTTATCCTCATCTCAAAGATTGCATTGGTGCAATCGATGGGACTCATATAAGAGCTTCTATTCCCGATGGACCTCAAAAAGTGAGGTATATTGGGAGAACGGGCGCGACAACTCAGAATGTGATGGCGGTATGTGACTTTGATATGCACTTCACTTATGCTTCAATTGGTCAATCGGGTTCTATGCATGATACAAATGTATTATTCCATGCCATTGAGAAGGACAAGCCCTCCTTCCCCCATCCTCCAAAGGGTGAGCAATTCTTTTCATTACAAGTTTACATGTAATGTTGTCTATCCTCCAACTAACATGTATGTGTGTTGTTATTTTTAGGCAAATATTACCTTGTAGATGCCGGGTATCCTAATAGAGAAGGATATCTAGCACCATACAAAGGAGAACGGTATCATGTCCCCGACTTTCAAAGAGGCGCACCTCCAAATACTCCTAAGGAGAAGTTCAACAAGATTCACTCCTCCAAACGCAATTGCATAGAGAGAACCTTTGGGGTGTGGAAGATGAAATGGCAAATTCTCCTCAAGTTGCCAAACTACTCGTTTCAAACACAAATGAAGATTGTTGCAGCTACTATGACATTGCACAACTATGTTCGTCTCCATGACAAAGATGATATCCACTTCGTTCGATGTGAAAGGGATCCGGATTATGTTCCAACAATTCCGGATAGATATAAGAAGTATGTTATTCCTTCGAGTGCATCGGATGCTTCAACTTCAGAGGCAAGTGCTCCTGACATGGATAGGTTTAGGAATGAGCTAGCCACAGCCGTTGCTCTTGGTTGGTGAAGTCATGCTTGTGGTCCATACTATTTGTTCCCTGTTTGATTTGCAAACATATGCAAATTTGATGCAGCTTTTGTGGTAGTACATATCTCAAACCTTGTGGTTCTTCATCTTAACTTGAGGGAATTCAAAACTCTACATGTTCAGTACACTGTTTGCATTTGTGCTAGCAAAAACAGCTCTCTGTACAGCCAAAACTGCTCTCTGTACATCGAAATATCTCAAAATCGAAGGAATCTGTACAGAAAAAAAAAACCTACTTCTAATCTGGTCTGCAGCGCACATGTGAGCCCAGCCGGCTTTCACTCCTGAACCGGGCTTTACACCTGTCCACCTGAATGGGCTTGATCCTACCTTACTGGGCTGCCATCCCATGCATACGCAGTTGCTCCCCGCCGCTGCAGCCGAACGCTCGCTTATAAACGAGCCAACCCCTGGCTTGGATTAGTGGTGCGTGGGCCTATGCCTCAGCCTAGAGCCAGAATGGGCCTGCACCATAGCGTCAAATAGTTGAGGAAACGCACAGGCGCTTGCATATGGGCGAGCCCAGTTCGGCGCGGAGCGTTCATCCAGTTTCCAGTGATTCTTTTTTTCGTTGGTCTCTTCAGTTTGCAAATGTTTTTATTCGTTTTTATTCATAAAAAGGAAACTGTTTTAAAATGTCGAGTATTTCTTTTACATTTTTGAAGTATGTGAACATTCTTTTAGAAACAATCTCATCATTTCCTGTTTATATTCCCCGCAAAAAAAAAATCCCGTTTATATGTTATCATCGTTAATGGATTAACAAATAGTTTTACTCTCCATCATTTGTCTCTCTCCTTTCCATTTGTAATAAAATTGCTGGTCCGAAGAGCCCATGCAAGCAGTCTTACCTGCTGGATGCGACGCGGGGAAGCCAGTGACAATGTTGGTGTAGGTGCATCTCTGTGTAGGTACTTGCATGCGGTGCACCTCATACAATTTGTGGCTTCTTCAAAAAATTCCAAGTTGCTAAGGCCAGTCGACATGATCTACTTACGATGTTTGGGTGAAGCTTGTGCGATTCCGCATGTCTGTGATATACTATGGGCGATCTTGTGGCAACTGATATGTGATGAATGCATTGCAGGCAAGACGAGTCTCTGGTTTATAGAGTTAATTGTTTTTTGCAGATCTTTCTCTAGTTTCTTATTGCTCTTTTTTTAACAAGAGATTGCTCTTCTTGTCATAATCTGGGAATCTGATACAGATTGTGATGTGGTTCGTATCGTTTTCTTTTTGACATTTTATATTTGTAATTGCCGTGGAACTTGAAGCCGGGTCCATTTCTCTATTATGTGTGTCGTAAATGGTACTTTTTTTTTGCGGGTGATCGTAAATGGTACTTCCTCCGATTTTGTATACAAGGTGACTATCCCACTTTGTAGACACCAAGAAAAAAGACAACTAATAAGTAACACGATTAGTTGTGTGAAAAATCTCTCGTGTTCTGGGCTAATTAAATATGTTGCACGTCTCTTTTTCTATAGATAGGAGTACATGCAATATTTGCATTAATAATCACTATCATACGAGGCAAAATTTTAATCAATTCTTCTCGGGAAGAAGAAGAGTATTTTTTATACGAGTAGTGAACTTGTATTTTAAACCGGAGGAGCCACATTCCGAGGAGAGGATGTAATAATGAAAATCTCATGAACATGTTGCTCCTAATGCATCAACGATAACAAAAATGATCGGCCGTCATGGAGTTAGGTACACGAGATTTGTTGTGGTTTAGTTTTGAAGGGTCATGAATATTGAATATATTTCTCCGTCTCTATTTACATGACGTTCATATATTTTAAGTTTAACTTTGGCCTTAATTTTGATCAACGAAAAGTGAGTATGTATGTAAAACTAGTTGTGTAATTTTTGTGACATGTGAATAGCGACCTTCTCCTCCTGATTCGATCCATGAACCACGGTACGCAGCTGGTGCCCCTCAGGGTTTTGGTTACCGCTGGAGACATTCGATTACCGGGCGGTAATTGCATATCTCGGTGCCCCACAAGAAATCGACTTACCGGGGAAAGTATCCTGATTTTTTTAATTTAAATGTTTTTAACTGAAATTTGGATGAATTTTATCTAATTAAAAAATAATTTAAAATTTTCATTGGGTAACCGCTCGGTATTTGTCGGTACCGCGAAAACAGAAAATTTTGGTGCCCCACCAGATTTTTTAAATCTAGGATCCAAAAAGTTGGTGCCCCTGCGCGGGGTTTGCATTTTGACGAGGCAAAGGCAGTGACTGAGCCAGGAATTGGATGCTCGGTATTCATTTGTAAAAAAAAAGTTGCAATGCAATATAAATCTATTGCAGATAGGACAACAAATGTGCAGTAAGCTAGTGGCAGTGGCATGAACAAAAAAAGGTAGCCATCGGTGGCAATGGCCTGAACGAAAAAATTCGTTCTAAGTTTCATCATGGGATATAATGAATCATTCTTAATTTCATAAAGAAGATTTGGACTCATCCTAAATTAGAAAAGGAATTTACCTGTAGCGGCGGATGGATCTCGTGTGGTGGAGGCTGGAGTGTCTCCAATGGCGACCAACCGAGAGCTGCGGAGTGCGGAGGCGCGAAGCGGAGCGGAAGACAGGGACCGGCGGAGGGCCCTCTCCCCGGTGGCTGGTTCGTTGGTGCCATCCGTCCGCCGTCCCTGTCGGCTGCAGCAGCGTCGGGAGGGGCAGCCGAGCAGGATCTCCTAAGTGGCGCCTTAAGAGCCACTTGGATTTTTTTTTAGGCAAACATGCATTTATTATTCAAACGTCACGATTACAGGGACGGAACTAAGCTTCCCAAGGACCCCTAGCCAGACATGACGGCCAGTCCCCAGCGCTAGTGCATGTTTTGCAAGACGGTCGGCCTCAACATTCGAGGTCCGAGACTATGACTAATAGCACAGGAAATGAACAACCCTATACTAAGTGATATTTCATGTAACACGGCACCATAAGCAGGTGCACTCCCATGCTTAATGGCGTCTACCACCACTTTGCAATCCGATGCTATCTTTATTCTCCGAGGGTATAGATCATTTGCCAAAGCGAGAACCTCCCGGACTGCCAATGCCTCCAGCGTCGCTGGGTCCCCAATGTTTGTGTATACTACCGCTGAAGCTCCCTGGAAAGTCCCTTGGTGGTCTCGGCATAGTGCTGCTACTACACCATAATCTCCAGCCCTCATCACAGCAGCATCTACGTTGATTTTCATGTGTCCTTCAGGTGGAGGAATCCATCCGGTCGTTCTAGGTGCTCTCTAAACTGCCGGTTCCTTGGTGGGTTTCTGAAGAGACTGAAGCTCTCTAATGTAGGATGTAACGAAACTGTGTGTTGCATACGGGCTCTAGAATATATCTTCATGAATAGCCTTATGCCGAGAGCTCCAGATCGCTCACAAAGTTATGATCAGTGTGGTAAACTCCTCCTCTGGTAAATCTTCATGCATTGTAAATAACCAGTTTTTTGCACTTGGCTCCTGATTGTTGGAATTTGCTAGTAGGCATTTGGCCCAAAGCCCAACTAAAATTCTGAAATTCTCTTGGCCCATTCATGCATAGCTTGTGAGTGGTGTGAGTGGGACTAAAGTTTAGTCCCACCCCGGAAGTTGAGTGAGACTTGCACCTCTTTATAAGATGAGCTCTTCTACCACTTGTAAGAGCATGAGAAGAGGAGACCTACACGCACGCTCCTCCTCCTCGCTCGCCTCGTCGCGCCGCGCCGCGGGTTGCGGGATTGAGCCGAGCCGAGGAAAGAGCTATGCCGCGCCGCGCCGCGGGTTGCGGGATTGAGCCGAGCCGAGGAAAGAGCTATGCACGTTGTCTATATTTTTGCTGCTTGGGAAAAATTAATGAGTCATTAATTAATAATTAACGGACGCGTTAATTACTGAACCGTTTCCGATTCTTTTGGATCGCGACCTACCCGGCCCGCACTATATAGTCAGGCAGACGTCTACCCTAGCCGCCGCCGCTTCGTATGGTTTCACACCACCGTTCCAGATCATTGCGCCGCCACGTAAGTCTTCTCCATCCCTCCTTCCGGCGTGCACCGCGAGAAGGGACAGCAGGCCTCCGGAACCCCGCCTCTCGTGATCCTGTACGGGAGAGGGGCGATCAGGTTTTTGGGGAGCGCACTCGCGCGACTGCTGGCAGCGACGACTTCGCCAACGACGACTTCTTCCCCGACCTCGGCAACCTCATCCTCGACGACATGGGCGACAACCTCAACGCCGGCGGTGCTGCTCCCGCTGCACCGTATGTGATTCTATCCTTCTTGTTCGAGATCGTGGTAGAATTCATGTTTCTAGTATGTGCCCTAGATGTGATATGTTCATCTACTATGCTAATTTGCATGGTTAGTTTAATCTCTGCTATTGCTGTCATGGTTTATCTTCTGTTTATTCGGATTAAATCTCGTAGTAATTTGCTCATATTTCCAACAATCCAAAAACCTGATTATAGGCAATTTACTCCGAGTGGTTTTGCTGCGCATTTGAATCCGCCTGCCTTTAAGGGGGTGCAATATAAGAGGTGGCGCACGAGAGCAGTCTACTGGTTTCAGACTATGTGCTGCTATGATGCCACTAAGGACAAGCCTGAGGGCGATCTTAATCCAGCACAGCTGGAAGCTTTTGAGAAGATCGATACTCTCTTTAAAGGCGCTCTTCTAAGTGTTCTTGATGATTCCATTGTGGATTCGTATATGTTGTTTAACAATGGCAAGGACATGTGGGCTGCGCTCGAGGCCAAGTTTGGTGCCTCGGACGCCGGCAGCGAGTTGTACGTCATGGAGCAATTCTATGACTACAAGATGACTGATGAGCGCTCTGTTGTACAGCAAGCTCATGAGATATAGTCGCTCGCAAAGGAACTCAAGTACTTCAAGTGTGTGTTGCCGGACAAATTTGTTGCCGGAGGCATCATTGCCAAGCTTCCACCCTCGTGGAACAATTTTGCTACTTCCCTGAAACACAAGAGACAGGAGTTTTCCGTTGCGGATCTCATTGGTACTCTTGATGTTGAAGAGAAGGCAAGAGCAAAGGACACACGTGCTCGAGTTGCTGAGGGAGCTTCTAGTGCCCACATGGTACAGAAGAAGAACTTCCAGCCCAACAAGTTCAAAAACAACAAGAACAAAACTCAGGGCAAAGGCAAGTTTGATACAAAGAACAAGCCGTCACATTCTACCAACTTCAAGAAGAATTCTCATAAGAAGGGGAAGGGACTTTGCCATGTCTGCGGTGATCCTAATCACTGGGCTCCGAAGTGTCCTAACCGCTTTGAGGAGCGCGAACATGAGAAGAGCGGCAAGTCCGCTAATGTTGTCATCGGTGATACTGATATGAAGGAATCTGGGTACGGTATTCTTCCTACCATCCTTTCAGTATTTCAATCTCCTGATTGGTTAGTTGATACCGGTGCCAATGTACACGTTTGTGCTGACGCCTCCATGTTTTCTTCTTACCAGGTCACAGGGACTTCTCCCGTGCTGATGGGGAATGGGTCACATGCCGTCGTTCGAGGTGTTGGTACAGTCGATCTGAAGTTCACTTCGGGGAAGACCGTGCGTCTGAAGAACGTTCATCATGTGCCGTCCATCAATAAAAATCTCGTTAGCGGTTCCCGTTTATGTCGAGATGGTTTTAAGTTGGTTTTCGAATCCAATAAAGTTGTAATTTCTAAGTATGGACAATTTGTTGGAAAAGGCTATGAGAGCGGAGGCTTGTTCCGCCTATCTTTGTCAGATATTTGCACTAAAGTTATTAATAAATGTTTGCCACAATAATGAGTCTGATATTTTGCATTCACGACTTTGTCATATTAACTTTGGTTGCATGACGCGGCTAGCCAATAAGAATTTAATTCCGAAAATACCTACTGTCAAGGGCTCCAAGTGCCAAGTGTGTGTGCAAGCTAAGCAACCCCGCAAGTCCCATAAGACTGCAGAGGCAAGAGACTTGGCGCCACTAGAGCTTATACATTCTGATCTTTGTGAGATGAATGGCGTGTTGACAAAAGGTGGAAAGAGGTACTTCATGACGTTGATCGATGACTCCACTAGATATTGTTATGTGTATCTTCTGAAATCAAAAGATGAGGCTTTAACCTTTTTCAAAAACTATAAAGCTGAGGCAGAGAACCAACTTGATCGGAAAATTAAACGGCTTAGGTCTGATCGTGGTGGAGAGTATTTTTCCAATGATTTTGATTTGTTTTGTGCGGAACATGGTATAATCCATGAGAGGACGCCTCCCTACTCACCTCAGTCAAATGGGGTAGCCGAAAGAAAGAACCGAACTCTAACTGATATGGTTAACACCATGTTAGACACATCGGGTCTCTCCAAGGAATGGTGGGGGGAGGCGCTAATGACTGCGTGTCATGTCCTAAACCGAGTTCCCACAAAGCATAAGACCATGACTCCATTTGAGGAATGGGAGAGGAAAAGGTTGAAACTCTCTTACCTACATACTTGGGGTTGTTTGGCGAAAGTCAATATACCAATTCCCAAGAAGCGCAAGCTTGGACCAAAAACCGTGGATTGTGTTCTTCTGGGCTATGCTTTTCATAGCATTGGTTATAGATTTTTGATAATAAAATCTGAGGTATCCGACATGTATGTTGGTACAATTATGGAGTCGAATGATGCAACTTTCTTTGAGGACATATTTCCTATGAAGGATATGTCGAGTTCATCAAATCAGGAGATACCTACTCCATCTAGTGAGGAATTTGCTGTAATTCCTGAACCCACCATTGCGATGGAACACGTTGAGAATCCAGTTGAGGGTGACAATGGAACTCCTGTGAGGAGTAAGAGACAGAGGACTGCAAAGTCCTTTGGTGATGATTTCATTGTGTACCTTGTGGATGACACACCCAGGACTATTTCAGAAGCCTATGCATCTCCTGATGCTGACTACTGGAAGGAAGCTATTCGTAGCGAGATGGATTCCATCTTAGCTAACGGAACCTAGGAGATCACTGACCGTCCTTATGGGTGCAAACCTGTAGGATGTAAGTGGGTGTTCAAGAAAAAGCTTAGACCTGATGGTACAATTGAAAAGTACAAGGCACGGCTTGTGGCTAAGGGTTATACCCAGAAAGAAGGTGAAGACTTCTTTGATACTTACTCACCCGTGGCTAGAATGACCACTATTCGGGTGCTACTATCACTGGCTGCCTCACATGGTCTTCTCGTTCATCAAATGGACGTTAAGACGGCTTTCCTCAATGGAGAGTTGAAGGAGGAAATTTACATGGATCAGCCAGATGGTTTTGTAGTACCTGGTCAGGAAGGAAAGGTGTGCAAGTTATTAAAGTCTTTATATGGCCTTAAGCAAGCTCCTAAGGAGTGGCATGAGAAGTTCGAAAGAACATTAACTGCTACCGGCTTTGTAGTAAACGATGGTGACAAGTGTGTGTACTATCGCCATGGTGGGGGCGAAGGAGTTATTCTTTGTCTGTATGTCGATGACATACTTATCTTTGGAACCAAACTTGATTTAATCAATGAGGTTAAGGATTTCTTATCTCGTTGCTTTGAGATGAAGGATCTAGGAGTAGCTGATGTTATCTTAAACATCAAGCTGTTGAGAGATGAGAATGGTGGGATTACACTGCTTCAGTCTCACTATGTGGAAAAGGTCTTGAGTCGTTTTGGGTATAGTGACTGCCAGCCTTCCCCAACTCCATATGATGCTAGTGTGTTGCTTCGAAAGAATCGACGGATTGCTAAGGATCAACTGAGGTATTCTCAGATTATTGGTTCGCTTATGTATTTGGCGAGTGCCACGAGGCCTGACATCTCTTTTGCTATGAGCAAACTGAGTCGGTTTGTGTCAAAACCGGGAGATGATCATTGGCATGCGCTTGAGAGAGTTATGCGCTATTTGAAAGGCACTGCGAGCTATGGGATTCACTACACCAGGTATCCAAGGGTACTGGAGGGTTATAGTGACTCAAACTGGATATCTGATGCTGATGAGATTAAGGCCACAAGTGGTTATGTTTTTACACTTGGTGGTGGCGCTGTTTCCTGGAAGTCTTGCAAGCAGACCATCTTAACGAGGTCAACTATGGAACCAGAACTCACAGCATTAGACACTGCCACTGTTGAAGCAGAGTGGCTTCGTGAGCTCTTGATGGACTTACCTGTGGTTGAAAAACCAATACCCCCTATCCTGATGAACTGTGATAATCAAACTGTGATCGTCAAGATAAACAGTTCTAAGGACAATATGAAGTCCTCAAGGCATGTGAAGAGGAGACTAAAATCTGTCAGAAAATTGAGGAACTCCGGAGTTATTACGTTGGATTATATCCAAACGTCGAAAAACTTGGCAGATCCCTTCACAAAGGGTCTATCACGTAATGTGATAGATAATGCATCGATGGAGATGGGTTTGAGACCCACCGCATGAGTTGTCCATAGTGGTAACCCATTCTATGTGCTCGGAGATCCCGTGAAGTAGAAGTGGGAGACAAGCTGTTGGTCAGCTGGGAGGAGAGTATCCCTATATTAATTATCCCACTCCGTGAAGATGCAATACTCTCCTGATCTGCATGGCAGGTTGATACTTATCTTAATGTGTTCCAAGTGGCTTATTCGGGTAAGCAGAGATGTTGTCCTGCAGAGCATCTCCTGAGGAACACACCTATATGAATTTGACTGTTAACGTCGCAGCCTGTGAGAATTGGGTGTTCTCTAATAAATTCATGAAAGGCCCTGGAGTATGACGTATACGCTCCACCCGCGGGGAAGCCTTGCGGCAGCCCAGTATCGGTCAAGAATTTGTGTGAAACTAGTCTCGCAGAAAACTTGTAGTTCAAGGCATAGTCCACTATTCAAGTTGTGATCTAGTGTAGCATAAATCTCTAAGTGGAAGTTCAACTTTACAGTCTCCACTGAGCACCGGTATATAAACAATGTTTTGGAACTAAGTGATGAGATGTGCCAATGAGACTTTGTGGGGGATTGTTGGAATTTGCTAGTAGGCCTTTGGCCCAAAGCCCAACTAAAATTCTGAAATTCTCTTGGCCCATTCATGCATAGCTTGTGAGTGGTGTGAGTGGGACTAAAGTTTAGTCCCACCCCGGAAGTTGAGTGAGACTTGCACCTCTTTATAAGGTGAGCTCTTCTACCACTTGTAAGAGCATGAGAAGAGGAGACCTACACGCGCGCTCCTCCTCCTCGCTCGCCTCGCCACGCCTCGTCACAACGCGCCGCGGGTTGCGGGATTGAGCCGAGCCGAGGAAAGAGCTATGCACGTTGTCTATATTTTTGCTGCTTGGGAAAAATTAATGAGTCATTAATTAATAATTAACGGACGCGTTAATTACTGAACCGTTTCCGATTCTTTTGGATCGCGACCTACCCGGCCCGCACTATATAGTCAGGCAGACGTCTACCCTAGCCGCCGCCGCTTCGTATGGTTTCACACCACCGTTCCAGATCATTGCGCCGCCACGCAAGTCTTCTCCATCGCTCCTTCCGGCGTGCACCGCGAGAAGGGACAGCAGGCCTCCGGAACCCCGCCTCTCGTGATCCTGTACGGGAGAGGGGCGATCAGGTTTTTGGGGAGCGCACTCGCGCGACTGCTGGCAGCGACGACTTCGCCAACGACGACTTCTTCCCCGACCTCGGCAACCTCATCCTCGACGACATGGGCGACAACCTCAACGCCGGCGGTGCTGCTCCCGCTGCACCGTATGTGATTCTATCCTTCTTGTTCGAGATCGTGGTAGAATTCATGTTTCTAGTATGTGCCCTAGATGTGATCTGTTCATCTACTATGCTAGTTTGCATGGTTAGTTTAATCTCTGCTATTGCTGTCATGGTTTATCTTCTGTTTATTCGGATTAAATCTCGTAGTAATTTGCTCATATTTCCAACACTGATTGCGGCATATATGTTCCAACATCAACTCATTGGACAGGGCCCAAATGCTCCTTGCCATGCTGCACTCTATCAGCGAGTGTCTCCAGTTGTCCGGCGATCCACACAATGCACAGGTATCATACATAGCCATATTTCGGTGATGTAGTATGTCCCCCGTAGGAATAGAATTTTGTGCTAAATGTCATGCAAAGACGCGAAGCTTCGAGGGAACCTTGGTTTGCCAAATGGCGTCCCAGCCCTTGCACTCGCGCGAAGTTCCCGAGGCACTCCTCTGACGTTCAATCCAGTCTTCCCTGGTCATTTTGAGACGCACGATCATGTGATATGAAGAACGGACAGAGAAACTTCCTCTCTCATCCGGTTGCCATGCCCAGAAGTCCTCCACTTGTCTTGCACAAAGTGGAATTTTTAAGATTGCCTCAACATCTATGGGGACAAACACCTGGCATAGGACATCCTCCCGCCATGTAGCGGCCGCTGCATCGATAAGATGCGACACCAGTTCGCGAGGGTTCTGCACCAGAGATGTCAGGGGCCTTATCATACCTTCTCTTGGTATCCAGCCGTGGCTCCATATGTTGATTGTTTCACCGGTCCACCCTCCTGATAATCCCCTGTTTGATGATATCCCTACCGTCAATGATAGCCCGCCAAATCTGGGATGGATGCGATCCCAACTCTGCGTCTAACAAGCACATAGCGGGGAAGTAGCCAGCCTTCAGAATTCGCGAGCTGAGCGAAGAAGGCTCGTTAATGATGCGCCAGGCCTGCCATGACAGCAAGACCAAATTGAAAACATCCAGATCATGAAATCCCAGTCCTCCCAAGGTTTTTGGCCGTGTCATGACGTCCCACGACACCCAGCATGGTCTTCTCTTCCCCTGCTTGCTCCCTGATGCGGTCACCTATTACAGGTAGGGTCAAGGACCCATCATTTGGGACCCACATGGGGCCCATCACCATCATAGGTAGGTCCCTGGACCATACCAGCATTCGGATGCATGCACTAGGAGGTTCACTCGGGCGACTCTGCAGCACTCGGACAACTACATGTCACTCGGCGGACGAACTACCACTCGGACGTACTGGACAAGAAGGCATCATGGGAGCTGCAACGGTCGGAGAATCCTAAGTCATCCATTAAATAGATTTATAGCTACCGTTACCTGTAACTGCTGTAGTAGAGGCTCATTACACTAGTAATTGTCTCATTCAATGACATTAATTACCCCGGCGGCGTGGGAGACATGGGGCTGCAGCACACTCTATATAAGCCGCTCCCCTCTCCATAGCCGGGGGAGAGCAATCTTTGTAACCATATCCATCAAATCAAAGCAAACCTCAAGGCACGAGACGTAGGGCTTTTACCTCCACCGAGTGAGGGGCCTGAACTCGTTAAACACCGAGTGTTACACCTACGCCGTAGCTAGTCTCTGCCCCTTATTTGTACCCCTAGTACTCATTGTCAGGATCATAACCCCGACAGTTGGCGCCCACCGTGGGGCTAGGCGTCTAGCAAAATTTCACGGTGTAGGTGGATTTCTTCATCAACATCATGTCAGTCGGCGGCGAAATCCACTTCGGGACGATCTCCTTCATCGCCGACGACTCGGCATGGCTACATGAGGCCCCGCTGGACGTGGAGGCGTTGCCCGTCCACGACGCGACGCACTTCCGTGCTTCCTCCTACGGAGTCCTTCTCCAACAGCCCTCGGCCCCGTACCGAGTGGTTGTCCTCCCACCGTTGTGCGCCGTCGCAAGCGCTTCGGGCATTCGCGGCTGCAGCGCTGGATCAAGCACGCTGTCGCCACTCAGGTGGCGACGGAACAAGTGGCGGCCATCGAGTTCGACGAGCCCGCCCTCGACCTCTCCAACGGATCACTCGGCGATTCCTCAGAAGAGTCCGAGTCCGAAAGCATCGAGTCAACCTCCGAGAGTCTCATGACGGATAACTCCGAGCATCGCGTACCCCCGGGCTACACAGAGCCCAAAGATGGCTGTGCGGGTACGTCCCACGTCAACACCGACGGCGGCTTCCCGGGCCACGAGCCGTATGTACCTCAGGCTCTCACTCGGGAGCAGCGGGACGAGCTCCATCGTAGGAATGACCAACTGCTGAACACTCCCATCACCGGGACGACTCCCAAGGCGTTAGCCATGGAGTCGACTCGCCTGGCCACTCTGGCCGAGCGCGATCGCCTCGAACGGCTTCAGAGGGAGCTGGACGAACGTGAGCGCTGTCAACCCAGTTCCAGTCGGCACAAACTCCGGCTCTACTCGATTGACCAACCTCGTAAGTATCAAGTCCTTAGTACTCCATTGCAAAATCTAGCAGCCGCCACTCGGATCGCGGATTCCATCCAACCCTCTGGCTCTTCGGCTGGAGAAGGGATTTGTCAGATCCAGGCGCTCCTCAAGACAGCACTATCGCAGAATGCGGCGGTGTCCCAATCCAAAGACCGGATCCATAGCGCATCCGTGCGTGCGGAGACCATCTAGTCAGCCCATAGTCCACTCGGCTCGGGCAGGCGCCGAGCCACTTCTTCCTCCAGAGATCGTCACGAAGATCGGAGGCGCGATCGAGTTGCGTCACCCTGGCGTAACGACGACTATGATCCCTGATGCCTCCACCACGGGATGTCGCATACGGGCGCCAGCCCTACGACGACAGACGGACGCACGGCGGTGACCGCAGGCCAAGTCCTACTCGTCCGTCGAGAGACACTCGAGACCCGCTGTTCAACGCGAGATCTGTTCTCGCTCAAAACCTGGTCGACAGAGGCCGGGCCCTGCGAGAAGGCCAAGATCACGACGTGCCGAGTGGTTCCGTACCATCAGGTCCCGAGTGCTTCAGCCGTTACATACGAGCGGCTGAGATTCCCAACAACTTCAGGTTGGCCACGAGGATCAGCAAGTTCACCGGCGAATCCAAGCCCAAAACTTGGTTAGAAGATTACCGAGTGGCAGTCCAGATCGGCGGCGGCAATGATAATGTGGCCATGAAGCATTTACCGCTGATGCTAGAGGGCTCCGCTCGGGCTTGGCTAACACAGCTCCTGTCGGGTAGCATTTTCTGCTGGGATGATCTGGTGAAGGTCTTCGTCAAGACTTTTGAAGGCACATACAAGAGAGCAGGAGGTCTGGACGAGTTGCAGCACTGTGTGCAGAGACAGAATGAGACTCTCCGAGAGTATATCCAGCGGTGGACCACTCTACACAATACGATGGAGAACGTCGCTGAGCACCAGGCAATCTGCGCCTTCAAGGCCGGAGTTAGGTATCGGGAGCTGAACATGAAGTTCGGCCAAACTGAGACCCCGACTCTCAGTCGAGCTATGGAGATAGCCAACCGGTACGCCAACGGTGAAGAAGAGGACCGACTGAGGAGCGGTAAAAGTCGAGCAGGCGACGCTCATCATTCAGAGAACAAGGGCAAGAAGCACAAGCGGAAAGCGGATGCCGAAGGGAGTGCCGAGGCTCTGGCCAGCCCAGGCAAAAAGAGCTCCCAAAAGCAAAAAAAGGATTGGAAGGGGAAGAAGCAAGTCACCTTGAAGAGCGACATCCTTGACCAACCTTGTCAGATCCACACAAAGAAAGATGAAGAGGGCAATCTGATTTTGCCCAAACACACCACTCGGGTGTGTCGACTCCTGAAGCAAGAGATGCGGCAAGATTCCTCTGGGGACAAGCATGATGACGACGACGACGGAGACAAGGGTACTTCCGGGTATCCCAACGCCGAGAACGTCCTCATGATTTTCGCCAACGTCGAAAGGAAGAGTCGCCTCAAAGTCATCAACCGAGAGGTCAACATGGCAGTTCTGACTGTCACCAAATATCTCGACTGGACCAAGACACAAGTAAACTTTGATCAGTCCGACCACCCGGCTCACATACCGACCCCCGGGCGGCAGGCTTTGGTGGTAGATCCAGTCGTGGGAGGAGTCCGACTGCGCAAAGTCCTAATGGACGGCGGCAACGGGCTTAATATCATTTATGCCGACACATTGGAGGCGATGGGCATCCCGATGACCCGGCTCAGCAAGAGCAACATGTAGTTCCACGGGGTAATCCCTGGGAAGAAAGCCAAATCACTCGGCCAGATCGCCCTTGACATCATATTCGGCGAGGAGAAGAACTTTCGAAAGGAACGGCCGACTTTCGAGGTGGTGGACTTCCGAAGTGCTTATCACGCCATCCTGGGTAGGCCTGCCTACGCACGTTTTATGGCCCGTCCATGTTATGTGTATCTTAAACTCAAGATGCCAGGGCCGAAAAGCGTGATCACCATCACAGGCAATCGGAAGTTGGCCGAAGGGTGCCTCCAGGAGGGTTCCCAGATCGCTGACGAGCAGATGGCGATGGCCGAGTTGGACGAATACAAGAAGGCGGTGGATTCTAGCGAACTATGGAAGTCAAAGAAGCCGACTGTGGAATCCGCTTTCCAGTCGGCAGGAGAGACGAAGCTGGTGCATGTCCACCCTGAGGACCCGACTGCTGCCCCGACCAACATCTCCACCACCCTGGATAGCAAATAGGAAGCCGCGCTCGTCCAGTTCCGCCCTGAGAACTGGGACATCTTCGCATGGAAGCCTTCTAACATGCCGGGTGTTCCCAGGGAACTGGCCGAGCACAGACTCCGTGTCGATTCGACGATGAAGCCTGTCAAGGAGCATTTTCGAAGATCTTCCACCGAGAAGCGTAAGGCGATTGGCGAGGAGATAGCGTGGCTCTTAGCCGCCGAATTCATCCAAGAGGTGTACCACTCCGAGTGGCTCGCCAACGTCGGCCTGGTGCCGAAGAAAGACAAGTCTCTCCGAATGTGTGTAGATTTTAGGCACATCAATCGGGCATGCCCGAAGGATCATTTCCCTCTCCCTCGCATAGATCAGATAGTAGATTCTACTGCCGGATGTGAGCGATTGTCATTTCTGGATGCGTACTCCGGGTACCACCAGATCCGACTGTACGGCCCTGATGAAATAAAAACAACGTTCATCACCCCATTCGGGTGTTTCTGTTATATCATGATGCCATTTGGGTTGAAAAATGCTAGGGCCACATTCCAGCGTATGATCCAGAAGTGCTTACGGAAGCAGATCAATCGGAATGTAGAAGCTTATATGGATGACATCATGGTTAAGTCCAGGAAAGGTTCCGACCTCCTGACCGACCTCGCTGAGACTTTTGCGAACTTACGCGCTTTCGGCATCATGCTCAACCCAACCAAGTGTACATTCAGCGTACCAGCAGGCAAGTTACTCGGTTTCCTTGTTTCCGAACGAGGGATCGATGCCAATCCCGAGAAGATAGGAGCAATCGTCCGAATGAAACAACCGGAACGTCTACACGACGTACATCGCCTCACAGGCTGCTTGGCGGCCCTGAGTAGGTTCATCTCACGACTCGGTGAAAAGGCCCTGCCGCTTTACCGATTGATGAAGAAGTCTGACAGGTTCGAGTGGACTCCTGAAGCGCAGGCTGCGTTCCAAGAACTTAAAGCCCTACTTTCCACCCAGTCGGTGCTAGATGCTCCGAGCAGCAAGGAGCCCTTTCTCTTATACATCGCAGCCACAAGCCAAGTTGTTAGCATGGTCCTCACTGTGGAACAGGAAGAACAAGGCAAAGCCTTCAATCTCCAACGACCGGTCTACTACATCTCTGAAGTCCTCACGCCTTCCAAGCAAAGGTATCCGGATTATCAGAAGCTAGTATACAGAATCTATCTAAGTGCAAAGAAGGTGGCGCATTATTTTCAAAAACACTCGGTCATAGTGATAAGTGACACCCCTATATCTGAGATCATGAACAATAGAGATGCCACTGGCCGAGTGGCCAAGTGGGCCATTGAGCCCCTTCCGCTGGACATCAGATTTGAAGCCAAGAAGGCCATCAAGTCACAAGCCCTGGTAGTTTTCCTGGCCGAATGGATTGAGCAAGAGCAGCCTGTCCCGAGTGTTCCCGAACACTGGATGATGTTCTTCGATGGCTCCAAGATGCTCCATGGCTCCAGAGCCGGAGTGGTATTAGTGTCTCCAAAAGGCGACCGACACAGTTATGTGCTTCAGATCCACTTCGAATCCTCCAACAATGAAGCTGAATATGAAGCTCTCCTGTATGGGCTGCGAATGGCAATTTCTCTGGGAATCCGCCGACTGATGGTCTATGGCGACTCGGACCTAGTGGTGAATCAAGTCATGAAGGAATGGGATATCCGTAGCCCGGCGATGACTGGCTACTGCAACGCCGTCAGAAAACTAGAAAACCACTTTGAAGGGCTGGAGCTCCATCATGTGCCGTGACTCAAGAACCAAGCAGCTAACGACCTGGCCAAGATGGGCTCCACTCGGAAAACGGTGCCCAGGAAAGTGTTTCTCGAACACTTACACTCGCCCACAATCAAGGAATATCCTTTTGTGGAGGATCCCCCGCAACCAGTCAGTCCTTCCAATCCGACTGAAGTAGACATTCCTACAATAATTGATCTGGTTCAAGAGATCCTTGTCATCACTCCCGAGTGGACAGAGCCATACCCGGCGTACCTGCTCCGGCAAGAACTCCCAGACGGTGAGGATGAAGCTCGATAGATTTTCCGTCGATCCAAGGCTTTCACCATCATGGGAGACCAATTGTACAAGAAGAGCACGACCGGAGTCACCCAGCGGTGCATATCACCAGAGGAAGATCAACAAATTCTGCAAGAGATTCACTCAGGAACCTGTGGTCACCATGCGTCCTCTCGGACCTTGGTCGCCAAAGCATTCAGAGCCGGATTCTATTGGCCCCGAGCCAATGAAGCCGCCCAAGACATAGTGGATCAATGTGTTGGGTGCCAGTTTTATGTGAACCAGTCACACAAGCTGGCGTCCGCCTTGAAGACTATCCCCCTCACCTGGCCGTTCGCTGTCTAGGGACTTCATATGGTCGGCCTTCTCCGGACCGGGGCGAGTGGCTTCACGCACCTGTTGGTGGTAGTGGACAAGTTCACCAAGTGTATCGAGGCCAAACCCATAAAGAAGCTGGACTCGGCCACTGCGATTCAATTCATCAGGGAGATTATCTTCAGATTCGGAGTCCCACACAGCATCATCACCGACAACGGGTCTAACTTTGACTCGGACGAGTTCCGTGAGTTCTGTTACACCCAGGGCACTCGGGTCGATTACGCCTCTCTGGCGCACCCGCAGTCGAATGGACAAGCCGAGAGAGTGAATGGGCTCATACTTCAGGGGTTGAAACCTCGCCTCATGCGCGATCTGACTCATGCAGCAGGGGCCTGGGTGGCCGAGCTACCATCAGTCCTTTGGGGCCTGCGGACGACCCTGAATCGATCCACCAATCGCACCCCATTCTTTATGGTGTATGGGTCAGAAGCGGTCTTGCCGAGTGATCTGCTCCACAACTCTCCCCGAGTGGATCTTTACTCGGAAGCTGAAGCCGAGGAAGCAAGGCAGGGTGGCCTGGACCTTTTGGAGGAAGAACGTGAGCTAGCACTTATAAGATCGACGTTGTACCAACGTCGCTACCACGATAGACACGTCAGAGGACGTGCCTTCCAGGAAGGAGGCCTGGTCCTCCGAGTGGATCAACAGAAACCTCACAAGTTGGCACCCCCTTGGGAGGGACCATTCGCCATATCCAAGGTCTTACACAATGGAGCATACAGATTGTATAACTTCAAGAGAGGAATAGAAGAGCCCAGAGCTTGGAACGCAGATTTGCTCCGCAATTTTTATACTTAGAATAAAATTTCTCCCTTGTAATAGTTAGTCTGAATGAACTTAGATGAATAAAAGTCTTACTTTTTTTCCATATATCGTCTATTTCGACCTACAGTCGCATCTCACTCGGGTGACTAATCGCATTCAGAAACTAACACACCTCGAGTGGGTGTAGAGGTGAGAAAGCTTAGCTGCGAACCAGTTTTCGCCTAAGTTCAAAAATAATCCGAGTGAGGATCTGCTCCACACTCGGGGGCTTAGCTGCGAGCCAGCTTTCGCCTAAGTTCAAAAATAATCCGAGTGAGGATATGCTCCACACTCGGGGGCTTAGCTGCGAACCAGCTTTCACCTAAGTTCAAAAATAATCCGAGTGAGGATCTGCTCCACACTCGGGGGCTTAGCTGCGAACCAGCTTTCGCCTAAGTTCAAAAAATAATCCGAGTGAGGATCTGCTCCACACTCGGGGGCTTAGCTGCGAGCCAGCTTTCGCCTAAGTTCAAAAATAATCCGAGTGAGGATCTAATCCACACTCGGAGGCTTAGCTGCGAACCAGCTTTCGCCTAAGTTCAAAAATAATCCGAGTGAGGATCTAATCCACACTCGGAGGCTTAGCTGCGAACCAGCTTTCGCCTAAGTTAAAAAAACAATCCGAGTGAGGATCTGGTCCACACTTGGGGGCTTAGCCGCGAACCAGCCTTCGCCTAAGTTCAAAAACAATCCGAGTGAGGATCTGGTCCACACTCGGGGGCTTAGATGCGAACCATCTTTCGCCTAAAGTCAAACAAAACACGAGAAGCAAATAGAGACTCAAAGGTTTTGAAACCAAAAGATTCGATCCGAATGTTTCCAAGATAAAACAAGCTCAAGGCTCGACAGAGTATTTCATTACATCAACCACCCGGCATTCCGGGGCAAATTCAATCAAGTGTTTTTAAGCCTCGGGCGGAGGGCTAGCTGGATGAACGAAGGTCTCCAGATCAATCCTGTCGGCAATGCGAGTGGCAGCTTCAGCGAAGGTCTCCATGAAATCATCAAACTTGAGGTTCTTCTTGTTCATCACTCGGAGGTTCTTCAGCTTCTCCTCGTCCACATTCTTGCAATGCACGCGGACAAGTGACAACGCCACATCAGCACCACTCCGAGCGGCAGACTTCTTCCAAGTCTTCACCCGAGCAGGGACTTCATTCAGCCTTGTCATAACCGACTCCAGGTCCGTCTGGGTCCCCTCACCCGGCTGCAATTTCTTGTCAATCCGGCCCATGGCACCTCGGGTCCGGGTGATATAGCCCAGCGTGTTCTCCAGGCGACCCTCCAACCGAAGGATGGCAAGTGTCCCTTTGTCGGCGACGAGCGACCTGGCAGGGTTCAGATCCCTCTCTATTCTCTGTAACTCCAACTCCTTGTCATAGCAATGCCCTAAAGAAAAGAATCCATGAGCGAATGATTGAGAAAGATTTGGTGGCATATGGAGTTCACTCGGTCGAGGAAGAACTTACCGACAAGTTTCTCACGAAACTCCTCGCACACCTCCTCCATATGTGTTTCCAGGGCATCCTTCTTCTTAGTCAGTTGTGCAACCTTCTCCTCCAACGTCTTCTTCTCCTCGGCAAAGACGCTTGCAGCAGCCTTGAGGCCATTAATCTCCTGCTCCAATTTGCTGACTGAAGCCAGCTTCTTGTCGGCAAGCTGGGCCTTGCTCCTTGCCTCCTTCTGGGCCAGCGCCAGCTCCTTATCCTTGTTCTCCAGAGCTTGCTTCATGGTTTCTAAAGAAATAGAAGTCCCGAGCCTCGTTACGAGTTGGGCATTCTCGCTACGAACATTTGTCGAGGCGGAGTGACTCGGATCAAAGATGAAAACGGATTACAATTACCAACTGAAGGAAGTGACTCACCTCCCAGAGCGGTTTTCTCCTTCTCCAGTCGGGCACTCTTGAGCTTCTCAGCATCCAAATCCAGTCACAGGGATATCACCTCCTTTTCCAGCGCAGCATAATGGGATCCCAACTCACAGGTTCTCTGCAGCATACAAGAAGTAATTAGTCGCCTCCCTGAAAGAAGAATCAGAGCACTAACACACAGACACACTGTGGATCATAACCGGGTGGAACAAGCTTGACCAGTACCAAGTCCTAAAGTACCCCTAGTACCGAGTGGAACAAGCTTGACCAGTACCAAATCCTAAAGTACCCTTGGTACCGAGTGGAACAGGCGATGAAGAAGATAGAGGACAACAACACAAGACGACCTGCCTCACTTGGCTGACTTCCGAGTCAGTAACGAAGGTAGTTTTACCTATTATCTCACCAGTAAACGGGTGTCGCCGAGCGTCCCGAATGCCTAAATGACAGTTCTAAAGACTACCACCGATTGCCCGCAATCGACGGTAGTCTCGGGGACTACACCCAGTGGGTGCACTCAGCGTGCCCCCACCGGAAAGTGACTCGTTGATGAGCTAAAAAAAAGCAATTACAAGTTCAAAGACTCCTGCCGACTGATTCCAGACGACAGGAGCCTCGGGGACTACACCTAGTGGGTGCACTCAGCGTGACCCTACTGGATCATGACCACTTGACTATGCTCTGGCTAGACTCCGAGTGAACATAAAGAAATTCAACAAAACTTCAAAGACTCCTGCCGACTGATTCCAGTCGACAGGAGCCTCGGGGACTACACCCAGTGGGTGCACTCAGCGTGCCCCCAATAGATCATGTACACCCAGTGGGTGTGCCCTGCGCAAACCCACTGGAAGAAATCCTACTACAAGAAGAGAAGAAACTTCGAAAAACTTCAACTAACGGGAAATAATACTCACAATGGTACTTACTCGAACATTGGTCTCCAGCGCTGTGCTGGCGTCATAGGCCTCCTTCAGTCGGCTACACATCAAGCCCACCTGGATCAGCGCCTCCTTACTCGCCCACACCTGATCCTCTGGGACATGGTACAGGGGGAAAGAAGTAGTTGGGGCAGGCGGAGTCGCAGACGTCGGCCTCTGGTCCGGAATCGTCGCCGTGCCACTCGGAGGAGCTTGGGAAGATCCTGCAGCCAACACCACCGCGGTCGAAGACGCCGAACCGCCTTGAGCCAGAGGACTCGGCCTCGCGGTCTTGGCGGCGGCCTTCGCCGGGGAAATACGGGTCATCTGGCGAGGAGAGGCGTCCGTCATTCGCGTGTCAGCATTTGGCGCTCCCTCCCTGGTGACGACCGGGCTCGGCGGGTCAGCGCCCACTTCGTCGTCCAGCTGGATAATCTTGGGCGGGGCTGCATAAATCAAGGAAATCATCAAAGTTCAGTTGAAGAAGGCATAACCATATGAGTCAATCAATACAACATACCTTTGGAGGTGGCGGCATCCGTGGCGTCGGTGTCACTCGGGCCTGGCTTGCGGGCATGCGGGTGTGCTGAAGTTGTCGAGGTGTCATTGTTGCAAGGATCAAACAACACTCAGTCAGCAATCGAATGAACTCAAAAACAGACAAGGAATTGATGAGAGCACTCACGTCGAGGTTACAGGCACTGCCACCCTGATCCGAGGCACCGCGACCTTTCGGGGCTTGGAGGAGATCTGCTTGGGCAGCTTGGGCTGCTTCTCTGCCAAGCTCTCAGCTTCAGCGCGAGCATGTTTCGCGCGCCGAGTTGTCCGACCAGAAACAATCGGCTACGGAGTCCCACTCGCCTTGCCCTTTGGATCATGCAGTGCCTTGGAACGGGGTTCCATGGGAGCTTCATAAGATGAGGAGGACTCCGCCTCCTCCCCCTCCTCAAAGCTCTCCTCCTCCTCATCATCACTCTCGTCGTCATCAGACCTCTCCGAGTACTGCTGCTCGGTGTCACTCGTCACAACTTGAGGCGAACGATCCACCACCGGAATCTTGGAGATCATCTTCGGGAAATCCTGAAGGACAAATTCATCGCAACAGTTAAAGTTAGATACACATGAAACAATACACGCATGGACCGACTGGGCGTCACACACATACCTCTAGGGGCTGCAAGTCCTTGGAATACGGAGGCACCCTCCTGGCCCCCCTCGGGTTGTCTCGGGCGTAGGTGATGGCCTTGATCTTGGCCCCCACGTCCGTCTCCGCAAGCTCCTCAGGGTGCACTCGGGTGGGGTCACTCGGCCCCTCATACATCCACATCGGATGGACCCTGGCATGCAGCGGTTGGATCCGCCGAGTGAGAAACACCTCCAGCAAGTCCATCCCGTTGACGCTGGCGTTCACGACGCTAATGAGGGCAGTTGACAAGATGTCGACCTCCGTGTTCTCCTCCTTCGCCACAGAGAGCGACGGAGGAGCTCTCACTCTCTCCGAGGAATACGGTGGGAGGCCTGACCGAGTGCTGGCGCTGGGGACGTCTCTGTAATAGAATGAGGTGCCCTGCCACACCTTGATGGAGTCAGGGAAGCTCATCTTCAGGAAAGATCTTCCTCCGCGGACCTGGATGCCCATACCTCTGCATAGCTGAATGACATGGGTTTTCTCTCCACTCGACGAGTCTTTCTTCACGGCCATCGACCGACAAGTGACGATATACTTGAAAAGGCCCCAATGTGGCGGGCAACCCAAGAAGTTCTCACAGAGACAGACAAAAGTCGAGAGGTAGATGATGGCGTTGGGAGGAAGATGGTGAAGTTGCGCACCGAAGTAGTCGAGAAAAGCCCGAAAGAAAGGGTGGGGAGGCATCGAAAAGCCCCGCTCGATGTGGGTGACAAGCAGGACGCGCTCGTCCTCTTGAGGCGCCGGCTCGACCTCTCCCACACTCGGATGATGCCACCCTTCATGCGGAATCAGTCCTTCCTCCGCGAGCTCCTCCAGTCATCGAGCGGTAACGCGCGACGGGATCCAGTCCCTCGCTGCGCCGCCGGCCGCCACACCAGAGCCAGAGGAGGAAGCCTTCCCCGCCTTCTTCGCCTTCTCCGCCTTGGCCGTGGAGTCCCTCGCCATCATCGCACACTCAGGTGGAGGAGAGAAGCGGAGGAGTCGGGAGGGGAGAAAGGGGATCTGAGGCCCGGAGCTCTTCCCCCGAATCTTTTATACCTCCAGACAAAATCCTCAACCAAATCTCCCACCGCGAATCCCTGGATTGACGACCCACGCGGCGAGGTTTTTCACAGGGCAGGCTCGACGCGTGGCGGGGATCATGCATGCAAATCGAGGAGCCATGCCCCCCACTTTCCCACTAACGCACGACATTGCCGCTTCAGCACGCGAACACGCAAATTCAAATCCTGAGATTTACGGGACAAATCAATCCGATTGATTACCAGCGATTCCTTTCCTAAAGGACGCACGTCAGTCCGACTGACCACCCTCCGTGGGGATCCGTGCACTCGGCCACGTTAAACACACGACTGAAGTCTTCTTCAAGATCGTTATGTGACGAGCTTGACGCCCCTTTGCGGGTTCACTTGGCCCTCTCGGTAGGCTCCAAGGCGCATGACTCGTAAACCTGGACTCGTAGGAGGCCTGCGCTGGTGTTCCCCTAGGATAAGGAGTAGCGTCTCTCTGGAGAGTCAGACAACGCGCCGGCGTCGCCACTCGAGTTGTAATGGCATGCCCACACTTGGGCCCCTAGTTTATCTCCTCCGAGAGACAAAATGAATGCCACCGGGTTTTTCTCGACGATCGACAGCACCCGGTCATCTGGGTAAACCTAAAGTCCAGAATCTGTTGTGTTTTCGTCCAAGGAACAACAAATCACGGTTCAGAAACTTATTCCGCGTGACCCTGCAGCACTCGGACTCAACCGAAGGGTCAGTTTGTTTGTCCTACGAAAACCCAACCGATTTGGGGGCTAATGATGCGGTCACCTATTATAAATAGGGTCAAGGACCCATCATTTGGGACCCACATGGGGCCCATCACCATCATAGGTAGGTCCCTGGACCATACCAGCATTCGGATGCATGCACTAGTAGGTTCACTCGGGCTGCTCTGCAGCACTCGGACAACCACACGTCACTCGACGGACGAACTACCACTCGGATGTACTGGACAAGAAGGCGTCGTGGGAGCTGCAACGGTCGGAGAATCCTAAGTCATCCATTAAATAGAGTTATAGCTACCATTACCTGTAACTGCTGTAGTAGAGGCTCATTACACTAGTAACTGTCTCATTCAATGACATTAATTACCCCGGCGGTGTGGGAGACATGGGGCTGCAGCGCACTCTATATAAGCCGCTCCCCTCTCCACAGCCGGGGGAGAGCAATCTTTGTAACCATATCCATCAAATCAAAGCAAGCCTCAGGGCACGAGGACGTAGGGCTTTTACCTCCACCGAGTGAGGGTCCTGAACTCGTTAAACACCAAGTGTTACACCTACGCCGTAGCTAGTCTCTACCCCTTATTCGTACCCCTAGTACTCATTTTTAGGATCATAACCCCGACACTCCCCCACCAAAATTATTAACTATCTGTCTTGAAGCAGCACAATAGGTATTTAACAGGTTTGACACCTCATTTGCCCCCTCCACACTTGACTTAAAAAGCAATAAGCTGTCATCCGCGAAAAGGAGGTGGTTCACAGCCGGGGCTATGGGGGCCACCTTCACTCCCGATAGGACCGATGACTGAGAACTGGATTTTAAAAGGCCTGAGAGGTCCTCTGCTGCAAGCAAGAACAAGTAAGGGGAAATAGGATCTCCCTGCCGTATACCTCTAGTTGGTTTAAATTGCTACAACCTTTCACCATTGAAAAGAACTGAGAAAGAAACTAAGCTAACCATGCCCATTACTGTGTCCACCCATGCTTGGGCAAAACCCAATTTTGTCATGATGGCCTTAAGGTATGGCCATTCCAATCTATCATAAGCTTTCATCATATCCAGCTTCACGGCACATTAGCTATTGGATTTTGATTTATTTCTTTTCATGAAATGCAAACACTCATAGGCACAGATGATGTTGTCAGTAATAAGTCTCCCGGGCACAAAAGCTGATTGCTCCTCAAAAATTATGTCAGGCAAAATGCTCTTTAGTCTATTTGCAACAACTTTTGAGGCAATCTTATAAAGTACGTTGCATAGACTAATAGGTCTGAATTCAGAAAGCTGGGAAGGGTTCAATACCTTGGGTATGAGCACTAGAATCGTCTCATTTATGCACTCAGCACTCTCCTCCCCTTGGACTATTCTTAGCACGTCATGTGTCACCTCCTCCCCATAGATATCCCAATGCCGCTGGTAAAGGTGTGCATGGAAGCCAGCCGGTCCCGGAGCCTTAGTTGGGAACATCTAGAAGAGGGCTTTTTCACCTCTTCTGCAGTTTAAGGAGCATAAAGGGTATCATTCATCTCTGGTGTTATCTTCCTAGGTACGTGCGCCATCACCTCCTCCATATTCTGAACACCTTTTGTTGCATATAATTGACTATAAAAGTTTTGCACTAGAGATTTAAGCTCAGATGGGTCATCCATAACAACCCCTAGTGAATTAGATAGAGCCCGGATCATGTTCTTCTTTCGTCTCAAACTGGCTCTCATGTGAATTTTTTTGGTATTTCTATCCCCTTCAGAGAGCCACTCAATTCTTGACCTCTGCCTCCACATTATTTCTTCCCGGTGGTACATCTCAACCAGGTTTTCGTTGATCTTGAGTTCAATGTGTGACAGAGCCGTTCTGTTCGGATCATTCTGCAGAGCCTTCAGTTCGCCTTTCAGCCGGCGTATTTCTTTCTGGACGTTCCCAAAGGTGTCCAAATTCCACCTTGAGAGATCACCCGAGATCAAACTAAGCTTCTGGCGAATGTCTTCTAACCTCTCCCCTGCCGGTACAGCTGTCCAGCTAGCCGTAACTTTCTCTTGCCAGGACTCATGCTTCTCCCACATTATCTCGTACCGAAAGTTCTTCTTCCTCGGAGGCCGCTGGCTGAGACCAAAGTCCAGCAAGATCGGTCCATGATCTGACGTGGAAGCCGTCAGGTGGGTAAGCCATGCATTTGGGAAAAGGGTCATCCAATCTGCTGATGCTAGAGCCCGATCTAGACGTACCCTAGTATAGGTCCCCCCCTGTAACTTTTTTCTCAAAAGTCCAAAATCTGCCTTTATAGCCAATGTCGAGCAACATGCAAACATCAACGGCGTTGCGAAATCCTTGGATTTGGGCATTGCTGCGACTACCTATTCCATCATGTTCCTCTGGACGTAGCACTTCGTTAAAATCACCCATGCAGAGCCAAGGAAGTGTACTCAAAGATGCTATCCCCTTCATCACATACCAAGTCTGATGCTGTAGGTGAGCTTGAGCCTCACCATATATGCAGGTCAATCTCCATGGTTGTTGTCCCCTTTCCTCCACCTTAGCATCAATGTGATAAACAGAATTGCCCAAAATCGCAACATCTGTTGTATTATTCCAAAAGATCCCAATTCCTCCGCTTCTGCCTTGACTATTGATGGCATAAGCTTTATCGTATCCCAGTGAGCTAGCAAGCGCTTCTACACGTGCACCACTGATTTGAGTTTCAATTATACAAAGCACGGTAGGGGCAAATTTCCTCGCATATTCACGAAGCTCTCGGACTGTCGCGGCTTTGCCCGCACCGCGACAGTTCCACACAAAATACTCATTGGCCCCGGCGGCACCCCTCGAGGGAGCCCAAGGGTTTTTTGTTGATGAAGTACCGTCCTTGCCATCTATGGAAGATTTGTTTCTCTTTGGATCCTGCTTCGGTGGTGGGCTCACCGGGGACTCACTGTGTGGTATGATCGCTAATTGCATTCCTTGTGAGTTTCCTTCTCTCATGAACCAATAGGCCTGCAGCAGTACAGAGACCTCACCATCAAACACAAACAGCAAGCATCCCCAACCTGGGTGTACACCATGATCAGGAGGCTTCTTCCACCTAGGATCTGCTCGGTCCCAAACTGCTAGATGATCTCCATCCAGAAGATCAACATACATGTTCCCGCCAGCATCCCTGGTCTCCATTGTTGGATCTCTTGCCCGATGAGAATGTTTCGTCGGGCGGGAAAACCCTATCTCCTTGCCTCCAGTAACCGGACAGGAACGAGTCCAAGGGGCGATCGAAGACGCCCCCGACATCACGAGGCTGTCGCCCTGAGAAAAATGAGGGATGGGACAAGCTTTTCTCAACGGCGACGTTGCCGCCGCCGAGAGGACCAATAACCCTAACTCGAGGGAATGGCTATAAGCGCTACTTGGATGAACGGGCGCCTACGCGCCCCTGCTCCTGGGCCGGCCCAAGTAAGCGGGGCGTTCGATTGATTCACCCGTTCCCACCCCTGGTCGCTTGAGCACGGTTTGAAGAGTCGCCGTTGACTTTTAAAAATACGAAAAAAAATAAAATAAACTTAAAAAATGAAAAACAATCGTGAAATAAAAATGTTCACGGAGTTTCAAAAAATGTTCACAAACTTCGGAAATAAGTTCATGAATTTGTAAAAATAGTTCATCGAATTTTGAAAAAAGTTCATCAAATTTTAAAAAAGTTCATCAAATTCGAAAAAAATCATCAAATTTGAAAAAAGTTCATTGATTTTCAAAAAAAGTTCATCAATTTTGAAAAAATTTTATTGATTTCCAAAAAAAGTTAATTGAATTTCGAAAAAAGGTTCATCGATTTTAAAGAAAACTTCAGGGAATTTGAAAGAAAGTTCATATAATTGAAAAAAGTTCGTCAATTTTGAAAAAAACTCGCGAGTTTGAAAAAGAAAGGAAAAAAGAAAAAGAACAAAAAAACAACAACGAAAGAACAAAAGGTGGAAGAAGATTTACAAAGTCCAAGAAGGTATGTTGTCTGTGTTTTTTTTTGAACACAGTATAGACGCAAGCGCTCATATATACGTGTATACACTCACCCCTATGAACGCACACACACACACCCTACCCCTATGAGCACCTTCGAGAGACTGAGCCAGCATATCATCTTGAGATTTATGAAGTCACCGTAGGCGCCTCGTCGTCGACGGGAACATCTCCTCCCACTAAAAGCGCTTCGCCGAAAATCCTGAAATAAATCCAGGAATAATGCTAGCACTAGGACTTGAACCCTGGTGGGTTGGGGATACGACTGTTCCTCTAACCTTCCAACCACAGGCTGGTTCTCGTATGTTGTCTGTGTTGGTTAGCGTGTGTTGTATTGAACCCCGCGGCGCGGGTTCGATCCCTCCCCCCCCACTCACCCCCCCCCCTTTCTTTTTGCTTCAAGTTTAGAAAATGAAAATGGGCCAGCCCATCGTGGAGAGAGGGTGTGCGCTCGTTTGCGGGAAGTGAAGGGCGCTGAGGGCACCGTTTAGGATTTGCCCAGCCGAGCAGGGGAGAAGCAGCGTAAGGTCTCGATCACTGGATGACTGCGTGTTGCGTGGGCTGCACTTGTATCTACCTATTTCAGTCTACAATATGTGTATGTAATATTACCATGTACTAGTACATTTTCTCAAAAAAAAAAACTATACTAGTACATACTCAAAAAAAATTGGGCCAGAATCATTGGCATTCTATAGAATACCCAGAAATACCCGTGGCTCCGCCCATGGGCAAAGGTGCAACGAGGAATGGGAACGGAGGCGAGCAGTCCATGGCGGGCAAAGGTGCAACGAGGAATGGGAATGGAGGCGAGCAGTGTCAGGAGCCTCCCCTGACTGGGTTGTGAGCTTGCCCTTGGACCGGTACATGGGCCTGGCCCATTGGGTAGCAACTGAAGCTGCAGACTACAAGTACCAGCGAGCAGGCATCATTCGGGTCATCCAGTGGATCAACGAACCCGGCAGCGGCGGCTACCCTCTTCTTCTACCTCTAGCTCTCTTCCTCCCTCTCCCAATTTGTGTACCTCCAGATTGTAATCGAAACTGCCACTGAATTCCCGTGAGAGTAATAGATCGAGGGTTGATACTGTTAGGCTGCTAACATCTGGTATTCAGAGCCAGGTTAAATATTCCCTCAAATATTTTCACCCACCTCCCCCGATTCTCCAATTTCCACCGGCGAGAGCACCATGTCCGATCCGGAGCAGGCTGCTTCTTCCCTCGTCTATCCACCGGAGTGGGACGCCATGCCCGCAAATGAGCAGATGCTGTGGTTTCTCGCCCAACTATCGGCGCAAGTGGATAGCATCAGGTCTGAGTTCGCGGCTGCACGCGCGGGCGATCCAGCCGGGGCTACCTCGCGAGTCGATCCGGTTGCCTCACCTGCTACTGCTACTGCTACATCAACAGCTGCCCCGGCCGTGCTCCACACCAACCACGACACCACTTGCCGTGTCGCTGTTGCCGACACGGACGAGTATGCAATTGTGGTGGCCTCTGCAGAAGTCGCTCCCGAGCTTGCCGTCCTCCCCGGCGTCTTTGGCTCTGCCATCAACGCCCAGGAGGTCCTCGAGGGCTCCCAGGGTGCGGCCCTTGACTGCACCGCCAAGTTGCCCATGACCTGTTCGATGAAATGCGCGAACCAGGACAACGCCACACTGCCGTTCCCTCCTCCAATCACGCCAGTGTCGCTGCTCCCAGCAGCCACAACAGCGCTCGTCGTTGGCCTCGTTCACCCTGCCACCAATGGCGATTGTATTCCGCAAGCGCCCCTGGCCATGATGGATGTGCTCCTGACCACGGAGTGCTCGCGTGATTGCCTACCCGACACACCTAAGCTCTCGCTGACGGCAATGGTGTTTCCACAAGCCTGGCGGCGGCGGCTGCTGATACGACCGACTCCGTGGCCATCGTTTGCAGTCAGTGTGCCATTAGAGGATTTGCAAAGGTGTGATTGTGTGCATCTTCTACCAGCAGAGGGAAACGAGGTCCGACCCATTCCATGGCCGCTGTTTCTAATTGGAAGGTTCATGGAGCATCTAATTATGTTTGTTCAAGTGCATGACAGTGGTTTGGTTAGTAGTACCTTTCCGATGGAATTAAGTCATGTTGGAAATCTTGTGTGCGATCTTCCTGGAAGCTGCATAAGGATACTCCCAGGTCAGCTCTTGTGTTTGTGGACTTTGACACAAGATGAATCTGATTCCTGCCTCAGTACACATGTGAAGCTCTTTCATTACAGTAAACAGTGGTTTTCTGAACTTTGTGCATTTACTGAACAAGGGCAACTCACTTTCTTGGTTTCCACTGAGCACGATTATGGTAGTGAGATGATCTGTGCTTGTGCACATCCTGGAACAAATAGCAAGGATTTCACCATGCAGTCTGCTCTCCCTAGCTCTATTGCGCAATTACAATCGGGAATTGCATGGACTCTCAGTTTTGTGAGGAAAACAACTGATTGTAGGCCCTGCCTTAGGCATAATTTTCAGTTTTTGTTACCACCCGGCATTCCTCGTGCGGTACAGGTTTGGTCTGACCTACACATTGGGGAGCTGCAACACCAAACTCTAGTCAGTCTGTACTTTATGGACAAGTTGACCAGTTACTGAAGTTTTGGAAAAATGCAGTTGTCATCATCTTAAATCAACCAAGGCTTGTAATGTAGTGCTGGACAAGGGATGCCTCCAATATCACATGGTTTATGGAGAAATTGATTCCAAAATGCTGCAACCATCAGATATTCAGTGTGTACAGCCAACCTATCACCTTGAGCGTCCACCAGACCCAGCAAGTACTTGGGAATGCATGAATGGCCTAAGCTTTCATCGGGGCCAAACCTTCCTGGTCCTTTTTCATTTTTCATTGCGATTCAACTACAAGGAGTTGCAGCCTTATTCGTGCTATGCTCTGCAACCACAGGAAATCATATTGTCTTTGCAGTCATCATATGAATTCCATGCTCAAGTTCAACAAGCTACTGGCACCCTTATGTTCTCTGTTTCAACTGAGCTACAGATTTATGATGGAACCAAGCTCCGACCAAGACCATGGCCACTTTTCGATATCAATCAAGAGACCATCCAGCGTAAGCTCCAATGGACATCCGTTTCGGAAGGGGCTAACAGTAATGACGAATGTCGTCCAAAATGTGATAGCCAGTTTGATTCCGTCAAGAGCTTTACAGGAAAAACCCAGATACTTGAGAAGAAGGTATACACACAGCTCACTTCGCATTCCATCACATGGCCTTGTCCGAAGTCCTACACTTTAAGTAAGCAAAGCAACTCCCAATGTATCAACCATGGGGTGTATTGCACGCCTGATCTGGAACAAGGTTTCAGTTTGATGACTGATTTTCCAACTCGGCGCCCAATGAAACAACATAAGTACACCAAGGAATGTGCTGATGGAGTTATCAAATCACTTGGCCTTAATCACAAAGCAAAAGATCAATGTATTGGTGATCTAGATGTTGATGAAGAAAATCCTGTTCTGAAAGGTGCACGGAATCCACAGTTTGGCAAGGGCCCTCACGGTGAATGTTCTGTTACCGACAAGAAGTGTTCATTCAACACTTTTACCGTGGACGATCACGTCTTCCTCAAGCTCCATCCTCAATTACAAACATTGGCTGCCATGCTCGCAACCGGAGACATTTCACTTCATCGACTGCCTGGAATCCAATCGGCTCGAGTGTCCTATACGTGCTACAACCAAGGGCATTTTCAAGAAGGGAGGGGTGTCCTCACCGTCGCTGCCGTCTTCGCACAAGACTCCGTCAACCATGAGTACTACCTCGGCTTCGACCACGACTATTTTGACAAGGGCTGCTTCCTCGACACCTTATTCGGTGGGGCTTCCGTCAGCCACAACTACTGCTCCTACGTCATTGAAGTTCACCCCTGCTTCGGCGACCATCGCGACTACGATCAAGTCAAGCAACATCGACTGCAATGGGATCCGGGCGGTTCTGGGTGGCGTTGGCTTGGGGTCAAGCCAAATGTCAAGAAGGGAGGGATGTCAGGAGCCTCCCCTGACTGGGTTGTGGGCTTGCCCTTGGACCGGTACATGGGCCTGGCCCATTGGGAAGCAACTGAAGCTGCAGACTACAAGTACCAGCGAGCAGGCATCATTCGGGTCATCCAGTGGATCAACGAACCCGGCGGCGGCGGCTACCCTCTTCTTCTACCTCTAGCTCTCTTCCTCCCTCTCCCAATTTGTGTACCTCTAGATTGTAATCGAAACTGTCACTGAATTCCTGTGAGAGTAATAGATCGAGGGTCGATACTGTTAGGCTGCTAACAAGCAGTTCATGGCAACACATGGCGCGCACGCGCGCGCCTACCAAAATCGGAAAGGAGAGGAAGAAAAGGCCTCGTGGCTCCGGCTCCCCTCGTGGGCGGGGCCCGGCGGCCGCACGCGCCGCTCGTGTGTCGCGGGACGGCCCGGCAGCGCACGCCCGCCGTGTCGAGGAGCCATTGGCCAGGGGCACAGATCGAGTGTTGAGTGCCCAATGATTGTTTTTTTATTAGGAAGAAATAACTTTGAACTTTGGGGGCATCGGGGCCATTAACAATACCTTGTCCATGACGTCCCCGGCCAATGGCCGTACGTACTACGTCGATCGCATTGCTCTTGAAGAAGTGGAGATGCTTTATGGAGACCATCGCACACAGCTGGCCCCCATATTTTGGAGATCATCTCCAAACCGAAGGAGGGTCAGGAGAAAAAAGAGAGCTCCGGTCTTTAGACTCACGAATGCACGCCCACACACAACCTGAGAAAGAAAGGCAAATGACGGCCAGCAAAGCGGCTGCGTCTTTTGGACTCCTCACCGCCGTCCTAAAGCGGCCATCATTCTGATCGAAGAGGCCGCGGGCTGCCTGCCTGTCTGCCTCGTACACGGTCGACGAGCACACGCGAGCTGCTGCGCGACCACGCTTTGCCACCACTAGTGCCGGTTGCGGGAGCTCTGGCCGTCTTTGACCACTAGCTGTTGAAGCTTTCTCTGCTTGCCCTGGCCCAAGCTGGTGGGGTTGGTTTCATGGTTTGGTGCGGCGCTACGTACAATGATCTCTCTCGGTCTGGCTACCCTGTTGACGGCGATGCAGGGGTAGACCGTAGAGTAGACGGCTACGGGCAGAATCAATCGTTCTTATAATTTACACGTAGATATAATGCAATGTGCATGATTTCCGTGACGCGGGCAAGGGAATCCCTGCTAGCAACCCGCATGCATGCATGCAGCACGGCTATCGATCGATCGATCGGGTCGATATGCAATACGCTACACAATCACACAGGAGCATCGGTGTGCGCATGCATGCACGATGCATCGTTCTCTCGGCCCCCTGATTAGCTGCGAGGTGACATGGCCTTGCTGAATCTCCACTAGCTCGTGCCTTCGCTTTTTCTCTGCACGTACGTAACGCTTGTCTCCGAGCTGGGCATGTTCTCGTGTGCCACTGCTCGTCGTTTAGGGCTCAGCCTTGCATGCCAGAAAATTCTTCTCCTTTTTTTTTTCTCGTATGCCACCGCGCGTCTATGAACTTCGTATTACTATGTACTACTAGTACGTATCAAATGGTAGGTACGTACCGTAGCTAGTAAACGTCAATTAACCACACACACACATGCATACCCGCTCTAGCTCTTGCAGCATACGTACTGTCCTGCAATGTGCTCAGAGAGAAGGGGAGGGAATTGCGATGTTCGATGCATGCTAGCTTTCCTCTCTCCCCCACAACACTCTCCCGACCCCCGCGTCGCCTCCCTGACGGCTCGGGGGGGAAACCCTAGCTGCCGCGACACCGATCCCCTCCTTCTCCTAGTATCGCCGCCGCCGGATGGTGCCTCCCGGCAAAGCTCGGGCCGGCCCTGAGGAAGGCGGCGGCGGGGCTTCAGCTCTCTCTGACGCGTCGCGGGCGCGGGTGGTTCGCTCGGCCCGGCGGTGGCATGAAGCGGCGGGCGTCGGCGCGCTACAGGCGCGGGTCGGCGCGGCGAGGAGCGCGGGGGCGGCGTGGTGGTTTGCAGGCGCGTCGCCGCCGGCCCGTGGAGGTCCCTGGGGGGCGAAGACCTTTGGTTTGCGCTGGCCGGGTCAGATCTGGGCCTTGGCAGGCCGCGTCTCGTCGTCGTCGCTCTGGGGCGTTGCGGTGCTGCCGGCCGGGCACATGGGTGGTGGCCAGCGCGGATCTGATGCGCCGCTGCCTCGCGTTTGGCTCGGCCGGCACCGCCGTGGGCGTGTGGTCCTAATCTGGGCTCGCGCGGGTGAGGGCGCGGCGTTGCTGCGCCATGGCGCGGGCGACGCGGATCTGGCATGGTCGCCGGTGCGCGAGGTGGCGGGGGAGTGGAGCTGCGCGGGCTGGGGCAGCGCGGTGGTTCGCAGGCGCATCACCGCCGACGCGTGGAGGTTCCTGGGGGGCGCATCCTCCAGTTGGTGGTTCAGTAAGCTCGACGCTGCTTCGGGTGGGAGGACGAGATGGTGGTGGCTGGAGGGAGAGGAATGGCCTCGCTGCGGTTGTTGCATCCTTCGTCGGGAGATGAATGGCCGGCAGGCGTTGCATCCTCGGGGAGATGAATGGCGTTGTGCTTGGTTGCATCCTTCCGATGGGAGACGAATGGCGCCGCTAGGGGTTGCATCCTCCGTCTAGTGGGGGATGCGGATGCAAGGTTGGAAGCACGTCGAGCTTGCCGGGGAGGTGTGGTTGGCTGTAGAGGCAGGGATAGTGATTCGATGTGTAGGCTGATCGGATCATAGGCTCGGGCTATGTAGGTGAGACTGCCGGCGAAAGTTGTACTCTTGTTGCGGCCGGAGTCGTCGATGGCGGCGCTTTTGGGCGTCGCTCCCTCGTTGAAGGCATCGATGTAGCTGCTGTCACCTTGATTTTCCCGACGTGCTCCGGGGGAAACCCTTGATCTAGTTTAGATCGGACGATGCGGCGCTATTCGGCGTCGCATTCTCTCTTGGGGGCATCGTCCTGGAGGTGGATCCGGTCAGAGGGACCCGTGGCTCGTGAGGATGTGTGTGTTATTTGCCGCAAGGCGCCGTTTGTATGGCTTTTTTGTCCGGTTTCCCTCATAAACTGGACCAACCTTCTTTCTCTTGATCAATGAATTTGGTAGATCAACTACCAACATTCAAAAAAAAAAAGCTTTCCTCTCTCCCTGATTCGCAAAAAAAAAAAAAAAAACTTTCCTCTCTCCCTAGTACGCCGTCTGTGTGTCCTTACTACTGAACCATGCATGTATGAGAAGAAAAATGAAACTTTCTATGATTACACGAGGTATACATTCTCTCCAATGATAACATCACGATTTGAAACCACCTTACACGAGGTATTATGGCGTGACTCCTATTCTACGTGAACCAAGCGTTGCAGCTTTAGGAAAGCAAGAGTATCGTAGAGTATTAGCATCACCCCTACTCCGCAGTGTGAATGCGGAGTACAGAGCAAAGTAGAGAGGGTGAAGCTTCTATCCTTCCCAACTGAGTGACTGACAGTACGCAAACAAGCTCAAATCACAACTCATCACACTGACTGGTAAAGGTGGTATCCAACCCCTGGCACCTGCCTCATTAGCCGTGCTTAAAAACGAGTAGTTGCTCGATTTGTGCCTAGACAAGGCTCATGATTAATTAATTATTGTTAACTCCATCCATCTAGGTAGTTTGTTTGTCAGAGACGTCGGTAAGCGAGCTCGCAGGCCAGACTTGGTTGAATGACTCACTAGCATAGGGCAGGGCCTCTGAATGCTCCAGCATGGATACTGAATAGGAGTATCTAAATGAGTCGAGTCGATTACATCAGTGGTGCTTGAACTTGATGTAAACAGTCACTTTAGTATTAGAATTTGTGGTATAAATTGAAGTAATGCAAAAACTTGACTTAGATGTGCAAATCGGGCCCGCGGTGCTGAGTAGGCGTCCTAGCATGGCATGGGGCTCACTGTGGGTGACATGAAGGTGGAGACAAGGGCATGTGGCCTACTTTTTTGCTAAAAGACCCTCAATATTTTTTCTTACAAAAGAACCCCTCGCTTGGGTCAAAATAAATAGTAGTTTCCCGCATGGGCTCCACCTGTCAGTGGCCTACATATTATGAAAATAATAAGTAACGAGCATATGCGCCTAGCCACTTCAGCCAAATCCATTTGATATCATTTTCAGTGAATTTTATAGTCCGAGTGAAATAGATGGCTTGGGGACTTGAACCAGCCACCACATGAAATCCTGCACACAAGCATACCACTCCAACCGAAGACAAATAATGTGTTATAAATAACGTACATAAAAAAAACATTTAGAAAATTTTCAATTAGTTTCAGAAAATATTCACTTATAATTTTAAAATATACATATAAGTTAATTATGAATATTGGTGTGCTACAAATATTATACATACAAACAAAATAAATTACTTTAAAAAGTTTCACGTATTATTTTAAAAATATTCATATATTTCAAATACTGTTTATGAATTACGTGATAATGTTTGTATAACTAAAATAATTAAATATTTCTGAAATTATAGTTCATAAATATTATATTAATTATACAAACATATCAATACTTTTACGCACATTTTTATAACTTACATACTTTTAGAATTGTATTATAAAACTAACATGCGCACAATGGGCCGCACTAACTGCTGCCCATTTAAGCCCAGCGAGTCTCTTTGTTCTAATATATTAGGCTTTCTTATCAATATTGGACATCGAAATGTGAAGGTCGGCCAGCATAGTATAAGCCCTAACCGTAGATCTTTAGTTCCAGACCCAGGTACAACAGTTTTTGTGTTTATTTCTCCTTTGTACTCACATGCGAACCCTGCCCAGCTGGGGGCTGCTTCTTGAGAAAAAAAATCCAAATAATATTTCGCAAAACAACAGGCACACGCCCCCTCTGTCGTCTAGTCATTGACAATGGGCCCCACGCCACGTGACGACCTTAGCCAGCGTCAATTTCGTATCCAAACATGATCACACTGTATTTGCACGCCAAAGCTAAATTTTGCACCACTTAAATGTATACCGTAAGTTTTAGCATAAAGTGACTTTTTGCACTAAGTTTAAGCACCACGGGTGTAATGTTGACTCCATCTAAATTTACGAGGTATACTCAAACCTCAAGTCAGTTGGGAGTCCAACGAGTCTTTAGAGACTAGTAAATCAGATGTAGATCTGCCATTAAATATAAGAGAGAAGTAGACCATGGCTTGGCTTGTGTT
Source organism: Thinopyrum elongatum (assembly GCA_011799875.1). Classification (NCBI taxonomy): domain Eukaryota; kingdom Viridiplantae; phylum Streptophyta; class Magnoliopsida; order Poales; family Poaceae; genus Thinopyrum; species Thinopyrum elongatum. The sequence goes on along the minus strand of CM022299.1, from coordinate 377,013,907 downwards.
GACTATCATTGACTTTCATTGACCTTCCATATAGACTATTGTCGGTGTACTAAAGTTTGGGTACTTTAGTGCACCAGATTTGTGCACAGGCAGTGGCAGCCTTCCCGACGGCAGGGCCTGCGGGAGGATAATTCAAGACAAGTCCAAGACTACGAAGAAGACATTCAAGCAGTTGATCAAAAGTACTACAGAAGAGTACGGAAGATCAGGCTTGGAATGCCCGACAAGCCTCTTGCCGGCAAGATAGCGAAGGCCCGACAAGCTCCGAGCCCGGCAAGAATTCTACTACCTTGCCACCGCTCCACCTCATCGATCAGGTTGTCACCTATCGTATAGGTGTCGAGCGGGCAGGTAGTTAGGTGAAATCTGTCTGGGCACGTGTCAGCTCGCCGCTTTGAAGATAACTTCTATGACACTCGTCCAGGGGCGTGTAAAAGGAATAAGAGGTAGATGGGCAAACGACACAGAAGGAGAGGCAATTCTTGCCGGGGAGCTTCATCAACATGACACCTCATGGCGCAATTAATGCATTTGTCCTAACCCGTCAGAGTTAGGTATTTGGCACTGTAGCCACTATTTATCTTATGTAAAGACCATTTTGCCACTGTGGTAGCCCCTTTCCCTATAAAAGGAGGCCCATGGCTACCTTTACAAGGGTCGACACTTTGCACATTTCACGCGCGTAGCTGCACTTCCCACGATATCCTTGCCGGAACTGCGCTCCCTTGTACTTGTGCTCCATAATTCCACTAAAGCAGGAGTAGGATTTTACGCTTCACGGCGGCCCGAACCTGGGTAAACCACCGTGTCTACTGCTGATTTTGCTCTTTGTGCTTGCCGATCTCCCCAGTCAAACCGTAAAGGGGCCTTTGCTGGTCCCATAGATTGTCGTACGTACGACATCTCTGGCGTGCCAGGCAAGGGGATCGCTTGCTCGAATCTGAATCAACAGTCAGCACGTCAGTTTTTTTCATCATCTTCATCGTCATGCCGCCCAAGAAGAAGGCCACCACGGCGGTCGGTCTGTCTACGTCCAAGGCACCAGCGCCTATGCAAACAGGCGGCGGTGCGGGTGGTGGCGGAGGAGGCGGAGGCGATGAACAGCTTCCGCAACGTTCTGGTGACCGGAGCCAAGCGAGCGGCATCGTCCGCGACGGGAACAACGGCGCACATGCCACCAAGTCCAAGGATGGAGCTGTGCTACCAGCTGGCGGCGCAGCGAACTCCAAGAACGGCGCGGTGTTGTCCAAGACTCCCACGTTGGCGCACATGCCGCGGCCATCTCAGACCTCGCGCGACGAGCAGCTCGACGACATCGGCGGCCTCGAGCGTCCCCATGGCAAGACCCATGTGCATCATCCTCAAGATGCACAGGGCCAGCATGCACGCCAGCACGCTGGTGGAAGTGGGCTGCAGTTGCAAGGTCGAGCCGGAGCTCCTTTTGGTTCTGCCAGAAGTAAGAACACCTCTCGTTCCTCGCACCGTTCCATGCCGTCCACACCATCAGAAGCTTTGGCGCGTGCACAATTGCTTTTAGAGTTTCCTCCTGTGGTGGACAAGATGGAGGAGTGGAGATCCACCATCTAGAGTCTAGTTGGCTTCGCCAACAATGACAAGCCGCAACAGGATGGGCCATCACAGCGGCAACCCACCACTCCGGTGCGTGCCGCTGGTGAGAAGATTGGAGGAGGTGCAGCCACTGTGCAGTCCCCTCCAAGACAACAGCGATAGAACCAGCGGATCGACACCCATGACGATAACGTGTCCATGGCGTCGTCTGGTACGCAGGTTCACCGTGACCAGCACCAAGTTCTCCAAGAACGGCGCGGAGAAGACGCTCGCATGACCATCGATCGGCGGCAAGCAGCGCATCGTCAATCCGATAGGCGCGCGGGGCCCGCTGTAGATGAGCCTACGCGAGGGCATCCTGGCGGCCTGCCTTACGAGGTGTGTTATCCGGCGTTTACTCGTGAGCTATGGCAAGTCCAGTGGCCCAGTTCCCGGAACATCAAGCCAGAAGTGCCGGAGAAATACAATGACAAGACTCATCCGTCAGAGTTCCTCAACATTTACACTATTGCGGTACATGCTGCCGGGGGACGAGACGACAACATCCTCGCCAACTACTTCCCGTTGGTGCTCAAGCCCAATGTCGGCTCGTGGTTGATGAACTTGCCGGAGAATTCCATTTCCTGTTGGTCAGACTTGTGCCATGAGTTTGTTGGTGCCTTCACCGGGGGGCACAAGGTTCCTGGTCAGCCCAGCGATCTGCATGTGTTACCACAGAGGGATGGTGAGTCTCTTAACAAGTTCATCCAAAGGTTCAGCCGTGTTCAGCGCAACATTCCTGACATTCATCCTGTTGCCATCATCAGTGCTTTCCATCAGAATGTACACAACCGCAAGATGCGGGAGGAGCTGGCGATGAATAAGATCAAGGACGTCACCGAGCTTTACGCTCTGGCCGACAAGTGTGCATGTGTTGAGGAAGGTAGGAGACTCCCTGGGGAAGATGCTGGCGCAGAGGTCGACTCTAAAGATGACGATGCTGCCACGGCCCCGAAGAAGAAGAGTCACCAACGCAACAGGAAGCGCAAAGGAAAGGTTGTGCTAGCTGTCGAAGGTGTTGGCGTTCTGGGATCGGGGGTACCCAGACCTGCCTGCCTGCGGCCCAGCGCGTGACTTCGTTCATGGCCCGGTACGGCCCAGCTACAAGACTACACAAGCAGGACCCTCGCGAGGCCCCCCGGTCTTGCGAGGCGAACGAAGCCAAGACCTCCCGAGGAGCAGCTTCCCGAGCCAGCCTCCCGAGGAGCGGAGATCTCTATGCAGGTATCCCACTTGATGAGGCTCGCGATGACATGAGCCGTGACGACCAAGGCCGGGTTGGCGCCAGCGGGCGCAGAGGGGACAATTTCCTCTTCGGTGCTAAGGGAGCAAGGACAGGCGCGGGTTCCCGAGGAAGCCCCCAAAGGTTTCCATTCCGGTGCAACGAAACCGAGACCACGAGCTCGGCAGGACGGATGTCATCACCGAGCCCACCACTACGTCATGGCCAGAAGCTTTGCAGGCGAAGACCACCTTTCGTCAGGATGAGATGTACCTCTTGTCCCCTTTCAAAATTGGCCGTTGTGGAATCCCTTCCCGCCTAAGCTATGAGGGAAGAGGACCAAGGCCACTATAAATATAGGCTAGTCCCCACGGTAGAGGGGGATCGACTGAACCCCATCCTCTGAGCCCTCGTGAGGCAGCTCATCCACTGTACTAGTTCATCCTCAGCCTGCTTGTGAGGCCAATCCACTAGAAAGCAGGAGTAGGGTTTTACACCGCAAGGTGGCCCGAACCTGGGTAAACCTCCGTGTCCATCCTTTCTCTCCGTTCGCGCATACTCGGTGAGATCAGGCCGTGTGGGTGGCGAGCAGAGCATCATCGTGAAGCGAGATCCTTCGTACACGCCCCAGAGTTCGAACCTAGTTTGGGTCCGCGGAGCCCTGATTCCGACATTTGGCGCGCCAGGTAGGGGCGTGTCGAAGCTCCCGTTTCTTCATAGGCCGCGCTTCGCCCTCGCTTCGTCGTCCCCCCGGGCTTGGCAACCCGTAGCCTATGGGAGTGCCGCGGGTTGCCCGGCCTTCACTCCCAGCCTGCGTCGGGTGCGGTGTCCGGTGAGGTTCAGGCCGGCGCTGCCCCCGCGCTACGGCAGCGCGGCAGATCCCGAGGAGTTCCTCTAGCTATACGCGCAGGCCATCCGAGCGGCGGGCGGCGATGACAAGGCTATGGCGAACTGGCTCCCCTGGCCCTCACGGAGGTTCCTCGATCTTGGCTCCGCGGCCTCCCGGACGCCTCAATTTCCTCTTGGGAGGCGCTTCGCGGTCGGTTCGTCGCACGCTTCGCAGCTTCGTCGCCCCATGCGGTCACGTGCATCCTCGACGGGTCCCAGCCACCTGCGTGCAGCCGACATGCTAAGCAGCTTTTCCATCAGGCAAGCACTACCCGGCCACGGCCTGAGGCCTCGCAGAGCCACGCGAGGCCTGAGGTCGACATCACCTTCGACTTCAGGGATCATCCCAAGACTACGGCCGCCGCTGGTGCATTCCCCATGCTATGCACGCCCACCATCAGCAATGTCGCGATCACCAAGACCCTCATCAATGGCGGCGCTGGCCTCAATGTTCTCTCCGTGGAGGCCTTCGATATGCTCCAGGTGCCTTACGACCAGCTCGTGCCCACCAAGCCTTTCTCAGGGGTGACCAGGGGCTCCGCCACCCCCTTGGGGCAAGTGCGCCTCCCCGTCACCTTTGGCAAGCGTGATAATTACCGCACCGAGCTGATCGACTTCGACTTGGCCCGCATCGGCCTCCCATACAACGCCATCTTGGGATATCCGGCCGTCGCCAAGTTCATGGCGGCGACCCACCCGGGCTACAACGTCGTCAAGATGCCGGGCAGCGGCGGCGTCATCACCGTGGCCGGGGACACAAAGGACGTGGTCAGGGCCTTCAAGCTCGTCTACAGGGCCGCGACAGCCTCACGCCCCGATGCCGGGGGCGCCCTGGAGGCTCTGGTGGCCACGCCCGCAAAGAAAAAACAGATGTTCTCTCAGGACCGCGCCGAGACGAAGAAGGTGCCTATCGACAGCGGGGGCTCGGGCCCCACCTTCACCATCGGCGCCGGCATTCCACCAGAGCAAGAGGAGGCGCTGGTTAATTTCCTCCAGGCAAACAAGGACATATTCGCATGGTAAGTGTCCGACCTGGTTGGCGTCCCGAGGGAGGTGATCGAGCACCATTTGGCGGTATGCCCCAGTGCGCGCCCGGTGAAGCAGAAGGCGCGACGTCAAGCACAGGAGAAGCAAGCATTCATCATCCAGGAAGTGCGCAAATTACAAGAAGCCGGTGTCATTTGGGAGGTACGGCACCCAGATTGGCTTGCCAACCCAGTCGTTGTCCCCAAAAAGGGCAGGAAGGAGCGCATGTGCGTTGACTTCACGAGCCTCAACAAGGCTTGCCCACAGGACCCCTTCCCACTCCCGCGCATCGACCAGATCATGGACTCCATCGCCGAGTGCGATCTGTTGTTATTTTTGGACGCCTTCTCAGGTTATCATCAAATCAAGATGGCGACGGAGGACGTCGAAAAGACGGCCTTCATTTCCCCATGCGGCGTGTATTGCTACACATGCATGCCCTTCGGGCTGCGGAACATCGGCGCAACCTTCCAGCGGTTGATGCGCATCGCGCTGGGGCCGCAGCTGGGGAGTAATGCGGAGGCATATGTTGACGACATCATGGTCAAGTCGCGAGAGGCAAGGACCCTAATCGGAGACCTGGAGGAGACGTTCGCTAACCTGCGCAAAGTAAACCTGAGGCTCAATGTCGGTGCCAAAACCGGTGGATCTCGGGTAGGGGGTCCCGAACTGTGCATCTGAGGATCAATGGTAACAAGGGACGATGGGGACACGATGTTTACCCAGGTTCGGGCCCTCTTTAAGGAGGTAAAACCCTACGTCCTGCTTGATTATTTTCGATGAGTATAGGGGTTACAAGAGTTGATCCACCTCGAGATCGTAATGGCTAAACCCTAGCTGTCTAGCCTATGAGAATTCTGATAGCCTCCACGGAACAAGACCCTCCGGTTTATATACACACCGGAGGGGCCTAGGGTTGTATAGAGTCGGTTTGCAGAAGAAGGAAATAACATATCCGGACATCAAACTTGCCGTCCACGCATGGGATATAGTCTTTAGTTTTATCTTCACGGCCCATCAGTCCGGCCCATATCAAATAGTCCGGACACCCGAGGACCCCCTAATTCAGGACTCCCTCAGTAGCCCCTGAACCAGTCTTCGATGACGATGTGTTCGGCGCGCGGATTATCTTCGGCATCGCAAGGCGGGTTCCTTCTCCTGAATACTTCAAGTTAGCTTCCTACACAAAGGAACTATATCCGGCTCTGCATAATCAATACAACCCTTAGCCGCGAAGATAAGATGTCAAAATAGGAACAGTGTCTTTTACTGACAACTTTTTCGGTGAAGCGTCACACTTGACCCTTCAACATTTTGAACCGTCTTCACGCCTCCCATTTCGCGTTTCGAGGCCTAGCTCTCATTGGCACGTCTTGTCAAAGCAGATATCGTGCCCGCCCATTACGGGAATCACATTAATGTGGTTTGGGTAAACCAACCGCGCCGTTCGCACGATCTCTTTGGGAACAGGCGAGTTTTAAGGCTTGAGAGGGAGGGGCGTTTGGTATTTCACTGCCTATAAGAGGGTAAAGATTCCTTCTTTTTCCCCACGCCTTCTTCTAGCTCCTGCCTTCCCACCTTCGAGCTCCAGCGCCCAAAACTTCAATCTTTCCCACCACCACCACCCTCCCCAGCCATGGCTGGATCCGGTTCCAGGGGCAAGTGGGAGGCCTCCTCCGTCACTGAGAAGGACATCAAGGAGCTCCGGAGCGCGGGATATCTATCCGCGGATATCGCGCACAGGCTCCCTGACAAGGATCAGGTCATCCCCACTCCAGAGCCCGGCGAGAGGGTTGTATTCATTCCCCATTTCCTCCGAGGTCTAGGGTTTCCCCTCCATCCCTTCATCCGGGGCCTCATGTTCTACTACGGGCTAGATTTCCATGATCTAGCCCCAAATTCCTTCCTCCACATCTCGGCGTTCATCGTCGTGTGCGAGCCTCTCCTCCGCATCCCACCACACTTCGGCCTATGGCTTAAGGTTTTCAATCTGAAGCCGAAGGTGGTCGATGGCCAGCATGCGGATTGCGGCGGGGCCATGGTAAGCAAGCTCCCCAATGCCGTCTGGCCCAAAGGGGTGTTTGTGGAGACGGTTAAGGTGTGGCAGCAGGAGTGGTTTTACATCACCGAACCCCGCAACGCCAACTGGGCGGCCATACCTGACTTCAGATCCGGACCCCCCACCAGGCTCACCTCCTGGACTGCCAAGGGCCTTGATTGGGGGTCCACAGCGGAGGTGCGGACGCTGCAAACACGCATCACCAACATGATAGGAAAAACACCGGTCTCACAAACGTGATTCTGGTGATGCTCTTCCGCCGCACACTTCCTTGCCAACTCCGGGCCTCTCACATGTGGGAGTTCAATCCGAAGGAGCCACGGACCCTGAAGCGCTTCTTCGGCACAACGCACTAAGATATTTGGAAGCAGCTCTTCAAGGCCCAAAAAACGTGGGCGAAGAAGACCGGGGACATCGGACTCGACATCGAGAACCCGGCCTTACCGGTAAGCATATCCTTTCCGAAGACTTATCCGGTCAGTAGTTTGAATATAATGTAAGTCATATTGCCTGCCTTCTGAACAGGGCTGGACGGCAAAGGTGGAGCAGATCAACTGTCCGGCACCGCTGCCTGAGAACCCAGCCACACCCCAGCTAATAGATATGCTGGTCCCGGCGCCGTATCAGGCGCTGGAGAAGAAGGCCAAGAAGACAAAGGGCAAGGAGGCCAAGGGGGGCCCCCGCCATAAGGGTCCTGCGGACACAGTATCCGGAGAGACCGAAGCCCTCTCTTCCCGTGACGAAGACGAGGAAGAAGAGGAGGAGGAAGTGGAAAGATACTCCCCTCATAAGGGGAGGAAAAAGAAGAGGGCGTCTCCGAAGACCCGAAGGGGGAGGCGCCCAAAAGAGGGAAGATGACCCTCCCGGACAGTTCGGATTCGGATTCTGAACTAGCCTCCAAAAAACCTCCCAGGGCAAAGCCCCTGGCCGAATCGTAAGTATTCATAGACTTACCAGTTCATCTTTTTGGTTTTTCTGTTTCCATTATATAAGCCATTTGTTATGTGCCTTTCAGCCCTCCACGCGAGCTTCCGAACACTCCGTTATCTGAGGGGAACTCTCTGCCACCCGAGATGGCAGAGAGCGAGACGCCGCCACGAGCCCCCTCGCCTATCACCATGGATGACACCGAGGTGTTATCCCGAAGGACCTCTCCAGGCTACGGAGGGGCGGGCGAGGCTGTCAAGAAAGCGCCCGAGGTTAATACCTCGGTCGTCAAAGACATAGGGGAGGCGACCCCTATGACAACCGACGGTGGGGACCCCCAACAATCCAGGCCCCAGCCGGACACCATTTCGGAGACCAATGCGGCTCCGGGATCAGGTGAGCTGCCCCCTTCGAAAGAGGGGGGAGGAGCATCAGCTCCGTCGGCGACCTTCGCTAATCCGGAGGCGCCGAACACTCTAGCGGAAGCACTGCAACGTGCTTCCATCATGGAGGAGCACCGCACCTTGATGAGTGCGGTGGTGGAAAAGGTTCAGTCTGCAAAAAGCGGACTAAACGAAGCCTTCACCAGCCTACTGACAGGCTTTGAGGTATGCGACGTAATGTCCTAAACATTTTTGTTTCATTTAGAGGAATATACCTGTATACAGACAGTAGCCCCTGAGGCTCTGCTCGGTTTGAAAAGAACCGAACAGAGGATCCACATAGTATTCGGGCGTGTTATCATACTACTCTGCTGTTGCAACAGGCTTCCCTGCTGGCGGCCACCGCCCAGGCTGCAGAAGTTTCCGAACTCAATCGGAAGCTTGAAGCGGCCAATGAAGAGCTCGACCGCATCAACAAAGCGGTTCGATGAGGCCCAAGGTATGTGCATGATGCAAAAATTCCTTTTCATGTCAGAAGTGATATGTATGTTGAGAGGTTAACTCACAGGATGCTTTGATTATGAGCATAGTTGGCGCAGCCGAGGTCAAGACCCTCAAAGGCGCCCTCGCCCAGGCCAAGAAGGAAGCCGAGGCGAGCAAGGCAGCCGCTGATAAAGCGGCTGCTGAACTAGAAGCCGAACAAGTTGCCCGCCGCCAACACGAAGCTCGGGTGGCCGAAGTCGAGCAGGAGCTGAAGGATGCCATCAGCAAATGCGAGACATTCGAGCAGAAGACTTCGGCCCAGTCGTCTGAGCCTGCGAAGGCTCTCGATGATGCCAAAGAGGCGCGGAGCGAGTCCCGGAGTGCTCGCGAAGAGATCCGTCAAGCGAGGCAGATAGCGGCTGGTAAGGCCTTTCCTTTGCAGAGTATTTCTGGAGGTCAAAGATATGCTTTGCTCACTCAAGTGTGGAGTTCTCCAGACGCGTTTGCGGATCTCCCAAGGAGTGCCGGTGATGTCGCACAGTTCTTCCGAGCCCAGGAGGGGAACTCGACCGAGAAGCTGTTCTGGTCGCAGTTTCTTGCACCGGAGCACCCGGCGCTCCTGAACGACCAGATGAAGCAGCTGATGGAGCTGCATAGGGTGTCTGGTTTGGCCATGAAGGATCTAATAGTCCACCTTTGGCCCGCCGAACCAATTCCCAGTAGCTACTTCGGTTTGGTGAAGCGGCTCGTCAGCGCGCTGCCTCGGATTGATGCTGTGAAGTGTTCGGCCTGCATAGAAGGTGCCCAGATGTCCTTCGCCCGTGTTAAGATGCAATGGGCAAAGATGAAGGCCACCGATGTGGCGACCGTAGGCCCGCCCGAAGGAAAAGATCATCGGAGGCCGGAGAGATATTTCGACGACGTCCTGGCAGGGGCCCGAATAGTAGAGGGCCAATGTTCTAAGGACGTCATATTTGAGTAGATGTATTCGGGTTGTAAAAACTATGTTATGAACCCGTGCTTGTAATATATCTGTGTATTGCGCCTTTTGTTTCAAGCAATGTTTTCCTCCTGTGCGGCCGTTTATTTCTGAAAGTTGCCAGTCGTCAGCTTCAGCCCCCACGTAAATGCTACGGGGGTGTTCGTAGTGACACGTGACCACACTTTATCCAACGCCTTGGTCCATAAAGGAGGTGTCCGCGAGGTGAACCAGGCAATCAGACTATGCGGCTTTATTCCTTTCACTTAGCCATAGGAGTTTGACGGTGGGGCTAAGTACTAGCCCCTTGTGCGTGCCAGGCTAAATAGCCATTTCCACGCGGCTTGGACGAAGACCAGCCCCTCGTATAACATGGAGTAAATCGCTAACGATTGTAGTATAAGACTAAGTCACCGAATCACCGACCAGCTCTCGCTTTATCATGACAGTCAGTTTTCGTCTTTCTCTACTGAGTTATTTAACCGAACGAACCAGAAATACAATCGAAGTAGTTCTCCCTTTACTACCTTAGCCGAACAAGCAGAACGTAAGGTGGTAAGCACAGGAGCCGGGCAACCCAACTATAGACCAAAGACATGATTCGGAGCCGATGCATATAATGCAATATTCAGGACGCCGAAGAGTACCACATAGTAGTTCGGACTTTAAGATGTGCCGGGCCGGATACAGCCCCCGGTGTTTAAGACTGGACTAAGGCACGTGTGGCAGTCAGTCGTAGGGAGGGAAGACAGTTGATAATATAAAATAGATGAGTACCAAACAAAAGTGGTGATCAACTGCTTCCTTCATGCCCTGATTAATACGTCGAGATGTGTCATTACAGATAATGCCCGAAGGCCAAGGCCATTTTACATGCCGAAAGTTTACACAAGGGAAAGGTTTATACAGGGCTTTTTGAGAAAATAGTGGTTTGAAGGTCCTAATAATGCCCTGCTGCACGTCTGCGCCGTTTCTCCTTGGTTGGAAATCCTTTGAGAGGAGGAGTCGATGGTCGTCTATAAGAAAGGGGAACCTAGAAAGGAGTCCGTGTACAACCGAGAGTAGGTAGGTTTTTAATGAACCTGTGGTAAAAGAGAAAGAAAAGAAAAAGAAAGTTAAGGTCCGAATAGGGTCAAGCCGTACTATAGACCTGTTCTGCAGTATGCCTCCGACGCTGCCCAAGGTATTTTAAGTGCGTAATTATGCACGCGCGGTACGTATGCCGCAACCTTATGGGGCGATCGGCGGAGGCCGAACTGCTATTCAAGCTCTGGATTCACCGAGCTGTCATGCTGTAATGTTGATCGGACTCGCTTGGCGATGTCATGGGTCTTGATGACCGATGAGCTATTGAGGCCGTTCTGTACCTCGGCCGCTAGGGCCGCGGTGTGCTCCTCAGTACGGAGGGAGCGTTCCATATTTCCATTGACTGTGATGATGCCGCGCGGTCCGGGCATTTTGAGCTTCAAATAAGCATAGTGTGGGACTGCATTAAAGCGGGCGAAAGCAGTTCGTCCAAGCAATGCATGATAACCACTGCGGAAAGGGACGATATCGAAGATCAATTCTTCACTGCGAAAGTTATCTGGAGAGCCGAATACCACTTCTAGTGTTAAGGAACCCGTGCAGCGGGCCTCTACGCCAGGTATCACTCCTTTAAAGGTAGTGTTGCAGGCTTGATTCTTAACGGGTCAATACCCATCTTACAGACAGTGTCTTGGTAAATCAAGTTGAGACTGCTGCCGCCGTCCATAAGGACTCTAGAGAGATGGTATCCGTCGATGATGGGATCGAGTACCAGGGCCGCCGAACCTCCGTGACGGATACTGGTTGGGTGGTCCCTACGATCGAAGGTGATCGGACAAGCCGACCAAGGGTTGAATTTCGGGGCGACAGGCTCTATGGCGTAGACGTCCCTCAGTGCGCGCTTGCGCTCCCTCTTGGGGATATGCGTGACATATATCATGTTCACTGTTTTCACCTCGGGGGGAAACTTCTTTTGTCCCCCGGTGTTCGGAGGGCGGGGTTCATCATCGTCCTCGCTTTGAGGTCCTTTCCCCTTATGTTCGGTATTTAATTTACCGGCCTGTTTAAAAACCCAGCAGTTTCTGTTGGTGTGGTTGGCAGGCTTGTCAGGGGTGCCATGGATTTGACAGGGCCTATCCAGTATTTTATCCAAGTTGGACGGGCCGTCTCTATTTCCTTTGAACGGCTTCTTCTGCTGACCGGGTTTAGAGCTGCTGAATCCAGTGTTGACCGCCGTATCCTCGGTTTCTTCATTGTTGTTCCGACGCTTATTTTTGCTGCGTCGTGGCCTTCCTTTGCCGTCCCTGGCCTCAGAGGTGCCAGGGTCGCTAGTACTGTTGCTTCTACGAGCCAACCAGCTATCTTCGCCCGCACAGAAGCGGGTCATGAGTGAAGTGAGAGCTGCCATAGTCTTCGGCTTTTCCTGACCGAGGTGTCGGGCGAGCCTTTCATCGCAGACGCTGTGTTTAAATGCCGCTAAGGCTTCGGCGTCCGGACAGTCGACAATTTGGTTCTTTTTAATTAAGAACCGAGTCCAGAGTTTGCGGGCTGACTCTCCGGGTTGCTGGACTATGTGACTCAGGTCATCAGCGTCCGGTGGCCGGACATAAGTGCCCTGAAAGTTGTCCCGAAAAGCATCCTCTAAATCCTCCCAATTGCCAATGGAGTTCTCTCGGAGGCTATTCAACCAGTGCCGTGCTGGCCCTTTTAGCTTTAGAGGAAGGTATTTAATGGCGTGGAGATCATTGCCGCGAGCCATGTGAATGTGGAGAAGAAAATCTTCAATCCACACAGCCGGATCTGTCGTTCCATCGTATGCCTCGATGTTTACGGGTTTAAACCCTTCTGGAAACTGGTGCTGCATTACCTCGTCGGTAAAGCACATGGGGTGTGCGGCGCCTCTATATCGGGCAACATCACGACGGAGTTCGGATGACATCTGTGTTCGGTTCTCGGCTCGAACTTGGTTATGCTTGTCGCGCCAGGCTTGATGGCCGTCGTCTCGTGTTGGAGCACGTCCCCTTGATCCGTAGGTTGATCTGGTCTAGCTGGTTCTATTGTCCAGGTCCTGACGTAAGTCATACATGTAGGCCAGAGCCGCTGCCTCTTTGCCTCTGCAGCAAGGTGGCGCGGGCTGGTGTTCGGTCTAATTAGCCGCTTTGTCATGTCCACGTGGTGGTCGGTCCGGTTGATCAGCATGATTGTATCTTGACGGTATTGGCTCAAGGGCTTCATCGTCGAATTGTGGTAGTAGCCTGCATTTTGGGTAGCTCTTTGTCAGGCGCTCAAGGCCGTATTCTTCGGCAGCCAGGACCTTGGTCCATCTGTCGTTGAGCGTATCCTGTTCGGCTTGAAGCTGTTGCTGTTTCTTTTTCAGGCTCCTCGCAGTGGCAATGAGCTGCCGCTTGAAGCGTTCTTGTTTGAGGGGTTCCTCTGGCACGATGAAATCTTCGTTACCGAGGCTAACATCCTCCTCGGAGGCCGGTAGATAGTTACTATCTTCCTAATCCTCATGATCGACAAGTTCGTCGAAGTTGACTTGTCCCTCTTCCCTATCATCCGGCTCGAACGCAGGGTTGACGGGGTGGTCGGGGTCTTTGGCATTGTCCAGAGTGTCATTATCTCCGGTGCCGGTGTTGCTGTCCTTCGCCCGACGTGATCGTGAGCGGCGCCGCTGACGCCGGCGCTTTGGTGGATCATCGACGGGCTTGTCCTGATCTGGATCTTGAGTGCCATCGTCATCCTGCTTCTCAGGTGTGTCCACCATGTATACATCATAGGTAGAAGTGGCCGTCCAACGCCCAGTGATAGGTGGGTTTTGACCTGGTTCGGCTCCGGCATCGTCGTCCATACCGTCGATGTCTTCGGAGGCGTAGTCTAGCATGTCAGTTAGATCCTCGATAGTGGCTATTAAGTGGGTGGTGGGTGGGACGTAAAATTCCCTGCTCTCAGCCCCCAGCTTAGGCTGGGCGTAGTTCGGAGGTGATACTTCCGTGATGGCGAGATATCGCATTAGGTCCAGCATTTCATTTAAGAGCGAAAGCAGGACGGGCGTATGATGATCTGCAGAGCTAGGTTCGGTAATAACCACTTGACCGAGCTCAATGGACGCAGACCTCGAGAGTTCGGAGTTGACGTCCAGAGGCGAGTCCGGCTCCCTGATGTTAGGAAGAGTCATGTTTGACTGCGGGTCTGCTGACAATATAGTCGCATCTGGGTCTCCGGCAGGAAGCTCCGTAATGGGAGAGAGTCCGGCGGGGTTTATCCTCCCGTCTTCAGACAGAGTGGTCCGCCCTGGATCTAAGGCCAGGGCAGGTACGAGAGTCGATCCTTGAGTGGAATCTGACGACAGATCCGAAGGGCTTCCTTCATGTGGATGAAGAGCGGCGGCCGAGGCCGAGAACCCTTCGAAGACCAGGTCTCCTCGGATATCCGCGATGTAATTCAAGCTTCCAAACCTGATCTGATGACCAGGGGCGTAGCTGTCGATCTGCTCGAGGTGGCCAGTTGAATTGGCACGCAGAGCGAAGCCGCCAAACACAAAGAGTTGACCAGGGAGAAAAGTCTCCCCGGAAATAGCATCGTCGCTGACGACAAGTTGAGCCATCAATCCTTCTGTCGACGACACAGTGGAACTCTCAATGAAAGCACCAATGTCGGTGTCAAAACCGGCGGATCTCGGGTAGGGGGTCCCGAACTATGCGTCTGAGGATCAATGGTAACAAGGGACGATGGGGACACGATGTTTACCTAGGTTCGGGCCCTCTTTAAGGAGGTAAAACCCTACATCCTGCTTGATTATATTCGATGAGTATAGGGGTTACAAGAGTTGATCCACCTCAAGATCGTAATGGCTAAACCCTAGTTGTCTAGCCTATGAGAATTCTGATAGCCTCCACGGAACATGACCCTCCGGTTTATATACACACCGGAGCGGCCTAGGGTTGTATAGAGTCAGTTTGCAGAAGAAGGAAATAACATATCCGGACATCAAACTTGCCGTCCACGCACGGGATATAGTCTTTAGTTTTATCTTCATGGCCCATCAGTCCGGCCCATATCAAATAGTCCGGACACCCGAGGACCCCCTAATCCAGGACTCCCTCACTCAGCCCGGAGAAGTGTGTTTTTGGGGTCCCATCCGGCAAGCTGCTTGGCTTCCTTGCCTCGCATCGAGGGATCGAGGTTAACCCCGAAAAGATCAAGGCAATTGAAAAGATGCGCCCGCCTCGGACCCTCAAGGAAATGCAAAAGCTGGCAGGTTGTGTGAGCTCCTTGGGGCACTTCATCTCTAAGGTCGGCGAGCGCACCCTCCCCTTCTTCAAGCTGATGAAGAGGAAGGGCCCCTTTGAGTGGACTCCGGAAGCAGAGGCAGCTTTCGGGGACCTCAAGAGATACCTCACGAGCCCACCAGTCATGGTGGCGCCTCGGCCTCGCGAGCCCCTGGTGCTCTACTTGGCGGCCACCCCCCATTCGGCCAGCGCAGCGCTGGTGGCGGTCCGGGAAGGGCGCGCCAGCGCCGACGTGAGGCCACGCGGCCCGCGTGAGGTCGTGCAACTTTTGCCACCTTAGGGCGGCGCCCCTGGGGCCCCCGCCGCTTCACCAACCAGTGAGGCACCCGGGCCCCTTGCGCCCTGAGCAAGGCATGATGCTGTCGACACCTCGCCCCTCGTCAAGCATCCGGTGTACTTCATCAGCACTGTGCTACGGGATGCGCATGCGCTTCCCTATGCAGCAGAAGCCCCTGCTCGCGCTCCTCGTCGCTTCAAGGAAGCTGCGCCATTACTTCCAGGGCCACCCCATCAAGGTTTTCTTCGCATACCCCTTGGAGAATGTGCTCCACAGCCCCAACGCTGCTGGTAGAGTTGCAGAATGGAACATCGAGCTGTAGGTTTTCCAATTGGAGTTCAGCACGACTAGGGTTATCAAGGGGGCGGCCCTCGCCGATTTCACGACGGAGTGGATGGATGCTCACGACTAGGGGCTGGGCGAGGGCCAGTCCCTCGCGCCTGGCGACGAGGCGCCCGATGGCTGGGCCATGCACTTCGACGACGCCTTTGCGCGGCAGGGCGCGGGGGCTGGAGTTGTACTCATCTCATCGACCAAGGACAAGCTCTACTACGCCGTGCAGCTCTGCTTCCAGTGTGGCGAGAAGGTCTCCAACAACATCATGGAATACGAGGGGTTGATCGCCGGACTCAAGGCCGCGGCCGCTCTGGGGGTCAAGCACCTCACTATCAAGGGCGATTCCCAGCTCCTCGTCAACTTTTCCAACAAGGAGTACAAACCAAAGGACGAGCACGTGGAGGCATACCTGGAAGAGGTACGTAAAATTGAAAAGCGTTTCATGGGCTTGGAGTTACAGCATGTTTCGCGTGGCGCGAACAAGGAAGCAGACAACATCGCCAAGAAGGCATCTCGCCATGAGCCTCAGAAGCCTGGCATCTTCGAGGAGTGGCTCTTCAAGCTGTCGGCTGCGCCCCCGACTGCAGGCCCAACGTTGCTCCGGGAAGAGCCACCATCGGCGCCACCCTCGGGGGCCCCAGCCTGCGGCCCGACCTCGGGAGCCCAACTGCTCCTAGCGCTGGAACCTCAGGCAGGCTGCTGGACCGAGGAGTTCAAGGCATACTTGCTCCGTGGCGCCTTGCCAGAGAAGGAGGAGGATGCGGAAAGTGTGGCTCGCCAGGCCACTACTTATTGCTTGCAGGACGGCGAGTTGTACCGCAGAGGCCCCAACGACGTCTCGCTGCGGTGCATATCCGAGGAATAGGGGCGCGAGCTATTGGCCGACATCCACGGTGGAGATTGCGGGCACCACTCCTCGCCGCACACCCTCGTGGGGAAGGTGTTCTGCAGCGGGTTCTATTGGCCTACGGCGCTCCACGACACCACCGAGCTGGTCCGATCCTGCGAGGCCTGCCAATTCCATGCCAAGAAGATTCATCAGCCTGCACAAGGGCTCCAGATGGGCGGTTCTCAAAAAATAACCTGTTTACTGGTACAACTCACATCCTTGTTTACTTGTACAATTTTTTTTAGATTTTTTCGAAAATGAAATTTTCGAATCTTGAATTTTTCAAAAATTCAGCCTACATGGACTCCGAGATCCAAAACACCACTCTCCTATTTATCGCCTTTTGCATCTGATCTGCCACCATTTATCCTATGTCGCTCTCATGGCCCTTCGCGGTCTGGGGGCTGGACATACTGTGCCCGTTCCCTTGGGCGGCCGACGGCTACCGCTACCTCTACGTCGCCATCGACAAGTTCACCAAGGGGGCGAAGGTGGAGCCCGTGCGCACCATCCTCGCCGGCTCGGCCGTCAAGTTCATCAAGGGCCTCGTGAGCCGATTCGGTGTCCCTAACCGCATCATTACTGACAATGGCTCCTAGTTCACAAGCAATATCTTCAGGACATATTGTGCTAACCTTGGAACACAGATATGCTGCGCTTCGGTGGTGCACCCGCGGAGCAACGGCCAGGCTGAGCGCGCCAACACGGAGGTCTTGAGGGGCCTCAAGACCAGGAGCTTCAAGAAGAAGCTTGAGGCCTGTGGCAGGGGTTGGCTCGACGAGTTGCACTTTGTGTTGTGGTCCGTCCGCACCACTGCGACTAAGCCCACTGGCGAGACCCCGTTCTTCCTCGTCTACGGGGTTGAGGCAATCATCCCGCACGAAATCAAGCATCATTCCCCGCGGGCTTGCCATTCAACGAGGCGTGTCAGGATGTCTCGCGGGGAACCGATCTTGTGCTCGGAGAGGAGCCCCGCCGTCAAGCCTCTCTCCCCGCTGCAAGGTACCAGCAGGCGCTGCGGCGCTACCACTGCCGCAATATCCGCCCCCGGACACTCTAAGTCGGAGACCTCGTCCTGAGGCGGGTCCTCTCCAGGGAGGGCCTCCACAAGCTCTCGCCCATGTGGGAGGGCCCGTTCAGGGTGACCCACGTCTCCAGGCCTGGCGCCGCACGCCTGGAGACGGAGGACGGGGTCCCCGTCCAGAATCCTTGGAACATCCAGCATCTCTGCAAGTTCTACCCGTGACACTCTCACGTAATAATGAGTGGGGCTGTACACGCCCCGGAGTCTCCCGGTGTGCCATCTCGCGGCCTCACGGGAGCTCCCACCCACGCCCAAGTGGAAGCCCCATGCTCCGCGCTGGCGGACGAAACGGTCGAACAGCGACTATGCCGACGCCCAAGTGGAGGCCCCATGCTCCGCGCTGGTGGGAAGACTAGTATAAGCGCCAGACGCGGCTGTTTTTTTTCGTCCTCTCTTGTAACCAAATTTGCCACTTCTAGAACTGAAAATTGAAGTTTTTCTTCCTTATTCAAAGAGGGTCGGGGTTTTTCTCCTTGCGGTGTTTCTTTCCTGAATTTCCTCCTCATGGACAGCTGCATCTGCTTGTTGCCCCCTCCCGTGTGACCCACGAGTGGGGGCTGGGAACGGTGTTTATGCTTGAGCCAGCCCCAGCGGCGTTGAGGGCCCAGGCCACAACAGCCACGGGTCCGCCCGTGCGCACACCTCGCCAAGACCTTGGCGTCTAAGTCCTCGCGCGACGCTCTCGAGCGAGCCAATAGGCATGTGTTGCCTTTGGACCTTGGCCTTAGGATCGCTCGTCTCCTGGTCTTACCCGGGCATCGCGACCCGGCGCACCAGCAATGATCGACCCTTGCTTGGGGGCTCTAGATGCAGGATGAGCACCAAGGAAAGGTGGCCTGGGAAGGCATGGTGACGGAGGCCCCAAACCCTCGCGAGCCCCCCCGGGGCCTCACGAGCCTCCAGAGCCATCCTGCTCGTGAGGAGGAGGCCCCCCCAGCAGGCCCCATCGACTACCTCAATGCTCCAGCAACATCATTGCCGGAACAAGAAGCATACATAGGATCAAAACCTCCGGAGAAGCGCGCCCCCCATAATGCAGGAACCCGCCAGGGGCCACGAGTGCACCAAGCTAAGTTATCCTAATCGTGCCAGGCAGGAACCTTTCAATGCCAATATAATTCAAGAACATGAGCAGGAAACACCAACATAAAGGCGCAAGCGCCGCAGTTCATTACACGCCCCCGCGGGGCTATTCGCGATTCTTGATGCAGGAAATAAAAACAAAAGAAGCAGCCTCCCGAGGGCCGCTGCTCCTGAAGCCTGACTTTGGCACCGCCCATGTTCAGTCGGAGTCCTCCTCCTCCTTGATAGGGGCACGATGGCGCGACGGCTCATCGTCCTTCTTGACCCGGGCGTGGCGACGTGGTGGCTCGTCGTAGTCGTCGTTGCTCGAGCTCCCTTCGGAGGAGGTGCAGCAGCTGCTGGAGGCGTCGCGGCCATCGCCAAGGGCAAGTTCATCGCCGAGGACGTCTCCGCCGCGATGGCCATCGTCGTCAGAGAGGTGGTTGCCGGCGCTGCTGTCGCCCTCTGGGCAGCACCCCAGGCGCCTGCCGTCTTCCCCGAAGACCTTGACGAAGAGCGCCGTCGCCCCGTCGTACTTGAAGTTGAGGGTGTGCCTCCCGTGCAAGCCGCGGGTGTGGGCGAACGTCTGCCACCCATGGGTCAGGAGCACGTAGCCCGCATGGGTGACCTCGACCTCCGCCCACGAGGACCTGTTGCAGCAGTCGTCGGGCTGCAGCCACAGGCCAACGGGTCCTCCAGCCGGTAGCTCCTCCGCGAAGGAGCGTGGAAGCTGGATCCAGGTGTGGGGTGGACCCTCCGTCCATACAACAAACTCACGGGCCATGTCATTCGAGTGGGCCCGCGGGTGAGGTGGCTGGACGGCCGCCGTGTGCCTCTCCCTTGGCCGTGGCCACCTCCGCGGGAAGGGTTCTTCCCGTGGCTGCCGGAGCCGGTGCGGACCGCCAGTGGAGGGCGCTCGCGCCCCCGGGACAATGCTGCTGGCATAACCGAGGACTTGCGAGGGCGGCCGCGCCCTCTCTTGGGCGGTGGCGGATCCGGTCCTTCCTGGGGAGCCTTGCCCTTCTCCTCGGCGGTGAACCTCCTCACTGGTACCATGGTCGCTGCGGTGGAGATTGGGAGCGAACGGGCGAGAAGACAGAGATGGGATGGGGCTCTGCTCCCTCGCCTTCTTATAGGCAATTAGAGGAGGCTAACCGACGCCTTTTTCACCTTCATGCGATGATGGCTCCGCAGCGTGCGCCAGGCTTTCTGTGAGCCTAGGAAGTTGCCGAGGCAACGTGGGGAAGTGGAGGCGTTCGCATCCCGTCGTGCGCCACGCGTCAAGCCTGGCCCGCAGGCGATTGGGGCCAACGGCGCTTCGCCCTTCGCTCCTTGCCTTCGCTTCGAAGCCAGGCTGGGCGCGCCTTGGTCCCGGGGGCTACTGTCGGCATTCTGGGATCGGGGGTACCCAAACTTGCCTGCCTGCGGCCCAGCACGTGACTTCGTCGATGGCCCGGTACGGCCCAGCTACAAGACTACACAAGCAAGACCCTGATATGTCTCCAACGTATCTATAATTTTTTATTGTTCCATGCTATTATATTATCTGTTTTGGATGTTTTATATGTATTAATATGCTATTTTATATCATTTTTGGGACTAACTTATTAACCCAGAGCCCAGTGCTAGTTTCTGTTTATTCCTTGTTTTTGAGTTTTACAGAAAAGGAATATCAAACGGAGTCCAAACGGAATAAAACTTTACAATGATTTTTCTTGGACTAGAAGACATCCACGGAGCTTGGAGAGTAAGGCAGGAGATGGTCGAAGAGGCCACAAGCCTGCTAGGCGCGCTCTTGGGTGGGGGGCGCCCTGAGGGCTTGTGGGCCCCTAGGGTGTCTCCTAACCTAATCTTTGGCCTATAAATTCCCAAATAATCCCAAACCACCAGAAGCGTCCACCAAAATACTTTTCCGCTGCCGTAACCTTCTCTTCCCGTGATATCCCATCTCGGGGCCTTTTCCGGTGATCTGCCGGAGGGAGATTTGATCACGGAGGGCTTCTACATCAACCCTATTGCCCTTCTGATGATGTGTGAGTAGTTTACCATAGACCTACGGGTCCATAGCTAGTAGCTAGATGGCTTCTTCTCTCTCTTTGATCTTTAATACAATGTTCTCCTCGATGTTCTTGGAGATCTATTCGATGTAATACTTTTTTGCGGTGTGTTTGTTGAGATCGATGAATTGTGGATTTATGATCAGCTTATCTATGAATATTATTTGAGTCTTCTCTGAACTCTTTTATGCATGATTAAGATATCTTTGTATTTCCCTTCGAACTATCGGTTTGGTTTGGCCAACTAGATTGGTTTTTCTTGCAATGGGAGAGGTGCTTAGTTTTGGGTTCAATCTTGCGGTGTCCTCACCCAGTGACATAGTAGGGGTAGCGAGGCACGTATTGTATTGTTGCCATCAAGGATAAAAAGACGGGGTTTTCATCATATTGCTTGAGTTTATCCCTCTACATCATGTCATCTTGCCTAAGGCGTTACTCCGTTCTTATGAACTTAATACTCTAGATGCATGCTGGATAGTGGTCGATGTGTGGAGTAATAGTAGTAGATGCAGGCAGGAGTCGGTCTACTTTTCACGGACATGATGCCTATATTCATGATCATTGCCTTAGATATCGTCATAACTTTGCGCTTTTCTATCAATTGTTCAACAGTAATTCGCTTACCCACCGTATGCTCTCTTCAAGAGAGAAGCCTCTAGTGAAACCTATGGCCCCCGGGTCTATTTTCCATCCTATATTTTCAGATCTATAAACCAAAATACCCAAAAATACCTTGCTGCAATTTATTTACTTTTATTTGTTTTATGTTTTAGTAATCTTTTATATCTATCTCTATCAGATCTCATCCTTGCAAGTGACCGTGGAGGGATTGACAACCCCTTTATCGCGTTGGGTGCAAGTGTTTGATTGTTTGTGCAGGTGCATAGATTGGAGACTTGCTTGTACCTCCTATTGGATTGATACCTTGGTTCTCAAACTGAGGGAAATACTTATCTCTACTTTGCTGCATCACCCTTTCCTCTTCAAGGGAAAAACCAACGCAAGCTCAAGAAGTAGCAAGAAGAATTTCTGGCGCCGTTGCCGGGGAGGTTCTACATCAAGCCTACCAAGTACCCATCATAAACTCTCATCTCTTGCATTACATTATTTTCCATTCGCCTCTCGTTTTCCTCTCCCCTACTTCTAAAATGCTTTCAGAGAGCCACAAAAATATTTGCCTTCTTTCCGTTTGCCTCTATGTCTTACTTGGTTTGTTTGCTTGATCGCTTGGCATAATTGTGTATTTATTTGATTACAGAAACAAAAAAATTTATGGATCCTCATCCACTTGCTAATCTTTTTAAGAGATCCAATTATGATGAACCAATTGCTAGTGAGTTGTGTGCACTAGATTATCTTTATGAAGTTTTGCTTAAAATTCATGAATCTGAAAATTGTGACGAAGAAATTTATGAAGTGATTCATGATAGCTCCTTGAATAAAAATCATGATTGCAATGATGTTATTATCAATCCTATTAATGTCAATTGTGCTAATAATATGCAAAACCCTAAGCTTGGGATGCTAATTTCGATATGTCCACTACATATTGCAATGATCATGATTGGGGTGATTCTTCTTATGATCTTAAAAATTTATTTAAGCCTCATGATGAATATGTTAGTGATAATAATGTTTGCATTAATATTGAAAGTGGGCTTGGAGAGGTCATGACTTTATTTGATGATAATCCCACTATTTTGGAAGAGTGTCAACTTTGCATGCATGTGGACCGTGTAGAGAATATATTATGTGATAGATATATTGTTGAATTTAAATATGATCCCACATGTAATTATTATTAGAGAGGGAAATATGGTTGTAGAAATTTTCATGTTACTAAATTACCTCTCATTATGTTGAGATTGCTATTGTTTCTTTCTTCTTCCTTGCATATGCTAGTTTTTGCTTGTCTTAATAAATATTTTCCCTATAAAATGCCTATGCATAGGAAGTATGTTAGAATTAAACTTGTTTCTCACATGCTATATTATGCTCTCTTTGTGCTTCAATTTTTTGTCTTTCATGCGAGCATCATTAAAATTATCAATGCCTAGCTAAAAGGCTTTATAGAAAAGCGCTTGTTGGGAGACAACCCAATATTTTTGTTTTCTGTTTTTATGAAAATACACATTATTACCTCTGTATTAATTGTGTTTTGGTGTTTTAATTAGTGTTTGAGCCAAGTAAGACCTTTGGGATGGCTTATGGTGATAGTTGGTTTGATCCTGCTGAAAAACAGAAACTTTTGCGTCCAATTGCACAATTTTAATAATTCACAGAGGCGATGAAAAACTCTGAATTTTTTACACAATGGTAATATGCATATTTCCTATGTTTTACTAATTTTTAATAATTTTTAAAGTCACATAAGTATAAGTAATATTCGGATCTTCACAGACTGTTCTGTTTTTGACAGATTCTGTTTTCTATGTGTTGTTTGCTTATTTTGATGAATCTATGGGTAGTATCGGGGGGTATGAACCATGGAGAAGTTGGAATACAGTAGATATAACACCAATATAAATTAAGAATTAGTTCACAACAGTACCTAAAGTGGTGATTTATTTTATTATACTAACGGAGCTTATGAGTTTTCTGTTGAGTTTTGTGTTGTGAAGTTTTCAAGTTTTGGGTAAAGATTTGATGGACAACGGAATAAGGAGTGGCAAGATCCTAAGCTTGGGGATGATCAAGGCACCCCAAGGTAATATTCAAGGACAACCAAGCATCTAAGCTTGGGGATTCCCGGGATGGCATCCCCTCTTTTGTCTTCAATCCATCGATAAATTTACTTGAGGCTTTATTTTTATTCACCACATGATATGTGTTTTGCTTGGAGCATCTTGTATGATATGAGTCTTTGCTTTTTAGTTTGCCACAATCATCCTTGCTGTACACACCTTTTGATAGGGACACACATTAATCGTGAATTTATTAGAATACTCTATGTGCTTCACTTATATCTTTTGAGCTAGGCAATTTGCTCTAGTGCTTCACTTATATCTTTTTAGAGAACGGCGGTGGCTTTATTTTATAGAAATTGTTGAACTATCATGCTTCACTTATATTATTTTGAGAGACTCTAAACAGCATGGTAATTTGCTTAGGTTATGAATTTAGTCCTAATATGATGGGCATCCAAGAGGGATATAATAAAAACTTTCATATAAAGAGCATTGAATAGATGAGAAGTTTGATTCCTTGCACTTGTTTTAAGATATAAAGATGGTGATATTAGAGTCATGCTAGTGAGTAATTGTGGATTGGTAGAAATACTTGTGTTCAAGTTTGTGATTCCCGTAGCATGCACGTATGGTGAACCGTTATGTGATGAAGTCGGAGCATGATTTATTTTTTGATTGTCTTCCTTATGAGTGGCGGTCGGGGACGAGCGATGGTCTTTTCCTACCAATCTATCCCCCTAGGAGCATGCATGTAGTACTTTCTTTTTATAGCTAATAAATTTTTGCAATAAGTATGTGAGTTCTTTATGACTAATGTTGAGTCCATGGATTATACGAACTCTCACCCTTCCACCATTGCAAGCCTCTCTAGTACCGCGCAACTTTCACCGGTGCACTAAACCCACCATTTACCCTTCCTCAAAACAGCCACCATACCTACCTATTATGGCATTTCCATAGCCATTATGTGATATATTGCCATGCAACTTCCACCGTTCCATTTAATTATGACACGCACCATCATTGTCATATTGATTTGCATGATCATGTAGTTGGCATAGTATTTGTGGCAAAGCCACCGTTCATATTTTTTATACATGTCACTCTTGATCATAGCACATCCCGGTACACCGCCGGAGCCATTCATATAGAGTCATATCTTGTTCTAGAATCGAGTTGTAATTCTTGAGTTGTAAGTAAATAAAAGTGTGATGATCATCATTATTAGAGTATTGTCCCATGTGAGGAAAGGATGATGGAGGCTATGATTCCCCCACAAGTCGGGATGAGGCTCCAGACGAAAAAAAGGGAAAACAAGGAGAGAAAAAAAAGAAAAAAATGAAAAAATGAGAGAAAAAGAGAGAAGGCACAATGTTACTATCCTTTTTCCACACTTGCGCTTCAAAGTAGCACCATGATCTTCATGATAGAGAGTCTCCTATTTTGTCATTTTCATATACTAGTGGGAATTTTTCATTATAAGAACTTGGCTTGTATATTCCAATGATGGGCTTCCTCAAATTGCGCTAGGTCTTCGTGAGCAAGCGAGTTGGATGCACACCCACTTAGTTTCTTTTTGAGCTTTCATACACTTATAGCTCTAGTGCATCCGTTGCATGGCAATCCATACTCACTTGCATCGATATCAATTGATGGGCATCTCCATAGCCTATTAATTTGCCTAGTTAATGTGAGACTATCTCCTTCTTTTTGTCTTCTCCACAACCACCATATTCTATTCCACCCATAGTGCTATATCCATGGCTCACGCTCATGTATTACGTGAAAGTTGAAAAAGTTTGAGAACACCAAAAGTATGAAACAACTGCTTGGCTTGTCATCCGGCTGTGCATGATGAAATACTTTGTGTGATGAAGATGGAGCAAAGCCAGACTATATGATTTTGTAGGAATAACTTTCTTTGGCCACCCCTCAAAAAAAAACTTTCTTTGGCCATATTATTTTGAGAAGACATGATTGCTTTATTAGTATGCTTGAAGTATTTTTTTATGTCAATATTAAACTTTTGTTTTGAATCTTATGGATATGAATATTCATGCCACAATAAAGAAGATTACATTGATAAATTTGTTAGGTAGCATTCCAGATCAAAAATTCTGTTTTTATAATTTACCTACTCGAGGACGAGCAGGGATTAAGCTTGGGGATGCTTGATACGTCTCCAATGTATCTATAATTTTTGATTCTTCCATGCTATTATATTATCTGTTTTGGATGTTTTATATGTATTAATATGCTATTTTATATTATTTTTGGGACTAACTTATTAACCCAGAGCCCAGTGCCAGTTTCTGTTTTTTCCTTGTTTTTGAGTTTTACAGAAAAGGAATATCAAACGGATTCCAAACGGAATAAAACTTTACGATGATTTTTCTTGGACCAGAAGACATCCACGGAGCTTGAAGAGGAAGGCAGGAGATGGTCGAGGAGGCCACAAGCCTGCTAGGCGCGCTCTTGGGTGGGGGCGCCCTGAGGGCTTGTGGGCCCCTCGGGGGTCTCCTAACCCTAATCTTTGGCCTATAAATTCCCAAATATTCCCAAACCACCAGAAGCGTCCACCAAAATACTTTTTCGTCGCCGTAACCTTCTGTACCCGTGAGATCCCATCTTGGGGCCTTTTTCGGCGATCTGTCGGAGGGAGATTCGATCACGGAGGGCTTCTACATCAACCCTATTGCCCTTCCGATGATGTGTGAGTAATTTACCACAGACCTACGGGTCCATAGCTAGTAGCTAGATGACTTCTTCTCTCACTTTGATCTTCAATACAATGTTCTCCTCGATGTTCTTGAAGATCTATTCGGTGTAATACTTTTTTGCGGTGTGTTTGTTGAGATCGATGAATTGTGGATTTATGATTAGCTTATCTATGAATATTATCTGAGTCTTCTCTGAACTCTTTTATGCATGATTAAGATATCTTTGTATTTCTCTTCGAACTATCGGTTTGGTTTGGCCAACTAGATTGGTTTTTCTTGCAATGGGAGAGGTGCTTAGTTTTGGGTTCAATCTTGAGGTGTCCTCACCCAGTGACGTAGTAGGGGTAGCGAGGCACGTATTGTATTGTTGCCATCAAGGATAATAAGATGGGGTTTTCATCATATTGCTTGAGTTTATCCCGCTACATCATGTCATCTTGCTTAAGGCGTTACTCCGTTCTTATGAACTTAATACTCTAGATGCATGCTGGATAGCGGTCGATGTGTGGAGTAATAGTAGTAGATGCAGGCAGGAGTCGGTCTACTTGTCACGGACGTGATGCCTATATTCATGATCAATGCCTTAGATATCATCATAACTTTGCACTTTTCTATAAATTGCTCAACAGTAATTTGTTTACCCACCGTATGCTTTCTTCAAGAGAGAAGCCTCTTGTGAAACCTAGGGCCCCCGGGTCTATTTTCCATCATATATTTTCAGATCTATAAACAAAAAAACCCAAAAATACCTTGCTGCAATTTATTTACTTTTATTTTGTTTTATGTTTTAGTAATCTTTTATATCTATCTCTATCAGATCTCATCCTTGCAAGTGACCGTGAAGGGATTGACAACCCCCTTATCGCGTTGGGTGCAAGTGTTTGATTGTTTGTGCAGGTGCATAGATTGGAGACTTGCGTGTACCTCCTACTGGATTGATATCTTGGTTCTCAAACATGAGGGAAATACTTATCTCTACTTTGCTGCATCACCCTTTCCTCTTCAAGGGAAAAATCAATGCAAGCTCAAGAAGTAGCAGACCCTCGCGAGGGCCCCTCGGCCTCGCGAGGCGAACGATGCCAAGACCTCCCGAGGAGCAGCTTCTCGAGCCAGCCTTCCGAGGAGCAGAGCTCTCTATGCAGGTATCCAGCCTCACGAGGCTCGTGATGACGTGAGCTGTGACGACCAAGGCCAGGCGGGCGCCAACGGGCGCAGAGGGGATAGTTTCCTCTTTGGTGCTAAGGGAGCAAGGACAGGCGCGGGTTCCCGAGGAAGCCCCCAAAGGTTTTCATTCTGGTGCAACGAGACCAAGATCACGAGCTCGACAGGACGGATGTCACCACCGAGCCCATCACTGCGTCATGGCCAGAAGCTTTGTAGGCGAAGACCTCCTTTTGTCAGGATAAGATGTACCTCTTGTCCCCTTTCAGAATTGGCCGTTGTGGAATCCGTTCCCACCTAAGCTATGAGGGAAGAGGACCAAGGCCACTATAAATATAGGCTAGTCTCCACGGTAGAGGGGGATCGACTAAACCCCATCCTCTGAGCCCTCGCGATGCAGCTCATCCACTGTACTAGTTCATCCTCAGCCTCCTCGTGAGGCCAATCCACCACAAAGCAGGAGTAGGGTTTTACACCGCAAGGTGGCCCGAACCTGGGTAAACCTCCGTGTCCATCCCTTCTCTCTGTTCACGCGTACTCGATGAGATCAGGCCATGTAGGTGGCGAGCAGAGCGTCGTCGTGAAGCGAGATCCCTCGTACACGCCCGAGAGTTCAAACCTAGTTTGGGTCCGCGGAGCCCCGATTCCGACAGAGGGTTCCGGTGATAATGGCTCCGCCAAGAACGCTAAGACTGAGAGCTCCGACAAGGAGGTTGCCGGGTGCGCCTCGTGTCAAGCCTTGGTGGCCGACAAGACGGAGGGCTCTGACATGCAGTACTGTAAGATCCACCACACCAAGGGCCATGACCTCCAGAACTTCCAGCAAGTCGAGCAGCTTGCCGAAAAGCAGAAAGTTGAGTATGAGAAATGAGACAAGGAGAAAGCCCAAGATGGTACTGGTGGGTCTGGCAAGAAGCGTGGAGGCCGAGGAGGCTGCCGCGGCAAGGCCAAGCAGTAGAAGGAGAAACCTGCTAGAGGCCGAGAGAAGAAAGAAGGAGAGGATGATGATGAGGACGAAGAATATGATGACGAGTCCAGTGAGAAAGATTTTCAGAAAGCCACAGAAGCCATGTGCATTGATGGAGGTGCATCTTTGCACTCTTCTCACCGCCAACTCAAGCAGTGGGCGTGTGGGATCAATGCAACAGAACTAGCAGTAGGTGCCCAGAAGCCTTTGAAATGGTCCAACACGCCCATCATTTTTTACGCTGAGAACCACCCTGATCGCTCAACTGCAGTCGGGTGCTTGCCGTTGTTGGTTTCACCAACAATATGCAACCTTAAGGTGACAAAGATGTTGGTTGATGGTGGGGCTGGTCTGAACTTGATTTCACCAGATGTAATCAAGATACTGCAGATTCCTGATGAAGATATCAAGTAGGCAGGTACATTCCAAGGGATCAACCCAGGAAGGAGTCAGCCGAAGGGAAAGATCACGCTGCCAGTCACATTTGGCAGTGAGTTGAATTACAGGACAAAGAAGATAGTCTTCGACGTCGTCAAGATTCCATTGCCTTATAATGAAATCTTTGGCCGCCCAGCCTTGGCAAAATTCATGGCAGCATCCCATTATGCTTACAATACTTTGAAGATGCCAGGGCCGATGAGCGTCATCACCATTCACTCAGACAAAAAGGACGCGCTCATTTGCACTGATCAACTCTACCGGGAGGCAGTTGCAGCGTCTATCGCCAAGGCAAATGCTCCTGCCAGCAAAGCTCCTGGGCGGAAGAAGAGGAAGAGGAAGACCGTCAAGACCTCTGGCGAGGACTCCGGCAAGTGCCCCTCTTGGGAGTACCGCACTGCTGTTGAGGACTTACCTGAGAGCTCTGCCGACAAGAGCAAAAAGTCGAAAGCAGCTCCGCCAGCAACCAAGAAGGTGTCTGCGAGGGAGCATGACACAGAGGGCACTTTCACTTTCACCATAAGTGCCGCCCTTGATGCTAAATAGGAAAGCGCGCTCATTGCCCTCCTGTGGGCGAATGTTGATGTGTTTGGATGGCAACCATCTGACATCCCCAGTGTTCCCAGGGAGGTAATTGAGCACCACCTTGCCGTCTGCCCCCATGCGCGACCCGTCAAGCAGAAGGTGAGGAAGCAAACTTTGGAACGGCAATAGTTTATTACCGAAGAAATCAAGAAGTTGGAAGCGGCAGGTCTAGTCAGAGGAGTCCTTCATCCGACATGGTTGGCCCATCCAGTTGTTGTGCGTAAAGCAAATGGGAAATGGAGGCTTTGTATTGATTATACTAATATAAATAAAGCTTGTCCAACAGATCATTTCCCTTTGTCGCGCATCAACCAGATTCTTGACTCCACAGCAGGATGTGACTTGTTGTCTTCCCTTGATGCCTACTCTGGGTATCATCAGATTTTCATGTCAAAAGAAGATGAAGCGAAGACCGCATTTATCACTGCATGTGGCACGTATTGTTTCATACGTATGCCTTTCAGATTGAAAAGTGTCAGTTCAATATTTGCAAGGGCAGTCCAGATTGGATTTGAGCCCCAGCTGCACAGAAATATGGAAGCATATATGGATGATATAGTGGTCAAAACCAAGGACAGAGCAACACTAATGCAAGATTTAGAAGAGATATTTGCTAATCTGCGCAAGATTAATCTGAAGCGCAACCCCGAGAAGTGTGTGTTTGGAGTTCCATCCGGCAAGATTCTCGGGTTCTTTGTTTCTCAATGTGGAATTGAAGCGAATCCCGACAAGATTACAGCAATTGAGCAGATTGAAGCACCAAAGCGCGCCAAGGATGTGTGCCGCCTTGCCGGATGCATTGTTGCATTAAGCAGGTTCATCTCCAAATCTGCTAAGCGCGCACTGCCGTGTTTCAAATTTTTGAAAAAGGCAGGTCCAATGAAAGGGACTCAGGAAGCGGAGGCCGCGCTGCAAGATTTGAAGAACTACTGATCCTCTGCACCAACACTAGTTGCGCCAAAGCCACAAGAGCCGTTGCTGCTATATTTGGCGGCAACAAATCAAGTGGTTAGTGTTGCACTGGTGGCTGAGAGGGAAGCTGAGGATGAAGAAGTAGTAGTTGCAGACCCGTCAAGCGACAAGCTGGAATCATCTCTGGCAAGTCTTGGTGCCGACAAGTCAAGTGCAGATCAAGCAAATGGATCAGAATAGCGAGAAGTGCAGAAGAAGAAGAAGAAGCTGGTGCAATGTCTAGTTTATTATGTTAGCTCTCTTCTTCAGGGAGCTAGGTCAAGATATTCTGGCATGCAAAAATTGCTTTTCGGCCTTCTCATGGCCTCGTGGAAGCTACACCACGACTTCCAAGCACACCAAATTACCGTCGTCACTCGCTTTCCAATACAAAGGATTTTGAGAAATCCAGATGCCACCGGCAGGATTGTGGAGTGGGCGTTGGAATTGTCAAGCTTTGATTTTAAGTTTGAAAGCACTTCAATGATTCAAAGCAGAGCCTTGGCGGAGTTCATTGCAGAGTGGACGCCAACTCCAGACGAAGAAATACAAGAGATTTCTCCCCCCGGCAAGGAAACAGAGAAGGACTGGATTATGTATTTTGACGAAGCTTTCTCGCTGCAAGGCACCGGTGCTGGAGTGCTACTTATCGCACCCACCGGAGAGCACCTCAAGTATGTGATTCAGAAGCATTTCCCCAGGGAGAAAGCAACAAACAACACTGATGAGTATGAAGGACTGCTTGCCGGTCTCAGGATCATGGCAGACCTTGGAATTAGAAAGCTTATCATCAAAGGCGACTCGCAGTTGGTTGTGAAACAAGTGAACAAGGATTATTAGAGCCCATTGATGGAAGCATATGTAGATGAGGTGAGGAAATTGGAAGAGCACTTTGACAGATTGCAAATAGAGCACATTCCTCATGCGGAGAATAGCATAGTTGACGATCTGTCAAAGCGTGCCGCCATGAAGCTACCTATGGAACCAGGGACCTTCATGCTCCACTTGAATCAACCATCTGTTATCCCATCAACAGGACAGAGCAAAAGAAGAAAGTTGAACACCGGCAAGTATTTTCCGACAGAGCTTCTAGAAGCCATCGGCAAGAAAGTTTTCGGGGGCAACGTCAAGCTTGTCGGTGAGCAGCAGGCTCCGGCAGGATCTCAAAGTCCTTGCCGTTGAGACAAGCGCTCCCACAGCTTAGTATATGCCTTTAGTCCTTGTTGTCGGGCCACAAACACCGGCATGGGCACGACAGATCATCCAATTCCTTCAAATAGCAGAACTTCCCGAAGATCAAGAAGTAGCTGAAAGAGTAGCCCACCAGTCTAGTATGTACCAGTTCGTGGGTAACGATCTATATAGAAATAGACCAAATGGAGTGAAATTGAAGTGTATTTACCGAAAAGATGGACAGAAGCTGTTGGCGGAGATACATGGGGGCATATATTGCTCTCACATAGGATCAAGAGCCCTTGTCGGCAAAGCTTTCCGGCAAGGTTTCTATTGGCCCACTGCCCTCCAGGATGCAATTGAGCTAGTAACCAAATGTGAAGTATGCCAGTTTATTCGAAGAACATACATCAGCCAACCCAAGCTCTTCAAACCATCCCTCTTTCTTGGCCCTTCTCGACTTGGGGGCTCGACATACCAGGTCCCTTTCCTCGTGATGTCGGGGGCTTTGAGTACTTGTACGTTGCGATCGACAAGTTCACAAAGTGGCCGAAAATGGAACCAGTGAGAAAGGACTTTTTTCAAAGTAGTCAGCCGCCAAGTTTTGGAGTGCCCAACAGGGTCATCACTGACAATGGTACATAGCTCACGAGCTGCACCTTCATGCAATACATCCAAGACCTTGGCGGTAAGATTTGCTTTGCCTCAGTTGCTCATCCAAGGAGCAACAAAGCAACGGTCAAGCGGAGAGAGCAAATGTTGAAGTGCTGCGTGGGCTCAAGAAGAGAACTTTCAACAAACTGCACAAGTGCGGGAGACGCTGGATTGATGAGTTGCCGACGGTTCTTTGGTCACTCAGGACGGCACCAAATCGATCTACTAGCCAGACACCCTTCTCCCTAGTCTATGGTGTAGAAGCGGTGCTCCCCACAGAAATCATATACGGGTCACCTCGAGTGCTCGCTTACGATGATCTTGAGCAAGAGGCATCAAGATGACGCAACGGTCCTCGAGGAAGATCGTCTTTGCGCTGTTGTGCGAGCTGCACGCTACCAGCAAGATTTGCGCCGCTATCATAGCCGCAAAGTTCATGCCCAAAGCCTTGAGGAGGGTGACCTTGTTCTTCATCGGATCCAGTCCGCCAAGAATTCAAACAAGTTGACGCCAAAGTGGGAAGGCCCTTATCGGGTAGTACGAGTCACTAGGCCTGGCGCAGTCCGCCTAGAGACAGAAGATGGCACCCCAGTACACAATTCATGGAACACAGAGCATCTTCGCAAGTTCTACCCATGAGGCGCAGTTGTCGGGTCTTTCGGCAACCACGTTTTGTACAAGTTTGCCGATGAAGCATGTAATCCTTTATACAAAGCCAGACGCAAATCCTGTGTGTAGTGAAATAAAGCTATGTGTTTCACAACTCTTGCCAATTCACATGTTAAATTATACATGCTTGTATGAGATGTTGTATTACATTTGCTTTGTATGGATGTTGATGAACTGTCAAGGTTCCATATCTCTATTTTCTCATCTTTCTTTTTCTCAAAGGACAGAAGGTTGCCTCGCGTGCAAGTTTGCCAGGGGGAGTGATGGTATGGATACCGACAAGACACGTTCGAGTTAACATTCTACGACAGGAAGTACAACAAAGAAAAGCTAAGTTAAAAAACTTTCAAACAAATTCTTTATTGTAGAGCTATTCTCCCTTGAACGTTTTGGCTTTTTATTGAAAACCTGCATGTGAAGGAACCTTGTCATGATCGATTGTGCCCTTACTTTGTTTCGAGTCTACTCAGCAATTTAAGTTGCTGCACTATGATCGCCAAGTTACCTTGCCGGCAACAGCATTTCCAGCAGACTGCTAAGGACCTGTTCCTCAAGCGCTCGTGGCAATTGTGCGCACCAGCAAGTTCCAGAACAGCGTAGGGTATAAAACATGCAAAAACAAAATTGGACAATGGAAGTAGCAGACATTCCATCCAAACACAGAAAAATTATATTACATCGATAACTTGTCGCAGTTCTAATCAAAGATAAATGCTTGTCTTTTACATGGACTGCAGGCGACAAGATGAGTCATGACAGCTAGTTCCTGCGCTGACCCTTAACCCTCTTCACCTCGCTCACCTTGTCGACGATTGGCTTGATGGCCTCTTCAATCGCTATGGTGTCAGCATCTTCCGCAAGGATGCGAGGACGTTGGTCAAGTTGATGCCTGGGTTTCGATAACCAACCCAGACGAGCACCTTGGAAAGGACATCTTGGTAAAGTCTGCGGGCTTCTGTGACGAGGGAAGCGGCTCGGTTGGCTTGGATCTGCTTGAGGGCATTGATGATGCACTCGAAGAAGAGGGTCAGCCCGGCGCTGGTGCTCATGTTCTCGTTGGCAGAGTAGCTAAAGTTCTGGAGACCCATGCTCGCCATTTGTGCAATAAGCTTATGAGCCGCGTCGACAATACGCTCGGTCCAGAGTTTCACACCCTTCTCATAATCATTGTATGTGGCGGCGATGCTGGCGAGCAAATTCTTCTCAGCCTGGAGGTCCTTGAGCAAGCCCTTCTCACGAGCTCTACTCTCCTCAAGGTTCTTCTCATGCATTGTTACCTTCATCTTGAGATCTGCAATGGACTCGTTGGCTGTGGTGAGATCTTTGTTCTTGGTAGAAATGGCAGTTTGCATCTCCGCCAAGTCATAGGGAATCTTCTCTCCTTCGGCTTTGAGTGTTGAGAGCTCCTTGCTTTTTGCCTCAAGATCTACCCCCAGCTTCGTGACCTTGCCTTCTAGCTCGTACTTGGCAGTTTTGCAACCTTGGCGGCGTCAACAGCCTCTTTGAGCTTGCCGGCGTGGTTCACAGACTGAGCTTCAAGTTCCTCTTTGTGCTTCTACTCTAGCTCTTGTGTCCGCCGAGCTACCAGACTCTCAATTTCATCATCCTTGCCGCGAAGCTTGGCGACAAGCGCTGCCTCGCGCGCGGTAAGGTCCTCTTCATGGGCATCAAGATTAATCTTGCACCTAGTTAGTGCATAATCTTCCACCGCTATCCTCTGTTTGGCCTCCCCTTGTGCCTTCTCAGTGTCAGACTTCTCCAGCTGGAATTTTTCCTAGTCCTTGGTCAGCTTCTCCCGATAGCCGGTCACCTCCTGGATAGCTTCAGCATACCAGATATGCGTGTTCTCAACACGCTTCTGGAAGTCTTTTTCTGTTGCTTCCATGACTGCTGCTCTAGAGTCAATGCTCTTTGTTCGGCTGCGGAAAAGTACCTGGAGTTGTCAGAAGTTACTGCTCATGGCCTAAAGGAGCTGCTCTTCTTTAGACCCACTGCTACTTGCACTTGGTTCATCAACGATCTTCAGCCCAGCAATAGCGATGATGTCTTCATCAAGGATTTCCCCTTCAGCTGGTGTTCCAAGGCTTGCTGTACAAGGGATGCACACATACAGGTTGTCGCTAACCTTGAGGTATTTGCATGCCGAGGGTCTTTAGATGATGGCTCATCCTCAGCAACAGCTTTGTCGGCAATTGAGGCCCTCATGGTTGGGGTAGCGCCAAGCGCTCTTGCGGCAGGAATGCTGTCAATGCCTCCTATGGACTCGTTGCCGGCCTCCTCTGCCGTCTTCCTGGCGGTCTCTTCATGTATGGCCTTGGCGGTTGATACGTTTCCAACGTATCTATAATTTTTTATTGTTCCATGCTATTATAGTATCAATCTTGGATGTTTTACATGCACTTACAAGCAATTATATATCATTTTTGAGACCAACCTATTAACTTAGTGCCCAGTGCCAGTTGCTGTTTTTTGCCTATTTTTGGTTTTTTCAGAATATCAGTACCAAACGAAGTCCAAATACCATGAAACTTTCTAGAGATTTTTTTCTGGACAAAATAGACACCAGAAGCTTCGAGAGAGGGCCAGAAGACAAAGGAGGTGGCCACAAGTCACCAGGGCGCGCCCTGGTGCCTCATGGGCCCACCTTTGCTTTGTTTGACCTAATTCCACCTCTATAAATTCTCTAAAATCGAGAAACCAACAAAGGACACCACGAAATACTTTTACCTCTACCGCAAGCTTGTGTTGTCGAGAGATCCCATCTGGAGGCCTTTTTCGGCACTCTGTCGAAGGGGGCATCAATCACGGAGGGGCTCTGCATCAACCTTGCTGCCCTTCCGATGAAGTGTGAGTAGTTTACCACAGACCTATGGGTCCATAGTTAGTAGCTAGATGGCTTCATCTCTCTCTTTGATCTTCAATACAATGTTCTCATCGATGTTCTTGGAGTTCTATTCGATGTAATCACTTGTTTTTTTTTTGAAACTATCTACTGTGGAGCAAAGCCCCACGATGTAATCACTTATTGCGGTGTGTTTGTTGGGATCCGATGAATTGTGAGTTTATGACCAGATTATCCATGAACATTATTTGAGTCTTCTCTGAACTCTTTTATGCATGATTATTATAGCTTCGTATTTCTCTCCAATCTGTTGATTTGGTTTGGCCAACTAGGTTAATTTTTCTTGCAATGGGAGAGGTGCTTTGTAATGGGTTCGATCTTGTGGTGATCAATCCCAGTGACATAAAGGTACAAGATACGTATTTGTATCGTTGCCATTAAGAATAAAAAGATGGGGTTTATTCCTGCGTGAGTTTACTTTGTCTACATCATGTCATCTGGCTTAAGGCGTTACTTCTTTCTTTATGAACTTAATACTATAGATGCATGCCGGATAGTGGTCGATGTGTGGAGTAATTGTAGTAGATGCAGAATCGTTTCGGTCTACTTGTCTCGGACGTGATGCCTATATAGATGATCATTGCCTTGGATATCGTCATGATTATTCGCTTTTCTATCAATTGCCCAACAGTAATTTGTTTACCCACCATATACTATCTTCAAGAGAGAAGCCTGATTTGTCTCCGTCGTACCTATAATTTTTGATTGTTCCATGCCAATATTATACAACTTTCACATACTTTTGGCAACAACTTATATGATTTTTTGGGACTAACATATTGATCCAGTGCCCAGTGCCAGTTCCTGTTTGTTGCATGTTTTTTGTTTCATAGAATATCCATATCAAACGAAGTCCAAACGCGATAACAATTTACGGAGAATTATTTTGGAATATATATGATTTTTGGGAGGTGGAATCAATGCAAACGAAGGCCCATGGCCTCCACTAACCACCAGGGCGCGGCCTACCCACTGGCGCGCGGTGGTGCCTAGTGGGCACCCCGTAAGTCGGTTTGCGCTCTTCTTCGGCAGCAAGGAAGCTTATATCCGGAAAAAAAATGTATTAAAATTTCAGTGGAATCGGAGTTTCGGATCTCCGGATATTTAAGAAACGGTTTTCGGCCAGAAAACAGGAAGGCGAAACAGAAGAAAACAGAGAGAGAGATCCAATCTCGGAGGGGCTCTTGCCGCTCCGCCACCATGGTGGCAATGGACCAGAGGGGAAACCCTCCTCCCATCTAGGGGGAGGCCAAGGAAGAAGAAGAAGGAGCGGGGCTCTCTCCCCCTCTCTCCCAGTGGCGCCGGAACACCGCCGGGGCAATCATCATGTGACGGCGATCTACTCCAACACTTCGTCATCTTTACCAAAATCTTCATCACCTTCCCCCATCTATCTACAGCGGTCCACTCTCCCCCAACCCGCTGTACCCTCTACTTGAACATGGTGCTTTATGCTTCATATTATTATCCAATGATGTGTTGCCATCCTATGATGCTTGAGTAGATTTTTGTTGTCCTATCGGTAATTGGTGAATTTCTATGATTGGTTTAATTTGCTTGTGGTTATGTTGGTGTCCTTTGGTGCCCATCATATGAGCGCGCGTGTGGATCACACCATAGGGTTAGCTGTATGGTGATAGGACTATGCATTGGAGGGCAAGAGTGACAGAAGCTTCTTCCTAACATAGAAATTGATGCATACGGGATTGAAGGGGGACCAATATATATCTTAATGCTATGGTTGGGTTTTACCTTAATGAACATTAGTAGTTGCGGATGCTTGCTTATAGTTCCAATCATAAGTGCATAGAATTCCAAGTAAGGGATGACATGCTAGCAGTGGCCTCTCCCACATAAAAACTTGTTATCGGTCTAGTAACGTAGTCAATTGCTTAGGGACAATTCCGCAAAACCTACCACTACTAATCCACACTCACTATACTAATTTAATTGTACTTTAATTAGAACAGTACCTAACTTTTATTTTCACGTTATTTATTATCTTGCAAACCTATCCCATTACACCTACAAAGTACTTCTAGTTTTATTCTTGGTAAAGCAAACATTACGTGTGCGTAGAGTTGTACCGGTGGTCGATAGAACTTGAGGGAATATTTGTTCTACCTTTAGCTCCCCGTTGGGTTCGACACTCTTATTTATCGAAAAAGGCTACAAACGATCTCCTATACTTGTGGGTTATCAAAGCCTCTAGTGAAAACTATGGCCCCAGGGTCTACATTTATCATATAATAAAATCCAAAAATACCTTGCTGCACTTTTTCTTTCTTTAATTTATTTTGTATTTTTACCTATCTATTTATCACCACGAGATTTAATCCTTGTAATTAACCGCCAAGGGATTGACAATCCCTTGTTCGTGTTGGGTGCAAGAAGTTGTTATTTTGTGTGTAGGTGCTGCTAACGAGGTGTTGCTTGGTTCTCCTACTGGATTGATAACCTTGGTTCTTAACTGAGGGAAATACTTATCTCTACGGTACTGCATCATCCCCTCCTCTTCAGGGAAATCCCAACGCAGCTCACAAGTAGCAGTGATTTCATCGGCAGCAATCATGTCGGCCTCCGCAGCATCCTTGGCGATCCTCGCGACGTCAACATCGATGTTCATATCGTCAGTTGGGGGTGGATCTGAAGATGAAGAAGAAAAGCAAATCAGATTCAAGATCAAAAACAACATAAGAAAAACAAGTGCTCAAAAGCAAGTGGTTTACCTGTATGCGTCTGTTGAGGAGTAATATCTTCTCCTCCGGCGACATCTATTGTCGTCGTGTGGCCGCCGGTGCTCATACTTGCCGGCCCCTCAACGTGGACGGGCTCATCAGTGGAGGCTCTTGCCGGAGAGCTGCCTTCAGGAACTGTAGTTGATGAAGATGGTACTCAAGAATCGTCTTCTGGCGTTCTTCTTGGTGCTGCTCTTCTCCTACACACTCGGAGATGTCAGTAGTGAAGATTTCCACACCAACACTTGCCAGCGGGAGATGGATGGTGGACTCACGCTGGGGGCTCCGTCGAGGACTAATGATGACGATCTTCGGGCCAACCACGGTGCTTGCCAGTGGCTCAGTACCCATCCATGTCTTCATCCTCTTTGCCTGCCTCTGCGCCAGTGTTTCTGCATCTCTGCAGAAAACAAAACAAAATGAAACAAGTCAGATCAATACATCAAGAAAATCAAAGGTTAAAGAGTTTGGCAAGAATTCTTACTCTGCTTCGCCTTCGCTAAAAGCAGAGATGCCAAAATCGACATCTGTTCTAGTGTTGTCGCTGGGAGGTGGAGTAGGAGTCCTTGTGCACTTGGCTGTAGCAGAAATGGTGAGACGAGATGATCCTGCCACTCTAGTTGCTGGCGCGGCCACACTTGACGACCTTGCCACCCCAGCTGTTGGCACACCTGTGCGTCTTGTGCGCCGCATAGTTTGCTGTTGGGCTCCTTGCCGCTGCGTAATCTTGCCGGCCGGCCCCTTGACGACAGCCTTGTTGCTTGAAGAAGACGGATGCACTGGATCGCCAGAAGCAGTCTTCCGAAGAATGCATTGCTTCTTTGGCGGGGCAGGGGGTTGTTGCTCTTCGGTTGTCTCTTGGTCAGCGGAGCCTACGGCAACCTCATCTCCCTGCTCCCCGGCAACCTCGCCTTCCTCGACAGAATCTTCTTCGGGCATCCATACTTCTTCTTCTTCTTCACCAGTTTCGACCGGCAAGTGTTCAAAATCACCTGCCTCTGCAGCAAGTCATGCTTCTTCTGCCCTGCTGGTAGTGAAGGCTATCTCTTCTTTAGTAGTTGGGAAGATGAGCTCAGATTCATCATTTCTCCTGATGGCCTTCTCTGTCAGGTTGTCGAAGAACAATTGCACGCGCTCCTCTCACGGTGCGGCCCAGTTTTCGACAAGTTGCATTTTGGCATCATGGCGATGATGGAAGAGAGAGCAGAATTGTTGCACAGAGGCACAATTCTTGCCGGTAGTTTGGTCTTGCCTTCAGGTCTGAATAACGCATTGCACAATGCTGAGTGTTGCAGAGTCGTCAGATTGTTGTTCAGGCCTGGGTGCAGCCTCATAATATCTACAAAGTTCTTGAATTCCCATGCAGGTCTTCCTCTGTTCTGCAAAGGGGCAATTCACCGATGAAGGAAATCATCACCCACCATCTCAATGGTGAGCCCGGCATTCCGGAGACGGTGGATCATCGTAACAGCGATTGTGAGCTTCCCGTCCCGAGGATCAAAGTCGCTCCAATCGTTGCGGCGAGATGGCTTTGTTGGGAAACGTTCATGGAAAACAAAAAAAATTCTACGCACACGCAAGATCTATCCATGGAGATGCATAGCTACGAGAGGGGAGAGCATCTTCATACCCTTGAAGATTGCTAAGCGGAAGCATTTATCAATGCAGTTGATGTAGTCGTCCCGATCAAGTACCGAATGTACAGCACCTCCGCGTTCAGCACACGTTCAGCTCGATGACGTCCTCGCCTTCTCGATCCAGCAAGAGAGGTGAAGTAGTAGATGAGTTCCGGCAGCACGACGGCGTGGTGACAGTGTTGGTGAAGAAAAATCTCTGTAGGGCTTCGCCAAGCACAACGGAAACTATGATGGAGGATAAACTAGAGGGGACGGGGTTGCCGGCACAAGGCTTGGTGAATCTTGATGTATCTTGGGTGCTAGCCCTGCCCCTGTATTTATATGTTGAGCCCTGGGGTCGAAACTTGGAGTAAAAGCCTCCTCAAACTCGGTTTTGCCCGAAAGGCAAGAGTCCTTCTCGGACTCCAGGGCCAGACGCCAGGGTTCCCGGTGTCTGGGCCCAGGCGCCAGGGACCCTGGCGTCTGGCCTCTGGTCTCCACAAAACTTCCTTTTGCACTTTCCAAAAACCTCACGAGCTTTACCCCTTGGCCCAAATAAAGTGTTCTCGTACCAGATCATTTCGGGAAACATCTGAAACCCTTCCCGGGACCAAACACTATTATCCCATATATCAATCTTTACCTCTAGACCATTCCGGAGCTCCTCGTCATGTCCGTTATCTCATCCGGGACTCCGAACAACATTCGGTCACCAACATACATAACTCATATAATACTATATCGTCAACGAACGTTAAGCGTGCAGACCCTACGGGTTCGAGAACTATGTAGACATGACCGAGACACCTCTCCGGTCAATAACTAATAGAGGAACCTAGATGCCCATATTGGTTCCTACATATTCTACGAAGATCTTTATGGGTCGAACCTTTATGACAACATACGTAATTCCCTTTGTCTGTCGGTATGTTACTTGCCCGAGATTCGATCGTCGGTCTTCATACCTAGCTCAATCTCATTACCGGCAAGTCTCTTTACTCATTCCGTAATACATCATCTCGTAACTAACTCCTTAGTCATTTGCTTGCAAGGTTATTATGATGTGTATTACCGAGAGGGCCCAGAGATACCTCTCCGATACATGGAGTGACAAATCCTAATCTCGATCCGTGCCAACCCAATAGATACCTGTAGAGCATCTTTATGATAACCGAGTTATGTTGTGACATTTGATAGCACACAAGGTATTCCTCCGGTATCCGGGAGTTGCATGATCTCATAGTCGAAGGAATATGTATTTGACATTAAGAATGCACTAGCAATAAACTGAACGATATATGCTAAGCTAACGAATGGGTCTTGTCCATCACATCATTCTCCTAATGATGTGATCCCGTTATCAAGTGACAACACATGTCTATGATTAGGAAACCTTAACCATCTTTGATCAACGAGCTAGTCTAGTAGAGGCTTACTAGGGACACTGTATTTGTTTATGTATCCACACATGTATTTAAGTTTCCGATCAATACAATTATAGCATGAATAATAAACCTTTATCATGAATAAGGAAATATAAAATAATAACTTTATTATTGCCTCTAGGGCATATTTCCTTCAGTCTCCCACTTGCACTAGAGTCAATAATCTAGATTACATTGTAATGAATCTAACACCCACTTTCTTGTAAATACAGGCTTCACCGTAAGTCTGTATAAAACCATATGCTTTGATCACCTCATCAAAGCGTATATTCCAACTCTGATATGCTTGCACCAATCCATAGATGGATCGCTGGAGCTTGCACACTTTGTTTGCACCTTTAGGATCGACAAAATCTTCTGGTTGCATCATATACAACTCTTCTTTCAGAAATCCATTAAGGAATGAAGTTTTGACGTCCATTTGCCAGATTTCATAATCAAAAAATGCGGCAATTGCTAACATGATTCGGACAGACTTAAGCATCGCTACGGGTGAGAAAGTCTCATCATAGTCAACTCCTTAAACTTGTCGAAAACCTTTCGCGACAAGTCAAGCTTTGTAGACAGTAACATTACCATCAGCGTCAGTCTTCTTCTTGAAGATCCATTTATTCTCAATGGCTTGCCGATCATCGGGCAAGTCCACCAAAGTCCATACTTTGTTCTCATACATGGATCCTATCTCAGATTTCATGGCCTCAAGCCATTTATCGAAATCTGGGCTCATCATAGCTTCTTCATAGTTCGTAGGTTCGCCATGGTCTAATAACATAACTTCCAGGACAGGATTACCGTACCACTCTGGTGCGGATTGTGCTCTGGTCGACCTGCGAGGTTCAGTAGTAACTTGATCTGAAGTTTCATGATCATTATCATTTGCTTCCTCTCTAGTTGGTGTAGGCATCACGGGAATGGTTTTATGTGATGTGCTACTTTCCAATTCGAGAGAAGGTACAATTACCTCATCAAGTTCTACTTTCCTCCCACTCACTTCTTTCGAGAGAAACTCCTTCTCTAGGAAGGATCCATTCTTGGCAACAAAGATCTTGCCTTCGGATGTGTGGTAGAAGGTGTACCCAATTGTTTCCTTAGGGTATCCTATGAATACGCACTTCTCCGATTTAGGTTCGAGCTTATCAGGCTGAAGCCTTATGACATAAGCGTCGCATCCCCAAACTTTAAGAAATGACAACTTAGGTTTCTTGCCAAACCATAGTTCATACGGTGTCGTCTCAACGGATTTAGATGGTGCCCTATTTAACGTGAATGCAGCTGTCTCTAATACATAACCCCAAAACGATAGTGGTAAATCTGTAAGAGACATCATAGAACACACCATATCTAATAAAGTACGGTTACGACGTTCGGACACACCATTACGTTGTGGTGTTCCAGGTGGCCTGAGTTGTGAAACAATTCCACATTGTTTTAAATGAAGGCCAAACTCATAACTCAAATATTCGCCTCCGCGATCAGATCATAGAAACTTTATTTTCTTGTTATGACGATTCTCCACTTCACTCTGAAATTCTTTGAATTTTTCAAATGTTTCAGACTTGTGTTTCATCAAGTAGATATACCCATACCAACTCAAATCATCTGTGAAGGTCA
This sequence comes from Thinopyrum elongatum, assembly GCA_011799875.1. Lineage (NCBI taxonomy): Eukaryota > Viridiplantae > Streptophyta > Magnoliopsida > Poales > Poaceae > Thinopyrum > Thinopyrum elongatum. The sequence continues at coordinate 376,970,992 of CM022299.1, read as the reverse complement.
GAAAATAACGATACCCGCCGCGTGCTTCAACACTCATCGGACCGTATACATCGGTATGTATTATTTCCAATGAGTCATGAGCTCGCTCCATTGTTCCGGAGAACGGAGTTTTAGTCATCTTGCCCATGAGGCATGGTTTGCAAGTATCAAATGATTCATAATCAAGTGATTCCAAAAGTCCATCTGCATGGAGTTTCTTCATGCGCTTTACATCAATATGACCTAAACAGCAGTGCCACAAATAAGTTGCACTATCATTATCAACTTTGCATCTTTTGGCATCAATATTATGAATATGTGTATCACTATGATCGAGATTCAACAAGAATAGACCATTCATCAAGGGTGCATGACCATAAAAGATATTACTCATATAAATAGAACAACCATTATTCTCTGATTTAAATGAATAACCGTCTCGCAATAAACAAGATCCAGATATAATGTTCATGCTCAACGCGGGTAGAAATAACAATTATTGAGGTCTAAAACTAATCCCGAAGGTAGATGTAGAGGTAGCATGCCGACGGCGATCACATCGACCTTGGAACCATTCCCGACGCGCATCATCACCTCGTCCTTAGCCAATCTTCGTTTATTTCGAAGCTCCTATTTTGAGTTACAAATATGAGCAACCGAACCAGTATCAAATACCCAGGCGCTACTACGAGCATTAGTAAGGTACACATCAATAACATGCATATCAAATATACCTTTGTTCACTTTGCCATCCTTCTTATCCGCCAAATATTTGGGGCAGTTCCGCTTCCAGTGACCATTCCCTTTGCAGTAGAAGCACTCAGTTTCAGGCTTGGGTCCAGCTTTGGGCTTCTTCATGGGAGTGGAAACTTGCTTGCCATTCTTCTTGAAGTTCCCTTTCTTTCCCTTGCCCTTTTTCTTGAAACTAGTGGTCTTGTTAACCATCAACACTTGATGCTCCTTCTTGATTTCTACCTCTGCGGCCTTAAGCATTGCGAAGAGATCAGGAATCATTTTATTCATCCGTTGCATATTATAGTTCATCACAAAGCCTTAGTAGCTTGGTGGCAGTGATTGAAGAACTCTGTCAAAAACACTATCAACTGGAAGATAAACTGCCAGCTGAGTCAAGTGGTTCTGATACCCAGACATTTTGAGTATGTGTTCACTGACAGAACTGTTCTCTTCCATCTTGCAGCTATAGAACTTGTTGGAGACTTCATATCTCTCAACCCGGGCATTTGCTTGGACTATTAACTTCAACTCTTGAAACATCTCATATGCTCCATGATGTTAAAAATGTCTTTGAAGTCCCGGTTCTAGGCCGTAAAGCATGGCACACTGAACTATAGAGTAGTCATCACATCGAGCCTACCAGACATTCATAACATCTGCAGTAGCTCCTGCAGCAGGTCTGTCACCTAGCGGTGCATCAAGGACATAATTCTTCTGAGCAGCAATGAGGATAATCCTCAAGTTACGGACCCAGTCCGTGTAGTTGCTACCATCATCTTTCAACTTAGATTTCTCTAGGAACGCATTAAAATTCAGGGGAACGGTAGCTCGGGCCATTGATCTACAACATAGATATGCAAAACTATCAAGACTAAGTTCATGATAAATTAAGTTCAATTAATCAATATTACTAATGAACTCCCACTTAAAAAAAACATCCCTCAAGTTATCTAAGTGATACATGATCCAAATCAACTAACCCATGTCCGATCATTACGTGAGATGGGGTAGGAATCAATGATGAACATCTCTATGTTGATCATATCTACTATATGACTCATGTTCGACCTTTTGGTCTCCAGTATTCCGAGACCATGTCTGTACATGCTAGGCTCGTCAAGTTTAACCCAAGTATTCTGCTTGTGTAAAACTGGCTTACACCCGTTGTATGTGAACGTACAGTCTATCACATCCGATCATCACGAGGTACTTCGAAACGATGAACTTTGGCAACAGTGCATACTCGGGGAGAACACTTTTATCTTGAAATTTAGTGAAGGGATCATCTTATAATGCTACCGCCGTTTTAAGCAAAATAAGATGCATAAAGGATAAACATCACATGCAATCAAAATATGTGACATCATATGGCCATCATCGTCTTGTGCTTTTGATCTCCATCTCCAAAGCATCGTCATGATCTCCATCATCACCGGCTCGACACCTTGATCTCCATCGTTGCGTCGGGGTCGTCTCGCCAACTATTGCTTCTAGAACTATTGTTAACGCATAGCGATAAAGTAAAGTAATTACATGGCGATTGCATTTCATACAATAATCTAGAGACAACCCAAAGGCTCCTGCAGGTTGTCGATATTACAAAACATGATCATCTCATACAACAACGTATATCACATCACGTCTTGACCATATCACATCACAACATGCCCTGCAAAAACAAGTTAGATGTCCTCTACTTTGTTGTTGCATGTTTTACGTGGCTGCTATGGGCTTCTAGCAAGAACCGTTCTTACCTACGGCAAAAACTACAATGGTGATTTATCAAGTTTGCTGTTTTAACCTTCTTCAAGGACTGGCTTAGTCAAATTCGATTCAACTAAAATAGGAGAAACAGACACCCGCCAGCCACCTTTATGCAAAACAAGTTGCATGTCTTGTCGGTGGAATCGGTCTCATGTACGTGGATATGTAAGGTTGGTCCGGGCCGCTTCATCTTACAATAATGCCGAATCAAAATAAGACGTTGGTGGTAAGTAGTATTACCATGACCGCCCACAACTCTTTGTGTTCTACTCGTGCATATCATCTACGCATAGACCTGGCTCATGATGCCACTGTTGGGAAATGTTACATGGAAAACAAAAAAAATTCTACGCACACGCAAGATCTACCCATGGAGATGCACAGCTATGAGAGGGGAGAGCATCTTCATACCCTTGAAGATCGCTAAGCGGAAGCGTTTATCAACGCGGTTGATGTAGTCGTACACATTCACGATCCGTCCCGATCAATTACCGAACGTACGACACCTCCGCGTTCAGCACACGTTCAGCTCGATGACGTCCTCACCTTCTCGATCCAGCAAGAGAGGCGAAGTAGTAGATGAGTTCCGGCAGCATGACGGCATGGTAACGGTGTTGGTGAAGAACAATCTCCGCAGGGCTTCGCCAAGCACAACGGAAACTATGACGGAGGATAAACTAGAGGGGACAGGGTTGCCACCACACGGCTTGGTGAATCTTGATGTATCTTGGGTGCTAGCCCTGCCCCTCTATTTATATGTTGAGCCCTGGGGTCGAAACTTGGAGTAAAAGCCTCCTCAAAGTCAGTTTTGCCCGAAAGGCAAGAGTCCTTCTCGGACTCCAGGGCCAGACGCCAGTGTTCCCGGTGTCTGGGCCCAGAGGCCAGGGACCCTGGCGTCTGGCCTCTGGTCTCCGCAAAACTTCCTTTTGCACTTTCCAAAAACTTTGTGGGCTTTACCCCTTGGCCCAAATAAAGTGTTCTCGCACCAGATCATTTCGCGAAACATCCGAAACCACTTCTGGTGAATTCCGGAACCCTTCCAGAGACCAAACACTATTATCCCATATATCAATCTTTACCTCTGGACCATTCCAGAGCTCCTCGTCATGTCCGTGATCTCATCCGGGACTCCGAACAACATTCGGTCACCAACATACATAACTCATATAATACTATATCATCAACGAACGTTAAGCGTGCGGACCCTACGGGTTCGAGAACTATGTAGACATGACCGAGACACCTCTCCGGTCAATAACCAATAGCGGAACCTGGATGCCCATATTGGTTCCTACATATTCTACGAATATCTTTATGGGTCGAACCTTTATGACAACATACGTAATTCCCTTTGTCTGTCGGTATGTTACTTGCCCGAGATTCGATCGTCGGTATCTTCATACCTAGTTCAATCTCGTTACCGGCAAGTCTCTTTACTCATTCCGTAATACATCATCTCGTAACTAACTCCTTAGTCATTTTCTTGCAAGCTTATTATGATGTGTATTACCGAGAGGGCCCATAGATACCTCTCTGATAAACGGAGTGACAAATCCTAATCTCGATCCATGCCAACCCAACAGATACCTTCGAAAATACCTGTAGAGCATCTTTATGATCACCCAGTTATGTTGTGACGTTTGATAGCACACAAGGTATTCCTCCGGTACCCGGGAGTTGCATGATCTCATAGTCGAAGGAATATGTATTTGACATTAAGAAAGCAATAGCAATAAACTGAACGATCATATGCTAAGCTAATGAATGGGTCTTGTCCATCACATCATTCTCCTAATTATGTGATCCTGTTATCAAGTGACTACACATGTCTATGCTTAGGAAACCTTAACCATCTTTGATCAACGAGCTAGTCTAGTAGAGGCTTACTAGGGACACGGTATTTGTTTATGTATCCACACATGTATTTAAGTTTCTGATCAATACAATTCCGGCATGAATAATAAACCTTTATCATGAATAAGGAAATATAAAATAACAACTTTATTATTGCCTCTAGGGCATATTTCCTTCAGGCTTCACTTGGCAGGGCGAGCAGAATGGTGGAAAATCTTTATCCTCAATCCAGCACCATTCAGCTCGCCATTCCTCCCACTTCTAGTGAAGGTTCCCACCTGGGTAGATGTCCTTGTTATGGCCCCTTGGAATCCAGGTGAGAGAACCAGAGAGGGCATCTCCTGTCTCAATGCGGGGGTAGAAATAGTGGCGAAAAAGAGCGGTGTTGCGGGTGACTCTGGCAAAAATTTCGCAGAGATGTGCGAAAATAGACATACAAATTACAACATTTGGCATGAAATCAAGAAGGTGGAAGCCAAATGTGTACATGATGTCAATGAAAAAATTAGAGAAAGGGGGGCAAAGACCACAATAGAAGTAAGCGACAAAGAAAGGATGTCTATTTGCGGTGGCTTTGGCGGATCCAGGGAAATCGCGAGGAGCAGAATGAGCTTTTGTTGTTCTCCCCCACATATATGCGTATTGATCGACCATGTCGCGCTTGTTGAGCGAGGGGTGTAAGACGATCTACTTCTGCCGTGCCTCCACCACGGCCTTCTTCCTCGCCTCCGCTTCCAAGTCAACGGCCTTCTCCATCTTGTCCTTGCTTACTTTTGGTGCCATAGTAGTGCAGAAGTGAGTTGAGGACGAGCAGGGTGAGTTGGAGCGTGGTGGTTGCAGATGGATGCAGAGTGCTTTGTTTTGGACGCAAGGAGGAAGGCGATAGCTGCTAGATTGGAATGCAGAGGGGGTAAATGAGCAATGCCCTCTGTAGATTCCTTTTTTATGGGGAAGGCGCAGAGGGCTGGCTCTTTACTGTCCGGTTTGCATGCGGTTTTGCATGTGCATTACCTCTATAGCCGTTTCTTTCAACCTCTCCCACGTTGCACATTTAATATGCGTTGTGGGAGGCGCGGTTGAAGAGAATATTATGACAGATTATGACAGTTATCCTCTGCCACGCGTGCCTATGCACTGTTTGGGCCTAGCCCAAGGACGCCTCGCATGCGTGTGTGGCCCAGGCTCGGGGGCTCCTGTCGGCGTACCAAAGTTTGGGTACTTCAGCGTAACACCCCGTTAGTTAAGCTATGGTAACCACACACTAATGGTGCCATGTCATTGCCATTAATATTCTAAACCTCATTTTGATCCAAACCATTAGTCAAATTCAAATTTAAAAATAAAGTCAAATTATTATTTCTTCAAGCTGTCAAATAAAAATGTTCGATGGGTTGCAAATATTCACTAAGTAATTAACATGTAGAAACCAACAATTAATGGAGTTTTAATTTGTCCCTAGGAATATTCTAGTGAATCAGCGGGGTCAAATAAACACATTTAAATTCAAATATAATTTTGAATTTGCTTCGGTTGACTCCAAACTTTTTGTGCAACACCACAATTTTGTGCATGAATTATGTGCCAAGTTTCATTTATAACAACATCCATTTTGTGGTCCAACTATTTGCAAAACAGAAAAGAAAAAGAAACAGGAAAAGGGAAAAATGAAAAGGACCTAAACTACTCGACCCCCTGGCCCATCAAGCAAAACAGGCCGAGCCCACCTGCACCTTCCTCTACCTCTAGCTACACGGAGGCAGGGAGTGCGTGGAAGGCATACATGGCGCCTGGCAACGTGCCAGCCACCCCACGACTCCCACGAGGGTTAAAACGGCACCGACGCCCTTCCCCGAAACCCTAGCACCTCCACTTCCTCTCCCTCGCGCCCCATCACTATCCCTCGTGCTTGGCCGAAGCTCCCTGCCATGGCCGCGCTGCTGGAGTAGCCGCGGCCACCGTCGTCCTCGCGCACCGCCACGCTCATCCACGCCGATTCCCGCCCTCCAGCTCGAGCTCGCGACCCCCCTCAACCGGATCGACCGCGCCCGCGTCGTCGGTCATCGTGGCTGCCCCGCCACGGATCCATGCTCCGACACATCCCGGACCTCCACGAGCACGCCATCGGACCCACAGTGAGCCTCTCCGCTAGTTCCCCCTTCTCGTCCTCGATGTATCGTCGTAGACACCGTAGGCCACCGTCGTCAACCTCGCGCTCACCACATGTCGTCCGCACCCCGCGGACCTCCCTGGCCGCGCCCCTCGCTCGCTTGGTCGCGCCCGGACGTGACCAGCCTGCGCGCGCGTCCGCGCTTGGCTGCGCCCCGGCGCGCGCCCATGACCGACCGCCCCGGCCACGTCCTGTGCCGCCCGCTACCTCCCCCTATTGTGGCTGCCTGCTACCACTGCCGCCTCCGGCCACCGCCGCGCCCGCCTCCGGACCTGCTGGGCACCACCGCTGCTAGCCATGGCCATGGTCGTGCGCGTGCGCGTGTGGGCAGCCGTGGGTACGGCTGGTGCTACTGCACGTGGGGCCAACGCAGCTTAATTGGGGCTAATCCCCTATTATCCCCTCCTAATTAGCCTAATATGCCAATGACAAGCGGGGCCGCTATTAAGTTAAAAGTTAAATCATATTAAAGTTGTCTGAGCCAATGACATGCGGGACCCACTTCCACTGTTCACATGTTGACCAGTCAATTGTTGACTTGGTCAACCCAGCCCCCTGGCCCCACTGTCATATACTGCGGCTAGAATAGCACTAGGTAACAAAAGTTTATTATGTTTTTAATTCGAATTTATATATTCCAAAAATTTAGAAAATTGTATAAAACTTTGGAAAATCATATAAAATAATCCATAACTCGGATGAAAATAATTTGTATATGAAAGTTGATCAGAAAAATATGACGAATCTAGATACGCCTTCCGTTCGTCTGTCACATGCCCCTAGCACAGCGAACATGGAACCATCCCCTCTCTTTCGTCTATCCAAAAAATGCCAAACTTCGGGAAAAGATTCCCGGATGTTTTCCATCCTCGCCTGTATCGCCTAGTACTGCGTTAGGTCACACCTAGCATCGCTTATTGCCATGTCATGCATCATGATGCATCTGTTTGCATTGTATTCATTGTTTCTTCCCACTCATCTCTCCATTAGACACCGAGATTGAGGCCGCTACTGCTGACGTCAACTACACTCCCGGCGACCCGTGCTTCTCCGCAGAGCTTCCAGGCAAGCAAAACCTCCTTGATCATCCTGATACCGCCTACTCCTTCTCTCTTCTGCTTGCATTAGAGTACTGTAGTTGTTACTGCTTATCGCTTGATCCCATACTACTGCGTAGCATGTCCTTGTTGTTACTGTTGTTGATACTTTACCTGCAATCCTAAATGCTTAGTATAGGATGCTAGTTTATCATCAGTGGCCCTACATTCTTGTCCGTCTGCCATGCTATACTATCGGGCCATGATCACTCGGGAGGTGAACACGGGTATACATATACTATACATATTTTACATGATACATGTGGTCACTTAAGTCAGGTCGTCTCATAGAGTACCCGCAAGTGATTCACGGACTGAGGGCTGAAAGGACATGTTTCCCGACGGCCCTTCGAGTCAGTCTTTGTGGCGGTGCGACAGGGCAGGTTGAGACACCTAGGAGAGAGGTGGGCCTGGTCCCTGGTTGTTGTCCGCGGTTGCTTCAAAATAACACGCTTAACGAAATTTGGATATTTGATCTGAGTTGGTCTTTTGACCTATACGCACTAACCACCACGCGGGGACAAATATGGGCACTCGGCGTCGTATGTATCAGCCGAAGCTTTCCAGACATCAGCGACTGAGTGGCGCATGCCGAGTTGGACTGGAACGCCTGCGCTTGTATAATGGGGATAGGTCTGCTCACCGGCCGCGTTCGGAACATGTAGGAGTGCAAAGGGTGATGGGCCCAAAATCCTTCGTGCTTAGGATGTAGACCGGCATGCTGGCCTCTCTATTGAGCTTAGGTAGGGCTATGACGTGTTGATCTTCTAAGGCCGGGCATGACCCAAGAAAATATGTCCGGCCAGAGCGATCGAGCGTGTTGGGAAATGTGGTGCACCCCTGCAGGGAAGTTGAACTATTCGAATAGCCATGTCCGTGGTAACATGACGCTTGGAGTTGTATTCCGACCTCTTACAACTAAAACCGGATACTTAATAAAACACACCAAGTTAAGTTCCAGATGCAACCCGGTGATCGCTCTCCCACAGGGCGATGAGGAGAGGATCGCCAGGTAGGATTATGCTATACGTTGATACTTTTTAACTTACCAGCTACTCTCTTCTACTGCTTCAAGGTGGAGGCTGCCAGAAGTGTAGTCTTCGATAGGACTAGCTTCTCCCCCTCTTATTCCAGCATTCTGCAGTTTAGTCCACAGATACTACCCCCTTTATTGATACCGATGCATATGTAGTGTAGATCTGATGTAAGTCTTGCGAGTACTTTGGATGAGTACTCACGGTTTCTTTGCTACCTCTTTTCCCTCTATACCCGGTTGCTGCGATCAGATGGCGATCCTAGGAGCCAGATGCCACCGACGAGGACTACCACTCCTCCGATGGTGCCTACTACTACGTGTAGACCACCGACGACCAGGAGTAGTTAGGAGGCTCCCAGGCAGGAGGCCTTGCCTTTTCGATCGTTGCTACTTTTGTGCTAGCCTTCTTAAGGCAACTTGTTTAACTTATGTCTATACTCAGATATTGTTGCTTTTGTTGACTTGTTTGTATTCGAGCCGTTGTATTCGAGCCCTCGAGGCGCTTGGCTTGTAATATAAAGCTTGTATGACTTTAATTTGTGTTTAAAGTTGTGTTGTGATATCTTCCCATGAGTCCCTGATCTTGATCGTACACGTTCGCGTGTATGATTAGTGTACGATTGAATCAGGGGCATCATAAGTTGGTATCAGAGCCGACTGCCTGTAGGAACTCCCTTTCCAACTCCTTGGCCGATGTTGACTCTAGTCTTTGGAAAGCTTTTACTAACATTGTTGTGTGGCTTACGGGCCCACATCACAAATGGGTGGTATTAGGATCTTTTATTCCTTGTCTTTACTTTGGGACTCTGATCTCTCTTCTTCTCGGGTTAAATGATTTTGCTAACTCTAACCTTAGGTTCTCGTAACTACTTTCTCCCGGAGAGCCACTCGATACAGATGATCGCTTGCTTCATCAGAAGATCCTGAAGATACTCTTTGATGTTTCCCGATACCCTTGTGCCCACCGCCTATGCAATTCCCTTCCACTGTCGACGCCTATGGATAACTACATGCAACCGTTGTTCATACTTTCATTCCCAGTGGCTCTTGTTATTGCAAGATACGTTGAAATATTCTCCGACTTTTTAAGAATCCTTTGTGCCACTGCCTTGCAGTTCTTTGCCACATGAATACCCCATCTTTTTTATCCTTAATGGCAATGATACATGCGTGTCATGTCTCTTTCTATCACTAAGATTGAGCACTGCAAGATCGAACCCATCACAAAGCACCTCTTCCCATGGCAAGAAAAATCAATCTAGTTGGCCAAACCAAACCAAAGTTTCGGAGAAGAAACATGAGGCTATAACAATCATGCATAAAAGAGTTCAACAAAGACTCAAATAATATTCATGGATAGATCTGATCATAAACTCACAATTCATCGGATCCCAACAAACACACCGAAAAAAGTCATTACATCAAATAGATCTCCAGGAACAGCGAGGAGAACATTGTATTAAAATCAAAAAGAGAGAAGAAACCATCTAGCTACTACCTACGGAGCCATAGGTCTGTAGTAAAATACTCATGCATCATCGGAGGGGCAAGGGTGATGATGTAGAACCCCTCCGTGATTGTTGACCCCTCCGGCAGAGTGCCGGAAAAGGCCTCTAGATTGGATCTTGTGGTTCTGGAACTTGCGGCGGTGGAAACTGTTTTCTCTTGACTCCCCTAGGGTTTTTGGGATTTTAGAGTATTTATAGAGCTGATAGTTGGTGGAGGGGGTGCCTGTGGGCTCCACTACCCACCAGGGTGCGCCAGGTGCCTCTGGCGCGCCCTGGTGCCTAGTGGGCCCCACAGGCCCCCTCTGGTGCACTTCTTGGGCCTCCTGGGTGTCTTCTGGGCAGAAAAAATTCTCCAAAAAGTTTCGTGGCATTTGGACTCTGTTTGGTATTGATATTCTGCGAAGTAAAAAACAAGCAAAAAACAGCAACTGGCACTGGGCACTATGTCAATAGGTTAGTCCCAAAAAATGATATAAAGTTGCTAGTAAATGAATATAAAACATCCAAGAATGATAATATAACAGCATGGAACAATAAAAAATTATAAGTACATTGGAGACGTATCAGCATCCCCAAGCTTAATTCCTACTCGTCCTCGAGTAGGTAAATGATAAAAATAGAATTTTTGATGTGGAATGCTGCCTAACATGTTCATCTCAAAATATTTTCTTTTGTAGCATGGACATTTGGACTTTTAGATGATTCAAAGCAATAGTCTATATTTGACATGAGGACATCAATACTCAAGCATATCAACAAGCAACCATGTCCTTCAAAATATCAACACTAAAGAAAGCTATCCCTAGCCCATCATGCTCAATCATTGATCCATTCATGAAACACACTCTAATATTAGCTATGCCTAATGCACAAGTATGATACTAGTGTTCATTAGTTGGTGCTTTATAAGAGAAGATGGAGACTCAGTAAAAATAAAAATTGCATAAAGTAAATAGATAGGCCCTTCGCAGAGGGAAGCAGCGATTTGTAGAGGTGCCAGAGCTCAAAGCTTAAATTGAGAGATAAAATTATTTTGAGTGGCATGCTTTTCCCTTCAATGAAGACGACCGAGAATTCCCAATACTTTCCATGCTAGATAAATCATAGGCGGTTCCCAAACAGAAAATAAAGTTTATTCCTTTTTCCACCATTCTTTCATGATTCATGGCTAGCCGTATCCACGGGTGCCCTCCATACCAATACTTTCCAAGGAATTTATTATTTGACAACATATTTTTTTTCATTTCGGGACTGGCATTCCGTATTACCTTGCCACACTCTCGTGTAATGACAAGTGAATAAACACTCATCTTGAGAATAAAATATCTAGCATGGAAAATATCGGCCACCCCCTGCCGCTTCATGAGCGGTACAGGCACACAAAAAGGAAATTTATTTCGAACATTAGAGTTGGCACATACAAATTTACTTGGAACAACATGGAAATACCGCATATAGGTAGGTATGGTGGACTCAATTGGCACAACTTGGGTTTAAGGATTTGGATGCACAAGCAGTATTCCCGCTTAGTACAAATGGAGGCTAGCAAATAGATTGAGAAGCGACCAACCAAGAAATGAAAATGATCATAAACGAGCAATTAACATAACTAGCACAGAATAATGCAGCACAAGTAGCATGTAACTTCATTGCATAACTATTGACTTTCGTGCTTGCATAGGGAATCACAAACCTTAACACCAATATTCTTACTAAAGCATAATTACTCATCAACATGATTCTCATATTACTATCTTCATATCTCAAAACTATTACAAGGAATCAAGTTTATATTATCCAATGATCTTCATGAAAGTTTTTACTATATCCCTCTTGAATATCTATCAATTTGGGACTAATTTTATATATTACCATTGCTACTAACAAAGCTCTCAAATAAATCTAAGTGAAAAACAAGAGCATAGACATATCTTCAAAATTATTTTCATCTCTCAAAATAGTATAAGTGAAGCAATGAGAGGATATTTCTTTAAAATTTAACTGTCAAACTAATCTAAGTGAAGCATGAGAGCATATTTCTTCAAAAATTAAAACACCACCATGCTCAAAAAGATATAAGTGAAGTACTAGAGCAATTCCATAGCTCAATTTTTTTAAAGTGATGCATAGAGAGCAATCATAGCATAATTATGGCTCTCTCAAATAGGTGTGTCCAGCAAGGATGATTGTGACAAAATAAAAAGCAAAACAAGCAAAGACTCATATAATACAAGACGCTCCAAGCAAAACTCATGATATGTGATAAATAAAAATATAGCTCCAAGTAAAATTACCGATGGTCGTTAGATTAAAGAGGGGATGCCTTGCGGGGCATCCCCAAGCTTAGTTGCTTGGTACTCCTTGAATATTATCTTGGGGTGCCATCGGCATCCCCAAGATTAGGCTCTTTTCACTCCTTATTCCTTCATCCATCGTGATCTCACCCAAAACTTGAAAACTTCAATCACACAAAACTTAACAAAAACCTTCGTGAGATCCGTTAGTATAAGAAAACCAATCTTTACTTTAAGTACTGTTGCAAACCCATTCATATTTTATTATTGCATTATACCTACTGTATTCTAACTTTACCATGGCTTATACCCCCCGATACAATCCATAGATTCATCAAAATAAGCACACAATGCAACGAAAACAGAATCTATAAAAAATAGAACAGTCTGTAAAGACACGAATATACTCATCCTTCTGTAACTCCAAAAATTCTGAAAACTTAGAACAACGTAGGCAATTGGTATATCAATCTTGTGTAAAAATTCAGAATTTTTTGTCGCTTCTATGAATTTTCAAAATTCTGCTACCGGTCGCAAAAGTATCTGTTTTTCAACAAGATCAAATCAACTATCACCCAATATGATCCTAAAGGCTTTACTTGGCACAAATACTAATTAAAACATAAAAACACAATCATAACAGTAGCAAAATTGTGCAAACACAAAAGAACAGAAATAAAAAGAGAAAAATTCAATTTATCCATTGGGTTGCCTCCCAACAAGCGCTTTCTTTATAGCCATTAAGATAGGCTTGAAATTTTATTGATGCTCACAAGAAAGGTAATAATTGAAACAAAAAGAGAGCATCATAAATCATGTGACAAACACATTTAAGTCTAGCATAGTTCCTATGCATAGGCATTTTATAAGAGAACAAATTATCAAGACAAGAAGAACCTAGCATATGCAAGGAAGGAGAAAGAAACAATAACAATCTCAACATAAAGAGAGGTAATTTAGTAACATAAAAATTTCTACAACCATATTTTTCTCTCTCATAATAATTACATGTGGGATCATATTCAAATTCAATAATATAGCTATCATATAAATTTTTTACTTCATGATCCACATGCACAAAAGTCTTATAATCTTCCAAGATAGTGGGATTATTTTTACCTAAAGTTGACGTTCTTCCAAACGCACTTCCAATATTATTGAAAACATTATTATTAATTTCATATTCATCACGAGGCTTAAATAAATTTTCAAGCTCATAAGAAGCATTATCACCCCAATCATGATCATTGCAATGAGTAGTGGATATAACAAAATCATCATCCCCAAGCTTGGGTTTTTGCATATCATTAACACAATTGTCATTAATAGAATTTATAGTAACATCATTGCAATCATGCTTTTCATTCAAGGAGCTATCATGAATCACTTCATAAATTTCTTCTTTTAGCACTTCATCACAATTTGCAGATTCATGATTTTCAAGCAAAACTTCATAGAGATAATCCAATGCACTCAACTCACTAGTAATTGGTTCATCATAATTGGATCTTTTGAAAAGATTAGCAAGTGGATGAGAATCCATATCAATAGATTTTTAGCAAGCGAAGATGCAAGCAAATAGAAGACACATGGCACACAAGCAAAGATAGCAAACGAACAAAAAGGCAAACGGAAAATATTTTTGTATTTAAAAAAAAATAGAAGTGGGAAGATGAAAACGAGAGGCAAAAGGCAAATAAAGTAATTGTAAGGAGATGAGATTTATGATTGGGTACTTGATAGATGTTGATGACATCTCCCCGGTGCCAGAGATTGACACGTGAACGAAAGATTTGATCCTCCCCGGCAACGGTGCCAGAAATTCTTCCTGATTGCTTGTATCTGCGTTGGTACTTCCCCGAAGAGGAGAGGATGATGCAGCATAGTGACGGTAAGTATTTCCCTCAGTTATGAAACCAAGGTTATCAATCCAGTAGGAGGATCCACCCACACTATGTAAACAACGCCTACACACAACTAACAAATACTTGCAACCCAACGCGTAAGAGGGGTTGTCAATCCCTCCTCGGTATTGAGATAGATAAAGTTGTATGAGAATTGATAAATAGATCTAACAAAAACACAAAATAAAATAAATAAATAAAATTTTCAGCAAGGTATTTTTGGTTTTTGTATGATAGGAAAATAGAGCCGGGGGCCGTAGATTTCACTAGAGGCTTCTCTCGTGAAAATAGCATACGGTGGGTAGACAAATTGCTGTTGGGCAATTGATAGAAAAGCGAATAGTTATGACGATATCCAAGGCAATGATCATGTATATAGGCATCATGTCCAACATTAGTAGACCAACTCCTGCCAGCATCTACTACTATTACTCCACACATCGACCGCTATCCAACTGCATCTAGTGTATTAAGTTCATGGAAAATGAAGTAATGAAATAAGAACGATGACATGATGTAGACAAGATCTATTCATGTAGAAATAGACACAATCTTTTTTATCCTTAATGGAAATGATACATGCGTGTCATGTCTCTTTCTGTCACTGTGATTGAGCACCGCAAGATCGAACCCATCACAAAGCATCTCTTCCCATGGCAAGAAAAATCAATCTAGTTGGCCAAACCAAACCAAAGTTTCAGAGAAGAAATACGAGGCTATAACAATCATGCATAAAATAATTCAGCAAAGACTCAAATAATATTCATGGATAGATCTGATCATAAACGCACAATTCATCGAATCCCAACAAACACACCGCAAAAAGTCATTACATCAAATAGATCTCCAAGAACAGTGAGGAGAACATTGTATTGAATATCAAAAACAGAGAAGAAGCCATCTAGCTACTACCTACGGACCCGTAGGTCTGTAGTAAACTACTCACGCATCATCGGAGGGGCAAGGGTGATGATGTAGAACCCCTTCGTGATTGTTGACCCCTCCGGCAGAGTGCCGAAAAAGGCCTCTAGATTGGATCTCATGGTTCTGGAACTTGCGGCGGTGGAAACTATTTTCTCTTGACTCCCCTAGGGTTTTTGGGATTTTAGAGTATTTATAGAGCTGATAGTCGATGGAGGGGGTGCATGTGGGCTCCACTACCCACCAGGGCGCGCCAGGAGCCTCTGGCTCGCCCTGGTGCCTAGTGGGCCCCACAGGCCCCTCTTGTGCAATTCTTGGGCCTCCTGGATGTCTTTCGGGCAGAAAAAATTCTCCAAAAAGATTCGTTGCATTTGGACTCCGTTTGGTATTGATATTCTGCAAAGTAAAAAACAAGCAAAAAAACAACAACTGGCACTGGGCACTATGTCAATAGGTTAGTCCCAAAAAATGATATAAAATTGCAAGTAAATGAATATAAAACATCCAAGAATGATAATATAACATCATGGAATAATAAAAAATTATAGATATGTTGGATACATATCACTAAGCTACCTCGAGCTTTCAACATCATATTGTTTGTCTTAAAAAGCAACTCCAATTTCGAGCTTGCATATTATCTGTGGTTCCAATAAACTTTCGCTTGATGTCCTCGATGATCGATTACATCTTCAAGAAACATCTCGACAAATGTCTCGTGATCATCCTCAACATTCTAAACTCTTACAGGATACCAATCGAATTCTTGATGAGAAATACCATCCTTGCCCCTCGATGATTTGTGTTATCGTCGACAACATCCTTGTATTCTCTCAACACAAACGTGTTCATGTTTTGGATTGAATCTTGAGTTCCTTGCTATCCAAGATCTTTGCTTCCTTACCTTGGAGTATTACCATCTTTTATGACAAGCAGGTCGTGGGAATTTCTCCACCTCTTAAGAATTCTTGATACAGGCGATACTTCTCGCCATCTCCAATCATTTCTTGCCCCCCATGTTGTTTCTAACCAGAATACTGACAAATGGACTGTGAATTGTAAATTCAAAACTTCTAGCAACCCTATTGCTTGTAAGTTAATGAATGAAAGTTTCATTCTAAGTCTCTTGGATGTTGGGTTAACATTCTAACATTGATCATGCTACCTAGTCTGTATTTCCAGGTGCACCTTTGGTAAATCTTTAATTGTGGAGGTTCTCCTCGAACATACTTCATTATATACTTAGGTGTATCCAATGCAATCACCTTGTTCACTTAATTGTGGAAATCCATGTTGATGGAAATCATGATGAATTGTTGCTGAGCCCATCGGCCACCTCCTCATATTTTCCTTGTTGAAATTGTATGACTTGTTCTAGAAGTTCCTGTTGGATCCTTTGCGTTCCCAAAGTCCGACCTTTGCTTGAAGACCATGTCAATGCTATATTGAAGCATGTCTGTGGTACTCCAAACTTCAACAAGAACATTTGAAGCACAATGCTAAATTTTCTTTATCAATTATCCAAACACTATTGTATGGGTAATGTCTTGAAATTCCTCTCTCCTTACCTAAATGGTTTTCTACTTTCTATCCTGTCATGGATATCATGCTCTACTTGTCCTTGGGAAGGATATACCCCTGAAATATGTGTTTAAACACATTTTCCTTTCCATTGTTTTGTTTAATATTATAATCGCATTTTCCTTTCAATTGTTATGTTTAGTCTTTCTTGTGATCTATATGATCTAAGCAGTAACATTCTCCTGCTTATGTAAACACCTTAGTGTACGACCCTGATACGTCCACTTTGCATCATGTATTTCTACTGTTATTTATAGTGTTTTATGCAATATAACACTTTGTGGAGTAATTCTAATGCCTTTTCTCTCATAATATGCAAGGTTTACATAAAGAAGGAGAATGCCGGCAGCTGGAATTTTGGACCTGAAAAAGCTATGTCAGAGATACCTATTCTGCACATCTCCAAATGAGTTGAAATTTTACGGAGAATTATTTTGGAATATATAAAAAAATATTGGAATAAAGAAATACCAGAGGGGGCCACCCAGGTGCCCACTAGGCACCAGGGCGCGCCACCCCCTCTAGGCGTGCCCTGGTGGGTAGTGGGCTCCCTGGTCCACCTCTGGTGCCCATCTTCTGGTACATAAGGTCTTTTGACCTAGAAAAAAAATAAGGAGAGGACTTCCGGGATGGAGCACCGCCGTCTTGAGGTGGAACTTGGGCAGGAGCACTTTTGCTCTCCGGCGGAGCGATTCTGCCGGGGGAACATCCCTCTGGGAGGGGGAAATTGAAGCCATCGTCATCACCAACAACCCTCTCATCTTGGGGAGGCCAATCTTCATCAACATCTTCAATAGCACCATCTCATCTCAAACCCTAGTTCATTGCTTGTGTTCAATCTTTGTATCAAAACCTCATATTGGTACGTGTGGGTGACTAGTAGTGTTGATTACATCTTGTAGTTGATGCTAGATGGTTTATTTGGTGGAAGATTATTTGTTCAGATCCATTATGCTATTTAATATCCCTCTAATCTTGAGCATGAATATTACTTGTGAGTAGTTGCCCTTGTTCTTGAGGCCACGGGAGAAGTCATGTTGCAAGTAATCATGTGAATTTGATATTCGTTTGATATTTTGATGATATGTATGTTGTGATTCCCTTAGTGGTGTTATGTGAACATAGACTACATGACACTTCACCATATTTGGGCCTAAGGAATGCATTGTGGAGTAGTTATTAGATGATGGGTTGCTAGAGTGACAAAACTTAAACCCTAGTCTATGCGCTATTCCGTAAGGGGCTAATTTGGATCCATATGTTTAATGCTATGGTTAGATGTTATCTTAATTCTTCTTTTGTAGTTGCGGATGCTTGCGAGGGGGTTAATCATAAGTGGGTGTAACATCCCAAAATTCTAAATTTTGGAATGTTATATTAAATATATAGTTTTGATTGTTTGCTTGATTGTGGTGTGGTTGCTTGTGTGAATTTGAGTGAAATTTGAATGAGAGGGAATAAAATGACTTTCCCAAAACTTTCACCTTGCATTTATGATCTCCTTGAATTCAAATCTATTTCATTACAAACCCTAGAGTGAAGATAACATGACTTCTTCTATTTTAAAAGGGGTTTCGAAAAGATTTGAATTTCATTTGAAAATATTGCAAATTCAGAAACTTTATGCAACTCAATGATTTTCATGAGAGAAGATAAAATGACTTCTTCAAATCGTATGAAATATGAGTTGGAAGTTTCAAAGAATCAAAATTTAAATTCCCTTTGAAGGTATTTTGAAAACCATTTTCAATTTGGAGTTATTTGGGATTTATACAAATTATTTTTCTCCAAAAATAAAATATATGGAAAATAGGGTAAAATGATTCCCTACAGTAGAAAAATGGAGAGAAATAAATTTGAAATTATTTTGGTATTTTAAAATATTTTTATTTGATTTTTAAATGAACCAGTAGCACTGTTTGCTTTATTTAAATATTTGTGGAATTTATTTGCCGCTGAAAATATGTTCATCTTTTAGGAAATATTTTTTTCTGAAAATTTTGATATATAATAAGCTATATATAATTTTTATTATTTTTGCTATTTATTTTATTGTCGGAGTTAAAAAAAACCTTCCGCAGCCGAACTGGGCCGGCCCAGCCGAGCCAGCCCAGGCCCAAGTCGCAGCGCCGCCTTCCTCCTCTCGTGCGCGACCCGGACTCGCCGGAGTCCGAGCGCAACACGCCGCCGGCCGCCCCCTCCTCCAAGCCGCGCCCCTTCCCCGGCCCCTTTAAATACCGCGCCACCCCGGCCCTCTCCTCCTCAAGCCACCGCAGCCGCCGCCTCCCGCATCGCCTTGCCGCTGCTGCCGCTTAGCGCCGCAGCCGCCGCCCGCGTCGCCGTTGACCGCCACCTCCGACTCCGCCGTCCCGCGCCGCGCTCGCCGCCGTCTCCGCCCATCGTCGCCGACCCCTGAGCCGCCGCCCGATCCAAGTCGCCGCAGCCGCCGTCTTGACGGAAACCGCCGCCGCCGTCGAACCGCCGGTTCTTCCGGACCGGTAATAAACCGTCCCCGGTCCGATCCGGTTTTCTCTTTAGGGTTCGATTTTAGTTTTAAACCCAGTTATTATTTATTTTTGTTATTTAGCGAACACTCACTAGGTTAGCCTCTGTAGCGGACGAATTCGTCGCTTAAGTCTCTGTAGCGAATGTTCGTTCGTTAGTTTTTCTGTCTCGTAGCCAGGGACCCAGTTATAAATAAGTTTCTTACAGATTAGTCCCTGATTTTCAAACCCTCGCAACTTTTAAACCGTTTATCCAAATCCAACGAAACCAACACCAATTTCTTCATTAGGTTTCCCCCTGTCCAGATAACCAACTTAAACATATTTTTGAAAGTTTAAAATTTGTTTTCAAACAAATTTGAATTTAAATTTCTTTTGTTCATAACTTGAGTTTCGTAACTCCGTTTGAGTTGATTCTTTTTGCAATTCGAAGCTCTTGACCTAAACTTCCTGATAAGACCAAATCCACCTAATTTTGGTACAGTTAGAAATTGTTTTCTATTACAAGAGTTAAGTGTTTGTTTTCGAAGTTTTTTGAGATCTTTTCTTCGATTCTTTTGCGTGACTGCTTATGTGTGGTTACTATTGCTTGCTCACGATAGATTGAACGGAGTGTGACGAGTAGAACTATCTAGAATTATGAGTGCGAAGAATCTTCATCAACAGTACAGGCAAGTAACACTTTGATCATGCCCCTTTATTACCCAGTTTTTATGCATTAGTTTCAATCCTCAAACACTGCATGGTTAGGGTTTGATAACATGTGGGTACTGGGAAGTAGCTGATGAGGTAGGAACCTATTGTCCTTTATCAAACCATGGGTATTATTACATTATGCTTACTTTGCTATGCTATGCTCGTAGACGTGGTTTGGTTTGAGAGAATTCATGAAAGATGTGAGAGTTATTGTTAACTAAGGTTTAACTTAAGGTGGCTACTTTAATACACATCTGGGTGGAATGGTTTGGGGCACCCTGGGGATACCAGTGGCTTGCCCGGACACCTGGGGAATCCAGTGTTGTCCTAGGAGATCCCGGGGTATCCGTGTGATCATCCTATGGAATGCCACCCAGGCTCAAAGGGATCATAAGATTATTCATGTTAGAAACTTCCGTGTGCAGCCACAAGCCATTATGGGCTCTGGCATAGTTGAGTAAGTTGTGGGAAACCTTTCCATGATGGGCTAGCAGATGTAGGGGATTGTAGGTGTACCGGCCTATCTATCGGTTAAGGGGACCTCTTCGGAAAGACTGTGTCTCGGTCATCCATTTCTCAAACGTCATGCAGTGCGAGAAATACAATGGAGGAGATTGAGTCTTGTGGGGAAAAGTGTGCAAACCTCTGCAGAGTGTACAAACTAATCATGGTTAGCCGTGTCCCTGGTTATGGACATCTTGAGTATCTGGTACTTGAATTATTGTTTTGATCTCATCACATTACTTAATTAATTTGATTGGGTTGTCAACTTTTAATTGGGATTGAGTTGGGGTTACCTTCTCGATGTTCTCAACAAACTTTGTAGTTAAATAAAATATATTCCTTTGTTGTAGGGAAAAATTGGCTTTATGCAAAATTAAACTTAGAGCCTCCACCAGCTAAATATGCATGTAGTGATAGATATTGTTCATCATTATCCTATGGTGTGAATTTGCCAGTACATTCAATGTACTGACCTACATGGCTGCAACGTCTCATGTTGCAGGAATTCTTACGACGAGTAAGTGATACGTTAGGGTTACGATGTCTACACTCAACTTTGCCGTTGGCGTTGTTGGGAACTCCACAACCTTGTTGTTACTTCCGCTATATGGATTGAGGTACTAGTATTTACGTTACTTTATACATGTGATTTACCTCTGTTATAAATCCTCGAGTACTGTGTGTGTCAGCATACCGATCCAGGGATGACACTTAAGCACAGAGACTTGATCCATTTGGGTTGGGTCGCTACAGTGGGAGGCACGTTCAAGTAAGAACAACACCCAAGCACTGGTCCACCCACATATCAAATTATCGAAGTAGCGAACGCGAATCAAACTAACATGATGAAAGTGACTAGATGAAATTCCTGTGTGTCCTCCAGAATGCTTTGCTTATTATAAGAGACCGTTCCAGCCTGTCCTTTGCTATAAAAAGGATTGGGCTACCTTGCTGCACTTCTGTTACTATTACCGTTACTTGCTTGTTACAAATTATCTTGATATCAAACAACTTGTTACCTACAATTTCAGTGCTTGCAGAAATTACCTTGCTGAAAACCGCTTGTCATTTCCTTCTGCTCCTTGTTGGGTTCAACACTCTTACCTATCGAAAGTACTATGATTGATCCCATATACTTGTGAGTCATCAAGACTCTTTTCTGGCGCCATTGCTAGGGAGTGAAGCGCTCTTGGTAAGTGGAAATTGGTAAGGAAAAATTTATATTACGTGCTGAAATTTATTGTTACTTGCTACTATGGAAAACAATCCTTTAAGGGGTTTGTTCGGGGTATCTTCACCTCGACCGGAAGCACAAAGAATTGCCCCTCAACCTACCGCACCTACTGAAAATATTGGTTA
Source organism: Thinopyrum elongatum (assembly GCA_011799875.1). NCBI lineage: Eukaryota > Viridiplantae > Streptophyta > Magnoliopsida > Poales > Poaceae > Thinopyrum > Thinopyrum elongatum. The sequence continues at coordinate 376,949,089 of CM022299.1, read as the reverse complement.
TGAAATTCCTTCGGGTACGATAGAGAAACTGCTAGCTAATCCTTATGTAGGAGATGGAACACTACATCCTGATATGCACCTAATCTATGTAGATGAAGTTTGTGGATTATTTAAGCTTGTAGGTTTGCCCAGAGATGAAGTTAAGAAGAAGGTTTTCCTTTTATCTTTGGTGGGGAAAGTATTTACATGGTATAGGCTGTGTGATGATATTGGAGCTTGGGATTGGAATCGATTGAAATTGGAATTTCACCAAAAGTTTTATCCTATGCATCTAGTTCATCGTGATCGGAATTATATATATAATTTTTGGCCCCGTGAAGGAGAAAGTAAAGCTCTAGCTTGGGGGAGGCTTAAATCAATGTTATATTCATGCCCCAATCATGAAATCGCAAGAGAAATTATTATACAGAATTTTTATGCTCAGCTTTCTCGTAATGATCAATCATTGCTCGATACTTCTTATACTCGTTCTTTTATGAAGAAGACTATTGAATTCAGGTGGGATCTCTTAGAAAGAATTTAACGCAACTCTAAGGATTGGGAACTCGATGAAGGTAAAGACTCAGGTATTAAGCTTGAGTTTGATTGTGTTAAATCTTTTATGAATACCGATGCCTTTCACAAGTTTAATTAGCACTAAATATGGACTTGACTCTGAGATAGTAGCCTCTTTTTGTGAATCATTTGCTACTCATGTTGATCTCCCTAAAGAGAAGTGGTTTAAATATCATCCCCCTATTAAAGAAGAGATTGAGGAGGTAGTTACAGTTAAAGATGAAATTATCATTTACAATGTTGATCCAGTTGTGCCTACTGCTTATATTGAAAAACCAACTTTCCCTGTTAGGATAAAGGAACATGTTAAGGTTTCAACCGTGATTAATAAGAGTAATATTAAAGTACCTAGACCCTCTGAACAAATTAAAGTAGAACCTAGTATTGCTATGGTTAAAGATCTCTTGGTCGATAATATTGATGGGTGTGTTATTTATTTCTGTGCTGACGCTGCTAGAATTGCCAAACCTGATACTAAAGATAAGAATAAGCCTGTTGTTGGCTGCCTGTTGTCTCGGTTAAAATTGGAGATCATTGCTATCATGGTTTATGTCATTTGGGTGTTAGTGTGAGTGCTATTCCTTTTACCTTATACCAAGAAATTATGAATGATATAGCACCAGCTGAAATAGAAGATATTGATGTCACTATTAAACTTGCAAACAAAGACACCATCACACCACTTGGGATTGTTAGAGACGTTGAAGTCTTGTGTGGGAAAATAAAATACCCTACTGATTTTCTAGTTCTTGGTTCTCCACAAGATGATTTTTGTCCCATAATTTTTGTAGACCTTTCTTAAACACTATTAATGCTAAGATAGATTGCCATAAAGAAACAGTCAGTGTCAATTTTGGTGATGTGTCTCATGAGTTTAATTTCTCCAAGTTTTGTAAACAACCTCATAATAAAGAATTACCTAGTAAGGATAAAATAATTGGTCTTCCTTCTATTGCCGTACCTCCTACTAATCCACTTGAACAATACTTGCTAGATCATGAAAATGATATGCACTTGCATGAAAGAAATGAAATAGATAAAATATTCTTTGAACAACAACCTATCCTTAAACACAATTTGCCTATTGAAACTCTAGGAGGTCCTCCTCCACCTAAAGGTGACCCTGTGTTTGAATTAAAGCAATTGCCTCACACTTTGAAGTATGCTTATCTTGATGAGAAAAAGATATATCATGTTACTATTAGTGCTAACCTTACAGAACATGATGAAGAGAGATTAATAAAAATTCTGAGGAAGCACAATGCTGCTATTGGATATACTCTTGATGATCTTAAGGGCATTAGTCCCACTCTCTGTCAGCACAAGATTAATATGGAACCTGATGCTAAACCCGTCGTTGATCATCAATGATGATTGAGTCCTAAGATGAAGGAAGTGGTAAGAACTAAAATACTAAAGCTTCTGGAAGCAGGTATAATCTATCCCATAGCTGATACTAGATGGGTAAGTCCTGTTCATTGTCTCCCTAAGAAAGGAGGTATTACTATTATTCCCAATGATAAAAATGAACTCATTCCACAAAGAATAGTGACTCGCTATAGAATGGTAATTGATTTTAGAAAATTAAACAAAGCCACTAGAAAAGATCATTACCCTCTGCCTTTCATTGATCAAATGTTAGAAAGATTGTCTAAACACACACACTTCTGCTTTTTGGATGGATATTTTGGTTTCTCTCAAATACCTGTATCACAACCTGATCAAGAGAAAACTACCTTCACTTGTCCTTTTGGAACTTATGCTTATAGATGCATGCCTTTTGGTTTATGTAATGCACCTGCTACCTTTCAAAGATGTATGACTGTTATATTCTCTGACATTTGTGAAAAGATTGTTGAGGTTTTCATGGATGATTTTTCTGTTTATGGAACTTCTTTTGATGATTGCTTAAGCAACCTTGATCGAGTTTTGTAGATATGTGAGCAAACTAATCTTGTCTTGAATTGGGAGAAGTGCCACTTTATGGTGAACGAGGGCATTGTCTTGGGGCATAAAATTTCTGAATGAGGTATTGAGGTGGATAAAGCTAAATAAGTTGGTGCAACTGAGAAAATGCCATGTCCTAAATATATTAAAGGTATTCGTAGTTTCCTTGGTCATGTTGGTTTCTATAGGAGGTTTATTAAAGACTTCTCTAAAATTTCTAGGCCTCTTACCAATCTTTTGCAAAAAGATGTCCCATTTGTTTTTGATGATGATGTGTAGAAGCCTTTGAAACACTTAAGAAAGCCATAATTTCTGCACCTATTGTTCAACCACCTGATTAGAACTTGCCTTTTAAAATTCTATGTGATGCTAGTGATTATGCTGTTGGTGCTGTTCTAGGACAAAGATTGATAAGAAATTAAATGTTATCCATTATGCTAGTAAAACTCTAGGCAGTGCTCAAAGAAATTATGCTACTACTGAAAAAGAATTTTTAGCAGTTGTGTTTGTTTGTGATAAATTCACATCTTACATTGTTGATTCTAAAGTAATTGTTCACACCGATCATGCTGCTATTAAATACCTTATGGAAAAGAAAGATGCTAAACCTAGACTCATTAGGTGGGTTCTTTTGCTACAAGAATTTGACTTACACATCACTGATAGGAAGGGAGCTGAGAATCCGTAGCTAATAACTTGTCTAGGTTAGAAAATATTCTTGATGACCCACTACCTATTGATGATAGCTTCCCTGATGAACAACTAGCTGTCATAAATGCTTCTCATAATACTCCTTGGTATCAGGGGTGGGCATAAAAACCAACAAACCGAACACCGGAACGAAGCCGAAACCGAAAAAACCTTTTTTTTTGTTTTTTGTCAATAATATAGAAAAATTCGGTTTCTACTTGTACTAACCAAACTATGTCCGGCTTGTTCGGTTTCTAATTCGTTTAGCCAAAACAAAACCGAACACTGCATGTACGTGAGACACAGAGTCACAGACAGTATGCAGACGCAAAACTAGCATGGAGGGACGGCGATGTCCATCTTTCCCGTACGCGGTCCTCCCAAACTTTGCTACGCTGAAGGCCTCGATGTTGGTTTTTTATAGAGCAAGGCCGCCACGTTGCTATTGGGCCAAGCCAGCTAGCCACTAGGCCATGTGCCACAAGCAAACTTGGACGTTGTTCTAAAAAAACAATCTAGGATCTTTATTTGACCATGGGCCGACCACGTGCATGCATGCTAGCCCACATGTGAACTGCCAACGGGAGACACCATATTCCTTTAGTCCCACCTCGCCTGGCCGAGGAAATGAGGCAAATTATTTTGGCTATATAACAATCTGCCGCTCGCACAATAGATCAAAGCAAGTTCTGTTCAGTGTAAACCGAGAAACAGAACCGAATATTCGGTTAACCGAACTTTAAGTTAGTCATTTTGACCAAGCATTTTTGGTTTTTGGTTTTGCTAACTCAATTTTAAAAAACTGAACAGTAGAAACCGAAATTTTGGTTTATACCGAATGCCCACCCCTACTTGGTATGCTGATTATGCTATTATATTGTTGCTAAATTTATACCACCTAGTTTCACATACCAACAAAAGAAAAAATTCTTCTATGATTTAAGATATTACTTTTGGGATGACCCACATCAATATAAAGAAGAAGTAGATGGTATAATTAGACGTTGTATACCTGAGCATGAATGTCAAAGAATTGGTAATATTGGTAGACGTCAAGAAATGCCTATGAATTATTCAGTTGTTATTGAACCGTTTGATGTTTGGGGCTTTGATTATATGGGACCTTTTCCTTCCTTTAATGGGTATACACATATTTTGGTTGCTGTTGATTATGTCACTAAGTGGGTAGAAGCTATTCCAACTAGTAGTGTTGATCATAACACCTCCATTAAAATGCTTAAAGAAATTATCTTCCCGAGGTTTGGAGTCCATAGATATTTAATGACTGATGGTGGTTCACACTTTATTCATGGTGCTTTCTGTAAATTGCTTGCTAAATATGATCTCAACCATAGAATTGCATCTCCTTATCACCCTCAATCTAGTGGAGAAGTTGAACTTAGCAACAGAGAAATAAATTTAATATTACAAAAAACTGTCAATAGGTCCCAAAAGAATTGGTCTAAGAAACTTGATGATGCACTTTGGGCCTATAAAATAGCTTATAAAAATCCTATGGGTATGTCTCCAAACAAAATGGTTTATGGAAAAGCTTGTCACTTGCCTCTTGAGTTATAACATAAAGCATATTGGGCAATTAAAGAACTCAACTATGACTTCAAACTTACCGGTGAAAAGAGGTTATTTGATATTAGCTCACTAGATGAATGGAGTACTCAAGCTTATGAAAATGCCAAACTATTCAAAGAAAAAGTCAAAAGATGGCATGAAAAAAGAATACAAAAGCGGGAATTCAAAGTTGGTGAGTATGTTCTTTTGTATAATTCTCGTTTTAGATTTTTTGTACGAAAACTTCTCTCCAAATGGGAAGGACCATATATCATCGAAGAAGTTTATCGCTCTGGAGCTATCAAGATCAATAATGCCGAAGGCACTAGTCCAAAGGTGGTCAATGGACAAAGAATTAAGCACTATATTTTAGGTACACCTATCAATGTTGAAATTAACATTATCAAAACCATGACACCGGAGGAACACATAAAAGAGACCTTCGAGAACACGCAAGAACCCTGAAAAGGAAGAGGTACGTGATACGGTAAGTAAACGGACTCTTCCGCAAAAATATTTTCTGTCAATTTTGGAATATTAGAATAAATAAAATAAGAAACAACTGGGAAGGCAACCCAGGTGCCCACTAGGCACCAGGGCGCTCCTGCCCCACCTGGCACATCCCCATGGGTAGTGGGTCCCTCGGGCACCTTCCCGGCTCCGTTTTCCCATGGTATACTTGTTTCCCAAGATAAAAAAATCTTTATTTATACCCCCGGACGATTTGATCGCCGTTGATACGTCCATTTTGCATCATGTTTTCCTACTATTATTTATGTATTTTTATGCCTAATAATGCTTTATGGAGTAATTCTAATGCCTTTTCTCTCATAATATGCAAGGTTTACACAAAGAGGGAGAATACCGGCAGCTGGAATTCTGGACCTGAAAAAGCTACGTCAGGCCACCTATTCTGCACAACTCCAAATGAGCTGAAACTTCACGGAGAATTCTAATGGAATATTTAAGAATTATTGGAGCAAATAACTAACAGAGGGGGCCCACCAGGTGGGAACAACCCACCTGGGTGCGCCACGGCCCCCAGTCATGCCCTGGTGGGTTGTGCCCTCCTCGGCCCACCTCCGATGCCCCTGTTCTGGTATATAAGTCATTTTGACCTAGAAAAAAAATAAGGAGAGGACTTTCGGGATGAAGCGCTGCCGTCTCGAGGCGGAACTTGGGCAGGAGGACTTTTACCCTTCGGTAGAGCGATTCCGCCAGGGGAACTTCCCTCCCTGAGGGGGAAATCATCGTCATCATCTTCACCAACAACTCTACCATCTTGGGGAGGGCAATCTCCATCAACATCTTCAATAGCACCATCTCCTCTCAAACCCTAGTTCATCTCTTGTGTTCAATCTTTGTACCGGAACCTTAGATTGGTGCTTGTGGGTGACTAGTAGTGTTGATTACATCTTGTAGTTGATTACTATATGGTTTATTTGGTGGAAGATTATATGTTCAGATCCATTATGCTATTTAATACCCCTCTGATCTTGAGCATGATTATCATTTGTGAGTAATTACTTTTGTTCTTGAGGTCACGGGAGAAATCTTGTTGCAAATAATCATGTGAATTTGATATGTGTTCGATATTTTGATGGTATGTATGTTGTGATTCCCTTAGTGGTGTCATGTGAACGTCGACGACATGGCACTTCACCTTATTAGGGCCTAAGGGGATGCAATGTGGAGTAGTTATTAGATGATTGGTTGCAAGAATGACAGAAGCTTAAACCCTAGTTTATGCGCTACTTCGTAAGGGACTGATTTGGATCCAAAAGTTTAATGCTATGGTTAGATTTTATCTTAATACTTTTCTCGTAGTTGCGGATGCTTGCGAGGGGGTTAATAATAAGTAGGAGATTTTTTCAAGTAAGAACAGCACCTAAGCATCGGTCCACCCACATATCAAATTATCAAAGTAGCGAACACAAATCAAACCAACATGATGAAAGTGACTAGATGAAATTCCCGTTTACCGTCAAGAACGCTTCGCTTATCATAAGAGACCATTTTGGCTTGTCCTTTGCCACAAAAGGATTGGGCTACCTTGCTGCATATTATTTGTCATTACCGCTACTTGCTCGTTACAAATTATCTTGCTATCAAACTACTCGGTACTTATAATTTCAGTGCTTGCAGAGAATACCTTGCTGAAAACCACTTGTCATTTCCTTTTGCTCCTTGTTGGGTTCGACACTCTTACTTATCGAAAGGACTATGATTGATCCCCTATACTTGTGGGTCATCAAGGCTCTTTTCTGGCACCGTTGCTGGGGAGTGAAGCGCTCTTGGTAAGTGGAAATCGGTAAGGAAAAATTATTACTACGTGCTGAAATTTATTGTCACTTACTATGGAGAACAATCCTTTGAGGGGTTTGTTCGGGGTATCTTCACCTCGACCGGAACCACAATTAGTTGCCCCTCTACCTACTACACCTACTGAAAATATTGGTTATGAAATTCCTTCGGGTATGATAGAACGACTGCTAGTTAATCCTTACGCAGGAGATGGAACCAAACATCCTGATATGCACTTGATATATGTGGATGAAATTTGTGGATTATTTAAGCTTGCAGGTTTACCCGAAGATGAAGCTAATAAGAATATTTTCCCTTTATATTCGAAGGGAAAAGCATTGGCATGGTATAGGCTATGCGATGATATTGGATCTTGGAATTGGAACCGATTGAAATTGGAATTTCACCAAAAAAATTATCCTATGCATCTAGTTCATCGTGATTGGAATTGTATATATAATTTTTGGCCTCATGAAGGAGAAAGTATCGCTCTAGCTTGGGGGAGGCTTAAGTCAATGTTATATTCATGCCCCAATCATGAGCTCTTAAGAGAAATTATCATTCAGATTTTTTATGCCCGACTTTCTCGTGATGATCAATCCATGCTCGATACTTCTTGTACTGGTTCCTTTATGAAGAAGACTATTGAATTCAGGTGGGATCTTTTAGAAAGAATTAAACACAACTCTGAAGATTGGGAACTCGATGAAGGTAAAGAGTCAGGTATTAAGCTTAAGTTTGATTGTGTTAAATCTTTTATGAATACCGATGCTTTTCAAAAGTTTAGCACTAAAAATGCACTTGACTCTGAGATAGTAGCCTATTTTTGTGAATCATTTGCAACTCATGTTGATCTCCCTAAGGAGAAGTGGTTTAAATATCACCCACCTATTGAAGAAGGAATTAAAGAACCGGTAATAGCTAAAGATGAAACTATCATTTATAATGTTGATCCAGTTGTTCCTACTGCTTATATTGAAAACCCACCTTTCCCTGTTAGGATAAAGGAACATGCTAAGGTTTCAACCCTGGTCAATAAAAGTAATATTAGAGCACCTAAACCTGCTGAACAAATCAAAGTAGAACCTAGCGTTGCTATGGTTAAAGATCTCTTGGTAGAAAACATAGATGGGCATGTTATTTACTTCTGTAATGAAGCTGCTATAATTGCTAAACCCAATGAGAAAGATAAACATAGACCTATTGTTGGCATGCCTGTTGTCTCAGTCAAAATTGGAGATCACTGTTATCATGGTTTATGTGACTTAGATGCTAGCGTGAGTGCTATTCCTTTTACCTTATATCAAGAAATTATGAATGATATAGCACCCGCTAAAATAGAAGACATAGATGTTACTATTAAACTTGCTAATAGAGACACCATCACACCACTTGGGATTGTTAGAGATGTTGAAGTCTTGTGTGGGAAAATAAAATATCCTACTGATTTTCTAGTTCTTGGTTCCCCGCAAGATGACTTTTGTCCCATTATCTTTGGTAGACCTTTCTTGAACACCGTTAATGCTAAAAAAGATTGTGAGAAACAAACCGTCAGTGTTAGTTTTGGTGATGACTCTCATGAGTTTAATTTTTCTAAGTTCAATAGAAAACATCAAAAGAAAGAATTGCCTAGTAAGGATGAAATAATTGGTCTTGCTTCTATTGCCGTGCCTCCTACTGATCCACTAGAACAATATCTGCTAGACCATGAAAATGATATGCATATGCATGAAAGAAATGAGATAGATAAAATTTTCTTTGAACAACGACCTCTGCTTAAACACCATTTGCCTATTGAAACTCTAGGAGGTCCTCCTCCACCTAAAGGTGATCCTGTGTTTGAATTAAAACAATTGCCAGACACTTTGAAATATGCTTATCTTGATGAGAAAAAGATATATCCTGTTATTATTAGTGCTAACCTTTCAGAACATGAAGAAGAAAGATTATTGGAAATTCTGAAGAATCACCGACTGCTATTGGATACACTCTTGATGATCTTAAGGGCATTAGTCCCACTCTCTGTCAGCACAAGATTAATATGGAACTTGATGCTAAACCCGTTGTTGATCACCAACAATGTTTAAATCCTAAAATGAAAGAAGTGGTAAGAACTGAAATACTGAAGCATCTAGAAGCAGGTATAATCTATCCCATAGCTGATACTAGATGGGTAAGTCCCGCTCATTGTGTCCCTAAGAAGGGAGGTATTACTGTTGTTCCTAATGATAAAAATGAACTTATTCCACAAAGAATTGTCACTGGCTATAGAATGGTAATTGATTTTAGAAAATTAAATAAAGCAACTAGAAAATATCATTACCCTCTGCGTTTCATTGATCAAATGCTAGAAAGATTATCTAAGCACACACACTTTTGTTTTCTTGATGGATATTCTGTTTTTTCTCAAATACCTGTTTCACAACCTGATCAAGAGAAAACCACCTTTACTTGTCCTTTTGGAACTTATGCTTATAGACATATGCCTTTTGGTTTATGCAATGCACCTGCTACCTTTCAAAGATGTATGACTGCTATATTCTCTGATTTTTGTGAAAAGATTGTTGAGGTTTTCATGGATGATTTTATCGTTTACGGAACTTATTTTGATGATTTCTTAAGCAACCTTGACCAAGTTTTGCAGAGATGCGAGCAAACTAACCTTGTCTTGAATTGGGAGAAGTGCCACTTTATGGTCAATGAAGGTATTGTCTTGGGACATAAAATTTCTGAACGAGGTATTGAGGTTGATAAAGCCAAAGTTGATGCAATTGAGAAAATGCCATGTCCCAGAGATATTAAAGGTATCCGTAGTTTTCTCGGTCATGTTGGTTTCTATAGGAGATTTATTAAAGACTTCTCTAAAATTTCTAGGCCTCTTACAAATCTTTTACAAAAGGATGTTCCATTTGTTTTTGATGATGATTGTGTAGAAGCCTTTGAAACACTTAAGAAAGCCTTAATTTCTGCACCTATTGTTCAACCACCTAATTGGAACTTGCCTTTGGAAATTATGTGTGATGCTAGTGATTATGCTGTTGGTGCTGTTTTACGACAAAGAGTTGATAAGAAATTAAATGTTATTCATTATGCTAGTAAAACTCTAGACAGTGCCCAAAGAAATTTTGCTACTACTAAAAAAGAATTTGTAGCAGTGGTGTTTGCTTGTGATAAATTCAGATCTTACATTGTTGATTCTAAAGTGATTGTTCACATTGATCATGCTGCTATTAAATATCTCATGGAAAAGAAAGATGCTAAACCTAGACTCATTAGGTGGGTTCTCTTGCTACAAGAATTTGACTTACATATCATTGATAGAAAAGGAGCTGAGTACCCCGTATTTGATAACTTGTCTAGGTTAGAAAATATTCTTGATGACCCACAACCTATTAATGATAGTTTTCCTGATGAGCAATTAGCTGCAATAAATGTTTCACATAACACTCCTTGGTATGCTGACTATGCTAATTATATTGTTGCTAAATATATACCACCTAGCTTCACTTACCAACAAAAGAAAAAATTCTTTTATGATTTAAGACATTACTTTTGGGATGACCCACATCTTTATAAAGGAGTAGATGGTATTATTAGACGTTGTGTACCTAAGCATGAACAGGGACAAATCCTACGAAAATGTCACTCTGAAGCTTACGGAGGGCATCATGTGGGAGACAGAACTACTCACAAGGTATTGCAATCTGGTTTTTATTGGCCTACTCTCTTCAAGGATGCCCGTAAGTTTGTTTTATCTGGTGATAAATGTCAAAGAATTGGTAATATTGGTAAGCGTCAGGAAATGCCTATGAATTATTCTCTTGCTGTTGAACCATTTGATGTTTGGGGTTTCGATTACATGGGACCTTTTCCTTCCTCTAATGGGTATACACATATTTTGGTTGCCGTTGATTATGTTACTAAGTGGGTAGTAGTTATTCCAACTAGTAGTGCTGATCACAACACTTCTATTAAAATGCTTAAGGAAGTTATTTTCCCAAGGTTTGGAGTCCCTAGATATTTAATGACTGATGGTGGTTCACATTTTATTCATGGTGCTTTCCGTAAAATGCTTGCTAAGTATGATGTTAACCATAGAATTGCATCCCCCTATCATCCTCAGTCTAGTGGTCAAGTTGAACTTAGCAATAGAGAAATAAAATTAATTTTACAAAAAACTGTCAATAGGTCCCGAAAGAATTGGTCTAAGAAATGAGACGATGCACTTTGGGCTTACCGAATAGCATATAAAAATCACATGGGTATGCCTCCTTATAAAATGGTTTATGGAAAAACTTGTCATTTGCCTCTTGAGTTAGAACATAAAGCATATTGGGCAATTAAAGAACTCAACTATGATTTCAAACTTGCCGGTGAAAACAAGCTATTTGACATTAGCTCACTAGATGAATGGAGAACCCAAGCTTATGAAAATGCCAAATTATTTAAAGAAAAAGTTAAAAGATGGCATGATAAAAGAATCCAAAAGTGTGAGTTCAAAGTTGGAGAATATGTTCTTTTGTACAATTCTTGTTTCAGATTCTTTGCAGGAAAACTTCTCTCCAAATGGGAAGGACCTTATGTTATCGAGGAGGTTTATCGATCTGGAGCTATCAAAAAAAATAATGCCAAAGGTACGACCCCGAAGGTTTTCAATGGGTAAACAATAAAACATTATATCCCATGTACTCCCATTAATGTTGAAAGCAATATTATCCAAACTATGACACCGGAAGAACACATAAAAGAAACCTTCCGGAACACTCCAGAATCATGAAAAAAGAGGAGGTATGTGATACGATAAGTAAACGGACTCCGAAAAATCCGCAAAAATATTTTATGTCAGTTTTGGAATATATTAAAAATTAGGAAAATAAGAAACAACCAGGAAGGCAACCCTGGTGGGCACAAGACACCAGGGCGCGCCTGGCAAGCGCCAGGCGCGCCCAGGTGGGTTGTGCCCACCTCGGGTACCTTTCGGACTCCGTTTTTCTTCCGTTTGCTTGTTTCCCAAGATAAAAAATCTTTATATACCCCCCGAACCTATTGACCATCGTATCGCGAAGAAATCTTCTGTCTTCTTTTCTTGCTACTTTCTGACAGATCTAGATTACCATGGCCGCTTCAAGCTCCTCCAAGGACAAGTTCTTCGAGAACGTCATCAACCCATATTTGCGGGAGGTGATGCAGCACCCTCAAGCCATCGAGATACGTGAGGGGGTGCTCCACATCCATGACGTCCAGGGTCCCAAAGGGACGGGAATTGTGGATGCCAGGCTCGAAGCTATGGAGTAGGAAGTCTTCAAGTGCAAGGGGATGGTGGAGCGTGGACTCAATGCTAATCACTTCATGATCGCGGACTACACCCGTGATCTCAAGGTGGATGGCAAATCCATGAAGGACATCATCTTCACCTTCAATGAGCAAATCAACTTTCTGCAAAGCCAAATCTATGATCTCCAAAACCAAGTCTTTGAATATGGGGCAAGGTTTAAAGGTATGAGTTTGGTTGCCAGTTGCAGGACCCGCGAGACTCACTCCTCCTCTTATGATGGTGAGCCTTTGCCATGGAAACCTGAAGATAAGATCGCTACTACCTCATCACCACCACCTTCTTCATCACCAAAGGAGACTTGAGTATCGGGTATGGGCACTCCCCTTGGCTTGTGGCAAGCTTGGGGGAGGTGCCCCAGTATCGTATCACCATCACTATCTTTTGCCTTTATTTATCTTAGTTCGATCCTTAGTTATCTTTTGATTTAGTTGAATAAAAGTTTAGTTCGATCCTTTCTTTTCAAGTGCTTGCTTAGTGATCTATCCTTGTAATCGTGTGCGAGACATATAATAAAGTTTAGTTTGAGTTCTGTTTCCTTTACTTTCATGTTCAATAAAAAGAAAGGAAATAAATGAAAAAGATCATATGCTAATCTTATGGTAAGTAATGACATCACATAAGGAAGAGTATAAGTAGAAAAATTTATTGGAGATTTACAAACATAGCATTGGTCAATGATGCAATTCATGAAAGAATTAATAAGGGAAGAGAAGATTCACATGCGAATACACTATCTTGGACATCTTTTATGATTGTGAGCCCCCATCAAAATATTATATGCCAAATTTTTTGACATTGGACAAGGAAGACAACGTAATGATTTATGTTTGTTCATATTCACATAGAAGTTATATTGTCATAGATCCTTTAACATGTGGTGCTTACCCCCATCTTTGCTAGCCAAAAAATCCGCACTAAGTAGAGATACTACTTGTGCATCCAAAACCTTCAACCCAAATCTTGTTTTGAGAGTGCACTATACCTACCTATGGATTGAGTAAGATCCTTCAAGTAAGTTGTCATCGGTGCAATAAGGCAATAAAAATTGCTTCTAAATGTGTTAGATCATTTAGTGTAAGAGAAAATTGATCGTTGTACGAACTTGTGATGGCAAAATAATAAAGGCGACAGACTGCATAATAAAGGTTGCTATCATAAGGGGAAATATAATGTGACATTCTTTTACACTAAGAGATTGAGCATACAACCAAAAAAGCGCATGGCAACCTCTGCTTCCCTCTGCGAAGGGCCCATCTTTTACTTTTATGAATTTACTTTTATGCAAGAGTCAAACTATCCCTCTATTCCTTTTTATATTTCTCTTTTGGCAAGCACCATGTTGTGAGGAAAGATCTAGGCACATATATCCAGTTGGATATGGGTGGGCATGAGTTATTATTGTTGACATCGCCCTTGAGGTGAATACGTTGGGAGGCGAAACTATAGGCCCCTATCTTTCTATGTGTCCGGTTGAAACTTTTTACTCATGTGTATGCAGTGAGTGTTAGCAATCATAGAAGACTATATGATGGTTGAGTATGTGGACTTGCCAAAAGGCTCCGATACATGACCCTTCCTGAAAAGATGATGAATTGTAGTTGCAAAGTTGACTGAGAACATAGTTTGTTGGTTTTCAATAGAGTTTATGCTTTATACTTCGACGTTGTGATGAATTGTTACTTGTTCATGAGAAGTTTATGATAAAAGTTTTATAATAAAGTTTGTTGCTGTTATAATAATATACATGATGCTTCTATGTCCATATTTTGTTTTATCGACACCTCTCTCTCTAAGCATGTGGACATGTTTTTCGATTTCGGTTTTCGCTTGAGGACAAGCGAGGTCTAAGCTTGGGGGGGTTGGTACGTCCATTTTGCATCATGTTTTCCTACTATTATTTATGATATTTTTATGCATAATAATGCTTTATGGAGTAATTCTAATGCCTTTTCTCTCATAATATGCAAGGTTCACACAAAGAGGGAGAATACTGGCAGCTGGAATTCTAGACCTGAAAAAGCTACGTCAGGCCACCTATTCTGCACAACTCCAAATGAGCTGAAACTTCACGGAGAATTTTTATGGAATATTTAAGAATTATTGGAGCAAATAACTACCAGAGGGGGCCCACCAGGTGGACACAACCCACCTGGGCGCACTAGGGCCCCCAGGCGCGCCCTGGTGGGTTGTGCCCTCCTCGGCCCACCTCCGGTGCCCCTCTTCTGGTATATAAGTCATTTTAACCTAGAAAAAAAATAAGGAGAGGACTTTCTGGACGAGGCGCCGCCGTCTCGAGGCGGAACTTGGGCAGGAGCACTTTTGCCCTCCGGCGGAGCGATTCCGTCGGGGGAACTTCCCTCCCGGAGGGGGAAATCATCGTCATCATCATCACCAACAGCTCTCCCATCTTGGGGAGGGCAATCTCCATCAACATCTTCAACAGCACCATCTCCTTTCAAACCCTAGTTCATCTCTTGTGTTCAATCTTTGTACCGGAACCTTAGATTGGTGCTTGTGGGTGACTAGTAGTGTTGATTACATCTTGTAGTTGATTACTATATGGTTTATTTGGTGGAAGATTATATGTTCAGATCCATTATGCTATTTAATACCCCTCTGATCTTGAGCATGATTATCATTTATGAGTAGTTACTTTTGTTCTTGAGGTCACGGGAGGAATCTTGTTGCAAGTAATCATGTGAATTTGTTATGTGTTCAATATTTTGATGATATGTATGTTGTGATTCCCTTAGTGGTGTCATCTGAACATCGACTACATGGCACTTCACCATATTTGGGCCTAAGGGGATGCATTGTGGAGTAGTTATTAGATGATGGGTTGCTAGAATGGCAGTAGCTTAAACCCTAGTTTATGCGCTACTTCGTAAGGGACCGATTTGGATCCAAAAGTTTAATGCTATGGTTAGATTTTATCTTAATACTTTTCTCGTAGTTGCGGATGCTTGCGAGGGGGTTAATCATAAGTAGGAGGTTTGTTCAAGTAAGAACAACACCTAAGCACTGGTCCACCCACATATCAAATTATCAAAGTAGCGAACACAAATCAAACCAACATGTTGAAAGTGACTAGATGAAATTCCCGTGTACCCTCAAGAACGCTTTGCTTATCATAAGAGACCGTTTTGGCCATCCTTTGCCACAAAAGGATTGGGCTACCTCGCTGCGTATTATTTGTTGTTACCGTTACTTGCTCGTTACAAATTATCTTGCTATCAAACTACTCGTTACTTATAATTTCATTGCTTGCAGAGAATACCTTGCTGAAAACCACTTGTCATTTCCTTCTGCTCCTCGTTGGGTTCGACACTCTTACTTATCGAAAGGACTACGATTGATCCCCTATACTTGTGGGTCATCAACCGTATCGCGGAGAAATCCTCTGTTCTTGTTTCGTGTTGTTTTTCTGTCAGATCCATCAAGTCAGGCATCATGTCTTCTCCCTCCTCCAACAACGTAGAAGAAGTTGCTTGGCTGCTGAAGATAGATTTAAGGAGAGAGAAACCAAAAGAAGCCACCAAGGACGACAAGGTTAAGGAAGTTGTAGGGGATCAGGCTCAAGAAGGGGGGCAAGCCATGCTCATGGGGGAGGCTGAGAAAGAGGAACACATCCTTCAACCCTACTATAATCATCTCACCCCCACTGAAATTGAGGCTTTAAGGGCCTTTGAAACGGTACGCGTTCAGAATACATATCTCACTCATGAAGTTATTTTGTTGGAGGAGCAAAAAGTCGCCCTTCGGAGCGTCAACCGTAGATTGGAGTACCTGCTGAAGCTGAAGTGCGAAGCCACTACTACCTCAACACCACCACCATCGCCATCATCACCAAAGAAGGAGACTTGAGTACACGGGTATGGGCACTCCCCTTGGCTTGTGCCAAGCTTGGGGGAGATGCCCTGGTATCGTATCACCATCACTTCTATTATCTTCACCAATTTTTAGTTCGATCCTTATTTATTTCATGATTTAGTTGAATAAATGTTTAGTATGATCTATTTTTGAGTGCTAGTTTCATGATCTATCTATCTATGTAATTGAGTGAGAGTTATATAATAAAGATTAGTTTGAGTTTTTGCTTCTTTACTTTTATGTTTCAATCAAAATAAAAGAATTAATGAAAAAGATCATATGCTAATCTTATGGTAAGTAATAACATCACATAAGGAAAAGTATAAGTGGTAAAATTTATTGATAGTTGACAAACATAGCATTGGTCAATGATGCAATTCATGAAATAATTAATAAGAGAAGAGAAGATTGACATGCAAATATACCATCTTGGACAACTTTTATGATTGTGAGCCCCCATTACATATCTTATGCCAAATTGTTGACGTTGGACAAGGAAGACAACGTAACGATTTATATTTATTCATATTCACATAGAAGTTATATTGTCATAGATCCTCCAACATGTGGTGCTTGCCCAATATCTTTGCTAGCAAAAAATCCACACCTAGTAGAGATACTACTTGTGCATCCAAAAACCTTAAACCCAAATTCATGTTTTGAGAGTCCACCATACCTACCTATGAATTGAGTAAGATCCTTCAAGTAAGTTGTCATAGGTGCAAAAGGCAATAAAATTGCTTCTAAATGTGTTTGATCTTTTAGTGTAAAGGAAAATAAGCATTGTACGAACTTGTGATGGCAAAGCAATAAAAGTGACAGACTGCATAATAAAGGTTGCTATCATAAGGGGCAATATAAAGTGACATTCTTTTGCATTAAAAGATTGTGCATACAAAACCAAAAAGCGCATAACAACCTCTGTTTCCCTCTGCGAAGGGCCTATCTTTTACTTTTATGTATTTACATTTTATGCAAGAGTCAAAGTTTTCTTCTCTATTCCTTTTTATTTTCTCTTTTGCAAGCACCATGTGGTTGGGAAAGATCTAGGCACATATATCCAGTTGTATATGAGTGATCATGAGTTATTATTGTTGACATCACCCTTGAGGTAAATAAGTTATGAGGCAAAACTATAAGCCCCTATCTTTCTATGTGTCCGGCCGAAACTTTTTGCTCATATATATGCTTTGAGTGTTAGCAATCATAGAAGACTAAATGATGGTTGAGTATGTGGACTTGCCAAAAGGATCCGATACGAGACCCTTCCTGAAAATATGATGAACTGTAATTGCAAAGTTGACTGAGAACATAGTTTGTTAGTTTTCAAGAAAGTTTATGCTTTATACTTTGATGTTGTGATAAATTGTTACTTGCTCATGAGAAGTTTTATGATAAAGTTTATTGTTGTTATAATAATAAGCATGATGCTACTATGTCCGTATTTTGTTTTTATCGACACCTCTCTCTCTAAACATGTGGACATGATTTTCGATATCGGCTTTTGATTGAGGACAAGCGAGGTCTAAGCTTGGGGGAGTTGATACGTCCATTTTGCATCATGTTTTCCTACAGTTATTTATAGTGTTTTTATGCAATATAACACTTTGTGGAGTAATTCTAATGCCTTTTATCTCATAATATGCAAGGTTTACACAAAGAAGGAGAATGCCGGCAGCTGGAATTCTGGACTTGAAAAAGCTATGTCAGAGATACCTATTCTGCACATCTCCAAATGAGCAGAAATTTCATGAAGAATTATTTTGCAATATATTAAAAATATTGGAACAAAGAAATACCAGAGGGGGCCACCCAGGTGCCCACTAGGCACCAGGGCGCGCCACCCCCTCCAGGCGCGCCCTCATGAGTAGTGGGCTCCCTGGCCCACCTCTGGTGCCCATCTTCTGGTACATAAGGTCTTTTGACCTAGAAAAATAAATAAGGAGAGGACTTTCGGGACGGAGCGCCGCCGTCTCGAGGCGGAACTTGGGCAGGAGCACTTTTGCCCTCCGGCGGAGCTATTCTGTGGGGGAACTTCCCTCCGGGAGGGGGAAATCGAAGCCATCGTCATCACCAACAACTCTCTTATCTTGGGGAGGTTAATCTTCATCAACATCTTCAACAGTACCATCTCATCTCAAACCCTAGTTCATCTCTTGTGTTCAATCTTTGTATCAAAACCTCAAAGTGGTACTTGTGGGTGACTAGTAGTGTTGATTACATCTTGTAGTTGTTGCTAGATGGTTTATTTGGTGGAAGATTATTTGTTCAGATCCATTATGATATTTAATATACCTCTGATCTTGAGCATGAATATTATTTGTGAGTAGTTTCCTTTGTTCTTGAGGCCACGGGAGAAGTCATGTTGCAAGTAATCATGTGAATTTGATATTCATTCGATATTTTGATGATATGTATGTTGCGATTCCCTTAGTGGTGTTATGTGAACATCGACTACATGACACTTCACCATCTTTGGGCCTAAGGGAATGCATTGTGGAGTAGTTATTAGATGATGGGTTGCTAGAGTGATAGAAACTTAAACCCTAGTTTACGTGCTATTCCATAAGGGGCTGATTTGGATCCATATGTTTAATGCTATGGTTAGATGTTATCTTAATTCTTCTTTCGTAGTTGCGGATGCTTGCGAGGGGATTAATCATAAGTGGGAGGCTTGTTCAAGTAAGAACAGCACCCAAGCACCGGTCCACCCACATATTAAATTATCAAAGTAGCGAACGTGAATCAAACCAACATGATGAAAGTGATTAGATGAAATTCCCGTGTGTCCTCAAGAATGCTTTGCTTATTATTAGAGACCGTTCCAGCCTGTCCTTTGCTATAAAAAGGATTGGGCTACCTTGCTGCACTTTTGTTACCGTTACCGTTACTTGCTTGTTACAAATTATCTTGCTATCAAACTACTTGTTACCGACAATTTCAGTGCTTGCAAAAATTACCTTGACACTCTTACTTATCAAAAGGACTACGATTGGTCCCCTATACTTGTGGGTCATCAGACCCTGCCAGTAAGAACCTTGTTGATAACATTCCGGTAACCGCCGGTGGATGAGAACTTTGCCTATTGGTCCACCTCATTTTAACGAGCAGGAAAATGGTTCTCTTCGTCCCTCGCCCTTGGTACCAACGTTGTTGCCAACATAACTGACAGACTATCCTCTGACATACCTTGCTATCATAACCATGCAAGATGTCACCGCTCTTTCTACTTTTAACCCACATGGTGGGCCCATAACCCACAGTCCACAGGATCTAAACCTGACTCTCCTGTACACCCCTGTTGCCAAAGTTATTCCTCGCGCTTGACTTTGTATGTAATTCATAGGCCACCTTCCTAGTGATCTATTCTGGTATCAAACGCAATACTTTTTCTCGTTGCTCTAGAGCCCTTTCAGACATCGAACGATTATCTATCCGATTGAAACTTCTTATTGTACCTTCTTATTTTGCTCTCGATGACTTTCTTGAATCTCAACTCGAGAGATGACTCTATGCCTTGTTCACTGAGATAGCCCCCAGGTGCCTAACTTGTGTTGAGCTCCGTCCTTCCCGAGTTTTCCCCCTTATATTTTCCGTAAGTGTGATGGAGATCCTGAAGGAAGAATGACAACTTCGTCATGATGCCCTGAAGCAGAGAACTAAAGACATCAACTCAAAGGATTGACTACTTCGGGAAAAGCAACCAAGATCGAGAAGAATCGTTAGAATTTCGTAACCAATTCTTTCCCCTTAACTCCACCTCTAAAATCTCGGGACGAGATTTCTTGTAGTGGAGGAGATTTGTAACACCCCGGTAGTTAAGCTACGGTAACCACACACTAATGGTGCCATGTCATCACCATTAATTTTCTAAACCTCACTTTGATCCAAACCGTTAGTCAAATTCAAATTGAAAAATAAAGTCAAATTATTATTTCTTCAAGCTGTCAAATAAAAATGTTCGATGGGTTGCAAATATTCACGAAGTAATTAACATGTAGAAACCAACATTTAATGAATTTCTAATTTGTCCCTAGGAATGTTTTAGTGAATTAGCGGGGTTAAATAAACATATTTAAATTCAAATATAATTTTGAATTTACTTGAGTTGACTCCAAACTTTTTGTGCAACACCACAATTTTGTGCATGAATTTTGTGCCAAGTTTCATTTATAACAACATCCATTTTGTGGTCCAACTATTTGCAAAACAGAAAAGAAAAAGAAACAGAAAATGGGAAAAATGAAAAGGACCTAAACTACTCGACCCCCTGGCCCATCAAGCAAAACAGGCCCAACCCACCTCCACCTTCCTCTACCTCTAGCTATAGGGAGGCAAGGAGTGCGTGGAAGGAATCCATGGTGCCTGGCCACGTGCCGGCCATCCCACGGCTCCCACGACGGTTAAAACGACGCCGACGCCCTTCCCCGAAACCCTAGCACCTCCACTTCCTCTCCCTCGCACCCCATCACTTCCCCCCATGCTTGGCCGAAGCTCCCTGCCATGGTCGCGCTGCCAGAGTAGCCGCGGCCACCGTCGTCCCCGCGCCCTGCCGCGCTCGTCCACGCTGATTCCCGCCCTCTAGCTCGAGCCCGCGACCCCCCTCAACCGGATCGACCGCGCCCTCGTCGTCGGTCGATGTGGCTGCTCCACCATGAATCCTAGCTCCGACGCATCCCGGACCTCCACGAGCACGCCATCAGACCCACAGTGAGCCTCTCTGCTAGTTGCCCCATTCCCGTCCTCGATCTATCGCTGTAGACGCCACAGGCTGCCGCCGTCGACCTCGCACTCACCACATGCCGTCCGCACCCGGCGAACCTCCCTGGCCATGCCCCTGCCTCATTTGGTCACGCCGGACGCGACCAGCCCGCGCCCGCACGCGCATTCGTCCGCGCTTGGCCGTGCCCCGGCTAGCCAGCGCGCGCCCACTCCCCACCGCCCCGGCCACGTCTCGCGCCGCCCGCTACCTCCCTCTGCCGCGGCTGCCTGCTACCACTGCCGCCTCCGGTGCAATGACCTGGGCTAGGCCCATCCCTTGCACAGCGTGTGGCCAGTGGGCCGGCCCGTGAGGCCTGTAATGTAGACTACATATAGCAGTGTTGCGTGTGCGTCTAGGACACGAGTATTGTAATGACTGAATCTCTGTATCCCTAATCCCAGAGCCTTCCTCTGTTCTTCTTCTTCCCCACGCCAGCCGCCTCTGTCTCTAAGCTACCATATCCTGGCGTGACGCGAGGAGTTGCTGCGATCCCGTAGCATCTGGTACTCAGAGCCCAAATTGATCCGCGTCCTCTGATCCCAAATTTTGCTCGCGATCTACCGATCAATCCCTCGATCTGCTCCTAATTCCAGGCAAAGGTGCGGATCCCCTCGGGTGATTCCGCACGAAACACCTCGGTGTACCTGCGTCTGGTTGAGTGAATCGATCGGCATCAACGGCGCGCTCCAACAAGCCGACGCTCTCGGCTCGCATGGCGGCAGCGGAGCTCTCCTTGGCGGATCTGCAGAAATTGGTGCAGGACACGATTCAGCAGAGCAAGGCGGTCTCGGAGGCAGGCGCCGTCACATCGGAGCGGGTGAACGAGCTCCAGGACTCTATCGACAAGTACGTGTCCTCGTCTGCCAAGGCGTTCGACGCACTCGCGCAGACGACCACGGACTCCCTGGGGCGCACTGAGGCCACCCTTGGTCGCATTCTCATCGCCAACAGTTCACTCGATGCAGCGATGGCCGAGATGAAGCGAGCACTGGATGGGGTGGTACACTGTGTGGATCAGCTTGAGCGGCTACCAGCGACAGGCACTTCGCACTGAAGGACAGAGCAGTCTGCAGGCGCCACCAACGACAGATTAGCAGGAGATTCGTCACAATCGGCAACCACCACCCAGGGGTGAGCAATCTCAGTTCCAACCCCCTGTAAGTGATTATTTCTCGGATGACCATGAGGATCTCGATCACTCCCCTGTTTATGGCCACCGGTCGCATCACAGTCATTTCAAGCCACGGATCCCTCGATCTGGCTTTCCCAAGTTTGAAGGAGAGAACCCAAAATGGTGGAAACAGCAGTGCGAGAAATATTTTTGGATGTACAATGTTCAACAGGAACTGTGGGTCGATTTCGCGACAATGCATTTTTCTGGCAATGCTGCTTTGTGGCTTCAGACTTATGAAGCCATGCACACGATTGATAACTGGGCAGCTTTGTGTGTAGCGTTGTTCACCAAGTTCAACCGCAACAAATACACCAGAGCGATTTATGTTTTCTTCTCCCTGAAGCAAACGGAAACTATCGTGGTCTTGTCACGGCAGATGTCCTAGAGAAAGGACTTAGTCGCGGAGCCATCGCGACAGGTTAGCTTAAAGGGGTTAAAGCGGACAAGGGACGTAGAGAGTTTATACTGGTTCGGCCCCTTGCGGTGAAGGTAAAAGCCTAATCCAGTTGTTGTGGAATTGCTAGGGTTTCGATGACCAGGGAGCGAATCCGCTATGCCTGGCTCTCGAGTTGTTGTCCCCCCCAAACCGCCGCCGGGTCGTCCCCTTATATACATGGGTTGACGCCCGTTGGTTTACAGGATCCCGAGGCCGGCTCATGAACATGTACGGCTCGGTCTCTACTCTTTCTATCTTATAGCACAAGTTCACATATCAATGTCGGTTTATGTCTACAGGCCTTAATCCGCCATTGGGCCCTGGGCCTTCATAAAGCGCCTCCATCTTTGTCTTCGTGGGCTTCAAGTATAATAACTCATTATGGGGATAACCCGGCCTCTCCTGGCAGGTTTATACCCAGTAGTAATATCCCCAACATTAGGCCCCAGATTGATTTGAACTGGTTCATGTCAATCTTTAACTTGAGAAAAATTCTTCTTTCAGCATCTTCGCATAAATCTTGTAAACCGCCACGACGTCATCTTCCAGCATCTTGATAAACCGCCATGACGTCACCTGTTATTAAAAATGGTATGCCTCTCACCTTCATTAATGAGCCTCCGACAATCGAGGCGACAGCTCTGCCACATATCCAGCTTTGGGCTCCTCGATTCTCGCGCCTGTCACTTATCCATTCACCTTATAAATAAAGCCGAAGGGTCCTTTTCATTTTTTTCCTTCGTGCCCCTTCACATCGTCCTCTTCCTCGCGTCGCCCGAACGTTGGAGCTCCGCCGCCGCCGTCGACCTTCGCATCTGCCCCAACAAAGGCCGCTGCATCACCCTGATCGTACCAGAAAGCCGCGACACCTCTCCGTTGTTCCTTTGATACTGGTAAGCTTTCTCTCCTTCCACCCTAGATCTTATCATTAGGGTTTGTACTCATCGGAGTTCTTCGAAGTTCTAGAACTGTTCTTCCCTGTTCTTCTCAGTAGCGCAAATGGCAAGTTAGATCTGATATTTTCCGGTGCCTTTGTAGTTAAAGCTCCCTTTCTCCCCACTAGAGCATCCCTTTCATACAGAAAAACTCATCTGAACCTGATGAACTGTTTAAGTACCTGAAGTTTAGGTCTGAGTATATTCTAGTTTTCTGTCGCACTGCAGATCTGAAATTATCATATCACTTTGTGAAACTTGTTTTTCCCTCACTTAGGTATTTTAGATCTGTATCTTTCATACCAATATAGGCGGTTTAGCTTTGTCAAAGAACAATAATTCGGTAGGCATCATTAGTCCCCTCTTAAATCGCCGATTCATTGATCTTTGCACCTTCTCCATTGTCAGACTCCGGTTTAGTAATATCAAACTCCGGTTTAACAATATGCATATACCTTTGCTTCTGCTTATCTTGCATTGCTTTATGCTCGCCCATCATAAATCTTAAACCAGCAATAAATATGTTTCAGCTTCCCATTGAAATGGCCAAACAAGTTTACGAGTGCAACTGGGTTCCTTCCCGGGTTACTGAAGAGCAATTAAACAGATGTGTCACAACTGGAGCTTTAGCCAAGAAAGAAGTCATCCACTGGAGGGCCCCTGGTCCGGAAAATCCTCCTGAACCCAAGGACGGAGAAGTAGTTGTATTTACTGACCATCTGGGTCGAGGCTTTAGCCCTCCCGGTTCAATTTTTTTTCGGGATGTGCTGGCCAGCTTCCAACTCCACCCTCAAGATATTGGACCAAACTCTGTGTCCAATATTTGCAATTTCCAAGTATTTTGTGAGCCTATCTTCAAGAGGAGCCCACAGTTGAACTGTTCAGGGATTTCTTTTATTTAAACCGTCGCATAGAGTTCACAGACGGACCCAACACTGAGCTTGGTGGAATGGCAATTCAAAAGAGGAAGGATGTCAGCTTCCCTCATGCCAAGCTTCATAGTCACCCCAAGGACTGGAATCAGACTTGGTTTTACTGCAAAGACACATCTCCAACTGATGAAAATCCTCTGCCGGGTTACCGTCCCCACCAGCTTAGCAACACTCATCCCTTCCCTCAAAGGCTGATTGCCAAGGAACGGTCCAACTATGCACCACAACTGTCTAAGCTCAGAGCCTTTATGGCAAACGGTTTGACAGGTGTCGATTTTGTTCGCTGTTGGATATCTTGGAGCATTCTGCCCTTAAGCCGGTGCCCCGGTTTAATGTGTGAGTACACAGGGGATTTGAAAGACCCTCAATGACACATCGAAATTCAGCTAACAGAAGCCGAAGTTATGGAGGCTGTCAAGAAAATACTGAATGAACCGGAAGCTGTCTGTAGCCAGACCGGGTTAAGCCCTTTCTGTGTCTCCAATAAACCGCCAACTGTAAGAATCACAACTTTCTTGTTTTAGTTTACCCCTGTGAAAGATGGACAAAATTTTGAGACTATCTGAAAAGGGGTAAACTAAAACAAGAAAGTTGTGATTCTTACAGTTGGTGGTTTATTGGAGATGCAGAAAGGGCTTAACCCGGTCTGGCTACAGACAGCTTCCGGTTCATTCAGTATTTTCTTGACAGCCTCCGTAACTTCGGCTTCTGTTAGCTGAATGTCGATGTGTCATTGAGGGTCTTTCAAATCCCATGTGTACTCACACATTAAACCGGGGCGCCGGCTTAAGGGTAGAATGCTCCAAGATATCCAACAGCGAACAAAATCGATACCTGTCAAACCGTTTGCCATAAAGGCTCTGAGCTTTGACAGTTGTGGTGCATAGTTGGACCGTTCCTTGGCAGTCAGCCTTTGAGGGAAGGGATGAGTGTTGCTAAGCCGGTGGAGACGGTAACCCGGCAGAGGATTTTCATCAGTTGGAGATGTGTCTTTGCAGTAAAACCAAGTCTGATTCCAGTCCTTGGGGTGACTATGAAGCTTGGCATGAGGGAAGCTGACATCCTTCCTCTTTTGAATTGCCATTCCACCAAGCTCAGTGTTGGGTCCGTCTGTGAACTCTGTGCGATGGTTTAAATAAAAGAAATCCCTAAACAGTTCAACTGTGGGCTCCTCTTGAAGATAGGCCTCACAAAATACTTGGAAATTGCAAATATTGGACACAGAGTTTGGTCCAATATCTTGAGGGTGGAGTTGGAAGCTGGCCAGCACATCCCGGAAATTTTTTGAACCGGGAGGGCTAAAGCCTCGACCCAGATGGTCAGTAAATACAACTAGTTCTCCGTCCTTGGGTTCAGGAGGATTTTCCAGACCAGGGGCCCTCCAGTGGATGACTTCTTTCTTGGCTAAAGCTCCAGTTGTGACACATCTGTTTAATTGCTCTTCAGTAACCCGGGAAGGAACCCAGTTGCACTCGTAAACTTGTTTGGCCATTTCAATGGGAAGCTGAAACATATTATTGCCGGTTTAAGATTTATGACGGGCGAGCATAAAGCAATGCAAGATAAGCAGAAGCAGAGGTATATGCATATTGTTAAACCGGAGTTTGATATTACTAAACCGGAGTCTGACAATGGAGAAGGTGCAAAGATCAATGAATCGGCGGTTTAAGAGGGGACTAATGATGCCTACCGGATTATTGTTCTTTGACAAAGCTAAACCGCATATATTGGTATGAAAGATACAGATCTAAAATACCTAAGTGAGGGAAAAACAAGTTTCACAAAGTGATATGATAATTTCAGATCTGCAGTGCGATAGAAAACTAGAATATACTCAGACCTAAACTTCAGGTGCTTAAACAGTTCATCAGGTTCAAATGAGTTTTTCTGTATGAAAGGGATGCTCTAGTGGGGAAAAAGGGAGCTTTAACTACAAAGGCACCGGAAAATATCAGATCTAACTTGCCATTTGCGCTACTGAGAAGAACAGGGAAGAACAGTTCTAGAACTCCGATGAGTACAAACCCTAATGATAAGATCTAGGATGGAAGGAGAGAAGGCTTACCAGTATCAAAGGAACAGCGGAGAGGTGTCGCGACTTTCTGGTACGATCAGGGTGATGCAGCGGCCTTTGTTGGGGCAGATGCGAAGGTCGACGGCGGCGGCGGAGCTCCAACGTTCGGGCGACGCGAGGAAGAGGACGATGTGAAGGGGCACAAAGGGGAAAAATGAAATGGACCCTTCGGCTTTATTTATAAGGTGAATGGATAAGTGACAGGCGCGAGAATCGAGGAGCCCAAAGCTGGATATGTGGCAGAGTTGTCGCCTCGATTGTCGGAGGCTCATTAATGAAGGTGAGAGGCATACCATTTTTAATAACAGGTGACATCATGGCGGTTTATCAAGATGCTGGAAGATGACATCGTGGCGGTTTACAAGATTTATGCGAAGATGCTGAAAGAAGAATTTTTCTCAAGTTGAAGATTGACATGAACCAGTTCAAATCAATCTGGGGCCTAATGTTGGGGATATTACTACTGGGTATAAACCGGCCAGGAGAGGCCGGGTTATCCCCATAATGAGTTATTATACTTGAAGCCCACGAAGACAAAGATGGAGGCGCTTTATGAAGGCCCAGGGCCCAACGGCGGATTAAGGCCTGGATGAGTATGCACATATGTTCGAGGAACACATGCACAAGATGCCTGTGTACAATCAGTCCTATGATGAAACATTTTTCATTAATCGCTTTGTGGAAGGACTCAAACCTGCTATTCGAGCACCAGTTAAATTGCAGCAACCGAGTACTGTGGATTTGGCTTATTCCCTGGCTCAAACACAAGAAGCACTGTTGGCTGAGGACACATCTAAATTTAGCAAGAAATGGGAACCACGATACAGCTCCAAACCATATGTGCATCAAGGTCTCCTGGGGGCTACACCTGCAGACAAAAGGTCAGAAGATCATGCTAAGTTCCCTGACAAGGTGGATAATCTCAGTGCTCAGAGAAGGGCAAGAGGAGAGTGCTTCAAGTGTGGGGAGAAATATGCACCGGGCCATAAATGGCCCAAGACTGTTCAGTTGCACGTCATGGAGGAGTTATGGAATGCTTTACAACCATATGAAAATGACTCTAGTGGATCTGACAGTGAGCAATCTAAACAACAGCCAGTCAATAAACATGATGATAACTGCATGAAATTATCTGAACAGGCCGCAACTGGGGCATCTTCTAAAGAGAGTATAAAACTACAGGGTATGGTTGGCAAATGGCAGTTGCTCATCCTAGTGGATTCTTGGAGTTCCACCAATTTCATCAAAGCTGATCTAGCCAAAGAGTTGAAATGCCCTACAGAGAACATTCCTGCTGCTACAGTCACTGTTGCCAATGGAGGAAAATTACCATGTAACACTCAAGTGCCCAGTTTACAATGGTTCTGTCAAGGACAAACTTTCACAACTCAGCTGAAAGTTTTACCTTTGGGTACTTATGATATCATCTTAGGCATGCAGTGGCTTGAGACCATGAGTCCTATGTGGGTTGACTGGAGGAAGAAGGTTATGAGATTTAAGTATCAAGGCACAAGGATTACACTCAGAGGAGTTAGGGAGAAACCCACTCCTTGTACAGCTATTTCAGGCAAACATTTACAGGGCCTTCTGAATATTGGGGCAGTTGAGCAAGTAATTCACCTCTGCCACATGGCAGAGCAACCTCTAGCAGAAACATGTATTCCACCTGCAGTTCAACCTCTAATTGACAAGCATTCACAACTAATCAATACTCCTGATACTTTGCCTCCTCACAGAGATTTTGACCATCAGATTCCCCTACTACCAGGTGCCAAACCTGTTAATGTCAAACCATACAGATATAACCCTATGCAGAAACAGGAAATTGAAACACAAGTCTCTGCAATGCTGCAACAAGGATTAATTCAACATAGCACAAGTTCCTTTGCCTCTCCAGTGTTGTTGGTCAGAAAGAAGGATGGAACTTGGAGATTCTGTGTGGATTACAGAGTGCTTAAGTCTGTAACAGTTCAGCATAAATATCCTATGCCCATAGTAGAAGAACTCCTAGATGAACTGGCAGGTGCTAAATATTTTACTAAGTTGGACTTGAAAGCAGGCTATCATCAAATCAGGCTGGTGGAAGGAGAAGAACACAAAACTGCTTTCAAGACCCATCATGGACTGTATGAATTCAAGGTCATGCCTTTTGGCCTGATCAATGCTCCTGCAACATTTCAAGCTGCAACGAACACACTATTTGCTCTTCTTCTCAGAAAGTGTGTCTTGGTTTTTATGGATGACATTCTCATCTACAGTGCAACTTTGGAAGAGCATTTGCAACATTTGGAGCAAGTCTTCAGCATCCTAAAAGACAATCAGCTGTATGTGAAACTAAGTGTAACACCCCCAGTGGTTAGCTACAGTAATCACCCTTTTGATTATGCCATGTCATCGTGATTAACAATGCATAGTCATCTTTAGCATCATATTGCTTTTCAACTCCTAAGTCAAAGTTCAAATTTAAATGAAAGTGAAATATAAAAGTTGACCAACATGAAAACTAAAATGTCAGATAAATAGCAAATATTCCAGAGACCATTCAAAAATTGAAACCAACCTTATTGGAATTGGGTAAGTGGCTCGAACATCCACAAACAGCGGCCGAAAGTAATATTTAATAACCTTTTATTTAATCTAAAATAAATATGAAAAGATATTTACCCCAAACTAGTTTTTGGTGGTAGGATATATTGTGCTGTGATTTTTGGGCCAGCTCTCATATTTTACAAAACTCATTTGGATGCCCAACAATTTACTAAACAGAGTGTAGAAATAAAGAAAAGAAAAAGAAAAAGAAAAAGGAAAAAGCCCCCCCCCCGGACCAACTGGGCCGTGGCCCAGCTGGCCACCAGGCCACCCCCAGGCCGGCCCATTCCCCCCTGGCCGGCCCACCCCATCCCCATATCCCACCCCACCCGAAACCCTAGCCGCACCCCCACCCCCTCGCTCATTCCCCCCCCCCCCCCGCCCGATCCAGAACCGGATCGGGGGAGCTCCCGCACCGCCGCCCGCGTCGCCCCGACGCGCCCCGTCGCCGCCTCGCCCTCGCGCCGACGCCGTCGCTAACCGCCGCCGCCGCGCCGCCTTCGTCCCCGGCGTCGCCCCGCTCCGTCACCGCCTGCGATCCTCCCCGACCTCGCTACCCGCCCCCTCGCCGTGCCGCTCCGGCGCGGCCTGCGCCCCGTCGCGCCCGGCGCCCGGTCGCCCCCCGACCCGACGCGCCTCCCCGCGCCGATCTGCCTCGCCGGTCGCCACCGTCTCGCCGCCGCCTCCCCGGGACTGCCTCGCTCCTCCTCCCCACACCTGCGCCACCTCCTCGCCCGTCGCCGGCCAGCCTCGACTCGGCCCCCAAGTGAGCACGCCCGCGCCGCCCCGATCTCCTCTTCCCCCCCTCTCCGTCGCGCTCCGGTCCCCGCTCGCCCAGCACCCCGGTGGTCACCGCCGCCTCGCCCCACGCGGACGCGCCGCACGCGCCATCCGCGGAGACCGCGCCCTGGGCGCCCGCATCACCCCCTGGCCGCGCGCTGCGCGGCCGAGCCCGCAGCGCCCCCCCCCCCCCCCGTCCGCGCCCGCGCGTGCCATTTGGGCACCGGACATGTCCGGTCCCAAATGGGCACGCTCCGGACATGTCCGGCGCCCAGACGTGCACGCCGCGGACATGTCCGCCCAGCCCACTGACATAGGGGCCCACGGCCCAGAACGAATTAAAAAAAATAAAAAAATAAAAATAATTAAACTAATTAATTAATTAATTAGTTAATTAATCCTGATTAGGTTAATTTAATTAAGTAGTTAGTGTTAATTAAACAGTAATTTAATTAGTTAATCACTAATTAACCTAACAGCCTATGACAGGTGGGACCCACTGGTCCTGACGTCATGCTGACGTCAGCAAGACACTGTTTCGGATAATGTTAATTTAAATAATTAATTAAATTCCAGAAATTAATAAAAACTTTAGAAAATCATATAAAATAATCCGTAGCTCAGATGAAAATACTTTGTACATGAAAGTTGCTCAGAACGACGAGACGAATCTGAATACGCGGTCCGTTCGTCCGTCACGCGTCCCTAACTATCCGAACTTGCAACCGTTCCGCTCTTATCCTCTGTCCGATAATTCCAAAGACCCGGGAAATATCGTCAGATATTCTCCCGCTCCGTCTGTTACGTGTGATGCTGCGTTAGACTACCCCTAGCACCGTGTATCGTATTTGTCATGCTCATGTTTGCTATATATTTATACTGTTTCCTCCCCCTCTTCTCTCTCGATAGCCCCCGACCCTGACGTCGTCCCCGAGACCGACGCAGCTCCGGATCCCGAAGACACCATAGGCGACCTTGCCCTTGCCGCCGAGCAACCAGGCAAGCCCCTCCCTTGAGCATACCGATATCGCCCATTCTAATTTCCCATGCTTGCATTAGAATTGCTGCTGCTGCTGCTGCTTTACCTATTCTGATGCATAGCCTGTTCATTGTAACCTGCTGTTGATAATTACCTACATATCCTAAACTGTTTAGTCTAGGCTGGGTAGGGACCTATCAGTGACCCCACTTATCCCGACTCCGCGCTGGATCGTCAGAAGACCCGATCAACGGATTGAAGACCAGGCCCGACACCGCACATCACCCCCCCCCCCCTTAGTTGTAACGACACTGCAGCGTTATATCGGTGTCGAGGGTGAAACCTCATGTAGCACTTCTGATGTTAATTCTGTAGAGTAGTTATTCGGTCGTGGTCATCGAGGGTGATTCCTCCTTCACCGCTTCCGATAACGACGCTGTCGTACAACACCTCAAGTGTGGACCTAGTGAGGGTGATTCCTCCTAGTTCATCTTGACGGATACATCGAGTGGGAATTCAATGAGGGTGATACCTCGGATTCCCTGATGTTATGGACACACGGATACTTGGACTTTACAATGTTACTTGGAAAGGCGGGTCGACCCTGAGGGGTACCCGCGTGTGATGTGAAGGCGGGTTGCCAGTGTGGTGCCCGAGTGGTGAATACGAGGCGCGGCCGGGCATTCTTAACCCTTGCCGCAAGTCCTCGAGACGGGGCGACGGGGTCACATCTTTCGTGAGTCTCTGCTCGTTACCGCAAGCCCTAGTCCTAACGATTTGGATATTTGATCCGAGCAGGCCTCTGGCCTGATAGCACTAACCATCACGTGGGCATAGTATGGGCGTTCTGCATCGTAGCATCAGCCGAAAGCTCTGTCAGACGTCTAGTTCAGCCTTGCGGCCGGGACGGACCGGCGCCCCCCTGGTGCCTGGCTTCCCCCTGCACGCAACGACTCGGAGTGCACAGGGCGATGGCCCAAGACCTCTGAGCGCTTAGGATGTAGACCGACGGGGACCTCTCTGCTGAGCTGTAGGTAGGGTTGCGATGTGTCGTTTGGCCGAGGCCGGGCATGACCCAGGAAAGTGTGTCCGGCCGAAGTTAATCGAGCGTGATGGGTAAGTTGGTGCACCCCTGCAGGGAAGAACACTTCTATCGATAGCCGGTCCTACGGTAAAGGACACTCGGAGTTGTATCCTGATTGATACAATTTAGAACTGGATACCTGTGATGAGACCTGTATATATGGCTCTGGGATTGCTTCTCGCAGGGAGTCGAGAAGGGATCTCAGGACGAGGTTGATGAATGTATGGCTCTGGGATTGCTTTCTCGCAGGGAGTCGAGAAAGGATCTCTGGGTGAGGTTGATATTATTACTGCTACATTATATGGTATTGTTCTACTCTCTTCTACTGCTGCAAGACCGCTGAAGATGCTAGTCTTCGATAGGACTAGGCCTTCTCTCTATTCTGGCATTTCTGCAGCCCAGTCCACATATACAGCCTCCCCTTGATAATGTTGCATATGTAGTGTAGATCCTTGCTTGCTGAGTACTTCTGAGTACTCACGGTTGCTTTTGTTTTCCCTTTTCTCCCCATATCAGTTTGACGTGACCAGAGGACGGAGCCCCCTGAGACAGATGCCCCGACGATCGTTACTACTACTACCCAGAGGATGGATACTACTACGAGTTGACTGACGACCAGGAGTAGGATCGGAGGGTCCCAGGCAGGAGGCCTTCGCCTTTCGATCGTAGTGTTTTATTTTGCCCCGCCTTTCTAAAGGCCTTTCTGTTTCTATTTCATATATGTACTCAGATATCTGATGCTTCCGCTGACGCTTGTTCGCAAGCTTATGTATTCGAGCCCTCGAGGCCCCTGGCTTGTAATATAAAGCTTGTATGACTTTATTTATGTTTTAGAGTTGTGTTGTGATATCTTCCCGTGAGTCCTTAGGCTTGATCGTGTGCATTTGCGTGTATGATTAGTGCACGATCGGGCCGGGGGCGTCACACTAAGTAAGTGCTCTTTTGCCCAGCAGGAATTGGAATACCTTGGCCATGTCATCAGTGGGAAGGGAGTTCAGACTGACCCAACCAAGATTGCAGCTGTTCGAGAGTGGCCAGTCCCGACCAATGTCTAACAAGTCAGGAGTTTCCTAGGCCTGACTGGATACTACAGGAGGTTCATTAAGAATTATGGAATTATTAGTAGGAGCTTGTATGATCTACTGAAGAAGGATGTGGTATTCACCTGGACACCCACTAATGAGGCAGCTTTTCAGAGCTTAAAATCTGCCTTAGCTCAGGCCCCTGTCCTGGCATTGCCAGATTTCAAGAAGGTGTTTGTCATTGAAACTGATGCTAGCAACAATGGCATTGGAGCAGTGTTAATGCAAGATGGGCATCCAATTTCTTATCTCAGCAAGGCTCTAGGACCAAGGGCACAGGCACTATCTACTTATGAGAAAGAGTGCTTAGCTGTAATTCTAGCAGTGGACAGATGGAGAACTTACTTGCAACACACTCCATTTACATTGGCAACAGATCATAGGAGCTTGACACATCTGCAAGATCAAAGGATTAGTAACCCCATGCAACAGAAAGCACTTCTGAAACTATTGGGATTGAACTACAACATCTTATATAAGAAGGGCCAGGATAATACTGCTGCTGATGCTCTCTCTAGGTCTCCTGCTCCTCCAGAACTTCATACCATTTCATTTTGCACACCCAAGTGGCTTACAGTAGTCTCTGAAGGGTATCAGCAACATTCCGAAGACAAACAATTGCTCCAAGAATTATCTCTTACTGGATCAAATGAGAAAGGATATGTGTTACACCAGGGCAGTATCAGATATAAGGATAGAATCTGGCTGGGGCACAATACAGAAGCACAAAAAGCAATTATGTTGTCTCTACACTCCAGTGGCATTGGGGGACATTCTGGGTTCCAAGGAACTTATCAAAGAATTAAAGCTCTTTTTGCCTGGCCAGTTATGAAACAAGACATCCAGAAGTATGTCAAAGACTGCACTGTTTGTCAACAAGCTAAGTCTGAGCATATCAGGAAACCGGGTCTCCTCAGTCCTTTGCCAGTGCCGAAAGAAGCTTGGAACTTAGTTACTATGGATTTCCTTGGTGGTCTTCCTAAAAGCAAACAATTTGACACTATTCTAGTGGTCATCGATAAATTCAGTAAATATGGGCATTTTCTTCCTCTTGCTCATCCATTTACTGCTTTACAAGTGGCTCAAGTATCGACAACATATACAAATTGCATGGCCTCCCTCAGGTCCTGGTGACTGACCAAGACCCTATCTTCACCAGTACTCTCTGGCAGGAACTATGCAGGTTATCAGATACCAAAATGAACATGAGCTCCGCAAGTCACCCTGAAACAGATGGACAGTCAGAAAAACTGAATCAGTGTTTGGAAACTTTCCTTCGGTGCATGGTCCATTCTGCACCCAAGAAGTGGGCTCATTGGTTACCTCAAGCGGAATATTGGTACAACACTAATTACCATTCAGCTTTGGGCAAAACACCATTTCAAGTTCTTTACGGCTATCAGCCAAGGCACTTGGGTGTTGCCAACCTACAGAGTTCTTTGTCCTCTGATTTGTCTGGATGGCTAGCTGAAAGAAATCTGATGCAAGGTCTGATTCGAGAGCACCTGCTTCGAGCACAACAACGCATGAAGGCACACGAAGACAAACATCGCTCTGATGGGCAATTTGCTGTTGGTGACTAGGCATTCCTCAAACTACAGCCTTATGTTCAACAATCAGTGGTAAGACGATCTAATCACAAGCTAGGATTCAAGTACTTTGGGCCTTACAAGATCACGGAGAAAGTGGGTGATGTGGCGTACCGCCTCGCTCTCCCGGCGTCAAGTAAAATACATCCAGTGGTACATGTTTCTCTTCTGAAACCAGCTCAACCGCCATCCCTTGACCTGCAGACTGAAGAAACTGTCAATGTTCTTGAGGAGTTTCATACCCTGCGGCCGGCTTAGGTACTGCAATCCCGTTTGGTGCAGGTGGGCGGCCATACACGCTCTCAGCTGAAGATAGCATGGGCAGGTCTGCCTCTGTCCATGGCAACCTGGGAGTGGTCCAGTGCGCTCCAGCCAACGACAGTGGCTGGATGATGAACAGTACGAGGGCGTCCTGTGTCCTAAGGAGGGGAGCGTGCAACGACCTGGGCTAGGCCCATCCCTTGCGCAGCGTGTGGCCAGTGGGCCGGCCCGTGAGGCCTGTAATGTAGACTACATATAGCAGTGTTGCGTGTGCGTCTAGGACACGAGTATTGTAATGACTGAATCTCTGTATCCCTAATCCCAGAGCCTTCATTTGTTCTTCTTCTTCCCCACGCCAGCCGCCTCTGTCTCTAAGCTACCATATCCTGGCGTGACGCGAGGAGTTGCTGCGATCCCGTAGCATCCGGCCACCACCGTTGCGCCCTCCTCCGGCCCCGCTGGCCACCGCCGCTGCTAGCCATGGCCATGGTCGTGCGCGTGCGCGTGTGCGCAGCCGTGGGAACAGCTGGCGCTACTACACATGGGGCCAACCCAGCTTAATTGGGGGCTAATCCCCTATTAGCCCCTCCTAATTAGCCTAATATGCCAATGATAAGCGGGGCCCGCTGTCAAGTTAAAAGTTAAATCATATTAAAGTTTTCTGAGCCAATGACATGCGAGACCCACTTCCATTGTTCACATGTTGACCAGTCAATTGTTGACTGGGTCAACCCAGCCCCCTCGCCCCACTGTCATACACTGCGGCTAGAATAGCACTAGGTAACAAAAGTTTATTATGTTTTTAATTCGAATTTATATATTCCAGAAATTTAGAAAATTGTATAAAACTTTGGAAAATTATATAAAATAATCTGTAACTCGGATAAAAATAATTTATATATGAAAGTTGATCAGAAAAATATGACGAATCCGGATACGCCTTCCGTGCGTCTATCACATGCCCCTAGCATAGCCAACATGGAACCATCCCCTCTCTTTTGTTTGTCCGAAAATTGCCAAACTTCGGGAAAACATTCCCGGATGTTTTCCATCCTCGCCTGTATCGCCTAATACTGCGTTAGGTCACACCTAGCACCGCTTATTGCCATGTCATGCATCATGATGCATCTGTTTGCATTGTATTCATTGTTTCTTCCCCCTCTTCTCTCCATTAGACACCGAGACTGACGCCGCTGCTGCTGACGTCGACTACACTCCAGACGACCCGTCCTTCTCCGCAGAGCTTCCAGGCAAGCAAAACCTCCTTGATCATCCCGATACCACCTACTCCTTCTCTCTACTGCTTGCATTAGAGTAGTGTAGATGTTACTGCTTATCGGTTGATCCCATACTTCCGCATAGCCTGTCCTTGTTGCTACTTCTGTTGATACTTTACCTGCAATCCTAAATGCTTAGAATAGGATGCTAGTTTATCATCAGTGGCCCTACATTCTTGTCTGTATGCCATGCTACACTATCAGGCCGTGATCACTCGGGAGGTGATCACGAGTATATATATACTATACATATTATACATGATCCATGTGGTGACTTAAGTCGGGTCGGCTCGTAGAGTACCCGCGAGTGATTCACGGACTGGGGGCTGAAAGGACATGTTTCCTGACGGCCCTCTGAGTGAGTCTTTGTGGCAGTGCGACAGGGCAGGTTGAGACACCTAGGACAGAGGTGGGCCTGGTCCCTGGTCGTTGTCCGCGGTTGTTTCAAAATAAGATGCTTAACGAGATTTGGATATTTGATCTGAGTTGGTCTTTTGACCTATACGCACTAACCACCACGCGGGGACAGCTATGGGCACTTGGCGTCGTATGTATCAGCCGAAGCTCTCCAGACATCAGTGACTGAGCGGCGCACACCGGGTTGGACTGGAATGCCTGCACTTGTATAAGGGGGCTAGGTCTGCTCACCGGCCACGTTCGCAACGTGCAGGAGTGCAAAGGGCGATGGGCCCAAGACCCCTGTGCGCTTAGAATATAGACCGGCGTGCTGGCCTCTCTGTTGAGTCTAGGTAGGGCTACGACGTGTTGATCTTCCGAGGCCGGGGATGACCCAGGAAAGTGTGTCCGGCCAGAGCGATCGAGCGTGTTGGGCAATGTGGTGCACCCCTGCAGCGAAGTTGTACTATTCGAATAGACATGTCCACAGTAACAGGACGCTTGGAGTTGTATTTCGACCTCTTACAACTAAAATCGAATACTTAATAAAACACACTCAGTTAAGTTCCAGATGCAACCCAGTGATCGCTCTCCCACAGGGCGACGAGGAGAGGATCGCCGGGTAGGATTATGCTGTACATTGATACTTGTTAACTTACCAGCTACTCTCTTCTACTGTTTCAAGATGGAGGCTGCCAGAAGCGTACTCTTCGATAGGACCAGCTTCTCCCCCTCTTACTCTAGCATTCTGTAGTTTAGTCCACAGATACTACCCCCTTTATTGATACCGATGCATATGTAGTGTAGATCTGATGTAAGTCTTGCGAGTACTTTGGATGAGTATTCACGGTTGCTTTGCTACCTCTTTTCCCTCTATACCTGGTTGCTGTGATCAGATGGCAGATCCCAAGAGCCAGACGCCACCGACGACGACTACTACTACTCCGACGGTGCCTAATACTACGTGCAGACCATAGACGACCAGGAGTAGTTAGGAGGCTCCCAGGCAGGAGGCCTTGCTTTTTCAATCGTTGCTACTTTTGTGCTAGCCTTCTTAAGGCAACTTGTTTAATTTATGTCTGTACTCAGATATTGTTCCTTCCGCTAACTCATTTGTATTCGAGCCCTCGAGGCCCCTGACTTGTAATTTAAAGCTTGTATGACTTTAATTTGTGTTTAAAGTTGTGTTGTGATATCTTCTCGTGAGTCTCTGATCTTGATCGTACACGTTTGCGTGTATGATTAGTGTACGATTGAATCGGGGGCGTCACATTTAGTACCCCCAGACTTGTGCATAGGCAGTGGCGGCCTTCCCGACGGCAGGGCCTGTCGGAGGATAATTCAAGACAAGTTCAAGACTACGAAGAAGACATTCAAGCAGTTGATCAAAAGTACAACAGAAGAGTACGAAAGATCGGGCTTGGAATGCCCGACAAGCCTCTTGCCGGCAAGATAGCGAAGACCTGGCAAGCTCCGAGCCCGGCAAGAATTCTACTACCTTACCACCGCTTTACCTCAATGATCAGGTTGTCACCTATCGTATAGGTGTCGAGCGGGCAGGTAGTTAGGTGAAATCTGGCTGGGCACGTGTCAGCTCACTGCTGTGAAGATAACTTTAATGACACCTGTCCCAGGGGCGTGTCAAAGGAATAAGAGGTAGATGGGCGAACGACACAGAAGGAGAGGCAATCCTTGCAGGGGAGCTTCATCAACATGACACCTCACGGAACAATTAATGCATTTGTCCTAATCCGTCAGAGTTAGTTATTTGGCACTGTAGCCACTATTTACCTTATGTAAAGACCATTTTACCACTGTGGTAGCCCATTTCCCTGTAAAAGGATGCCCATGGCTACCTTTACAAGGGTCAACACTTTCACATTTCACGCGCATAGCTGCACTTCCTGCGCAATCCTTGCCGGAATTGTGCTCCCTTGTACTTGTGCTCCACAATATAATTCCACTAAAGTAGGAGTAGGGTTTTACGCTTCATAGCGGCCCGAACCTGAGTAAACCACCGTGTCTAATGTTGATTCTGCTCTTTGTGCATGCCGATCTCCCAGTCAAACCACAAAGGGGCTTTTGTTGGTTCCATAGATCGCTGTCCGCACGACAACTGCCATGTAGGATTTGGGTGGGACCGATATAATTTTGGCTATTCCCTCAACATGGCGAGCAGCAATTTCAGCAAAGTCTTGGTGCATGACGGATGGTTTTTGTCATGGACGACCGACATGGTTCAGCAAATGTCGAGATAGAGGAAATGCTCGCATGGGAGTCGAATGAGGCAGACACTTTGGTTTTGGGGAGGTTAATTACACACGTTACTTGCACTCCGGGAATACCTCGGGTGATGAGCCGACTAAGAAACGTGTCCGAAAGGAGTAGACGAGGAAACAATATAAATAATATAGTTTTTAGGGCAATTGACTTTGCACAGTTGCTCCGGAGCCTTTAATGTTTTGAAAGGCAATGTAAAATATAGTTTTAAGATCCCGTTTTAGGAGATTCTGCTAGAGTTGCTTGAACTAAATAGGTGATCTGATTGACCTATTTTTCTCAACATGCAAATGTTGTCACCTTAATATGCAATCATGAATAGGAAAAGGTCTACTCAACATGCATCCATTCATGAGAAAATGTTCACTCAACATGCAACCATGCATAAAAATATTGTATGCTACTTATATTTAATAAACATCTCACAACTACTATGCAATAACCAACTGTAATGAATCATACGTATTTTCGGTTTCAGTTTTCATAATATTAATTCCAAATAATTATGTTCATACAACTAAATTTCATTCAAAAACCTAACCAATTAATAGAAGAATGTGAAGGGTATTGTCCATATATATTTAATAACATAAATTGACAGCAATTTATCACGCTACAAATTTCAAATGCAAAGTATACCTAGACATTGTGAGGTATATTTGCATGATAAAGATCGCTTTTATCCAAATCGCTACATGTATAAAAAAAACATTACAGTACCACAACTGATTAGTACTACTCCCTCCGTCTATGTGTATAAGTCATCTTAGGTTGTGCATCGCGACCAAGGCGGAGGGGAAAACGAGAGGACTTAATATTTTTTTGCTAATTAATAGCATTGCATGCAATGAACTAACCATTGCATGTCATGTTTGATAGTCTCAAGTCATTGAAAGCACGCACGGCCCACATCTCTTATTGGTTGATATGTCACAAAACAAGAAACGAGGAGAGAATTAATGTATCGTGCATAAGTGTTTTATGATTATTTGGTTTTCGTAAGGTGACTTACCCACTTAGACGGTGGCGGAGGGAGTAGTAAGCCACCAAAAGAATTGCACAAGCGAGGCATGTACTGTGCCATGGTACCGGTGGTACAACGCCACAATGAATGAATTTTGCAATGGCCCGTAAAGGTGTGGACTTTGTCAGCCTCTCCCTCTCTCTCACCCTCCCCTCTTCTAGCCATGAGAGTATATAAGCACCACTAATCCTTTTTTCTCTAGTAGCATCTTCTTCTCGCCCTCACACTTGAATAATAATCTCCTCCTCTGAAGAAAATGCCCCGTCTTCCTCCTACCCCAGCAATGGAGCTCCTGGGTGCTTCTGCAGCTGCAGCCGGTGCATCCTGGCCAGCATTTGGAGACCCGGGAGCGGAGGAGTCCAACGGCGACGAGCCTTGCAGATAGGAGACGGCGGGCGCGCGAGCTAGCGGCTCGCATTGTGCTCTCACTGCGTCGTCCTCCTCTGCTCTGCTCTGTGAGCATGCATGAGGCGGCCGGTGCGAGCGTGCGATGGGGAATTGAGGCGTTATGGTCCGAGATATATGTATATCTCTCTTTCTCTCTCTCTTTTCTAGGCATCTTTTAACTAGTTATTATTTGTTCCTCCTTGGAGAATATCCTCCCTTCCTCTTGTTTCGTCTGTGGTTCTTCTTCTTCTTTCGTTTGTATCGAGAGGCTGTAAGCGACGCATTCTTGGCGTGGAGGAGCTTGTTTGTGATGTTAGGCACCTCAATGTGCTTGGTGAATGTCTTGTTGAGCCTGGAATGCATCGGTTACACTTTGTAATGCATGTAATCTGTCTGTTTTTAGTCGAGTATGTTTTTGCCCTTGTTCCTAACTGTGTTTCTTGTAAGTAGACCATCATTTTTGTGCGCCATTGTGTGCACTGCAACCAAGGTGTCTGAGACTGAAAATTACTCTTTTCTTTTTTTGCGGGTAACTGAAAATTACTCACTGGTAGTAGCCACAATGTTGCAATGCATATCGTCTAGGCAATTGATGTTTCTTCTGTCGCTCCTTAATTTCCAAACACCAGGTGAACACATCTTCCAAATTTAACGCATTGCCCTTAATAGAAGAAACAATCTTTCAAATTAGCAAGTTCAGTACCTGCCAAATTCCCCATCCTCACAAGCGCATGCACATCCGGAATGTAGGCTCAGGTCAGGTGTGCACACCGCACGCTTGTGTTTAATGCTTCTGTTTGCATATCAATCAATTAGCATTAGGGACATTC
The DNA here is from genome assembly GCA_011799875.1 of Thinopyrum elongatum. Taxonomy (NCBI): domain Eukaryota; kingdom Viridiplantae; phylum Streptophyta; class Magnoliopsida; order Poales; family Poaceae; genus Thinopyrum; species Thinopyrum elongatum. The sequence goes on along the minus strand of CM022299.1, from coordinate 376,907,948 downwards.
TCCACTTCTAGGTCAGCACGGCAGGAATAAAATAGAGAGGAGGATGCGGTGGTAGTGGTACCACCAGGGCATGAGTGAGGGAATGCCAAACAAACAAGATGGGATTGCATCTATGACATTTCTGCTAGCTGCAAGTGGATGGATGAGACGAGCTGTGTTCTAGTAGATGCTAGCTCTCTCTCCCCCTCTCTCTCTCTCTCTGGTCTGATTGGTCATACTTGGTGCTGCAGTAGTGCTAGGGCCTTGTGGTGTGTGGTCTTTGTTACTAGTAGCGTGGCAACAGAATGGGGGTGGCTGGCTGCACATCACAGTGTTGCTGAGATGAGATGCAGCACCGTTCAAACTCTGGGCGCTGCTGTTAATGCTTGGGGGCCGGGGCAGGGGAATATTCAGCGGCTGTGCAGGGGTCTAATGCATGCAGCCACTGTACCTGTGCGCCCTTTATACCTTTGCTTTTAATTGGCGTGGCAGCGATCACTGTGCTCTACTACTGCCCCGGCTGCTCACTTGGGCCACGGAAACACGAGGAGAGCATACGCATGGCGTAGCAATGCATACTACTACTGCCACTGCTACCATGTCCATCTGGTTGTGAACTTGTGATATCCCTCCTCCCATCTTGGTAAACATGTTTTGCCCAGCTCGTTTTTCAGATCATTTGAGCGTGGGAGAGAACGTGGGCCTGACAGGGAGTCATTTGTAAGGGAAAGAAGAGGTTATGGCATCGAAAGCCCTCGTGATGAACAGTAAAATCGAAAGAAAAAAAAACTTTGAGAGAAAGTATGTACACGACCTGTAGTGTTGTTCTCGAGAGTACTCCCTCCTGTGGAAGATGACGTTTGGGCCGTACAACTCTCAATGCATTGATCGGGTGCACTAGGCACGTATATATGATGTACAAGACGGGGGGCCACAACCTCAACTAGTATACAAGAAAACTAGGAGGTGGGTCTACGACACAATATACACAATTTGTTCAACACCCCCCCGCAGTCGAAGCGTCGCCAAAGACACAGAGACTGGAACAAAACTCCTCGAAGGTGGAAGTAGGCAGTCCCTTAGTCATCACATCGGCGAACTGTTGTGCGATCGGAACATGAAGAACCCGAATGCGTCCAAGGGCTACATGTTCGCGCACAAAGTGAATGTCCAGCTCGATGTGCTTCGTCCGGCGATGATGAACGGGGTTGACGAAAAGATACACAGCGGAGACGTTGTCACAGTAGACAACCGTGGCCTGTGAGATGTCGTGATGCAACTCCTGAAGTAGCTGTCGAAGCCAGGTGCACTCGTCGACTGCATTGGCCACTGCGCGGTACTCGGCCTCGGCGCTAGAGCGCGACACTGTAGGTTGTCGCTTGGACGACCATGAGACAAGTGAGGGACCGAGGTAGACGCGGTAGTTGGAAGTGGAGCGACGTGTGTCGGGGCAGCCAACCCAATCAGCATCAGAATAGGCCACCATATCCATAGAGGAAGACGCCGTGAGGGTGAGTCCGAGGGACATCGTGCCACGGATATAGCGTAGAATCTGTTTCACGAGCGTCCAATGAGAGTCACGATGGGCGTGCATATGGAGACACACCTGCTGGACAGCATACTGCAAGTCTGGTCGGGTGAGCGTCAGGTACTGAAGAGCACCAACAATAGACCGGTAGAATAGAGCGTCCGACGCTGGCGAACCGTCGAGAGCAGAAACCTTGGCCTTCCTGTCAACAGGAGTAGCGACAGGATGACAGTTGAGCATGCCAGCACGCTCAAGAAGCTCATGCGCATACTTATGTTGATGAAGAAAGAAGCCGTCGGGACGCCGAGTGACCTCAATGCCAAGGAAGTAATGGAGAGCACCTAGATCCTTGATGGCAAACTCATCACGCAGCCGAAGAGTAATCTTCTGAAGAAGGGCTACTGAGGAGGCCGTCAGGAAGATGTCGTCGACATAGAGCAGCAAGTAAGCAGTCGTGTCGCCATGGTGATATATGAACAGCGAGGCATCCGAGCGAGTCACATGGATGCCCAGTGTCTGAAGAAAACCGGCGATACGCTGGTACCAGGCGCGAGCGGCTTGCTTGAGGCCGTAGAGAGACCGAGACAGCAAGCACACATGCCCAGGATGAGTAGCGTCGACGAAACCAGTGGGTTGCTCACAGTAAACCTGCTCCTCAAGGTGACCGTGAAGAAAAGCGTTGGAGACATCCATCTGATGAACCGGCCATACACGAGAGACCGCCAGCTGGAGAACGGTGCGGATCGTGCCCGGTTTGACAACCGGTGCAAACGTCTCGGTGAAGTCAACGCCAGCATGCTGCCGGAAACCACGGACCACCCAGCGAGCCTTATAGCGCTCAAGAGTGCCATCCGAGCGGGTCTTATTCCGAAAATCCCACTTGCCGCTAATGACAATGGCGCGAGGAGGCTGGGGAACCAGTGTCCAAGTACGGTTCCGCTGGAGAGCGTCGAACTCTTCATGCATCGCAGCAAGCCAGTGAGAATCACGTAGGGCTGCTCTGGCGGATGCAGGAATTGGTGACGGTTCGGCGGTGGAGGCGGCGAGTAGATACTCGTCGCTGGAGTACCGCAAGCTCGGGCGGTGGACACCGGCCCTGGCCCATGTGAGAGGGCGAGACGGCAACTCCGGGATCGCGGCGAGCGTGGGTGGTGAAGAAGAGCCGGCCGCGGGGGAGGAGGCCGCACCCGAGGCCGAGGGGGCGGGCCTGTCCGAGGGGGCAGCCGCACCCGAGGGGGCGTCTTAGGCCGAGGCAACCGGCGCGGGGGCCGGCGAGGGCGCCCGCGAAGGGGTCGTCGGCGAGGCGGCCGAGGAGGCGGATGACGCCGGGACGCCCGACGTAGGCGACGAGGAGGGCGCGGAGGCCTCCGAGGGCGTCGAGGGGGCGCGACCTGAAGCAGGGGGCGCAGCTCGTCCCACGGCGCGAGGAGCGCCAAAGCCCGGGGGCGGTCCGAGGACCGAGCGGGGCCGTCCACCTGACGGGATCGCCGGAGGGCCGCCGGTGGCCGGCGGCGACGAAACGGCGGAGGGTACCTGCTGAAACGGAAACACCTTCTCATCATAGTAAACATGTCGTGAGGTGAATACACGATGTGAGACAGGATTGTAGCAGCGGTATCCTTTGGTGTTAGGTGGGTAGCCGAGGAAGATGCAAGCGACGGAGCGAGGTGCAAGTTTATGAGGCGCGGTAGCGGCGATGCTAGGATAGCAGAGACAGCCGAAAATGCGAAGCTCGTCATAAGAAGGTGGTGCACCAAAGAGAAGATGATGGGGTGCAAAGTTCCCGCGAGTACGACATGGGCGAAGGTTAATGAGGAGTGATGCGGTGGCGAGAGCGTCAGGTCAAAAGCGCGGAGGCACATTGCATGAAAGAGAAGCGTATGAACGTAGTCGTTTAGAGTGCGAAGAACGCGTTCAGCGCGACCGTTCTGTTGCGAAGTGTATGGGCAAGTGAGACGAAAAGTCGTGCCATGTGTGGTGAGGAGAGTGTGAACAGCTAAGTTGTCGAACTCCTTACCGTTATCTGTTTGTAACGCGAGAATGGGACGCCCAAACTGCGTGAAAACATAGGAGTAAAATGCGGCGAGAGTGGAAATAACATCGGACTTACGCCGCAACGGAAGGTCCGCACATAGTGCGAAAAATCATCAAGAATGACAAGATAGTAAAGATAGCCCGTATTACTTGCAACTGGAGAGGTCCACACATCACTATGAATTAACTCAAACGGGTACGATGCAACATCAGAAGAGACCCTAAATGGAAGACGAGCATGTTTGCCGAGGCGACAAGCATGACAAGAGTGATCATCGATCTTATTACACGTGAATGAAAAACTCCGAAGTATATGACGAAGGGTGGCAGGGTTGGGATGACCCAAGCGAGCATGCCAAAGGTCCACACTGATGGCGAGGGCAACAGGAGCGGCGGAGGTGGTGGTGGCGGTGGAGTGGACCGGGTAGAGCTCGTCAGGGCTGTCACATCGGTGGAGCACCATCCGGGTATGAACGTCCTAAACAGAAAAACCACACTCGTCAAACTCAACGGTAATAGGATTTTCACGTGTAAAAGAATGAACAGAAACAAGATTTTTAATAAGATCAGGAGAAACTAAGATGTTAAATAATGACAGTGGAGTAGATGTAGACGGAAAAGATGCATGTCCTATGTGAGTAATGGGAAGTGAGGAACCGTCGCCGACGGTGATGTGAGTGGAAGTGTGGACAGGATAGGAGGTGTGGAGGTTACTGGGATGAGCAGCCATATGTGCGGTAGCTCCGGTGTCCATGTACCAGTCGCCGCCGCCGATGTAGGTGGACGGAGTGGGAGCAAAGTGCAGGGCCGCCAACAAGGCCGGGTCCCAAGGCGCGGAGGGAGCGCGGGACCCGACGGCTGTGGCCGGGTCGTAAGGGGCGGTGGCGACAGCCCTCCTGGCTGCGGCGGCTATCCGTAGGAGAGAGGCCCATAGGGCGCCGCGTAGGGCTGCAACGCGGCGCGGCGTAAAACGCCTGATGCGAGGGAGGCCGCGCGCCGAGAATGCCAGGGGCAGGAGCACGAGGAACCGGCATGGAACAGGCGTGCACAACGCCGGTCCACGGATTCTGCCGGTCCACGGATTCTGGTCGGCGTACCACGGGGCCGGCTGAAGTTGCTGCTGGGGGCGGGCGGCTCCTCCCTGAGCGCCGGCGGCCTGCTGCTGCTTGCGCCCACCGCGGCGACCCCCGTTAGCAGCCGGCTGCGGCAGCGGAAAGGGGGTCGGGGCCCGCGGGAAGGCCGGCGAGGGCGGGAGGGCCGGCGCGGGGCGCGGCTGAGGCGGCGCCGGGCCCCCACGGGTGCCGGCGGTGAGGGCAGTGTGGGTGGCCCGGGTCCGCGCCATCTTCATCCACCTCTCCTCCGGCTTGAGGTACGCCACCACCTTGGTGAAGGTCGGCTCCGGGATGAGAGTAAGGTTGGAGGCGGCGTTCCTGAAGTCCTCATTGAGACCGGCGGTGAGCATGCTGATGAGAAGCTCGTCGCCGATTGTCTCGCCGAGATCACGGAGCTCGTCGATGAGCTTTTTGAGGCGCATGCAGAAATCATCAATGGATGAGTCAAGCTGCTGGCACCGATAAAACTCGCCGTGGAGGAGACCTTGCACTGGAGCTTGTTGTCGGTGAAGAGGCCGTTGAGCTTGGTCCAGACGACGTAGGCATCGTCGTCGTCGTCCACCACCGTGTGGAAGAGGTCCTTGGAGACCGTGAGGTAGAACCAGCGGATGGTGGTGGCGTCAAGGATCATCCACTCCTCGTCGTTCACCATGAGGCTGGAGTCCACGGTGCCATCAACGTGGCCATGGAGCAAGTACTCGCAAAACACCAAGGAGAAATACCGCTTCCAAGCGGAGTAGGAGGCGGTGGATTGATCGAGAATCACCGGGACGCGCTCGTGGATGTTGAGATCACGAACGAGGGTGACATCCGGACCGACAAAGGGGTTGGAGGCGGTGGAGACGGAGGAGCTCATGGCGGCGGCTAGGGTTACGGGTAGGAGAGAGGTGGTGGCTGCGGCATGCGGCGGCGGCGGCTGTATGAAGCGGCGGCGGGTGGCGGCTGGAGATGGCAGCGGCGGCGGCGGTAGAAGGAAGAGGCGGCGGCGGGTAGAGGTGGAGGTGGCGGCGGCTGCGGGTAGAGGTGGCGGAAGCGATGAGGGGAGGCGGCGTCACGGGGAGGCGGCAACGGCTAGGAAGTAGCGACGGCGGCGACGGCGGCGGGTGGCGGCGCGAGGGAGCGGCGGTGGCGGCGGCTAAGGCTAGGGTTAGGATCAACCTGCGATAGATACCATGTAGAAGATGAGGTTTGGGCCGTGCAACTCTCGATGCATTGATCGGGTGCACTAGGCACGTATATATGATGTACAAAACGGGGGCCACAACCTCAACTATACAAGAAAACTAGGAGGTGGGCCTATGACACAATATACATGCACAATATGTTCAACACCTCCGTTTCTTATTAGTCTGCATATAAGATTTGATCAAAGTCAAACTTTGTAAATTTTGACCAACTTTATAAAAAAAACACCAACATCTATAATACTAAAGCTATATGGTATGAAAATTAATTTTATGATGCATCTAACAATATTGATTTTATATTGTGAATCTTGATTTTTTTTATAAACTTAGTCAAAGTTAACGAAGTTTGACTTTGATCAAATCTCATACGCAGACTAAAAAGAAACGGAGGGGGTACTAGATTGTAGAACCGTCTCTTAAAAGCCATTTCTGCCAGCCAGTAGAGAAGTAATTGTCCATTTCTTCGTTGAGCAGTGAGCTGTACATACTAGGCTATGATGCACACACGAGCCACACTTTAATTTAACAAGGCATGTGCCACATTAGAAAATACAAATTGATCTGTTAACCGGTGCCTTTTTCAGCTGAAGTTCTACATTTTCAGTTCAGCACTTACTAGCATCACTTTCTTAGTATGAGCTTTAGCAACTTTTTTCGCCTTGATTTGACGGGGAAACAAGAAGGGTAAAAACTACTACCCGGAGATGGAACAAGCGTCACGGGATTGACACTCGACGCTACTAACTCCAGCGAGGGGCGTACGACGAGCAGGAGCATGTGTGTATCGCGTACTTCGCGCTCTCCCGTCCAACGCTTGTCCTGCGGATCTACGCTCGATCGGTGCACGCGCAACACGACGACACGGGCTCATCAATGACAATGTTGGAGGCCATCCGGTCGAAGTCGATGCTTCTATCTCTATCATTATAGAGATGGTAAAGTAAGATAATGCAGGGAGAGAGAGAGAGGAGCGAGAAGAGAGCAGAAAGAGAGAGAGATAGAGAGCGAGAGATAGAGAGAGAAAGAGAGAGAGCAGAGAGAGAGAGAGAGATGAGAGAGAGAGTAGAGAGAGAGGAAAGTAGAAGAGAAGATGATAGCGAGAAAGAGAGGAGAGAGGAGAGAGAGAGAGAGAGATAGAGAGAGAGGAGAGAGAGAGAGAGAGAGAGCGAGAGAGAGAGAGAGAGAGAGAGCGAGCGAGAGAGAGGAGAGAGAGAGAGAGAGACGTAGAGAGAGAGAAGAGATGAGAGAGAGAGAGGTAGCGAGAGAAGATACGAGAGAAAAAGAAGTAGCTAGAGAGAGAGATGAGAGAGCATAGAGATATAGTATAGACGATGAGAGAGGAGATCGATAGATAGCGACCTCCTCTCTCTCTCTCTGCTATCTCTTTCTCTCTTCTCTTCTCTCTCTCTCTCTCTCTCTCTCTCTCTCTCTCTCTCTCATGACAAGTTGGGCCATCCGTCAGTCGATGCATCTCTCTATCTCTCTCTCTTCGGGCTCATCAATGACAATGTTGGGGGCCATCCGGTCGACGTCGCTGCTCCATCTCTCTCTCTCTCTCGATTTTCATGGTCTTACTCAACCAAAGTTTACAAATCATCCACTGCGGTATATCACGAGGTTGAGTAGACAAATGTACACAAAGGGTATCTTCAACGGCAATCCTTAAAAAGCATAGGGGGTGATCAGGACGCAGACGCGGGAAGCAGCCATTCAATCATAGTCGCATTCTGTCCTTCAGCAAATTCAAATTCAAATCTACGCTGACCCACGCAACGCGCCGGCTCACACCCGCGCCAGATCGCATCCACGATCACAACCAAAAGAAGGCAAATATGCTTAGTTTTTACATGTCCGAATTCAAAAGAACATCGGTCCGGCAGTCCGTGCATTTCTGCCCAGCCAGACCGGACATCCCAGCAAGATGCTTCTCGATCCAAGAGGTGTCGTCGCCGCCGCGTAGGCAGCCTCCGCGTCCGCGTCCACCTCCGCCTCCGCCGTGTCCTCATCTTGCGCCACCGCCAACTGATCTTTCTGCCGCTCCGACATCTGATAGCGGCCGATATTCAAGGTCAACATCTTGGTGTCCTCCGCATTGGCGGCGATCTTCATCCTCTTCTCCTCGAGCGCAGTCTTCTTCTTCTCCTCGAGCGTCGCCTTCATCTCCTCGATCATGGTCCTCCTCTGTTCGAGCTTGATTTTCTTCTCCGTCGCATCCATCATGATGTGGACCAGATCATGACCAAGGCATCAAAGAGTGGGGTTCATGCTAGCACAAATGTTAAACCATTAGAGCAGCCAAAGGAAGACATGGGAAAAACCGTTATCTTAGTTGGGAAGCTTCCGGTGCCTATTTTGGGAGAAATGACACATCGGGTTTCCAGCTGCAACTTCCCACTTAAACCTAATTAATTCTAGAAGGGTCTGGCACGTTTTAGAGGATGGAAAAGATGGTCTTTGAAGTCAGCTTTCATTAAAAAATGGTGCATCATTTGAGGTCTTGAGTCAAAAGTTGTGCAAGTTCCCATGCAACCTGTCCAGGAAGTAATTACCGCGCGAGGCTCAACGAGTTTGCTCCTGCTACAGCTTGGAGCTCACGAATTTACCCTTCATTTTGAGTTGTTTTCACACCTAACTAGTAGGTGCTCCTAGTATAAGTACTCCCCAGTTGTTCCATGTGAAGGGGGATGAGATTTCTGAGTTTATGTTTGCAGACAGCCGGTGAGGTTGTCTTGTGCTGTGAGCACTAGTATCGTTGAGTGTTAGCTCGTGTGTGTGGATTGGAGGGCCTGTCCTCAATTCATATAGGATCCTTGTGGTTCCCTCTTGTGATTCTTCATAGGTTCACAAGTTTCATGATTTGGGTTGCGTCCTTGTAAACCAAACTACTTATCCGCTGCAATTTATCTGAGAGTGTTTCCTTTTGTTCTTGCCACTCGAGAGAAACAAGTTTGTTGAAACAAGTTTTGAGAGAGATAGTTGCTGCTCCTTGTGAGTTCTTTGGCACCGTGAAAGATCGTTTCCGAGGCGTCCCGTATCATCTTGGCATCAGAGCTTTAGGTTGATCACGGTGTTATTTCTCTCTTGCTGATTTTGTTCTTGAGAAGTTTCCATGGGTTCGAGGAGGTCAAGCAGTGTTGATGGTGTGCATGGAGGTAGGCACCTCAAGGAGGAGGAGCTGCCACTTCCCGTGTACGATCCTAGCTTGCAGCCCGCTTATGTGTTGGCTTTGGAGGATACACGAGAGTATGTGTTGAACAAGGTGGAGAGGCGCATATCGGCCGTGGAGACCAACCTTGGCCGGAGAATCGACTCCCTCACCGAGGAACTCCGTCGAGATAGACTTGCTGCAAGGGGTCGACATCGACAACGCCCCGAACAGCAGGGCCAACGCCGCCTTGAGGAGGGGCATGGAGAGCACATCCACGTCTACTCCGGAGATGCTCATAGCTACTACGCTGCACCACCTCGGCGTGCTCGCCACGACCAGCGAGGTGCTACTTGGGCGCCACCGTCTCCACCACGAGATGGGCTTGCTGCACGGGGTCGACATCGACAACTCCCCATACAGCAGGACCACCATGGAGAGTGTGACGACCCCGGCTTAATCGTGCACTAATCATACACGCAAATGCACACGATCAAGCCTAAGGACTCACTTGAAGATATCACAACACAACCCTAAAACATAAATAAAGTTATACAAGCTTAATATTACAAGCCAGGGCCTCGAGGGCTCGAATACATAGCTCGATGGCATACAAGCGTCAGCGGAAGCATCAGATATCTGAGTACAGATATATTACAGAAATAGAGATAAGCCTTTATGAAGGCGGGGCAAAATAAAACTCTACGATCGAAAGTCGTAGGCCTCCTGCCTAGGACCCTCCGAACCTACTCCTGGTTGTCGGTCGGCTCCTCGTAGTAGTACTCGCCGGGAGGGTAGTAGTAGTAGCCGTAGTCGTCGACAGGGGCAGCTATCTCAGGGGCTCCGTCATCTGGCGGCGACATATGGATATGGGGAGAAAAAGAAAGTAAAGCAAACGTGAGTACTCATCCGAAGTACTCAGCAAGCAAGGATCTACACTACATATGCAACATTTTCAAAGGAGGCTGTATATGTGGACTGGGCTGCAGAAATGCCAGAATAGATGGGAGAGCCTAGTCCTATCGAAGACTAGCATCTTCATCGGTCTTGCAGCATTAGAAGAGTGCAGATTAACATAATGTAAAGTAGTAGTAATGTCATCAACCTCGCCCAGAGATCCTTCCTCGACTCCCTGCGAGAAAGCAATCCCAGAGCCATACTATCTATTTCATCTCAAGTCACCAGTTCTAGTTGTACCGATCGGGATACAACTACGAGTGTCTGTTACCATAGGACAGGCTATCGATAGATGTTTTCTTCCCTGCAGGGGTGCACCAACCTACCCACAACGCTCGATTGACTCCGGCCGGACACACTTTTCTGGGTCATGCCCGGCCTCGGCCAAACGATACGCCGCAACCCGACCAAATACTTAACAGAGAGGTCCGCACGCCGGACTAAACCTAGGCATCCAGGGGTCTTGGGACATCGCCCCGGACGCTCCTGCATGTTGCGAACGCGGCCGGTGAGCAGACCTAGCCCCCCTTATACAAGTGCAGGGCGTTACCAGCCCAACCCAGCGCGCGCCGCTCAGTCGCTGACGTCTGTTAAGCTCCGGCTGAAGTATACGATGTAGAACGCCCATACTATGCCCACGTGATGGTTAGTGCTATCAGGCCAGAGGCCCCTCGGATCAAATATCCAAACCGTTAGTGGATTAGGAGCGCGCGGTAACGAGCAGAGACTCACAAAAGATGTGACCCCGTTGCCCCGTCTCGAGGACTTGCGGCAAGGGCTAAGAATGCCCGGCCACGCCTCTTGTTCAACTCTCGGGCACCATCCAGGTCCACCCGATTCCACATCACTCGCAATTAAGCTCGCGCGGGTACCCCTCAGGGCCGACCCGTCTTTAGTAACATAATTCAATGTAAAGTCGCAGTAACAATGGTAACCGTGTGTCTAACACCAAGGGGAACCCTGAGGAATCACCCTCGATGGAATTCCCTCTGATGTTACTGGCAAGGTGAACGAAGGAGGATTCACCCTCGAGGTCCACACTTGAGAGGTTGCACGACGACATCATTATCGGGGGTGGTGTAGGAGGAATCACCCTCGCTGACCACGACCGGTTAACTAACCTACAAGGTTATCATCAGAAGTGCTGACGAGGTATCACCCTCGGCACTCGATAGTAACCCAGTAGTGTCGAGCAACTCAGGGGAAGTGACGTGCGGTGTCGGGGTCTGGTCTTCGATCCCATTGCTCGGGTCTTCTGATAATCCAGCAGGGCAGTCGGGATAAAGTGGGGTCTCTGCTGGTTCTCTACCCAAACTATACTAAACAGTTTAGGATAGCAGGTAGGTAACAATAGCAGGTTACAATAAACAGGCTATGCAGCAGATATAGGATAACAGCAGCAGTAGTAACTTCTAATGCAAGCATAAGAGAGAAGAGAGTAGGCGATATCGAAATGCTCAAAAAGGGGGTGCTTGCCTGATTGCTTTGCAAACACCAACTGGTCTTCAGTAGGGTAGCCAATCAATGGAGCTGCATCGGTCTCGGAGGCTACGTCGGTACCGGGCTCTATCGAGAGAGAAGAGGGAGAGGAAACAGATAAATACACAGCAAACATAAGCAACACAGGGCGTGCTACGCTAAAATGTAGTGCAGGGTTGCCTAAAGATGCACCCAAGTCATTTTAGTTATTTTAGAATTAGAGTTGGATTTATTAACCGGTGTATAAGCACTATTCATCTACCGGATACGGACGGAAAGTTATGGGTTCTCCTACGTAGAGGGTTCCGGCATCAAAACAGACGACACGATCAGATTCGTCTCGTCGTTCTGAGCAACTTTCATGTAGAAAGTTTTTCGATCCGAGCTACGGTTTAATTTCTATGAATTTTCAAAGGTTTTAGACATTTTCTGGAATTTATGGGTTTAATCTAATTTTGAAATTATATAGGAAATTGCTAGGTGCACCCAGAAAGCTACCCAGCAGGACAACACAGCGGCTGACCAGTGGGCCCATTGACTGGGTCAAAGGACCGGTCAGCAGAGGCTGACATGTGGGCCAGCTTGCTGGGTCAGCAGCTGACTCAGCAGTGCTTATCCACTGGAACAGTGGCTGGCCCCACCTGTCAGTGACAGTGGGGTTAATCTGGTTTAAAAATAACTAACTAGTGATTAATTAGTGGTGGGCCCTACTGTCAGTGGCATTTAGTTTAATTTAAATTAGTGTTTAATCTAATCTAAAGTTAATTAGTGAGCGGGACCCACCAGTCAGTAGCACAGAGCCACGGGTTAGTGGTTAATGACGTTGACACGTCAGCGGCGCCGGCGGCCAGTCGCCGGCGACCATATCTGCGGCGGCGCGGCCTCGGACCTCATCGGAAATCGTCTACGGGGCTCCGTTCGCCGCGCATTTGGGCGCGTTGGAAAACGGAGACCAAACCGCATCGATCTGCGGCGGTCTCGTGGTCGGAGAGGCCCTATGGCGACAGCGGCGAGCTCGGGAACTTCGCCGGAGCTCGGGCGTGGACGGATCGTGCGTTGTAGGGCACTAGGAGACGAGCGAGTGGGCGCGTTGGTCTTGCGCAGACGCACTGAGCACGAAGCCGTGCTCGTTTGAGCATGACGACGAGGGGGTTCACGGCGATGAGCTCGCCGGCGGCATGGAGTTCGGTCACCTCTAATGCGGTGTCTACGGCGACGAAAACGCGCGGGAGAGAGAGGGGAAAGGCGCGCGGGCTTACAGTGAGCCTGCAGGTGTGCTCAAGCCTGCTCGGGGAGGCTCGTCGTGGCCGGAATCATCGACGGTGTTCGTCGGTGCAGAGGAAGAAGAAGAGCTCGAGGGAGTCGATTCGGGGCGGCTCCGGTCGAGCGAGTAGATGTAGTCGACGTAGACGACGATAGCGCTCCTCCTGGACACGCGGTGCAGCTCGGGGTGGCCGGTGGCCGCGAGATCGAGCGGTGGACGGCGGCAACCCTTCTGGTGGCTGTGCGAGGAGGAAGAAAGCGGGCGAGGGAGAGATCGAGGGGGAGTCTGGGGGTGGCTAGGGTTTCGTCAGGGTCTCGGGGAACCTTATCCACCGCGGGGAGACGGCGGATGGACGACGCGTGCGGCATCGGCGACCAGGGCGGCTGCGGCGTCGACACGAGGAGGGAGGAAGGGGATGAGCGGCGAGATGGGCTGGGCTGGCTACTGTGCACTTGCGGCCCAAGTGCACAGTAGGCCTTTGCCCCTTTTTCTTTTTCTCTATTTTCTGTTTTTTCTGTTTTGTTTATTAGGCAGAGAGATAAGAATTAATTGGGGCAACCAAATCATCTTGGGAAAAATGTTGAGCTTGGTCCAAAATAATCTTTGCAATTTATGGCACTACCAAAACAAGTTTGGAGGCAAAAGGCAAAGGTTAGGTATTATTAGAATTTGAAAAGACAAGTTTAAATGCTGCTGGACTACTAAAACAAAATCCAGGGGCATTTTGGGAATTTTGGTGTGGTTGGTTCCTATTTTATAATTGTCTTGGGATTATTTGCAACAGTATGAACATTTTAGTTCCTGGGTTTGAACAACTTTTATTTTCACTTTGAATTTAATTGAAGTTTGAATTGGGAGTTTGAGATGCAACATGATGCAAATGATAACTAGGCACTGTTAAACATGCTGACATGGCATGATTAAGAGGTGGTCACTGTAGTGGAATGCTGGGGATGTTACAGAGAGCATTGGAGCAACCACTCCGATGATGCTCGAAACTACTACGAGCCTCGACCACGACGTGCTCATCATGATCGTCGCGGAGAAGGCCAAGAAGGCTTTGTCATGGGAGGAAGAGGTCATGGGAATGCTCATCGTGACCATGAAGATGATGGGATTGGTAAATTCAAACTTACCATACCATCGTTCAATGGAAAAACTGAGCCCGATGATTATTTGGAGTGGGAGATGCGCGTGGATCAGATCTTTGATAGCCACCGCTATACAGAGGAGAAGAAGGTACGATATGCATCCATTGAGTTTACCGGATATGCTTTGATTTGGTGGAACCAATTGTGTCGTGCTGGAGGTCGTCCGGAGACATGGGTGCAAATGAAAAATCTGTTACAGAGGCGTTTTGTTCCTGAACATTTCACAAGAACCTTGTACAATCGACTCGAACGGTTGTGCCAAGGTAACTCTAGTGTTGATGAGTACTATAAAGAGATGGAGATTTTGATGATTAGGACAACAGTGAATGAGCCAGAGGAGGCCACAATGTCAAGATTCTTTCATGGGCTGAATGAAGATGTGCAAGAAAGGATAGAGATGGTTACATATCAAGATTTGCAAGAACTTGTGCATCAAGCCATTCGTGTAGAGCAACAGCTGAAGCGTCGCCAAAATCGCAGCCAAACCTATACATCAAGCACTTGGAGAGGTTCAGTTCAGCGAGAAGTAGATGGAAGTGTTGCTGCAGATTTTCGCTCACACAACAAGATGACTGCAAAAGAAGCTAATGCATCAAAGGTTGAATCTTCCAATACTCCTGCCACTCGCATTAGTAATATTCAGTGTCATACATGCAAGGGTAGAGGTCACTTCAAGAAGGATTGCCCTAATTTGAAGAAGGTGCTGCTCACAAATGATGGATATGTCACCGATGACTCAAGTGACAAATCTGAATCTGAGAAGAAAGATGCAAAATTTTGTACTTTTGAGACCGGAGCACCTCTGAGTTCAGATGGAGGAGGTGGTGTTAATCTCATGGTTTGCAAAGTGGCTCATGATGATGCTCCTATTGTTGAGAAGGGCCAGCGACAAAATGTGTTTCAATCCATTTGCAAGATCAAGGGCAAAAACTGCAACGTGGTCATCGATGGAGGTAGCTACAATAACATAATTAGTAGTGATCTTGTGCATGCTCTTGGGATATCAACATGGCGGCAGCCCCAGCCATATTATGTGAAGTGGTTGAATGGTGTTGGTAAGCTGAAGATTACGCATCGTGCTAGGGTGCAATGGTGTTGGTAAGTTGTATGTGATGTGGTGCCAATGCAAGCTTGTCATCTTCTTTTGGGAAGGCCGTGGCAGTTTGATCATGATGCTACTCACCATGGGAGGTCTAACAAGTATTCTTTCATCCATCAAGGAGTGAACCATGTCTTGGAACCTATGGTTGATCAAGCACTCAAGGTTGAGCAATTCCCACAAGTGAAGAAGCCCAAGAAGAATGCCTCAAAACCGAGGACGGTTTTGTTTGAAGGAAAGGGGGAGGATGTGGACCAGATCATGACCAAGGCATCAAAGAGTGGGTTCATGCTAGCACAAATGTTAAACCATTAGAGCAGCCAAAGGAAGACATGGGAAAAACCGTTATCTTAGTTGGGAAGCTTCCGGTGCCTATTTTGGGAGAAATGACACATCAGGTTTCCAGCTGCAACTTCCCACCTAAACCTAATTAATTTTAGAAGGGTCTAGCACGTTTTAGAGGATGGAAAAGATGGTCTTTGAAGTCAGCTTTCATTCAAAAAAAACGGTGCATCATTTGAGGTCTTGAGTCAAAAGTTGTGCAAGTTCCCATGCAAGCTGTCCAGGAAGTAATTACAGCGCGAGGCTCAACGAGTTTGCTCCTGCTACAGCTTGGAGCTCACGAATTTACCCTTCATTTTGAGTTGTTTTCACACCTAACTAGTAGGTGCTCCTAGTATAAGTACTCCCCAGCTGTTCCATGTGAAGGGGGATGAGATTTCTGAGTTTATGTTTGTAGACAGCCGGTGAGGTTGTGTTGTGCTGTGAGCACTAGTATCATTGAGTGTTAGCTCGTGTGTGTGGATTGGAGGGCCTTTCCTCAATTCATATAGGATCCTTGTGGTTCCCTCTTGTGATTCTTCATAGGTTCACAAGTTTCATGGTTTGGGTTGCGTCCTTGTAAACCAAACTAGTTATCCGCTGCAATTTATCTGAGAGTGTTTCCTTTTGTTCTTGCCACTCGAGAGAAACAAGTTTGTTGAAACAAGTTTTGAGAGAGATAGTTGCTGCTCCTTGTGAGTTCTTTGGCACCGTGAAAGATCGTTTCCGAGGCGTCCCATATCACATCAACTGCTTGAACCTCTCCGCCTTCCGCTCCTCCTTGATGTCCGAGCGCCTCACGCATGCCTCTTCCTTCTTCACCAAGATCTCGTCGAACCTCTGCGTCAGCTTGGCCGCCGCACCTTCTCACTTCGCCCTCTCCTCCTCCCACTTCTTGCCCCAGAGATTTCTTCTAACATTCTTCGGCGGTTCTTGGGCTGGGTCGGTTGGGTCATCGGTTTCTTCCTCGTTGGCTTGGGCGGCGGTCTTGGCAATGAAAATGTTCCACTTCGGCTGCCCATTCAACTTCAACCAACAATGCATGGCGGTGAAGGACTTCTTCTCCAACTTCTTGTACACCACACAAGCATGAGTAGGCTACAAAAGTGAAATAATGCATATCCATCTAGTGAGCAACAAAACAATACATGTCCGGCTAGTGATCAACAAAAATAGAGCATATCTGGCTAGTGATCAACAAAACTAGAGCATATCCGGCTAGTGATCAGCAAAAATAGAGCATATCCGGTTAGTGATCATAAAAAATAGAGCATATCCGGCTAGTGATCAACAAAACTAGAGCATATCCGGCTAGTGATCAACTTACTTGCTCGGTGATTAGTGCATCGCTAGGCCACTGTGCCATGAGATGCTTCAAGTGCCCACAATACTTGGAAATGACCTCTTGGATGGTGTACCATCGATGGTTGAGGGACTTTCACTCATGGTTGCGGATCAACGTGTTGGAGTAGGGCACAAAATGCTTGTGCTCATGGAACCATATGTGAATGTTTCTCCAAAAGGTTGTTCCCTTTTGCTCCGTGCCATGGACAGGATCGAGGCTAGTGGCCAACCATGCGTCGCACAACAGCTCGTCCTCCCGCATGTTGAAGCTTTCTCCTCTACCCTTCTTCGGATCGCCGGTTGTATCATCAGGATCATCATCGTCGTCGTCGTCCTCCTCCCCCCTCCGGATGCTGCCCTCCGACAGCCCAATGCTGTTGTTGCTGTGTGCCATCGCCGGTCTGGGTGTAGGACTATTGCGTGGTCGTCTGGGTGTAGGCCTGCTGCTGCTGGTAGTTGCCGGACTGGGTGGGATCTGAGTCTTCCACCTGCCCGTCCTTGTAGCCCCCTCCTCCTCCCTCACCTCCATCATGGATGATATCGAGCATCTCCCTCTCCGATCGTACGTCCGCTCCCCCGCTCTCGGCATTGCAGCAAACAGCCCGCGGGCACCCATCTACTCTCCGGCTACCGTCCTTGCCCAGACGAGCGATGACGATGGCGAACAATACTCGGAGAAGAACGGCGTCGCGTTAACATCAATGATGTAAGGAACCGTACCGGCTGGGTTTGCGAGCTGCTTGGCGGCGTAGTAGTACAGATGCTTGTAAGGCTCCGGCCACGGCGCCGTCAGTACTGTGGCCGCGCCCGTCTAGCGGCGTCCGCCACGGCCTCGCCGACCGCCCCATCCACCACGCCCATCGCCACCACTAGGCCCACCGGCGGCCAGACGCTTCCTCATCTTCTCCTCCTTTGCGGCCTTTGCTTTGACACGACAATTTTGCCGCGTCTCCGAGCTGATCTTCCGGGCGAGCGTGATGCTCGGATCCTCCGGTACCTCCACCGCCTCCATCTCCGACAGGTCCTCCAACGGTTCCATGCGTTGGCGGCGAAGGGAAGGAGAGGGTGGGAGAAAAGAGCGGGAATTGGGCGGAGAGCAGCGGGGAGTGGAAGAAGAGAGTGGGGGATTTTGGCACGCAAATAGTGCGGGATGCTACAAAAGCGCGGGCTCAGCCTTGCTTTTCGGTGGGCCGGGGGGGGGCAGAGAGCGACGTTTCGCGTGTCCGGAGTCCCGCAAACCTCCCTCACGTTTGTCTCTGATTTGCGGGAGAAATCACATCCGGACCGCTCCGTGAACTGATACATGTCGGCGTTGGATGGCTTCCGTGGTCCAGACAGCGTGGTCCGGACGGTTGCGGGAGGTTTAGGGGTCGGCATTGGAGATGGCCTAAGGACGTGTTTGGTAGCCTTTCTAGTGCAGCATGGCTCAACAAAGACTGGCTCAATGAAATCTGGCTGAGTGGAAACAGCCTTAAAACCAACATCTGCAACATGTTTGGTTGTGTGGGGGATAGCTTTGCGCACGGTATTTGGCCGCCTGCATTGTCTGAACTCACACATAAGCACGTTGTTTGATTGCGCACAGGGTGCAAGGTGTGCTAACCTTGTACCCTATGTGGTGAGATTACCATACGCACGTTCACTGCTACCACACCAACGCCACAACACTGCAATGGTGATGAACTGCAGGGCCAGGCCCATAGGTGTACAGATTATGCGGCCCGCACAGGGCCCATTAATTTTAGGGGCCCCAAAACTTTTATATAGGCCTATGACTCCTGGGTGCTAGGCCGCTATCGCGTCCACCTGAGTCAAGGCGTCGTCCTCCGGTCGCTGCTCGATCGGAAATTGGATCCTCAGATCGATTGCAAAAGCAAATCAGCACTCCCGTCGCTACAGCCTACAGGAAACGGGATCGTACGATCTGAAACGGGGTCGTCAGATCGTAAACGGGATCATCGGATCGATCGGCGACGGCGACACGGTGAGTTGGCGACAGTTCCTCTCCTCCGGCGAAAATAAAATCGGCATCCAGACTCCAGAGCATCGGCGACAGTTCCTCTCGCCAGGTAGACTGCCGCTGGCTATGTGTTAGTGCTAGAACCCTTCCATGAGTTAGGGTACAGACGGATGATCTGTCATTCCGTCTGAGTTTTTTTTTATATCATCAGCCTTTTGAGTTTACCATGTCTGTTAGTTAGACCATGACGTGAATAAATCTACGACCATATAATGGAAGACATGTACGGTTATACTGTAGCTACCATGATGAGTTTCCTCAGTTGTGATGATCCAAGTCTTTGTATAGGTTTCAGAACGTAAATGATCTTGAAGATTATGACTTCAGTAGGCAGGTTAGAAGCAAAAGTACATAGTTATAGTTCGTAGAGTCCTCTTTTTTTATTAACTTTGGCTTCAACTCCTACTCCTACTCCTAATTCCTAACTAACTTTTGGCAGGAATCATCACAGATCTGTTCTTGCCGCCTCGATTAAAGATCACAATATAGCAGTTCAACCTGGCAGGACACGAGACTTGGTGAGTTAGACGGTTCATCTAATTGCCAAACATTGACACATAATCTTCAATTAATAATTGCTTCATCAGTTCAATTTTATTTTATTCATCTTTTGTATATTGTGTTAAACATCAGTCTGATTCCTAGAAGTGCAAGAGAAAAGAAAAATAACAAAAATATTATGCAACCGGGAGTTGAATTGGTATGATATTTATATACCCAATTGTTATGTAAGACATTATATCACATGCATTATAATTTCTTGTTAGTTTATTTTTTTTCCTAGTGAGATAGGGTCCCATTTTTTAGTTCCGCACAGGGCCCCACATTTTGCCGGCCTGACCCTGATGAACTGCACGATGATGATGAAGTTCTTCACCCTGAAGTATGGTGTCGCCTTGCGAACTTCAACCTTCCATGCCTGCTTTTGCACAAACTTGGTGTAAACATCTTCTGCCGTCTGTCTAGTCCTAAACCCTTGTGGCTGTTGTTGCAAGCTTCCCATGAACTGTGAACCCCTGGTGCCCTCCCGACGAACACCGCATACCACTGTCCTAGCAGAGCACAAAGAGAAACTGTTGAAGTAGCAAGTAATGAAGCAATCAAGCAGCAAGCAAAGGAGCACACAAACAACAAGTAATGGAGCAGAAGAGAAGTAGTAAGCATGCATGATCATATGGCATAGCAAGTTCAACCTAGCACTCCTATGGTGTCATCCTATCACCACATCGAAAAGAGGGTGTCATCCTACCACCGCAAGTTCACGATCATCATAAGGGGTTAGTATATACCACATCAACAAAATATACAGACCATCAAACAGTTTTCAAGCCCTAGCTACACAAAATATATGTCGTCATCATCATTGTCGTCTCCATCGCCATCCCCGTCCAGGATCATGCACACAGTAACCAACAACAAGCTCTAGTAGTAGTGCTTGCCCAGCCAGCTCCTGAGCCAGAGCACCCTGTGGGTGTCTGCCATGGCAACAAGCCCAACACCCTGGTCCTTGTTGTCTAGCAGGTGGCTCAGAGCTGCCATGAGAGCCTCATCACTGAACCCACCTTGCTCCATGACGGCGCTGTACAGGTCAGGGTGGATGTCGACGGATTTGCTCTCCCTAATGGCGGTTGCCACCTCCTTCACGGCCTCAGTCATGCTGGTGAATACACTGATCTCCTCCTCCATCAGGCCGCCCCTCTTCCTCTTTCTATAGACCATAGGGACATGCTCAAATGGCTTGTCAGGGCCATCAAGGACTGCCTCTACGTCCGGGATGCCTGGGAACTCCGGCATGGGAGAACGGAGAGGCTCACCGAAGCCCATGGCATGCTTGCTGGTTGCCAGCCCGAAGGAGAAGATGTGATGTATCTGGTTGTAGTCCTGGATGCGTGTGTTGAGGAACTCAGCGTCTTTGGGTGGTCCTAAGAAGGAAGCACAAGCGTTGTTAGTTGCAAGTAGGCAATGGTTATCAGTGTGAAAAACAAGGGGGTAGTGAGCTAACCGCGACATGGCCGGTGTAGTGCTCTACCTCCAGAACGATCGAGCAAGTGTTGTTATCTCATTAGGCGCTGGTAAGGTCTCTGAACTTGGACACTTGGATCCATCGAGCTCTCCACTTCCTGAGGTGGTTGTACACCTCGTGGCGGTCACCTCCTGGACACATAAGTCAAACACCTGCTTCGCAATGGTGTTCAAGTGCACCTCCTTGAAGCCTTTGTCGGTCCTAACCCCACTAGAGATGAGCTCACACATCTTGTTCAGCATGAATGTGGACATGAACGGCTGCCACTTCATGTCGTTCCCCCTACCATCCTTCTTTGCCTTTGCGGCTGCCATCAGTGCACCATCACCAGCAGCAGTTGGCTCAATGAGCACAACTGGCAGAAAAAGAGAACCACCGGCTGATACCTCGAACACCTCTGAATCATTAGGCATCTGCTCATCGAGGGGGCGGGGGCTGGGAGTCCTCGAGATAAGACGCGCCGAACTGGCTGCCGGACAGGACAAGGGACTGACTAAGATCTTGTGTCTGCATGGTCATGTCCTACAATCGTAGCACGCATTGACAATAAACATAGCACACACAGTACCAGATGATCTATGAAAGGAGGAGCATAGATCACAAGTAGCTATGAATCCATTGTGTTCATCACTATCATACTACTCTAGCATGTTACAAATCCACCACCAATAGCTACCACAACATCACAATCTACCATCTGCTCACAGGTCAGCGCACGAATCAACCCTACCACATGCTTGCGCATCAAACCCTATGACCACATGCTCTCAGATCTAGCTACAACGGACAAAGAGAAGGGGGTGGTTGAACTCAGAGAGGCCATGGCCGCAGCTTGAGGGGGACGCGGGAATGGTCGGAGAAGTTGAGGACACAAGTCGCTGCCGTGGACCGCCCGCCGGTGAAGGAGCGCCGCTTACCTGCTCGTCGGTGCCGATGCGCATCGGCGGGAAAGCTCAAAAGGAGGTGGACATTGGCAAGGCGGAGTCGCGTTCTTCGGCGCCCGTTATGGTGCACCAGTCTGGGCACTGCAACCGTGTCATGGTGGATGTTGTGGACTCATCCCAGGACGGATCCATCATCGATCTGACATCCACCGACATCGTCGGGGTTCTGGGATCCGATGAGGAAGAGGAGGGCATAAGAGACGGTGGTGCCTTGAGCCCTGTGAGCCAGCTCGTGTCCCATGCCTTACTCAACCTTGCCGGTGATAGGACCGACACTCTGGGGAGCATAGCCGGCCGCCGGACATAGCCACGACAGAGTTAGACGAACTCTGTTTAGATTAGGTTTATGTTGCATGTAATAGTATGGATTTGAGGTATCCGGTCATCACTGGGACCGTAAGGTGCTATACAAACGGTTTTTAACCCATTTCCGCGATGGCATTCTGAACCGTTGCTGAGTGAGTGTGTGCGATAGGAGGGTCCTTCCCACACAACCAGAAACCATCGGGGATAGGCGAGCGGCTACTGACGATCGCCATAGAATAAACGCATGAGAAGTCGCCCCAGTCCCACACGTTACGTCTCGATGTTACGTTTCTGATCCGAGAGACATCCCAAATGATTACGCCGCTATAGTCGTGTGTAAAAGGTGGACATCAACATTTAATCTACCGATATGTTTGCGATAGGTACGTTATCGCACACAGTTCAAGAATGTAAAATGTGTGCGGTGCCTCTACTAACGCCAATGTGTCCATTTTCATAACTGTGTGCGATAGGTATTCCTATCACACACACACACAAGTTTGAAACGTTTGCAGTATTATCATGAATTGCACACGCATATGAGATGAAACCGTGTGTGCGTCAGTCGGGCATCGCAAACGTTTCACGTCAAAGAACCGTATGTTCTCTATTTTTCATCGCACACGCTGTTTTCTTTCTAACTGTGTCCATATTATTTTATTTGCTCCTATTTAATTTTATTTTTTCATGTAATTTATTATTCGAATTGGAAATTTTGAAATATGAAACGTGGAATACAAATTCTCAGCACAATGGTTCAACAACCAATCCATAAATTAAATTCTCAGTACAATATGTTCAGTAATTACAGGATTAGGCAGCAATTAACTATGATGAACGACAATATTTAGAAAAGGTAAAGGTGAAGAGACAAGTGTAAATTATTTTGGCTGCCGATGGTGTTGAAGAAGCGGAATGCCCATAATGTGCCCTCCTGCATGCCATAGGCACGAACAACTTTTGTCCAATCCCTTGTGACGATCGCCCGCCCATCCTTCACCGCCTTCAGGAAGATTTCTAGAGCATTATCATGGTAGCATGAATTATATACTTTAACCTTAGTTGCCTCCACTCCGGTCATGTAGTTTGCAAGGTAATCATCAGTAAATTGCTTCGGAAACCACTGAAAAGAGAGAAAAAAATCAGATACTCAGGTCTAATAGAGTAACTTGTTGTGGGCAGGGGGAAAAGGCAACACATTACTTACCATCCTAAAGTTCACTGTTGTCTTGGACAAAGTGTAAACAAAAAGCTTAATTCCCATCACCTGTTTCTTTCGCCTAACAATCTTTCTTAGTTTCCTCACTTGACGCTTGTTCGTGAATATCTCATTGCCCATACGCAAAAGGGATCGAAGCGTGGATCAGTACCGTTCATATATGTACCTACAAGCAACCAGTAAATATTAGAAGCTAAACTGAGATTGCAAAAATGATGTAAAATACAACTACCTACGTTCCTAAGTATAAGTATTTTTAGAGATTTCAATATGAACTACATACGGATGTATATAGAATTATAGACATAGTTTAGATTAGAATCTAGATTCACTCATTTTGCTTCATATGTAGTCTATATTGGAATCTCTAAAAATACTTATATTTAGGAACAGATGGTGTATAAGAGATGGGATGCAACTAACCTCGACGGCAAACAACAGCATCGCCCATTATAGCCCTGTGTAAGTACATGGAAAGGCAATGTTAACAACAACAGGGTTAACATCCACCAAAAATAGCAAATGGTAATAAAACGGCAGCATCTGTAGTGATATCTTCATTGCAAAAGAGTAGCACGGTAGCAAAGGGACGGATTAAAAAATAGATAGAATTGTTTACTACAACAGACAACCTAGTATAGCCATTGAAGCTGGTACTGATAGAAATGAAATTGACAGAGTTAAACATCACAAGGCAGGTGCTGCTAGAGCAGAGAATGACCCTGTTGTCTATAAAAAGGTAGGGAAAATAGATAAGACGGGCTAGGCGTGTTTACTACAACATGCTTAATACATGAATCGTATAAAACATGGCCATTGCAACTGGTATTGGTAAGATTCAACAGATCAGTTCATACTTGGTAAATCCTAAGGGGTACTTGCTGGAGCACTTCATATGGACAAGAGCCCGCCCCAAGTCGGCCGCAGCGGAGGCGAGGTGTTCCTCCGGGTCGAAGAGTGGATCAGTGCCACTGACATGTGTACCTACAAGAAGCAAGTAAATGTTAGAAGCCAAACTGCAATTGCACAAATGATGTAAAATACTGTAAGACATTGGATGCAGCTAACCTCGACGGCAAACAACATCATCGCTCGTTATGGCCCTGCGTAAGTACATGGAAAGGCATGTTAAGTACAATAGGGTTAGCATCCACTAAAAATAGCAAATGGGCAGCATTTCTAGTATATCTTCATTGCGGAGAGTAGCACGGTAGCAAAGGGACATATTAAAAAATGGATAGAACTGTTAATTGCAACAGGCTTAACAGCATCCTAAGTCATGTTTTGTAAGTTTTTAGCCATTGAAATTCAACTGTTAAAAAATGGATACAACTATTAATTGCAACAGGATTAATAGCCATTGAAACCGGTACTGATAAAAATGCAATTGGCAGAGTTAAACATCGCAAGGCAGGTGCTCCAAGAGCAGAGAATGGCCTAGTTGTCTATAAAAAGGGAGGGAAAATAGTTAAAACGTGTTAGGCATGTTTACTACAACATGCTTAATACATCAATCGTACAAAACATAGCCATTGCAACTGGTATTGGTAAGATTGAACTGGTGAGTTCATACTTGGTAAGACCTAAGAGGTAGTCGCTGGGGCACTTCATCTTGGCCAGAGCCCGCCCAAACTCAGCGGCGGCGGAGGCGAGCTGTTCCTTTAGGTCGAAGCATGGATCAGTGCCGCTGACATGTGTACCTACAGGCAACCAGTAAATGTTAGAAGATAAACTGCAATTGCACAAATGATGTAAAATACTGTAAGACATGGGATGCAGCTAACCTCGATGGCAAACAACAGCATCGCCCGTTATGACCCTACGTAAGTACATGGACAGACATGTTAACTACAACAGGGGTAGCATCCGCCAAAAATAGCAAATGGGCAGCATCTCTAGTGATATCCTGAGTCATGTATTGTAAGTTTGTTGCTGGTATTGGTGAAATTGAGCTGGACAGTTAATACTTGAACATCACACAGTGTGCAGTACTGAAATAAACAAGGCACGAACATGCTTAATACATCAACCGTATAAAACATAGCCATTGCAAGTGGTATTGGTAAGATTGAGCTGGTCAGATCATACCTGGTAAGTCTTGGGGGGTAGTCGCTGGGGCACTTCATCTGGGCCAGAGCCTGCACCAAGTCGGCGGCGGCGGAGGCGAGGTGTTCCTCTGGCTCAACACGCACAGCGGCCATCGCGCCATCGACTGCCATCAGCTCCTCGACCTCCACGTGATATGTGGTTGGCCTTGCGTGGCGATGCTCTGGAGGTAGTGGCGGTGGGGATTTGGAGGCGTGAGGATGTTTCACAGGCGCCATTTAAGCAATCAGGCCGAGGCCATGATAGAGATCGGTGGGTTACCTACTGGATCGGCGATGCTCGGGCAGAACGTAGATGTGGTTGAATCTGTGGTTGCGGCGGCGGTGGCTTGAGCTACTGGGGGGAGGGGGGAGATACTGCAGAAATTTGATGGGTGGGGATGTGGTGGGAGGAATACATTCTGAAATCGCGCGCCTAATGAAAATTTCGCTGCGAAACTTGAACCTTGGGCGGGGGAAGCACACAACGCAGATGAAGCGCGTAAAATACTCATGTGCGAGAAAAGAGAAAATTGGCAGATCCCGTCTCCAAAAAAATGTACACGTGTAGTTGATTTTTTCGGTCAATGGTAGGCTTGCTTTATTAGGATACATCGCACAGGTAACTGACTTATGGATCATTAACGCAAAAAACGCACACGGGTACGCCATAGAAACCGTGTGTTTTGTGATCTTCTAATAATTCTTATATCTATCAGCATCTCCAGGCGCACCTAATTTAAAAAATCTCTTTCATTGTATCAGGATTATTCAATGTACATGAACAAGGCAAGGTGACACCCGATGTACAATCATCGGTTTATGAAATGCAATCAAGTGTTAACCTGCCTCGCTCGCATAGCCAGATTTGATCCTATGCAATAAGAGAGAAGCTTGCTGCCATCCACCGGCACGGAAATTTAAGCCGGTGTGCGGCCAACTCGCGCGGCGAGGTGGAACTAAAAACCAGCTGCAGCCAGCTCCAGTCTCCGGTGGCTTCCGGTGGCTGCGGGCGGACGTTTCGGGAGTATTCAGGGCCGGGGTGCGGCTATAAAACTTCAGTGAACACATGCTAATGAACGCACAAAGCCCTCAAAGAATGCGCTTACCGACATTGTACATTAATAATAGATAGTACCAACTTAAAGTACTATTGGTAATTTGCTCTAAAACTAGTACGTATGTAGTACTAGTAGATGCTCGTAATTAATTATACAAACTTACGGGCGACACACGCACTAACTACTTCTCACATGCTGGCATCGGGGCATGCTGGCCAGACGCCGTCATTCTCCTTCCCGGCCTTGTCGGCGGCAGCCCACCGTGCTTCGATCTCTGCCGAGCTCTCCTCAGCACGATGTGCGGCCTCTTCTTTCTTGCGGCGGCGGGACTCTCTTTTCTTGACTGCTTTCTGCCTTTTCCGCTCCTTCTGTGCGGCTTTGGCTGCCTCTAGATCCACCGCCCATTCGGCCATGGCAGCATCAAAGTCCGCCCACGTACTTGTGCGGCCGCGGGCGGCGATGAACTCGGCACGGTGGGATGCCATCGCTTCCTTACCATGTGTGCAGTCGCGGGCGGCGAGGAACTCGGTGCGGCGGTATGCCATCGCTTCCTTACCAGTTACTGCGCGCCGAGGTGCCATGAACGACGCTTGGAGAGAGCTCTGGGACGGAGTGGCCGGGCAGCCGTACAGTGCGGTGGTTTCGTTTTTAAGAGCTCAACGACAAACGACGAAGAAAATTTGGCTTCCCTTACAATCTTGCTCATCCATTATCGCACACGGTTCATCTCCATCGCCTTCGGAAGCAGTGTGCGCTGAGCCTATTGTGTGTTGCGTTATGATTGGCCGGAACCCCAGCCACGCGGATCGTGCGTGTGCACCGTAGGATGCGCCGCGATCGAACGGCAATCCACGTCCCTCACATCACACCCGTGCAGCTTGTAGCTGGATTGGATTTATATGCGCTAAATGCCTAGAAAATGCCATAATCCCCTAAATATGGTAAATGAGCCCGGAAAAGTGCCAAATTTGAACACGGTGATTTGCTGGGTGTATGTTCATCGTAGAAAAAAACTCAAGGGCAAAGAACGAAGAAAATTTGGATTCCCCTTCAATCTTTGTGATTTCCCTCTCGAAAGCATGGAACTTCCTCGGTGATGGTTCGATTTATGAAGGGCGTGCATGACGACATAAGCCAAACCTTCTCAAACTTTTACCAGGGATGGTGAGGCCATACCATGGCACCATGCCAGGCGTCATGTTTTTCAAGCATTTATTTCATTTTTCTATAGATGAAAAACCAATAAACAAACGTTTCTGGTTGACTATTGCCACACATTTCATCGAAATCTCTGCCCATTCCTTGTAAAAGGCATGAGAATTTACTAAATAGCACAAGCATGGTTTTCCAGACCGTTCTTGTGCACCCTTTCATGCACCGATTGTTTGAATTTGAATTATGTGCATTAATGCCTAGAAAATGCACATAATCCGCTAAATATGGTAAATGAACCCGGAAAAGTGCCAAATTTGAACACGGTGATTTGCAGGGTGTATGTTCATTATAGAAAAAAACTCATGGACAAAGGACGAAGGAAATTTGGATTCCCCTTCAATCTTGGTGATTTCCCCATCGAAACCTTGAAACTTCCTCGTTGATGGTTCGATTTATGAAAGGCGTGCATGACGACATAAGCCAAACATTCTCAAATTTTTACCAGGGCACGGTGAGGCTATACCATGGCACCACGCTGGGCGTTATGTTTTCCAAGCATGTATTTCATTTTTCTACAGTTAAAAAACCAATAAATGACGCGTTTGTGGTTGACTATTGCCACATATTTCCTTGAAATCTCTGCACATTCCTTGTAAAAGGCATGGGAATTTACTAAATAGCACGAGCATGGTTTTCCAGACCGTTCTTGTACACCTTTTCATGCACCGATTGTTCGAATTTGAATTATGTGGATTAATGCCTAGAAAATGCACATAATCCCCTAAATATGGTAAATGAGCCCGGAAAAATGCCAAATTTGAACACATTGCATTGGAGGGGGTATGTTGATCGTAGAAAAAAACTGAATGACAAACTAGGAAGGAAATTTGGATTCCCGACCCCTTCAATCTTGGTGATTTGCCCCTCGAAACCATGAAACTTCCTTGGTGATGGTTCTATTTATGAAGGGCGTCCATGACGACTTAAGCCAAACCTTCTCAAATTTTTACCAGGGCACGGTGAGGCCATACCATGGCACCATCCCAGCCGTCATGTTTTTCAAGCATGTATTTCATTTTTCTATAGTGGAAAAACCAATAAACGGCACGTTTATGGTTGACTATTGCCACACATTTTCTTGAAATCTCTGCCTATTCCTTGTAAAAGGCATGAGAATTTACTAAATAGCACGAGCATGGTTTTCCAAACCGTTCTTGTGCGCCCTTTCATGCACCGATTGTTTGAATTTGAATTATGTGCATTAATGCCTAGAAAATGCACATAATCCCCTAAATATGGTAAATGAACCCGGAAAAGTGCCAAATTTGAACACGGTGATTTGCAGGGTGTATGTTCATCGTAGAAAAAAACTCATGGACAAAGAAGGAAGGAAATTTGGATTCCCCTTCAATCTTGGTGATTTCCCCCTCGAAACAATGAAACTTCCTCGGTGATGGTTCGATTTATGAAAGGCGTGCATGACGACATAAGCCAAACATTCTCAAATTTTTACCAAGGCACAGTGATGCCATACCATGGCACCACGCCAGTCGTCATGTTTTCCAAGCATGTATTTCATTTTTCTATAGTTAAAAAACCAATAAATGACGCGTTTGTGGTTGACTATTGCCACACATTTCCTTGAAATCTCTGCCCATTCCTTGTAAAAAGCATGAGAATTTACTAAATAGCACGAGCATGGTTTTCCAGACCGTTCTTGTGCACCTTTTCATGCACCGATTGTTCGAATTTGAATTATGTGGATTAATGCCTAGAAAATGCACATAATCCCCTAAATATGGTAAATGAGCCCGGAAAAATGCCAAATTTGAACACGTTGCATTGAAGGGGGTATGTTGATCATAGAAAAAAACTGAATGACAAACTAGGAAGGAAATTTGGATTCCTGGCCCCTTCAATCTTGGTGATTTCCCCCTCGAAACCATGAAACTTCCTTGGTGATGGTTCAATTTATGAAGGGCGTGCACGACGACATAAGCCAAACCTTCTCAAATTTTTATTAGGGCACGGTGAGGCCATACCATGGCACCATGCCAGCCGTCATGTTTTTCAAGCATGTATTTCATTTTTCTATAGTTAAAAAACCAATAAATGACGCATTTGTGATTGACTATTGCCACACATTTCCTTGAAATCTCTGCCTATTCCTTGTAAAAGGCATGAGAATTTACTAAATAGCACGAACATTGTTTTTCATACCATTCTCATGCACCTTTTCATCCACCGATTGTTTGAATTTGAATTATGTGCATTAATGCCTAGAAAATGCACATAATCTCCTAAATATGGTAAAAGACCCCGGAAAAGTGCCAAATTTGAACACAGTGATTTGCAAGGTGTATGTTCATCGTAGAAAAAAACTCATGGACAAAGGATGAAGGAAATTTGGAATCCCCTTCAATCTCGGTGATTTACCGTATGCGGTGTCACGTGTTATCTATCACACACGTTTTAACATAGGGAAACGTATGTGTAACTTACTAATCATCGCACACGAGTACTCGCAGACGCATCGTGTGCAATACCCCTAGCCATCGCAAGCAACTAGTTTGCATTTTTCAAAGTTTTTTGAACACAGAATCGCACACGAATTAACTGTAGTAACCGTCTGTGTTATAATTTCTCATCACAAACAGTTCATCCGAGTGGGCTGTTTGCCGCGTATCACACACATCTTGTTTACACGAATCGTTTGTGTTCTTTTGGCTCATCGCAAACAGTTCATCTATGTGAACTGTATGCCGCATATCACACACATCTTGTTAAGTTGAACCATTTCTGTTATGTTCCCTAATCAAAAACAGTTCATCTGAGTGAACCGTATGTCGTATATCACACACACCTTGATCTGGCTAACCATTTCTGTTGCATTCCCTAATAGCAAACAGTTCATCGGAGCGAACTGTATGCCGTATATGGCACACACCTTGATATGGCTGCCCGTTTCTGTTGTTTTGTCACATCGCAAACGGTTCGTATGGATCAACCGTATGCCCCGCATCGCACACGCAGCTAAAATCTGAACCGTGTTTGATGTATCCTTCATCGGAAATGTTTTGCATCTTTTTTGACGGTTTTTTTACATCACCGTTTACGATTAATGCATCGCACTCAGTTTCGTCAAAGGGTCTCTGATCGTAGTGTCGCGTTAGCAGCATCCTGCAGTAGTGCATGGAATGGATTCCTTGAGGCGTGACCGATCACTTTCTCATGGACACGTCCATGCGTGCTCGTTGGCGTTTGAGGGGTCGGATTTGCCAAGTCTGCCTATAGATGCTCTAAGGGTATCTCCAACGCCGACCCTCAGACCACCCGCATACGTCCAGACCGCGCGGTCCGGACGTGTTGTGCCATCCAACGCGGGCCTGTATCGGTCCGCCGAGCAGTCCGGACGCACTTTCTCCCGCAAATTGGAGACAAAGTGGGGGGGGGCTTTGCGGGAGTAAGGACAGCAACCACGTAGGACTCCGACACCCGAGGCCCGCTAAATCCCCCATCCCGGTTTCATTTCCTCTCACTCTGCCCCTTCTCCCCCTTGCTTTGGATACGCGCCCTCCACCTTCCATCGCCAAGTTTTATGACGTGGTTGGTCAGCTGGAGACAAGGTTGCCATTGCACGCGGCAGAGGAGGAGATCCTAAGTTTGGCTTCTTCTTGCTCAGCTTGTTCAATCATTCATCCAATCAATGTTGCTCTACACATTGTGTAGCCCGTACGTGTTGCCGTGATGTACCACGGGAAAGCTAGGCCGCCATTTATGTACACACTGTTGGATGAAGCTGAAGGGGTGGTATGTGTAGGATGACATGATCCGTTCATGAAAAACTTGCTGGACATCCAGTTAATCTCATAGAATTTAAGACATTGTTGCACTCGACTTATTTGCATCCTGTGTATGGATGATTTGTGCTATGTTCTCTCCGAAATTTGATGAATATCAACTGGTTTGCATGAATTTTGTCCGCTTAGTTGAAACCCAGCTAGAAATGTATGCGGCCAGCATTGGATGGCCGCTTCCCACATCCGTGTCCGCAGA
The DNA here is from genome assembly GCA_011799875.1 of Thinopyrum elongatum. Lineage (NCBI taxonomy): Eukaryota > Viridiplantae > Streptophyta > Magnoliopsida > Poales > Poaceae > Thinopyrum > Thinopyrum elongatum. The sequence continues at coordinate 376,876,480 of CM022299.1, read as the reverse complement.
CGGATGCGGGAGGAAATTTATGGATCGGCGTTCGAAATGCCTTAATACATTGGTCATGCATGCGGTTTGAGCAAAAAGGAACCATATGATCAACCGTATGGGTGGGGTTAATCCAGGCTCATGGGTACAACAACAGAGTATGAAGTTGTGTACCTTGGTTTTCGTATCTTCGTCGACGTGCCGAGCAACTCCTTCAGGATCTCCGATAGCTGCCCTATTATATGGCATAACAGCCTTTTAGGGTTTTTGAAGGCAAAAACACAACTCCAACAGCTGTCCTATGAGGAAATTTTGCTCTTAATTTTATTGGGCAACCCAAAAATGCAACAGAAGAGCTGCAAATTTACGACAGTTTGGCTGTTGCCATAGAACCAAACGCGTCGCCCGCGCAGCCCCAACCATCGCACGAACATTTCAGCCGCACACCGCAACCCCTTCCCTCGATCATCGGCCTCATGGTTTCGGTCGTGAACACCATCATTGTCGGTCCGCCGCCCGCCCTGGCCCCGCTGACGATGACATGTACCTGGGGTAGGGTAATAGGCCTGACCTAGACACCCTTCCCAAGGACATTACCTTAAAGTCAAGGATATTCAAAGGACAATACCATTCACTCGACCAGAAGCATTCCACTCGGAAAACCCAATTCCATTCGACCGGAGTGTACTCACTCGACCACATCAGAAATCACTCGGAAGACAGAAGATCTAAAGTCACTCAGAACGGCAACGGTCAGGCGTTCACTCTGGAGTCTTAATGATCATTTATATGCCTTTATTGCTGGCATTACCAGTAACGTCCCATCTTTATGTACCTTAAATCCTGTGTAACTGAGGGCTGGAGGGGTCTGGCGAACTCTATATAAGCCACCCCCCTCCTCAGGCACAAGGGTTCGCACCCCCTGTAACCTCACGCATAATTCAGTCGACCGAGCCTCCGGGCACCGAGACGTAGGGCTGTTACTTCCTCCGAGAAGGGCCTGAACTCGTAAATCTTGCGTGCACAACCTCATCGTAGCTAGGATCTTGCCTCCTCATACCTACCCCCTATTCTACTGTCAGACTTAGAACCACGACAGTTGGCGCCCACCGTGGGGCGGTGTCTTAGCGACTTTCCGGTGAGGTTGCGATTTTTTCCGATTCCCAGCATCATGGTTTCTGGTGGAGGTTCAGTTGAGGACCGCGAGATCCATCTCGGCGAGCTCGTCTTCATCGCCGACGACTCCGCCTAGCTCCAGGAGGCCCCCCTCGATGTCGAGACACTCCCCGTCCGCGGGGCGACGCACTTTCGCGCGTGTGTCCGTGGCGTCCTTCTGCGGCAGCCGTCGACCCAGTATTGGTCGGCTCCCGCAGTAACTTCGTCCCCCGCCATTCGTCGTCGCAAGTGATCCGGTCGGTCGCGGCTTCAGCGGTGGGTGAAGCATGCGGTGGCGCGTCAGTCGGCCACCCCTCAAGTCACGGCGATCGAGCCCGATGAATCTCTCTATGGCCTGTTCGATTTGTCGACTGGCTCCGTCGAGACCCTGTCCGAGTGCGACAGCAGCGACCCTGCAGCGGAGGTCCTGATGGTCGACACAGCGCGTGGCCCACCTGGCATGCGTCGCAACGGTGGCGGCGACGGCGGTGGCGATCCGTCGCATGTTCACGAGGAATATCACCCCGAAACCCTCTCTTCGCAGCGGAGGGAGGAACTCCACCGCCGCAACGAGGAGGCACTCCACACACCCATCGTTGGAGAGACCTCTGAGGCTCGGGCCTTGGAGGCAGCGCGCTTGGCCACTTTGGCTGAACGCACTCGACTGGAGAACCTTTAGCATGCACTCGACGAACGTGCTCGGCAGCAGATTCCTGAGTCCAGTCGACAGCGGCAATTGTTCCCGCCTCAACCTCAGGTATACCGCACTCCTATTCAGAATCTTACAGCCGCAGCTCGTATAGCAGAGTCCATCCAACCATCCCAGTCGGAGGCTGGACGAGGTTTGATGCAGATCCGGGCTCTGCTCCGGGCAGCAAGAGAGCAAAATACTGCAGTATCTCCATCGCGTAACAGAATCCATAGCAGATCTGTGGTGGCCGACACAGTTCAATCGGATCACAGCCCAAGATCGCCTCCGTGGCGTGAGGGACGTGGACATCGCCAAGAACAGTACTTGGGTCGGAACCACGAGCAGTACGATCATCGGCTCGGCCGTGGTGACCACCGTCGAGTGCCTATGCCTTCTCTGAGAGGCGGATCATATGTGCCCCGGCGTTATGATGACAGGCGCCCGAACAGCGAAGAGCGGAGGGTGCCAGTCGACCCAAGAGAGCCAGGGTTTGATGCGAGGTCAATTTTGGTGCAAGGTTTGGTCGACAGGAACTGAGCACACAGAGAAGGGCGAGACAGAGATCACCCGAGTAGAAGCAGAGTACATGTTTCACGCCCCGAGTGTTTTAGCAGGGCCATCAAAGCTGCTGAGATCCCCCCAACTTCAGGTTGGCTACTGGGGTTAGTAAGTTCACCGGTGAGTCGAAGCCTGACACTTGGCTGGAAGATTACTGGGTAGCTGTTCAGATCGGTGGTGGAAATGATGAGGTAGCTATGAAACATCTTCCTCTCATGTTGGAAGGATCGGCCAGAGCATGGCTGAATCAGTTGGCTCCAGGCAGTATATTCAGCTGGGAAGAGTTAGCTCGAGTGTTTGTCCGGACATTCGAGGGCACATGCAAACGACCTGCAGGGTTGACAGAATTGCAACATTGTGTACAGAAACCGAATGAAACTCTGAGGGATTACATCCAAAGATGGACCACTTTACATCACACAGTAGAAAATGTATCCCATCACCAAGCAGTTTATGCCTTCAAGGAGGGCGTTCGGTATCGAGAGCTTAACCAGAAATTCGGTCAGACAGGAGATATGTCTCTGACCCGAATGATGGAAATAGCCACTCGGTACGCTAATGGTGAAGAAGAGGATCGACTCCGTAGTGGAAAGGGCAAGCCAGTCGCCCAAGACACCGGAGGAGGTCGGAAGCAGAAACGCAAAGCCGAGCCAGCAGGTCCTGGTGAAGCTGCAGTTGTAACTCAAGGAAAATTCAAGGGGAAGCCCAAAGGGCCCTGGATCCCCAAGAAGGTGAAAGATCAAGCAGGGAATGATGTGTTAGATTTGCCATGTCACATTCACACCAAGAAGGATGAAGAGGGTAATCTGATTTATCCCAAACATACCACTCGACAATGTCGGCTCCTAATCCAGCAGTTCCGAGAGAAACAGCCCAATGAGAAAGAAAAAGAGTCTGACAAGGATGAGGACAAGGAAGAAGATGATGATGGTTTTCCTAACATCAATTCCACTTTGGTGATTTTTGCTGACATTGAAAGCAAAAGTCGACTGAAAGTCATCAACAGAGAAGTAAACATGGTTGCTCCGGCAACGACGACATATTTGAAATGGTCAAAGACTCCCATTACATTCGACCAATCTGACCACCCACTGAATGTTGCCACCCCTGGGAGGCAAGCGTTGGTGGTCGACCCAGTCGTCGGGGGCACCCGACTGACCAAAGTCCCGATGGATGGTGGCAGCGGCTTGAACATTTTGTATGCTGAGACCCTCCGTGGGATGGGCATTCCGATGTCCAAGCTCAGTGAGAGCAACATGCGATTCCACGGTGTCATTCCAGGAAAGAAAGCTGATTCACTCGGCCAGATCGCTCTTGACGTGGTTTTCGGTGATTCAAAGAATTACCGTAAGGAGAAGTTGACATTTGAAGTTGTGGATTTTCACAATGCCTATCATGCTATTCTGGGCAGAACTGCATATGCCCGTTTCATGGCTCGACCGTGTTACGTGTACCTCAAGCTGAAGATGCCTGGCCCCAGGGGCGTGATCACAGTCACTGGTAATCGGCAACGAGCAGAAGAGTGACTCCAGAAGGGCTCTAAGATATCCGATGAACTGATGGACGCAGTAGAAATGGAAGAATATAAGAAGACTGCAGATCCGAGTGATTTGTTGCGTGCTAAGAAGCCTGCTTCAGAGTCTGCATTTCAGTCGTCCGGTGAAACAAAGCCTGTTCACATTCACCCGACCGATCCCAGTGCTGCTCCGACTCATATCTCAGCAACACTCGACAGCAAATAGGAAGAAGCGCTCGTCCAGTTCCTCCGTGAGAACTGGGACATCTTCGCATGGAAGCCGTCTGACATGCCGGGTGTACCCAGGGGACTGGCTGAGCACTGTTTGCGAGTCGATCCAAAGGCAAAACCTGTGAAAGAGCATCTCCGTCGGTCCGCTGTGGAGAAGAGAAAGGCAATCGGCGAAGTGGTGGCTCGGCTTCTGGCGGCTGAGTTCATCCGCGAAGTTTACCACTCCGAGTGGCTCGCCAATGTTGTCATGGTTCCCAAGAAGGACGATTCACTTCATATGTGCATTGATTTCAAGCATATCAATCGGGCCTGCCCGAAAGATCATTTTCCTCTCTCCCGCATCGATTAGATAGTCGACTCTACTGCGGGATGTGAGCGATTGTCCTTCCTGGATGCATATTCCGGGTACCATCAGATCCGACTGTATGGACCTGATGAAATAAAAACAACTTTTATCACCCCATTCGGGTGCTTTTGCTATGTCACCATGCCCTTTGGTCTCAAGAATGCTGGTGCCACATTCATGCGCATGATACAGAAGTGCTTGCTAACTCAAATCAGTCGGAATGTGGAAGCATACATGGATGACATCATGGTTAAGTCGCGTAAAAGTTCCGACCTGCTGACTGACCTTGCTGAAACCTTTGCCAATTTGAGAAGATATGATATCAAGCTTAATCCGTCGAAGTGTACATTTGGAGTTCCAGGTGGAAAGTTACTCGGTTTCCTCGTTTCCGAACGTGGGATCGATGCAAACCCAGAGAAAGTTGGTGCAATCCTCCGAATGAAACGCCCTGTGCGTGTACACGACGTTCAGAAGCTTACTGGTTGTTTGGCCGCTTTGAGTCGATTCATCTCTCGTCTCGGTGACAAGGCATTGCCTCTTTGCTGACTGATGAAGAAATCTGATAAGTTCGAGTGGACTCCTGAAGCTGACGCAGCGTTTGCAGAGCTCAAAGCCCTGCTTTCCACCCAGCCAGTGCTTGCTGCTCCAATCAGCAAAGAGCCTTTACTGCTTTATATAGCAGCCACTGGACAGGTTGTCAGTATAGTACTCACGGTCGAGCGGGAAGAAGAAGGTAAAACCTACAAGGTTCAACGCCCAGTATACTATATTTCTGAAATCTTAACCCCATCCAAGCAGAGATATCCACATTATCAGAAGCTTGTATATGGAATTTACTTGACCACAAAGAAGGTTGCACATTACTTCTCAGATCATTCGATTACAGTCATCAGCGACGCTCCGTTGTCAGAAATTTTGAACAACAGAGATGCAACTGGTCGAGTGGCAAAGTGGGCGATTGAACTCCTTCTGCTGGATATCAAGTTTGAGGCAAAGAAAGCGATCAAATCTCAAGCAATAGCGGATTTCCTCGTTGAGTGGGTTGAACAGCAGCTACCGACCCAGATACAGTCGGAACATTGGACTATGTTCTTCGACGGGTCCAAGATGTTGAATGGTTCAGGCGCTGGAGTAGTCCTGCTATCTCCACGAGGCGACAACCTCAGATATGTTCTCCAGATTCACTTTGATTCCTCCAACAATGAAGCTGAATATGAGGCACTCCTGTACGGGTTGCGTATGGCCATTTCACTCGGCGTCCGTCGCCTAATGGTTTACGGCGACTCAGATTTAGTGGTTAATCAAGTGATGAAGGAGTGGGACGTCAGGAGCCCAACTTTGACTGGTTATTGCAATGCGGTGAGAAAGTTAGAAAAGAAGTTTGAAGGGCTAAAGCTCCACCATATACCCCGACTGAAGAATCAAGCGGCTGATGACTTGGCGAAAATAGGTTCCAAGCGGGAGCCTATTCCCAGCAATGTGTTTTTGGAGCATATTCACGCACCATCAGTTCAAGGAGATCCCTTCATTGAAGGGCCCCCACAGCCTAAGAGCTCCACTGATCCGACTGAAGCTGAAGTCCCAGCTGTGGTCGACTTGATCATGGAGGTTTTAGTCGTCATTCCCGATTGGACAGTGCCATATATTGCATATATTCTCAGGAAAGAGCTTCCAGAGGATGAAGAAGAGGCTCGTCAGATTGTCCGTCGCTCCAAAGCCTTCACGGTAATGGGTGGACGGCTCTACAGAGAGAGTGTTACTGGGGCCGTTCAGAAATTCATCACTCCAGAAGAAGGCCGAATGATCCTCAATGATATCCACTCAGGTACCTGTGGTCACCATGCGTCCTCTCGGACCATCATGGCCAAAGTATACCGAGCAGGGTTTTACTGGCCACGAGCAAATGAGATGGCAAAGGAAATAGTTGACAAGTGCGAGGGCTGTCAGTTCTACTCCAACTTGTCCCACAAACCTGCTTCAGCCTTGAAGACTATTCCACTCGTCTGGCCATTTGCTGTTTGGGGATTAGATATGGTTGGACCTCTAAGGACTGGCAGGAATGGATTCACCCATGTGCTTGTAGCAGTCGACAAGTTCACTAAATGGATTGAAGCTAAACCTATCAAAAACCTGGAAGCAAGTACTGCTGTCAGCTTCATCAGAGGGTTAACATTTAGATATGGAGTTCCGCACAGCATCATCACGGATAATGGGTCCAACTTTGATTCAGATGAGTTCCGAGCTTTCTGCGCTTCCCAAGGTACTCGTGTCGACTATGCTTCAGTCGCCCACCCTCAGTCGAATGGACAAGCAGAAAGAGCGAACGGTTTGATTCTCAAAGGGCTGAAACCTCGATTGATGCGCGACCTCAAGCATGCAGCCGGCGCTTGGGTAGATGAGCTACCGTCAGTCCTTTGGGGATTAAGAACAACACCAAATCGGTCGACCGGTCGAACCCCCTTCTTCATGGTCTATGGGGCTGAGGCTATGCTGCCAAGTGACTTGCTTCACAATGCACCCCGAGTAGAACTTTTTTCAGAAGCCGAAGCAGAACGGGCTCAAGAAGACGTTGTTGATCTTCTGGAAGAAGAAAGAGAGATGGCCTTGATCCGATCGACCATTTATCAGCAAGACCTTCGTCGATTATATGCCAGAAATGTGAAGGGTCGAGCATTTCAGGAAGGGGACCTTGTGCTCCGAGTGGACCAGCAACGGCCTCACAAACTTGCCCCCGCTTGGGAAGGTCCCTTCATCATCACCAAAGTGCTCCACAACGGAGCGTATCACCTCTACAATGTGGAGCAGAATAAAGACGAGCCACACGCTTGGAATGCGGAGTTACTCCGCCATTTTTATACTTAAGTGTTCAGACTGATGTAATAAGGAGTACCTTTCAGTTCGTTTATCAAAGACATGGTTTTACAGTCTCCTAAATGATTGTTGTTACTAATACATGTGTCCAAAATCCCCCAATGGGTGGCTTTGCCGCGAATCCGATTCGCCTAAGTTTAAAAAATCCTACCGAGTGATGAGCAACCCTCTCACTCGGGGGCTTAGCTGCAGTCCTGTACTCGCCTAAGTTTAAAAAATCCTACCGAGTGATGAGCAACCCTCTCACTCGGGGGCTTAGCTGCAGTCCTGTACTCGCCTAAGTTTAAAAAATCCTACTGAGTGATGAGCAACCCTCTCACTCGGGGGCTTAGCTGCAGTCCTGTACTCGCCTAAGTTTAAAAAATCCTACCGAGTGATGAGCAACCCTCTCACTCGGGGGCTAGTGTAGTCCTGTACTCGCCTAAGTTTAAGAAATCCTACCGAGTGATGAGCAACCCTCTCACTCGGGGGTTTAGCTGAGTCCTGTACTCGCCTAAGTTTAAGAATCCTACCGAGTGATGAGCAACCCTCTCACTCGGGGGCTTAGCTGCAGTCCTGTACTCGCCTAAGTTTAAGAAATCCTACGAGTGGATGAGCAACCCTCTCACTCGGGGGCTTAGCTGCAGTCCTACTCGCCTAAGTTTAGAAATCCTACCGAGTGATGAGCAACCCTCTCACTCGGGGGCTTAGCTGCAGTCCTGTACTCGCCTAAGTTAAGAAATCCTACCGAGTGATGAGCAACCCTCTCACCGGGGGCTTAGCTGCAGTCTGTACTCACCAAGTTTAAGAAATCCTACGAGTGATGAGCAACCCTCTCAATCGGGGGCTTAGCTGCAGTCCTGTACTCGCCTAAGTTTGAAAAATCCCACCGAGTGAGAGCAACCCTCTCACTCGAGGGCTTAGCTGAGTCCGACTCGCCTAAGTTTAAAAAATCCTACGAGTGATGAGCAACCCTCTCACTCGGGGGCTTAGCTGCAGTCCTGTACACGCCTAAGTTTAAGAAATCCTACCGAGTGATGAGCAACCCTCTCACTCGGGGGCTTAGCTGCGGTCCTGTACTCGCCTAAGTTTGAAAAATCCCACCGAGTGAAGAGCAACCCTCTCACTCAGGGCCTTAGCTGCCGTCCTGTACTCGCCTAAGTTTGAAAAATCCCACCGAGTGAAGAGCAACCCACTCACTCAGGGGCTTAGATGCAGTCCTGTACTCGCCTAAGTTTAAAAAATCCCACTGAGTGAAGAGCAACCCTCTCACTCGGGGGCTTAGTTGCAGTCCTGTACTCGCCTAAGTTTAAAACACGCTCCATCCTGATCCGTCAGGACAATGAAGTGCAGGTCGATTGCGACCTTCTCTTCAGAGCTACGCCACAAGTACAATGTGTGCTCCATCCTGATCTACAAGAATGACGAGGTGCAGGTCGTCCGCGATCCTCTCCTCAGAATTGCATCACAACAACAAAAGTCTGTTCCGAGTGAAGGTACAAGTTCCACTCGGAAATAAAAACAAGCATATTTAAGGGAAAACTAAGTTCGGACAAATCCCCATGAGGTTCCAGACCGCAGATTAAAGTACTCGGGCATCCGGCCCTAAGGAGGTTAACGGTTACAAAACCACTCGGCATACCGAGGCAAATTTAATCAGATCATAAAAATTTTGTTCACTCCGCAAGAGGGCTGGCAGGCTCGACGAACTCATCCAGGTCGATTCCATCTGCAATTCGAGTAGCAGCACAGATAAAAGTCTCCATGAAGGACTGAAAGTCAAGTTTCTTGGTATTGGCAACCTTGATTGCTGCTAGCTTCTCTTCTTTGGCTTCCTTGCAATGAACACGAACCAGGGACAGAGCTACGTCGGCACCGCATCGAGCAGAGGACTTCTTCCATTCCTGCACTCGACCAGGAATCTCATTGAGTCGAGTCATCAAAGACTCGAGATCATTTTGGAGCGTTTCCCTTGGCCAGAGCGCCGTGTCGATCCGCGACACCGCAACCTTCAGTCGAGCAAGGTAATTCATGGCGCTGGCAAGGCAAGACTCCAGTCGAAGCACGTTCATGGCAGCTTCATCTTTAACAAGGGAGTTGATGGGGTCCAAGCTTGTCTCGACTCGTCCAGTCTCTTCCTCGAGGTTTTGACAGAATTCTGCACTCACAGAGAAATAATGAGTCGATAGTTATATGACGAGTCAACGAAAGCAAATCAATCGGACAGAAAAAAATACCTTCAAGCATGAGGAATAACTTCTTGGCGAGTCCCCCCAGATAATTCTGTAGCTCGTTCCTCTTGCGGGTGATGTCTTCCACTTTGTCAGTCAGGGTCCCTTTATCCTTCTTCAGTCGAGTTACCTCTTTGTTGGCGTCATCGAGAGCAGTCTTCAGCTTGGTATTCTCTTCCTCCAACTTTCCGACTGAGGCCAGCTTCTGGTCAGCGAGTGCCGTTTTTTCTTCTGCTGTTTTCTTCGCAGCCGCAAGGTCAAGGTCCTTCTTCTCCAAAGCCCGTCTCATTGTTTCTAGAAAGAATAACATTCGAATCAGAAAAAGGAGGAGAAAAGATGGCAAGAGAACCAGACGACAAGCTTTCCTTACCAGCAGCGTCATCCTTAGCCTTCTGCAAGTTATTCTGAGCCAACTCCAGATCAAGATTGAGCTGGATCTGCTTCTGCTCCAAGTCAGCGAACCGGGCTCCAAGATCACAAGATTTCTGTGTTCAGAAGATAGTCAGTCGGCAGACACAAAGATTGGTTGCTTCCGAGCAATAAAGTAACAAGTTCAAAGAGTTCTAAGACTACTGCCGAATCAAACATTCAACAATAGTCTCGGGGACTACACCCGTGGGTGCACTCAGCGTGCCCCCACTGGTTCGACTTTTCAATTGACTTGGTCCATCCAGTCAAAAAAAAAACTCAGACCATAGCCGACTGCCCGCAGTCGACTACGGTCTCGGGGACTACACCCAGTGGGTGCACTTAGTGTGCCCCCACTGGTCCAGGTTCCACTCGACATGATCTGCTCAGACCAAGTGGAAAAGTTCTTTTCAAAGACCCCCGCCGAATCAAACATTCGACGGCGGTCTCGGGGACTACACCGAGTGGGTGCACTCAGCGTGCCCCACTGGTTCAGAGATTCAATCGACACAACCTAGTTGACTCAAGTGGAAAAACTACTCAACAGAAATTAAAACACCCAGTGGGTGTACAGACTGACAATGAGTGTGCAATTAAGGTTCCAAAACACTCATCCACGGACGTCTTGCAGATAATAAAGCAGCAGTTCCTAAATATCATATCCTAACAGAACAAGCGTCAAGATGGAGTGCAGTCGGAAGTAAGTTAACCTGGACATTGGCCTGGAGTGCTGAGCTGGCATCATAGGCAGCTTGACTGGCCTCACGCACCACTTTCATCTGATCCATCATAATGCCTGCCTGGCGTATGGCTTCCTTGGCAGCACTCACTTGGTCTTCTGGGACATGATGGGCGGTGAAAAGTGGAGACGGTGGATCAGCTGTAGCAGCTTGAGAGCTTGAGGCATGAAGATGCACAGATGAAGCAGGGTCCTGTGCAGTCGACGCTGAAGGACGACTACTCGACAAGGGAATCGCAAAAGTAACAGAAGCATGGTTGAGGTCCCCAGGCTGCTGGGTAGCTGGTTCTGCCGTCAGCGTCGACTGAGGTGTCTTGCTAGCTGGTGCCTTTTTGCCCAAGATCCTGCTCCTCTTTCCCATGAGCTGCTGTGGCACATCTTCGTTGTCATCTGGAAGTTCAATAACATTTTGCGGAGCTGCAGAAGAATCGACCACAAGAGTTCAGTTGACTGTAGAAGTGGTTAGCAAAGAAAAAACAAGATGACAGGAGTCATACCCCCATTGGATGTGACCGTGTCCTCCATATCCTCGTTGTCATCATCTTTATAAGCAGAAGTCCCAGAGGTAGCAGCACTGCAAATTTCAAGGTTCACTCGGTCAAGCAAGAGAATGGGTCGACGACTGATATAAGTTTCTTGGAGCAAAGGGTGAAAACGAAACACTTAACGCAGAGGCGACGGGAACATCAACCTTGATCTTGGGCCAGGCCTTCCGTGGCTTTGACGGCGCAGTCTTGAGCTGCTTCGGAGCTTTCTCAGTCGGCACCGGAGAAGATGTCCGAGTACGCTTCGAAGTTTGTCCAGTCGGTGCCGCCACTTTACCCCAGATACTTGCTGGGTCGTGCTTCTGTTTGGAACACTTTTCCACGCGAGGTGGAGAATCGACCTCCTCACCACTGCTCGAGTCTTCGCGCTCTTCATCACTCTCGTCATCAGAGTTCCAATCGCCGATGTCGCCTCCGCTCTCCCCTCCATCCTGGATCTGCTCCCCGTTGGGCATCGAGTACATCTCAGTATATATCTGCAGAGCAAAGAATCATACAAATATCAATCGGATTGAAGCCTAAATAGGAAATCAAAGCAAAGGACATTCGGCACTGAAGATTGTACCTTATCCGATTCATTGGTCTTGTCGAATGGTGGGACCCTCTTGGACCCCCTGGGGTTATCTTTGTTACCAGTGATGCCTTGTAGCCACCGCTCCACTACCTCCCCAGTGACCTCCTCCGGGTGGATCCGTGTCGGGGTACGACACCTATGGGATCCCGAGAGACCCCTTTACGATTCGGCGGGGGGAGAGGTATACGCAAAGAGCAGAACCAATGATCGACGCGGGAAGTTTTTACCCAGGTTCGGGCCGCTGATCAGTGTAAAACCCTACTCCTGCTTTGTGTTCTTATTGATGTTCTTGAGCCCAGCCTTCAGGAGCGCTCGCAATGAACAGTACGTTCAAAGAGCAGCTACGCATGCAGAATGGGCCAGAAGTTCTCCTCCTCTGTAGCAGTTGCCTTGGGCCTCCTTTTATATGCTCAAAGGGGTCTCCACAGTGGCAAAATGTACATACATTGAGGTGTAAAGTAGCTACAGGGTATCATACCTAACCCCTGACGGATTAGGACAAGCGCATTTAATGCATCGTGAGGTGTCCTCACTTTCTTGGGGATGGAGAAAGGGGCCATCCCATCAGCACCGCTTAAGCTCTCCTCCACTGGCGCGTTGCCACGCATCCAGAGAAGGACCCAGAATGTTAGACTTGTTACTGTGCCGAAGCGGTGGCACAGTGGCAGAATCCCGCCAGGCGCTGAACCTTGCCGGGCACCAAGCCTTGCCGGGCGCCAAGCCTTGCCGGGCTCCACAGGCCATCCCGGCAAGGATCTTGCCGGGGAAGCCGTCCTTCGGATTCCAGCTTTGCTTATCTGCTGATCCTCAGATCCCTGACTTGATGATTTCCTCGATGGCTTGAATCGACCTCGAGCTGTTCCCGGCAAGCCTTGCCGCGAGGATGGCTACAACTGCCCGTGCACAAGTACGGGGTACTAGTGGCCCAATACTTAGTACACCGACAGGAGCCCCCGGGCCTAGACCATACACGAGTGCGAGGCGTTGTTGGGCTAGGCCCAAACAGTGCACGGGCACGCGTGGCAGGGAATTAACTGCTCGTAAATATCTCGTTTTACTGTGCCCCCCACTACGCGCACGAAGCGCGCGATGTGGGAAGCGTGCCAAAAAGGCTGCAACTGCCTCGCGCCTATAGAGGCGCATTCACATTGGGGAATAAAAGAGGCGGCCCCGCTCTTTCCCCATAAAAAGGAGAAGTCGCAGAGGCACAAACCTATTTACCCCCGTCTTCTTCTCAATCTGGCCATCGCCATCACCATCCTCCTCTCGAGCTCAGAGCGAAGCCTTTTCCTCTTCCGCCCGCTGCTTCCACGCTCGCCCCACTCCCAGCTCCCGTCCTCACAGTCGCCATGCCACCCAAGGCCAGCAAAGGCAAGGGCAAGGAGGCGAAAGCCGATGTTCCGGAGAGCGAACTGGCGAAGATGCGAAAGAGGCTCATCGTCTTCCCTCCAACGCTCGATGCTGAAGCTCTGAAGGGGCGATACCAATGCATGTGGGCGAAAGGGACGCAAGCTCACCCCGCCACACGCGTAATCCCAGGTGCTTGTTCCAAAGGCGGATCGGACAGATACCCTTTCTTCACTGCATATTTCTATTGCGGGCTCTGTCCCCCCTTTTCTGACTTCTTCAATGATATCATGTACACATACGGCTTTCGCCTTCTCGATTTCACGCCGAATGCAGTACTTTGCATGTCCATATTTGCCCATCTCTGTGAAAATTTTGTCGGCGTGATTCCCAATTCTACTCTTTTTCGCCATTATTTCTTCCCTCGAATCCAAAAAGGAGAGGCTCTCTCTGGTTCTATCGCCTGGATTCCAAGAGCTTGGAATAAGGAAATATACCCAGAAGGAGTTTACCGTGAAAAGTGGGACGAGTGGCGGGTTGAATGGTGCTGGATCCAGGAAGCAGATCCCCATCCTTTTTGTCATCCCCGGCAACAGAAGGTGGTCCACGGCAAGAATTGGAGCGACCCCGCTGCGGAAGACGAGAGGCTCACAATCACCACCACCAGGATCCTCCGCCTGAAGGCTGCCGGGCTGACGATGGAGATGATCGGCTTCGACTTTCTCCGCCGCCGCATCGCCCCTCTGCAGAACAGGGGAAGGCCAGCTTGGGAATACAAGAACGCGGCAGATATCATGAGATTGCGCCCCGGGCTGAACAACAATCTGACCGCTATGCAGCTTGGCGCTCTCCGTCAAAAGTTATTCCAGCGTGAAGACAAGCACCGGCTGCCGGCAAGGATTGTCCCTTTGTGCAACAATTCTGCCTTGGGGTCAATCATTGCCTTCATGTCGATGTTCAATGCCCACGGTCTTGACCCGACCTGGGCCGAGCCATCCGAGGAGGAAGCGCAGAAGTTTTTTGACAACTTGACGGAGAGGCCTGTCCGGCAAGAGTCAGATTTCGTCCGAGCCACCACCGATCAAGAAGTAGCTTATATTGCTACTAGGGTGGAGGAGGCAAATCTTGCCGCGGAGGCCGGCAGCGTCGGCTTCACAGAGTGGGAAGCTAGCGACGTAGAGGTGGTAGTGGAGGTAAAGCCTGCCGGGGAGGACGAAGCTGCCGGGGAATAGAGCAGCGCAGCCGCTGAGAGCTCGTCCGGCGAGGACACGACCGAAGAAGAAACGCGAGAAGAGCCTCCACCCCCAAAGAAGACGAAGCGTGTTCTTCGTAAGGCTGTATTTGGTGTCCCGGCAAGCCAGCCTTCTTCGAGCGGCGAAGGTCCCGGCAAGAAAGTGGCCGGCAAGACCGGACCGCGGCAGGGGGCTCGTCAACAGCCTGCGCGGCACGCGAGACCCACACCAGCGGCCACTGCTGGGGCGGCAGGAGGGTCTCGTACTACCGCACCGGAAGCTGCCCCGGCCCCTGCCACAGCCAAGCGGCCTAGGACTCCTCCTCCGCCTCCCTGCTCAGACACCGCAGCGGAGGTCGACTTCGACATCTCCGGCTTTAGTCCGGAGCGAGAGGAAGAAGAGTGAGTACTTTGCCACAGCTTTTACCTTCCAATCCTGGATCAATCTTACTGACTTGCTTGTATTGTCTCTGCAGTGACACAAAAACCTTGCTGGAGAGGATGGCGAAGAGGTCAAGTACTTCTACGGGTGACGAGCCCCCGGCAGGCTCCACGAGCGTGCCAGAAACCGTCGTTGTCAGCCCGGAGTCCAGTCCTCAACGCAGCCCCCAGCGCAGCCCCCAGCACAGCCCCCAGCGTAAATTCACTGTTCTTTTTCCGCTGGCGGGTGTCAAGGCTTTCATTCTTGCCTGCTGATACCTTTGGGTTCGCAGGAGAAGAACGGCAACAAGGAGAAGACATCCCCATTGTGCCTCCTTCATTGACCGCTCCACCCACAAGCACGTCCCCGGCAAGAGATCCTGCCGACGAGCCTGTCCTAATTGAGGAGGAGCCGGCAAGCGCGGACTCCGGCAACACGCCCCCGGCAACCGGAGTTGCCAGGAGGGGCGAAGCCACCTCCCGACAGCCCGACATAGGTACTCGATTGCCTCAGAGTGCTTGTTACTCTTTTTCTCTTATCTCTCTGTCTTTAGTCACTTCAAACTTCAACCTCGATCTTATTCTGTTTTCCTCCTTCACCCTTCAGAGTTCCCTGTGATGGAACACATGGACGTCGACGTTGTCATCGAGGAGACCGCCAGGGATGCCGCCGCCGAAGCAGACAGGATCGCTGCCAGCGAGGCCACCAAGGATGACACTGTCGAGGATGGTGGTGCTCTTGACGGGGAGGCCTCCAAGACAGCACAAGAGGAAACCGCCGAAGAACCTGCTGAAGGGGGCGACAGGGAGGCTGAGGACCGCACTGACAGCATTCCTGCCGCAGGAGCGCCAGGTGCTGCACCGGCCACAGAGCCCCCTGCCACTGGTGAGGCGGCCACTGAAGACCAGCCATCAACATCTGAAGGCCCCTCATCCAGCAAGTACCTCAAGGTTGGCAAGAACCTGTTCGTCAACTTGCCAGGGACGGCAAGCACTGGGGCACCAGTCGAAGGAGAAGTTTTTGAAGAAATCATTGCTGCTGCCGGGCTCGAAGTTGTCGACGACCCCAGCACTAGCAGCAGCAAATCTGAAGAGGATCAGCTCCTTCAGGCCATGGGCGAGAATTTCTGCAAGCTCCAGGCTCTCCATCGCGCCCGGAAAGACAAAGCGGACTCCAGAATGGCAGTTGTCGAGGCGGCCGAAGCAGATTTTCAAAGGCGCGTCGCACAAATGCAGATCTGGCACGCCGAGGCCCTCCAAGAGTTGGTTGCCGGCCGGGAACAAGTGAGCCAGCAGTGGAATGAGATCCTCCTGAAGCAATCCGATATGGAGAAGGCGCATGATGAAGCTGCTCAAAGGATTGCTGCCGAAGATGTCCTCCTGACGGGGTGCCGCGTTGCTCTTGATGCTCATGAGGAAGATCTCACCGCACGTGAGCAGGCGCTCGCCGCCAAGCTTCGTAGCAAGGATGAGGATATCAAGAATCTTGTCGCGCGGCGGACCCAGGAGCTGGAGCAAAAACATAAGGAGGCGCTCGAAGCTCTGACTGCAAGTCACGCCGGCAAGCCCAAGGAGGCCGTCAATGCTGCCGAAGCTACAGAGGCTGCCAAGAATGAGCTGAGCGACAAAGTGAAGAGGCTGGAAACAGATCTCGAAGAGCACGGCAAGGAGCTCTCGACGCTTAAGGGGGACAGGGAAAAAACCCCCCACTCCTTGGCGGAGATGCAAGTTGCCCTGTCCGACAAGACCAAGCAGCTCTCCTCTGCGGTTGATAATATTGCGGTTCTGGAGCTGAAGCTGACCACGCTGCAGAAGTCTCTCGAGACCGGCAGGGCTCGTGAGAAGGCTCTACTCAAGGATCTCCAAGGAGAGAGGAACCTGCTCAAGAGTGCCGCCGCCGCCCAAACCGAGTACGAGAAGGGAGTGGAGATCTGGACTGGACGTCTCATCGCCACCGCGGAGAAGCTTACCGCAGAACTGTCAACCATGGGCCTATCGAACTTCAAGTATTCTTCCGAGGAAAGAATATCTCCAAGTGCCAGGTTGACGATGTTCTTTGAAAGCATCATCAATGCGTTGAGGGTGCTCCAGTCTAGCCGGGCGACCCAACTGGCCAACGAGACTCGCCGGCTTTGCCGGGCCGTCCTCCGCAAGGTGCTCATCAAGGTGGTGCACAGCAATCCCGGCATCGACCTCTCCAACGCGCTTGGCCATCTGCCAAGAGATGCAAATGTTGAGGTGCTTGAAGAGTGCATCGCGCCTATCCTTGAGAAGGTGGACTCCATTAGAAGGATCGAAGGCCAGCGCAGGGATTGAGTGCTTCCCTTTTTTTTTCTTGCCGTCGTCATCTCATGTAAAAGACAATTAAGTCTCAAGTTAGAATTGCGGCAACTCATGGATGTAATACAATTTGCCTATGTTTAGGTTCATGCTTGCTATTTTCCTTGTCTGATTCCTTTATGTATGGAGTTCATCCTACGCTTATTGAAAAACTTGCCGGCGCGCAACCTGCCGCGAGCGCTGGGTGCGGGACTTCAGCAGCCTGCTGGAGGCGCAGCGGCCGGCAAGACTCCTTGGTGTTCTCAGTGCAGCCACTTAAATCGCTGAGCGGGCTCGAAACAAAATAAGGGCGCGACCGATTACAACAAGGGTTCCTTCACGTGCAGATTTTCCATACAAGAGTCGGAATCGTCCAAGGAAATAACTTTGTAATAAAAGAAAAACTTGCTCTGAGTTTTCAGGACTTAGCTTTCTATCACTGTCCTTCCTCCGGCAAGCGTCGATTCCGAACGTCGCCAACTGGTATTCATATCTCCCTTCCCCCCCCCCCCCCCCCCCGGCAAATGTGCACGCGAGGAATCCTTCTGTCTTTTGAGAAAAAGAAAGAAGAGAAAATAAAGACATGAAACCTTGGCGGTTCGTTAGAACTTACCGGGATTAGGTGTCATACAACATCTTAGAAAAACATGCATATATATAAATATGAACATGGGAATCAATAAGGGAATGTACAACACTTAAATTTATTCATCTGTGCTCAGGGTCTGTGCCTGGCTTTGTACAAAGGATCACATGCCTTGCCGGCAAGACTTGTACAAAAGGGTGGTTGCCGGGGGCCCCCGGCAACCGCGCCTTATGGGTAGAATTTGCGAAGATGTTCGATATTCCAGGAATTACTCACTGGAACGCCATCTTCGGTCTCCAGGCGGACAGCGCCAGGCCTGGTGACTCGTACTACCCGATAAGGGCCTTCCCACTTTGGCGTCAACTTGTTTGAATTCTTGGCGGACTGAATCCGCCGAAGAACAAGGTCACCTTCCTCAAGGCTTCGGGCATGAACTTTGCGGCTATGGTAGCGGCGCAAAGCTTGCTGGTAGCGTGCAGCTCGCACAGCAGCCTGAAGATGATTCTCCTCAAGGAGCACAGCATCATCTTGCCGCAGTTGCTCTTGCTCGAGCTCATCATAAGCGAGCACTCGAGGAGATCCGTATATGAGTTCCGTGGGGAGAACTGCTTCCGCTCTGTAGACCAGAGCGAAGGGCGTCTGGCCGGTGGCTCGATTTGGTGTCGTTCTCATTGACCAAAGAACCGCCGGCAACTCATTAATCCAGCGTCTTCCGCACTTTTTCAGCCTGTCAAAGGTTCTGGTCCTGAGACCGCGCAGCACTTCAGCATTGGCCCTCTCCGCTTGGTCGTTGCTTCTTGGGTGAGCGACAGAGGCAAAACAAATCTTGCCGCCAAGGTCTTGGACGTACTGCATGAAGGTGCGACTTGTGAACTGCGTGCCGTTGTCGGTGATGATCCTATTGGGCACACCGAAACGGCAAACAATTCCCTTGAAGAACTTGACAGCTGATTGCGCTGTCACCTTCCTCACTGCTTCCACCTCCGGCCATTTTGTGAACTTGTCGATAGCAACGTACAAGTACTCAAAGCCCCCGGTAGCATGGGGGAAAGGGCCCAGTATGTCGAGCCCCCAGACCGAAAATGGCCAGGAGAGAGGGATTGTCTGAAGAGCTTGAGCTGGCTAATGTAATTTTTTCGAATGAAACTGGCATGCTTCACACTTGGTTACTAGTGCAGTCGCATCCTGGAGAGCGGTGGGCCAAAAGAAACCTTGCCGGGAGGCTTTCCCGGCAAGCGCTCTTGACCCTATGTGAGAGCCACATATGCCCCCATGTATCTCTGCCAACAGCTCTAGTCCATCCTCCCGAGGAATGCACTTCAATTTCACACCGTTTGGTCTCTTTCTGTACAGGACGTCATCGACGAATTTGTACATAACAGACCGACGGGCTACTCTCTCTGCTTCTTCCTGTTCCTCAGGGAGTTCACCTGTCTGAAGGAAATGGACAATGTGCTGCGCCCATGCTGGAGCCTGAGGCTCGACAGCTAGGACTAAAGGCATCTCCTCTACCGGGAGAACATTCGTCTCAACAGCAAAGGCCTGAGGCCCTGCCGGAGCCTGTTGTTCCCCGGCAGGCATGTCGATCCCGACAACTTCCTTGCCGGCGGCTCCGGGGAGCTCTGCCGGGAAGTACTGGCCAGAGTTCAACTTTCTTCTCTTTTCTTGCCGCATCGATGGCGCCACGGATGGTTGAGTCAATTGGAGCACAAAAGTTCCTAGTTCCACAGGCAACTTGAGGGCGGCACGCTTTGACAGGTCGTCAGCAACACTATTTTCGGCACGAGGAACGTGCTCCATTTGCAGACCGTCAAAGCACTCTTCCAATTTCCTCACTGCATCTACGTAGGCCTGCATCAATGGACTTTGATAACTCTTGTTAACTTGCCTGACGACAAGTTGTGAATCGCCTTTGATGATGAGCTTTTTGATACCAAGGTCTGCTGCGATCCTGAGACCGGCAAGCAAACCCTCGTATTCTGCAGTGTTGTTGGTCGAACTCTCCCGGGGAAAGTGCATTTGGACTACGTACTTGAGGTGCTCTCCGGTGGGTGCGACAAGCAGCACGCCAGCACCGGCGCCTTGCAGCGAGAAAGCCCCGTCAAAGTACATAACCAATTGCCGATCGATTTCCTTGCCGGGGAGAGTTGTTTCCTGAACTTCTTCGTCTGGCGTTGGGGTCCATTCTGCAATGAATTCCGGCAAGGCCCTGCTCTGGATCGTCGAAGTGCTTTCAAACTTAAGGCCAAAGCTGGACAACTCCAACGCCCACTCCACGATCCTGCCGGTTGCCTCTGGATTTTGCAAAATCCGTTGCAACGGAAAGCGAGTGACGATGGTGATCTCATGTGCTTGAAAATAATGGCGCAGCTTCCTCGAGGCCATAAGGAGGACGAAAAGCAACTTCTGCACACCAGAATATCTTGACCTAGCTCCTTGTAAAAGAGAGCTAACAAAATAAACTGGGCGCTGCACCACCTTCTTCTTCTGCACGGGTTTTTCTGTTTGCGCAGATCCTGTCTTGCCGGGATCAACCCTTGCTGGGGAAGATCTTGCCGTGTCATCTGGCGGTCCTGCCGCTGGTGTTGCTTCCTCATCAGCTTCTCTCTGCGCCACTAGCGCAACGCTAACCACTTGATTTGTTGCTGCCAGATACAGCAGCAACTGATCTTGTGGTTTAGGCGCGACTAGCGTCGGCGGAGAGGAAAGGTATTTCTTCAAATCTTGCAACGCAGCCTCCGCCTCCGGAGTCCATTTCATCGGACCTGCCTTCTTCAAAATTTTGAAGAAGGGCAGGGCGCGCTCAGCAGATTTGGAAATAAACCTGCTTAGAGCAGCAACACAGCTGGCAAGACGACGCACATCCTTGACGCGTCTCGGTGCTTCAATTTGCTCAATAGCTTTGATCTTGTCGGGGTTCGCTTCGATTCCCCGGCAAGATACAAAGAATCCGAGGAGCTTGCCGGAAGGAACACCGAACACGCACTTCTCAGGATTGAGCTTCAAGTTGATCTTGCGCAAGTTTGCAAATGTTTCTTCTAAATCTTGAATGAGCGTTGCTTTGTCTTTGGTTTTGACCACTATATCATCCATATACGCCTCCATATTTCTATGGAGTTGTGGCTCAAAACCAATCTGGATTGCTCTGGCAAATGTTGAACCAGCACTTTTCAACCTGAAAGGCATTCGTATAAAACAATACGTACCACATGGGGTGATAAAGGCGGTCTTCTCTTCATCTTCTTTTGCCATAAAAATCTGATGATACCCTGAATAGGCATCAAGGAAGGACAGTAGATCACAACCAGCGGTGGCATCCACAATCTGGTCGATGCGCGGCAAGGGAAAGGGATCTTTTGGACAAGCTTTATTGATATCTGTATAATCGATACAAAGCCTCCATTGCCCATTCGCTTACCGCACTACGACCGGATTGGCCAACCAGGTTGGATGAAGCACTCCTTTGACCAGTCCTGCCGCCTCCAGCTTTTTAATCTCTTCGGCAATGAATTCTTGCCGCTCCAAGGCCTGCTTCCTAACCCTTTGCTTGACGGGCCGCGCATGAGGACAGACAGCAAGATGGTGCTCAATTACCTTCCTGGGAACACCGGGGATGTCAGACGGTTGCCATGCAAACACGTCGACATTCGCCCGCAAGAAAGCAACGAGCGCGCTTTCCTATTTGTCATCTAGGGTGGAACTTATGGTGAAAGTTCCCCCCGTTCCGTCCTCTCTGACAGGCACCTTCTTGGTCTCTGGTGTAGCAGCCTTGGATTTCTTGTTCTTGGCGGCGGAACTCTCTGGTGCGTCCTCAGCGGAAGCGCAGCACTCCAAGGAGGTGCGCTTGCCGGAGTTTGCGCCAAGATTCTTGCCGGTCTTCTTCTTCCCCTCGGGAGTTCCAGCGGCAGGAGCAGATGCCTTAACGGCAGGTGCTGCAACTGCTTCCCGGTAAAGTTGGTCGGCACAGATGAGCGCATCCTTCTTATCGGAATGGATAGTGATGACGCCCAACGGCCCAGGCATCTTCAAGACGTTGTACGCGTAGTGTGATGCCGCCATAAACTTAGCCAGCGCTGGCCGACCAAGGATCCCATTGTACGACATGGGGATCTTGGCGACATCAAACACCACCTTCTCGGTCCTGAAGTTGAGCTCGCTGCCAAATGTTACTGGCAGCGTAATCTTGCCCTTAGGCTGGGTTCTTCCCGGATTGACCCCTTGAAACGTACCCATTTCCTCGAGGTCCTCGTCGGGAATCTGGAGCTTTCTGAGCACTTCCGGTGAGATTAAGTTTAGGCCAGCCCCGCCGTCAACTAACATTTTCGTCACCTTGAGGTTGCGAATCGTTGGCGAGACCAACAATGGCAAGCACCTGACCGCAGTTGTGCGATCAGGGTGATCCTCGGCGTCGAAAATGATAGGCGTGCTGGACCACTTCAGGGGCCTACATGCATCTGGGGATGGCAGTATTGGGCCACTAGTACCCCGTACTTGTGCACGGGCAGTTGTAGCCATCCTCGCGGCAAGGCTTGCCGGGAACAGCTCGAGGTCGATTCAAGCCATCGAGGAAATCATCAAGTCAGGGATCTGAGGATCAGCAGATAAGCAAAGCTGGAATCCGAAGGCCGGCTTCCCCGGCAAGATCCTTGCCGGGATGGCCTGTGGAGCTCGGCAAGGCTTGGTGCCCGGCAAGGCTTGGCGTCCGGCAAGGCTTAGCGCCCGGCAAGGCTTGGCGCCCAGCAAGGCTTGGTGCCCGGCAAGGTTCAGCGCCTGGCGGGATTCTGCCACTGTGCCACCGCTTCGGCACAGTAACAAGTCTGACATTCTGGGTCCTTCTCTGGATGCGTGGCAACGCGCCAGTGGAGGAGAGCTTAAGCGGTGCTGATGGGATGGCCCCTTTCTCCATCCCCAAGAAAGTGAGGACACCTCACGGTGCATTAAATGCGCTTGTCCTAATCCGTCAGGGGTTAGGTATGATACCCTGTAGCTACTTTACACCTCAATGTATGTACATTTTGCCACTGTGGAGACCCCTTTGAGCATATAAAAGGAGGCCCAAGGCAACTGCTACAGAGGAGGAGAACTTCTGGCCCATTCTGCATGCGTAGCTGCTCTTTGAATGTACTATTCATTGCGAGCGCTCCTGAAGGCTGGGCTCAAGAACATCAATAAGAACACAAAGCAGGAGTAGGGTTTTACGCTGATCAGCGGCCCGAACCTGGGTAAAAACTTCCCGCGTCGATCATTGGTTTTGCTCTTTGCGTATACCTCTCCCCCTGCCGAATCGTAAAGGGGTCTCTCGGGATCCCATAGGTGTCGTACCCCGACAATCCGAGTGGTGTCATCAATACCCGAGTACATCCACATGGGATGATCACGAGCCTCGAGTGGCTGGATGCATCGACTGAGAAATATTTCAAGCAAGTCCATACCAGTCACCCCATCGCGGACTAACTGGACTACTCGGTCAACTAGCATATTCACTTCTGCTCGCTCCTCTGGGTTCACTTTCAAAGTAGAGGGCGGCTGGACTCGATCCATGGAAAAGGGAGGAAGCCCGGTCGACTGACCAGGAGTCGGCTGGTCTTTGCAATAGAACCAGGTCGACTGCCACCCTCTAACTGAATCGGGGAGCGTCATAGCCGGAAAAGTGCTCCTACCCCTCATCTGAATTCCCAGACCCCCGCACATCTGGATCACATGTGTTCTCTCATCACTCGGATTGGACTTTTTCACGGCTTGAGAGCGGCATGTGAATATATGTTTGAAAAGACCCGAGTGCGGTCGACAGCCCAGGAAATTCTCACACAGGGAAACATATGCAGCAAGATAGGTGATGGTGTTGGGGGAAAAGTGATGAAGTTGAGCTCCAAAGAAATTCAAGAAAGCCCAAAAAAAGGGGTGTGGAGGCAAGGAGAAACCACGGTCGACATGAGTCGCGAGGAGGACGCACTCACCCTCTTGCGGCTGCGGCTCGGTCTCGTTCCCCGGCAATCGCCAGGACTGGTGGGCAATCAAGCCCCTTCGACCAGATCCTCCATGTCTTCCTTCCGGATCGTGGATCTAATCCAGTCGCCCTGGATCCAGCCAGGCGGCAGGCCGGACCTAGATGACGACCCGCCCCGACTCGTCTTCTTGCCCTTCGCTGCCGCCGTCACCTTCTTCGCTCACTCCAGGGCCGCCGTTTTCTCCTTTCCCATCGCAGTAGGCTGCGCTTGGACGGGGCGGCGGCGTCGAAGGTGGTGGCGAATGCGGTGGAGAAACAGAGGAAGAAGGAGGGGATAAAGAGCACAGTGCCAAACGCACCGGCCCAGACGCCTTATATGGACTTGTTACCGAGTGACTGACTTGTGGGCCCAAGCAGTCCCATCAAATCCCGCAGCAGTCGCGCACTCGGTACGTGGCGAGAAAGGTGGCGCGAGGATCGAGGCGTCCCTGCCAAATCTGTTCCGTTTACTGCGGGCCAAATCTGTTCCGGGAACGACAGTGCAGTCAATCGCGCCAAAGATCTCATACCATGTCCACAATTGAAGCTTATCAACAAAATTCACTCGACAATTTAGGAATGGATCAAGGCGACTGAAAATGAAGTCGAAGTCGTTTCGTGGTTCATTAATCTAAGAAAAACGCTCCCGAAGCGTGAAAACTGGGTCGGAACCATCTTCAACTCCTTTTGTCACTCGAACCCTAAACCATTCGGGGGCTAATGACGATGACATGTACCTGGGGTATGGTAATAGGCCTGACCTAGACACCCTTCCCAAGGACATTACCTTAAAGTCAGGGATATTCAAAGGACAATACCATTCACTCGACCAGAAGCATTCCACTCGGAAAACCCAATTCCATTCGACCGGAGTGTACTCACTCGACCACATCAGAAATCACTCGGAAGATAGAAGATCTAAAGTCACTCAGAATGGCAACGGTCAGGCGTTCACTCCGGAGTCTTAATGATCATTTATATGCCTTTATTGCTGGCGTTACCAGTAACGTCCCATCTTTATGTACCTTAAATCATGTGTAACTGAGGGCTGGAGGGGTCTGGCGAACTCTATATAAGCCACCCCCCTCCTCAGGCACAAGGGTTCGCACCCCCTATAACCTCACGCATAATTCAGTCGACCGAGCCTCTGGGCACTGAGACGTAGGGCTGTTACTTCCTCCGAGAAGGGCCTGAACTCGTAAATCTTGCGTGCACAACCTCATCGTAGCTAGGATCTTGCCTCCTCATACCTACCCCCTATTCTACTGTCAGACTTAGAACCACGACACCCGCTGCTCGACAACGACATGTTAGACGTTTGCCGAGCCCCTGCCGCCTCACCGATTCAGGATCCGGCGGCGCGTGATTATGGCTATTCCATCAGATTACCAGCCAGACGCCGACCCTCTGCATCCCATATTGACGGTGCAGCTCATCCACAACCCATAGGGATGGTCTAGTGCTTGCCGAAGGGCCGCCGCAAGATCATGTATTATGTGATGAACTTTGTTGTACTATGTGTTGAACTTTGTTATATTGTTTGATGAACAATTTGTGTTACACTTGATGTTGTGGACTTGACGAATTCTTTAATAATTTGATTGTGGATTTAATTAAATTGTTTTTTATGTTTTTTATTCATTTAAAATCAACTTGATATTATTTGTATGAAATATGTATGCATTTGTTGAAAAAAGATGTGGTGTGGCTGCCATCTGGCTGCCCTATTTTAGGTAAGCAATTGGAGCATCGGTGCCATATTTGCCGCCCTATTTTAGGGCTGCTATTGGAGATGAGTGTTTTTTGGTACCCTTAAACCCCCCTTTTTGGTGTTGTAAATTTACTCCAGCCAGTTTTTTGTGCTTTAAAATAGGACAGCAATTGAAGATGCTCTCATATGGTAATCGAGAGAGTGCAACTCTACAATATTGGACGAAACCGGGCAGTTATGAGAATCTCCGCATACGCTGAAAAGACAATTTCGTGGCACCAGTAAAAAATGTTTTTTTCTAATAATAAATACTTATGAGCCGGTAGAAAATGGTATAACTGTATGTATATAATTCACATAGCAGAAATACCCGGTGGGTCTCAGGTGTCAATTTTCCCAGATTGAAAAATATATTAAAACTAGCTAAAATGCCAAACATTTTTGGGACAAACAAGGTCTAGTGTTGTACTCATGTGAAGGGTTTCGTGAAGGAATGACTACCGTGGTATTCTAGGCAAAAAAAACAAAGAACAAATCGATGATATAAAAGTTACTATTCAAGTTTTTTTAACTCATTGTTTTTATTTTTCACCTCAGAACTCCACGGAAGTCATTTTTTCACAGAACTTTACATGTGAACATAACACTAGACCATATTTGTTACAAAAGAAGTTTTAGAATTTTTTGAATTCTTTACTAGTAAAAAAATCGATTCAGTTGCATTGGCACGATGTTCCAACGATCCGCACTGGTTGAGAGAGTGACAAATGAACTTGGATATTCTTATTATTATTCTCATTCATCCTCCATAGCCGTGAGTGGATTGGTAGTACAAGAGGAACAAGAATTTATGCTAACAATACTATTGTCATAGAGGTTAAAGTTTCAATGTTAAGAAGGTTATGTACATCCACGTAAATTGGACTGGAGTGATAACGGACAGATCTGCAACGCTTATCTCCACCTGCCCAATGGCCGGTGTGGCGTTCTAATGTGGGAAGATGATCCACCCATCCGATGATGCCTCTTCAGCCTGGCGTAGAGTACTAGCTGATACATCTCCAATGTATCTATAATTTTGGATTGTTCCATGCTATTATAGTATCAATCTTGGATGTTTTATATGCAATTATATATCATTTGTTTTGGGACTAACCTATTAACCTAGTGCCTAGTGCTAG
This sequence comes from Thinopyrum elongatum, assembly GCA_011799875.1. Lineage (NCBI taxonomy): Eukaryota > Viridiplantae > Streptophyta > Magnoliopsida > Poales > Poaceae > Thinopyrum > Thinopyrum elongatum. The sequence continues at coordinate 376,849,876 of CM022299.1, read as the reverse complement.
TTTCTGTTTTTGCTTATTTTTGGCTTTTCAGAAAATCAATATCAAATATAGTCCAAACGGAGAAAAAACTTTGGATTAATTTTTTCTGGACCAGAAGAGACCCTAGAAGTTTCAGGACAAGTGCTGAAGAGTCACGTGGGAGCGACAAGCTTGGGAGGCCCCTCATGGAACCTCTTGACCTAATTTCATCTCTATAAATACCCAAATATTCCCAATACTCTATTCCACCCATAGTGCAATATCCATGGCTTGCGCTCATGTATTGCGTGGGGGTTGAAAAAGCTGAAGCGCGTTAAAAAGTATGAACCAATTGCTCGGTTTATCATTGAGGTTGTGCATGATAAATACTTTGTGTTAAGAAGATGGAGCATGACAAGACTATATGATTTTGTAGGGATAGCGTTCTTTAGCATTTTTATTTTGAAATGCATGATTGTTTGTTGGTATGCCTGAGTATTGATGTCTTTATGTCAAATTATAGACTATTGCTTTGAATCATTCAGATCTAAATATTCATACCATAACAGAAAGATTACATGATGAACATGTTGGGTAGCATTCCATAACAAAAATTCTGATTTTATCATTTACCTACTCGAGGACGAGCAAGATTTAAGCTTGGGGATGCTTGATATGTCTCCAATGTATCTATAATCTTTTATTGTTCCATTCTATTATACTATCAATCTTGGATATTTTATATGCAATTATATATCATTTTTTGGGACTAACCTATTGACCTAGTGCCCAGTGCCAGTTGCTCTTTTTGCTTGGTTTTGGCTTTTTAGAAAACCAATATCAAATAGAGTCCAAACGGAGAAAAAACTTTGGATTAATTTTTTATGGACCAAAAGGGACCCTAGAAGGTTTGGGAGAATACCTGAAGAGTCACGAGGGAGTGACAAGCTCGTGAGGCGTGCCCCCATGCTTGTGGGCCCCTCATGGCACCTCTTGACCTAATTCCACCTCTATAAATACCAAAAATTCCCAATACATCAAAGAGCCACCCAAAATACTTTTTCCACCACCGCAAATTTCTATTCTTTCGTGATCCTATCTGGAGGCCTTTTCTAGTACTCTGCTAGAGGTGGAATTGATCATGGAGGGCTTCTACATCAACCTTGCTACCCATCCGATGATGTGTGAGTAGTTTACCACAGACCTACGGGTCCATAGCTAGTAGCTAGATGGCTTCTTCTCTCTCTCTTTGATCTTCAATACAATGTTCTCCTCGACGTTCTTGGAGATCTATTTGATGTAATCTTCTTTTGTGGTGTGTTTGTTGGGATCCAATGAATTGTTGGTTTATGATCAGATTATTCACGAATATTATTTGAGTCTTTTCTGAATTCTTATATGCATGATTATTATAGCTTTGTATTTCTCTCCAATCTATCTGTTTGGTTTGGCCAACTAGATTGATTTATCTTGCAATGGGAGAGGTGCTTTGTAATGGGTTCAATCTTGCGGTGCTCAAACCCGAGTGACAGAAGGGGACCTGACACGTATTTGTATTGTTGCCATTAGGGGGAAAATGATGGGGTTTATTCATATTGATTGAATTTACTTTGTCTACATCATGTCATCTTGCTTAAGGCATTACTCCATTTTTCGTGAACTTAATATTGTAGATGCATGCTGGATAGAGGTCCATGGGTGGAGTAATAGTAGTAGATGCAGGCAGGAGTCGGTCTACTTCTCTCAGACGTGATGCCTATATACATGATCATTGCCTTGAATATCATCATAACTATGTGATTTCCTATTAATTGCCCAATAACAATTTCTTACCCACCGTATGCTTTTTGTTCGAGAGAGAAGCCTCTAGTGAAAACTATGACCCTGGGGTCTACCTTTACCACATATTAAAAATCCAAAAATACCTTGCTGCAATTTATTTACCATTCTTATATTTTGTGCTTTTGTTCATCTATCTATCATTATCAAATTTGATCCTTGCAATTAACCTCCGAGGGGATTGACAACCCCCTTGATCGCCTTGGGTACAAGTATTTGCTCTTTTGTGTGTAGGTGTTGTTCATGAGGTTTCGCGTGGTTCTCCTTCTGGATTGATAACCTTGGTTCTTAACTGAGGGAAATACTTATCTCTATTGTACTGCATCATCCTCTCCTCTTCGAGGAAATCCCAACGCAGCTCAGAAGTAGCAGGAAGAATTTCTGGCGCCGTTGCCGGGGAGACATCACCAAAACCTATCAAGTACCTTTGCATAAACTATCATCTACTTGCATTTACTTTTATTTTCCATTTGCCTCTCATTTTCATCTCCCCCACTTCTAAAACATTTTCACAAAAATACAAAAATATTTTTGTTTGCCTTTTTACTTGTTTGCTTGCTTTGTCTCGATGTCTCAAGAAAATACCAAGCTGTGTGATTTTTCAAATACTAATAATAATGATTTTATTAGTACTCAAATTTCTCCCTCCGCCACTAGTGCGGAGTCGTGCGATATTAATGTTGTTTTGCTAAATCTTGTTATGAAGGAACAATTTTCTGGTAGTCCTAATGAAGATGCTGCATCCCATCTTAATACTTTCGTTGAATTACGTGATATGCAAAAGAAAAAAGATATGGATAATTATTGTCAAATTAAAATTATTTCCGTTCTCACTAAGAGATCGTGCTAAAACTTGGTTTCCATCCTTGCCACGAAATAGTATTGATTCTTGGGATAAGTGTAAGGATACTTTTGTTGCCAAGTATTTTCCTCCCGCAAAAAATATTTCTCTTAGAAATCAAGTCATGAATTTTAAGCAACTTGAGCATGAACATGTTGCAGAATATTGGGAGATAATGAAATTAATGATAAGAAATTGCTCCACTCATGGTTTAAGTTTATGGCTGATCATACAAAAAATTTATGCGGGATTGAACTTTGTTTCTAGAAATCTTTTAGATTCCGCTGCGGGGGGTACCTTTATGGAAATCACTTCAGGAGAAGCTACAAAACTCCTTGATAATATTATGGCAAATTATTCACAATGGCATATTGAAAGAACTCCAACTAGTAAAAAAGTGAATTGTGTTGAAGAAATTAATACTTTGAGTGATAAAATGGATGCGCTTATGAAAATGGTTGCTAGTAAGAGTGCTCATATTGATCCTAATGATGTGCCATCATCCACTTTGATTTAGCAAAATAATGATTTCGTTGATGTGAATTATGTCTCTCAAAATAATTTCAATAGTAATGCTTATAGAGGCAATTTTAATCCTAGGTCGTTTCCTGGAAATCCCTCTAATAATTATGGCAATTCCTATGGTAATTCTTATAATAATAATAATATGATGCCCTCTGTCTTGAAAGTAATATTAGATAATTTATTAATTCTCAAAAGATTTTTAATACTATGATAGAGGAAAAATTGAATAAAGTTGATGATATGTCTAGGAACATAGATAGAATTGCTCATGATGTGGAAAATCTCAAATCTAAAACTTTGCCACCCAAGCTTGATATTAATGAGTCCATTAAATCTATCTATGTCTCCATTAATGAAAGTAAAGAGAGAACCGCTAGGCCAAGGGCTAAGTGAGAATTCCTAGAAAAAGCGATTTCGCCTGGGTTTTTATCGTAATCGTGATGAAGATATTAAAATGATTGGTATTTCACCCACTGAATCTTTATTTATCAATATAAAACTTGACGAAAAAGGGACTAAAGATGAGTCAACTTTAGCTAGAAGGCGTCCCAATTGTTCGTAGGGTGACAATCTTAATGAAAAACGTGATAAAAGTGCGTTTGGAGAGGTCAAAACTTTAAATAGTGATGTGCCCACTACTTTGGATTTTAATTATGATAGTTGTTATTTAATTGAGTGTATTTCCTTGTTGCACATGATAAATTTAGCCAATGCTTATAAACAAAATAAAGCTTTTACTAAACATATTTTAGAAGTTGTAATGAAAGCTTTAGAGGAAAAGCTAGAATCGGAGGTCTCAATACCTAGCAATTTATATGATGAATGGGAACCTAATATTAAAATAAATATTAAAAATTATGAGTGAAATGCTTTATGTGATTTGGGTGCTAGTGCTTCCACTATAAAAAAATCTTTATGTGATGTGCTAGGCCTTCATGATTTGGATGAATGTTCTCTTAATATGCACTTAGCAGATTCCACTATTAAGTAACCTTTGGGTAGAATAAATGAAGTTCTTATTCTCAAATTGAAATTATGTGCCCGTTTGTTTCATTATGCTTGATATTGATTGCAATTTGTCATCTCCTATAATACTTGGTAGGCCTTTCCTACGTACCATATGTGCTATTATTGATATGAAAGAAGGTAATATAAGATTCCAATTTCCATTAAAGAAATGAATGGAACACTTAGATAGAAAGAGAGTTAAGCCACCATAAGAATCTATTATGAGGGTCACCTATGGAATTAAATTGAAGGGTGACAACACTTGAAACTATGCATTACGCCTAGCTAGGGGCGTAAAACAATAGCGCTTGTTGGGAGCCAACCCAATAGTTATCTTTATTTTTCTTGTTTCTTTTCTGTTTTTTTGTGTGCACCCAATTATGCTACTGTTATGGTTGTGTTTTTGTGTTTAAATTAGTGTTTGTGCCAAGTAAAGGCTTTGGGTTGATTTGGTTGATAGTTGCTTTGATCTTGTGAAAAAATAGAAACATTTACGCCCAGTAGCAGAATTGGTTAAGTTCACTTGAACCTGATAAAATTATCAATTTTCTTACACATGATTTATACAAATTTCCCATGTTGTCCTAATTTTCCAGAATTTTTGGAATTACAGAAGTATTGTGTTTGTCCAGATCATTACCGACTGTTCTATTTATGACAGATTCTGTTTCCGTTGCATTGTTTGCATGTTTTGATGAATCTATGGATTGTATCATGGGGTATAAGTCCTGGTGAAGTTAGAATACAATAGGTATTATGAAATAATAAAATATGAATGGTTTAACAATACTACCCAAGGTTTATGATTGGCTTGTTATACTAACGGATCTCACGAGTTTTTTTGTTGAGTTTTGTGTGCTGAAGTTTTCTAGTTTTAAGTGAGATCGTGATGGATGAAGGAATAAAGAGTGGCAACACCCTAAGCTTGGGGATGCCCAAGGCACCCCAAGGTAATATTCAATGACACCCAAGACTCTAAGCTTGGGGATGCCCCGAATGGCATCCCCTCTTTCTTCTAGCAACCATCGGTAAATTACTTGGAGCTATATTTTTATTCATCACATGATATGAGTTTTGCTTGGAGTGTCATGTATTATACGAGTCTTTTATTTCTCTGCTTTTTAGTTTGCCACAATCATATTTGATGGACACACCTTTTGAGAGGGACATACATTTATTCATGATTTGTTAGAATGCTCTTTGTGCTTCACTTATATCTTTTGAGCTAGGCAGTTGCTCTAGTGCTTCACTTATATCTTTTAGAGCACGGCGGTGGTTATATTTTAAAGAAATAGATATACTCTCATGTTTCGCTTATATCACTTTGAGAGTTTGATAAATAGTAATGGCAATATGCACGTGTTATGAAATTGGTCCTAATATGATATGTATTCAAGAAGGATATAATAAAAACATTCATCTAGATCAATGAATATGATAGGTTTGACTCCATGCAATAGTTTTGAGATATAAAGATGGTAATATGTGGGAGGTACTAGTGAATGATTGTGGTTTAGTAAAAATATTGGTGCTAAGGTTTGTGATTCCCGAAGCATGCACGTATAGTCTCTTGTTATACTAAGAAGTTGAAGCATAATTTATTATTGGTTGTCTTGCTTATGAGTGGCGGTCGGGGACGGGCGATGGTCCTTTCCTACCAATCTATCCCCCTAGGGGCATGTGTAGTAGTACTTTGCTTCGAGGGCTAATAGACTTTTGCAATAAGTATGTATGTTCTTTATGACTAATGTGAGTCCATTGATTATACGCGCTCTCACCGTTCCGCAATTTGCTAGCCTCTTCAGTACCATGCATTACCCTTTCTCACCTCGAGAAGTGGTGCACATTTTGTCGGTGCATCCAAACCTCGTGATATGGTACGCTCTATCACACATAAGCCTCATTATATCTTCCTCAAAACAGCCACCATACCTACCTATCATGGCATTTCCATAGCCATTCTGAGATATATTGCCATGCAACTTCCACCGTTCCGTTATTATGACACACGTCATCATTGTCATATAGTTTTGCATGATCATATAGTTGACATAGTATCTGTGGCTCAGCCACCGTTCATCATTTTTTATACATCTTGTGACGACCCCGGATTAATCGTGCACTAACCATACACGCAAATGCACACGATCAAGCCTAAGGACTCACTTGAAGATATCACAACACAACTCTAAAACATAAATAAAGTCATACAAGCTTTATATTACAAGCCAGGGCCTCGAGGGCTCGAATACATAGCTCGATGGCATACAAGCGTCAGCATAAGCATCAGATATCTGGGTACAGATATTACAGAAGAACAGATAGGCCTTTAGAAAGGCGGGGCAAAATAAAATACTACGATCGAAAGGCGTAGGCCTCCTGCCTAGGACCCTCCGAATCCTACTCCTGGTCGTCGGTTGGCTCCTCGTAGTAGTACTCGCCGGGAGGGTAGTAGTAGTAGCCGTAGTCATCGACAGGGGCAGCTATCTCAGGGGCTCCGTCATTTGGCGGCGACAAATGGATATGGGGAGAAAAAGAAAGTAAAGCAAACATGAGTACTCATCCGAAGTACTCAGCAAGCAAGGATCTACACTACATATGCAACATTTTCAAAGGAGGCTATATATGTGGACTGGGCTGCAGAAATGCCAGAATAGATGGGAGAGCCTAGTCCTATCGAAGACTAGCATCTTCATCGGTCTTGCAGCATTAGAAGAGTGCAGATTAACATAATGTAAAGTAGTAGTAATGTCATCAACCTCGCCCAGAGATCCTTCCTCGACTCCCTGCAAGAAACCAATCCCAGAGCCATACTATCCATTTCATCTCAAGTCACCAGTTCTAATTGTACCGATCGGGATACAACTCCGAGTGTCCGTTACCATAGGACAGGCTATCGATAGATGTTTTCTTCCCTGCAGGGGTGCACCAACTTACCCACGATGCTCGATTAACTCCGGCCGGACACACTTTTTTGGGTCATGCCCGGCCTCGGCCAAACGATACGCCGCAACCCGACCAAATACTTAACAGAGAGGTCAGCACGCCGGACTAACCTATGCCCCCAGGGGTCTTGGGCCATCGCCCCGGACGCTCCTGCACGTTGCGTACACCGCCGGTGAGCAGACCTAGCAACCCCTTAATACAAGCGCGGTTGCGTTACCAGTCCAACCCAGCGTGTGCCGCTCAGTTGCTGACGTCTATTAAGCTTTGGCTGAAGTATACGACGCAGAACGCCCATACTATGCCCACGTGATGGTTAGTGCTATCAGGCCAGAGGCCTCTCGGGTCAAATATCCAAACCGTTAGTGTGTTGATAGTGCGGAAACGAGCAGAGACTCACGAAAGATGTGACCCCGTCGCCCTGTCTTGAGGACTTGCAGCAAGGGCTAGGAATGCCCGGCCACGCCTCGTGTTCAACTCTCGGGCACCATCCAGGTCCACCCGACTCCACATCACTCGCAATTAAGCTCGAGCGGGTCCCCCTCAGGGCCGACCCGTCTTTAGTAACATGTTCCAATGTAAAGTCATGGTAACAATGGTAACCGTGTGTCTAACACCAAGGGGAACCCTGAGGAATCACCCTCGAAGGAATTTCCCTCTGATGTTACCGTCAAGGTGAACGAAGGAGGAATCACCCTCGAGGTCCACATGTGAGAGGTTGCACGACGACGTCGTTAACGGGGGTGGTGCAGGAGGAATCACCCTCGCTGACCACGACCGATTAACTAACCTACAAGGTTATCATCAGGAGTACTGACGAGGTATCACCCTCGGCACTCGATAGTAACCCAGTAGTGTCGAGCAACTAAGGGGAAGTGACGTGCGGTGCCGGGGCCTGGTCTTCGATCCCGTTGCTCGGGTCTTCTGATAATCCAGCGGGGCAGTCGGGATAAAATGGGGTCTCTGTTGGGTCTCTACCCAAACTATACTAAACAGTTTAGGATAAGCAGGCAGGTAACAATAGCAGGTTACAATAATCAGGCTATGCAGCAGAAATAGGATAATAGCAGCAGCAGTAACTTCTAATGCAAGCATAAGAGAGAAGAGAGTAGGCGATATCGGAATGCTCAAAAAGGGGGTGCTTGCCTGTTTGCTCGGCGGCAAGGGCAAGATCGTCAACTGCGTCGTCGGGCTCCTAAGCGGCGTCGGCCTCGAGAGCTATGTCAACGTTGAGGTCTACCAAGAGAGAAGAGGGGGAAGAAACAGGTAAATAGACAGCAATCGATGCAACACAAGCATGCCATGCCTAGGATGCAGTGCAGGGTTGCCTAAGGATGCATCTAGGTCATTTTAGTTATTATAGTATTAGAGTTGGATTTATTAACTGGTGTATAAGCACTATTCATCTACCGGATACGGCCTCGAAGTTGCGGGTTCACCTATGTAAGGGGTTCCGGCATTGAAACAGACGACGCGATTAGATTCATCTCGTCGTTCTGAGCAACTTTCATGTTTTAAGTTTTTCGATCCGAGCTACGGTTTAAAAGTTACAAATTTTCAAAGTTTTAAATATTTTCTGGAATTTATTTATTTAACAGAAAAGGAAATATGACGTCAGCATTGCGTAGAAGTGACGTCAGCCGTCAACAGAGCTGACCAGAGTCAAACCTGACATGTGGGCCCCACATGTCAGCCTTTGTTGGTTAATAAAGTTTAAACTTAAACTAATTAGAGGTAATTAGGCAGCTGGCCCCACATGTCATAGCTTAATTAACTTAATTAATTTATTTTTTTTATAAAATGTTTTAGTTAATTAAAAGGGCGGTGGGGCCCGCGTGTCAGTGGCACAGTGGGCGCCCAGTCAGCAGTTAACTGGGTCAGCCCAGTCAACTAGGACCCCCAGGGCCCACTGGCAGCGACCCAGGGGTGGACCCCAGGTGCGCCACATCAGCGGCGGCCGACGGCACGTCGCCGGTGATGCCAAACGCGGCGGCGCGACTCAGATCTCGCCGGAAAACGGCCTCAGGCGGCCATTCGTCGCGTGGCCTAGTGCGTTCGAACGAGGAGGCTGAGCCGCACCTGCTGGTGGTGGTGGCATCGCCGGGGTCGGCCGAAGTCAACGCCGGTGACGAGGCCAGCGGTTCGGGCGACGGCGAACACGGTGTTGCAGCGCGCGGCGGTTCGACCTAAAGGGGTAGGATCGCGCTACGTGAGCTGTCGAGCTCAATGGGCACGGTCCCGTGACCGTTTGGTCTCCTGAGACATGCCGGCGACGAGCTCGCGCAGCGGTGGGTTCGGCCACATGCAGAGCAGCGAGCTACGGGTGCGACAGGTCTAGGAAAAAGAGAGAGTAGATGACGGAGCTCACCGAGCGGCACGCCGAAGGCCCTCGAAAGCTTAGGAGCTGCAGAGGAGTCGCGGTCGACGAGGATCGCCGGCGACCGAAGCGGAAGGGGACGGGGCGATTCCGGCGCTGTGGTGGCTTCGGGCTCCAGCCGCTACCACCAGACGTCGAGGAAGACGACGATGAATACGACGGACGCGTCGGCGAAGCGATGCGGTGGCTGTGGCCGCGGAGACGGGCGAGGCACGACGGCGACCGCGTCGGGCGCCGATGGGACTGAGCAGGGGAGAGCGAGGGAAGAGGTGAGGAGTGAGCGAGGAGGTCCAGGGGGAGGCACGGCTCGTCCTTATCCCCCTCGCGTGTCGGTGGCTGTCGGTGGCCGTCGCCGTGTCGGCGGGCGACCGGAGAGCGCAGCCACGGCAGTGGTGACACGACGAAGGAGAGAGAGGGAGATGGGCCAGTTGGGCCGGTTCGGGGCACTGTGCACTTAGGCCCAGTGCACAGTGCCTCGTTTTATTTCTATTTTCTATTTTGCCTTTTCTTTATTTCTTTCCTGTTAGGTAATTATTTAGGCCACTTTTGCACTTTTGAAAAATATGAAACTTGGCCCAAATATTACAGTGCATTATTACCTCTCACCAAAAACTTGTTTGGGCAAAGTAGGATGTTATTTGAATTCGATATTATTATAAATGGATTAAATAATTCTGTTTTGGTGTTGTTTCATGTTGTTGGAGTCATTTAACTAATTCCATTATCATTCTTTATATTTTTATAAGTGCTTCTGGAATATTTGCTATTTAGTGAACATTTTTACCATAGTGTTTGAGCAAATTTATATTTCACTTTTGAATTCAAGTTGATTTTCAGAATTGAATTTGAATTGAATACTTAACCAAAGTGATTAGGCACTGCAAATGGAGATGACTCGGCATACTTAACAGAGTGTCACAGTGGCTATTACACAGGGGTGTTACACATGTTATGCTAGATCATTGCACATCCTGGTACACTGCCAGAGGCATTCATATAGGGTCATATTTTGTTCTAGTATTGAGTTGTAATTTTGAGTTGTAAGTAAATAGAAGTGTGATGGTCATCATTATTCATTATTAGGGCATTATCCCAAGTGAGGAAAAAAGAGGCCAAAAAGAGCCCAGAAAAGAGAGGCCAAAAGAGCCCACAAAAAAATAAGAGAAAAAGAGAGAAGGGCAATGTTACTATCTTTTTCTACACTTGTGCTTCAAAGTAGCACCATGTTTTTCATATATAGAGTCTCCTATGTAGTCACTTTCATATAACTAGTGGGAATTTTTCATTATAGAACTTGGCTTGTATATTCCAATGATGGGCTTCCTCAAATGCCCGAGGTCTTCTAGAGCAAGCAAGTTGGATGCACACCCACTTAGTTTTCATTTTGAGATTTCATACACTTATAGCTCTTAGTGCATCCGTTGCATGGCAATCCATACTCCTTGCATTGACAAAAATTGATGGGCATCTCCATAGCCCGTTGATTAGCCTCATCGATGTAAGACTTTCTCATTTTTTTGTCTTCTCCATATTAATCTCTACCACCATACTCTATTCCACCCATAGTGCAATATCCATGGCTTGCGCTCATGTATTGCGTGGGGGTTGAAAAAGCTGAAGCGCGTTAAAAAGTATGAACCAATTGCTTGGTTTGCCATTGAGGTTGTGCATGATAAATACTTTGTGTTAAGAAGATGGAGCATGACAAGGCTATATGATTTTGTAGGGATAGCGTTCTTTAGCATTTTTATTTTGAAATGCATGATTGTTTGTTGGTATGCCTGAGTATTGATGTCTTTATGTCAAATTATAGACTATTGCTTTGAATCATTCGGATCTAAATATTCATACCATAACAGAAAGATTACATGATGAACATGTTAGGTAGAATTCCACAACAAAAATTCTGATTTTATCATTTACCTACTCGAGGACGAGCAAGAATTAAGCTTGGGGATGCTTGATATGTCTCCAACGTATCTATAATTTTTTTATTGTTCCATGCTATTATACTATCAATCTTGGATATTTTATATGCAATTATATATCATCTTTTGGGACTAACCTATTGACCTAGTGCCTAGTGCCAGTTGCTCTTTTTTGCTTGGTTTTGGCTTTTTAGAAAACCAATATCAAACAGAGTCCAAACGGAGAAAAAACTTTGGATTAATTTTTTATGGACCAGAAGGGACCCTAGATGGTTTGGGAGAATACCTGAAGAGTCACGAGGGAGTGACAAGCTCGGGAGGCGCGCCCCCCATGCTTGTGGGCCCCTCATGGCACCTCTTGACCTAATTCCACCTCTATAAATACCCAATATTCCCAATACATCAAAGAGCCACCCAAAATACTTTTTCCGCCGCCGCAAGTTTCTGTTCTTCCACGATCCTATCTGGAGGCCTTTTCTAGTACTCTGCTGGAGGGGGAATTGATCACGGAGGGCTTCTACATCAACCTTGCTGCCCATCCGATGATGTGTGAGTAGTTTACCACAGACCTACGGGTCCATAGCTAGTAGCTAGATGGCTTCTTCTCTCTCCTTGATCTTCAATACAATGTTCTCCTCAACGTTCTTGGAGATCTATTCGATGTAATCTTCTTTTGTGGTGTGTTTGTTGGGATCCAATGAATTGTTGGTTTATGATCAGATTATTCACGAATATTATTTGAGTCTTTTCTGAATTCTTATATGCATGATTATTATAGCTTTGTATTTCTCTCCAATCTACCCGTTTGGTTTGGCCAACTAGATTGATTTGTCTTGCAATGGGAGAGGTGCTTTGTAATGGGTTCAATCTTGCGATGCTCAAACCCAGTGACAGAAGGGGACCTAATATGTATTTGTAGTGTTGCCATTAAGGGGGAAAAGACGGGGTTTGTTCATATTGATTGGATTTACTTTGTCTACATCATGTCATCCTGCTTAAAGCGTTACTCCGTTCTTTATGAACTTAATACTCTAGATGCATGCTGGATAGCGGTCGATGGGTGGAGTAATAGTAGTAGATGCAGGCAGGAGTCGGTCTACTTGTCTCGAACGTGATGCCTATATACATGATCATTGCCTTGAACATCGTCATAGCTATGCGCTTTTCTATCAATTGCCCAATAGTAATTTGTTTACCCACCGTATGGTTTTTGGTCGAGAGAGAAGCCTCTAGTGAATACTATGGCCCCCGGGTCTACCTTTACAATATATCAAAATTTAAAAATACCTTGCTGCAATTTATTTACCGTTCTTTTATTTTGTGTTTTTGTTCATCTATCTATCATTATTAGAGTTGATCATTGCAATTAACCACCGAGGGGATTGACAACCCCCTTGATCGCGTTGGGTGCAAGTATTTTCTCTTTTGTGTGTAGGTGATGTTCATGAGGTTTCGTGTGGTTCTCCTACTGGATTGATAACCTTGGTTCATAACTAAGGGAAATACTTATCTCTACTATACTGCATCATCCTCTCCTCTTCGAGGAAATCCCAATGCAGCTCACAAGTAGCACTAGCTAACACAACTATCAGAAGATCTGTCATCAACATGGTGACTGGAGCACCACTTCATGTCCGGTGTGAAAACTCTTGTTATGTCCTTTATTGGTCAGACTCAAAAGCAATGAACTTGTGTTGTGTCGGTGTATTAAGAATGGGGTCCTTAATATCCCAGACTTATGCACAGGCAGTAGCAGCCTTCCCGACGGCAAGGGCTCGACGGAGGATAATCAAAGACAAATCCAAGACCAGATTAATTAAGAAGCAAATAAGATCTCAGAAGATAGAAGTTAGAAATATGAATATATGTCTCTAGTGCTCGGCAAGATCCTTGCTGGGGAAAGCCGCCAAGATCCAAGCCCGGCAAGCTCCGAGTCCGGCAAGTCTCCCAGTACCTCGCCACCACTCCACCTCATCGATCAAGTTGTCACTTGTCGATTAGGTGTCGAGCACGCAGGTAGTTAGGTGAAACTTGTCTGGTCACGTGCCAGCTCGCCTCTAAAGATATAGCTTTAATGACACATGTCCAAGTGATGTGTCAAGGGAATAGAAGGTAGATGGGCGAACGGCATAGAAGGGGAGACCAGCCTTGCCGGAGAGCGCCATCCATAAGACACCTCATGGTGCATTAAATGCATTTGTCTTAACCCGTCAGACTTAGGTATTCGGCACTATAGCCACTGTTTACAGTGTATATTTACCATTTTGCCACTATGGTGACCCCTTAGTCTATAAAAGGACGCCCATGGCTATTTGAACAAAGGTCGAAACACGGTCCATTCTACGCGCGTAGCTGCATCTCCCGAGCACCTTGCCGGACATGCACTCCTTGTAGCTGGACTCACATACACAATCAATACACAAAGCAGGAGTAGAGTTTTATGCTTCACAGCAGCCCGAACCTGGGTAAACACCATGTGTCTTTCGCTGACCCTGCTCTTTGTGCTTGTCGATCCCTCCAGTCGAACCGCAAAGGGATCGCCATGATTCCATAGATGGTCATACCCATGACATCTATGGCGCGCCAGGTAGGGGGATCGCTTGTGTGAACTAGGATCAGCGGTTAGCGCGTCAGCTTCATCACTAGTTTCATCGCCATGGAGCCCCAGAAGAAGGGTACCACGGTGACCGCTCCGTCGACGACCAAGCCGCCAACGCCTTCGTAGACAGGCGACGGTGCAGCGTGCGACATAAATGGCGGAGGCAGAGGTGGTGGAGGCCAAGATCAGCTTCGGCGACGCTTTGGCGACTACAGCCAGGCGAGCGGCATTGTCCGCACCATCCCACCAGTTATCGTCTGCAAGGACGGATCCGCGCTACCCACGGGCGGCACGGCGAACTCCCGGAACAACATGGCACACTCCAAGACGCCCCACGCTGGCGCACACGCTGCAGCCATCTCAGACCGAGAGCGACAAGCAGCGCCACGACGTTGGCGCGTCTGAGTGTTCTAATGGCAAGACCCCTATGGATCACCATCATGATCCCCAGGGCCAACGCGCGCGCCAACATGCTGGAGAAAACGGGCGGTGGTCACAGGTTTGAGATGGGGCTACTTCCAAGTCAGGTGGAAGCAAGCAAACCTCTCGTTCGTTGCGTCTCTCCATGCCCTCCACGCCTAAAGAAACATTGGCCCGTGCCCAGTTACTCTTGGAATTTCCTCCCGCAGCGGGCAAGATGGAGGAATGGAGAGCCACCATTCAGAGTCTTGTTGGTTTCGCTAACAACGACAAGCCGCAGCAGGCAGGGCCCTCATAGCGGCAGCCTATCATTCCGACGCATGCTGCTGGAGAAAGAACTGGAGGTGGAGCACCCAGAGTGCAGTCCCCTCCACGACAGCAACAACCTCAGCGGCAAAGCCAGTGGGTCGATGCCCATGATAGCATGTCCATGGCATCGTCCGATTCGCGAGCTCACTGCGACCAACGCCAAGTTTTGCAAGAGCAGCGCGGAGAAGATGCTCGTATGACCATCGAACGGCGACGGGAAGCACGCCGTCAATCTAACAGGCGTGCAGGGTCTGCTATTGATAAAACTGCGCCAGGGAACAACAAAGGCCTACCTTATGAGGTGGGTTGCCCGGCGTTTACCCGTGAGCTGCGAAAAGTCTAGTGGCCCATTTCCCGAAACTTCAAGCCAGAGATGGAGAAGTACGACGACAAGATACACCCTTCAGAGTTCCTGAGCATTTACACCATCGCGCTGCAAGCTGCTGGAGCTTGGGACGACAAGATTTTCGTCGACTACTTCCCATTGGTGCTCAAACCCAACGTGAGATCATGGTTGATGAATTTGCGGGAGGATTCTGTTTCCTGCTGGGCGGATTTGTGCCACAAATTTGTTGGCGCCTTCACAGGAGGTCATAAAGTTGCAGGCTATGAAACTGATCTACAACTGATCCAGCAGAAGGAGGGTGAGTCGCTCCGCAAGTACATTCAGAGGTTTAGTCGTGTACAACGTAACATTCCCGATATCCATCCCGCAACAATCATTGCCGCATTTCGTCAGAATGTGAGGAATCGCAAGATGCGGGAAGAGATGGCCATGACCAAGGTGAGGGATGTTGGCGAGCTTTATGCTTTAGTCGACAAGTGTGCATGGGCTGAAGAAGGAAGGAAACTTCCTGGGGAGGAGGTTGCCGTAGATTTTGATTCAGAAGAAGACGGTGCCACCACCACAAAGAAGAAGAAAAACCGCAAGCGCAACAGGAAGCGCAAGGGCAAAGTTGTTCTTGCCGTGGAGGGATCTGGCAATAGCGGCCCCGACAAGAAAGCTAAGGCTGAGAGCTCCGGCAAGGGGGTTGCCGGGTGCGCCTCGTGCCAAGCCTTAGCAGCCGCTGATCAGACAGGGGCTTCAGCAAGCAGAGACTGCAAAATCCACCACACCAAGAGCCACGACCTTCAAGACTTCCGGCAAGTAGAGCAGCTTGTCGAGAAGCAGAAGGCTGAATACGAGAAGAGAGATAAAGAAAAGGCTGATGGTGCAGATGGATCCAGCAAGAAGCATGGTGGCCGAGGAGGTCGCCGCGGCAAGACCAAGCAGCAGAAGGAGAAGCCTTCTAGAGGTCGAGACAAGAAGGAAGATGATGATGACGATGACGAAGAAGATAATGATGAGTCTAGTGAGACAAAGTTTCAGAAAGCCGCAGAAGCAATGTGCATTGGCAGAGGTGCATCCTTGCACTCTTCTCACCACCAACTGAAGCAATGGGTGCGTAAAGTCAACGCTACAGAGTCATTAGTAGGTGCCCAGAAGCCTTTGAGATGGTCCAACATGCCTATCATCTTTGACGTTGAGGATCACCCTGATCGTACAACCGCGGTCGGGTGTTTGACATTATTGGTTTCACCAACAATACGCAACCTCAAAGTGACAAAGATGCTAGTTGATGGTGGGGCCAGTCTCAACTTGATCTCCCCTGATGTGATCAAGAGGCTGCAGATCTCTGAAGAGGATTTGAAGAAGACTGGCACATTCCAAGGGATCAATCCAGGAAGAAGCTAGCCAAAGGGCAAAATCACCTTGTCGATGACGTTTGGCAGTGAACTCAATTACAGAACAGAGAAAATCGTCTTTGATGTCGTCAATATTCCGTTGCTTTACAATGAATCCCTGGACGTCCAGCACTTGCAAAGTTTATGGCTGCATCCCATTACGCCTACAACACACTGAAGATGCCTGGGCCAATAAGTGTCATCACCATTCACTCTGATAAGAAGGATGCATTGATCTATGCTGATCAACTCTATCGGGAAGCAGTTGCAGCGTTTTCCGCCAAGGCACTTGCTCTTGCCGACCAAGCTCCCAGGGGAAGAAGAGGAAGAAGTCCGGCAAGACCACTGACTCCGACAAGCGTGCCTCTTCGGACTGTTGCGCTCCCGTCGAGGATGTGCCAGAGAGCTCTGCCTGCAAGAGCAAGAAGAACAAGGCTGCTCCACCAGAAACCAAGAAGGTCTCCGCCAAGGAGGACGGCAAGGGGGGAACTTTCACCATAAGTTCCACCCTTGATGACAAATAGGAAAGCGCGCTTGTTGCCTTCCTACGGGCAAATGTCGATGTGTTTGCATGGCAACCATCTGACATCATCGGTGTTCCCAGGGAGGTAATTGAGCACCACCTTGCCGTCTGTCCTCACGCGCGGCGCATCAAACAGAAGGTGCAGAAGCAAGCCTTGGAGTGGCAACAATTCATTGACGAAGAGATAAAAAAATTGGAAGCAGCAAGTTTGGTCAGAGGTGTACTCGATCCCACGTGGTTGGCTAATCCATTTATTGTGCGCAAGGCGAACGACAAGTGGCGGCTTTGCATTGATTATACATACATCAATAGTGCTTGCCCAAAGGACCCATTTCCCTTGTCGTGCATCGACCAGATTGTTGACTCCACTGCTGGATGTGATCTACTGTCATTCCTTGATGCCCATTCTGGGTATCATCAGATATTCATGTCAAAAGAAGATGAAGAGAAGACCGCATTCATCACTTCACGTGGCACATACTGTTTCATACGTATGCCTTTCGGTTTGAAGAGTGCTGATTCAACATTTGCAAGGGCAGTCCAGATTGGTTTTGAGCCTCAGCTGCACAGGAACGTGGAAGCTTATATGGATGACATAGTGGTCAAAACCAAGGACAAGTCAACCTTGATACAAGATTTGGAAGAAACATTTGCCAATCTACACAAGATCAATTTGAAGCTCAATCCTGAGAAGTGTGCATTTGCTGTTCCATCCGGCAAGTTTCTCGGATTCTTTGTTTCTCAGCGAGGAATTGAAGCCAATCCCGACAAGATCAAAGAAATTGAGCAAATTGAAGCACCGAAGCGCGTCAAGGATGTGCGCCGCCTTGCCGGCTGCACTTAGCAGGTTCATCTCCAAGTCTGCTGAGCGCGCCCTGCCATTTTTCAAAATCTTGAAAAATGCGGGTCCAATGAAATGGACTCCGGAAGCAGAGGCAGCGCTGCATGACTTGAAGAAGTACCTTTCTTCTACGCCAACACTGGTTGCACCAAGACCGCAAGAACTATTGCTGTTATATTTAGCGGCAACGAACCAAGTGGTCAGTGTTGCACTGGTGGCAGTAAGAGAAATTGAAAGTGAAGAGGTAGCAGATGCAAGCCCGACAAGTGACAAACCGGAATCTTCTCCGGCAAAGTCCTGGTGCCAACAAGTCAAGTGTAGAGCAAGCAGATGGATCAGAACACCAAGCTGCACAGAAGAAGAAATTGGTGCAGCACCCAGTTTATTTTGTTAGCTCCCTCCTTCAAGGAGCTCCATCGAGGTATTCTAGCATGCAGAAGTTGATTTTCGGTCTCCTTGTGGCCTCAAGGAAGCTGCACCGTTACTTCCAAGCACACCAAATCACCATCTTCACTCGCTTTCTAGTGCAAAGAATCTTGAGGAATCCAGATGCAATAGGTAGGATTGTTGAGTGGGCATTGGAACTATCAAGCTTTGATCTCAAGTTTGAAAGCACGTCAACTATTCAGAGCAGAGCCTTGGCGGAGTTTATTGTAGAATGGACGCCAATACCAGACGGAGAAATTCCAGAGACCTCTCTCCGGCAAGGAAACAACCAAAGACTGGATTATGTATTTTGATGGTGTTTTCTCGCTGCAAGGCGCCGGTGCTGGAGTGCTACTTGTCGCACCCACCGGAGAACACCTCAAATATGTAATTCAGATGCATTTCCCTAGGGAGAAGGCGACAAACAACACTGCTGAGTATGAAGGATTGCTTGCCGGTCTCAGAATCACGGCAAATCTTGAGATCAGGAAGCTTATCATCCGAGGCGACTCACAGTTAGTTGTGAAGCAAGTCAACAAAGACTACCAGAGTCCATTGATGGAAGCATATGTTGATGAAGTGAGGAAATTGGAAGAACACTTTGACGGATTACAAGCAGAACAGATCCCACGTGCGGAAAACACTATTGTGGATGATCTGTCAAAGCATGACGCACTCAAGTTACCTGTGGAACTAGGAACTTTTGTGCTCCATTTGACTCAACCATCTGTAACAACATCAGTTGGGAAAAACAAGAGAAGAAAGCTGAACTCCAACAACTATTTTCCTACCGAGCTTCCAGAAGTTGCCGGCAAATATGTTGCCGGAGACAGCGGCAAGCTTGCCGGTGAGCAGCAGGCTCCGGCAGAGAACCAAATTCTTGCCATTGAGACAAGCGCTCCCGAAGCTGAATATATGCCTTTAGTCCTTGTTGTCGAGCCGCGGGCTCCAACATGGGCGCAGCAGATTGTCGATTTCCTTCAAACAGGAGAACTTCCCGAAGATTAAGAAGAAGCTGAAAGAGTAGCCCGTCAATCAAGCATGTATCAGTTTGTTGGCAATAACCTGTACAGAAAAGGACCAAATGGTTTGAAATTGAAGTGCATTTATCGGGAAGATGGACAGAAGTTGTTGGTGGAGATACACGAGGGGATATGTGGCTCACACATAGGATCAAGACCACTTGTTGGCAAGGCTTTTCGACAAGGTTTCTTTTGGCCCACTGCCCTCCAGGATGCAACTCGGCTAGTAACCAAGTGTGAAGCATGCCAGTTTCATTCGAAACAGTCACATCAGCCAGCCCAAGCTCTTCAAACAATCCCTCTCTCCTGGCCCTTCTCGGCCTGGGGGCTCGACATACTAGGCCCTTCCCCTTGTGCAGTCGGGGGCTTTGAGTACTTGTACGTTGCAATCAACAAGTTCACAAAATGGCCAGAAGTAGAGCTGGTGAGGAAGGCGACATCACAGTCAGCCGTCAAATTCTTCAAAGGACTAGTTTGCCGGTTTGGAGTGTCCAACACGGTCATCACCGACAACGGCACACAGTTCACCAGTCGCGCCTTCATGTAGTACTTTGATGACCTTGGCAGCAAGATCTGTTTTGCATCAGTTGCTCACCCAAGGAACAATGGCCAGGCCGAAAGGGCGAATGCTGAAGTGCTGTGCGGGCTCAAGACAAGAATTTTTTACAAGCCGCACAAGTGTGGAAGACGCTGGATTGATGAGTTGTCGATGGTTCTTTGGTCAATCAGAACGACACCAAATTGAGCTACTGGTCAGACATCATTCTCCCTAGTCTATGGGACAGAAGCATTGCTCCTCACGGAAATCATGTACAGATCACCTCGAGTGCTCGCTTATGATGAGCTTGAGCAAGAGCGGCTGCGGCAAGATGACGCCACGCTCCTTGAGGGAGACTGTCTCCAGGCTGTTGTACGTGTTGCATGCTACCAGCAAGCCTTGCACCGCTATCACAGCCGCAAGGTTAATGCCAGGAGTCTTGAGGAAGGCGACCTTGTTCTTTGGCAAGTTTAGTCCGCCAAGAATTCCAACAAGTTGACGCCAAAGTGGGAAGGCCCTTAGCGAGTGGTACGAGTCACTAGGCCTGGTGCAGTCCACCTAGAGACCGAAGATGGAACTCCAGTGCATAACTCGTAGACTATCGAGCATCTTCGCAAGTTCTACCCGTAAGGCGCGGGTTTGTCGGCAAGGCATGTAATCCTTTGTACAAAGCCAGACGCAGACCCTGTGTGTAAGTGAAATAAAGCTAAGTGTTTCACAACTCTTATCAATTCACATGTTTCATTATATGTGTCTTTGTGTGATGTTGTGGTACATTTGTATTGTATGGATAATTACGAACCGTCGAGGTTCCATATCATTATTTCTCTTATTTCTTTTTCTCAAAGGATAGAAGGTTGCCTCGCCGGTAGGCGATGTTCAAGTTAATATTCCACGACAAGAGTACAACAAAGAAAAGCTAAGTTGAAAGATTTTCAAACAAATTTTTTGTTACAAAGCTACTTTCCTTGAATGCTTTTGACTTTTGTATGGACAACCTTGACGTGAGGGAAACCTTGTCGCGATTGGCTGTGCTCTTATTTTGTTTCGAGTCCGCTCAACAATCTAAGCTGCTGCGCTGAGACCGCCAAGGAACTTTACCGGAAGTGGCACTTCCAGCAGGCTGCTAAGGATCCGTTCCTCAAAGCGCTCATGGTAAGTGTGTGCACCGGCAAGTTCTCAAACAGCGTAGGGAATAAAACCATGCAAAAAAAGATCAAACAAGGGAGAATAGCACACATTCATCAAACATGATAAACAATAGATATTCATTCGGGGGCGCCCGATAACATTTCTTAATATTGCCCCGCAGGGTTTACATCGAGTGCAATGCAGGGGCAAAAGGAGTGCCTAGACGAAGCTTGACTCGCTCCTAGAAGGCCAGATGATGGTGCTGCCGGTGTTCAGCTGGAGTCGGAGCCGTCGTCCTTGAGCAGGACGCTTGGGGGACCGTCGTCATCGTCCTCCTCGTCACTCTCGCTGGAGGAAGCGGTGTCGCTGCTGCTCGGGCTCTCCGCACGGCACTCCAGACGAGCGCCTGAAGCCCCTAAGAACTTCACGAAGAGCATGTCGGATTCGACCAGCCTGAAGTGAAGGAGATGCCCCTGCCCCAAGCTGCGAGCATGGACGAAGGATTTCCATTCGCGCGTGAAGTACATGATCCCGTTGGTGGAGGTCTTGACAACAACCCAGACAGGGCCGTTACAGAACCGTCCACCCGCAGCAACAGGCCGCGGAGATGGCTGTCTTCCATCGCCCTAGCGAAAGGACAAGGAAGACGCAGCCAGCTACGCGCCCGATGACGCAGTTCCACGATGAACTCGTGCGGCGTGTCCTTCATATGGCCCTCTGCCTGGGGTGGAGTGGCTGGGGATGAGATGACAAGCGCTCCGCCATGGCCACCCCGGCCCCGGACGCTGTGTTTTCCACGACCATGGGCCACGGATCTTCCTCAATCACTAGAGCCGGCCTCCGCAGGCGTGTTGCCGAGGAGAAGCTTTTCTAGCAATTGCGAATGCACGAGCTCGACCCTTTCCCCTCGCCATAGTAGCGGCAGATTCAGGGGAGAAGATAGAAGAAGGAGGCGACGATGGCTGGAGATTGGAATGGGAAGTGGTGAATGAGCATCGCTCTCCGTGGCCCCCTCTTTATGGGGAAGGCTCGAGGGCTGGCTCTTCACTATTTTTGAGGTTACCGCCCAGTTTAGCCAATCTCGTGCCTCGTATTCTTTGCCAGGCGCACTACTCCAGCGACCGCCCCTCTTCGCCAATCGATTGCCTCACATGTGAATACGCGTGTTGGAAGGGCGCAGTTAAAGAGAAAATTACGGCAGAATTGGAAGTTATCTTCTGCCACGCATGCCTGTGCATTGTTTGGGCCTAGCCGAATGACGCCTCGCATGCGTGTGTGGCCCAGACCCGGGGGCTCCTGTCGGTGTATTAAGAATGGGGTCCTTAATACCCCAGACTTATGCACAGGTAGTAGCAGCCTTCCCAACGGCAAGGGCTTGACGGAGGATAATCAAAGACAAATCCAAGACCAGATTAATAAAAAAGCAAAGAAGATATCAGAAGATAGAAGTCAGAAATATGAAGATACGGCTCCAGAGCTCAGCAATATACTTGTCGGGGAAAGCCGCCAAGATCCAAGCCCAACAAGCTCTGAGTCCGGCAAGTCTCCCACTACCTCACCGCCACTCCACCTCATCGATCATGTTGTCACTTGTCGATTAGGTGTCGAGCATGCAGGTAGTTAGGTGAACTTGTCTGGTCACGTGGCGGCTCGCCTCTGAAGATACAACTTTAATGACACACGTCCAAGTGATGTGCCAAAGGAATAGAAGGTAGATGGGCGAACGGCACAGAAGGAAAGACCAGCCTTGCCGGAGAGCGCCATCCACAAGACACCTCATGGTTTATTAAATGCATTTGTCTTAACCCATCAGAGTTAGGTATTCGGCACTGTAGCCACTGTTTACAGTGTATATTTACCATTTTGCCACTGTGGTGGCCCTTTAGTCTATAAAAGGAGGCCCATGGCTACCTTAACAAAAGTCGAAACACGGTCCATTTTACGCGAGTAGCTGCATCTCTCGAGCACCTTGCCGGACATGCGCTCCTTGTAGCTGGACTCACATACACAATCAATACACAAAGCAGGAGTAGAGTTTTACGCTTCACAGCAGCCCGAACCTGGGTAAACATCGTGCATCTTCCGCTGACCCTGCTCTTTGTGCCTGTCGATCCCTCCAGTCGAACCGCAAACGGATCGCCATGATCCCATAGATGGTCATACCCACGACATGTTGTTACCTTGTTGAAGGTGTTATCTCCTTGCTGATGTGATAGCATTCATTGTTTGGTCTCGTCAATCAGCATGAAGATCCTTGTCCTAGTTGTCTATGGATGGATGTGGTAATGGTGGCGTGATGATCCACAAGTATAGGGGATCAATCGTAGTCCTTTCGATGAGTAAGAGTGTCGAACCCAACGAGGAGCAGAAGGAAATGACAAGCGGTTTTCAGCAAGATATTTTCTGTAAGCACTGAAATTATCAGTAACAGATAGTTTGATAGCAAGGTAATTTGTAACAAGCAACAAGTAGTAACGGTTACAAATGTGCAGCAAGGTAGCTCAATCCTTTTTATAGAAAAGGACGGGTCAGAACGGTCTCTTATAATAAGCAGAGCGTTCTCGAGGACACATGGGAATTTCATCTAGCCACTTTCATTATGTTTATTTGATTCACGTTCGCTAGCTACTTTTCATAATTTGATATGTGGGTGGACCGGTGCTTGGGTGTTGTTCTTACTTGAACAAACCTCCCACTTATGATTACCCCCTCTCGCAAGCATTTAGTTTTGGGTTAGTACCGTGTTCTGGTGGTTTTTATGCCGCGTTCCCTAAAAATGTGCGCCCCTCTGTATATCGTGTTTCTCGCTTTCCTTCTATAAAGAAAAGGCAGAGCTCCTGCCAGTTCCTCAAAAAAAAAAACTTCATGGTTTTGAGTAGCAAACTCCAAATAATGTAAATTCTCTCTCGTGGGCTATTCTTTCACTCGTGATTCAAAAATGGTGAAACATAAACAACTACTCCAAACACTGTAAATTCTCTCTCGTGGACTTTCTTTCACTGGTGATTCAAAAATGGTGAAACATAGACAACTACTCCGTCCGTTTCAAAATATTTAAAGTGCTAATTTTTTGTCGGATTTTTTTTTAAGTTCTAGGTTTGACTAACATGTACAACACCAAATTAGTTTCATTAACATTCATCATAAAGTATATTTTTATACTATATATAGATAATATACTTGATGTTATGGATATTAATTCGCACAAAAAGATATTATGGATATTAGTACAGAAATAAACTTGGTTAAATTTTAAAAAGCTTGACTCGGGACAGATAGAGATAATTTGGAACGGACGAAGTAGTCGGCATTAAATGGGCCTACTTAAGGGCTACGCCATCGCTGCTGACAGACGGCCAGCACAATCTCCCTGCACGCTGCCATGTATTCCGGCCGGCGACCTAAAGCCTAAACGAAGCATAGGCTCTACACGGCCCGATCTCTCGACAGGAGACAAGTCGCAAACTAGCTGACAAGGACGGGTGGGGCAGAGGCGGCTATGGCTACGTACCTAGGCTGGGCTGAGCTCAAAGCGAACAAGCATGAAGCTAGAGACCCAGACGCCAGTAGTAGGAGCATCTGAAAATGGACAAAACTGACTCTTATCTGAAACTTCAACATAAAATGACCTCAATCTAAAAATATTTCATGAAATGACCCATTTTGCATGACGTCCGGGGCCAGGGCGCCATGCTATATAGCATGACGTGCTATTTGGTATGGCGCCCTAGGCCGGGGCGCCATACTACATGTCACTACCATGGCGCTCTAGCCCGGGGCGTCATGCTCTCTAGCACGACGCCCTAGCCCTGGACGTCATGCAAAAAAGGACCATTTCATGAAATATTTTCAGATTGAGATCATTTTGTGTTGAAATTTCAGATAAGGATCAGTTTTGTCCAAAAGCATCGTGCCTGCAGCTGCGTGCTGCATGCGCGCATGCAGGCAGGTCCCTGAATTAAGCCCAGGGTCGACGCCATTGCACAGCGTGCTCTCTTGTGCCGCGGGGTTTCGCGAGCGGCCGGCGGATCCGGTACACGCGCAGTCCACGCGCAGCGTGCTTGTGTAGTAGTGTAGTAGGAGTTCGTGTTTTGGCTCACGGCGCATCCATCAACCCGGCTACGTACGCCGTCCGTCCGTACGGCGCGCGTGCCGCCGTGATGTGTCCTGTCACACTCTGTAGCACGGTACAATGCTGTCGTGTAATATACACTGTCACTAGCTCGTAAGGCTAACTCCATCGCACGACCCCATCCCGTCCGGCCCCGTTCGCTTCGGGCAAAACAGACAGACTCCACGGCTCAGCGCGCGACGACCTGAATTCATCTTGTTCGTTTTGTGTTCGGCCCGACCCATTTCGAGCACAAACATGCGTCCGGTTTAGGTCCAGGCGGACAGCGAACGGACGCGCCTCTCGTCCGCATCGGTGCCGCATGGCAGGTGGCCACCTACCTTCCACCGCCCAACTTAACTGCACACGCGCGGTCAGCCCCACCTGTCATCCGCCCAGGCGAGCGGCCGCCGTCCTTCTTAAATGGAAAGTCGTGGACCGGTCGCAGTCCACGCTCCCACTCCAGTCCTGCTGCCTCCTCGAAACCCGGTACCCAAACCCTCGTTCTCCCCTCCCCTTCCTCGAGCTCGCCGGCCGCCGGCAGCCATGGTGTGGTGGAGCACCGGCCGCAAGGGGCGCACGACCATGAGGCTGGTTCGTCCTCGGGCCGCCGCCGCGCCGTCAAAGCAGAGGCGGCACCACCCCCACGGAGGACCCCCGCGCCGCCCGCATTCACCATCGCCCCTACGGTCGCCGGCGAGCGCGACCGGCACTACATCCACGCGGATGTTTGCCGCCGTTATTGGTAGACCAGGACGCCGCTCCCCTGGAGTGACGTTCACCTGCCCAATAACTGGCACCTGTCCGCGGATCGGGTGCCGATCCCGCCGGTCCCGATGAGCGGCCGTGCCCGCCGCGAGGAGATCGAACGTCGCTGCCGCCTCCTGCCTGACGACCTCTACTACGACCCCAGGTACGCCGTCGACTCCGCTCTCTGGGACATCTGGTTTCGGGACGAGCACGACGTTCGGCGCGCGTCCTACTTTGCCGGTACCTCGTCGGGCCCGCGGCGGCCACGAACAGAGCGCCGAGCGCCTGCTCTGAGCCCTCCCTAGGTGCGCGGGCGTACGCGGGTGCGCGGCATCACGCCGACGCCGTCGCCTTCGCCCTCTCCATCGCCACCACCACCTCCTCGCATGACAGAGGAGGAGGAGGCCCGGCTCGTGCAACGTGTCATGGAAGACGCCATGAACACGCACGATGAGCGCCAATGGGAGGGCCTGGACACCATGCTGGCCCTCTCTGCGGCCGGCGACGTCGCCTTCCCCGAGCGGGAGATGGTGGACATCAAGGAGGAGGCCAAGGAGGAGCTGAAGGAGGAGGTGCTGGAGGAGCAGCCCGTCGTCGCGTTCCACCCGCACCTGATGGGCCAGCGGTGGAGCTAGTCGTGCACGGTCGCCGACATGGCCGACGCCGCGGGGGTCGTGAACTGGTGCCCCACGCCGCCGCGGTCTCCGGAGCGCCAGACGTCGCCACGGGGGGAGGTGATGCAGGCGCCTCCCACTGTCCAGGGACCTCCGCCCCACCTCTGGACGTGACCGTCCTACATCGACCTCACTGGCGACGACGACGACAACGGCGACGCGTGAGGAGACGGCGATGGGCACGGCATCGACGGGCATGGCAGCAGCGCGCGGGCGGCGCTTTTCTTTATTTTATGTTAATTATGTTTATGTTAAAAACTGTGGAACGGGTCGTTCTAGGGCCGTGAAGACTGTTTAATTATGTTTATGTTTGCGTTTTTTGATATTTTTTTGGCATTTCTTGGAGTTTTTGTGTTTTTTTTTATCACGCCCACCCCGGACATGATATGGGGTGCGGCCGCGTGTTGGGCGCACCGACACGGCAACTGCCCCAAACGAACATGGTCGACCTCATTGCCGTCCCAAACCAACGAAAGCAGGACAAAACGGACGTCCGTTTGAGGTCGTGCGCTGGAGTTGGCCTAAGCTTTTATTCCCCTCTGTTGACGGACGCTAGTGGCAGCACCACGTTGGCCACGCACAAAACGGCCCCGCTGCATGCACGCCCGCCCGATTGGCCCCGGACGTCCGGCCTTGACAAGCCGTGCCGGCGACGCTGTACTGGCGCACGCCTGCACAGCCCAGAGGAATAAAGGGAAAGGAGGAGTACGAGCAGCCGGCCCCGCCGCGCGCTAGCTTAATTAGCTAGCCCTAGCCGGTGGCGAGGATCGAGGCGGCCGGACGCGCGCGCGGCCGGCAGCGGCAGGACGGACAAGACAAGAGAGATCGCGAGATGCCGGCCGCTGCGTGCATGCACAGCTAGCGCGGCGCCTCCTCGCTTTCATTTATGGCCAGGCCACAGTACCGCGGCTGCCGCACCGCGCCAGGCTCGGTTTCCCCAACGGCATCGGCGACGCACGTACCTAGTACGTGGTACGTACGTGTGCCCCAGTGCGCCATGGCACTGCCGCACTGCACTCTCCCCGCGCGCACGCATACGACGGATAGAGACGTACGTTGGCATGGACGGGTCGGCGTCGAGCTATATATCGAGCGTGTTGTGCAGCGTGCGGGTGGTGGCTGCTGCATGCTTTGCCCATGTGCCGGGCGTAAGTGCTGCCGCATTCGCAAGCCCACCCCGCCATGGCCACGCCGCGCATCTTCAGCCCGAGCACCGGCACGGCGCCGTGTAGCGCGCGGTGCGCACAGGCAGCAGCAGTGGCTACCGCTTGCTGGCCTTCTGTTGCGGGTTTACCCAGCTGCTCCCCCGCCAGTCCGTGACTGTTCCGTTTCAACTCGGCGCACAGTGGCGCGGCCACGTTCCGGGTGCAGTCCGCGCACTGTGCACGCTCGCATTCGCATTCGTTCCTTTTGTTCCTGCACTGCACTCCTAGCGACCTAGCGGCTTTCTGACACTCTACTACTATACCGGTCGCTGTGTGCGTACGTGTTGCACTGCGTGCCGGTGCATGCCGCAGGAGGGAGGAGAGGATCGGAGAAGGGGGCAGAGAGGAGGGGTGGGGTAAATGCGGTGCCTGCGCCATTCTGAAGCACGTTTCATGGTGCGTGTAGGAGCTATCGGCTCTGCGCGCGCGGCATGGTGGTGTTGTTTGGCTCGGTAACTGTAGGGGTATTCCTCGGCTTGGCATTTCTCGAGCTGGTACAACGGGTTGCGACAAATTTATACGGTTGTGCGTGTGCAGTACAAAGCCAAACATTCAGAGATTATCTTTGCAAACGATTATGAGAGTAAGACACTGATAAACAACACCAAGGTCGTTGTAGTATAGTGGTAAGTATTCCCGCCTGTCACGCGGGTGACCCGGGTTCGATCCCCGGCAACGGCGTTTTTTTTTCTGTGACACCATCTTTTTTTTAAGGTAGCCATGAAGAGCATTGATGTAGGTAGATCTATCGATGTACTGTACCATGAGAGGCCACATGAAAGCAAGTCAAGGATACGACCTCCATGTCTTCAACTAGACAGCGCGTAGTACAGGTAGGTTTATTTTTCTGAGGGTAGGTTTATGATACCAGAGCACGATCGGTTCTCTTCCTTCTGCGATTGCTTGGAGGCGCCTTCAGGGATGCACAGGCGTAACCACTAGAGACGCAGCTTCTTCAACACAAAGCGCCGTAGATGAAACATTGATTGACGCTGTAAAAGGCGGATATCAAAACTTCAAAATTATTCCGTGGAGTAACTAGAAAATGCATGAGAGATGGAAATACAGTTATGGTCATGTCCATATATAGCATTTCGAGAATTAACACAGAGAATTTCACTTCCACAGGTCCAGACTTCCAGTGCCACTGAAACTCAATCAACAAACACTCAACGAATAATAATTCGCTTCCGAGTTTACGGTCTGCCTCTTGTGATAAACTACCGGCTCAAGAAACATAGTTGAACATACATACATACTGCCACCGTTGAAACAACATACGGGAAAGTGGAAATAAGGCAAATGCCAGGAATAAAGCACAAACAAACAAAAAAGGGTGGACAAGATCCAGCAATCTTCTTCAATGGGAACCAAGGTTTAAGCAGATCCAAACTCGGCCATCCACTTCTCGTGCCGTTCGATATCAGAGGGCGACACACTCTTCTGGACCTTGACCAAAGCTTCTTCAAAGTCACACATGGCTACCGGGTCCTTTGAGATATCATCCTTTGACATGTTCTTGATCTCATCACGAGTCTTGCCTGCAATCTTTCGCCTCATACCATTCATCGAAGCATCACGACAAACATTTGTCAGGTCATCCCCACTATACCCTTCTGTCCTTCGTGCAACTTCGTCGATGTTAACATCAGTAGCTACCTGTTGATATAAAAGCGGGGAGTTAATAAGCAACATGAAATATTAAACAGTGACTTATCAACAACGTAGATGTATGATTAGTGAACATATCCGTGAATGAAATAAAGCCACAATGACCAAATGACGAAAAGATGAGCAAGAAATGCTTTAGTACATACCTCAACCGTTCTAAGATTTATGCTGATGAGTGACTTTCTGCTTTCAAAACTTGGAAGTGGAATATAGATACGCTTTTCCAGCCTCCGCCTGAGCCAATCAAGATTCAGTGAGTTAAAAATCCATATGTGCCAGAGGAATAGTAACATAAATATAGTTACAGTAGTAGAGCATGTAGCTAGCATGCTGACTGACAAACAAATTGGCAGGAAAAATAAATAACAAAAGCTGTAGTTTCACTGCAGAAAAGAACTGTTTATTGCGGTAGACAATACAAATAGGGAAAACGGCACATTAATCAATGTAGAGGCATGAGAGCAGTTAAAATTCAGAACACCCAGACACCACTCTAGCCTGCAAAGGTAGCGAATAGAAACACAACTCAAGTTACAGATGCTCAAGGCTCTGATCTTACCCCATAAAACGGCGACATGACAAATGTGGCAGGAACTAAACAAAATAATCATTTGCCTTATTTGAAGGAAACTAGTATATTCGTACGTGCGATACACGTTAATATTAAGGGAAAAATTAATTGCAAACTGATATTAGGTAGGATATCAATTAAGAGTTAATTACATGGATAGTGTAGCCGTCGATATTTGGTATGATATTAATTGCATGTTAAACACGTTGAGTGCTTGCCGTTGGAGCAATATAAGTCGTTGGATTAACATGATTTGATGGCCAAGATTTGTTTGGATCTGCCCCTTCGGGTCTTTTTATATTGGTATAGATATAGACTAGCAACAGAGCCCATGCATTGCAACGGGAGAAAAAATACCACATGTGAAACAACATCATATTCAGATTGTACACATTTTTCTAATCAATTGTCATATATAACATGTTAAAATTGGAGCTAGGGTTTAAAAGATATGAATGTTTTCTAAAGCATTTGAATCTATACCTAAACAACATTTAAAAATGGTTAACGGGTAAAAATGATGTCATATTAATATTATACACATTTTTCTAATCAATTTTCATATATGACATGTTAAAATTAGAATTACGGTTTAAAAGTTATGAATATTTTAAAGCATTTAAATCTGTTCCTAAACTAAATTTAAAAATGGTTGACATGTAAAAATAACATCATATTCATATTCTACACATTTTTCTAATCAATTTTCATATATAACATGTTAAAATTGGAGTTACAGTTTAAAATATATGGTTATTAAAAAGAAGATATTTATTCTTAATAGACTGCAGGGTGATTAACGCATATATCAGGGGGGTTTATGTAAAACTGCAAAATAACGATTCGATGTGACTTAAATATGGATCCCGAGTTAACTAGCATAAAAGGCAGGGGATTTTGTGTAAAATGCGAAAAAACGATTCATTCTCACTTAAAGTAGGACCGCAGGTTCAATTCTCAGAAATAGAGGGACTTTTCTGTAAAAATAATGACGACGTACAACCAGAAGCGTTAGCCGCTTTATTATTAGGTAAAGATATATGTACTACACTTCACCTCTGGTGATCTCTAACTACAATAGTAACACAACAAAAGAAATCAATCCGGTCTCTAACTCTAACAGCAACACAACTCTAGAAACCAATCCGGTCTCTAACTCCAATAGCAACACAACTCTAGAAACGAATACGGTCTCTAACTCCAATAGTAACATAAATCAAGAAATCAATCATCTCGTACAAATTCAGATATTATGCCAAGAGTTTTGATACTACCAGTAGCACCTCTAAATTAATAAATGCAAATATGAGTGAAAGAGTTCGCCAACCTGAGTGCTTCATCAATATCCCATGGAAAGTTGGTAGCTGCCAGAACCATAACAATTTTCGGCTGACCATCTTCATTGGTAGAGCTATTGTTAACACCATCTATTTGCACTAGAAGTTCAGACTTTACCCTCCTCGATGATTCATGCTCACCAGAAGCTCTGAATAAATACATAAATTGATAAATCTGGGCACGGTATTTTCTAAATGAAGATAAATAAAATATAAGAACTGGCAGTTTCATATTTTCATTACATTTGCCTGTCAAGCTTAATTAAAAAGAGATATATAAAAAGCACGAGAATGTTCTCTTCTGCGACATGTAACTTATTTACCAGGCAAAACAATTAAGAATGTCTTCAAGTTTAAGGTACAAAGCTGTTGGGAAAATTGTCATTATCTTGGCCGGCATTAATAGAACTTGAACTTGCATGGCGAACAGCAAAATGTATGGTCACATACCCACGAGATGTGCATAGGGAGTCTATTTCATCAATGAAGATTGTACTTGGAGCGTAGGCCCTTGCAAGTTCAAATAAACAACGGACCATGCGCTCACTCTCCCCCCGCCATTTCGAAGCCAATGTTGCAGAAGAAACATTAAAGAATGTTGTTCCACATTCTGTAGCTACTGCCTTAGCTAAAAGGGTCTTCCCGGTACCTGGTGGGCCAAACATAAGAACCCCTTTCCAAGGTCGACGAATACCCTGAACAGAAATAGAACCCGAAGGAGTATGATGAGGGTGCATATAACTTTAGACTGAATGGAACAGGGCACAGAAAAAGAGAAAACATACGACATTAATATCATGAGTAACTAATTTTAGAAACTCAAATTGCGGTTAGCGTGATTGGGTATACATAATATTAAATGACATATTATAAACCAGCCATATTAAAGAAAAATTAAAAAGTGTGGATGTCCAGATGACTCATGTGCACCATACTACCAAGGAAAGGCAGCAACTTTGTCCATGGTCATGATGTTAGATAGCAACAAGAATGAATGAACAGATAAAATAACAGACACTTCATTGAATAGCATAGTTCGAAATTCCAAATCATTACCTGAAAATATTCAGGCATCCAGAGAGGAAGCACAACTGCTTCCTCAAGGAGTCTTTTGGCCTCACTAAGTCCTGCAACATCATCCCATCTCACTCCTGGGGTAGAGTCTAGAACATCTCTTTCAAGCATGGCAGCTAAGTCCCCATCCGGTCCTTCATACTGTGCCTTCTTGGACTTACCTTCTTCAGCATCGCTGCTCTGAAAGGAAATGATAAGAGAAAATAGAAAAATTTAGAAACGCAATTTGCATATAGCAGTACTCTGTAGTTCCATATCATCAAGTTGATCAAAAAGCTAAACCCAACAAGAGGCAGGCACAAAAAAAAAACATGTATATATGCGGATTTCAGTTCCCTAATTTAGAAGGTAACAATAGATGCTCTCCTATTTCAGTATGTGATTGCTTTTGAGATGCTTGGTGATTTCAACATCATTCTTGTTGTGTGCGCCATCATACTTCGCGCCTATGGAATATTGCACAACGAGGAGCTAGAAATAGATGATGATAGAGTATTCCTTCAGTATAGAGTTAAAAAAAAGTGTCTTCAATAACTATAAAAAGGTATGTTTCTCGGTATGACAAACTCAATGATTTTAGGAACAAACTGAGAATCCAAATCGACATATTTAAGGTTATCTTCTAAAAAAAGGCTAAGGTTAACTAAATGGCACCATGTGATTGACTTCAGTAGTATCTTGCAGAAAATTGTTAACTCCACTTTGCATACACCAACGTATGTAGGAAATAACAGATGTAGCCACATTTTGAAACCATACAATACAAAAACTAATATATAAGAAGTATGTATCCTGGATGATATTCAAAAGCTCCCTTTTCTTCTTCTTTTGGCACTAGGCAGACAGGCAGGTGAACATTGCCAGCACAAAAAGAAGCACTAAAAGTCTAATTCTCAAACATATGTCAAACATATATTTTTCTCACTCACGGGTGCAGACAGAGGTAACTAACAACATCAACAAAATATATTTGATCAAATAAATATTTCAGAGTGTAACGAATATTTGCTTGATGGAAATTACCGCTGAATCAGCCTTGCTTGAACTTGATTTTCCTTTCCTCCCGCCAGTGCTTGAAGCAGTTGATGATCTTACCGCAGAGCTTGCTTTACTTCCGCTGGGTTTTGCACCACGGCTAGGTGTTCCAGTCTTTGATGGACCCCGGGCCCAAGCTCCATCTTGGGAGGATTTTCTTGCACCAGATTGGCCTCTTGCTGACCTTCGGTTTGGTGTATTTGTATCTCTTGGAGGTGCCCACACATCAGGGTCGTCAAAGGTTGATGGCGATGATGTTGGATACTCGTCCAATGGTTGGAACAGAAATGATTTATTATTAGAGCGAATAGGAGGCGACGAGGACCGCATTGTCCCAGGGGCTTCTTTAAATGACTTCAATTGGGCATCGAGCTGCCTCACAATCTCTACCTCTTCACTTATAGCTTTCTTACAGTTCATCCATTTTGTGCGGATAAAGGTGTCATCTAAATTAGCTAGATGCCTGCATAAATATTCACAATCAACTATCACATCATGAAGGACAACAAATTAAAAACATCTGTTAAGCTTTTACTCCTAAGTACTAAAGATAACGAAGCAACGGGGAAATGCATTATCCACGTTTTAAATATCAACAATATTCACCACATCGTACCTTCAAATCTGTAATGGATTAACATATCAACAAGAGCAGGGAATCCGCAAAAGGCTGATCCTGGCGTGAATGCAATGTTCCAGTGAAAACACACGGCTACTGTTTTGAAAGTTTCAAGATGAAATGAAGCATTGACGTCCATTAGGTGCAAAGTTCAGTATCACTTCTACAACAACCAAGGTGCCTCGTGACTTTAAATCCAGGCAGACTTTACATGCATGACCTGATATTTTGAAGCACCCAAATCATGAACATGAGTTACTGGGACGCTTTTTGACGGCAGATCAGCGCAAATAGACGATTGTTTTCTCGACCCTAAATAACGATAAGCGTAACAACATACTACCAACCGCAAGACTTGTCGCTCAGAGCAAAATGACTAGAGCCCACTATACCGGAACAATCAGACGGATCCTCACGGGCCAAATCCGAGGGCCGTGAGGTCGAATCCACAGATCCTCACGGGTACCACGTCGCCAATTACACAGCGCCTAACCGCCAGCGAATCCGCGGGAGAGGGGGGGAGCTCACTTGTTGATCTGCGCGATGGCGCCGTCGAAGAAGATGATGGAGGTGTCGTAGAGGCCCTCGAGCGCGTAGTCGCGCGCGTGCTTGAGGTGGTCCTGCAGCCCGGCTAGGGGGTTCGCCATTTCCGCCGCCCCCGCCGAGATACGGGGCTACAGATTCGCCAGAGCACGCGCGGGGTAGGAAGAGGCGCGCGGGGGGGTGGATTGAGAAGAAGAAGAGAGCTACATGTATCGTCTGATTCGAATTTGGGGATTCAGACGAGAGGGAGAGGGCTGCGATGGCTGTCTGTTGGCGTCCGAGACCTGGCCTGGGTGGGAGG
This sequence comes from Thinopyrum elongatum, assembly GCA_011799875.1. NCBI lineage: Eukaryota > Viridiplantae > Streptophyta > Magnoliopsida > Poales > Poaceae > Thinopyrum > Thinopyrum elongatum. The sequence continues at coordinate 376,815,032 of CM022299.1, read as the reverse complement.
ATGGAGACTCGCTCGCTCAGCTTGCCGACGCGTCTGTGGCCCACTGTCAGCGAGGTACTAATCGGCTGCAGTTCTATCTTTCTTTCTCTTTTGACGGGAATCGCCTCCAGTTCTCAAAACAAAACAGTACTCCGTCCGTTCCGTCGTTTTTTTTTTGAGAGAATATCAGCGTGTCCATTAGATGGTAAACAAAATACAGGAAGCACACACGCCAACACTCGCACGAAACATCGAGCACTGCCGAGAGAACGAAACAATAGCAGAGACAACCCTGGAAAAAAGATAATACAAGAAAAGCCCCTCCAGGGCCCTGCAAACGCCAGCTCCACCGCTCGCCGCGACCGCCCGCCGACTCCCCGCCAACGCAGAGAGCAGCGAATCTTCGGCAAGCCCAAGCATCGACGAAGCTCCTCGCATACCAGCTACTTTATGGCGTTCACCTGAGGCCCGCCGAATCCAGCTGAGCAAATTGGAGATAGGGATCACCGGTGGAGCCACGCTCCACAACTTCGCCTAGCAGGACGCCGCCGTCTCCCGTCGCGGCTGACGCAGAGAAAAAGGCGACGCCGCCATACCTCGAACCACAAGCCCGCAGTCGAGCCAGCGCATTCCAGACCACGTCGGCAGAGCACGACTCCTGCAAAAGCTCCAGAGCTCCACAGCGTCGCCGGAGCACGCGGCACTGTGACGACGAAGCCCAAGCACAAAATCCACATCGAGGCCACCACCGCCGCTGCGCCGGCCTTGATAGGGCATCCTGCAATCTGAACCGCCGACGATACCCACGAACCAAGTCGCCGGAACCCGATCCAGAGCAAAAGAAATCGGCGCCACCGCCTGCACCGAAACAGTGGCACGGCAAGGACGGCAGGAAACTACAGCCGGAATCCCAGCAGCGCCGACACAAGGAGGAGCGCCGAGAGGAGGAAGAAACTCCAGCAGAAAAAGCAAAGACGCCGCTGCCGCCTCCTCCGAAACGCCGGCGCCACACACACCTAGCTCATACCTCTGTACACGCCGGGATCAAAGATCCGGGGTTCCCCCGCCCTCCCGCCGCCGAAGCGGCCGCCGGAGAGGGGAGGAACCCGCGGCCTCGCCGGCGAGCGCGGGCTGCAAACGGGTCGCCTCCCTTTTCGCCCTCGGACACTGTAGCGGGGGAAAGGGGAACGAAGACTCTTCCGTTCCGTCGTTTTAGAGATTTCAAATGAACCATCATATATGAATGTAAATAGACATAGTTTAGAGTGTAGATTCACTCATTTTGCTTCGTAGGTAGTCACTTATTGAAATCTCTAGAAAGACAAATATTTAGAAACGGAGGAAGTAGTTTATAATCATATTAACAAGGGAGAAAAAATGTGAACGTGTTCCTTGCTGGAACCAACCGATCAAAGTTTAAAGTTCAAGTCCTAGATTTGGTACGAGGGATGAGTGTGTGTTTCTATATGCATCTACCACTTAATAGGGAAGGAGTGTCATGATCTTTCGATGAGATGGTGGTGGAACCGACTTTGACGATTCGACTACAAGCATGCATGGCGTTGCGCCTTAGCAATCACTAAATCAATCTTCTGGAGATTTTTTGACGATGTCAAAAGCACGATCAGTTTGACCATAAAGGTCTATTCCTGCAAATAATAAAAGAACGAGCAAAAATATGATAAAGACAATCTGAATATTACGAATATAGATGATGTACTAGCAAAAGGGCATGTGCGTTGCAATAGGGTAAAAAAAAAGACTTTACCACCACAATTAAATGCATTAGCCCATTAAAAAAGGAATTTATACATTAGCAACCACAACACAAGAAGTAAATAATTTGCTACAACCTATAAGAAGCAACATTATATATGTTATATTATATGTGCAAATGTACAAACAATCGGCAAGCACCAAAATGTAAAAACAAATCCACTCGAATGTTCATTATGGTAATCATATTTTTAGTGCTTCCGCGGCGTCAGTCTGGTTTTGTCCTTAGTTCCTTGTCATAGTCAAAGTTGCGCTGTCTGGTCGCAGGTGACTGGGTTTGGCACGGATCTTCATATATCTTCACTCGGCCTCTGTTGTGTGGGTGAGTCGACTATCACACCTACGGCAAAGTCGAAGTCGTTTGGTCAGGGTTTTAGGGATGATGATGATGCCTCTAAAAGATCGGTAGGACCTACATCAATAGAAGTAAGACCAATAATCATATCTTTATTAAGCAAATTTTTAATGTAATGTTGTTTGGTGAACTCAGAACAATTAAATTCATGAGGTTAATCACCAAACTTAACTTCAACTTTCTGTTTAACACAATCAATTTCAACATTAACGATATTTAAGGAGGGTCTACCAAATATAATTGAACAAAAATTATGTTGTTTAGATCCAAGCACTAAGAAATCAGTAGGATATTTGATCTTATCACACAAGACTTTAACATCTCCTACAATCCCAAGAGGTGAGATGATATACTATTTGCAAGATTAATAGTAACATTAATTTCTTCTATCTCAACAATTGAAATATCAAGCATGACTTCTTGATAGCGAGAAAAAAATATCACTTATACTATCATATAAATCATGATAACAATGATCTCCGATCTTGACAGAAATAATAGGCTTGCCAACTACTCTTTTATTTTTATCCTTCTTATCATGTTCATTTCTAATAGGTTTAGACATTCTAGCAGCAGCATCACGGAAATAAATAATATGCCAGTCGATATTTTCAACCAAATAATATGCGGAATAAGAATAGAGCATTTCTTTATCGCGAAGAGAAAGCCTAGCATAAAAGTTTTGAACAATAATATCACTCCAGAGCAGATGATTGGGGCATTTGAGCATTAAGCTTTTAAGACTCCCCCAAGTTTGAGCGATATTTTCTCCTGCACGAAGCCAAAATTATAAATATAATTCCGATCATGGTGAACCAGGTGGATATGATAAAATTTATTGTGGAATTCCAGCTTCAATCAGTTACAGTCCCATTAGTGTGAATCATCCAATATCCTATACCATGCCAATGTTTTTTCCTCCAAAGATAAAGGGAATAAGTTCCTTTTGACTCCGTCCCTCAATAATCATGCAAGCTTAAATAATCCACATAGTTCATCTATAAGAAGTAAGTACATATCAGGATGAACTGTTCCATCTCCTAGATAGCGGTCTTGTGGTGGAGTATTAGTTGTAGATGAAGTTGGATAATGGTCTACATATCACAAATGTAATGCTTATATGACATTATACCATGAATGATCATAGTCATAAATATAAATATTGCAATTTAATTGTTGTCCTAGTGTAGTTTGTTCACCACACCCCACTAATATGTTTGGAGAGATGCCACTAGTGAACCTATGGCCCCGGGGGTCTATTTTGCTTTACTGAAAACCTCATCAAAAATAATTTCCCTTGTTGTATAGTTTCTTTTGTTTTATCTATCTATTAATTCCGACCATACCGTGCAATTTAATCTTGTAACTAGCAAGACAAGACGTTTGGCAACCTTCTTGGCGTGTTGGGACAAGTTTGTCTTCTATTTTGTGTGCAGGTATGTAGGATCGAAAGTATCTCTAGAGGGGGTGTGATTAGACTACTTGACCAAATAAAAACTTACCTTTTTCCCATTTTCAGTTGTGGGCAAGTTTGAGCAATTCTACCAAGTAAAATACACCCTACACATGCAATTCTAAGAGTTGTGCAGCGGAAAGTAATGTGACGCCCCCGACTTAATCATGCACTAATCATACACGCAAATAAGCATGATCAAGGTCAGAGACTCACGGAAAGATATCACAACACAACTCTAGACACAAATTCAAACATAAAGCTTTATATTACAAGCCAGGGCCACAAAGGCTCGAATACATAAGTCAACGGAAGCAACAATATCTGAGTACAGACATAAATAACAAGTCTGCCTTAAGAAGGCTAGAGAAACAAGGATACATGGATCGAAAAGGCGCAGGCTTCCTGCCTGGGAGCCTCCTAACTACTCCGGGTCGTCGGTGGTCTCCACGTAGTAGTAGGCTCCATCGGGGTAGTAGTAGTCGTCAGTGGGATCAGATGGCTCCTAGACTTCGTCATCTGATCGCAACAATCGGGTAGAGGGGAAAAGGGGTAGCAAAGCAACCGAGAGTACTCATCCAAAGTACTCGCAAGACTTACATCAGATCCATACTAAGTATGCATCAGTATCAAAGGGAAGAGGTTGTATCTGTGGACTATACTGCGGAATGCCAGAATAGAAGGGAAGGCCTAGCCTATCGAAGACTAGCATCTTGCAGCATTAAAAGAGTGTAGATTAGTAACATAAGTAATAAGTATGTAGTAGAAATGCCCAGAGATCCTTCCTCGACTCCCTGCAAGAAAGCGATCCCGGAGCCATCATATCCATTTAGTGTCTCCAGTATCAAGTTCTAGTTGTAATAGATCGGGATACAACTCCGAGCGTCCGTTACCGTGGACACGACTATTCGAATAGATATACTTCCCTGGAGGGGTGCACCAACTTACTGAACACGCTTGATTAACTCCGGCTGGACACACTTTTTGGGGTCATGCCCAACCTCGGCTGATCAACACGCCGTAGTCCTGCCTAGGTTCTCCAGAGAGGTCACACGCCAGTCTATATCCTAAATGTGAAGGGGTCATGGACCAATCGTCCTTTGCAATCCCGCGCGTTGCGAGGACGGCCGGGATAAAGTCCTGGCTACCTCTTTATACAAAGCAGGTGCTTACATGGACCACCCGGGCGCGTGCCACTCAACTGTGACATCTGTAGAGCTTTCAGAAGAATTGTACGACGCCGAGTGCCCATACTTATTCTCGCGTGGTGGTTAGTGTGCAAAGGCCAGAGGCCTACTCAGATCAAATATCCAAACCCGTTAGTGTCTTGGGAGCGCGCGCAGACAATCAGTGATCCTGTCGCCCCGTCTCGGGGACTTACGGCAAGGGTCAGGCCCATCCCTCTCTATGGCGGTCTGCCTGCCCAGCCATGCCTCGTAATTATCTCGCGGGTACCCTCCAGGTCAACCCGACTTCAGTAACTTTCGCGGGTACCCCTCAGGACCGACCCGACATCACAAGGGACTGAGGTAAAGTCAAGGTATCCATGTGTCCATAACATCAAGGGGAAATCTGAGGAATCACCCTCGATGGATTCCCACTCAATGTAACCGTCAAGGTGAACTTGGAGGAATCACCCTCAATAGGTTAACACTTGAGGGGCTACACGACAGAGGCATCATCGGAGGTGGTGAAAGAGGAACCACCCTCGGTAACCCACAACCGACTAGCTACACTACAGAGATATCATCAGGAGTGGTAGGAGGTATCACCCCCGGCACTCAATAGTAGGGGTGAAACCGGATCGGATTCGGACGGATAATCCTTATACCATATCCTATTTCATATTTATTTTCGAATTCGGAAGCGGAACGGATGTGGATTCAAATACCAGATTATGCAAATTCGAATAGCGGATTATGCGGATTCGGACACGGTACGGTAACGGAACGGCGTCGGATCGGAAACGTTCATTTACCATATTCATATACGAGGAAAATATAAATGCTTCAAACTAAAAGTAAACATAAACAATGAGCAAATTTTAATACTTATACATGTTAAGAACACATAAAGCACTAGATGGTATTAAAATAAGCCAAATAAATCACTAATAAACATATGTCTCGTCTCATAAGTAAAGATAACATTCATGTATTGCTATTTAATACTTACAAATTCACCCATAAATCGGATTCGAAAATTAAAAGGTCGGATTATCCGGCAAGAAAAAACGGATTATCCTAATGCATCGTATATTAGCAATACCATATCCTATCAATCGGACTTGGATTCGGATCAGATTGTTGTCGGATGTGAAAAATCTCTTACCGTATCCTATAAAAATGGATTCGGAAACGGTTTCGGACGGAAATTATTCTTACCACTTTCACCCTGACCTGATAGTAACTCTGCAGAGTCATACAACTAAGGGGGGTTGTGCGGTGATGTGTCGGTCTCTGCACATTGATCACGTTGATCGAGTCACCCGTAACAAAGCGGGGCAACAAGGACAAGGATGAGGGGTCACTGATGGATCACTAACCAACCTATAATAAGCATATAGGATATCAGGTAAAGTAACAATAGCAGGTTACAAAGGCAGGCTATGCATCAGAATAGGAACTATCGAACAACAATAGCAAAATCTAATGCAACCATGAGAGAGAAAGAATAGGCGATATGGGAATGATCAAGGGGTTTTTGCTTGCCTGGAAGATCCGCGGCAAGTGGTTGGATGTCTGTAGCGTAGTCGTACTCGGTGGCGTCAGCGTCGGTCTCGGGTTCTATCGGAGAGAAGAGGGGGAAGAAATAGTAAATATAAAGCACACTGATGCAGCACGATGCATGACATGCTAGTATGCAATGCTAGGGGTGTCCCAATGCAGTGCTACGCATTACAGACGGAGCGGGGAAATATCTATGAATATTTTTCCGGCTTTAGGCAGTTATCGGACAGACGATCCGGAGGGGAAGGTTCCATGTTTGCTATGTTGGAGGCATGTGACAGGTATGTGGAGGGCATAAACGGGTTCGTCTTATTTTTCTGATCATTTTTCATACATAAATTATTTTCATCCGAGTTATGGATTATTTTATATGAATTTTCAAAGTTTTAAAAAATTTCTAGAATTTCCTGGAATTGTTATAATTCGAATTAAAAACAGAACATACTTTTTACACCTAGTTGCAGCTAGCCACAGTGGCTTACAGGTGGGACCAGAAGGCTGGGTTGACCCAGTCAACTAGTCCAGTCAGCAGTTGACCAGTTGACTGGTCAACAAGGTCAGTTTGGGACCCACATGTCATTGACTTACTCAATCCAGTCAACTAATTGACTGGTCAAATGGGTCAACAAAGCACGTGGGACCTGCTTGTCAGTGTCACATGCTTTATCAGAGTCTTTTAACTGATTTTAGCTAAGTCAATTAGAGGTTGGGTCCCACATGGCAGTGGCTAACGGTGGTGGGGGTTAGCACTAATAGTGTTAGGCCCTTAATTAAGGTCGGCCGGGGCCCACGCGGCATAGAGCCAGCCGACCACCAGTGCGGCTGGGCACGCACGATAGTGCAGGCCACCGGCGGCCACGGCAGGCACGCACGGCACGTGGGGAAGCAATGGGGCGTGGGAGGGCAAGTAGCGGGCGCGGCCATGGGTGCGCAGGGTGGTGCTGGGGTGAGGCGAGCGCGGCCAGGGGAGGCGTCGACCGCGGAAGGTAGCTGCGGTCGCGGCCGGGCGCGAGGCGACTGCGGAGCGGGGCCGGCGAGCGGATGCGGGACGCGGTTGACGGCGGGCGCGGCGTGGGCGCAGGCAGGGGAGCCCATGGGCGGGTTGAGCGCGGTGAGCATGGGCACGGTGACAACAGGCGAGGGCGCGTGGGATCGGAGCACTGTCCATGGCGGCGGCGTCGTGTGCGGGCGACTACGACGATGGCTCGAGGTTGAGGAAGGGGAGGTCGGAGGAGGAGCTCACGGGGGGGAGGGGCTCGCGGACATCTCAGTGAAGCCGGAGGGGCTCGGGGTGGAGCGCATCGACAGCAATGGGGGGCGGCGTCCGAGGTAGATGAACGAGTCGATGGTGACCACTCGGTGTAGTCTAGCTTGAATCAGTCGTCGTAGGGGACGTGGTCGACGACGGCGCACCCCTAGGACACCACCTTATGGCTCGGGGAGGCTCCAATCCACGTGGATGATGAGGCGGCGGAGACGAGTGCGCTCGGGGGTGGAAGAAACAGCCGAGGGAGCGAGCAAGAGAAGAAAATATCGCGTCTAGGGTTCGAGGGGGCTTGGGGACGGCCTTTTAGGTCGTCGAGGCGTCGCTCGATGGCTGGCACGTGGCCATCGGCGCCATGGACGCTCGCCCTTCGTCCAGGGGGGTTTCTGTGAGCAGAGGAAGAAGGAGCTGGGGAGGTGGGCTGGGCCTGCGCACTGTGCACTCATGGCCCAAGTGCACAGTGGGCTGCCCTGTTTTTCTTTTTATTTTATTTTCCTTTCTGTTTTCTTTTATTACTTCTGTTTTGTATTTATTTTAAATAACAATTGATTTTTATCAAATATGGAACTTGGCCCATTATTAGTAATGCAATTTTATGCACTGCCACAAAATTTTTGGGAGATATTTACAATAGTTTGGATTTTTCATAAATGGGGAAAAACATTTAATAATTCTGATTTGAGACTGATTAATTGCTAGAGCCCAAATGAGCAAACAAGTGATGTTGTTTTCCTCAACCATAATTTGTTTTGGAATATTTGCTAAATAGTGAACTTTTTTGCAACCATATTTGTGAATTTAAATTCTCACTTTAAAATTGAATTTTGAATTTGCTTTGATTTTTATCAAGGGCAATTTGGCTTAGTCAAACTTGATGACATGTCACCATTAGTGGGAGATTACTGTAGCATGATTCTCGGGGTGTTACAAATCTCCTCCACTACAAGAAATCTCGTCCCAAGATTTAAGAGTGGAGTAAGGGGGAAAGTTCTGGTTACGAAATTCTAACGGATCTTTGATGACCCACAAGTATAGGGGATCTATCATAGTCCTTTCTATAAGTAAGGGTGTTGAACCCAACGAGCCCAACGAGGAGCAGAAGGAAATGGCAAGCGGTTTTCAGCAAGGTGTTTTCTGCAAGCACTGAAATTATCGGTAACAGATAGTTTTGTGATAAGATAATTCATAATGGGTAACAAGTGTAACAAAGGTGCAGCAAGGTGGCCCAATCCTTTTTGTAGCAAAGGATAAGCCTGGACGAACTCTTATATAAAGCAAAGCGCTCCCGAGGACACATGGGAATTGTTGTCAAGTTAGTTTTCATCATGCTCATATGATTCGCGTTCGTTACTTTGATAATTTGATATGTGGGTGGACCGTTGCTTGGGTGATGTCCTTACTTGGACAAGCCTCCCACTTATTATTAACCCCTCTCGCAAGCATCCGCAACTACCAAAGAAGAATTAAGATAAATCTAACCATAGCATGAAACATGTGGATCCAAATCAGCCCCTTACGAAGCAACGCATAAACTAGGGTTTAAGCTTCTGTCACTCTAGCAACCCATCATCTACTTATTACTTCGCAATGCCTTCCCCTAGGCCCAAATAATGGTGAAGTGTCATGTAGTCGACGTTCACATAACACCACTAGAGGAAAGACAACATACATCTCATCAAAATATCGAACGAATACCAAATTCACACGATTACTTATAACAAGACTTCTCCCATGTCGCCAGGAACAAATGTAACTACTCACAAAGCATATTCATGTTCAAGATCAGAGGGGTATTGAATATCGTTAAGGATCTGAACATATGATCTTCCACCAAATAAACCAACTAGCATCAACTACAAGGAGTAATCAACACTACTAGCAACCCACAGGTACCAATCTGAGGTTTTGGGAGAAAGATTGAATATAAGAGATGAACTAGGGTTTGAGAGGAGATGGTGCTGGTGAAGATGTTGATGAAGATTGACCCCCTCTCAATGAGAGGATCGTTGGTGATGACAATGACTTCGATTTCCCCCTCCGGGAGGGAAGTTTCTCCGGCGGAATAGCTCCGCCGGAGCCCTAGATTGCTTCTGCCCAGGTTTCGCCTCGAGACGGCGGTGCTTCGTCCCAAAAGCTTCCTTCTGATTTTTTTCAGGTAAACACCCTTCATATAGAAGAGGATGGACACCGGAGACCTGCCAGGAGACCCACAAGCCCTAGGGGCGCGCCCAGGGGGTAGGGTGCGCCCCCAGGCTTGTGGCCGCCTGGTGGGTCCCCTCTGGTATTTTCTTCGCCCAATAATTCTTATATATTCCAAAATAATTCTTCATAAATTTTTAGGACTTTTGAAGTTGTGCAGAATAGGTCTCTTAGATTTACCCCTTTCCGGTCCAGAATTCCAGTTGTCGGCATTCTCCCTCTTTATGTAAACCTTGTAAAATAAGTGATAAAAGGCATAAGTATTGTCCCATAATGTGTAATAACAGCCCATAATGCAATAAATATCAACATAAAAGCATGATGCAAATGGATGTATCAACTCCCCCAAGCTTAGACCTTGCTTGTCCTCAAGCGGAAAACGAAATCGATAATCATTTCCACATGTTTAGAGATAGAGGTGTCGATAAAATAAAATATGGACATGAGGGCATCATGATCATCTTTAGAGCAGCAACATATATTGTCATATAATTTCTTATGCTAAAGTAACAATTCATTCACAAGGTAAAGTATGAAACAGGAACTTTATTGAAAACCAACAAACTATGATCTTGGTCATTGAAACAATTGCAATTTATCATAACATCAGAAAGAGTCAATGTAAGAGCTTTCATATAACAAGTTTCACATACTCAACCATCTTTTAGTCTTTCATAATTGCTAACACTCACGCGACACTTATGAGATCAAAGTTTCAATCAGACACAGAGAAAGATGGGGGTTTATAACTTCGCCTCCCAACCTTTTACCTCAAGGGTAACGTAAAAAATAATAGTTTATGAATATCTACATTCGAGTGGATATATATCTGGATCTTCCCCCAACATATAGTGCTTGCCAAAAAGAAAAAGTATAAAAAGAAGAGGTGATGATCACCATGACTCTTGTATAAGGGTAGGAAGTAAATAAAAGATAGGCCCTTCGCAGAGGGAAGCAGAGGTTGTCATGCGCTTTTATGGTTGGATGCACAAAATCTTAATGCAAAAGAACGTCACTTTATATTGCCGCTTGTGATAAAGAACTTTATTATGCAGCCCGTTGCTTTTATTTCTTCCATATCATAAGTTTGTATAAAGCTTATTTTTCTCACACTAAAAGATCATACATAGTTAGAGAGCAATTTTTATTGCTTGCACCGATGACAACTTACTTGAAGGATCTTACTCAATCCATAGGTAGGTATGGTGGACTCTCATGGCAAAACTGGGTTGAGGGATTTTGGATGCACAAGTAGTATCTCTACTTGGTGCAAAAGATTTGGCTAGCATCAGATGAGAAGCAAGCTCAACATGTTGGAGGATCCATGACAGTATAACTTCTATTCGGATATAAAGAAACATAACCCATTATGTTGTCTTCCTTGTCCAACATCAACCTTTTAGCATATAATATTTTAATGAGTGCTCACAATCACAAAAGATGTCCAAGATAGTGTATTTATATGCGAGACCTCTCTTTCTTTATTACTTCCTATTAATTGCAACAATGACCAAAACTATGTTTGTCAACTCCCAACAAATTTCACGCGACATACTTCTTATATGTGAAGTCATCACTCCCCATAAGATCATTATATAATATTTTTATTTCTTTTATTCTTTATTTATTTTACTCAAGATCATAGCAAGAAAGCAAAGCCCTGAACTCGAAACTAATCTTTATTATATAACTCTCGGACTCGATTACATAGAGGGAACACAAAGCAAAACTCAAAGCTAGATCATACTAAAACTTTATTCTACTAAACCAAGATATAACCAAAAGGATCGAACTAAGAAAAACGATAAAGGTAAAGGTGTGATGGTGATACGATACCGGGGCACCTCCCCCAAGCTTGGCACTAGCCAAGGCCCTTACCCATGTACTTAGGTCTCTTTCTTCGGAGGTGGTGATGATGGAGTTGATGTATTCTTCTTTTCCAGCTTGCGTCTGAAACTAAAATTTTCCTCCCTTAGATCATCATTCTCGAGCTCGAGTCTTAATATCTTTTTGCATAACACCGCCTTGCTATCCTGCAGAAAATGTGGTGGGATAGATTGGACCTTAGGAAAGCTTGACTTCTTGAATTCCACATGCATATCGCCAGGTTGAGGTAGTGGATCTTCATCTTCGTCGGAGCTATCGTTCCTTGTTCTCTCCATGTCGAAGTCTTCCTCCTCCTCCGTAGTCCAGTCGTAATGCTCCACCTCTACATAGACCTTTGGGTTTGTGATGTAATCAGCGACATAGCTCTCTCCCTCCGAATCTTGAGACAACATGTTTTCAGATCTGCCAGGGAAAACAGCACAAAACAAGAACAGAGGATATTGCCGTGATACGGTGGTCAAAACCTTCAGGAGATTATATAATGAATTTTTACCAACCAAAGGAGTGTAGTACAAGAAAACGGAGTCTGGAGGGCACACAAGGTGGCCACAAGCCTGCGAGGCGCGCCCAGGGGGGTAGGGCGCGCCCCCAAGGCTTGTCGCCTCCTCGTGCACTTTTCGGACTACTTTTTATTTTCCTAATTTTTTAAATATTCCAAAATGGAGTAAAATTGGTTTTGGAAAAGTTTTGGAGTTGGTTTACTTACCGTATCACATACCTATTCCTTTTCGGAGTCCGGAGCGTTCTGGTAGATATCCCTTATGTACTCCTCCGGTGTTATGGTATTAATAATATTGGTTTCAACATTTATGGGAGTACCTGAGATATAATGTTTGATTCTTTGCCCGTTTACCACCTTCGGGTTATTGCCTTCGGCGTTGTTGATCTTGATGGCACCAGAACGATACACTTCCTCGATAATGTAAGGCCCTTCCCATTTAGAGAGAAGCTTTCCTGCAAAAAATCTTAAACGAGAATTGTATAGCAAGACATGGTCACCTACATTAAATTCACACTTTTGTATCCTTTTATCATGCCATCTTTTAACTTTCTCTTTAAACAATTTGGCATTCTCATAGGCTTGGGTTCTCCATTCATCAAGTGAGCTAATGTCAAATAACCTCTTCTCACCGGCAAGTTTGAAATCATAGTTGAGCTCTTTAATTGCCCAATAAGCTTTATGTTCTAGTTCAAGAGGTAAGTGACATGCCTTTCCATAAACCATTTTATATGGAGACATACCCATAGGGTTTTTATAAGTAGTTCTATAAGCCCATAGTGCATCATCAAGTTTCTTAGACCAATTCTTTCTAGATCTATTAACAGTCTTTTGCGAAATCAACTTTATTTCTCGGTTACTCAATTCTACTTGACCACTAGACTGAGGGTGATATGGAGATGTGATTCTATGGTTAACATCATACTTAGCAAGAAATTTACGGAAAGCACCATGAATAAAGTGTGAACCATCACCAGTCATTAAATATCTAGGGACTCCAAACCTCGGGAAAATAACTTCTTTAAGCATTTTAATGGAGGTGTTATGATCAGCACTACTAGTTGGAATAGCTTCTACCCCCTTAGTAACATAATCAACAGCAACCAAAATATGTGTATACCCATTAGAGGAAGGAAAAGGTCCCATATAATCAAATCCCCAAACATCAAATGGTTCAATAACAAGTGAATAATTCATAGGCATTTCCTGACGTCTACTAATATTACCAATTCTTTGACATTCATCACAAGACATGACAAACTTACGAGCATCCCTAAAAAGAGTAGGCTAATAAAAACCAGATTGTAATACCTTGTGTGCAGTTCTATCACCAGCATGGTGTCCTCCGTAGGCCTCGGAGTGACACTTGCGTAGGATCTGTTCCTATTCATGCTCAGGTACACAACGTCTAATAACACCATCTACTCCTTCTTTATAAAGGTGTGGGGCATCCCAAAAGTAATGTCTTAAATCATAGAAAACTTTTTATTTTGTTTGTATGTGAAACTAGGTGGTATAAATTTAGCAACAATATAATTGGCATAATCAGCATACCAAGGAGTACTACGAGAAGCATTTGTGATAGCTAATTATTCATCAGGAAAGCTATAATCAATAGGTAGTGGGTCATCAAGAATATTTTCCAACCTGGACAAGTTGTCTGCTACGGGGTTCTCAGCTCCCTTTCTATCAATAATATGTAAATCAAATTCTTGCAGCAAGAGAACCCATCTGATAAGCCTAGGTTTAGCATCTTTCTTTTCCATAAGATATTTAATAGCAGCATGATCGGTGTGAACAGTTACTTTGGAATCAACAATATAAGATCTGAACTTGTCACAAGCAAATACAACTGCTAAAAATTCTTTTTCAGTGGTAGCATAATTTCTTTGAACATTGTCTAGAGTTTTACTAGCATAATGGATAACATTCAATTTCTTATCAACTATTTGTCCTAGAACAGCACCAACAGCATAATCACTAGCGTCACACATAATTTCAAAGGGTAGGTTCCAATCAGGTGGTTGAACAATAGGTGCAAAAATTAAGGCTTTCTTAAGTATTTCAAATGCTTCTACACAATCATCATAAAAAACAAATGGAACATCCTTTTGCAAGAGATTAGTAAGAGGCCTAGAAAGTTTAGAGAAGTCTTTAATAAATCTCCTATAGAAACCAGCATGACCAAGGAATCTTCTTATACCTTTGATATCTTTAGGACAAGACATTTTTTCAATAGCATCAACTTTAGCTTTATCAACTTCAATACCTCTTTCGGAGATTTTATGCCCCAAGACAATACCTTCATTAACCATAAAGTGGCACTTCTCACAATTCAATACAAGATTAGTTTCTTCACATCTCTGCAAAACTCGATCAAGGTTGCTTAAGCAATCATCAAAAGAAGTTCCGTAAACGGAGAAATCATCCGTGAAAACCTCGACAATCTTTTCACAAAAGTCAGAGAATATAGCAGTCATACATCTTTGAAAGGTAGCAGGTGCATTGCATAAATCAAAAGGCGTACGTCTATAAGCAAAGGTACCGAAAGGGCAAGTAAAAGTAGTTTTTTCTTGATCCTCTTGTGACACAGGTATTTGGGAAAAACCAGAATAACCATCTAGGAAGCAGAAGTGTGTATGTTTTGATAGTCTTTCTAGCATTTGATCAATAAAAGGTAGAGGATAATGATCTTTCCTAGTAGTTTTGTTTAATTTTCTAAAATCAATTACCATTCTATAACCTGTGACAATTCTTTGTGGAATCAACTGATTTTTATCATTAGGAACAACGGCAATACCTCCCTTCTTAGGGACACAATGAACATGACTTACCCATCTACTATCAGCAATAGGATAGATTATACCTGCTTCCAGAAGCTTTAGTATTTCATTTCTTACCACTTCTTTCATCTTAGGATTCAACCATCGCTGATGATCAACAACAGGTTTATCATCAGGTTCCATATTAATTTTGTGCTGACATAGAGTGGGACTAATGCCCTTAAGATCATCCAGAGTATATCCAATAGCTGCACGGTGCTTCTTCAGTGTTTTCAATAACTTTTTTTCCTCATGCTCTGAAAGGTTAGCACTAATAATAACAGGATATATCTTTTTCTCATCGAGATAAGCATATTTCAAAGTATCTAGTAATTGTTTAAGATCGAACACAGGATCACTCTTGGGTGGTAGAGGATCTCCAAGAGTCTCAACAGGCAAATTGTGTTTCAAAACAGGCATTTGTTTAAAGAAAATCTCGTCTAGTTCCTTTCTTTCATTCATGAACATATCATTTTCATGGTCTAGCAAATATTGTTCTAAAGGATCAGTAGGAGGCACGGCAATAGAAGCAAGACCAATAATTTCATCTTTACTAGGCAATTCTTTATCATGGGGTTGTCTATGAAATTTGGAGAAATTAAACTCGTGAGACACATCCCCTAAACTTACACTAACAGTTTCTTTCTCACAATCTATTTTAGCATTAACAATGTTCAAGAAAGGTCTACCAAAAATAATGGGACAAAAATCATCTTGTGGGGAACCAAGAACTAGGAAATCAGTAGGGTATTTTATTTTCCCACACAAGACTTCAACATCTCTAACAATCCCAATTGGTGAGATAGTATCTCTATTATCAAGTTTAATAGTAACATCAATATCTTCTATTTCAGCAGGTGCAATATCATTCATAATTTCTTGGTATAAAGTAAAGGTAATTGCAGTGTATGGCACCCAATTCACATAAGCCATGATAACAATGATCTCCTATTTTAACAGAAACAACAGGCATGCCAACAACATGTCTATGTTTATCTTTTTCATCGGGTTTAGCAATTCTAGCAGCTTCATCACAGAAATAAATAACATGCCCATCAATATTATCGACCAAGAGATCTTTAACCATAGCAATACTAGGTTCAACTTTAATTTTTTCAGGGGGTGTAGGTGTTCTAGTATAACTCTTACGAACCACAGCTGAAGCTTTAGCATGTTCTTTTCTCCTAACAGGGAAAGGTGGTTTCTCAATATAAGCAGTAGGAATAACAGGATCAACATTATAAGTAATAGTTTCCTCTTCAGCTTTAATGGGTTCTACTATTTTTACTTCAATGGGAGGATGATATTTAAACCACTTCTCCTTAGGGAGATTAACATGAGTAGCAAATGACTCACAGAAAGAAGCTACTATCTCAGAGTCAAGTCCATACTTAGTGCTAAATTCACGAAAAGCATCGGTATCCATAAAAGATTTAACACAATCAAACTTAAGGTTTATACCTGACTCCTTACCTTCATCGAGCTCCCAATCTTCAGAGTTGCGTTTAATTCTTTCCAAGAGATCCCATTTGAATTCAATAGTCTTCTTCATAAAAGAACCAGTACAAGAAGTATCGAGCATGGATTGATCATTACGAGAAAGCCGAGCATAAAAGTTTTGAATAATAATTTCTCTTGAGAGCTCATGATTGGGGCATGAATATAACATTGACTTAAGCCTCCCCCAAGCTTGAGCGATACTTTCTCCTTCACGAGGCCAAAAATTATATATATAATTCCGATCACGATGAACCAGATGCATAGGATAAAACTTCTGATGAAATTCCAATTTCAATCGGTTGTACTTCCAAGTCCCAATATCATCGCATAGCCTATACCATGTCAATGCCTTATCCTTCAAAGATAAAGGGAAGACCTTCTTCTTGACTTCATCCTCGGGCAAACCTGCAAGCTTAAATAATCCACAAACTTCATTCACATAGATCAGATGCATATCAGGATGTAATGTTCCATCTCCTGCATAAGGATTAGCTAGCAGTTTCTCTATCATACCCGAAGGAATTTCATAATAAATATTTTCAGTAGGTTCAGTAGGTTGAGGGGCAACTCTTTTCTCTTCCGTTTGAGGTGAAGATACCCCAAACAAACCCCTCAAAGGATGATTTTCCATAGTGACAAGTGACAGTAAATTTCAGCACGTAATATAAATGTTTCCTTACCAAAGGCGCTTCACTCCCCGGCAACGGCACCAGAAAAGAGTCTTGATGACCCACAAGTATAGGGGATCTATCATAGTCCTTTCGATAAGTAAGAGTGTCGAACCCAACGAGGAGCAGAAGGAAATGACAAGCGGTTTTCAGCAAGGTGTTTTCTGCAAGCACTGAAATTATCGGTAACAAATAGTTTTGTGATAAGATAATTTGTAATGGGTAACAAGTAACAAGTGTAACAAAGGTGCAGCAAGGTGGCCCAATCTTTTTTGTAGCAAAGGATAAGCCTGGACGAACTCTTATATAAAGCAAAGTGCTCCCAAGGACACAAGGGAATTGTTGTCAAGTTAGTTTTCATCATGCTCATATGATTCGCGTTCGTTACTTTGATAATTTGATATGTGGGTGGACCGGTGCTTGGGTGCTGTCCTTACTTGGAAAAGCCTCCCACTTATGATTAACCCCTCTCGCAAGCATCCGCAACTATAAAAGAAGAATTAAGATAAATCTAACCATAGCATGAAACATGTGGATCCAAATCAGCACCTTACGAAGCAATGCATAAACTAGGGTTTAAGCTTCTGCCACTCTAGCAACCCATCATCTACTTATTACTTCCCAATGCCTTCCCCTAGGCCCAAATCATGGTGAAGTGTCATGTAGTCGATGTTCACATAACACCACTAGAGGAAAGATAACATACATCTCATCAAAATATCGAACGAATACCAAATTCACATGATTACTTATAACAAGACTTCTCCCATGTCCTCAGGAACAAACGTAACTACTCATAAAGCATATTCATGTTCAAGATCAGAGGGGTATGGAATATCATTAAGGATCTAAACATATGATCTTCCACCAAATAAACCAACTAGCATCAACTACAAGGAGTAATCAACACTACTAGCAACCCACAGGTACCAATCTAAGGTTTTGGGACAAAGATTGAATACAAGAGACGAACTACGGTTTGAGAGGAGATGGTGCTGGTGAAGATGTTGATGAAGATTGACCCCCTCTCGATGAGAGGATCGTTGGTGATGACGATGGCTTCGATTTCCCCCTTCGGGAGGGAAGTTTCCCCGGCATAATAGCTCCGCCGGAGCCCTAGATTGCTTCTGCCCAGGTTCCGCCTCGAGACGGCGGCGCTTCATCCCGAAAGCTTCCTTCTAATTTTTTTCAGGTAAAAACCCTTCATATAGCAGAAGATGGACACCGGAGACCTGCCAGGGGGCGCACAAGCCCTAGGGGCGCGCCCAGGGGGTAGGGCGTGCCCCCAGGCTTGTGGCCACATGGTGGGTCCCCTCTGGTATTTTCTTCGCCCAATAATTCTTATATATTCCAAAATAATTATCCGTAAATTTTCAGGACTTTTGGAGTTGTGCAGAATAGGTCTCTCAGATTTACCTCTTTCCGGTCCAGAATTCCAGCTGCCTGCATTCTCCCTCTTTATGTAAACCTTGTAAAATAAGAGAGAGAAGGCATAAGTATTGTACCATAATGTGCAATAATAGACCATAATGCAATAAATATCAACATAAAAGCATGATGCAAAATGGACGTATCAATCTTCTCATTCTTGGTTGCTCTTCTCGAAGTTGATCCCTTTCGTTGATGTCTTCATTTCTCTGCTTCAGGTCATCATGATGAAGTCGTCATCCTTTCTTTGGGAACTCCATCATACTTACGAATAGCGTAGAAGGGGGAAACTATAAGGACGGATGTCTAGAAGGATTGGCATCCGGTAATTATCTCATGGAAGGAAATTTTGGAAGCACCAGGAAATATATCGAGAGTGCTATGAGGAGGTTCAACAAGTTTCAACCAGGTAGGCATCCAGTTGATGCCTAAAACAGGTGATGAAGGGATTCAGAGCAATGAAGAATAATGTTGCATCAGATACCGGAATGAAACATGGTAAGGAAATTAGCTCGTGAATTACATACGAAGCCAAGTGCAAAGGATACTTCAGAATCAAGGTTGTACATGAGAGTCAGGTTTTGATGCATGTCAGAGGATAGCTTGTCAGGTATGTTGGCAACTATGTCAGTACCAAGGGCGGGGAACGAAGAGAACCATTTTCCTACTCGCAATGCGAGGCGGACCAATAGGCAAAGTTCTCGTCCACTGGTGGTTACCGGAATGTCATCAGCAATAATAACAGGGTCTTGCTGACAGAGTTGTACAACCAAGGTGTTGACATAAGTAGGGAATTATCACTGCTCAAATAAGTTAGATTACAAGAAAGGTTAAACAAAAGAATGGAAAGGAATATGTGTTTGTTAGATTAATCAGACCAATGAAAAGTAAAATGTGTTTATCAGATTAAACAGACCAATGGAAAGGAAAATGTGATTATACACAAGTTTTAGGTGTATATCCTTTTAAAGAGCAAGCAGATCGAGATAATCATGACAGGTATTCAAGTACATAACCCTTTAGATAAAAGGGGTAAGGAGAATCATGATGTTTACCCATACAACGGTGTTTGGATAATTGATCAAGAAACATTTAGTACTATGCTTCCAATGTTCTTTTTTATGATCGGAATACCACAGTCATGCTTCGAGGTAGCATCGACATGGTCATCAGGTAAAGGTTGGACTTTGGGAACACAAAGTATCCATCAGGAACTTCTAGAACAACTCATACAGATTCATCATGGAGAAGATGAGGATGTAGCCGATGGGCTCAACCCCAATCCATCGACATTTCAATAAGGATGTATTTCCAAAATTATATGAACAAGGACATAGCATTTGCCAGATCAAATGATATACCGACGTATGCTTGAGGAAAACATCCACAATTAAACATTGATCGAAAGGTGCACCCGAAAATATGGACTAGGTAGTATGATCAATGTTAGAATGTTGATTCAATAACCAACACACAAAGCATGAAATTATCGTCCATTAGCTCCAAAGCAATAGGGTTGCTAGAAGTACTAAATCCAGGCATCACTGTTCACTCGTTGGTACTCCGGTTAGAAACAACACGGGGACCAAGAAATGAATGGAGATGGCAAGAAGTATCACTTGTATCAAGAATTCTTAAGAGGTGGTGAATTTTTCACAACATTCTTGACATAAAAGATGGTAATACTCCAAGGTAGAAGATAACATAAGTTGGATTGCAAGGAACTCAAGGTACAACACAAAACATGAATAAGTTTGCGTCGAAAGGAAGGCAAGGATGTTGTCGAGGACAACACAAATTATCGAGGGGCAAGGATGGTACTTCTCATCATGAATTTGATTCACAACTTGGAAGAAGTCAAAATATTGATGATGATAACGACACATTTGTCGAGAGGTTTCATGAAGATGTAATCGATCAGCGACGACATCAAGCCAAGGGAATGGTGAAGCAAAAGGTTATTATAACCATAGCTAAGATGCAATCTCAGAATCGGAGTTGCCTCTTAAGACAAACAATATGATGTTGAAAGCTCGATGTAAGCTTAGCGCACTGTCGGGATTGTGTCCCAGGGATGAAGGACATAGGTAGCATGGTCAAGCTTTAGCATGACAATGATGATGTGCCCAATCAGCTGGGAATGACATGATCGAGTACAAACTTGTAAGCAATGAAGATTACTAAGAGTTGTTGAATCGCAGTGCGGACTCGATTCAGTTATCGGTGTCCTTGAGTGTCTAACAACTTAGAACCCGGGGAAAATTGGAATCGGTGAGAAATAATAGTTGATGAAGAACTCATGAGAAGGTATGTAGTTCCGTGATATTCTTGAGATACCAGAGGGTAAAACTCGAAGGTAGATCATAATAGAGGTTAGACTAGTGTATTGATCTGTGGAAGACAAGCACTTTAACTTGATTGAACAACATGGTAGGAACCACGATTGCAAGGGACAAAATCATAGATACAAGACCAAATTATACCAAGGAATATCTATTGTTACGAGAAGCTTCCATGATAAGATCTACATCGTTTCCATGGGACAAAATCAAGGTCGACTCCCACTTCTTCAATGCATAACCTTTCATTCACTCCTCGCTTTCGATGAAGTTGTAGTGTTGAAATTTTATCTGGCAAAACACCAGAAGAGTATGACTCATGAAAACTCTCGGGTTCACACGGATTAGGGAAGGCATAGGTTCAACCCATAGGGGCATCTTAGGAACATATACCAAAAACTTCAGGGGTAAATAACTCAAGCTCGGAAGTAGAGCGTGGTTGACAAAAACAGAGGATACAACTTACCAAAGGCGTCATGTATCAGGGAAAGAACTCACAAGGTTATTGAATATGAAGGACACTGTCAGGGTTAAAACTGGCGGATCTCGGGTAGGGGGTCCCGAGCTGTGGATCTAGGATCAATGGGGAACAAGGGACGATGAACACGGTATTTACCCAGGTTCAGGCCCTCTCGAAGAGGTAAAACCCTACGTCCTGCTTGATTGTATTTGATGTGTATGATATGGTTACAGAGTCGATCTACCACGAGATCAGGCGAGCTAAACCCTAGGTTGATGGGGTGATGGATGTTGCTCTAGCCCTAAAGACTAAAACCCCTTGGTTTATATAGACACCAGTAGGGTTAGTGTTACATGCGATCGGTTACAATGAAGGAAATATCACGCTAATCTTGACTTGGAGGGCACACCATGACTCCGAAGATCTCCTGTCCGGTCACGGGTCCGCACTGTAGCTTGGCCCCATAGTGGCCCGTCAGTCCGGCCCATATGTAAAGGGTCGGCGGCCCGAGGACCCCTTAGTCCAGGACTTCCTCAGTAGCCCCCGAACTAGCCTCCCACACCAGGGATTATCATCTGGCGTGCTCCAAATCTTCGGCTTGCGAAGTGAGTTCTTTACTTTTACCTGTATCGTTCAAAGAAGTGTTTCATGACCGAATACTATCCGGATTAATATCAGAGGTTTGTCACCCAGTATAGTCCGGATCGATATTGTATTCGTACCCGACCGGTTTGACAATCCGGATTTTTAGGACCTCACCAGAACACGATGGGCCCATTGGAATTTAATGCTTTCCTCGGGGCAAGGGCAAACTGTTGACCGTCGTGCGCCTTTTTAGAAGGCGAACAGCCCGACGCCCCCTTTTTGCAGATCCGTCCTTTCAACTTTTAGGACGAAACGTCTACTTATAAATCCAAAAGTACGGGGAACAACTGACCCGTCCTTCCCTCAGAAGCCAACGCCTGAGAAATCTTAGACATCATGGCCGACGCCCCAGGCTCCTCTTCATGACCTCACGGTCCCCTTCCAGGTGATTGGGCGAGCTGCTCCATTTCAAGTCTTCAACTGAGCAATCTACAGATGCAAGGATACCTTCCTACAGCAGATCTTGTTCCTGTTCACGCCGGATTGATTTTCGTGGATGGCAAAGCGTTCGTCGAGAACTTCCTTGCTCCAAGCAAGGAAGAGAGGGTATATTTCATGCCCTTTCTTCTGCGAGGCCTCGGCTTTCCCATTCATCCCTTCTTACAGGGTTTATTAGGGTTCTACAGGATCCAGCTTCACCACCTTACCCTGGGGTCCATACTGCATATTTCTGGTTTCGTGGCCCTCTGCAAGATATTCCTGAGCCGCGAAGCCCACTTTGATTTGTGGAGGAAATACTTCTGCCTCATCCCTCGTACCCGTGAGGGGTCAATCTTTGAAGTGGGAGGAGCAGAGGTGTGGTGGATAGCCGGGACAGGTTACCCCATTGGGACCCCACGAAAGGATCCCGAGGAATGGACCTCAGAATGGTTCTACATTGAAGACGTTCCTCTCTCCGACCCAATCCGGAGGGGTCTGCCCGAATACTCAAGTGCCCCACTAAAGAAGTGGTTCAACTGGTGGCCCAAGAGCCCTTCCCAGCTAGACAGTGCGGAAGTGCACCTTTTGGCCACCAAGATTTGGCTGCTGGCCCATAGTAAGCTGACCATGATCGAAGTAATGGTCGTCGTCATAGCCCAGTGTGTACAGCCTCTTCAACAGAGGGGGCATCCTCTATGGTGCTACAACGGGACCAGCGACGCGACTCGCTATAAGCGACAAGGGCCGGACGATAAAGCGGCCATGGCCAAGATATTAGCCGACCTCTTTAAAGGAGAGGAGAAAGACTTTGCTCAATTGAGTATCCGGGAGGGTTGCTCCGGCTACAATCCGGAAGATTGGGTAAGCTTTAGTCCTTTGTTTGTAATTCGGTGATTACGTCCAAACACCTGCTAATTGTACTTTGCTCTCGCACAGGGTTGGAGACTTCAGGTCGAGTCCGTCCACTGCCCCTCCCCTCAACTGGAGAGTCATTCCCGCGACGACGACCCGGGCTATCATGACGATCCGGAGACGACGGTTGATTTTGAAGACGGGGTCTTTTACCAGGAAAGCCTTGACGGCACCAAGGTTGCTGTGACAGTTGATCACCCTAGGGCTCTTCCTTCCTCCACTGTAAGTGAAAGGAAGACCTCTTCTCAAACGGGGCGATCGCCTCGCACCATTCCGCATACTCTAACTTCTACTCCCAAGGGTCGCCGTACTACGCGCCGAACAACCATGGGAGGAGCGCGGCATACGCCGGCCTTAGCCCATAATGGGGCATCCGAGAGGAAGGCCTCCGCTGGGGTAGAAGCAACCGCTCCCTCGGCTCAAAGGTAATATGCTTGGGACCATGAGAAGGGTCGTTCTTAATATCTTTCGTCTGACATTTACTTAACTTTGTAGAAAAAGAATACCGTCGCGCCGGTCCGAGGACTCCACGGGCGTGCCTAGGTGTAATTCCAAACTTGGGCCTTGGGCGTAGGCTAGGGACCCTGCCGAACACACAGCTACTGGCACACATCCGGAGGACCCTGACGATGTTTCAGTGACCAACTCCGAGGTCGAGAGTGTAATGAATCACCGCCGCCAGAGAGAACCCTTGCACCATGTTGCCTTTACTGATCAGGAGTTTAATGCATTTAATTCGGTGGACGCGTACCTTGGAGCGGCCCGAACAGGGCTTGAAGGGATCGCCGGTCTCTTTTCTGGCAAAATGCAGGTGCGAGATAGCTTGAAAGCAAATCATAGTTCCTAACCTAGTAGCTCCCAAGCCTTAATTTGGGCGGGATGGCCAAGTTAAGGATCTTGTATTATCTTTATTTTGCAGGCCATGAGGGAACAAAATAGCAAGTTATCCGAAGACCTCAAGCTGAGTCGAACACAATTAGCTGATGCTAAAGCCAAACTGGAAGCAGCCAAAAAAGCTACCGGCGAAATTCCGGATAAGTGGAAAAGTTTTAGAATGCTTAAAAACTGTATGGCATTTCCTGCATATTGATGCCATGCCGTCCCTGCAGCTGCCGAAGCAATGAATCAATTGCAGAGGGAACTGGAGGCTGGCAAACGAGTGCTGACACGAAGTCAGGAAGAGAAGAATGAGCTCAAGGCGTAAGATCAGCGGAAAGCCGAAGAAATCGAGCATTTGAAATCTCAGCTCGTGCCAGCCTTGGAGGAGAACCATAAGCTAAGATGTAGCATATTCGGTAAGTCACGAATTCGATATCACGCGTATGTGGGTGATCACAATATTCTGAAAAACATGCTGCCCCTATTTGCTAGGTCTCTTGACTGGGCAGCCTGAAGAGGAGGTGGGTTCCTTTAGTGGGAACCTTTTGAAGGAACTGACCAAAATGCATGAAAGAGCCCGGAAGGCCATGAAAAGCATGGTTAAGGCATTATGGCCGCTGGAAGTGCCACCAGAGAGCATGGCTGAGCTAGCTAGCCATTTTAAAGGGGCGAGGCGACGCTTTGAATTGTGGAAGACATCGGCCTGCCTGGAAGGAGCATGCGAGGCCTGGGCGATGGTGAAGACCCGGTTTACCAAACTCGAACCTGAACATATGGCTCGAGTGGGACCCGTGGGGCCGGATGGGCAGGAAATACCGCTTATCTTAGTATATGACCAAGTGATGCCCGCTGCTCGGTACTCCCAGAAGGATTGTGCCTTGGACAGCTTAATAGATGGTATTGATAAAGAGTAGGGTGCGTGATTCTATGTATCCATGTACTTTACATCGCACCATTCTCAAAGCGCGGTAAAAACGTTGTCTTAACCGGCCATCGGCTTCCGCCTCCCCGAGCAGTGATCGGGGAGTGTTCCATACTATATGCCCTGGCGAACAGGGGATAATTCCGGTAACTAGGCAATCCAGCCATTTGGTACGAACAGACAAAACGCGCGCAGCGAGTAATGTTATATTACTTTGTAACGTAAGAAACATCTTCCGAAGAAAATAGTTCCTCTCCAAGGGTTCCTTTCTTCGGGTGAGGTATGTTGACCATAAGCCGTGAGTTCAGATGCCGGTGACACACGAATGTTCGTGGTTTTTAGGAACCAAGAATAGTTGGATGGCGGCTAGCGCCTGTTTATTTTCACTTCCCTGGAAGCCTGACCCATTATTTTCTGTAAGAACGCTAGCTTTTGGCTTCACCCGTCTAAGGTACGTATCCGGATTACCCGGGCGTAACAATCACAGAGGTGCTTCCTTTACTTCCTAGCCGAACAATCAGAAATGTAGGGGTAAACACAGGAGCCAGGCAACCCAGCTTGGCAAAGGACTTAAGTCAAATAGGTGCATATAATGGCTTGAGAGGTATGGGAAGGACATTAATTCAAATAACATAAACAAGCTTGTGAGCAGAATATTGTAATTGGCCGCTTTAAATGAAGCCCCCAGGTAAAGCCGGGTAATACATCTGAAGATGTGTATAGTGGCGACCTGTCGTGTTACGGTTTATCTAAACTCTAGGTTGGGAGGCTAAAGCTCCAAGTGTAAAACAAAGAAAAACATAGAATCGAAGAAAAAATGAGGAGTGTCGATGACGACGCCGAACTAGGCGTAAAAACGTCGAAGTCGAGCCGCATTCCATGGGTTGGGTTCGAGGCGGTTATCTGACGGGCGGGGGAGACGGTACGCTCCTCCTGCGAGCACTTCATCTATAATGAAGGGGCCCTCCCATTTGGGTGAAAGCTTGTGCTTCTGCTTCTCGGGGAGGCGAAGAACGAGTCCTCCCGCGTTGTATACCTTTGTTCGAACCTCCCGGCTCTGGTATCGCAGTGCTTGCTATTGATAAAATGCAGAGCGTGCATGTGCGATGTCGTGCTCTCCTTCCAAGGTGTCCAGATCGTCCTGCCGATCCAACTTGGCCTCCTTTTCTTCGTACATGCGTACTCTAGGTGCATCATGGATCATATCACATGGGAGGACTGCTTCTGCACCGTACACCATAAAGAACGGGGTGTATCCTATTGAATTATTAGGAGTGGTGCGCAGCCCCCATAGCACGGAGTCCAGCTCCTCTACCCAGTGGCAATTTGATTCTTCAAGGGAACGGATTAAGCGAGGCTTTATGCCGCTCATAATTAGTCTGTTTGCCCGTTCTACCTGCCCATTAGTTTGTGGGTGGTACACCGAAGCGTAGTCGAGCTTTATGCCCATCTTAGCACACCAATCTTTAACCTCTTAGGCGGTAAAATTGGACCCATTATCAGTGATTATGCTATGGGGGACACCATAACGGTGTACGACATCCGATATGAAGTCAACAATTAGCCCGGATTCTGTAGAGGTTACCGGTTTTGCTTCGATCCACCTAGTGAATTTATCAACCATAACCAGTAGGTACTTCTTTTTTTTGGTCCCCCCTTTAAGTGCTCGAACCATGTCGAGCCCCCAGACTGCAAATGGCCAGGTTATCGGTATAGTTCGAAGAGCTGTGGGGGCATATGGCTTTGATTTGCAAATAGTTGGCACCCCACGCAATGTTGGACTAGCGTAGTTGCGTCCGCGCGAGCTGTGGGCCAGAAGAACCCTGCTCGGAAGGCCTTACTGACCAATGTCCAAGCTGCTGCGTGATGGTCGCCCATGCCAGCATGTATCTCAGCGAGAAGCTGCTGCCCCTCCTCTTTGGAGATGCACCTATGAAGGATTCCCGTAGTGCTCCTTTTATAGAGCTCGCCTTCGTGGACCTTGTACGCTTTAGAGTGCCGAACTATGCGACATGCCTCCGTCTGATCATCTAGGAGTTCTTATTACAAGAGGTAGGCCATCAAGGGCTCGGTCCATGGGGCGATTATGGCCATGATCTCGTGGGCCGAACGTGTTTCTTCGAGTGCGGATCCTACGATGATATAGTCATCTCGCTCGATTTCTGGGGGGACGACCTGGGCGGGCTCACTAGAAGTGGTGCCACTGTCCCCGCCTTGCCATACCACAGATGGCTTGAAAAGCCTTTCTAGAAAGGTGTTTTTAGGTACTGGGTCGCGCTTGGCGCTCATGCGGGCAAGGACATCCGCGGCTTGGTTACTGTCTCTAGAGACATGATGCAATTCTAGGCCCTCAAATCGGGCTGACATCCTGAGGACGGCGTTTTTGTATGCCGCCATTTTCGGGTCTTTGGTGTCAAATTCGCCGTTGACCTGGGAGATGGTGAGGTTCGAATCTCCTCGCACCTCTAGCCGCCGAACACCCATCGACATTGCCATCCGAAGACCATGCAACAGTGCCTTGTATTCGGCTGCGTTATTAGAATCTGAGTACATAATCTGTAGGACGTACCGGATATTGTCGCCTGTGGGGGATATTAGGATCACCCCAGCCCCCAGTCCGGCTAGCATTTTAGAGCCGTCGAAGTACATAGTCTAGTGTGAATATGTATTATATTCCCTGGGGAGTTCGGCTTCGGTCCATTCGGATAGAAAATCGGCCAACACCTGAGATTTAATAGCTCGGCGTGGTTTGTATACGATCTCGAAGGGAAGGAGCTCTATGGCCCATTTGGCAATGCGGCCCGTGGCATCCCTGTTATTGATTATATCGTTGAGGGGTACCTCAGATACCACTGTCACCGAACACTCTGGAAAGTAGTGTCGCAGTTTTTGGGACACCATAAAGACCGTATATGCTATCTTTTGGTAGTGTGGGTACCGAGATTTGCATGGCATGAGGACCTCTGACACGTAGTAAAATGGTTTTTGAACCTGGAACTTGTGGCTCTCTGATTCCCGTTCTACGACGAGCACCACACTCACCACTTGATTGGTGGCTGATATATACAGCAGCATAGGTTCGCCGGTACCTGGTGCAGCTAGGATAGGGTTTCCTACCAGGAGTGTTTTGATTTCCTCCAGTGCCGCGGTCGCTTCGTTGGTCCACTCAAAGTTCTTTGTCTTCTTGAGTAGCCTGTAAAGAGGCAGTGCCTTTTCGCCAAGGCGGGAGATGAAGCAGCTTAAAGCCGCCACGCAACCTGCCAGTTTATGTACCTATTTGAGCTCTATTGGTATTGCTAGCTGGGACAGGGCCTTGATTTTAGCCGGATTGGCCTCGATTCCTCTATGGGAGACAATGAATCCGAGCAGTTTGCCGGCGGGGACTCCGAAGACACATTTGTCTGGATTGAGCCGTATATCATAGGCCCGTAGATTTTCGAAGGTCAAGCGAAGATCATCCACGAGTTGATCGACTTTTTTGGTTTTAATGACCACATCATCTATGTATGCTTCGACCGTTTTGCCAATTTGGTTTTCCAGTCATGTTTGAATCATGCGTTGGTATGTGGCTCCTGCGTTCTTTAACCCGAAAGGCATCGTGTTGAAGCAGAATGGCCCGTAGGGGGTGATGAACGCGGTTGCAGCTTGGTCGGACTCCTTCATCTTTATTTGGTGATATCCGGAGTACGCGTCGAGAAAGCATAGTGAGTCGTGTCCGGCAGTGGCGTCGATGATCTGATCTATGCGAGGTAAGGGGAAGGGATCCTTGGGGCAGGCCTTGTTTAGGTCCTTGAAGTCAATGCAGAGCCGCCAGGACTTGTCCTTCTTGGGTACCATGACCAGATTTGCTAGCCACTCCGGATGCTTAATTTCACGGATGAATCTGGCCTCCAGTAGTTTTGCCAACTCTTCACCCATAGCCTGTCGTTTAGGTTCGGAGAATCGGTGTAGTGTCTGTTTGACTGGCTTGAAGCCTTTTATGATGTTCAGGCTGTGCTCCGCCAGCCTCCGTGGGATGCCTGGCATATCCGAAGGGTGCCAGGTGAGTATGTTCCAGTTTTCACGTAAAAACATGCGCAACGCTTCATCAACTGCGGGGTCCAGTTGTGCTTCGATGGACACCGTTTTATTCGGGTCTATCAGGTGTACTTGGAATTTTACTATCTCGTCAGCTGGTTTAAATGACGTGGATTTTGGCCTTTTACTGAGGACCACATCGTCCCTGTTGACTGTAGTGCGGAGCGTTGTTAATTCTTTGGCTGCTAGGGCCTCAGATAGTGCTGCGAGGGCAAACGATGCGGTCTTATTTTCAGCTCGGAGGGCCGTGTTTGGATCGCTGGCGAGCGAGATCACGCCATTAGGCCCTGGCATTTTGAGCTTCATGTATCCATAATGTGGTATGGCTTGGAATCGTGCAAATGCCTCACGTCCCAAGAGGGCGTGGTATCCGTTGTGGAAGGGCACAATGTGGAATAGCAAGGGTTCGGATCTGTAGTTGTCGGGAGTGCCGAACACTATGTCAAGGTTATGCGTCCGGAGCAATGTGCCTCTTTACCGAGTATAATTCCTCGGAATGTGGTTTGACCATGCTCGATGCGGGATCTGTTGAGCTGCATTTTGTCGAGCGTGTCTTCATAAATGAGGTTCAGGCCACTGCCCCCGTCCATCAGTACTTTAGTTAGTCTGAAGCCATCGATTATGGGGTCGAGGACTAGTGCGGCAGGCGCATGGGTGGGGCGGGACCTTGGATCATCCTTCTGATCGAAGGTGATAGGTGTGCCTGCCCATGGCTATGCGGCCATCACCTAATAGACTTGGTCGAGCTCTCGAAGAGCCCTTTTCCTTTGGTTGTTTGAGGAGAAGGTCTCGTAAACTGTCAGGACATCGTCATGAGGTGGTGTTGTTGGTCGTCTATCAGGAGGTGTGAGACCAAGGATATTTTCGCCACTTTTGGCCACCTGCCTCACCACCCAACAAGCTCGAAGCCTGTGAGTCGAATTTGCATTAAGCAGGGCCGAGTGTATAGGGCATGGTTTATCCAGCAATTCATCCAAAACCGTTCTGGGTTTATTTTTCTTTTCGGCGGGCTCGTGCTCGGGCGAGCCTCTCACATATGCTCGCTTTGCTTGGGCTTGTATATTCCAATGATGGGCTTCCTCAAATTGCCCTAGGTCTTCGTGAGCAAGCAAGTTGGATGCACATCCACTTAGTTTCTTTTTTAGCTTTCATACACTTATAGCTCTAGTGCATCCGTTGCATGGCAATCCCTACTCACTTGCATTGATATCAATTGATGGGCATCTCCATAGCCCATTGATTTTCCTAGTTGATGTGAGACTTTCTCCTTCTTTTTGTCTTCTCCATAACAACCATATTCTATTCCACCCATAGTGCTATATCAATGGCTCACGCTCATGTATTGCGTGAAAGTTCAAAAAGTTTGAGAACACCAAAAGTATGAAACAATTGCTTGGCTTGTCATCGGGGTAGTGCATGATGAAATACTTTGTGTGATGAAGATGCAGCATAGCCAGACTATACGATTTTATAGGGATAACTTTCTTTGGCCATGTTATTTTGAGAAGACATGATTGCTTTATTAGTATGCTTGAAGTATTATTGTTTTTATGTCAATATTAAACTTTTGTTTTGAATCTTATGGATCTGAATATTCATGCCACAATAAAGAAGATTACATTGATAAATATGTTAGGTAGCATTCCACATCAAAAATTCTGTTTTTATCATTTACCTACTCGACGACGAGCAAGAATTAAGCTTGGGGATGCTTGATATGTCTCCAACGTATCTATAATTTTTGATTGTTCCAAGCTATTATATTATATGTTTTGGATGTTTTATATGCATTAATATGCCATTTTATATTATTTTTGGGACTAACCTATTAACCTAGAGCCCAGTGCCAGTTTCTGTTTTTTTCCTTGTTTTTGAGTTTTACAGAAAAGGAATACCAAACGGAGTCCAAACTGAATAAAACTTTCGCGATGATTTTTCTTGGACCAGAAGACACCCGTAGGACTTGGAGAGGGGGTCAGAGGACCCACGAGCAGCCCACAAGCCCTCAGGGCGCGCCCTAGGGGGGGGGCGCCCCCTGGCTTGTGGACCCCTCGGGAGTCCCCCAACCCTAATTCTTGCGCTATAAATGCTCAAATATTCCCAAACCACCAGAAGCGTCCACCAAAATACTTTTCCGCCGCCGCAAGCCTCTGTTCCCGTGAGATCCCATCTTGGGGCCTTTTCCGGTGATCTGTCAGAGGGGGATTCGATCACGGAGGGCCTCTACATCAACCTTGTTGCCCTACCGATGATGTGTGAGTAGTTTACCATAGACCTACGGGTCCATAGCTAGTAGCTAGATGGCTTCTTCTCTCTCTTTGATCTTCAATACAATGTTCTCCTCGATGTTCTTGGAGATCTATTCGATGTAATACTTTTTTGTGGTGTGCTTGTTGAGATCCGATGAATTGTGGATTTATGATCAGATTATCTATGAATATTATTTGAGTCTTCTCTGAACTCTTTTAAGCATGATTAAGGTATCTTTGTATTTCTCTTCGAACTATCGGTTTGGTTTGGCCAACTAGTGTTGGCGTACGACACCTATGGGACCGCGTAGATCCCTTTTATGGTCGGCAGGGAGAGAGGTATGCACAAAGAGCAGATCCAACGATCAACGCGAGGGATTTTTACCCAGGTTTGGGCCGCTGAGCAGCATAAAACCCTAATCCTGCTTTGGTTTATTGTGGGTGTTTAAGCCCAAGCTTCAGGAGCGCTTGCGGTGAACAGTATGTTTGAGCAGCAGCTACGCATGCAGAATGGGCCAAAGAGTCCTTCCCCTGTAGCTATGCCTTGGGCCTCCTTTTATACGTCCAAGGGGTCACCAACAGTGGCGGACAGTACATACAAGAGGTGTAAAGTTGCTACAGTGTTTACATGTTTATCACTAAAGATTTAGGACAAACGCATTAAATGCTCCGTTTAGGTGTCTCTTACTTTCTTGGGGACGGAAAAAGGGCCCGTCCCATCAGCACCGCTTAAGCTCATCCTCCGCTAGTGCCTAGACACGCATCCAGGAGGACAAAACCCAAATGACAGGCTGGTCGCTGCGCTGGAGCGGTGGCAAGGTGGTAGGACCTTGCAGGGTGCGAGTCTTGCCGGGTCTTTGCAGGCCTTCCCGGCAAGTATCTTGCCGGGGATCTGGCCTTCGGGCTTCTGTCTTGTGACCATTGGCTTGAATGCCTTCTTGATTGGTCTTGTATTCGCTTCCAGCTGTCCCCCGGCAGGCCTTGCCGCTGGTATGGCTACGACTGTTCGTGCACAAGTATGGGGTACTAAAAGACCCAAACTTTAGTACACCGACAGGAGCCCCCGGGCCTAGGCCATACACGGGTGCGAGGCATTGTTGGGCTAGGCCCAAACAGGGCACGGGCACGCGTGGCAGGAGTTAGCCGTCGTAACTATCTCATTAACCGCGCTTCCCCACGGCACATATTGAATGCGCGACGTGGGATACGTGCGCGGAACGACCGCAACACAGCGCGCTCGCAAAGGCGCATTCACATTGACTAGAAAGGAGGCGGCTCTGCGCCTTCCCCATAAAAAGGAATCCGTAGAGGCGCTGCTCATTTACCTCCCATCCTTTCCAATCTGGAAACCGCCGTCGCCTTCTTCCTCGAGCCCGAAACAGAGCTTCTCCTATTCGTTCGCTGTCTCCACACCCTCACCGTCCTTGGCCTCTACTTTCACAGTCACCATGCTGCCCAAGGCAAGCAAGGGCAAAGAGGTGAAAGTCATCGACTCGGATGCAAAGGTGGAAGAGTCCGACCTGGTGAAGATGCGGAAGGAATACGTCGTCTTCGCCCCGACGCTCGACGCGAGCGCCCCGAGGGATCGGTACCTGTGCATGTGGGGGAGGGAGATGAAGGCTCACCCCACTACCCGCGTGAATCCTACTTCCTCCGAGGGTGGCCCAGATAAATTCCCTTTCTTTGCCGCCTATTTTTATTGCGGGCTCTGCCCTCCGTTTTCTGATTTCTTCATCGACATCATGTACACATACGGCTTCCATCCCTTGGATTTCACGCCGAATGCCGTGACACGCATGTCAGTCTTCGCCCATCTTTGTGAAAATTCTGCCGGAGTAGTCCCCAACACAACCCTCTTTCGCCATTATTTCATTCCCCGTATCAAAAAAGGAGAGGCCCTTGCCGGTTCTATCACTTGGATTCCAAGGGCATGGAATAAAGAGATATATCCAGACGGGCTCTTTTGTAGCAAGTGGGAAGAATGGCGGGGCAAATGGTGCTGGATTAAGGAAAAGGATCCTCGGCCTTTCTGTTTTCCCCGATGAACGAAAGTGGTCCGCGGCAATAACTGGAGTC
This sequence comes from Thinopyrum elongatum, assembly GCA_011799875.1. Classification (NCBI taxonomy): domain Eukaryota; kingdom Viridiplantae; phylum Streptophyta; class Magnoliopsida; order Poales; family Poaceae; genus Thinopyrum; species Thinopyrum elongatum. Next base: position 376,781,494 of record CM022299.1, on the reverse strand, counting down.
CACTCGATCCTCAAGACGAGAAGCTCACAATCGCAATTACCAGGATCCACCGTCTCAGGGCTGCCAGGCTCACAATTGAAATGTTTGGCGCTAATTTCCTTCGCCGCCGCATTGCCCCTCTGCATAACAAAGGGAGACCAGCCTGGGAGTTTCGGAATGCAGCAGATATCATGAGGCTGCGTCCTGGTCTGAATAACAATTTGACAATCATGCAACACACAGCCCTCTGCCACAAACTGTTCAGGCCCGACGGAAATATAAGTTGCCGGCGAGCGTAATTCCTCTGTGCAACAACTCCGCTCTGACCACAATCATCGCCATGATGCCGGTGTGCAATGCTCACGGCCTTGACGGAACTTGGGTCGAGCCATCCACAGAGCGCGCACAGGAGTTCTTTGACAATCTGTCGGAAAGAGCCATCCGGGAAGAGACAAACCTCATCTGCCCCACCACTGATGAAGAAGTGGTGTATATCACCAGCAGGGCAGAAGAGGCGAACCTCGCCGCGGAGGCCAGCAGCATTGGCTTCACGGAAGGGGAAACCAATGAAGCAGAAGTGATGTCAGAGGAGGACCCCGCTGAGCAGGGTGAGACTGCCGAGGAGGAGAGTGGCACAGTTGTCGGGAGCCCTTCTGTCGAAGACACAACCGAGGGGCAGCTGCACGAGGAGCCCCCAGCTCCAGAGAGGAAGAAACGTGTTCTTCGGAAAGCCGCCTCTGGCGTCCCAGCAAATCAACCTTCCTCGAGCGGTGAGGCTCTCGACAAGAGGGCGGCCGGCAAAGCTGCACAGCGGCAAGAAGCTCAACAACAACCCACGCGACATACGAGACGCACGACCGCAACAACAACTGGAGCGGCGGGGGCATCTCATACGACAACACCGGTGGCTGGAGCAGTTGGATCGCATCGAACTACCGCTCCTGCCGCAGCCAAGCGACCTAGGACCCCTCCTCCATCCCCTCGCACGGATACTGTAGCGGAGGTCGACTGCGACATCTCCGCTTTTAGACCGGAAAGAGAAGAGTAAGAGTTTTGTCGCATCTTTTAACTTCTGAATTCCTGTTTTTACTTAACTCATTTGTCTGGCTTTAGCCTATTTCCACAGAGATACGGAAACATTGGCGCAAAGGATGGCGAAGAGGGCAAAGACTGCAATGGGAGATGGACCTCCGGCAAGCACCGTAGGTGCACCAGAGCTCATCGTCATCAGTCCGGAGCTTAGCCCTCGACGCTGCCCCCAACTCAGCCCCGAGCGTGAGTCCACTACTCATTCTCCACTGGTGTGCGTTGAGATGTTTATTTTTGCTACTGACATCACCGGGCTTGTAGGAGAAGAACGGCAACAAGGAGAGCCATCGGAGGCCATCCCTGATGCGCCGCCTCCGTCATCCACGCCGCCCAGAGATGAATCTCCGGCAAGGGCTTCCACTGGCGAGCCCATTCATGTTGAAGAGGAGCCGGCAGGCACGGGCACTGGCAGTCCTACACCGGCAACCAATGTTGCCGGGGAAGGAGAAGCCACCTCTCAACAGCTCGACACAGGTAAACCGCTCGCCTCTGAGCACCTGTCATTCTTTCTCTATTTTTGTCTTCTTGAGCTTCAACCTTGGTCTCATCCTGCCTCCTTTCCTGGTCTTTAGATCTCCCTTCGATGGAACAAATGGATGTTGACATCATCATCGAGGAGACCGCCAAGAATGCTGCCGCTGAGGCTGACAGAGTTGCTACTGACGAATCCGCCAAGGTCGTACAGGAAGAAACCACCAAGGGGTCTGCTGAGAGGGCCGGCAAGGGGACCAGCGACCATACCGATGGCATTCCTGCCACAGGAGCGCCTGGCGCTACACCGGTCATGGAGTCCTCTATTGCCGGCGAGGTGGTTGTCGAAGATCAACCGTCAACATCCGAAGACCCTCCGTCAAGCAGATACCTTAAGGTTGGCGACAACCTGTTCGTCAGCATACCAGGGACAGCAAGCACTGGGGTGCCAACCGAAGGGGAAATTCTCGATGAAGACACCATCGCTGCTGCTGGACTCAAGATCGTTAATGAGCCATGTGTGAGCAGGAGCAAGTCCAAGGAAGAACAGTTTCTCCAAGTCATGAGCGACAACTTTCAAAAGCTCCAGACGCTTCACCGCACCCGAAAGGAGAAGTTGGACTCCAGGGCAGCAGTTATCAAAGTAGCGAAGACAGATTTCTAGAGGTGCGTCGAAGAAATGCAAGTTTGGTACGCCGAGGCCTTCCAGGAGCTGATGACTGGCCGGGAACAACTGAGTCAAAGTTGGAGCGATTTCCTCTTAAAGCAGTCCGATGCCGAGAAGGCACAGGAAGAGGCCGTGGAACGGGCTGCTGCAGAAGAAGCTCGCTTAACGGAACACCGTGTCGGGCTCGATGCTCATGAAGAAGACCTTGCCGCTTGCGAGGAGGCGCTTGCCGCCAAGCTTCGCAGTAAGGACGAGGAGATCGAAAAGCTTATCGCGTAGCGAACCCAGGAGCTGGAGCAGAAACACAAGGAGACGCTCGAAGCTCTAGCCTTAGACCACGCCAACAAGTTAAAGGAAGCCATCGATGCTGCTGAAACCGTAGAGGTTGCCAAGAACGAGCTGGGCGATAAAGTGAAGAGGCTGGAGGTGGATCTCGAGGGTCTTGGCAAGGAGATCTCGACGCTCAAAGCCGACAGAGAGAAGACTCTTTACAGCTTGGCGGAGATGCAAACCACCATATGCGACAAGATCAAACAGCTCACCTCAGCCAATGAATCCATTGCTGATCTGAAACTGAAGCTGACCACGCTGGAGAAGTCCCTGGAGAACGGCAAGGCTCACGAGAAGGCTTTGACCAAAAACCTCCAAAATGAGAAGGACCTGCTCAAGAGCGCCGCCGCCACTTATAATGATTTTGAGAAAGGCGTGAAGATTTGGACCGAGCGTCTTGTTGACATCGCGGAAAGGCTTGCAGGAGAGCTGTCCACCATGGGCCTGCAAAACTTCAACTACTCTTCTGACGAGAGGGTGTCTCCGAGCGCCAAGCTGACCATGTTCTTCGAGAGCGTTGTTGACGCCCTGAAGCTGCTCCATTCTGAACGAGCGACCCATCTGGCCAACGAATCCCGCAAACTCTGCCGGGCCATCCTCCTCAAGGTGCTTGTCAAAGTGGTGCACAAGAACCCTGGTATCAACCTCACCAATGTTCTTGATAGCCTACCAAGGAATATAGACCTCAAGGCACTTGAAGAGCTTGTCGCGCCCATCGTCGACAAAGTGAGCCAAGTCAAGAGGGTCGAAGGCCAGTGCAGGGACTAGCCGCTTTGCTTCTTCTTGTCACCACCGTTTTGTGCCAAAGACAGTTTCATCTTAAGTTAGAATCGCGGCGACTATTAATGCAATACAACTTGTTACGTTTTGGATGAACGCATGTTATTTCTCTTGTCTGATTTCTCTCTATATGGTACATGCCCTACGCTTATTGGAAACTTGCCGGCGCACGCGCCCTTGCCACGAGCGCTTTGAGGAACAGATCCTTAGCAGCCTGCTGGAAGGTGTCGCTACCGGCAAGATACCTTGTCATTTTTAGTGCAGCCACTTAAGCTGTTGAGCGGACTCGAAACAAAACAAGGGCGCAACCGATCACGACAAGGTTCCTCCGCGTGCAGGTTTTCCATACAAAGGCTGAAACCGTTCAAGGAAAATAGCTTCATAGTAAAAAAATTACTTAAAGTTTCGCAACTTAGCTTTTTGTTGCTGTACTCCTCCCTGCAAGATGCCAACTTTGAACGTCGCCTGTTGGTGTCCATACCATCATCCCCCCCAGCAAACGTGCACGCGAGGGAGCCTTCTATCCTTCAAGGAAAAAAAAGAAGAGAAGATAGGGACATGGAACCCTGGCGGTTCGTTAACGCTTACCGGGAGCAAGTGTAATACAATATCTCAGACAAGCATGCATACAGATGAACATGAAAATCGACAGGGATTGTAAAACACTTAAGCTTGTTCAACTATGCACAGGGTCTGCGCCTGGCTTTGTACAGAGGATCATATGCCTTGCCGGCAGAACTTGTACAAAAGGTGGTTGCCGGGGGACCCGACAACCGCGCCCTATGGATAGAACTTACGAAGATGTTCGATATTCCAGGAGTTGCTCACTGGAATGCCATCCTCGGTCTCCAGGTGGACTGTGCCAGGCCTGGTGACTCGTACTACCCGATAAGGGCCTTCCCACTTTGGTGTCAACTTGTTAGAATTATTGGCCGACTGAATGCGCCGAAGAACAAGGTCGCCTTCCTCAAGACTTCGGGCATGAACCTTGCGGCTATGGTAGCGGCGCAAGGCTTGCTGGTAGCATGCAGCTCGCACAGCAGCCTGAAGATGATCTTCCTCAAGGAGCATAGCGTCATCTTGCCGCAACTGCTCTTGCTCAAGCTCATCATAAGCGAGCACTCGAGGTGACCCATGTATGAGTTCTGTGGGGAGAACTGCTTCTGCCCTTTATACTAGGGAGAAGGGTGTCTGGTCAATGGCTCGATTTGGTGTCGTTCCGATTGACCAAAGGACCACCGGCAGCTCATCAATCCAGCGCCTTCCACACTTGCTCAGCTTATCGAAAGTCCTTGTTTTGAGACCCCGCAACACTTCAGTGTTTGCCCTTTCCGCTTGGCCGTTGCTCCTCAGATGAGCAACAGAAGCAAAACAGATTTTGCCGCCAAGGTCTTGGACATATTGCATGAAGGTGTGGCTCATGAACTGTGTGCCGTTGTCGGTGATGATCCTGTTTGGCACACCAAAATGGCAAACTAGTCCTTTGAAGAACTTGACGGCTGATCGTGCTGTCACTTTCTCACTACTTCCACTTCCGGCCACTTTATGAACTTGTCGATTGCTACGTACAAGTACTCAAAGCCCCCGGTAGCACGGGGAAAAGGGCCCAATATGTCGATTCCCCAGACCCAGGAAAGAGGGATTGTCTGAAGAGCTTGAGCTGGTTGATGCAATTTCTTTGAATGGAACTGGCACGCTTCACACTTGGTTACTAGTGCAGTTGCATCCTGGAGAGTAGTGGGCCAAAAGAAACCTTGCCGGAATGCCTTACCGACAAGAGCCCTTGAGCCTATGTGGAGGCCACATATGCCTCCATGTATCTCTGCCAACAGCTGCAGTCTATCTTCCCAAGGAATGCACTTTAATTTCACACCGTTCGGTCTCTTTTGGTACAGGACATTGTCCACAAATTGGAACATACTAGACCGACGGGCTACTTTTTCTGCTTCTTCCTGTTCTTCGGGGAGTTCTCCTGTTTGGAGGAACTGGACGATGTGCTACGCCCACGCTGGAGCCTGAGGCTCAATAGCAAGGACTAAAGGTATGTCTTCTGTCGTGGGAGTGCTTGTCTCTATGGCAAGGGCTCGAGGCCCTGCCGAAGCCTGTTGCCCCTCGACAAGCTTGGCATTGTTCCCGAAAACTTCCTTGTCGGCGGCTTCTGGGAGCTCTGCGGGAAAGTACTGGCCGAAATCCAACTTCCTTCGTTTACCTTGCCTCGTTGATGGTGTTACGGATGGTTGAGTCAATCGGAGCACAAAAGTACCTGGTTCCACAGGTAACTTGAGGGCAGCCCGCTTTGACAGGTCATCGGCAATGTTGTTCTCTGTCCGAGGAACATGCTCTGTTTGCAGACCGTTAAAGCGTTCCTCTAATTTCCTCACCTCATTTACATACACTTCCATCAATGGGCTCTGATAAGCTTTGTTGACCTGCTTGACGACAAGCTGTGAATCACCTCTGACAATGAGCTTCTTAATTCCAAGGTCTGCCGCGATCCTGAGATCGGCAAGCAGCCCTTCATATTCTGCATTGTTGTTTGTTGATCTCTCCCGGGGAAAGTGCATCTGAATTACATATTTGAGGTGCTCTCCGGTGGGTGCGACAAGCAGCACGCCAGCACCGGCGCCTTCCAGCGAGAAAGCCCCGTCAAAATACATAATCCACTCTCGATCTGTTTCCTTGCCGGGGAGAGTCGTCTCTTGACTTTTTTCGTCTGGCGTTGGGGTCCATTCTGCAATGAACTCTGCCAAGGCTCTACTCTGAATTATTGAAGTGCTTTCAAATTTGAGACCAAAGCTCGATAGTTCCAACGCCCACTCCACAATTCTGCCAGTCGCATCTGGATTTCGTAAAATCTGCTGCAACGGGAATCGAGTGACGACAGTAATCTCATGCGTTTGGAAATAATGGCGGAGCTTCCTAGAGGCCATAAGGAGGACGAAGAGCAACTTCTGCACGCTAGAGTATCTTAACCTAGCCCCCTGCAGAAGGGAGCTGACAAAATAAACTGGGCGCTGCACCATCCTCTTCTTCTGTGTTGCTTCACTCGATTTCATAGATTCTGCCTCATCGGCACCATACTCTGCCGGGGAAAATCCCTGCTCATCATTTGATGGTCCTGCCGCCGCCGCTGCTTCTTCATCGACTTCTCTCTGCGCTACTAACGCAGCACTAACCACTTGATTTGTCGCCGCTAGATATAGCAGCAACGGCTCTTGTGGTTTAGGTGCGACTAGTATCGGCGGAGAGGAGAGGTACCTCTTCAAATCCTGCAGCACTACCTCCGCTTCTGGAGTCCATCTCATTGGACCCGCCTTCTTCAAGATTTTGAAAAAGGGCAGGGCATGTTCAGCAGACTTGGAGATGAACCTGCTCAGAGCAGCGATGCAGCCGGCAAGTCGACGCACATCTTTGACGCGTCTTGGTGCCTCAATCTGCTCAATTGCCTTGATCTTGTCGGGATTTGCCTCGATGGAACGGCAAACACACACTTCTCGGGATTGAGCTTCAGATTGATCTTGCACAAATTTGCAAATGTCTCTTCTAAATCTTGTATGAGCGTTGCTTTGTCCTTGGTTTTAACCACTATGTCATCCATATAAGCTTCCATATTTCTATGTAGCTAAGGCTCAAAACCAATCTGGACCGCTCTCACAAACGTTGAACCAACACTTTTCAACCCGAAAGGCATACGGATGAAGCAATACGTACCACACGGGGTGATAAATGCAGTTTTCTCTTCGTCTTCCTTTGCCATGAAAATCTGATGGTACCCCGAATAGGCGTTAAGAAATGACAACAAATCACAGCCGACAGTGGAGTCCACAATCTGGTCAATGTGCGGCAAGGGGAAAGGATCTTTTGGACAGGCCTTATTGATATCTGTATAGTCGATACACAGCCTCCATTTCCCATTCGCCTTGCACACTACAACTGGATTGCCCAACCATGTTGGATGGAGCACTCCTCTGACCAAACCTGCCGCTTCCAACTTCCTAATTTCTTTGGCAATAAATTCTTGCCATTCCAAAGCTCGCTTCCTAACTTTTTGCTTGACGGGCCGCGCATGAGGACAGACAGCAAGATGGTGCTCAATTACTTCCCTGGGAACACCGGGGATATCAGATGGTTGCCATGCAAACACATCAATATTCGCCCGCAGGAAAGTAATGAGCATGCTTTCCTATTTGTCATCGAGGGTGGAACTTATGGTGAAAGTTCCTCTCGTACCATCCTCCTTGACGGGCACCTTCTTAGTTTCTGGTGGAGCTGCCTTGGATTTCTTGCTCTTGCCGGTGGAGCTCTCTGGCACTTCAGCGGGAGCGCAGCACTCCGAGGAGGTGCGCTTGCCGGGGTGTGCGCTAGAGGTCTTGCCGGTCTTCTTCCTCCCGGGAGCTTCAGCGGCAGGAGCAAGTGCCTTGGCGGCAGATGCTGCGACTGCCTCCCGGTAGAGTTGGTTGGCGCAGATAAGTGCATCCTTCTTTTCAGAGTTGACAGTGATGACGCTCATCGGCCCAGGCATCTTCAATGTATTATAAGCGTAGTGCAATGCCGCCATGAATTTGGCCAGCGCTGGACGGCCAAGAATCCCGTTATATGGCAATGGAATCTTGGCGACGTCAAAGATGATCTTTTCCGTTCTGTAGTTCAGCTCACTACCAAATGACCAGCAGTGTGATCTTGCCCTTCGGCTAGCTCCTTCCTAGATTGATCCCTTGAAACGTGCCCGTTTCTTTGAGATCTTCATTAGGAATTTGCAACCTCTTGATCACACTGGGCGAGATCAAGTTCAAGCCGGCCCCACCGTCAACTAACATTTTTGTCACCTTGAGGTTGCGAATTGTTGGTGAAACCAACAATGGCAAACACCTGACCGCGGTTGTGCGATCAGGGTGATCCTCAGCGTAAAAAATGATAGGCGTGTTGGACCATTTCAAAGGTTTCCGAGCATCGACCGACGGTTCTGTCGCATTGATCTCGCGTGCCCACTGTTTAAGTTGGTGGTGAGAAGAATGCAACGAGGCGCCCCCGTCAATGCACATAGCTTCTGTAGCTTTTTGGAACTCATGCTCGCTGGACTCGTCGTCCTCTTCATTGTCATCGTCACCCCCCTCTTCCTTGTCGCGGCCTCGAGCGGGCCTCTCCTTCTGTTGCTTGGCCTTGCCGCGGCGACCTCCTCGGCCACCGTGTTTCTTGCCGGACCCCTCAGCACCATCCTGGGCTCTCTCCTTATCTCGCCTTTCGTACTCAGCTTTCTGCCTCTCGACAAGCTATTCAACTTGCCGGCAATTTTGGAGATCATGGCCCTTAGTGCGATGGATCTTGCAGTATTGCTTGTTGGAGCCCTCCGGCTTGTCGGCAGCCGCCAAGGCTTGACAAGAGGCACACCCGGCAACCTCCTTGCCGGGGCCATCAACCTTGACCTTCTTGGCGGGGTCGGGGTTGCTGATTCCTCGACAGCAAGCACAGCCTTGCCTTTGCGCTTCTGGTTACGCCGTCGGCCCTTCCTCGTCGGGGCGGCGGCGTCTTCGCCTTCAGAGTCGATCCCTGCGCCAGCATCCTCGTCGGGGAATCTCCTTCCCTCTTCAGCCCGAGCACATTTGTCAGCTAGAGCATCGAGCTTGGCAACATCCCTGACTTTGTTCATCGCTAGCTCTTCCCGCATCTTGCAGTTACGTACATTCTGATGAAATGCACAAATAATAGCAGCAGGATGAACGTCTGGGATGTTGTGTTGTATACGGCTGAATCTCTGTATGTACTTGCGCAAGGACTCGCCCTCTTTCTGGGGGATGAGATGTAAATCACTTTCCTGGCTAGGAGCTTGGTGGCCTCCGGTAAAGGCGCCAACAAACTCATGACACAAATCTGCCTAGGAGGAAATGGAATTCTCCGGCAGATGCATCAACCACGACCTGACATTGGGATTAAGTGCCAACGGGAAGTAGTTGGTGAGTATCTTGTCGTTTCGAGCCCCGATAGCCTGCACCACAATGGTGTAGATGCTCAGGAACTCTGACGGGTGAGTCTTGCCGTCGTATTTCTCCGGGACCTCTGGCTTGAACATTCGGGAATTGGGCCACTGGACTCACCGCAGCTCACAGGTAAACGCTGGACACCCTACCTCATAAGGTAAGTCGCCAGGATCCCCCGGCGCAGGCTTGTCCACAGTGGGTCCCGCGTGTCTGTCAGATCGATGGCGCGCTTCCCGCCGCCGCTCGATGGTAGTCCGAGCGTCTTCTCTGCTTCGCTCCCGAAGAACTTGATGTTGATCACGGCGGGTTCGTGGATCAGACGACGCCGTGGAATCGTCATCACGGACGTCGACCCACCGAGTTGGCGACCGCTATTGTCGTCGTGGAGGAGAGTGTATCATAGTCGCACCACCTCCAGTCTTCTTACCATTGGCACACGTTGGCTCGATGGACTGCCGCCGTGAAGGCCCCGCCTCATGCAGCCCATCTCTATTGACGAAGCCAATGAGGCTCTGGATAGTAGCTCTCCATTCTTTGAGCTTCTCCGCAGCGGGAGGGAAATCCAGGAGCAGCTGTGCTCGTGCCAACGCTTCTGCTGGTGTAGGCGGTGGTGAGAGGTGCGAGGTACGCGAGGTGCTCTGACTCCTAACCATGTTAGAAGGAGCTCCACCACGGTCTCACGACCGCGCCGTGCTTCCACCGGCATCTTGGCGTGCATGCTGGCCCTGCGCATCTCGGGGATGATGCGCAGGGATCTTTCCTTGGGGACGCCTGGAACCACCAACGTCACGGCGCTGTTCATCGCGCGCGACCTGAGAAGGCTGCAGCACATGCGCCGGCGTAGGTGTCTTGGAAGGTGCCATCCTGTCCTTGGAGTTCGCTGCGCCACCCGTAGGCAGCACAACTCCGTCCTTAGATCTGGTGGCGTGCGGGTTGTTGTCGCCGCTGCGAACAACGCCGCTCGCCTGGCTTTGATCGCCAGAACGTCGTGGAGGCTCAAGACCTCCACCTCCTCCACCTGCGCTCGCGCCGTCGCCCATTTGTGTAGGTACGGGCAAAACAGACATGGATGGACGAACCACCGCGGAACTCTTCTTCTTTGGAGCCATGGCGACGAAAACGATGAAGAAACTGACGCGCTGATTGCTAGATCAGGTTTGCGCAACCGTCTCCCCTACCTGGTGCGCCAAAGATGTCGGTGTACGGCACCTATGGGACCGCGTGGATCCCTTTTACGGTTCGGCAGGGAGAGAGGTATGCACAAAGAGCAAATCCAATGATCAACGCGAGGGATTTTTACCCAGGTTCGGGCCGCTGAGCAGCGTAAAACCCTAATCCTGCTTTGGTTTATTGTGGGTGTTTAAGCCCAAGCTTCAGGAGCGCTTGCGGTGAACAGTATGTTCGAGCAGCAGCTACACATGCAGAATGGGCCAAAGAGTCCTCCCCCTGTAGCTACGCCTTGGTCCTCCTTTTATACGTCCAAGGGGTCACCAACAGTGGCGGACAGTACATACAAGAGGTGTAAAGTTGCTACAGTGTTCACATGTTTATCACTAACGATTTAGGACAAACACATTAAATGCTCCGTTTAGGTGTCCCTTACTTTCTTGGGGACAAAAAAAGGGCCCGTCCCATCAGCACCGGTTAAGCTCATCCTCTGCTAGTGCCTTGACACGCGTCCAGGAGGACAAAACCCAAATGACAGGCTGTTCGCTGCACTGGAGCGGTGGCAAGGTGGTAGGACCTTGCCGGGTGCGAGTCTTGCCGGGTCTTTGCAGGCCTTCCTGGCAAGTATCTTGCCGGGGATCTGGCCTTCGGGCTTCTGTCTTGTGACCATTGGCTTGAATGCCTTCTTGATTGGTCTTGTATTTGCTTCCAGCTGTCCCCCGACAGGCCTTGCCACTGGTACAACTACGACTGTCCGTGCACAAGTATGGGGTACTAAAAGACCCAAACTTTAGTACACCGACAACTAGATTGGTTTTTCTTGCAATGGGAGAGGTGTTTAGTTTTGGGTTCAATCTTGCGGTGTCCTTACCCAGTGACAGAAGGGGTAGCGAGGCACGTATTGTATTGTTGACATCAAGGATAAAAAGATGGGGTTTATATCATATTGCTTGAGTTTATCCCTCTACATCATGTCATCTTACTTAAGGCGTTACTCCGTTCTTTTGAACTTAATACTCTAGATGCATGCTGGATAGCGGTCGATGTGTGGAGTAATAGTAGTAGATGCAGAATCATTTCGGTCTACTTGTCACGGACGCGATGCCTATATTCATGATCATTGCCTTAGATATCATCATAACTTTGTGCTTTTCTATCAATTGCTCAACAGTAATTTGTTCACCCACCGTATGCTATCTTCAAGAGAGAAGCCTCTGGTGAAACCTATGGCCCCCGGGTCTATTTTCCATCATATATTTTCAGATCTATAAACCAAAAAACCCAAAAATACCTTGCTGCAATTTATTTGTTTTTACTTTTTTTTTTACATTTTAGTAATCTTTTGTATCTATCTCTATTAGATCTCACTCTTGTTTGAGACCATGAAGGGATTGACAACCCCTTTTTCGCGTTGAGTGCAAGTGTTTGTTAGTTTGTGCAGGTGCATAGATTGGAGACTTGCTTGTGCCTCCTACTGGATTGATACCTTGGTTCTTAACTGAGGGAAATACTTATCTCTACTTTGCTGCATCACCCTTTCCTCTTTAAGGAAAAAATCAACGCAAGCTCAAGAAGTAGCAGCAGCAGCGAGCCGTGCCTGGGCTATATCCGGATCTAATAGCATAGTGTTCGGGCGTACGCCTGTATGTGGTTGGGCCGACTCAAGGTCAGACCCTATATCACAGGCTGAGTCCGAACTCTTGTCTTGACGGGTGTCCGTCTCCGGGCTAGAGACCCGGGTGTATACTGTTATAAGCTTCGGAGATCGCGATCCCTCCGCCCTAGGTGAGTGATGGGCGGGATGTGGATCTCTCTATTGTCAGGTTTAAGCCCGATCTGGTTGTAGGCCGTAGGCCTACTGACGGAGATTCCCATAGCTAGGAATCGATCCAACAGGTCGTTTACCGAAGAGGTTCCCATCGGGGGCGCCTTGCCTCCTGGATGTTCGGCAGGATGTTCTTCGGATACTTCGATGGGATCCGACTTTAGGGCTAGATCCCGGGTTGCGTGGGCTCCCTTTACATCCACTGAATCCGAGGTCAAGCCGTCGGGCTCAGCGGGTTATTCGAAAGCGGGGCTTCGCTGAGGGCTGGCGCCGGACTCTAAGTTCCGGTGGCCGGCTTCGCAATCGGCAGTGAGGTTTTCAACCGGTGAGGTTGGCGCGAAAAGTGATGCTGCTTAACGTAAAGATCTGGCCGGGGATGAAGATGTCCCTGGCACTGGCGGGGTTTCCAACGAATAGTTGGGCCATCGATCCTTTGGCGATCCGCAGTGGAACTCTCAATGAAAGCACCAATGTCGGTGTCCAAACCGGTGAATCTCGGGTAGGGGGTCCCAAGCTGTGGATCTAGGATCAATGGGGAACAAGGGACGATGAACACGGTATTTACCTAGGTTCAGGCCCTCTTGAAGAGGTAAAACCCTACGTCCTGGTTGATTGTATTTGATGTGTATGATATGGTTACAGAGTCAATCTACCACGAGATCAGGCGAGCTAAATCCTAGGTTGATGGGGTGATGGATGTTGCTCTAGCCCTAAAGACTAAAACCCCTTGGTTTATATAGACACCAGTAGGGTTAGGGTTACATGAGATCGGTTACAATGAAGGAAAGGTCACGCTAATCTTGACTTCGAGGGCACACCACAACTCCGAAGATCTCCTGTCCGGTCATGTGTCCGCACTCTAGCTTGGCCCCATAGTGGGCCATCAGTCCGTGCCATATGTAAAGGGTTGATGGCCCGAGGACCCCTTAGTCCAGGACCCCCCACTACAAAAAAAATACACTTCCGTGATGATACGTGTTTGTCACATTTTCTGTCATGCATGTACATCCATGACGATTTTATGACAGAATCATGATAGTCATACCTGTGCTGTCGTAGAAGTGTTCCATGACATTACCAAAATTATCATCACGGAAGTGTCCACTTCCATGATGATAAATGGCGCGTCATGGAAGTGCTTTCGTCAAGGGTAACCGACACATGGCATCCACCATAATGGGTCGCCGTTAAGCTATCGGGTTCCTGTTTGGATCCGATAACCTGTTAACAGCCCGGACCAATGGCGATTTTCCACGTGTAAAATTCTCATTCACCGATGATCCACGTGTCAGCTCAGCGTTGGGACAGATGTCAACCGTCCATTGGACAAGAATCGCCAATGAAACATTGACACATGGGACGGCCCAATAGAGGCCCATATAGGTTTAAAAGCCGACCCAGGAACATGCCCACAAGATTTCGTCAGATCTAATGGGCCAGCCCGTTAACAGCCTAACATTTTATGGACCAAATTATGGCCCACATCAGATACGGGCCGTTAAAGGACTGCAATATTCTGGGCTAATTTACGGCCCATATCAGATCTGACCCGTTAACAGCCTGCAATAGTTTGGGCCAAATTACGGTCCATACCTGATCCGGCCCGTTAACTAACTTTCATATCTTGGACCAAATTACGGCCCATAACAGATACGGCCCTTTAACAGCTACTGTGCCATCGGGCCCATTGGGGCCTGATTTGCTCTTCGGCCTCTTAATGGCCCATTTAACAGTTTGGCCCGATATTAGTTTCGGCCTGTCAGTGACCCTGTCTACATATGGGCCTCATTTGGCCCGGTTTCACTTACGGCCATTTAAAGGCCTGAGTTGCACCTGGGCCTAATTCTGGTCCGTAGTTACTTTTGGCCTCTTAACGGGCTGTAGTCTTCGTGGATACATTCTAGCCCAAACTGCCTATCAGCCCGTTAAAGGCCCTTGATAGTGTTGGGCCTAATTTTGGCCCGTTATACATCTGGCCTGCTTCCAGCCCATCATGAACTTGGGTCAGCCAAGGCCCAAAAACATTTCAGCCTGTTAATGGCCCGTCATACAAATGGGCCAATAATGGGCCAATGTATATTACAGCCTGCTGTCGGCCCGTGATTTGTTCGCCACAATTAAGGCTCAATCTAAATCTCAACCTGTTAAAAGCCTATTTAATTTTCTTGCCCAATTAAGGCAAGTGGTTTACTCGGCCTTTCAAAGGCCCGAAACTAATAGTGGGCTAGATTAAGTCTAGACCTAACTAATGGACCAAGATGATTGTAGGCCCACGGTTCCGCCCGAACTAGCGATTGGCGACCGGCCAGTTTTAGTACCGAATTTTTTTTTTATAAACCTAACCTATTGGCTCATTGCACTCCAATCGAAGATTACGACCTTTTCTCAGAGCGGCGACAACATAAACAGCAAACAAATTATAGCATCATGACGAAGAATAAACCTAGACTATACAACAAAGAAATTATAGCATATTACATCCCCTGGGCATCAAAGTTCGCCGCCAGTGATAATAAAGGGCAACCAGACAGCAGATTCCATAAACTGGGCAGGTCGGCACCAGTGGAAGTAAACAGGCCAACAAAATAATAGCCAGAACCGACAGCACTTCAACACAGTTCAAAAAAGGTTAGCCCGGCCCAGGAGCTGCAGCGCAAGCAGCTTAGCAACCTGATGAGACTGCACTTGTTTGATGCTTATATCCACCAACTCAAGCTGCATAGCATCAATAGATGTCCTGTACTTATGGTTAATCTTGCATAGAGATTGGAGTTCCAGTCGGATTTGAGCACAAGCATGTCTTTCTGCTTGAATTTCAGACTGAAGAAGTCGAACAGATTCAGGCGGCGACTTCATCGAGCTTGTGTCACTGAGTAAGTTCGACACTGCATCAAGACATGACTTTGCGGTTGTATCGCTACCCTCAAGATGTGTCGCCTTCTTCTCTGAAATATATGTTAGAGGGACAAACAATGGGTTCGTCTCGCTATCATTGTGGCAGTTCTTCCTAGCATCAGTGTTGTCACCCTGAAAGAGAAACAAGTAGGTAGATAACAGGTTTTGCACGTATAAGCATCTGCGCTGTCAATTCATCTCATTTCTTTGTCAGAAATAAAGAGACATGGTTTAAAATAGCATTAACATAATAGGCATTGTTCATAGTTAAGATGGCAGGAAATGGCATTGTGCAGGAGCGGCCAGCTTCACCATACCACTGGATTACAGATCAAGAACACAAGCATACATGTAGTGCTAAACAATGTATAAGCATGAATGGTGAGTGTACTGTCAATTTATACCATTTCAGATTGGTAAATAAAGAGACATGATTTAAATAACATTAATATAATATGGCATTGTTCATAGTTGAGACATAGCAGGATATGACATTATGCTGGAGTTGGTAGTTTCACCACACCACTGGATTACAGATCAAGAAAATAAGCATACACGCAGTGCTAAAGAAGATAACTTGCTATGTTTAGTTTAATTTACATGATATGAATAAGGAACTAGGTTGTACAACTAAAGACTGAAATTGAGAAGGACAAACTTATGTTTATGTACTTCTTCGTTATAAACTTTGAACAAGCAATTTGATGCAGACGACAAAAATAAACAACATTTGCACTCATAGCTATCCAAATGTACACAACAAAGTTTGAAGGCTCGAGGAGGACAAACTTACATTAGTAGTGAAGACCGGCTCTATAAAGCCCTTGTCCATATTGATGGGGGGGGGGGGCAATTCAGGAAGTTTACCGCACACTCTTCTTCAAGAGCATTGCCTTTATTCTACATTTTGTTAAGAGTAAATATAGATGTGAAAATATAGGAACAAATGGTGATTATTTAACCTAAGATGCAGAGTACAAATGTAAATACAACATACAGGCAAAATGCACTGACAAGAGCAATGCAGAGCTGAACTTCTTCAGTAACATTGGTTTTATTCAATATTTTGGCAAGAGTAAATTTAGATCTGATGTGTAGAAAATGGAGGGCAAGGGAAAATAAGCTGCAAAGTGTACATGAAGAACTGGCTGACAATATAAGTACAGTGATGAAGGACAACAGATACTTACAAGAACAATGCAGAACTAGATTTCTTCATAAGCATTGGGTTTATTCTACATTAATGTAAGCATTAATATAGATCTGATAATTTGGAGCGAACAGTGGATAAGCAAGCTATAATGCACAATGATGTCACATAATCCACCAGGTATGAATGTAAGTACAACGATAGGACAATAGGTACTCACAAGAGCAAAGCAGCGACCAGCATAGTTGCGATATCCTAGGTTTTGTGGAGCTGGTTCTATCGCCAATATAACTGGGGTGCTATCTGATTTCTCCGGTAGCACCACCTTTTTCAAGGACTTTGCTTGTACTCCTTCAGGTTCTACAATCACCCTCTTCCTTTTGGATGTCTGAAACACAAGAACAACATTTGAATGGAAAAACATGGTATGACGACAAATGGAATAGGTATTGATAATGGATGGGCATGGCATCTTCACATATGTCATGAGTAAACTAAGCAGATGGCGGTGCAACGAAGCAAAAGAAATGCAAGACACCTTATGCAAGATACGTGCAACCAATAAAACCTTGCCAAATTAGAATAGACACCTTATTGGGTGAACAGGATAGGCCATCTGCCTTTGACTCCTTGAGCTCAGAATAGTCATTAGGATCATATTCTGAATACGAATCTATAGGTTGGGAGCATGTGGGTTTCATTGCATCCACAATGGACCTCAATCCCTTGATGCCAAGTTTGTTACCCATTGAACTGTTCCGCAATATTCTTCTGATGTGCGCATTCTTATATTCATTGTGATTACGTACAATATCTGAAAAGCATGAAAACATAAATAGTAGTGTGATTATCTTTGTAATGCAGAGGATATTGTAATATAATAGGGGCTCCCTGTAAACCCTTGTGTGCTATCACTGGATTCTGATGAGAGAGCCCATGTGTGTTGTAATATGGTGAGTAGATTAATATAATCTGGCACAACTACACAAAAAAATAGGCCCCCTGTTGGGAGCTCTAGATGTAAGGATAGTTGGTAGATGATAGGTTCATAATATACCGTATAGAAAGTTTATTGCCAAACCATGATAACGAGAGCGCACAGCCACTAGGCAGATCGTAGTGTAGATAAAAGGGGTACAATATAACCACCATAAATAAATCGGGAAAGCGAAACTGGCTGGAAAATACAGGGTTTTGCCGCTACTAATATGCAGCCTATCGATCACCTACAGGCCAGCTCTATTCATCTAAAGGCGCACTGCTGTTACTATCAGTCTAGTCTATCAAAGACCGCGCGGCTCCCACCATTTCCGGGATATTATGGTAGACCAACTCGAAGTGCAAAATCATGTAGCAGAATCGGCTCAATAGAGCTGTTGACTGCAGATGTCCCTGCTCCCCTTCCTGACAAGGAACATACTGTACTTACTAAAGAAGAACAGAAGAGGAACATGTGAAAGAATAGAAGGGGAAGCATATTATTGAGATTCCCCTTCTTTCTATACAATGTTGGTTGCCCACCCATGATGAATCAGAGCGCCCAAAGAAATGCCATTCCATGATGTCTCTCTATATGTGGCCACATGCATTTGGAAACTCAAGTGGGAGCATTAGCTAACCAATTAAATGTGTGTCTGTTAGCTAATGTCAGTATCATATCACATTCGTATTTGAAGAAGCTTAGGACGTATGATTGGTGTGTTATTTAGCTTTAAAGGGTGGATAGCTGCTAGTAGGACACAAAGCACCTACGCAGATCATAGTGTAGATATAATGGGAAAACCCTAAGCATCAGGAGTAAAATCAGGAAAGTGGAACTTGCTGGAAAATATGTGCTAGTATTGCCGGTACGGCTAGAAGGGCTTCGGATACCAGCTCTCTACAACTGAAGGTGCAGTACTGTTACTATCAGCCTAACTCTCAAAGGCGACACATACGACCGAATACAAAGAGTTGAAAACGTCCATGACAATTGACATGAAGACCAACACGAAGAGTTGAAAGCGTCCATGACAAGCGACCGAATAGACCTGTACACTGCGAATGTCCCTGCTCCTCTTCACTACAAAGAACATACTGTACAACTATTATAGTCCCTCTGTTCCTAAATACAAGTCTTTGTAGAGATTCCACTATGGATCACATACGGATGTATATAGATACATTTTAGAGTGTAGATTCACTCATTTTGCTCCGTATGTAGTCCATGGAGGAATCTCTACAAAGACTTATATTTAGGTACGGAGAGATTACTTACAAAAGAAGAACAGAAGAGGAGCATGCTAAAGAAGAGCAAGCAGATTTTGGATAATAAAATGTTGGTTGGCCACACATGATGAACCAGAGCACATAAAGAACGCAACTCCCTGCTGTCCCTCCATATGTGGCGCATGTGCTTTTCGAAAGTAAAGTAGGAACATTAGCTGACCAATTAAACATTCTCTGTTTTAGTACATGTCAGCATCATATCAGATTCGTATTTGAGCAACTAAGTTTGGAATTATGAGTGGCATGTTGTTTAGCTTGATGGGTTGAGGAGCACTGCTTGCACGTACGTCTTGGAGCACCTACGATGATGGTACTGAATATATGGGAATGTCTACATGCAAGTCGCCTGACTTTCGTCATTTGGGTCAGTCGACCATTTCAGGCGGTTGGATGAAGATACTACGTCTCCTAACCCTTCTTCTTCCTCGCCTCTTATTCTTCCCCTAAAGACCACCGCATGGGCCGCCGGCCGAACCATCGCCCCCCGCCCTCCCCTAAACCGCCCACCACCTCCGGTCTTCTGCCGCCCCCGGCCATCCCTCTAGCTAACCCCACCCCTCCACCCGCGTCGAGTTTTGCCTCCGGCGAGGCCCCACCATAGCCCGACAATAGCCCCCCACAACCACTGTCCCCACCCGAAACCCTAAGATAGATAATGGGGCAGCCCTCCGGTGAGCCCCTTCCTTCCCTCCGGCGAACTCCCAAAAATGGACTGACCCCAATTTGAAATTCAGTCGATTGTCATTTAAGCTAATGTGGAATATAAAAGGGGAAAACCATAAGCATTGCGAGTATAGTGGTGAGCGTGCCATGGCGGATCTGAAGGTGCAAACCGGACAAAGGCAACTTCGCAACCAATGTTTGGTTTCAACTAACAAGTAAGATTCTAAGTGATGGACAAGAAATCACAGTAAAGCAGTGGCGATCTATTTTCTTCCTGAGATAAATAACTTGAGCAGATATGAAAGAGTACCGCCTCTGGTGTGGCGCCGTGTAAGCATTTGCTGAGGCGTTGAGGGTGCTGCGGTAGCGATGGTTGTCGGCGATGTGGAAGCAGATCTAGGAGGGCAGACGGTGGCGGCGAGGGAAATATCCCGGCGCGGTGGACGAGATGGCCGTACGAGCGGCCTCGGCAAGGTGGATGATGGCGCGGATGAAGCGAGAGGAGGCGATGGAAGGATCCTGGTCCGAAGCCGTGGATGAGAGAGGTCGATCTCTTGTAATGGACGACGGCGTCGGGGAATCAGCTCCGGCATGGTGGAGGAGGATGGCGGTGGATGGGGTGGCGGACGGAGGAGACTGCGGTGGAGAGGGTGTTTTGGCGCCCACGGAGTACGAATGGGGAAATGGAGGGAGAGAGGTAGGGGGGAACCATGTCTTCAGGGCGCGCTTGTCTCAAATGCGAGGAAATTTACAAACTTAGCCCCTGTTTAAAATTTCCTACATCACTGCAATATTAGTTGGTTGGGGATAGGACGGTAATCTCACATACATTGAATATTTGCCGACGGAGATTTTGGTCGAGGAGAGTTTGTTTTGGCGCCCACCATGTATGAATCGGGGAGGGAGGTGAGATGCGATTTCGGCCGAGGAGAAACTGTGTTTTGGCGCCCACCGTGTATGAATCCGGGGAGGTGAGAGGCGGAGGCGGTTATGTCACGTCTGAGTGAAATTACAAGCCTACCCATATCGAAACCTATAGAAATCGAGCAGATAGGCTTTGCGTGTCAGGGACAGGCAGTAATTTCCATCTCGCAGATTTTGGTTTCGGGCAGTTACTGTGAGTTTCCCCGCTTCGTTCAAATTTTTGCAGAGTAAGAGTGCACATTTACCGTGCCAACTCAATTCGAATCCAGATTGTATTTTTTTTCAGGCAGGATCCATTTTGTATTCAAATACAAATCTATATACATCATTTTTCTATATATACTTTCAAAAGCACAACACCCTTTATACATAAATATGGTTTACAAATGGCATGATCTCAGATTCATAAGACTGGATCCATCTTAATTTGGATCTTCAAATATTTGAAACCACTTTATGTTGAAATCCAATGTATGCATTCTCGCCAACTGTCTTCAATTAATGTGTGTTTCATACGGGTTTTTTTATTTCTCAAACATGTATAATGTGTTTGACACACGCAACATATAGTGTAATCCCGTCTAGACATTAATTGCATATAAACCAGATTGTCTCTAATTAAAGAATCTATGGATCACTAATATTGATAAACTATATAACATTACACGTGTCCCCAAATTCAAATGAATATGCATGTTTGATAGACCAATTTTTGTTACGATATTATTGATGTCGTGATCTCTAGTTTAAATATTTGAATCCCCTTTAATCCAGATATTCGTCTCATATAACTATCACTCATGCTTATATATCTCTCTAGACCTATACGCCTTCATCGTCTCTCGGGTATCTCTTGTGCTACTTGTATGTCGACAATTAATGATCTTTTATCTTCGTAACACACTGACGGTACTCTCTTCCTCGACCTTCATTCTATCTCTCTCTAAGTATATCTCGTTCCCTGCTATATGTCTCTAACTATGATTCTCCCTGTGAAATCTCTTTCTCTCACACAAACACAAACTTCGTCTCCCGGGGTCTCATTTCTCTCTGCTATTCCCCTGTGCCGCTCGCACACCCCCTCTCACACAGAGATGTCTTGCGCTCCTTAGGTATGAGAAGCCACAACTCTCCCTCTTAAATATCTCTTTCTCACACACAAACACAAACTCTATCTCCCAGGGTCTCATATCTCTCCACCATTCCCTTGTATGTCGCTCACACACACTCTCTCTCCCTAGGGATATCTCGCGTTCCCTGATATGTCTCTCTAGCTATCACTCTCCTTGTGAAATATCTTTCTCTCTCGCAAACACAAAACTCCATCTCTCAGGATCTCATTTCTCTTTGATATTTGTTTGTATGTGACTCACATGCACCCTCTCCCTATCTCTCTCACACCCACACACATAACTCAGCCTTCTGATCCACTCGACTCTTATCTCTAACATGCACACTAGCTAGCTGATCTCCCTCTAGCTAGCATCTTTATCTTTCTATTTATCTGTTTCTCCATCAACCTTCTTTCTCGCCCTCACTCTTGCTTCCTATCATGCACACTATATATGTTTCTCTCTACATGCAGTCATGCGCCCTCTTTTTATCTTTCTCTCACACACACACATAACTTCACCCCTCTGAACCACTCGGCGGTCATCTCTAACACACAAACTAGCCGATGTCCCTCTAGCTAGCATCTCTATCTCTCTATCTATCTGCAGTTTCTCCGTCAAACTTTCTTTCTCGCACGCACTCTTGCTTCCTATCACGCACACTATAACTGTCTCTCTATACATGCATCTATAGGTTGATCTCTTTTACACAATCGTTGTGTCTCGCTCTCTCTGCTCGCCATAAATGCATGCTCCAGCCCACGCCACTATCTCTTAAAGACAAAAACACATGCTCAATTATCGGGCCTTCTTCCCTCCACTCTCACATGCATGCATATTGTCATACCGATCCGTCTCTCCCATGCCGTTAATCTTATGACTTATGTCTTCTTTCTTTTATCTCGATCATGCGTGCGCGCACACACAAACACACATCCCACGTATACATGTGTACCTCTCGCACATGCACGTTCAAGGCCTCCTATGTCTCCATACGTAGTTAATTACCCTCAGCCCTAACCCCACATCAAATCGTTCTCTTCTTGTGTGCACATGACTTCCGCCTGGATGGGTCTCTTCTCTAAAACACACACTCACACTTAACAATCTCCTTCTAGCTACCCCCTCTCACTCTTCCCCTATATCCCCGAAACCAATAAGACCATCCCTTCATTTAATTCCCGCCTACATGCACCATCGATATATAGTAGTCTTCCTCGGTGTCTCTCGAACAAACACGTTATCTCGATGTCGACTCCTCTCACACGCACACGCCTTCTCTTCCCTCTTTACGGGCCTCTTCACTCTCGCACCCCCTCGTTGGTGGCCTCTACCATACACATCACCTCTCTATGATGAAGCCACACACACTTAAATTACTTTCGCCACCAAAGACTCCGCTTCACACACACACACACAGACTCTATCTCACACACACATGCTCTAGGTGGAGCATTTGTTCCTACCACCCTTTGTCCAACCTTACCCGTATAATAAACAATCACCTTAATTTACTTATATAACATGGACAAATTCCACTTTATTTTAGTACTCCCTCTGTCCCATAATATAAGAATGTTTTTCAAGCTATGTAAGCTTGAAAAATGTTATTATATTATGGGACGGAGGGAGTGGTTAGCAAACTTCTCATAATTATATAACGCAAATCACGGGCAGGAAGTGACATTTTTTTACACAACCACGTTAACATGGCCATGTAAATCACAAGCTAAAGTGTAATACCATTATACTTATATCTCGATGCAAAAGGTGGAGTACATGTCCGAAGAGTAGAGTCGCACACATGCACTCTGTCTCTCAGAATCTCACACACATACCAGTTACGTGACACCCCCTAAGCAGACCCGTATGTTACAATTTGTTTACCCACGGGTACATGTGATGGTGCGCATTTATTTAAGTCGGACGGTGAACCCAAACAGTAGCTGCATTCATTACCCTCCCGCCGCCTCTTCTCTGGTCGCCGTCGCCCGATAGCCATGGCCCGGCCGAAGGTAATGACATACGCCATGCTCCCGCCGGAGCGGCACTTTGATCTGGAGGCGGCGTGAAGCCCGGATCGCAGCCGCCTTGCCTTCGAAGTCCGGGCTAGCCGGAGCTGGACGAGGAGGCATTGGAGGCGGAGCAGCACGCGGAGCCGGAGGAGGAGAACGATGACGCAGAGCCGGAACAGGAGGACGACGACGCGGGTGAAGCGGAGCCGAAGGAGGATGATGATTTCCATTATACTCAGACTTAAAGGGCTTTGAGTTTCACGCCACATTTATTTCATAGAGATAAGAGAAAGGAAATTTTAGTGGTCATGCATGCATCTTTTTGTGCTAGCACTCCTATATAAGGGTTGACCGGTCGCTTCCCGCGGACGTGCACGGACGGTGGAAGAGGAAGGAGAAGGGAAGCGGGCTGTGGAGTACGCCAGTTGCAGCATGAGCTCCAAGGAACGTTCGTGCCAAACAATGCATAGTAGTACATTATAGTCCAGCGGAGTATGAATTGGCCTTTAGGTTGCGTGTGGATTACATGGCTGCAACATGCAGGCTGCAGTTCGACAGCCTACCGCTCCACTTCGCACGGTTTGGTCACGCAAGATTTGCATGCACGCATGTCATGCACGTAATTGTCGAAGGCGTGCTCAAAAAAGGGCGACCAGGTCCGCTAGTCCGCGTTGGTCCATTCGCCCGGAAAACAACTAATCCTAGTCGCTGTAAATGTCGTGCGTGCTTTAATTCCGGGCTAGTGGATGGACGTGAACGTGCCGTACAATGAACCGCTCGCCAGCTCCCTAATCTCTATCTCTACTCTTATAATAATAATAATAAATTTATAAAAAACCGAGTTGGTGATGATGGTGTGCCTGCCATCCTGCAATATAGACCGTCCGATCTATATCTGACGGATAGAAAGCAAACTATGGCAATTTTGCAAAAAGATACCCGCACCCCTCTCCACATTTGTAGATAAGGCCTTCCCTCATTCATCTTCGTCTCCCACGAGATAAACAGCTCGTATAAATGCATCTTGATGTTCCGTGCAACGCAAGGGCCTCTTGCTAGTCTCAAATATAAACTGCACTAGTGTGCGCCCGCAGAACATCCTTTCCGAAGGGACTGGAACTACGAGACAGACATGTACCCAGGGATGTACGAACCTGAGTAATGTAGCGCAGTAAGTGAAGTAGAAAGGCACAAATAGTATGAACATGCGTGGCATATAGGCATTTGTCTTACTACCACTAAATGTTGTACGTGCAATGCACGGTGATATTATGATGTACGTGCCTAAGTACTCTACTACTATATTAATTGGAGTTACATATTAGGTTTTATATTTGTTTACGTGTATGGTCCGAGACCTTCCAACTAGACGCGTCTTTCTCTCCGGGTCGCACTTTGTATTGTTACATACTACTAGTACTGCGTGTGGTCTCCGACCTAGAAGTGGAAGAAGTGGAGATGCTCTACCACGCTGTTCATGTCTCACTCCTTTCGTTGACGTGTAGGACATCTAGCACGTGCCGTGTTTGGCACTCCTTCGTCGTAAGAGTTGAAACGCTAGCTTTCATCAAAAATAAAAAATAAATATAAATTAGCAGTGATACTATACCACGCAGTTTCCTTGCTCCTCGATATCGGAAAGAATACTTCTGTTCGCCGACATGTGGGACGTCGACCATCCTGGTCCACTTGCCATGCACGCCGAACTCCAAGGGAGAGTCACCCCGGTCGTCGCGCCGCAGTAATAATGACTAATGAGCCGTCAAATCACAGGCCCAACCTTTCCCACTGTAAAGTTGCTCGGACGAAGGAACCATCATGACTTCGTTGAATTCCATTTCTTGAAGAAAACTACTATACCAGCAATACTGCTAGCTACAGTAGTACTGTACTCCAGCGGAGGCCTCCTTTGGTTCATAGGATAGGAATTTTATAGGAATATGAAAATCATAGGAAGTGAGATGACATGCATCTCAATTTCTATAGAGAAAGTGATGCCATTTGATGCATAGGATAGGATTTTTTCCATTGAGTCTAGGCTAATGTACTGGTAATTTGCTCTAAAAACTACAGTAGTAACTAGTACCAGTACATGCTCGTATTTAATTAAACAAACATACAGGCGACACAGACACATACACACTAACTACTAGTACTACTACTTCTCACATGCTGGCCAGACGCCATCGTTCTCCTTCCCGGCTTTGTCGGCGACACCCCACCGTGCTTGGATCTCCGCCGAGCTCTCCGCAGCAGCGCGTGCGTCCTCTTCTTTCTTGCGGCGGCGGGACTCTCTTTTCTTGAGTGCTTTCTGCCTTTTTCGCTCCCTCTGTGCCGTTTTGGCCGCCTCTTGCTCTACCGCCCATTCGGCCTTGGCAGCTTCAAAGTCCGTCCACGTAGGTGTGAGGTCGCGAGCGGCGATGAACTCGGCACGGCGGGATGCCATCGCTTCCCTACCATTTTGTGTGCGATCGTGGGCGGCGAGGAACTCGGCGCGGCGGGATGCCATCACTTACCGGTTAGTGTGCAGCGCGGTGGCATGAATGACGCTTGGTGAGAGCTCTGGGGCGGAGTGGCCGGACAACCGTATAGTGCATTGGTTTGTCAAGAGCTCAAGGATAGACGACGAAGGAAATTTGGATTCCCCTTCAATCCTGGTCATTTATTACCGAGTAAAATGCATTGGCGGTCATTGAACTTGTCTTGATAGCTCACTTTGATCATTGTACTTAAGAATACGGTCAATACGGTCATTATATACGAGATATGGTGATTATACGGTCACTGGCTCAGCGTATAGCTCCGTATTTGTCTGGTTGACCAATCAAACAGTCCACATGCGCCTCATCAGCTCGTGTTCTGTATCTATCAATCTATGCGGGCCTACCTATCAGTGGAGAAAGAAATAAAAACCAAAATTATGCGTATGTGAGGAATCAAACCACGGACTCATCGCTGCAACTCACACTCGTCAGCCAAATGAAAATGAAATACTTTGCGTTAAATCCACAAACCAATTTTTTTATATTATACGTGATGCACACATTACCGCACACCGTCCACAGACGCAAGTAGCATGTACGCGTGCAAACACTCACGCTCACGCTGTCAAACCATGGTAATGCATGCACGTCGCCCTCTCAATCAAAGTCCTGCTCATGGCGCAACGCAAACGGCGAGCCCGTCACCTGCGCGCCCCGGCGGTGCCTGACATTACTGTTTAGACGTTTGCTGGCGGCCTTCGCGAACACCGAGCATGTATTCACCTGGCTCAACACCAACGTCATACTCGTGCTTGGGCGCCGACCTGCTCGACATTAGCCATGGCTCTGCACACGACGCGACGACATGACTCGGCACCTTGCTCATGTATATCATCCATCACAACGACAATCTATAAACAACCTAGCTAGAGAGGGTACTATGGTACCTATATATGTATCGTGAGCGACCGATCATAGTGCCACTGCACATGAGTGTGTGTTTGATCGATTCATCCATTATTCGTAAGTTATGCATGGTTGTGTGTGTCTAATGGTGGTCGTCAAAGGCTAGCTGGCGACAAGAGCGGTTGCATGAACGCCTGGTTGTCTATATGTGCCGCATACGCTTCAAAGGCTCGTCCTCCATGAGTTCACATAATTTATTCCAGTACAATCATAAACGTAACTGCGTAAGTGCGTCCGCGTGCATGCTAGTATGTATTGTGTGCGTGCGCGTGCATACTGCGTGTGTGTGGGTCGTCCACATGCATGCTTGTGCGTTGCGTTTTCTCCTTGCAAAAATACCTCATTTGGTTAGCTCGTGGGGCTTTACTGGAGAGGTTCGGGGTTAATTCCCCACCCATGCAATGCATAATTTAGCTTTTCTAATTTATTTATTTTTTACCCATTGACGGGTGGGGCCGTAGAACATGGGTGAGGCGCATGTGGACTGTTTGACCGGTCAACCAGACAAAATACGGAGCTATACGCTAAGCCAATGACCGTATAATCATCTTAAGTCATATATAGTGACCGTATTGATCGTATTCTTAAGTACAGTGACCAAAGTGAGCTATTGAGACAAGTTCGATGACCGCTAGTGCATTTTAATCTTTATTACCGCACACGGTTACTTTCCATTGCCTGTGGAAACTGTGTGCGCTGACCCTATTATGGGTTGCTTTCTGATTGGCCGCCACCCCAGCCACGCGGATCACGCGCGTGCACCGTGATCGAACGGCATTCCATGTCCCTATCATCACACCCGTGTAGCTGTAGCTGGGATTTGATGTTTCTGCACCTCCATCCTGGTTGATGCATGTAACTACAAATAATATCACTAGAAACTATATTTATTAGTAAGGTACACGTGCATTGCACACATGAGATTTGGCAACCAAATTATGAATAAATACCACACTATAGCATGTAAGCTTTGAGTCATATATGCATGATATAGATGTTCGTTTAATTCTTATAGTGGTAGTAAATTTCTACAAAATGCACATAATGGCCTAAATATGGTAAATGAACCCGGAGAAGTGCCAAATTTGAACACGGTGCTTTGCAGGGTATATGTTGATCGTAGAAAAAAAAGTGAACTGCCACATTAATTGAGTACTTTTGCAAACTACAAAAACAATATACCACCACGCCAGCGTCCGACCGCCCTGGCCCACCAAAACCCCTTCCATCGCTTGCACGCGCTTCCCGCCTGAAACGGTCACCGTCGCTCCAGAACGTCAATGCCGCATTCACGCCCGACGCGACCTCTCACTGGCGTCGGCATTGCAGCAGCGCAACGGCCGAGAGAGCGCCACCCACGCGGCATCTCGATGCAAGCGACTGCTCCGCGTTAATGACACCATGGCCATCCATCCGTCCGCCGCCCACATTAATGACACGCGTCTGCCGACAAACCTACTCCGGCGCCAGCTGTCTGTCCGTCTGCCGCGGCTCATTTCCATTCGCCCGCTATATTAACTTCAGCCTCAGGCATAGCCAAAGACCCACAGTCATTCTCCTCCGGTCCCTTCCTTCTGTCGGCACCACTCCAACCATGGCCTCCTCGTGCTCCAAAGTTCTCTTGGACGTACTGTCGCAGGAGCAGACGAAGGACATCGCCGGCTCCACTCCGGGCGCGCTCCAAAGCACTCTTGGACGTACTATCGCAAGAGCAGACGAAGGACATCGCCGGCTCCCTCCCGGCCGCCCTCCGCCACCACGACCACAAAGCCGGCGCGCGTGCGCTGGCGTAGCCGGCAGCGAGGAAGAGTAGTACATGGTAGTTCACCGCCGCTTTGGTCCCAGGAAGGCCACCGCTCCTCCACTTAGTCAACGCCAAGCTTGGTGGGGTAAACATTGGCGGCCGATTAGCCGCTTGACGGCGACATGGAGGCGGAAATCTTCAGAACCTTATGCTCCGGAGGAGGAGGTTATCGAGGCGGAGCTGGACAAAGCCGAGGCGGATGAGGAGGAGGCAAAGGTAATAGCCGAAGCATCAGTTCTCGGGGATCATGGCCGGACATGGTGGTCGGGCGCCGGCGATCATTTAGATTAGGTTTATAGTAGGTTTTAGTATGGTTTGTGCGAAATATGTAATGAATTTCGTCCGTTTTATAGGAAAAGTTTTCAAAATGTATGAATTTCATCTGGTTAATTTGAAATTTGCTTTGTTTGCATGAATTTCGTCCGGTTAGTTCATATAGTTGTCGAAAGGTATGTGGGCAGCATTGGATGGCATCCTCTGGCATCAGTGTCCTCGGACAGATGCCGGTGTAAATTTGTGGGTCAGCGCTGGAGATGCCCTAACTAGTATCATGCTATAATCGCTAACAGTGCTCCATTATTTCGCAGGGAACAGTTATCCCTTGATCAAAATCAGATCCGCCATGTTTCGCACTCCTCCCACGTAAGAGTGGAGACGCTTGCTTACATAAAAATGGAGCAAGTGGACAGCACTGTAGCACGTCATATCACTCAAACCCACTAGGCCAAACTAGCCCGCCTAACACGCGGGAAAGCCCCACCCTCGTCATTTTGTTCTGGATTTCTATCGATCGATTGCACAAAAATGTTACACTTTGCAAGTTCAAAAGCAAAAGGCGGCACTCTTAAAGCACGCCTGTCGCGTTCGCGTCGCACCCTCGACAGTCCGTCTCGCACGCCGCTCACCAAAGGGGACACGCGTTGTCCTGCATTTTCACTGACATGTGGGACTGCAATTGAATAAACTATTGATAGCGGAAATCTAATCGCTCGGCAGGCGTTGGCTGAGAAGAGAGAGACGGGGGAGGGAGAAGAGATCACCTGCCCACCGCGCACGGACTCCAAGAAATATGGTGATAATGTGAGGTGGGCCATGCGGGAGTTCAGACCACTTCCAAGCCCGCTTCTGACCGCCCTGGCCCACCAGAAAACCCCTCCCCCCTCCCGCGCGCGCTCCCCCCCAGGCGCCAGCTGCCCGCATTCATAGCAAGTACAATACTGGGCTATAAGCCCGCTTATGTGGAGGAGAGAGGCATTGAAAAAGTGAAGGAGTGGGCTCTGCAAGAGCCCGTCTCTACACGTGCTCCTAGGTATAAAAAAACAATTGTGTCTAAAAAAAGAAGGTAAAAAATATTTGAGAGGAAATAGATAGAGAGAAAGTGAGAAAAAGTTGTAACCTTATAGCCAACCTTATAGTCAACACTATGGTACATGAGGAAGGAGGGAGTTGTGCACATGCCAAGTTCACTGGGCTGCCGTGTATCACACTCCTCCGTCGTAACAGTGGAGACAATAGCTTTCATCAAAAATAAACAATGAATACTCCTTGCTTGTCCTTGATATCGGAAAGAATACTTTCATTCACCGACATGTGGGACATCGACCATCCTGGTCCACTTGCCATGCACAAAATTATATTGTAGTGCACTAGACAGTACTGTAGGGAGAGTCACCCCGGTCGTAGCGCAGGCCCAACCTTTCCCACTGTAAGTTGGTCGGACAAAGGAACCATCATGACTTCGTTGAATCCACTTCTTCAAGAAAACTTACTGTACCCGCAATACTGCTACCACACGCAAAGACTGGACAGCAGTGTAGCACGTCATATCACTGAAACCCACTAGGCCAAACTAGCCAGCCTAGGATTTGTACGTCTCTATACTGCTATGATTTTGTGTTCTCAAAAAATATCCTTTGTCAATCTAATGACTAGGAGTAGAAAGAAATGGAGGCCTCCTTTGGTTCATAGGATAGGCATTTTATAGGAATAGGAAAATCATAGGAAGTGAGATGACATGCATCTCAATTCCTATAGAGAAAGAGATGTTATTTGGTGCATAGGATAGGAATTTTTCCATTGAGTCTAGGCTAATGTTTTTTTCCTCCAAAATGTGAAGGATTCATTCCTATCCTACATAGGAATAGGAATCCATTCCTATAAACCAAAGGGCTTCAAAGGAAATTTTCCTTTGCAAATCCTATCCTATAGAGTTCCTACAAAATTCCTACAAACCAAAGGAGGCCGGAGGGTCTTTCTCTCTCTCTCTAGATCTCTCTCCATCCCACAACCCCTCTAGCAAACATACACACTCTCTGTAGCCACTCCGAAAGTACGACGTCACTACACATTCACGCTTCCAACAAAAAAATTACACATTCACGCATGTTACAAGTACGTGCCAATTTTGCTGGCTATTAATGTGAATGTATCCGTGAACCAACTCTTTGAGTTTGATGTGAATTAATGTATAATTGTGGGCTATTGTCTGATCGATCGCTAAGCCTACAATTTTAGGAGCTTGGGCTATTGGCCGATCGACGACGGATCAGACCTATAAGCGTACCACGAGCTCATCAGCCCCAATGTTTCTCTTCGGTGAGTGTTTGCAAGTACTATAGCTCGCACAGTAGCTAGCCTACTAACACCAAGAATCATCAAACAAGCCCTGCTGATATGATAAACAGTTCAAACTTACATCTAAGCATGCCATATATTACATCAAAAGCTGGCGAGGATACATCTGTTTCCATAACTCGGAGAGGGTTCGCATGATTCACTATCAAACAAAAGTAGCAAGTACCGCTGACACAAGACAGTGCACTAGCCCTAAGATGGTTTGATAACACGCATCTTTCTGGTAATTAAACACAATGCAAACTACCTTGAAGGATTAGCGCGACCAACTATTTCATGTCATCGATCTCTCGGGCAATGACCACAGCACGGATAGCGGCATGGGAATCGATCTCTGGGGCGATGTCCACAGGACGGACCACGACATCAGAATCGATCTCTGGGGCGATGTCCACAGGACGGACATCGGCATGGGAATCGATCTCCGGGGCGATGTCCACAGGACGGACCGCGACATCAAAAATGATCTCTGGGGCGATGTCCACAGGACGGACCGTGACATCAGAATCATCGAGGACGTCCACCGGCACCTACACAACCCTAACATATTAGCAAGCACATTGCAAATAATCAAAAACCACAACTATGGTAAGCCATTTTTTACCTTGTGCAGCTCACCGGGGGATCCCATCCGTCTGGGGGCCATCTCCTCGATGGGGGCCATCGCCTTGCTAGGGAAATACTGCTTCTCAACGGCGACTATCTCCTCAAACTCGGCCTTGAGCCTCTCATAGGTGGCCATTAGAGTTTCTAGGGTAGGCACGGTGGGGCCCTTGCTGTTCTTGCAGCTTCCTTTAAGGAGTTCGTCCGCCAACGTCATCAACTCTTTGGCCAATACTTGTTTCTTGAAGTTCTTTGTCTCCATGGGTTGGCCCGCCAACATGGCCAACTCGTTGGTCGGTGCTCGCTTCCTGGAGATCTCTGTCTTGAGTGGGTTGTTCGCCGGCAACTCTTTGCCTAGTGCTCCAGGATTCATCAATAAACTGACAAACAAAAAGCAATCGAAAGGAAACCACAATCGCAATGAAAACGGGAAAAGAATAGGCAGTGAGAATCGGTCGGTGCTTCGCAAAAAGAAGATTCTTGGAATGAAAATATAGTAGCATCACTGATTCGCCCACCTTTCCTTTGTCGGTACAAAAGAAAAATGGGAGAGTAGCCTGGAGTGAGGTTTTCTTCAAGATAGGGGAGAAAGGGCTTCAACGAGCGTTCCAGTGAAATGATGGTTGCTTCGTCCAGTCCAACTTCGAGGCCACTTTACCACTGCTGGTAAAGGTGTGGGTTTTGTGATATGACGGGTCATGATGGTCACACCGGGGTGACTGGTGAGTCTCGACTGTAGCACCTTGCTATGATTTGGTGGATGGCACGCGGGCCCGGATGCTTGATGTCCCGCATGTAATAGAGCGGCTAGTCATATAGTAGTTTGGACGACAGACGAGGAGCTCCGTCCTGGTTCATTGGTCCCGATGATAATCTGTGCCCAATTTTGACAATAAATTTAACTAACCAAATGTTCATGCATGTCACAAAAAATTACATCATTGAAAACTATGTTCAAATACGAATCCAAGGATATATTTTTTGTTAACATGCACTAACATTTTGTCAGTTAAATCTTTGGTCAAAATTTAGCACAAATTACAAAGGGGCCCAATAAAGATTGTACTCTCACATTTTGTTTTGAGGATACTCCCCCATAGAAAATATAAATAATAATGCATGTTGGTGCAGCCCACGTTTCCGATAATTTTAGCCGTGGGCTTGTTCACAATTTTTACAAGGCGGTGGTTGTTCACTTAATGGAGGGTCTAGTACCGGACTTGAACGATACAAAGTGCGACCTGGCACACCGTTAGGGCTGGAACAAAAGCTTGTAGCTCGCGAGCAATGATCCCTCGATAGTTTGGCTTGTTATCCTTGTGGGTTGCTTCTTAATGAACAAAGCCAATCATCAATTTTTAAGGAGCTTAACGAACCAGCTAACAAGTTTCACGCTAAGTTCATTAGTAACAACATAACACATGTCTCATCTTACGTGAATTTTCTTTTAACGAGCTTCGAACGAACCGAGCCGAGCAGCTCGTTAATCCACCCCTGTAACACCACTTGGTATAAGCGGGTAGCTATCTCAAAAAACAATCAACAACTCAAAAAAAAATGGTGACCTCTCACGTACACAATTTTAAACGATTGTTTTGATGGAGTAAAAAAAGAAAACTACCCCACTATATGTATATATATAGGCAGGAGCCTCCGCGCTTGCTTGCTAGGGTTGCTCTATTCACACACTCTCATCCTCTCTAGATCTAAACAAGATAGCGGTGGTAACACTGTCTTTCTATCCTCACTACTGGTTACAGATCCGGACGCATCCCCCTCCGTCGGTGAAGGGGAGGAGGGGCAGCATTTAGGCCGTTGTCGACAGCGAGGGAGGAGACCCACTGCCGGCCGCACCATTATCTTTGGCCAAGCACCGGCGCGGGAGGTCCTCCGATCCCTTCATCGCTGCCCTAGTGTCGGTGGATCCGGCCTCCCGCCGCCCACCTATCCACACCCCGAGGACCTTCAGGTATATCTTCCTTCGAAACTGGCCTAGCTCTACTTCCCCAGCTCGCTACGTTGCTGCATGTGCATCATTTTCTACCTCTCAGCCCCCCTTTTAGCTAGGCTCGATCGGATGGTCCAACGTCACCTAATTTTTTTTCTATTTTTAGAGGTAAAGCTACTTCATGGAGTCGAATCTTCTACTTGGTTCAAACAAGAAATAAAGGGGGAAAATTTAGTATGTACATTGGACTTGGTACAAACAGGAAAGAAAGGGGTTGAAATTAGTACAGACTGGTCATCCAACTGGTCTCTTGGTCAAAAAGGGAAATATGGGGGAAACGCTGTACACAGTGGTATGACCAGGACTAGATTTGCTATCCACACATAGGAATAGGTGGCTAGAGTGAACAAAAATGGGACCAACCCAGATATGTTTCTTGGATGTTTGTTTCTTGGGGCAACAAACTTTGAATCACCACTTTATGCCCCGGTTTAGGTACATGGTGTTGGACTGCTGGTGCACCCACTGTCCCATGCCCTTATAGCAAATATTTAGCTATTCTTAATCTAATGCCCCTGGTAAAATGAAGCCATGCCACTGTTATAAGCCATGACAAGTTTAACCAATTGTTTTTGCCAGTAATTGTTTGAGACCCTGACTGTTTCCTCTGTAGCTTTTTGTGCAAACAGGGATATCCATTTCACCTCGTTGCTATTACGACCTTTTGGTGCACTGCACAAAACACTTCTTAAAAGAAGTGACTTTTGTGATGTTTAACTGGAATGTCAGAATGGAACCGTTGGTTCATTTCGGTGGAACTGCACAAAGGGAGATTGTGTTCCAATCTTCATCCTCCATATTGGCACCATAACCTTCCTTTAGGTAAGAATGATATTTAATGCATGTGTTCACCTCTATTTTGTGACTGCCATGAGAAAATAATGCTATTGTTTACTAGTACACTTGTACTCCCTCACTGACAAAACCAAGTCTGAAATAGAAGGCCAATCATGTACTTGGTTTCACCAACGAGTGAGGAGAAAGAGAAACAGAGCATGAAGAGGAAGACGGAGAAGAAGAAGAAGGAGGAAATGAAGAAGATCACACGATGGTACCGTCCTATGTTATCCTGGCATCTTGCTAGTGGTATCGTATTGCTGTGTTGCTACTAGTCTTAATTTACTTGGAAGACTAGCAAGATGCCCGTGCATTGCATGTAACATCAAGATGCATTTGTATGAGTAGTTTATCTTGTGAGAGAAAAGGATGAACGAGGGAAGGCCTTATTTGCAAATGTGGAGAGGGGTGTGGGTATCTTTTTGCAAAATTGCCATAGTTTCCTTCCTATCCGTCAGATATAAATCGGATGACCTATATTTTAGGATGGCAGGCACACCATCATCACCAATTCTGTTTTTTATAAGAGTAGATAGATAGAGAAATGCAGCAGAGTAGTACTTGGCTTGACGACACATCATACTAATTAACTGGATTCTGGATGCATGTGTGACCTAGCTCTACACGATCAACAGTGCCAAGGTGATCTTGCTGAAGCCGAGGCCTCAGTTGAGGCCATTCAAGGGCTCCGGCAACGTCTCCCTTACATGTGAGACAATCCTCCATGAGCAGTTCTATGACACCCTGGTTTTCGCTCCTGTTTTTTTCTTTCGCGGGATCTGACTCCCGTCTTTTTTCTCGGTGTTATTGAATTTTCTCTAGCTCTTGGGTATATGAAGATGGACATCTAGCCTTGCCTTTCCTATCCAACCAGTGATTCTCTTCAGTCCAACCTTGCCACCCGAGACATATTCTCAGGGTTTTGCCACCGAAACCCTACCTTCCGAGTTACCGGAAGGGAAACCCCAACTCCTGCAGTTACAAAGGAACCCCAATTTCCTTTGATCTGCTGACTCCCAAACTTCTCCCAGTGATCATCCTTCATTTATCAACCTTGGATATGCAAAAATATTGCCAAGTCATTTGCAATATTTTTCATTTATAATTCATTCCTTTTTCTGCCAGTTAAAGGAATTAAATCCAGGAAAATATCTATCAATCTCCAAAGTTCATGAAAACTTGTGGAGATATTCTTTGTGATCATATTGAGCTCCCATAAAAATATTGGCCATAATTAAATAAGGGAAATTGCATTTTCTTATTTAATGCCAATATTGCATTTTGGGCCCTTTCTAAAGGAACTACCATTTTGGTAGCCATAAAAAATCCCAAATAAATTGTGGAGATTATCCTATCCATATATTCACCATTTCCATCAAAGTCCAAGTCCCATAGTTCAAAGTTTGAGCACAGCATCCATTTGCAAATTCTGTCTAGATTTTCAGTTTGCAAAGGAAGTGCTTGAAACCTTGATCTATTTGAGCTGAAATTTTTCATGGTGGTTAACATTGATAAATCACTCATGGAAACCAAAAACCAGCTCAATTCATTCATCCGTTCTTCCCCAGCAATTTTCTCAAGTTTCTGTCCATTTGAAAGCTCTGTGAAGTAAGTACCATTTTGGCATATCCAAATGAGCTGAAACTTTTCCAGTATCTTCATATGTTCAAATCACTCACCTCCTCCAAATTTCAGCTCAATGCAAGCTAGTATGTGAATGCCACATCAAAGTTTGCATTTCTGGCCAGTGGGGTCCATTCTATAGCAAGTACCCTCAATCCTTATCCAAATGGCCCCAAAATTTACCAGCGTAGTTACCTTGGTAGATCATTGCTCCATGCCAAGTATCAACTCATTTCACCCAAGGATCCATCCAGAAATCTCTACAAACACCTTGCTGCTGGAAACTTGTTGATCAAGGTGCAGTCACACCAGTGTTCTCTCATGACTTCCAGCTACACAAGTTGATCCAGGGAAGGGAGGGGAACACTCCAGACATGGTTTGGCTTTGTGTAGGGCGTGGCAAGGCCGTGGCTGCGTGGTGACCACGCCAAATGCAGCTACAGCCGGAGCTATGTGCTGAATCATCACATATCTTCCTCTGTGCTCTCGCCGGCGCCTTGTGCCGACGTCTGCGGCGGAGTACGACTTCTTATCCATCCCCAGCTGGCCCTGGAGGCTTGCCCGTTGGCTGGGCGTGCCGACAGTGGGTGCCCTGCCAGTGCGCCGCCACGGCACCGCGCGTCTCGAAACTCCGGCCGCCGTCCAGCTCCTTCCCGAGCTCTCTCTCGAGCCTATATAAGTGCCCTCAAGCCCCTGCATCGCCATCGAGCCCAGACCCCTCCCTTCTCGAGCTCGCGGAGCTCCTCTCCCTCTCCCATGGCCGAAGCTCTGCCACCCACTCCCCTCGGCCCGTCCCCGCGCCCTGGCTCTTCCCTCACTCTCTCCTCTGTGCCTCGGCCTCCCCTAGGTCCCCGCAAGCCGCCGCCATCTCCCTTCCCACCGGGGAAGCCCTGCCGGTGCGGCCCCCCTGCTGCTGTTCGGCCGTCGCACCCGAGCCGTGGCGCCAAAGCTGCAGGCCCTCCTAGGCGGCCCTGCGACTACCACTGGATGCGTCGCGATGCGCCTGTTCCAGGGCAGGTGCCGGCGAGCCGTCCCGTGCCGCCGTCCGACGGCTGCGCCGGCGGTCGCATCGCCCTACTCCCGCCCCTGCCTCTGTTCGTGAGGAAGAGGATGACCGAAGGGGGAGATAAGGTGGGCCTGGCCCGTCAGTGGCCCACCATGTTTTTTAAATAGAGGAGGCAGCAGTGGTGCGGGCCTGCCCAGATGAACAGCAGCAGCAGCGGCCAGTTTCGGCCCGCATAGCCCAAGTTCACAGTGCACTTTCCTCTTTTCCAGAAAAAAAATCTGCCAAGGACCCATTGGTGAATAAAATATTTATAGATAGGTCCCTGGCAGTCAATCGTCTACATCTTTGTACTCACAACTCCGATTCAGGTGAAACCAACGCTCACGTCTTTAGTTCATTGAGCCCGTTCTTTTGGTATCCTTTTCACAAGGTGGTCACACAGTGAAAATGACCATTTTTCTCTTGCCCTATAACAGCCCCCCTCCGAAAGAGAACGGCTTCCGGCGATTCT
The DNA here is from genome assembly GCA_011799875.1 of Thinopyrum elongatum. Classification (NCBI taxonomy): domain Eukaryota; kingdom Viridiplantae; phylum Streptophyta; class Magnoliopsida; order Poales; family Poaceae; genus Thinopyrum; species Thinopyrum elongatum. Next base: position 376,743,709 of record CM022299.1, on the reverse strand, counting down.
TCCGCGGCTTCACCGCACTTCTTCCTGGAGTATTCATCGACCCCCAGGCAAGCCGACCATCTAATATATGCCCTAAAGCATTGCTCTGTGTTATTCTTGCATGTTTAAATGAATATTCTTATGCATGTATGCGTAGTAGTGAGCTGTATGTGACTCTGACGAACCCTTGCTTGCACTTTCTTTGATAACGGCACCACGCCTGTGTCTGAGCTGCTTTCGGCCGTCCGGGGTGGATGCCGACTTTGTGTTCTCTTTTCAACAACTGGCCGTGTTCTGAGCTGTTTTGCGGCCGTCTCGGACAGTTGTTGAATTTCTTTCTGTAGTAGTGACCCTATGCTCTGAGCTGATTTTCGGCCGTCTTAGGGAACTGCTACCTTCTTTTTATCAACACCGCCTCATGCTCTGAGCTGCTTTTCAGCCGTCTTGAGCCGGGGTTGAGTTATTCCGGTAATGTCCCAGATCTGAGTTGTAAAGACCGTTCTGGTGGCTACTGGTTTCTTTGCCGGTTTTGTGCAAGGGTTCTGATGGTCGTAACTTACAGCTAGAACTTGTAAAGTGACCACTTGCCATTTAAATGTTGTTTCACTAATGACTCATTATGGTGTTATGTGCAGATAGGTTGTTATGTTTCCACAGTTGTTACCTCATACATAGTTACCACCATGATAAGTTATTCATGATAAACAACCATGCTCCTAAATGATGGCTAAAACTAAACCTAGTCGGTTGATCCTGAGTCACCTGTCCGGACTTATCCGTGCAACCACATTTGCCGGTATGGGACGGCCTTGACTTGGTCTGATCGCGTGCTCTTTTATCGGTACCTCCAACTAGGGAAGGTTATGCGCGCGCGCTGCCCTGGCCCAGTAGGCGGAAATAACCTTGTGAGCCCAGTTGAGATATTTGCCGGCGTCCCCGTTTGGGACAGTTTAGTTGGCCACGACGGTGGCAGGTGTCACGAGCTGACACAGGGGCCACCCAGGACATGACCCCGGGAGGGTATGATCGTCGGTGGTACGGTGGAGGAGTCACGGGTTAGGCAGGTTTCGTTGGAGCAACTCTGGTCCACCCGAATGGGATCACGAGGTCAGGTGCTCCATGGTGTGGGTAATGTGCACAACCTCTGCAGAGTGTAAGAATATATTCGAATAGCCGCGTCCACGGTATTGGATAGCCCATCCAGACCTCACTAGGTGGTCAATCGGAACAGTGATAATAATAATGGAAGAACTCATCTTATGCCCTGAAGTACTCAGTGGATCGTGAATATTCTAAGCATTGTAAGGCAACCCGGAAGAGAGTAAGTTTATCAGACTTATAGTGGAGATGCATAGACATCGGATGATGTCAGGGATATGATAAGTTAGCCATGGGATGGCTATGAAAGAGATGGTCGGATGACCGAAAGACTTGGATTGGATTTGGTTCAACATCGGATTGGATCATGAGAATGTTCGGAGTATGGATTATTTGCTGGATACGCTTACTTTACTATATTTATCTTAGTAGTTATCTTGCTGAATAATCCTGTTACAATTTCAGGATTAATATTGCTAGATAGGTATGCTATGCCATGATAATTAATGTTGCTCTAATAACAAATGCATGCTTGAATGCCATGGATTGCTTTGCTTGGTGTATATGTTAGTTTGGTTTGCTTGCGAGTACATTCAAAAGTACTCAGCGGCCTTCAATGTGGCCAGGTTCACATAAGGATCCGTCGTCCGTCGACGAGGAGCCGGAGTGTTTGCGGGCTAGGAGAGTAACCCAGTCAGATCCCTGTGGATTGGAGCTGCACCAAGACCATGCTGCCTTAGATAGAGCTTTTCCGCTGCCATCACTCTTGTGTAATATCATGTAAGACTTATATATCCATTAATAGAAATGCCCGTGTTCATGATACTTGTTGTAAGCGCACATGCCAGAGTGATTTCCTGGGTTGGTATGCGTGGTGACCATCTGGCTACAGTGGTAATCAGGCGGGGCGCCACAACGGGTGGTATCAGAGCAGCCAAGCTGACTGTAGGTTACCCTAGCTGAACTTCATTGTCTTGTGCTCAGTTTAAAGCCCAGATGGATTTCAGCCATCTTTGCCAAGGAGGCACGGCTACTATTGATCATAAGGCAACCCCATAGGTTTTTGGCTCCATCAGACCCCAACTCTCGTGGCCCTTGCCTTCGGTGTGAGATGTCAGCACCTGGCAATGATCCATGAGCCTTGAACCCCTAGGTAAACCAGATATCCTTACCCTGCTTGCCAGCCATGGCATTTCTCTTCTTAACTCTAGTTTCCTTTGGGAAATGCTTATAAATTCCATCCTATCCCTGACAACCCTAGGATCATTGACTAAGCCACTTTGGCTAAGGTCGTGTGTCGAGTTTTATGTTCCCTAAGGAAGTAGTAGGAGCTTGACACCAGTGCTACCAGGAGCATTGTGTGGTTTCGCTTCTAAATCCTTAGAGGTGCATTGAGTGCGCTATACTAGATATACTAGTGAATATTTGGCCACGTGTGTAAGGTCCGCAAAGATTTGAGCTTTATTTGCTTTTGGTTTTTCGCGGTTCTTGTTTCTTTTGTCGGTTCCGTTTCTTCGCTCCGACTAGATCCATCCGCAAGTGCCATCAAGAAGACCAGCATGCGACTTGGATAATACCCAATAATCCAAATTCAGCAAGAGTCAAGCCAAGGCAACTGCCCGATATTCAGAACATTATTACCGGATCTGTCAAGAATGAAGAATGGGTCAGAAGCAGAATCTGTAGACAAGGCCAGAATATACCTGAGAGAGTTGGCCTCAGAACAGATCATGCCTGAGGAACAGTCAGATGAGCTACCAAGAATGAACACTAGTAGGGACAAATGATTTTGTCCTCAACAGAAGGATTATTTCAGTCAGTGGGGTGAACCTTGAGTCTTTTCTCAATGGACTCAAGAATCATTTATTACCCACCGAAGACATGTTTCGAGAATGTGAATGTGCCAAGAACAGCAACAAAACTCCGGTACATTGGTACAAATTTCAAAGCAAATCTTGAAGTTCACCGGGGTATATACCAATTTCTGGGCACTGTGACAAGGTTTGCAAGGAAGATGGGTAAGTTCGTGGTTGCCCAAAATCAATGAGAACTTCACATGCTTGGAAGCTCAGCTGAACCGAATGGAATTATCTGTCAACTGCTTATTATCAGCAACACTTGATTTGAATGCAAAGGGTATTCCGAATTAATTAACAACATGAGGTCTGCACCAGTCTTGCAACCTTTACAGCAACAATGATCAGACCAGCAGAAGGACAAGCAATGTGCATGACCATCGGAATATCTTCAGTCAAGGTATGGCCTATACCAAGTTTTGGCTCCGCTATAAGTAAATTCCGGATACTTCGGAAGGAAGCCAGAATCGGCCATAGATCCGACTGTGTACACAGTGAAAGGCTTCTAGTATAAGGAACCCAGCCTTCCTCCGTAAGCCACTGAGAAGAGCTTACGACACCAGACTGCCAATCTTCCTCGGTACGCCACTTGGTGAGAAAATCTTCTGGGGTACGGCACTCCCATCTTCCACAGCGTGCTATCGTGGAAAGCTTCCAGCATAAGACACCTGACCTTTCGTAGCAAGCTACGTGAAGGAAAGCTTTTAAGGTACGATACCCAGCCTTCTTCAGCACGCTACCCTGGCAAAAGCTTCGAGTATAAGGAATTTAGCTTTCTTCAACACGCTATCGTGCCCACAACAAGGTTGTCAGGAACACGAACTAGTCTGGACACACCTCCGCCTCAGAACTCAGTGGTTATGAAAGGATTTATCCTACCCCTGCATATGTTGTGAGCATGCAGTCCAGTGGATCAGTTAATGCGAGCCACTCGTACATGGGAATGACTGTGTTCAGAGAAGCATTGGCCCCATAGTGCAAAGAAGAATAAGAGCACAACAACCCCTACGAGGTATGCAAGAGTAAGTTGTGAGAACAAGCCTGGCAAACCGGAAAAATAATCAAGAAGCCGTGTTGGCAAGTCATTACAGGTCCATCAAAGGAATCCACAAAAACAAAGAAGTTCTGGACATCATAACCTTTGTGACGGTCAACAAGATACAGCTTCACGGACGGAGTGACATGGATAATCCTTGTTAGACTCTTGCATATCCGGCCACAACAATGCAGCCAACATGCCATACTCACCTAAATATGGGCCATCAATCAAGACAAGAGGCTATATTCCGAAAGATGCACCGAATGATAGCCATACTATGTTTAGCTCGATGGTCACAACAAGGACTACAGAGGCTATATATGACAGAGTCATCTCCACGAGCGGCAGAGTTGAAATAAGACATTCAGATAGAATGGCTCAAAGCACATCAGCATCAACCGCTCGTAGATGTCATGACATCATTGGAATAAGAGATTGCTATCTATGATTACTTTGTGATCATGCCTGACATTTCAGTTGAGGGTATAGCAGCAATAGCTCGGCCATGTTGTTCCTTGAATTGTGGATCACCTAAGGACAAAGTCAGAATGCATAAGACAGAAGAGAACATCAGTATGGGACTCACAACCAGACTGAGCATTCTGACACAGCAAAAAGAAAGTCACCCCTAGACACTCGAGGCCATACGAGCACGTGAGCCTGGAACCAGGAAAGGATGTCTTGCCCATGACAGACAAGGTACGAAGCATCGCAATAAAACCCGAAGCAGTCACTTCCAGGCCATGTAAATCAAGCTGTCTGTTGGTATTACCTGCTACCCCACCTAGCAACACCACTGCCCGGACAAAAGGTACACCTGACAGGAAAGAGAAGGATTCAAGGAAACTGTGTGCAGAGACAACACCCGGTCCATCAGAAGAGGCAGTTAAAAGGGCAGTGAAGCAACAATACAAGACTACTGATGGATCCAAGTCGCACACACGTAAGCCCCCCTTCACTGGGAGGTAAGCCCGGAAATCTCGAGGATGAGATTTTCTTAAGGGGGGTAGGTTTGTGACACCCTGGTTTTTGCTCCTGTTTTTTTTTTCATTTGCGGGATCTGACTCCCGTCTTTTTTTCTCGGTGTTATTCAATTTTCTCTGGCTCTTGGGTATATGAAGATGGACATCTAGCCTTGCCTTTCCTATCCAACCAGAGATTCTCTTTAGTCTAACCTTGCCACCCGAGACATATTCTCAGGGTTTTGCCATCGAAACCCTACCTTCCGAGTTACCGGAAGGGAAACCCCAACTCCTGCAGTTACAAAGGAATCCCAATTTCCTTTGATCTGCTGACTCCCAAACTTCTCCCAGTGATCATCCTTCATTTATCAACCTTGGATATGCAAAATTATTACCAAGTCATTTGCAATATTTTTCATTTATAATTAATTCCTTTTTCTTCCAGTTAAAAGAATTAAATCCAGGAAAATATCTATCCATCTCCAAAGTTCATGAAAACTTATGGAGATATTCTTTGTGATCATATTGAGCTCCCATAAAAATATTCGCCATAATTAAATAAGGGAATTTGCATTTTCCTATTTAATGCCAATATTGCATTTTGGGCCCTTTCTAAAGGAACTACCATTTTGGTAGCCAGAAAAAAATCCCAAATAAATTGTGGAGCTTCTCCTATCCATATCTTCACCATTTCCATCAAAGTCCAAGTCCCATAGTTCAAAGTTTGAGCACAACATCCATTTGCAAATTATGTCCAGATTTTCAGTTTGTAAAAGAAGTGCTTGAAACCTTGATCTATTTGAGCTGAAATTTTTCATGGTGGTTAACATTGATAAATCACTCATGGAATCCAAAAACTAGCTCAATTCATCCATCCATTCTTCCCCAGCAATTTTCTCAAGTTTCTGTCCATTTGGAAGCTCTGTGAAGGAAGTACCATTTTGGCATATCCAAATGAGCTGAAACTTTTCTAGTATCTTCATATGTTCAAATCACTCACCTCCTCCAAATTTCAGCTCAATGCAAGCTAGTATGTGAGTGCCACATCAAAGTTTGCATTTCTGGCCAGTGGGGTCCATTCTACAGCAAGTACCCTCAATCCTTATCCAAATGGCCCCAAAATTTACCAGGGTAGTTACCTTGGTAGATCATTGCTCCATGCCAAGTCTCAACTCATTTCACCCAAGGATCCATCCAGAAATCTCTACAAACACCTTGCTGCTGGAAACTTGTTGATCATGGTGCAGTCACACCAGTGTTCTCTCGTGACTTCCAGCTGCACAAGTTGATCCAGGGAAGGGAGGAGAACACTCCAAACACAGTTTAGCTTTGTGTAGGGCGTGGCAAGGTCGTGGCCGCGTGGTGACCACGCCAAATGCAGCTACAGCCGGAGCTATGTGCTGAATCATCGCATATCTCCCTCTGTGCTCTCGCTGGCGCCTTGTGCCGATGTGTGCGGCAGAGTACGGCTTCTTATCCATCCCCAGGTAGCCCTGGAGGCTTGCCCGTTGGCTGGGCATGCCGACAGCGGGTGCCCCGCCAGCGCGCCGCCACGGCACCGCGCGTCCTGAAACTCTGGCCGCCGTCCAGCTCCTTCCCGAGCCCTCCCTCGAGCCTATATAAGTGCCCTCGAGCCCCTGCATCGCCATCGAGCCCAGACCCCTCCCTTCTCAAGCTCGCGGAGCTCCTCTCCCTTTCCCATGGCCGAAGCTCTGCCACCCACTCCCCTCGGCCCGTCCCCGCGCCCTGGCTCTTCCCTCACTCTCTCCTCTGTGCCTCGGCCTCCCCTAGGTCCCTGAAAGCCGCCGCCGTATCCCTTCCCACCGGGGAAGCCCTACCGGCGTGACCCCCCTGCTGCTGCCATTCGGCCGTCGCACCCGAGCCGTGGCGCCGACGCTGCAGGCCCTCCCAGGCGGCCCTGCGACTACCCCTGGATGCACCGTGGTGCGCCTGTTCCAGGGCAGGTGCCGGCGAGCCCTCCCGTGCCACCGTCCGACGGCTGCGCCGGCAGTCGCATCGCCCCTGCTCCCACCCCTGCCTCTGTTTGTGAGGAAGAGGATGGATGAAGGGGGAGATAAGATGGGCCAGGCCCGTCAGTGGCCCACTGTGTTTTTTAAATAGAGGAGGCAGCAGTGGTGCGGGTCTGCCCAGATGAACAGCAACAGCAGCGGTCAGTTTCGGCCCGTATAGCCCAAGTGCACAGTGCACTTTCCTCTTTTCCAAAAAAAATCTGCCAAGGACCCATTGGTGAATAAAATATTTACAGATAAGTCCCTGGCAGTCAATCGTCTACATCTTTTTACTCACAACTCCGATTCAGGTGAAACCAACGCTCACGTCTTCAGTTCGTTGAGCCCGTTCTTTTGGTATCCTTTTCACAAGGTGGTCACATAGTGAAAATGACCATTTTGCCCTTGCCCTATAACAGCCCCCCTCCGAAAGAGAACGGTTTCCGGCGATTCTTCCGCGGCTTCACCGCACTTCTTCCCAGAGTATTCATCGACCCCCAGGCAAGCCGACCATCTCATATATGCCCTAAAGCATTGCTCTGTGTTATTCTTGCATGTTTAAATGAATATGCTTATGCCTGTATGCGTAGTGGTGAGCTGTATGTGACTCTGACAAACCCTTGCTTGCACTTTCTTCGATGACGGCACCACGCCTGTGTCTGAGCTGCTTTTGGCCGTCCGGGGTGGATGCCGACTTTATGTTCTCTTTTCAACAACTGGCCGTGTTCTGAGCTGTTTTGCGGCCGTCTCGGATAGTTGTTGAATTTCTTTCTATAGTAGTGACCCTATGCTCTAAGCTGTTTTTCGGCCGTCTTAGGGAACTGCTACCTTCTTTTTATCAACACCGCCTCATGCTCTGAGCTGCTTTTCAGCCATCTTGAGCCGGGGTTGAGTTATTCCATTAATATCCCAGATCTGAGTTGTAAAGACCATTCTGGTGGCTACTGGTTTCTTTGCTGGTTTTGTGCAAGGGTTCCGATGGTCGTAACTTACAGCTAGAACTTGTAAAGTGATCACTTGCCATTTAAATGTTGTTTCACTAATGACTCATTGTGATGTTATGTGGAGATAGGTTGTTATGTTTCCACAGTTGTTACCTCATACATAGTTACCACCATGATAAGTTATTCATGATAAACAACCATGCTGCTAAATGATGGCTAAAACTAAACCTAGTCGGTTGATCCTGAGTCACCTGTCCGGACTTACCCGTGCAACCACATTTTCCGGTATGGGACGGCCTTGACTTGGTCTGATCGCGTGCTCTTTTATCGGTACCACCAACTAGGGAAGGTTATGCGCGCGCGCTACTCTGGCCCGGTAGGCGGTGATAACCTTGTGAGCCCAGTTGAGGTATTTGCCGGCGTCCCCGTTTGGGACAGTTTAGTTGGCCACGACGGTGGTAGGTGTCATGAGGTGACACAGGGGCCACCCAGGACATGACCCTGGGAGGGTATGATTGTCGGTGGTACGGTGGAGGAGTCACAGGTTAGGCAGGTTTCGTTGGAGCAACTCTGGTCCACCCGAATGGGATCACGAGGTCAGGTGCTCCATGGTGTGGGTAAAGTGCGCAACCTTTGCAGAGTGTAAGAATGTATTCGAATAGCCGCGTCCATGGTATTGGACAGTCCGTCCAGACCTCACTAGGTGGTCAACCGGAACAATGATAATAATAATGGAAGAACTCGTCTTATGCCCTGAAGTACTCAGTGGATCGTGAATATTCTAAGGATTGTAAGGCAACCCGGAAGAGAGTAAGTTTATCAGACTTACAGTGGAGATGCATAGACATCGGATGATGTCAGGGATATGATAAGTTAGCCATGGGATGGCTATGAAAGAGATGGTCGGATGACCGAAAGACTTGGATTGGATTTGGTTCAACGTCGGGTTGGATCATGAGAATGTTCGGAGTATGGATTATTTACTGGATACACTTAATTTACTATATTTATCTTAGTAGTTATCTTGCTGAATAATCCTGTTACAATTTCAGGATTAATATTGCTAGATAGGTATGCTATGCCATGATAATTAATGTTGCTCTAATAACAAATGCATGCTTGAATGCCATGGATTGCTTTACTTGGTGTATATGTTAGTTTGGTTTGCTTGCGAGTACATTCAAAAGTACTCAGCGGCCTTCAATGTGGCCAGGTTCACATAAGGATCCGTCGTCCGTCGATGAGGAGCCGGAGTGTTCGCGGGCTAGGAGAGTAACCCAGTCAGATCCCTGTGGATTGTAGCCGCACCAAGACCATGCTGCCTTAGATAGAACTTTTCCGCTGCCATCACTCTTGTGTAATATCATGTAAGACTTATATATCCATTAATAGAAATGCCTGTGTTCATGATACTTGTTGTAAGTGCGCATGCCATAGTGATTTCCTGGGCTGGTATGCATGGCGACCATCTGGCTACAGTGGTAATCAGGCGGGGCGCCACACCTTCCACTTCTGCTCTCTCTCTTGCAAGGTCACTTAATTAATTAGGAGTACTTAAGTAGCACTAATTAATTGCTGCCTAATTTTCCTGTCGGAGTTAAACAAATCTTTAGTAGCACCCTATGCTGAATCATGTACGTGTGTATGTGTGTATGTGGAGGTGAACCATGTGGTGGAGCAGGGAGGGAATCTTGGTAGTGTCATTACATAATAATGCTATTGTTTTGCAGGTCAATTTATTGCCACTGGTTCAATGAGGCAATGTTTTGCGTATTGTCCATCATGAATTTGATGCTACTGTTAAAGTAATATGCTAATGTCTTTCTATCCTGTCTCACTAAGCTAATGAATTTTCACCTTGTTCCTACTTGTGCAAACAGGGATCATGTTGTGCCAATCGTACATTTTAGTGGAACTGCACAAGAGAATACAATGAACTGTATCCCAGCCAGTGCTTTAACTCTGCTGGAAGTTCTTGATAATCTTTCGATATAATCTCACCACTGGTAAACAAGAGTGATGTCAACCATACATTTGAAGTGCACAAAAATATATACTATTGAATGATTCCAGTGAGTGCTTTATCATCTCTTCTGGGACTACTTGAATAAGCTTCTTGCTTAGGTTGGTACCGGCCTAAGGCCTTTATCCATATTAGTTTGCTGTCATCTCTATTTGTATCGTGCTACTGTGTTGCTACTGTCATGAAGAAATCCTTTATCTTTGCACGTTAAAGTTTTGCAACCTATGATACATGGCAAATGCTTCGAGTGTTGAGCTAATTGGCACTAATTAAATAAACTAATACCTCTCTTTAAGCAAGACTACTATGTTGCTAACTTTACCCATTAAGATAATGAGGGTGCTTCTATTTGTTAGTGTATGTTTCATCAACTAGTCCCACTATTACAGCAATCTCACTCTCTCAATGTATGTGCCAACAGGGATGCTCGATTTTGGTGGAACTGCACAAAAACTTTGGGTGCTTCATTGCCTCGACTGCATCCTTCCTTTCCTGTCAGTTGCTTATCTTGTCTTCCAGTCCAAGGAAATAGTAATTGATATGCTTCCTCACACAGGTTGGTACCGGTCTTTATCCTGATTATTGTGCTTGTCATATGTATTGGTAATTTGGTATTGTGCTACTGTTTGCCGATTTCATAAAGGAGTAACTTGGAGCCTGAACTCGCAGGCAAATCATTACATTGGATGATTTCAGTAGAACTGCACAAAAAGATCAGATGGACAGATACTTATGCTGCTGCTATGTACTCCAAAGTTCACTCAGACAAGCATCGATGTTGACAAGAAGAAGTGCCAGAGTGAACGCCAACAATATTGCTTGGCGCATAGCCTAGAAAAATGCAGTCCAGTCTTTGGTCCCAACTTGTGCCTTTTGGTTATCGGCACATATGGTAACGAACTGTATGGCATGGAGTCTAAAGATTCCAGACAAGTTGGTTGATGTGTATATTCATCTGGCACTTAATCACTTTGTACGCTAGGGATGCTCCATTTCAGTTGAACTGCACAAAAAATTTGGGTGGTTCATTTTATCGACCGCCTCCTTTCTTATCTGTAATGTAGAATTTTGGCGAGCTATAGGACCAAGATGAGCCAGTAAACTAGTTGGATGAAAGTAGTGGCCAAGTTGCTCAAACCTCCCTCGGCATCGAGGCCACTATCTCGAGGATAAACCTACAAGCAAAGTTCAGATTGTCTGTGCTGCCTCTTATGTACTCGAAAGTTTGCTCATACAAGCATTAATTTTAGCAAGAAGTACCACCGAGTGAACACCACTTACCAGTCTGTACCCTAGGTAATTAAAGTTTGTCCATGGATGATATTGGCTGTGATCTCTCAATCATTTGGATGCATAAATATGCTGAACATGTGTATATCTAAATCTTTTTGTGAATTATCTATGAATATTGTCCTGTGATCTATCAATCATTTGGATGCATAGACATGCTGAACTTGTGTATATATGAATCTTTTGAGTTGTTGATTGTGAATGTTGGCTATGAATATGAACGTGTCATCTGAACCTGAGTTTGATATGAATGTTTACCTTTTCTATTGTACTTGTGTGCGAACTTGTTAGAATGTCTACTGTGGGATTGTGACGTGTGAGTGTCAACGACACATCTTCTTCCCGAGAAGAATTGCACCTGCTTGTTAGGGTAGCAACAGCACATCAGCTCGTTTTTATCTTTTTGCTCTGTCTTCCCCCTCCCCCGCTCAACCCCTGCCGTAATGTTTTCGGCCTCAAAACAAACATAGTACTGCGTTGTTTTTGGGCCTTGATGAAAAATCAAGTGCTACTTTCTGTAGGTTGGCTCGCCCAGCAAATGGGCTGCTGGTCCACCATGGACTGGGAGGTTAAAAATACAAGTTGTATGGTGTAGAGGCAAGTAAAAAAAACGCCATTGAGAGCTATCCACTGAAAAAAATCGCGTCTGATGTGCTTCTTCAGTCGCGCCGCCGGCCCCCTCTTTAATCCAGTTCGCTCCATTCCCCAACCGGAAGCACGGGGCGGAAGTTTATTTCCCCCTCGCGCTGCCGGGGGATTGAAGAAGCGTGGCATCGAATCCAACATCGGCGATGGCTGCTTGTAGAAGTGATTTTCAGATAAGAAACTGCATGTTTCAAAGGCAGAGCATTTAAATCAACACGCACTTTTCAAACATGGATAACAGAATGTTGGAAATTTTATTCATGGTAAAAAATAGAACTAACAACAAGTTAACATCAAGCTGATCAACATTCATGTATAGCACATCTTCATACGATGCAAAGTCAAAAAAATATGCTATTTTCAAAATGGCAAGATGATGTTGAGTGTGCGAAAAATTGGGTAAACTAGGGACGAAATTTTGGCAAGTGTTAGATGTTTTTCAACTGCACCAGTTGGAATCGAACCCGGGCAGTACAGCTTTTGGGTGCGAGGGCTGCAGCCACCGGGCTAGTGCGGTATGTTCAAAAGAATGAAGGCGTCTTCCCCGGCTCCGGTTCTTTCCCGTCCATGTGCGCTCGCTGTGGCACCGCCGTATGCCGTTGTCAACATGCTCGACAAACAAGAGGAATCCGGAGAGGACTGTACGTCGAGAGGCTGACAGTGGGGACCCACCAGGTCCAAGCCATACGCAAGTAAGTGCCTCATTGGAAAAAAAGCTTCCTCCTAATTGTATACTGACGTTGGGGCCCACGGGTTTGTCAACCTAGTCAATAAACGAAATAAATTTCCAACGATGACTGTCATCGGGGAGCTTTTTTTTTCAGGGGTATCGGGGATCTTTTTTTTGTTGCGGGAAAGGGGTATTAGGGATCTAGCTGGTATCATTTTTTCAGAGGGCGAACAAGTATCAGCTAGTCCTAGGTTTTGCTTTTTAACATGCGTAGCCCACGACATACCGAGACAGTGGTTTCAACTTATTTTTTGAGGTCCATCATGTACGTACCGGCCTATGGGCCTTCCAGCGTAGGTTTTACTTTTTCTTAAACATCAGCAGCCCAATGTATTTTTTTTAATAAAACGCATATCTCTGTTCTATTTATCTATATATAAGAATAATAATGCAGTGTCCAATTTATGTTTTCCCTTCTAACCACATTATATATATTTATATTATTACTATTATCGTATATTTAATAGAGACTTATATATACATTATAAAAACATCCCACATCTTATTAACTTATAAAAGTAAATGTTTAACAGAAGTTGGCAAGGAAAATCCTGGTTGTTTTTGACTGACAAGCAAGGAAAATCCTGGTGATTGCGTACAAAAGCTTGCGAAGATTTTAAGGACCAATGTAATAATAACGCGCTCATTTTTCTTTTGAGCAATAACTCGCTAATTTCTTAATTTTATATATAATAAAATGTGTAGCTCCGGTTTATTTTTTGATATTAATTGCTCCTTCTAACCTAACATTAAATATAGAACAAGCCCAGCTAATTCGTGTATTTCAAGAAAGTGCAAATGGGCTGGGATTTCTTAGAAAATATTAAATGGGCCGCATTGACGCGAAATTATTTGTTCACCCAACCCAGCAAATGGACTATAAATTCTAGAAAACATTGGGTTAAATATATGCCACATTTTTGCAGGCTGACATGTGGGCCAATATGTCGAAGCCTACGCAAGGCGTTGTCAACTTAGTCAACAAATGATTCTGACATCCAGAGCCATTGGATTTATATCCAACGGCCGGCATGCACCTTCAATCTCTCATCTTTTTCCTCCAGCTTCGCCGGGACTGCCTGCTCCGGCCTCCGGTGGCTAGCGGCTCTGCTTAGCACGCATCCTGCGAAGCGCTACCCCACCGCCAGCCAGGCTATCCCTCCACCCCTCCACACCTCCTGTTATTCTCCACCGACTGCAGCCCCACGCCGCACCAGAACCAGTTATAACCCTTGTACTCCTCTCAATCGGCGACTCCACTGCCGCGTCTTCCCATCTTCGGGTCATTCCCGTCCGGGGCCTCGCCGTCATCCACCGCCTTGCTCTGCTCGGGGCGTGGTCACCAAACGAGAGTCATCGGAAGAGGACTGTACGTGGAGAGCCTGACAGCTAGGACCCACGAGGTCCATGGTCGCACGAAAGGAAAGTTCCTCCTTATTAAGCTAAAAAAATGTTTCCTCCCCCTGACAGCTGGGACCCACCAGCTGTATCTTCGCACGGAAGGAAGTGCCTCCTTATTATGCGAAAAAAACTATTCCTCTCGATGACAGCTGGGACCCGGCAGATTTGGTGGCTGACTTTTGGGCCTACTAAGCTGACGCGTATGAAGGGCTTTGTCAACTTAATCAACAAATGATTCTAGCAGCTGGACCATTGGATATTAATCCAACAGCCGTGCTGCTTCTTCAACCTCTGTTCTTGCTCCTGTCTCCCGTGGGCGGCAGTGCTGCCGCGCACCCGAACCAGTCAAGTTTCCCACTCCTCTCCATCTGCGACTCCACTGCCGCGTCTTCCCCATCTCCGGGTCGTTCCAGTCTAGGGCCTCGCCGTCGTCCACCGGCCTTGGTGCGCTCGGCACGGTGTGGTCAACATGGTCAAGAAACGAGAGTCATCGGAAGATGACTGTACGTGAGAGGCTGACAGTGGGGACGCACCACGCCCATGGACACATGCATGCAACTGCATCCTTTTTACCCTGAAAAATAATGTTTTCTCCCCCTGACAGCTGGGACCCACCAGCTACATCTTCGCACGCAAGGAAGTGCATCCTTATTACGGGAAAAAAATGATTCCTCCCCCTGATAGCTGGGACCCAGCAGCTATATCTTTGCACGCAGGGAAGTGCGTCCTTATCCTCCCTAAGAGCTGGGACCCACCCGGTCGAAGCGTACGTAGTGTTGTCTGTCTTGTCACGAACGTGTACATACATACTGGTCGATCAGTCGCTCTGCAACGATGAACTGTGGCCGAGTAAGTAGCGTCACATGTCATAGTAGAGCCCCCCACGTAGCAGTTCAGGCTGTCCCGTCTAAACCATGTACACGTACATACAACCACACGCCAAAAAATACGGCCACATACGTACATACGAGCGGGGTCTCGAAACACGTACTCGCGCATACGGACGGCCAGGGCTCGTGTACATGGAGAGGCAACGGAAGGCAGCGACGTCGTCCTGTTCATCCGCAGCTAACCGGCTGGGTCGAAATGGAAGAAACAGCGTCGTGTTCACCGGGAGCCAAGTGACTGGGTTGGAACACGCCCTGTTCATCGGAAGCGAAGACACTAGGTCGGAACACATCCTGTTCATCGAGAGCCAATCGGCTTGGACGAAACAGCCGGAACGGGGTCTGGTGTACCGCAAAACGGAGGAAAACGGCCTTCTGTTCGACCGCGTATGGTCGAAACGGGGTCCTGTTCATCGGGAAGGGGCTGGCGTACCGTAGAACGGAGGAAATGGCCTTCTGTTTGACTGGCTATGGTCGAAACGGGTTGCTGTTGATCGGGAGGGGTGTGGCGTACCGCAAAACGAAGGAAACGGACTTGTGTTGGAGCGCCTACGGTCGAAATGGGGTCCTGTACATCGGGAGGGGTGTGGCGTACTACAAAACAGGACTCCACGAGCTACTGTTCATCCACCGTCTACTGCCTCGCTCCAGCCTCCATGGGCTACTATTCATCCACCATCGACTTCCTCCAGCCTCCACCCGCTACTGGTCATCCACCATCGACTTCCTCCAGCCTCCACCAGCTACTGTTCATCCACGAGGTCCTATTCATCCAGCCTCCACCGGCTACTGTTCAACCAGCCCTCCACTCGGTCCTGTTCATCCACCCTCCACCGGCTACTGTTCATGGAGCCTCCACGGGGTCCTGTTCATCCACCCTCCACAGGCCTCCTCGATCGGGGTACTGTTCATCCAGCGGCAACGGCCTCTACTACCACAGGGTCCTGTTCATCCAACCCCCATCGGGAACTGTTCATCCAACCCCCAACAACGGTCACAGTTCATCAAGAGGCAGCAGGTTCGATCGGCTTCAGTTAGCAGCAGTAGCGAAGGAATCGCTCGATCGGGTTCAGTTAACAGCCAGGGATCGATCGCTCGGGTTCAGTAATGTAGCTAGTGCAATCGCTCGGTTCAGTAAGCGAACGCCTCGCTCGGGTTCAGTTAGAGCCCAACGCCTCACCACACACACGCGCGTACGTGTACGAGAGAAACATGCAATCCCTCCGTGCATCGCTCGGCCTCGACCACCCACCGTAACCGGGAACTCCCCAAAATTTTCCTCGCCCTCGTTTCTACCATGATTTTTTCCTTCATGGACGGCCCAAAGAATGTCATGCAGGTGCGTCTCCGGCCCACCCAGGATGAAAAGCCCATTTTCTGTCATGATTTTTTGTCATAGAAGTAGGAGCCCACAGCATCTATGATGATACCGGGTTTTATCACAATTATCATCATAGAAGTGTCATAAGCATGACATAATTTTTTTTCGTTCGGGCCAAAATGTCACGGATGTGTCTTTTTTTAGTGCCCTCAGACACTATCTGATAATAATCCAATAAAGGATCTTGTGGTCCACAAGGGGTCTGATGTGAGTATCGGCACTCAACCATAAGAAGAAATAATACAAAGGCATCAGATATAGAAACATCTCAATAATTCGAAGCTTAAATACAAATGAATTATGATTTCTAATTTGAGGGATCAAAAGAATACGCTCTGATCAAGGATGGATAAGTTGAATAGACTTAGGACACAATCAACAGTAATTTGATTGGCCGAGAACCAGCTCATGTTTAAAATGACATCTGAACCGGAAAGATAATTTCTAAGGGTCAACTAATGATTGCGTGCATTCGCACACAATGAATCAATAGGCTCAAAACGGCATTGACAAGGGATGTCGAGAAGACTACTAGACATATGGAATTAACCATAATGCAAGCAGGCAAGACTTTCCAGATCAATAGATTGCAGAGGATTCTCGGAAGACCAGTAGCATTACGAAGTATTTTGTCAAACACATGAAGAAGTGGGATGAACGAATTCCTCGATAAGGGCAAGTAATTATTCATAAGTGTATTCAAGCGACAAGGAACTGCAAGGCAGTAGGCACAAAGTATTCTCGGAATATAGGAAAATGCTTGGGGGTATCTTGTAATAACAAGAGCAACGGGGAATGACTGTATGAATGGTAAGTGTATGTCATTATCCATAAGGATATATCGGTGGTAGGGAATTGCAAAGGCGGTGGGCACAAGGGTCTCGCGAAAACATCGAACAGTATCTTCAGAATCTTCTGGTGAATCAAGCGATCATCTGGAATGAGGGGCTCTCCTAGAGGAAGTAGTTACGAGAACCTAGAGTTAGAGTTAGTAAAATCTTTAACCTGAAAAGAAGAGAGATCAGAATCCCAGAATAAAGACGAGGAATAAAAAGATCCTAATACCACCCATTTGTGATGTGGGCCCGTAAGCAACACAACAATGTTAGTAAAATAGTTTTTCAAAGACTAGACTCAACTTCGGCCAAGGAGTTGGAAAGGGGCTTCCTACAGGCAGTCGGCTCTGATACCAACTTGTGACGCCCCTGACTTAATCGTCTACTAATCATACACGCAAATGTGCACGATCAAGATCATAGACTCACGGGAAGATATCACAACACAACTATAGACACACCTTCAAACATAAAGCTTTATATTACCAGCCAGGGCCACGAAGGCTCGAATACATAAGTCAGCGAAAGCAACAATATCTGAGTACAAACATAAATAACAAGTCTGCCTTAAGAAGGCTAGCAAAACAAGGATAACTCGATCGAAAAGGCACAGGCCTCCTGCCTAGGAACCTCCTAACTACTCCTGGTCGTCGGCGATCTCCACATAGTAGTATGCTCCATCGGGGTAGTAGTCATCGGCGTGGCTTGTGGACTCCGTCATCTGATCACAGCAATCGGGTAGAGGGGAAAAGGGGTAGCAAAGCAATCGTGAGTACTCATCCAAAGTACTCGCAAGACATACATCAGATCTATACTAAGTATGCATCAGTATCAAAGGGAAGGGGTTGTATCTGTGAACTATAATGCGGAATGCCGGAAGGCCTAGCCTATCAAAGACTAGCATCTTGCAGCATTAGAAGAGTGTAGATTAGTAAAATAAGTAATAAGTATGTAGTAGCAATGCCCAGAGATCCTTCCTCGACTCCCTGCAAGAAAGCGATCCCGGAGCCATCATATCCATTTAGTGTCTCCAGTATCCAGTTCTAGTTGTAATAGATCGGGATACAACTTCGAGCGTCTGTTACCGTGGACACGGCTATTCGAATAGATATACTTCCCTGCAGGGGTGCACCAACTTACCCAACACGCTTGATTAACTCCGGCCGGACATACTTTTCTGGGTCAGGCCCGGCCTCGGCTGATCAACACGCCGTAGTCCTACCTAGGCTCTCTAGAGAGGTCACACGCCGGTCTACATCCTAAATGCGAAGGGGTCATGGGCCAATCGTCCTTTGCAATCCTGCGCGTTGCGAGGATGCCCGGGATCTGTCCTGGCTACTTCTTTATACAAAGCAGGCGCTTACACGGACCACCCCGGCGCGTGCCGCTCAACTGTGACATCTGTAGAGCTTTCGAAAGAATCGTACGACGCCAAGTGCCCATACTTATTCCCGCATGGTGGTTAGTGCAAAAAAGGCCAGAGGCCTACTTAGATCACATATCCAAACCCGTTAGTGTCTTTGGAGCACGCGGAGACGATCAGTGATCCTGTCGCCCCGTCTCGAGGACTTACGACAAGGGTCAGGCCCATCCCTCTCAAGGGTGGTCTGCTTGCCCAGCCGTGCCTCGTAATTATCTCGTGAGTACCCTCCAGGTCAACCCAACTTCAATAACTCTTGTGGGTACCCCTCGGGGCCGACCCGACTTCAACAAGGGACTGAGGTCAAGTCAAGGTATCCGTGTATCCATAGCATCAAGGGGAAATCTGAGGAATCACCCTCGATGGATTCCCACTCAATGTAACCGTGAAGGTGAACTTGGAGAGATCACCCTCGATAGGTTCACACTTGAGGGTTGCACGACAGAGGCATCATCGGAGGTGGTGAAAGAGGAATCACCCTCGGTAACCCACAAGCGACTAGATACGCTACACAGATACCATGAGGAGTGAGGTAGGAGGTATCACCCTCGACACTCGATAGTAGCTCTATAGAGGCGTACAACTAAGGGGGGTAGTGCGGTGATGTGTCGATCTCTGCACATCGATCACGTTGATCGAGTCACCGATAACAAAGTGGGGCAACAAGGACAAGGATGAGGGGTCATTGATGGATCACTAACCAATCTATACTAAGCATATAGGATATCACGTAAAGTAACAACAGCAGGTTACAAAAGCAGGCTATGCATCAGAATAGGAACTATCGAACAACAGTAGCAAAACTGAATGCAAGCATGAGAGAGAAAGAATAGACAATATAGGAATGATCAAGGGGTTTTTTGCTTGCCTGGAAGCTCTACGATAAGTGGCTGGATGTCTGTAGAGTAGTCGTACTCGGTGGCATCAGCGTTGGTCTCAAGGTCTATCGGATAGAAGAGGGGGAAGAAACAGTAAATATAAAGCACACCGATGTAGCACGATGCATGACATGGTAGTATACAATGCTAGGGTGTCCTAATGTAGTGCAACGTGTTATAGACGGAGCGGGGAAATATCGATAAATATTTTCTAGGCTTTAGGCAGTTATCGGACAGACGATCCGGAGGGTAAGGTTCCATGTTTGCTATGTTGGAGGCATGTGATAGGTATGTGGAGGGCATAAACGGATTCATCTTATTTTTCTGATCATTTTTCATATATAAATTATTTTCATCCGAGTTACGGATTATTTTATATGAATTTTCAAATATTTAAACAATTTCTGGAATTTCCTAGAATTATTATAATTTGAATTAAAAATAGAATATCGTTTTTACACCTAGCTGCAGCTAGCCACAGTGGCTTACAGGTGGGACCAGAAGGATGGGTTGACCCAGTCAACTAGTCCAGTCAGCAGTTGACCAATCAACTTTTGACTATTCAACAGGGTCATTTTGGGACCCACATGTCATTGACTTGCTCAATCCAGTCAACTAATTGACTGGTAAAATGGGTCAACAAAGCACGTGGGACCCGCTTGTCAGTGTCACATGCTTTATCAGAGTCTTTTAACTGATTTTAGCTAAGTCAATTAGAGGTTGGGTCCCATATGGCGGTGACTAACGGTGGTGGGGGTTAGCACTAATAGTGTTAGGACCTTAATTAAGATCGGTCGGGGCCCACACGGAATAGAGCCAGCCGACCACCAGTGTGGCTGGGCAAGCACGGCAGTGCAGGCCACCGGCAGCCACGGCAGGCGTGGACGGCGCATGGGGAAGCAGCGGGGCGTGGCAGGGGTGAGTAGTGGGCGTGACGGTGCGCGGCCATGGGTGCGCAAGGGGGGCCGGGGCGAGGCGAGCGCGGCCAGGGGAGGCGTCAGCCGTGGAGGGCAGCTGCGAGCGCAGCCGGGCATGACGCGGAGGGGCAGAGCTGAACGGGCGCGAGGCGACCGCGGAGCGCGGCCGGCGAGCGGATGCGGGATGCAGGCGACGATGGGCGTGGCGCGGCGCAGGCAGGGTAGCCTAGGGGGCGGGTTGAGTGCGGGCTTACCGCGAGCGCGGGTGAGGTGACAACAGGCAAGGGCGCGCGGGATCAGAGCATCGTCCATGGCGGCGGCGTCGGGTGCGGGCGACTACGGCGACGGATCGAGGTTGAGGAAGGGGAGGTCGGAGGAGGAGCTCACAGGGTTCTCTGCTACTTCTTGAGCTTGCGTTGGTTTTTCCCTTGAAGAGGAAAGGGTGATGCAGCAAAGTAGAGATAAGTATTTCCCTCAGTTTGAGAACTAAGGTATCAATCCAGTAGGAGGAACAAGCAAGTCCCCAATTGATGCACCTGCACAAACTAACAAACACTTGCACCCAACGCGATAAGGGGGTTGTCAATCCCTTCACGGTCACTTACAAGAGTGAGGTCTAATAGAGATAGATATAAAAGATAAATAAAAGGCAAAATAAAGTAAAGGTAAATAAATTGCAGCAAGGTATTTTTGGGTTTTTGGTTTTATAGATCTGAAAATATATGATGGAAAATAGACCCACGGGCCATAGGTTTCACTAGAGGATTCTCTCTTGAAAGAAAACATACGGTGGGTGAACAAATTACTTTTGAGCAATTGATAGAAAAGCGCATAGTTATGATGATATCTAAGGCAATGATCATGGATATAGGCATCACGTCCATGACAAGTAGACCAAAACGATTCTGCATCTACTACTATTACTCCACACATCGACCAACTCCTGCCTGCATCTAGAGTATTAAGTTCATAAGAACAGAGCAACGCTTTAAGTAAGATGACATGATGTAGAGGAATAAACTCAAGCAATATGACATAAACCCCATCTTTTTATCCTTGATGGCAACAATACAATACGTGCCTCGCTACCCCTTCTATCACTGGATGAGGACACTGCAAGATTGAACCCAAAACTAAGCACCTCTCCCATTGCAAGAAAAACCAATCTAGTTGGCCAAACCAAACCGATAGTTTGAAGAGAAATACAAAGATATCTTAATCATGCATAAAAGAGTTCAGAGAAGACTCAAATAATATTCATAGATAATCTGATCATAAACCCACAATTCATCGGATCACAACAAACAAACCGCAAAAGAAGATTACATCGGATAGAACTCCAAGAACATCGAGGAGAACATTGTATTGAAGATCAAAGAGAGAGAAGAAGCCATCTAGCTACTAGCTATGGACCGTAGGTCTATGGTAAACTACTCACACATCATCGGAAGGGCAGCAAGGTTGGTGTAGAGGCCCTCCGTGATCGAATCCCCCTCCAGCAGATTGCCAGAAAAGGCCCCAAGATGGGATCTCACGAGAACAGAAGCTTGCGGCGACGGAAAAGTATTTTTGTGGACGCTTCTGATGTTGGGGGAATATTTGGGTATTTATGGAGCGAGAATTAGGGTTAGGAGGTCTGCGAGGGGCCCACAAGCCAGGGGGCTCCCCCCTGGGGCGCGCCCCTACGGCTTGTGGCCTCCTCGTAGGGCTTCTAGACTCTTCTCCAAGTCTCCTGGGTTTCTTCTGGTCCAAGAAAAATCACCATAAAGTTTTATTCCGTTTGGACTCTGTTTGATATTCCTTTCTGAAAAAGTCAAAAACAAGGAAAAAATAGCAACTGGCACTGGGCACTAGGTTAATAGGTTAGTCCCAAAAAATGATATAAAATAGTACGAAAATGCTTATAAAACATCCAAGATAGATAATATAATAGCATGGAACAATAAAAAATTATAGATATGTCAGAGACGTATCAAGCATCCCCAAGCTTAATTCCTGCTCGTCCTTGAGTAGGTAAATGATAAAAACATAATTTTTGATGTGGAATGCTACCTAACATGTTTATCAGTGTAATTTTCTTTTATGTGTCATGAATATTCAGATCCATAAGATTCAAAACAAAAGTTTAATATTGACATAAAAACAATAATACTTCAAGCATACTAATAAAGCAATCATAGTTTTTGAAAATAACATGGCCAAAGAAAGTTATCCCTACAAAATCATATAGTCTGGTCATGCTCTATCTTCATCACACAAAGTATTTCATCATGCACAACCCCGATGACAAGCCAAGCAATTGTTTCATACTTTTAATGTTCTCAAGCCTTTTCAACTTTCACGCAATACATGAGCGTGAGCCATGCATATAGCACTATAAGTGGAATAGAATATGGTGGAGGTTGTGTGGAAGACAAAAAGGAAGAAAGTCTCACATCAACTAGGCAAATTAATAGGCTATGGACATGCCCATCAATTAATATCAATGCGAGTGAGTAGGGATTGCCATGCAACAGATGCACTAGAGCTATAAGTGTATGAATGCTCAAAAGAAAACTAAGTGGGTATGCATCCAACTTGCTTGCTCATGAAGACCTATGGCAATTTGAGGAAGCCCATCATTGGAATATACAAACCAAGTTCTATAATGAAAAATTCTCACTAGTATATGAAAGTGAAAAAATAGGAGACTCTATATCATGAAGAACATGGTGCTACTTTGAAGCACAAGTGTGGAAAAAGGATAGTAACATTGTCCCTTCGATCTTTTTCTCTCATTATTATTTTTTTCTTTTGGGCTCTTTGGCCTCTTTTTTTCTCCTTTTTTTTATTTTTCGTCCGGAGTCTCATCCCGACTTGTGGGGGAATCATAGCCTCCATCATCCTTTCCTCACATGGGACAATGCTCTAATAATGATGATCATCACACTTTTATTTACTTACAAGCCAAGAATTACAACTCGATACTAGAACAAAGATATGACTCTATATGAATGCCTCATGCATATGAGGACAATATGACAATGATGGTGTGTGTCATAATAAAATGGAACGGTGGAAGTTGCATGGCAATATATCTCGGAGTGGCTATGGAAATGCCATAATAGGTAGGTATGGTGGCTGTTTTGAGGAAGGGTATATGGTGGGTTTAATGCACCGGCGAAAGTTGCGCGGTACTAGAGAGGCTAGCAATGGTGGAAGGGTGAGAGTGCGTATAATCCATGGACTCAACATTAGTCATCAAGAACTCACATACTTATTGCAAAAAATTATTAGGCCTCAAAACAAAGTACTAATACACATGCTCCTAGGGGGATAGATTGGTAGGAAAATACCATCGCTCGTCCCGACCGCCACTCATAAGGAAGACAATCAAAAATAAATCATGCTCTAACTTCATCACATGTCGGTTCACCATACGTGCATGCTTCGGGAATCACAAACTTTAACACAAGTATTATTACTCAACCACAATTACCAACTAGCTTGACTCTAATATCACCATCTTTATATCCCAAAACAAATGTAAGGAATCAAACTTCTCATATATTCAATGATCTTCATGAAAGTTTTTATTATATCCCTCTTGAATGCCCATCATATTAGGACTAAATTCATAACCTAAACCAATTGCCATACTATTTTCAAGACTCTCAAAATAATAGAAGTGAAGCATGGGAGTTCATCAATTTCTATAAAATAAAACCACCTCCGTGCTCTAAAAAGATATAAGTGAAGCACTAGAGCAACTGCCTAGCTCAAAAGATATAAGTGAAGCACATAGAGTATTCTCATAAATTCAAGATTAATGTGTGTACCTCTCAAAAGGTGTGTTCAACAAGTATGATTGTGGCAAACTAAAAATCAAATAAAGCAAAGACTCATATATCACAAGACGCTCCAAGCAAAACACATATCATGTGGTGAATAAAAATATAGCCTCAAGTAATTTCACCGATGGATTGAAGACAAAAGAGGGGCTGCCATCCGGGGCGTCCCCAAGATTAGATGCTTGGTTCTCCTTGAATTTTACCTTGGGGTGCCTTGGGCATCCCCAAGCTTTGGCTCTTGCCACTCCTTATTCCGTGGTCCATCAAAACTTTACCCAAAACTTGAAAACTTCACAACACAAAACTCAATAGAAAACTCGTAAGATCTGTTAGTATAATAAAATAAATCACCACTTTAGGTACTGTTGTGAACTCATTCTAAATTTATATTGGTGTTATATCTACTGTATTCCAACTTCTCCATGGTTCATACCCCCCGATACTACCCATAGATTCATCAAAATAAGCAAACAACACATAGAAAACAGAATCCTTCAAAAACAGAACAGTCTGTAGTAACCAGAATATTAGTCATACTTCTGTAACTCCAAAAATTCTGAAAAATTTGGAAAACAGAGGAAATTCATATATAAATCTTGTGTAAAAAATTCAGAATTTACACTCTCCAGTGAATTTCAAAAATTCTGTTACTGTACGCAAAAGTTTCTGTTTTTCAGCAAAACCAAATCAACGATATACCAGAGCATTCCAAAGGTCTTGCTGGGCTCAAACACTAATTAAAAAACCAAAACACAATTACTACAGAGGTAATAATGTGTATTTATTTGGAAACATGAGTAAAAACAAAAAACACAAAATAAAAAAATTGGGTTGCCTCCCAACAAGCGCTATTGTTTAACGCCCCTAGCTAGGCATAAAACATAGATCTAGGTATTGTCATCTTTGGTATTTAATTCTTTCCTAATCAAATCTCCCAAAACCTTTCTTAGTAAATCTTTCTTTCCATGTTCTTCCTTTTTAGCGAGAGAGCTTAAAGCATGGAAAGGGCTCCGATTAGTGATTTTAACATTCATAATTTCATACTTAGGATCATCACATATCTTCATAAGGAACATGTAATTCACTCTTAATCGGTTTTATAGATATATCTTCAATCCATTCTTTATTAAACCCTTCATCAATTCCTTTAGTAACCCAATCAAATCTATCATAAGGATCAATATGTAAGGCTTGCATAATTTTGGGATAAGGAACTCTTTTTCTTTGATTTTCACTAAAAGCATCATAATCTTTAGATTCAAAACCACATAAAGTTTCTTTATCATAAAGAATCTCTTCTATTAGAGGATGCTCAATATTCATGTTATAGAAAGCAAAAATTTCCCTAGCTTCTCAGACTACATAATGCAATTCATGCATAAGGATAATGGGAGCAAGTTTCTTAGCTTTGGGATCTAAGATATTGGGGAGTTCATAAAACATCTTTTGTAAAGACGGATGGATGTGTAAAAGTTATATTTATAGTTTAAGCACAAGCATAGAAATAGCATCCGCATAGCAATTGGTATTATCGAGGATAGTTCCCCTACTCATAGGCATAACTCCCGTGCAATCAAAAAATTCTTGAATAACATTCTTTCCAATAATATTACCATCACCAACATAAAAGATTTTTGTTTTAAGATTGGTGGGAGTATCGGTTTTAGGAGGATCATGGTTAAGAACAAGAGATTCAAAAATTTCCTCAAGATTATTACTACTCTCTTCAATGAAAACCTCCCCGGATTCAGACATAATGGCAAAGCAAGCAATCTAGCATACAAGCAAACAAAAAGCAAACGAAAAGATGAATGGAAGAAGGGCGAATAAAAAGGCAAATATTTTTGTATTTTTCTGAAAATGTTTTAGAAGTGGAGGAGAGGAAAATGAGAGGCAAATGGAAAATAATGTAAGTGCAAGATATGAGAGTTTATGATGGGTACTTGGTAGGCTTGATGTGTATCCTCCCCGGCAACGGCGCCAGAAATTCTTCCTGCTACTTCTTGAGCTTGCGTTGGTTTTTCCCTTGAAGAGGAAAGGGTGATGCAGCAAAGTAGAGATAAGTATTTCCCTCAGTTTGAGAACCAAGGTATCAATCTAGTAGGAGGAACAAGCAAGTCCCCAACAGATGCACCTGCACAAACTAACAAACACTTGTACCCAACGTGATAAAGGGGTTGTCAATCCCTTCACGGTCACTTGCAAGAGGGAGATCTAATAGAGATAGATATAAAAGATAAATAAAAGGCAAAATAAAGTAAAGGTAAATACATTGCAACAAGTTATTTTTGGGTTTTTGGTTTTATAGATCTGAAAATATATGATGGAAAATAGACCCGGGGGCCATAGGTTTCACTAGAGGCTTCTCTCTTGAAAGAAAACATTCAGTGGGTGAACAAATTACTGTTGAGCAATTGATAGAAAGGTGCATAGTTATGACGATATCTAAGGCAATGATCATGAATATAGGCATCACGTCCATGACAAGTAGACCGAAACGATTCTGCATCTACTACTATTACTCCACACATTGACCGACTCCTGCCTGCATTTAGAGTATTAAGTTCATAAGAACTGAGCAATGCTTTAAGTAAGATGACATGATGTAGAGGGATAAACTCAAGCAATATGACATAAACCCCATCTTTTTATCCTTGATGGCAACAATACAATACGTGCCTCACTACCACTTCTGTCACTGGGTGAGGACACCGCAAGATTGAACCCAAAACTAAGCACCTCTCCCATTGCAAGAAAAATGTAACATCCCAAATTTTCAATTTGGAATGTTTTACAATTATTAGCTAAGCATCTATGCATGTTGTTTGAATTTGAGTGGCATTTGAAATTCCAGAGGCATTTTGAGTTTTATTTGAATTTGGATTCAAATTGGCATTTAAATTTATTTCAAAAATACCTGACCAATACTTGTGCAAAAGTATGAGAGGAGCTAACATGACACTCCAAAAATGTCAGAAGAAAATAATGCCAAAAAGTTTGAATTCAAATTTGAATTTTATTTGGAATTTTCAGAAAAAAATGTTTTTATAAAAGTTTCTGTTTTGTCTCTAGAAAAATGTTCATCTTGTAGGATTTATTTTTCTGATCTTTTTGGTATATATATGTCCTATATAAAGATATAATATATTTCTATATATATCTATTTTCTTCTTTGTCTATTTAAAAAAAACAAAAGAAAACCCCAGGCGCGAGCCAGGCCAACAGGCCCAGCACCCGAGCCAGGCGGCCTGCCCCGCAGCCACCAGCACCGAGCCGCAGCCCAGCGCAGCGCCGCGCCCGACTCCCCTCCGCCTCGGTCGCCCGCTCGCACCCCTCTCTCCCTCCCTCACTGACCGCGGGGCCCGCCCCTTCTCTTCCCCCTCGCGCACGGAAAGCCGCCCGGAGCGCGTCCAGAGCGCGCCGCAGTTCCGATCCTCTCGGGATCGTGATCCCGAGTCGACTCCTCGCCCAAGTTTATGTCCTATAAATACCCAGCTCTCTCCTCCCTCGCACCCTCCTAAAACCCTAGCTCAAACCTCACCACAGCCGACGCCCACGCCATTCCGATCTCGCCGCCGCCGCCACGGTTCACCGCCTCCACCGTCGCCGGTGAGCTCCCTCAACCCCTATCTCTCTGGCCATCGGCCTAGTCCAACCCCACGGTTCCTTTTGACAAGGTTGTGCTCACCATCATCGTCTGCAGAGACCACCACGAGCATCGCCGCCCGCCGTCGGAGTTGGAGGTCACCAGGAGCTTGACGAGCTCGTTCCACTCGTCTCCGTCGTCCTCAACCACCCCCGAGCTCCCCTCGTTCCGCCGCATCGCTCGGACGCCTCCACCACCTTCCCCGACGACCGGAGCCGCCGCACCACCGCCGCCCGAGCCACCCGCCACCGTCGAACCCCGCTGTAAGCCGCCGGCTTCCCTCCACCGTCCGATCTCGATTCTACTGCCTAGATTAGATCACGCGAAGAGTTAGGTTTTTTCCTATTAGATCGGTTAGTTCCCGGTTTAGTTACAATTTTTTTTAGTTAGATCGAACCGATCGGTTTAATTATTAGCCGCATATGTAGTTAAAGTTCGCCCGAGCGTTGTTTAGTTCCAGATCGCCCACCAGTTCAGCCCGTTAACTCGTTTAGTTTTTGTTTTTAACAGAATAGTTTCAGTTTTGTAAAAGCTATAACTATTAGGTTATTTATTATTTTTAGTTGATTCTTTTTGCTCTAGTTTGAAAATTTCCTAAAGTTTCTGTATAAAATAGTTTCGGCCATGTTTTAGCTTTTAAAAATTGTTTTATTTTAGTTTTAGTCAGATTAGTATTTCTGCTATAAAATGAGCTAGGATTAATTTTTTTAGTGATTCTTTTTGCCACTGCTTTGTTTTGACCTTGCCTAGCAGTAGGATTTATTTGGGTATTTATAGTTTTTATTAAAATTAGTTTTACTTGAAAACAAGCCTATTCTAGTTATTTTCCGATGATGTATTTCATTCATTATATCATAACCCCGGGTGGTTTTGGTAATTAATAACACCATATATATTCATTGATCTAAGCTCAATGCTAATAAATTTCAGAAAAGATCAATGATTGGCATGGCAAGGACTAATTGATGTGGACCCCTCAAAAAGCTAAGGACAAGAATTGGCAACACCAAGAATCTTGATTTTGGGTTCGGTGATCCAATGACACATTGAGTCCCTTAGGAAAGCCAATACTATTTAAAGGGGATGAGGTATTGATGATGAGGTTGTTGCTCAAGTACTTAGTGATATTGCTCCAAAAACCCTCAGTCACTTTCTCAAACCATCTCTCCAAACCCTAATTCTTCATCTCGGTCCCACTGATATCATCTACCCCAGACTCACCAAGTGACCATTCCCTGCCACAGCCAACCCTACCATTCGGTTTGACCGAAATGGGTCTCGGTCCCACCGAGAGGGGCCGTGCCAAGTTTCTGAATGAGATTGTTTCACTTCGGAATCAATGAGTTGAACATAAAAAATCCGAAACGAAGTTTTGCCCTAGCCATTCACTTCGTCCCACTGAGTTGTTCCACCTCAGTCCCACCAAAAATCCCAATGTTCATATCTTTTACAGATCGTTTCTCACCGAGTTTATGTTCGGCTCACCGATTTGAGTCAAAAGTGTGTAACAATTGGATTTTCACTGAAGGCTATTTAATCCCCCTCTACCCCACCTACTCTCTAATATAGCCTCAAAACGAACACCTACTTCCACCATTCGTTTCCTGAGAGAGAACCACCTACTCATGTTGAGATCAAATATTCCAATCATACCATTTGAACCTTGATTTCTAGCCTCTTCAAGTTACTTCCACTCCAATCCTTCTCTACCACCCAACAAAATCTATGAGAGAAGATTGAGTGTTGAAGAACTATCATTTGAAGCACAAGACAAGAGTTCATCACCAACACAACACCTATTACCTTTTGGAGAGTGGTGTCTCCTAGATTGGTTAGGTGTCACTTGGGAGCCTCCAAGATCATGTGGGTTGAACCAAGGAGTTTGTAAGGGCAAGGAGATCGCCTACTTCGTGAAGATCTACCCGATGAGGCTAGTCCTTCGTGACATAAGCCATGGTGGAATAGACAAGGTTGCTTCTTCTGTGGACCCTTCTGGGTTGAGCCCTCCGTGGACTCGTACAGCCGTTACCCTCCGTGGGTTGAAGTCTCCATCAACGTGGATACCATAGCACCACATATCGGAACCACGCCAAAAATCATCGTGTCTTCATTGCGTTTGAAATCTCCTACCCCTCCTTTACGTTCATATGCAAAGTCTTTACGTGTAACACACCGAGAATCATGCTACAGTAATCTCCCACTAATGGTGCCAGTCATCAAGTTTGACTAAGCCAAATTGCCCTTGATAAAAATCAAAGTCAAATTCAAATTTCAAACTTATAGTGAGAATTTAAATTCACAAAACATGGTTGGAAAAATTTCACCATTTAGCAAATATCCAAAACAAATAATGGTTAAGGAAAACAACATCACTTGTTTGCTCATTGGGCTCTAGCAATTAATCAGTGTCAAATCAGAATTATTAAATGCTTTTCCCCATTTATGAAAATCCAAACTATTGTAAATATCTCCCAAACTTTTTGTGGCAGTGCATATATTGCATTACTAATAATGGGCCAAGTTCCATATTTGATAAAACTCAATTGCTATTTAAAATAAAATCAAAACAGAATGGAAAATAAAATAACAAAACAGGGCAGCCCACTGGTCCACTTGGTCCATGAGTGCACAGTATGCAGGACCAGCCCACCTCCCCAGCTCCTTCTTTCTATTCACAGAAGCCACCGTGGACGAAGGGCGCACTCCATGGCGTCGTTGGCCACGTGCCGGCCATCGAGCGACGCCCCGGCGACCTAAAAGGCGTCCCCAAGCCCTCTCGAGCCCTAGACACAATATTTCTTCTCTCCTCCTCCCTCACTTTTTCTTCCACCCCCGAGTGCACTCGTGCTGCCCCTCATCGTCCGCGTGGACAGGACCTCCCTAGCCATAGGTGGTGTCCCAGGGGTGCGTCGTCATCGACCACGTCCCCTATGACAATTGATTCAAGCAGGACTACGCCGAGCGGTCACCAATGACTCGTTCCTCTAACTCGGACCCTGTCCCCATTGCCGTCGATGCCCCCCCGAGACCCTCTGGCTTCGCCGAGACGTCCGCGACGCTGTATACATCTCCACGTTCTATATTTTTATTGTTCTATGCTATTATATTATCTATCTTGGATGTTTTGTATGCATTTTGGTACTATTTATTCATTTTTTGGGACTAACCTATTAACCTAGTGCCCAGGGCCAGTTGTTACTTTTTCCTTGTTTTTGACTTTTTCGGAAATTAATATCAAACGGAGTCCAAACGGAATAAAACTTTACGGTGATTTTTTCTTGGACCAGAAGAAACCCAGAAGACTTGGAGAAGAGTCCAGAAGCCCTACGAGGAGGCCACAAGCCGTAGGGCGCGCCCCAGTGGCGTCCCTAGCTTGTGGGCCCCTCGCAGACCTCCTAACCCTAATCTTGCTCCATAAATACCAAATATTCCCCCAACATCAGAAGCGTCCACAAAAATACTTTTCCACCGCCGCAAGCTTCTGTTCTCGTGAGATCCCATCTTAGGGCCTTTCTGGCAATATGCCGGAGGGGGATTCGATCACGGAGGGCCTCTACACCAACCTTGCTACCCTTCCGATGATGTGTGAGTAGTTTAGCACAAACCTACGGGTCCATAGCTAGTAGCTAGATGGATTCTTCTCTCTCTTTGATCTTCAATACAATGTTCTCCTTGAGGTTCTTGCAGTTTTATCTGATGTAACCTTCTTTTGCGGTGTGTTTGTTGAGATCCAATGATTGTGGGTTTATGATCAGATTATCTATGAATATTATTTAGTCTTCTCTGAACTCTTTTTGCATGATTAAGATATCTTTGTATTTCTCTTTCACTATCGGTTTGTTTGGCCAACTAGATTGGTTTTTTGTAGCGACCCACCCGAAATCGGTCAAGTCTCTGTGTAGCTGTACCATCCCAAGTCATGCTGGCACACACAGTACATTGATGAAAATTCAAAGTTCAATCACACCTGAATTTATTACACGATTCTCATATCGAGTCTTATTACATCATAATAAATTGGGCCGATGGCCAACTCATGAGAAAAAACTAAATAAGTTGCGGAAGCATAGAGAGATAAGCGAGTCCATCCGACTCCATAGGGCATTAACCGAGCGTAGATCGTAGCCTCACTCCTGGTCGGAAAACTCCTCTGCAACATGAGACGTTGCAGCAATGTAGGTCGGCATTTTGAATATGCGCGCAAGTCATAGAAAGAACATAATATTAATGCTTACACTATATGCAATTTGGCTGTTGGGCTCTAATTTGATGTTTTTGCGAAAAAGCCAATTTTTCCCTACACAAAGGACTTGCTTGCAATTACTACAAAATGTTGGTTGTTATTGAGATGGTTCCGCCACCCAATGTCTCATTCCCAATTATTAAATAACCCCTCAATTAATTTATTTGTTCGTTGTTGAGATTTCCGAAATACTCCAATTCCAGAGGCTCATTTGTCCGTAACCGGGGACATGGCTAATCGATTAGGTTTTCACTCTGCAGAGTCTTGTGCACTTTACCCACAAGAATTGTTCCCTCCTTTATGCCCTCTGCACTGCCTGGAGTTTGAAGGCGGGACGAATAAAACAGGGTCTTCTAGAGTTCTTCTACATTCGTAGCACCGTCCGGCCAGAGTCACGCCTAGGGTCGACCAAGCCAGAGCCCATAATGGCTTGCGGCTGCACAGGTAAGCTTCCGGTCAAGGTGTATCCATCCGTCTCTTCTTGGCTGGGTGAAGCTTCCGCAAGATGTCATGGCGCTTCTCCATGCATCCCGGCCTCCGCTGGTTGCTCCAGGGTGCCCATCAATTCCGTCCTCCACCCAGTAGTGAATTTGAAGTCCATCTTGAGCATCTTGAAATCATGGGGTTGTCTTCATCTTGACTCTCACATCTCCCTTATGAATCACTCAACCAACCCCGTCTACGAAAGCATAGCAATCAACTACATCGTCCCGGCATTGGTAACAAGGGGAAATGGGTTCAACCTTCCTCATGATACTACTCAAGAACTAACTTAAAATTCTCCTACTGCATGCTGGTGGGGAGGAATAATTCTAATGCAACAAATCATAGGTATTGTAAAACATGATCAAATGACTTGCCTGGCTGACGGTCTTCGAAAGCTAGTGACTCGTGATAGCAAGCTCGCACTCCGGGAATTCTATTCGAAGCAACAATAAACACATAAGCATACAATGGTATAACAAACAGCAAGCTAACGTAAATCCACACAAGCAATCATACCAAAACCAAAGAAAACTCGAAGAACTCAATTCAAGGTTTTCATTACTTCAAGCAACACATAGAAAATAGTTTTATCCTACTAAAACTTTTCTTAACATAACCAAAACAATAGTTTGTTTACTAACAGAAAGGAAAACATTATAAAAACTTGGTGCAAAAAGAAACACATAAAAGCTATTTAAAACTCACTTATGCCTAAAACAAAACTAGTAGAAAATAAAATAAAACATTTTTTTTCTGTAATAAAGTTCACTCTCGTAAACTATAGAAACTATCTAAATAAAATATAATAGAGTGAAAATAAATTTTAAATAAATTAAAACAACGAAAACAGTAGCAAGTTAAAATAACTCAGAATAGGCTTGTTTTCAAGTAAAACTATTTTAATAAAAACATAAATACCCAAATAAATCCTATGCTAGGCAAGGTCAAAACAAAGCAGTGGCAAAAAGAATCACTAAAAAAATTAACCTAGCTCATTTTATAGCAGAAATACTAATCTGACTAAAACTAAAATAAAACAATTTTTAAAAGCTAAAACATGGCCGAAACTATTTTACAGAAACTTTAGGAAATTTTCAAACTAGAGCAAAAAGAATCAACTAAAAATAATAAATAACCTAATAGTTATAGCTTTTACAAAACTGAAACTATTTGTTAAAAACAAAAAACTAAACGAGTTAAGCGGCTGAACTGGTGGGCGATCTGGAACTAACAACGCTGGGCGAACTTTAACTACATATGCGGCTAATAATTAAACCGATCGGTTCGATCTAACTAAAAAAAATTGTAACTAAACCGGGAACTAACCGATCTAATAGGAAAAAACCTAACTCTTCGCGTGATCAATCTAGGCAGGAGTAGAATCGAGATCGGACGGTGGAGGGAAGGGCGGCTTACAGCGGGTTGACGGTGCGGGTGGCCGGGCGGGGGGGTGGTGCGGCGGCTCCGGTCGTGGGAAGGTGGTGGAGGGGTCCGAGCGATGCGGCGGAACGAGGGGAGCTCGGGGGTGGTTGAGGACGACGGAGACGAGTGGAACGAGCTGTCAAGCTCTGGTGACCTCCAACTCCGACGGCGGGCGGCGATGCTCGTGGTGGTCTCTGCAGACGATGATGGTGAGCACAACCTTGTCAAAAGGAACCGTGGGGTTGGACTAGGCCGATGGCCAGAGAGATAGGGGTTGAGGGAGCTCACCGGCGACGGTGGAGGCGGTGAAACGTGCGGCGGCGGCGGCGAGATCGGAATGGCGTGGGCGGCGGCTGTGGTGAGGTTTGAGCTAGGGTTTTAGGAGGGTGCGAGGGAGGAGAGAGCTGGGTATTTATAGGACATAAACTTGGGCGAGGAGTGACTCGGGATCACGATCCCGAGAGGATCGGAACTGCGGCGCGCTCTGGACGCGCTCCGGGCGGCTTTCCGTGCGCGAGGGGGAAGAGAAGGGGGGCCCCGGGTCAGTGAGGGAGGGAGAGAGGGTGCGAGCGGGCGACCGAGGCGGAGGGGTCGGGCGCGGCGCTCGCTGGGCTGCGGCTCGGTGCTGGTGGCTGCGGGGCAGGCCGCCTGGCTCGGGTGCTGGGCCTGTTGGCCTGGCTCGCGCCTGGGGTTTTCTTTTGTTTTTTTTAAATAGACAAAGAAGAAAATAGATATATTAGAAATATATTATATCTTTATATAGGACATATATATACCAAAAAGATCAGAAAATAAATCCTACAAGATGAACATTTTTCTAGAGACAAAACAGAAACTTTTATAAAAACATTTTTTTCTGAAAATTCCAAATAAAATTCAAATTTGAATTCAAACTTTTTGGCATTATTTTCTTCTGACATTTTTGGAGTGTCATGTTAGCTCCTCTCATACTTTTGCACAAGTATTGGTCAGGTATTTTTGAAATAAATTTAAATGCCAATTTGAATCCAAATTCAAAAAAAACTCAAAATGCCTCTGGAATTTCAAATGCCACTCAAATTCAAACAACATGCATAGATGCTTAGCTAATAATTGTAAAACATTCCAAATTGAAAATTTGGGATGTTACATATTTTCTTGCAATGGGAGAGGTGCTAGTTTGGGTTCAATCTTGCGGTGTCCTCACCAGTGACAGTGGTAGGGTAGGAGACGTATTGTATTGTTGCCATCAAGGATAAAAAGATGGGGTTTATGTCATATTGCTTGAGTTTATCCCTCTACATCATGTCATCTTACTTAAAGCATTGCTCAGTTTATGAACTTAATACTCTAAATGCAGGCAGGAGTCGGTCAATGTGTGGAGTAATAGTAGTGATGCAGAATCGTTGGTCTATGTCATGGACGTGATGCCATATATCATGATCATTGCCTTAGATATCGTCATAACTATGCACCTTTCTATCAATTGCTCAACAGTAATTTGTTCACCCACTGAATGTTTTCTTTCAAGAGAGAAGCTTAGTGAAACCTATGGCCCCCGGGTCTATTTTCCATCATAATTTTCAGATCTATAACCAAAAACCCAAAAATAACTTGTTGCAATGTATTTACCTTTACTTTATTTTGCCTTTTATTTATCTTTTATATCTATCTCTATTAGATCTCCCTCTGCAAGTGACCGTGAAGGGATTGACAACCCTTATCACGTTGGGTACAAGTGTTTGTTAGTTTGTGCAGGTGCATCGTTGGGGACTTGCTTGTTCCTCCTACTAGATTGATACCTTGGTTCTCAAACTGAGGGAAATACTTATCTCTACTTTGCTGCATCACCCTTTCCTCTTCAAGGGAAAAACCAACGCAAGCTCAAGAAGTAGCAGGAAGAATTTCTTGGCGCGTTGCCGGGGAGGATACCATAAGCCTACCAAGTACCCATCATAAACTCTCATATCTTGCACTTACATTATTTTCCATTTGCCTCTCATTTTCCTCTCCTCCACTTCTAAAACATTTTCAAGAAAATACAAAAATATTTGCTTTATTCGCCCTTCTTCCATTCATCTTTTCGTTTGCTTTTTGTTTGCTTGTATGCTAGATTGCTTGCTTTGCCATTATGTCTGAATCCGGGGAGGTTTTCATTGAGAGAGAGTAGTAATAATCTGAGGAAATTTTGAATCTCTTGTTCTAAACATGATCCTCCTAAAACCGATACTCCCACCAATCTTAAAACAAAAATCTTTTATGTTGGTGATGGTAATATTATTGGAAAGAATGTTATTCAAGAATTTTTTGATTGACGGGAGTTATGCCATGAGTAGGGGAACTATCCTCGATAATACCAATTGCTATGCGGATGTATTTCTATGCTTGTGCTTAAACTATAAATAACTTTTACACATCCATTCGTCTTTACAAAAGATGTTTTATGAACTCCCCAATATCTTAGATCCCAAGCTAAGAAACTGCTCCATTATCTTATGCATGAATTGCATTATGTAGTCTGAGAAGCTAGGGAAATTTTTGCTTTCTATAACATGAATATTGAGATCCTCTAATAGAAGAGATTCTAGATAAAGAAACTTTATGTGGTTTTGAATCTAAAGTTATGATGCTTTTAGTGGAAAATCAAAGAAAAAGAGTTCCTTACCCAAAATTATGCAAGCCTTACATATTGATCCTTATGATAGATTTGATTGGGTTACTAAAGGAATTGATGAGGGTTTAATAAAGAATGGATTGAAGATATATCTATAAAACCGATTAAGAGTGATTACATGTTCCTTATGAAGATATGTGATGTCCTAAGTATGAAATTATGAATGTTAAAATCACTAACTGAGCCCTTTCCATGCTTTAAGCTCTCTCGCTAAAAAGGAAGAACATGGAAAGAAAGATTTACTAAGAAAGGTTTTTGGGAGATTTGATTAGGAAAGAATTAAATACCAAAGATGACAATACCTAGATCTATGTTTTATGCCTAGCTAGGGGCGTTAAAACAATAGCGCTGTTGGGAGGCAACCCAATTTTTTTATTTTGTGTTTTTGTTTTACTCATGTTTCAAATAAATACACATATTACCTCTGTGTAATTGTGTTTGGTTTTTAATTAGTGTTTGAGCCCAGCAAGACCTTGGAATGCTCTGGTATACGTTGATTTGGTTTTGCTGAAAAACAGAAACTTTTGCGTACAGTAACAGAATTTTTGAAATTCACTGGAGAGTGTAAATTCTGATTTTTTACACAAGATTTATATATGAATTTCTCTGTTTTCCAAATTTTTCAGAATTTTTGGAGTTACAGAAGTGACTAATATTCTGGTTACTACAGACTGTTCTTGTTTTGAAGGATTCTGTTTCTATGTTGTTTGCTTATTTGATGAATCTATGGGTAGTATCGGGGGGTATGAACCATGGAGAAGTTGGAATACAGTAGATATAACACCAATATAAATTTAGAATGAGTTCAAAACAGTACCTAAGTGGTGATTTATTTTATTATACTATACAGATCTTACGAGTTTTCTATTGAGTTTTGTGTTGTGAAGTTTTCAAGTTTTGGGTAAAGTTTTGATGGACCACGGAATAAGGAGTGGCAAGAGCCAAAGCTGGGGATGCCCAAGGCACCCCAAGGTAAAATTCAAGGAGAACCAAGCATCTAATCTGGGGACGCCCCGGATGGCAGCCCCTCTTTTGTTTCAATCCATCGGTGAAATTACTTGAGGCTATATTTTTATTCACCACATGATATGGTTTTGCTTGGAGCGTCTTGTGATAATGAGTCTTTGCTTTATTTGATTTTAGTTGCCACAATCATACTTGTTGAAAACACCTTTTGAGAGGTACACACATTAATCTTGAATTTAGAGAATACTCTATGTGCTTCACTTATATCTTTTGAGCTAGGCAGTTGCTCTAGTGTTCACTTATATCTTTTTAGAGCACGGAGGTGGTTTTATTTTATAGAAATTGATGAACTCCCATGCTTCACTTCTATATTTTGAGAGTCTTGAAAATAGTATGGCATTGGTTTAGGTTATGAATTTAGTCCTATATGATGGGCATTCAAGAGGGAGATAATAAAACTTTCATGAAGATCATTGAATATATGAGAAGTTTGATTCTTACATTTGTTTTGGGATATAAAGATGGTGATATTAGAGTCAAGCTAGTTGGTAATTGTGGTTGAGTAATAATACTTGTGTTAAAGTTTGTGATCCCGAAGCATGCACGTATGGTGAACCGACATGTGATGAGTTAGAGATGATTATTTTTGATTGTTTCTAGAGTGGCGGTCGGGACGAGCGATGGTATTTTCACCAATCTATCCCCTAGGAGCATGTGTATTAGTACTTTGTTTTGAGGCCTAATAATTTTTTGCAATAAGTATGTGAGTTCTTGATGACTAATGTTGAGTCCATGGATTATACGCACTTCTACCCTTCACCATTGCTAGCCTCTCTAGTACCGCGCAACTTTCGCCGGTGCATTAAACCCACCATATACCCTTCCTCAAAACGCCACCATACCTACATTATGGCATTTCCATAGCACCGAGATATATTGCCATGCAACTTCCAACGTTCCATTTTATTATGACACACACCATCATTGTCATATGTCCTATATGATGAGGCATTCATATAGAGTCATATCTTTGTTCTAGTATCGAGTTGTAATTCTTGGTGCTTGTAAGTAAATAAAAGTGTGATGATCATCATTATTAGAGCATTGTCCCATGTGAGGAAAGGATGATGGAGGCTATGATTCCCCCACAAGTCGGGATGAGACTCCGGACGAAAAATAAAAAAAAGAGAGAAAAAAAGAGGCCAAAGAGCCCAAAAGAAAAAAATAATAATGAGAGAAAAAGATCGAAGGGACAATGTTACTATCCTTTTTCCACACTTGTGCTTCAAGTAGACCATGTTCTTCATGATATAGAGTCTCCTATTTTTACTTTCATATACTAGTGAGAATTTTTCATTATAGAACTTGGTTTGTATATTCCAATGATGGCTTCCTCAAATTGCCATAGGTCTTCATGAGCAAGCAAGTTGGATGCATACCCACTTTTCTTTTGAGCATTCATACACTTAAGCTCTAGTGCATCTGTTGCATGGCAATCCCTACTCACTCGCATTGATATTAATTGATGGGCAGGCCATAGCCTATTAATTTGCCTAGTTGATGTGAGACTTTCTTCCTTTTTGTCTTCCACACAACCTCCACCATATTATTCACTATAGTGCTATATGCATGGCTCACGCTCATGTATTGCGTGAAAGTTGAAAAGGCTTGAGAACATTAAAAGTATGAAACATTGCTTGGCTTGTCATCGGGGTTGTGCATGATGAAATACTTTGTGTGATGAAGATAGAGCATGACCAGACTATATGATTTTGTAGGGATAACTTTCTTTGGCCATGTTATTTTCAAAAACTATGATTGCTTTATTAGTATGCTTGAAGTATTATTGTTTTTATGTCAATATTAAACTTTTTGTTTGAATCTTATGGATCTAATATTCATGACACATAAAAGAAAATTACACTGATAAACATGTTAGGTAGCATTCCACATCAAAAATTATGTTTTTATATTTACCTACTCAAGGACGAGCAGGAATTAAGCTTGGGGATGCTTGATAAGTCTCTGACATATCTATAATTTTTTATTGTTCCATGCTATATATATAATCTTGGATGTTTTATAAGCATTTTCGTACTATTTTATATCATTTTTGGGACTAACCTATTAACCTAGTGCCCAGTGCCAGTTGCTATTTTTCCTTGTTTTTGACTTTTTCAGAAAGGAATATCAAAAAGAGTCCAAACGGAATAAAACTTTATGGTGATTTTTCTGGACCAGAAGAAACCCAGGAGACT
The DNA here is from genome assembly GCA_011799875.1 of Thinopyrum elongatum. NCBI lineage: Eukaryota > Viridiplantae > Streptophyta > Magnoliopsida > Poales > Poaceae > Thinopyrum > Thinopyrum elongatum. The sequence goes on along the minus strand of CM022299.1, from coordinate 376,703,910 downwards.
TGGAGAAGAGTCTAGAAGCCCTACGAGGAGGCCACAAGCCGTAGGGGCGGCCCCAGGGGGGAGCCCTGGCTTGTGGGCCCCTCGCAGACCTCCTAACCCTAATTCTCGTCCATAAATACCCAAATATTCCCCAACATCAGAAGCGTCCACAAAAATACTTTCCGTCGCCGCAAGCTTCTGTTCTCGTGGAATCCCATCTTGGGGCCTTTTCTGGCAATCTGCTGGAGGGGGATTCGATCACGGAGGGCCTCTACACCAAACTTGCTGCCCTTCCGATGATGTGTGAGTAGTTTACCATAGACCTACGGTCCATAGCTAGTAGCTAGATGGCTCTTCTTCTCTCTGATTCTTCAATACAATGTTCTCCTCGATGTTTGGAGTTCTATCCGATGTAATCTTCTTTGCGGTGTGTGTTGTGATCCGATGAATTGTGGGTTTATGATCAGATTATCTATGAATATTATTGAGTCTTTCTCTGAACTCTTTATGCATGATTAAGATATCTTGTATTTCTCTTCAAACTATCGGTTTGGTTTGGCCAACTAGATTGGTTTTTCTTGCAATGGGAGAGGTGCTTAGTTTTGGGTTCAATCTTGCAGTGTCCTCATCCAGAGTGATAGAAGGGGTAGCGAGGCACGTATTGTATTGTTGCCATCAAGGGTAAAAGAATGGGGTTTATGTCATATTGCTTGAGTTTATTCCTCTACATCATGTCATCTTACTAAAGCGTTGCTCTGTTCTTATGAACTTAATACTCTAGATGCAGCAGGAGTTGGTCGATGTGTGGAGTAGTAGTAGATGCAGAATCGTTTTGGTCTACTTGTCATGGACGTGTGCCTATATCCATGATCATTGCCTTAGATATCATCATAACTATGCGCTTTTCTATCAATTGCTCAAAAGTAATTTGTTCACCCACCGTGTTTTTCTTTCAAGAGAGAATCCTCTAGTGAAACCTAGGCCCGTGGGTCTATTTTCCATCATATATTTTCAGATCTATATAAAACCAAAAACCCAAAAATACCTTGCTGAATTTATTTACCTTTACTTTATTTTGCCTTTTATTTATCTTTTATATCTATTTATTAGACCTCACCTTGTAAGTGACCGTGAAGGGATGACAACCCCCTTATCGCGTTGGGTGCAAGTGTTTGTTAGTTGTGCAGGTGCATCAATTGGGGACTTGTTGTTCCTCCTACTGGATTGATACCTTAGTTCTCAAACATGAGGGAAAATTATCTCTACTTGTGCATCAACCTTTCTCTCAAGGGAAAAACCAACGCAATCAAGAAGTAGTAGAGAACCCTGTGAGCTCCTCCTGACCTCCCTTCCTCAACCTCGATCGTCGCCGTAGTCGCCCGCACCCGCGCCGGCCATGGACGGGAGTGATCGGCATATAAGAGAGACATGGCCTGGAGTAAAATCAACGACCTGAACGAGATTATTGAACAGGTAATTACAGAGGGTGAACTTTTATTTACAGAAAAAAAATGTTTTATTTTATTTTCTTACTAGTTTTGTTTTAGGCATAAGTAGAGTTTTAAATTAGCTTTTAATGTGTTTCTTTTTGCACCAAGTTTTTATAATGTTTTCCTTTCTGTTAGTTAACAAAACTATTGTTTTGGTTATGTTAAGAAAAGTTTTAGTAGGATAAAACTATTTTCTAGTTGTTTGCTTGAAGTAATGAAAACCTTGAATTGAGTTCTTCGAGTTTTCTTTGGTTTTGGTATGATTGCTTGTGTGATTTACGTTAGCTTGCTGTTATGTTATACCATTGTATGCTTATGTGTTTATTGTTTGCTTCGAATAGAATTCCCGGAGTGCGAAGCTTGCTATCACGAGTCACTAGCTTTCGAAGACCGTCAGCCAGGCAAGTCATTTGATCATGTTTTACAATACCTATGATTTGTTGCATTAGAATTATTCCTCCCCACCATGCATGCAGTAGGAGAATTTTAAGTTATGTTCTTGAGTAGTATCATGAGGAAGGTTGAACCCATTTCCCCTTGTTACCAATGCCCGGGACGATGTAGTTGATTGCTATGCTTTCGTAGACGGGGTTGGTTGAGTGATTCATAAGGGAGATGTGAGAGTCAAGATGAAGACAACCCCATGATTTCAAGATGCTCAAGATGGACTTCAAATTCACTACTGGGTGGAGGACGGAATTGATGGGCACCCTGGAGCAACCAGCGGATGGCCGGGATGCATGGAGAAGCGCCATGACATCTTGCGGAAAGCTTCACCCAGCCACGAAGAGACGGATGGATACACCTTGACCGGAAGCTTACCTGTGCAGCCGCAAGCCATTATGGGCTCTGGCTTGGTCGACCCTAGGCGTGACTCTGGCCGGACGGTGCTACGAGATGTAGAAGAACTCTACGGAAGACCCTGTTTTATTCGTCCCGCCTTCAAACTCCAGGCAGTGCGAGGGCATAAAGGAGGGAACAATTCTTGTGGGTAAAGTGCACAAGACTCTGCAGAGTGAAAACCTAATCGATTAGCCATGTCCCCGGTTACGGACAAATGAGCCTCTGGAATTGGAGTATTTCGGAAATCTCAACACCGAACAAATAAATTAATTGAGGGGTTATTTAATAATTGGGAATGAGACATTGGTTGGCGGAACCATCTCAATAACAACCAACATTTTGTAGTAATTGCAAGCAAGTCCTTTGTTGTAGGGAAAAATTGGCTTTTTCGCAAAAACATCAAATTAGAGCCCAACAGCCAAATTGCATATAGTGTAAGCATTAATATTATTGTTCTTTCTATGACTTGCCGGCATATTCAAAATGCCGACCTACATGGCTGCAACGTCTCATGTTGCAGAGGAGTTTTCCGACCAGGAGTGAGGCTACGATCTACGCTCGGTTAATGCCCTATGGAGTCGGATGGACTCGCTTATCGTCTATGCTTCCGCAACTTTATTTAGTTTATTTCTCATGAGTTGGCCATCGGCCAAATTTATTATGATGTAATAAAGACTCGATATGAGAATCGTGTAATAAATTCAGGTGTGATTGAACTTTGAATCTTTTCATCAATGTACTGTGTGTGCCAGCATGATCTTGGGATGGTACAGCTACACAGAGACTTGACCGATTTCGGGTCGGGTCGCTACAAAAAACCAATCTAGTTGGCCAAACCAAACCGATAGTTGAAAGAGAAATACAAAGATATCTTAATCATGCATAAAAGAGTTCAGAGAAGACTCAAATAATATTCATAGATAATCTGATCATAAACCCACAATTCATTGGATCTCAACAAACACACCGCAAAAGAAGGTTACATCAGATAAAACTGCAAGAACATCAAGGAGAACATTGTATTGAAGATCAAAGAGAGAGAAGAATCCATCTAGCTACTAGCTATGGACCCGTAGGTTTGTGCTAAACTACTCACACATCATCGGAAGGGTAGCAAGGTTGGTGTAGAGGCCCTCCGTGATCGAATCCCCCTCCGGCATATTGCCAGAAAAGGCCCTAAGATGGGATCTCACGAGAACAGAAGCTTGCGGCGGTGGAAAAGTATTTTTGTGGACGCTTCTGATGTTGGGGGAATATTTGGGTATTTATGGAGCAAGAATTAGGGTTAGGAGGTCTGCGAGGGGCCCACAAGCTAGGGACGCCACCTGGGGCGCGCCCCTACGGCTTGTGGCCTCCTCGTAGGGCTTCTGGACTCTTCTCCAAGTCTTCTGGGTTTCTTCTGGTCCAAGAAAAATCACCGTAAAGTTTTATTCCGTTTGGACTCCGTTTGATATTAATTTCCGAAAAAGTCAAAAACAAGGAAAAAGTAACAACTGGCACTGGGCACTAGGTTAATAGGTTAGTCCCAAAAAATGATATAAATAGTACCAAAATGCATACAAAACATCCAAGATAGATAATATAATAGCATAGAACAATAAAAAATTATAGATACGTTGGAGATGTATCAGGCTCGCGGACGTCTCGGCGAAGCCAGAGGGTCTCGGGGTGGGCGCATCGACGGCAATGGGGGACAGGGTCCGAGTTAGAGGAACGAGTCATTGGTGACCGCTCGGCGTAGTCCTGCTTGAATCAATTGTCATAGGGGACGTGGTCGATGACGACGCACCCCTGGGACACCACCTTATGGCTCAGGGAGGCTCCTGTCCACGCGGACGATGAGGGGCAGCACGAGTGCACTCGGGGGTGGAAGAAACAGTCGAGGGAGCGAGCGAGAGAAGAAAATATTGTGTCTAGGGCTCGAGAGGGCTTGGGGACGGCCTTTTAGGTCGCCGGGGCGTCGCTCGATGGCCGGCACGTGGCCAACGACGCCATGGATGTGCGCCCTTCGTCCACGGTGGCTTCTGTGAATAGAGGAAGAAGGAGCTGGGGAGGTGGGCTGGTCCTGCATACTGTGCACTCATGGACCAAGTGCACAGTGGGCTGCCCTGTTTTTATTGTTATTTTATTTTCCATTCTGTTTTGATTTTATTTTAAATAGCAATTGAGTTTTATCAAATATGGAACTTGGCCCATTATTAGTAATGCAATATTATGCACTGCCACAAAAAGTTTGGGAGATATTTACAATAGTTTGGATTTTTCATAAATGGGGAAAAGCATTTAATAATTCTGATTTGACACTGATTAATTGCTAGAGCCCAAATGAGCAAACAAGTGATGTTGTTTTCCTTAACCATTATTTGTTTTGGAATATTTGCTAAATGGTGAACTATTTTCCAACCATGTTTGTGAATTTAAATTCTCACTATAAGTTTGAAATTTGAATTTGACTTTGATTTTTATCAAGGGCAATTTGGCTTAGTCAAACTTGATGACATGGCACCATTAGTGGGAGATTACTGTAGCATGATTCTCGGTGTGTTACACGTAAAGACTTTGCATATGAACGTAAAGGAGGGGTAGGAGATTTCAAACGCAATGAAGACACGATGATTTTTGGCGTGGTTCCGATATGTGGTGCTATGGTACATCCACGTTGATGGAGACTTCAACCCACGGAGGGTAACGGCTGTACGAGTCCACGGAGGGCTCAACCCACGAAGGGTCCACGAAGAAGCAACCTTGTCTATTCCACCATGGCTTATGTCCACGAAGGACTAGCCTCACTCGGGTAGATCTTCACGAAGTAGGCGATCTCCTTGCCCTTACAAACTCCTTGGTTCAACTCCACATGATCTTGGAGGCTCCCAAGTGACACCTAACCAATCTAGGAGACACCACTCTCCAAAAGGTAATAGGTGTTGTGTTGGTGATGAACTCCTTGCTCTTGTGCTTCAAATGATAGTCTCTTCAACACTCAATCTCTCTCTCATAGATTTTGTTTGGGTAGGAGAAGGATTGGAGTGGAAAGTAACTTGAAGAGGCTAGAAATCAAGGTTCAAATGGTATGATTGGAATATCTTGATCTCAAAACATGAGTAGGTGGTTCTCTCTCAGGAAACGAATGGTGGAAGTAGTGTTTCGTTTTGATGGCTATATTAGAGAGTAGGTGGGGTAGAGGGGTATAAATAGCCTTCAGTGAAAATCCAATTGTTACACACTTTTGACTCAAATCGGTGAGCCGAACATAAACTCGGTGAGAACGATCTGTGTAAAAGATATGAACATTGGGATTTTTGGTGGGACTGAGGTGGAACAACTCAGTGGGACCGAAGTGCAATGGCTAGGGCAAAACTTCGTTTCGGATTTTTTATTGTTTCAACTCATTGATTCCGAAGTGAAACAATCTCATTCTAGAAACTTGGCACGGCCATCTCGGTGGGACCGAGACCCATTTCGGTCAAACCGAATGGCTAGGGTTGGCTGTGGCAATGGGAATGGTCATCTTGGTGAGTCTGGGGTAGATGATATCAGTGGGACCGAGATGAAGAATTAGGGTTTGGAGAGATGTGTTTGAGAAAGTGACTGAGGGTTTTTGGAGCAATATCACTAAGTACTTGAGCAACAACCTCATCATCAATACCTCATCCCCTTTAAATAGTATTGGCTTTCCTAAGGGACTCAATGTGATCTTGGATCACTGAACCCAAAATCAAGATTCTTGGTGTTGCCAATTCTTGTCCTTAGCTTTTTGAGGGGTCCACATCAATTAGTCCTTGCCATGCCAATCATTGATCTTTTCTGAAATTTATTAGCATTGAGCATTAGATCAATGACATATATGTTGTTATTAATTACCAAAACCACCCGGGGTTATGATATAATGAATGAAATACATCATCGTTTGAGAAGTATGTGATATGTAAGAGCTCCCCCTAAATTTGTGCATTGTTAAGAATTTGCGTTTGAATGCAAATGCACAATCGATTAGGCTCATGGGTTACTCTTCCATGTCACATACATCTTGGTGGAGTGCTCAAAATGATATGATTACAATAACATAAGCACTCATCACAAAACAAACAAGTGAATGATCATACATGGAGCATATGAATAGATATATAAGCATATATAGCAGCAAAGTACGGTATGATCAACCACAAACGAACATAGTATCAAACGAGCAACAGACAAAAGGTAGCATCTCACAAAGGAAAATCAAACGAGAAAAAGAAAAACACTCACTCTCTCGAAGCCCTAATGATCTATACTAATTCTCCCCCTTTGGCAACCAGTACCGAAAAGCTCGAAGAAGTACAGAGCTAAACATCGCTCGAGTCTCGATCTCCCGCAGCTCTTGGTGATGAAGTCCTCTGACTTGCAGCGCTGGTGTGCGTCGATGTCGTTGGAGTGGAGATAAGTGCATCTGCAAATGACTCAGATGATGTTTGCAAGACTAGTGGAGGAGTAGCAACAGGTGGAGCAACTTGGGGTGCAGTAGCTGGAGCAGAAACTGTGGCTCTGGAAATGGCTGGAACTGCTGCTGACCTAGGCTGGGTCCAGAACTGAGTGGTCGTGGGAAGTACCAGACCATGATGCTCGTCATCATCACTGCTAGCACGCTTTGCCTCATCCACCTCTTTCTTCAAACTCTCAATAGTAGTCTGCAGCTCTGTCACCTTGACATCCATATCATAAAATTTTGTCTCAACGATCCTCTCAAGACTCTTCTGGTTCTCTATGAGGTTGGACAAACTCCGCTCGATTCTCCGAGTAGCTTGAATGAGATAAAGCATCTGGTCGATCTTGGTTTTGAGCACTGGAGCTGAGGGAACACTAGGTCGTGCAGTCCTTGCAACCTCTGCGTCCGCCTGTGCTGCGGTTGAGGTAGGATGGGATGGATCCATCATCACCGTGTTACCCTCAAACTCAAGACGAAGTGGCATATGCTCACGATCCAGCGGAAGAGACTTGTTTGCACCCTTCGAGTTGAGGAGCATCTGAATTTGCGGGGCAAAACCACAATATCTCTTCTGGTTAGCAGCCATCCTCTTGATGGTTTCCACTATGAGATCCATGACATTGAACTTATCATGTTGGTCAATGTGATGCAGCATGTTGATAGAGTGACCTCGGATCATCCTCTCATCCCCTAACTTGGGCATCAATGTATGCCTCATGATGGTGTTGGAGGTAGCAAGACTTTCCAACAAGTGATAGACTGAGCCAAGCTTGTGAGAGTGCTTGTACTTCTCAGGAATCTCTGTGTACATGTTAGCCATGTAATTGTGGTCCATATTCGGCTTAGCATACACATCATTGTCATTCTCACCAGCTTCATGCACACCAAGCAATGTGGCCCACTCAAGTACACTAGACTGGTACCTGACTCCTTCGGTCATCCATACTATCCTTCAATTGGGATAGAAGTGAGCTATCGAGTAAAATTGCATGATCATCTCATCATTCCATGTAGTCAGCTTCCTCCCAATGAACTCATCAACACCAACTGTCCTGAAGTCCTCATGAACATGGGGGAAGTGGTCCTCATCTTGTCAATGTACTTCCCATCCACCCACCTCATGTCACTGACTATGGGTTTCTTGTCAAGGAGCACAATCTCATAGAAGTCATGTTGTTTTTTGGTGTAGAAACCACAGTCCACAACAGTTCTCCTTCTGATGGAGTAGGGATCTGACTCTCTCTCCATTTTCTCAAACCTTTGTCCTTCCTCTCCTTCATGTTTTCTACCATGGAATGAACATCACTGTGCTCTGGCAGTCTGGCTCTAAGCTTCATTAGCACTGGGGCATCATCATCAGCTTCTTCTCTCTCAGGCACTGGGGCCTTGTCTTTCTCTGCAGCAGATATGTTCCTGTTGGACCTCCCCTTTGGCTTGCGGGCAGCAGCAGATTTGGAGGTGGTTGCAGCCTTCTTAGGCATAACATCAGCCATAAGATTCTGTGGCTTAGCTGGAGGGGGCTCATCAGTCTCTGGAGCATCATCTCTCCTCATAGAAGTGGGCTTGAATGCCAGATGTTCAGGTTCTTTTCTCACCCTCTTCTTTCCTACAACCTTGGACATGGATTTACTTGCAGCTGACCTAGTGTTAGCAGATGTGCCATACTCCTTGGCAATAACAATTTTCTTTCTCTTCAAGGTGACTTCTTCAATAATGAAATCTTCATCTTCATCATCTGAGCTTTTCTTCTTCCTGGTCCTAATGGCAATAGGAGGCAAGCTAGGAGAACTCCTTTCTCCCTCATGGTAATTTCCTCTGGACTAGATCCTGCATCAAGATCAACACTATGCTCTGCAGATCCGTTCTGGCTATCACTGAGGTTTGACATGCAGACACCTCCTGTGAAGTAGAGGGGGTAGAGTAGAATAGATGAGCATCACAAAAACATGACATTTTGATAAAATTTTGAGTTAAAACTTCATTTTTAGGTTTTTACAGAAATCATTTTGGAAATTACGAGTAGATCATCTCGGTAGCACTGAAGCAATAACAGAGACTTGGCAACACAGTCTCGGTCTGACCAAAGTGTGTTTAGGTTTCTCCGACATGCTAGGGTTCTACTGAGATTTTAGACTCGGGTTCACCGATTTGTACCACTCGGTGGCACCGAGATGTACAATGTGCAATGGCTAGAGGTTAAATCGGTGAGTCTGATTCTCTCTATTCAGTCTGTCCGAGATGAGTTCTGCGCAAACCTAAACCTAAATTTTTTCGCTCAAATCTACTTCTACGGAATTTTGTTGAAGAGAAATCTCAAACAGTGGGAACATTGCGGGCGCAATTACTCTAGTGGATAGAATCAGAATGTATAAACACTAGGGGATTGAATCTCACCCTAAGTCGGTGGAGATCCTCTATGGCGGCAACGGCGGTGAGGAATACCATTGACGGCGACAGAATCCGGCGGTGAGGGCATGCTGGAGACAAGTAGATGATCTAGGGACCACGGGCGACGGCAGCAACAGGGTGCGGGGGAACGAAACTCTTGAGAAATTTCAACGTACAGTTCGTTTGGTATGTATACCCATAAACTGTCGGTGACACCGAGTGGAACGAATCGATGGCACCAAGATGTGTAACTACTATGAGCACATTGACTAGGTGGCACCGAGAATTTCGAATCGGTTTCTCCGAGATAGAAATCATATCAGTCCAAGTGATTTTGGTGAGGCCGAATGGTTGTGGATTAGTCTGTCCAAAAGTCACTTAGAGGGTTTCGGAGGTCAGCCCTAGTCGGATCGGTGGCTCCAAGTGCTCCTCACCCGGAGGGTTCGAAAGGAACTTGTTCTAGTTTTTGTGATATAGCAAGAATGAATTGAGACGAGTTGAGATAGATAGCTAAGGAAAGTTCTTAGGCATTCTTGTACATCCATTTGGCCAAATAAAACCAAATCAATCAAACTACAAACGGATGTCCTCGAATGAGAAATATGCATAGCAACATGCTCACACAATAAGATAGAAAATGAAATATGTGTCAAACATGCACAATCAACACTAGCAACTATCAAACAATAGGCGATGACATAGTCATCTATATATGAGTATATTGACTTAGGAGCCAAATGAGAACATTTGATCATAGGTCATACTCATCGTTTAAGCACAAGTGGGGTTGCCACTTTTACATAATGCATTAATGTTTTCACACCATTAGAGTTTCTTTAGCTCAAGTCTTAGAGAAAAGCTCCCCCTAGATGTGATATCCCCCCTAAAGAGGGATAAACTAACCTTGGGTTCTGTCGATGATGACTTCATGTAGATAGCATAGATGTGGATGCTCAATGTTGATGTAGAACATCAAGAGTTGGGAGCTATCCTTTGATTTTTGCACTTTCAATACCTATATGGGTTAGTCCCACAAGGAACAAACAAGGATATCCATAGACATAGAGTGAAATGCACATATGATGATGTCCATGAATGCGTTGAATACCTTGTCCCTTGTTTTACCAATAAGAGGGTTTGTGACTCCATGAACTAGTGCAAGATGTTGAAGTTGGTTGCACAAGTTCTTGCCATAAGTGAATATGAGTGAAGTTTGTTGGTGGAGTCACCCTCAAGAACTCTCTAGTTCTTCTTCTTTGGGACCCACATCAATTTGATGGGAATCCTTGGAGTTGTAGTAGCACTTGATGAAGTCTTGGCAACCCATTTGACCAAAGCTTGAGGTGGTTCTTCAAATGAGTCAATCTCTTCTTGAAGTTTGTCTTTGCCTTTTAGCCTGTGGTCTTGTGGTGGAAGATCATCTTGAGCTTGTATTCCCTCAAAAGAAGTGGGGTCATACTTCTCTTGTTGAGGCACAAACTTTGTCTTGGGGTATTGATCTTATTCCCACTCAACACAATTGGCGTTGAACTTTCGTTTGAAACCAATACCTTGGTTCTTCCGTTGCCTTCCTTGCTTGCGCACAATTTCCTCAAATTTCTTACTTCCAACAAGGCTCTTGTAGACACCTTTTTCTATAATTTCTATCAATAGATTGTTTTCTTGCTCAAGTGTAACTTGGCTAAGAGAATCATTAGTGGAATCAATAGAACTACTCAAAGCAACAATATTGGATTTAGCATTGTTATTGTTACTACTAGAGGTAGAACTTTTCTTTCTCTTGTTACTAGCTTGAGTAGATTTAACTTGTGGCATAAAAGTAGACAAGAGGATATGTTTGGCAATGTAAGAAGAACTCTTCTTCAAAGATCATCACTGATTGCTTTAAGAAGCTCATGCTCTTGCTCTAAATTTAGCTTATCGAAGCGTAGCTTCTCATGAGTTCTTATAAGCTCTCTATGATCTTCTTGAGTTGTTTCATGAGCTAACTTAAGAGTGTTTAGTTCTTTAGTTAGACACTCAATCTCTTTCTTAGCATTTTCACTCATTTCGTCTTGACTATCATGATTACGAACAAGTTCATTATATCTCACATCACTAGTTTTATCAATAAGCAAATCATCATCACCTAGCAAATCATCCTCATCACTATTGAAATCAAGATACTCGGGGGGTGTGATACCTTGGGGCCTTTAGCCATGAAGCACATTCCAATTCCTTCATTTAGTGAATCAAATATGTCATGGGAGTTGGAGGATACGAGAGCAAGTCCGACAACACCTTCATCTTGACTATAGTCAGAGTCGGAGTGATAACTTCTCTCAAAGTTGTTGTCGGAGTCGGAGCCGGAAACCCATTCACCAACATGAGATTGATGTCTTTTTCTAGAATAGATCTTGGTTGACTTGTATTTCCCTTCCGATTCCTTGTTTCTTCGAGAAGGTCTTCATTCATAACGACCATCTCTACTCCTTCTCTCTCTATGAGGTGATTCATCTCTTATACTCTTTCTTCTAGGTGAGTCTTCTCTTTTCTTGTAAGGAGCCATGCACTCATCTGAGTAGTGTCCGGGTATTCCACAACTGTAACAATTACGGTCACAACTTGATGATCTTTTCTCATATTGCCTTGAGTTGGAGCTTCTCTCTTTGTTTTATTCTTGTAGAATTTGTTGAAGTTCTTCACCATTAGGCTTAATTCCTCATTGGATACTAGCTTGCCACTTGATTTGTAGGAGCATCACTTGAAGCTTTGTATGCACCACTTGACTTGTTTTGAAGCTCCTCATTGTCCTTGAGTGACATCTCATGAGCAACAATTCTTCCCACTACAAAAAAAAACACTTCCGTGATGATACGTGTTTGTCACAGTAGGTCACATTTTTTGTCATGCATGTACATGCATGACGATTTTATGACAAAATCAAGATAGTCATACTTGTGTTGTCGTAGAAGTGTTCCACGACAATACTCAAATTATCATCACGGAAGTGTCCACTTCCATGACGATAAATGACGCGTCATGGAAGTGCTTTCCTCAAGGGTAACCGACACGTGGCATCCACCATAACGGGTCGCCATTAAGCTATCGGGTCCGGTTTTGGATCCGATAACCCGTTAACAGCAACAACCAATGGCGATTTTCCACGTGTAAAATTCTCATTGGCCAGAGGAAACACGTGTCAGCTCCCCGTTTGGACAGATGGCATCCATCCAATGGACGGGTCGTGCCTATGATACGTTGACACGTGGCTGGGCTCAACAGTGGCCCATTTAGGTCAAAAGGCCGACTCGTTTGACTTGGTCAAAAGGGGCGGGCCGGCCCACGGAAAGCCTGTTAACGGCCTGTTCGCATATAGCCCATTTACAGCCCGCTAACTCATGGCCCATTATGGCCCATCCAAATTAGGCCCAGTAGCATCATCTGGGCCATCCAATATGATTCCAGCACGTCGTAACTTCCGGCCCATGTAAGGCCCATGACGTCTTCCGGCCCATATGAGGCCCTTTGTAACTCTTGGCCCATTAAAGGCCCATGGTGAAACTAGCCCATAATGAACAGTGTATCGCTTTATACCCGTTAACGGCCCATTATTTTATTGGGTCGTTTCTAGCCCGTGTTATCTTTCGACCTTCTAAGGGCCCATTTATTCTTGGGCTCATTTGCAACATTCGATTACTTACAGTCCGTTACTGGCCTGTTTCGCTTGTGGGCCAAATTCAGCCCATGGTTAAAGTCGGCCCGTTTGCGGCCCTTTAATCCGTTGGGCCGTTTCAAAGCGTCGTCAAATACGGCCCATTAATGACCCATTATGCCTGTAGATAGAATTAAGCCCGCCCGTTATACTCATCGGCCTATTAACGACCCGTTATAGTCGGCCCATAAACCCTCTAGCCCGTTTACGGGCCGTATTGCGGTCCGTTATTGGTCCACGAATAGTATGGCCCATGTTTGGCCAATCGATCATACGGCCCGTAGAAGGCCCGTTGGAGGCCCATGGTAACTACAGCAGATAGCAGGACCATGGTTACAATGGTCCGTATGTTGCCTATGGTTATTATGGCCCAGTTTAAAAAAAATAGGTTATTGCGGCCACAAGCAAACCATGGAAAAAGAATTGCACTGACTACAACCAAACAAATAAACAAGACAACAAGGAAATAAATAAGCAAGCAACTTACTCTAGGCTATTACACATATTACATCCACTGGGCATCAAAGTTCGCCACCAATGCAAATATGGGGAACAAAGCAGCATATTACATACACTGGTTGTCAAAGTTGGCGACCAGTGCAAATAAACGCCACAGCAAAAAAGTCCAGAAGTGAAACCACTTCAGAAGAGCTCGAGAAACAATATCCTGGGTATCCACCATGCTGGCAAGATGCTTAGCAAGCTTAATAGCTTTCTCTTGTTTGGGGCTTAAATCCTCCAGCGCTTGCTATTGCACCAGAAAGTATGCATCTAAATTATGCAGGGACTTCCTCAGTCCTTCGGCTTTGTGTCGCAGCACATCTGATCGATGTCTTTCAACTTGAAGTTGAGACTCAAGAAGCCGAACTGATTCAGGCAGCGAGTTCGAAGAGCTTGTGCCAGCAGTAGTGGCCAGTAACTCGTACACTACATCAAGACAGGACTTTGGGGTTGTCTCACTGTCTTCAAGATAGTTTTTATCAGCTTTCTTGGAGACCAACAGGGATGTCTCACTATCTTGAACCTTATCTGCATTACTTCCTTTACCATTGCATAACAGGGTACTCTTCTCCAATATTTTGTCCGCATTCTAAAAGAGAAACAAGCAGACACATCACAGGTTTACCATGTTGTATATGAAACTCATTTTGGTAAACCAGTTCAGTAGTAAGCAGGGCAGGACAACAACATGAAACAAACATACATCTATGTACTATGGTCACTGTATGGTCTATATCATTCTAGTTTATGTTGCCAAATCAAGATAGAGACAGTTCAAATCATATCTGTTTAAGACAAAGCATCATAGAAAGAATATAAGTGCGGGAAACTACACAACAGTAACAACACTTGTAATGTGCATGACATGAGAACATAACTGTTTATTCAATTGAACTGAAATCAACAAAGAGCAAGTTACAACAGCAAACTAGTTAAAGAAACAGGTTTAAAACATACCTGTTGCGCCATTGGAGTTTCAATTACATCCTTCAAATTTGAAATTAGTTGGTATGAGTAAATATAGTGATGCAAGAGCAAAGGAGTATGAACCATAGCTATGGAACCTAACCTGAGAACAATTCTTCTTCTGCTTTAAGCATTGAGTTGGGGTTCGGAGTGGTGGTCCTCGTGCTTTGGGCATTGCAGTTACCTTACTAAGTGCTCGTGTTTGGGTGCTCTGTGGTGGAGACGGTGCTGTGTCAACTAGAACTGGGTTACTGTCTGCTGGGGTTTGGGTTAGAAGGGGTGTAGCTGGTTCTCTGTCCAACTGGGTAGGGGTCCAATCTATGTGAGTCTCGGTTATGTGTGGTGGGGCTGGTTCTTGGGCAAGTACAACCGTGGTTCTATCTGCATCGACGGGTAGCACTATCTTTTTTGAAGACCGTGTTTTTACTCCCATAGATACTGCCATCACCCCCTCCAATTCAAATGGCTGATAAACAAGAAAAGTAATTGAATATACAGATATTGTATGGTAGACAGGTGCAATGGATAGTAGGGAATAAAACAGGGCATGAAATAATTCACATTTATGTTGTCTAACCAAATAGGATAGCATGACACAATTTCACATATATGATGGCTAACTAAACAGGATAGCATGACACAACTTGACATATATGATGGCTAACTAAACATGATAGAATGACATGATTCAAATATGATGACTATGTAAACATGATGACATGATATAACTATACGATGTGTCTATTAAAGTGGTTGGCATGCCATAATTCACATACATGCCATCGATGGAAACATGATGGCATGATATAATTCACGGATAGAATGACAAAATTCAAAATATAATGACTATGTAAACATGATGAGATGATATAACTATATTATGTCTTCAGAAAATGGGTTGGCATGCCATAATACAGATACATGCTATCTATGTAAACATCATGGCATGATATAATTCAAATATATGATTGATATACTAAGCAAGTAAGCAGAGGGCAATCACATATATGATGTCTAAACTTAGCAGATGGCATTCAATATTGTGTGTATGATGTAAAAACTAAGCATTACAAGACAACATATGCATGATATGAGTAATATAACCCTGCCAAGTTTGAGCATACACCTCAGGGGGAAAATAGGACTGATCATCTGTCTCCGAGTCCTCCTCTGAGGAGCTATCTGTAACCAACAAGATATCTGCTTCAGCAGGTATCATTCTCTGCCTTGAATACCTTGTTTTCACTCCAAATTTTTCCATCACCGATTCAAATGGCTGATGCATAGGAAGAGTAGTTGAATATACAAACATTGTTGACAAATGGAATACGTAATACAAAAAAGGATGGCATGATATAATTCACATATATGATGATTGGCTAAACAGCATGGCTTTGCATAATTCACATATATAATGCCTTGCAACAGGATAGTGTTGCATAATTCAGATATATAATGTCTTGCAACAAGATGGCATTGCATAATTCACATATATGGTAATTAGACACTAAACAGGTGGCATTCACCCAAAGCATGTGTAAACTAAGCAAATGACATAGCAATGCAAGACACCATATGCACAATATGAGCAATATAACCCTGCCAAGTTAGAGCATGCACCTCGGGGGGGGGGGGAATAGGACTGGTCATCTGTCTCTGAATCCTCCTCTGAGGAGCTATCCGTAACTAGCAAGACATGTGCTTCGTCAGATAGCATTGTCTGCTCTGAAGACCTTGTTTTCACTCCAGATTTTTCCATGACCATGACGAATGGCTGATGCACAGGAAGTGTAATTAAATGTACTAACATTGTTGACAAACTTAATACGTAATAAAAAAAGGATGGCATTATATAATTCACATATAAGATGACTGGCTAACGAGGATGGCATTGCAAAATTCACATATATGATGCCTGGCTAAACAAGATGGCATTGCATAATTCACATATATGATATAGAAACTAAATAGATGGCATTCACACAAAGCATGTCTAAACTAAGAAGATGACATGTTTGATGTATAAAGTAAGCAATGCAAGGCGCCATATGCATGATATGACCAACATCAGCATGCCAAGTTAGAGCAAAAGACCTCAGGGGGTAAATAGGAGTGGTCCGCTCCCTCTGAATCCCCCTCTGAACAATTATCTTCCTCTTGATTACTGGGGGGAAGGGGGTGTTGCTTTTGCACCCACCATGGAGCAACGTCTACATGAAATTTTATTGCCACGCAAGGCTCGTCTCTTTTGCTCTACATGTTCAGTACCATTGTGTACAATAACTGACATGCATAGAAATAAAACATAGTGAGATTATGTAAGGAGTGCATGTAGAAATCCAGAGTGATGGTAGCAACCTATGGATAGACCCAAAACTAATGATAGCAGGCAGATAATAGCTTCAGTTAAAAAATACAGATAATGGCTCCTTTAATGTTTGTTTCCCACCCAACATGAAACTCATAGTAGACACCCGAGATTAACCAGATAGTTGACATATACTATTGATTGTTGCCCCAATATGTACCCCACAACCATTTAAAAACTCAAGTTTGAGCATTAGTTTGGACCTGATTTGGGAGTCTAATCGGTGAACATGACGACAAATTAGAATGTAATATTAAACGATGCATAACGTAAGTAGGCACGAAAGAGTGCGACCTCTCTTGCGGACCCGTGTAGTCCTCAAGGTCATCTGCTCAGTTGATGATGGTAATGCAGGTGCCGTGGCAGCCGGCGGCAGGGAAGAAGATCTGAGGTGGCGAAATACAGTCTGGAGGGCGGATCCCTGCTGTGGTGAACCCTTCCGTCGTTGGAGCAGCTGGGCTGGGGTGGACGACAGTGCAGCAGGAGCGGGACAAACCACACAAGGTTTTCTTTGACACATATCGGTAACAGAAATAATTCTGTAAGGGCTTGTTTGAATTGTAGGATTCTAACAATGCAGGGATAGGAAATACACAGGAATAGGATAGGAATGCACGTGCAAAATAGAGAATTTAAAAACACAGGATTTCTGTCAATCTGGGTGTTTGGTTCACAAGAATTGGAAGATCACAAGAATGCAAAGAAGCATGGTCAAATTAAGTCAAACCACAAGAAAAATGTACAGTTATAATGCTATTATGCTACTATCTCTTAGTCTTGTGCTTCATGAATAGGAATTTGAAAAGGAGGCCAAGTGGATATTAAAATTCCTATAGTTTTTCTTTGAAGGAGACACTAAAGGAACAAATCCAACAGTTTTCCTTTGCTCCATTCCTTTGAACCAAATGCATGAATAGTAGTACCATAGGAAACTTTCCAGTTCCTATGTTTTTCCTTCATTTTTTCTTTCAAGCACTGGCGATTCTAGTAGGCAGGCTTGAACAGGCAAAAGCCTACACTCCAAAAATGTTTTTGTGCTACTTCTACTACTTTGGACCCAGGCCACTGCCCTACTAGCTCAACTCCCAGGCCCATCTACACATGCACAACTCAAACATGTAGGAATAAATAATGATGGCTTTCGAGAGAGTCCATCACGGATAGCTAAGTTGCCTGGTACCTCAGTGCTTGTCATATAGTAGGAGAAACTAATCGTATTTCAAGTTACTACGTGTGCTCAGTGGACAATATATATAACATGTAGAGTAAAAAAGCGATACAACAAGTGTACAACCTCTTTGGTGAAGCCATGTCAATCTCAGCATCATTGGGTTGGTCGTTGAGGATGCTGCGGATGATGTGGCTATCGGAGGAGGGGAAGAAGATCTTAGGCGTCTGGAGATGGAGCCAAGAGTACTGCTCCGCTATGATGGAGGGTTTCGTCGTTGGAGCAGCTCCGGCGAGTTGTACGACGGCGAGGCTGAAGCAGGACAAGAGAGACAACGTTAGCCTGAGTGGAATTCTAATAGCATCTCCAATAGATGATGTAAAATACATAACCAAAAAGTGCTAGATGTAAAATACATCAGCCGCTCATCTCTGAACTTAACTGTCAAACCTGAATTTAACTGTCAAAACTGAATATTACTGTCGAAACTGAATTTTGCTGTCGAAACTGAATTTAACTCTCGAAACTGAACACACTAGTAGTAGAAAAGCAGTGCACTAATAGTTTTGGCCGCTCGAGCACTAGTGACAGAGTAGCAGTGATCTAAATCGGTAGCCGCTACAGCAGGGAATGTACTACCAGAGAGCAGCTGGTCCTGCAGCAGCAGCACCGCCCAGAGCAGCAGAGCGTGAGGGAGTCTGGGCAACTGGTCGTGTAGCAGCATCCCGGGTAACAGCAACAGGAGCTCGAGTGAGAGCTGCTGCTCGTGCAGCAGTAGGGCGAGCAAGAGTAGAGCAGCAGTGCAAGGAAGAGCAAGAGCAGCAGCGCGAGCAAGAGCATGAGCAGACCAGGCAGGGGACCGAGAGCAAGAGCAGAGCAGCAGCGCGAGCGAGAGCCAAAGCAGCACCAACAGGGCCAGTGAGAGCTGAAGCAGCAACTATAGCTCCAACTGATGTGGACGTCGCCACCGAGGGAGCGACACCATGGAGGAAGTGGCCGGTGATGCCGCTGTAGATGGAGCCGCACCATGGCGGCTCGGGACCGAGTGCCGGCAGCACCGTGAGATCGAATCAAGAAGAAAATGTAGCGATTAGTGTAGAACCTCTTTGGTGGCGCTGATTAGGCCTCAGATTCATCTTAGGAATCGATGATGGTGCTGCTCTTCCGGTGGTGCAGGTGAAGACAACGTTGTGGGAATGGAGGTGGCGCGATAGACGAGGTGAACGTCGGGGCAACTCCTTGGAGGTGAAGGACATGGTGGCTGAACCGGCGGGACAATGAGATCGACGGCGGATCCTCATCTGGTGCGGTGGATGAGGGACGTCGAGCTGTTGCTATGGACGATGTCGTCGGGGAAGAGGCTCCAACTGGGTGGCGGACGTAGGAGGGTGTGGGGCTTCGCGGGTTTTCACAACCTCGGTGTACGAATAGGGGGGCGGAGGGGATGGGAGGGGGAACCATGGCTTAGGGACGTGCTTGTCTGAAATGTGGGGTAAGTTAAAAAAGTACCCCCACCGATTTGAACTAGGTGGTTCTTTCGGTTCAGGGGTATCACGGGAATTTCGCGTGTCGGGATTTCCCAGGAGGTAGGAGTTTTCGCGCGTGTTGTAATTTTGGGATAGCAAGGCGCGGGTTGAGATGGAGGGAGTTTTCGGACCATAACGAGACAAAGAGATATCTTAAAATTTTGGGATAACAAGGCGCGGGTTGAAGAGGCGGGAGTTTCGCAGCACAATAGACAGAGATGCTAGCTTGAAATTTCGGTATAACAAGGCGCAGCTTGAAATTTTGGGAGAAGAATCTTAACGTGTACAAAAAAACAAAACAAAAGACAATTCGCACCCCACTACAGAGAGCCATGTCCCATTTTACTATATTACTACAAATACCATTAAAAAACAACAACAAAAAACTAAAAAAATCAGGAGAACAAGCTTAACGTGTACAATACCAAATCAATTTGCACTTCCCGCAACAATAAAAAAACAATTCGTACTGTCTATCATATGGACTAAATTTGATTACACTTTCCCTATTTGAATGGGATTGTACTCGGGTAAGTTATACAACCATCTAATATTATCTTCACAACACATGACATGAATATAGCAGTAGTAAATTCCCATATAAATATGAACTACATGTACATACGATCTCGAATTCAAATATATGTATCCATTTTATGTTGAATTCAAATCATAGTACATGTATGCTCTAGCTAGATGTTCGGAATCTAAACCATGTATGATACTATGTACAATGTGTTTAACACGCACAACACACACACACACACATGCAAACACATGCCCCCCCCACACCATTTAGATATGAGCTGCAAATGCCACCCATCATCTCCAATTTTAATAGTGTGTCCATGCATGGATGCAATGTGGCCAAACGATGCCTGCCACGGTATCTCAAATTCAAATCAGTTTGACCTTGTTCAATATGTATATAGTATAGCATGCTCGTTTCAAAACCACACCATGCATATCTCAATTATATTCATGCATGCATGGTTTCCAAACATCATGATCTCTTATTCAAATATTTGAATTCAACTTTACATTGATTATGACCTCACCAAGTCTTTTACACCCACACATTCATCTTCTCTTTATAGTTGTACCACTAACTTTCTCTCATGCATGCATGCACACACACTACCACTCGGCATTATCCATTGCACACACACAATCTTTTTCTTTAGACCGGTCTCCCATGCATGCACACACACACACCTCCCCCTCTTCATCACTTCGGGCACTCTTTATCTCTCACATGCATGCGCAACGATCAATGTTCCTCTATGTGTGTATATATATAGGTAGGTCTTTCCCAGTTTTCCACACAAGCCGATCGATCGATCTATATCTCTAGTCAGGTCTCACCCTCTTTCCCACATACACATCGATCAATTTACCTCTCTATATAGGACTACATATATATCTAATACACACACATTATCTATCCATCATCTCCCTCTCATCATACATGCCTTCCGCTTCATCTCTCAGACGCGCGCATAGTGGCGAAGGCAGGGGGCAGCAAGGGCCCTGGCCCCCCTAACATCACTATATTGAGGCTAATATGATTGTGATCAGTAGATCAATTGCTGGTAAAATGGTTTAAGTTGATGAATTGGCCCTCCCCGTCAAGGATTAACAACGCTTGCCCCTAGCTCATTTAATTTTCATGGCTCCGCCACTGCACGCAACCGCGCATGTTCTCGCCCCCTCTCTTTAAATATCGATCTCACACATGTACACTCCTTCCCAGTCTCCCTCCGCTTGGCCCCTCGCACCATCTTACAGCACCCCCATATCCCAGTGCTTGTACGCTCATAGAGCTCTTCCATCTAACTGTCTCTATCGATATCTTGCGTAGTCGACCCCTCCCCTTCCTTCTCGTATATCACCCCGGCCCCAAGCACATACATGCATGTATATAGGCCTCTCTTTCACACAAATTGCATTGACACGTATTCCCTCAACATATCTCAGTATCTCTAACACACGGACTACGTGTACAAAAGAGAAGAGGTGCACACATGCACTCGTTCCCACATACAAACACGTGGGTGCACGGTGGAGCACATTTGTACAAAAAATGTGCGTGTAGAAATGCTTTAGATGATGTTCCACTAGTCTATATCTATATCTATACCCCTATATTGTGTGCGAATAACTTTGAAAGATGGTCGTTGGATGAAGCCAATCCGACGATGCAGAGATGGCAAATCCGAGCACTACTGGCCGTTGGATATCATCTACATTCCACTAGATTCTGCCACATGTACAATCTAGAAGACTCCATGGTTGAACTTAAGCATAATGCACAAACTTCAAAACACAAGCACTTCTCCTTTGTTCTAGAATCTTCCGTATCATAATTGCCCAAACTTTTTTTTTCTAAATGAATTGCCATTATTTGTTTTTACTTTATGCTTTACAATGCACAATTCCATGAATCTTAAAATAGATTTTTTTATAAAACTAATTGATTTTGAATGAGATGAACTATAAGAACTAAACGAACATCTACATCATGCATATGACTCACAGCTTACATGCTATAGCGTGGTATTTATTCATAATTTGGTTGCCAAATCTCATGCCTGCAATGCACGTGTACCTTACTAGTACTTCCAGTATGTGCAAAACACGTAAATTAGAATTCTAATGGAATGCTACACATTGTCTCTCCCCTTTTCAGTTAATATATTATGATTAAAATGATGTGGGGGGCTGATACGTCTCCAACGTATCTATAATTTTTTATTGTTCCATGCTATTATATCATCTGTTTTGGATGTTTTATATGCATTAATATGCTATTTTATATTATTTTTGGGACTAACCTATTAACCTAGAGCCCAGTGCCAGTTTCTATTTTTTTCCTTGTTCTTGACTTTTACAGAAAAGGAATACCAAACGGAGTCCAAACGGAATAAAACTTTTGCGATGATTTTTCTTGGACCAGAAGACACCCAGAAGACTTGGGGAGGGGGTCAGAAGACTCACGAGGAGCCCACAAGCCCTCAGGGCGTGCCCTAGGGGGGGGGCACCCCCCTGGCTTGTGGACCCCTCGGGAGTCCTCCAACCCTAATCTATGCACTATAAATTCCCAAATATCCCCCCAACACCAGAAGCGTCCACCAAAATAATTTTCTGCCACCGCAAGCCTCTGTTCCCATGAGATCCCATCTTGGGGCCTTTTCCGGTGATCTGCCGGAGGGGGATCTGATCACGGAGGGTCTATACATCAACCTTGCTGCCCTTCCGATGATGTGTGAGTAGTTTGCCATAGACCTACGGGTCTATAGCTAGTAGCTAGATGGCTTCTTCTCTCTCTTTGATCTTCAATACAATGTTCTCCTCGATGTTCTTGGAGATCTATTCGATGTAATACTTTTTTGCAGTGTGTTTGTTGAGATCCGATGAATTATGGATTTATGATCAGATTATCTATGAATATTATTTGAGTCTTCTCTGAACTCTTTTATCCATGATTGAGATATCTTTGTATTTCTCTTCGAACTATCGGTTTGGTTTGGCCAACTAGATTGGTTTTTCTTGCAATGGGAGAGGTGCTTAGTTTTGGGTTCAATCTTGCGGTGTCCTCACCTAGTGACAGAAGGGGTAGCGAGGCACGTATTGTATTGTTGCCATCAAGGATAAAAAGATGGGGTTTATATCATATTGCTTGAGTTTATCCCTCTACATCATGTCATCTTACTTAAGGCATTACTCCATTCTTATGAACTTAATACTCTAGATGCATGCTGGATAGCGGTCGATGTGTGGAGTAATAGTAGTAGATGCAGAATCATTTTGGTCTACTTGTCACGGACATGATGCCTATATTCATGATTATTGCCTTAGATATCATCATAACTTTGCACTTTTCTATTAATTGCTCAATAGTAATTTGTTTACCCACCGTATGCTATCTTCAAGAGAGAAGCCTCTAGTGAAACCTATGGCCCCGGGTCTATTTTCCATCATATATTTTCAGATCTATAAACCAAAAAACCCAATAATACCTTGCTGCAATTTATTTATATTTACTTTAGTTTGCTCTTTTATTTATCTTTTATACCTATCTCTATTAGATCTCACTCTTGTTCGTGACCGTGAAGGGATTGACTACCCCTTTTTCGCGTTGAGTGCAAGTGTTTGTTAGTTTGTGCAGTTGCATAGATTGGAGACTTGCTAGTGCCTCCTACTGGATTGATACCTTGTTTCTTAACTGAGGGAAATACTTATCTCTACTTTGCTGCATCACCCTTTCCTCTTCAAGGGAAAAATCAACGCAAGCTCAAGAAGTAGCAGGAAGAATCTCTGGCGCCGTTGCCGGGGAGGTTCTACATCAAGCCTACCAAGTACCCATCATAAACTCTCATCTCTTGCATTACATTATTTGCCATTTGCCTCTCGTTTTCCTCTCCCCCACTTCTAAAATGTTTTCAGAAAAACACAAAAATATTTGCCTTTTTATTCGCCCTTTTTTCTCTCGATCTTTTGTTTGCTTGAACTCATCGTCATGAGTGACTTTGGTATGGCAAAAACAGATGATGGCCTAATTCCTAAAATTGCACGATCCAGCCATCTGGATGCTAAAACTTTTGTTTTGGGGCAAGGGAATGTTATGGGAAAAAGAACATATCCAAGAATTTTTCAATTGTGTCGGCAATTTGCCTTTTGATGATGCTCCTATACATAAAAGAACTAAAACTTATGCGAAGGCTATTTCAGCAGTAGTTCTAAAATTTGAAAATAGATTTATTCGTACCCATCCAACCTTGCAAAGATTGTTTTATGAGCTTCCCGTTATAAAAGATCCTAAAGCTAAAAAGATAGCTACCCAGGTTCTTATGAATGAATTTGATCATATAGTACGGGAAGCTAGGGAATTTTTTGATTTTTATGGTCTGAGCCATGAAAAACCAGTGATAGATGAGATCCTTTACAATAGTGACTATACGTTGAGACATTTACTTGGAAATATTAATTTTTTTGATGAGAATCTTAAAAATAAAATCCCCGTTTTAGATGTGATCCAACAAGTTTTCAATGATGTTAATCAACAATATTCTTGGATTGTGGCCGGGAATCAAAGGGGATACGTAGATGGGCAACTTGAAAATACCAAAATTTCTATGGATAATGTGTTTCAAGTTATCTTTGCAAAACCCCACGACAAGAACACATCTATGGAAAATAATACCAAAGATGACAATACCTAGATCTATGTTTTATGCCTAGCTAGGGGCATTAAACAATAGCGCTTGTTGGGAGGCAACCCAATTTTATTTTTATGTTTTTGGTTCTATTTTTCAATAAATACACATTATTACCTCTGTAGTAATTGTGTTTTGGTGTTTTAATTAGTGTTTTAGCCAAGTAAGACCTTTGGGATGGTCTACGGTGATATTTGATTTGATCTTATTGAAAAACAGAAACTTTTGCGCTCATTGCCAGAAATTTAAAAAATCACAAAAACATGCGTTTGATCTGATTTTTTTTACAAAAGATTGATATACAAATTGCCTAAATTTTCCAAATTTTCAGAATTTTTGGAGTTCAGAAGTATACAAAATTTCCAGATTACTACAGAATGTTCTGTTTTTGACAGATTCTGCTTTCTATTTGTTGTTTGCTTATTTTGATGAATCTATGGGTAGTATCGGGGGGTATGAATCATGGAGAAGATGGAATACAGTAGATATAACACCAATATAAATTAAGAATGAGTTCACAACAGTACCTAAAGTGGTGATTTATTTTATTATACTAACGGATCTTATGAGTTTTCTATTGAGTTTTGTGTTGTGAAGTTTTCAAATTTTGGGTAAAGATTTGATGGACAACGGAATAAGGAGTGACAAGAGCCTACGCTTGGGGATGCCCAAGGCACCCCAAGGTAATATTCAAGGACAACCAAGCATCTAAGCTTGGGGATGCCCCAGATGTCATCCCCTCTTTTGTCTTCAATCCATCGGTAAATTTACTTGAGGCTATATTTTTATTCACCACATGATATGTGTTTTGCTTGGAGCGTCTTGTATGATATAGTCTTTGTTTTTAGTTTGCCACAATCATCCTTGCTATACACACCTTTTGAGAGGGACACGCATTAATCATGAATTTATTAGAATACTCTTTGTGCTTCACTTATATATTTTGAGCTAGGCAGTTTGCTCTAGTGCTTCACTTATATCTTTTTAGAGCACGGCGGTGGCTTTGTTTTATAGAAATTGTTGAACTCTCATGCTTCACTTATATTATTTTGAGAGTCTTAAACAGCATGGTAATTTGCTTAGGTTATGAAATTAGTCCTAATATGATGGGCATCCAAGAGGGATATAATAAAAACTTTCATATAAAGAGCATTGAATAGATGAGAAGTTTGATATTAGAGTCATGCTAGTGAGTAATTGTGGATTGGTAGAAATACTTGTGTTAAAGTTTGTGATTCCCGTAGCATGCACATATGATGAACCATTATGTGATGAAGTCGGAGCATGATTTATTTTTTTATTGTCTTCCTTATGAGTGGCGGTCGGGGACGAGCGATGGTATTTTCCTACCTATCTATCCCCCTAGGAGCATGCGTGTAGTACTTTGTTTCGATGGCTAATAAATTTTTTCAATAAGTATGTGAGTTCTTTATGACTAATGTTGAGTCCATGGATTATACGCACTCTCACCCTTCCACCATTGCTAGCCTCTCTAGTACCGCGCAACTTTCACCGATGCATTAAACCCACCATATACCCGTCCTCAAAACAGCCACCATACCTACCTATTATGGCATTTCCATAGCCATTCCGAGATATATTGCCATGCAACTTCCACCATTCTATTTTATTATGACACGCACCATCATTGTCATATTGCTTTGCATGATCATGTAGTTGGCAGTATTTGTGGCAAGGCCACCATTCATATTTTTTATACATGTCACTCTTGATCATAGCACATCCTGGTACACCGCCGGAGGCATTCATATAAAGTCATATCTTGTTCTAGTTTCGAGTTGTAATTCTTGAGTTGTAAGTAAATAAAAGTGTGTTGTAAGTAAATAAAAGTGTGATGATCGTCATTATTAGAGCATTGTCCCATGTGAGGAAAGGATGATGGAAGCTATGATTCCCTCACAAGTTGGGATGAGTCTCCGGACTTTACAAAAAATAAAAGAGGCCAATGAAGCCCAAAAAAAAAAAAGAAAAAAGAAAAAAAATGAGAGAAAAGAGAGAAGGGACAATGTTAGTATCCTTTTTCCACACTTGTGCTTCAAAGTAGCACCATGATCTTCATGATAGAGAGTCTCCTATTTGTCACTTTCATATACTAGTGGGAATTTTTCATTATAGAACTTGGCTTGTATATTCCAATGATGGGCTTCCTCAAATTGCCATAGGTCTTCGTGAGCAAGCAAGTTGGATGCATACCCACTTAGTTTCTTTTTGAGCTTTCATACACTTATAGCTCTAGTGCATCCATTGCATGGCAATCCCTACTCACTTGCATCGATATCAATTGATGGGCATCTCCATAGCCCATTAATTTGCCTAGTTGATGTGAGACTTTCTCCTTCTTTTTGTCTTCTCCACAACCACCATATTCTATTCCACCTATAGTGCTATATCCATGGCTCAGGCTCATGTATTGCATGAAAGTTGAATAGGTTTGAGAACATCAAAAGTATGAAACAATTGCTTGGCTTGTCATCGGGGTTGTGCATTATGAAATACTTTGTGTGATGAAGATGGAGCATAGCCAGACTATATGATTTTGTAGGGATAACTTTCTTTGGCCATGTTATTTTGAGAAGACATGATTGCTTTATTAGTATGCTTGAAGTATTATTGTTTTTATGTCAATATTAAACTTTTGTTTTGAATCTTATGGATCTGAATATTCATGCGACAATAAAGAAGATTGCATTGATAAATATGTTAGGTAGCATTCCACATCAAAAATTCAGTTTTTATCATTTACCTACTCGAGGACGAGCAGGAATTAAGCTTAGGGATGCTTGATACGTATCCAACGTATCTATAATTTTTTATTGTTCCATGCTATTATATTATCTGTTTTGGATGTTTTATATGCATTATTATGTTATTTTATATTATTTTTGGGACTAACCTATTAACCTAGAGCCCAGTGCCAGTTTCTGTTTTTTCCTTGTTTTTGACATTTACGAAAAGGAATACCAAACGGAGTCCAAATAGAATAAAACTTTCGTGATGATTTTTCTTGGACCAGAAGACTTGGGGAGGGGGTCAGAAGACTCACGAGGAGCCCACAAGCCCTCAGGGCGTGCCCCCTGGCTTGTGGACCCCTCGGGAGTCCCCCAACCCTAATCTTTGCACTATAAATTCCCAAATATTCCCCCAACACCAGAAGCGTCCACCAAAATACTTTTCCGCCACCGCAAGCCTCTGTTCCCATGAGATCCCATCTTGGAGGGCCTCTATAACAACCTTGCTGCCCTTCCGATGATGTGTGAGTAGTTTACCACAGACCTACGGGTCCATAGCTAGTAGATAGAAGGCTTCTTCTCTCTCTTTGATCTTCAATACAATGTTCTCCTCGATGTTCTTGGAGATCTATTCGATGTAATACTTTTTGCTGTGTGTTTGTTGTGATCCGATGAATTGTGGATTTATGATCAGATTATCTATGAATATTATTTGAGTCTTCTCTGAACTCTTTTATCCATGATTGAGATATCTTTGTATTTCTCTTCGAACTATCGGTTTGGTTTGGCCAACTAGATTGGTTTTTCTTGCAATGGGAGAGGTGCTTAGTTTTGGGTTCAATCTTGCGGTGTCCTCACCCAGTGACAGAAGGGGTAGCGAGGCACGTATTGTATTGTTGCCATCAAGGATAAAAAGATGGGGTTTATATCATATTGCTTGAGTTTATCCCTCTACATCATGTCATCTTACTTAAGGCGTTACTCCGTTCTTATGAACTTAATACTCTACACCACACAAAAAAGACACATCCGTGACATTATGGGCCGAACGAATTTTTTTTGTCATGCTTATGACACTTCTATGACGATAATTGTGACAAAACCATGTATCATCATAGATGTGGTGGGTGATACGTCTC
The DNA here is from genome assembly GCA_011799875.1 of Thinopyrum elongatum. Lineage (NCBI taxonomy): Eukaryota > Viridiplantae > Streptophyta > Magnoliopsida > Poales > Poaceae > Thinopyrum > Thinopyrum elongatum. The sequence continues at coordinate 376,675,417 of CM022299.1, read as the reverse complement.
CATCGTATCTACTTTTCCAAACTCTTTTGCCCTTGTTTTGGACTGTAATTTGCATGATTTGAATGGAACTAACCCAGACTGACGCTGTTTTCAGCAGAATTGCCATGGTGTTATTTTTGTGCAGAAATAAAAGTTCTCGGATTAACCTAAAAATTTACGAAGAATATTTTTGGAATATATAAAAAATACTGGCGCAAGAATTATCTAGAGGGGGGCCACCCAGAGGCCACAAGCCCTGGGGGCGCGCCCACCCCCCTGGGGCGCGCCCTGTAGGCTTGTGGTCCCCCTGGACCTCCTTCGACCTCAACTCCAACTCCATATAATCCTATTCGGGGAGAAAAAATCAACGAGAAGGATTCATCACGTTTTACGATATGGAGCCGCCGCCACCTTCTGTTCTTCATCGGGAGGGCAGATCTGGAGTCCGTTTGGGGCTCTGGAGAGGGGGATTCATCGCCATCATCATCACCAACCTTCCTCCATCACCAATTTCATGATGCTCACCGCGGGGAGTGAGTAATTCCATCATAGGCTTGCTGGATGATGATGGGTTGGATGAGCTTTATCATGTAATCGAGTTAGTTTTGTTAGGGTTTGATCCCTAGTATCCACTATGTTCTGAGATTGATGTTGCTATGACTTTGCTATGCTTAATGCTTGTCACTAGGGCCCGAGTGCCATGATTTCAGATCTGAATCTATTATGTTTTCATGAATATATTTGTGTTCTTGATCCTATCTTGCAAGTTGTAGACACCTATTACGTGTTATGATCCGCATACCCCAAGGTGACAATAATTGGGATTCTTTCCGGTGATTACTGTAGTTTGAGGAGTTCATGTATTCACTAAGTGCTAATGCTTTGTTCCGGTTCTCTATTAAATGGAGGCCTTAATATCCCTTAGTTTCCATTAGGACCCCGCTGCCACGGGAGGGTAGGACAAAAGATGTCATGCAAGTTCTTTTCCATAAGCACGTATGACTATATACGGAATACATGCCTACATTATATTGATGAATTGGAGCTAGTTCTGTGTCACCCTAGGTTATAACTGTTACATGATGAATGCCATCCGACATAATTATCCATCACTGATCCGATGCCTACGAGCTTTTCACATATTGATCTTTGCTAAGTTACTTTGCCGTTGCTACTATTACAATCACTACAAAACTGCTACTGTTACTTTTGTCGCCGTTACTGTTATTTCCATACTACTTTGCTACTAAAAACTTTGCTGCTGATATTAAGTCTTTCAGGTGTGGTTGAATTGACAACTCAGATGCTAATACTCGTGAATATTCTTTGGCTCCCCTTGTGTCGAATCAATAAATTTGGGTTGAATACTCTACCCTCGAAAACTATTGCGATCCCCTATACTTGTGGGTTATCAAACCTTTTTCTGGCTCCGTTGCCGGGGAGCATAGCTCTATTCTCTGAGTCACTTGGGATTTATATCTGTTGATCACTATGCGGAATCTGAAAGATACCAGAACCAAGATTTTTCCCTCTACTATGAGGGGAGGTAAGGAACTGCCATCTAGCTCTGCACTTGAATCACCTTATGTTTTAAGTAAGCTTGCGACACCACCACCTGCTATTAATTCTGATATGTCGCAAGTAATTAATGATGCTACTTCTGCTATGCATTATGCTTATGATGATATTGCTGCTTTGCTTGATAATACTGTGCCACTGGGTGAATTTCTTGATGAACAACTTGCTACAGCTAAAGATATTGAAAATGCTGAAACTAATGATATTTCTGAAACTGATGAAATTATTGAAACTGAACACTTTGAAACACCTGCTAGACCTAGCTCTCCTAGATATGAATTGCCTGTTATACCTGAGGGTTATTTTATGGATGGAGAGGTAGCTAGGGACTTTTTTGCTTGTAAGGATAGAGATGATCTTAAGAAATTACTATGCAAATGGAAAGAAAAATCTTTGAATGCTAGAACGCAACATGATCCTAAGTTTGCTACTTCACCTATCTTTGTTACTGATAAGGATTATGAATTCTCTATCGACCCTGAGTTAATTACTTTGGTTGAATCAGATCCTTTCCATGGTTATGAGTCTGAAACTGTTGTGGCACACCTTACTAAATTGAATGATATAGCCACCCTGTTTGCTCATGAGGAAAAAAATTGTTACTACTATATTCTTAAGTTGTTTACTTTCTCATTAAAGGGTGATGCTAAGTTATGGTTTAATTCTCTTGCTCATGGTTGTGTGCGTAGTCCCCAGGATATGATATATTACTTCTCTGACAAATATTTTCCTGCTCATAAGAAACAAGCTGCTTTATAGGAAATATTTAACTTTGTGCAAATTGAAGAAGAGAGTCTCCCACAAGATTGGGGGAGGCTTCTCCAATTACTTAATGCTTTGCCTGATCATCCTCTCAAGAAAAATGAAATACTTGATATCTTTTATAATGGACTAACCGATGCTTCTAGGGACCACCTAGATAATTGTGCTGGTTGTGTTTTCAGGGAACGAACTGTTGAACAAGCTGAAGTACTATTGAATAATATACTGAGTAATGATAATGCTTGGGCATTTCCCGAACCACCTCCTAAGCCAACTCCGAAGAAAAGAGGTATTCTATTTCTCAGTCCTGAAGATATGCAAGAGGCAAAGAAATCTATGAAAGAAAAAGGTATTAAAGCTGAAGATGTTAAGAACCTACCACCTATTGAAGAAATACATGGTCTTAATACTCCGACACAGGTAGTAGAGGTAAATTCTCTCTATAGATTTGATGAGGGTGATATTCCTTATAATAAGTCTGCTAGTCAATTCTTAGATGAATTTGATAATTTTATTGTTAAATAAGAAAACTTCAATGCATATGTTAGTAGACAATTGAAACATAATGCTTATATGCTTGACTACTTGGGTGACTACATGTGTAGAACTGTTAATGATCTCAAAATTATTAGTAAACAGGCTTCCATGGAAAAAACTCAAGTAGAACAAGTTCTCAAGGCACAAAATGATTTGTTGAATGAAATGAATAATAAGGTGAATGGTAATGTTGTTAGAGTTATGACTAGAGGTGGTAAAATGACACAGGAACCTTTGTATCCTGAGGGCCATCCTAAGATAATTGAACAAGATTCTCAGAGAATTAATACTGATGCACCTAGTCCTTCAAAGAGGATATAAAAACTGATAGGACTTTGCATGCTTCTAGTGAACCTGTTGTAGACACACCTGAGAATCCTAATGATATTTCTATTTCTGTTGCTGAGACACAATCTGGTGATGAACATGAACCTAGTGATAATGTTAACGATGATGTTCATGTTGATGCTCAACCTAGTAATGATAATGATGTGGAGATAGAACCTGCTGTTGATCTTGATAACCCATAACCTAAGAATAAAAGATATGATAAGAGAGACTTTATTGCTAGGAAGCATGGTAAAGAAAGCGAACCATGGTTTCAGAAACCCATGCCCTTTCCTCCTAAACCATCCAAGAAAAAGGATGATGAGGATTTTGAGCACTTTGTTGAAATGCTTAGACCTGTCTTTTTGCGTATGTGTTTGACTGATATTCTGAAAATGTCTCCTTATGCTAAGTATATGAAAGATATTGTTACTAATAAAAGAAAGATGCCGGAAGCTGAAATTTCCACCATGCTTGCTAATTACACATTTAAAGGTGGAATACCAAAGAAACTAGGAGATCCAGGAATACCAACTATACCATGCTCCATTAAAAGAAATTATGTTAAAACTGCTTTATGTGATCTTGGAGCCGGTGTTAGTGTTATGCCTTTCTCTTTATATCGTAGACTTGATTTGAATAAGTTGACACCAACTGAAATCTCTTTGCAAATGGCTGATAAATCAACTGCTATACCCATCGGTATTTGTGAGGATGTGCTTGTCGTAGTTGCAAATGTTACTATTTTAATGGACTTTGTTATTCTTGATATACCCGAGGACGACAGTATGTCGATCATCATTGGTAGACCCTTCTTGAATACTGCAGGGGCTGTTATTGATTACAACAAGGGCAATGTCACTTTTCATGTTAATGGTAATGAGCATACGATACACTTTCCGAAGAAACAACCTCAAGCAAATAGTATCAACTCTATTGGAAAAATTTCAACAATTACTATTGGAGGTTTTGAGTTTCCTCTCCCTACTGTCAAAAAGAAATATGATATTCTTTTTGTTGGGGACATGCATATCCCCGTTGAGGTAACCTAGTGTTATACGAAGATTCTCCGGTTTCAAGTCATCCGGAAGAAGTTTGTTAACGAGACTTGATCAACCTTGTTAATGGATTCCTTTTGAGGGGCATGAGATGGATGAATTTAGTAAACACAACTCTCTGTACCCTCCTTTTACTTTCTGTTATTTAGAATAAATAAAGCAAAAATACTGTTATTTCTCTATTTTTTGAATTATCTGTGCAATAAAAAATGACCATAAAATAAAAGTTCTCCAAATGCCCTAAAAATTTAGTATGATTTTTCCACAATATTTTAGAATTTTTGGCACTGAAAACACATCAGGGGGGGTGCACCAGTGGGCCACAAGCCCACAGGGCGCGCCCACCCCCTGGGTGCGCCTATAGGGCTTGTGGGTTCCACGTGGGTCCCCCTCACTTATTCCAGCACCCATCCACTTCGTCTTCCTACGGAAAAAATCCCACCATAGCTCAAACCCGTGTTCTAGCTCATTTTGCTGCCATTTTCGATCTCCTTGCTCAAAGCTCCATTCGCAAAACTGTTTTGGGGGATTGTTCTTCGGTATGTGACTCCTCCAATGGTCCAATTAGTTTTTGTTCTAGTGCTTTATATATTGCAAATTTTTGCTACTGTGGTGACCTTGTTCTTGAGCTTGCATGTCAAATTTATATGGTCCAAAGTAGTTTTGTTGCATGTTATAGCCTCTAGACACTTGTGGGAGTAGTTGCTATCAATCTTGTTGAGTTTTGTTCGCTTTTATTTTGAGTCACTAAAAATTTCAGAATTTTTCAGAGGAAAAGGAAGGAAATGATGAAGAGATGGTTAAGGGGTTCTTCAAGCCAGAATTCAAATGAAAATGAGGAGAAGAAGAAGCCCAAGTACAACCTTCCGCGTACGACGGAGGTTCGGCCGTGTGAACGGCCAAGTGATGCATTCTTGAGGGCGGCCGGAATTTATGATGATTTTTATTATTTGGCGGAGAATGCAGGCATCACCGACTTCCTCCACGATAAGTGTGACCAATACCTCTTACTCAGTAATACCTTCGTGCAAAATTTTCACTTTCATGCTAGGAAGGATCCTCCCATGGTAGAATTTCACTTGTATGATGTGCCTAAGCAAATGACACTTTATGATTTTTGCGATGTTTGCAAATTACCTTACGGCAGCATCAGTGAACCACGTCCTAGAGACGTGGAGGACTTTATTGCCGAAACTACTGTGGGGAAAGAGAGAGGGGTGTCAGAAGCGAGAGTGGCTAGCTTACATTTTCCTGTTTTACGCTATTATTCATCATTTTCTGGGACATGTTTGATTGGTCGTGGGGAGAGTGGAGGCCTTAGTGCCCCTGACCTTGCCATTTTGCGCCATGCTTTATATACTGATAGAACTTTTAGTTTGGGTGCTATTGTTGCTCGACGGTTGAACACGAACCGTTCGAAGGGGGCTATTTTTGGAGGTATCTATGCCTCTCGCCTTGCTAAACATTTGAGATACCCATTAGGCATGATGATGATGAGGAGATGCTGCTACCCACTAAATATTTAAACTATAAGAGTACTATAGCACACTATTTTATTAAGAAGGACGATGATAAACGACTCCTCTACAACTTAGTATTTAGCCAGGGTACTTGTGAGACTATTGCTTTGCCTGCTTCTTCTTTGTTCGATATTCGTTCAGGCAGGTACACTATTATGCCCGAGGACATCTACAGATTTTGGGGTCTTTCACAACCCCTAGCACCTGAGCCAGCACCAGTTCTTGATCCATATCAGGAGCCTGTTTTTCAGTGGGAGCCACAGGAGCACGCCAACAAGTGGAACCCTCAGGACCCTCCGGAGTATCGAGGAGAGGGTTATTTCGAGCCGTGGCCCTAGACCAAGTTAGGACAAAAGCCTAAGCTTGGGGGAGTATGTATTTTTCACCGACATTACATTCATGCTCACACACTCATTTCAGTTGTCGGTGTTCATACTTTTTCATTGTATTATCCATGCTAGTTTATTTCTTTTTCTTGCTTTCTTCTTGTGTGTTTGAAAAACTTTGAGAAAATCCAAAAAAATTAGTTTGCGCTTCTTTTTAGCTTTTCTTTCTAGTTTAATTTAGTAGTAGTATTAAAAGAAAACCCAAAAAGATTTATCGTTCTTCTTTTGCTTGTTGGGAGCTTTCCCGTGTAAATAGTTTTTCTCGTTTTCGTTTTACTTTCTTCAGAAAAACAAAAAACTCCAAAAATATTTCAGTGTGTTTCTTTGAAATTCTTTCCCTTTTCTTTGGGTCATAAGGAGAAGATCACGATGAAAATGTTGAGTGGTTCTCATATGCATTATTGTTGATCTAACAGAGAGCCCATATTACCTTGTCTTCTCCTTTGAATAAATGTTTGCAGATTTCAGCTTAGTCCAATGCACATGCACTCTTATTATTATTCATACCGTTCGGTCGTGCAAGTGAAAGGAAATAATGACGATATATGATGAAATGATTGAGATGGAGAAAAGCTGGTACGAACTCGACCTATTTTGTTTTTGTAAATATGAGTAGCTCATCGTTCTTGATTTAGCCCATTATGAATGAAACATGTTTGCAATGACAATTAGAGATTATATTTACTCATGCCATGCTTAATTAGCTAGGAGTGGATAATGGTTTGTCTTGTGTGCCAACATGCAATTTAAAATGGTTATGATGTAGTATGATAGGATGGTATCCTCCTTTGAATGATTCAAGTGGCTTGACTTGGCACATGTTCACGCATGTAGTTGAATCAAAATCAACATAGCCTCCACGATATTTATGTTCATGGTGATTTATATCCTACTCATGCTTGCACTCAATGTTGGTTAATCTCAATGCATGTTTATGACCATTGTCGCTCTCTAGTTGGTCGCTCCTCAATCTTTTGCTAGCCTTCACTTGTACTAAGCGGGAATACTGCTTGTGCATCCACTTCCTCAAACCAAAAGCTGTTCCATATGAGTCCACCATACCTACCTATATGCGGTATTTACCTGCCATTCCAAGTAAATTTGCATGTGCCAAACTCTAAACCTTCAAATAATAATCTGTTTTGTATGCCCGAATCGCTCATGTAGTGACTAGGGGCTGTCAGTATCTTCCATGCTAGGTGGTTTATTCTCATGATGAGTGTTTATTCACTTGTCATTCACGAGAAAGTGGATGGTAATTGGGATGCCCAGTTCCGTGCTCAAAATCAAATCAAAATATAATCATAAAACAAAACTCCCCCAGGACTGTTGTTGGTATGAACGGTACCCATGGATTCGGCTAGCCATGGAGTGTGATTGTTGGTGGAGGGGGAGTAAAAACTTTACCATTCTGTTTGGGAACCACCTATAATGTATCTAGCATGGAAGATAGCAAGATCTCTTGGTTGTTATGTTGACAATGAAAGCATACCACTCAAAATTATATTCATATATGTTTTAAAAGCTCCGAGCTCTGGCACCTCTGCAAATCCCTGCTTCCCTCTGTGAAGGGCCTATCTATTTACTTTTATTGTTGAGTCATCATCTTCTTATAAAAAGCACCAGCTAGAGAGCACCACTGTCATTTGTATGCTTTGCTATTAATTGATATTGAGTATGAGTGTGACTAGATCTCTTTTGCCATGAATTACAATGTCTAGCCAGTCCTTAATCTTCAGGGGTGCTCTGCATTTATGTTTTGCGGTCTCAGAAAGGGCTAGCGAGATACCATTTTGTCATATTGTATCATGATTGTTTTGAAAAAAGTGTTGTCATCCGAGATTTATTATTATTGCTCGCTAGTTGATTATGCCATTGATATGAGTATATGTGAGACCTAAATGTTATTGTGAATATGGTTAGTTCATAATCTTTGCTGAAAACCTGAATGCTGGCTATACATACTTGCAACAACAAGATCAAACAGAGTTTGTAAAAGTTTTTCTTTGTCACTTTCAGTTTGTCAAGTGAATTGCTTGAGGACAAGCAATGGGTTAAGCTTGGGGGAGTTGATACGTCTCCATCGTATCTACTTTTCCAAACTCTTTTGCCCTTGTTTTGGACTCTAATTTGCATGATTTGAATGGAACTAACCCGGACTAACGCTGTTTTCAGCAGAATTGCCATGGTGTTATTTTTGTGCAGAAATAAAAGTTCTCGGATTAACCTAAAAATTTACGGAGAATATTTTTGGAATATATAAAAAATACTGGCGCAAGAATTATCCAAAGGGGGGCCACCCAGAGGCCACAAGCCCTGGGGGCGCGCCCTGTAGGCTTGTGGGCTCCCTGGACCTCCTTCGAGCTCAACTCCAACTCCATATAACCCTATTTGGGGAGAAAAAAAATCAAAGAGAAGGATTCATCATGTTTTACGATACGGAGCCGCCGCCACCTTCTGTTTTTCATCGGGAGGGCAGATCTGGAGTCCGTTCGGGGCTCCGGAGAGGGGGATTCATCGCCATCATCATCACCAACCTTCCTCCATCACCAATTTCATGATGCTCACTGCCGGGAGTGAGTAATTCCACCGTAGGCTTGCTGGACGGTGATGGGTTGGATGAGATTTATCATGTAATCGAGTTAGTTTTGTTAGGGTTTGATCCCTAGTATCCACTATGTTCTGAGATTGATGTTGCTATGACTTTGCTATGCTTAATGCTTGTCACTAGGGCCCGAGTGCCATGATTTCAGATCTGAACCTATTATGTTTTCATGAATATATTTGTGTTCTTGATCCTATCTTGCAAGTTGTAGACAACTATTACGTGTTATGATCCGCATACCCCAAGGTGACAATAATTGGGATTCTTTTCGGTGATTACTGTAGTATGAGGAGTTCATGTATTCACTAAGTGCTAATGCTTTGTTCCGGTTCTCTATTAAAAGGAGGCCTTAATATCCCTTAGTTTCCATTAGGACCCCACTGCCACGGGAGGGTAGGACAAAAGATGTCATGCAAGTTCTTTTCCATAAGCACGTATGACTATATACGGAATACATGCCTACATTATATTGATGAATTGGAGCTAGTTTTGTGTCACCCTAGGTTATAACTGTTGCATGATGAATGCCATCCGACATAATTATCCATCACTGATCCGATGCCTACGAGCTTTTCACATATTGATCTTTGCTAAGTTACTTTGCCGTTGCTACTGTTACAATCACTACAAAGCTGCTACTGTTACTTTTGTCACCGTTACCGTTATTTCCATACTACTTTGCTACTAAAAACTTTGCTGCAGATATTAAGTCTTTCAGGTGTGGTTGAATTGACAACTCAGCTGCTAATACTCGTGAATATTCTTTGGCTCCCTTTGTGTCGAATCAATAAATTTGGGTTGAATACTCTACCCTCGAAAACTGTTACGACCCCCTATACTTGTGGGTTATCAGTGGGCTCCTACTTCTATGACAAAAAATCATGACAGAAAATGGGCTTTTCGTCCTGGGCGGGCCGGGGATGCACCTGCATGACATTCTCTGGGCCGTCCATGACATAAAAAATCGTGGTAGAAGTGAGGGCGAGGAAATTTTCGCGGAGTTCTCGGTTACTGTGGGTTGGTCGGGGCCGAGCGATGCACTGTGGTTTGCACTTTTCTCTGGTACGCGCGCGTGGTGCGAGCCATGTCGCTAGAACTGAACCGGAGCGAGAGGTATTCACTTTACTGAACCCGAGCGATCGCGTGCTGCTACGTACTGAAGCCGATCGATCGATCCCTTCGCTGCTAACCGAACCCGATCGACTCCTTCGCTAGTAACTGAACCCGGTCGATCGCTGCAGCTGCTTACTGAAGCCGATCGGAACCCCTGTGTGAGACGTAGCTAGCCGGTTGGGTTGCCTCTGGATGAACAGTGCTTGTTGCTGCCGCACACGCGATACGTAGAACGAGTCGAGACATGGTGAGTCGAGCCGGTTGGGTTGGCTGTGGATGAACAGTTCCTTGTGGGGGTTGGATGAACAGGACCCCGGCCGTGTGTAGGTGGTTTCCGTTTTATGAACATGACCGCGTGGTAGTACGCGGTTGCCGCTGGATGAACAGGACCCGTGGTTGTATGCCGTTGCCGCTGGATGAACAGGACCCCGAGGAGGCCACCCCACACCCAACCGGTTGGGGATGATGAACAGGACCCTGTGGAGGATGGATGAACAATAGCCCATGGAGTCCCATTTTACGGTACGCCACACACCCCTCCGATGAACAGGACCCTGTTTCGACCGTAGGCAGTTGAGAGAAGTCCGTTTCCTCTGTTTTGCGGTACGCCAGACCCCTCCCGATGAACAGGACCCCGTTTCGACCGTACGCGGTTGGAGAGAAGTTTGTTTCTTCCGTTTTGCGGTACGCAAGAACCCTCCCGATGAACAGGAACCCGTTTCGGCCATAGGCGGTCGAAGAAAACTCCGTTTCCTCTGTTTTGCGGGACGCAATACCCCGAGTCGATGAACAGGACCCGGTTTGGGCTGTTCCGTCCAAGTCGGTTGGCTCCCGATGAACACGGCGCGGTTTCCTCCATTCCGACCCAGCCGGTTGGCTGCCGATGAACAGGACACCGCCGCTGTACGTGTTCGAGACCCCGCCCATGTGTACGTACGTAGCTGCATTTACTTTCTTACAGTGTGGCTATACGTACATGTACATGATTTATACAGGACTGCCTCAACTGCTACGTCACACGTGTCGCTCCTTGCTCGGCACGGTTCATCCTTGCAGAGAGACCGATCGACCAGTATGTACGTACATGTTCGTGACCAGAGAGACAACCCTACGTACAGTTCGACCGGGTGGGTCCCAGCTGTCAGGGAGGATAAGGAGGCACTTCCTTGCATGCGAAGATATAGCTGATGGGTCCCAGCTGTCAGGGGGAGGAATCATTTTTTTTGCCCGTAATAAGGACGCACTTCCTTGCGTGCGAAGATGTAGCTGGTGGGCCCAGCTGTCATGGGGGGAAAACATTATTTTTCAGGGTAAAAAGGATGCAGTTGCATGCATGCATCCATGGGCGTGGTGCGTCCCCACTGTCAGCCTCTCCACGTACAGCCATCTTTCGATGACTCTTGTTTGTTGACCACGTTGACCACACCGTGCCGAGCGCACCAAGGTCGGTGGACGACAGCGAGGCCCCAGACTGGACCGACCCGGAGATGGGGAAGACGTGGTAGTGGAGTCGCAGACGAAGAGGAGAGGGAAACTTGACTGGTTCGGGTGCGGGGTGGGCCTACACTCGACAGAGAATAACAGGAGGTGCGGAGGAGTGGAGGGATGGCCTAGCCGTCGGTGGGGTAGCGTTTCACTGCGAGGCGCACGAAACAGCGCCGTTGGACGCCAGAGGCTGGAGCAGGCGGTCCCGGCTGCACTGGAGGAAGAAAACGAGAGATTGAAGAAGAATGTCGGCCGTTGGATGTAAATCGAACGCCTTGCTTAGGCTTCGACTTTTGTATTTTTTTGCGAAAGTGCTTAGGCTTCGACCTACTGGCCCACATGTCAGCCAGTCCATTTGGATTTTTTAGTCCATTTGGTGGGCTGGGTGAAACAATGATGTAGAGTCTATGCAGCCCGTTTATATATTATGTTAGAATTTAAAGCTCATTTGCATTTTTTTCGAAATCCACGGACTTGCTGGGCTGGGTGAAAATATCAAGTTGGGCTGGACGGAGAAATGTTATAAAAACATAAACACATGATTGCACGTCTATTACTAATTGGTCAGTAAAATCTTTGCAAGCTTATGTACGCAATCACCAGGAGTGAACTTACCAAGTTATATTTAAACAATTATTATTATTATTTTGTAAGAACTTTCGATTTACGAAATAAAATATCATTTTAATTTGATGAGTTAATAGGATGTGGGGTATTATTATTTTTTAGGCTAGACGTTGGATAGTTGAGCTGGTTCTAGGGAAAACTACTGTGAGAAAACTCAGATTACATCAAAAAAGAAAGTGGGAGAAAATTCAGATATAGGATTAATGAAAACAAAAATGAAGGAAATGGGAAGGTCTATACAATGGTTGGACGAACGATAGGTTTAACGGAACCTCATATTGTTTCTATTATATATATGTAATAAAATAAGATATAAATATAAATATAAGTATATATATACTATTATAGAAGGGAAAACATAGGTTCAGTTTTGTATTCTTATAGAAAAATAGAACTGAGCTGTGCGTTATCTTGAAAAAACAGACATAACTTGGGTTGCTGATGTTATAGACAAGCTAGGCTGGGAGGCCTAGAGGCCGCTTGATACCTGCTGGACCCCCAAAAAAAGTTGAAACCTGCTGGATCAACTATGTCTGCATGTCGTGGGTTGCGCGTGTTAAACAACAAAACCTAGGCCATGGACCTAGTGGGCCCCGACTGTCAGCCTCTCGATGAATAGTCGTGTCTCGATTCCTCTCGTTTTGTTGACCATGTTGGGAACGACAGACAGCGGCACCGCGGTGAGAGCACCAAGGCGGAGGATGACATCGAGACCTTGGACCGGAATGAACCGGAGCCGAGGAAGACGCAGGCGGAGGGGAGTACGAGGGTTGACTTGTTCAGGTGCAGGGTGGGTCGATGGAGCTGCTGCCGCCGGAGAATTTGTGGGAGTAGAGGGATGGCCTGGCCAGCACCATAGGCTAGGATGGGTCACTGAGGCGTGCGCGGCAGCGCCGCCAGCCGCTGTAGGAAGAGGACGAAAGATTGAACAAAATAAAGAAATACAAATGGATAGGTGGTTGGTCTCAGATGTCTGTGTACGAGACCTGCTGGGTCCACCTGAGAAGGGGAATATGTTGGGAGGAAGGAGATTCAAAGCACGGCAGCCCAGTGAACTAGTTACATACATAAGCAAATAGCCACTCAAAAAAAGCAAACAGGTTAATGGGTTCTTAGACGAAATATTTCGGACAAAACAAATAATTACGACACATAGGCTAATGCATGAAACACCCAGATGATAAAGGTGCTTAAACAGATAAAGTACATAATCTAGACCTTCCTGGCACGCTTGATCATGACACTGCGACTGTTCGTGTACTCGTCGGTTACGGGAAGCAGACACGCCCTCATGTCCAAGATCCACCTGTACATGTCGTAGCATGCGTATGCGTCCTTGGCCGCTTAGGTTATGTAGGCTAGATTCAGAGGTACCTCCCACGTGTTCAGGTTCTTGGTATCGACGTCTTCTTTCATGTTGGCGTAGCAGGAGTCGATGATGGTCGCGGCAAGGTCAACCATGGAGTCCTTCTCCTGCCCATTGCCGATGATCTTGTATTGCTTCTGGATGTCAACAAGATTGTTGGACCAGATGGCTGAATCGTAAAGGACAATCGTGTTCTTCCTGCTCTCCACCATAGCGAAGGTGCAGTCGGCGGTGCCGATGAAACGGGCGAATGCTCCAGAACCTCTGATGGCCCTACAGCAGTGGTAGACGAGAACCTCGTCCCGCACGCATACCTGGGCGACGGTGATTCGCTAGTCCCTGTCAGGAGACGAATGGATGGGCACAAGGCCTAGTCCCGTGACCTTGTGCTTTCTCCTCCTGTAGGTATTGCTTGAACTTGGCGAGGCAGAGCTTCACCGAGTCCGGATCGTTGGTGTACATCACAATCAACTTGGTGCTGTCATGGGTCTGAACGGTGAACTCAAAGGTGAACTCCTTGCTGAAGTCCATATCCAGTAGGCTCACCCCTCGGATCGCCATTGGAGTCTCTTTAAGCGAATGAGTGGGTAGGCGGCGACAGCAGTTCGTTTTTCAGCTCTTGGGGAACTGCATTCAACAGTAAACTGAGTGTGTACATGCGACGTTAGTTACCACCCCTCCCTCGCCCGCTGCATGCCCGGCAGAACATGCACCCTCGGCACATTCAAACGCCTCCATTAAACCAGCGTGGAAGCCGAGAAACCTATTCCGGCCACACGTCGGTTAACGAGCGGGTCTGTATTGGTACTGTAATAGCAAGTGTTAGTGGTCACTTTACTTAAATTTTATTAGCTTTAATTAAAATTTATTGTTGAAAAAAGCAAAGCATTGGCTCATTCTATCAGTGCCACAGGATCAACATGCACATCAATTAGAATTATTATTCTCAGGACGCAAACGATCAGCTCATTTCCACACTTTCACTCAGACAATACTACCAAGTTTGAACAACTTGTTATGGTTGTTGTCCTCTGCATCATCATGCCGTGTTTCCTAGCTTGCAAGATTCAGAAACAACCAATAAGATTCAAATAATAAGTACAACAAAGATGCCTACATATCTCAGTGATTCCCAGCTTGCAAGATTCAGAACCAACCCATTAGAGCCTTTGGATAAAGTGAATCTCAGGATTAAATCCATCTTGGCTAGCCGTGTCATACAACCCAAGAACTTGGCGAATGCTCTTGACCATCACAACATCTGTAGTTGAGTATTCCTATTTGCACAGATAAGAAAGAGCATGATTACTATAATAGTGGCACTAGTTGAAGCAAACTTTATTTCCAAAATGAGAAAAGATAGCTTTATTTCAAAAATACAACGTTAGCACAGTATGACAAAGCACAATCATGTTGAAAAAGGATAGTACTGACCTGTGTGAGATGACTTTGGGAGATCAAGTTATTCTTCATGTCCCTGTATCTTGCCATGAAGGCGATTCATTGACATCCATTAACACCTTAGTGTGGCAGTACAAGGAGGAGCGTCGACTCATTTCAATCACTTTTCTTGTGTAGTTAAACTAAAATTATGGCGCCCACCAGTTAGAGAGGGGGCCCATGCCACCTCAACGGTAGGCATGATGGACTCAACTAGTTTAGTGCAGCTATGTGATTGATGCAGTGCACATGGACTTGATTCTGATGGATAGGTCTTCTGCAAGTTATCTACACTGGAAATGAAATGGTAGCTAAGACAGTAGCTCTATTTTAAATGTATTATTACTTCATTTTATCAGTGGTAGTAGCGGTGCCAAAAGATTGCCTCAAATTATTAGTGGCATTAAATTAAGATGCAAAAACAATATCATTATTGCTTTCTCATAGCAGTGTCAAAACAGTAGCACAAGATCACTAGCCAGATGCAGAGTCAAAATCAACCAAAAAGGAACATACCCGGTCAATAACAAGAGACGAAACATACATGAAACAAAAAGAAGCATCTTCATTATGTTCATGGCAATCACACAAGGACAGTAGAAATTTTAAAACAGCAGCATTGCTTCATGTTATCGGAAGCATTACGATCAACAATGCATTCGTCAAATATGGGATTACTTTAATGGTGGCATTGCTTGTTTACCAGATATAGTAGATCAACAGCAGCTAAAGAGTTGGTTTAAGGGCATGGGAAAGTGGGGACA
Source organism: Thinopyrum elongatum (assembly GCA_011799875.1). Taxonomy (NCBI): domain Eukaryota; kingdom Viridiplantae; phylum Streptophyta; class Magnoliopsida; order Poales; family Poaceae; genus Thinopyrum; species Thinopyrum elongatum. The sequence goes on along the minus strand of CM022299.1, from coordinate 376,659,870 downwards.
CCAGGACACTCAGCAGCGTAAAGAAGCAACTTATCATACTGGAAAAAATAGCAGGAGTACCATTTGTAACACAGTTTAATTGCATCGTATTACTAGAGGCATTAGATTAAAAATAACATTGGTTAGACAAGTCCTTACGATAACAGTGTGATTGCTTCATTTTACATGCGCCTACATTAACAACTGCAAAAAGTTGGTATAAGGACATGCGACAGTGGACGCATCAGCACAATGTACCTACAAGGAGGCATAAAGTGGTGATGCCGAGTTTGTTCATACTCTGTTAGGGCAGCAAATCTAATCCTGGAGACATTTTACTATGTGAGGGCAGCAAATCTAATCCTGGACATACTCTGTTGACTTGTCCACCAGCCACCACTTTCTATCCTTTTTTCAACCAATAATAGATTTGTTCCTTCTCCAGTTTGTACTGCCTTTTCCCTTTATTTCCCTTTTCAACCAAGAGACCGGTTGGGTATCCAGTCTCTACTACTTTCCCCTGTTATTTCCTCTTTGAATCAAGTCCTAGATTCATGCTACAACTTTCCCCCCTTCGCTGTTTGAACCAAGTCCTAGATTCGACTGCATGAAGTAGCTTTACCTCTAATAATACTAAAAATTTAGGTGGCTTTGGAAGACCTGATGGAAGTAGAAAAATATCCACATGCAGCCTCTTGGGGTGCTGGGGCAGTAGAGCAAGGCCGCTTTCGAAGGAACTTATACCTGAGGGTCATCGGGATGTGGCTAGGAGGGTGGCGGGAGGTTAGATCCGCCCACAATATGGCAGGGAGGAAGAAGGGGTCCGAGGACCTCCCGAGTCGGCGCTGTGTTGAAGAGAACATCACGGGCAGAGGATCGAGACCCGCCGGCAGCTCTGGGTTTCCTCCCTCGCCGCCGATGACCGCGTGAACGATGTACCTAGTCCCCTACACACCTCGACCGAAGGGATCCGGCCGGACCTGTGACCAGTAGTGAGTAGAGAGAGAGTCGCTACCGCTATCTTCTTTAGATCTGGAGAGGATGAGAGATTGAGAGCAAGTACAATAGTGGGCTTATAGCCCACTTACATGGCATTTTTGCCTATGTGGAGGAGAGAGATGTGAAAAAGTAAGGGGAGTGGGCTCTCATGCAAGAACCTAGCTATATTCGCATTCCTAGGTAAATGCAATAAATGTGAAGAAAGAGATAGAGAGAAGATGGAAGAAAGTACTAATGCAATAGCCAACCTTATAGCCCACATTATTGTATGAGTGCATATAAATGATGACTATAGATGACATGGCGGTTTCTTATAGCCATCAGCTGGCTATATTATTAACCATGCTCTGAAGAGAGCAACTCTAGTAAAGCAAGCGCTCAGGCTCCTGCCTATATATATATAGTGGAGTGATTATATTTTTCTCTCCACAACAAGCGTTTCAATTTGTGTATGTGGCATTAAAGAAAAGAAACTCTATATTACGTGACTAACTGTACGTCGCACTTTGTACTATACTGTACTACTCCTACTTACTAGTACTTACTAGTACTACTAGTACTACTAAAGCGACCCTCCATTCATTGAGCAACCCCACGGGTGAATAAACATATAGTACTAGTACTATTTATATAGAACAAACAAGCTCAAACTATTTTGGCTTTGAGATATCGATGGTACAGTTTGACCACATTGCATCAATGGACTCAGTACTTTGAAGTAACCTATACGTATAAACACATGCACGGTTTACATTCCAAATCGAGCTTGAACTGTATTTGTTTACATGTACCACCTTTTTCTTTTGGTTTTCTGCTCCATGGCGCAATTCATCAATACAAAATTATACTAGGAGTATTTAAAAGTTGAGGGCGGGGCTTTTCCCGGGTAGTACGCGCGGTAGTTTTCGCGTAGCCGGTTTGACAGAGAGGTGAGGAGGGTGAGGGCCTAGCGGATTCAACTTACTGCTGGAAAGGCAGGGCTGTGTGATTTGATGGCTCGTTACTACTAGAAAGATGGGGTCTTGTGATATGACTGGTCATTATAGTCATTATTTCTGCGGCGCTACGACCGGGGTGATGCCCCCTTTCGTTCCCCACTCTAATCTTGTGCATGACACGTCGACCCGGGTGCTGGCTCTCCCACATGTCGGCGACGTAAGAAGGAGCAAAGAATCATGCGGTATATTGGTCCCCATTGTATTTCGTGTCAAATTTTGACTATAGATTGAACTAACAAAATGTTCATGCATGTTACCAAAAATTATATCATTCAAAACTATGTTCAAATATGAATCCAATGACATAATTTTTGTTGAAATGCATTAACATTTTGTTAGCTAAATCTTTGGTCAAAATTTGGCACAAACTACAAAGGTGACCATAGAAAACAAGTGGTGATATGGCCATAAAAACAATGTACTCCTACTACAGTCCAGTATCTAGCATGTACTACTCCTCTTCCTCCTCCTCTCGGTTCATCGCCATCATACTTTCCCCATTCCTGTGTTTTCAGTATCCTGCGAATCAAAGAGGCCCTTAGACTGGTTTAGGCCCGATCGTTTTTTTTTCAATGTGTTACGTCCAAAATTTAATGAACGTGCTCCTGTTTCTATGAAAATAATCCGGTTTGGATGCAGTAATTCATTTATTTATTTATTCTACTGCGGGGGGTTTGCATGTAATTCATCAGGTATGAAATGTAAAGTACGCCAGCATGGTTGCATATGCTCCGAGTCGTGCATGCACTACGACCCAGATGCTCTATGTCCCACATGTCGGTGAAAGGAAGCACGTGGAAATAGCCTAGGAGTACATATAGGAGGAAAAATGCGTGAAAAATTATGTACTATGAAGCGTAGCTGCGGTTCGAACAGGAGACCTAAAGTGATGACAGGTATAGGTCACACGCACCCAACTAGTGGTACTAGACGTACGAGTACTCAATACTCCTATTCTATCAACACGAGTCCCATCTGACAACAGCGTCCGTGCTACAGCTAGCTCTTCTCCCTCGTTTCTCTCTTCTAATTCTAACTCAGCCGACGCGCGGTGGGCAGGGTGGGGATTTGCCGATAGTCAGTTTGCTCAACTACGGACCCACCTGACAGTGAAAATGCTAAGACAGCAAGTGTTCCCTAGCATGAGCGGCGTGCCCGACAGACCGTGTGGGGGTGCGACGCGAACGCGGCAGTCTTTACCTTTTTAACTTGTAGATAGAAAATGCCAAGCCAATGTGTGCTGAGTGGTGGGCCGGAACGACAGTGTGGGGTGCGACGCGAACAGCACATGCGTGCTGTACTTGTTCCACTTTCTTGTTTTGAACTCGTGACATGTAGTAACGCTCAGTTTTGAATACTCCGTATATAAGTTTGGTTGTCGCGCCAATATATATACTCCCTCCATGTAGGTTGAGTCTCGTACTTACTCCCTCCATCCGGTGAAAAGTGTACATATAGAAATTTTTGGACAAATTATGGAGTGGAGTAAAAAATGCATTGGAAAGATGCAAGCCACCATCAATTACAAAAGGGACGAATAAACCAGGACGTAGGTAGTAAACCAGGACGAAGACAGTGATACTACATATAATTAACGCCAAATAAGAGCAAGGGATCACACATGTCATTGACGACTGGAATAAAAATGCCATACACTAACATATTATGGCCACGAGGCGATACAGTGCTGGTTAGAGGAGGCAAGAAGAACTATGCATCCATCGACGATATCCTCCTCCTCGACTCAGGGCGCTGGCCCACCGAATGGCGGCTAAGTAGCAACGGCTTTCGTGGCCAAGTCAAGGTGCTTCCGAACAATGGCGTCCAAAGATTCCAGCTGATGGAAGAAGGCCAACGTCTTTCTGTCCTTGCTGGCCTTGTAGTGGCCTATGTAGACGATTTCCTCGTAGACGTTGATGTGCAGGTCGACGGTCTCTTGCATGGCGAGGCGCTGCGCGGCGAGTGCAGCCTCGAGGTGCACATTCTTCATCGCAACCTCCGGCAGCTGCAGGGCCACCAGTGCTTCAAAGAGTTCGTCACCTTGGAGGCCGATGAGGGTGGTAGGCAATGAGGAGCCTGGGCGCGTGGGCTGGAGGAGTATGGCAAGGTCGTCCGTGCGCTTCTTGACGGCGGTGAACTTGCGGATGGAGCGGACCATCATCTCGACCATGCGAGAGGCGAAGCTGGCGTCGACGAGGGCTATGACGCCGACGGTCGCCAGCACCGTCTAGAAACACTGCGCGGTGCGGGGCCGCAGGCCGGCATCTTGGACGATCTGGCACAGCCGACTACCGCTCGCGTCCATCGACGCCATGGGTGCTTGTGGCTTCTGGTCACTTGGTCTTGGTCTTGGATTGGAGTGAGCAGTGTTGCGCAGAGACTAGGAGTAGATGGATTGGAGTGGTGGGGCGCCTCTATATGAGAGTCCAAACTTCTTTGCATTCACATCGTGCTGGCTCCATTCTGCTTCTCCAATTACACTTACCTCTGCATGCTAATTGAATGAGGAGGCATCATTGACCGTTCAATGTTTCGGGAACCGCTACCCTCTCCCTCGTTGGCATTCAATCCATATCAACGTAAATGCGTGTCAAAAAGAGACTAGTCAGTAGTAGTATACTCAATATTGTGCACCGCGACCAAGGCGGAGAGGAAAACGAGAGAACTTAATATTTATTTACGGTGTAGATTCACTCATTTTGCTCCGTATGTACTCATTTACGGTGTAGTCACTTGTTGAAGTCTCTAGAAAGACAAATATTTAGGAACGGAGGGAGTACTCCCTCCTTTCCGGTTTACAGGGCTCATCCCAAAAAAATTGTTTTTCCGTTTTATAAGTCTCAATTCTACTACTTACCATCATATGTTCAGATTTCAAGGTGTATTAAATCACTGCATGCAAGGATGAAGAAAAAACTCACCAATGCATGTAGAAGTTCTTGGTCATTCAGTGGTCATGCATGCATGTGGTGTAATTAATGCATCGGTATACATAATTTTTTAAGAAAAACGAGAGTACTAAGTAAGTACTTTTGCAAACTACGAAATTAATTCCACCATTCATCATCTTCCTTGGTTGAAGAGATTTTCAAATTAAGCCCTATAAACCGAAAAGGAGGGAGTATTTGCTAATTAGGCTGGTCATAATGGGAGTATCATAGGTAGTATCATGCATGCCAACTAAGCAATTTTGATGAGGTGGCATAGAATTAAATGAAGAAAGAGATGCTTGAGTATCATATCATGATACCGTATCATATTAAATGATATGCTACTTTGTGTCTTGCATGGCAATAAATATACTCCTATATGATGCCAACATATGATACCATGCATTACGAATGTAGTATCAAACACTAGTATCATATGCATGATACTAGTATATGATACTCCCCATACAACCAGCCTTAGTAATACCATTACATGCAATGAACTAACCGCTGCATGCCGTGCTAGGTACTACGTCCCACGTCTCTCATTGGTTCATTCCTATTCATGTCTAGAAACAAGAAACGTGGTCGGGTTTGTTTTGGGATTATTTGATTTTCATAACATGACTATAAATAGCAATCGCCACAATAACCGTAAGATCTGCATTTGATGGTGGCACCTATTGGATGCAAACAGCAATAGAAAAGAATTGCCACAAAACTACCACACCACACCCCACCCCTACACAGAGACTGCCACGTGAGCATTTGCAACTGCCACATTCTGGTTGCGCTTGGCTCTTCGCCTCTTCGAGAAGTCAAACAATGATGTTACTACTTCTACAGTATCGAATCAATTGCTGCATGTCCGTCCACCGCATGCGGGAGGGATAGCTTGTTGTAGTAAGCAAAAGCCTCTCCTCGTCTGCGAGCCACCGCGCGCATGGGCGAGGGAGAGGGCGTACTAGTAGTAATCAAGCTTCTCCCCGTTGTACGAGTTGACGCGACACATCATAGCACTAGCCCCACAAGCTTGCCTCTAAACTTGGCTAAAAGACCTGCAGTGTACAATATATTTGTTGCAACCTCTGACATTTACCCCACCACAAATGAAAATATATATTCCTCTCTTGACCAGATCAGCTTGCAAACTACAATCACCAGGATGATAGGTAGGGCCAGAAGATTATTTTAATCAAAAAAATGCTTCAAGACGGCCTCATAGCATGGAGCCGACTCCAACGATTATGTGGAGAGTATCATATACCAGTATCATGCATATGATACTACCTCCATAGTGCATAGTATCATAGAGTAGTATCATAGATGATCATATTTATTGCCAAACATGATATGGTATCTACCTATGTTACCCTCTCTCTCTTCTTTATTTATCTGCCACATAAGCATGTTTGCTAGTCCCAAGTGCATGATACTACTGGTTATGTTACCCCCACTATGGCCAAGCTCAGAGGCATGGTACACGCTATCCTAGACTAGTTACTACTACCTCCCCTACACATGAAACTGCCACACAAGCGTTCGGGTTGTGCTTGGCTCTTCGTCTCTTCGGGAAGTCAAACTTGATGGTATACTATAGTATGCTTCTGGCCATCTGACACCGAATGAACTGCTGCATGTCCACCGCGTGCGGGAGGGAGAGCATGTAGCGAAAGCTTCTCCTAGTCCGATGAGCCACCACGCTCATGCGCGAGGGAGAGGGCGTTGTAATCAAGCTTCTCCTTGTTGTACGAGTTGATGCGACACATCAAAGCAGTGCACTTGATATATTTCAATAATTTGCATTTACCGATGCATTAATTACAACACATGCATGCATGCCGTCACTTTCCTTTTGATACTTGCATGTGTTGATTTAATGCACCTTGAAGTAGTACTATGAATATGTGATGGTAAAACTTTCTAATGCCCCGGCCCTAAAGCGAGAGATGGTGGTGCACGAGGCAGGCGAGATCATGCCGACGGAACAGGACCCGACGATGGAGGTCTCTATGGACCTCACCTTGCTCCACTGCCCCTTGTGCCTCCACCCCTTGAAGCCTCCAATGTACGAGGTTCGAATACACCTCGTCCGTTCGGCTGATGGAGCAAGGTGCAGGTTTCTTGATTGATGTGTTGTTCGATTGATTTGTGCAGTGCAAGGGAGGGCACCTGGCCTGCGCGGACTGCCGCTGCGAGCGCCTCGGGAACCAGCGGCAGTGCCAGAAGTGCGAGTGCGGCGGTGGCTTCGACGTGCGCAACACACCGATGGACGCCATCCTCTCCTCGGTGAGGGTGGAGTGCCCGCACGAAGGCTGTGGGCTCTACGTCACTTACCACAAGCTCACCGATCACCAGAGCGTGTGTCCGCTCGCGCCCTGCAAATGCCTCGTGCCCGTCTACGGCTACGAAGGCCCGCCGCCGGCGCTCCCCCACCACATCAGCACCGTGCATCCCATGCCCGTGCACAGGATCCAGTACGGCAAGGTGCTCCAGCTGCAAGTGCCGGTGTCGGAGCCGCGGTGCTTGCTATTCGCGGAGGAGAACGGCCGCACATTTTTCGTGGTCGGCAGTGTGCTCGACATCAGCGCGCCTATCGTCGTGTTGGTCATATGCATCAGAGCAGGGGCGTCCCCACCACCACACTATGCGGCCAAGGTGTGGGCGAATGGCCCGCCGAGGGAGCCCAAAGGCAGGACCGACGCCGTCAAGGTGGAAATCGAGGTGACAAGTAGCAAGGAGCCCGACGCTGTCACCGTGCAGGAGCTGACCTTCTTCACAGTGCCGCACAAGCTGCTGGCCGGGGCTGGGTTGTCGAGGACGGTGTCCCTCCACATTCAGATTGACAAGCTCACCTCCTAAATGATTCTACAGTGCCTTCTGTTTATCTTAGTAATATGCTAATATAGGGAGTAGCTTAAGAGATGGTGGATTTTGGTGGCGATGCAGCAATTACTTCGACATCAGATCAGCAGTTAAAGTAATTTCCAACAGTCGAAGGGATATTTTGTGTCTGTTGGATATAAAGATCCTTTGGGTAAGGAGTATAAGCTGCTTATATGCTTGAGGAAGTGTTGCATACTTCTGCGAGTTGACGCGACACATCAAAGAAGTACTACTACTAGTAGTACTCACCTGACTACGCACCAGGCAGACGAAGCTCGTGTCGTGTTGGTGCCGTGTGCGGCCTACACATTAACCAAAACATCGCGCCTCCAGCTGAGCCTCCATGTTTTAAACTTCTCAATCTCAAGGCCTAGGAGCAATGTGAACCTATGATAGAGCCAATCGGATGGTTGAGAACACTACAATTCGTAGCTACAGATGCGTGTGTGAGAGAGGACGAGTGCGTGCGTGCACCTCTTCTCTTCGTGTACAACGTACTAAACGCAGAGTAGAAGTGTATGTGGGTGTCAGCGATGTAGAGAGCTAGAGATGGTGCGTGCGAGAAGTCTCGAGAGACTAGGTGTGTGCGTGGGAAAGAGGGAGAGAGATGATATGTGTTGATGTAATGCGTGTGAAAAAACACTAGTCTATAGCTCGCCACGAGGCTATTCCTAGCGAACGCCCCAATAACCGTAAGATATGTATCCGACGGTGCCAGTTATTGCACGTACACAACAGTAGAAAAAGAAGTAAAGTGGCATATTACAAAACTGTTACACCACGCCCCTCCCCTACAAACTACCACTCGAGCATTCGCAACTGCCATGGTCTACTCCTATGTGCGGTCCTCATTTTTTAAAGGGGTCTACAATAAAAGGCTGGGCTTTTAGCGCGCGGTAGACGAGGGAGCTTGGCCTGTCGGTTTGCTACTACTCACATGCGGTCGAAAATAAGTGATGTACCAAGCCGATGTGTGTCGCTTCCGGTGAGCGGTGGGCCGGACATACCGTATGTTCATGCTAAGCGGCGGGCCGGACCGACCGTGTGTTGGTGCTACTGCTTACATGCGGTCCAATGTGTCAGTGATGCACCAAGCCGATGCGCGTTCCTTCGGTGAGCGGTGGGCCGGACCGACCGTGTGTTGGGGCGATGCCAGCACGACGGGCTGTAAGTTTACCGCCTAACTTAATTTGTAAAGGGTAACACTTGCTTTGCCTCCTTAACGAGATCGGTCGCTAGAAATCCTCATTACATACGTTTCTCGAACGCGTACGTGGCCCGCGTTCTCAATGGCTGGGATTCGCGTCTACGGTAACCTCATTGTACCCAGCAGTGTCTACGTTCTTCTGGAAGCATCAGCACGTCAGAGTGACCAATCCACGCAAGAAGCTGGCAAACAACCCCTCCACATGTGCCATGTGGCTTCATTGAGCTCCCCCATCATTTTATTCAAAACTATATTGACTGAAAAAGAGAGACATCTCCCGAAACAAAAACTTGCTCGTATTTTGTTTCCTACCTGCTTTGCATGTACCGGAAGAGCAATGGTAATAACGAGCAAGGTGCAGCTTTCTTGATTGATGTGCTGTTCAATTGATTTGTGCAGTGCAAGAGAGGACACATGGCCTGTGCGGACTGCCGCGGCGAGCGCCCCGGGAACAAGCGGCAGTGCCAGAAGTGTGAGCGCGGCGGAGGCTTCGACATGCGGAACACGGCGATGGACGCCGTCCTCTCCTCGGTGATGGTGGAGTGCCCGCATGAAGGCTGTGGGCTCTATGTCACTTACCACAAGCTCGCCGATCACCAGAGCGTGTGTCCGCTCGTGCCCTGCAAATGCCCCGTTCCCGTCTGGGGCTATGAAGGCCCGCCGCCTGCGCTTCCCCACAACATCAGCACCGTGCATCCCATGCCCGTGCACAGGATCCAGTACGGCAAGGTGCTCTAGCTGCAAGTGCCGGTGTCGGAGCCGCGGCGCTTGCTGTTCGCGGAGGAGAATGGGCACACATTCTAATTAAAAGAAGTGTGCACGATGGTAATAACGAGCGCGCATGGTTGATGGTACAAGACGTGTGCTGACATCGCCTATTGCGGCGCACCCTATGGTGCAAACGCCACGTACGCGGCCGAGAACGCGTGCCCACGTTACGCCATCCGGGAATAGTGCCGCACTTCGAAACTGGAACCATCAATAAATTTTGAGCTTGCGTCTCATCACATTCCAAATTACTACCACGCAATATTTAATTGCAAACATGTTCACACCGATCAAAACCAAAATGGTTTCCCACTTAGGAGCATATTAGTACTCGGTTATAAATACTACCTACTCCAAGATGACTACACATTCCTCCTCAACTCCTCATCCACAAAAACAAACAAGTCTTTCATCGTCGTTCCCTTGCGTCTGCCATGGCCCACATGAGTTCTGGGTCAAGAGATTACTACCAGGGAGAGGCGAGCACGGAAGCGAAAGCACGAGAGATGTCCCATCTCACCGCGAAAGTAGCCGACATGTCTCGTCGTGCCGCCGTAGCAGCACAGAGGTCCCATCACGCCGTCGATGCAGCAGACAGGTCCGGCCGCACCGCAGAAGAAGCAGAGATGTGCCGCCGTGCTGCGAATGCAGCAGCAAGGTCCTCCCGTGCCACGGCGGCCTGGGAACATGTCTTGCGGCAGGCAAGGACTATCACAGGCCCATGCGTGCTATGCTTGATGGCCTGATGGGTCGGATCTCCGGCTGGATGAAGCTGCAGGACGAGATGAATGCCTCATTTGAAAAATGCTACCGGCGTCATCCGGGGACTAGGGGAGGACAAGGTGAAGCTCCACACCGAGCGCGACCTGCTGACGGTGAAGATCGCCGGAAGGGCGAAGCAGGCGGAGGAGACCGCTGCCTTGTTGAAGAGGACGGGCGTCATCGTCAAGAAACTTATGGACGAGAATGCCATGCTCCGCATCGAGCACGAAATGATGGTGGAGGAATCCGTGGATGCTGCCATGCAGTGTATTGAGGACATGAAACTGATGAAAGATATCATCGCCGCTCACCGCGAGAACGAGTCTCTATGACCTGCAGCGCATCAAGAAAGTAGAGATCAATGAGCCAGATCGTTGTATGCGTCTTCCTTCTTCTTTTGCCCTTGTGTATTTCGGGCGTAGCCGCATGTGGCTTTTTTAATTATCTTCTTAAATATGTTGGACAATTATTATCCACTTCATCGTCCTTGTATATTCATCACTCTTGCTATAAGTCGTAGTAGATGCTATATAGGTCCGTCGGATCTTACATAAAGATCCAAGCAAAATTTTCTTTTCAGATTTTCTTTTTTCTCTCTTAAATCTCAGTCGAGTGAGACATAGCCACGCCATTAAACAGGGGCTCAGGCGCCATTAATGGAGACGTTGGGAGAGAGGTGGGAGGCAGATGGAGGTCAAAGGGCTCTCCTCTCAATAAGCACGCGCAAGGATCTGATCACACGCCTCCCGTACTCAAATAGCTACCCCGCACGGCGCCTCCTAGCCAACAAAAAAAGGGGACGCGTGGTGGCATGTAAATGTTAAGTAGAACGCCCATGGTTTCAATAATACTTGTGTTTCCGATTGTAACGTGACAACACTTGTTCCAAAATGACTTTGTTGATTGTTAATGTGTGCGCCTTCGCAAATCGGACAGCAAAATTACCACAACATGTTGGTGCCATGTCATGACACCAAGCCAAGTTTCATGATTTTCATGCGTGTTTTGGATTTACAGGAATTAGAAAACCAAGTTTCTCAATGTTTTCGGCCGAGCCACGACGCCTAGATGTTTGAATTTCAGTCCCATTTCTTGCATGGGACCTAGAAATTCACCCGAGGACACACATGTGATTTTTCAACCAACTTTGGTGCACTGGAGCATGTGCTTGTAGTTCAACTTTGAATTATGCATATTAAATGACCAGAAACTCAATTAATGTATAAAAAAGGCCAAACAAACCCGGAATAATTCCAAAATTTAACATGGCACTCATATAGTTCTATGTTGCCTCTGTAAAGAAAATCAAGGGTGGGGGAGCGTATATCGTTTCGCACACAAAGGTGACACGTTCCCTCTCAGAACCACGAGCCTTCTTGAGAGAAGCTCCGGTTTGCAAGAAGCTTATACCAAAACTTGTTCCAATTCAGCCAAAAAAATTTACCACAGCATGTTAGTGCCATGACATGACACCATGCCAAGTTTCATGATTTTCAGGTGAGTTTTGGATTTACAGGAATTTAAAAACCAAGTTTCTCAATGTTCTCAGCCGAGCACGACGCCCAGATGTTTGAATTTCATTCCCATTTCTTGCAAGGGACCTAGAAATTCACCCATGGACACACATGTGATTTTTCAACCAACTTTGGTGCACTGGAGCATGTGCTTGCAGTTCAAATTTGAATTATGCACATTAAATGATCATAAACTCAATTAATGTATGAAAAAGGCCAAACGAACCCGGAATAATTCCAAAATTTAACACGACACTCATATAGTTCTATGTTGCCTCTGTAAAGAAAATCAGGGGGAGGTAGTGTATATCATTTCGCACACAAAGATGACACGTTCCCTCTCAGAACCACGAGGCTTCTTGAGAGAAGCTTCAGTTTGCAAGAAGCTTATACCAAAACTTGTTCCAATTCGGCCAAATTTTTTACCATAGCATGTTAGTGCCATGACATGACACCATGCCAAGTTTCATGATTTTCAGGTGAGTTTTGGATTTACAGGAATTTAAAAACCAAGTTTCTCAATGTTCTCGGTCGAGCCACGACGCCCAGATGTTTAAATTTCATTCCCATTTCTTGCATGGGACCTAGAAATTCACCCAAGGACACACATGTGATTTTTCAACCAACTTTGGTGCACTGAAGCATGTGCTTGCAGTTCAAATTTGAATTATGCACATTAAATGACCAGAAACTCAATTAATGTATAAAAAAGGCCAAACGAACCCGGAATAATTCCAAAATTTAACACAACACTCATATAGTTCTATGTTGCCTCTGTAAAGAAAATCAGGGGGGAGGCAGCGTATATCATTTCGCACAAAAAGGTGACACGTTCCCTCTCGGAACCACGAGGCTTCTTGAGAGAAGCTCCTATTTGCAAGAAGCTTATACCAAAACTTGTCCCAATTCGGCCAAATTTTATACATATGAAAATAGGGTTTAGATTATCCCGAACATCTCGCTACCTAGACCAATGTACTGTGATTTGAATTCAACATAAAATGGATACAAATATTTGAATTGGAGATCGTATGGTACATGCAGTTCATATTTAAATATGATTACTACTATATGCATGTTTTCTGTTATCAAGATAATATTTAAAGGATGGAATAACTTGACAACAATCGTATTCAAATAAGGAAAATTGATTCAAATTTAGTCCATATGGTAGACGACAATATATATATTCATAGGGTGGAGTAAAATGTTTATATAAGATGGAAGATCAAAATGTAGGACTACATCCATTATAAACCGCAAGATCACCTAATGATATATTCGAATTCAACATAACGTGGATTCAAAAATTGAAATTTGAGATCCTTGCATTTGTAATCATATAAAAAGGGACATGACTCTTTCTTGTGATGGGAATTGATTTGTTTTTTGGTGTTGTTGAGAGAAGTGTGAATTGATTTGGTACTGTACATGCTAATCTTGTTCTCCCGATTTTTTTACATTTTTCTTGTAGTTTTTCAATGGCATTTATAGCAATATAGTAAAAGGGGACATGACTCTCTTGTGTCTTGTATGAATTGTCTTTTTTTTACACGTTAAGTTTGTTCTGCCGAACATGGAATCCGCGCCATTATCCCGAAATTTTCAAGCTCGAGTATCTTTTGTCTCTTCTACTGTGAAACTCTCGCCTCTTCAACGCGCGCCGCGACTTGTTATCCCGAAATTTCGACGCGCGCGAAAACACCCTTGAGGGAGTCATGGACTAAGGGGTCCTCGGGGCGACGGCCCATTGTACATGGGCCGGACTGGTGGAGCCGTATAATGACAGAAGATCTATGAAGCCGTGGTGTGCCCTCCAAGTCAAGAAGGCGCAGGATCTCTTTAATTCGTTATTGTAATCTATCTTCAGTAACCCTAACCCTATCGGTGTCTATATAAGCCGAGGGTTTCTAGTCCTTAGGGCTAGAGCTACATTCATCACCTCATCGCCTTAGGGTTCAGCTCATACAGATCTCGAGGTAGATCAACTCTGTAAACCACATCATACATTCAATATAATCAAGTAGGACGTAGGGTATTACCTCTTTGAGAGGGCCCAAACCTGGGTAAACATTGTGTTCGTTGTCCCTTGTTCCCCATCGATCCCAGATCCACAACTCGGGACCCCCTACCCCGAGGTCTACCGTTTTTGACCCCGACAATAGTGCTTTCATTGAGAGTTCCGCTGTTGGATCGCCAGAGGGGTTGATGGTTCGCCTGATCATGGGAGAAGGCATCGGGTCCAGGGACTTCTTCGTCCCCGGGCAACTCTTCGCGTTTGGTAGTGTTGTGCTGCACGCCGACCCGACTGGTCGCCTGGGTCAGATCGACACCTTCACTCCCGGACACCGAATTCAATTCGGTGGTCTGGAATATGTTGCAGACACGCGGGGCGATCTGGCCTTTGCCGGATTCATTTCCCCCTCCCGCGCCTTTGCCAAGCCCTATCCAGAGCCCCCTTCTGATTCGATCGGCGGACTGGCCTCAACAGCTTCATGCCAGGAGAGCTTCGCTTCGAGTGAGGGCCAAGCTCCGCCTCCGTCCGGGCACATCACGACCATAGAGGACCTATCCCCGACCTTCGAGGCGAAATCAGGAGGCAAAAGCCAGGAGTCAATCTCGGTCGAACCTCCCCGTCATGACGCCCACCTGGCCTTGAGCCCTTACGATGAAGTGGTAGCCAGCAGCCAGGGGTCACCCTCGGCCCAAAACGGCTCAATCCCGAACCCTGACGGGAAAGCCACGAACAAGGACCAAGGCCCGTCCTTGACCTCTAGCGACACGCCGGACCCCTTCAAGGATCCGGCTCCACACCCTGAGCTGACCACGGCAAGCGAAAATCAAGGACCGGCTAGGGCATTGACTGCCCCCACCCCGTTACACCGGAATTTGGCCCGGAACCCTCGAGTTTGACGACCCTCGCAATGATAAACAAGGCGGTGGACCGAATTCAGAACATGACCATCCAGGAGGACTTGCCCTGTGCCTTTAATCACCAAACCTGTGAGGCATACCCCAGGGAATTTTGCGTCCCACCCACCACCCACTTGGTAGCCACTATCGATGATTTAACCGATATGCTAGACTATAATTCGGAAAATACCGAATACATGGACTAGGAGGACGGAGCCACGGCTAACGCCGATGTTGCCCCCCCCCCCGTCACCGGCCGCTGGTCGGCCACATCCACCTATGACATTTACATGGTGGACACCCCCAAGGATGGTGACGACACTCCTGATCAGGACCGAGGCAAGCCTAAAGATGAGCCACCCAAACGCCGAAAACAGCACCGTCGATCAAAGCCACGCCGGAGCCATGCGAGCAACATGGACTCTGTGGATAACAGCACCGTAAATAATACAGATGACCTCGCCAAAGACGCAGCCAGCGAACATCATCAGGATGACCTCGCGGGATAGGAGGACCCGCTCAATACGGCAAACCCCGATGACTCCGAGGATAGCAATTACCTACCACTCTCCGAAGAGGAGGTCAGTCTCGAGGATGACGACTTCATCGTCGCCGAAGATCCTATAGAGCAAGAATGGTTCAAGTGGAGGCTTTTAGCCACCGCCCGCAGCCTAAAGAAACAAAAATGCAAAATCAAGGCCGAAAAGGACACCCTCAACGACCGATGGACTAAAGTCCTAGCTGCTGAGGAAGGGTATGGCCGCAAACAGCCAACAAACAGTTATCCCAAGTGAAGACCCCTGCCGCAGTTCGACGACGAGGCCATAGAGCCCACACGCCCAATATACACAAGCACTGAACAGCCAGACCGCCCCTCTAGAGGGCGGGACAAAGAAGCTGATGAGGCCGAACACCCAGCCGCCCCACCTCACCGCCACGGCAAGGATCAAGCGCGGCCCACTTATGAGTATGACCTCCGCCATGACCTAGACGCCCGTAGAGGTCACACCAGGTCCATTTACGGACCTAGAGAAGACCTGCCCGCCTACCGGGAAGGATACCACGATCGGTTACATCGAAACGATAGAATCCGGCAGTAGTAGCAGATTCGAAGGGCCGAAGACCTCCGACGCGATGTAGCCCGTGTTCGAGGCGCCGCACACCCCTTATGCTTTGCAGAGAGGGTAATGCAACATCAATTCTCGGAAGGCTTCAAGCCTGTGAACATCAAATCATATGACGAAACCACAAATCCAGACATATGGATAGAGGATTTCCTCCTCCACATCCACATGGCGCGAGGAGATGACCCCCACGCTATTAAATATTTGCCGCTAAAGCTTAAAGGCCCAGCTCAACACTGGTTGAATAGCCTTCCCAAAGACTCTATAGGTTGCTGGGAAGAGCTTGAGGACACTTTTTGAGCAAATTTTTAGGGCACCTATGTCCGGCCTCCGGATGCTGACGACCTAAATCGCATCATGCAACAACCCGGAGAATCTGCCCGACTGTTTTGGAATCAATTCCTGACCAAGAAAAATCAGATCATTGACTGTCCGGATGCCGAAGCCTTGGCTGCCTTTAAGCATAGTGTCAAGGATGAATGGCTTGTACGGCAGCTCGGCCAGGATAAACCAAGAACTATGGCAGCCCTTACTTCCCTCATGACCCGCTGTTGCGCGGGCGAAGACAGTTGGCTTGCTCGCAAAAACACCAACCCAGACACACCCGGTACCTCCGAGGTTCGGGACGGAAATGGAAAGCCCTGACGCAGCAAGAACAACCATCGCCACAATGACGACGACGGCGAGGATACGGCAGTAAATGCCGGATTCCGAAAGAAAGCCCCTAAAGGCAACGGTGATGGCCCGTCTAGACTGGACATAATCCTGGGTAGGCCTTGTTAGATCCACGGCACATCAGAGAAGCCCGACAACCACTCCAACCAAAATTGTTGGGTGATCAAACAGGCCGGCAAACTCACAGACGAAGACTCGAGCAAAAGCCCATGAAGCAAGGACGATGATGAGCCCCATAGGATGAATAGTGGAGGCCAGAAGCCCTTCCCTTCTGAGGTCAAGACGGTAAACATGATCTACACAACCCACATACCGAAGAAGGAGAGGAAGCGAGTGCTACGGGGCGTATACTCCGTCGAGCTAGTACTGCCGAAGTTTAATCCATGGTCAGCTTGCTCGATCACGTTCGATCGTAGGGACCATCCCACCAGCATACGCCATGGAGGGTCCGCAGCCCTAGTGCTAGACCCCATCATTGATGGATTCCACCTCACTAGAGTCCTAATGGACGGAGGCAGCAGCCTCAATCTGATATACGAAGATACGATGAGGAAAATGGGGATCGATCCATCAAGAATTAAACCCAGTAACACCACCTTTAAAGGGGTCATTCCGAGAGTGGAGGCCCGCTGCACGGGCACCGTGACGCTCGAAGTAGTGTTCGGATCTCTGGATAACTTCCGAAGCGAGGACTTGATCTTTGATATTGCACCTTTTCGCAGTGGCTATCACGCCCTCCTCGGCCGAACAGCGTTCGCCAAATTCAATGCCGTTCCGCATTACGCATACCTCAAGTTGAAGATGCCCGGTCCCTCGGGCGTCATAACTATCAACGACAACACAGAACGCTCACTTCGAACCAAAGAGCACACTGCGGCCCTAGCGGCCGAAGACCACACCGGCCCATATAGGTCCGGATGCCGACCCACCGTAAAGGCCGGCGACAATAGTAAATTGGTTCAAACCCGTTCCCCGTCATGGGAACCCACATGTGTTCACCGCAAATAGGGATACGCGCCCCACGGCACGGCCACATTCTTCACGCTCCACGTGCCTCATCACAACAACTTTGCACTCAAAATACCATGGGCAGCCGTGAGGCATATATTAATAAATCCGAAGTGCAGGTTCGGTTAAACCGAACTTCGGAATAACTTCGTCTTTGAATGACCCGGGGACCAATTTCGGACACCCCCAAGCATAAAGCTTCATCGGCAGGGTCCTTGCCCATCAAGGTCTCATCGAAGGTCCCAACCCCCACCTATCAGAAGCAAAGGCATAGACGTGTAGCAGGGCACAGTGAAGGCTTCAACTCATGCATCAAGGCCCTGCGTCAACCTTTACTCTGTAAACTTTCTTTTTCTTTCACAAGTACTACCTTCACAGTTTGATGTATGGATAGATGTCCCGAGCTTACGAGAAATAATAAAAATACCTTTTATGGTGTTCGGATATTCGCATCCTGCGACTTGGCTATTCCCTTTCCGATTCTCTCCTCGCTCTTCGAACAGTCCGGCATGAAAATATATTAACTAGTCAAGAGTTCAATTTATATATCAGCTCAATATCTTCAAGTCCGGCACCGCTTTCCGCTAGGTGTTCGGCGTCTCGGATATTGCACTATATGCATCTGTTCCGAACTATGTCTTGGGCCAATAGTTGGGTTGCCCGGCTCCTGTGCTTGCCTCTTATGTTCCGCACGTCCGGCTAAGAAGGCAAAGAGAGAACCCCTGCGATTGTACTTCTGGTTTGCCTGGTTAAGTACCTCAGGAGGAAAAAGCCGAAAACTGACCGTCATAGAAAGCGCGAACGGGTCCGTGATCCAATGATGAGGTTCGAATCTAAAAATCGTTGGCGATTTCGCCGTGTCACACGAAGGGTTCGTCTTAGCACAAACCATGTGATCGGAAAGGGCGGGTTTTGATCCCCAAGTACATCACAATACACCGATGGCTAGTCCCTAGTCCCCACCGTCAAGCTCCTATGGCTAAGTGAAAGCAATAAAACCGAATAGCCCGATCGCCTGGTTTTGCTCCCGCACTACCGCCTCCGGGCACCAAGACGTTGGCTATGGGTAACAGTGCGGAGACGAAACACCCCTCGTGATATTCACTTGGGGGCTGAAGCTGATGACTGGTAGCTTTCAGAATAAACTTACGGCCATACAGGAGTCAAAATTAAATCATTACAATATAAAACAAGTCAGGCAGATGCATAATAAAGCATAAGGTCCACTTGGTACACATTTAATACAATTACACAAGCATTACATCTTTCGAACACTGGCCCTCTATCGCCCGCGCACCGGTCATCACCTGGACGAAATACTTCTCGGGGCGGCGATGCTCCTTCCCCTGGGGCGGAGGACCGGTGGCCATCTCCATTGGATTAATCCTTGGCCAATGTACCATGGTCTTCGCAAATGCAAGCCTCGCCTCCTCAAGGCACGCTGACCGCTTTACGGTGTCAATCCAGAGCGGCGCCTCCCGCAGCTTCTGCACAAGGCCGAAGTAGGTGTCCGGAATGGGCTCGGCCGGCCACAGGCTGACACATAGGTCCTTCATGGCCAGCTCCAACATCCAATGCATCTCCATCAGCTGCTTCATTTGATCGCTTAGAAGGGGGGGCGCTCGGAGTCCGAAAACTATGACCAAAAGAGCCGTTGCGTGGAGTCCTCCTCGAGGGTGGCATAGTGCCTCGCTACGGCCACCGCATTCTTCGGAAGATCGGCGAAGACACCTGCGGAGCACCAGACCCGCGTCAGTAGGGTGAACATGTTGCCTCCGAACACACTCTGCAGTAAGTATTTCTTACCATTTGCAATTTGCGCGGCTTGGCGGAGCTCCACCCGGACACCTCGCGTGTCAGTCCTTGCTTCCTGGAGCTCCTTCTCCGCCTTGGATAGCCGGGGGGATTGCTCCTCCTGCCCCTTCTCAAGGGCCTCCAGCTTCTTGGCGGCATCCTGGAGCTCCACCTGGACTTCGGTCACTCGAGCCTCGTGGTGCTCAGCAGCAAGCTTGGCCTTCTCAAGCTCGGCCATTGCCTTCTCAGTGGCCGTCTTCTTCACGGCCGCCTCGGCCTCGGCTTTCTTCAGGGCCTCCTTCAAGCCCTCCACCTCAGTAGCAGCTACAGGATCATCAAGATAAGGGATTAGCATACAGTCCGGATCGTCAATATTCGGCTTCAAGCAAGTACACATCCTCTCACAGGGCTTACCTTGCGCCTCGTCAAGCCATTTGTTGACAAGGTCAAGCTCTTTATCGGAAAGCTTGAGCTTCCAATCCATCTCCTCTAGTGCCGCGGCCACGGAAGATGCCTAGCAAAAGAAATGTTGATATCATTAATCGGCCTACCGAATTTGATCCTCTGCAGTTTTCTTCGAAGTCCTTGCAGAGTCTCGGGGGCTGTTATGTATACGGCCTACCTGAACTATAAATTACAACCGCATTATGAGGAAAGAACATTACTTGACTTACCTCAAAGCCTGTTAGAAGGCCTTGGACAACATCGTTCAGTCCGGACTGGACGGACCGAACACCTTGCATGACCGCACTCATAAGAGTGCGGTGCCCATCAACAATGATGGAGTTGTTCACCAACTCCTCCAGCACATGTGGCCAGCCAGCCGTCGTCCGTGTGGAGGTGTTCGGCGCTGGCGTTGGCTCCCCGACCCCTTCGCTACCGGAAGGGGGAGCCTATGCCGTCGATGGCCTTGGGTGCTCAGGAGCAAGCGGCTTAGGAGGTCCGAATGGTCCAGACTCCCTCCCCGTGTCGACCAGGGAGGAATCATCCTCCCTGGTCCTTAAGGATCGAGGCGTCAGCCTCGGCCATGGTAGCATCGACCTGCTCCCTCGTGTTCGGGGGAGGAGGGGTCTTTCGTGACACCACCTCCCCAACTTCTTCAGGGATTGGAGCGGGTGCCAAGCGTGAGCCACTGTCCACCAGTTCGGCGGGCAGAGACGTCCCCGAAGAGGTCTCCTTGGCAGGATGGCCATGCGGAGGGCTGCGCCATTAGAAAAACAATCAATCTACGTTCTATGAGGGACTACTGAAAGCATAAAGCAATTGAAAACATCGCGGTGCGTACCTGGCCGCTGGGGGTTTGACCCTGGGATCCTTCTCCGGA
The DNA here is from genome assembly GCA_011799875.1 of Thinopyrum elongatum. NCBI lineage: Eukaryota > Viridiplantae > Streptophyta > Magnoliopsida > Poales > Poaceae > Thinopyrum > Thinopyrum elongatum. The sequence continues at coordinate 376,638,989 of CM022299.1, read as the reverse complement.
ACCTTCTCTGACGCTTCGGACTCCTTGTCGGAGTCCGAACTGTCGGACAGAACCAGCTTGGGCCGGCACCGTCTCTTCCGGGCTGGAGGAGGTTGAACCTCCTCGACGTCGATGGACGCCGCCCTCTTCTTCGAGTGCGAGGAGGCGCTTTCCTCCTCGTCCTCATCCTCGCCCCCATCCTGTACGGATGAGGCCACAGCGTCTCCTGACCGGTTGTCTGGATGAGCCCTGCGGCGAAGGCCCTCCCTGGGCTCCGGTACTTCTTTCTTCTTGCCCTTTTTGCAGGCTCCTTGTAGGGCACTACGACCAGCAGCTTTTCTAGCTGCTCTGACTGGGGCCCTTCCGGTAGAGGCGCCGGGCCGCTGATCTTCTCGGCCTTGGCAAGCCAGCCCTGCAAAATCCGCATACAAAGTCAAGCCAAATCAAACGCGGTATGAATACTCGAACACTCCTCAGAGTAGATGCCTACTCACCTCCTTTGGGGGGTTCACGGTGTCAAGGACGATGTCCTTCCCCTCGACCGACCACTCCTTCTGGGGCTGGAATAGTTGGCCCCATATTTTGTCAGGGGTCGTGCCATAGAGGTGTCGCACGGTGGCTGGATCTTCGGGCTCATGCTCCCACATAGGCTTGGCCCTCTCTTGGCAAGGGAGGAGCCGGCGGTGGAGCATGATTTGGACCACATCAACCAGCTTCGCGCCGGTCTCTATGATGCTATCGACGCGCTTCTGCAATGCCTTCGTGTGGGCGACTCACCCCCAGTCCGGGACCTTGGTGGTCCATGAGGCCAACCTGGTTGGGGGTCCGGACCTGAATGCGGGGGCTGCTCCCCAGGCAGCCTCCCTCGGCTCGGTGATCTAAAACCAGTCCTTTTGCCACATCCAGACGGTGTCGACAAAGTGGCCGTCCGGCCACTGGACCCGCGTCAGTTTAGTCAGTTTAGTAATCATGGCCCCTCCGCAGTTCACATGCTCGCCGCCAACCACCTTGGGCTTGACGTTGAACACCTTCAGCCATAAACCGAAGTGCGGCTGGACTCGGAGGAGCGCTTCACAGACGACGATGAAGGTCGAAATGTGGAGGAGGGAGTTGGGGGCTAGATCGTGAAAATCTAGCCCGTAGAAAAACATCAGCCCCCGCACAAAGGGATGCAGGGGAAATCCAAGCCCCCTAAGGAAATGGGGAAGAAACATGACCCTCTCGCCCGGCTCAGGTGTGGGGATCATCTGGCCCTCTTCAGGGGCCCGATGAGCGACAATGGCCGGCAAGTAGCCGGCCTTCTTCAGCTTCAGAATGTCCCCGTCGGTGACGGAGGAGGCCTCCCACTTCCCATTGGTGCCAGATCCGGCCATGGTCGAAGGAGGTGAAGTGGGATTCGTTGTGGAAGCGGAGAGAAAGGGCGCTGGAGCTCTGAAGGTCTGTGTGAGCGGAAGGTGGAAGAGGACGTGGGATACAGACTGTAGCAGCCCCCCTTTATAGACTATTGGCTGGCCAGGGATTCCTTTTTCTAAGCCGTTGGCTCCTCCACTTCCCGATATCTCTGCAACGTTATGAGCGGGGAGGGAAATCGAAATCATTAACCGTATCCCCCGAAAAGCGGGACACGATCTTCACCTTGAGGGGACATGTCAAACATGGCGTCGGCCTCGAGCCACGCTTCGAGAAATAGTTATTGCTTGGCGTTATGGCCAGAAGCAACTCTTCGTTGAAAGAGAGAAAGTTGTCAGATAAAGGCATTGTTTGCGCTCGAACGATGTTTTTTATTATGGCCTTCGGTGTTATGTAAAACTACCGTTTCAGATTCCGGACATCACTTGGATCCGAACAGGAGAGAGACGTACTGAAGGACTCGCCCCGCAAGCCGAATACTGATAGGATGAATGGATACAGGATACAAGTCTTGGCATTGGAGGCAAGTTCGGGGGCTACTGAGGGAGTCATGGACTAAGGGGTCCTCGGGGCGACGGCCCATTGTACATGGGCCGGACTGGTGGAGCCGTATAATGACAGAAGATCTATGAAGCCGTGGTGTGCCCTCCAAGTCAAGAAGGCGCAGGATCTCTTTAATTCGTTATTGTAATCTATCTTCGGTAACCCTAACCCTATCGGTGTCTATATAAGCCGAGGGTTTTTAGTCCTTAGGGCTAGAGCGACATTCATCACCTCATCGCCTTAGGGTTCAGCTCATACAGATCTCAAGGTAGATCAACTCTGTAAACCACATCATACATTCAATATAATCAAGCAGGACGTAGGGTATTACCTCTTTGAGAGGGCCTGAACCTGGGTAAACATTGTGTTTGTCGTCCCTTGTTCCCCATCGATCCCAGTTCCACAGCTCGGGACCCCCTACCCTGAGGTCTGCCGGTTTTGACACCGACATCCCTCCTCATCCGAAATCGGTCCCACTGCCCAAACACGCGAAATCCCCCTTCTACCCCTCAGATGGAAATGCCGCCTCGACGTCGCGTTGTCAAAACTGGTGGGGGTACATTCGTAACTTACCCCACATTTCGGAAAAGCGCGTTCCTAAGCCAAGGCTCTCCCCTACCTTCCCCTTCGTACCCCCCCATTCGTATATCGAGGCCGCCAAAACCCGCGAAACCCCACGCTCCTCCGTCGGCCTCCCGACCGCCGCCTAGCCGGAGCCTCTTCCCCGACGACGTCGTCCACAGCAATAGCTCAACGTCCCTCATCCACCGCACCGGATGAGGATCCGTCGTCGATCTCGTTGTCCCGCTGGATCAGCCGCCCCATCCTCCACCTCCAAGGAGCTGCGCCAACGTTCGCCGCGTCTATCACGCCACCTCCATCCCCACAGCACCGTCTTGACCTGCCCCATTGAAACCGCAGCACCCTCACCAATTCCTCCGATGAAGCTGAGGCCTACTCGGCGCCACCAAGGAGGTTCTGCACTCACTGCTGCATTTTATCTTTTATTCGATCTCACGGGGCTGCTGGTGCTCGATACCGAGCAGCCATGGCAGGTATCCATCGACGGCGCCGTCGCCGGCCACTTCCTCCACGGCGTCTTTCCCCCATGTCGTTGCTTCCTCGGCGGTGACTTCCACACCAGCACTAGCTTCTGCTGCTCCGGCTCTCGCTCGCGCTGCGGCTCTACTCTTGCTGTCGGTCGCGCTGCTGCACTGCTCTTACTTTTGTTAATGCTGCTGCTCTACTCTGCTCTTGCTATCGGTCGCGCTGCTGCTCCGCTCTTGCTCTCGTTCATGCTGCTGCTCTTGCTCTCACTCGCACTGCGGCTGCTACTGCTGCACGACCTGCGGCAGCTACAAGAGTTGCTGCTTTAGCACTTGCTCGCGGTGCTGCTGCATGAGCTGCTCTCTGCTAGTGCATTCCCTACTCGAGCGGCTAGTGATTTAGATCACTGCTTCTCTACTACTAGTGCTCGAACGCCCCAAACTTCTATTACAGTGCTCTGCTACTAGTTCAATCAGTTTCGACAGTAAAATTCAGTTTTGACAGTAAAATTCAGTTTCGACTGTAAAGTTCAGTTTCTTCAGTTAAGTTCAGAGTCAAGAGTATTTACAGCATATGTCGGAGCGGCCGCGGCACGGCTGATGCATTTTACATCTAGCACTTTTTGGTGATGTATTTTACATCATATATTGCAGATGCTATTAGACTCCCACTTCAGATTAACGTTGTCTGTCTTGTCCTGCTTCAACCTCGTCGTCGTACACCTCACCAGAGCTGCTCCAACGATGAAACCGTCCAACACAGCGGAGCAGTACCCTCGGCGCCGTCTCCAGAGGCCTCGGATCTTCTTCCCCGCCTCCGACAGTCACACCAGCATCACCATACTCCACGTCCAACCCAATGATGCTGAGGTCGACAAGGCTATGCCAAAGAGGTTGTACACTCATCTCATCACTTTGTTACTCTACATTCATGTAGATCCCTCAGGAATCCTTTGGTTCAAAGTAGTTGCAAATCTATAAAGAAATGAATCATGGTCACAAAGTTAACAGGGAGAAAACTAAATGCTCTTTTGAACAAAAATTTGAATCGGTTTAGCAAGATAGCCATTATATGATATTCATGTGGACCAAATCTAAGCTCACAAAATATTTCGAGGGCAGGCTTCATCCTGTTGAAGACTGCCTACTAGAATCGCCACTGGTTCAAAGAAAAAGTGAAGGAAAACATAGGAATTGGAAACTTTACTATGGTACTACTATTCGTGCATTTGGTTAGAAGGAATGGAGCAAAGCAAAACTGGAGGATTTTTTTCCCTTTGGTGTCTCTTTTTCTCTACATGTTCAGTACGATTGTGTACAATAACTAACATACATAATAAAAAAACATAGTTAGATTATGTAAGGCCTAAGGGGTGCATGCAGAAATCAAGACTGATGGTAGCAAACGAGTGGATAGATCCAAAACTAATGATAGCAGGAAGATGATAGCTTCAGTTTAAAAAGATATACGATGGCTCATCTACTGTTCGTTGCCCACCCAACATGAACCACATAGAAGACCCCAGATGAACCAAATAGTAGATAGATACTATTTGTTGCTGCCTCGATATGTGCCCCACAGGCATTTTAAAACTCAAGTTGGAACATTACTTTGGACCTAACTCAGAGTCTAAGAGGTGAACATGACAATAAAGTAGTAGGTAATAATAACCGATGTGTAACATAAGTAGACACGAAAGAGTGCGACCTCTCTTCCGGAACTGTGTAGTCCTCAGGTTCATCTGCTCAGTCAATGATGGTAATGCAGTTTGTGTGGCTGGCGGCAACGAGGAAGATGATCTGAGGCGGCGAAAGAAGGTCTGTAGGGGGAATCTCTGCTGCTGTCAACGCTTCCGTCGATGGTGCACCTTAGGTGGGGTGGATGACGGCACGGTAGGAGTGGACAAAACACACAGAGTTTTCTTTGACACCTGTCTGAAAATGAAGTAAATCTGTAAGGGCTCCTTAGAATTGGAGGATTCTAAAAATGCAGGGACAGGAAAAACACAGGAATAGGACAGGAATGCACGTGCAAAACAGAGCATTTGCAAACATAGGATTTCTGTCAACCTGGGTGTTTGGTTCACATGAATTGGAAGAACACAGGAATGGAGAAACATGGTCAAATTAATGCATATGGTGTCTTGCATTGCCATGCCATCTGCTTAGATTAGACATGCTTTGTGTGAATGCCTCTTGTTTGCTTTCTATATCAGATATCTGAATTATGCAATGCCATGTTTTTAGCCAGTTATCATATATGTGAATTATGCACGGCCATCCTGTGTAGCCAGGCATCATATATGTGAATTATCTCATGCCATCCTTTTTTTTCATTACGTATTCCATTTGTCGACAATCCGTGTATATTGAACTACTCTTCATGTGTATCAGCCATTTGAGCCGGTTATGGAAAATCTGGAGTGAAAACAAAGTCTTCAGAGCAGGCAATGGTACCTGTTGAAGCATATATCTCGATGGTTACAGATAGCTCCTCAGAGGAGGATTCAGAGACAGATGACCAGTCCTATATCGCACCTGAGGTGTATGCTCTAACTTGCAATGTTTATATTTCTCATATCATGCATATGGTGTCTTGCATTGCTTAGTTTAGACATCATATACACAATATTCAATGCCATCTGCTTAGTTTAGAGATCATACATGCGAGTGACAGCTGCTTAGTATATGAATCAATTATGTGAATTATATCATGCCATCCTATATACTTAGACAACATGTATGTGAATTATTTCATCCCAACCAGTTTTAGAAAGACATCATATAGTTTTGTCATGTCATCCTGTTTAGATACTCATCATATGTTGAATTATGCCATTATATCCTGTTAAGTTATCCATCATATATCTGAAACTGTGTCATGCTATCATGTTTAGTTAGCCATCATATATGTGAAATTGTGTCATGTTGTCCTGTTTAGTTAGACAACATATATGTGAATTACCACATCTGTCTATCATATAATGTCTGTACATTCAATTTCTTTTCTTGTTTATCAGCAGTTTGAATTGGAGGGGGTGATGGCAGTATCTAAGGGAGTAAAAACCCATTCTTCACAAAAGACGGTGCTACCCGTTGATGCAGATAGAACCATGGTTGTACTGGCCCACGAACTAGCCCCACCACACATAATCGAGACTCAACCAGATTGTACACTTACACCGTTGGACAGAGAACCAGCTACACCCCATCTAACCCCAACCCCAGCAGATAGTAACCCACTTCTAGTTGACACAGCACCATGTCCACCACAGAGTACCCCCACACGAGTAGTTTGTAAAGCAACTGCAGTGCCCAAAGCACGAAGACCACCACAGCGAACCCAAACTCCATGTTTAAAGCAGAAGAGCAACTATTCTCAGGTCAGATTCCGTAGCTATGGTCCATACTCCTTTACTCTTGCATCACTGTATTTACTCATACCAACTAATTTCGAATTTGAAGGATCCAATTGAAACTCCAATGGCGCAACAGGTATGTTTTAAACCTATTTCTTTAACTGGATTGCTGTTCTAACTTCTTGCTCTATGTTGATTTCAGTTTCAGTTGTATAAACAGTTATGTTCCCATGTCATGCACATTACAAGTGTTGCCAGTGCTGTGTAGTTTCCCACACTTATATTCTGTATATGCTGTTATGTCTTAAAAAGATATGATTTGAACTGTGTCTCTATCATGATTTGGCAACATAAACTAGAATGATATAGACAATACAGTGACCATAGTACATAGATATATGTTTGTTTCATGTTGTTATCCTGTCCACCTTACTACTGAACCGGTTTACCAAAATGAGTTTCATATACTACATGCTAAGCCTGTGATGTGTCTGCTTGTTTCTCTTGAAGAATGCGAACAGAATATTGGAGAAGAGCACCCCATTATGCAATGGTAGAGAAAGTAATGCAGATAAGGTTCAAGATAGTGAGACAACCCAGTTGGTCTCCAAGAAAGGTGATAAAAACTATCTTGTAGACAGTGAGACAACCCCAAAGTCCTGCATTGATGTAGTGTTCGAGTTACTGGCCACTACCACTGGCAGAAGCTCTTCGAACTTGCTGCCTAAATCACTTCAGCTTCTTCAGTCTCAGCTACAAGCTAAAAGGCATCAGGCAGCTGTGTTGCGGCAAGAAGCCGAAGGACTGAGGAAGTCCCTGTAGAATTCAGATGCATACTTTCTGGTGCAACAGCAAGCGCTGGACGATTTTAGCGCCAAACAAGAGAAAACTAATAAGCTTGCTAAGCTTCTTGCCAGCATGGTGGGTATCCAGGATATCGTTTCTTGAGCTCTTCTGAAGTGGTTTCAGTTCTGGACTTGTTTTGCTGCCGCGTTTATTTTCATTGGTGGCCAATTTAGACGCCCAGTGTATGTAATATGCTGCTTTGTTCACTATATTTGCACTGGTGGCGAACTTTGATGACCAGTGGATGTAATATTTGTAATAGCCGTAAGAGCCTAGCGTAAGTTGCTTGCTTATTTATTTCCTTATTGTCTTGTTTATTTTTTTGCTTGTAGTCGCTGCAGTTCTTTTTCCGCGGTAACCTTTTTATTTAGAAGTAGGCCACAATAACCATGGGCAACATACGGACCGTTGTAACCATGGTCCTGCTGCCTGCTGTAGTGGGCCTCCTAAGGTCCGTATGATCCATGGGCCTTCTACGGGCCGTAGATTCAATGGGACTTCTACGGGTCATATGATCGATTGGCCACACATGGGCCGCACTTTCGTGGACAATTAACGGACCGCAATATGGGCCGTAAAGGGGCTATAATGGGAATCATTAGTTTATGGGCTAACCATAACAGGCCGTTAATAGGCCCATGTGTTCAACGGGCTTAATTCTACCGGCAGGCATAACGGGTCATTAATGGGCCATATTTGATGATGCTATGAAAACGGCCCAATGGATTAAAGGGCCAAAGACATGCCGACTTTATCCACGGGCTGAATATGGCCCACAAGCAGAACAGGCCAGTAACGGACCGTAAGTAATCGAATGCCGGAAATGAGCCCAATGATAAATGGGCCCTTAGAAGGCTGAAAGATAACACGGGCTGAAATGGCCCAATGGAATAATGGGCCATTAATGGGTATAAAGCGATACACTGTTTATTAGGGGCCAGTTTCACCATAGGCCGTTTATGGGCCAAGATTTACAAATCGCCTCATATGGGCCGAAAGACGTCATGGACCATACATGGGCCGGAAGTTACAATGGGCTGGAATCATATTGGACGGCCCATATGGTGCTACTGGGCCTAATTCGGATAGGCTATAATGGGCTGTGAGTTAGCAGGCTTGAAATGGGCTATATGCGAGCATGCCATTAACAGGCCTTCCGTGGGCCGGGCCGCTACCTTTGGACTAAGTCAAACGGGCCGGCCTTTTGACCTGAATGGGCCACTGTTGGGCCGAGCCACATGTCGACGTATCATAGGCGCGTCCCGTCCAATGGCGGAGGTAGAAAATTATTGAAGGCTGGGCACACCATAAGGTAAAATTTACTATGGGCTATCAAACACCCCAAGTGTCATATATTAGGATACTCGTAATGTGCAAAAGTAAATAAAACCTTGAGTTACAATATCACTCGCCGAATACGAGCCACAAAACAAAAAAATTTGTGTCTCGACGACAACAGTTCAATCTCCAATTTTCATCTTTGTGCACACAAGAGAATCAACACATTAACAATTTTATATAATTATCATTGAAATTAAACACATTAGATAGGACCTAGGCAATTTGCCCTTTCTGAAATTTCATGGTTTTCAAACCGTTTAATAATAGCATCATCGTCAAGTCCTTTGAAAAAACTCTCGCTCATGGCTTGCGAAGGTTGAGCGCTTGTCGGCGTGCTAACGTGGTCAGTGCCGATGATGACGACCCGTCATAGGATAAGGAACGAACAGACATGGTCACGCAGGCGAACGGACGAACACGAAGCAAGATTCAACAATTTTTGACAAGCAAGCCTCGGCCTGCTGTGGCCCATCTAAGGAGTGGAGAGAGTAGTCATGTATGAGTAGGCTGGCCCCAAATGCAAACGAAACGCCGAGGCTGGCCCAGGTGGAGCACCTTATGTATTTCTCAGCATGTATTCGTATTTTCAAGTGATTTTAACCAATACAACAGATCGGGAGGCTCGCTATAGTTCAGAAAATAGTCAGCGTCGAGCCCGGGCACGTGCCTAGGGTGCCCGTACGGTAAATTTGCCCCTGGTCCCGTCCATTCGCTGCATGACATCTGTCCTAGCACTGGGCCGACACGTGGATACTTCGGCGAATGAGAATTTTACATGTGGAAAATCCCCATTGGTCGGGGCTATTAACGGGTTATCGGATCCAAACAGGAACCCGATAGCTTAACGGCGACCCGTTATGGTGGATGCCACATGTCGGTTACCCTTGACGAAAACACTTCCATGATGCGTGATTTATCGTCATGTAAGTGGACACTTCCATGATGATAATTTTGCTATTGTCATGGAACACTTCTACGACAGCACAGGTATGACTATCTTGATTCTGTCATAAAATCGTCATGGATGTACATGCATGACCGAAAATGTGACCTACTGTGACAAACACGTATCATCATGAAAGTGTATTTTTTTTGTAGTGCTAGATGCATGCTGGATAGCGGTCGATGTGTGGAGTAATAGTAGTAGATGCAGGCAGGAGTCGGTCTACTTGTCACAGACGTGATGCCTATATTCATGATCATTGCCTTAGATATCGTCATAACTTTGCGCTTTTCTATGAATTGCTCAACAGTAAATTTTTTACCCACCGTATGTTATCTTCAAGAGAGAAGCCTCTAGTGAAACCTATGGCCCCCGGTTCTATTTTCCATCATATATTTTCAGATCTATAAACCAAAAAACCCAAAAATACCTTGCTGCAATTTATTTATATTTACTTTAGTTTGCTCTTTTAATTATGTTTTATACCTATCTCTATTAGATCTCACTCTTGTTCGTGACCGTGAAGGGATTGACAACCCCTTTTTCGCATTGAGTGCAAGTGTTTGTTAGTTTGTGCAGGTGCATAGATTGGAGACTTGCTTGTGCCTCCTACTGGATTGATACCTTGGTTCTTAACTGAGGGAAATACTTATCTCTACTTTGCTGCATCACCCTTTCCTCTTCAAGGGAAATATCAACGCAAGATCAAGAAGTAGCAGGGGCATCCATGGAGCCACGTGGCACATGTGGAGGTGTTGTCACGACCTTCTTGTGTGGATTGATCACAGTGACGTGCTGCTGGTTCGAGAAGAATGTACTTGTCCTCTCTCATGCACACTGGCGGAGTACATGCACGCACACACTCATTCCCTCGCACGCACACACGGGTACACGATGGAACACATTTTTGTACGAAGATCCACCCCATGTGATAATTTGACGCTTGTAAACTCGTTCACTTAATGGATGGTCAATTAATATAGCGCATGCAAATTTAGTGGACGTGAGGGAGGAAGTAGTTGAGAATGACATTACTACTCCACTGCGTGCATGCGAGTAGTTAAATCATGGGTTGCTACGTCCATTGGTCTCCTTCGTATTTTGTGCCAATTTTTGACCATAATTTAAGTAACACAATATTAATGCATGTCATAAAAAGTAATATCATCGAAAACTATGTTCAAATGCGAATCCAATGATATAATTTTTGGTGACATGCATTAAAATTTTCTTAGTTAAATTTCTGGTCAAAATTTGGCACAAAATACAAAGGGGGCCAATAAACCAGGACGCATGCAACATGATCAATTTTTGTCTGGGTTACTGTTGGTGGCCTTTGTATTTAAATATGGACGAAGTGGAGTAGTACTATCTTTATCTTAGCCTCGTAGGGCTCTCCTAGCGCCTACGCTCGCCTCCCCGCCTCGCCCACTGGATCCCGACATGGAGGATCCCGCTATGGATAATCCCTTAGATCCCAGAATCCCGCGGGCTGCCCTCTCGCTGCGGCCCGCAGCAGTGCCTCCTTTGAGTGAAACCCACATGTGTTTGAGAGGGGATCCATTGCTCTGGAATCACATAACGGTGGCGCCGGAGGACATGCCAGGGCTGTGTTGCAGGTGGTGGGCAGCAAGGGCAAATCGGATCGAGGAGGCATTGCATTGATTGGAGACAAGTTCGAAGGAGCTGTGCCTGGCGAAGAACAAGGCGGAAGCGCAAGTCGATCTCAGGGGAGAGATGCTGAGGGATGTCAGCATCTGGCAGCGTCGCGTTGATTTTGAGCTGGGGCTAATGGCAGAGATCATATTCACAGAGTCGACTGCGGAGGAAAGAAAGCACATGCCTGCGCGATGGGATGAGCAGCCGGCGCAACTGTTCAAATGGGCGGTAGGAGAAGCCAAATCGCGGAGCTAGCTGGGACGATGGTGTTGGGGATGCTTCGTAGGCGAGGTGAGCTGCCCTCCTTCCCCGCCAGCGATGCAGTAACCTACTCAGTTGTTGCTGTAGTGAACTTGCGGCGCCATGGCGGTTTGCAACTGTGACAATCACTCCATCTATATGTATTGTATTTCTGTGAAAATACTTGGTCGTTTGGAAAAAGATGGTAGTTTATTTATGATGAGTTTTTGAATGCTTGGTCGTGACAATCACCCGAAGCCACAACCACAAGTCTCCATCGCGTAATACTTGACGGTCGGTCGCACCAACAGACGGTCGGTCGGACACTTGTCTCACGGAAGGGACATGCATCGGCTTGGTCTGACATGTACGACCAGGTACATCACTGACATGTGCGATTGCATTTGAGGAGTACTTGAAATTTGTGTTCACGGAAACTCATCGGGAGCCGTTTCAAGCTTCGAAACCAAAACCATCAATAAATCTTTAGCTTGTTCCCATCACATTCCAAAGTAGTAGTACTACTACCATGCTATTATCAAGTGCAAACCTGTTCACACCTATCAAACCTGAACTTGTTCCCACTATGCAAGTTTTAGTACTAGTACTACTAGGTTATAAAAAGGGGAACTACCTAGCCGAAAATTACTCTACCTTCCTCCTCATAAGTCTTTCTTGTTCGTCCTTCTTTGCCATCGCCAGTGTGCAGAGCTCTAGGTCGAGAACTACTAGTAAGAAGGGAGCAGCGACCAAGGCTGCAGAAAAAAAAAGAGGGCTCGCCGCCTTGTGGAGGGCTCGAAAGATCTCTCACGGGTAGGCGAGGGCTCCCAGGAACGCACTAGCCGTGGAGGCGAACATGCCGAGCGGCGGTGCTGGAGTCATTATCCCTCGACGACATGCCCACTCGGCTCAATAAGCATAAGGATTTGACTGACAGCTTGGTGAAGCTACTGAAGGAGAGCCTCGATGACATGCCTGCTCAGCTCAATAAGCAGGAGGAGTTGACCGCCGGCTTGGTGAAGCTGCTGAAGAAGAGCATTGCCTCGGGTAAGAAGGCGACCGGCAAAATCCTGCAACTTCAGGAGGACAAGGCGAAGCTTCGCCACGAGCTCGACCTGCTGAAGGAGGAGAACGCCGGCTGGAAGAAGCTGCATGAGAAGAGGAGTTCCTCGGTGAAGATGATGAACACCCTCGTCATGGAACAGAAGGAGGAGTTGGCGAAGCTCCGCATCGAGCACCCGGCTACTGTCAAGCAACATAATGCGGTCTTGGAAGAGATGATGAATGCCCGCCTCGAGAAATCCCGCGTCATGGACAGAATGAAGAAGATGACGGGGGAGAGGCGCGAGAAGATTGAGGTCGTGGAGGCGATGAAGAAGCAGTTAGGAATCCGCGGCCAGCAACCCTTCATGAAGTAGAGAGCAGCGCCCCGGACATGTGTCTGCGTCTTCCTTCTTTTTTGGGGGGGGGGGGTAATCTTCCTTCTTCTTTTGCTTTGGGTGTTTTGCCGCATGTGTCATGTTCTCTGCGAGGCATGAATAGAACAATGCTAACGATGAGCGGCGCCGTGGGATTGATGACAAGCAAATTAGATAATTTTTTATCGCAATATCGCACTGGGCTGCCGTGTTTCGCACTCCTCCGTCGTACTAGTACTCCAGTGGAAAACTAGAGTATACCGCATGGTTCTTTTCTCCTCCTCAGGTTGTCGGCAACAATTATACGAGCAGTCAAATCAAAAGGCCCCACCTTCCAGCACTAATGAGCCGTCAAATCACAAAGGCCCTCGCCTCTCGTCAAACCGACCAGGCGAGACTGCCCCGCCCTCTAGACTTTCAAATGTACTGTAGTACTAGTAGTATGGATTGCGCCATGGAGCAAAACTAACAAGGTGAAATTAAAGAAAAAAGGTGGAACATATACAGAGCGCTCGTCGCCAAATTATGCATAGTACTATTAAAAAAGCTAGTACGTGCTTAGATGGGGTGCTAGATTCTATTAAACAAATTAGCATACCTATTTAATTCTTTGACAACTAAACTCCTTCTTGCTTTGGGTAAACTTCCCTCATTTAAGTTTTTTTAGAATTACGTATCTCATTTAAGTGTTTTGCGTATGTGGCATGCTTAGAGCATGGTTAATAGTATAGCCAACTGTTGGCTATATGATGTTGGCCATATCATATATAGTACGTATATAATGTGAAGAAACGAGTGGTAGTACTACCAACTACAAGATGAACTGTAAGAAATACTAGTATGTACGTACTAAAGAGTTAAAGTAACGAGAAAGAACATAACATAGTTCTTCTGGGGGCTCAACACAACACACCCCTGAAATAAAACTAAGCATCCTGAAATTAAACTAAGCAACTAATCCGGTAGACACTGCATTAGAACCACCATGAGCAATGACACCGCCTCCTTACTCGGACTCCTTGTCCACGTCCTCGACTTCGTCCTTGTCCCTCTTCCTCTTCGCTGATACTTCTTTGCTTGAACCGCACACTAGGCTCTGGCTCTTCATCCAACCCTTGTAGATATTGAAACAAAGATAGGCATCCATTGAAGCATACTGGGTGTGGTATTTATCTATTACATTCCTCTCCCATGCAAGATGAAACTTGGGGTGAGGTTTCGTTAGTTTACCATACGAAGGATCAACCATGGCTCCTGCCAGGGTCAGCATTGAAGGCTGACGGGAGGAGACCAGCCTATTCTTCTGGAGGTCGAAGGGCTGGCCTACAAAGAGGCCTATCCGACCCAGGACTCTCCTGTCGTTCATAAAGTCTATAGTAACGAATTTGATTCTGTCGTCCGCGAGGAAATTCTTAAAATCATCGCACTTAACTTCGGCATGGCATATATTGTAGGCCAAGAACATGTTATGCACGCAAACCTGGATCACAGCGGGCTTCTTCTTCTCTTCCTCCTTTAGATTCTTCTCTTTTCCCAGGACAATGATGTACTAAACATCTAGCCCAGTGATCCACTCATCACCATTTGACTTTTCGAACATGCATTTGAAGCGAGCAAGGCATCCTTTCACCGTCATGGAAGAATGGGTGTAGATGATGTCAAACTCATCGCCGGTGATGGTTCTAACCTTGTACTCACCGCCGATCATGGAGATTTGGGAGGCGATGTATTTTGGAGGAGGGTTAGGATTAGTGGAACTGCTAAAATCTGAAAGGATGGGATGACTAGGAGTGAACTATCGTAATGTTAAAGGATAGCCGGGGACAAGTAGGAGCGAACTGCTAGCGGTTTTCCGATTGTAAAAATGCTGGGTGGGGCGTGCAAAAGGCAGGGTAGTGGCTTGCCCGATGGATAAATGGCTTCATGCACAGTACAATGGGGGCCCAATTAGATGTCATGTCTACTAGACCCAATTCGTAGGCCTGACAGTATAGCATCTGCGTGTTTGCACGTCAAGCATCGGGAAAATTTCAGGTGATACAAAGCTTTCCATGCTCCCGTGATACGGGCTTCCGAGAGCCCTTGGATCTGAGATCGAACGGTTGCATGGCGTGATTCTAGACCTATGGGTGAATATCCTATCCTAGAGAATTTTTCTGCAAATGTTCAGCAACTTAGCATGCGGCCGTTCGATCTCAGATCCAAGGGCTCTTAGTAGCCCGTATCATGGTCGCGCCTACCACGACCGTCGCCTCGCTCGCGCGGCCGCGCCCTTGGAGATTTCAGACGGCTATAAATGAGCAGTTTTTTGCCTACTTCGCATGCATGAAACTACTTCCTTCGTCCAGGTGCGTTAGGCTATGTGATGTTGGCATTTCATACATAGTCATCACTTATACTCAGTCATACAACAAGGTTAGCTATAAGATTGGTTGTAGGAGTTTGTTTTTTGTACTTCTCTCTATCTCTTTCTTTGTAGAAAAGTATTTATTGCATTTGCCAAGGAGTAAGTAGCTAGGGTCTTGCACGAGAGCCCACTCCCACCATTTTCCCATGTCTCTCTCCTCCACATATAAGCAAAAGTGCCATGTAAGCGGGCTATAAGCCAGAAATCCGTTGGTGCTCCCGGGAGCGTGCGCTCCTGTAAAAAAATATTTCAAAGTGTGAAAAAAATTCCAAACAAAAATTTGGCGCATACATCTCGACATTATATTATATGTGTGCATGCCAAGTTTCGTAGAAAACTTACATTTTTTGTGGCTTGTGTAAAATGACAAAAGGATGTCTTACAAAAAGCACTTTTTAACACTGGATATTGTCTTTTTCACATGCGACACATAAGTTGTCGGTTTTTCGCGAAATGACTTTGTGAGCATGTACAGTATCGAGATGTACGCGCCAAGTTTTTATTTGGAATTTTTTTGATGTTTTAAAATACGTTTAAAACACATTTTAAAAACCAGGAGCGCACACTCCCATGTGCCAAAACGCCACTCTCGGCTGTAAGCCCATTATTGTAGAGTACTTGTTCTTAGCACCTGTATGCCATGGAGGGGATCAAGGGAGACTCACCCCAGTCGTAGCGCGGCAGTAATAATGATAATGTCCAGTCAAATCACGGGGCCCCACCTGTCCAGCAGTAACGAGCCATCAAATCACACAGCCCTACGTTTCCAGTAATAAGTTGAATCCGCTACTCCCTCATCTTCTCGCCTCTCTGTCGAACCGACTAGGCGGAACTGCCCTGCCTACCGTGCGGGAAAAGCCCCGCCCTTGACTTTTAAATATAATTTTGTATCCATGGATTGCGCCATGGAGCAAAGCCAGAAGA
Source organism: Thinopyrum elongatum (assembly GCA_011799875.1). Taxonomy (NCBI): domain Eukaryota; kingdom Viridiplantae; phylum Streptophyta; class Magnoliopsida; order Poales; family Poaceae; genus Thinopyrum; species Thinopyrum elongatum. Next base: position 376,622,874 of record CM022299.1, on the reverse strand, counting down.
AAACGGCGGTACACATGTATACAACACGCCCGTCGCATTTGCGTCGCACCCCAGATGGTCGGTAGGTAAGGCACGCCGCTCACCAAATGGAACGCGCATCATATTGCATTTGCACACACATGTGGGACCGCAATTGAGAATCGACCATAGGCAGACTCCCCCGTCCTAGCAAGTCGGCTGAGTTAATAGAAGAGAGAGACGAGCGATAGTACTGGAGCAGTGTTGTACACACGTCGGTGCCTAGAGGATCCCTGCACGACATGGGAGATCAGTTCGTCCATGCATGTGACTAGACTCCAGCAGCCGGCCAGATTGGCTATCATCTACATATCGTGCAGGCTATGTTGTACAGGGTTGTAGTTCTGATGAGAAATCTAAAAGAAAAAGGGAGCACCAGGTATATTACATTAGCAATAAAATTTGAACCCATTTTCGGTATAAATACAAATCTACTCCAGTCTCCTTTGGGGTGATTATGTTAAGGTTTCTTGTCATCTCGCAATATTAGGTGTCATGTGCTTCGGATCACTGCGAGGGTTAAATAGCGAAAATTGCGTTCCTCCAAGGCGTTGGTCATTGGGGGCACATGCACAAAGACTACTCGGCTGCCATCTAGGTCAAGCCGGCTATGTTAATTAGGACATCTATCGATTGACCCCTTTTCTATGAGTTTGTCTTTAATTTGAGCTTTGATCATCATCTAGTTTATCCGTCGGGATTCATGTTGTGTCCTTGGGGCAGTGAGGTTATGGTTTCTTGTCATGTGGCATTTTTTTGTGTTATGTTAATCCGGTGCTTCAGATCAAAATGACGACGACTGCGCCTCCGGGGCACGTGCATGAAGACTTCTCGACAGTCACTGACGAGGTCAAGTCGGCTCCGGTAGAAAAAAGAAAACTACTCCACTATATAGGCAGGAGCCTCCACGCTTGCTTGCTAGTGTTGCTCTCTTCACACTCTCTTGTCCTCTCCAGATCTAAACACGATAGCGGTGGCCACTCTCTCTCTCTTCTCACTGCTGGTCACTGATCCGGCCGGATCCCCTCCGCCGAGGAAGGTGAGAAGGTGTAACATTCACGCGGTCGTCCTCGGTGACGGTTCTGACCCACTGCCGACGCGTCCCGATTAGCGTGCCTTGTCGTTCTCTCCCATGCAGCGCCGACTATGGAGGGCCTCCGACTCCTTCTTCCTCGCTGCCGTATGTAGTGCGGGCAGATCCGGCCTCCCGCCGCCCACCTAGCGACATTCGGGCGACCCTTAGGTATAACTTCCTTCGAAACCGGCCTTGCTCTACTGCCCCAGCTCCTCACATCACTGCATTTGTATCTTTTACTACTTCTCAGCCCCCCTCGTAGATAGGATCGATCGGTTGTTTCAAAGCCACCTAAATTTTTACTGTTAAGAGGTAAAACTACTGCATGCAGTCGAATCTAGTATTACTACATCATGCAGTCGAATCTAGTATTACTACATCATGCAGTCAAATCTAGTACTACCTGGTTCAAACAGGGAAGAAATGGGGTGGGGGTGGGGGGATATTTCTTACCTGAATCTGGGACTTGGTCAAAAGAGGAAATAATGGGTGCGAAAAGTAGCCGAGACTGGCTATCCAACTGGTTTGTTGGTCTAATAGGGAAATAAAGGGAAATGCAGTACAAACTCGATATAGACCGATCTATTGGTTGGAAAAGGAAAGAAAGTGGGGACTGGGGGGACAAGTCAACAGAGTATGTTCGGCACTAGATTTGCTGGCCTCACAGAGGAAAAGGTGGCTATAATAAACAAAAATGGGACCAACCCAGATATCTTGTTTGGATGTTTGATGCCCCGAGCCCCTCTTATGTAATGCCACTGGGAAAATGTAGCAGTCCCACTGTTAAAGTAAGGACACGTTAAACCAATGTTGTTTTCAATGTAATGCCTCCAGTAATATGAATCAATGGCACTGTTTTTCATGTCCTGCTAAATTTCCCATTAAGATAAGTTGCTTATTTTCGTTAGAAATGCAACTGTCCTGGTCTGCCTACTCTCCATTGCCCAAATACCAACTCTTTAGCAGTTGTTAACATAATGTTGCTGGTAAAATGAAGCAATGGCACCATTAAAGTAATATCGTATAAGCTAGGTAGGTAGGGGACGCAGCCCCAGCTCGACCAAGTTTGGATTACAACCCAAAAGCTACCATAGAAACATCCGGGGGAAAGATAGGGACTGAAAGAGCCAGCTTCAGCATCCCAGTCTAAGCACCCCCGGCCTCCATCCTTGCGACGCATGGTACACATCACTTGGCACCTTCTCGACCCTAGTGCCACTGATAAAATGAAGTAATAATACAGTTAAAATAGAGCTACTGTCCTCTCTATCATTTCATTTCCAATGTAGATAAAGAAAGTGCTTCTCTTTGTTAGTATATGTTTCATCAACTAGTCCCATTGTTAATGTTTAAGTGTTTCTGCAAACTGGGGTGCTTAATTTTTGTTGAACTGCACAAAATAGAGATTGGAATGTCTCAAGGCCCCTCCTTGTACTACCGCTGTACACTGATGTTCATCAATTGCAGAAGGTGTATTTTTTATTAAATGTATTATACCGCCATCTTTTCCCATTAAGAAAATGAAGTTTCTTCTATTTATTAGTGTATGATTCATCAACTAGTGCCACTATAATGTAATCACGCTTTTTCATTATATGTGCAAACAGGGTTATTCAGCTACATTTTGGTGAAACTGCACAAATGTACGGATGGAACCAACATATATGCAGAGTGCCAGGTGCCAATATCTAACATAAACATGGCTTGGAAAAGCATAGATGCTCGGATGGTTCCTCAAGTTCTTGCCGACCCGCTGGAGAATATTTTAATCTGCCGGTGTTTGGCTTGCATTTTTTTTGTGGGGACACTTTACTTGTTTTAGTGTTGCAGCAAATCCTCTAATCAAAGAGCAGTAGCTTATATTGGCACTTTTCTAGGGAGTACTCATTTTCGAAAGAAGAACCAATCGATTTATCTTTAGTTGTATACATTTTCACAACTTTGTTTTTGTTCGAGAACTCTTTTAGGGTGATTGGCGTAGTACTCAGAGTTATACCCAGTACTTACCCATTAGCTGGCACACAGATTGTAAGCATGAGCAGATGGAAGATTAGGTCTATTGCGAAGCTTATCTTAAACCTTACCACCGCCGTTGAGACGAGGCGAGCGGCGATGGAACCGCTGAGAATGGCGGGGAAGCAATGTCAAGCCAACCAATCTCCTCTTGCGGTGGGAGAATGAATACTCCGATGGCTCCGGCTTACGTTGCTCCCTCACAAATGGCACACCGTACTCGATCGATTCGTCATCCTCCAGATGCTCGACATTCGATCTGTACGCCCACCACCTCCGTCTGACTTTTCTCTCGGGCGAATCTGTCTGCTACATCGCCCAGAGGAGATACTTGATGAACTCGAAGGACTGCGGCGTGATTGCCGCCGGGGAGTACATCGTCGCCCTCATCGCCTCCGTCTTGCTCTTTCTCATACATTCCCACATGGCCCTCACCATCCCCGAAATCTCCCACTCATTCTTAAACCAAGTAAGGATCTCCTTCAACCTGGCTAACTTCACCTGGTCACCACCGGCGATCTCCATGATTCGCTTCTGCATCCTCTCCATCGATGTGTTTCTGAGAGGTGCGGTGTTGGCTTTGGAAGATGAGAGGAGAGACGATGGTCTAGCAATGGAGAAGAGGGAGAGGCGAGACGGTGGTTTTGCAATGGAGAAGATGAAGAGGCGAGACGATTGTTTTGGAATGGAGAAATGGAGAGGAGAGGGGGTGGTTTTGCAATGGAGAAGAGGGAGAGGAGTGTGCGGCTGCGATTTAAGATTGGACGAGAGGGGCGGCGCGCTATGACTGGATCAAAATAAAAATCAATTTACCCTTCAATTAAGAGACCCCATATTAACTAGTCTCCCTTGTATCCTGGGTCATATTTTGATGATGATTTTAACAAATAAAATATATGTTATATATTGCAAAATTGATATAATTGGAAAGTACATTCAGATACAAATCCAACTATATATTTTTTTATGACATGCATTCACATTTTGCTTGTCAAATACAGTACGTGGTCAAACTTTGGCCCAAAATACGCAAAAAAATACTTCCAAGACCACCGCCGCTCTTCTCCTCTTTCATTTCAAACCCACCGCCGCTCCTCTCCTGTTCCAATCCAAAACCAGCGCCGCTCCTCTCATCTTCCATTTAAAACCACCGCCGCTCCTCTCATGTTCCAATCCAAAACCACCGCCGCTCCTCTTCCATTCAAAAACCACCGCCGGCTAGTGAAGGTGCTGTGCAGAAGTAGATCGATGGAGGAGTACAACAAATACATGAGGATCACAGACGGCGACCCTATGAAGCTAGCCAGGATGTTGGAGATACAGTCTTGGTTTGACAACTCGGAGCAATTAGCGGCAATGGCGAGAGCGATGGCCAAATATCTGGAACAGAGCGAAAAGGCGGTGATACTCTCGGAGGGAGTCTCGCGGGAATACATAGAGCTGCTCCTCTGGGCCATGTAGCAAACAGATTCACCGAATCCGATCGTGAGGCAGCGGTGGTGGGAGTATCGATCCAAGATGGAGCATCCACCAGAGATTGAGGGATCGAGCATCTACACGGTTCCGTTTGTGAGGGTGCCGTGGCAGAGCAAGCCGGTGGAGTCTTCGTCGACCGTACCCAACTCTAAGAGGAGGAAAATAGTTGGCGCGATGACGCCTCCCCGCCATCCTCTCCCTCGCCATTCACCTCGTCTCACGGGGCGGCTGTCTGCCACCGAGGAATAGGAGGGGACTGCCCCCCCAATAGTCTGAGGAGGAGCTTAGGGTTGTCAGTATTTGCAGGTTGTGAATTGTGTTTTGTGTTGTGTATTTTGAGAGTACTTTCAAATATGAATGTCTTTTGAATTTTAGATTTGCAGTATTGAGCAAATGAAGTATTTTCTGAATTCTAGAGATCTATTTTTAGCACTTTAAAAAATGTAGTTTCATATAAAAGTGCAGACAATGTGATTCTTAGAGAAGAAACTACAAGTTTCATAGGCAGAGCATTTATATTAACACGCCCTTTTCAAACAGGGATAACATCATGTTGAAAGTTTTATTCATGGTCAAAAGTGGAACTACCAGCCAGCTAACATCATGCCGATCAACATTCATGCATAGCACATCTTCATACGATGCACAGTAAAAATGATATGCTATTTTCAAAATGCCCACACAATGTTGAGTGTGCGAAAAATAGAGAGAACGAGGGACGAAGTTTTGGCAAGTGTTGGTGGTGGTGTGCGTAGATGACAATGGGGACCCACAACTCAGTAATGGCGGAGGCAAAAATTTGGGGATATTTTCACTGCATCAGGTGGAATCGAACCCGGGCGGAGCAACTGTTGGGGAGTGGAACTTGGCCACTGGGCTACTTCAGTACTTTTGATAGAAAATAGGCACGGATTCTACAACTACTGTGGCACGTCTTCCCCGGCTCCTGTGCGTTCTCGTCCGGGGCCTGGACGTCAGCTGGGTTGTGGGCTACCCAGTCTAGGCTTTCTTTTTTAACATGCGCAGGCCACTTACATGTCGGTTTGTATTATTTTTAGGGCCATCATGTAGCGACCGGCCTATGGGCCTCCCATCCTAGGTTTTATTTTTTCTTAAACATTCGCAGCCCAACTTATGTATTTTTTTGAAGAAAATGCAGAGGTCTGTTCTATTTTTCTATATAAGAATAGGAACTCCAGGTCCAACTTATGTGTCCCTTCTAACAATATTATTGTGACACCCCCGATTCAATCGTACACTAATCATACACGCAAATGTGTACGACCAAGATCAGGGACTCACAGGAAGATATCACAACACAACTCTAGACACAAATTAAAATAATACAAGCTTTATATTACAAGCCAGGGGCCTCGAGGGCTCGAATACAAAAGCTCGAAAACACAAGAGGGTCAGTGGAAGCAACAATATCTGAGTACATACATAAGTTAAACAAGGATGCCTTAAGAAGGCAAGCACATAAACAACAATGATCGAAGAGGCAAGGCCTCCTGCCTGGGACCTCCTAACTACTCCTAGTCGTCGGCGGTCTCCACGTAGAAGTAGGCATCCTCGGGGTAGAAGTAGCCGCCGGGGGTGGCATCTGGCTACAGGGATCAGCCATCTGGTTGCAACAACCAGAAAGAAGAAAGAAGGGGGAAAAGGGGTAGCAAAGCAACCATGAGTACTCATCCAAAGTACTCGCAAGCATCAGATCTATACTAAGTATGCATTGGTATCAAATGGAAGGGTTGTATTTGTGGACTGAACTGCAGAAATGCCAGAATAGAGGGAAAGACTAGTGTATCAAAGACTAGCATCTTCAAGCAGCTCCAAGCATCTTGCAACATTCAGAAGAGTACAGAATAGCAATTTATAATTAACAAACATGTTGTAGTACTAATGCCCAGAGATCCTTCCTCGGCTCCCTACGAGAAAGCAATCCCGGAGCCAACATATCCATCTCATATCTCAAGTATCCATTTCTAGTTATAATAGATCAGGATACAAGTCTGAACGTCCGTTACCGTGGACACGGCTATTCAAATAGATAATCTTCCCTGCAGGGGAGCACCACATTACCCAACATGCTTGATCACTCTAGCCGGACACACTTTCTTGGGTCCATGCCCGGCCTCGAAAGATCAACACATCGCAGCCCTACCTAGGCTCAGCAGAGAGGTCCCCGCCGGTCTACATCTTAAGCACTCCGGGGTCTTGGGCCCATCGCCTGTTGCACCCTGGGTCGTTGTGTGCAGGGTGGATACCAGCACCACCCGTGTAGTGGATGGCATGATCCGACCATGCCACAATGCTGAACTGGATGTCTGACAAAGCTTCGGCTGATACTACGACGCAGAGTGCCCATAACTGTTCCCGCGTGGTGGTTAGTGCGTATAGGCCAGTGGCCAACTCAGAACAAATACCCAAACATGTTAGTGCATTATTAAAAGAAGTGATGGCTGTCGGGACAAGTCCGGAGCTACCACCCCTTCCTGGGTGATACCGCTAAACAGCCAGCCGCCACCGTAACATCTCGTGGGTACTCTCTGGGCCCGCCCGACTTTCACAGGTATATCTCGCGGGTGCTCACTGGGCCCGCCCGACTTTCACAAAGGTCTGAATTAAAGTCAAGGTAACCGTGTGTCCAAACATCAAGGGGGAAAACCCAAGGAATCACCCTCGATGGATTCCACTCGATGTAATCATCAAGGTGAACATACGAGGAATCACCCTCGAGGTTCACACTTGAGGGGTTGCACGACAGAGTCATATCAGGAGTGGTGAAGGAGGAATCACCCTCGATGACCACGACCGAATAGCTACACTACAGAGTTATCATCAGGAGTGTGTTACGAGGTATCACCCTCGGCACTCGATAGTAGCTCTGCAGAGTCATACAACTATAGGGGGTGAGGTGATGTGTCGGTCTCTGGTCGTCGATCACGTTGATCGAGTCATCGGTCATCAAGCCGGGGCAACTGGGACAAAGTGGGGGCCATTGGTGAATCACCAACCAACCTATACTAAGCAGTTTAGGATAAGCAGGTAAGGTACAATGAGCAGGTTACAAAAGCAGGCTATACATCAGAATAGGAGCAAACAATAACTGTAGCAAAATCTAATGCAAGCATGAGAGAGAATGGAATGGGCGATATCGGAATGATCAAGGGGGGGTTTGCTTGCCTGGAAGCTCTGCTGAAAGGGAAGAAGGGTCGTCGTTGATGTAGTCGATCACAGAGGTATTCGCAGCGGTCTCGAGGTCTATCGGAGAGAAGAGGGGGAAGAAACAGTAAATACAAAGCACATAGATGCATGACATGACTACAGGCAGAGCTAGGAGTGTTCTAACGCAGTGTTACTCGATACCGGCAAAGGGGGATAACATCCGGAAATGGAGGGGGAAAGTTGCATGTTTGTTATGCTAGGCATGTGTGGCAGACGAATGGACCGCGTAGTCGGATTCGTCTCGCTTTTCTGAGCAACTTTCATGTATAAACATTTTTCATCTGATTTACGGATTAATTTATATGATGTTTCAAAGTTTTAACTATTTTCCAAAATTATTATTAATTCGAAAATTAAATAATTAAATGCTAGGGGTACCCAGAAATGTACCCAACATTGTGTCTAAGAGGCTGACAGTGGGTCCAGGGGGTCCCAGTTGACCAGTCAAAGTTTGACTAGTCAACAGGGGGTAGGGCCCCCTGTCATAGGCTGATCTAACTAATTACAGATTAGATAGTTAATTAGCAGGTTAACTACTGTTAAGCTAATTATTTTTAATATTTTTATATATCTTTTATTATTATTATTTTCTCTTTTTTTAAGGGGCTGGGGGCCCCACCGGGCAGTGGCCCAAAGGCCAAGCCACAGGGGCGGGTTAGTGGGCACCGGGCGCTGGGCGCGGGTGGTGCGGAGGCCACGCGGACCCGGTCGGCGGCCAGCGCGCGAGGGCGGCGGGGCGCCGGCAGCCGCGGCGAGCCGAGCGCAGCCACCGGCCCGAGCGACTGCGGGCGATAGCAACGCAGGCGGGCGGTGCAGGCGGCGCGGGAGGGGAGCGGCGCGGCACGACGCTAGGAAAAGGAGGCGTTCAGGCGCAGGGCGGCTGGCGGCGGTGGTAGGGGCACGGCGCAGGCATGCGGCCAGCAGCTCGCAACAAGCGCGGCTAGCGGTGGCGGGCAGCACGGCAGCAGCGGGAGGCAATGGTAGCGGAGCCCGGGGCGCCGCAAGCGGGCGATGCCAGGCGGGCGGAACAACAGGCGGCGGCGGCCAGTTGCAGACGCACGCGACAGGGGGCGGGCGCGCCCAACGCGCGTGGCCGCGCGGGGGACGAGACTGCAGGGAGCGGGGAGCGCGGCCCGCACGGCGGCGGCGCGCACGGGTCGAAGGCTGCTGGCGAGCAGGCGGCTACGACGCGGGTGGCAGCGGAGCAAGCACGTAGATCAGGGGGACGCGGCCCCAGGCAGACACACATGCGCGAGGGTAGGAACTGGGGCGGCTAGAGACGCGAGGGGGGAGCACGGCCATGACAAGCTCATGGCCATGGCGGACGATGGCTTCAGCCTCGAACAGAGAGACGAATACGACGGCGGATCCGCACAGGAAGGAGAGGGGAATGGTTGGGAGCCTCACCGCAGAGGCACACGATGGCCCGTTGGTGGCTTAGGAGTAGCAGAACGGCGATAATCGTCGCGGACGCGCCGGTGACCGAAGGTTGAAGATGACGACGAATCCGGCGATGTAGGGGCTCCCACCAAGGACTCGAGGGTGTGCACGACGCAACGGAAGATGACAGAGCTGATGGTCCAGCTCCTAGGCGCCAGGGTCGACGGTGGCCGCGTGGACGAGTCGAGGCATGGCGATGGCGGCGTCGGGCACGTCCAGATCGTGAAGAGGGAGCGAGGTCGCAAGAGGGAGGAGGGGGAACGGGGTGGGCTAGGGTTCGGCCCGGGGTGAGGGCGCGGCTAAGTAGGGGGGGCGGCGCCGGCTGATGATCAACACGGCGCCAGCCGGTGGACGGATGGGCGCCACGATCCCCCTGCTCCTGTAGCGAGGAGGGAGAACGGCAAGGCGTGCGTCTGGGCCGGCCTGGCTCGGCCAGTGAGGCCAGCTGGGCCAAGGTCCACTAGGGGGAGGGGGTTTTCTTTTGTTTTGTTTAACCTTTTCTTTTTCTTTTTATTACACTCTGTTTCTATTACTTTAGTAACCAAAATAGTTTTACTAAAATATACAACTGGCTCCATAAATTGAGTTACAACATAACCCACAGCCACAAAAAGTATCACACCTAATTAAAATAGTTTGATATGTTAGAAATTATAAAAGGCATTTATTTATTTGTTTTACCTACTGTTTTATTTATTTGAGTGCATTTAAATATTTTATAAAAGTGTGGTTTCTTCACCAATATTACCTTTGAATTATTTGCCACAGTTCGAACAATTTAGTTTTGACATTTTGAAGACTTTAAACTTTGACTTTATTTTAAATTTGAATCCGAACCAATTTTGAATCTAATTGAGATTAGCAACAGTAAGAGTGGTGACGTGGCATCATCAACAGGGGATTACTGTAGCTTAATTATCCAGGCGTTACAAATGTATATATTTATATTATTTTATATGTTATTATATATTATTGTTATTATCATCATATATTGAACAGATACTTACATATATAAGAAAGAATATCCCACGTCTTATAAAAATAATGTTTTAATAAAATCCTGGGTTTTTTCCTTTAAGGCAACGAAAATCCTGGTGATTGTGTACAAAAGCTTTAAGATTTAAGGACCGATGTAATAATAAAGCGCTTACTATTTAAATATATTTATAACAAAATGCTTAACCCCTGTTTATTTTTTGATAACATTGCTGCACCCAACCCAACATTAAATAGAACCAGCGCAGAAAAATCGAGTATTTCAAGAAAGTGCAAATGGGATGTAATTTTTTAGAAAAAAAAATACATGGGCCGCGTGGATGCAATATTATTTTTTCACCGAGCCCAGCAATTTCGTGTATTTCAAGAAAGTGCAAATGGGCTGTAGTTTTTTAGACAAAAATAAATGGGCCGCATGGACGCTATATTATTTGTTCACCCAGCCCAGCAAATGGATTGTAAATTCAAAAAAAATGGGTTGAATATGTGCCACATTTTTTTAGGCTGAAATGTGGGCCAATAGGTCGAAGCCAATGCAAGGCGTTGTCAACTTAGTCAACAAATGATTCTGACATCCATAGCCGTTGGATTTACATCCAACGGCCGGCATCCATCTTCAATCTCTCGTCTTCTTCCTCCAGCACCGCCGGGACCACCTGCTGCCGCCTCCGGCTGCTAGCAGCTCTGCTTAGCACGCTTCGCTACGAAGCGCTATCCCATCGCAGGCCAGGCCATCTCTCCCCCTCCACACCTCTTGTTATGCTCTGCCGATTGCAGAACCACGCCGCACCAGAACCAGTTAACCCTCGTACACCCCTCCATCTGCGACTCCACTGCCGCGTCTTCCCATCTCCGGCTCGTTGCCGTTTGGGGCCTTGGCGTCGTCGATCGCCTTGGTGCGCTCGGCGCGGCGTGGTCAATGTGGTCAACAAATGAGAGTCATCGGAAGAGGACTGTACATGGAGACGCTGATAGTGGGGACGCACCAGGTCCATGGACACACGCATGCAACCGCCTCCTTATTACATGAAAATAAAATTATCCCTCCCCCTGAAAGCTGGGACCCAGTGATGTCTACTACGCAACCTTTCTTCTTGTAGACTCGTGTTGGGCCTCCAAGCGCAGAGTTTTGTAGGACATTAGCAAATTTCTCTCAAGTGGATGACCTAAGATTTATCAATCCGTGGGAGGCGTAGGATGAAGATGTTCTCTCTCAAACAACCCTGCAACCAAATAACAAAGAGTATCTTGTGTCCCCAACACACCCAATACAATGATAAATTGTATAGGTGCACTAGTTCGGCGAAGAGATGGTGATACAAGTGTAATATAGATAGCAGATATAGGTTTTTGTAATCTAAAAATATAAAAACAGCAAGGTAATTAGTAACAAAAGTGAGCAAAAATGGTATTGCAATGCTTGAAAACAAGGCCTAGGGTTCATACTTTCACTAGTACACATTCTCTCAATAATGATAACATAATTGGATCAGATAACAATCCCTCAACGTGTAATAAAGAATCACTCCAAAGTTTCTATCGGAGAACGTAGGACGAAAACATGCATCAACCCCTATTCATAGATTACCCAATATCACCTCGAGAATCCACGAGTTGAGTGCCAAAACATACATCAAGTGAATCAATAGAACATCCCATTGTCACCACAGATATTCCATCGCCAAACATACATCAAGTGTTCTCAAATCCAATATTCAATCCAACATAACGAAACCTCAAAGAGCAAGACTCAATTCATCACAAGAAGGTAGAGGGGGAAGAACATCATAAGATCCAAATATATTAACAAAGCTCGTGATACATCAAGATCGTGCCAAATCAAGAACACAAGAGAGAGAGAGAGAGAGAGAGATAAAACACATGGCTACTGGTACATACCCTCAAGTTAGGAATTTTTGGTATTTATAGGAATTTTTGGCGTCGGTCTCACGTCAAGGGGGTGCCCGAGGGCCCCACAAGCCAGGGAGGCGCGCCCTAGGGGGGTGGGCGTGCCCCCTAGGCTTGTGGCCTCCTCGGTCACTTCCTGGCCCAGCTCCGGTGCTTCGGGGGTCTCTTTTGGTCCATAAAAAATCACTGTAAATTTTCAGCCCATTCCGAGAACTTCTATTTCTGCACAAAAAACAACACCACGGTAGTTCTACTGAAAACAACGTTAGTCCGGGTTAGTTCTAATCAAATCATACCAAAACCATATAAAATTGTTGTAAACATGGCATGAATACTTCATAAATTACAGATACATTGGAGACGTATCAGCATCCCCAAGCTTAATTCCTGCTTGTCCTCGAGTAGGTAAATGATAAAAGAAATAATTTATGAAGTGTGAATGCTAGCATAGTGCATAAGTTTGATCATTGATAATTTCAAACACTTTTTCTAGCATCATTATATATCACAAATAGTAGCTCATCTGATAAAACTTCTCATGATCAAGTAGCAAGCTATTCACAAGTTAAAGCATAGACCATAAACTTTCTTCAAAACTAACAAACTATGTTCTCAATCATCAAACAAATGAAATTCATCTTATTTTCAGGAAGGGTCTATGTAAGAGCTTTGATTTAGCAAATTCCACGTACTCAACTATCATATAGTCTTCCATGATTGCTGACACTCAAAGCATATTTTTAGAACAAATAGCATCCATCGAACATAGAGAAAGATAGGTGCTTAATGTTTCGCCTCCCAACTTATTTATCATATAGATAATTGTCAACAATAATAATTCATGATCGAATATATTTGAATGGCCATATATGCTTGGATCTTTCCCCACCACATGATACTTGCCAACTAGAGAGTAATTGAGGTTGAAATGAGAAGGAATACTACTGACTCTTGCATAAAAGTAAAAGATAGGCCCTTCGCAGAGGGAAGCAGGGATTTGCAGAGGTGCCAGAGCTCGAAGCTTTTAAAACAGAGATGAATATAATTTTGAGAGGTAGGCTTTTATTGTCAACGTAACGACCAAGAGTTCCCAATATCTTCCATGCTAGGCACATTATAGGCGGTTCCCAAACAGAAAGGTAAAGTTTTACTCCCCCTCAACCAACAAACACAAGCCATGGCTAGCCGAATCCTCGGGTGCCCTCCATACCAACAACAATCCGGGGGAGTTTTGTTTCATTATTATATTTTGATTTTGATTTTGATCATAGGACTGGGCATCCCAATTACTAGCCACTTTCTCGTGAATGACAAGCGAATAAACACTCATCATGAGAATTACCCACCTAGCATGGAAGATATTGACCACCCCTGTAGCTTCATGAGCGATTTGGCCATACAAAATAGATTATTATTTGAAGATTTAGAGTTTGGCACATGCAAATTTACTTGGAACGGCAGGTAAATACCGCATATAGGTAGGTATGGTGGACTCATATGGAATAACTTTGGGTTTAAGTAAGTGGATGCACAAGCAGTATTCCCGCTTAGTACAGGTGAAGGCTAGCAAAAGATCCTAAGCAAGCACCACATGTTGGAGGATCCATAACAATATAACTTCTATACAAATGTACCCAAACATAACTCATTACGTTGTCTTCCTTGTCCAACTTCAACTAATTTGCTCAAGTTTTAAAATAATTAATGGGGCTCACAATCATAGAAGATGTCCAAGATAGTATATTTATATGGGGAACCTCTCTTCCTTCAATATTCTTTCATGAATTGTTCAAGTGACCAATGTTGTGTTTGCTAACTTTCAATAAATTTTACCACCTATACTTCTTATATGTGAAGTCATTGCTCCCCATGGGATAAGAATATGAAACATATATAATTTCAGATTTATGATATTCAATTCATTCAAACATTTACTAATAGGACATAACTGAAGTACGAGAGTAAATGACAAACTACTCCAAAAAGATATAAGTGAAGATCAATGAGTAGTCAAATAATTAAGTAGCTATGTGAAGACTCTCTATCATCTAAGAATTTCAGATCTTAAGTATTTTATTAAAACAGCAAGCAAAACAAAACAAAATGAAATTCTAAAAATAGCACACATAATGTGAAGAAGCAAAAACTTAGGCTCAACCAAAACTGACCGATCATTGTTGAAGAAGAAAGGTGGGATGCCAACCGGGGCAGCCCCAAGCTTAGATGATTGAGACTTCTTGGAATATTATCTTGGGATGCCGTGGGCATCCCCAAGCTTGAGCTTTTGTGTCTCCTTAATTCCTTTTATATCACGGTTTCCCCAAATCTTAAAAACTTCATCCACACAAAACTCAACAAGAACTCATGAGATAAGTTAGTATAAATCAATGCAATAACGTTATCATTCTGTACTGTAGCAAATCACTAAAATTATTATTTAACATTGCATACTAAATGCCTATGCATATTTAATACTCCTATCCTCAAATAGAATCATTAAACAAGCAAACATATGCAAACATAACAGCAATCTGTCTAAACAGGACAGTCTGTAAAGAGTGCAATTATACTCATACTTCCCTAACTCGAAAAATTCTGAAAAATTACTACACTGTAGAAATTTTGTTGTATCATAATGTATAAACAATTCAAGATTTTATCATGTTCTGACTATTCATAAGAATTCAGACAATGATAGAAAACTTTCTGTTTTCAAAACAGCAACATATAGACATGCAAAATAAGCATGGTAAAGGCTATACTTGACCTTTTTACTGAACTAAAAGATGGAATATTCTAAATAACAGCAAGCAAATCCAACTAAAATAAAATGACGCTGCAAGCAAAACTCATATCATGTGACGAATAAAAATATAGCTTCAAGTGAGGTTACCGATAATGTTGAAGATGAAAGAGGGGATGCCTTAGTGATTTTGGTGTATTGAAGACTTATAGGTTAAGGGTCTAATGTGTTTGTGAGTGTACACAGGTCTATAAGTCTATGAGGAGTTTGTTAATTACGATGAATGTCGACCCCTAAAAATGAATGTCTTCAACTGAAGACTTTGGTTTTCTTGAAGACTTTGAAAGTGAAGAAATTGGTGTGACCCTGAAGACTTGATATTCATGCGAGGATTATGAAGCGTGAAGACTTTTGTTTTCGTAGTTTCATTTTCTTCTTCTTGAGTCATAGGAAACACCGTACTGTTAAAGGGGGTCGAGGTAAAACTAAGGAAAAATTTCCAAGTGATGCTCAACTCAAAATCCTACACCTACCCAATCCTTTCGAGTGAAGCCATTGGAAATCTCATACAGTTTAGTCAAGTTCTTCAGTGACAGAGACGAAGTTCTTCTGTTCTCTGAGGAATTTGTTCTGACTGAGGAGTTAGAAATTCGCCAGTGCGGATTGCCTACAAGTGAGGATTATGATAGCCCTGAGAAATTTGATACTCAAATTTCCGACCGTTGCTGTGCTACGTGCCAGCTGTCCCAAAATATCTACCCACCTAACGGTCATATCATTGAAGGGCATTTATGTCTTATCATGTCGGGCTGCTCCCTAGGCTATAAATAGCCGCCCTCTACAACCACTAGCTGGTTGGCTGCTCCAAGAAATAGATTGACACTTGTCATTTAGAGCATCCCATCCTCCGAGGACTTTGAGTGAAAATCATCAAGTGAGGAAAAACCCAAAAACCCAAACACCTACAAACCCAAAGTGATTGAGCATCACTGAAGAGATTGTTCCTGTGTGGAACCGACGCTTGTTACCTTTGAGGACTGTGCATCCTCCAGACGGTTAGGCGTCATGGTCTAGAGCATCCAAGAGGAAATTGTGGATTGCCGAGTGACCGAGTATGTGAAGGTTTGGAAGTCACCTGAAGACTTACCACGAGTGGTTGGGCGAGGTCTGTGTGACCTTAGCTCAAGGAGAATACGGTGAGGACTAGGTGTCCTGGACTGTGTGTTCAGGACTGGGTGTCCGGGACTGTGTGTCCTCGGGTTTAAATACCTAGCCGCTCCAACCAGACGTACAACTGTCACAGCAGTTGGAACTGGTCTACCAAATCAGTGTCTTCACCGAGCTACTGGTTCTATTTCCTCAACCCTTTCATTTCCTCGCATACTTGCTATGTATTTGATCATCACTGTTTGAAGACTTTGTCTGAAGACTTTCTCAATTTCCTCAGTTCAAATTCTTCAGTCAGTTTGTCTTCAGCCTGCTTATCCTGTGTTTACGCTACTCGTACTCTGTGCTTGTTTTCATTTCATCATGATGACTGTGCTACTGCTCTGTTATGCTTGCATCTGAGTACTCATTCCGCTGCTAAGTAGTTCGTCGCTTAGGAATTTCCTCACCTTGAAATTCCTCAGTGATGAATTTGTAAAAATCGCCTATTCACCCCCCCTCTAGTCGATATAACGCACTTTCAATTGGTATCAGAGCAAGGTACTCCCTTGTTCTGTGTGATTTTGGTTTAACCACCTGGAGTTTTAGTTATGTCGACTGCAGGCATGATCAAGGTCTCAGCTGGGTGTCCTACCTTCGATGGGATGGACTACCCCTACTGGAAGAACAAGATGCGCATGCATCTTGAGGCAATTGACAACGACCTCTGGTATGTTGTGGAAAAGGGTGTTCCCTCTGTCACTCCTTCCGTAAACGCTGCTGATGTGAAGAGATTCAAGCAACTCGACTCTCAAGTGAAGAATATCATATGTGGCCATCTGAGCAAAGGGCAGTATGGCAGAGTGAGTGCTTTGGAGACAGCTAAGCTTATCTGGGATAGGCTGTCCAAGGTCAACGAAGGAGTCTCAACTCAACGTGACTCTCGAGTTGACGTTCTTCGCAATCTCTTCAACCGCTTCAAAAGACTCGACAACGAAAATGTTCAGCAAACCTTTGATCGCCTCACTGACATTTCAAACGAGCTTCAAGCACTGGGTGCCACTGACATCACCGACCATGAGGTGGTGAAGAAATTGCTGAGGTCACTCGATTCTTCATTCGATACACTGGCACTGATGATTCAAGAACGTGGTGACTACAAGTCACTTGATCCTGCTGATATCCTCGAGAGGCTAAATACTCATGGATTCCAACTAGCTGAGAAGAGAGATCTCTACGGACCGAGCTATGGTAGATCTCGTGCACTGAAAGCCAAGGCAGTCTCTGAATCTGAAGATGAAGATTCTGGTAGCAGCCTTGGTGATCCTGAAGAACTGAGTCAGGAGCTAGCAATGCTCGTGAGGAAATTCCAGAAGTCCTCTAGACGTGGCCGATTTGGAAAATCCTCAAGAGGTGATGACATGAAATCAGATTCCTCATCCCGTGATTACAAGAAGAGAACTTGCCATAAATGCAAGAAACCTGGTCACTACATTACTGATTGTCTTCAGTGGGAGAAGGAATCAAAGAAGAAGAAATACAAGGATGATAGTTCAGATGACTCTAAGAGGAAGAAGAAATCTTCAAAGTCCTCATCGTCAAGATCTTCAAAGTCTTCATCTCACAAGAAGAGCAGCTCCAAGAAAGCTCGGGCATTCATTGGCAAGGAAATGGACTCTGAAGCTGAATCTGAGGAACATGAGGAAGAGGAGGCATCTGAGGAGTCAGACTCTGGTGTGGCGAGCCTAGCCCTCGCTACTGCTTACGTTAGCAAGTCCATCTTCAACACTGAGGAAAATGGCTTCCCCAACACTGCTGATGATGGCAACGATGACTATGCTCCCACCTATTGCTTCATGGCAAAAGGTGCCAAGGTACTCAAATATCCCTCCTCTGAATCAAGTGAGGATGAATCTGATGATAACCTCAAACCCAGCTATTCCAAACTTGCTAATATTGCTGTTAAACAACAAAAGGCTTTGGAAAAGGTTCAAAATATGCTAGACAAAAGCGATGATCTGTTAGGTGAGGAAATGGATCGAACTCAAACACTGACTGATAATCTTCAGCAACTACAGTCTAAGTTTGACAACCTTCAAGGTCGTCATGAAACTCTCCTAGCCGATCATGAGAAGCTTTCTTATGAATTTCTTCGAAGAAAGCAAGATCTTGAGAAGCTAAGGGTGAGTCATGAAGATCTTCAGAAGGAAAATGATTCTTTGCTTGCTCAACAGATCAGTTCCGCTCAGGAAGAATTTATTCCACCATGCTTGAAATGCATTGAACGTGAAACTGCTAATTCTTCACCTGAATGTTCAAATGCTTCCATTGCTGCAAATTCTTCAACTATCTCTGTGGTCACAAATTCCTCATCTGAGGATACCACTAGTATCACTGACGAAAATGCAGGGTTGAAGGAATTGTATGTGACAGGCATGTACAAAAGCCTCAAAGGGCATCAGACTCTTTGTGATGTGCTCAAAAAGCAGATCTTGAACAGGAACCCTAGGAAAGAGGGTATTGCCTTTGAGAGGAAACTCAATGCTGATGGAACCTACTGGAAACCGGAGCAGTATCCCAAAACCTCATGGGTTGCTGCAAAGGGACCTCCCGTAGATCCATCCACTTTATCTGGCTTTACTTGTGAATCCTCATATTCATCTGATGAGTCATTTGACTCCAACTATAAACTGTTCAAAAATCAGAATGGTGAGGTATTTGCTAGATATGTTGGATCTAACTGCAGGAATGGTCCCCCTATGAAGAAAATCTGGGTTCCCAAAAAGTGCCTTGAAAGTATTCAGGTGAATGTCCTCATGACACCACCTGTGAAGAATAAGAACCCCAGATCAAATTCTTCATATGAATCAAATTCCTCACATGGATCAAAGTCCTCACATGAACATCATTGTGCTAACACTTCTGTTTCGCAGGGAAAGCCTAAGGGCTATGAATATATGCATTATTCTTCAAATCATTATGTTCATAAGTCCTCGAAGAATTTCTCTGCTTATTCATGTGCTTACCCTAACCCCTCTTATGTGAAACGAAGTGGTCTGGCGTCTATGCCATCTTTCTCTTATGGAGCTCGCAGAATAATGAACTCTTTGCCACCCCTCCAGATGTGGATGGTGAAGAAAAGGAACTAATCTCTTATGCAGGGTCAGGTCTCCAGACGAACTAAATCGTCTGAAGAATTTGCTGGAGACCTGAAATGCTTGAAAGGACGCAAGCTAATCATGAAGAAATGATTTATTCATTTCTCACGTCCTCACATTGCTATATATACATATGTTGCTTTAATTGATGAAATATGTCTGATGAATTTGATGTCATATTCTTCACTCTGAAGTATATGAGTTCGTAAGATGCACTAATTCATCTGCAGGATGATTTACCCAAAGCTACTGAGTGGGTCCTCGATAGTGGATGTACAAATCACATGACCGGTGACAAGAGCTTACTGATGAACACTCCTTTATCTCCATCACACTTGAAGCATATCACCTACGCTGACAAAGGCAAAAGCAAGGTATTGGGTCTAGGTAGGGTTGCAATCTCAAAGGATCGACACATAGATAAAGTCATGCTTGTCGAGTCCCTCGGATTCAACCTCATGTCTGTCTCAATGCTTTGTGATCTTGATATGGTTGTTGTCTTTGGCAAATATCGTTGCTTAGTGCTCATGGAATCTGACAATTCCAAAGTCTTCGAAGGCTTTAGGAGAGGAGACTTGTATATTGTTGATTTCTCTGCAGGACCACAGCCTGCCACTTGTCTACTTGCTAAAGTTTCAGAAGGCTGGCTATGGCATCGACGACTGGGTCATGCTGGCATGAGGAACTTACACACGCTCATGAAGAAAAAGCACGTCATTGGCATCGAGGGTGTCAAATTCCTCAAAGATCATCTTTGTGGGGCTTGTGAGGCTGGAAAGATGACCAGAGCCAAGCACCCCTCGAAGACTATCATGACTACTTCTCGTCCTTTTGAATTGCTTCATATGGATCTCTTTGGCCCTACTCATTATGCCACACTAACAAATGCAGCATCTCTATATGGCTTTGTCATTGTTGATGACTATTCTCGTTACACATGGGTGCATGTCATTACTTACAAGACTGAAGTGCAGGAAGTCTTCAGACGATTTTCCTCAAGGGCTTCGACGAATTTCGGCGTGAAGATCAAGCATATACGTAGTGACAATGGGACTGAGTTCAAGAATACTGGTCTTGATGACTATCTCGATGAACTTGGTATTACTCATGAGCTATCTGCCCCATACACTCCTCAGCAGAATGGCGTTGTGGAGCGCAAGAACAGGACTCTTGTTGAGATGGCTTGCACCATGCTTGATGAATACAAGACACCTCGTCACTTCTGGCCTGAGGCAATTCATACTGCATGCCACATCATCAACAGGGTATATCTTCACAAATTCTTCAAGAAGACCTCATATGAACTCCTCACTGACAAGAAACCCAATGTGAGTTATTTCAAAGTCTTCGGTGCTAAATGCTGGATTAGAGATCCACATCACAATTCTAAATTTGCACCGAAAGCACATGAAGGTTTTATGCTTGGTTACGGAAAGGACTCGCACACCTACAGGGTCTTCAATGCCTATCACAACAAGGTTGTTGAAACTGTAGATGTGCGGTTCGATGAAACTAACGGCTCGCAAAGAGAGCACCTACCTCCTGTGCTAGATGAAAAGACGCCTGAGGAAACCATCAAGTTCAAAGCTACTGAGGATGTCATTCCTACCGAAGAATCTGCTGAAGAAATCATTCCAGAACATGAAGAACAGCATGCTGGCGCATCTGAAGAAAATGGCTCTGAAGAAATTGCTGAGCCAAATCAAAGTCGTCAACCTGCTCATCCCCGCGTTGCAAATGAAGTACAGATTGAGAGAATCATCAACGACATCAACGCACCAGGTCCTCTGACTCGCTCAAAAGCTTCACATTTATCTAACTTTTGTGGGCATTTTGCTTTCGTCTCTATCACAGCGCCCACCAAAGTTGATGAGGCATTTCTGGAGCCTGAATGGATTCAAGCAATGCAAGAGGAATTACATCAATTCAAGCTGAACAATGTGTGGGAGCTTGTCAAGCGACCGGACCCATGCAAGCACAATATCATCAGTACCAAACGGATCTACCGCAACAAGCAAGATGAAAATGGCCTAGTGGTGAGGAACAAGGCTCGTCTTGTAGCTCAAGGCTACACACAGGTTGAAGGAATTGATTTCGATGAGACTTTTGCACCAGTTGCTAGACTTGAGGCTATTCGCATATTGCTTGCTTATGCTAACCATCATAATATCATCTTATATCAAATGGATGTGAAAAGTGCATTCCTCAATGGTAAGCTTGAGGAAGAAGTATATGTTGCTCAACCCCTAGGTTTTGAAGATCCTAAACATCCTGACAAAGTCTTCAGACTCAATAAGGCCCTCTATGGCCTCAAGCAGGCCCCTCGGGCGTGGTATGATACTCTGAAGGAATTCCTCATGAAGAAAGGCTTCAAACCCGGTTCACTCGACCCAACTCTTTTCACCAAAACCTATGATGATGAATTATTCGTGTGCCAAATATATGTTGATGATATTATCTTTGGCTGTACTAACCAACATTACAGTGACGAATTTGCTTACATGATAAGTGAGGAATATCAAATGTCCATGATGGGAGAATTGAAATTCTTCTTAGGTCTTCAAATTCGTCAACAACATAATGGCATTTTCATTTCTCAAGAGAAATACCTCAAGGACGTTCTGAGAAAATTCGGTATGCAAGAATGCAGAGGCGTCAAAATCCCTATGCCCACAAATGGCCATCTATGCACTGATGAAAATGGAATAGACTTCGATCAAAAGGTATACCGCTCCATGATTGGTTCTTTATTGTACCTATGTGCATCTAGGCCGGATATTATGCTTAGTGTTTGCATGTGTGCCCGTTTTCAAGCTACACCGAAGGAATCACACTATAAGGCTGTGAAACATATTCTTCGATATCTAGCTCACACTCCAACACTTGGATTATGGTATCCCAAGGGCTCGGTTTTTGATCTCATTGGATATTCTGACTCTGACTATGCCGGTGATCGTGTGGACCGCAAGTCAACTTCAGGCACATGCCATTTCCTCGGACGATCCTTAGTATGTTGGTCCTCGAAGAAGCAGAGCTACGTATCACTCTCTACTGCTGAAGCTGAGTATATTGCTGCTGGTTCTTGCTGTGCTCAATTGCTATGGATGAAGCAAACCCTCAAGGACTACGGCATCAATGTGAAGAATGTGCCACTCTACTGCGACAACGAGAGTGCCATCAAAATTGCTCATAACCCAGTTCAGCACTCGAAGACAAAGCACATCGAGATTCGTCATCATTTTCTTCGAGATCATGTGTTGAAGGGTGACATCTCTATTGATCCCGTGAAGTCTGAAGAACAGCTAGCGGATATCTTCACAAAGCCCTTGGATGAGAAGAGATTTAGCAAGTTGCGGTGTGAGCTAAATATCTTAGAATCTTCGAATGTCCTTTGAAAAGGACACACATCCTAACACTTATGCAAATTGATGACTTAGATGTGCAACACACGAAGAAACGTTTTTCTTCAATCAATGAAGACTAACCCTCTAAGTGTGAAGAAATTAATGAAGAATTTGATTCTCAGAGCCCTACGACAATTGTACGCGGTGTCTGAAATCATCGTTCTTACACGGTGGGTCACGCCACCACAAAAAGTTGAAAATCTTCAAAATTTGAGTTTTTCATCATTGTGCAAATTCTTCAAATTTTCAAATTCTTCAACTTTGCAAAATCTTCACTCTTTCCGTCTATGTTCTTCATTGACTATATATATATATTTGAGTTTTCTGTCCTCTACAGCATTCACTTATTGCTAATTCTTCAAGTTGTGTTTCTTCTAAGTGAATGTGATCGGACCCGTTCCCCCTCAATGCTAAACTCAATCCAGTCCGTTCACAAATTCTTCATGTGCGTTCTATTTGAAACCCGTTCAAAGTCTTCACTGTGTCCTTGACAGCTGAAGAATTTGCGAACGAAACATTAAAATATTCTTATCTGAATTTTCGGCTTTTGCCGTTCAAACCGTTCCTTATCCCTCGATAAGATTTATCTATTCACCCTCGATCTAACACGATCTCCACTTCACAGTTCGTGGGTGACACATGTTGCTAGGATGAGAAGGGTCAGGGGCACGTTTGTCCATTTTCTTCGAACGAGCGGTTTTTCACCTCTGCTATAAATACCCCTCACCCTCCTCAGAGCTCATTTACCCCGCTCGATCTTACTCCCTCTCTCGAGCTCTCAGACCTAGCGCCGCCGCTACACTCCATCGTCGCCGGTGAGGAAGAGCTTCACTGCCTCGACCTCGTCGCCGTCGTACTCACGCCGGCCGCGGAAATCCTCACTCTGCCGCCGCCGTAGCAGTTTTCCATCGCCAAGTTAGGGCGTGGAAGATCTGAACGGACGAACATCTCCACTGCCACTCTCAGTTCGTCGTGTTCTTCGTCAAGGGTAAATAAAATTTGTTTTTACTGCCCTTGTTGATTCTGATGATTTCCACAAAATCTTCAAAAGGTGTTTATTCTTCAACTTTCATGTTCTTAAACACCAACTTGCTTCTGTCCTTGATCAGTTTCTCTAAGCAACGTTTTTCTTCAAGATTCCTCAATTGTGTGGATTTTCAATCTACACAACTCTGGAACCTAAGTCAAAAATGCTTAGTGAAATTCCTCAAGACACCCCTGGTCATCTTCCTCAAACTTGATACTTTTGAAAATCTTCTGAGAACGCATATGACCTCTCCAAAACTCTTCGCACCTATATTCTGTTCACAGGTACACATGTCCGTTGCTGAATCTCTAGGTTCTCATCAACTTAACTCATTTGCAGCGTTCCTTGAAGAAAAATTGCACACCTCATCAGAAAATTCGATTGTTCAAAACCCTCAAGTGAAGAAAATGGCTGATGGTAAAAGACCTCAGAAGGGAGGAAAGAGGCCAGAAACAAATACTGCTTTTGAGATCCCTGATGACATCTATGATGAATATTGTACTCCTGATGAAGCAACTCATGGCAAGGAGAACAAAAATCAGCGCAAAGTGCGCATTCAGAAGATTGAGAGGAGATGGGTAAGAGAATGGAGGGAATATCGCTATGTCACTCCCAAGTACATGAAGAAATTTGCTGTTAACCCTCCATGTCCAAGACCTCCATTGGCTCCTGGCCAAGAAGCTGATCCCACTAGCATCAGAAGAGGTGAGGAATTTCCTCAGGAGTGGGCTAAGCGTCAAGCCAAGCTGGCCAAAGTGGCTAAAGAGGCAGTAAAGAAATTCAATGAAGATTCTGTTGCTGCCGCCGCTGAGGCCTCTGCTATCAAGCCTAAGAAGGCTATGCTGAAGAAATCAGCTGTTAAGACAAGTTCGTCAGCTGCAATGCCCTCACGGCCTGTTCCTCAAGCAAATTCCTCAAAAGCAGCTCCAACTCCCTCGGTTGCAAAATCCTCAGCTGCTCCTGCAAAGTCCTCAGCACCTGTGCATCTTGCCACATGCCAAAGGACTACTGGAATCTCAATTGCTTCTGGAGTCTCTGCAAGTTCTTCAGCTCCACCTCAGTCTTCAACAACTCCGACCTTGCTGAAGAAAAAGGCCACTGTTGGACGAGGCACAAGGCCAAGTCCTCACAAGAAGCAAGTCGCCTTTCATGTTCCGTCAAGCGAAGACGAAGCTGATGATGAAGAATTAGCTGAGCTCATCAGAGATCGACAACAAAGGGCCGCTAGAGCCAAAGGCAGTGTTGTGCCCCTCATGCTGGATCCAAGGAAGATCCTTGATTTTATTGATCTATGGCACAAGAACCCTAACACACCTTTGCCTGAATTAAACCTCACTCCTGGTCAAAGTCACATGTTGACGGCCTTCATAAATGAAGAAAAATGGAAATTTGAAAAGGCCAGGCAGGTGAAGAAGGCTCAGTACAAGAAGGAGCGTTTTCTGAAGAACAATGTTGTGAAAATGTCTCCTGAAGAACTTGTGACTATGCAGGCTGAGATCAAAGCACTCAGTGATGAATTTCATGCATTCCATGCAGATTGGCTAGGTGCCAAAGTCAGATTCGTCAGAATGGCAAAAGGATTTACTCCAAGTGTTGCAGCTTCATCGCAACCCAAATTTCCTTAGACTGGAACATCTGTTCAGTCTGCTGAAGAAAATGAAAGCGCCAGAGCTGATGAAGAAATTCCAGTCCCTGAAGAAAATGCCAGGGCAACCTCCAATATTGCGCCTGAAGAGCAATCCAGGCCAGTTGAAGCATCTGCTACTGTGCCTGAGGAATCTGAACAAGCCAGGGCAACTGCATCAGTTGTGCCTGAAGAAATTCAACCAATTTCCTCTGCTCCTCCTGCACCGATGACAAGCATCAACCTTCCTTCTGCATCAGAAGCGAAGAAAACCAAGGCTGCGGAGCGAGCAGCTGTGAAGAAAAGGAAAGCATATGCATCTTCAGAGTCTTCAGCCCCCAAGAAATTGAAGACTTTGAGGAGTTCATCTGAAAACCCAATTGATGCTATTCCAATATCAAGCATGCCATCAAAGGAGATCATTCCCTTTGGTGAGGAATATGAAATTCCAAGTAAATCTGATGAAGAAATTCCTTCTGCTGCTTCGACAGAGCAGATGGATGAAGAAATTGAAGTGGATACTTTCCCTTCAACCCCACTGGTATCATCGCCCATGCCTCAGTTCACAGCTGAAGAGGCAGGCGTCGAAGGAACTGAAGAAGATGAGGATGTGGATATTGGGTCTACAACACCTATTCTGAATGATGACTTTTGGGAAAGTCATCACCCCAATTCACCTCTGACAACCCCTCTACATCATGTTCCTCAGTCTCCTGTGCAAACTGAAGAAATTCATACGGGCTCTGATGAACGTCAAGCTTCACTTCACTCTATACCTGAAGAAGTTCCAGTCACTAGCGCTGATGTACATATGTCTGAAGAAATGAAGGCCAAGGCTGCTGCTGAAATTCCTCAGCCAGTGGCTCCAGTGGCTACACCTCAAGAGGCTGTAAATTCTTCAACTTTTAATCTTCAGCCCAAGCCACAGAACCCTCACTCCAAGAAGCAAAAGTTTAATGCTGAGAATTTCTTCAACGAGCACATATTCTTCACTGACTACAATCCCTATGACTCTGCTCGTCTTCGTCGCAAGCGTTTCTGGACTGCAAGCCAGATGAACTTCTACTCCTCATTGTTGGTTGATAAGGATAAGATCTTTGAACATGAGCAAATTCCTCATGTAGATATGGAATCCCTGCCCTGCTTCACACCAGTCCTCAGTGTTCTTCATGACGCTGGGTTACTCCATTTCTGCACCGACATCTGCGATTGGAATGAAGAACTCATTCTTCAATTCTTCGCCACGCTGCACATTACTAGAAATGTTGATGATGTCAATTCATGGGTATTGGACTGGATGACCGATAATACTCATTTCAAAGCACCGGCCTCTGAATTGCTTCATGTCGTCCCAGTCAGTCCTCCCATTGAAGGTGCTAGGCTTCTCTATGTTGAACCTGAACTGTCTGATCATCTGATGCAAGTGCTGATGAAGCCTTTGAAGCCAGGCCAAGCTCCAAGGACCAAATTCCTCGTCAAGGAATTGCTCTATGTGCCAAGGATAGTCTATCGCATATTGACCAAAACCCTCAGTCCAATCAAGGGCCACAACTCTGATGATGAAGAAGTTGTTGGCATTATGAAGAATCTGCTGTTCAATATCATTCACGGTATTCCTATCAACTACCACGATTTCTTCATGAGGACTTTGGCCAATGCTGCACTGTCACCTTTTGAGTTGAAGCCTTATGCTCCCTGGATCATGAGATTCATCAGATCAAGGTCTTCAATTCATTACATGGCTGACTTTCAAAATCATCTCAGCTATTTGTCCCCTATTGAAGTCCTCAAACGGACTATTTCCTCAGCTGACGAGAAGGGCAAAGCTGCTGTTATTGATGAAGGTACTCGTCCATTGGATGGACAGTTTCGCAAAGCTACTTCCTATTCCACCAATGATGACTCTGCAACTCAAGATTCTGCCGCCAAAGCTTCATAACATCATCCTCAAGCCACAGCTCCGCGTGTGATGACTGATCGTGAACTTCTCCTTAGTCTTCATCAGAAAGTTGATCGAAATCACAAGTGGGTCAGGCGTCAGTTTGGTGCAATTCTTCAGAACATGACAGTCACTCAAAATACTGTGAAGAATAATCACTACTACTTGCATGAAGTCTTTGACCGCACTTGGGCGATTCTGTCTAATCTTCATAGTGCTGAAGAACTCAAGGAGATGGGCTTCCAACAGGACTTTGACTGGTCCCAGCCACCTTCAAAGAAATTCAAGAAAGTCCAAGTTCCTCAGCTTGTTGCCAGTTCATATTCTTCATCACGCGAGACGGATGAAGCTGAAGACTTGAACGACACTGCGGCAGGCCCTACCTCAATAGTCGACCCCAACAATGCTAGCGCTCCTCCATCGACATGATGATGATATTCTTCCGGGCGTTAGTCCTCATTTTTCGTCCCTTTTGGTCATTCGATGACAAAGGGGGAGAAATTTGAGTTTAGTCTTCAAGCGGGTCTTATATATGGGCTATATTTCTGTCAAGTTTCAACTCTTGCTCTTCTGAGGTGTTTGCTCTGATGAGTTGTAAACTTAAGTCCTATGGTGGTCTGATACTTTTGAACTGCTTTCTGCATGCTTATTTCCTCAAGTACCTTAATGCACGCATGCTGAATTCCGTCAGACACCATATTTCATCATGCATTTCAAATTCTTCATATCATATGATAAATGCGTGTATGAATTTCAAGATATAGGAGGAGATCTCCATGATATTACTCAACAATGTGCATTTGCTATTTCAAAGCAAATTCTTCAAATATGCACATCTTCAGGGGGAGTTCCTCTATATCTTGCAATCAAATTCCTCAATATTAGTATTTACACTTCATATGTTTATCCCCGTTGAAAACTTAACCTATATTGTCATCAATCACCAAAAAGGGGGAGATTGTAAGTGCATCTAGTGCCCCTTAGTGATTTTGGTGTATTGAAGACTTATAGGTTAAGGGTCTAATGTGTTTGTGAGTGTACACAGGTCTATAAGTCTATGAGGAGTTTGTTAATTACGATGAATGTCGACCCCTAAAAATGAATGTCTTCAACTGAAGACTTTGGTTTTCTTGAAGACTTTGAAAGTGAAGAAATTGGTGTGACCCTGAAGACTTGATATTCATGCGAGGATTATGAAGCCTGAAGACTTTTGTTTTTGTAGTTTCATTTTCTTCTTCTTGAGTCATAGGAAACACCGTACTGTTAAAGGGGGTCGAGGTAAAACTAAGGAAAAATTTCCAAGTGATGCTCAACTCAAAATCCTACACCTACCCAATCCTTTCGAGTGAAGCCATTGGAAATCTCATACAGTTTAGTCAAGTTCTTCAGTGACAGAGACGAAGTTCTTCTGTTCTCTGAGGAATTTGTTCTGACTGAGGAGTTAGAAATTCGCCAGTGCGGATTGCCTACAAGTGAGGATTATGATAGCCCTGAGGAATTTGATACTCAAATTTCCGACCATTGCTGTGCTACGTGCCAGCTGTCCCAAAATATCTACCCACCTAACGGTCATATCATTGAAGGGCATTTATGTCTTATCATGTCGGGCTGCTCCCTAGGCTATAAATAGCCGCCCTCTACAACCACTAGCTGGTTGGCTGCTCCAAGAAATAGATTGACACTTGTCATTTAGAGCATCCCATCCTCCGAGGACTTTGAGCGAAAATCATCAAGTGAGGAAAAACCCAAAAACCCAAACACCTACAAACCCAAAGTGATTGAGCATCACTGAAGAGATTGTTCCTGTGTGGAACCGACGCTTGTTACCTTTGAGGACTGTGCATCCTCCAGACGGTTAGGCGTCATGGTCTAGAGCATCCAAGAGGAAATTGTGGATTGCCGAGTGATCGAGTATGTGAAGGTTTGGAAGTCACCTGAAGACTTACCACGAGTGGTTGGGCGAGGTCTGTGTGACCTTAGCTCAAGGAGAATACGGTGAGGACTAGGTGTCCTGGACTGTGTGTTCAGGACTGGGTGTCCGGGACTGTGTGTCCTCAGGTTTAAATACCTAGCCGCTCCAACCAGACGTACAACTGTCACAGCAGTTGGAACTGGTCTACCAAATCAGTGTCTTCACCGAGCTACTGGTTCTATTTCCTCAACCCTTTCATTTCCTCGCATACTTGCTATGTATTTGATCATCACTGTTTGAAGACTTTGTCTGAAGACTTTCTCAATTTCCTCAGTTCAAATTCTTCAGTCAGTTTGTCTTCAGCCTGCTTATCCTGTGTTTACGCTACTCGTACTCTGTGCTTGTTTTCATTTCATCATGATGACTGTGCTACTACTCTGTTATGCTTGCATCTGAGTACTCATTCCGCTGCTAAGTAGTTCGTCGCTTAGGAATTTCCTCACCTTGAAATTCCTCAGTGACAAATTTGTAAAAATCGCCTATTCACCCCCCTCTAGTCGATATAACGCACTTTCAAGTAGAGATAAGTATTTCCCTCAGTTAAGAACCAAGGTTATCAATCCAGTAGGAGAACCACACAACACCTCATTAGCAGTACCTTCACACAAAATAACAACTACTTGCACCCAACGCAAACAAGGGGTTCTCAATCCCTTGGCTGTTAATTGCAAGCATTAAATCTCGTAGGTGTAGATATATAAATAAAACACAAAATAAAATAAAGTAAATAAAAGTGCAACAACATATTGTTAGATTTTAGTATATGATAGAAATAAGACCCGGGGGCCATAATTTTCGCTAGAGGCTTCTCTCTTGAAGATAGCATAGGGTGGTTAACAAATTACTGTTGGGCAATTGATAGAAAAGCAAATAATCATGACGATATCCAAGGCAATGATCATGTATATAGGCATCACGTCCGAGACAAGTAGACCGACTCCTTCCTGCATCTACTACTATTACTCCACACATCGACCGCTATCCAGCATGCATCTGGAGTATTAAGTTCATAAAGAACGGAGTAACGCCAAGCAAGATGACATGATGTAGACAAAGTAAACTCAATTAATATGAATAAACCCCATCGTTTTACCCTTAATGGCAATGATACAAATACGTGTCATGTCCCTTTCTATCACTGGGATTGAGCACCGCAAGGTCAAACCCATCACAAAGCACCTCTCCCATTGCAAGACAAATCAATCAAGTTGGCCAAACCAAATCAATAGATCGAAGAGAAATACAAAGCTATAATAATCATGCATAAAAGAGTTCTGAGAAGACTCAAATAATATTCATGGATAATCTGACCATAAACTCACAATTCATCGGATCCCAACAAACACACTGCAAAAAGTATTACATCGAATATAACTCCAAGAACATGGAGGAGAACATTGTATTGAAGATCAAATGGAGAGAAGAAGCCATCTAGCTACTAACTATGGACCCATAGGTCTGTCGTAAACTACTCACACATCATCGGAAGGGCAACAAAGGTTGATGTAGAGCCCCTCCGTGATTGACTCCCCCTCCGGCAGAGTGCCGGAAAAAGCCTCCATATGGGATCTCGCGAGAACAGGAACTTGCGGCGGTGGAAAAAGTATTTTGGGTGGCTCTCTATTGGTTTCCCGATTTTAGAGAATTTATAGAGGCAGAAATATGTCAAACGGAG
This sequence comes from Thinopyrum elongatum, assembly GCA_011799875.1. Taxonomy (NCBI): domain Eukaryota; kingdom Viridiplantae; phylum Streptophyta; class Magnoliopsida; order Poales; family Poaceae; genus Thinopyrum; species Thinopyrum elongatum. The sequence goes on along the minus strand of CM022299.1, from coordinate 376,592,032 downwards.
CAAAGGGGGGCCGACGGGGCACCAGGGCGCGCCCTGGTGGCTTGTGGGCCACTCCTTCATCTTCTGGCCATCTCCTGAAGCTTCTAGGGTCTCTTATGTCTAAAAAATCATCAAAAAGTTTCGAGGCATTTGGACTTCGTTTGGTACTGATTTTCTAGAAAATCAAAAACAGGCAAAAAAACAGCTACTGGCACTTGGCAGTAAGTGAATAGGTTAGTCCCAAAAAATGATATATGATTGCATATAAAACATCCAAGATTGATACTGTAATAGCATGGTACAATAAAAAATCATAAATACTCGTCTGAAGCATCCCCAAGCTTAATTTATGCTCGTCCTTGAGTAGGTAAATGATAAAAACAGAATTTTTGATGTGGAATGCTACCTATCATATTCATCATGTAATCTTTCTTTTTGTGGCATGAATATTGAGATTCGAGTGTCTTTCAAAATATCAATGTCTTTCAAACAATCATGTCTTTCAAAATATCAATGCTAAAGAAAGTTATCCCTAGCCCATTATGCTCAAACATTGATCCATTCATGAAACACACTCAACATTAACTACACCCAATGCACAAGTATGACAATAGTGCTCCCCAGTTGGTGCTTGTAAGAGAAGGTGAAGACTCAAATTAAAAATAAAAAGTAGATAAAAATAAAGTAGATAGGCCCTTCGCAGAGGGAAACAGAGATTTGTAGAGGTGCCAGAGGTCAAAGCTTATAATAGAGATAAAATTATTTTGAGAGGCATGCTTTTGCTGTCAATGTCACGACCGAAAGTTCCCAACATCTTCCATGCTAGACACATTATAGGCGGTTCCCAAACAGAAAATAAAGTTTTACCCCCCCTCCACCATTCTTTCACAAACCATGGCTAGCCGTATCCATAGGTGCCTTCCAAACTTTCAAATTTCCAAGGGGGATTTTATTTCATTATTTTTTCATTTTAATTCATTATGAGACTGGGCATCCCTATTACCTGCCACTTTCTCGTGCAATGACAAGTGAATAAACACTCATCGTGAGAAAAACCCATCTAGCATGAAAGATATTGGCCACCCCCTGTCACTTCATGAGCGGTACGGGCACACAAAATGGATAATTTTTTTTGAATGATTAGAGTTGGCACATGCAAATTTACTTGGAACGGCACATAAATACCGCATATAGGTAGGTATGGTGGACTCATATGGCACAACTTTAGGTTTAAGTAATGTGATGCACAAGCAGCATTCCTTCTTAGTACAAGTGAAGGCTAGCAAATACATTGAGAAGTGACCAACAGGAAAATGAAAACGGTCATAAACATGCATTGAACATAACTTGAATAATGCACCATAAGTAGGATATAACTTTACGTGCATGCATAGGGAATTACAAACCTTAACACCAATATTATTCCTAAACCACAATTACTCACTAGAACAACCCACATATCATCATCTTCATATCACAAAACTACTGCAAGAAATCAAACTTATCATATTCAATTATCTTCATGAAAGTTTTTAATATATCCCTCTTGAATATCTATCACATCAAGACCAAATTCATAACTTGTGCATATTACCATTGCTATTATCAACTCTCAAAATAATATAAGTGAAGCATGAGAGTGCATGTATTTCTTCAAAATATAATCACTGCCGTGCTAAAAAAGATATAAGTGAAGTACTAGAGCAACTGCCTAGCTCAAAAGATATAAGTGAAGCACAAAGAGTATTCTAACAAATCATGATTAGTGTGTGTCTCTCTCAAAAAGGTGTGTTCAAAAAAGATGATTGTGAAAAACTAAAAATCAACCAAAGCAAAGACTCATATAATACACGACGCTCCAAGCAAAACTCATATCATGTGATGAATAAAAATATAGCTCCAAGAAATATTACCGATAGTTGGTAGAAGAAAGAGGGGATGCCTTTCGGCGCATCCCCAAGCTTAGTTGCTTGGGAGTCCTTGAATATTACATTGGGATGCATCGGGCATCCCCAAGCTCATGATCTTGCCACTCCTTATTCCTTCATCCATCGTGATCTCACCCAAAACTTGAAAACTTCAGCACACAAAACCCAACAAAAACCTTCGTGAGATCCATTAGTATAACAAAGCAAATCACCACTTTAGGTACTATTGTAAACCCATTCATATTTTATTATTACATTGTACCTACTGTATTATAACTTCTCCATGCCTTATACCCCCCGATACAATCCATAGTTTCATCAAAACAAGCAAACAATGCAACAAAAACAGAATCAGTCAAAAACAGAATAGTCTGTAGTAATCTGAATTATGACTGTACTTATGTAACTCCAAAAATTCTAAAAAATGAGGACAACGTGGGAAATTTGAATATAAATAATTTTTAAAACATTTAGAATTTTATCACGCTCCAGCAAATCTCAACGATTCTTCTACTGGGCGCAAAAGTTTCTGTTTTTTCACAGAATCAAATCAACTATCATCCAAATCATCCCAAAGGCTTTACTTGGCACAAACATTAATTTAAACACAAAAACACAACCATAACAGTAGCATAATTGTATGCATACAAAAAAATCGTAAAAAAAAGAAACAAGAAAAACTAAGATAACTATTAGGTTGCCTCCCAACTAGCGCTATTGTTTTACGCCCCTAGCTAGGCGTAATGCATAGTTTCAAGTGTTATCATCCTTCAAATTAATTCCATAGGTGGACCTCTTGATGGATTCATATCGTCACCTATTTTTATTTCTAGGGAAGTGTTCCATACCCTTCTTTACTGGAAATTGAAATTTTATATTCCCCTCTTTCATATCAATAATAGCACCTATGGTACGTAAGAACGGTCTACCAAGTATTATGGGACAAGATGGATTGCAATCAATATCAAGCACAATGAAATCAAAGGGTAAATAATTCCTATTTGGAATAATAATAACATCATTTATTCTACCCAAAGGTTTCTTAATAGCGGAATCCGCTAAGTGTAAATTAAGAGAACATTCATTCATATTGATGAAACCTAGCACATCACATAAAGATTTCGGTATTGTGGAAACACTTCACCCAAATCACATAAAGCATTGCATTCATAATTTTTAATTTTAATTTTGATAGTAGGTTCCCACTCATCATATAATTTTCAGGTATTGAGACTTCTAATTCTAGCTTTTCTTCTAAAGCTTTCATGGTCGCTTCTACAATATGTTTAGTAAAAGCCTTATTTTGTTCGTAAGCATTGGGTGAATTTAGCATGAATTGCAACAAGGAAACACACTCAATTAAAGAACAACTATCATAATTAAAGTCCTTGAAATCCAAAGTAGTGGGCACATCACTATTTGAAGTTTTGACCTCTCCAAACCCACTTTTATCAATTTTTTCATTAAGATCATCACCCTCCGAAAAATTGGGACGCCTTGTAGCTAAAGTAGACTTTTCTTCAGTCCCATTTTTATCAAGTTTTATATTGCTAAACAAATATTCAATGGATGAAACACCAATAATTTTAATATCTTCATCATAATTGTGATAAAAACCGGGCGGAATTGCTTTTTCTAAGAATTCTTGCTTAGCCCTCAACCTACCGGCTCTTTCTTTACTTTCATCCATAAAAACATAAAAGGCTTTAATTGACTCATTAATATCAATCTTGGGTGGAAAAATATTATATTTAAGATTTTCCACATCATGAATAATTCTATCCATGCTCCTGGACATATCATCAAGTTTACTCAATTTTTCCTCTATCGTAGCATTGAAAACTTTTTGAGCATTAATAAATTCTTTGGTATTACTCTCAAGATCAGAGGGCATCCTATTATTATTATTATAAGAATTACCATAGGAATTGCCATAATTATTAGAGGAATTTCCAGGAAATATCCTAGGATTAAAATTACCACTATAAGTAGGGGTGAAACCGGATCGGATTCGGACGGATAATCCTTATACCATATCCTATTCCATATTTATTTTCGGATTCGGAAGCGGAACGGATGCGGATTCGAATAGCGGATTATGCGGATTCGGACACGGTACGGTAACGGAACGGCGTCGGATCGGAAACGGTCATTTACCATATTCATATACGAGGTAGATATAAATGCTTCAAACTAAAAGTAAACATAAACAATGAGCAAATTTTAATACTTATACATGTTAAGAACACATAAAGCACTAGATGGTATTAAAATAAGCCAAATAAATCACTAATAAACATATGTCTCGTCTCATAAGTAAAGATAACATTCATGTATTGCTATTTAATACTTACAAATTCACCCATAAATCGGATTCGGAAATTAAAAGGTCGGATTATCCGGCAAGAAAAAACGGATTATCCTAATGCATCGTATATTAGCAATACCATATCCTATACCGTATCCTATCAATCGGACTCGGATTTGGATCGGATTGTTGTCGGATGTGAAAAATCTCTTACCGTATCCTATAAAAACGGATTCGGACGGAAATTATCCTTACCACTTTCACCCTGATCTATAAGCATTACTATTGAAATTGTTTCGCAAGACAAAATTCACATATAAGAGATCATTATTTTGCTCAATCAAAGTAGACAATGGCACATCATTAGGATCAATATGAGCATTTTTAATAGAAACCATTTTCATAAGCACATCCACTTTATCACTCAAAGTACTAATTTCTCCAACAGGATTCACTTTTTACTAGTACGAGTTCTTTCAGTATGCCATTGTGAATAATTTTCCATAATATTATCATGCAATTTTTTAGATTCTCCTAGTGTAATTTCCATAAAAGTACCACCCACGGAGGAATCTAAAAGATTTCTAGAAACAAAATTCAATCCCGCATAAAAAAATTGTATGATCATCCATAAACTTAAATCATGAGTAGAGCAATTTCTTATCATTAATTTCATCCTATCCCAAGATTGGGATACATGTTCATGATCAAGTTTCTTAAAATTCATAATTTGATTTCTAAGAGAAATAATTTTTGCGGGAGGAAAATACTTGGCAATGAAAACATCTTTACACTTATCCCAAGAATCGATACTATTTCGTGGCAAAGATGAAAACCAAGTTTTAGCACGATCTCGTAGTGAGAACAGGAATAATTTTAATTTGACAATATCATTATCCACATCTTTTTTTCATATCACACAATTCAATGAAAGTGTTAAGATGCGATGCAGCATCTTCATTAGGACTACCATAAAATTGTTCTTTCATAACAAGATTTAGCAAAGCGGCATTAATATCACATGACTCCGCACTAGTGGCGGGAGGAGCAATCGGAGTACTAATAAAATCATCATTATTAGTATTGGAAAAATCACACAACTTAGTATTTTCTTGAGACATCGTGACTAGACAAACAAGTAAACAAGCAAATAAAACAAAGGCAAACGAAAAATATTTTTGTGTTCTTTGTAAAAATGTTTTAGAAGTGGGGGAGATGAAAACGAGAGGCAAATGGCAAATAAAGTAAATGCAAGGAGATGAAAGTTTATGCGATGGTACTTGATAGATGTTGATGATGTCTCCTCGCCAACGGCTCCAGAAATTCTTCCTGCTACTTGTGAGCTGCGTTGGGATTTCCCCGAAGAGGAGAGGATGATGCAGTACAGTAGAGATAAGTATTTCACACAGTTAAGAACCAAGGTTATCAATCCAGTAGGAGAACCACGCAACACCTCGTTAGCAGTACCTTCACACAAAATAACAACTACTTGCACCCAACGCAAACAAGGGGTTGTTAATCTCTTGGCGGTTAATTGCAAGGATTAAATCTCGTAGTTGTAGATAGATAAATAAAACACAAAAAAAATAAAGTAAATAAAAGTGCATAAATATTTTTGGATTTTAATATATGATAGAAATAAGACCCGGGGGCCATAATTTTCGCTAGAGGCTTCTCTCTTGAAGATAGCATACGGTGGGTAAACAAATTACTGTTGGGTAATTGATAGAAAAGCAAATGATCATGTATATAGGCATCATGTCCGAGACAAGTAGACCGACTCCTGCCTGCATCTACTACTATTACTCCACACATCGACCGCTATCTAGCATGCATCTAGAGTATTAAGTTCATAAAGAACGGAGTAAAGCCTTAAGCAAGATGACATGGTGTAGACAAAGTAAACTCAATTAATATGAATTAACCCCAGTGTTTTACCCTTAATGGCAATGATACAAATACGTGTCATGTCCCTTTGTCACTGGGATTGAGCACCGCAAGATCAAACCCATCACAAAGCACCTCTCCCATTGCAAGATAAATCAATCAAGTTGGCCAAACCAAATCAATAGATCGAAGAGAAATACAAAGGTATAATAATCATGCATAAAAGAGTTCAGAGAAGACTCAAATAATATTCATGGATTATCTGATCATAAACTAACAATTCATTGGATCCTAACAAACACACCGCAAAAAGTATTACATCGAATAGAACTCCAAGAACATCAAGGAGAACATTGTATTGAAGATAAAATACAGAGAAGAAGCCATTAGCTACTAACTATGGACCCATAGGTCTATGGCAAACTACTCACACATCATCGGAAGGGCAGCAAGGTTGATGTAGAGCCCCTCCGTGATTGATTCTCCCTCGGCAGAGTACCGAAAAAGGCCTCCAGATGGGATCTCGCGAGAACAGGAATTTGCGGCGACGGAAAAAGTATTCCGGGTGGCTCTCTATTGGTTTCCCAATTTTAGAGAATTTATAGAGGCGGAATTAGGTCAAACGGAGCAAAGGGGGGGCACGGGGCACTACGGCGCGCCTACTCCCTTGGGCGCGCCCTGGTGGCTTGTGGGCCACTCCTTCATCTTCTTGCCCACTCCTGAAGCTTACAGGGTCTCTTATGTACAGAAAAAAGCGTCAAAAAGTTGCGTGGCATTTGGACTTCTTTTGGTACTCATTTTCTGGAAAACCAAAAACAGGCAAGAAACGGCAACTAGCACTTGGCACTAAGTTAATAGGTTAGTCTTAAAAAATGATATATAATTGCATATGCATATAAAACATCCAAGATTGATACTATAATAGCATGGAACAATAAAAAAATTATAGATACGTTGGTGACGTATGAAGGGGTATAAATAGCCTTCACCCAAAATCCAATCGTTACACACTTTTGACTCAAATCGGTGAGACCGATGTGTTTGAGAAAGTGACTCAGGGTTTTTGGAGCAATATCACTAAGCACTTGAGCAACAACCTCATCATCAATACCTCATCCTCTTTTAATAGTATTGGCTTTCCTAAGGGACTCAATGTGATCTTGGATCACTAAACCAAAAATGAAGATTCTTGGGGTTGCCAATTCTTGTCCTTAGCTTTTTGAGGGGTCCACATCCATTAGTCCTTGCCATGCCAATCATTGATATTTTCTGAAATCTATTAGCATTGAGCATTAGATAAATGACATAATGCTGTTATTAATTACCAAAACCACCTGGGGATTAGTTGCACTTTCATGGTACCTGTGGCTTTGTTTATTGGAAGAACTCTCTTTGATTCGATAAACCTTGATTCTCAATGAGTGAATTACTCCTAGGTTACTTCACCCTTATACTTGGGGGTGATGACCCACAAGTATAGGGGATCGATCTTAGTCCTTTCGAAAAGTAAGAGTGTCGAACCAAACGAGGAGCAGAAGGAATTGATAAGCAGTTTTCAGCAAGGATTTCAATACAAGTGTTGTAAGATAGTCTTGATAGATAATGTGATAGCAAGATAATGGTAACAAGTACTCCCTTCGTTCCTAAATATTTGCCTTTTTAGAGATTTCAAATGGACTACGACATACGGATGTATTAGACATATTTTAGAGTGTAGATTCACTCATTTTGCTCCGTATGTAGTCACTTGTTGAAATCTCTGGAAAGAAAAATATTTAGGAACGGAGGGAGTAGAAAGTAACAACAGTAGCAAGGTGCAGCAAGTGGTCCAATCCTTAATTGTGCTCAGGACATACCGGTGATACTTCTTATAGTGACTAAAACGCTCTTGAGGACACACGGGAATACGACCAAGTTACTTTCACCACAATTCATCGACTTTACGTTTAGTGGATTGATAAGGGTTATGTGGGTTTTGAAAGCCCCATATATTAGTCATGTCATTATCATAATTGATAGGCCATGTCACTCTAATTTTCAAAATTAAAATGCATTTAGAAAATAATCCCAGTCACAAATTTGGTTCAAAATCAAATTAAAGATATGAAAACAAAAATGTTTTCCAAATTGTAATTTAATTAAAAAATGTTCATATCATCTGATTATATCCCTAAGAAATTTTCCAAGTGGAACCAAACTCATTTGGAATTCTAACTTGACTCCGGCAACAATTAAATAGGACCAACATCACAAAATTTTGGTTTTTTAAAATAAACAATTATTTAAACATTTACAAATAAATTGAAACTTTGTGGGATGTTTCAAAATATCACCAAGTGTTTATGTGACAAGTTTCAAGTTCAGAAAAAAATCATTTGGTATTTAATTAAAATGCAAAACAGTGGAAGAAATAAAGAAACGGAGAAAATGGAAATGAAAATATAAAAAATCTCCACAGTTGGACTGGGCCGCAAGTGCACAATGCAGCCCAGCCCAAAATCCCCCCTCCATCGTCTTCCTCCTGTTCACAGGAAGCGTGCTAGATGCCACGCGCATGTCCATGGTGACGGATGACCACGCATCGGCCATCCGGCGCGTCGCCGCGGTGGATAAGACCACCCCTCGCCCCGCGGACGAACCCTAGCGCCCCAGATCCCCTTCCATCTCTCGCTTTCTTCTCCTCTCGCGCACTGCTGAGCTGTCGTCACCATGCCTCACCTTGCCCGTGTGCTCTCCGTCCACCATGCGCCCTAAGACCGTGTCCGACCGCCCCATCGTCATCCACTACGTCGTCCACGAGGAGGAGATCGAGCAGGAGAGCCCCACATCAACGGGATCGAGTTCTTCTTCCTCTCCAGTCATTGGCGCATCTGTGTCAAATTGCACCACCATCTGCTACTCCCGACCACCAACGAGCCATCGTGAGCTCCCTCGGTGAGCGCTGCACCGTTTCCCCCTGTTTTCCCCTTGCCCCGTCGCCCCTAGACACTGTCCCGCAAGCTCCCCCGCCGCCATCCGCCATGGCCACTTTGCTCCTTGCTCCAGAGCACATCCGCTTGGCTTGGCTGCACCAGCGTACTCCTGGAGATCCCAGGAGGTCGTAGCGCTCCTCACCTCTCTCGCTAGTGCACCATAGCCCCGATGCTGCATACGACCGCAGCTCCGGCCGCTGCTCATGTCACCGTTGTCGATGAACCAGGCCACCCTGGTGTCCCCTGCTACCTCCCAGAGATGCGCGCGAGCTCCAGCTCTCGAACGCGCCATCCCGCGGCTTGAACTGTCATTGCACGGTGAAATACGAGGCCCTCCGCCACGTGGGATGGATGCAGGCGGCCAACCCCGGCGAGGCCGTTGTGGCAACGTCATTAGCCTCTAACATGGGCCCTAATCCATCCCCTGTTCCACTGACACGCGGACCCGGCAGTAGCTAATTAGGATTAAGATTAAATAAAATTGTTAGCTAATACACTCACTGATAGTCTGGCCACACCGTTTAATTAAGCTAATTAAAGGGTTTAAACTTTGTTAAGTAGGCTCTATCACTGACAATGGGGTCCCACTGGACAGTTTCACCAGTCAACTATTGACTATTGACTGCTGACTCAGCGGTCAACATGCCCCACCTGTCAGCCTCTAACACCCACTGGTGGTACACTTCTTTGTGTGCACTTAGCAATTTCCGCTTTTTATATTTTGAATTAAATAAATACAGATATTCTAGAAATTCAATTAAATTTTCAAAAATTATATAAAATAATCTATAACTCAGATGAAAATAATTTATATATGAAAGTTGATCAGGAAAATATGAAGAATTTGAATATGCCATCTACATATCTGTCAGACCCCCCTAACATAATGAACCTAGACATTTTGCATCGGGATCAAAATACCAAATAATACCTGGAGCTGGGAAAACATTGCCAGATGTTTTCCCTCTTCTTTTAAAATGTTTAGTGATGCATTAGAGCATATCATCAACACACATTGCCATGACATGCATATGTATTGCAATGTATGTCCGTTATTTATGTGTTTCCCCCCTCTCCTCTACTCTTTCGGTAGACTGCGAGATTGCCGCTGCCCCCAGGTATGAGTATGTCATCGACGACCTGTCCTTACCAGCAGAGCTTCCATGCAAGCAAGCAACCCCCCTTGATCATTCTGATGTCGCCTATGCTTTCCCTCTACTTCTTGCATTGGAGAGTCGTTTCACTTGATGCTTTGTCGGTAGATCCTATTTTGTTGCATAGCCTGCTTTTGTTAAACTGTTGTTGATACTTTACCTGCAATCCTACTATGCTTAGTATAGGTATGCTAGAGCCCCATAAGTGGCCCTACACCCTTGTCTGTTTGCCATGCTATACTATCGGGTCGTGATCCCTTCGGGTGATGGTCACGGATGCATTATATACCCTATACATGTTACATGATACAATAAAGTCGGGTTGGCTCGGAGAGTACCCGCGAGAGATTCTCTGTGGCAGGACAACAGGGTAGGTGGAGACCATCTAGGAGAGAGGTGGGCCTGGACCCTGGTCGTTGTCCGTGGTTACTTAACATTAACACGCTTAAAGAGTTCGGTGTATTTGATTTGAGACTGCCATTGGCATATACGCACTAATCCCTGAGCGGGATAATGGTATATGGGACCCTCGGTGTCGTGCATTCCTCGTGAAAGCTATGTCAGATGTCCAATTCATAGAGGCGGCATGGCGAACAAGCGGATCCTGGAAGAGTTCCGTTTGGTTTTGGCCCTGCTCGCGGCGTGTAGGAGTGCTTAGGGGTGAGCGGCCTAACAACTTTCGCGCTTAGGATGTAGACCGGAGGGGACCTCTCTAGAGAGCCTAAGTAGGTCTACAACATGTTGATTATCCTAGGCCAGGCATTACCCAGAAAAGTGTCTCCGACCAGAGGTAATAAAGTGTATCGGGAAGTGTGGTGCACCCCTGCAGGAAAGTAATCTATTCGAATAGCCGTGTCCACAATAATAGGTTGACTTGGAGTTTTAACCTGACCTCTTACAACTAAAATTGGATACTTGTTAAAACACACCCAGATACCCCCTGTAATCTCTATCTCTCAGGGAGACGAGGAAAAGATCTCTGGGATGGATTTTTGCTATATGTATGTACAAGTTGATACTATATACGCTCCTCTCTAGTCTCTTCTACTTTTGAAAGATGTAGTCTTTGATAGGATGAGCTTCTCCCCCCCCCCTTATCCTGTCATTTCTGCAGTTTAGTCCATAGATATTACCCCATCCCTTCCATACCGATGCATATCTAGTATATATCTGATGTAAGTCTTGCGAGTACTTTGGATGAGTACTCACCGTTGCTTTGCCACTCTTTTCATTCGACCCGGTTGCTGCAACAGCTGGTAGCCCCGCGGATGCAGGTTACCCCGATGGTGCCTGCTATGTTGAGACCGATGACCTGGAGTAGTTTGGAGGTCCCTGGCAGGAGGCCTTGCCTTTCGATCTAGTGTCATTTGTTTTGGGCCTCCTTAAGGCAAAACTTGTCTAACTATGTATGTAGTCATATAATATTTGCTTTCATGACTTATGTATTATGGGTCCTCATGACCCGGGCTTGTAATATAAAGATTTGTCTAAATTTGTGTCGTGGAGTTGTGTTGAGATATTGACGTGAGTCACCGTTCGTGATTGATACGTCCATTTTGCATCATGTTTTCATAGTGATATTTATTGCTTTATGGACTGTTATTTCACTTTATAATAAAACTCTTATGCCTTTTCTCTCTTATTTTGCAAGTTTCACATGAAGACAGAAATTGCCGACAGATGGAATTCTGGACCAAAAAGGGCTATATCAGAGGCACTTTTTCTGAACAACTCCAAATGAGCTGAAAATTGGAGAATTATTTTGGAATATATTAAAATTATTGGTGGAAGAAATACCATAGGGGGACCCCCCAGGCTGCCACAAGCTTGGGGGGAGCGGCCTACCCCCTTGGCACGCCCCCTGAGCTTGTGGCACCCCTGGCAGGCCTTCGGGGCCCATCTTCTCCTATATGGTGCCATTTGACCTAGAAAAAATCAGAAGGAAGGTTTCGGGACAAAACGCTGCCGTCTCAAGGTGGAACCAAGATAGAAGCACTTTTGCTCTCTGGTGGAGCGATTCCGCCAGGGAAACCTCCCTCCGGGAGGGGGAAATCGAAGCCATCATCATCACCAATGATCCTATCATTGTGGGAGGACCAATCTTCATCAACATCTTCACCAGCACCATCTCATCTCAAACCCCAGTTCATCTCTTGTATTCAATCTTTGTCTCAAAACCTCAGATTGGTACCTGTGGGTTGCTAGTAGTGTTGATTACATCTTGTAGTTGATGCTAGTTGGTTTATTTGGTGGAAGATTATATGTTCAGATCCTTAATGAGATTCAATACCCCTCTGATCTTGAACATGAACATGATTAGTGAGTAGTTACTTTTGTTCTTGAGGACATGAGAGAAGTCTTGTCATAAGTAAGCATGTGAATTTGGTATTCGTTCGATATTTTGATGATATGTATGTTGTTGCTTCCTTTAGTGGTGTCATGTGAACGTCGACTACATGACACTTAACCATTTTTGGGCCTCAGGGAAGGCGCTGTGGATTAGTTGTTAGATGATGGGTTGCTAGAGTGACAGAAGCTTAAACCCTAGTTTATGCGCTATTCCGTAAGGGGCTGATTTGGATCCACATGTTCCATGATATGGTTAGATTTATCTTAATTCTTCTTTCGTAGTTGCGGATGCTTGCAAGAGGGGGTAATCATAAGTGGGAGGCTTGTTCAAGTAAGAACAACACCCAAGCACCGGTCCACCCACATATCAAATTATCAAAGTAGCGAACGCGAATCGAACAAACATGATGAAAGTAACTAGATGAAATTCCTGTGTATCCTCAAGAACACTTTGCTTATTATAAGAGACCGTTCCAGACTGTCCTTTGCTACAAAAAGGATTGGGGTACCTTGCTGCACCTTTTTTACTATTACTACTTGTTGCTCATTACAAATTACCTTGCCATCAAACTATCTGTTACCGATAATTTCAGTGCTTACAGACAATACCTTGCTGAAAACCGCTTGTTATTTCCTTCTGCTCCTCGTTGGGTTTGCACTCTTACTTATCGAAAGGACTATGATTGATCCCCTATACTTGTGGGTTATCAAGACTCTTTTCTAGCACCGTTTCCGTGGAGTGAATCGCCTTTAGTGAGTGAAATTTGGTAAGGAAACATTTATATTAAGTGCTGAAATTTAGTGTCACTTGTTACTATGGAAAACAATCCTTTGAGTGGTTTGTTCTGGTAACTTCACCTCGAACGGAAGCACAAAGAGTTGCTCCTCAACCTACTTCACCTACTGAAAATATTTATTATGAGATTCCTTTGGGTATGATAGAAAAACTGCTAGCTAATCCTTATGTAGGAGATGGAACAATACATCCTGGTATGCACCTAATCTATGTGGATGAAGTTTGTGGATTATTTAAGATTGCAGGTTTATCCGAAGATGAAGTTAAGAAGAAAGTCTTCCCTTTATCTTTGGGGGGGAGGCATTTACATGGTATAGGCTATGTGATGATATTGGAACGTGGGCTTGGAACCGATTGAAATTGGAATTCCATCAAAAGTTTTATCCTATGCATCTGGTTCATTGTGATCAGAATTATATATATAATTTTTGGCCTCGTGAAGGAGAAAGCATCGCTCAAGCTTGGGGGAGGCTTAAGTACATGATGTACACACGCCCCAATCATGAGCTCTCAAGAGAAATTATCTTGCATAATATTTATGCTCAGCTTTCTCATAATGATCAAACCATGCTCGATTCTTCTTCTACTGGTTCCTTTATGAAGAAAACTATTGAATTCAGATGGGATCTTTTGGAAAGAATTAAACGCAACTCTGAAGATTGGGAGCTCAGCAATGGTAATGAGTCAGGTATAATCCTTGAGTTTGATTGTGTTAAATCTTTTATGGATACTGGTGCTTTTTAGAAGCTTAGCACTAAATATGGACTTGACTCTGAGATAGTACACTAGTACAGCGAGGTGCTATACAAACGGTTTTTAACCCCTTTCCGCGACGGCGTTCTGAACCGCCGCCTAGTGAGTGACTGCGATAGGGGGGTCCTTCCCACACGACCTAGAAACCGTCGGGGATAGGCCCTCCTGGCACACACGCTCGGCAAAATGAGGTCGTGTGCGACAGGCGAGCGATCAAATACGATTATACAGGCCCAATCGGTTCCGGTCGTAAGTACATCCCACACAGTCAGTCCCAAACAAACGTTTCCGTTTGTTATGTACATTCCACATAGTCAATCCAAGGCATACGTTTCCGTTCTTATGTACATCCCACACAGTCAATCCAAGGAAAACGTTTCCGTTCGTATGTACATCCCACACAGTTAATCCAGGGAAAACGTTTCCGTTCGTATATACATCCCACATAGTTTTATGTATAGGCTCGTGTGTGATAGATGTAACTATCACACACGCTCTGCCTCGGTTAACCGTTTGCTTTTATTCAACTACATCACACACGATTTGATGAAGAAAGCTGTATGGCATTGGGCTATCAATCACAAGTGCTTTTACTGCTAGAACCGTTTGCAAAGTTCCATGACCCATTTAGCAGGTTTATTAGTTTACAATTAATAATTCCAGTATTACACAAATTCACATTTCATATCGAACAGCTGTTTTCCAATTTCATATCAGGCACATAAATATATTTTAACATCACAGTACTATAGCTACCTAAAAACAGCACAGTACAACATATAGCTAGTTCAGCTTCATAAGAACAATATTAGAACAATATATTCATTTCCCTAATCGAGATCATCCAGGCTCGTCTTATCCACCTCTGCTTTCAGTTCAGTAAGAACCTGTTTTGCACTGGCCAACTGGGAAAGTGCCTCCTCCTTCGCCAACACCATCTTAGCAAAGTATGATTTAAAAAATCTGAGCTCATTCTCCACATTCTTCTTTTTATCCCACATCTTCAAATATTCTTCAGTGTTGACAAAACTTTCTCTAAGCCTACCTCTGTTCTCTACCTCATACATGCTCCAAAGCTTTGTTAGGCACATCTTCAAAGACTGTGGCCACTATTGATCAACCCACTCCAGGTAAGAACACTTCCGTTCATCCTATAATATTTAAAACTAGATCAGTAACAATTGTAGGGGAAATGGGTTTATAGCAACATAGAAAATCACCAATACTTATTTTGAAAAACTGAAGAAACAGGTTAATTATGACATATCTTCTCAAAAAGATCAATGTGCAAATGAATTAATTGCTACTGAGACAACAACCAAATTCTGAAACATCAGAAGCTATAATTAACTACAACAACGCTACAAGTTCTTACTCATGTACTATAAATAACAAATTGAACATTTTATGAGGAAGCTAAATATAACTGCAACAGCATAGCGACAGTGTTTGGATGACAGCAAATTGATACTAACAGGTGTGTACATGCACAAATTTAGTAACATAGAACTAATAGCACTAAGGACGTCCACTATGTATGCCAAAACCGGTGTAAAGACAACTGTTGCTACATTTCGCACCGGTGCCCTGCACTGGCGAACCGATGCAGCGGGAAAAAATCAGGGACCCGGACTCCGGAGCACCTAGTTGCTCCGATGCCCAGTTCCTTCGTGCCATAAAGATTTAGTATTTTACTGCTTGGTTGCTCGAATGTGTGGACCAAAGTTGGCTGCACAAACTGCTGAAGCGGTGCCAAATAATTTTCTAATGGGTCCGCTGATGAGATGGCAACATTTTTAGATACTAGGTACAAACTGTGACACTATCTTAGGATGCGTTTGGTTGAAGGTGTGGTATGAATGGGTTGGGACCGTGATAGTGTCTGAATCACATCTAACAAATGATTTGTAACAACGAAAGTGGGGCTAACCTTCTCTGCACATGCCAGAAACTTCCTCCCACTGTCGATAGATTCAAACGCAACTAGCTTTACGCATGGAGATTGATGGTGACAACGAGCAGAGAGATCTTCAGCCACCCCACTCCATTCATTGCAACTGATGGTCCTAGGGAGCTACAAGAGGAAGAAATGACTCAAATCGACCGCCGGGTTAAAATCCTTCATTCCAAGTCATAGCCCGAGAGAGAGAAGAGAGGCATACCCGTCTGGTGAAGGAGTCGTCGGAGGAGGAGGAACCGCCGGAGAGGTCATTGAAGAAGACCATGGCGACCCTGACGGTAGGATGCGAGACAACGAGAGCGAGGAAGCAAGCAAGGAAGCGGCTATAGCTTAGAAAGGAAGGAAGGAGGAAACGGTGGAAATGTGACTTGTGGTCGGGGAGAAAAGGGGGTGGGGAAGGGGGGCGGGGGTAGATATTTCGGCGGTAGGCCAAAAATTTCGAAATGTGGAGGGAATCTTTGCGCGCGGTGCCGCCGGACACCATTCACTTTGAACGATTGTGTGCATCACAAACGATTCTTCTGCTTTACGCACATGGGATGAGTTTGATAATTCAAATTTTGGTGGAAATTTCCCTGGGTACTGTCCTCATCCACGTCATTGCATAATTTAACATCGCTTGCTAATTTGGGCACACAAAAGAGCGTACAGCACACAGACCACACTTACTAAATCGAGCAATTTTAGTAATTAAACAGAGCTAGTTGACCTAACCATTGCTCTAACAAAAGACCAGCATTAAAAACAAAGCCTAAGTACGCATAATTTTAACAAAGCCACCGCCGCGCCAGCCTATGCATCACCGGTGTGAGATGAGACATCAATGACTTGTCCTGGCGACATGCCGCCGTTTGTGGACTCCGCGTCCCCCTGCTAAAGTCGACCGCGTCCTCGTCCTCGTCATCGTCCTCGGCGCCGCCCTCAAGGTTGTAGAACTCGTAGTAGTGGCTATGCCAGAGCTCGCGTTGGTACTCCACCGTCGATTCCTCGATGGACAGACTCTTCTCTACCTCGACCTCGGCCACGCGCAACTCCTCCTCCCGGCACTCCTCGATCTCCGTCGCCTCCTGCGTCTCCAGCTCCCGCTCGGCGATCTCATGAGGAAGCAGGTGCTCCATGGCCACTGCCGCCTTTTCGGACGTGGGTTGCATGCTGGATTCTGAGGTGGCCTGGAATATCTTGGCGTGTGCGTCCTCCATCTTGGCGTGGATGGCCTCGACCCGGGCCAGGGCGACATCGGTGGCACAGACGGCGGCTCGAGCGCTCTTGGCGTTTGTAGCCAGCGTCCCAGCAGCAGCTGCAGCCGTCTCGGCTGCTGCAGCTGCCCTGTCGGCTGCTGCTGACGCCCTCTCGGCGGATGCGGCCGCGCTCAATGCGGATGCGACGACACTCTCGGCGTAGGCGGCCGCGCTCTTGGCGAAGGCGGCAGCGCTCGGGGAGGACGCGGCCACCATACGGGCCTTCATGAATCGTTTCCACGGCGTCATCTTTGCAAGAAGGGGTTGCGGGAATGGGGATCGGGATTCGTGGATTCGGGGGTTGCCGGCACTGGAGCAGACGAGCCGGCGAAGCTTAAGGAGGAAGACTTAAATAGACCCACGAATTTTCATCGCAAACGGTTCCTACAAAAAACTGTGTGTGATGTTGTTGACATTTTTTATTAGCTGTGAAAGACGAATTAGGAGTAAAGTGGCAACGGATGGTGTTTTAAATGTACGGGAAAATTTGTAGTACTAATACAACTGTCATGTCAAATTTTGGAAAATTTCAGGGGTCATTTGACCTTTTAAGATATTTAAGGGATTTTCTAGCCATTTAATGACCGTAATTCAAATTTGAACTACATGTACATTCAACAGCTAACCATAACGGTTTGAAAAGTCATATTTTGTGTACTTGTGTGTGAGTTAATTCCATGTGCAGTAAATTGGAAGGAATTTTCAAACATATTGGTCTCACGGCTATGACACAATTAAGCATGGAGTGCCATGGCATTTAAATTCCAAAAAAATAAAAAAAGATCAGAAACACATGAAACCATGCTTGATGTAATGTCATGCCACCAAGATGATGTGGTAAAAAAATTGGCATGTTTGACGAAAGTTTGGACACACACCCCTCACAAACCGAAGCAACTCACTAGAAGGCTCGTGGTTCCGAGAGGGAACAATGCATGTTTGATGACGAACGGGCGATAGCTTCCTCTTACAGGCTTCAAAAAATTTCTACAGTTAACATGCACTAATACAAGTGTCGTGTCAAAATTTGAAAATTTCAGGGGTCATTTGAACTTTTTTAAGACGTTTAAGTGATTTTCTAGCCATTTAATGACCATAATCCAAATTTGAACTACATCTACATGCAACGGCTAACCATAACGGTTTGAAAAATCATATTTGTGTACTTGTGTGCGAGTTAATTCCATGTGCAATAAATTGGAAGGATTTTTCAAACATATTGGTCTCACGCCCTGGACACATGCATGGAGTGCCATGGCATTTAAATTCTAAAAAATTAAAAAAAGATCAGATAAACATGAAACCTTGATTGATGTAATGTCATGCCACCAAGATGACGTGGTAAAAAAATTGGCATGTTTGACGAAAGTTTGGACACACACCCCTCACAAACTGGAGCAACTCACTAGAAGGCTTGTGGTTCCGAGAGGGAACAATGCATGTTTGATGACGAATGAGGGATAGCTTCCTCTTACGGCCTTCAAATTTTTTCTCATTTAACGTGCACTAATGTAACTGTCATGTGAAAATCTACAAAATTCTAGGGGTCATTTGACCTTTTAAAGACATTTAAGTGATTTTCTAGCCATTTAATGACCGTAATTCAAATTTGCACTACATCTACATGCAACAGCTAACCATAACGGTTTGAAAAATCATATTTGTGTACTTGTGTGTGAGTTAATTCCATGTGCAGTAAATTAGAAGGAATTTTCAAACATATTGGTGTCACGGAATGGACACATGCATGGAGTGCCATGGCATTTAAATTCCAAAAAATTAAAAAATGATCAGAAGAACATGAAACCTTGCTTGATGTAATGTCATGCCACCAAGATGATGTGGTAAAAAAATTGGCCTGTTTGACAAAAGTTTGGAAACACACCCCACACAAACCGTAGCAACTCACTAGAAGGCTCGTGGTTCCGAGAGGGAACATTGTATGTTTGGTGACGAACATGAGATAGCTTCCTCTTATGGCCTTCAAATTTTTTCTACATTTAACATGCACTAATACAACTGTCATGTGAAAATTTGGAAAATTCTAGGGGTCATTTGACCTTTTAAAGACATTTAAGTGATTTTCTAGCCATTTAATGACCGTAATTCAAATTTGAACTACATCTACATGCAACAGCTAACCATAACGGTTTGAAAAATCATAATTGTGTACTTGTGTGTGAATTAATTCCATGTGCAGTAAATTAGAAGGAATTTTCAAACATATTGGTGTCACGGAATGGACAGATGCATGGAGTGCCATGGCATTTAAATTCCAAAAAATTAAAAAATGATCAAAAAACATGAAACCTTGCTTGATGTAATGTCATGCCACCAAGATGATGTGGTAAAAAAATTGGCCTGTTTGACGAAAGTTTGGACACACACCCCTCACAAACCATAGCAACTCACTAGAAGGCTCGTGGTTCCGAGAGGGAACAATGTATGTTTAATGACGAACATGAGATAGCTTCCTCTTATGGCCTTCAAATTTTTTCTACATTTAACATGCACTAATACAACGGTCATGTGAAAATTTGGAAAATTCTAGGGGTCATTTGACCTTTTAAAGACATTTAAGTGATTTTCTAGCCATTTAATGACCGCAATTCAAATTTGAACTACATCTACATGCAACGGCTAACCATAACGGTTTGAAAAATCATATTTTTGTGTACTTGTGTGCGAGTTAATTCCATGTGCAGTAAATTGGAAGGAATTTTCAAACATATTGGTGCCACGGTCTGAACACACATGCATTGAGCGCCATGCCATTCAAATTCCAAAAAATAAAAAAAAATGATCAGAAACACTTGAAACCTTGCTTGACGTAATGTCATGCGACCAAGATGATGTGGTAAAATAATTGGCCTTTTTGATGAAAGTTTGGACACACACCCCTCACAAACCGGAGCAACTCACTAGAAGGCTCGTGGTTTCGAGAGGGAACAGTGCATGTTTGATGACGAACGGGCGATAGCTTCCTCTTATGGGCTTCAAAAAATTTCTACAGTTAACGTGCACTAATACAACTGTCATGTCAAAATTTGGAAAATTTCAGGGGTCATTTAACCTTTTTAAGACATTTAAGTGATTTTCTAGCCATTTAATGACCGTAATCCAATTTTGAACTACATCTACATGCAGCGGCTAACCATAACGGTTTGAAAAAATATATATGTGTACTTGTGTGCGAGTTAATTCCATGTGCAGTAAATTGGAACGAATTTTCAAACATATTGGTGTCACGGCTTGGACACATGCATGGAGTGCCATGGCATTTAAATTCCAAAAAATTAAAAAATCATCAGACGATGTAAATATCTGGTGTTCAAAAAAGAAAATGTAAAGATCTGGCAAGACAACCGGGCCCCACACGATTGGCACTCTACACGGGTTACTAATCAGACACGGTTCTATATTGGAAACCATCAGCTATTAAGTTTGCACGGATTTTGCTGCGGGAATCATGTGTAATTCAAACTACAGTACTCGTAAATTCCGGCAACTAGCGTGTGTACTGTTCCCGTCGATCTAGATTCTGGCCGCCAATATATACTACCTTGCTCACGTCGTCCCGCCTGCATTCTCATCTACATCCTTTCCTCGCTCGCCCTCTCTCTCTCTCTCTCTCTCAAATCTTGGCCATGGCATCGCCGATCTGCCCACGCACCGACGAGGAGGCACTGTCCCCCAAGGACGCTCAGTCAAAGAGCAGCGACGAGGAGGACCCCTACTCGCCGTCGGACGAGGTTGCGCCGGACCCCCCAACTTTGGAGTGGTTTTGGGGCCAGTACAATCATTGTCTGTGGAAGTCGCTGACGCCGGCTGAGAAAGCCAGGCAAGTGGCATTCAAGAAGGAGATGGCGAAGGAGGAAGCCAGGTACCAGGCGGCCTGTGAAGCCCGTGATGCCGCCTGGAAAAAGGAGGCGGTGGAGCTTTGGGGGCGGGCAAGTCATCGTGCGAAGGAGGTGTACAAAGACGGGTACTTCGCGAGGAAGGTCAAAGGCGCTAGGCGCCTCATCGCTGCGTGGAGGTGGGTCGATAAGCTCTAGCGTGCCACCAACAAGGAGCTCCGGTGGGCACCCAACAAAATTGCAAGATCGTTCGCGCTCGTCCGCCAGCAAGAGGCAGATCGGTACGTCAAGCGCTGCGAGGCGGAGGAGGCGGAGTACTGCCTCCATGCTGGGAAGACGCCACGCACCGGGGAGCTGCTGGCGAGGGGCTGCCAGAATACTGCCCCCAGGAGGGATTATTAGTTTTAGTATTGTTCGTTTTCAATTTTATGCATTGTACCTAGTAGTTAAGTATCATCACGTATATGTGATGATATTATATATATTCTGTGATGAACTAATGAAAAATTAATATATATTATGACTTCCATTTTCTATCTGTTTTTGTATACTAATTTGTATCTAGCTATTATCATCCACATATACAGAATGGAAAGCATATATACACACATTGAAACAGAACATATAAGAACGGAAAATAGAGTACACACATTGAAACAGAGCAATAAACAGAGCAATATTATGACTGTTGTGAATACATAGCGATCCACGTCGAAATGACTCCACAAAATAAAACGCGTCCATGAGACCATGACCAGTAGCCCTTGCCTACGGTAGCTCTTGGCTCTGCCTGAACTCGTGCAAGCATTCGTCCAAGCGGTCGACACGCTCGCGGTACATCTGGAGCGCGATCTCGAGCTCCAAGTTGGCTATTTCATCGGAGATCACTAGCTCGAGGATGCGACGGTCATGTTCCTCTACTATGCCCAGGTAGACACCTGGGCCAACGAGGCGGTCGAGCCTAGCGACCAGCGCGTTGGCATCAAGCGGGCCACGGACAAGGCGAATGGCGCGACCCATGCAAATGGTGCGATGGGCGTCCGGTGCAAGTACGGCGCGGCCAGCCTCTGGTGCAAGTACGGCGCAGAGGGCCTCTGCCCACTCTTGGTGAGGAATGGGGGTACTGACAGGACGTGTACCAGCTGCGATGCCCTGTCGACAGCAGGCAAGCGCCGATGGATCCGCTCTTGCTGTGCGGCACGCCGCGCCTCTCGCTCTACGGCGCTCCAACGGTCTCGCCGTGCGGCAAGCTGCAGCCTTTCGGCGCGGACGCGCCTAGCTTGCTCTGCGGTGCGCCATCGATCATGTTGTGCGGCGAGCTGCAGCCTCTCGGCGCTGACATGCCTATCTTGATCCGCGGCGCTGAAGCACCATGCGCCAAGGGTCTGCTCAACCCTGGCGATGACGCGCATCATGGCATCGTCCATCGCGTTGCCGGGGAGCGCCTCGGCCTCGATGGGCCGTGGCCCCTTCTTGTTTTCCTCGTCGACGAGGTTGATGGCAGAGGCGGCGCTTTGGTGGGTTGGCATGCCTGGAAAAGGTGGATGTGCTACAGGCTGCACTTGTTGCCTCCGTGCGTCGCGCGCCGCCTAGGTTTATGTGCAATATCGCTGGGTAGCGAGAAACCGGTGAGGAAATGGCGGGAAACGGTGGCGCGTTCATAAAATGCCATCAATTAATGGAAACTTAGCATAGAAGGAACATCGAGCTAGCACAAGAAGTAGATGATGATCAGATAATCGTTTATCCTAGTTAATTATGCATGTAATAGTTTACTTTGGTGTGTGGAAATGTCATGTGTGTACTAGCCACCTATGTAATTGGATGTTTGTCGTGTATTACACACATCTTGTTTATGTGAAACGTTTCTGTTCTCTTGGCTCAACACAAACTGTTTATCAGAATGAACTGTATGCCCTCCATTGCACACACCTTGATCTGGCTGAACCGTTTATGTTGCGTTGCCTAATCGAAAATAGTTCATCCGAGTGAACCTTATGCCGTATATCGCACACACCTTGATCTGGCTGACCGTTTCTTTTGTGTTGCCTAATCACAAACAGTTCATCCGAGTGAACTGTATGACATATATCACACACACCTTCATCTGGCTGCCCGTTTTTGTTGTTCCGCCTCATCACAAACAGTTTATCCGAGTGAACTGTATGCCGTATATCGCACACGCCTTCATCTGGCTGCCTGTTTCTTTTGTTCTGCCTCATCGCAAACAGTTAATTGAACTAAACCGTATGCCCCGCATTGCACACGCAACTAAAATCTGAACCGTGTTTGATGTATCCTTCATTGCAAACGTTTTGCATCTTTTTTGATGGTTTTTTACATCACTGTTTGCGATTAATGCATTGCACACAGTTTCATCAAAGGGTCTCTGATCGTAGTGTCGCGTTAGCAGCATCCTGCAGTAGTGGTAGCTTCCTTTTGTGAATCATTTGCTACTCATGTTGATCTCCCTAAGGAGAAGTGGTTTAAATATCATCCCCTATTAAAGAAAAGATAGAGGAACCTATCATAGTTAAAAATGAAACTATCATTTACAATGTTGATCCAGTTGTACCTACCGCTTATATTAAGAACCCACATTTTCCTATTAGGATAAAGGAACATGCTAAAGTTTCAACTGTGGTTAACAAAAGTAATATTAGAGCACCTAGACCCTCTGAACAAATTAAAGTTTAACCTAATGTTGCTATGGTTAAAGATCTCTTGGTCAATAATATTGATGGGCATGTTATTTATTTCTTTAGTGAAGCTACTAGAATAGCTAAACCCGATCCTAAAGATAAGAATAAGCCTATTGTTGGCATGCCTGTTGTCTCAGTTAAAATAGGAGATCATTGTTATCATGGTTTATGTGATTTGGGTGCTACTGTGAGTGCTATTCTGTTTACCTTATATCAAGAGATTATGAATGATATTGCACCTGTTGAGATTGAGGACATTGATGTTACTATTAAGCTTGCGAATAGAGATACTATCTCACTGCTTGGGACTGTTAGAGATGTTGAAGTTTTGTGTGAAAAAATAAAATACCTTGCTGATTTCCTAGTTGTTGGTTTTCCACAAGACGACTTTTGTCCTATTATATTTGGTAGACCTTTCTCGAACATCGTTAATGATAAGATTGATTGCACTAAAGAAATTGTCAGTGTTAACTTTGGTGATGTTTCTCATGAGTTTAATTTCTCTAAATTCCGTAGACAACCTCATGATAAAGAATTACCTAATAATGATGAAATTATTGATCTTGCTTATATAGCCGTACCTCCCACTGATCCGTTAGAACAATATTTGCTAGACCATGAAAATGATATGCATATGAACGAAAGAAATGAAATAGATAAAATGTTCTTTGATCAACCACCTATCCTTAGACATAATTTTCCTGTTGAAACTCTTGGAGGTCCTCCTCCACCTAAAGGTGATACGGTGTTTGAATTAAAACAATTGCCTGATACATTGAAATATGTTGATCTTGATGAAAAGAAGATATATCATGTTATTATTAGTGCTAACCTTTCAGAGCATGAAGAAAAGAGGTTACTAAAAACTCTGAAGAAGCACCAAGATGCTATTGGATATACTCTTGATGATCTTAAGGGCATCAGTCCCACTTTTTGTCAGCACAAAATTAATATGGAACCTGATGCTAAGCCAGTTGTTGATCATCAACGACGTTTGAATCCTAAGCTGAAGGATGTGGTAAGAACTAAAATATTAAAGCTTCTGGAAGCAGGTGTAATTTATCATGGGGACATTTAGATTTTTTCCCTAACTTTGGCCCGACCTCATCTTTACCCCTAAATAAAAACAGTGCTCAACTATACCCCTCTTCCGTTAGATGGCGATATGGAAATACCCTTCCGTGCCATTTTCGTCCGGTCAAAGGGGTTTGACCATCATCAAGACGTCATGTGGACATTTTTACCCCTTAGTTAAGAAAAAAAGGAAACTAAAACAAAAGAGGAAAAAAATGCATAAAGAAACTTACCTATAGCAGGCCCAGCCCAGCAAGGCATAGGGTCATCTTCCTCCTCTCGCCACGAGGACGAGAGGTGTGTGCCTGACGCGGGCGGCCACGCGCAGGACATTGCCTGCCTGCTTGCCTTCTCCTCCACGTGCCTAAGGGTGCCACGAACCCCCCTGACCTCACTCTCCCTCCCTCCCATGCCTATCCGCTCCTCTGCCCTCTCCCTCTCTCGCAAACGAGTGTAGCCGTCACCGCCGTCCATCGTTCTCGCGGCCACCGGCCACCATTTGCCTCACCACCGTGTCCAAACGAAGCGCCTCGACGCATTTCTTCTCCAAACAGAAGCGCACGAGCCCGGACACGCTGCAACGCCGCCACCATCATGGTCTTCAACCTCGGTGCACGGAGCTCATCATCGTCGATTCACTGCAACCAGGCCATGCCTGAGCCTCCCGGCCTGCTCTCCCGAACCCCCATGAGCTCCACTGCCTTTCCTCCTTGCCCCCGTGCTCGATTGCATCGCCTAGCCATCGTTTCCATCGGAGCCGAGAGCTCCTCACCATCGGCCTTGTCGCCACCGCGGCTACAGCCACTGAAGCCCGTGGTTGAGCACCTCACTTTGCTCAGTGCTTCCCC
This sequence comes from Thinopyrum elongatum, assembly GCA_011799875.1. Lineage (NCBI taxonomy): Eukaryota > Viridiplantae > Streptophyta > Magnoliopsida > Poales > Poaceae > Thinopyrum > Thinopyrum elongatum. Next base: position 376,566,227 of record CM022299.1, on the reverse strand, counting down.
AGGAAGCCTCTGAGTCCACCAGCTCGTCCTGAGACGTGATGTACCATCGATACCGTCGCACCCGTAGCTCTGGCCGCCGATGCGAGCTCGCTTTCGATGACCTCAGGCCACCCCGACACTTCCCGTCTGTCCCAATTGTCATGGCTCGATGCCAGCTAGCTGTAGAACCCATCCATGCACAATTTGGTGCCCTGCGGCGAGCAAATGGTGCTCCTCCACCATCGGATGTGGTTCCCGCCGGCGAGATGATGTGGCATGTTTAGTTTAGGTTAATTACCCAGTTAACTTAATCTTTACTCTATGACATGTGGGGCCACCTTGTTTAATTAGCCAGCTAATAGAGTCAGCATAGGGTTAAGTTTAATCCCAATGGACCTACTTGTCAGGGAGAGAGATTGTGTGAGAGATAGTTCTTTTTAGTTGGGGTCCATGTGTAAGTGAGAGAGAGTTTTTTCCCCGAATGGTTGGCCCCACATGTAAGTGGCATATGGAAATAGAGGTAAAAATGTCCACATGCCGTCTCGATGATGGTCAAACCCCTTTGACCAGACAGAAACGGAGCGGAGGGGTATTTCCATAACACCATCTAACAGAAGAGGGGTATAGTTGAGCACTATTTTTATTTAGGGGTAAAGATGAGGTCGGGCCAAAGTTAGGGGGGAAATGGAATTGGCCCTTTATCATATAGCTGATAGTAGATGGGTAAGTCCTGTTCATTGTGTCCCTAAGAAACGGGGCATTACCGTTGTTCCTAGTGATAAAAATGAACTTATCCCACAAAGAATTGTAACTGGTTATAGGATGGTAATTGATTTTAGGGAATTAAACAAAGCTACTAGAAAAGATCAATGACGTTATGTGGGAAGCATGCCTTTCACCTACCTCGACCTGCCAATGGGAACTAGGAGACCGACAGTGAACAAACTCATGCCGATTGTTGAGGGAGCAGAACGCAAGTTATCTTCATCACTTTGCATGCTCGACCAAGGGAGTAAACTGACACTGCTGAACTCGCTCATCACCTCTATCATGATATTCCCAATGTGCACCATAAAAATCCCGCCTAAGCTGATTGAACACTTGGACAAAATCCAACGCAGGTGCCTCTGCCGCAAGAAAACAGATCGCGGCGAGACTTGTAACTCGCTGGCAGCCTGGGACCTAGTATGTCACCCCAAGAAACATGGAGTACTCTGGATCTTGGACATAAAAGTACATAATACTGCCCTACTTCTAAAATTCATGCATAGCTTTGACAACAAGATTGATGTTCCATGGGTGAACCTAGTCTGCAGCACCGACTACAATGGCAAAATACCACATGTGTTTGAGGTGCGTGATGTCTACTACGCAACTTTATTCTTGTAGACTCGTGTTGGGCCTCCAAGCGCAGAGTTTTGTAGGACAGTAGCAATTTTCCCTCAAGTGGATGACCTAAGGTTTATCAATCCGTGGGAGGCGTAGGATGAAGATGGTCTCTCTCAAACAACCCTGCAACCAAATACAAGAAATCTCTTGTGTCCCCAACAGACCCAATACAATGGAAAATTGTATAGGTGCACTAGTTCGGCGAAGAGATAGTGATAAAAGTGTAATATGGATGGTAGAAATATATTTTTATAATCTGAATAAATAAAAACAGCAAGGTAGCAAGTGACAAAAGTGAGCACAAACGGTATTGCAATGCTTGAAAACAAGGCCTAGGGTCCGTACTTTCGCTAGTGCAATCTCTCAACAATGCTAATATAATTGGATCATATAACCATCCCTCAACGTGTGATGAAAAATCACTCCAAAGTTCCTATCTAGAGGAGAACATAAGAATAAATTGTTTGTAGGGTACGAAACCACCTCAAAGCTATTCTTTCTTATCGATCTATCCAAGAGTTTGTACTAAAATAACACCAAAGCAAATTCAGATTCGTAATGCTCAATCCAACACAAAGAACCTCAAGGAGTGCCCCAAGATTTCTACCGGAGAAACAAAGACAAGAAGGTGCATCAACCCCTATGCATAGATTACCCCAATGTCACCTCGGGAATCCGCGAGTTGAGTGCCAAAACATATATCAAGTGAATCAATATAATACCCCATTGTAACCACGGGTATTCGTATGCAAGACATATATCAAGTGCTCTCAAATCCATAAAAGTATTCAATCTGATAAAACAAAATCTCAAAGGGAAAACTCAATTCATCACAACAAGAAAGAGAGGGGAAAACACCATATGATCCAACTATATTAACAAAGCCCGCGATACATCAAGATCGTGCATCTCAAGAACACGAGAGAGAGAGAGAGAGAGAGATTAAACACATAGCTACTGGTACAAACCCTCAGCCCCGAGGGTGGACTACTCCCTCATCATCATGGTGGCCGCCGGGATGATGAAGATGGCCACCGGTGATGATTTCCCCCTCCGGTAGGGTGCCGGAACAGGGTCTAGATTGGTTTTGCGTGGCTACAGAGCCTTGCGGCGGTGGAACTTCTGATCTAGGGTTCCCCTGAGGGTTTTTGGAATATTTGATGATTTATAGGGCAAAGAGGGGGTGCGGGAGGCCACCGAGGTGGGCACAACCCACCTGGGCGCGCCTGGGCCCCCAGGCGCGCCCTGGTGGGTTGTGCCCCCCTCGGGGCACCCCCCCCCCCAGGTGCTTCTCTGGCCCACTGGATGTCTTCTGGTCCATAAAAATCGACAAAAAGTTTCGCGGTGTTTGGACTCCGTTTGATATTGATTTCCTGCGATGTAAAAAACAAGCAAAAACAGCAACTGGCACTGGGCACTGGGTCAATAGGTTAGTCCCAAAAAAATGATATAAAGTTGCTATAAAATGATTGTAAAACATCCAAGAATGATAATATAACAGCATGAATACTTCATAAATTATAGATACATTGGAGACGTATCAGCATCCCCAAGCTTAATTCCTACTCGTCCTCGAGTAGGTAAATGATAAAAGAAATAATTTATGAAGTGTGAATGCTAGCAAAGTGCACAAGTTTGATCAATGACAATTTCAATCACTTTTCCTAGCATCATAACAGCAATTCTTTCTTATAAAACTTCTCCTGTTAAAGTAGCAACCAATTCACATGTTAAGGTTCAAACAATGAATTCTCTTGAAACTCAACAACCTATGTTCTCAGTCACCAAACAATTGCAATTCAACTTATTCAACAGAGTCTAAGTAAGAGCTCCACATACTCAACCATCATATAGTTTTCTATGATTGCTAACACTCACCGCATACACATGAGCAAAACGTTTCAACCGGACACATAGAAAGATAGGGGCTTATAATTTCGACTCCCAACGTATTCACCTCAAGGGTGATGTCAACAATAATAACTCATGCCACCCATATCCAACTGGACATATGTGCCTAGATATTTCCTCACCACATGATGCTTGCCAAAGGAGAAAAATAAAAAGGAATAGAGAGAAAAACTTTGACTCTTGCATAAAAGTAAATACATAAAAGTAAAAGATAGGCCCTTCGCAGAGGGAAGTAGAGGTTGCCATGCGCTTATTTGTTTGTATGCTCAACCCCTTAGTGAAAAGAATGTCACATTATATTACCCCTTGTGATGGCAACCTTTATTATGCAGTCTGTCGCTTTTATTTCTTTACCATCACAAGTTCGTACAACGCTCAAATTTCTCTTACACTAAATGATCTTACACTTTTAGAAGCAATTTTTATTGCCTTATTGCACCGATGACAACTTACTTGAAGGATCTTACTCAATCCATAGGTAGGTATGGTGGACTCTTGAAAATAAGATTTGGGTTTAAGGGTTTTTGGATGCACAAGTAGTATCTCTACTTAGTGCGGAATTTGTGGCTAGCAAAGATGGGGGGCAAGCACCACATGTTGAAGGATCTATGACAATATAACTTCTATGTGAATATGAACAAACATAAATCATTACGTTGTCTTCCTTGTCCAACATCAACAATTTTGGCATATAATATTTTGATGGGGGCTCACAATCACAAAAGATTTCCAAGATAGTGTATTTGCATGTGAAAGTTCTCTTCCTTCTACTAATCATTCATGAATTGCTTGTATGACCAACGTGAAGCTACCACTAGGCATGATATGAACATATAATTTCAACTTCATGATATTCAATTCATTCAACAATTTACTCATAGAATATAAGTGAAGCACAAGAGTAAATGACAAGCTGCTCCAAAAAGATATAAGTGAAGATCAAGCGAGTAGTTAAGTAAATAGGTAGCTAATTGTGGACTCTCTCTTATTTAAAAACTTTCAGATCTAAGTATTTTATTAAAACAGCAAGCAAAACAAAACAAAATGACATTCCAAGAATAGCACAACTCATGTGAAGAAGCAAAAACTTAGGCTCAACCGATACTAACCGATAATTGTTGATGAAGAAAGGTGGGATGCCTACCGGGGCATCCCCAAGCTTAGATGCTTGAGACTTCTTGAAATATTATCTTGGGGTGCCTTGGGCATCCCCAAGATTGAGCTTTTGCGTCTCCTTAATTCCTTTTATATCACGGTTTCCCTAAATCTTAAAAACTTCATACACACAAAACTCAACAAGAACTCGTGAGATAAGTTAGTATAAACCAATGCAAAAACCTTATCATTCTCTAATGTAGCAAATCACAAAAATTATTATTCAACATTGCATACTAAATGCCTCTGCATATTTAATACTCCTATCCTCAAATAGAATCATTAAACAAGCAAACATATGCAAACAATGCAAGCATAACAGCAATCTGCCAAAACAGTACAGTCTGTAAAGAATGCAAGAGTACCAATATTTCTTTAACTCCAAAAATTATGAAAATTTACCACACTGTAGAAAATTTGTAATATCTTACTGTGCAAAAACTTTCAACATTTTATCACATCCTGACTTTTCTCGGGAATTTTTGCAACATCAATAAACTTTCTGTTTTGAAACAGCAACTCATATACTTGCAAAATGAGTATGGTAAAGGCTATCCTTGAAATTTTTATTGAAAAGAAAGATACAACACATTATTATAAATAACAGCAAGCAAATCCTAACAAGAAAATGATGCTCCAAGCAAAACACATATCATGTGACGAATAAAAATGTAGCTCCAAGTGAGGTTACCAATAATGTTGAAGACGAAAGAGGGGATGCCTTCCGGGGCATCCCCAAGCTTAGTTGCTTGGATCTTCCTTGGATATTTAACTTTGGGTGCCTTGGGCATCCCCAAGCTTAGGGTCTTGTCACTCCTTATTCTCCTCATATCGACATCTCACCCAAAACTTGAAAACTTCAATCACACAAAACTTAACGGAACTTCGTGAGATAGGTTAGTATGATAAAGAGCAAACCATTTCACTTTGGTACTGTCAAAGACAAGATTCATAATTGTTTCCACACAATGTATACTGTAGAATATCATTTCCACAATTTATATTGAGCAATATAAGCCATAGAAACTAGAAAACAAGCAAACTATGCATTGAAAACAGAATCTGTCAAAAACAGAACAGTCTGTAGTAATCTGTACTCCAACCATACTTCTGCTACTCCAAAAATTCTGAAAAATTAGGACAACGTAAAGAATTTGTATATATATTACCTGTAAAAAAAATCAGATCAAAAGCACGTCCAGTGAATTTTCAAAATTCCTGGACTGGGCGCAAAAGTTTCTGTTTTTTGCACAGATTCAAGTCAACTATCATCCACACTATCCCAAAGGCTTTACTTGGCTCTTTATTGAAACAAAAGATATAAAACAAGATCACTACAGTATCCTAAGCATGTAAACACACAAAAACAGTAGGGGTAAATTTGGGGTTGTCTCCCAACAAGCATTTTTCTTTAATGACTTTTAGCTAGGCATGATGATTTCAATGATGCTCACGTAAAAGATAAGAATTAAAACACAAAGAGAGCATCATGAAGCATATGACTAGAACATTTAAGTCTAACCCACTTCCTATGCATAGGGATTTTGTGAGCAAAAAACTTATGGGAACAAGAATCAACTAGCATAGGATGGCAAAACAAGCATAACTTCAATATTTTCAACACATAGAAAGGAAACTTGATATTAGTGAGAAGCCTACAACCATATGTTCCTCTCTCATAATAATTTTCAGTAGCATCATGAATGAATTCAACAATATAGCCATCACATAAAGCATTCTTTTCATGATCCACAAGCATAGAAATTTTCTTACTCTCCACACAACTAAATTTATTCTCATCAATAGTAGTGGGAGCAAATTCAACAAAACAACTATCATGTGCTACTTGATTGACATAATCAAATTGAACATTAAAATTATGATGACAAGTTTCATAGTTATCATTATTCTTTATAGCACACATGTCATCACCATAATCATCATAGATAGCAACTTTGTTGTCATAATCTATTGAAACCTCTTCCAAAATAGTGGATTCATCACTAAATAAAGTCATGACCTCTCTAAATCCACTTTCATAATTATCACAATAAGATTCAACACCCTCCAAAATAGTGGGATCATTAGTACCTAGAGTTGACACTCTTCCAAACCCACTTTCATTAATATAATCGTCATAAATAGGAGGCATGCTACCATTATAACAAATTTGCATATCAAAACTTGGGGGACTAAAAATATCATTAGCATCATGGATATTCAAAGAATTAATACCAACAACATTGCAATCATGCTCATCATTCAAAGATTTTTTGTCAAACATTTTATAGAATTCTTCTTCTATCAATTGAGCACAATTTTCCTTTCCATCATTTTCACGAAAGACACTATAGAGATGAATAATATGATGCAACCTCAATTCCATTTTTTTAGTTTTCTTTTTATAAACCAAACTAGTGATAAAATAAGAAACTAAAAGATTCGATTGCAAGATCTAAAGATATACCTTCAAGCACTCACCTCCCAGGCAACGGCGCCAGAAAAGAGCTTCGTTGACGGGATTTGAGTGCCGCTTACCTAGCCTCCCCGACAACGGCGCCAGAAAAGAGCTTGATGTCTACTACGCAACTTTATTCTTGTAGACTCGTGTTGGGCCTCCAAGCGCAGAGTTTTGTAGGACAGTAGCAATTTTCCCTCAAGTGGATGACCTAAGGTTTATCAATCCGTGGGAGGCGTAGGATGAAGATGGTCTCTCTCAAACAACCCTGCAACCAAATACAAGAAATCTCTTGTGTCCCCAACAGACCCAATACAATGGCAAATTGTATAGGTGCACTAGTTCGGCGAAGAGATGGTGATAAAAGTGTAATATGGATGGTAGAAATATATTTTTATAATCTGAATAAATAAAAACAGCAAGGTAGCAAGTGACAAAAGTGAGCACAAACGGTATTGCAATGCTTGAAAACAAGGCCTAGGGTCCGTACTTTCGCTAGTGCAATCTCTCAACAATGCTAATATAATTGGATCATATAACCATCCCTCAATGTGCGATGAAGAATCACTCCAAAGTTCCTATCTAGCGGAGAACATAAGAATACATTGTTTGTAGGGTACGAAACCACCTCAAAGCTATTCTTTCCAATCGATCTATCCAAGAGTTCGTACTAAAATAACACCAAAGCAAATTCAGATTCGTAATGCTCAATCCAACACAAAGAACCTCAAAGAGTGCCCCAAGATTTCTACCGGAGAAACAAAGACAAGAACATGCATCAACCCCTATGCATAGATTACCCCAATGTCACCTCGGGAATCCGCGAGTTGAGTGCCAAAACATATATCAAGTGAATCAATATAATACCCCATTGTCACCATGGGTATTCATATGCAAGACATATATCAAGTGCTCTCAAATCCATAAAAGTATTCAATCCGATAAAACAAAATCTCAAAGGGAAAACTCAATTCATCACAACAAGAAAGAGAGGGGAAAACACCATATGATCCAACTATATTAACAAAGCCCGTGATACATCAAGATCGTGCATCTCAAGAACACGAGAGAGAGAGAGAGAGATTAAACACATAGCTACTGGTACAAACCCTCAGCCCCGAGGGTGGACTACTCCCTCATCATCATGGTGGCCGCCGGGATGATGAAGATGGCCACCGGTGATGATTTCCCCCTCCGGTAGGGTGCCGGAACAGGGTCTAGATTGGTTTTGCGTGGCTACAGAGCCTTGCGGCGGTGGAACTTCTGATCTAGGGTTCCCCTGAGGGTTTTTGGAATATTTGATGATTTATAGGGCAAAGAGGGGGTGCGGGAGGCCACCGAGGTGGGCACAACCCACCTGGGCGCGCCTGGGCCCCCAGGCGCGCCCTGGTGGGTTGTGCCCCCCTCGGGGCACCCCCCCCCCAGGTGCTTCTCTGGCCCACTGGATGTCTTCTGGTCCATAAAAATCGACAAAAAGTTTCGCGGTGTTTGGACTCCGTTTGATATTGATTTCCTGCGATGTAAAAAACAAGCAAAAACAGCAACTGGCACTGGGCACTGGGTCAATAGGTTAGTCCCAAAAAAATGATATAAAGTTGCTATAAAATGATTGTAAAACATCCAAGAATGATAATATAACAGCATGAATACTTCATAAATTATAGATACATTGGAGACGTATCAGCATCCCCAAGCTTAATTCCTACTCGTCCTCGAGTAGGTAAATGATAAAAGAAATAATTTATGAAGTGTGAATGCTAGCAAAGTGCACAAGTTTGATCAATGACAATTTCAATCACTTTTCCTAGCATCATAACAGCAATTCTTTCTTATAAAACTTCTCCTGTTAAAGTAGCAACCAATTCACATGTTAAGGTTCAAACAATGAATTCTCTTGAAACTCAACAACCTATGTTCTCAGTCACCAAACAATTGCAATTCAACTTATTCAACAGAGTCTAAGTAAGAGCTCCACATACTCAACCATCATATAGTTTTCTATGATTGCTAACACTCACCGCATACACATGAGCAAAACGTTTCAACCGGACACATAGAAAGATAGGGGCTTATAATTTCGACTCCCAACGTATTCACCTCAAGGGTGATGTCAACAATAATAACTCATGCCACCCATATCCAACTGGACATATGTGCCTAGATATTTCCTCACCACATGATGCTTGCCAAAGGAGAAAAATAAAAAGGAATAGAGAGAAAAACTTTGACTCTTGCATAAAAGTAAATACATAAAAGTAAAAGATAGGCCCTTCGCAGAGGGAAGTAGAGGTTGCCATGCGCTTATTTGTTTGTATGCTCAACCCCTTAGTGAAAAGAATGTCACATTATATTACCCCTTGTGATGGCAACCTTTATTATGCAGTCTGTCGCTTTTATTTCTTTACCATCACAAGTTCGTACAACGCTCAAATTTCTCTTACACTAAATGATCTTACACTTTTAGAAGCAATTTTTATTGCCTTATTGCACCGATGACAACTTACTTGAAGGATCTTACTCAATCCATAGGTAGGTATGGTGGACTCTTGAAAATAAGATTTGGGTTTAAGGGTTTTTGGATGCACAAGTAGTATCTCTACTTAGTGCGGAATTTGTGGCTAGCAAAGATGGGGGGCAAGCACCACATGTTGAAGGATCTATGACAATATAACTTCTATGTGAATATGAACAAACATAAATCATTACGTTGTCTTCCTTGTCCAACATCAACAATTTTGGCATATAATATTTTGATGGGGGCTCACAATCACAAAAGATTTCCAAGATAGTGTATTTGCATGTGAAAGTTCTCTTCCTTCTACTAATCATTCATGAATTGCTTGTATGACCAACGTGAAGCTACCACTAGGCATGATATGAACATATAATTTCAACTTCATGATATTCAATTCATTCAACAATTTACTCATAGAATATAAGTGAAGCACAAGAGTAAATGACAAGCTGCTCCAAAAAGATATAAGTGAAGATCAAGCGAGTAGTTAAGTAAATAGGTAGCTAATTGTGGACTCTCTCTTATTTAAAAACTTTCAGATCTAAGTATTTTATTAAAACAGCAAGCAAAACAAAACAAAATGACATTCCAAGAATAGCACAACTCATGTGAAGAAGCAAAAACTTAGGCTCAACCGATACTAACCGATAATTGTTGATGAAGAAAGGTGGGATGCCTACCGGGGCATCCCCAAGCTTAGATGCTTGAGACTTCTTGAAATATTATCTTGGGGTGCCTTGGGCATCCCCAAGATTGAGCTTTTGCGTCTCCTTAATTCCTTTTATATCACGGTTTCCCTAAATCTTAAAAACTTCATACACACAAAACTCAACAAGAACTCGTGAGATAAGTTAGTATAAACCAATGCAAAAACCTTATCATTCTCTAATGTAGCAAATCACAAAAATTATTATTCAACATTGCATACTAAATGCCTCTGCATATTTAATACTCCTATCCTCAAATAGAATCATTAAACAAGCAAACATATGCAAACAATGCAAGCATAACAGCAATCTGCCAAAACAGTACAGTCTGTAAAGAATGCAAGAGTACCAATATTTCTTTAACTCCAAAAATTATGAAAATTTACCACACTGTAGAAAATTTATAATATCTTACTGTGCAAAAACTTTCAACATTTTATCACATCCTGACTTTTCTCGGGAATTTTTGCAACATCAATAAACTTTCTGTTTTGAAACAGCAACTCATATACTTGCAAAATGAGTATGGTAAAGGCTATCCTTGAAATTTTTATTGAAAAGAAAGATACAACACATTATTATAAATAACAGCAAGCAAATCCTAACAAGAAAATGATGCTCCAAGCAAAACACATATCATGTGACGAATAAAAATGTAGCTCCAAGTGAGGTTACCAATAATGTTGAAGACGAAAGAGGGGATGCCTTCCGGGGCATCCCCAAGCTTAGTTGCTTGGATCTTCCTTGGATATTTAACTTTGGGTGCCTTGGGCATCCCCAAGCTTAGGGTCTTGTCACTCCTTATTCTCCTCATATCGACATCTCACCCAAAACTTGAAAACTTCAATCACACAAAACTTAACGGAACTTCGTGAGATAGGTTAGTATGATAAAGAGCAAACCATTTCACTTTGGTACTGTCAAAGACAAGATTCATAATTGTTTCCACACAATGTATACTGTAGAATATCATTTCCACAATTTATATTGAGCAATATAAGCCATAGAAACTAGAAAACAAGCAAACTATGCATTGAAAACAGAATCTGTCAAAAACAGAACAGTCTGTAGTAATCTGTACTCCAACCATACTTCTGCTACTCCAAAAATTCTGAAAAATTAGGACAACGTAAAGAATTTGTATATATATTACCTGTAAAAAAATCAGATCAAAAGCACGTCCAGTGAATTTTCAAAATTCCTGGACTGGGCGCAAAAGTTTCTGTTTTTTGCACAGATTCAAGTCAACTATCATCCACACTATCCCAAAGGCTTTACTTGGCTCTTTATTGAAACAAAAGATATAAAACAAGATCACTACAGTATCCTAAGCATGTAAACACACAAAAACAGTAGGGGTAAATTTGGGGTTGTCTCCCAACAAGCATTTTTCTTTAATGACTTTTAGCTAGGCATGATGATTTCAATGATGCTCACGTAAAAGATAAGAATTAAAACACAAAGAGAGCATCATGAAGCATATGACTAGAACATTTAAGTCTAACCCACTTCCTATGCATAGGGATTTTGTGAGCAAAAAACTTATGGGAATAAGAATCAACTAGCATAGGATGGCAAAACAAGCATAACTTCAATATTTTCAACACATAGAAAGGAAACTTGATATTAGTGAGAAGCCTACAACCATATGTTCCTCTCTCATAATAATTTTCAGTAGCATCATGAATGAATTCAACAATATAGCCATCACATAAAGCATTCTTTTCATGATCCACAAGCATAGAAATTTTCTTACTCTCCACACAACTAAATTTATTCTCATCAATAGTAGTGGGAGCAAATTCAACAAAACAACTATCATGTGCTACTTGATTGACATAATCAAATTGAACATTAAAATTATGATGACAAGTTTCATAGTTATCATTATTCTTTATAGCACACATGTCATCACCATAATCATCATAGATAGCAACTTTGTTGTCATAATCTATTGAAACCTCTTCCAAAATAGTGGATTCATCACTAAATAAAGTCATGACCTCTCTAAATCCACTTTCATAATTATCACAATAAGATTCAACACCCTCCAAAATAGTGGGATCATTAGTACCTAGAGTTGACACTCTTCCAAACCCACTTTCATTAATATAATCGTCATAAATAGGAGGCATGCTACCATTATAACAAATTTGCATATCAAAACTTGGGGGACTAAAAATATCATTAGCATCATGGATATTCAAAGAATTAATACCAACAACATTGCAATCATGCTCATCATTCAAAGATTTTTTGTCAAACATTTTATAGAATTCTTCTTCTATCAATTGAGCACAATTTTCCTTTCCATCATTTTCACGAAAGACACTATAGAGATGAATAATATGATGCAACCTCAATTCCATTTTTTTAGTTTTCTTTTTATAAACCAAACTAGTGATAAAATAAGAAACTAAAAGATTCGATTGCAAGATCTAAAGATATACCTTCAAGCACTCACCTCCCAGGCAACGGCGCCAGAAAAGAGCTTCGTTGACAGGATTTGAGTGCCGCTTACCTAGCCTCCCCGACAACGGCGCCAGAAAAGAGCTTGATGTCTACTACGCAACTTTATTCTTGTAGACTCGTGTTGGGCCTCCAAGCGCAGAGTTTTGTAGGACAGTAGCAATTTTCCCTCAAGTGGATGACCTAAGGTTTATCAATCCGTGGGAGGCGTAGGATGAAGATGGTCTCTCTCAAACAACCCTGCAACCAAATACAAGAAATCTCTTGTGTCCCCAACAGACCCAATACAATGGCAAATTGTATAGGTGCACTAGTTCGGCGAAGAGATGGTGATAAAAGTGTAATATGGATGGTAGAAATATATTTTTATAATCTGAATAAATAAAAACAGCAAGGTAGCAAGTGACAAAAGTGAGCACAAACGGTATTGCAATGCTTGAAAACAAGGCCTAGGGTCCGTACTTTCGCTAGTGCAATCTCTCAACAATGCTAATATAATTGGATCATATAACCATCCCTCAATGTGCGATGAAGAATCACTCCAAAGTTCCTATCTAGCGGAGAACATAAGAATACATTGTTTGTAGGGTACGAAACCACCTCAAAGCTATTCTTTCCAATCGATCTATCCAAGAGTTCGTACTAAAATAACACCAAAGCAAATTCAGATTCGTAATGCTCAATCCAACACAAAGAACCTCAAAGAGTGCCCCAAGATTTCTACCGGAGAAACAAAGACAAGAACATGCATCAACCCCTATGCATAGATTATCCCAATGTCACCTCGGGAATCCGCGAGTTGAGTGCCAAAACATATATCAAGTGAATCAATATAATACCCCATTGTCACCATGGGTATTCATATGCAAGACATATATCAAGTGCTCTCAAATCCATAAAAGTATTCAATCCGATAAAACAAAATCTCAAAGGGAAAACTCAATTCATCACAACAAGAAAGAGAGGGGAAAACACCATATGATCCAACTATATTAACAAAGCCCGTGATACATCAAGATCGTGCATCTCAAGAACACGAGAGAGAGAGAGAGAGATTAAACACATAGCTACTGGTACAAACCCTCAGCCCCGAGGGTGGACTACTCCCTCATCATCATGGTGGCCGCCGGGATGATGAAGATGGCCACCGGTGATGATTTCCCCCTCCGGTAGGGTGCCGGAACGTGGTCTAGATTGGTTTTGCGTGGCTACAGAGCCTTGTGGCGGCGGAACTTTTGATCTAGGGTTTCCCCGAGGGTTTTTGGAATATTTGATGATTTATAGGGCAAAGAGAGGGTGCGGGAGGCCACCCAGGTGGGCACAACCCACCTGGGTGCGCCTGGGCCCCCAGGCGCGCCCTGGTGGGTTGTGCCCCCCTCGGGGCACCCCCCTGGTGCTTCTCTGGCCCACTGGATGTCTTCTGGTCCATAAAAAATCCACAATAAGTTTCACGGTGTTTGGACTCCGTTTGATATTGATTTCCTGCGATGTAAAAAAGAAGCAAAAACAGCAACTGGCACTGGGCACTGGGTCAATAGGTTAGTCCCAAAAAAATGATATAAAGTTGCTATAAAATGATTGTAAAACATCCAAGAATGATAATATAACAGCATGAATACTTCATAAATTATAGATACGTTGGAGACGTATCAGTGCGCGGATCGTTCTAGTGGCGTAATGTTATGACTCTGAATGACATCTATCGAGGGATTACGAAAGTGAGTGTGGGTGATGGATCGTCGGTACTGTTCTGGAAAGATTTATGGCATGATCAAACTCTTGAGGAAAGATTTATGGCATGATCAAACTCTTGAGGAAAGATTTATGGCATGATCACTTGGCTTGTGCTAGCAGATTGAGTCAACACGAGAAACATGTTGAAGAGGAGACACTACAATGTTGGGAATGATTTCAGCTGTGTGCTGTGTGGGCAAGGGGCAGAGGATACGGTTGAGCACCTATTCTTCACTTGCCCATTCAGTGAGATATGTTGGGGCACACTTCGCATAACTTGGGGGGTGATGATAACAGACTACACATGCTCCATTCCAGGAAGAGAGGATGGAGTCGCCCCGAAATTTGTATGACGTCGACGTGGAGCATTTGGAAGGAGAGGAACGAAAGAATTTTTCAAGGGATTCCACATACACACGCCTCCTGGAAGAAAAGATTCAAGACACATTTTGCACTGCTTGCCCATAGGGTCAAACCCTCGCAAGTTGAATTTGTTAATAACTTTACTGAATCGGTAGTGTAATCCCTGCGGTACCACCCCCTGATCTCTGCTCTTTATCATTGTATTTGTGGGGTCATCTCTTCCCTTCCTCCCCAGTTTTGCACATCCTCCTCCCGTGATGGTTGGGGATGCATGTCATGTGTGAAGAGGGGGGAGTGGATTTGGAGAATTGTAACTCTATGTAAAATTTGTAAAAATGAATGAAAAATGTTAGTAGGAGCCTCTCCTACTATCTTTGATCGGTCAAAAGACATAGAAAAGATCATTACCCCTTGCCTTTTATTGATCAAATGTTAGAAAGATTGTCTAAGCATACACACTTTTGTTTCCTTGATGGCTATTTTGGTTTCTCTCAAATACCTGTGTCACAAGAAGATCAAGAGAAAACTACTTTTACTTGCCCTTTTGGAACTTAAGCTTACAGACGTATGCCTTTTGGTTTATGCAATGTACCTGCTACCTTTCAAAGACGTATGACTGCTATATTCTCTGATTTTTGTGAAAAGATTGTTGAGGTTTTCATGGATGATTTTTCCGTTTACGGGACTTCTTTTGATGATTGCTTAAGCAACCTTGACCGAGTTTTGCAGAGATGTGAGCAAACTAATCATGTCTTTAATTGGGAGAAGTGCCACTTTATGGTGAATGAAGGTATTGTCTTGGGACATAAAATCTCGAAACGAGGTATTGAAGTAGATAAAGCTAAAGTTGATGCAATTGAGAAAATGCCATGTCCTAAAGATATTAAAGGTATAAGAAGTTTCCTTGGTCATGCTGGTTTCTATAGAAGGTTTATTAAAGACTTCTCTAAAATTTCTAGGCCTCTTACCAATCTTTTGCAAAGAGATATTCCATTTGTTTTCCATGATGGTTGTGTAGAACCTTTGAAACACTTAAGAAAGCCTTAACTTCTGCACCTATTGTTCAACCACCTGATTGGAACTTGCCTTTTGAAATTATGTGTGATGCTAGTGACTATGCTGTTGGTGTTGTTCTAGGACAAGGAGTTGATAAGAAATTAAATGTTATCCATTATGCTAGTAAACTCTAGATAGTGCTCAAAGAAATTATGCTACCTGCTAAGAAAGAATTTGTAGCAGTTGTGTTTGCATGTGATAAATTCAGATCTTGCATTGTCGATTCTAAAGTAATTGTTCACACCAATCATGCTGCTATTAAATATCTTATGGAAAAGAAAGATGCTAAACCTAGGTTAATTAGGTGGCTTCTTTTGCTTCAAGAATTTGACTTGCATATTATTGATAGAAAGGGAGCTGAGAATCCCATAGCTGATAACTTGTCTCGAATGGAAAATGTTCTTGATGACCCACTGCCTATTGATGATAGTTTTCTTGATGAGCAATTAGCTGTTATAAATGCTTCTCGTAATACTCCTTGGTATGCAGACTATGCTAATTACATTGTTGCTAAATATATACCACCTAGTTTCACATACCAGCCAAAGAAAAGTTTTTCTTTGATTTAAGACACTACTTCTAGGATGGCCCACATCTTTATAAAGAATGAGTAGATTGTATTATTAGGCATTGTGTACCTGAGCATGAACAGGAACAAATCCTATGGAAGTGTCATTCCGAGGCCTATAGAGGACACCATGCTGGAGACAGAACCGCACATAAGGTACAACAATCCGGTTTTTATTGGCCTACTTTATTCAAGGATGCACGTAAGTTTGTTTTATCTTATGATGAATGTCAAAGAATTCATAATATTAGTAGACGTCAGGAAATGCCTATGAATTATTCACTTGTTATTGAACCATTTGATGTTTGGGGATTTGATTATATGGGACCTTTTACTTCCTCTAATGGGTATACTCATATTCTAGTTGATGTTGATTATGTTACTAAGTGGGTAGAAGCTATTCCAACTAGTAGTGTTGATCACAACACATCTATTAAAATGCTTAAAGAAGTTATTTTCCCGAGGTTTGAAGTCCCTAGATATTTAATGACTAATGGTGGTTCACATTTTATCATGGTGCTTTCTGTATACTGCTTGCTAAATATGATGTCAACCATAGAATTGCGTCACCTTATCATGCCCAGTCTAGTGGTCAAGTTGAATTGAGCAATAGAGAAATAAAGCTAATTTTGCAAAAGACCATTAATAGATCTAGAAAGAATTGGTCTAAGAAACTTGATGATGCATTGTGGGCATACAGAACTGCTTATAAGAATCCTATGGTTATGTCCCCTTATAAAATGGTCTATGTAAAAGCATGTCATTTACCTCTTGAGTTGGAACATAAAGCATACTGGGCAATTAAAGAACTTAACTATGATTTCAAACTTGCCGGTGAAAAGAGGTTATTTGATATTAGTTCTTTAGATGAATGGAGGACATAAGCTTATGAAAATACTAGGTTATTTAAAGAAAATGTTAAAAGATGGCATGATAGAAGAATCCAAAAAGGGAATTCAAAATAGGAAATCAAGTTTTATTGTATAACTCTTGTTTAAGATTCTTTGCAGGAAAGCTTCTCTCTAAATGGGAAGGACCGTATATTGTTGAAGAAGTCTATCATTTTGGTGCCATCAAGATAAACAACGCCGAAGGCACTAATTCGAAGGTGGTTAATGGGCAAAGAATTAAACATTATATCTCAGGTACACCCATTAATTTTGAAACCAATATTATCCAAACTATGACACTGGAGGAGCACATAAGGGAAACCTTCCGGAATGCTCTGAAACCCTAAAAAAGGGGTAGGTACGTGGTACGGTAAGTAAACCGACTCCAAAAGTTTTATAAAAGTACTTTCTATCCGTTTTGGAATATAAAAAAAATTAGGAAAATAATAAACAATCCGAAAAGTGCACGAGAGAGCGATGAGCTCGAGGGGCGCTCCCTACCCCCTGTGCGCGCCTCCCAGGCTTGTGGCCCCCTCGTGGACTTTCCCGACTCCATTTTTCTTCCATGTTACTTGTCCTGCACAAAAAAATCATTATATATACTTTCTGGTGTTTTGACAACCGTATCGCAGAAATCTCCTCTGTCCTTGTTTCATGCTATTTTTCTGATAGATCTAGATCGCTATGGCGCCCCCAAGCTCGTCCAAGGAGAAGTTCTTTGAGAAGGTCAGCAACCCTTACCTTTCGGAGGTGATGAAACACCCCCAGGAGATCGAGATGCATGAGGGGGTGCTTCACATCCGAGATGTTCAAGGGCCTAAGAAGACCGGAAGCGAGAAGGCCAGGCTGGAAGCGATGGAGCAGGAGATCTTCAAGTGACAGGGGATGGTGGATCGTGGACTCAACGCTAACCGCTCCATGATGACGGAATTCACCCGTGAGAACAAGCTGGACAACAAGGAGATCGGAGACGGCATCTTCAAGCTCAATGACAGGATCGACTTCCTTCAGGCCTAAATCTATGATTTGCAAAATCAGAACTTTGAGTATGAAGCCAGTTTTAAAGGTATGAGTTTAGCTGCAAATTTCAGGACCCCGGAGACACGTTCATCCTTTTATGATGGGGAGTGTAACACCCCAAAAAATTAATCATGTTTTTACTAAATAAAATTTGGCCAGAATTAAAATTTTAAATTTTTACTAGGTCTTTTATTAATTTCAGAACCATTTTCTGTTTCTGTTTTTCAAAAAAATTCCCTCCATATAGAAATTTTTGGAATAATATTGTGGCTTTGGTAGTTTTCTCAAATCATTTCAATTACATTTTAATAACAGTAAGAATTATTTTTAGAATAAAAATTTGCCCAAAACAATTCTTTTAATAGCTTTTTCAATATTTTAAATGCCTCTATTGCACTACAACCATTTTAAATAATTCTTTTTAAATCCCACAAAAATTATGGGAGGTCATGTGATGCCTACATATCACTTTTATGCAAAAACCAAACTTTGTCTTTTGAAAATTTTGAGTAAAACAATCTCTTTTCAATTATGTCCAGTATTTGAGTTTCTACTACATCCCTAATTTTCCTTTCCCCAAAAATCCTGAAATTTTTCCCACTTATAGTCCTTCCAACCAAACCCTTAAGTCCAAAATTTAAGCTCCATTGGAATCACTTTAGTTCACCAAATATTCCTCTGAACTCTCTGTCCAGGAATGAATATCAGTAAAACTTGCACTAGCAAGTTTCTCCTCTTGCCAAAACAACTCCACCATCATCTATACCCACTAAGGATACACCATCCTGGTAAATTTCACACCCAGCAAAGTCCCCTAGATTGCCCTAGCATTTTATCAAACAGCTCATGTGCATGACATAATTTGGCTACCTATCAAAACTACATTAGAAACTTGATCATATGGCCAAACCATATTGTCCATCATCTCTGGGATCCCCAGGAGCATCCATCTGCCAAAACCCAGCATGATTAGATCACTGTAGATGCCATTGGCATTTGTTCGAGCACTTCAAGTGCATGCTCTGAGCGCGGCCAGAGCACTGGTATTGCAGACATCGGCATCGCCCTGGCACCGTGCCTCTGCCGCCTCCCGTGCTCGTGTCCCTCCTCTGCTAGCTTCCTGGGGAAGTCACCGCTCTCGCAGACGCCGGGACTTGGCTGCTAGCGCCGCCCGCCACCGCCCACACTGACCGGTGCCGCCGCCCGACGCTACCTTCTCCGCCACGACTCTGCCTCGCTTAAATGCCAACAGCCAGAGCTCTTCCATCCCTTCACCGACCTCCCTACCGACAACACCGACCCCGCCGTCCACCAACGGCCTCGCCACCGTCCTCGCTTGCCATTAATGGCGCCACCGCAATCCACTCGAGGACGGCACCGTCCACAGCACATGGACAAACCCGAGGCCACCAGCGCAACACGCAATTAATTCTCAACCCCCTGAGCTCATCCGCTGCTCGCCTACCTCGCCACCGACTGCGGCTCTCCATCAATGGCCTCCGCCGCGTGCTCCATTTTGGGAAGCCTCGGAACCGATCCCCGCTAGCTATAAAATGGCCCCCGAGCTTGTCCCGTTCTACACACATCACCCACTCGTCCTCCAGTCGCCTCGGGGAGCACCCCAACCGACCGGAAGCTCCTCCTTCTTCGCCTCCGATGAAGACAGCCGCCGCAACCCCTCTGCCAAAATTCATCACAACCACCTCATCGTTTTCAAAACCACTACATCAGTAGCTTTCCACCACCACTATAGAGACCTCCCAAGCCTCTTTTTGCTCTAGGGATAGCCAGAGCCTCGACCCCAGCATGACCGAGACCGTGCTCCGCCTCTGCCAATGCCCTGCTCCATCCCGAGCTCGCCGGCATCCATATCCACCACCATCGGGTGCGGCACGTCCGCCTGAACCTATCCATGTACCGAGCGTCGCCGGAGATGCCCTACAACGCCGGCAATCATCGCCGGAGCGCCCCTCTGTTCTAGTCTAGGCGCGCGGGAGGAAGGGGACAAACCCGACAGGCGGGACCCGCTCGTCGGTGACTGGAGGTCCACGCCAGCGTGGACAAGTGGAGGCGTAATTCGGGAAGTCGTCTTCACGCCTGGGAGGCGTAATCCCAGCATTACGCCATCGACGTCGCCAGCCACCTACCGCGCAGCCGAAGCGACTGGGCCCGGCCCAGTGACGCCGTCCATCTAAAACGCGCACAGGGCGTTCCTCAGCTCTTTTCCTTTTTCAGCTATATTCAAATATTTCCACATCACTCATTTCAAATCCAAATCCGATGATTAAAGTTTCTAAATACTTCTAAAATCATGCCCTATTATTTAAGCCTAGGTGAACATTTTTTCCTAGGCTTTGTCCCTACTGAATCTATTAAATAGTCCTTTTATTTATTCTTTTCAACTTATAAATCCCATAATTAATTCATATTAACTCCAAATAAATTGATTCTTTTCTGTTATTTTTTATTTTTCATCTAGTTTATTTTGGTATTTATTTCAAAAAAAATTGAAACACTTTTTAGCACTGTTTTTGTTTCATATGGTAATTCAAATATTTTTTGAAAATAGGAAATGGAGGGAAGATAAAATTCTCAAAACTTTTGGAGTGCACCCAATATTTCTGCATGCTCAAGGCAAGCATCTTGAACACTTGATATGGTGAATGCATGGTAGTTTATTTGCTAGAATAATTTGATCATGACTATGTTGAATTCAAATAAAACTGGCATATGGCTAATTTTTGCATGTGTGTAGTGTTGGCATGTATCATCGTACCGTGCATCGTGTGTTGTCATGACTAACTTGCAAGAGCAGGCATAAGAGAAATACCGTTACCGACAGGAGCATGATCACGTTGGAGCGTGATCATGCCTTGTTTGTTGTGCATCTTGGAGCATGCAAGGGTTGTGGCCCTGTTGGGATTGCTGTTGAAGGAATACCTTGTTGTGCTAACCGTTGCAGGAAACTTAATGCCTCCTGAGTCTACCGTAGATCAAGTCTTGTTCCGGTAACCCCCATACTTGTTTCGTGCTGTCACAGGTAGGGTATGGTTCAGTAAGTTGATAACCCCTTTCCATGCAGACACCGTACAGAGGGCCACGATGAGGGTTTCCGCGGCCGCGGACTAAATCCTGTCATCGGGTCAGGGGGCATGGGTGTTTCCAGTAGTGACTGAGAGGGGGGCACCCCTTGGAATCCGCGCGTATTAATAGTGATCCCATGCAGGACGTTGGTCTCTCCGTCTTAGAGTTTTTCTTGAACGATGCTTTGGGCGATTCCTGGCATTCGAAAAGTTAATCTGGTGTGTGCTGGTCAGGTGTGTTTTCAACCCAAAGACCGTAATGGGAATTAGTCAGTGTCACGGTGCTGACTAAAGAAATCCTTTACATGTGGGTAAAGACTACACCCTCTGCAGAGTTTAAACCTATTTGAATAGCCGTGTCCGCGGTTAAGGGCTACAGTCTGGGTTGGTCAAGTGTCGGTCTTAGTGTCGGTCTTCGGAGGAAATACTTAAAATGTGCCTGAATTGTTTTTGCTGAATATTTATTGTCACCCTGATGCTATCATGAATATTTTGCTATGCTTGTTAACAATACTGAGGTTATACATATTATTGAGGACTAACCCGTTTCTCTCATTTTATATTTTTCCTAAGTGTCTCAGGGGCTGGCTAGACTACCCCGGGCACTCAATTTTATTTTCAAAACCTCTCGTGGCGTCCCTCGAGTTAACAGGCGGTTTATCACGCCACTACTCTTGTGGACACCTGATTGGCATTTCTCTTCAAGTCCGACCGTGGCGTCACTTGACACCCGACTGGCATTTCTTTTCAAGACCTCTCGTGGCGTCGCCTGAGTTCTCGGATGGTCCTGTCTCATCCGATTTCTCTTTTAGACACCCGATTGGCATTTCTCTTCGAGTCCGACCATGGCGTCACTTGACACCCGACTGGCATTTCTTTTCAAGACCTCTCATGGCGTCGCCTGAGTTCTCGGATGGTCCTGTCTCGTCCGATTTCTCTTTTAGACACCCGATTGGCATTTCTCTTCAAGACCTACTGTGGTGTCACTTGACATCCGACCGGCATTTCTTTTATTTTGTTTCCTTTGACTTTCCTTGTTTATCACTAACAATTTCATATGTTTGCATATGCTAATATTTTATCATGCCATGATTTTACTTCCTGTCAGTAGGCATTTAAGTCCATCATGAGCATACGCATATAGTGTGGTTCATCATGATCATATAATTTAATTGTTGCAGTCGGTATATCTTTTGTTCCTGATGTTTGCGAGTACATTCAAACGTACTCACAGGCTTGTCCCTGGCTATTTACTTGGCCAGGTCAGGATTTCTACGAGGAGTACCACAGCGACGACCGTGTGGAGCCTAGGATAGCAGCCATGCGGGATAGGAATTATCCGGGTCAGCTGTTCCTGTGGGAATGGAGCCCCATCGACGTTGGAGAACCAAGAGTTAATTCTGTCATCCACCACCAGACATCATTGTTGTATCATTAGACCTTTATGGTCTTGTATTCAATTCTTGTAATAGCTTGGTAATCTGTAACAAGGACGTGTCCACCAGTAATAGTAATCCTGGGCTGGTGGTAACACGAGGGGTTAAATTTCTGGGATATGTTGTGTCCCCGAAATCTGGCCCCGACAGGGAGCCTATGCCTTGGAAGCTAGAGGACAATCCTACAACTTCTTCACCACCACCACCACCAAAGAAGAAGACTTTAGTGCATAGGTATGGGCACTCCCCTTGGCTTGTGCCAAGCTTGGGGGAGGTGCCCCAGTACCATATCACCACCACTTTTTACCATAATTATCTATCTTAGTTCGATCCCTAGTTATTTCGTGATTTAGAAGAATAAAGTTTTGGTATGATCTATTTTTGAGTGCTTGCTTAGTGATCTATCTATCTATGTAATCGTGTGCGAGATATATAATAAAGAGTAGTTTAAGTTTTGTTTTGCTTTCTTATTTCAATCTTAGCAATGGAAAGTAAAAGAATAAAAAGATCATAGGTTACTCCCATGGGGAGTAATGACTTCACATAAAAGAAGTATAATTGATAAAATTTGTTGGAAATTGACAAGCGTAGCATTGGTCATTGGTGCAATCCATGAAAAAAAAGTAGTAAAGGAAGAGAGGTCTCACATATAAATATACTATCTTGGACATCTTCTATGATTGTGAGCCCCCATCAAATATTCTATATCAATTAGTTGACGTTGGACAAGGAAGACAATGTGATGAGTTATGGTTCTTTACATTCACATAGAAGTTATATTGTTATGGATCTTCTAACATGTGGTGCTTGTCTAGGATCTTTTGCTAACCAAAAATTCGCACTAAGTAGAAATACTACTTGTGCATCCAAAACCCTTAAACCCAGTTTCATATCATGAAAGTCCACCATATCTACCTATGGATTGAATAAGATCCTTCAAGTAAGTTGTCATCGGTGCAAAAGCAATAAAAATGCTCATAAATATGTATCATCTTTTATTGTTAGGGAAAGTAAGCTTTGTACGATGTTGTGATGGTGAAGAAATAAAAGCGACAGACTGCATAATAAAGGTTGCTATCACAAGGGGCAATATAAAGTGAGGTTCCTTTACATTAAGAGCTTGCACATCCAAAAACAAAAAGCGCATGACAACCTCTGCTTCCCTCTGCGAAGGCCTATCTTTTACTTTCATGTATTTACTTTTATGCAAGAGTCAATAGTGTTCATCCCTATTCCTCTCTATGTACTCTTTAGTGGCAAGCATCATGTGGTAGATAGTTCCAGACATATATATCCAGTTGGATGTAGGTGATCATGAGTTATTATTGTTGACATTACCCTTGAGGTAACTAAGTTGGGAGGCAAAATCATAAGCCCCTATCTTTCTTTGTGTCTGATCAAGACTTTTGCTCTATAAGTATGCCTTGAGTGTCAGCAATCATAGAAGACTAAATGATGGTTGAGTATGTGAACTTGCTAAAAAAAAGCTCTTACATAGACTCTTTCTGAAATTATGATGGATTGTGATTATTTCAATGACTGAGATCATAGTTTGTTAGTTTCCAATAAAGTTTATGTTTCATACTTTAGCTTGTGAATGAATTGTTACTTTAGCATGAGAAGTTTTATGATGATATCTTGCTGTTATAATAATGACCATGATGCTTCCATGTTCGTATTTTATTTTTATCGACGCCTCTCTCTCTAAACATGTGGTCATGATTATCGATATCGGCTTTCGCTTGAGGACAAGCGAGGTCTAAACTTGTGGGAGTTGATACGTCCATTTTGCATCATGTTTTCATAGTGATATTTATTGCTTTATAACTGTTATTTCACTTTATAATACAATCTTATGCCTATTCTCTCTTATTTTGTAAGTTTCACATGAAGAGGGAGATTGCCGGCAGTTGGAATTCTGGACCGGAAAGGGCTATATCGGAGGCACTTTTTTTGAACAACTCCAAAGGAGCTAAAAATTGATGGAGAATTATTTTGGAATATATTAAAATTATTGGCGAAAGAAATACCAGAGGGGGACCCACCAGGCAGCCACAAGCCTGGGGGCGCGCCCCCCCGAGCTTGTGGCGCCCCTGGTAGGCCTCCGGGGCCCATCTTCTCCTATGTGGTGCCATTTGACCTAGAAAAAAAATCAAAAGAAGGGTTTCGGGATGAAGCGCCGCCGTCTCGAGGTGGAACCTCGGTAGGAGCACTTTTGCTCTCCGGCGGAGCGATTCCGTCGAGAAAACTTCCCTCCGGGAGGGGGAAATCGAAGCCATCGTCATCACCAATGATAATCTCATCATGGGAGGACCAATCTTAATCAACATCTTCACCAGCACCATCTCATCTCAAACCCTACTTCAGCTCTTGTATTCAATCTTTGTCTCAAAACCTTAGATTGGTACGTGTGAGTTGCTAGTAGTGTTGATTACATCTTGTAGTTCATGCTAGTTGGTTTATTTAGTGGAAGATTATATGTTCAGATCCTTAATGATATTCAATACCCCTCTGATCTTCATAATGAACATGATTTGTGAGTAGTTACTTTTGTTCTTGAGGACATGGGAGAAGTCTTGTCATAAGTAATCATGTGAATTTGGTATTCGTTCGATATTTTGATGATATGTATGTTGTTGCTTCCTTTAGTGGTGTCAGGTGAACACCGACTACATGACACTTCAACGTTTTTGACCCTAAGGGAAGGCATTGTGTGTTGGGAAACATAGTAGAAAACAAAAAAATCGCACCTACGATCACCAAGATCAATATGAAGATGCATAACGGGTTGGGATCAATGATCGTTACCAACTCCGGAGTGCAGCAGAAGAAGAAGAGTCGGTGTAGATCATGCTCGAAGTCCATTGAACATTGATGATGATCCCACGAACCTCCCTCGAATGATCCCTCGAACCGAAGACCGAAAGCACGGCCCTCTCTACTTGGTTGCAAGCATACGGTCTTCACGATTCGGCAGCGCTTCACCGTCCAGAGATAATCGTGTTAGGCCTGACCAACCAGTGCAACCTGGCGATGGGGCCCAGTCACAGACGGACCCGCGCAACCGCAAGGAAGGGCCCACTAAAGACAGCAAGGCGTGACCCAAGGGGAATGACGAGGCACTGGACGAGGATTGGCTGGAATCCACCAGCGTGGCCGAGGCGCTTCTTATAGGCTAGTGGTGTGCGTGAGTGAGGGTTATGCATTGTAATATGACTTGGCGGAGCTGATCTCTTGAACCTATCTCCTCCTACTAATCCAGATCCCCCTTCTTCCTCCTCTGTACTCCTCCTTTCCCCTCCCCGATTCCTTCTGAGATCTGGTACGTTACATCTGGTATCAGAGGTCCAGCGATCCTTCGACCTGGAGACCACCTACCCCAAGCCCCGATATCAGACGAAGAAGGCAAGACAGGCGACGGCGATGGAGGAGCAGATCGCAGCCCTGGCCAAGGCCGTCAACAACGGGCGCATCGCCAACGAGGCGAGGTTGGACGCGATCCAGACCTCCCTGGAGCTCTGGCGTCCTGCCGTCACCCACATCTAGAAGCAGGTGGATGACTTGCGCTCGCAAGTGGGGCGCATCGCCCTCCACCCTGTGTTGGCGGCGCCCCCGGATCCGATCTCGGAGGGCGACGCGGTGGTGCAGCCGGTAGCGACTTCGAACCATGACGCCCCCGAACACCACGGGCCGGGAGGCCGGTGCGAGATCGACGACACCGGAGGGCCGGCATATGGCGTGGTCACCACCCATGTGCCACCTCCGGTCGAGGGTACGTCCCTGACCGATTTCCAATCTGCAGCTCCAAAACCTACATCATCGCATCTGGTAGAATTCGACCAACGCATCTCGCGCGCCACTCCCCTTAGTTGGTCGCTCCCAAAACTGGATTTCCCGTCCTTCGATGGGGACAATCCACAGTTCTGGAGGATTCGTTGTGAGAAATATTTCTCGGTGTATGGAGTTCTGCCTGAAGTGTGGGTGAGAGTGGCCACTCTGCATTTTTCCGGGAACGCAGCAAGGTGGTTGCAATTGCACGAAGCACAGAGTGCTTCGATGTCATGGGAGGAGCTGTGTGCTGCGTTGAGTGGGAAATTTGGCAGGGAGCAGTATCAGTTCCATTTGCGACAGTTTCGCACGCTCCGTCAGACTAGCACAATTCATCAGTATATGTTACAGTTTGAGGAACTTATGCATCAGTTACTTGCGCATAACCCCTCCTTTGATTCAGTATTTTTCACCACACAATTCTTAGAGGGATTGCGACATGAAATTTGTGCTAGTGTCGGTTTGCATCAACCAAAGGACCTGGACTCTACGTTTTCCTTGGCTTCTATGCAGGAAGAGCTATTGGACGCGCTGCCTCGGTGCGAGTACAGGCGGCAGGAGGCGCCTCTGCCCCGAGCGGCAGCAAGACCAATTGTGGCGCTGGGAGCACCACCAGCTCGCGCTACAGAGGATCGATGGGGGATCGAGGTGGTGAATCCCCCTGATCGCGCCCGAGCTGGAGATAATCGCGTGGCCGCGCTCTGGAACTATTGACACGCCCGCGGTCTCTGTTTCAAGTGCGGAGAACGTTGGGGGCAAGGGCATCAATGCGCCGCCACGGTGCAACTTCATGTGGTCGAGGAGTTGCTTGACCTACTGCAAGCCAACGATCACTTCCAAGCGCAACCCGCAGAAGATTCAGATGATGAGATCCTGATGTCAATTTCAAAGCTAGCCATGACCGGGCAGACTACACCTCATACCGTTCGGTCGGTGGGCAGAATCCAGGACAAAGAAGTGCTGATTCTCGTCGACTCGGGCAGTTCCCACAGCTTCATCAGCGATGCCGCGGCAGCCACAATGCCCTCTCAAGTAAAGCAAATGCCCAGTTCTACAGTGAAAATAGCAGATGGGGGGCTGCTCACTTCCAATAGTATGATCCCCCGATGCTCGTGGCAAACACAAGGGCAAACTTTCACAACTGATCTCCGGGTGTTGAACCTTGGCTGCTACGATATGGTGGTAGAGGCATGGACCGGCTCCAAAGTTGTGGACCAATGTGGGTGGATTGGGAACAGAAGTTGCTGCAATTCCAACATGAAGGACAGTGGGTGGAACTGGCGGGGGTGCAACCGCGGATGGCCGCTGTTCCACAGATCTCAGTGCTTCAGCTACAAGAACTAGAAGACCAGCATGTTGTTGCTCACATGGTGCTCCTTTACGGCATCTCCACCGCTACGAACAGTGATTCAAATGGCTCAAAACACCCTGCAGTGCAAGCATTATTGGAGGAATTTGAGATGGTATTCGTGGAACCCACCACGCTGCCAAAGCATAGAGCATGGGATCACAGAATATAGCTTCTGGAAGGCACTAAACCAGTCAATATTAGGCTGTATCGCTATACACCGGAGCAGAAGAATGAGATTGAAAAACAAGTGGAAGAGATGTTGAGGCAAGGACTAATAGTACCGAGCATCAGTCCCTTTTCTTCCCCCATGCTGTTGGTCAAGAAGAAAGATCAGACATGGCATTTCTGTGTGGATTTCTGGCATCTGAATGCCATCATAGTTAAGAACAGTTATCCCTTGCCCATCATTGACGAACTCCTCGATGAGTTGGCAGGATCTTACTGGTTCTCGAAGCTTGATTTACGTGCGGGATACCATCAAATCAGACTTGCCGAGCAGGATGAGGAGAAGACGGCTTTCAAGAATCATCAAGGGCACTTCCAGTTCCGAGTACTGCCATATGGGGTGACAGGGGGCCCGAGCACCTTCCAAGGAGGCATGAACATAGTGATGTCTCCACTCTTACGCAAGGGAGTTTTGGTCTTCATGGATGATATCCTGGTGCACTCGGTTACACTAGAAAGACATCTAGAGCTTTTGCGACAAGTACTGCAATTGCTCAAGGATAACAAGCTGGTGGCCAAACGCTCAAAGTGTTCATTCGCTCAGAACCAAATCACCTACCTAGGCCACCAGATCAGTGGACAAGGGGTGGCCACCCTACCGGAACATATTTAGACCGTGCAAGATTGGGAACAGCCCACTAATGTCAAACAACTCAGGGGATTCCTAGGATTGGCAGGATACTACAGGAAATTCGTCAAGGATTTTGGATCCATCAGCAGACCTCTGAATGACTTGCTCAAAAAGAACACAGTGTTTGTGTGGACACTGACGGCAGATGCCTCGTTCCAAACCCTCAAGAGAGCACTAACCTCAGCCCCAGTACTCGCACTACCCGACTTCTCGAAGCAATTTGTGGTCGAGACTGATGCCAGCGCAACGGGCATCGGCGCGGTGTTGATGCAAGCTGGTCATCCGGTCGCATATCTAAGCAAGAGCTTGGCTCCCTGCAATTTGGGTCTGTCTGCGTACGAGAAGGAGTGCCTTGCGCTTCTTCTAGTGGTGGACCATTGGCGACCATACCTGCACCACTCTGAATTCATTATTCATACGGATCAACGCAGTCTGCTCAATTTGACGGATCAACGCCTCAATACACCCATTCAACAAAGAGCATTCACCAAGTTGGTAGGACTCCACTTCCAGATTCAGTACAAGGCGGGAGTGAGCAATCGCGCAGCAGATGCCCTGTCCAGATGAGTTCACGGGCAGACAGAAGAATTAGCAGCAATGGGCATAGCACAGCCAGCATGGTTAGCAGCGATACGGGACAGCTATCAACGAGATGCAGCAGCGCAGCAACTGATGACTCGATTGGCCTTGGACAAACACAGCGACGTTGGCTTCAAGATTAGTGATGAAGTCATTAAATTCCAAGGACGCATTTGGATTGGTGAGGACCCCGACACTCAAAAATCTCTCATCTCAGCTCTGCATGCCAGCGCAGCAGGTGGGCATTCTGGGTTTCGTGCAACATATCACAAAGTGCGTCGGTTGTTTGCATGGAAGGGGCTCAAGCACATGGTACGGCAGTTTGTGCGACAATGTTAAACTTGCCAGCAAGCTAAAACCAAGCGAATAGCTCCAGCAGGGCTCCTCCAACCGCTGCCAATACCCAAAAGACCGTGGGCAATAATATCGTTGGATTTCATCAAAGGGCTGCCAAAGTCTGGAGGTTTTGATGTCATCTTAGTGGTGGTGGACAAGTTCTCGAAATATAGCCATTTCCTGGCTATGAAACACCCGTACACAGCTCTATCAATAGCAACCACATTCATGCAGAACATTTTCAAGCTCCATGGCCTTCCTATGGCAATCATATCAGATCGGGATCGAATCTTAACGAGCGCACTATGGCAGGAGCTGTTCAAGTTGGCTCAAACTCAACCACGCATGAGCTCCTCATACCACCCTCAGACGGATGGGCAAACGGAGAGGGTGAACCAGTGTCTAGAAACATATCTTCGGTGCTCGGTGCACGCTTGCCCAAGGAACTGGTACAAATGGTTGTTTCTCGTAGAATACTGGTACAACACCTCCTTCCACTCGGCACTGGGAAGAACTCCGTTCGAGGTGATCTACGGCACGATGCCAAGGGAGTTTGGGGTCAATCAAATTGATGCAAGTATTGTTCCTGATTTAGCCACTTGGCTCAAGGAGTGAGAAGTGATGCTGGAACTGCTTCAACAACAACTTAAACAAGCTCAAGACCGGATGAAGAAACAAGCGGACAAAAGGCGCACGGATCGAGAAATTGAAGTCGAGGATGCAGTTTTTCTTCGGCTTCAGCCGTTCATTCAAACATCAGTGGCGCAGCGACCCTTCCAGAAGCTGGCCTTCTGGTACTATGGTCCATACAAGATCACGGCGCGCGTGGGGAAGGTCGCGTACAAGTTACAACTGCCAGCTGACAGTAAGATCCACCCGGTCGTTCATGTGTCCCAACTGAAGAAAGCAATTGGAGACGATGTGCTAGTGGAAACAGACCTGCCTCCAGACACTGAAGTACTCCGCTTGGAACACTGGCCGATGGCGCCCCTAGCAGAGAAGTTGGTTCAGACTACAACAGGGAACAAAATACGGGTGCTGGTGCGCTGGGAGAAATTGCCAGCCTCCCTGGCCACTTGGGAAGACAAGACAGAGCTGGGCCAGCGGTTTCCAGTTACACAGGCTTGGGGACAAGCTGTGTTCCAAGGGGGGGAGAATGTTAGGCCTGACCAACCAGTGCAACCTGGCGATGGGGCCCAGTCGTAGACGGACCCGCGCAATCGCAAGGAAGGGCCCACTGAAGACAGCAAGGCGTGACCCAAGGAGAATGACGAGGCACTGGACGAGGATTGGCTGGAATCTACCAGCGTGGCCGGGGCGCTTCTTATAGGCTAGTGGTGTGCGTGAGTGGGGGTTATGCATTGTAATATGACTTGGTGGAGCTGATCTCCTGAACCTATCTCCTCCTACTAATCCAGATCCCCCTTCTTCCTCCTCTGTACTCCTCCTTTCCCCTCCCCGATTCCTTCTGAGATCTGGTACGTTACAAATCGTCGCCGGAGAATTAGAGGGGGGAGATTAGAACCACACTAGATTTATAATTATGAGGATTATAGGTGGCTAGGGCTAGCTCTAATTAGTCTAGGACCAACTAGAACTAGAACTAGATCAACTAGAAGAGACACGCAAAACTTGTGTTGCAAAAGGGTGGAAATCCTCTAGTATATATAGGATGGGAGGGGAGGAGGGGGCGCCACACAAGGGGGAAAGTCTTCCCCTTGTGGCCAGCCAAGGGGAGGGGAATCCCTCTCCAATTCGGCCTCCCTCACCCCTTTCCGTGAGGAGAAGGGGGCGCCACCCCTATTGGGCCTTTGGGGCCCAAGTGATCTTCCACTACTTGGCCTTATTAGGCCCGTTGATATTAAATTAAATATATAGTCATTCTAAACATTTTCAGAGCATTACATATATATAATTTAACATCCCCAGAAACATTTTCCACCTATATATAATTAATCAGTAATACCTGATATTACCCGATATTCACCGAAACCCTTTCGGTGACCCCGAAATGTTTCCGGAACCTCTCAAAACTATTTCGGATATTAATGAAACTATTTCATAAATATATTCTCATCACTCCCATTCCACTAACACTCAGCAGATCGTGATTACCTTAAGCTTGTGACCCCATAGGTTTGGTAAACCATAGACATGAACGAAACCCCTTCGTTCAATGACCGATAGCGGAACCATGGACATCCATATCGGTCCCTATGATTACACGAATGATATTCGAGTGAACCTTTGGTTATCATGTGATGTTCCCTTTGCTTCGTGGTACTTTACAAAACCCGGTGTGCATCGGTATCCTCTTGAGTCATCACCATGCTCACTATATCATTGTTCCCGTTTACCGGTTTTGTTCTTCTTTCTCGTTAACGTGTTCTGGCAATCCCGTGACATAGTCACCTGTGTTTGGTCAGACGATGATGGATGCCATCACACCGAGAGGGCCCTAAGAATATCTCTCCATCGTCGGAGGAGCAAATCCCACTCTCGAGCTGTCCGGACACTTATCAAACTTTCCGGTGGGCCTGAAAGTTGTCGTTATGATCACCTTGTTACAGGTGACGTTTGAGCAACCCCAAAGCCGACCGTCTGGTAGGAAGTGACCGAGACACTCTCATGGTCTGAGGAACTAAAATACATGCTAACACTCCGTGTTATTACATTTGAATACAGACGATATTAACTCAATTCATAACAAACAAGTTTGGGTCGATTCAATATGATCGTTCTTCCAACGTCATAATCTCAATGTTGTTTTAGGATCATCATTACACTTAACGATATCCTAAGATCCAGAAAACATGATCACCAACACCACTTGAGCTAGTCTTAGAGGCGAGATTAGGAACCTTCATTTTATCCGTTTATCATTTCACACATGCATATGAGTTTTCCACTGAATCGCATATTCCAGGATCATAGCAGTTATAGCATGAAATATAAACTCTTAATTATGAATATGGAAATATAATATAATAATACAAATATTATTGCCTCTAGGGCATATTTCCAACAGTCTCCCACTTGCACTAGAGTCAATAATCTAGTTATCACTTTTAAACACCAATGGTAATTCGGTGTCAGTCCATGCTTTGCCTGTGGTATAGACTTCATCCTATCGGATCTTGACAACTTCAGATCCGTGTGTATCATTTGCATTTCAGTGCATCTGTCATGCTTTCATATAAATTTATATTTTTGTGAAACTGGCTTTGTATGTATTGAATCGCTGGCATGACCTTTGATTCCTCAGATTGAGTTATAGAACCACTGTTGAGAACAGTGTTCTATTTGCACAATCATCTAGAAACCAATCCAAGTTCATAAATGAAACTTTGATTCATCACCCTCTTTTTTTGCTTCTAAAGTGACAATATACTTAGCCTTCTGTTATAGAATTCATCACAGTAACTACCTTGGACCAATTCCAACTTACTGTGCCACCATAAATAATTTTAATTGAAATCAAAATTCGCTTGGAGCACCGAATGAAGATTTTTGTCGATGTACTACTTACATCAAGTATGTATTGATGTAACTCCTTACAACAATCTTTTCATTTTCTCCGTATGCGAAAAACGCGTCGTCAGTACTTAACGATATTTTTACTGTTGTCCTATGATCAATAATTTGACCATTCTGATAACTTGCTCACAACTTACTTGGAGTACTTGGACATATCTGGTTATTTACATACCATGGAATTAACACAAGTGTGATTGAAATCATGTATTTCACTCATCAGTATTCAAGATACTGATTCTTGCTAAGAACTCCTTCCATGTGACTTTGACAAGAAACACTTCTTGGCAATTCTCATACTAAACTGCTTTAGTATTTGGTCAATATGTATTTTGGCTAAGCCTTGATTAGACACTACTATCTCCATAGATTATAATGCCAAATTCAAGGACTATATTGCCTAAGTGCTTTACTGAAAAACTGTTTCAATAAAGTCTCAATCCATGTCAAAAATTTATATAGTTTCCAATCAACAATGTGTCATGCACACATAGTGTTTAGAAATATTATCATGCTCCCACTTACTTTCTTGTAAATACAAGCATCTTTGCTTCTATCGATGAAATCATATTATCCGATCAATTCATCAAAACAAAGATTCCAACTCCACTATGCTTTCTTCAGATCTTTATTGGATCTCTTGAAGTTTGCACATTTACTAGCAATCTCTGGATTGACAAAATTACCTTGGTCCGTATCAAATATACAACCTTGGTTTTATTTCCATCTCATGGGAATTATTTTGACATCCATCTGTTATATATCATAATTGAAATATTTAGTAATTGCTAGTTTAATATGAATTGACTTTAGGTATTATTATGATGAGACAATCTCTTCATAATCAACTCCTTGATCTTGTCATAAACTTTATTTGCAACAAGCCAAGCATTATAAAACATTTTTATCATTGTCAATCTATAGATCCATCACTACACTTTACACTTTAAGTCTTTCAGAGGGTCCATCAAGTTCGAAACTTGAATTATGTGTATGGATACTATCTCGGATTATCTTGGCGTATAGCCAATTCCGGAGTTAGGGCCCATCAACGCTTCTCTGTGTATCATAGGTTCATTGTTTGTTCAACAATATTTCGTCTGCGCACCATGAAGGTTTGCAGGAATATCCCCAACCTATAAAGTTCAGCTGCAAGTTCGACCGAAGTCTCTATATCCTATGTAGAGACTTCTGTATCAGTCGCGGTAAGAAATCTTAGAACCACTTCTAGTGTTTCTTTTCTTTGATCTGATCACGAAGATTCTGTAATCTTGTCCATTTGCACTATCCTCCCACTCACTCTTTTGTAGAAAAATATTTTCTTCAAAAAATTCCGCACTTGTTGGCAAAACACTTTGCCTTGGTGTAGTGATAGAGGAATGCCCAACCATTTGGGATAACCTACAAAGTAGCACTATAGATTTGATGGCGATCCTTTTTCAGTGTAAAAGCCATAGTCTCTAAAGCATCACATTAAGAGTATATTGGCAAAATCAATTAATGTCATCTTTCATCTCACTATGTCATACATAGTTTGATTACATCTACTCAAAACATTCTACTCTTAGTAGTGTCTCTCGTAGGTGTAAGCTATAAAACACTTTACAGCTCATTAGACATTCGCTAAATTTGCAACTCAAATATTTTTTCTGCAATCAAATTGTAGAAACATAATTTTCTTGTTACAATAATTTCTACTTCTTTCTAAAAATCTTTTGAACCATTTCAAAAGATCTAGAATCATGTCTCAATTAGTAAATATAAATATCTACTTGAGTCATCCTTGAAGATAGATAAATCGACTGCTTACAACAACACTTATTGGAATACACACATCAATATGCATGTTCCAATTATTTTGTTGCTCGTTCTTTACGGCCTATGAACGGTATTTTAGTTTGCTTCACAATTTGGACGAAAGTTGCAAGTGTCTGATGATTCATAATCATATGACTTCAAAATCCATCACTATGGAATTTCTCTATGCGGGTTTCTCCAATGTGACTAAATGCAGTCCCACACATATGTGGTATTCTTTTAGTCTTGCGATATTTAGTGTTAGTGTTATAGATGTTTAATTCTATCATCAATAGTCATAACTTTCATCCTATTCACAATAGGAGTGCGGCCCTTTTGTTCATTACATCGAACAACTATTGTTCTCTTATGAACAAACTCCTCGCAATTTCTATGCAATGGGCTAGAGTGTACAAAACTCTTAAATGAATTATGACAATAAATTCAGAGGTAATATGTTGATGAAAAAGTATCATAACTTTTACAAAAGTTTTTCAACACATATTTTAACCTCATTAATTTGTTGGTCATTAGGCCATAGTAATTTTTGCATCGATTCGCAACATCATGCAATCGAGTCGGTATCCTTGTGATCAACTTTTAACCACAATTACCAAAGAATATTAGTGTTTAAAAATTTATCCACAATTCTCAAGAATCACACTTTAATTGACCGACTTTCTCTACATCTTATAACTTGTATGACATTCATACCTGCGCCGGACACTCCAGTCTTCTTTTCTTTCAGCCTCTAAACTTCTTATAGTTTTACTTTCAATATTTCTCCCACTCAACAGAAGAGTCATCTAACTTTTAAGAGTGGCGTGAGCCCTGAACTTCCCTAGGCATGTAAATCTCATTACATCCTTTGGTTTTGTTCTTTCTCTTTAAGTTTTCGCCATCAACTCATGACTGGCGTTCTTCCGGATCTTACGCATTTCAGTCCTAGATAGAGTAGAACACTTCACTAGAACTTGCAAACAAAACACTTCTTTAGATATCTCATATCTTTTAATCTTTGTTTGTTTCTGAAAACAATTTTCAGTTCCAAGAATATCACATAACTATCCCAAAACATTTTTTAAGTTTAGGTTTCTCGGAAGCAAGCAGACTGTAATGCAATATAAACTTTTGGATCGAAGGACATAAGTCTCGTCATCCATAGCATTAGCGGGAGAGCATTGCAAGTATGCAGTAGGAAAAAATCCTTCTTGGCACTCTTAGAGGACGATCCTCTCAATCATAAAGAGTCAACCAGATAAATAACAGTCAATCAATTTCAACTACAAAGGTGGAACTGTGAGCCATAATTCTACAACTATAATGCAAACTACACATAGACATTGTTCATAATTAATTTGCACTAGTTATTAAACTTAATTAATACATAATTATGCTCCCACTCAAATCAATATCTCTCATAATTGATTTTAAGTGATTCAAGATCCAAGTCTAGTTCTCAGCCATTCATGTGTGCATCACTGATGACGAGAATTTTGACCGGTTGGCAAGCTTTTGCCGAGCATATCTCCATATGACTCTTGTTCATCTTTCGATGCTTTGTGCTCCGAGCTTAGAACTATTCTACTAGAACTTCAAGACAACTGAGTGCTATCTGCATGCATGGTCTGACCATCCCCGCCTTACACCTCACGATCTGTTTGTGCTCATGTGTGCATGTCGCACTTCGGAACGCTACGTGTTATAGACGGTTGCAACACTGGGAAGAGCACCTTTTAACTTGATATTTACTGTGAGAGATCACCCTAATAATTGACTACTGTGCAATCAAAGGGTGCAAACAACAAAGGGATAAACATATCAGGCAATTCATAATAGCATGATATGGTATAGCCCTGGGCGCCGGAAGTCCTCCATGATCGTCTTCAATCTCTAGTTGAAGCGACGTGACGGCCAATATTTCGTTACCGAGGCAACTGTTTCAAAAACATTGCCGTGGCGGCAATCTCAGAAAACGTTGTCGTGGCGACCGTTTCAGAAAATGTTGTCGTGACACCAAAATCGGAAATTCTGTCGTGGCACGAATTTATAGCTCCTCGCCCCGCGCCTGGTACACCTTCTCCTCGACGGGGTCCTCCATGTACGTTTTGCCACCATCACCTGTAACCTATCTCTATGATATTTATATTAAGGTGGCAATCCCGTGGCTCCAGCCATCATGTCGTGACGCGCAGGCCACTTAACATTACAACATATAACCATCTCATACATAAACTCATTATCATGACGAAGGCTATACCACATCATATGAAAACCCTGCAAAACCAAGTTAGACATCCTCTAATCGGTTTTAGCAAAATTTTAGTTATGTGGTTAACCAGTTTTAATAATTAATACTAGCTACCTACACAAGCACAACAAGGCGATGTTCTTGATGCTAGATTAAGTTTCGGGGTGTGTGAAAGAGAGACTTAATTAAAAGTCTCGTCCCCCACACTAAACTTTGTCAATACGCGTGACCCCCTAGAAGATCATCCATCTTCGGCACCCTCTTGTGTATGCGATGGTTCACTATTCGCAACTATGATGTAGCCCAAGAAACTGCTAGCAGATCGTCGACAGCCAGAGTCGAACGATTGTCAGAACCTTGTAGCAAAACTACATCGTTCTGCCGATGAACTGAACCGAAGCAACACTCGTGGGAAGCATAGCAAGAACATCAACCCTCACATATCAGATGTGATCTAGATCGCAACCTGCATCTACTCATAAACCAGCTCTGATACCACTGTTGGGAAACGTAGTAGAAAACAAAAAAATTGCACCTATGATCACCAAGATCAATATGAAGATGCATAACGGGTTGGGATCAACGATCGTTACCAACTCTGGAGTGCAACGAAAGAAGAATAGTCGGTGTAGATCATGCTCGAAGTCCCTTGAACATTGATGAAAATCCCGCGAACCGCCCTCGAACGAGCCCTCGAACCGAAGACCGAAAGCACGGCCTCTCTACTTGGTTGCAAGCGTACGGTCTTCACGATCCGGCAGCGCTTAGCCGTCCAGAGCTAATCGTCGCCGGAGAATTAGAGGGAGGATATTAGAACCACACTGGGCTTCTAATTATGAGGATTACAGGTGGCTAGGGCTAGCTCTAATTAGTCTATGACCAACTAGAACTAGAACTAGATCAACTGGAAGAGACACCCAAAACTTGTGTTGCAAAAGGGTGGAAATCCTCTAGTATATATAGGTTGGGAGGGAAGGAGGGGGCGCCACACAAGGGGGAAAGTCTCCCCCTTGTGGCCGGCCAAGGGGAGGGGAATCCCTCTCCAATTCGGCCTCCCTCTCCCCTTTCCATGAGGAGAAGGGGGCGCCACCCCTACTGGGCCTTTGTGGCCCAAGTGATCTTCCACCACTTGGCCTTATTAGGCCCGTTGATATTAAATTAAATATATAATAATTCTAAACATTTTCAGAGCATTATATATATATATATATATATATATATTTATAATTTAACATCCCCGAAAACATTTTCCACCTATATATAATTAATCGGTAATACCCGGTATTACCCGATATTCACCGAAACCCTTCCGGTGACCCCAAAACGTTTCCGGAACCTCTCGAAACTATTTCGGATATTAATGAAACTATTTCATAAATATATCCTCATCACTCCCATTCCACTAACACTCAGTAGATCGTGATTACCTTAAGCTTGTGACCCCGTAGGTTCGATAAACCATAGACATGAATGAAACCCCTTCGTTCAATGACCGATAGCGGAACCGTGGACATCCATATCGGTCCCTATGATTACACGAATGATATTCGAGTGAACCTTTGGTTATCATGTTATGTTCCCTTTGCTTCGCAGTACTTTACAAAACCCGGTGTGCATCGGTATCCTCTTGAATCATCACCATGCTCACTATACCATTGTTCCCGTTTACCGGTTTTGTTCTTCTTTCTCGTTAACGTGTTCCGGCATTCCCGTGACGTAGTCACCTGTGTCTGGCCAGACGATGATGGATGCTGTCACACCGAGAGGACCCTAAGAATATCTCTCCATCGTCGGAGGAGCAAATCCCACTCTCGAGCTGTCCGGTCACTTATCAAACTTTTCGGTGAGCCTAAAAGTTGTCGTTATGATCACCTTGTTACAGGTGACGTTTGAGCAACCCCAAAGCCCACTGTCTGGTAGGAAGTGACCGAGACACTCTCATGGTCTGAGGAACTAAAATACATGCTAACACTCCGTGTTATTACAATTGAATACAGACGATATTAACTCAATTCATAACAAACAAGTTTGGGTCGATTCAATATGATCGTTCTTCCAACATCATAATCTCAATGTTGTTTTAGGATCATCGTTACACTTAACGATATCCTAAGATCTGGAAAACATGATCACCAACAACACTTGAGCTAGTCTTAGAGGCGAGACTAGGAACCTTCATTTTATCCGTTTATCATTTCACACGTGCATATGAGTTTTCCACTGAATCACATATTCCAGGATCATAGCAGTTATAGCATGAAATATAAACTCTTAATTATGAATATGGAAATATAATAATACAAATATTATTGCCTCTAGGGCATATTTTCAACATTGTGGAGTAGTTATTAGAAGATGGGTTGCTAGAGTGACAGAAGAAGAGACCGTTCCGGACTGTCCTTTGCTACAAAAAGGATTGGGTTACCTTGCTGCACCTTTGTTACCGTTACTACTTGTTTCTCATTACAAATTACCTTTCCATCAAACTATCTGTTACCGATAATTTCAGTGCTTGCAGACAATACCTTGCTGAAAACCGCTTGTCATTTCCTTCTGCTCCTCGTTGGGTTCAACACTCTTACTTATCGAAAGGACTACGATTGATCCCATATACTTGTGGGTCATCAGTGATCGTGCATGATGCGTGCACGGTTATAAACGGGGGCGTCACAAGTTGGACCGGAGCTAAGGTACTGTTCTTACTTGAACAAGTACCTATTTGTGATTATACCCTCCATGCAAGCATCCACAAATACAAGAGAAGTAGTTAAGATAAATCTAACCATGGCATTAAACATGTGGATCCAAAACAGCCCACGCGGAACAATTTCATAAACTGGGGTTTAGGTTTCTATCACTCCCGCAGCCCATCATCTACGAACTAATTCCATGATGCCTTCCCCTAAGCCCAATGATGGTGAGGTGTCATGTAGTCGATATTCACATAACACCACTATAGAAAGAACAACACAACATAATATCAAAATATTGAACGGTGATCAACTTCACATGATTACTATTTACTAGTAACGAGACTTCTCCCATGTTCTCAAGTACAAATAGAACTACTCACAACTCGTCATATGAATCATGATCAGTGGGTATAAATATATGATTGATAATCTGAACATAATAATCTTGCACCAATTAAACCAACAAGCATCAACTGCAAGATGTAATCAACACTACTAGCACTCCCAGGTAGCAATATTGGACACAAGATATGAACTAGGGTTTGGAAATAAATGGTGCTGGTGAAGATGATGATCACCACGATAATTGGAACGTTGGTGATGATGAAGGCTTCGATTCCCCCCTCTCGGAGGGAAGTATCCCCCGTGGAATTGCTTCGCCGGAGAGCAAAAGTGCTCCTACCCTCATTTCACGATGGCGAAAAGTCCTAAAACTCCTCTTCTGATTTTTTCCTAGGGAAAATTGGAATTTATGGCAAAAGGACATCGCGAGGAGACCCATCAGGGGACCAAAAGCTCAGGTGGTGCAGCTAGTGGGGTGGTTGTGCCACCTGCCCTTGTGGCTGGCTGGTGGATCCTCTCTGGTCTATTTTTGCTCCATTATTTATTATATATTTCAAAATAATTTTTCGTATATCCACGCTTCATTTTGAGTTTCAAAGAATTGCTATCTCTGTTGTAACATTTTCAGGTCAGAATTCCAGTTGCCGGCAATCCCCCTCTCTTGATGTAACTTGCATTTAAGGAGAGAAAAGGCATTAGAAATGCATAATAATATGAAGTACAAAATTGAAATATGGTAAATTACAGTAGGAAATAACGATGTAAAACGGACGTATCGGGGGTTTCCCAATCACTCTTACGAGAGAACAAGCAACTCGTTGTGGGTGGTGGAAGAACCTTGCGCTGTGACGCCGCCACGAAATCACTATGGACACATGGAGTGACTGGCGTGCGGCCGACATTATGATGGGAGAGTCTCTAAGCTCTCCGAAGGAGGAGAGCTCGAACGAGGAGCACGCGGCGATGGAGGAGGAGTAGGTGCCCTCAACAGTTGCCGGGTTCACCGTACAGCAGGCGAAGAAGCGCTAACACCATCATGGCAGAGGTATGGCTGGAGGAGCAGGCGTCATCGGTCTCCCTGTTCCGGGTGCTACAGGAGAAGCGGCGGTACAACCTACAATTCCTCGAGCACCACTGCCTTGTGGAGGACCAGGTTGCTAGTGAGCAGGCCATCGCAGCCATGCTTGCAGAGAATCAGGCTTTCGTGGATGAGTGGCGGGCGTTATACGAGTTCGTGCGTAGCGCCCGCACAGTCCGCCACGCGCGGTGGCAACTCTGCATCAACGAGGCAGAGCGCGGCCCGAGGAGATCGCAACGGAAGCGGACGCAGAGGCGTCAATGCCGTGGTGCATGGGAATGTTGCCAAACGTCGGTAGCTCCATGTCTTTTGTGTCGGGCCGCAATGACTACGAGCAAGGTTGTCAGAATCGCGATTCTGTTATACGGTTCTATGACTTTACGATCCAAACTAACCCCTCTGATTCTACGATTTTACTTCATAGAATCTACGTTTCTACGATCCTGATAGTGAACATTCTACGATTTACGATCCTACCATCGGAGCTCCGATCCGATTCAAAATCATGATTCTGACAACCTTGACTACGAGGTCAGACCGTCTGGTTCGATCATCAACCTGACCTCCACCGGCAACATCGACGGCCAGGCGACGGTCTCCAACGAGGAGTACGACGTGGAACACGGACGTGCGCACATCCGGTGAAGAGTAGACTACGGCCAATTTCACTTTTCTATGTAAAAAACTCAATATTAATGAAAACGTAGTGTTCGCTTTTATTTGATGCATCAGGTTGGATGACCAGCTCACTTGGCGAACACATCCGGACATGTTGGTACAGCATTGAAGTTGGTTGTATATTCATATGCATTTCTAACCATTTTTTTTAACTAATCAGGTTCTCTGGAACTATGCGTGAGTTAAGCTTAGGCCCCTCCCAATGCTCCACCTTGTAAGGTGCTAAGGCTGCCATGTAGGCAAAAAAATCTGATGTGGCAAGGTAATTAAGAGGAGAGAAATGAGTGTGGTGATCCCAGGAAGAAACAATGCCAAGCACGAGAACCTAGGCAAAACACTTAAATGGAAGAATCCCACCAATGCATGAAGAACTTTAGTTGCCAAATCATTAAATGAAGGATGCTTAGCACCAACAAGTTAAGCACCTATACATTGTGGGCTTTAGTTGCTAAAGTTTTTAATGTGCTTAGCACCTCATGTAAGCACCAATGCATTGGAAATAGCCTTAGGTAGAAATTTAAATACTACTCCCTCCATTCCACAATGTAGTGCGTCCGTGCTTTCCGAGATTCAAGTTTGACCGTAAATGTAACTACCGAGACCGACTGCGGCGGGAGCAAAAATTATACCACTGAATTCGTATTTTTGATATGAATTTAGTGATATATTTTTTGTCCCCGCCGCAGTCGGTCTCGTTGGTTAAATTTACGGTCAAAGTTGGATCTCGAGAAGCGCGGGCGCACTGCATTGTGAAACGGAGGGAGTATTACCAAAACTAGTCAATTCAATTACGACCCTCCACGGATTCATCTCTAGGGAGAGTTTTTTTGTGGCGAAGCTGCTGAAAATGCTCTGAGCACCACAATTTTTTTTTAGAAAAGGAGGATGTACCCCCGGCCTCTGCATCTGGACAATGCATGTAGCCATATTATTAATTATTCGCAATGACCATACAAGGTGATACATCAATAATCCTGAAGCCACCATCTTGGCAACGCTGTTGCTACTCCTATTCCCTTGATGAAGGTGTGCTGAATGTCCGGGCCTAATACCAAACAGACATCGCACCAAAGCCTAACATCTAAAGCCGGGTGTCCCATCCAAGCCACTACCTGGATTGGGTCCCACACCGGTCTGGCACACTCCCAGTGAGCACCGCACGCTGCAAGGGCCGTCACCTCTGTGATGACCCCGGCTTAATCGTGTACTAACCA
Source organism: Thinopyrum elongatum (assembly GCA_011799875.1). Classification (NCBI taxonomy): domain Eukaryota; kingdom Viridiplantae; phylum Streptophyta; class Magnoliopsida; order Poales; family Poaceae; genus Thinopyrum; species Thinopyrum elongatum. The sequence continues at coordinate 376,522,957 of CM022299.1, read as the reverse complement.
TACACGCAAATGCACACGATCAAGCCTAAGGACTCACTTGAAGATATCACAACACAACTCTAAAACATAAATAAATTCATACAAGCTTTATATTACAAGCCAGGGCCTCGAGGGCTCGAATACATAGCTCGATGGCATACAAGTGTCAGCGGAAGCATCAGATATCTGAGTACAGATATATTACAGAAATGGAGATAAGCCTTTATAAAGGCGGGGCAAAATAAAACCCTACGATCGAAAGGCGTAGGCCTCCTGCCTAGGACCCTCCGAATCCTACTCCTGGTCGTCTATCGGCTCCTCGTAGTAGTACTCGCCGGGAGGGTAGTAGTAGTAGCCGCAGTCGTCGACGGGGGCAGCTAACTCAGGGGCTCCGTCATCTGGCGGCGTCAAATGGATATGGGGAGAAAAAGAAAATAAAGCGAACGTGAGTATGCATCCGAAGTACTCAACAAGCAAGGATCTACGCTACATATGCAACATTTTCAAAGGGGGCTGTATATGTGGACTAGGCTGCAGAAATGCCAGAATAGAGGGGGAAAACCTAGTCCTATCGAAGACTAGCATCTTCAAACATCTTCATCGGTCTTGCAGCATTAGAAGAGTGCAGATTACACAGTGTAAAGTAGTAGTAGTGTATCATCAACCTCGGCCAGAGATCCTTTCTCGACTCCCTGCGAGAAAGCAATCCCAGAGCCATACTATCCATTTCATCTCAAGTTCTAGTTGTACCGATTGGGATACAACTCCGAGTGTCCGTTGCCGTAGGACAGGCTATCGATATATTAGTTCTTCCCTGCAGGGGTGCACCAACTTACCCACCACGCTCGCTTAACTCCGGCCAGACACACTTTTCTGGGTCATGCCCAGCCTCGGCCAAACGATACGCCGCAACCCGACCGAATACCTAACAGAGAGGTCAGCACGCCGGACTAAACCTATGCCCCCAGGGGTCTTGGGCCATCGCCCCGGGAACTCCTGCACGTTGCGAACGCGGCCGAGAGCAGACCTAACAACCCCTTAATACAAGCGCAGTTGCGTAACCAGTCCAACTCGGCGCGCGCCGCTCAGTCGCTGACGTCCACTAAGCTCCGGCTGAAGTATACGACACAGAATGCCCATACTATGCCCACGTGATGGTTAGTGCTATCAGGCCAGAGGCCCCTCGGATCAAATATCCAAACCGTTAGTGTGTTGATAGTGCGGAAACAAGCAGAGACTCACGAAAGATGTGACCCCGTCGCCCCGTCTCGAGGACTTGCGGCAAGGGCGAGGAAAGCCCGGCCACACCTCGTGTTCAACCCTCGAGCACCATCCAGGTCCACCCGATTCCACATCACTCGCTAATAAGCTCGCGCAGGTACCCCTCAGGGCCGAGCCGTCTTTAGTATCATGTTACAGTGTTCAGTCATAGTAACCAAGTATCCGTGTGTCTGACACCAAAAGGGATCCTGAGGAATCACCCTCGATGGAATCCCACTTGATGTTTTCGTCAAGGTGAACGAAGGAGGAATCACCCTCGAGGTCCACACTTGAGGAGTTACGCGACGACGTCGTTATCGGGGGTGGTGTAGGAGGAATCACCCTCGCTTACCACGACTAAATAACTAACCTACAAGGTTATCATCAGAAGTGCTGACGAGGTATCACCCTTGGCACTCGATAGTAACCCAGCAGTGTCGGCAACTAAGGGGGATGTGACGTGCGGTGTCGGGGCCTGGTCTTTAATCCAGTTACAAGGGTCTTCTGATCATCCAGCGGGGCAGTCGGGTTAAGTGGGGTCTCTGTCGGTCTCTACCCAACCTATTCTAAACAGTTTAGGATAACAGGTAAGTATCAACAGTAGGTTACAAGTAAACAGGCTATGCAGCAGATATAGGATACAGTAGCAGCAGTAACTTCTAATGCAAGCATAAGAGAGAAGAGAATGGGCATTATCGGAATGCTCAAAAGGGGGGGTGCTTGCCTGTCTGCTCGACAGCAAGGGTCTGATCGTCGGGGACGTAGTCGTACTCCGGAGCGGCGTCTACCTCAGGAGCTACGGCAACGTCGGGGTCTACCGAAAGAGAAGAGGGGGAAGAAACAGGTAAACATAATGCAAACAGATGCCACACAGTGCGTGCTATGCTATGATGCAGTGCAGGGTTGCCTAAATATGCATCTAAGTCATTTTAGTTATTTTTAGGATTATCGCGGGATTTATTACCCGGTGTGTGTGCACTATTCATCTACCGGAATCGGTCTAAAAGTTACGGGTTCTCCTACGTAGGAGGTTCCGGCATTGAAACAGACAACACGATCAGATTTGTGTCATCGTTTCGAGCAACTTTCATGTTTTAAGTTTTTCGATCTGAGCTACGGATTAAAAGTTATTAATTTTCAAAGTTTAAATCGATTATCTGGAATTATTTAAAATTAACAGAATCATTGAAAATGAATTATGATGTAAGCATGAGGTCATCTCTGCGTCAGCAGTCAACTGACCCGTTTGACTGGTCAAACTGACCAGTGGGTCCCACCTGTCATAGACAGTGGGCTATTAGTTGTTTGTTTTAATTAAACTGGGTTAATTATCAGCTGGGCCCCATATGTCATAGACTGATTAGACTAACTAATTAAGTTTTAATTATAGAAATGTTTAATTAACCTAATATGCGGTGGGGCCCGCATGTCAGCCTCATTGGGTTGCCCAGTCAGCATGTTGACTGGGTCAACCCAGTCAACGGGGCCCATGGGGCCCGCTGGCAGTGACCCAGGGGTGGGCCCCAGGTGTGCCAAGTCGGCGGCGACCGGAGAGAGCTCCGGCGAGCCACTGCCGCGGCGGTCCACCGCCGGAGTTAGGCGGAAATCGCCCACACAGGGCCGTTCGGCCCGCGCGTAGGCTCGTTCCAACAAGCTTCAAGCGCCGCATCCATCTATGCTAGCGCGGGGACGTGGGGGTGGCCGAAACGGCGCCGGCGACGAGCAGAAACGGCGCCGGAGCTCGGGCTCAGGCGGAATCAGCGAAGCGCGGCGCCAGCGCTCGAGCTAGCTAGCTAGGCAGCGGCAGCAGCACTCCGGAAGCTCGCCAGAGCCACTGGCTCGAGCCGTAGGGGCTCGGGAGCGCGCTAATGGCAACGGCGGCGGTGGTCAGAGCTCGGCAAAACGGCGAGCGAGCTAGGAGGCATCACGCGGCGCGAGGAGAGAAAAGGAAGGAGGGGAAGGCTTACGGCGCGGCACAAGGAGGCCCTCGGGTGAACGGAAGTGCAGAGGAGGGCCGAATCGACGGCGGCGGCGTCGCGGTGGCCGGAGATGGGGACGAAGGGGTTCGGCGTCATGGTGCCTCCCAGCTCCTACGGAGGACACCAGTCGACGCAGCAGCTCGAGGCGGAGAGGATGGGCAAGGTCGACGACCACGGGGCCGCCGGTGGCCGCGGCGGAGACGGACGGCGGCGACAGCAGCGTACTGGAGATGAAGAGGGGAGGCAAACGAGGCGATGGGAAAGGGAGAGTGAGAGGGGAGTGAAGCGAGGCGACCAGAGGGGAGGGACGGGGAGTCCCTTATCCCCTCAGCCGCCCCTGTTGTGTCGGCGGGCGCCGCGGTGTCGTCGCCGCACCGGCGTGCGCGAGCTCGTCCACGGGCGAGCCGACACGCAGGGGAGAGAGAAGAGAGTTTGGGCCGGTGGGCTGGATCGGGGCACTGTGCACTAAGGCCCAGTGCACAGTGCCTCGTTTTATTTTCCTGTTTTTCTGTTTTGCCTTTTCTTTTATTCTTTTCTGTTTGTAAATAGTTAGGCCATTTGTGCACTTTTGTAAAATATGGGACTTGGCCCAAATATTAATATGCAATGTAAGCATTCACCAAAATTTGGTTTGAGCAAAGTTGGGCTTCATTTGAAATTGATATGATTTTAAATGGATTAAATATTGCTGTTTTGGTGCTGTTTCATGTGGTTTGAACCATTTAACTAGTTCCAATTCCATTGTTTATATTTTTATGAATGATTCTGGAATATTTGCTATTTAGTGAACATTTTTGCAACAGTGTTCGAGCAAATTTATTTTGCACTTTTGAATATGAGTTGATTTTCAAAATGGAGTTGAATTGCTTTGGTTAACCACTATGTCTAAGCACTGCAAATGATATGACTTGGCATTATTAGCAGCTGATCACAATGGCTATTACACAGGGGTGTTACAACCTCCATCTTCCCTCGGTCCATCCTCAGAGCAGAACTGATGCGCCGACCTTGCCAGGCCTCTCTGCCATCAACGCCATCATGACGCCAGACAGCTTCCTCCTCCAGCGCGAGTCCATCTCCAATACGCCCCTATCGCTAAATCTCCGTTGCGCCATGCCGCCGGGATCCGCCGTCGGCCTTGCGGTAGATGTAACACCGCTCCACCTCTTGTCCCCTCCAGCCAGCACGTGCTCCAAAACGATGCCCCCAGGAGGGACAACGGCATCGAAGGTGCCATCATCGTCCAATCCGGTAGACCCAGATCTAGGGTTTCCCCCGGAGCAACACGAGTGGGGCACCATGACCTACAACAATGATGCCTCAAGAAGGGAACGACGTCACAGACGCCGCCATCGTCCGCTATGACCGTAGTCGGCGCGATTTTCACCGGAAATCACGGCCCCCCGATCTCGCAGCTGACTGAAACCGAACGGTGCTTCGCCGTGAAGACCAAAGCCGCTGTCGGCACGCCGGCAGGGAGCCTCCAGCCGCCCCTCACCGGTCCTCCACGCGCCACCGGTTGCCACGCCAGGGCGGATCTGGACTGGACGCCAGATCCGCGGCTTCCATCGCCCATCTACAGGCATAGACTCCACCGAGAGGAAGAGCACCATGCCGGCCATGGATCTGGCCGCCGCCGCATAGGCAAGGGACGCCGCCCTACCTGCTTCTCGCGGATCCAACACCGGAGTCGCCACTGTCGCCTCCGGGTGATCCCGCAGCCCCCGCCGTGTCCGGCCCTCCACGCGCAGGACGAGGCACCGCAGCACCGCCGCCGGATCTGCCCGCGCGCCGCCGCGCCCCGGATGAACGCGACGCCGCCGCCCGAGGACGCCCGCCCGCGCCGAGCCCTCGCGCGAGGAGGAGATGGGGCCCCGCCGCTGCCAGCACCTACCGGGCTTTGCCCGGCGGCGCGGACCGGCGGCGGCGAGGGGAGAAGAGGGGCGGGGGGACCTAAGGCGCCGGCGGCTAGGGTTGCCCCCTCGGTCGCTCGCGGGGGGAGCGACGCAAGAGGGACGTCAGATCATCTGCCCATCCTGAGCACCACAAATAAGCTGACGCAACAATGTGTACCTTGAACCAAACCAGAAGGAGCCAATTTACCACTGAACTAGAAAATGATAAATTGGTTAAACTGGTACCATTCATCCATCATGAAGACAGCATCTCTGGAGCTAATATCGCGACCAGTCGCGCGCGTATCTCGTCTGAGCGCGCCTGAACGGGCGAGCTCCGGGGTTCCAACAGGCCGATATGCGCACGAGCATGTCCTCCCGCATCTTGGACCAGTCGCGCGGCAGACCGATATGCGCATGAGCACGTCCCCGGCTTCCTCGGGCGAGCTGGGAAACGGCGAGCCGCGCATCCGAATTGTTTCGCTTCGCCTGCCGGATGGAATTTGGGGGCCTTCTACCGTCGGCTTACGAGCTGGCAGCGCCGGTTTGTTTCCCAGGCCTAGGTGGATGGAGATTGGAAGATTCCTGTTGTTTATGCAAATTTTAGGAGCAACTCCGGTTCAGGTGCAGATTGTTCAGTTCCCATTGCCCAAACAACATCAACAATTCTGAACATATATGATTAAGCAGAGAGAAAGGTAAACAAAAGCTGAGTGCTTTTCATTCATAATAACTTAGAGAACACTTGATACATCCATTGCAGATACTAAAACTACTAGTATGACTGGATCATAACACGATGAAGCCTCAAGGATCAAGCAGGGCCGACAGGGCGCCTATGCGCGCTCCCCGCGGATGCGGCGGGCGAGCTGGATGTCCTTGGGCATGATGGTGACGCGCTTGGCGTGGATGGCGCAGAGGTTGGTGTCCTCGAAGAGCCCCACGAGGTAGGCCTCGGCGGCCTCCTGCAGGGCGGAGACGGCGGAGCTCTGGAAGCGCAAGTCGGTCTTGAAGTCCTGCGCGATCTCCCGGACGAGGCGCTGGAAGGGGAGCTTGCGGATGAGCAGTTCTGTGCTCTTCTGGTACTTGCGGATCTCGCGGAGCGCGACGGTGCCGGGGCGAAAGCGGTGGGGCTTCTTCACGCCGCCCGTCGCCGGCGCCGACTTGCGCGCAGCCTTGGTCGCCAGCTGCTTCCGCGGGGCCTTGCCGCCGGTCGACTTGCGCGCGGTCTGCTTCGTGCGGGCCATTTGCTGATCTGGGGCGAGGGAAGGCTGCGGAGTTTGCTGCGTGCTGGGGAGAGAGTTGTTCGGCGCGGTGGTCTGAGGATCTTGGGAGGGGTTCGCCGGGGTTAAGTAGGGGCGCGGATTTGGCCGGCGGGCGCGGCGCGTAGCTTGAAATTTTGGGGATTTTGGGAAGCCTCAGCGCGCCACGGCACCGAAGGAACGCGGGCCTGGGTCAGCCGCTGGATTAGGGAGCGTTGGAGGGTGGCGATGTGTGCTAGGAGGTTGGCCACGGATCGCGATCCCTGTGTCTAACCATGTGTTGTTTGCTCTCTTGGCGTGCCAGCCGTCGGATCGCCATCCATGAGCCCGTGAGCAGTGCTTGGCTAGCACTAGCAATGCGAGAGCTCACTAGGTGATGATTAAGGAAAACATTTTTTGCAGCACTTATTTCCTATCCGAGGGAGTAGTATTTTCCATACGACTAATTTCAATTTGTTTCACTCAAATTTTCTTGCCGTCCGATCACCCGTTGTGATTCCTGCTGAATTATTTAGTTGGTTTTTTCCACCTTCATTCTAATTTCTTGACGTTCGATTGCGATGACTATATATTTTTGCCTTTATTCTAACTTTGTATGTTGGGTTATACTTCCCCTTCAAACCATATATATTGTTTTGCCTCTGGTCTTAATTTTTTGGTGTGTCTATGTTTGCGACTTCTTGTTTCATTTGTGTCCTTAATTTATACATTTTTTATGATTCATTTTTTTTTTGACTGAATATGATTCATTCTTGATATCCAAGAATTACTATTGTCAGTTTTTAGTTTTATAGTTTTGTGGTACAAAGGCTACAGATTATATTTTATTGTAATTTACTTGAGTTGCCATTTCCTGCACACAAAAAAAAACTTGAGTTGCTATTGAAATTATTTTCATGTTAGTCTGGAATTTTTGATGATTCATTCTTGCTCTCCCAGAATTACTAGTGGCAGTGTTCCACAGAACAAGAATTACAATTTATAATGTTTGTATACAACAGCTTGAAAAATGATATTATATTATGGGACGGAGGGAGTATGTTGATTTTGCCTTTAGTGAAAATGACAATTCGGTTGCATACATATACTCCTTCCGTTTCTAAATATAGGTTTTTCTAGAGATTTCAATGCAAACTACATACAGATTTATATAAACATATTTTAGAGTGTAGATTCACTCATTTTGCTTTGTATATAGTCTTTTATTGAATCTCTAAAAGGACTTATATTTAGAAACGGAGGGAGTAGCTGCCATGTTTTTACGCTTAAATTTTTGGTTGAAGGTCAATTAAATTTCACTTGAAATGTGGAAAGATGCTGCCTTAATCAAAGTTTTTTTCTGTTCTCTTAATTACGGAAAGTTAATTGTTGCAACATCCTAAAGCACTTTCTTTGACCGGGCAAACTCCAAAGTGGCTAATGGCTATAGTAGCAAATCAAAGAGCAAAAAAATTCCGTCGCCGGGACTTGAACCCGGGTCTCTCGGGTGAGAGCCGAGTATCCTAACCACCTAGACTACGACGGATTGTGATAAATATGTGCTAGTAATTTATAACTACCTAGGCATTCAGAATGGAATTCCTTCCGCAAATCACCATTATTTCTAACATAACAGAAATATATAGTCCATGATTGCGAAACCTATTGTACTTCCGTTTTTTTTTTCATTGACATTAATCAGGGGCTTGCTCAAAATTATCAGTAGTCTTTTTCTAGTACACTCTTAGCTACAAACAGAAACATACTATCAGCGATAATTTAAAGCTGGTAGTAACTAAGACGAACGGATGCGCTTTCATGATGGCACAAGAAAAAAGCACAAGAGAATGTGACAAAAAAAGTTACTATTGAGATACAAAATTTGTGCCTCATCACTGAATGTGTATACAATGAAATGCATCGGATGATTGCCCCCAGAACACAACCAGACAATTCACAAAAACGCTGTTTCGAAAACAAAATCAGCACACAAAGCTGGTGACATAGGAAGAAAAATGGGATGCCAGTTTCTTTAAATAGATAGCAAAACTTGATACACATCGAAATTACACGTTTAGGATATATTTAAGCTGTAAGAAACAAGAGGACGGTGGTGCTTGCTTGGCAGAAGTGGTCTCAGAAAGATCAGAAATCCCAAGCTCAACCACTAAGTCAAGATATCCATTTCAGAATGTACACTCAGCACTCAACTACCAGAGATAGGAGTCCTCTCTTCGTCTATGTCAATGACCAGCAGATGGTCTTTCTTCGCGCCATTTGGTCCTTCTTTATATAGCGTGGGCAAATACGCATGGTATGCTGGTAGGTAGCGCGATACAAAATCCGTAACCTGCAAGAATTGCCAAATTTCATGATTCCACAGTCAACAGCATAGGAGAGAACAGTCATCAATGGATAAATGAAACACGATGCAGAGGACAGCTTCGATGCTTGATGTAAGTGGTTCACTGAAGAGTTTGGATAAGTCAATCAAGTATGATTTGACAGACAGGTCAAAAAAAAGTATGATTTGATAGCCTTGTCCAACTATGGTGTGAAATTATGGCACTGGTTTGTAAATACTTTTGCATCTTGGTATTTTTGTTTGCTCAATTGTCCTGCTTTATTTTATTCAGAAGACAGGCTTTTGTCTGTCCTGATTTGAGAGATGCACTATCCAGTTTGGTCACAACTCATAGCTAAGAACTGAGAAAGAGCTGTTCCTTGACAACCGGTGCCAACAAGGATGCGTGCATCACTCGATGCAGAGACCATGGGGGTTTCCCTCTTTTCGAAAGAAAAGTAGGGCACCGACAAATGATCCAACTGGAAAGGAAGGTCAGTATAGTGGACGAATCAGCTATATGAGAAACACACCTCCTCGTCAGACATTCCTGCTTTACCATCAGCTCTCATAGCTACCTCTGCCTGCGATTAAAATAAAAGCATCAGAAAATACCAATATATTGTTCTGTTGTGCCCACTGTAGAATCACTAGTCAGATAAGTCCAATAACGACCTGTAGTCTCCACTGAAATACACAGTTAGGCTCCTTAATTTTTATGACAATCCATGACTCAATGAATCTGTCCCACGCGTCATAGTATGCTTCTAGGTTCTTATTAACCACCTCAAGCTGAAGAAGGAAATAGGTTCAAGTCATATTAACGTAGCACAAACAAACCAAATAATGTTATGATCCCAGAAACTCACCTGAGGATCCACTGCTGCTACAACTTCATTTGGAAGAGGTTTAAACCCAAGCATCCAACCTTCAAAGAGAACAACCTACGACAGGAAAGCAGGCATGCAAGAAGTTCAAATCACATGTCTCAACTCAAAATGTTATTCAGCTAAACATGAAATTACCTCTGTGGGCCCTTCAACCTCTGGCCATGTCGAAGAATCAGCCCGGTCACCTCTTCCACCAAAAGCGGACTACATGGATATCTGAGGTATATCATTCGGCTACTCAAATATAAACATCAGGTATGCTAAGATAACTGCAACCTTTTACCTTGTCATACCGTGGAAGCTTCATCTTCGTACCTAAATGTTGTTAAAAACAACAGTAATTTCAGTGACAATATATATGTAAATATGAATCTATGATGCATTTCTTAAAAAAAACTAGGATGCAGCACCCTTAATAATCCAAAGAATACAGAAAATAGACTGCGCAAATGACCATGAAATAGAAACACAAAGGATTTGGACAAGATACAGATACTTGTTCACAACCGGTACCTTCCTTTGTTAGTTTGACCAGTGACTCAAGTGTTTCAATTGAGAATTGGAGATCGTGGCTTCCGGCATTTCCACGAAACTGTAAAGTTTTGGTCAGGTACTCTCAGTTCATGTTAAACAGCATCTAAAACAGAGGTAGTACAGTGGGCTAATGGGGGTGTTCTTGTACCTCTAAAAGAGCATTTCCAGCATGTGTTTCCCTCAGTTTACCCTGCACATATGTATCCATCGATCATCACTGACATTTCAACAGATACGAAGGAAAAAAAATGTAATTCCCAATACAGAATTTAATTGCTCCATATCTGAATATTCATGCCTGTTCTGCTGCAGTCAAATAGAAGTCATCGATAGACAATGTGGCAGAGTTCCTGAGGCACACAATAGTTTGGCTCTTAAATTTCATTCATAGAGGCAAAGAGAACACATGGTAATCAACATGATGAGAAGGACTCACCTACCAGAAACCCGAAAAAGATAATCAAGAGCGAAAACAAGAGTTGTCTTCCCGCTGCCTTGGGGAGCGCTGACCCCAATCTACAAAACAGAAAGATGATCCATTTATGAAACACGGATGAGCAGAACAACATTTTTGAGTACCTAAATCTATTCATCCTTGTAACTTGATATATATACTCTGGTATCATATTGGTAAGTTTTCTGAATTTGTGGTATTCTTAATTTATCAATCACACAAGAACCACTTTCATGGTAGTGGACATTGGACAGCATATGCTTCTGATGATATTTGTTTTGCTAAAGGCAAATGCAGTAGCATCTGGCGTGTGTGATGCAAGAAATAATGCACAAGAATATGTGCTCTGTCCATCTGGCCGGAAAATGCCACCAGAGATTTGGATGCTCTCGACACTAGAGGACACAGTTATACCATGAACTAATGAGGTGAAAACTGAGAAGAACTAGCATTGAATCAAATACATACCACTAATGGCGGGATCTCGTCGCCCTCGTTGTACTTGGACCTGTGGTCGGCGACCTGGTCCTCGCACCAGAGGAAGACGGGTATGTAGAAGTGGTATATCCTCGACTTCTCGGCGTCCGTCAGCCGGAGCTCGTCGATGCGGAACAACCGGCTCACCTGCGAGCCGCACCACAGCCACCGGTCGATGGACTCGGCGATCTTCTCCCGGGTGTAGCCGATCCTGTCCACCAGCGGGCCGCTGCAGATGAACTCGTATAGGTCCTGGACGGCCGAGATGAGCGCCGGGGACGATGCGGGAGCGCCGCGCGCCGGCGTCAGGGACCGCCCGGCCGCCGGGCTGTGATCCGGGCATGCGAGAAAAGCTGGCGCCAAGAAACAAGAAATTCTATCGTGTCAGCGCAAGAAGCAATCGCCTTGCGTTGTGAAGAAAGAGAGATTACCATCCATGCCGTTTCAAGGACCTGAATGAGAATGATCGAGCTAACAACAAAAGACCAAATGGATCCGCAATGGACTAAACTCTGTATCGACCAGAGAGAAGGGGCAGTTTGTACGCCTCGTTAATTAAAAAAAATCAAAAGAACAAAAGAATAGCATCCACCGTCCAAGTGTTCTTATCCGTTTCGCTGAAGTTTCGGGGCAAGACGGAGCAGGAAACAATAAACAAAACAAGCACGGGGAAACCCAACAGTGTCAGGCAGGTGGCAGCACGGCACGAACCGAGCAAGCACACGACGGATTCCACGGAACGCACTGCTGTGCGATTGTCTCTCCTGTGAAAAGGAAAATGACTGGGAGCGCCGGCCTAACCTTTTCTTGATGGAGTGGCGGCGGTCACGGTGAATGAGCAAAGGGCCGCGGCCTTGGGATGGTAAGCTTTGGCGAGGAGGGGCGGTGGCGCGGATGAGGAGACCGCGGCCGACGCGGAGAGCGGCGGCGGGGCGGCATGGAGCGGCGTCATCTTTCCTGGTCCCGAGCAGACGACACGAAGCGAGACGAGGCTGGACTGACGTGCGTGGAGACTGCAAGATTTTGGGGCGGAGGAGCGGAGGGGATTTTTCAGGATTGGGCGCGGAGTGCAGGCGGCCTCTCGATGCAGTGCGTGCAGGGCGGCACGCCAGCGGTCGCTTTCCAAAGCCAAATGAAATGAAAAAAGAAAAAAAAATCCTCCAACTTACAAGTGTTCAAATTTTTCAGAAAGAGGATGCTGCAGAATTTCGGATCAAATTCAGTTATAGGAGTATTCGTGAGTGTAAGAAGAATATTTTTTTGCATTTTCCTATCTGAGACGCTCTTCTGGGTCAACTACAACAAGGTTTTCATGCAACAAAAAAAAGAACCCTGCTCCAGCGAAGGAGGGTGATGATGGAGGCACGATTCCGGCTTGTTTCGGTTGTATTCTTTGCCAGGTGGTTCGTATACCTGATTGTATTTTTTTCTTATCTTTGTACTGCTTTTAATTGTTATCAATAAATGGGTGGGCTTTTCGCAACAAAAAACGTCTTAACCTTCTGTTTGGGTTTTCTCCATGGTTCTTTCTGAATGTTCATACTTTCTCTATTAGGTTACTTAACAGGTTATTGAGGTTTTCTCCCTTGAATGAAATACACCAACCCTTTCTCTATTTGGACTTTCAACTTATTATTCTCCTCCTGAAGAGAACCCCTTCTTGGCAAACACTCTTTTGGTTACTCAAGAGGTCATTGAGGTTTTCTCCCCTTGAATGAAATACACCGACCCTTTCTCTATTTGGGCTCTCAACTTATTATTCTCCTCTTGAAGAGAAGTGCAATCATGAACAAAGTTCCCGGTACTAGCATCAATTTGAGGGACGAAAGTAAGTGCCTTAAGGGTAGTAGCTTTAAGTTGAGCATAAAACTCGATAAGGGCAATGATGTCACCTTTGGCAACCATGAAACTTTTCACAAGGAGCTCATATTCCTCAACAAGTCTCGTGTGATCAACTAGAAACTTATCATTTTTGCACTTAATAACATCTTTTGGCTCAGAAGCCATCCCCAAAGCATTTTTGTTTTAACAAAGTCAATTTGGTAAGATGACATGGCTTCCTCAAAACAAGCCTTCATGGCTCTTTCTTCATTGAGTTCGTGCTCAAGGAGTCTGAATCTCTTTTTCCCCCGACAAGGAGGTTTTCGACATTCTCAATAAAGTCATCACGCTCAATGAGTGTCTTTAGGAGATTGCCAAAATGAGCACGAGCCTCACCATGAAGAGTTTTCATGAAGGTCATCAATGATTCCTTATCATTATCCACATCATCATCGCACTCATCCTCCAACTCATACAAGATGCGTTGGGAGTGTGGAAGGTGGGTTTAGAAGAGATGGTCTTTGTTTTTACCTCTTTTTTGGCCATGAGGCATCGATGAGTGATGGTGTGGGAGTCAAAGAGGCCGATGGTGGAGGAGGAGGTTGTGGCGTGCATGACAATGGCGACCGTGCCAACATGATCATGATCACCATCATATTCATCTCCGGACATGTACTCCTCGTGAATAAGAGACTTAGTTTCTTTCCTCTTTGTGAACTTGATGAATTTCTTTTTCTTAAGCACAGGCTTCTTGGAATTGTCTTCATGTTTCTCATAGGGACATTTATGAACAAAGGTCTTGGACTATCACAATTGTAGCACTTTCTTCTCCCAAAGGACCTTCCGTTGAGATTCTTCCCATTGTTTGCCATGGCACCCGAATACTTCTTGACCAAGAGAACCAAGTCTTATTCAAAGTCATTGACCGGGCACGAGGTGTCAACTTCTTCTTTGACACTTTTTTCAACTTCATATCCTTCTCTAGATGAACGCACAACCACTATCGGTACTAAAACCGGCAGACCTCGGGGTAGGGGGTCCCGAGCTGTGGATCTCAGATCAATGGGGAACAAGGGATGAAGGAGACAGTATTTACCCAGGTTCGGGCCCTCTCGAAGAGATAATACCCTACGTCCTCCTTTGATTATATTGATGATTGTGTATCGAGTACAAGCTTGATCTACCTCGAGATCTTAAGTAGTGTTCTAACCCTAGGGCTAGGTGGATGAGATTATGATCGGATCCCCTCTACAGGCTAAACCTCTCAGCTTTTATACGCGCCACGGGGGTACCTAGGGTTACATGGTCGGTTGCCGATCTAAATGTTCATATGGAGGCGGTCGAAGCTGTCCTTGGAGTACACGTCAAGTCTTCGGCAAAGTCCATCTTGATCACGTTGAGGTACGAGGCTTCCGGGGTCCTTCCTTGTGAGAATGGTGACTCATAAGCTCGGCCCGCGGACTGTGGGCCAACTAGGTGCTGGGGAACGTTGCATGGAAAACAAAAAAAATTCTACGCACACGCAAGATCTATCCATGGAGATGCATAGCTACGAGAGGGGAGAGTGTGTCTACGTACCCTCGTAGACCGTTTAGCGGAAGCGTTTATCAACGCGGTTGATGCAGTCGAACACCTTCACGATCCGCCCGATCGAGTACCGAACGTACGGCACCTCCGCGTTCAGCACACGTTCAACTCGATGACGTCCTCACCTTCTTGATCCAGCAAGACTGGCGAAGTAGTAGATGAGTTCCGGCAGCACGACGGCGTGGTGACGGTGGTGATGCAACTATATCCATAGGGCTTCGCCGAGCACTACGAAAATATGACCGAGGACAAACTAGAGGGAGAGGGGCGCCGCACACGGCTTGGGAATCGTGGTGTGTGTTGCCCCTCTCCCTCCACACACATATATAGGTGGAGGGGGGAGAGGAGGCAGCCCTAGGGCGCCCCCAAGTGGCCGGCGGCTGCCCTAGGCACCTGCCTAGCCGCCCCCCCCCCCTTCCATATTTGAACATGGGGGGAAAGGAAAGGGCGCCTCCCCCTTCCTTTCCCTCCCTCATTGGTGCGTGGGAAGGGGTGGAGGGGCGCGCCAGCCCCCTTGTGGGCTGGTGTGCTTCCCCCCTTTGGCCCATAAGGCCCACCGCTTATCGGTGGCCTCCCGGAACCCCTTCCAGCACTCCGATAAATACCCGGTGCACTCCGAAACCTTTCCGGTGACCAAATACTATCGTCCTATATATCGATCTTTACCTCCGGACCATTCCGGAGCTCCTCGTCATGTCCGTGATCTCATCTGGGACTCTGAACAACATTTGGTCATCAACTCACATAACTCAGACAATACTATTTCGTCAACGAACGTTAAGCGTGCGGACCCTATGGGTTCGAGAATGATGTAGACATGACCGAGACGCCTCTCCAGTCAATAACCAATAGGGGGACCTGGATGCCCATATTGGTTCCTACATATTCTACGAAGATCTTTATCGGTCGAACCTTTATGACAACATACGTAATTCCCTTTGTCTGTCGGTATGTTACTTGCCCGAGATTCGATCGTCGGTATCTCCATACCTAGTTCAATCTCGTTACCGGCAAGTCTCTTTACTTGTTCCGTAATACATCATCTCGTAACTAACTCCTTAGTCACTTTGCTTGCAAGCTTCTTATGATGTGTATTACCGAGAGGGCACAGAGATACCTCTCCGATACACGGAGTGACAAATCCCAATCTCGATCCATGCCAACTCAACAGACACCTTCGGAGATACCTGTAGAGCATCTTTATAATCACCCAGTTATGTTGTGATGTTTGATAGCACGCAAGGCATTCCTCCGGTATCAGGGAGTTGCATGATCTCATGATCGAAGGAACATGTATTTGGCATTAAGAAAGCAGTAGCAATAAACTGAACAATCATATGCTAAGCTAACGAATGGGTCTTGTCCATCACATCATTCTCCTAATGATGTGATCCCGTTATCAAATGACAACTCATGTCTATGGTTAGAAAACCTTAACCTTCTTTTGATCAACGAGCTAGTCTAGTAGAGGCTCACTAGGGACACGGTATTTGTTTATGTATCCACACATGTATTTAAGTTTCCAGTCAATACAATTCTAGCATGAATAATAAACCTTTATCATGAATAAGGAAATATAATAATAACAACTTTATTATTGCCTCTAGGGCATATTTCATCAGTCTCCCACTTGCACTAGAGTCAATAATCTAGTTCACATCGCCATGTGATTAACACCCACAGTTCACATCGCCATGTGACTAACACCCAAAGAGTTTACTAGAGTCAATAATCTAGTTCACATCGCCATGTGATTAACACCCAAAGAGTACTAAGGTGTGATCATGTTTTGCTTGTGAGAAAAGTGTAGTCAACGGGTCAGCCACATTCAGAGCCGTATGTATTTTGCAAATTTCTATGTCTACAATGCTTTGCATGTAGCTACTCTAGCTAATTGCTCCCACGTTCAATACGTATCTAGATTGAGACTCAGAGTCATCTGGATCGGTGTCAAAGCTTGCATCGACGTAACCCTTTACGACGAACTCTTTATCACCTCCATAACCGAGAAACATTTCCTTAGTCCTCTTTAAGGCACCTAAGGATAATTTTGACCGTTGTCCAGTGATCCACTCCTGGATCACTCTTGTACCCCCTTTGCCAGACAAGTGGCAAGGCACACATCAGGTGTGGTACACAGCATGGCATATCGTACAGAACCTATGGCTGAGGCATAGGGAATGACTTTCATTCTCTCTCTATCTTCTGGCTTGGTCGGGCTTTGAGTCTTACTCAACTTCACACCTTGCAATACAGGCAAGAACTCTTTCTTTGACTGACCCATTTTGAACTTCTTCAAAACTTTATCAAGGTATGTGCTTTGTGAAAGTCCTATTAAGCGTCTCGATCTATCCCTATAGATCTTGATGCCCAATATATAAGTAGCTTCACCGAGGTCTTTTTATTGAAAAATTCTTATTCAAGTATCCTTTTATGCTATCCAGAAATTTTATATCATTTCCAATCAACAATATGTCATCCACATATAATATCAGAAATGCTACAGAGCTCCCACTCACTTTCTTGTAAATACAGGCTTCACTGTAAGTCTGCATAAAACCATATGCTTTGATCACCTCATCAAAGCGTATATTCCAACTTCGAGATGCTTGCACCAGTCCATAGATGGATCGCTGGAGCTTGTACGCTTTGTTAGCACCCTTAGGATCGACAAAACCTTCTGTTTGTATCATATACAACTCTTCTTTAAGAAATCCATTAAGGAATGCAGTTTTGACGTCCATTTGCCAGATTTCATAATCATAAAATGCGACAATTGCTAACATGATTCGAACAGACTTAAGCATCGCTACGGGTGAGAAAGCCTCATCGTAGTCAACCCTTGAACTTGTCGAAAACCTTTTGCGACAAGTTGAGCTTTGTAGACAGTGATATTACCATCAGCATCCATCTTCCTCTTGAAGATCCATTTATTCTGAATGGCCTGCCGATCATCGGGCAAGTCCACCAAAGTCCACACTTTGTTCTCATACATGGATCCTATCTCAGATTTCATGGCCTCAAGCCATTTGTCGGAATCTGGGCTCATCATAGCTTCTTCATAGTTCGTAGGTTCACCGTTGTCTAACAACATGACTTCCAGGACAGGATTACCGTACTACTGTGGTACGTGTTCTGGACGATCTACGAAGTTCAGTAGTAACCTGATCTGAAGTTTCATCATCATTAGTTTCCTCTCTAGTTGGTGTAGGCATCACGGGAACGATCTTCCTTGGTGTGCTACTTTCCAATTCGAGAGAAGGTACAATTACCTCATCAAGTCCTACTTTCCTCCCACTCACTTCTTTCGAGAGAAAACTCCTTCTCTAGAAAGGACCCATTCCTGGCAACAAAGATCTTGCCTTCGGATCTGTGGTAGAAGGTATACCCAATGGTCTCTTTAGGGTATCCTATGAAGACGTACTTCTCTGCTTTGGGTTCGAGCTTATCAGGCTGAAGCTGTTTGACATAAGCATCGCATCCCCAAACTTTAAGAAATGACAGCATAGGTTTCCTGCCAAACCATAGTTCATACGGTGTCGTCTCAACGGATTTAGATGGTTCCCTATTTAACATGAATGCGGCAGTCTCTAATGCATAACCCCGAAATGATAAAGGCAAATCGATAAGAGACATCATAGAACACACCATATCTAATAAAGTATGATTACGATGTTCGGACACACCATTACGCTGTGGTGTTCCAAGTGGCGTGAGTTGTGAAACAATTCCACATTGTTTTAAATGAAGGCCAAACTCGTAACTCAAATATTCACCTCCACGATTAGATCGTAGAAACTTTATTTTCTTGTTACGATGATTCTCTACTTCACTCTGAAATTATTTGAACTTTTCAAATGTTTCAGATTTGTGTTTCATTAAGTAGATATACCCATACCTACTCAAATCACCTGTAAAGGTTAGAAAAATAATGATACCCGCCGCGTGCCTCAACACTCATCGGACCGCATACATCGGTATGTATTATTTTCAATAAGTCATTAGCTTGCTCCATTATTCCGGAGAACGGAGTTTTAGTCATCTTGCCAATGAGGCATGGTTCGCAAGAAATGATTCATAATCAAGTGATTCCAAAAGTCCATCTGCATGGAGTTTCTTCATGCGCTTTATATCAATATGACCTAAACGGCAGTGCCACAAGTATGTTGCATTATCATTATCAACTTTGCATCTTTTGGCATCAATATTATGAATATGTGTATTACTACACTACAAAAAAAAGACACATCCGTGACATTTTGGCCCGAACAAATTTTTTTCTGTCATGCTTATGACACTTCTATGACGATAATTGTGACAAAACCCGGTATCATCATAGATGTGGTGGGCTCCTACTTCTATGACAAAAAATCATGACAGAAAATGGGCTTTTCGTCCTGGGCGGGCCGAAGACGCACCTGCATGACATTCTTTGGGCTGTCCATGACGGAAAAAATCGTGGTTGAAGCGAGGGCGAGGAAAATTTCGGGGAGTTCCCGGTTACGGTGGGTGGTCGGGGCCGAGCGATGCACGGAGGGATTGCGCGTTTCTCTTGTACAAATATGCGCGTGTGTGCGAGGCATTGGGCTCTAACTGAACCCGAGCGAGGCATTCGCTTACTGAACCCGAGCGATTGCACTAGCTACGTTACTGAACCCGAGCGATCGATCCCTTGGCTGTTAACTGAACCCGAGCGATTCCTTCGCTACTGCTGCTAACTGAACCCGAGAGATCGATCGATCGATCGCTGCTGCTGCTGCTGCTTACTGAAGCCGATCGAACCTGCTGTCTCTTGATGAACAGTGAACATGGGGGTTGGTTGAACGAGTCGAGATGTACGTGGATGGGGTTGGATGAACAGTTCCTGGTGGGGGTTGGATGAACAGGACCCCGTGGTAGTAGGCCGTTGCCGCTGGATGAACAAGACCCCGAGAGGAGGCCGCCACAGCCGAGCTGGTTGGGGGTGGATGAACAGGACCCCGTGGAGGGCTGGTTGAACAGTAGCCGGTGGAGGGCTGGATGAACAGTAGCCCGTGGGTGCAGGAGGAAGCCGCGGTGGATGAACAGTGCATGTGGAGGCTGAAGGAAGTCGACGGTGGGTGAATAGTAGCCCGTGGAGTCCCGTTTTGCGGTACGCCACAACCCTCCCGATGAACAGGACCCCTGTTTTGACCGTAGCGCTCCAACACAAGTCCGTTTCCTCCGTTTTGCGGTACGCCAGACACCTCCCGATGAACAGGATCCCGTTTCGACTGTAGCCGATCGAACAAAAGGCCGTTTCCTCCGTACTGCAGTACGCCAGACCCCTTTTCGCCTGTTCCGTCCAAGCCGATTGGCTCCCGATGAACACGACGCATTCCGTTGGCTCCCGATGAACACGACGCATTCCGTTGCCTCCCGATGAACACGACGTAGTTTCTCCGTTCCGACCCAGCCGGTTGGCTTCCGATGAACAGGACGCCGTTGCTGCCGTCCGTTGCCTCTCCATGTACACGAGCTCTGGCCGTACGTATGCGCGAGTACGCGTTCGAGACCCCGCCCGTATGTATGAATGTAGCCGTATTTTTTGGCATCTGGCTATATGTACATGTACACGGTTTTGACCGGACTGCTACGTCGGGGGCTCTACTACTACACGTGTCGCTGCTTGTTCGGCCAAGGTTCATCATTGCAGAGAGACCGATCGACCAGTATGTACGTACATGTTCGTGACCAGATAGAAAACGGTACGTACGCTTCTACCGGGTGGGTACCAGCTGTCAGGGAGGATAAGGAGGCACTTCTTTGTGTGCGAAGATATAACTGGTGGGTCCCAGCTGTCAGGGGGGAGAATCATATTTTTTGCCCGTAATATGGACGCACTTCCTTGCGTGCGAAGATGTAGCTGGTGGGTCCCAGCTGTCAGGGGGGAAACGTTTTTTTCGCAAAATACAGAGTCCCTTCCGGTGGGTCCCCGGTGTCAGGTGGAGGAATAATTATTTTACGCGTAATAAGGAGGCACTTCCTTGCTGCGGCCGTGGACCCAGCTGTCAGCCTCTCCACGTACAGTCCTTTTCCGATGGAAGTCGTTCCTTGACCACGTTGACCACACCGTGCCGAGAGCACCAAGGCGGTGGACGACGGCGAGGCCTAGGAAGGGGACGACGCGAAGCAGGGGAAGACGCGGCAGTGGATGCCCATGCGGAGAGGAGTATGAGGGTTGACTGGTTCGGCTGCGGTGTGAGGCTGCCGTCGCCAGAGAATAACACGGGGTGTGGGTGAGTAGAGGGAAGGCCAGGCCGGCAGTGGGATTAGGGTGGGGCGATGAGGCCTGCTGTCGGGGCCGGATTTCGGGGACACAACATATCCCAGAAATTTAACCTCTCGTGTTACCACCAGCACAGGATTACTGTTACTGGTGGACACGTCCTTGTTACAGATTACCAAGCTATTATAAGAATTGGATACAAGACCATAAAGGTCTAATGATACAATAGTGATTCCGGTGGTGGATGACGGAAATGACTCGTGGTTCTCCAACGTCGATGGGGCTCCATTCCCACAGGAACAACTGACCCGGATAACTCCTATCCGCGTGGCCGCTAATCCTAGGCTTCGCACGAACGTCGCGGTGGTATTCCTCGAAGAAATCCTGACCTAGCCAAGTAAATAGCCAGGGACAAGCCTGTGAGTACGTTTGAATGTACTCGCAAACATCATGAACAGATGATATACCGAATGCAGCAGAATTATGTGATCAAGTTGAATTAAAAATTATATGCATATGCTCATGATGGACTTAAAGGCATGCTGTCAGGAATTAAATCATGGCATGATAACATATTAGCATGAGCAAATAACTGGATATATAAAAAATATTATTGATAAACAAGGAAAGTGAAAGGAAAATAAAATAAAGGAAATGCCGGTCGGATGTCTAAAATGACACCACGGTAGGTCTTGAAGAGAAATGCCAAACGGGTGTCTAAAATAGAAATCGGACAAGACAGGACCATCAGAGAACTCAGGCGACACCACGAGAGGTCTTAAAAAGAAATGCCAGTCGGGTGTCAAGTGACACCATGGTCGGACTTGAAGAGAAATGCCAATCGGGTGTCAACAAGAGTAGTGACGAAATAAACCGCCTGTTAACTTGAGAGACGCCACGAGAGGTCTTGAAAATAAAATTGAGTGCCCGGGGTAGTCTAGCCAGCCCCTGAGACACTCAGGTAACACAAAATAAGAGAAACGGGTTAGTCCTCAATAATATGCATAACCATAATAATATTAATATGCATAGCATAATATTCATGGTAGCCTCAGGGTGTCAATAATTATCCTGCAAAATATTTCAGGCAAGTCATAATTATTTTCCTCTGGAGACCGACACTTGACCAACCCAGACTGTAGTCCTTAACCAGGGACACGGCTATTCGAATAGGTTTAAACTCTGCAGAGGGTGTACTCTTTACCCACAAGTAAAGGATTTCTTTAGTCAGTACCGTGACACTGACTAATTCCCATTACGGTCTTTGGGTTGAAAACACACCTGACCAACACACACCAGATTAACTTTCCGGATACCAGGAATCACCCAAAGCATCGTTCAAGAAAAACTCTAAGACGGAGAGACCAACGTCTTGCATGGGATCACTATTAATACGCACGGATTCCAAGGGGGCACCCCCTCTCGGTCACAACCGGAAACACCCATGCCCCCTGACCCGATGACAGGATTTAGTCCATGGCCCTGGAAACCCTCATCGTGGCCCTCTGGACGGTGTGTGCATGGAAAGGGGTTAACAACTTACTAAACCATACCCCACCTGTGGCAGGGACAAGTGGCTGCACGAATCAAGTATGGGGGTTACCGGAACAAGACTCGATCTACAGTCGACTCAGGAGGTTTAAGTTTCCTGCAACGGTTAGCACAACAAAGTATTCCTTCAACAGCAATACCAACAAGGCCACAACCCTTGCATGCTCCAACAAGCATAACAAACAAGGCATGATCACGCTCCAACGTGATCACCCTTCTGCCGGTAACGGTATTTCTCTTATGCCTGCTCCTGCAGGTTAGTCATGACGAGTACACGATGCACTGTACGATGAAACATGCCAACACTACATGCATGCAAATTTTTACTCGAATTCAAACCATGCAAGCACTACTAGCAATATGCCAATTTAATTTGAATTCAACATAGTCATGATCAAATTATTCTAGCAAATAAACTACCATGCATTCACCATGTCAAGTGTTCAAGATGCTTGCCTTGAGCAATGGAGAAGTGCAGGGTGCACTCCAAAAGTTTGAAAATATTATCTTCCCTCCATTTCCTATTTTCAAAAATATTTGAATTACCACATATAGCAAAAACGGTGCCAAAAATTATTTCAAATATTTTTGAAATAAACTAGAGATAAAATAAGGAATATCAGAAAAAGAATCATATTATTTGAAGTTCAGATGATTTTACTATGGAATTTCTAAGTTGGAAAAATATAACAAATTGGACTATTTAATAGATCAGTAAATACTAAACTTTAGAAAAATATTCACCTAGTCTTAATAAATAGAGCCTGATTTTATAAGTCTGTAGAAATTTGAATCATAAATTTTGGATATGATTTGGTCACTGTGGAAATATTTGAGAGCTATTGAAAAAAAATAAAAAGGGAAAAGGGAACAGAATCGCGCCCTGAGCGCTGGGTAGCCGTCGGCGTCACTGGGCCGTGCCCAGCTGATCAACTGCGCGGGCGAGCTGCCATGTCGAAGGCGCTTTCTAGAAATACGGTTTGCCGCAAGGAAGGCGTACTCCAGTAATCTGTCTCCACTTAAGACAGCGTGGCGAGACCCCGGAGTCGCTGATAGTGGGCCCCACCTGGCCCACGGGTCAGGTTTGACCCGGGTCGCTTGCGTTCTGTCTCCGCGGCAGAACAAAGGAGGTGGCTGCCGGCGACGATTGCCGGCGAACGGCAGCATCTCTCGAGAAGCCGAAGCCATGTGTGTGGTCAGGAGACCAAGGCGGTTCTCTGGGTACTCGTCATGGTCGCCGAGGAGCACGGGGTCGTCGGCAGCGAGCTCACTCGAAAAGCTCCGGCAGAAGCAAGTTGGGCGATTCACCCACGGCCTATCTCCGGTGTAATTGAAGGTGGGGATCGATCCGCGAGTGCTCCAGGGGTCCATTGGTGAAGAAAAGGGGGAAAGCTCTGGAGAGGTGGGAATCGTCGGGGAAGTGGCGGTGGCCGTAGCTGTCGGAGAGGAAGAAGACGGCTTCTCCCGGTCGTTTGGCTGCCCGGTGTGGCTTTCAGAGGATGGAGGAGTGGTGGTGATGAGCTGAAGGAGCCTGGGTGGTTTATATAGCGAGGGAAAGGTCGGTTTGTGGGTTCCAGAAGGTGGCCGAGGTGGTGGCAGCCATTGATGGCAAGTACGGTCGGTGGTGAGGTTGGTGGTGGACGGTGCGGACGGCGGCGTCCCGCATTGATGCCAGGGTGTGCTGGCTAGCTTGGAGACGTGCCACGCTCCTTAGGCGGTGCCGTCCGTGAGCAGACTCTGACGGCGGCCATTGATGGCAGACAAGGGCGGTGGCGAGGTCAGCGAGGCTGATAGAGGGTCGGCGGGGAGTTGGTGAGCTGCGGACAAGCTCGGGCGTTGGCCTTTAAGAGAGAGGGGCCCGGGAAGAGATGTGGCGAGGAGGGACTCGTTGGGCGGCGCTTCTGGTGGTGGTGGTTGGCGGTCTGAGGCGGCGCTAGGGGACGGGGGAAGGTGTCAGTGAGGCTTGGGGATGATCAGGTAACCCAGGGGTGGACTCAGGCGAGTAGGGGAGGCAGTAGGGGCACAACACTAGAGTGATGCCAGTGCCTGTAATGAGCGCGCCCTAGCCGTGCTCTGGGCATGCACGCCAGGTGCTCGACCCAATGCTAGGGGGCTCTAGGTTGGTCCTGTAGAGCTGGTTTTCGGCATGGTGGCATTTACTAAGGTGGCAAGGGTGCTGGACATGTTGGCTTGGTCAGGAGACCTTGTGTGCAATGTAGTTAAGAAGAGGGCCAAATTTCTGTCATGCCCACAGGGTGTTTGACAGAATGCTAAGGTGGTCTAGGTGTTTTTGTTGCCCATGAAAATTTCCAGAAAGATGTCTCATTAGATGGTAAAGCGAATGGCAGGGTTGGTTTGACCAAAAGAAAAACTTGCTAGTGCAAGTTGTACTGAATTTCATTTCTGGACCAGATATTGGGAGAGTTATTTGGGGAACTAGAATGATTCCAATGGAGCTAAAATTTTGGACTTAAAGGTTTGGTTGGAAGGACTAAGAGTGGGAAAAATTTCAGGATTTTTGGGGCAAGGAAAATTGGGGTTGTAGTAGAAACTCAAATACTGGTCAGAATTGAAAAGAGATTGTTCCACTCAAAATTTTCAAAAGACCAAGTTTGGTTTTTACATAAAAGTGATTTATGGGCATCACATGACACCTCAGAATTTTTTATGGAAATTAAAGAATTATTTAAATTAGTTGTAGTGCAACAAAGGCATTTAAAATATAGGAATAGCTATTAAAAGAATTGTTTTGGGGCAATTTTTATTCTGAAAATAATTCTTACTGTTATTAAACTATAATTGAAATATTTTAAGAGAACTACCCAAGCCACAATATTATTTCCAAAAATTTCTATATGGAGGGAGGATTTTTTTTTTGAAATCAGAAAACAGAAAAGGTTCTGAAATTAAATAAAGACCGAGTATAATTCAAAATTTTATTTCTGGCCAAATTTTTATTTAGTAAAAACATGATTAAATTTTTGGGGTGTTACAAACTCTACCCCCCCTTAAGAAAATCTCGTCCTCGAGATTTGTTAAGTGGTCACCAAAATTAAACCCACCTTTCGAGGAGATTTTCCTAAGCTATTTAAAATAACCCATTTAGGCACAGTTGACGTGGGCTCCTAATAATTGGTGTAACTACAGTGGGGCACTGGTGCTGTGGTTCTACTATGACTGTTACGACAAATTTGGAAAAAGTGTAAATTCCAAAATTCGCTTGCCGTACTCCAGTGCACAGTGCTCTCTCCGGCTGACGGGTTGACCCAGGGCCCACTGTCAGTCTCTTCTTCTTCCTCCGGCTCTCTTCTCCTTCTCCCTCTCGCGTGCTTTCTCCACCTGCGGTGTCTAGCGCATAGGGTATCTAGGGCCGTACTATGGTAGTGCGCGGCGTGCAAGCCGCCGGTGCAGCGTGCACTCACCTCGCGGGCCAGCACCTTGTCGGCACTGCTCGCAATTTCTCCTACGAACACCGGTGATCGGGCGATGAGCGGCGCTGGTGGACCTCGTTCACCATGCACCGAGCCCGAGCTATAAAACGAACACAGTGCTACTCTCTTCTTCATCTCACCTGGCCTCACTTCTTCTTCCTCCTCCTTTTCTGTTCGCAGGAGCTCGGACGGGGCTCTAATGGAGGACGTGCTTTCGGGGTGGTTTACGATTCTGATGTCCAGAGCAGTGGCGGCGTTGCTCGGGTTCTCGCTACTCCTATGCGCGATGATCCTTGACGATCGCCGTGATGCCGCAGCTCGAGTGGTGGCTCTTCGAGGCGGCGGTGACCGTGAGGATTAGGCATCAGTGGTGGTTACGGGTGAGTGTTAGTGCGTTCTGCAGCAGCTCCGTAGAAATAAAAGAAAACCCACAAACTTTTCTTCAGAAAAATTGGTGGTGTGATGAGAGTGGTCTTGTGTGTGAGGCGGTTGATTAGGTGCCAGTGTGTGTGTGTGGTTCTGCACTTAGTGCATGTAGTGGAGTGAGTGTGATTGTAAGCCGGGTGTCGTGGCGGTGCGTGAATTAATTCTGTGCTTGCAAAAATTATTAGTCGCAGTGGTCCTTAATAAAATCTCAACCCGAGATTCGCTAAGGGTGAAAAATCCATTATAAAATATGGTAACCAAATTACTCATACGCAACTGCAACCAAACAATTCACTCATAGGGTAAATCCTTAAGATGCAACACAGACACCAAATTATGCAATTAAACGCTAGACTATTGAACACAACCATGGTCCCTACGGTACAAAGGTAAAATTGATAGGGTCCTGAGGAAATATTCCCGGCATTGGGACACATTCTTCTTCCCCTGGGGAAAGTGGATGGAGGAGTCGGAGAACGTTCCCTCCTTGGTTTGGCGACAGTGGTCCGCCGATGGCGATTTGAGGATTCAGAATAGCAAGAGTCTGGAGGAAGTCCATCACTTGCTGGGTCAGACGCTCCTGCGCGATGACATATTGAACAAGGTTGGCTAGTATTGGATCTCTCTCTGATTGTCTGCAGGGAAAAGATGCTTCTTCTCCAGGTGCTGCACGGCTCAGGAAGTAGTAATACCCCCTTTCGCTGGCACGGGGCACTGCGTACCGGAGGCGGGTAATTGCTTCGTAGGCAGCAACTTCTATAGCCATTTCTGAAGTTGGCATAGATTTCCCAATGAAGACGACACTTGTAGGGCCTTGGTTTGGGTTTACTGGTGGGATGTGCGCGACTGCCCAATATTTTGAGGCGTTGTGGTTGATCCTCGATTTGAACAGCTCGTACTGGGGTGGCTGAGTGGAGCCAAGAGTGTTGCAGGTGAAATCCCACAATATCTTGACAAAACTGCCCGGGGTTGCATCTGGGGTTCTCAGA
Source organism: Thinopyrum elongatum (assembly GCA_011799875.1). Taxonomy (NCBI): domain Eukaryota; kingdom Viridiplantae; phylum Streptophyta; class Magnoliopsida; order Poales; family Poaceae; genus Thinopyrum; species Thinopyrum elongatum. The sequence continues at coordinate 376,495,852 of CM022299.1, read as the reverse complement.
TGAACCCCAAGGTGCGACATGGGGGAAATGGTGGTGGAGGCAGTGTACAAGGTGAGGGATGCTAGTTATGGACGCGAGAGTGGTCTCCTATATAGTGCCTGGGCTAGGAAACATAAATCAGCAGGGTTACGATTCTGGGTATCAGCTCTGCTCTAGAGTGGTCGGGGTCAAAGTCACAGATACAAATCACAAAATGTGATGTATTACTGTGGTTGTCGGTTAGGGGGATAGGTTGGGCACCGATTATCAAAAGATGTCGGCTGGCCACTGTGTAGGCTTTATTGGATGGAATGGCCTAACGGTGGAAAGGAAAGGATGTGGGCGGTGTGGAAACCTAGGGATAGTGACCAGGCTAAGATAGGATTAGCCAATGGTCAGCCTGGCTCTGATACCAAGGCTGTCGGGGCCGAATTTCGGGGACACAACATATCCCAGAAATTTAACCCCTCGTGTTACCACCAGCACAGGATTACTGTTACTGGTGGACACGTCCTTGTTACAGATTACCAAGCTATTACAAGAATTGGATACAAGACCATAAAGGTCTAATGATACAATAGTGATTCCGGTGGTGGATGACGGAAATGACTCATGGTTCTCCAATGTCGATGGGGCTCCATTCCCACAGGAACAGCTGACCTGGATAACTCCTATCCGCATGGCTGCTAATCCTAGGCTCCGCACGGACGTCGCGGTGGTATTCCTCGAAGAAATCCTGACCTGGCCAAGTAAATAGCCAGGGACAAGCCTGTGAGTACGTTTGAATGTACTCGCAAACATCATGAACAGATGATATACCGAATGCAGCAGAATTATGTGATCAAGTTGAATTAAAAATTATATGCATATGCTCATGATGGACTTAAAGGCATGCTGTCAGGAATTAAATCATGGCATGATAACATATTAGCATGAGCAAATAACTGGATATATAAAAAATATTATTGATAAACAAGGAAAGTTATAGGAAAATAAAATAAAGGAAATGCCGGTCGGATGTCTAAAATGACACCACGGTAGGTCTTGAAGAGAAATGCCAAACGGGTGTCTAAAAGAGAAATCGGATGAGACAGGACCATCCGAGAACTCAGGCGATGCCACTAGAGGTGTCGTGGTTCTAAGTCTGACAGTAGAATAGGGGGTAGGTATGAGGAGGCAAGATCCTAGCTACGATGAGGTTGTGCACGCAAGATTTACGAGTTCATGCCCTTCTCGGAGGAAGTAACAACCCTACGTCTCGGTGCCCGGAGGCTTGGTCGATTGGATTATGCGTGAAGTTATAGGGGGTGCGAACCCCTGTGCCTGAGGAGGGGGGTGGCTTATATAGAGTTCTCCAGACCCCTCCAGCCCTCAGTTACACAGGATTCAATGTACATAAAGAGGGGACGTTACTGGTAACGCCAGCAATAAAGGCATATAAATGATCATTAAGACTTCGGAGTGAACGCCTGACCGTTGCCGTTCTGAGTGACTTTAGATCTTCTGTCTTCCGAGTGATTTCTGATGTGGTCGAGTGAGGACACTCCGGTAGAATGGAATTGGGTTTTCCGAGTGGAATGCTTATGGTCGAGTGAATGGTATTGTCCTTGAATATCCCTGACTTTAAGGTAATGTCCTTGGGAAGGGTGTCTAGGTCAGGCCTATTACCCTACCCCAGGTACATGTCATCGTCATTAGCCCCCGAATGGTTCAGGGTTTGAGTGACAAAAGGAGTTGAAGATGGTTCCGACCCAGTTTTCACGCTTCGAGAGCGTTTTGCTTAGATTAATGAACCACGTAACGACTTTGACTTCATTTTCAGTCGCCTTGATCCATTCCTAAATTGTCGAGTGAATTTTGTTGATAAGCTTCAATTGTGGACATGGTATGAGATCTTTGGCGCGATTGACTGCACTGTCGTTCCCGGATCTCACGGGATTCGAAATTTGGAGAAGCGCACGGGACGGAGAAGCCCACAGTAAACGGAATAGGTTTGGCAGGGACGCCTCGATCCTCGTGCCACCTTTCTCGCCACGTACCGAGTGTGCGACTGCTGCGGGATTCGATGGGACTGCTTGGGCCCACAAGTCAGTCACTCGGTAACAATTCCATATAAGGCGTCCGAGCCGGTGCGTTTGGCACTGTGCTCTTTATCCCCTTCACCTTCCTTTGTTTCTCCACCGCATTCGCCACCACCTTCGACGCCGCCGCCCCGTCCAAGCGCAGCCTGCTGCGATGGGAAAGGAGAAAACGGCGGCCCTGGAGCGAGCGAAGAAGGTGACGGCGGCAGCGAAGGGCAAGAAGACGAGTCGGGGCGGGTCGTCATCTAGGTCTGGCCTGCCGCCTGGCTGGATCCAGGGCGACTGGATCAGATCCACGATCCGAAAGGAAGACATGGAGGATCTGGTCGAAGGGGGCTTGGTTGCCCACCAGTCCTGGCGATTGCCGGGGAACGAGACCGAGCCGCAGCCGCAAGAGGGTGAGTGCGTCCTCCTCGCGACTCATGTCGACCGTGGTTTCTCCTTGCCTCCACATCCCTTTTTCCGGGCTTTCTTGAATTTCTTTGGAGCTCAACTTCATCACTTTTCCCCCAACACCATCACCTATCTTGCTGCATATGTTTCCCTGTGTGAGAATTTCTTGGGCTGTCGACCGCACTGGGGTCTTTTCAAACATATATTCACATGCCGCTCTCAAGCCGTAAAAAAGTCCAATCCGAGTGATGAGAGAACACATGTGATCCAGATGTGTGGGGGTCTGGGAATTCAGATGAGGAGTAGGAGCACTTTTCCGGCTATGACACTCCCCGATTCAGTTAGAGGGTGGCAGTCGACCTGGTTCTATTGCAAAGACCAGCCGACTCCTGGTCAGTCGACTGGGCTTCCTCCCTTTTCCATGGATCGAGTCCAGCCGCCCTCTACTTTGAAAGTGAACCCAGAGGAGAAAGTAGAAGTGAATATGCTAGTTGACCGAGTAGTCCAGTTAGTCCACGATGGGGTGACTGGTATGGACTTGCTTGAAATATTTCTCAGTCGACGCATCCAGCCACTCCAGGCTCGTGATCATCCCATGTGGATGTACTCGGGTATTGATGACACCACTCGGATCCACCCGGAGGAGGTCATCGGGGAGGTAGTGGAGCGGTGGCTGCAAGGCATCACTGGTAACAAAGATAACCCCAGGGGGTCCAAGAGGGTCCCACCATTCGACAAGACCAATGAACCGGATAAGGTACAATCTTCAGTGCCGAATGTCCTTTGCTCTGATTTCCTATTTAGGCTTCAATCCGATTGATATTTGTATGATTCTTTGCTCTGCAGATATATACTGATATGTACTCGATGCCCAACGGGGAACAGATCCAGGAAGGAGAGGAGAGCGGAGGTGACAGCGGTGATTGGAACTCTGATGACGAGAGTGATGAAGAGCGCGAAGACTCGAGCAGTGGTGAGGAGGTCAATTCTCCACCTCGTGTGGAAAAGCATTCCAAGCAGAAGCACGACCCAGCAAGTATCCGGGGTAAAGTGGCGGCACCGACTGGACAAACTTCGAAGCGCACTCGGACATCTTCTCCGGTGCCGACTGAGAAGGCTCCGAAGCAGCTCAAGACTGCGCCGTCAAAGCCACGGAAGGCCTTGCCCAAGATCAAGGTTGATGTTCCCGTCGCCTCTGCGTAAGTGTTTTGTTTTCACCCTTTGCTCCAAGAATCTTATATCAGTTGTCGACCCATTCTCTTGCTTGACCGAGTGAACCTTGAAATTTGCAGTGCTGCTACCTCTGGGACTTCTGCTTACAAAGATGATGGCGACGAGGAGATGGAGGACGCGGTCACATCCAATGCGGGTATGACTCCTGTTATCTTGTCTTTTCTTTGCTAACCACTTCTACAGTCGACTGAACTCTTGTGGTCGATTCTTTTGCAGCTCCGCAAAATGTTATTGAACTTCCAGATGACGATGAAGATGTGCCACAGAAGCTCGTGGGAAAGAGGAGCAGGACCTTGGGCAAAAAGGCACCAGCTAGCAAGACGCCTCAGTCGACGCCGGCGGCAGAACCAGCTATCCAGCAGCCCGGGGACCTCAACCGTGCTTGTGTTACTTTTGCGATTCCCTTGTCGAGTGGTCGTCCTTCAGCGTCGACTGCACAGGCCCCTGCTTCATCTGTGCAACTTCATGCCTCAAGCTCTCAAGCTGCTGCAGCTGATCCACCGTCTCCACTTTTCATCGCCCATCACGTCCCAGAGGACCAAGTGAGTGCTGCCAAGGAAGCCATACGCCAGGCAGGCATTATGATGGATCAGATGAAAGTGGTGCGCGAGGCCAGTCAAGCTGCCTATGATGCCAGCTCAGCACTCCAGGCCAATGTCCAGGTTAACTTACTTCTGACTGAACTCCATCTTGATGCTTGTTCTGTTAGGATATGATATTTAGAAACTGCTGCTTTATTATCTGCAAGACGTCCGTGGATGAGCGTTTTGGAACCTTAATTGCACACCCATTGTCAGTCTGTACACCCACTGGGTGTTTTAATTTCTGTTGAGTAGTTTTTCCACTTGAGTCGACTAGGTTGTGTTGATTGAATCTCTGAACCAGTGGGGACACGCTGAGTGCACCCACTTGGTGTAGTCCCCGAGACCGCCGTCGAATGTTTGATCCGGCGGGAGTCTTTGAACAGAACTTTTCCACTCGGTCTGAGCAGATCATGTCGAGTGGAACCTGGACCAGTGGGGGCATGCTGAGTGCACCCACTGGGTGTAGTCCCCGAGACCGTAGTCGACTGCGGGCAGTCGGTTATGGTCTGAGTTTTTTTTTCTGACTGGACGGACCAAGTCAATTGAAAAATCGAACCAGTGGGGGCACGCTGAGTGCACCCACTGGGTGTAGTCCCCGAGACTATTGTTGAATGTTTGATTCGGCAGTAGTCTTAGAACTCTTTGAACTTGTTACTTTATTGCTCGGAAGCAACCAATCTTTGTGTCTGCCGACTGACTATCTTCTAAACACAGAAATCTTGTGATCTTGGAGCCCGGTTCGCTAACTTAGAGCAGAAGCAGATCCAGCTCAATCTTGATCTGGAGTTGGCTCAGAATAACTTGCAGAAGGCTAAGGATGACGCTGCTGGTAAGGAAAGCTTGTCGACTGGTTCTCCTGCCATCTTTTCTCCTCTTCTTTCTGATTCGAATGTTATTCTTTCTAGAAACAATGAGACGGGCTTTGGAGAAGAAGGACCTTGACCTTGCGGCTACGAAGAAAATAGTAGAAGAAAAAACGGCACTCGCTGACCAAAAGTTGGCCTCAGTCGGAAAGTTGGAGGAAGAGAATACCAAGCTGAAGACTGCTCTCGATGATGCCAACAAAGAGGTAACTCGACTGAAGAAGGATAAAGGGACCCTGACTGACAAAGTGGAAGACATCACCCGCAAGAGGAACGAGCTAGAGAATTATCTGGGAGGACTCGCCAAGAAGTTATTCCTCATGCTTGAAGGTACTTTTCCCTGTCCGATTGATTTGCTTTCGTTGACTCGTCATATAATTGTCGACTCATTATTTCTCTGTGAGTGCAGAATTCTATCAAAACTTCGAGGAAGAGACTGGACGAGTCGAGACAAGCTTGGACCCCATCAACTCCCTTGTTAAAGATGAAGCTGCCATGAACGTGCTCTGACTGGAGTCTCGCCTTGCCAGCGCTATGAATTACCTTGCTCGACTGAAGGTTGCGGTGTCGCGGATCGACACGGCGCTCTGGTCAAGGGAAACGCTCCAAAATGATCTCGAGTCTTTGATGACTCGACCCAATGAGATTCCTGGTCGAGTGCAGGAATGGAAGAAGTCATCTACTCGATGCGGTGCCGACGTAGCTCTGTCCCTGGTTCATGTTCATTGCAAGGAAGCCAAAGAAGAGAAGCTAGCAGCAATCAAGGTTGCCAATACCAAGAAACTTGACTTCCAGTCCTTCATGGAGACTTTTATTGGTGCTACTACTCGAATTGCAGATGGAATCGACCTGGATGAGTTCGTCGAGCCTGCCAGCCCTCTTGCGGAGTGAACAAAATTTTTATGATCCGATTAAATTTGCCTCGGTATGCCGAGTGGTTTTGTAACCATTAAACTCCTTCGGGCCTGATGCCCGAGTACTTTAACCTACAGTCCGGAACCTCATGGGGATTTGTCCAAACTTAGTTTTCCCTTAAATATGCTTGTTTTTATTTCCGAGTGGAACTTGTATCTTCACTTGGAACAGACTTTTGTTCTTGTGATGCAATTCTGAGGAGAGGATCGCGGACGACCTGCACCTCGTCATTCTTGCAGATCAGGATGGAGCACACATTGTACTTGTGGCGTAGCTCTGAAGAGAAGGTCGCAGTCGACCTGCACTTCATTGTTCTGACGGATCAGGATGGAGCGTGTTTTAACTTAGGCGAGTACAGGACTGCGGCTAAGCCCTCGAGTGAGAGGGTTGCTCATCACTCGGTAGGATTTTACAAACTTAGGCGAGTACAGGACTGTAGCTAAGCCTCCGAGTGAGAGGGTTGCTCATCACTCGGTAGGATTTTACAAACTTAGGCGAGTACAGGACTGCAGCTAAGCCTCCGAGTGAGAGGGTTGCTCATCACTCGGTAGGATTTTACAAGCTTAGGCGAGTACAGGACTGCAGCTAAGCCCCCGAGTGAGAGGGTTGCTCATCACTCGGTAGGATTTTTTTAAACTTAGGTGAGTACAGGACTGCAGCTAAGCCCCCGAGTGAGAGGGTTGCTCATCACTCGGTAGGATTTTACGAACTTAGGCGAGTACAAGACTGCAACTAAGCCTCTGAGTGAGAGGGTTGCTCATCACTCGGTAGAATTTTACAAGCTTAGGCGAGTACAGGACTGCAGCTAAGCCCCCGAGTGAGAGGTTTGCTCTTCACTCGGTGGGATTTTTCAAACTTAGGCGAGTACAGGACTGCAGCTAAGCCCCCGAGTGAGAGGGTTGCTCTTCACTCGGTGGGATTTTTCAAACTTAGGCGAGTACAGGACTGTAGCTAAGCCCCCGAGTGAGAGGGTTGCTCATCACTCGGTAGGATTTTTTAAACTTAGGCGAGTACAGGACTGCAGCTAAGCCCCCGAGTGAGAGGGTTGCTCATCACTCAGTAGGATTTTTTAAACTTAGGCGAGTACAGGACTGCAGCTAAGCCCCCGAGTGAGAGGGTTGCTCATCACTCGGTAGGTTTTTTTTTTAAACTTAGGCGAATCGGATTCGCGGCTAAGCCACCCACTGGGGGATTTTGGACACATGTATTAGTAACAACAATCATTTAGGAGACTGTAAAACCATGGCTTTGATAAACGAACTGAAAGGTACTCCTTATTACATCTCATCAGTCTGAACACTTAAGTATAAAAACGACGGAGTAGCCCCGCATTCCAAGCGCGTGGCTCGTCTTTATTCTGCTCCACATTGTAGAGGTGATACGCTCTGTTGTGGAGCACCTTGGTGACGATGAAGGGACCTTCCCAAGCGGGGGCAAGTTTGTGAGGCCGTTGATGGTCCACTCGGAGCACAAGGTCCACTTCCTGAAATGCTCGACCCTTCACATTTCTGGCATATAATCGACGAAGGTCTTGCTGATAAATGGTCGATCGGATCAAGGCCATCTCTCTTTCTTCTTCCAGAAGATCAACAACGTCTTCTCGAGCCCGTTCTGCTTCGGCTTCTGAAAAAAGTTCTACTCGGGGTGCATTGTGAAGCAAGTCACTCGGCAGCACAGCCTCAGCCCCATAGACCATGAAGAAGGGGGTTCGACCGGTCGACCGATTTGGTGTTGTTCTTAATCCCCAAAGGACTGACGGTAGCTCATCTACCCAAGTGCCGGCTGCATGCTTGAGGTCGCGCATCAATCGAGGTTTCAGCCCTTTGAGAATCAAACCGTTCGCTCTTTCTGCTTGTCCATTCGACTAAGGGTGGGCGACTGAAGCATAGTCGACCCGAGTACCTTGGGAAGGGCAGAAAGCTCGGAACTCATCTGAATCAAAGTTTGACCCATTATCCGTGATGATGCTGTGCGGAACTCCATATCTAAATGTTAACCCTCTGATGAAGCTGACAGCAGTACTTGCTTCCAGGTTTTTGATAGGTTTAGCTTCAATCCATTTAGTGAACTTGTCGACTGCTACAAGCACATGGGTGAAGCCACTCCTGCTAGTCCTCAGAGGTCCGACCATATCTAATCCCCAAACAGCAAATGGCCAGGCGAGTGGAATAGTCTTCAAGGCTGAAGCAGGTTTGTGGGACATGTTGGAGTAGAACTGACAGCCCTCACACTTGTCAACTATTTCCTTTGCCATCTCATTTGCCCGTGGCCAGTAAAACCCTGCTCGGTATACTTTGGCCACGATGGTCCGAGAGGACGCATGGTGACCACAGGTTCCTGAGTGGATATCATTGAGGATCACTTGGCCTTCTTTTGGAGTGATGCATTTCTAAACGACCTCAGTAACACTCTCTCTGTAAAGCTGTCCACCCATTACCGTGAAGGCTTTGGATCGACGGACAATCTGACAAGCCTCTTCTTCATCCTCTGGAAGCTCTTTCCTAAGAATATATGCAATATATGGCACTGTCCAATCGGGAATGACGACCAAAACCTCCATGATCAAGTCGACCACAACTGGGACTTCAACTTTAGTCAGATCAGTGGAGCTCTTAGGCTGTGGGAGCTCTTCAGTGAAGGGATCTTCTTGAACTGATGGTGCGTGAATATGCTCCAAAAACACATTGCTGGGAATAGGCTCCCGCTTGGAACCTATTTTCGCCAAGTCATCAGCTGCTTGATTCTTCAGTCGGGGTATATGGTGGAGCTCTAACCCTTCAAACTTCTTTTCTAACTTTCTCACCGCATTGCAATAACCAGTCATAGCTGGGCTCCTGACGTCCCACTCCTTCATCACTTGATTAACCACTAAATCTGAGTCGCCATAAACCATTAGGCGACGGACGCCGAGTGAAATGGCCATACGCAATCCGTACAGGAGTGCCTCATATTCAGCTTCATATTCAGCTTCATTGTTGGAGGAATCAAAGTGAATCTGGAGAACATATCTGAGGTTGTCGCCTCGTGGAGATACCAGGACTACTCCAGCGCCTGAACCATTCAACATCTTGGACCCGTCGAAGAACATAGTCCAATGTTCCGACTGTATCTGGGTCGGTAGCTGCTGTTCAATCCACTCGACGAGGAAATCTGCTATTGCTTGAGATTTGATTGCTTTCTTTGCCTCAAACTTGATATCCAGCGGAAGGAGTTCAATCGCCCACTTTGCCACTCGACCAGTTGCATCTCTGTTGTTCAAAATTTCTGACAACAGAGCATCGCTGACGACTGTAATCGAATGATCTGAGAAGTAATGTGCAACCTTCTTTGTGGTCAAGTAAATTCCATAGACAAGCTTCTGATAATGTGGATATCTCTGCTTGGATGGGGTTAAGACTTCAGAAATATAGTACACTGGGCATTGAACCTTGTAGGTTTTACCTTCTTCTTCCCGCTCGACCGTGAGTACTGTACTGACAACCTGTCAGTGGCTGCTATATAAAGCAGTAAAGGCTCTTTGCTGATTGGAGCAGCAAGCACCGGCTGGGTGGAAAGCAGGGCTTTGAGCTCTGCAAACGCTGCGTCAGCTTCAGGAGTCCACTCGAACTTATCAGATTTCTTCATCAGTCGGTAAAGAGGTAATGCCTTTTCACCGAGACGAGAGATGAATCGACTCAAAGCGGCCAAACAACCAGTAAGCTTCTGAACATCGTGTACACGCACAGGGCGTTTCATTCGGAGGATTGCACCAACTTTCTCTGGGTTTGCATCGATCCCACGTTCGGAAATGAGGAAACCGAGTAACTTTCCACCTGGAACTCCAAATGTACACTTCGACGGATTAAGCTTGATATCATATCTTCTCAAATTGGCAAAGGTTTCAGCAAGGTCAGTCAGCAGGTCGGAACCTTTACGCGACTTAACCACGATGTCATCCATGTATGCTTCCACATTCCGACTGATTTGAGTTAGCAGGCACTTCTGTATCATGCGCATGAATGTGGCACCAGCATTCTTGAGACCAAAGGGCATGGTGACATAGCAAAAGCACCCGAATGGGGTGATGAAAGCTGTTTTTATTTCATCAGGTCCATACAGTCGGATCTGATGGTACCCGCAATATGCATCCAGGAAGGACAATCGCTCACATCCCGCAGTCGAGTCGACTATCTGATCGATGCGGGAGAGATGGAAATGATCTTTCGGGCAGGCCCGATTGATATGCTTGAAATCAATGCACATACGAAGTGAATCGTCCTTCTTGGGAACCATGACAACATTGGTGAGCCACTCGGAGTGGTAAATTTCGCGGATGAACTCAGCCGCCAGAAGCCGAGCCACCTCTTCGCCGATTGCCTTTCTCTTCTCCACAGGGGACCGACGGAGATGCTCTTTCACGGGTTTTGCCTTTGGATCGACTCACAAACGGTGCTCAGCCAGTCCCCTGGGTACACCCGGCATGTCAGACGGCTTCCATGCGAAGATGTCCCAGTTCTCACGGAGGAACTGGATGAGCGCTTCTTCCTATTTGCTATCGAGTGTTGTTGAGATATGAGTCGGAGCAGCACTGGGATCGGTCGGGTGAATGTGAACAGGCTTTGTTTCACTGGACAACTGAAATGCAGACTCTGAAGCAGGCTTCTTAGCACGCAACAAATCACTCGGATCTGCAGTCTTCTTATATTCTTCCATTTCTACTGCTGCCATCTGTTCATCGGCTATCTTAGAGCCCTTCTGGAGGCACTCTTCTGCTCGTTGCCGATTACCAGTGACTGTGATCATGCCCCTGGGGCCAGGCATCTTCAGCTTGAGGTACACGTAACACGGTCGAGCCATGAAACGGGCATATGCAGTTCTGCCCAGAATAGCATGATAGGCACTGTGAAAATCCACAACTTCAAATGTCAACTTCTCCTTACGGTAATTCTTTGAATCACCGAAAACTACATCAAGAGCGATCTGGCTGAGTGAATCAGCTTTCTTTCCTGGAATGACACCGTGGAATCGCATGTTGCTCTCACTGAGCTTGGACATCGGAATGCCCATCCCACGGAGGGTCTCAGCATACAAAATGTTCAAGCCGCTACCACCATCCATCAGGACTTTGGTCAGTCGGGTGCCCCCAACGACTGGGTCGACCACCAACGCTTGCCTCCCGGGGGTGGCAACGTGCGGTGGGTGGTCAGATTGGTCGAATGTAATGGGAGTCTTTGACCATTTCAAATATGTCGTCGTTGCTGGAGCAACCATGTTTACTTCTCTGTTGATGACTTTCAGTCGACTTTTGCTTTCAATGTCAGCAAAAATCACCAAAGTGGAATTGACGTTAGGAAAACCGTCATCATCTTCTTCCTTGTCCTCATCCTTGTCAGACTCTTTTTCCTTCTCATTGGGCTGTTTCTCTCGGAACTGCTGGATTAGGAGCCGACATTGTCGAGTGGTATGTTTGGGATAAATCAGATTACCCTCTTCATCCTTCTTGGTGTGAATGTGACATGGCAAATCCAACACATCATTCCCTGCTTGATCTTTCACCTTCTTGGGGATCCAGGGCCCTTTGGCCCCTTGAATTTTCCTTGAGTTACAACTATAGCTTCACCAGGACCTGCTGGCTCGGCTTTGCGTTTCTGCTTCCAACCTCCTCCGGTGTCTTGGGCGACTGGCTTGCCCTTTCCACTGCGGAGTCGATCCTCTTCTTCACCATTAGCGTACCGAGTGGCTATTTCCATCATTCGGGTCAGAGACATATCTCCTGTCCGACCGGATTTCAGGTTAAGCTCTCGATACCGAACGCCCTCCTTGAAGGCGCAAACTGCTTGGTGTTGGGATACATTTTCTACTGTGTGATGTAAAGTGGTCCATCTTTGGATGTAATCCCTCAGAGTTTCATTCAGCTTCTGTACACAATGTTGCAATTCTGTCAACCCTGCAGGTCGTTTGCATGTGCCCTCAAATGTCCTGACAAACACTCGAGCTAACTCTTCCCAGCTGAATATACTGCGTGGAGCCAACTGATTCAGCCATGCTCTGGCCGATCCTTCCAACATGAGAGGAAGATGTTTCATAGCTACCTCATCATTTCCACCACCGATCTGAACAGCTACCCGATAATCTTCCAGCCAAGTGTCAGGCTTCGACTCATCGGTGAACTTACTAACCCCAGTCACTAACCTGAAGTTGGGGGGGGGGGATCTCAGCAGCTCTGATGGCTCTGCTAAAACACTCGGGGCCTGAAACATGTACTCTACTTCCACTCGGGCGATCTCTGTCTTGCCCTTCTCTGTGTGCTCGGTTCCTGTCGACCAAACCTTGCACCAAAATTGACCTCGCATCAAACCCTGGCTCTCTTGGGTCGACTGGCACCCTCCGCTCTTCGCTGTATGGGCGCCTGTCATCATAACACCGGGGCACATATGATCCGCCTCTCAGAGGGGGCGTAGGCACTCGACGGTGGTCACCATGGCTGAGCCGATGATCGTACTGCTCGCGGTTCCGACCCAAGTACTGCTCTTGGCGATGCCCACGTCCCTCACGCCGTGGAGGCGATCTTGGGCTGTGAGCCGATTGGACTGTGTCGGCCACCACAGATCTGCTATGGATCATGTTACGCGACTGAGATACTGCAGTGTTTTGCTCTCCCGCTGCCTGGAGCAGAGCCCGGATCTGCATCAAACCTCGTCCAACCTCCGACTGGGATGGTTGGATGGACCCTGCTATACGAGCTGCGGCCGTAAGATTCTGAATAGGAGTGCGGTATACCTGAGGTTGAGGCGGGAACAATTGCCGCCGTCGACTGGACTCAGGAATCTGCTGCTGAGCACGTTCGTCGAGTGCGTTCAGCCAAAGTGGCCAAGCGCGCTGCCTCCAAGGCCCGAGCCTCAGAGGTCTCTCCAACGATGGGCGTGTGGAGTACCTCCTCGGTGCGGCGGTGGAGTTCCTCCCTCCGCTGCGAAGAGAGGGTTTCGGGGTGATATTCCTCATGAACATGCGACGGATCGCCACCGCCGTCGTCGCCACTGTTGCGACGCATGCCAGGTGGGCTGCGCGGTGTGTCGACCATCAGGATCTCTGCTGCAGGGTCGCTGCTGTCGCACTCGGACAGGGTCTCGACGAAGCCAGTCGACAGATCGAACAGGCCGTAGAGAGATTCATCGGGCTCGATTGCCGTGACTTGAGGGGTGGCCGACTGACGTGCCACCGCATGCTTCACCCACCGCTGAAGCCGCGATCGACCGGATCGCTTGCGACGGCGAACGGCGGGGAACAAAGTTACTGCGGGAGCCGACCGATACTGGGTCGACGGCTACCGCAGAAGGACGCCGCGGACACACGCGCGAAAGTGCGCCGCCCCGCGGACGGGGAGTGTCTCGACGTCGAGGGGGGCTTCCTGGAGCCAGGCGGAGTCGTCGGCGATGAAGACGAGCGCGCCGAGACGGATCTCGTGGCCCTCAGCGGAACCTCCACCAGAAACCGTGATGATGGGAATCGAAAAAAATCGCAACCTCACCGAAAAGTCGCTAAGACACAGGATTGCCCCAAGGTGGGCACCAACTGTCGTGGTTCTAAGTCTGATAGTAGAATAGGGGGTAGGTATGAGGAGGCAAGATCCTAGCTACGATGAGGTTGTGCACGCAAGATTTACGAGTTCAGGCCCTTCTCGGAGGAAGTAACAGCCCTACGTCTCGGTGCCCGGAGGCTTGGTCGATTGGATTATGCGTGAAGTTACAGGGGGTGCGAACCCCTGTGCCTGAGGAGGGGGGTGGCTTATATAGAGTTCGCCAGACCCCTCCAGCCCTCAGTTACACAGGATTCAATGTACATAAAGAGGGGACGTTACTGGTAACGCCAGCAATAAAGGCATATAAATGATCATTAAGACTTCGGAGTGAACGCCTGACCATTGCCGTTCTGAGTGACTTTAGATCTTCTGTCTTCCGAGTGATTTCTGATGTGGTCGAGTGAGGACACTCCGGTCAAATGGAATTGGGTTTTCCGAGTGGAATGCTTATTGTCGAGTGAATGGTATTGTCCTTGAATATCCCTGACTTTAAGGTAATGTCCTTGGGAAGGGTGTCTAGGTCAGGCCTATTACCTAACCCCAGGTACATGTCATCGTCAAGAGGTCTTGAAAAGAAATGCCAGTCGGGTGTCAAGTAACGCCACGGTCGGACTTGAAGAGAAATGCCAATCAGGTGTCCACTAGAGTAGTGGCGGAATAAACCGCCTGTTAACTCGAGAGACGCCACGAGAGGTCTTGAAAATAAAATTGAGTGCCCGGGGTAGTCTAGCCAGCCCCTGAGACACTCAGGTAATACAAAATAAGATAAACGGGTTAGTCCTCAATAATATGCATAACCATAATAATATTAATATGCATAGCATAATATTCATGGTAGCCTCAGGGTGTCAATAATTATCCTGCAAAATATTTCAGGCATGTCATAATTATTTTCCTCCGGAGACCGACACTTGACCAACCCAGACTGTAGTCCTTAACCACGGACACGGCTATTCGAATAGGTTTAAACTCTGCAGAGGGTGTACTCTTTACCCACAAGTAAAGGATTTCTTTAGTCAGTACCGTGACACTGACTAATTCCCATTACGGTCTTTGGGTTGAAAACACACCTGACCAACACACACCAGATTAACTTTCCGGATGCCAGGAATCACCCAAAGCATCATTCAAGAAAAACTCTAAGACGGAGAGACCAACGTCTTGCATGGGATCACTATTAATACGCGCGGATTCCAAGGGGGCACCCCCTCTCGGTCACAACCGGAAACACCCATGCCCCCTGACCCGATGACAGGATTTAGTCCATGGCCTTGGAAACCCTCATCGTGGCCCTCTGGACGGTGTGTGCATGGAAAGGGGTTAACAACTTACTAAACCATACCCCACCTGTGGCAAGGACAAGTGGCAGCACGAATCAAGTATGGGGGTTACTGGAACAAGACTCGATCTATGGTCAACTCAGGAGGTTTAAGTTTCCTGCAACGGTTAGCACAACAAAGTATTCCTTCAACAGCAATACCAACAAGGCCACAACCCTTGCATGCTCCAACAAGCATAGCAAACAAGGCATGATCACACTCCAACGTGATCACCCTTCTGCCGGTAACGGTATTTCTCTTATGCCTGCTCCTGCAGGTTAGTCATGACGAGTACACGATGCACTGTACGATGAAACATGCCAACACTACATGCATGCAAATTTTTACTCGAATTCAAACCATGCAAGCACTACTAGCAATATGCCAATTTAATTTGAATTCAACATAGTCATGATCAAATTATTCTAGCAAATAAACTACCATGCATTCACCATGTCAAGTGTTCAAGATGCTTGCCTTGAGCAATGGAGAAGTGCGGGGTGCACTCCAAAAGTTTGAAAATACTATCTTCCCTCCATTTCCTATTTTCAAAAATATTTGAATTACCACATATAGCAAAAATGGTGCCAAAAATTGTTTCAAATATTTTTGAAATAAACTAGAGATAAAATAAGGAATATCAGAAAAAGAATCATATTATTTGAAGTTCAGATGATTTTACTATGGAATTTCTAAGTTGGAAAAATATAACGAATTGGACTATTTAATAGATCAGTAAATACTAAACTTTAGAAAAATGTTCACCTAGTCTTAATAAATAGAGCCTGATTTTATAAGTCTGTAGAAATTTGAATCATAAATTTTGGATATGATTTGGCCACTGTGGAAATATTTGAGAGCTATTAAAAAAAGGGAAAAGGGAACAGAATCGCGCCCTGAGCGCTGGGTAGCCGTCGGCGTCACTGGGCCGTGCCCAGCTGATCAGCTGCGCGGGCGAGCTGCCACGTCGAAGGCGCTTTCTAGGAATATGGTTTGCCGCAAGGAAGGCGTACTCCAGTAATCCGTCTCCACTTAAGACAGCGTGGCGAGACCCCGGAGTCGCTGACAGTGGGCCCCACCTGGCCCACGTGTCAGGTTTGACCCGGGTCGCCTGTGTTCTCTCTCCGCGGCAGAACAGAGGAGGTGGCTGCCGGCGACGATTGCCGGCGAACGGCAGCATCTCTCGGGAAGCCGAAGCCATGTGTGTGCTCAGGAGACCAAGGCGGTTCTCTGGGTACTCGTCGTGGTCGCCGGGGAGCACAGGGTCGTCGGCGGCGAGGTCACCCAAAAAGCTCCGGCGGAAGCAAGTTGGGCGATTCACCCATGGGCTATCTCCGGTGTAATTGAAGGTGGGGATCGATCCGCGAGTTCTCCAGGGGTCCATTGGTGAAGAAAAGGGGGAAAGCTCTGGAGAGGTGGGAATCGTCGGGGAAGTGGCGGTGGCCGTAGCAGCCGAAGAGGAAGAAGACGGCTTCTCCCGGCCGTTTGGCTGCCCGGGGTGGCTTTCAGAGGATGGAGGAGTGGTGGTGATGAGCTGAAGGAGCCTGGGTGGTTTATATAGCGAGGGAAAGGTCGGTTTGTGGGTTCCAGAAGGTGGCCGAGGTGGCGGCAGCCATTGATGGCAAGTACGGTTGGTGGTGAGGTTGGTGGTGGACGGTGCGGACGGCGGCGACCCGCAGTGATGCCAGGGTGTGCTGGCTAGCTTGGAGACGTGCCACGCACCTTAGGCGGTGCCGTCCGTGAGCAGACTCTGACGGCGGCCATTGATGGTAGACAAGGGCGGTGGCGAGGCCAGCGAGGCTGATAGAGGGTCGGCGGGGAGTTGGTGAGCTGCGGACAAGCTCGGACGTTGGCCTTTAAGAGAGAGGGGCCCGGGAAGAGACGTGGCGAAGAGGGACTCATTGGGCGGCGCTTCTGGTGGCGGTGGTCGGCGGTCTGAGGCGACGCTGGCCGGTGGGGGCGGCACTAGGGGACGGGGGAAGGTGTCGGTGAGGCTTGGGGATGATCAGGTAACCCAGGGGTGGACTCGGGCGAGTAGGGGAGGCAGCAGGGGCACAACACTAGAGTGATGCCAGTGCCTGTAATGAACGTGCCCTGGCCGTGCTCTGGGCATGCACGCCAGGTGCTCGACCCAATGCTAGGGGGCTCTAGGTTGGTCCTGTAGAGCTGGTTTTCGGCATGGTGGCATTTACTAAGGTGGCAAGGGTGCTGGACATGTTGGCTTGGTCAGAAGAGCATGTGTGCAATGTAGTTAAGAAGAGGGCCAAATTTCTGTCACGCCCACAGGGTGTTTGACAGAATGCTAAGGTGGTCTAGGTGTTTTTGTTGCCCATGAAAATTTCCAGAAAGAATCCTCATTAGATGGTAAAGCGAATGGCAGGGTTGGTTTGACCAAAAGAAAAACTTGCTAGTGCAAGTTGTACTGAATTTCATTTCTGGACCAGATATTGGGAGAGTTATTTGGGGAACTAGAATGATTCCAATGGAGCTAAAATTTTGGACTTAAGGGTTTGGTTGGAAGGACTAAGAGTGGGAAAAATTTCAGGATTTTTGGGGCAAGGAAAATTGGGGTTGTAGTAGAAACTCAAATACTGGTCAGAATTGAAAAGAGATTGTTCCACTCAAAATTTTCAAAAGACCAAGTTTGGTTTTTACATAAAAGTGATTTATGGGCATCACATGACACCTCAAATTTTTTTGTGGAAATTAAAAAGAATTATTTAAATTAGTTGTAGTGCAACAGAGGCATTTAAAATATAGGAATAGCTATTAAAAGAATTGTTTTGGGGCAATTTTTATTCTGAAAATAATTCTTACTGTTATTAAACTATAATTGAAATGTTTTAAGAGAACTACCCAAGCCACAATATTATTTCCAAAAATTTCTTTATGGAGGGAAGAAATTTTTTTTTGAAATCAGAAAACAGAAAAGGTTCTGAAATTAAATAAAGACCGAGTATAATTCAAAATTTTATTTCTGGCCAAATTTTTATTTAGTAAAAACATGATTAAATTTTTGGGGTGTTACACCTGCGCGGCAGCACTGCCACCCACGGGAGGCAGGAGCAGGCGGTCCCGCCAGCGCTGGTTTGGGCGGCTGGACCAAGAAGATCAGAGGTTGAAGAAGCAGCAGCTGCTAGAATCATTTGTTGACTAAGTTGACAAAGCCCAGTGTACGCGTCAGCTTAGTAGGCCCACAAGTCAGCGTAATAAGGAGGAACTTGCTTGTGTGGGTCCCTACTGTCAGCCTCTCCACTTACATCCCTCTTTCGATGGCTGTCGTTTGTTGACCATGCCGCGTCGAGAGAACCAACGCGGTGGACGACGGCGAGGCCCAGGAAGGGAATGACCCGGAGCCGGCGAAGCCACAACAGTGGATGCCCACACTGAGGGGAGTACGAGGGCTGACTGGTCGGTTGCGGGGTGAGGCTGCCGTCGCCGGAAAATAACACGAGGTGCGGGTGGGTAGAGGGATGGCCTGGCCAGCGGTGGGAGTAGGGTGGGCCGGTGAGGCCTGCGCGGCAGCAAAGCCGGCCACGGAAGGAGGGAGCAGGCAGTCCCGCCGGCGCTGGTTTGAGTGGCTGGAGCAGGAAGAGCAGAGATTGAAGAAGCACGACGGCCGTTGGATGGACATCCAAAAGTCACTGCTCTCGTGTGTTGACTAAGTTGACACGGCCTTGCGTGCGCGTCAACCTTTTTTTAGGAAAGCGTACGCGTCAACCTTTTTTTAGGAAAGCGTACGCGTCAACCTATAGTAGGCGCACAAGTCAGCCTCAAATCTATGGAAAATAGCATACAACCCATCTGCCATTATTTCTAATAATTTACAGCCCATTTGCTAATTCTTAAGGATTTTTTAGGAGCCCATATTCTTTTTGTTAGCATTACAGTCCATATTGTGGCCACGGTTAAAAAATTCTACGACATTTTGCATATTTCGGTGCGGTCCGAACTGTTTTTAATCCCGAAATTTCGAGTCACATTCAAACTAATTTGAAAAATAAATTTATATCAATATAAAATCCAAATAATTGTCCACGCATAAAAATCAATGGAATTTAAAATCTCTAAATGAAAAAAATGAAACTAATTGCCGGTTTGATGTGTTTTAAACATGTACAACCCATTTCTCATTACTGATAGCCCATTTTCTGGGCAAGCCGAATGAAACTCTCCTCGTCTTGAAAGATTTGCAGCCCAGCAGGGCTGACAAAAGCAAGTAGGCCTCGGTTGGGTATTCTACAAAAGAACAAAAAAATGGGGCTAGCCATTTTCAGAAAGAAAAAATACTAATGGGCTGGTCTTGTGGTAAACATAAAATAAAAGGCTGGCTAGACAGGCCAGAGTGCCCCTCACAGCCCAGTTGACACCCTGCTTCCGTCTCAAAAACAAAAAGAACTGGGTGAGCTGCTGGGTCCCTGGTGTCAGCCGCTCGTTGTGTAATTCTCTCATTTATTGACTATGTTGACAATGGCATGGGACCCAGATGTCAGAAATCCATTAGGAGGAACCTTTTTTGGCTTGAAATAAGGAGGCACTTGCTTGCGTACTGCCATGACCCTGGTGGGTCCCTGCTGTCATCCTCTCCATGTACAATCATCTCCTGATTGTGTACGCGTCAACCTAGTAGGCCCACAAGTCAGCCTCTAAACCCATGGCGGACAAATGCAGCCCGTTTAAAAAAATAATAGCCCATTTCATACATTCAAATGGAAAGTTCAACATTCAGAGCAAAGTAACAGGTCTGATCAAGATATAGAGTACTGAACTTCCACGTTGACAACCATCATAGCCAAGTTAACTATCTACTCCCACTAATACTCTAGTAGTGCACAAGTACTAACTTACTCTTAGCTAACTAGACGATGCCGACCGCCATTGCGGTACACGCTAAACGCCAGCACCGACGTCCTCCTCCTCGCCTCGGACTTGCCTGAGGTGCGATAGGGCGCGTTGCTCGTGCGCGTTGGCTCTTTCCATGCCGGCGTGGTCCACCGAAGCTTCGGCTTCTAAGCGGGAAACCCACTTGACGAGTTGGTAGTAAAATTCGGCATCGCGAACGCGTGCGTGCCCGACAGCCTCCAGGGCTATTTGCCAGGCGCCGGCCTCCACATAGTCGGCCCAGTTGCGGGCGCTCTGCTCGCGACTCAGAGCGTCGGTACGCTGCTGCTCCATGCCCCGCTGGCGGCGCAAATCGGTGATACACTGCTCCTCCGCTAGGCGGTCACGCTCCAACAAGTCCTCATACTCCACATTGCCATCTAAAGACTGATAGAATGCCTCCTCCCTCTGTCTGCCTTCCGGTGAAAAACCGAACACTAGTTCCGGCGGTGACCGCCTCCAGCGTTGCCTATTGCGGACATGCGGGGGCATGACGGACGTGGCGAGAGCGAGGGCAAGTGGCGAGCAATGTTGGGCCGGTGGGGGCTTATGAGGATAGGGCGAGTTGGGTGATGGTGCCACCGGAGAACGCCGGGAACCAGTAATTATAGGCAGAAGGTAGGTGAACCAGCGTGTCGCGGGAAACACGACGGTCATCGTGGTCATCGGAATTCAATGCATAAGCAGGCATGGCTTAGCATGCCAGCTTGTCATGGAAAACTAGAAAAACTGAAATTATGACTGTGCCGTCCCGTCCCGTCCCGTCAGTGGTGCGTCTCGTCCGTGCTGGGTCGCACATCGGCATGACGGTCAAACGAGTACGCTCGATTCATCCAGAGGAGGTACGTGCGTGATCCGCTGGTTATTCACATAGGATCGAGTCGGTCGGATAGTGTAGGTGTAGGATCGTAATAGCTGATGAACGTTTGCTGGGAGATAGGGCATTTGCAAACGTTTTTGCTGGCAGTTTCTTCAGATTCGCATGGCATTTTCTTTAGAATAGCATGTCAGTTTCTTCAGAGGTAGGCATTTTTATTCAAAAAACTGCCACCTTTGGATCTTGCGTCGCAACTAAAACTGCCAGGAGCGCATTAGTAGGCTAGCTAGTGATTGATCAGTAACTTGTAAACACTGAGCGAACAGAAATAAGTAACTGCTAGTAACTTGTAAACACTGAGCACACGAAAATAAGGATCATGATTCACATCCAACTAGTACGATTCCCATACATAAGATCAACATGTTAATGCATCTCAATGATTCACAGATCATATACATATATGTAGCTCCAAAAGCAAAGATATAGAAAAAACATCTGTTCTTGCTACTAACATGGATGCTTCTCTGGGCCAACATTCAGTACAAAGTGAAAGACAAATTTGTTTGTGAAGTCTACATTTCCTCTTGCAAACATAAGTGGTTTCACCAACAGCTGGAACCATGAGAATGAACCACACATGATGGAGGAACATCCACTGCAATATGATTTGGTCTTCTCTCGATCACACGGCGAGACTATTTTCGGAATACAAACTTTAACTTAGGCAAAATGATGCCCATTGTATAATCAGACCAAAGCAATGAAGCACCTAGTGTTGGCCAATAAATAGTACAGTACTACTTTTGTGCAGTCCATGAAGTGACTATCCAATCTTTCTGTGTCTATTTTCAAATGGCACTGCATGCAGTTGTCGGCGTTCTGGGAACGGGGGTACCCAGACTTGCCTGCCTGCGGCCCACAGTGTGGCTCCATCGACGGCCTGGTACGGCCCAGCTTCAGCAACAACAACTCAAGACCCTCGCGAGGGGCCAAGCCTCACGAGGCGGACGACACCAAGACCCCCACGAGGAGCGGCCTCCTCAGGCTGGCTCCTGAGGAGCGGAGAGTTCTATACAAGCCTCACCTCATGAGGTCCGGATGACGTGAGCCATGATGACCAAGGCCAGGCGGGCGCCAGCGGGTGCAGTGTACCAGTTTCCTCTTTGGTGGTAAAGAGGCAAGCGCAGAGGCGGAGTCCCGAGGAATCAGCTAAAGGTTTCCATTCCCGTGCAACAAGACCAAGACCGCCAGGACGGCAGGACGGAGGTCATCACCGAGCCCACCACGGCATCACAACCAGAGGCTTTTGCAGGTGAAGACTACTTTTGTCAGGATAGCATGTACTAGTTGTCTCCCTTTGAATTTGGCCGTTGTGGGATCCCTTCCCGCCTTTCACTTGGGAAGAGGACCAAGGCCACTATAAATAGGGCTTAGCCACAACCGTAGAGAGGGATCGGACCCCCGGACGGATCATTCAGATCACCCTCACTCCCACGAGCTCACTCGAGCACAGGAACACCTCTCCTCCTGAGGCTGTTCGCCACTATACTAGTTCATCCTCAGCCCCTCGAGGCCAACCCACCACAAAGCAGGAGTAGGGTTTTACACCGCAAGGTGACTCGAACTAGGCTGTGAGATTAGTGAGTAGGCAGACTGGGGAGGACGAGTTCTTCGCACGCACCCCAGAGTTCGAACCTCTCAAGGGTTTGCAGAACCCGAAATCTGACATTTGGCGCGCCAGGTAGGGGTGCGTCGGAGCCTCCCCCCCCGCCGGTCGATCCACCACCGCTCCACCGCTTCCATGGCTGACGCTCGTCGAGCTCGCGCTGAGCGCCGGGCCGCCCTCGCTGTCCGCGTCGCTCAGACAGCGCCTACGGGAGATGGCTGCCATCGCCATCCCCCGTCTCTAGTGGCGAACGCCGCCACCGGCCCCACGGGGCACGAGTAGCAAGCTTCGTTGCTGCACCCTTCTGTGCGGCGGGATGGGCGCACCGCCACCCCGTCGCTGACTCCGGCTGGTTCGTCGTCTCATGCTCGTCGCGGGCCGGCGAACGCGCAGGCTACGTTGCTCATGGCGCGCGAGCTCATGCGCTACCGCCCCATCGACGACCTCTACGAAGACTAGCTGGACCACATCGCCGAGCTTGTCAGCGCCGTCGGGGACTCTCCCGCACCGTCTCGCTCGCTGCCTCACCCGCTGCCTGCTGCGGGTGACGTAGCCCATGGAGCACCTCCTCCACCTCCCCGTCAAGACATCGCCCTCAGGCCAAGGCGTGAGGCCCCGCGGCGCGACCCGCCGCATTGGGAGCCGGCGCGTGAAGAGGAAAGCTGCCAAGTGGTGCAGCGGCCGCAAGAAGATGCTCGTGCACTCCCAGCACCGCCACGTCAAGGCGCGCGAGCGCCAAGACCAGGCTCCACCTCCACGACGGGCTCTCGTGACCACAGCGGGTTGCCGCGCATTCACTCCGGAGCTACATAGCGTCGTCTGGCCGCGGAAGTTCAAGCCCGGCCTGCCTCCACACTACGACGGCACCCCCGACCCTGCCGAGTTCCTGCAGCTCTACGAGCTGAGCATCGAGGCAGCCAACGGCGATGATAAGGTTATGGCGAACTGGTTTCCCATGGCCCTCAAGGATGGTGCGCGCTCGTGGCTCCTGAACCTACCCGCGGGATCGATCTCCTCCTAGGACGAAATGCGAGAGCGTTTCATCGCCAACTTCCAGGGCACTCGCAATCGTCCACCGGCTGCGGGTGACCTGCAGCGCATCAAGCAGCAGCCAAGAGAGACCTTGCAGAAGTACATCCAGCGCTTGAACAGCGTCCGCCTCAAGATCCCCAAGGTGTCGGACGAGGCCATCATCTCGGCGTTCACTAATGGCGTCCGCGACATCAAGATGAAGGAGGAGCTCGCCATACATGAGGACCTGTGCACGGCTCTGGAGATGTTCAACATGGCAACCAAGTGTGCGAGAGCTGAGGAAGGTCGCCTCTCTCTCCTGGAGCTCCCAGGGGCTGACCCAGAAGACAAGAAGGCCAAAGCCAAGGATGTGAAGCGCAAGGGACCGGCCGTGCTCGTAGCCGAACTAGAGATGAAGCGTGGCTGCGACCACCCAGAGTCATCCAAGGGCAGCTGCCCGTTCTGCGTCTTCCACAACATGCATAGCCACAACACCAACGACTGCCAGGAGCTCAGGGCCATCCACGACGGGCGCCTCGGTCGATGCCCCGAGCGCAGTGACCGAGGCTACAGCCGCGGAGGAGGCCGAGGTGGACGACGCTGGGACGGCCACGACCACCGCCAAGAATGGCGCAATCAGCCTCGTGAGGACCGCTGGCAGGGCTAGCCTCGCGAGGCCCCCTGGAGAGACCAGCCTCGTGAGGACCGTCATCAGCGCAACGCTGGCCTTCCTCGCTGCCGCCACCACCAAGAAGGAATGACGACCACCACCAGGACGAGGGGGCTGGGGGCTTCCAGGAGCCTTGTGCCATCGCCTGCATCCTGGGCGGTGCTCAAGCCCCTGCCTCTCATCGCATCTTCAAGCAGTTTGCCCGTGAGGTGAACGCGGCCCCAAGCTCGAGGCAACGTGTCCGCTTAGGTGGTCCAAGTGCACCATCACCTTTAGCCCATCCGATCAGCTCAAGTGCGCGGCAACTGCCGGCGCTCTCCCGATGCTCTGCTCGCCTACCATCAGCAACGTGCTTGTCACCAAGACTCTCATCGATGGCGGTGCAGGGCTCAACGTTCTCTCCATCGAGACATTCGACCGACTCCAGGTGCCCTATGACCAGCTGCAGCCTACCAAGCCTTTCTCAGGAGTGACCGACGGCTCCACCACCCCGATAGGGCAGATCTGCCTCCCTGTCACCTTCGGCAAGCGCGACAACTACCGCACTGAGCTCATCGACTTCGACATCGCCCACATTCGCCTTCCATACAACGCCATCCTTGGGTATCCGGCCCTGGCCAAGTTCATGGTGGTGACTCATCATGGTTACAATGTCCTTAAGATGCCAGGGAGCTGCTGCATCATCACGGTCGCCTGCGAGGAGAAGGACGCAGTGTGCTCTCTCGAGCGCGCCTACCAGGCTGCGGCGGTCGGGAACCCAGATGATGAAGGCGCCGTCTACCCTCCTGAGGCTGTCCCCAAGAAGAAGAAGCAGTTGCTCCGCCAAGGACCTCAGGAGAGCGGGGTGTCCAGCGGCACCACCTCAGGCCCAGCACCCACTGACGGGGCGCCTCCCTCTCTCACATAGGAAGGCGCGCCTGACGCCCCTCTCAGGCTGGGCTCGAGGGCTCTCCTCTGGAGGGCCTCTGACCTGGCCAACGTCACGAGGGAGGCGCTCGGGCACCATGTGGAGGCGTGCTTCAGCGCGCGCTTCCGCCAGGAGGGTACAAGGCGGGAGGTGCCAGGTGCTCAGGAGTTCATCACCAAGGCAATCGAGGAGCTTCAGGAGGCAAGAGCTATGCGAGGCAACCATCGCCCACCACCCGGCGCGGCTCCTTATCCCGGCAAGGAAAGTGAGCTGCGCATCTGCGTCAACATCCCAGGGCTCAACAGGGCCGCATCTCAGGAGCACTTCTGGCCGTCCCGCGCTGGCCGGTGCGAGGGTCCCCCTCATAGCTATGTTCGCATGCCTTTGGGCTTGTCGAGCGCAGCTGCTGCACTCCAGCACCACATGCGGGGCGTCCTGGCGGCTCATGAGGCCAGAAGCCAGGCGATCCTGTCAGAGGAGGAGATGGATCCTCGCGAGCCCCCCGGGCTCCCAGAGCCTCCTGAGGTTCAGGGCTGGGGCGGCTCATGAGGAGCGACTTCTGCGGCGCACGTCTTCAGCTACTCCAACATCTCTTCAGCAACGGTGCCAGGTGACGTTTTCTGGTTTGTTCAGTTGGGGGCGCCCCTCGGGCTGCATTATCCCCAAGCCACGTGGGTTCGTCCCTGCGGCATGTATCGTTTTGCATCTATCAGAACTAGCTCTACCTTACCTATGGGTTGATTTATGTTATCACCTGCTTGCCTGGTGTTCTATCACCTCCGCGGCCTTCTGCTTTGCTGACCAGCCTCTTGCTCATCCCGCAACGGGGGCTACACATGCTGGCACGACGCTTGTGCTCGGGTCCGTCCCTGCAACGCTAACAAATCTGAGAGATCGAGCTCTGGCTCGCGGCCTACCCCGCGGATGTCACCTCACCAGATCCTCAGTGCCTTCATCTTCTTGCGGAAAGATCAGCGGCAGGACAGCAAGCGCGATTATGAGTTATACTCTCCTCTCAGACTAACCCGCAGGAATCCATGGAGTTTAGCCACGGGTGGCCACGCCGGCCGTCCCTTTTTCACGCAATTCGCTTGCATGTTAAAGGGGGGGCTCCTGAGCATCACGCCTCGGGAGCTCTTACTGACTCTGCAGCCCTCACCCCCTGGCCTTGACCACGGCATCACGACCTGGCATACCAGCGGCGGCTGAGCCTCGCTCGAGGGTCGGGACCCGAGGATGTAGAGCACCTAGATGAATGGGGAGAAGGGGAGGTCGGCGTGAGCCCTACCTGGAAGCATCACTGCCAAGGCACAATCAGGCGCCGCGCAAAGGAATCACTTCAGGCCTACTAAGATAAGTCACCCAAGCATATCAGAGTGAACCTCATCGTCCGATATTTTGATTCTTGCAATCTCGCTTCAGCAATGCCGCTTCCCTTTTCGGCCTCCAGGGAGCTGCTTGCACGCCAAAGGGGACCTCTTGAGCATCGCGCCTCAGGAGCTCTTACTGGACCTTGGGCCGCTCACCTCCTGGCCTTGACCACGGCATCGCGACCTGGCATACCAGCGACGGCTGAAGCCTGCCTGGGGACTGGGACCTGCCGGCGTAGAGCACTAAGCTACCGCGAGAACGAAAAGGGGAATCATGCCGAAGCAAGATGCGCGGCTACAACATCATACTAGGAATAATAAACATTGGAGCAAAAGCATTACAGTTTTTTACATACCCCCGCGGGGTTTGTCACAATTCCGCGCAGGGAAACAAAAGAAGGAAATGTCAAGGGACCCCGGTTGTTGTGCATCACCGACGACGCCGAGCGGACGCTGCTGCCGTGCTTCGGGCACGGCGAGAGCTCGCTGGCACGTAGCTGTCGTCACTGGACTCTGGAGAATCGCTGGCCTTGGGAGAGTCGCTGGATTCCCAGGAGTCGTCGCTGCTACTGGAGGAGCTGCCAGCGAGGCCGGAGGCGGGCTCGACGTCCGCGGCCGTGCCACACGGACTGCTTCCCCCGGGGCAGCACTCCAGATGCTGGCCCTCCTCATCGAAGACCTTGAAGAACAACGTAGAGGCGCCATCGTACTCAAAGTGGATGGCGAGGGCCCCCTCTGGACGGCAGGCGCGGGCGACCTCGCCCCATCCTCGGGTCATGAAGATGTCGCCCGGGGGGACGACCTCGACCTCCGCCCTCGTGGCTAGGCCGCAGCACCCGGCGTGCTGCAGCCACAGCTCAAGTGGCCCCCTCGGTGGCATCTCCTCGGCGAAGAACCTCGGGAGCAGGATCCACGTGCGCGGCGGCATTGCCGCCCACACCACGAACTCGCGTGAGGTCCCCTCGCCATGGGTTCGCCGGCCTGCTGGCCGCGCAGCCTCGGTCAGTCCGCCGAGACCCCGGCCCGTGCGGTGCTGGGCATTACCGCCCTGTCCGGAGCCCTGCGCGCGGGCGTACAGAGGAAGCGGGAAGCCAGGCGGAGGCTGCTCGTACCAAGGCCGTGTCACCTCTTGCCTTTCGCCGGCGTCGTAAGGGCGGCTGAGCCTCTTCTTCGGCGGAAGTGGCCCCGGCTCCTCCCGAGGGGTTTTTCCCTTCTCCGCTGCAGAGAATCTCCTGATCGGCGCCATGGATGCTGCTGCAAGACGGCGAGACAAAGAAGAAGAAGAAGGAGCGGGCAGCGAGAAGATGGAGATGAGTGAGGGGGGGGCTCTGCCCCTCCCCTCATTTATAGCCGGAGGGAGGCCAACCGCCGGCCTCCATGATCCCGCACAATGATGGTTTTTCTCTGCATGCAACAGAGTCTCATCAAGTCAAACGGTTGTCGAGGCGGCGTGGGGAAGTGGAGACACCCACGTCCCATCAATCGCCACGCCTCGACCAAGGCCGCAGGCGGTTAGGGCCCGCGGCGCTCCGCACTTGCCCCTTGGCTTCGCCTCGAAGCCAAGTTCGAGCGCGCCTTGGACCCGGGGGCTACTGTCAGTGTTCTGGGAACGGGGGTACCCAGACTTGCCTGCCTGCGGCCCACGACATGGCTCCATCGACGGCCTGGTACGGCCCAGCTTCAGCAACAACAACTCAAGACCCTCGCGAGGGGCCAAGCCTCGCGAGGTGGACGACACCAAGACCCCCACGAGAAGCGGCCTCCTCAGGCTGGCTCTTGAGGAGCGGAGAGTTCTATGCAAGCCTCACCTCATGAGGTTCGGATGACGTGAGCCATGACGACCAAGGCCAGGCGGGCGCCAGCGGGCGCAGTGTACCAGTTTCCTCTTTGGTGCTAAAGAGGCAAGCGCAGGCGCGGAGTCCCGAGGAATCAGCCAAAGGTTTCCATTCCCGTGCAACAAGACTAAGACCGCCAGGACGGCAGGACGGAGGTCATCACCGAGCCCACCACGGCATCACAACCAGAGGCTTTCGCTGGCGAAGACTACTTTTGTCAGGATAGCATGTGCTAGTTGTCTCCCTTCAAATTTGGCCGTTGTGGGATCCCTTCCCGCCTTTCACTTGGGAAGAGGACCAAGGCCACTATAAATAGGGCTTAGCCACCACCGTAGAGAGGGATCGGACCCCCGGATGGATTATTCAGATCACCCTTGCTCCCACCAGCTCACTCGAGCACAAGAACACCTCTCCTCCTGAGGCTGTTCGCCACTGTACTAGTTCATCCTCAGCCCCTCGAGGCCAATCCACCACAAAGCAGGAGTAGGGTTTTACACCGCAAGGTGGCCCGAACCTGGGTAAACTGCTGTGTCTCTTTTCCTTATAGTTCGTTGAGCTAGGCTGTGAGATTAGCGAGTGGGCAGACTAGGGAGGACGAGTTCTTCGCACGCACCCCAGAGTTCGAACCTCTCAAGGGTTTGCGGAACCCGAAATCCGACAACAGTGACTATACTATTCTCTTGTGCAGTTCAACCAAAATTGAGGTCACTTTGTTTGTTTGCCAAATAGCAACGGGCAGACATCTGTTTGCACAAATATCAAGCAGCTAGTAAACATATACCCCACCTTGTATTTTCAGTTTAAACACGTCTCTACTAGTCGTTTCCGCAAACCTTGAGAGGTTCGAACTCTGGGGTGCGTGCGAAGAACTCGTCCTCCCCAGCCTGCCTACTCGCTAATCTCACAGCCTAGCTCGACGAACTGTAGGGGAAGGGGACACAGTAGTTTACCCAGGTTCGGGCCACCTTGCGGTGTAAAACCCTACTCCTGCTTTGTGGTGGATTGGCCTTGAGGGGCTGAGGATGAACTAGTACAGTGGCGAACAGCCTCAGGAGGAGAGGTGTTCTTGAGCTCGAATGAGCTGGTGGGAGCGAGGGTGATCTGAATGATCTGTCCGGGGGTCCGATCCCTCTCTACGATGGTGGCTAAGTCCTATTTATAGTGGCCTTGGTCCTCTTCCCAAATGAAAGGCGGGAAGGGATCCCACAACGGCCAAATTCGAAGGGAGACAACTAGTACATGCTATCCTGACAAAAGTAGTATTCGCCTACGAAAGCCTCTGGTTGTGACGCCGTGGTGGGCTCGGTGATGACCTCCGTCCTGCCGTCCTGGCGGTCTTGGTCTTGTTGCATGGGAATGGAAACCTTTGGCTGATTCCTCGGGACTCCACGCCTGCGCTTGCCTCTTTAGCACCAAAGAGGAAACTGGTACACTGCACCCGCTGGCGCCCGCCTGGCCTTGGTCGTCATGGCTTGCATCACCCGAACCTCACGAGGTGAGGGTTTGCATAGAGATCTCCGCTCCTCGGGAGCGAGCCTGAGGAGGCCGCTCCTCGTGGAGGTCTTGGTGTCGTCTGCCTCGCGAGGCTTGGCCCCTCTCGAGGGTCTTGAGTTGTTGTTGATGAAGCTGGGCCGTACCAGGCCGTCGATGGAGCCACGCCGTGGGCCGTAGGCAGGCAAGTCTAGGTACCCCCGTTCCCAGAATGCCGACACAACCGCTCTTGGGATTACACGAACTGTCATGTTGTTGCTATCTTTGACAAGCTTGTTGCCGTCCTTACTTCCACGCCTCGATGGATATTGCTCAAAAATCAATTTCTGTACATGGATGAGTACTGTGATGCAATTCAATACGAGCGTCTTGTGTTTGCTGCCACCACTCGTGGCACTGTTTTTGCATGGAATCCTTATTGTTTTGGTATGTTTGTCTTCCACCGTAATTAGAATTGTTCCATCCACGTGCATGCGAGTTAGTATCCCCGTACTAATTAACCTTCTTGTGTTTCCAAGGTCCTGTGAACATTCCACCACCTATACTTGAAAAAAATTATAACCAAGGGGGAGATGATGATGGTGATGATCACGAGCATGAGGACGAGCAAGACCTACATACTCAGTGGCGCCTGGCAACTTATTCTGATGGACCACCTCTTCTTGTATGTATACAGGGCACTGTTGATGTTACTAAGGAAGCAGGTGTTGTCTCCCATGGTCACACTCTCTGGACCTATTCCAACATCTGTTGCAGGGTATTCGGGATGGATACTAGTGTGCTAGCTCCAGCACCTTCTGCCTGGTTCCGTATTGGTAGTCTTGGAGAAAACTTGCTCTTCCTTGGACAAAACTATCCAATGATGGTGAAAGGCGATCCAGCTGCTGTTGGCACAACGTTACTACCATTTATGAGAAGCAACTGTATCTATACCTCAGACATTGCTATGGTTCCCTACCCTGGCTATGACAATATGCATCCTGATATAGGCCACTTCAGCCTACATGATGACTCTGACGTTGGTCTCGATATTGACAATAGCTGGCCCTTCCCAGAGGCTTACTTATGGTTCAAAGCAAGCATTTCCAACACTGAGGATTGGTTGAGCTGAAGTTCATTTCATTGCTTGTTATTTGTTGTGTGATAAAAACTTTAGTATTTACTAGAATGTTTTGTTGGAAATAATCTATAATCCAACATGTATCCTCATTGTCGTTGTGTGTTGATGAATTGTTGTACGTAATGAATGGTACATTTGCTTATGCATGTGATAAACTCAATTTATGAATGGTTTTCGAGTCACTTCTTGGAGTGTGAGTACCGTAGTAGTATAGCCAACATCCGGTTATATGAAGTTGCCACATCACATAGAGCCAACCTAATAGTATGCTAGCACAATAGTTAGTCCTAGTAGTATTATACCATCAACTAGAGCTAGGTGTTGCACGGAGGCCGAGAAATATGGTGATAGCGTGAGGTGGGCTTGTACGTATGATGTAGGCACATGGCTTGCCGTGTTTCCTACTCTTCCGGTCGAGTTCTTCCTCCTTTTGCTGACACGTGGGACATCCAGCATCCAGGTCGTGTCATGCAAGAAAACGGAGTGCTAGTTGAAGCCACGTGATGTGCATCTTGGGTTAAACTGTAAATAGAATCGTACTCTTGAGTAACTCCAAAAGCAGCCACCGAAGATCTTTATTGGATTTGTTTTTCATCACCAGCACGTCGAGGTGAAAGATGTGCAGGTTCAGTGGGTCGTTGTCGGTGTCAAAACCGGCAGACCTCGGGGTAGGGGGTCCCGAGCTGTGGATCTAGGATCGATGGGTAACAAGGGACGACGAACACGGTGTTTACCCAGGTTCGGGCCCTCTCAAAGAGGTAATACCGTACGTCCTACTTGATTGTATTGATTGTATAACATGGTTTACAGAGTAGATCTACCTCGAGATCAGTATGAGCTAAACCCTAGGCTACGGGGGGATGAAGATAGCTCTGCCCCTAATGACTACAACCCTCAATTTATATAGACACCGATAGGGTTAGGGTTACCGAAGATAGATTACAACAAGACGGAAAGAGATCTCGTCCACCCTTGACTTGGAGGGCACACCACGGCTTCACAAGTCTCCGGTCACCACACGGCTCCACCAGTCCGGCCCATGCACAATGGGTCGTCGCCCCAGGACCCCTTAGTCCATGACTCCCTCAGTAGCCCCCGAACTTGCCTCCAACGCCGAGACTTGTATCCGGTATCCATTCCGACCAGTATTCGGTTTGCAGGGTGAGTTCCTCCGCAAGTCTTCCCCCTGTTCGGTACCAAGTGATGTTCGGAGTCTGATATGGCTGTTTTACTTAACACCGAAGGTAGTAATAAAAATATCGCTCAAGCGCAAATAGTGCCTTTATCTGACAACTTTTTCTCCTTCAACGAAGAGTTGCTTCCTTCCATAATGCCAAGCAGCTATTATTTCTCGAAGCGCGGCTCGAGGCTGACGCCACGCTTGACATGTCCCTTCAAGGTGGAGATCGTGTCCCGCTTTTCTGGGGATATGGTTAATGATTTTGATTCCCCTCCCCGCTCATAACATTGCGGAGATATCGGAAAGTGGAGAGGCCAATGGCGTGAAAAAAGGGATCTCTGGCCTGCCCACAGTCTATAAAAAGGGGGCGCTAGAGTCTGCATCCCACGCCTTCTCCTACCTTCCGCACTCGCGATCCTTCAGAGCTCCAGCGCCCTTTCTCCCTGCTTCCATAGCCAATCCCACTTTACCTCCTTCGACCATGGCCGGATCCGGTGCCAATGGGAAGTGGGAGGCCTCCTCTGTCACCAACGAGGATATACTGAAGCTGAAGGAGGCCGGTTACTTGCCGGCCAACGTCGGCCATCGAGCCCCCGAAGAGGGCCAGATCATCCCTACGCCCGAGCCGGGCGAAAGGGTAGTTTTTCTCCCCCATTTCCTTAGGGGGCTTGGATTTCCACTGCACCCCTTTGTGCGGGGGCTAATGTTTTACTATGGGCTGGATTTCCATGATCTAGCCCCCAACTCCGTCCTCCACATTTCGACCTTCATCGTCGTCTGTGAAGCGCTTCTCCGGGTCCAGCCGCACTTCGGCTTATGGCTGAAGGTGTTCAACGTGAAGCCCAAGGTGGTCGGTGGCGAGCACGCGGACTGCGGAGGGGCCATGATCAGCAAGCTGACACGGGTCCAGTGGCCGGATGGCCACTTCGTCGACACCATCCGGATGTGGCAGAATGAGTGGTTCTATATCACCGAGCCGAGGGAGGCCGCATGGGGAGCAGCCCCCGCCTTCCGGTCCGGAGCCCCCACCAGATTAGCCTCCTGGACCACCAAGAGTCCAGACTGGGGATATGTTGCCGATGCCAAAGCGCTGCAGAAGCGCGTCGACAACGTAATAGAGACCGCGCGAAGCTGTTCGACGTGTTCTAGATCATGCTCCACCGCGGGCTCCTTCCTTGCCAAGAGAGGGCCAAGCCCATGTGGGAGCATGAGCCCGAGGATCCGGCCGCTGTGCGGCACCTCTTCGGCACGACTCCTGACAAGATATGGGGCCAACTATTCCAGCCCCAGAAGGAGTGGTCGCCCGAGGGGAAGGACATCGGTCTTGATGCCGCGAATCCCCCAAGGGAGGTGAGTGGCATGTCTCTTCGAAGAGTATTTGGATATTCACATTATGTGAGATTCGATCTAACCTGGTTATGTGGGTTCTGTAGGGCTGGCTCGCCAAGGCCAAGAAGATCAGCGGCCCGACGCCGCTACCGGAGGGGCCCCGATCAGAGCAGCTGGAGAAGATGCTGGTCGTGGTGCCCTACAAGGCACCCGCTAAGAAGGGCAAGAAGCAAGAGGCACCGGAGGCCAGGGAGGGCCTCCGCCACAGGATCCGTCTGGGAAACCGGTCCGGAGATGCTGCAGCCTCATCCGTACGGGATGGGGGCGAGGAGGAGGAGGACGAAGAGGAGAGTGCCTCTTCACACTCCAAAAAGAGGCCGGCGTCCGAGGATGCCGAGGAGGTCCAACCTTCCCCGGCCCCAAAGAGACGACACCGGCCTAAGCTGGTTATACCTGACAGCTCAGATGATGAGAAGTCTGAGGCGTCCGAGGAGCTCCCGAAGAAGGGATCCAGGGTCAAGCCCCTTGCCAGCAGGTAAGGTGTCTGTATTTTGAGCTATTATGCTTTCAGTAGTTTGTTTTAGTTGAAGGTTGACCCCTCCGAATTGCAGTCCCCCGCATGAGCGCCCCACCGAGCAAATCTCGAAAGGGATGTCTCCGCCCACCGAGTTGGCAGACAGTGGGTCTATGGCGCACTCCGCGCCTCCTTTGGTCCCCGAAGAGGCTGAGGAGGTGCGGTCCCAAAGAACTCCTCCTCCGATCACGAAGGGGGAGGTAGATGCCGTAATGGCCGAGGTCAACACCTCGGTCATCGAAGACCAGGAGGGAGCTTCCCTCCTGGCCGACGAGGGAAAAGAGTCTGGGCCATCCGTACCCCCTCCGTCGACCGCTCCCGAGCCTTTGAGGCCCTCGACGGCATAGATTCTTCCTAGGGGGAGGGGGCCGGGGAGCCAACGCCAGCGCCGAACACCTCCGCACGGGCGGGGGTGGGCTGGTCGGACGCACTGGAGGAGTTGGTGAGCAACTCCGTCATTATTGAAGGGCACCACACCATTATGGGTGCGGTTATGCAGAGTGTTCGGTCCGTCCAATCTAGACTGAATGACGCTGTCTAAGGCCTTCTAACAGGCTTTGAGGTAAGTTAAGTAATGATCCTTCCTCATAATGCGGTTATAGTTCTTAGTTTAAGTAGGCCGCATACATAGCAGGCCCCGAGACTCTGCCAGGATCTTCGAAGAGACCTACAGAGGATAAAATTCGGTAGGTCGGTTAACAATGTCGACATTTCTGATGCTAACGCAGGCATCTTCTGTGGCCGCGGCTGCTAATGCCGCGGCGTTAGAGGAGATGGATCGGAAGCTCAAGCTTTCCGATCAAGAGCTGGAGCTTGTCAATAAAATGGCTTGATGAGGCGCAAGGTAAGCTATGTAAAAAGATGTGTATTTGCCAGATAGGGACTGGCCGGACCATTGATTGATCCTTTATCTTGATGATCTTGCAGCTGCTGCCGCCGAGCTCGAGGGCTTAAAGGAGGCCCTTAAGAAAGCTAAGGCCGAGGAGAGGACAGACACTGAGAGGGCGGTGTCCGAGCTTGAGCAGGCTAAGCGTGCTGCTAAGCAGCATGAATCTCAGGTAACCGAGGTCCAAGGGGAGCTCCAGGATGCCACTGAAAAGCTTGAGGCCCTTGAGAAGGGGCGGGAGGAGCAATCCTCCCGTCTGTCCAAGGCGGAGAAAGAGCTCCAGGAGGCGAGGAGTGGCGCCCGAGGTGTCCGGGAGGAGCTTCGGCAAGCCACACAAATTGCCAATGGTAAGAAATATTTATTGCAGAGTGTGTTCGGAGGCAACAAATTTGCCCTGTTGATGAGGGTCTAGCACTCCGCAGGTGTCTTCGCTGAACTCCCAAAGAATGCGGCGACCATGGCGGGGCACTATGCCACTCGCGAGGAGGATTCCACACAGCGGCTCTTTTGGTCATAGTTTTCGGACTCCGAGCGTCCTCCCCTCCTCAGCGATCAAATGAAGCAGCTGATGGAGATGCATCGAATGTCCGAGATGGCCTTGAAGGACCTCTGTGTCAGCCTGTGGCTGGACGAGCCCATTCCGGACACCTACTTCAACCTTGTGCAAAGGCTGCGGGAGGCGCCGCTCCGGATTGACGCCGTGAAGTGATCGACGTGCCTTGAGGGGGCGAGGCTCGCGTTTGCGAAGACCATGGTTCATTGGCCAAGGATTAATCCAATGGAGATGGCCACTAGTCCTCCGCCCCAGGGGAAGAAGCATCGCCGCCTCGAGCTGTACTTCGCACAGGTGATAACTGGAGCGCGGGCGATAGAGGGCCAGTGTTCGAAAAATGTAATGCTTGAGTAGATGTAGCAAGCTTGTACCAAGTGGGATTTATGCTTTATTATGCGCCCGACGAACTTAGTGATTAAATTTTGACTCCTGTGTGGCCGTATGTTTAGTTCTGAAAGCTACCAGTCGTCGGCTTCAGCCCCCAAGTGAATATCACGAAGGGTGTTTTGTTTCCACACTGTTACCCTTAGCCAACGTCTTGGTGCCCGGAGGCGGTAGTGCGGGAACGAAACCAGGCGATCAGACTATTCGGTTTTACTGCTTTAACTTAGCCTTAGGAGCTTGACGGTGGGGACTAGGGACTAGCCCCCGGTGTATTTGTGATGTACTTGGGGGTCGAAGCCTGCCATTTCCGATCACATGGTTTGTTTTAAGACGAACCCTTCGTGTGACACGGCGAAATCGCCAATGATTTTTAGAGTCCAACCTCGTCATCGGATCACAGACCCGTTCGCGCTTACTATGATGATCAGTTTTCGGCTTTTTCCTCATGAGGTACTTGACCGGGCGAACCAGTAGTACAATCGCAGGGGTTCTCCCTTTGCCCTCTTAGTCGAACAAGCGGAACATAAGGGGCAAACACAGGAGCCAGGCAACCCAACTATTGACCCAAGACATAGTTCGGAACAGATGCATATAGTGCAATATCCGAGACGCCGGACACCTAGCGGGAAGCGGTGCCGGACTTAAAGATATTGAGCTGATGTATAAATCGAACTCGTAACTGATTAATATATTTTCATGCCGGGCTGTTCGAAGAGCGAGGAGAGAATCAGAAAGGGACAGAAAAATTGCAAGATGCAGATATCCGAACACAATAAAGGGTATTTTTATTATTTCTCGTAAGCTCATGACGTCTAATCGTACAATTCGAACTACAAAGGCAGTATTTGCAAGAGAGAAAGAAAAAGAAAATTTAAGAGTAAAGGTTGATGCAGGGCCTTGATGCGTGAGTTGAAGCCTTCACTGTGCCCTGCTGCACGTCTGCGCCTTTGCTTCTGATAGGTGGGGGTTGGGACCTTCGATGAGACCTTGATGGGCGAGGACCCTGCCGATGAAGCTTTAAAATTGGGGGTATCTGGAATTGGTCCCCGGGTCGTCCGAAGACGAGGTAATTCTGAAGTTCGGTTTAACCAAACATGTACTTCGGATTAATGTATGCCTCACGGCTGCCCATGGTATCTTGACTGCGAAGTTGTGCTGACGAGGCTCGTGGAGCGTGAAGAATGTGGGCGTGCCGTGGGGTGCGTATCCCTATTTGCGGTGAAGGCATGCGGGTTCCCATGATGGGGAACGGGTTCGAACCCGTTTACTGTTGTCGCCGGCCCTTACAGTGGGTCGGCATCCGGGCCTATATGGGCTGGTGTGGTCTTCGGCTGCTAGGGCCGCATTGTGCTCTTTGGTTTGAAGTGAGCATTCTGTGTTGCCGTTGATAGTTATGACACCCGAAGGACCAGACATTTTCAACTTGAGGTACGTGTAGTGCGGAACGACATTGAATTTAGCAAACGCTGTTCGGCTCAGGAGTGCGTGATAGCCACTGTGAAAAAGTCCAATATCAAAGATCAAGTCCTCGCTTCGGAAATTATCCGGAGATCCGAACACCACTTCGAGTGTCACGGTGCCCGTGCAGCGGGCCTCCACTCCCGGAATGACTCCCTTGAAGGTGGTGTTACTTGGTTTAATCCTTGATGGATCGATCCCCATTTTCTTCACTATATCCTCGTATATCAAATTGAGGCTGCTTCCTCCGTCCATTAGGACTCTAGTGAGGTGGAATCCATCGATGATGGGGTCCAGCACTAGAGCTGTGGACCCTCCATGGTGTATATTGGTGGGATGATCCCTGCGATCGAACATGATCGGGCAGGCTGACCATGGATTGAACTTCGACGCTACTAGCTCGATGGAGTATACGTCCCGTAGCGCTCGCTTCCTCTCCTTCTTCGGTATGTGGGTTGCGTAGATCATGTTTACCGTCTTGACCTCAGAAGGGAAGGGTTTTTGGCCTCCACTATTCTGCATGCGGGGCTGGTCATCGTCCTTGCTTCTTGGGCTTTTGCCCGAGTCTTCGGCTGTGAGTTTGCCGGCCTATTTGATCACCCAACAATTTTGGTTGGAGTGGTTGGCGGGCTTCTCTGATGTGCCGTGGATCTGGCAAGGCCTGTCCAGAATTGTGTCCAGCCTAGACGGACCATCACTGTTGCCTTTAGGGGCTTTCTTTCGGGTTCCGGACTTCTGGTTTTGAAGTCCGGCATTTACTGCCGTATCCTCACCCTCGCCGTCATTGTGGCGATGTTTATTCTTGCTGCATCGGGGCTTTCCATTTCCGTCCCGAACCTCGGAGGTACCGGGTGTGTCTGGGTTGGTGTTCTTGCGAGCAAGCCAACTGTCTTCGCCCGCCCAAAAGCGGGTCATGAGGGAAGTAAGGGCTGCCATAGTTCTTGGTTTGTCCTGGCCGAGCTGCCGTACAAGCCATTCGTCCTTGACACTATGCTTAAAGGTAGCCAAGGCTTCGGCATCCGAACAGTCAACGATCTGATTTTTCTTAGTCAGGAATCGGTTCCAAAATTGTCGGGCAGATTCTCCGGGTTGTTGCGTGATGCAATTTAAGTCATCAGCATCTGGAGGCCGGACATAGGTGCCCTGGAAGTTTGCTCAAAAAGTGTCCTCAAGCTCTTCCCAGCCACCTATAGAGTCTTCTGGAAGGCTGTTCAGCCAGTGTCGAGCTGGGCCTTTAAGCTTGAGCGGTAAATATTTAATGGCGTGGAGGTCGTCTCCTCGCGCCATGTGGATGTGGAGGAGGAAATCCTCTATCCATACGGCTGGATCTGTGGTTCCGTCGTATGATTTGATGTTCACATGCTTGAAGCCTTCTGGGAATTGGTGCTGCATTACCCTCTCTGTGAAGCATAGGGGGTGTGCGGTGCCCCAAACTCGGGCTACGTCGCGATGGGGGTCTTCGGCTCTCCTACTCTCCTGCTGCTCCCGGACTCTATCATTTCGGTTTAACCGATCATAGTATCCTTCCCGGTATGTGGGCAGATCCTCTCTGGGTCCGTAGATGGACCTGGTACGGCCTCCACGAGCATCTAGGTCATGGCTAAGGTCGTATTCATAAGTGGGTCGCACCTGATCCTTGCCGTGACGGCGAGGTGGGGCGGCTGGATGTTCGACCTTGTCAGCTTCCCTGTCCCGCCTCTAGGGGGTCGGTCTGGCTGTTCGGTGTTTGTATACGTCGGGCATGTTGGCTCTATAGCCTCGTTGTCAAACTGGGGCAATAGCCTTTGTTTAGGATAACTCCTGGTTGGCTGATCATGGCCGTACCCCTCTTCGGCAGCTAGGACTTTAGTCCATCGGTCGTTGAGGGTGTCCTGTTCAGCCTTGATTTTGTGTTTTTGCTTCTTTAGGTTGCGGGCAGTGGCTAAAAGCCTCCGCTTGAACCGTTCTTGCTCTAGAGGGTCTTCGGGGATGATAAAATCATCCTCCCCGAGACTGGCCTCCTCTTCAGAGAGTGGGAGGTAGTTGCTATCCTCGGAGTCTTCGTGGCTTTCCGGATTGAGCGGGTCCTCCTCCCCGCGGGGTCATCCTGATGATGCTCGTTGGCTGCATCTCTGGCGAGGTCATCCGTATTATTTACGGCGCCGTTCTCCGCCGAGTCTATGTTGCTTGCGTGGCTTCGACGTGGTTTTGATCGACGGTGCTGTTTTCGACGTTTGGGAGGCTCATCTCTAGGCTTGCCTCGGTCCTGCTCAAGAGTGCCGTTGCCGTCCTTTGGGGTGTCCACCATGTAAATGTCGTAGGTGGATGTGGCCGACCAGCGGCCCGTGACGGGGGGACCGACCTCGGCATTAGCCGCGGTTACGTCCTCCTTGTCCATGTATTCGACATTCTCCAAATTATAGTCTAACATATCAGTTAAATCATCGATAGTTGCTACCAAATGGGTGGTGGGTGGGGCGCAAAATTCCCTGTCGAACGCCTCGAAGGTTCGGTGATTGAAGGCGGAGGGCAGGTTCTCCTGGATAGTCATTTTCTGAATTCGGTCTAGCACCTCGTTCAAAATATCGAGGGTTGCCAGACTTGAGGGGTCTAGGCCAGACTTTGTGGTGACGAAGCGGAGGTCGGTCTGTGACTCAACCAATCCTTTGTCCCGGACGGACCTATCTTCAGGATTCGGGACCGAAACCTCGAGGGGCACCGGATTGTCCTCGGAAACTGAGGGTGTGCTTTGACCCTCCTGTGCACCTTCCACGCCAATGTTTGAGGTCGGGTCGTTTTGGGCCGGGGGTGACCCCTGGACGCTATTCGCCGACTCAGGGTGCGGGCTTGAGGCCAGCAAGGTGCTGTGGGGGAGGAGCTTGGCCGAGGCCGAATCTTGGCTTCTGACCTCTGGTTCTGCCTCGAGGGCCAGGGATAAATCCTCCGTTGATGTGAGTTCGGTTGACGGTGGGGTGAGGTCCCCTCTCTCAGGGAGTCCTTCCTGGCTCAAAGCCGTTTGGTGGACTGGGGCCGATTCATAGATCGGATCGGAGGTGTACGTCGGAGCAGGCACAGCAAGGCCCGCGGGGGTGGTGAATCCGGTGAAAACCAAATCCCCCCACGCGTTAGTAACGTACTCCAGATTGTCGAATCAAATCCGGTGTTCGGGAGCGAAGTTGTCGACCTAGTCAAGACAGCCGATCGAATCAGCATGCAGTACGATGCTGCCAAAAGCGAAGAGTTGTCCAGGGACAAAGAGATCCATGGAACTGATGTCCTCTCCAAGGACTAAGCGAGCCATCGATCCTTCCGGTGATCCAACAGCGGAACTCTCAATGAAAGCACCAATGTCGGTGTCAAAACCGGCAGACCTCGGGGTAGGGGGTCCCGAGCTGTGGGTCTAGGATCGATGGGTAACAAGGGACGACGAACACGATGTTTACCCAGCTTTGGGCCCTCTCGAAGAGGTAATACCCTACGTCCTGCTTGATTCTATTGATTGTATAACGTGGCTTACAGAGTAGATCTACCTCGAGATCAGTATGAGCTAAACCCTAGGCTACGGGGGATGAAGAAAGCCCTACCCCTAATGACTACAACCCTTGGTTTATATAGACACCGATAGGGTTAGGGTTACCGAAGATAGATTACAACAAGAGGGAAAGAGATCTCGTCCACCCTTGACTTGGAGGGCACACCACGGCTTCACAGGTCTCCGGTCACCACACGGCTCCACCAGTCCGGCCCATGCATAATGGGCCGTCACCCCGAGGACCCCTTAGTCCATGACTCCCTCAGCCGTCTTGCGTTTTCACTGACATGTGGGACCGCATGTGAGGAAACAGACGATGGGCAAACTCCGCGCGTCTGCTGGCTGGCTGAGAAGAGAGAGAGGAGGGCTGAGCACGGACTCTAGGAAATTTCGTGACAATGTGATACTAGTGGTGTACCGTACTCCTGGAGATATAATGTTTTCGCTCTACGTAACTAGCACCTCGATATAGTGGGGTGGCATGGGCCATAACTAGCATTCACGTCTAGCAGTACGGCACACGCCACCCACACGAGTCCCATCTGACACCAATTTTCTTGGAGTCCGTGTGAAGCTATCTCTTCTCCCTCATGTTTTCTCTAACTCAGCCATCGCGCGGTGGGCGGGGTGGGGGTTTGCCGATAGTCGGTTTGCTCAACTGTGGTCCCACTTGTAAGTGAAAATGCAACACAGCACGCATTCCCCTTGAGCGGCGTGCCAGACCAACCATGTGGGGGTGCAACGCGAACACGGCAGGCTTTTCCTTTTGAACTTGTAACTTGTAAAATTTGGTTCTGCTCCTTGGTGTGACCGATAGATAGAAATAATGAGTTTCCCTAGAGTAATGAGAAGTTTGGTTCTGGCGCAGTTCATGCATGGTACTCCCTCCGTTCCTAAATATTTGTCTTTCTAGAGATTTTAACAAGTGACTACATACGGAGGAAAATGAGTGAATCTACACTCTAAAATATGTCTATATACATCCGTATGTGGTAGTCCATTTGAAATCTCTAAAAAGACAAATATTTAGGAACGGAGGGAGTACGCACAAAAATTATGAAGTTTATGTGAAAGGTAAGATAATTACTAGTACAATATACTACTACATGGAATTGACGGAAAGATAAAGATACATACGGATCCATCAACGACATCCTCACGCCCTAGTGCGCCGGGTCACCAACCGAGGTGTGAGGAGCAGCAGCGTTGGCGGTGAGCTCAACGTGCTTCTGAACAATGCCGTCCAAGTTTGCCCCGCGGTCTAAGAAGGCCAGCGTCCTATCGTCCTCCTCTTGCACATAGTAGTCCTTGTGGACGATTTGCTCGTAAATGTGGGTGATTATGTCGATGGTGTCTTGCTGCACCAGGTGCAGCGTGGCGAGAGCGACCTCAAGGTGGACATTCTCCTGCGTGACAGCGGGCAGTCGCAGGGCCACCAGTGCGTCGAAGAGGTTGTCACCATAGAGTCCGTTGAGGGTGGCGGGCATCACAGAGCCTGGGTGCGTGGGCTGGAGGCATACATCAAGGTCGTCCATGAGCTTCTTGACGACGGTGAACTTGTCGAGGAAGCCGACGAGGACCTCATCGAACAAGGAGACGAAGCTGTCGTCCAAGAGGCCTCTCACCCTGGTGGCCTCAAGCACGACCTGGAGACGTTCCTCGGTGCCGGGCCGCAGGCCGGCGTCGTGGACCATCAGGCACAGCCGGCTCATGCTCGCGCTCATCGTCTCCATGGGTCTAGCTTCTAGTCAACTGATCTTGCGATTGGAGTGATCACTCTAGCCCTTGGTTAGGGTGCGTAGGATTTCGTAGATTGGACTGGCGGGGAGCCTTTTATATGAGAAGTGCAGACTGCGTTGCATTCACGTGTGTGTTGGCCATCTACTCCTCGGCCCTCCCTCCGTACCGAGACCAAGTTGGGGCAAAACGGGAGAACTTTGATGTTTACTACTCCCTCCGTCTAGGTGTATAAAGTCAATCCCAAAACACTTAGGCACAGTGCATTAACTCCCACCTCGTTTCTTGTTTCTTGACATATCAACCAATAAGTGATGTGAGGCGTGCATGCTTTCAATGACTTGAGACTACCAAACACGACATGCAGTGGTTAGTTCATTGCATGCAATGCTATTTAATTATCAAATAAACATTAAGTTCTCTCGTTTTCCCATCTTCCTTGGTCACGGTGCACAACCTAAGATGACTTATTCACCTAGACGGAGGGAGTAGTATTTTGTAATTAATGCCATTGCATGCAGAGAATTGAGCACTGCATGTTGTGCTAAGTAGTCTCAAGTATTTGAATGCATACGAACCCCACGTCTCCTATTGGCTGATTTCTTTTTTCTTCGCAAAAAACAGGGAACGAGGTGGGTAGTTAATGCACCGTGCCTAAAAGTTTTGGGATTACTTGGTTTTCGTAACATGAATAATGCACCAGTACGGAGGGAGTACAATAGTAGTCTGATTGATGAGATTTTAGATTTGAGCCATCTACTGGAAGGGAGAGCGTATAAAACCAAATAAAACAATACTCCATGTATTTATTTATAGAGGGAGTAGTATATTTTTTGCGCCATGCATTACTAGATATTGCTAGTCAAATACTAAATCCAGACGGAGGTGTGGTAGTAGTAGTACTAAATCTAGACGGTGGTGCTAGTACTAGTAGTACTACCAATGTAGTACTGTAGTACTGTATTACCCGTTGGTCAAATTATTGCGTGTTGCTCCTCAAGTGAAGTGACAAGACCCTGCGCCGGAGATGACACCTGAGTGTAG
This sequence comes from Thinopyrum elongatum, assembly GCA_011799875.1. Classification (NCBI taxonomy): domain Eukaryota; kingdom Viridiplantae; phylum Streptophyta; class Magnoliopsida; order Poales; family Poaceae; genus Thinopyrum; species Thinopyrum elongatum. Next base: position 376,452,500 of record CM022299.1, on the reverse strand, counting down.
GCGCCGTGTACGGCATACCAAAGTCAGCCTCACCGTGTGCAGTCACTATCATCATGGCTGTAGAGCTAGCCTGCTTAACTAGCCGTGTTCGACATAATTTCCCGTGCGTTGCCACAAGTATTAATAAATATTGTACTCGAGTAATGGGTAGTATATCGTTGCCGCACCTATGCACGCGAACATTTATTGTAACATAGTACCTCGTGCTGGATAGTCGTAATATTACAAGTTTCAAACTGATATTACAAATGCTAGGAGTAATGCTGCACCTACGAAGAGGGAATTATTAGGAAGTTTACGTAAGAACTTTCGTTACTTTAGGTGGATACATCATTATGGTACAAACTAAAACCCACCACCCTGACAAGTCACTAATGGGCAAATAAATTTTTGAGTCTCTGGCGACTTGATGTTTCAAAAACAAATTTAGCTTCTGCGGAGCCTTTGTCATTTAGGCTTAGACGCTTGCGGTGATCAGCACGCCATTCATTGTTGCGCCAGAGAACGCCAAACCTCATTACCTTGAGCACACTTGCCTTCAGAACAAAGAACCTGGCCAATTTAATCTCAGATGTGCTGCCTCGGTAGTCGATCAAATCAATTTCTGTAAGACGGAGATCAAGGCATTCGATGAGATTGTTATAGTGCAGCACATTTTTTACTTTCAGGTCTTTTTTTATCTGCAAAAGAAGAGAACATATTAGAGCAGCTGGCTGTATAAGATTGCCATGTCATCAAGAGGTACCAATATCATTCGCTCATACGATAGGGTTGGCTCTAAGGCTAGTGATATTTTTTCACTCACTCTCTCTCTCTCTCTCTCTCTCTCTCTCTCTTTCCTCTCATTTACCTAGGAGCACATGAAGAGCTTGGGCATTTGTTGCCTTCCACTATGTGGCCGATGCCATATTCTCAAAAGTATGCCACATACAATACGCATCAATGTCAAATCAAAAGATTTTGGCACCGCTCTAGCAATGTGAGAGAGTTGCCACCGCTGTGCACACAGACCCACATGTACAAACAAATCAATCAAACCAACTACACCAGCCTCTCCCTCTCCCAAACAAGTGTTTTTTATTGCCTCAGTCCTCTCCCTCTCCCACGCAAGTGTTTTGTCATTACGTAAGTTAATTTGGCACCGGAGCAAAGTAGGTGATCCAGATTGGGGCACCAGGTGAGCAATCGAGGGCATCAATGCCAAATGCATCAGAAGTGAATTTGGCATGTGTTTTGGCCTACATAGTGGAGGGCCATTATAGCCCAATTTTGTACTACCTAGTATTTAGTGTAAAATTTTGACCATACATTTACCTAAGAAAATGCCAATGCATGTCACCAAAAATTATACCATTTGAAATTATGTTCAAATATGAATCCAACGATATAATTTTTAGTGACATGCATTAACATTTTGTCAGTTAAATCTATGGTCAAATTTTGATACAAAAAATACTACGTATGAAGAGTAAACTAGGACAGAGGTAGTACTTGCTCTTAGGCTAACCATAGAGTTACTAGTCTAAGTTACTTGCCACTATGACTAGCCTAGGCTACTAGTACAACAAAATAACGATGCAGGTGATCACGTGAAAAAAAAATACTAAAACAGCTCTTTCGGTGCAGTGCGTAGATGCAGTTTTGAACACTACACTTGTCATCGTAATTTGGGAAAATTATGAAAAAATTGAGCTACGTTGTGATTACCATTTACTAACCGGAAAGAAGTTTCACCTCGATGAGTAGCTTCTCCGTGCACGGAAAGCATGTAAGGAATCCAAAAACTTGACTCAGATTGGGGCTGATAGATTTTATTGCCAAGATCTTCACTGTGCGCACAGACTGGGCCAAGCTTGTGGGAATCATTTTCTGGATGACAGTCATAAATACATCAAGAAGAAATTTAAAAATATGAATTTCAAGAAGACGGAGAAGAAGATGAGTGTTGTACCTAAATGATTACGGATCCAATAAAGAGTTCAGAGAATTTGGCAGACAAGTACACCAACGCTGTCAGTTTCGGCGCATCAATGATCTTGATTTTTGTTGGACCTTCTAGATCAGATACAAGCAATCTCTCAAGGAAAGGTGCATTCTCAATGACCATAACGTGGAACAGCTGGAGTGATCTCTTCCCAATTGATGTCTTGTTGCAGGGCCAGCAAGACACATAAATCCATCGGAGATTCGTCGAGGCGATGTGGAGGCTAATGAACCCGTGGATCTGCCGAAGATGAAGGTACTCGAGCGCAGTACAACTGCAGAGCAGGTGCTCCATAGCCTTCTTCGAGATGCCAACATCGAAGAGGTCGAGCTGCTTGAGTTGAGGGAGAAGAAGGGCGGGCGCGACATTAATCTGGGGAAAATAGTAGGAGCTGAAGCTGGCGCGATGCAGTGTTGGCGTGAGGCGGAGCACAGACAGCGGCAGAGAGCGACATCGTCCAGCTTCAAACCTGAGCTCCTCGAGCTGATCTAGGGCGGGGGATAAGAACCACTCGTCGAACTTGGCTTGGACCTTGCAGTTGGTACTGAACATGTGGATGTCAAGGCGTTTGGCTGGCCCAGGGTGCGATGCAAGGATCTTGGAGACTGCGGCCATGAGTTTGCAATCCCCGTCGTAGAGGCAGCTGTCGACGGTGAGGTTGAGGGGGACGCGGCACCAGATGGGGCGCCACCGCCGGGAGAGCAGGGTGGTCCGCACGACAGATTTGGTGGGGAGGAGGGCGATGATGACGAGCAGCATGTCGTCGGGGAGGCTGCTGATGAAGTCCAGGCTCGCCGGATGCGGTGTTGGCTCGAGCCGCCTCTGCTTGTTGGCTGCCTCGCCGTCCATCTCAGCCGGTGGTGATGCCGGTGTACACGTGTGCTAGTTTGTATTTTGTGCTGGGTGTGCGCGAGTGCGTCCTTGTGTGCATGCCGCCGTGCAGTGGTGTAGTGTGCACGAGTGTGTCCTTCACGCGGAAGAAGTGTGCCCTTAATTTACTACCGGAATTGCTTCACGCATGACAGTAAACACACGATGCCTGCATGATTCTCCTTCCTCAACGGTGCTCCTGCATGCACGCTAGTTGTTGGTGCTGCCATGTCTGAATCGTGCATGCATCGGCCATGCATGCATCGTGTGTAGAGCAGCGCTGATTTACTAGCGTGCGGGGTGCTACCGCGAGTGGTTTCAACTTTGTTTACTTCACCGCGTGTCATATGGGCCTCTAGTTTACTTATTTTCACCCAGTGCCACATGGGCCAACACACAAAGATAGAGAACACGAGCTGACAAGGCAGCATGTGGACTGGTTGACCGGTCAACTAAACAATATACGGAGCTATACACTGACACAGTGACCGTATAATCCCTCGGTAAAGAGAGATCAAGTGAGAGGGGAGGCCCGTGAGAGATAGTAGAGAGAGAGAAAGAGCTACTCCCTCCGTTTGATAATGTAGTGCCTATATTTTTTTAAAGTCAAACTTTTGAAACTTTGACCAAGTTTATAAAGAAATTACTTATATCTACAATACCAAAGATAAATGATAGTATGAAGTAAGTACATGTTGTGATGAATCTAATGATCGTTCCAGATGTAAATGTTTTTCTCCACATATACCTGGTCAAACTTTTCTGAGGTTTGACTTTTCAAAACATCCATATGTTTATGGATGTGAGAGAGTGCCTAACTAGAGAGAGAGAGAGAGTGTGTGAAATAGAAAGAGTGAGTGAAAAAAGTGTGTGTGCATGTGTGAAAGAGACATGGACAACACACGATAAAGTAGAGAAAAAACGTGTGTGTCTTATGCAAACATATCACACATGCATCTTCGACAGCGGAAGCGAGGTGAGGAGATAGTGTGTGGTTGTTTGCAACCGAGAGAGAAAGCCCTAGCATGTGGCCAAGAGAGGTTTGACAAACAAGGGAGAGGTTGAGAGAGACGTATGGAGAAAATGCAGACATGGGGAGGAGAGTGTGTGTGTTTGTGACAGAGAGATCCCCTAGAGATCGTGATGGGACTACATGAGTGGGAGATCAAGTGACAAGGTGTGTGAGCGATAGAAGATACCCCGAGAGATATCGAGATAGATGTATATATGGAAGGAGACAATACATGTGTTCCTGATGGATAGTGAGAGATAGTCATACTTAGGGGGGAGTGCGTGTGCCTATGATGGAGTGAGAAATTATGGTACTTAGGGGGGGGTGCGTGTCACATAGAGAGGGAACAAGGGCGGAGAGTGTTAGATGGGTCTACGTAGCACGAGCGAGATACGTGTATGTGTGAACCAGGGAGATATAGAGTTTGAGAGAGATAGAGGAGCCCGATACGGCTGAGTGGTGCGTCAGATAGCTGAGAGGGGGAAAGAGATACTCCATCCGTTCGATAATGCAGTGCATATAAATTTTTTAGAAGTCAAACTTTGGAAACTTTGACCAAGTTTATGCAAATATTATTTATATCTACAATACCAAAGATACATCATAAGAGACTACATCTCATGATGAATCTAATGATATATGTTTGTCGTTCTAGATGTAAATGTTTTTCTCCACGTACCTGGTCAAACTTTGTGAAGTTTGACTTTTCAATAAATCTATATGCTATGGACCAAAGAGAGTACCTAAGTCGAGAGAGATCAAGTGTGTGTGAAGGAGAAAGAGTGAGTGTGCAAAAGAGTGTGTGTGTGAAAGAGAAAAGGACAACAAACGATAAAATAGAGAGAGAGTGTGTTCGTTACTTATGCAAACATATCACGCCTGCATCTCCGAGATAGAAAAGCGAGGTGAGGAGATACACGAAGATAGCTAGTGCGTGATTGTTTGCAACGGAGAGAGACACCCCTATAACACATGTCCAATAGAGGTCTGGCCAACAAGGGACAGAGGTCGAGAGGGACGCATGGAGAAGATGGATGCATGGGGAGGGAGAGAGGGTGTGTTTGTGATAGAGAGATCCCCTCGAGATTGTGAGGGGACTATATGGGTGGGAGATCAAGGGACGAGGTGTGTGTGCGGTAGAAAGATGCCCCGAGAGAAATCGAGATAGACCAAGTGAGGGAAAGAGACAATGCATATGTTTGTGATGAAGACTGAGAAATAGTCATATACATAGGGGGGACTGCGTGTGCCTACAATTGAGTGAGAGACATTCATACTTAGTTAGGCGTGAGATTGTGTGTGTGTGTGCGTGTTAGATGGAGAGAGAATGAGGGAGAGAGAGACAGAGTTTTAGATGGGTCTATCGAGTGCGAGTGAGATATGCATGTGTATGTGTGACCCAGGGAGATGGAGAGTTCGAGAGAGAGAGGGAAGAGCTCCGAGATGGTAGAGTGGTGTGTGAGAGAGTTACCGGTAATGAGCTAGGGAATTTGTGTGCATACGATGAGTGCACCCTAGATATTTAGCTTGGACTAGAGAATCATACATTGTGTGCTAGAGAGACCTATACATGCAGTGTGCATGCGAACTAGAAAGACTGGCACACACACACACACACAGAGAGAGAGAGAGAGATAGAGAGATAGAGGGAGAGGGACCGACAAGGTTTGTGTTTGGATGCGTGCAATAGAAACGAAGATTGTCAGCGAGAGAGAGAACATGAGTTCGGGAGAGGGGGAGGTCACGTTTATGCATCAAAGACTGATATAAATCATGTTTTGATATAAATTTGCATTCAAATATTTGAATTGGAGAACATGTTGTCTGCAATCCACACATGAATGGAGATATGTGTATCAAACAAGTTCATTAATTTGAATTTCAGCATGTTCATGGAGTACTATAATACAACATGCTACTCAATTGAGGTGTTCAATTTTGGATTTAGTTCACTATTTTGACCTGGTGAACGAGCTATTTCATTGAATCGAAATATTTCATTTTGGGTTTGATTCCCGTTTTTGAGTGGGTCAACTATTTGTCATATAGTAAATCATTAGCAACGAGCATGTGTGGATCATCTCACCATCTAAAAAAGAAGTGGCAAGCTAATATTTCAAAATTTGATTCAAATCGACATGGTAAGGTAGACGTGGATGCTCATTCTCCCAAAATTTGAACGAACCGCTAAACACCCTCTGCTCGGTGGAATTTTCCCGAGCAAATAAATGGGAGACGTGAAATTACCGGCCTATGTGGGACACGCATCAATTGGCCCCTTGTACATTGAGGGGTAGGTTCGTAACTTCGTCCAAGCGCGCCTTCTCCTCGGCGGAAATGACAGGTGCCGAATAGTTCATAAACCATGGGCGGCAAAACACCCTCTCCTCGGCCAAAATGGCAGGCGCCGAATAATTCATAAACCATGGGCGGCAAAACACCCTCCCCTCGACCAAAATCGCTCGCGCCCACTATTTCAAAACACGCCCTCCTCGCCCGAAATCGCTCGCGCCCACTATTTGGGAGAAGCAAAGTTACTCTACTATCCCCGACCCTCAAGACACACACCCAAGCCCAGAAGACTAAAGGCAGGGGTAGAACTGTAACTTCCCCCCACATTTCAGACAAATGCATCCGTAAGACATGGTTCCCGCTCCCAATTCCCCATTCATACATCGTGGGCACCAAATCACCTTCTCCCCGAAAGCTCCCTTCTCCCCAGCCGCGAAACCTCAGCCCCTCCTCCATGGCACACCCCACCGCACCAAATTCACCGCCGCCCTCCTCCCCAATGCCGGAGCCACTGTACGTTTGCCGTTGTGCACTGGGCCGTGTGCCTCTTACTCCATGCTGCCGGAGCTGCCTCGACGTCGACCGCGTGAAACGTCCCGAAGCCGATTCACCCGCGCCGTTCTGCACGGCGCCGGAGCGGCTCCAACTTCGGACGCGTCAAGGGCCCCAGCGTAGCATCCCCGTAGTCATCGACCGTCGTGACATATCTGCTTTCCTGCCACCGGGAGCCACCACAACCGCGCCGGCCTCACCGACTCGGCAGCTGGAGCTGCCTCCTTCACTGGACTGCAAGATACGTTGTACACTCATCTTAAATCACTTTATCTAGGCGTCAGTTGCCTGAATTTTTATTCTGGGCCAGTCGATTCCCAATGGGAAGCAGCACCCCTCGAGGCAGCGGAGCTCGTAGGCTGCCGGTTGGCTGGGGCAGCAGTTCCTCGGTGTCTATCGTAGGGGTGCGGGGGCGCAAGTTCGCTGCAGAAGCAACGCTTAGGTGGCTATCGTAGAGTTGTGTGGGTTGAAGGTACTGCCGCCGCCGGAGCTGGATGACGGTGAGTCTTTCTGGTTTGGCATGGGGCGGCGCAACCACGGTAGTGCGGTGCGGCGGGGGGCAGGGTTTTGGTCGGAGCTCTCGTGGCCAGGGATGCCGGAGGCAGGCTGCTCTGCCGGTGGTCACTGGCTCTTCGGGGAAGATTCTGAACAGTGTCAGCCGGGAGGCACAAGATGGCCATCCAGCCATCCGGCATAGATCGGACAGTACCAAAAAAAATCGTGTGACCCCAATTTAGTTTTCAGTCATCAGACGTGTCACCAGTCTTGTACCTTATTGTTGATCTCTTAGGGTATTTCTTCATATCAGAGATATGTGTCGTTCTTAACATTGTGTGTTTTCTGCATCTTCAGCCAGACCGTCTTCGTTCTCACCACAGCTGCTCCAACAAGGGAAGCATACACCAGAAGGGAGCTATAGTCCCCACTCAACAGTTCCCTGCCTCAAATGTGCGTGCCCGATATGGACAGCCACAACAACCGCAGGGCAATCGACAAGTCAGCAGATGATGCTCACTCCTATGGATGGCAGCCAGATAGGTTGTACCCTCATCTTACTTGTGTGCAACGTTTATGGCTTCGTTATTCATCTAAGTATGGAGAATAGATTATCACATGTCACTGTATATTCATGCTGATGTCTTAAGAGTCATGTTCATGAGTTAATGTTATTCCATAGTTCAGATAAGAGACTTGTTCAGGTGTTAACGTTGTTCCATACTTATCATCCATCAGCCAATGCTTTCCCACGGGCTGGTGATTATACCACTTCTAATATTACCTATGTTGTTGTTTGTCGTGGGAAACCACGTCCACCTATCGGGCCATCAGCCCCTTTTGGTTCGGCGGGGGGATGGTCATGTTGCACAAAGAGCGGAGAAGCATCACGCAGCACGGCAGAGATCACACGGGTAGTCTTTACCCAGGTTCGGGCCGCCGTGAGGTGTAAAACCCTACTCCTGCTTTGGTGGATTGATGGTGGATAATGGTGGTGAACGTAGCACACTCGCCCGGCAAGGTCGCTCTGGGAGCGAGAGTGGCTACGCGCGTATGGATATGCGAGGATCCAACTCTTTCTACGGTCACCCTGGGCCTCCTTTTATAGATCAAGGGGTCACCACAGTGGCAAATCAGTCTTTGCGCACTGATTAGATAGCTAACAGTGCTATCATATCAAACTCTGCAGGCTGACAGAGCGCATTAAAAGCGCCGCTCTATGTCACATCACAGCTCGCCCGGCAAGCCCTGTGTGACGCCCCCGGCCCAATCGTGCACTAATCATACACGCAAATGCACACGATCAAGCCTAAGGACTCACGGGAAGATATCACAACACAACTCTAAAACATAAATAAAGTCATACAAGCTTTATATTACAAGCCAAGGGCCTCGAGGGCTCGAATACATAAGTTTGCGTACAAGCGTCAGCGAAAGCATCAGATATCTGAGTACAGATATGAAACAGAAACAGAAAGGTCTTTACAAAGGCGGGGCAAAATAAAACACTACGATCGAAAGGCGAAGGCCTCCTGCCTGGGACCCTCCGATCCTACTCCTGGTCATCAGTCAACTCGTAGTAGTATCCATCCTCTGGGTAGTAGTAGTAGTCGATCGACGGGGCATCTGTCTCAGGGGGCTCCGTCCTCTGGTCACGACAAACTGATAAGGGGAGAAAAGAAAAACAAAGCAATCGTGAGTACTCAGAAGTACTCAGCAAGCAAGGATCTACACTACATATGCAACATTTTCAAAGGGAGGCTGTATATGTGGACTGGGCTGCAGAAATGCCAGAATAGAGAGTAGGCCTAGTCCTATCGAAGACTAGCATCTTCAGGGGTCTTGCAGAAATAGAAGAGGGTACAACAGTACAATATAATGTAGCAGTATCATTAAGTCTCAACCTCACCCAGAGATCCTTTCTCGACTCCCTGCGAGAAAGCAATCCTAGAGCCATACATTCATCAACCTCGTCCTGAGATCCCTTCTCGACTCCCTGCGAGAAGCAATCCCAGAGCCATAGTATCCAAGTATCCAGTTCTAAAATTGTATCAATCAGGATACAACTCCGAGTGTCCTTTACCGTAGGACAGGCTATCGATAGAAGTTTTCTTCCCTGCAGGGGTGCACCAACTTACCCAACACGCTCGATTAACTCCGGCCGGACACACTTTCCTGGGTCATGCCCGGCCTCGGCCAAACGACACATCGCAACCCTACCTACAGCTCAGCAAAGAGGTCCCCGCCGGTCTACATCCTAAGCGCAAGGGGGTCTTGGCCATCGCCCCTCGCCATCCGGGTCGTTGTGAGCAGGGTGGATACCAGCGCCAACGGCACAATCCGACCCGGCCACAATGCTGAACTGGACGTCTGACAAAGCTTTCGGCTGATGCTACGATGCAGAACGCCCATACTATGCCCACGTGATGGTTAGTGCTATCAGGCCAGAGACCTGCTCGGCTCAAATATCCAAATCGTTAATGGACTAGGGCTTGCGGTAACGAGCAGAGACTCACGAAAGATGTGACCCCGTCGCCCCGTCTCGAGGACTTGCGGCAAGGGCCAAGAATGCCCGGCCGCACCTCGTATTCATCACTCGGGCACCATACAGGCAACCCGCCTTCACATCACACGCGGGTACCCCCAGGGTCGACCCGCCTTTCCAAATAACATTAGTACAGTCCAAGTATCCGTGTGTCCATAACATCAGGGGAATCCGAGGTGTCACCCTCGTTGGATTCCTACACGATGTATCCGTCAAGGTGAACTCGGGGGAATCACCCTCGCTGGGTTCACACTTGAGGTGTCGTACGACAGTGTCGTTATTGGAAGCAGTGAAGGAGGAATCACCCTCGATGACCACGACCGAATAGCTACTCTACAGAGTTAACATCAGAAGTGCTACACGAGGTATCACCCTCGACACTCGATAGTAACGCTACAGTGTCGTTACAACTAAGGGTGGGGGGTGATGTGCGGTGCCGGGGCCTGGTCTTCAATCCCGTTGATCGGGTCTTCAGATAATCCAGCGGGACAGTCGGGATAAGTGAGGTCACTGATAGGTCTCTACACAGCCTATACTAAGCAGTTTAGGATATGCAGGTAATTATCAACAGCAGGATACAATAAACAGGCTATGCATCAGAATAGGTAAAGCAGCAGCAGCAATTCTAATGCAAGCATGAGAAATAGAATGGGTGATATCGGGATGATCAAAGGGGGGGCTTGCCTGGTTGCTCGGCGGCAAGGGCAAGGTCGTCAATGGTGTCTTCGGTCTCCGGAGCTGCGTCGGTCTCGGGGACGACGTCGGGGTCGGGGGCTATCGAGAGAGAAGAGGGGGAGGAAACAGTATAAATATAGAGCAAACATGAGCAACACAAAGCACGACATGACAATGTGCAGTGTCGGGTGTGTCCTAACGTATGGTTGCACGTCACCGAGGAAGGGGGAATCCATCCGGGAATGTTTTCCCGGTTCCGGACATTTGTCAGACAGATGACCGGAGGGGAACGGTTGCATGTTCGGGTAGTTAGGGACGTGTGACAGATGAACGGACCGCGTTTTCGGATTCGTCTCGTCGTTCTGAGCAATTTTCATGTACAAAGTTTTTCGATCTGAGTTATGGATTATTTTATATGATTTATTGAAGTTTTAATGCATTTTATAATTTATTATTAATTCAGTCAACAGTCAACAGTCAGTCAATAGGGTTGACTGGTCAAATTGACCAGTGGGTCCCACTGTCATAGTCTCTAACACTAACTAAGAGATTAGGTGCTAACTAACTAATTACGTTAACTAAAACAGAGTTAATTAACAAAATTAATTAATTAATTATATATATATATATATATTTATTTACATTTTTTTAACGTTCAGTGGGGTGGGGCCCCGTGGTCAGTGGCTGGGCCGGACGTGTCCGCAGCCCGCCCCTTTCGGGCGCCGGACACGTTCGTCCGGCCAGGGTCAAACGCGCGCTCGCGCGCACTCGCAGAGAGCCGGCGCGGCGGCCAGCGGCGAGCGGAGGAAAAGGGGCTGCTGGGCGCGGGCGGCGGCAGCAGCTACGGGAGGCGGGCGGCAGAGCAACGGCGGCCGCGCAGGGCAGCGGCAGCAGCAAATAGCGAGCGCGGGGGGGGGGGGGGGAGCGGCGCGGCGACGAGTGCGACAACCCCGAGCCGTCGCGAGCTCGGGCGCGAGGGACGCGGAGGAGGGGCTCACGGGAGCCGTAGGGGGGTGGCAGCGGGCTCGAGGGGGCTCGTGGGGCCGGAGTCGATGGCGAGGGCGGCGACGGACGACGGGAAGGGGAGCGGCGGGTTCGGGGTGGAGTCGGGGTCGAGGATGGAACAAGGAGGCGGTGGCGATGGGTTGCGTCGCGGCGATGGGGTCGGGTGAGGCGGCGGGGGCGGCCGTCGGCGAGGCACGGGCGGGCGACGGGCGGCCGCGGGTCGGGGGGGGGGAAGCGAGAGGGGATCGAGGGAGTGGGGGGGGGGGGGGCGAGTGGGCGATGGGCTAGGGTTCAGGGTCTCAGGGGGGGGGGGTGTTTAGCTAGGGGCTGCTGGGCCGGCCTGGTTGGCTGAGGCCAGCTGGGCTTGGCCCAGTCGGGGGGGGGGGAAGGTTTCTTTTTACTTTGTTTTTTTTTCTTTTATTTAATCATATATCTCTGTTTAGTAAATAGTTAGGCCTCAAAATGGTTTTTGTAAAACATGGCAAATGTTCCAATAAATACTAGGCATCCTCAACTACTACCAAAAATTAGTTTGGAGGCAAATGGAGTTCACACAAATTTTATAATAATTAAAATGCATTAAACCTTACTGTTTTGGAAATGTTAGTGCCACCTAATTAATTTATTAATTGTTGGTTTCAATTTTAGAATGATCTCTGCAATATTTGCCATTTATTGAACAATTTAGTTTTTATGTTGGACAACTTTTATATTTCACTTTGATTTAAATTTGAATTTGACTTAGGAGTTGAAATGCAATATGATGCTAATGATGATTATGCACTGTTGATCATGATGACATGGCATAATAAAAGGGGATTACTGTAGTTAACCACTGGGGGTGTTACACCCTGCCGGGCTGTTTTGCCAGCTTCGCGCCTACTTGCTTGACACGTCTCGGGACGGGTGTCATATGGAGGTGTTTGCTGCAGGAAGTGGCTGCCATGTGGCAGAAAGCAGCCACTTAGTCACCTTGGAGCTTGACACCGCTTCGATTAATGACTTGCGTCGCTTGTGAGGTGGAGCGGCTTGCCTCCGCCAGCCCCGGCAGGCCTGCCGGGACGATCTGGGAGCTTGCTTCCGGGGGAAAACCCAACCCTGCCAGGCTCGTCTGCCCGACAAGGTAGGCCCTTCCCTTAGCGATGCCTCGTTCCTCTGGCTCGCCTTGGCCTTCTCGACCTAATCTTGGATCCTTCAAAGGAATTGATCCTCCTTGTTTGGTATGATCTTGGTCTTGCAATCTTGTCTCTGGCCTGTGCACAGTCCGTGCAATGGGCCCAGGGTCTATTGCACCGACAGGAGCCCCCGGACCTGGCACAGAGGCGCCGCTGGGCATCGTCGGGGTAGGCCCTAACCAGTGCACAGGCAGAAATGTAAGTGCGGCTCCGCCCCTTGAGATCTTCTTTGCTTCTTCGTTAACTTGAGCTCGGGTCAGTTTTTGGTTTTCCCGCGCGTCGTGCAACACTTAGGGGAAAAACTAAACCATGATCTGTGGGCGGCCCACGCCCCACGATCACAGGGTAGGAAACTGCCATCCTACTTGCCTCCGGCCCCGGAGCGCCTTCGCCATGTGTGCCGCATGCATTGCGCAGGGTAGGTGGTGGACGCGGAGGGCGTGGGAACGGGCGCCATGGTAGAAAGCCAGGCGTCGCCGAGTGGTGCAGAGGGGCGGCTCTGATTCCCCGAGCCATTGGAGGTGCAAAGGGGAACCGCATTGGAGGAGCAAGGCGGTCGCCTGCCGAGTGAGAGGCCAGCCCCATGCCTCGTTCTTCTATAAAAGGGGGCAGGAGTAGTGTGTCTGCTCACACACCTTCCTTCTCCCTTTCTTCAAAGCTTCTCTTGCTTTCCATGGTGAGGGGGCGAGGGCGCGGTAGTACTCCGATGGTGGCGACGAGAACTTCTGCTCGACAGCGTCTCCCCCTCCTCTTGATGCTGTGGGGGCGGAACCCGCTTTGAGAGGAGGCGGAAGGGGGCGTGGCCGAGGTCGTCGTGGTGTGCGTAGCCGAAGAGGCCGGGGCGGCGCCTCAATTGCGCCCGCACCGGATGCTCTTCACCTGATGGAAGGCCACGTCAGAGATCAACCCTTGGAGTTCATCATCAGGCTGTACAAGCCTCCGCGCGGCCTCCTCCGTCTCCCTAGTCCATTTGCCAGGGTGATGGAGCTCGAACAGCCACGTGCGCTGAGGTTGCACATGAGGGGCTATGGGAATGGCAGCATGCGGGTGGATATTGACTTCCCTGCTCCTCATGTCATGTACCTCCGCCACGGCTGGAAGACCTTTGCTTGAGCCCATAGCTTGTCGGAGGGGCATGTTCTCTAGTTTAAATTAATGGAGAGCGGCCTGCTTTCCGTCAAGGTCTTTGGGCGCTCAAAAGCTCGCTTAGGGTGCTGCGCGGAGAGCTCAACCGACGACAAAAGCTCCTCCTCAAGCAAAAGCGAAGAGGAGGAGACTGACGGCGATGACGACGGCAGCAGCCGGGAGGGCGACGACTCCGACTCCGGCTAAACATCGCCCGCACCATCTTCATTAGGCGGCAGCACCATCATCTGCACCTGTGTTTTCTCCCCGGCAAGGTGGTTTGCCGGGAAGTTGGATGCAGAGGTGGTGATGGTGCCCCCTGGCCCTTCCAGTAGTCCTCCAACTGGACCCCGACAGGCTTCCTCTCGGGCTGCAGCTCTGTTAGCCCTGCCGTGCCCTGCTGGCCTTGGTGGTGGCGGTCAACGGGTCGCCTCCGCCATGCTCTCCATCAACGTCTTCGTGCACGCCCTCTCGCCCCTGCCGGGCATCCTCTCCTGGAGCCCGACAGGGTCAGGCTGGGCTTCTGCCCAGGCACTCCTCTTGCCCTCTTCGCCTTCTACCACCGTGCCTAGGAGGAGAGGGACAAGAAAAGGCATTACGGGGCACTTATCTTTTTTCAGTCTTAAATCCGTAGGCACTTGCCAAATTTTAGTTCAAATAATGTAATCTCTTGTATCCATGTTTATGTTCCGTGAGACTTGTACTTGTTGATCAGCATATTAATGAAAAAGATAAGCTTGCTGGGCACTTGTGCATGTATGACATCCATGCAGAGGTGAAACACCTCCATACTTTCACGTAAACAAGTAGGTCCCGGTAAGCTACCTTGCCGGCACCCCATAGGACTACTGCCGTGAGGCTGAGCCTGCCGGGCGCAGAACCTATTGGGAGAGACCAGCCCCCCGTCAACCCCTTTCAGCCAAAGGCTACTATGACCATCTTGACCGAAGCAACATTCGTGCCAGTAGATGGGAGCACCTTTGTTTCCGAGGCGGCTAGGTTTTTGTATGCACAAGTTCTACTCATGGAACATGTATGGATAAGAGATGGAACTTATCTGTTTGGCTTGCCGAAGATCATAGTGTTGGCTTGTCTTCGCATCCTCTTCCTAGGACTAAGTCCACGGCAGGAGCCTGCAGTTTATGCAAATGAAGATGATGCCAGATGCAATCTATCTACATGATCATGCAACCTATCTACATGAATCATGCAATGCTTATGAAATGCTTATGCATGCATGCAACTTGTCGGGGGCCCCCAGCGCTTCATTTATTTCTCTGTTGCTCAGGGTCTTTGCCTGGCTTTGTACAAGGGGTTACATGCAGTTGAGGCAAGGCCTGTACAAAAGGGTGGCTGCCGGGCAGGGCCCGACAGCCATGCCTTACGGGTAGAATTTGCGGAGATGCTTAATATTCCATGAGTTTTGCAATTGAATGCCATCTCCGGTTTCCAGACGGACTGCGCCAGGTCTGGTGACTCGTACTACCCGGTAAGGGCCTTCCCACTTCGGCGATAGCTTGTTTGTACCCTTGGCGGACTGAACGCGCCTAAGGACAAGGTCGCCTTCCTCAAAACACCGGGCATGAACCCTGTGGCTATGATAGCGATGCAGGGCTTGCTGATAGCGTGCAGCACGCGTAGCAGCCCGGAGACGGTTCTCCTCGAGAAGCACGGCTTCGTCACGC
Organism: Thinopyrum elongatum; assembly: GCA_011799875.1. Taxonomy (NCBI): domain Eukaryota; kingdom Viridiplantae; phylum Streptophyta; class Magnoliopsida; order Poales; family Poaceae; genus Thinopyrum; species Thinopyrum elongatum. The sequence continues at coordinate 376,437,085 of CM022299.1, read as the reverse complement.
ATGTGCTGTTCCTGCGCTACTTCATCGTAGGCAAGCACTCGAGGTGACCCGTAAATGAGTTCCGTGGGGATAACTGCTTCTGCCCCATAGACTAGGGAGAAGGGAGTCTGCCCGGTAGCTCGGTTTGGTGTCGTTCTGAGGGACCAAAGAACCACCGGTAGCTCATTGATCCATTGCCTACCGTGCTTCCACAGTTTATCAAACGTTCTTGTCTTGAGTCCTCGCAGCACTTCAGCGTTCGCCCTATCAGCTTGTCCATTGCTTCTGGGATGTGCGAGAGATGCAAATGAGATCTTGCTTCCGAGGGCATGAACATATTGCATGAAGGCGCGACTCATGAACTGGGTGCCGTTGTCGGTGATGATCCGGGCAGGAACCCCGAAGCGGCACACCAATCCTTTCAAGAACTTGATAGCTGACTGAGCAGTCACCATTCTCACAACATCTACTTCCGGCCACTTAGTAAACTTGTCGATTGCAACGAATAAGAATTCAAAGCCCCCGGCAGCTCGGGGGAAAGGGCCGAGGATATCGAGCCCCCAGACCGAAAACGACCATGACAAAGGGATTGTCCAGAGTGCTTGGGCAGGCAGATGGATATTTTTGGAATGGAACTGACAGGCTTCACACTTGGTGACGAGCTCAACCGCATCTTGGAGGGCCGTGAGCCAATAGAATCCTTGCCGGAATGCTTTCCCAACCAAAGCCCTTGATCCAATATGGGAGCCGCACATGCCTTTGTGTATCTCTGCCAGCAGTTCCTTTCCTCCTTCCTGGCAAATGCACTTCAATTTCACACCGTTGGGCCTTCTTCTGTATAGTGTGTCATCGACAAACTGATACATACTGGCCCTCCGAGCTACTCTTTCAGCTTCTTCTTGCTCTTCGGGAAGTTCTCCGGTTTCGAGGAAATGGACTATGTGCCTTGCCCAAGTTGGAGCCTGAGGCTCGGCAATGAGGACTAGCGGCACCTCCTCATTCGTGGGGGCGCATCCCTTGACTGCGGGGACCAATGGCCCGGCAGGAGGGTGCAGCCTGACAAGCGAAGGGGAGTTGTTTCCGGCAGGGTCCCTTCCAGGAGTCCCGAAAGGCTCTACCGGGAGAGGCTTACCGGAGTCCAATTTCTTCCTCTTTCGGGCCATAGTTATCGGGGATACGGAGGGCTGAGTAAGATGGAGAACAAAAGTCCCTGGTTCCACAGGAAGCTTCTGCGCAGCGCACTTTAACAGGTGATCAGCAATGCTATTTTCCACACGGTGTACGTGTTCTGTTTGCAACCCGTCAGAGCGCTCCTCCAATCTTCTCACTTCCTCGATGTATGCCTCCATCAATGGGCTTTGGTAATCTTTGTTGACTTGTCTCACCACCAGTTGTGAATCTCCTCGAATGATCAGCTTCTTGATTCCCAATTATGTGGCAATTCTGAGCCCGGTAAGAAGCCCTTCATATTCTGCTGTATTGTTGGTTGCCTCCTCCCGGGGAAAGTGCATCTGGATGACGTACCTCAGGTGTTCTCCAGTGGGAGCCATGAGAAGCACACTAGCCCCTGCACCTTGTAGAGAGAAGGCACCATTGAAATACATGATCCATTCTTGGGGCGCTTCCTTGCCGGGGATTGACTCCTTGAAACGTGCCTGTGGCCTTAAGTTCTTCCTTTGCTATCTTGGGTTTGCTGATAACCTTTGGGGAAATCAGATTCAACCCGGCCCCGCCGTCAACCAGCATCTTTGTGACCTTGAGGTTGCGAATTGTTGGTGAGACCAACAACGGCAAGCACCCTACCGCAGTGATGCGGTCGGGGTGGTCATCTTCATCAAAGATGATGGGCGTGCGTGACCACTTGAGCGGCTTCCGAGAATCTACCGCTGGCTCCATGGCATTGACTTCACGCGCCCACTGTTTAAGTTGGCGGTGAGAGGAGTGCAAAGATGTACCCCCGTCAATGCACAGGGCGTCAGTGGCCTTATGGAATTCCTGCTTGCTGGTTTCCTCTTCATTCCCTCCATCACTCTCATTACTGCAATCCTCCTTCTCTCGGCCCTTGGCGGGTTTCCTTTGGTTCCGAGGAGCCTTGTCGGGGCGATTTGCTTCACCACCCCGGCCCTTCCCGCCAGTGCCATTCTGACCTTTTTCCTTATCACGCTTCTCATACTCAGCCTTCTGTCTCTTGTCGAGCTGCTCAACTTGATAACACTCCTGGAGATCATGGCCCTTGGTCCGATGAATCTTACAGTACGGCCCATCACCTTTCCCAGCTTTCTCGGCAGTCGCCGCCTCCCGGCAGTCAGCGCATGTGGTAGCCTCCTTGCCGGGGGCTTCAGCCTTGGCCTTCTTGCCGGTACTAGGCGTGCCTGACCCCTCAACAACCATCACTGTCTTATCCTTGCGCTTCTTGTTGTGCTTCTTGTTATTCTTCTTCTTACTGATGGTTTCGTCGTCATCTTCTGAGTCGATGTCGACACAATCTTCCTCCCCTCCTCCACCCGAGCACACTTGTCCACCAAAGTGTAGAGCTCCTTCATAGTCTTGGGCTACCGAACGTTCATCTTGGAACGTATCCTGCGGTTGCGCACGTTGGATTGGAAGGCAGCTATCACGGCAGCTGGGTGGATATCTGGGATATTTCTGTGGACTCGACTGAATATCTGCAAGTACTTCCACAGAGCTTCTCCTTCTTTCCGCCGGAGAAGCTACAAGTCGCTGGGCCGCCCTGGTTCTTGATGGCCACCCGTGAAGGCACCAATGAACTCGTGGCACAGGTCAGCCCATGTCGAAATGTAGTTCTCCGATAGGTGCATCAGCCAAGACCTCACATTTGAATTGAGGTCCAAAGGCAAGTAGTTGGCGAACACCTTCTCATCTCTTCCCCTGACAGCTTGAACAGCGATGGTGTAGATGCTCAAGAACTCTGCTGGGTTTAGTCTCCCATCATACTTCTCGGGTATCTCTGGCTTGAACATGCAAGTGGACGGCCAACGGACTTGCCGCAACTCACGGGTGAAGGCAAGGCACCCAACCTTGAAAGGCAGGCACTCGCCATCTCCGAGCGCGTGCTCGTCGACATCGGGGCCATCGCACCCATTGGTCTGGCGGGGGTTGTCGCGGCGCCGCTCGTCGATGAAGCACTCGCTTTCCCTTCACCTGCCCTCCGGGGCACGCTGTTGGCCTTGACGCGCTTGAGGATCTGGCAAGGCCATCGAGACGTCATCGGGCGCTTGGACTTGCGGCTCCCGGGCGGCTTGCCATGGTGGGGATTGCACCGTGAGGGTGTCCCCTCCCGCAGGACCAGCCGCACGAGCCGTCGTTGCTGCGTGGGGAGGCCGTGGCGGCCCGGCCTGCTGTGATCCTTCCACCTCGGCAAAACCAATCAAACTTTGGATGGTGGCTCACCACTCATCCATCTGGTCTGCCGCCGGTGGAAATCTCAATAGCAGTTGGGCTCGCGCCATGGCCTCTGAGGTAGTGCTTGGCATAGGTGATGACGATGTAGATCGTAGTGTCACTCGGCTCCTGACGTTGCCGGTGGCGACTGCGCCGCGCCCTTGCTGATGTGAACCAGCCGTTTGGATGGCATGGTGACGCGGCGGAGGCGCCTGAGGGCCAGCGGCTCCATTGGGCACAGTGGCTGGGTCAGCCCGCCCCGGGGGTGGCGCGTGCCCTACGGCCGCGCCTGCAGCGGGGTCGGCCGAAAGGTTGCGATTCGCCCCAGAGCGAGCATCATAACTGCGGTTGTGCCCGTTGGTGAGGAGAAAGGGTTCAGGCGGAATGACCCCTCCATCTGTACCTCATGGAGCATGGCCGTCGGGATGTTGCTGATGCTGTCCTTCCCCGGTACCTCCCGTTCCTGCTTCGGCCATGGGGGAGGTGGCGACGGCGCCGCCTGCGCCAACCACGTCCCCCGTAGCATCCACACCCTCGCGAGCCCCCGTGTTCCCCGCGACGTCGGTGGTCGCGGGCGGCGGAGCCTTCGAGGTGGACGGGTGGTTTGCAGCCCTGGGCTTCCTCTTGGGCGCTATAGTCGATGACGCCATCGACGACGAAAAATGTCGATGAAGATGGCACGCGGCGTACGCTCTCGGTTTCGCGCAAGTGATCCCCCTACCTGGCACGCCAAAGATGTCTTGGGAAACCACGGCCACCTATGGGGCTATCAGCCCTTTTTGGTTCGGCGGGGGGATGGTCACGTTGCACAAAGAGCGGAGAAGCGTCACGCAGCACGGCAGAGATCACACGTGCAGTCTTTACCCAGGTTTGGGCCACCGTGAGGCGTAAAACCCTACTCCTGCTTTGGTGGATTGATGGTGGATAATGGTGGTGAACATAGCACACTCGCTCGGCAAGGTCGCTCTGGGGGCGAGAGTGGCTACGCGCGTATGGATATGCGAGGATCCAACCCTTTCTACGGTCGCCCTGGGCCTCCTTCTATAGATCAAGGGGTCACCACAGTGGCAAATCAGTCTTTGCGCACTGATTAGATAGCTAACAGTGCTATCATATCTAACTCTACAGGCTGACAGAGCGCATTAAATGCGCCGCTCTGTGTCACATCACAGCTCGCCCGGCAAGCCCTGCTGGGCTGTTTTGCCAGCTTCGCGCCTGCTTGCTTGACACGTCTCAGGACGGGTGTCATATGGAGGTGTATGTTGTGGGAAGTGCCTGCCATGTGGCAGAAAGCAGCCACTTAGTCACCATGGAGCTTGACACCGCTTCGATTACTGACTTGCGTCGCTTGTGCGGTGGAGCGGCTTGCCTCCGCCAGCCCCGGCAGGCCTGCCGGGACGATCAAGGAGATTGCTTCCGAGGGAAAACCCAACACTGCTAGGCTCGCCTGCCCGGCAAGGTAGGCCCTTCCCTTAGCGATGCCTCGTTCCTCTGGCTCGCCTTGGCCTTCTCGACCTGCTCTTGGATCCTTCAAAGGAATTGATCCTCCTTGTTTGGTATGATCTTGGTCTTGCAATCTTGTCTCTGGCCTGTGCATAGTCCGTGCAATGGGCCCAAGGTCTGTTGCACCGACATTGTTCTTTAATACTTTTGTGTGCCATCTAGTTAATCTTGAGTACAAACAATACATATCCTGTAGCTTTCATATGTGTTCTCCCTTTAGTTTTTGAGACCTGTTGCTGCTAGTTAAGTCATGTCCTACTATTTATGCCGTCTCCTACAGGCACTCATTACATAATCTAACTACTAGTTGTCTTCCATGCATGTCAGATATAATTGCACACACTGATATATCCACAAGAACCTCGCGGAGCAATGTAACGGCCAACAAACTTGATGTCAATGATACCCAATATGATGGAACAGTTAAAGGCAGTTCTTCAGAAGACTTGTAGAAAGATGATGAATCCTATTCACCCCACAAGGCCCTTGCTCTAACTTGGCCCGTGATATGGGTACATCATGCATATAATGTCCTGGAGTGCATCTACTCTGTTGCAACACCATGTGCTTAGCCTGCTGATCATGCATGTAAATATGTCATGCCTTCCTGTTTTTTAGTACCTATTCCATTCATGATAACATGTTTTCAAATTCAAGTACTATCATTCTACTCTGTCGCAATGCCATCTGCTTAGTCTAGACATCGTGCTTTTAATATCTTATGCATTGTTATTCATCAGTATGTACTCCATCCGTCTACCATACCATGTTTTTTACATTGAAGTGTTGTTCTACTGGTCTGTTGCATTGCTATCTTAGTTTCCCAATCATACACACATATGTTGCCTTTTTGTTTTTCTGTACCTATTCAGCTATCATACAGTTTTACATTCAACTAGTGTTTTCTTTACTCTATTCTCCTGTCGTATCACTAGCTCTTACTCCCTCCGTTCGCTATTACTTGTCAAAGAAATGGATAAAAATGGATGTACTTAGAACTAAAATATGTCTAGATACATTCATTCCTCCGACAAGTATTTCCGGACGGAGGGAGTACATCATACTCCCTCCATCCGGATTACATGTCGCGGAAATGGATAAAAATGGATGTATCTAGAACTGAAATACGCCTAGACACATTCATTTATTTCCGGATGGAGGGAATACATGTCAATATGTCATGCCTTTGTATTCTTCAGTACCTATTCCATCTCTCTGTCATAGTATGTTTTATAATTGAAGCTCCATTCTTCTATATAAGGCATGCAAGGGGAAGAAGGCAATGTTAGAATCTGAATGGCTACAAACAAGGTCTTTGCAAAAGATCCAAACGCCAGGAGATAGTAAACCAACTCCAGTGTTCGTAGATACTGCTGCAGCACAGAGAAACCCAACTCCTCCTGATAATCAGCAGATTCCAGTGACCAGAGAACTAGTCCGCTCCAGGCCAGCAAAAATATGTCAACTCCATTCTAAGAAGCGTGTGCGTATCCTCGCATCATGAAATTTTATAGCATTCAGATCATATTTTCTACATGTTTCCTACCCATCTCTCTTTTAGAAAACAAGCTTAAAGGATGGAAGACTTTCTATACTGGGATCGTATTCGAGGAAAGTATCTTGCGGGAATTCTCTGTGCTCCAATACTGATGTAAGTACCTGTTGTATATCACTATATTTTTACATCAGCATGTATTTTGTTAATAGGCGTGAATCCAACCTTTATCTGATCTAAATTTACTTGTAGCAAAATGTATAATTAAAGGCGACAATGTTGATTTTTGTAAGGAAAACTACCTGGTAGTTTTGCATACTGAGCTGCATGAGTGTACTATCTCATATCATGCACATTACTAACTTATAGTGATGTGGATTGGTTGCCCAATCATTCATTGTGTCAATGTTGCTTTCCTATTATTACCTGGCTGATGATAGCTGTGCCATATTGTGTTAATTTGGTGTAGCCTGGTGTGGTCTGGTTGCCCAAACGTTCATTGTGTCAATGTTGCTTTCCTATTATGTGACCTAGCCAATGATAGCAATGCTAGTGTGTTAATTTGGTGCAGGCTGCTGAAGATAAGAAGACAAACTCTGAAAATAGCAAGGCAACCCCATTGTTTCCTTCCAATAAATCTAGGGAAGGTAATATGGCAATAACTCTTGATTAATCTATTCGGTTCCCCTCCTAATTTATGTTATGATGCAGTGGTCGAGACACTCTCCACTATCAATAATACAAGCCTGCCAAAATTGCCATCTGAATCTGTTCAGTTTCCTCTATCTCGAATCCAACAGAAAAAATGTATGTTTAGGAACCAATTACTGGCTAAAGCAATGATGGAAATCATGGAGGAATCAGAGGTACACATTCTTGCGCAACAACAACTGATCAATGATTTCCGAGACAGTGTAGCAAAGAAGGAAGAACTTGCTCACGTGCTTATGGGCGTCATCCGCGCTGAGGTTGCAGATTGTGAGGTTGTAGATTGTTAAGTTCTGTTCATTTATTTGCATTGGCATCAATCTTTGATTGCCCAGTGGATGTAATTTCCTGTAATATATGCTGGATGTGCTACGTTTTTCCCATTATGCCGTACATTTGCTTAGCGCGCCTCGCATTCCAGCTAACTGGTCACTAGGAAGCCAAAAAAGCTGTGAAATTAATAGCTAGCACAGACCGTCATGGGCCCTTCGTGAAAGATAGCGGCCCACTGCCTTAATGGGCTCGCATGGGCCAAAATTCTCTTTGGGCTTTGATTTATCGGTTTTGTCCTATTCATAAATGCTCGTAATGGGCTTAAATTATAATTGGGCCTCCAAATAGGTACGAATTTAGAGGGCCCAATAAGTTCATGAGCCGTAACAAGGCTGAAAGCTCTATTTGGCCGCTATAATTGAAATGAGCTAACAATTAATGCTTGGCCCAGTTACCTCTCGGGTCGTTAACAGGCCAAAATCGAAGCGGGCAATAAGTGTGCCCATTCGATTTCACGGGCCGTTAACAGGCCGATACTAAGGTCGAGCTGAATATGGACCAACTGTATTGTGGACCTTTAGCAAGCCGAAAGAGACAGCAGGCTGGTATTGGACCATAAAGAGCATGGGCCACTAAGAGGCCGAAAGTCAGGTCAGACTGTATACGGCCCAACTGTGTTGTGGGCCTTTAGCAGGCCGAAAGTGAAACAGGGCTTTTATTGGACCATGAAGAGCATGGGCCGTTAAGAGGCCAAAACTCAGGTCGGACTGCATATGGCCCAACTCCTTTATGGGCCGTTAACAGGCTGAAAGACACACCGGGCTGGAAATTGGCTCAACACTTAAATGGGTCGCTAAAAGGCCAAAACACGTACATCCTGAAAATTGGCCCATCCCTTGGATGAGCTGTTAACAAGCTGAAAATACGTCGGGCCGATATTGAGCCCAAATATATAGCGGGCTGTTAACGGGCTCGAACTGACAATGAACTGCAATTGTGTCAAATAATTAATGGGCCATTGACAGCCCGTGGGCCTAAATGGATTAGACATAAGTAGGCCTATATGGGCCGGCCTGCTAATTTTGACTGGGCCGACCTCTTTCACCTAAATGGGCCACTATTGGGCCTTGCCATGTGTCGACATATCATAGGCGCCTCCCGTACAATAAGTGGATGCCATCTGTCCCAATGCTGAGCCGACACGTGGATCCTCCCACGAATGAGAATTTTACACATGGAAAATCCCGATTGGTCCTGGCTGTTAACGGGTTATCGGATCCAAACCGGAACCCGATAGCTTAACGATGACCTGTTACGGTGGATGCCATGTATCAGTTACCCTTGACGAAAGCACTTCCATGATGCACGATTTATCGTCATGGAAGTGGACACTTCCGTGATGATAATTTCAGTATTGCCGTGGAACACTTCTACGACAACACATGTATGACTATCTTGATTCTGTCATAAAGTCGTCATGGATGTACGTGCATGACAGAAAACGTGACCTACTATGACAAAGACGTATCATCACGGAAGTGGTTTTTTTTGTAGTGCTACGATCGAGATTCAATAAACCATTCACATTGGGTGTATGACCATAGAAGGTTTTATTCATGTAAATAGAACAACAATTATTCTCTGACTTAAATGAATAACCGTATTGCAATAAACATGATCTAATCATATTCATGCTCAACGCAAACACCAAAGAATATTTATTTATGTTCAACACTAATCTCGAAGGTAGAGGGAGTGTGCGATGGTGATCGTATCAACCTTGGAATCACTTCCAACTTATCGTCACCTCGCCCTTAACTAGTCTCTGTTTTATTCTGCAACTCATGTTTCGAGTTACTAATCTTAGCAACTGAACCGGTATCAAATACCCAGGGGCTACTACGAACACAGTAAGGTACACATCAATAACATGTATATCAAATATATCTTTGTTCACTTTGCCATCCTTCTTATCCGCCAAGTATTTGGGGCAGTTCCGCTTCCAGTGACCATTTCCTTTGCAGTAGAAGCACTTAGTTTCAGGCTTGGGTCCAGCTTTGGGCTTCTTCATGGGAGCGGCAACTTGCTTGCCATTCTTCTTGAAGTTCCCTTTCTTTCCCTTGCCCTTTTTCTTAAAACTAGTGGTCTTATTAACCATCAACACTTGGTGCTCTTTTTTGATTTCTACCTCTGCCGATTTCAGCATCGCGAAGAGCTCGGAAATCATTTTAGTCATTCCTTGCATATTATAGTTCATCACAAAGCTCTAGTGGCTTGGTGATAGTGACTGGAGAACTCTGTCAATCACTATCTTATCAGGAAGATTAACTCCCACTTGATTCGAGCGATTGTAGTACCCAGACATTTTGAGCACATGCTCACTGGCTGACCTATTCTCCTCCATCTTGTAGGCAAAGTACTTGTTAGAGGTCTCATACCTCTCAACACGGGCATAAGTCTGAAATACCAATTTCAGCTCTGGGAACATCTCATATGTTCCATGGCATTCAAAAACGTCTTTGGAGCCCCGATTCTAAGCCGTAAAGCATGGTGCACTAAACTATCGAGTAGTCATCATATCAAGCTTGCCAAAGTTCATAACATCTGCATCAGCTCCTGCAATAGGTCTGTCACCTAGTGGTGCATCAAGGACATAATTCTTCTGTGCATCAATGAGGATAATTCTTAGATCACGGACCCAATCCGCATTATTGCTACCATCATCTTTCAACTTAGTTTTCTCTAGGAACATATCAAAATAGGAGAGCTATATCGCGAGCTATTGATCTACAACATAGATATGCAAAAACTATTAAGACTAAGTTCATGATAAATTAAGTTCCATTAATCAAATTACTAATGAACTCCCACTTAAATTAACATCCCTCAAGTTATCTAAGTGATACATGATCCAAATCAACTAACCCATGTCCGATCATCATGTGAGATGGAGTAGTCATCAATGGTAACATCTCTATGTTGATCATATCTACTATATGACTGATGTTCGACCTTTCGGTCTCCATTGTTCCGAGACCATGTCTGTACATGCTAGGCTCATCAAGTTTAACCCAAGTATTCTGCTTGTGTAAAACTGGCTTACACCCGTTGTATGTGAGCGTAGAGTCTATCACACCCGATCATCACGAGGTGCTTCGAACCGATGAACTTTAGCAATGGTGCATACTCAAGGAGAACACTTTTATATTGAAATTTAGTGAAGGGATCATCTTATAATGCTACCGTCGTTCTAAGCAAAATAAGATGCATAAAGGATAAACATCACATGCAATTAAAAATATGTGACATGATATGGCCATCATCATCTTGTGCTTTTGATCTCCATCTCCAAAGCATCGTCATGATCTCCATCGTCACCGGCTCGACACCTTGATCTCCATCGTTGCATCGGTGTCGTCTCACCAACTATTGCTTCTACAACTATTGCTAACGCGTAGCGATAAAGTAAAGCAATTACATGGCGCTTGCATTTCATACAATAATTAAGAGACAACCATAAGGTTCTTGACGGTTGTCGATAGTACAAAACATGATCATCTCATACAACAACGTATATCACATCACGTCTTGACCATATCACATCACAACATGCCCTGCAAAAACAAGTTAGACGTCCTCTACTTTGTTGTTGCAAGTTTTACGTGGCTGCTACGGGCTTCTAGCAAGAACCGTTCTTACCTACACAATAACCACAATGGTGATTATCAAGTTTGTTGTTTTAACCTTCTTCAAGGACCGGCCGTAGTCAAATTTGATTCAACTAAAGTAGGAGAAACAGACACCCGCCAGCCACCTTTATGCAAAACAAGTTGCATGTCAGTCGGTGGAACCGGTCTCATGTACATGGACATGTAAGGTTGGTCCGGGCCGCTTCATCCCACAATGCCGCCGAATCAAAATAAGATGTTGGTGGTAAGCAGTATGAACATCACCGCCCACAACTCCGTTGTGTTCTACTCGTGCATATCATCTATGCATAGACCTGGCTCATGATGCCACTGTTGGGGAACGTTGCATGGAAAACAAAAAAATCTATGCACATGCAAGATCTATCCATGGAGATGCATAGCTACGAGAGGGGAGAGTGTGTCTACGTACCCTCGTAGACCGTTTAGCGGAAGCGTTTATCAACGCGATTGATGTAGTCATACACCTTCAAGATCTGCCCGATCGAGTACTGAACGTACGGCACCTCCGCGTTCAGCACACGTTCAGCTCGATGAAGTCCTCGCCTTCTTGATCCAGCAAGACGGGCAAAGTAGTAGATGAGTTCCGGTAGCACGATGACGTGGTGACGGTGGTGATGCAACTATCTCCGCAGGGCTTCACCGAGCACTACGAAAATATGACCGAGGACGAACTAGAGGGAGAGGGGCGCCGCACACGGCTTGGGAATCATGATGTGTGTTGCCCCTCTCTCTCCACACATATATATAGGTGGAGGGGGGAGAGGAGGCAGCCCTAGGGTGCCCCCAAGTGGCCGGCGGCTGCCCTAGGCGCCTGTCTAGCCGCGCCCCCTTCCATATTTGAACATGGGGGGAAAGGAAAGGGGGGCTGGCTGCCTTAGGGCGCCTCCCCCTTCCTTTCCCTCCCTCCTTGGTGCATGGGCAAGGGTGGAGGGGCGCGCTAGCCCCCTTGTGGGCTGGTGTGCTTCCCCCCTTTGTCCCATAAGGCCCACCGCTTACCGGTGTCCTCTCGGAACCCCTTCTGGCACTCCGATAAATACCCGGTGCACTCCGAAACCTTTCCGGTGACCAAATACTATCGTCCTATATATCGATCTTTACCTACGGACCATTCCGGAGCTCCTCGTCATGTCCGTGATCTCATCCAGGACTCCGAACAACATTCGGTCATCAACTCACATAACTCATACAATACTATATCGTCAAAGAACGTTAAGCGTGCGGACCCTACGGGTTCGAGAATGATGTAGACATGACCGAGACGCCTCTCCGGTCAATAACCAATAGTGAGACCTGGATGCCCATATTAGTTCCTACCTATTCTATGAAGATCTTTATTGGTCAAACCTTTATGACACCATACGTAATTCCCTTTGTCTGTCGGTATGTTACTTGCCTGAGATTCGATCGTCGGTATCTCCATACCTAGTTCAATCTCGTTACCGGCAAGTCTCTTTACTCGTTCCATAATACATCATCTCGTAACTAACTCCTTAATCACTTTTCTTGCAAGCTTCTTATGATGTGTACTATCGAGAGGGCCCAGAGATGCATCTCCGATACACGGAGTGACAAATCCCAATCTTGATCCATGCCAACTCAACAGACACCTTTGGAGATACCTGTAGAGCATCTTTATAATCATCCAGTTACGTTGTGACATTTGATAGCACACAAGGCATTCCTCCGGTATCCAGGAGTTGCATGATCTCATGGTCGAAGCAGTAGCAATAAACTTAACGATCATATGCTAAACTAACGGATGGGTCTTGTCCATCACATCATTCTCCTAATGATGTGATCCCGTTATCAAATGACAACTCATGTCTATGGTTAGGAAACCTTAACCATCTTTTGATCAACGAGCTAGTCTAGTAGAGGCTCACTAGGGACACGGTATTTGTTTATGTATCCACACATGTATTTAAGTTTCCAGTCAATACAATTCTAGCATGAATAATAAACCTTTATCATGAATAAGGAAATATAATAATAACAACTTTATTATTGCCTCCAGGGCATATTTCCATCACTAGTACCCCCCAGTCCAGGACACTGTCGGTAGCCCCTGAACAGTCTTCGACGCCGAGGACGACACTCCTCTTCGGCTGAATGACTTCGGCTTTGGAGTCTTTACCTTGATAGATGAGTTCCTATGCATTATTCTGAGTTGGTGTACATGATCTGTAGTACGTATAGAATGTTGTCGCCCATTGGCGACGTGAGCACTACTCCAGCCCCTAGCATAGTGAGCATTTTCAAACCATCAAAGTACAAGGTCCAGTGCGAGTATGTGTTGTACTCTCTAGGGAGCTTGGCTTCTGTCCATTCAGCCACAAAATCTGCCAACACCTGAGATTTAATGGCTCGGTGCGGCCAGTTTTTTATTTCGAATGGTAGGAGCTCTATGGCCCACTTGGTGATGCGTCCCGTGGCATCCCTGTTGTTGATTATGTCGCTCAGGGGTACTTTGGATGCTACAGTTATCGAGCACTCTTGGAAGTAGTGCCGAAGTTTTCTTGATGCCATAAAAACAACATAGGCTATTTTCTGATAGCGAGGATACCATGTCTAGCACGGAGTGAGGACTTCAGAGACATAGTAAATGGGCCTTTGAACCTGGAACTTATGACCCTCCATGTCTCGTTCGACCACGGGAACTGCACTGACTATCTGATTGGTGTCCGAGATGTGTAATAACATCGCCTCGCCTGTGCCAGGTGCTGCTAAAATGTGATTTGTGGCAAGGAGGGTTTTAATATCTTCCAGGGCGGCCGCTGCCTCGCTGATCCACTTAAAAGTCTTTGTTTGTTTCAACAGTCTGTAAAGGGGTAGTGGTTTTTCCCCGAGTCGTGAGATAAAACGGCTCAGTGCGGCCACACAGCCTGCCAATTTTTGGACGTGTTTGAGCTCGGTTGGCACCTCTAGTCGGGCCAAGGCTCGAATTTTAGCCGGGTTGGCTTTGATTCCTCGGTTGGACACAATGAAGTCGAGGAGTTTGCCCGTCGGTACACCGAAGGCGCACTTCTCCAGGTTGATCTTGATTTGGTATGCCCGTAGACTGGTGAATGTTTCACGGAGGTCATCGACCAGCTGCCCGACGTGTTTGGTTTTGACAACCACATCATCGACATAGGCCTATATGGTTTTTTCGATATGTTTTTTTCAAACATGTTTGGATCATATGCTGGTATGTTGCGTCCGCATTTTTTAGTCTAAAGGGCATCGTGTTAAAGTAGAATGGCCCATAGGGTGTAACGAATGTGGTTGCAGCCTGATCGGATTCTTTCATCTTTATTTGATGGTATCCTGAATAGGCGTCTAGGAAGCACAGTGAATCGTGTCCTGCTGTCGCGTCCATGATCTGGTAAATGCGTGGTAATGGGAAAGGGTCCTTTGGGCAAGCCTTGTTAAGGTCTTTGAAATCAACACAAAGGTGCCAGGACTTGTCCTTCTTGGGTACCATGACTGTTGGAAATATGCCCTAGAGGCAATAATATTGTATTATTATATTTCCATTATTCATAATTAAGAGTTTATATTTCATGCTATAACTGCTATGATCCTGGAATATGCGATTTAGTGGTAAACCCATATGCACGTGTGAAATGATAAATGGTAAACAATAGATTCCTAGTCTTGCCTCTAAGACTGGCTCAAGTGTTGTTGGTGATCATGTATTCTGGATCTTAGGATATTGTTAAGTGTAACGATACTCCTAAAACAACATTGAGGGTATGACGTTAGAAGAACGATCATATTGAATTGACCCAAACTTGTCTGTTATACTTTGTGATTATATCATCTGAAATCATTTGTTACAACACGAAGTGTTAGCATGTATTTTAGTTCCTTAGACCATGAGAGTGTCTCGGTCACTTCCTACTAGACGGTGGACTTTTGGGTTGCTCAAACATCATTTATAACAAGGTGATCAAAACGACAACTTTCAGGCTCTCCGGAAAGTTTGACAAGTGAGCGGATAGCTCGAGAGTGGGATTTGCTCCTACGATGATGGAGAGATATTCTTAGGGCCCTCTCAGTGTGATGCATCCATCATCGTCTGGCCATACATAGATGACTATGTCACGGGGATGCCGGAACACGTCAACGAGAAAGAAGAACAAAACCGGTAACGGGAAGAATGGTATAGTGAGCATGGTGATGACTCAAAAGGACAACGACGCACACCGGGTTTTCTAAAGTATCGTGAAGAAAATGGAACATCACATGATAACCAAAGGTTCACTCTAATATCATTCGTGTAATCATAGGGACCGATATGGATGTCCATAGTTCCGCTATCGGTCATTGAATGAAGGGATTTTGTTTATGTCTATGATTTACTGAACCTACGGTGTCACAAGCTTAAGGTAATCATGATCTTATGAGTTTTAGTGGGAAATGAGTAATGAGAACATATTTGTGGGATTGTTTCATTAAGACCCTGAATAGTTCTGAGAGGTTCCAGAAGCGTTTCGTGGTCACCGGAAGGGTTTCGGTGAATATCGGGTAATACCGACTAATATATATAGGTGGAAAATATTTCCTGGGATATAAATTATATATACAATGCTCCGAAAATGTTTAGAACAAATATATATTTAATTTAATATCAATGGGCCTAATAAGGCCAAGAGGTGGAGAAGGAATTGGGCCACAAGGGCCCAATAGGGGAGGCGCCCCCCTTCCCCTATGGGGAGGCCGAATCCTAGTGGGGCAAGGACTCCTCCTTCCCCCCTTGGTTGACGCAAAGGGAGGGGAGTCCTTCCCCCTTTTTGGCGCCCCCTCCTCTCCCCTAAACCTATATATACTAGAGGATTTCCACCCTATGCAACACGAGTTTTGGAGCCTCCTCTAGTTGATCTAGTTCTACTTCTAGTTGGTCCTAGTTGACTAATTAGAGCTAGCCCTAGCCACCTCTAATCCTCATAATTAGAAGCCCCGTGTGGTTCTAATCTCCTCCCTCTAATTCTCTGGTGACGATTAGCTCTGGACGGCGAAGTGCTACCGGATCATGAAGACCGTACACTCGCAACAAAGTAGAGAGGCCGTGCTTTCGGTCTTCCGTTCGAGGGATCATTCATGGGCGATTTGTGGGATTGTCATCGACATTCGAGGGACTCCAAGTACAATCTACACCGACTCGTCTACTTCTGATGCACTCCGGAGTTTGTAACGATCATTGATCCAAACCCGATATGCATCTTCATATTGTTCCTGGGTGTTTGTAGGGCGATTTTTTTGTTTTCTACTACGTTTCCCAACAGTGGCATCATGAGCGGTTCTATGAGTAGATGCAGGTTTCGATCTAGATCACATGTGATTGTGAGGGTGATGTTCTTTCTATGATTCCCTTTAGTGTTGCTTTGGTTCAGTTCATTAACGGCATGGTGTCACTTTTCACTAGGTTCTGACAATCGCTCGGCTCTGGCCGTCGATGATCTGCTAACAGTTCCTTGGGCTTCACTATAGTCAAGAATAGTGAACCGTCGCGTACGCAAGATGGCAATGAAGATGGATGATCTTCTAGGGGGTCACGCGTATTAGATGAAGTTTAGTGTGGGGGAACGATATTTTTAATTAAGTCTCTTCTTTCAAACACCCCTAAAGTTAATCTAACAACAAAGATTATCACTTTATGGTTTGCACGTAGGTAGCTAGGTTTATCCAAAAACCCTAGAAGCCACGTAAATAAAATTTGACAAACCGATTAGAGGACGTCTAACTTGGTTTTGAAGGGGTTGCATATGTTGTGGTATAGCCTTCGTCATGATAATGAGTTTATGTATGAGATGGTTATATGTGGTAAAGTTAAGTGGCCCGTGTTGGGAAACGTAGTAGAAAACAAAAAAAATCGCCCTACGATCACCCAGGATCAATATGAAGATGCATAACGGGTTGTGATCAACGATCGTTACCGACTCCGGGAGTGCAGCAGAAGTAGATGAGTTGGTGTAGGTCGTACTTGAAGTCCCTCGAACGTTGATGACGATCCCGCGAACCGCCCATGAACGATCCCTCGAACGGAAGACCGAAAGCACGACCTCTCTATACTTGGTTGCAAGAGTATGGTCTTCATGATCTGGCAGCGCTTCACCGTCCAGAGCTAATCGTCGCCAGAGAATTAGAGGGAGGAGATTAGAACCACACAGGGCTTCTAATTATGAGGACTAGAGGTGGCTAGGGCTTGCTCTAATTAGTCAACTAGGACCAACTAGAACATGGACTAGATCAACTAGAGGCAGGGACGGAGCCAGGATTTAGACATAGGGGGGCGGAAGACAACAAGCAGAAATATAGACATGCCATACCATGTGGTTATCCTAAGCCTTAGCCTTGCATCTTCAACCTTTAACTCATTTGCTTTACGGTGACCTAGATCAAGTGTGCTCATTTGTTGGACTAGAATTGGTGCTATTTTTTGACTAGCTGCTAGTTGATTGTGATAGGAACTTACAATCATACAACCTGATTCAGGTTGTAAAACCAGTTCCGTTGTAGAATGGATAAATTATTTCCCTATTCACTAATTCAAAAGTATATCATCGATCAATGCTTCAGGCCTTGCGATGATAAAACAAAATTGCTACGCACATAAGCTAATTCCATCTAAACGAAGAAACTTTGTAAAATGTATTCTAAAAAACGTTTAACAATACACATCAGCGAAGAAGACTAACCAGTCCATCGCCGCGGAGTCACAGGGCACAGGCTTACAGCGACACATCGCGGCGGCGATCGATTTTTGGTTGCAATCTTGTCGATTCGGTGCCAGTTTTCACATCCCGGAACTACCCTAGGCTTGCAGCTCTTCACTGTGTCCGGTCTGCCGGCAATTTGGCAACATGTTCATGGATGGGTGCCTGCCTGTCCCAGTTTCCCCTTCCCTTCGCCCCGTCTGGATGGAGATTGGAGGGGCGATGGAAAAATCTGATCATAGGAGCGGCTTGGAACGAAGAGGTTAGCGTCTAGCGATATGTGCGAGACTGCGTTGTAGTCCAACTTCCAAGTCGTGGCTGGGTGTCCTCCATGATGGGCTAACCGCTGGCATTTTCCATCATTTTGTGCATTTAGCAAATACATTGGGCTGTACATGGGCTGACACGCTGATGATTCACGTTAATTGCAAAGGCCGAAGCCCATAGGGGGGGCAAAGCACATTACGTACAGCTACGGAATCAAAAAAATTAGTGACTAACAGAACGCCATCAAGGGATGACATGATCGATGGGGGGGGGGGGGGGTCTCGCCCCCCATCTTCCCCACATTAATCAGTCCCTGACTAGAGGAGGCTCCAAAACTTGTATCTCAATAGGGAGAAATCCTCTAGTATATATAGGTTAGGAGGGGAGGATAGGGC
Source organism: Thinopyrum elongatum (assembly GCA_011799875.1). Taxonomy (NCBI): domain Eukaryota; kingdom Viridiplantae; phylum Streptophyta; class Magnoliopsida; order Poales; family Poaceae; genus Thinopyrum; species Thinopyrum elongatum. The sequence continues at coordinate 376,418,655 of CM022299.1, read as the reverse complement.
AGACACCAAGGGAGGAAAGCCTCCCTTGGTGCGCCAGCCATGGGGGGGAGTCCAACTCCCACCCCAAGTAGGATTCGCCCCCCCCCCCCCAATAGGAAAGGGGGGCGCCACCTCCACTTGGGCATTCATGGCCCAAGTTTCCTTCCACCTCTTGGCCTTATTAGGCCCATTGATATTAAATTAAATATATATTTGTTCTAAAAAATTTCAGACCATTATATATATATATAATTTAACATCCCTGGAAACATTTTCCACCTATATATTAATCGGTAATACCCGGTATTACCCGATATTCACCGAAACCCTTCCGGTGACCCCGAAACGCTTCCGGAACCTCTCAGAACTATTCCAGATATTAATGAAACAATTCCACAAATATATTCTCATCACTGTCGTGCTACTAACACTCAGCAAATCGTGATTACCTTAAGCTTGTGACCCCGTAGGTTCATTAACCATAGACATGAACGAAATCCCTTCATTCAATGACCGATAGCGGAACCGCGGACATCCATATCGGTCCCTATGATTACACGAATGATATTCGAGGTAACCTTTGGTTACCATGTGATGTTCCCTTTGCTTCGCGATACTTTACAAAAACCGGTGTGCATCGGTATCCTCCCTAGTCATCACCATGCTCACTATAGAGTTGCTCCCGTTACCGGTTTTGTTCTTCTTTCTCGTTGATGTGTTCCGGCATCCCCGTGACGTAGTCACCTGTGTCTGTCCAGACGATGATGGATGCCGTCACATCGAGAGGGCCCTAAGAATATATCTCCATCATCGGAGGAGCAAATCCCACTCTCGAGTTGTCCGGTCACTTGTCAAACTTTCCAGTTGTAACATCCCAAATTTTCAATTTGGAATGTTATACATAGGTCATCATATGCATATCATATTTTATTTGCATTTTTGATTTTGATCCTTGAAATCTTAAGCAACTCAAGGACCCACGGAGAGAGTTGGGGATTTTGCTATTTTCATATTTGAATTTTCTCAAATATCGAAAAGAGGATCATTTTGGTTTTATTTATTTTTCTCTCCAAAATATTTCATATTAAAAACATATGAGAGGAGATAATATGACTTCTCCAAAATAAAAGAAATATTGGAGGAAAAATATTAAAATCAAATAAATAATTTTATTTGGATTTTATTGCTATTTTATTTGAATTAGAAAAAATATGCACTTTTCAAAATTGCATTTTTAGGCCAAGAAAATGTTCACTTTGTTCTAAATATTTTATTTAGACGTTGAAAATTCTTTTTGGCATTAGATTTTTTTTAATATTATTTAGAATTTTTCTTCGGTGGAATTTATTAAAAAAAAAGGGTTTCGGACCGACTCGGCCGAAGCCCAGCCGGCCCATCAAGCCGCCGCCGCCTTCCTCGCGAGCCGTGCTCGCGCCGGACTCGCCGGAGTCCGATTCCGCCCCGGCCGCCCTTGCGCCCCCTCCCGCACGCCAGCGCCGCCCCCCGGGCCTTTATAAGCCCGATCCGCCCCCCTCGTCTCCCCCACACCACCGCCGCCGCAGCAAGCAGCAGCAGCAGCAGCCCCGCGCCACCGCCCGCCGCTCACAGCCGCCCGCGCCGCCGCCTCCTGCCGCCGCTGCAGCGCCGCCCCGCCCGCGTCGCCGCCGCAGCCTGCCGCCGCCGCCGGTCTTTTTTCGGTTTAGGTAAAAACCGTCTCGTTTTTTTTAAAACCCTAGTTCATTTTATTTTATTTTATTAGATCGGTTTGGTTTTCTCGGTTTAGTTCATTTGCGAACATTCGTTCGTTCGTTTGTTTTAATGAACGTTTTCGCCCGTTCGTCTCTGTTAGCGGACGTTCGTCCGTTAGATTTTTCTTTTTCTGCCAGGGACCTATCCATGATTATTTTTATCGCAGATTAGCCCCTGATCTTCAAACCCTCGCTGTTTCTAAACCGTTCGTCCAAATCCAGTGAAACCAATGCCAAAATCTTCGTCTCGAACCCCTCTTTCTATTTAATCAACTTGAACATGATTTTGACAATTTAAAATTTGGTTTCAAGCAGATTTGTTTTCAAAGTTCTTTTGACCGTAGTTTCAGTTTCGTAGCTCCGATTCGATTGATTCTTTTTGCAGATCGAATCTCTTCAGTTGAACTTTCAGATTTGATCTTCTTATTTGAGTTTTACCCTTGCATCTATGCTTGATTTCTTATGTATGCTATTGTTTGTTTGCGATAGAATTCCCGGAGTGCGAAGCGTGCTACTACGAGTCTCTAGGGTTTACAGATCGTCCGCAAGGCAAGTAACACATTGATCATACTCTTTTCATACCCAATTTTTATGCATTAGTTACAATCCTCAAACACTGCATGATTAGGATGTGATTAACTTGTGGGTATTGGGAAGTAGATGATGAGGTAGAATCCTATTGCCCTTTATTATCAAACCCTTGGGAGTTACTTCTACGTTATGCTTATATTGCCATGCTATGCTCGTAGATGTGGATTGGGTTTTGAGTGTATCCATGACAGATGTGAGATTGTTAATTAATGGTTAACTTAAGGTGGCTACTTAAATACACATCTGGGTGGATTGGTTGCAGGCACCTGGGGATATACTAGTGTTGTCTTTTTGGTTCGCCACCCAGGCTCAAAGGGATCATAAGATTATTCATGCTAGAAACTTCCATGTGCAGCCACAAGCTATTATGTGCTCTAGCATAGTTGAGTATGTTGCAGGACCTCTTTTAGTGGTAGGCTAGCAGATGTAGGGGAAAGTAGGTGTAACTGTCTACCCAGAGTAAAGAGTAAATGCTTCTGAAAGACTGTGTCTCGGTCATCCATTTCTCAAACACCATGTAGTACAAGAAATCCAACGGAGGAGATCGAGTCTTGTGGGGAAAAGTGCACAAACCTCTGCAGAGTGTATAAACTAATCATGATTAGCCGTGTCCCCGGTTATGGACATCTTGAGTATCTGGTACTTGAATTATTGATTTGATCTCATCACTCTAAATTAATTTTTTGGGTTTAATGGTTACTTTTAAATGGGATTGAGATGGGGTTTTACCTTCTCAATGTTTAACAACTACCATGATAGTTAAATAAAACATATTCCTTTGATGTAGGGAAAAATTGGCTTTTCGCAAAACAATATAACCCTAGAGCTTTCCACCAGCCATATATGCATGTAGTGATAGCAATTATCTGTTCCTTGCTCTATTGTGTTATATTGCCAGCATATTCCATGTGCTGACCCGTTTCGGGCTGCAACATATCATGTTGCAGACTTTTCAGACGAAGAGTAAGGTGCGCTAGGTCGTTGTCATGCACTCAGCTATGCCGTTGGAGTTGATGGACTCACTTTATCTTCCAAGCATTCCGCTGTTATTTTATTTAGATGGCCTTAAGCCATATTTATTGTAATAAGTTCTCTTTTGAGACATTCGATGTAATAAGTGTGTGATTGCACTCTGTTATAAATCCTTCGAGCACTGTGTGTGTCAGCATTACCGATCCAGGGATGATACTTGAACACAGAGATTTGACCATCTGAGGTCGGATCGCTACAAGATGGTATCAGAGCACACGCTGACTGTAGGACACGACCACTAAGAAAAGCCATAGGTCACTCTTCTCTACTCATTTCTGACTCCCTCCATCTTTTACTCTCTAGGATGACAGACTCAAGGAACAAGTTTGCACAACCAGATGAAGACACACCCTTTGGGAGACACTTGAAGGAAATCACTAAGTACCTGAACATCAGAATACCAAGCTTCACCGGGACCTACACCGCCACTTTACCAGAAGAAGAGCGTTGGATGATTCGAGTTCAAGTTCCAGGAAGGACGTTCATGCCAATTACCGAGTCCATAGAGTTTTCCTTTGATGCACCAACCTGGAGTCTAGGTAAGAGCATGGCAGCCCACATCGCCATGGGACGCATCGGTGAAGTTTATCACAAAGATCTTAAGGACACCATCTACCAGATATGTGGGCGCCGAGATGAGCAATGGGAGATGATCAGCACCAGGAGAAACAGGTCCATTGCAGCTTTCATCCAGGAGTTAAACCAGCACATTCGTCGACAGGAGAACCAGATGTGCGCAAGCATGATAGATTTGAAGAAGGTGATGACCAGGAACATGGAGCTAGAAGAGGAACTCAGGTCTACACGTGACAGATACGAGGAGGAAATCGCAGTACTAGTGGAGAAGAATGACGACCTGACAAGCAAGCCAGGAGAATTCATGGGAGACCCCGCGCCAGGAGGAGATGACAACCATCCCGAGGACTACATCATCATCGACGACACCGACTCCGACCCCGACAGTAGTGATGATGACTATGAAGACGAAGCTGGAGCAGATACATGGAGTCTTCCACCGATCAAAATTTCTAGATGACCACCATATGATTAGTAGTATTTCCCCATGTACATAGTAGTGGTCCGAGCACTTTTGTAACGATAGTTAGATCTATTGTATGCCCCTGCTTGAATTGATTTTGGTGTGATATGAATGTGTTTGTCTCATGTGCATATGGGTAGTGCTTTCTCATTAGACCTCACTCTATTCTAATCCCTCCCCTCTAAACCCATCAGATGCCTCCGAGACGCGACACCGGATTTGTCTTCCCACCGGAGATCACACAGTTGATCCAGCAGCAGAATGCCTTGATGCAGATACTAGTTCAGAACCAAGGCAGCAGCAACAACAACAACAACCCACCGCCCCCACCTCCAGTTGACCACCTAGCCCGTTTTCTAAGGTTGTAGCCACCGGTGTTTTCCAGTAGCACCGAGCCAATAGTTGCTGATGACTGGCTACGCAGGATTGGAAGGGAGTTGGCCACCGCAGGATGCACAGATGCTGAGAAGGTGCGTTTTGCCGCACATCAATTGGATGGACCCGCAGCCTCATGGTGGGAGAATTACACAGCCACATTCCCTATAGCCAATGTCACCTGGGATCAGTTTCAGCAAGCATTCCGCACTGCACATGTCTCAACTGGAGCTATGAGCATGAAGAGGTGTGAGTTTCGCAACTTGCACCAGGGAAACCGTACTGTGGGGCAGTACGTGGATGAGTTCAGTAAGTTAGCTTGCTATGCCCCGGATGATGTGGCCACTGATGCTGCAAAGCAGGAGAAGTTTATGGAAGGGTTGAATGATGAGATGAGCATGCAGCTGATGGTAGCAACATTCGCTAACTACCAGGAGTTGGTAGACCTGGCTCTTATGATTGAAGGGAAGCAGCAACAGATTGAGAGCCGCAAAAGGAAGTATGGACAAGGGAAGTACAATTCAGGAGCTCAGCAGAAGCCTCGTTTTACCCCGAATTCGGGAGGATATACACATAACCATGGAGGCCATACTCACAATGGAGGAAGTTCGCATAACCACAGTGGCCCCAAAAATGGAAACGGGAATGGAGCAGGCAGCAATCAGAACCGCTCTAACCCAGCCACACCCGCCAAGAAGGATCAAAGTCACATTACTTGTTTCAAGTGCGGGAAGACTTGACACTATGCCAATGAGTGTCCTGAACTGAAGAATGGTAATGGCAATGGAAGCTCTGGGAAGAAGCCCAACCCTTTCAACAGGGGACAAGTGAAGCACATTAACGTGGAGGAGGTTGAAGAGCAGCCAGATGCAGTTATAGGTAAGTTTTTGGTTAAGTCATTTACTGCAATCGTTCTTTTTGATACTGGTGCATCGCATTCATACATTTCAAGGGGATTTGTGGATAAGTATAAGTTGCCCACTAAAGTTCTTAGGACACCTATGTTAGTAAGCTCACCAGGAGCGGAGTATATGGCAAGTCAAGGATGTTTTCATATGCCATTGACCATAGGTAGGCACGTGTTCCCCTCAGACTTAATAATTTTGGAGTCACAAGGATTGGATGTGATACTAGGCATGGATTGGCTATCGATGTATGGAGGAAACATCGATTGCGCCAGTAAGTCAATTATGCTCACCACCCCGGAGGGAAAAAGGATCAAGTATGTATCCAGGCATGTGTCAAGGAGAACCCAAATAAATTCCCTCTCAGGAGTTGTTCAGGAGGAAGTGCTAGTAGTGAAGGATTACCCAGATGTATTTCCAGAGGAGTTACCAGGCATGCCGCCGGATCGAGACATTGAGTTTTTGATAGAGCTGTTGCCAGGCACCGGACCAATATCGAAGAGACCATACCGGATGCCCGCAAATGATTTGGAGGAGATTAAGAAGCAGATCAAGGAGTTATTGGAGAAAGGTTACATTCGACGAAGTTCATCACCGTGGGGAGCCCCAGTGCTCTTGGTTGAGAAGAAGGATGGATCATTGAGAATGGTTGTTGATTATCGTGCATTGAATGAAGTGACGATCAAGAATAAGTACCCACTGCCGATGATCAATGATTTGTTTGATCAGTTGCAAGGAGCTAAAGTGTTCTCCAAGATCGATCTGAGATCAGGATACCACCAGTTGAAGATCCGAGAACAGGATATACCTAAGACAGCCTTCACCACAAGGTATGGGCTATATGAGTATATGGTTATGTCATTTGGATTAACTAATGCCCCTGCCTATTTTATGAGTATGATGAATAAAGTGTTCATGGAGTTCTTGGATAAGTTTGTTGTGGTGTTCATTGATGATATCTTGGTGTACTCAAAGAATGAAGAGGAACACAAGGAGCATTTGCGTTTAGTTCTCGAGAAGCTCAGGGAACATCAGTTGTATGCCAAGTTCAGCAAATGTGAGTTTTGGTTGAAGGAAGTTGGATTTCTTGGACATGTTATATCAGGAGAAGGTATAGCAGTAGACCCCACCAAGGTTCAGTCAGTCACTGAGTGGTTGGCACCCACCTCAGTTGGAGAGATCCACAGTTTTCTTGGACTTGCAGGATATTATCGGAGATTTATTGAGAATTTTTTGAAGATTGCGAAGCCTATGACAGAGTTACTGAAGAAGGACACCAAGTTCAAATGGACAGATGAATGTGAGGCAAGTTTTTAGGAGCTGAAGAAACATTTGGTTACAGCCCCAGTACTGATTCTATCGGATATACGCAAGGATTTCCAAGTGTATTGTGACGCTTCTCGCTTAGGACTTGGAGGTGTACTTATGCAGGACGGAAGAGTTGTCTCATATGCCTCACGTCAGCTTCGACCACATGAGTTGAGTTATGCCACGCATGATTTGGAGTTAGCAGCTGCAGTTCATACACTTAAGACCTGGAGACATTTTCTTATTGGGAACCGTTGTGATGTGTACACGGATCATAAGAGTTTGAAGTACATTTTCACACAGAAGGAGCTGAATCTCAGGCAGAGGAGATGGTTGGAGCTTATAAAGGATTATGATATGAAGTTGCATTATCACCCAGGAAAGGCCAATGTCGTAGCAGACGCTTTGAGCCGGAAGAGTTATGTCAATACCCTCATAAGCAGAGGATTACCAAAGGAGTTAGCCGAAGATCTCAGGGAGCTTCGTTTGGAGATAGTCCCTAGAGGTTTTGTCGCAGCAATGGAGGTAACGTCAACATTATTGGGAAAGATTCGAGCAGCTCAGAACGATGATATGGAAATTGCTGAGATAAAGGAGAGGATGAGCAAAGGAAAAGCCAAAGGTTTTCATGAGGATGAGCACGACACTTTGTGGTTTGAGGACCGTGTTTATGTACCCAATAATGCGGAGATCAGGAAGTTGATACTACAGGAAGCTCATGACCCGCCATACTCGATACACCCCAGAAACACCAAGATGTATTTGGATCTGAAGGAGCATTTCTGGTGGACTGGTATGAAGAAGGACATTGCCGAGTATGTAGCCGTATGTGATGTATGTCAGAGAGTGAAAGCAGAACATCAGAAGCCAGCAGGATTACTGCAGCCTATGCCGATACCCGAATGGAAGTGGGATAAGCTTGGCATGGATTTAATCACCGGATTACCCAGGACCCGATCGGGATATGATTCTATCTGGGTAGTAGTGGATCGTTTGACCAAAGTGGCTCACTTTATCCAAGTGAAAACCACCTATACGAGTGCAAAGTTGGCCAAGGTATATAAGACCAAGATCGTATGTCTGCATGGAGTTCCAAGGACCATCGTATCAGATAGAGGAACACAGTTTACTTCAAGGTTTTGGCATCAGCTGCACCAGACCTTGGGTACTAGGCTAGAGTTTAGTACGGCCTTTCATCCGCAGACAGATGGACAGACCGAGAGAGTCAATCAGATTCTGGAGGACATGTTGAGAGCTTGTGCCCTAGATTACGGATCGAGTTGGGATGACAATTTGCCCTACGCGGAGTTCTCATACAACAACAGCTACCAAGCCAGTTTGAAGATGGCCCCTTTTGAAGCTTTGTATGGAAGGAGGTGCAGAACACCGTTGATGTGGGATGAAGTTGGAGACCATCAGTTGTTTGGACCAGATTTGATTAAAGAGTCTAAAGAGAAGGTTAAGTTGATTCGAGATAGACTGAAGGTAGCACAGTCCAGACAGAAGAGTTATGCTGATACCAAGCGCAAGGAGGTAGTCTATGAAATCGGAGATAGAGCATATCTTCGTGTGTCACCTCTGCGAGGAGTTAAATGCTTTGGAGTCAAGGGAAAGTTAGCCCCGAGATTTGTAGGACCATATCGAGTTTTGGAACGTATGGGAGAGGTGGCCTACAAGTTGGAGTTACCCGACGGACTATCAGGAGTTCATGATGTGTTTCACGTTTCCCAGTTGAAGAAGTGCCATGCTGAGATGGCCGATATTCCTCTGAGAGATACAGTACCCCTGGAAGCAATTCAGTTGGATAGTGATCTGACCTACGAGGAGAAACCCGTCAAGATTCTCGAGTTTGCCAGCAGAGTTACACGCAGCAAGGTTATCAAGTTTTGCAAAGTTCAGTGGAGCCACCATACCGAGGATGAAGCCACCTGGGAACGAGAGGAAGACCTACGGAAAGACCACCCACACCTATTTTCTAGCCAACCTGAATCTCGAGGACGAGATTCATCTTAAGGGGGTAGGTTTGTAACATCCCAAATTTTCAATTTGGAATGTTATACATAGGTCATCATATGCATATCATATTTTATTTGCATTTTTGATTTTGATCCTTGAAATCTTAAGCAACTCAAGGACCCACGGAGAGAGTTAGGGATTTTGCTATTTTCATATTTGAATTTTCTCAAATATCGAAAAGAGGATCATTTTGGTTTTATTTATTTTTCTCTCCAAAATATTTCATATTAAAAACATATGAGAGGACATAATATGACTTCTCCAAAATAAAAGAAATATTGGAGGAAAAATATTAAAATCAAATAAATAATTTTATTTGGATTTTATTGCTATTTTATTTGAATTAGAAAAAAATATGCATTTTTCAAAATTGCATTTTTAGGCCAAGAAAATGTTCACTTTGTTCTAAATAATTTATTTAGACGGCGAAAATTGTTTTTGGCATTTTTATTTTTTTTTATATTATTTAGGATTTTTCTTCGGTGGAATTTATTTAAAAGGTTTCGGACCGACTGGGCCGAAGCCCAGCCGGCCCAGCAAGCCGCCGCCGCCTTCCTCGCGAGCCGTGCTCGCGCCGGACTCGCCGGAGTCCGACTCCGCCCCGGCCGCCCTTGCGCCCCCTCCCGCACGCCAGCGCCGCCCCCCGGCCTTTATAAGCCCGAGCCGCCCCCCTCGTCTCCCCCACACCACCGCCGCCGCAGCAAGCAGCAGCAGCAGCAGCCCCGCGCCGCCGCCCGCCGCCAGCGCCGCCGCCTCCTGCCGCCGCCGCAGCCGCGCCGCCGCCGCCGCAGCCGCGCCGCCGCCGCCGGATCTCGCCGCCGGTCTTTTTTTCGGTTTAGGTAAAAACCGTCTCGGTTTTTTTTAAAACCCTAGTTCGGTTTTATTTTATTTTATTAGATCGGTTCGGTTTTCTCGGTTTAGTTCGTTTGCGAACGTTCGTTCGTTTTAACGAACGTTTTCGCCCGTTCGTCTCTGTTAGCGGACGTTCGTCCGTTAGATTTTTCTTTTTCTGCCAGGGACCTATCTGCGATTATTTTTATCGCAGATTAGCCCCTGATCTTCAAACCCTCGTCGTTTCTAAACCGTTCGTCCAAATCCAGTGAAACCAACGCCAAAATCTTCATCTTGAACCCCTCTTTCTGTTTAATCAACTTGAACATGATTTTGACAATTTAAAATTTGGTTTCAAGCAGATTTGTTTTCGAAGTTCTTTTGACCGTAGTTTCAGTTTCGTAGCTCCGATTCGATTGATTCTTTTTGCAGATCGAATCTCTTCAGTTGAACTTTCAGATTTGATCTTCTTATTTGAGTTTTACCCTTGCATATATGCTTGATTGCTTATGTATGCTATTATTTGTTTGCGATAGAATTTCCGGAGTGCGAAGCGTGCTACTACGAGTCTCTAGGGTTTGCAGATCGTCGGCAAGGCAAGTAACACATTGATCATACTCTTTTCATACCCAGTTTTTATGCATTAGTTACAATCCTCAAACACTGCATGATTAGGATGTGATTAACTTGTGGGTATTGGGAAGTAGATGATGAGGTAGAATCCTATTGCCCTTTTTTATCAAACCCTTGGGAGTTACTTCTACGTTATGCTTATATTGCCATGCTATGCTCGTAGACGTGGATTGGGTTTTGAGTGTATCCATGACAGATGTGAGATTGTTAATTAATGGTTAACTTAAGGTGGCTACTTAAATACACATCTGGGTGGATTGGTTGCAGGCACCTGGGGATATACCAGTGTTGTCTTTTTGGTTCGCCACCCAGGCTCAAAGGGATCATAAGATTATTCATGCTAGAAACTTCCGTGTGCAGCCACAAGCTATTATGGGCTCTAGCATAGTTGAGTATGTTGCAGGACCTCTTTCAGTGGTAGGCTAGCAGATGTAGGGGAAAGTAGGTGTAACTGTCTACCCAGAGTAAAGAGTAAATGCTTCTGAAAGACTGTGTCTCGGTCATCCATTTCTCAAACACCATGTAGTACAAGAAATCCAACGGAGGAGATCGAGTCTTGTGGGGAAAAGTGCACAAACCTCTGCAGAGTGTATAAACTAATCATGATTAGCCGTGTCCCCGGTTATGGACATCTTGAGTATCTGGTACTTGAATTATTGATTTGATCTCATCACTCTAAATTAATTTTTTGGGTTTAATGGTTACTTTTAAATGGGATTGAGATGGGGTTTTACCTTCTCAATGTTTAACAACTACCATGATAGTTAAATAAAACATATTCCTTTGATGTAGGAAAAAATTGGCTTTTCGCAAAACAATATAACCCTAGAGCTTTCCACCAGCCATATATGCATGTAGTGATAGCAATTATCTGTTCCTTGCTCTATTGTGTTATATTGCCAGCATATTCCATGTGCTGACCCGTTTCGGGCTGCAACATATCATGTTGCAGACTTTTCAGACGAAGAGTAAGGTGCGCTAGGTCGTTGTCATGCACTCAGCTATGCCGTTGGAGTTGATGGACTCACTTTATCTTCCAAGCCTTCCGCTGTTATTTTATTTAGATGGCCTTAAGCCATATTTATTGTAATAAGTTCTCTTTTGAGACATTCGATGTAATAAGTGTGTGATTGCACTCTGTTATAAATCCTTCGAGTACTATGTGTGTCAGCATTACCGATCCTGGGATGACACTTGAACACAGAGATTTGACCATTTGAGGTCGGATCGCTACACCAGTGAGCCTGAAAGTTGTTGTTATGATCACCTTGTTACAGATGATGTTTGAGCAACCCCAAAGCCCACCATCTGGTAGGAAGTGACCGAGACACTCTCATGGTCTGAAGAACTAAAACACATGCTAACACTCCATGTTATAACAGATGAGTTTAGACGATATGATCACATAGTATAACAGACAAGTATTGGGTCGATTCAATATGATCGTTCTTCTAACATCATACCCTCAATGTTGTTTTAGGACTATCGTTACACTTAACGATATCCTAAGATCTGGAAAACATCATCACCAACAACACTTGAGCCGGTCTTAGAGGTGACACCGGGAACCTATTGTTTACCGTTTATCATTCCACATGTGCATATGAGTTTTCCACGGAATCGCATATTCTAGGATCATAGCAGTTATAACTGTGGCACCCCGGCTCAAAGAACCGGTTTACCAGTGTTTCCAACCCAGAGATCATGTCTTCTGGAAACACTCAACAACTTGGAACAGAACAGAACTGAACTTTATTGATAATCTTGGGGTACAAGCTCATATTTTACATGGATAGCGAGGCCAAAGGCACACCCGGTGCTACGACAGTATCTACATTATTTATGAAACATAACAGGGCCTTGGTACTATTGGATACTTCTATGGCGTAGCGGAACATAGCGGAACTCCAACCACGGGGACACTGCCGTGGACACAGCCTAGTTAGCGTAGCCTGAAGCCTCGGGACCTCCGTCCTCGGCTTCTCCTGCATCTGGCATGATATGCCAGGTGAGTACTTTGAATGTACTCGCAAGCTCACGACAACCAAATAATGCAGCAAACAATAGCATGGCAAGTAACATGTTAAATTCTTAAGTGATTCACTTACTGTCTCCGATTATCAACTTAATCTCGTCTGGGTTGTCCCACAACCCTCGGAATACTCATATGTCACCAAGTACTTCCGGTCATAAGATAAGTTCTTCCATCATTATTATAACTATTACGGTTGACCACCTAGTGAGGTCTGGACAGGCTGTCCAATACCGTGGATGCGGCTATTCGAATAGATTTGACACTCTGCAGAGGTTGTACACTTTACCCACACCATGGAGCACCTGACCTCGTGATCCCATTCGGGTGGACCAGCGTTGCTCCAACATAACCTGCCTGACCCGTGACCCTCCCATCGTACCACTGGCAATCATCCTCCCCCGGAGTCAAGCCTTGCGTGGCCCCTGTGTCACCTTGTGACACCTGCCACCGTCGTGGCCAAACTAAACTATCCCAAACGGGGACGCCGGCACATTACTCAACTGGGCTCATAGGGTTATCACCGTCTACCTGATCAGGGTAGCACGCACGTATAACCCTCCCTAGACGGAGGTACCGGTGAAATAGCACGGAGCCAGACCAAGTCAAGGCCGTCCTATACCGGCAAATGTGGTTGCACGAAAAAGCCCGGACAGGTGACTCAAGATCAACTGACTAAGTTCATTTAGCAGGCATAGTGGTTCATCACAATAACTTGAGTTGGCATCCACTAAGCATTTTAAATTATTTCACCATGAATTGTTTTATAGCAAGTAAATGAAAATAATTACTTCAAATATGCAATGCTATTGAAATGCTCATGAAATGGATGTCATGGCTTGCCTTGCTCTGTTGGGTTGCCCAAGAACTCCTGGTCTTCAAAAGCACCAAAGTTTCCCTCTAAAAATATTTTAAAATAGCATTTGAAAATGTCACATATCACTGTTTTCATTACCAGAAATCTGTGAGTGTAAGAAAAATACCAAACTTTACCAGATAGTAAAGGAGTTCAAGACAAACCAGATGCAAAAAGAATCAAGTGATTTGGACTTATAGATAAAAAGTTGTGGCTGGTCAAAGATACTGGTCAAACTTGAGATTTAAATTAAAAACAAAAACCTGACAGGGCCACGTCGAAGACGTAAAGTGGAAGTGCGCCTCCACTTACCCCTTCGCGCGCGCACAGCTAAGCCGCTGACGGGTGGGGTCCGCTCGATTTAAAACAGAGAGAGGAGAGACAGAACAGAGGGAGGCGGGGCTCCGGCGACGCTCACCGGCGATAGGGACAATGGCGGCATCGGGCGACTACGGGGATGGGTCGGCCGTGCGACAGCGATCCTCCCTGTACCAGTGGCTCCTCCGAAGATGGCCTGACGGCGGTGCCCCCTTCTTCTCCGGCGGGTGTTAGCTACGGGTATCACCGGCGGCGGTGATTCCGGCAGCGATTTGGCTAGGCGAGGAGTCGGGGCAGACCAGGAGACCTTACTGAGCTCGAGGGCGTGACCGGGCAGAGCTGGAGGTGGCTGAAGTGGGCTGGCGTTAGGAGGGGATCGGGCGGCGGAGCCTTCGCCGGAGCTGAGGGAGACGAGCTCCCGGCTCTTGCTGGGGCGCTCTGGGGCGAGTGTGTGGTGGTGTGGTGAGGTGGTGAGGAGAGGAGGAGCTGGGCATGGCCTTTTATAGGCCAGAGGCGAGCTCGGGTGATTTCTCCCGAAGCGGCGAGATGCGGGACACGTTGTCGGCGCCAGGATGCCTTGCTGGCTGGCTGGGAGCGGCAACGAGACGGAAGAGGGCAGGCGCAGTTATAGCGGTCGGTGGCAGCTTGCGGAGGAAGGCGACGAGCGCCAGCGCCACTGTGGCCGCACGGGCGCCACAGTGCCTGAGTGTGTGGCGGCCGTCGGGGAGGTTTTCGGCGAGGGTAAGCTGCGGGAGGGGGTGAGGTGGACGGCATCGGCGATTTCAGCATGCCAGGACATCGTCTGGCACCGCGAGGCCTTGGGAACGACCTCGACAGACGCCGGCGGGATACAGAGCACACGAACTGGCATGCCAGTGCTGCGCTCACCATGGTGCCCGACGTGTGGAGGCCGACCCAGGCGAGCGCAGCATGTCTGGGGGCTTCTCCTTTGGTCATTTAGTCCACCTGCACTCTTGGTTTGGCTAGATAGAAGTTGGCTCGAAGGCTAGCATCAACTGAAGTTTCTGACAGAGATCATGAGAGGGATCTAGAGGAAAGATGAGCTAGAGATAGAGCCAGTGGAAATATCTGGAGGGGCCTAGGTTGAAAGAACTACAAACTGGCAAAATTTGAAAGGGTTTGGATCAGTTTTGAATGAGGTTCATGTGTAAACCACATTCTGGTCCAGAAGCTAAATATTCTTAGTTCACTCACATAGTTGATCTGGTGGAGCTGAATTTTGGTGTGTGGGAGTCATTTGGTGTGTATGAGATGCCATAAAAATTTCAGCTCAAGAGGGTACCTCTCGCTAGTACTTCCTTCACAGAGGTTCAAAATGAGCAGAATCTTGGCAGAGTTTTGTTGCTAAAAAGTTGTATTGGCTTAGATGATATTTTTGAATATTGTGGCTATATAGGTTCCCTGATATCTCAGGAAATTTATTTGGGAGTTTTCTGAGTTGGGAAAATAGAGGTTGCTTCACAAATGGAAAATTCTGACCAGAGAGAAAATAATTATTCTGGCCAAAATTTTATATTGGACAATGGAATATTTTTGAAGATTATGAGGTTATATGATGGTGAGAAGGTGTGGCAAAAATTTGGGATCTTTCTGATCATCATAACTATAGGTTGCTTCACAACCCATAGTGATGTCATAGTTTCCCAAAGGAGAAAATAAATTATTTGGAAAAATTAAATATTGAGGTTTGATCCAAGAGAGATGTGGCAAGGTTTTGGCAAGGTGATGAGGGTTTTGGGTCAAGAGGTTCAAGGATTCATAAGTCCAAAGTCACTTGAAGAGGTTCAAAAACCATCCAAAATTCAAATAAAGCCAAAAAGATTTCGAAAAGAAAAAGTTGTCAAAACCAGGGTCTCACAAACCTACCCCCCTTAGGATGAATCTCGTCCTCGAGATTCGGTTGCTCAGGGAACAAGTACGGGTATGCGAATCTTAGGAAGTCTTCTCTTTCCCAGGTTGCCTCTTCCTCAGTGTGGTGTTCCCACAGTACCTTGTAAAACTTGATCACCTTACTCCGGGTAGTCCTTTCCATTTCCTCCAAGATTCTGTTAGGTTTCTCCTCGTAGGTAAGATCTTTAGCCAGTTCTATCTCACTCATATCCGCTTGCTTGATCGGTGGGGCAATGCATTTCCTTAACTGTGATATATGGAAAACATTGTGCACTTCGGACAACTCCGGTGGTAGTTCCAACTGATATGCTACTCTACCTTTCCTCGCAATTACTGGAAAGGGACCGATGTATCTTGGTGCAAGCTTTCCCCGGGTATGAAACCTTTTCACTCCCTTCATGGGGGTTACTCGAAGGTAAGCATATTCTCCGGGCTCAAAGGTCACTTCTCGGTGCTTTGGGTCGTAGTAACTCTTTTGACGGGGCTTGGCTGCCCGAAGATGCTCCTGAATATCCTTGACTTGTCTCTCGGCCTCGAGCATCAAGTCCGTGCCAAAGATACGGCTATCTCCAATCTGAGACCAGTTTAATGGGGTGCGGCACTTCCGCCCATACAATGCTTCAAATGGTGACATCTTAAGACTTGACTAATAGCTATTGTTATAGGAAAATTCTGCATCGGGTAGACTATCTTCCCATTTGGGTCCATGAGTAAGGGCACATGATCGAAGCATATCCTCTAGTATCTGATTTACTCGTTTGGTCTATCCATCTGTCTGCGGATGATACGATGTGCTATGCTTCAGCACAGTTCCCAAGGCTTGGTGCAATCGCAACCAGAATGCTGAGGTAAATAAGGAGCCTCTATCCGAGGTGATAGACTTGGGTACTCCATGAAGGCTGACTATCCGGGACATGTAGAGTTGTGCAAGGTGGTTTGCGTTGAAAGTGGTCTTTACCGGAATAAAGTGAGCCACTTTCGTGAGTATATCCACAATGACCCAGATAGCATCATGGCCTCTTGTTGACTTGGGTAGTCCAACAATGAAGTCCATACATATGTCATCCCATTTCCACTGGGGAACTAGTAAAGGTTGCAGTAGCCCAGTGGGTTTCTGGTGTTCTGCCTTGACTTTGTTGCAAACATCACAGCAGGCGACATAGTATGCTATATCCCTTCGCATTCCTGGCCACCAAAAGGTTTCTCTTAGGTCTTGATACATCTTTGTGCCTCCTAGGTGAATGGAGTAAGCGGACTCATGAGCTTCCCTGAGTATTTGCTGTCTCAGGTTGTCTTGATCGGGCACACATATCCGCTTCTCAAACCATAAGGTGCCTTGGTCATCCACACGGAAAGACTTGGCCTTCCCTTGCTACATCAACTCCTTGATCTCTTGTATCCCCTCATCTGGTTCTTGAGCCTTTTTAATCTCTTCCATAAGAGTTGGGGTAATTTCTAAGGTATCCAAGTTAACTGGGCCGCATAGCACCATATTGAGTTTGGCAAACTCTTCTTGCAACCTGGGTTGAATATTTGCGGTCAGTGTGTTCACGGTGCCTGGTTTTCTACTGAGAGCATCAGCAACCACATTGGCCTTTCCCGGATGATAATTTATTCCAAGATCATAATCCTTGACCAGTTCCAGCCATCGTCGCTGTCTAAGATTCAGGTCAGGCTGAGTGAAAATATACTTGAGACTCTTATGGTCCGTGTATATTTCACAGCGCTGCCCAATGAGATAATGCCTCCAAATCTTTAAGGCATGAACCACTACTGCTTGTTCCGGATCATGCATGGGATAGTTTTCTTCATGAGGTTGTAGCTGTCGGGATGCACATGCTACAACCTTTGCTTCTTGCATTAACACGCATCCGATTCCATGCCTGGAAGCATCGCAATATATGTCAAAGCTCTTGTGGATGTCTGGAAGAACTAAGACAGGGGCTGTGGTTAGTCTTGTCTTTAGCTCTAAGAAACTGCTCTTGTATTCTACTGTCCAGACAAACCGTTGATTTTTCTTCAGCAATTCTGTCAGTGGCTTGGCTATCTTAGAGAAGCCTTCAATGAAACGATGGTAATAGCCTGCCAAACCCAGGAAACTGCGGACTTCAATAACTAAGGCTGGTGTCCTCCAATTCAACACCGCAGTTACTTTGCTGGGGTCGACGGCTACTCCTTGCTCTGACAGAACGTGTCCCAGAAATCCCACTTCTTTTAGCCAGAATTCACATTTGCTGAATTTGGCATACAGACGATGGGTCCTTAATCTTTCCAAGACAGCACAGAGGTGTTGTTTGTGCTCTTCTTCATCCTTGGAGTATATCAGGATGTCATCGATGAACACCACCACAAATTTGTCCAGAAAGTCCATGAAGACCTTGTTCATCATGCTCATGAAATAGGCTGGAGCGTTCGTTAATCCAAACGCCATGACCGTAAACTCATACAGCCCATATCGGGTGGTGAAAGCTGTCTTGGGGATATCCTCTTTTCTGATTTTTAGCTGATGATATCCCGTTCGAAGGTCAATCTTGGAGAATACCCGTGCTCCGTTCAGCTGGTTAAATAAATCGTCAATGCGAGGGAGCGGGTACTTATTCTTGATAGTGACCTCATTCAACTAGCGATAGCCTACGCACATTCGTAGACTTCCATCCTTCTTCTTGACAAACAATACGGGTGATCCCCATGGCGAGACGCTTGGACGAATATACCCTTTCTGTTGTAATTCATCCAACTGCTTCTTTAATTCTACCAACTCCGGGCTCGGCATACGATAGTATTTCTTGTAAATCGGAGAAGTTCCGGGTATCACCTCAATTGCAAATTCTAATTCCCGGTCAGGTGGCATCCCTGGTAGTTCCTCAGGAAATACATCCGGGAATTCGCAGACTACTGGAATCAAGTTCATACCCGTACCGGTAGCTTGGTATGCCATTCCCTTCCTTGACATCATTTTGCTGGCAAGAAATTTAACCATCTGTCTTGCCGGGTTAACTAGTGTCACTGTCCTGGTGGCGCAGTTGATGCACACCTGGTATGGTGTCAAACAATCCATCCCTAGTATTATATCCGTTCCAGGGGATTCAATGGCAACGAGTGTAGCTAGAAATTTAACTCCATGTATCAAGATTTCTAGACCTTTATATATCAGATTTGTTCTGAGCAGGGAGCCAGGGGATTGTACCACCATAATTTTATCCAAGAGCGAAGGGGAAAATTTGTGCAAGGTGGCAAAACTCCACGAAATAAACGAATGGGAAGCTCCAGAATCAAATAAAATTACTGTGGGTATGTCGTTAACAGAAAACATACCGAGGACTACGTCTGGTGCTTTGCATGCTTCTTCGGCGGAGATATGACGGACGTGTCCGTAGCTGAAGTTATGGTTGGGGCGGCGTCCAATAGTGTTGACCTATGGCTTGAAGTCAGATGGGGGCTTCCCGTTCCTGGCAGGGCACTGTTTGGAGTAGTGTCCGCTTTGGCCACAAGTAAAACAAGTGTTGTTGCGGCGGCAGTCCTCCATCACAGGCTGTTTGCCAAAGGTCTTGTCCTGGCTGACCATCTTATTGTTGTTGTTGCCATTGTTACATGCGGGCTTGTATTCAGATGGACCTGACTGCCAAATGCATGGCTTCTGCACAAACTGCTCACGATTATCCTTCTTGGGTTCGAACTTCCGCTTGCGGTCATCATACCTGGACTTATGTTCTCTCTTTGCTATGAAAGCCTTGTTCACCAAAGTCTGGAAGTCCTGAAAGTCCAGCATACAAAGCTGACAACGGAGGGCATGATTCAGTCCTCCTATGAATCGGTCTATCTTCCTCTCTTTAGTGGATACATCATGGGCAGAGTACCGTGCCAAGTTATTGAACTTGTTCAGATACTCTCCCACGAACATATTTCCTTGCGTGAGAGCAAGAAATTCCCTTTGCTTTACCTTCATTATGCCAGTAGGGATATGATACTTGCTGAATGCCTCCTTGAACTTCTCCCAGGAAATATCTTCTCCGGAAGGCCATGTCATCTTTGTGTTATCCCACCATATAGCTGCCGGCCCTTCTAGGTAATGCGTGACAAAAGGAACCTTATCTGCCTCTTCATAGCGAGCTATTTCCAGCTTCTTTTCCATGGTCCTCAGCCAATCATCAGCCTCCATCGGGTCCACAACTTGACCAAAACTGGGTGGCTTAGTGCATTGATAGTCAGACAACTTAGAATGTGCCCCATTATTGTTATTCTGGCCCACCATAGTCTGCATACTCTTCAGGAATTCCATGAGATCCTGATTCCTTTTCTCTTCAAACATCCTCATGATCTGATCAGTGGTCGGTGCCTGAGATGGTGGTGGTAGTAAATCTTCCGGTGGTTGTCCTACTTGTCTGACGGATCGACGAATGGGGGTTCCATCGCCGCCTTGACTACTACCTCTCTTCATCCTAAATTTGTTCCCATTACAAAATACCGAATCGATGAGCAACATCCATAAGGGAAACACAGTAATATGACACCGAAAGAGAATTCACGAAAAAGAGGCAAATAAAGCAAACAACATAATTATGCAAGATAACCCAACATCATACATGGAAAGTTAGTAGGGGAATATCATGGCTAAACTACTCATACAACAGTTGTCATATGCAAAGATGCATGCACTAAAACTCAAGCATCCACTCTAGTGGCGCGGGTTGCACGAACACTGCTAAACGGAAGACTCCTCGTCATCTGATCCTGAGTCGGAATCAGAACTGATGATTTGGATCGCATCCTCCGAATTAAAGGAAACAGGACGACGCTGCTGAGATGGTTCTCCTTCCGGGGAAGTAGGAGCATGACGCCTCAGCATCGGAGCAGTTGGAGTGGCTAGGAGCGAGGCCCACTCTGCCGGGGTCTTACGTTGGCTACCAGACGAAAGGTCTGGTGGGGTGGTGGAGCTAGAGGGAGTATCAAACATACGTGGAGGTGGAACAGGCGGTGGATGTACAGGTGAAATGTAGGATGAGGCAGAGATGATGCGATAGCCGTAGCTGCAAGTGCCCCTTGGACACGAGACAGCTCCTCAGCTAAGGAAACGATCATACGGCAACTGGCATTCAGATAACGAGATAGAACACCAGTGGCACAATCACTCGCTGGGTCAACGGGTGCGAAAATGACTCGCCCTGTCGCAGGCGACAGGGTGGGGTAGTGAAAGAAACCTGGATGAGTCTGCATCTCGACCTCGTGGAAGCGCAAGTCAGTGAGAGCCTCCATCGCGGCAAACTGGATTGCCAGCTCCGGAGTTGAAGCCATTCCGCCCTTGGAAGAGCGAGAATAGCTACCAATGTCTGAGCTCGCGGTCAGAAAAGCTTCCGCGTGATACTCATACACTGACTCGGCAAGCTACTCTCGGAACACTTGGTACACTGGATCTTCACTGTTGGGATACAGCCGAAGCCAGACACTACGGAGCAGTACAGGAAAAGTGAATGGTGCTGGCTCATGATGGTAGTGGTACGGAACTGGTGCCATCTACACTCACATTGCCAACGGTTAGTAAAACAATGATGCATGATGCATGCCATGCAACAAGCAAATGCAGCAAGCAAGATGCACACTCAAACCCTACACTGATCGCGGTTTCTAGCGCAGGCTAACTAGGGTGTCCTACAATCAGCACGGCTCTGATACCAAGCATTGTGGCACTCCGGCTCAAAGAACCGGTTTACCAGTGTTTCCAACCCAGAGATCATGTCTTCTGGAAACACTCAACAACTTGGAACAGAACAGAACAGAACTTTATTGATAATCTTGGGGTACAAGCTCATATTTTACATGGATAGCGAGGCCAAAGGCACACCCGGTGCTACGACAGTATCTACATTATTTATGAAACATAACAGGGCCTCGGTACTACTGGATACTTCTATGGCGTAGCGGAACATAGCGGAACTCCAACCACGGGGACACTGCCGTGGACATAGCCTAGTTAGCGTAGCCTGAACCCTCGAAACCTCCGTCCTCGGCTTCTCCTGCATCTGGCATGATACGCCAAGTGAGTACTTTGAATGTACTCGCAAGCTCACGACAACCAAATAATGCAGCAAACAATAGCATGGCAAGTAACATGTTAAATTCTTAAGTGATTCACTTACTGTCTCCGATTATCAACTTACTCTCGTCCGGGTTGTCCCACCACCCTCAGAATACTCATATGTCACCAAGTACTTCCGGTCATAAGATAAGTTCTTCCATCATTATTATAACTATTACGGTTGACCACCTAGTGAGGTCTGGACGGGCTGTCCAATACCGTGGACGCGGCTATTCGAATAGATTTGACACTCTGCAGAGGTTGTACACTTTACCCACACCATGGAGCACCTGACCTCGTGATCCCATTCGGGTGGACCAGCGTTGCTCCAATGAAACCCGCCTGACCCGTGACCCTCCCATCGTACCACCGACAATCATCCTCCCCCGGAATCAAGCCCTGGGTGGCCCCTGTGTCACCTCATGACACCTGCCACCGTCGTGGCCAAACTAAACTGTCCCAAACAGGGACGCCGACACATTACTCAACTGGGCTCACAGGGTTATCGCCGTCTACCTGATCAGGGTAGCACGCACGTATAACCCTCCCTAGACGGAGGTACCGGTGAAAGAGCATGGAGCTAGACCAAGTCAAGGCCGTCCCATACCGGCAAATGTGGTTGCACGAAAAAGCCCGGACAGGTGACTCAAGATCAACCAACTAAGTTCTTTTAGCAGGCACAGTGGTTCATCACAATAACTTGAGTTGGCATCCACTAAGCATTTTAAATTATTTCACCATGAATTGTTATATAGCAAGTAAATGAAAATAATTACTTCAAATATGCAATGCTATTGAAATGCTCATGAAATGGATGTCATGGCTCGCCTTGCTCTGTTGGGTTGCCCAAGAACTCCTGGTCATCAAAAGCACCAAAGTTTCCCTCTGAAAATATTTTAAAATAGCATTTGAAAATATCACATATCACTGTTTTCATTACCAGAAATTCTGTGAGTGTAAGAAAAATACCGAACTTTACCAGATAGTAAAGGAGTTCAAGACAAACCAGATGCAAAAAGAATCAAGTGATTTGGACTTATAGATAAAAAGTTGTGGCTGGTCAAAGATACTGGTCAAACTTGAGATTTAAATTAAAAACAAAAACCTGACAGGGCCACGTCGAAGACGTAAAGTGGAAGTGCGCCTCCACTTACCCCTTCGCGTGTGCACGGCTGAGCCGCTGACGGGTGGGGTCCGCTCGATTTAAAACAGAGAGAGGAGAGAGAGAACAGAGGGAGGCGGGGCTCCGGCGATGCTCACCGGTGATAGGGACGATGGCGGCGTCGGGCGACTGCGGGGATGGGTCGGCCGTGCGACGGTGATCCTCCCTGTACCAGTGGCTCCTCCGGAGACGGCCTAACGGCGGCGCCACCTTCTTCTCCGGTGGGTGTTAGCTATGGGTATCGCCAGCGGCGGTGATTCCGGCAGCGATTTGGCTGGGCGAGGAGTCGGGGCAGACCAGGAGACCTTACTGAGCTCGAGGGCGTGACCGGGCAGAGCTGAAGGTGGCTGAAGTGGGCTGGTGTTAGGAGGGGATCGGGCGGCGGAGCCTTTGCCGGAGCTGAGGGAGACGAGCTCCCGGCTCTTGCTGGGGCGCTCTGGGGCGAGACTGTGGTGGTGTGGTGAGGTGGTCAGGAGAGGAGGAGCTGGGCATGGCCTTTTATAGGCCAGAGGCGAGCTCGGGTGATTTCTCCCGAAGCAGCGAGATGCGGGACACGTCGTCGGTGCCAGGATGCCTTGCTGGCTGGCCGGGAGCGGCGACAAGACGGAAGAGGGCAGGCGCAGTTATGGCGGTCGGTGGCGGCTTGCGGAGGAAGGCGACGAGCGCCAGAGCCACCGTGGCCGCACGGGCGCCACAGTGCCTGAGTGCGTGGCGACCGTCGGGGAGGTTTCCGACGAGGGTAAGCTACAGGAGAGGGTGAGGTGGACGGCATCGGCGATTTCGGCATGCCAGGACATCGTCTGGCAGCGCGAGGCCTCGGGAACGACCTCGACAGACGCCGGCAGGATACAGAGCACGCGAACTGGCATGGCAGTGCCCCGCTCACCATGGTGCCCAGCGTGGGGAGGCCGACCCAGGCAAGCGCAGCATGTCTGGGGGCTTCTCCTTTGGTCATTTAGTCCACCTACACTCTTGGTTTGGCTAGATACAAGCTGGCTCAAAGGGTATCATCAACTAAAGCTTCTGACAGAGATCATGAGAGGGATCTAGAGGAAAGATGAGCTGGAGATAGAGCCAGTGGAAATGTCTGGAGGGGCCTAGGTTGAAAGAACTACGAACTGGCAAAATTTGAAAGGGTTTGGATCAGTTTTGAATGAGGTTCATGTGTAAACCACATTCTGGTCCAGAAGCTAAATATGCTTGGTTCACTCACATAATTGATCTGGTGGAGCTGAATTTTGGTGTGTGGGAGTCATTTGGTGTGTATGAGATGCCATAAAAAAATTTCAGCTCAAGAGGGTACCTCTCGCTACTACTTCCTTCACAGAGGTTCAGAATGAGCAGAATCTTGGCAGAGTTTTGTTGCTAAAAAGTTGTATTGGCTTAGATGATATTTTTGAATATTGTGGCTATATAGGTTCCCTGGTATCTCAGGTAATTTATTTGGGAGTTTTCTGAGTTGGGAAAATAGAGGTTGCTTCACAAATGGAAAATTCTGACCAGAGAGAAAATAATTATTCTGGCCAAAATTTTATATTGGACAATGGAATATTTTTGAAGATTATGAGGTTATATGATGGTGAGAAGGTGTGGCAAAAATTTGGGATCTTTCTGATCATCAAAACTATAGGTTGCTTCACAACCCATAGTGATGTCATAGTTTCCCAAAGGAGAAAATAAATTATTTGGAAAAATTAAATATTGAGGTTTGATCCAAGGGAGATGTGGCAAGGTTTTGGCAAGGTGATGAGGGTTTTGGTTCAAGAGGTTCAAGGATTCATAAGTCCAAAGTCACTTGAAGAGGTTCAAAAACCATCCAAAATTCAAATAAAGCCAAAAAGATTTCGAAAAGAAAAAGTTGTCAAAACCAGGGTGTCACAAACCTACCCCCCTTAGGATGAATCTCGTCCTCGAGATTCGGTTGCTCAGGGAACAAGTACGGGTATGCGGATCTTAGGAAGTCTTCTCTTTCCCAGGTAGCCTCTTCCTCAGTGTGGTGTTCCCACAGTACCTTGTAAAACTTGATCACCTTAC
The DNA here is from genome assembly GCA_011799875.1 of Thinopyrum elongatum. Taxonomy (NCBI): domain Eukaryota; kingdom Viridiplantae; phylum Streptophyta; class Magnoliopsida; order Poales; family Poaceae; genus Thinopyrum; species Thinopyrum elongatum. The sequence continues at coordinate 376,393,812 of CM022299.1, read as the reverse complement.
TCCGGGTTGTCCTTTCCATTTCATCCAAGATTCTGACAGGTTTCTCCTCGTAGGTCAGATCTTTAGCCAGTTCTATATCACTCATATCCGCTTGCTTGATCGGTGGGGCAATGCATTTCCTTAACTGTGATATGTTGAAAACATTGTGCACTTCGGACAACTCCGGTGGTAGTTCCAACTGATTTGCTACTCTGCCTTTCCTCGCAATTACTGGAAAGGGACCGATGTATCTTGGTGCAAGCTTTCCAGGGTATGAAACCTTTTCACTCCCTTCATGGGGGTTACTCGAAGGTAAGCATATTCTCCGGGCTCAAAGGTCACTTCTTGGTGCTTTGGGTCGTAGTAACTCTTTTGACGGGACTTGGTTGCCCAAAGACGCTCCTGAATATCCTTGACTTGTCTCTCGGCCTCGGGCATCAAGTCCGTGCCAAAGATACGGCTATCTCCTATCTGAGACTAGTTTAATGGGGTGCGGCACTTCTGCCCATATAGTGCTTCAAATGGTGACATCTGAAGACTTGACTGATAGCTATTGTTACAGGAAAATTCTGCATAGGGTAGACTATCTTCCCATTTGGGTCCGTGAGTAAGGGCACATGACCGAAGCATATCCTCTAGTATTTGATTTACTCGTTCGGTCTGTCCATCTGTCTGCGGATGATACGCTGTGCTATGCTTCACCACAGTTCCCAAGGCTTGGTGCAATCACAACCAGAATGCTGAGGTAAATAAGGAGCCTCTATCCGAGGTGATAGACTTGGGTACTCCATGAAGGCTGACTATCCGGGACATGTAGAGTTGTGCAAGGTGGTTTGCGTTGAAAGTGGTCTTTACCGGAATAAAGTGAGCCACTTTCGTGAGTATATCCACAATGACCCAGATAGCATCATGGCCTCTTGTTGACTTGGGTAGTCCAACAATGAAGTCCATACATATGTCATCCCATTTCCACTGGGGAACTGGTAAAGGTTGCAGTAGCCCAGCGGGTTTCTGTTGTTCTGCCTTGACTTTGTTGCAAACATCGCAGCAGGCGACATAGTATGCTATATCCCTTCGCATTACTGGCCACCAAAAGGTTTCTCCTAGGTCTTGATACATCTTTGTGCCTCCTGGGTGAATGGAGTAAGCAGACTCATGAGCTTCCCTGAGTATTTGCTGTCTGAGGTTGTCCTGATCGGGCACACATATCCGCTTCTCAAACCATAAGGTGCCTTGGTCATCCACACGGAAAGACTTGGCCTTCCCTTGCTGCATCAACTCCTTGATCTCTTGTATCCCCTCATATGGTTCTTGAGCATTTTTAATCTCTTCCATAAGAGTTGGGGTAATTTCCAAGGTATCCGAGTTAACTGGGCCGCATAGCACCATATTGAGTTTGGCAAACTCTTCTTGCAACCTGGAGTGAATACTTGCGGTCAGTGTGTTCACGGTGCTTGGTTTTCTACTGAGAGTATCAGCAACCACATTGGCCTTTTCCGGATGATAATTTATTCCAAGATCATAATCCTTGACCAGTTCTAGCCATCGTCGCTGTCTAAGATTCAGGTCAGGCTGAGTGAAAATATACTTGAGACTCTTATGGTCCGTGTATATTTCACAGCGCTGCCCAATGAGATAATGCCTCCAAATCTTTAAGGCATGAACCACTGCTCCTAGTTCCAGATCATGCGTGGGATAGTTTTCTTCATGAGGTCGTAGCTGTCGGGATGCATATGCTACAACCTTTCCTTCTTGCATTTACACGCAGCCGATTCCACGCCTGGAAGCATCGCAATATATGTCAAAGCTCTTGTGGATGTCTGGAAGAACTAAGACAGGGGCTGTGGTTAGCCTTGTCTTTAGCTCTAAGAAACTGCTCTCGTATTCTGCTGTCCAGACAAACCGTTGATTTTTCTTCAGCAATTCTGTCAGTGGCTTGGCTATCTTAGAGAAGCCTTCAATGAAACGACGGTAATAGCCTGCCAAACCCAGGAAACTGCGGACTTCAATAACTGAGGCTGGTGTCTTCCAATTCAACACCGCAGTTACTTTGCTGGGGTCGATGGCTACTCCTTGCTCTGACAGAACGTGTCCCAGAAATCCCACTTCTTTTAGCCAGAATTCACATTTGCTGAATTTGGCATACAGACGATGGGTCCTTAATCTTTCCAAGACAGCACGGAGGTGTTGTTTGTGCTCTTCTTCATCCTTGGAGTATATCAGGATGTCATCAATGAACACCACAACAAATTTGTCCAGAAAGTCCATGAAGACCTTGTTCATCATGCTCATGAAATAGGCTGGAGCGTTCGTTAATCCAAAAGCCATGACCGTAAACTCATACAGCCCATATCGGGTGGTGAAAGCTGTCTTGGGGATATCCTCTTTTCTAATTTTTAGCTGATGATATCTCGTTCGGAGGTCAATCTTGGAGAATACTCGTGCTCCGTTCAGCTGGTCAAATAAATCATCAATGCGAGGGAGCGGGTACTTATTCTTGATTGTGACCTCATTCAACTAGCGATAGTCTGCGCACATTCATAGACTTCCATCCTTCTTCTTGACAAACAATACGGGTGATCCCCATGGTGAGACGCTTGGACGCCTTCATTGAAACATCTGGTTGTTTACATACCAAGGAATACAGGTGTGGTTGAAATCATATTTCGCTCATCAGTATTTCAGGATACCGACTCCTTCCATGTGACATTGACACGAAACTCTTCTTGACATTTTACATACTAAACAACTTTAGTATTCTGTCAATATGTATTTTGGCTAAGTCCGATTAGACACTATTATCTCCATAGATTATTATGTCTAATACTAAAACTATTCATTGCCTAAGTATTTTACTGAAAAACTTGTTTCAATAAAGTCTTAATCCGTGTCGAGAAATTTACATAACTTCCAATCTACAATATGTCATGTACATATAGTGTTTAGAAATATTATCGTGCTCCCACTTACTTTCTTGTCAATACAAGCATCTTCGCTTTTCTCGATGAAATCAATTTATTTGACCATTTCATCAGTACGAAGATTCCAACTCCACTATGCTTGCTTCAGATTATTATAGGATCTCTTGAAGTTTGCATACTTACTAGCATCCTCTGGATCTACAAAATTACCTTGGATCATATCAAACATACAACTTTGGTTCTATTTCCATCTCATGGAATCATTTTGACATCCATCTATTTTGTCTCATAATTGAAATATTTATTAATTGCTAGTTTAACCCGAACTGACTTTAAGTATTGCTATGATGAGATAATCTCGTCATAGTCAATTCTTTGATCTTGTCATAAACTATTTGTAACAAGTCAAGCATTATAAAATACTTTTATATTTGTCAGTTTATAAATCCATTACTATTCTTTAGACTCTAAGTCTTTTGAAGGGTTCATCAAGTTTTGAGCTTGAATTATGTGAATGGATACTATCTCGGATTATGTTGGCATATAGCCAATTTCCGGAGTCAAGGCCCATCAACGCTTCTGTGTGATTTATAGGTTCATTGTTTGCCCAACAATATTTCGTCTGCATACCACAAAGGTCTGCACGAATTTTTCCAACCTATATATTTCAGCTTCAAGTTCGACCGTAGTCTCTATATCTCATGTAGAGGCTTTTGTATCAGTCGCAATAAGAAATTCTAGAATTACTTCCAGTGTTTCTTTTCTTTGAGTTGGTTATGAAGATTCCGCAATCTTGTCGAGTTGCACTGTTCTCCCACTCACTCTTTTGTAGAAAACATTTTCTTCAAAATTTCCGCACTGTATGGCAACACTTTGCCTCTGCGTAGTGATAGAGGAATACCCAACTATTTGGGGTAACCTACAAAGTAGCACTTATTTCAATAAATTTGATGGCGCTCCTTTTCAGTGTGAAAGCCACAGTCTCTAAAGCATCACTTTGAAAGTATATTGGCAAAATAATTAATGTCATCTTTGATCTCACAATGGCATACATAGTTTGATTGCATCTACTTAAAACAATCTACTCTCAGTAGTGTTTCTAGGAGGTGCAAGCTATAAAATTCTTTTATAGCTCATCAGACATTCGCTAAATTTGTAACATTGGCTATAGGGAGTGTGGGTGTGTAATTCTCCCACCATGAGGCTGCGGGTCCATCCAATTGATGTGCGGCAAAACGCACCTTCTCAGCGTCTGTGCATCCTGCGGTGGTCAACTCCCTTCCAATCCTGCGTAGCCAGTCATCCGCAACTATTGGCTCGGTGCTACTAGAAAACACCGGCGGCTGCAACCTCAGAAAACAGGCTAAGTTGTCAACTGGTGGTGGTGGCGGTGGGTTGTTGTTGTTGTTGTTGCCTTGGTTCTGAACTAGTAGCTGCATCAGGGTATTCTGCTGTTGAATCAACTGAGTGAGCTCCGGTGGGAAAACAAATCCGGTGTCGCGTCTCGGAGGCATCTGATGGGTTTAGAGGGAAGAGATTAGAATAGAGTAAGGTCTAGTGAGAAGGCACTACCCATATGCACATGAGACAAACACATTCATAACACACCACTCAATTCAAGCAAGAGCATACAATCGATCTAACTACCGTTACAAAAGTGCTCGGACTATTACTATTTACATGGGGAAAAATACTAATGATAATATGGTGGTCATCTAGAAATTTTGATCGGTGGAAGACTCCATGATATCCGCTCCAGCTTCGTCTTCGTAATCATCATCACTACTGTCGGGGTCGGAGTCGGTGTCGTCGAGGATGATGTAGTCTTCAGATCGAATTTCCTCAGGTTCGTCGTCTTCTTCTCCGAGCGCGGGGTCTCCCATGAATACTCCTAGCTTCCTTGTCAGGTCGTCATTCTTTTCCACTAGTATTGCGATTTCCTCCTCGTATCCATCGCGTGTAGACTTGAGTTCCTCTTCTAGCTCCATGTTCCTGGTCATCACCTTCTTCAAATCTATCATGCTTGCACATATCTGGTTCTCCTGTCGACGAATGTGCTGGTTTAACTCCTGGATGAAAGCTGCAATGGACCTATCCCTCCGGGTGCTGATCATCTCCCATTGCTCATCTCGGCGCCCACATAACTGGTAGATTGTGTCCTTAAGATCCTTGTGATACACTTCGCCGATGCGTCCCATGGCGATGTGGGCTGCCATGCTCTTTCCTAGACTCCAGGTTGGTGCATCAAAGGAAAACTCTATGGGCTCCGTAACTGGCGTGAATGTCCTTCCTGGAATTTGAACTCGAATCATCCAACGCTCCTCTTCTGGTACAGTGGTGGTGTAAGTCCCGGTGAAGCTTGGTATTCCGATGTTCAGGTACCTAGTGACTTCCTTCAAGTGTCGTCCAAAAGGTGTGTCTTCATCCGGTTGTGTAAACTTGTTCCTTGAGTCCGCCATCCTAGAGAATAGAAGATGGAGAGAAGTCAGAAATGAGTAGAGAAGAGTGACCTATGGCTTTTCTTAGTGGTCGTGTCCTACAGTCAGCGTGTGCTCTGATACCATCTTTGTAGCGACCCGACCCGAATGGATCGAATCTCTGTGTTCAAGTGTCATCCCTGGATCGGTAATGCTGACACACACAGTACTTGAGGGATTTATAACAGAGTAGCAATCACACACTTATTACATCGAATGTCTCAAAAGAGAACTGATTACAACAAATATGGCTTAAGGCCATCTAAATAAGATAACAGCGGAAGGCTTGGAAGATAAGGTGAGTCCATCAACTCCAACGGCATAGCTGAGTGCACGACAACGACCTAGCACACCTTACTCTTCGTATGAAAGTCTGCAACATGATACGTTGCAGCCCGAAACGGGTCAGCACATGGAATATGCTGGCAATATAACACAGTAGAGCAATGAACAGAAATAATGCTAATACTACATGCATATTTGGCTGGTGGAAAATCTCTAGGGTTATACTGTTTTGCGAAAAGCCAATTTTTCCCTACAACAAAGGAATATATTTTATTTAACTATCATGGTGGTTGTTGAACATTGAGAAGGTAAAACCCCCTCTCAATCCCAATTAAAAGTAATCATTAATCCCAACAAATTAATTTAGAGTGATGGGATTCAATATGATAATCCAAGAACCAGATACTCAAGATGTCCATAACCGGGGACACGGCTAATCATGACTAGTTTGTACACTCTGCAGAGGTTTGTGCACTTTTCCCCACAAGACTCGATCTCCACTCCGGGGATTTCTCGCACTACATGGTGTTTGAGAAACGGATGACCGAGACACAGTCTTTCGAAAACTTTACTCTTACTCTGGGAGACAGTTACACCTACTTTCCTACATCGCTAGCCTACCACTGAAAGAGGTCATGTAACATACTCAACTATGCTAGAGCCCATAATAGCTTGTGGCTGCACACGGAAGTTTCTAGCATGAATAATCTTATGATCCCTTGGAGCCTGGGTGGCGGACCGTAGGAGGATCACACGGTATATCCCCGGGATCTCCTAGGACAAACACTGGTATATCCCCAGGTGCCCAAACAAGCAATCCACCCAGATGTGTATTAAAGTTGCCACCTTAAGTTGAACCATTAAAAAAATCTCACACTGTCATGGATACACTCAAACCCAATCCACATCTACGGATACATGGCAACATAAGCATAGCGTAGAAGTAAATCCCAAGGGTTTTTATTAAAAGGGCAATAGGTTCTACCTCATCGCCTACTTCCAGTACCCACCAGTTATCACATCCTAATCATGCAATATTGAGGGTCGAAACTAATGCATAAAAACTGGGTAACGAAGAAGTATGTATCAATGTGTTACTTGCCTTGCTGAAGATCTGCAAATCCTAGAGACTCGTAGTAGCACGCTTCGCACTCCGGGAATTCTATCGCAAACAAACAGTAGCATACATAAGCAATCAAGCAAGATGCACGGGTAAAACTCAAACGAGATGATTTAACCAGAAAGTTCAACCTAAGAACTCCGGTTTGCCAAAAGAATCAAATCAAACAAAGCAACGAAACTCAAACTGCGAAAGAAACAAGCTTCGATTACTAATCTGGACAAAGTCAAATTTTACAGTAGCAAAAACTTGTTTAAGTTGATTAAACAGAAAGAGGGCTTCGAGACGAAGATCTAGGCGCTGAATCCTGATTCCGACAAACGAGCGAAAAGTTATACTAAAACGAAAATCGGATCAGGAATTGCGATCGAAAATAATCGCGGAAAAATCCGAAGAAACGAAAAACTGACAAACAGGCTAACGAACGAACGTTCGCTGTCTGCGGTTAAACGGTGAAAACCGTTCGTTTAAACGAACGTACGAACGGGCGTTCGCTAAATAACTAAAACCGACGGAAAACCGATCTAAAAAGAATAAACCGGAATTTAAAAAAAAAACGAATCTAGATCTAGGGTTTACCAAAAAAAACCAAACGGTTAGCCGAAAAAAAAAACGACGAACGACGGCAGCGGCTACTACCTCCGGCGAGGCTCCGGCGGGACGGCGGGGTGCGGCGCGGCGGCGCGAGCGGCGTGCGGCGGCGAGGCGACGGGGTGGGGCACGCGGGCGACGGCGAGCGGCTCCGGCGGCGGGGTCGGGCGGCGGCGGCGTCCGGCGGCGGCGGCGTCCGGCGGCGGCGAGCGGCGGCAGCGGCAGCAGTAGCGTGCGGCGGCGCGGCGGCGAAGTCCGGCGGCGGCGGCTGCGGGCTGCTGTGGGAGGCGGGGCGGCTTGGGGAGGGGGCGACGGCCTCGGGAGGCGTGTCCGCCTCGGACACGGCCGGCGGCGGCGGGGCGGACTCCCGTGCGGGGACGGCGGCGGCGGCCTGCTGGGCCGGCTGGGCTTCGGCCCAGTTCGGTCCGGCGGATTTTTTTTTTAAATAAATCCTGACGCAGAAAAATAAAGAAAAGAAATACTAAACGGACTCCAAAATTCCCGAAATAAATTTTCCCCGTCCTCTAAAAATCTACCGGACAAGGTAAACATTTATTTGGGACTCTAATGCAATTTTGAAAAACGCATATTTTTCTAAATTCAAATAAAATTGCGATAAAAATCCAAATAAAATATTTATTTGATTTTAATATTTTTCCTCCAATATTCCATTTATTTTGGAGAAGTCATATTATCTCCTCTCATATATTTTTAATATGAAATATTTTCGGAGAGAAAAATAGTTAAACCAAATTGATCCTTGTTTCAATATTTGAGAAAATTCAAATATGAAAATGGTGAAATCCCCAACTCTCTCCGTGGGTCCTTGAGTTGCTTAGAATTTTCGAGGATCGCAAAACGAAATGCAATAAAATATGATATGCAGTGAATGATCTATGTATAACATTCCAAATTAAAAATTTGGGATGTTACAAACCTACCCCCCTTAAGATGAATCTCGCCCTCGAGATTCGGGTTGGCTAGAAAACAGGTGTGGGTGGTCCTTCCGGAGGTCTTCTTCGCGCTCCCAGGTGGCTTCATCCTCGGTATGGTGGCTCCACTGAACCTTGCAAAACTTGATAACTTTGTTGCGTGTAACTCGGCTGGCAAACTCGAGAATCTTGACGGGTTTCTCCTCGTAGGTCAAATCGGTATCCAATTGAATTGCTTCTAGGGGCACTGTATCTCTTAGAGGAATATCAGCCATCTCTGCATGGCATTTCTTCAACTGGGAAACGTGAAACACATCATGAACTCCTGACAGTCCTTCGGGTAACTCCAACTTGTAGGCAACTTCTCCCATCCGTTCCACAACACGATACGGTCCTACAAACCTCGGGGCTAACTTTCCTTTAACTCCAAAACGTTTCACTCCTCGTAAGGGTGATACTCGTAGATATGCTCTGTCTCCAATTTCATAGGTTACCTCCTTACGTTTTGAATCTGCATAACTCTTCTGTCTGGACTGGGCTACTTGTTCTTAATCGTCACTTCATTCAATGCGCGATAATCAACAACCATTCTCAAGGATCCATCCTTCTTCTCAACTAAGAGCACTGGGGCTCCCCACGGTGATGAACTTCGTCGAATGTAACCTTTCTCCAATAATTCCTTGATCTGCTTCTTAATCTCCTCCAGATCATTTGCGGGCATCCGGTATGGTCTCTTTGATATTGGTCCGGTGCCTGGCAACAACTCTATCAAGAATTCAATGTCTCGATCCGGCGGCATGCCTGGTAACTCCTCTGGAAATACATCTGGGTAATCCTTCACAATAGGCACCTCCTCCTAAACAACTCCCGTGAGAGAATTTACTTGGCTCCTTCTAGGCACATGCCTAGATACATACTTGATCCTTTTTCCCTCCGGGGTGGTAAGCAAAATCGACTTACTCGCACATTCGATGCTTCCTCCATACATCGATAGCCAATCCATGCCTAGTATCACATCCAATCCTTGTGACTTCAAAACTATCAGGTCTGAGGGGAAAACATGACTTCCAATGATCAATGGCATCTGAAAACATCCTTGTCTTGCCATATACTCCGCACCGGGTGATCTTACTAACATGGGTGTCCTAAGTACCTTAGTGGGCAACTTATACTTATCCACGAATCCCCTTGATATGTATGAATGCGATGCACCAGTATCGAAAAGAACAATTGCAATAAAAGACTTAACCAAAAACTTACCGATAACTGCATCAGGCTGCTCCTCAACCTCCTCCACGTTCACGTGGTTCACTTGTCCTCGGTTGAATGGATTGGGCTTCTTCCCAGTGCTTCCATTACCATTGCCGTTCTTCAATTCTGGACATTCGTTGGCATAATGTCCAGTCTTCCCGCACTTGAAACAGGTAATGTGGCTTTGATCCTTCTTGGCGGGTGTGGCTGGGTTAGAGCGGTTCTGATTGCTGCCTGCTCCATTTCCATTTCCATTCTTGTGGCCATTATGGTTGTGCGAACTTCCTCCATTGTGGTTATGACCTCCATGGTTATGAACATGCCCTCCCGAGTTCGGGGTGAACCGGGGCTTCTGCTGAGCTCCTGAGTTGAACTTCCCTTGTCCATACTTCCTCTTGCGGCTATCAATCTGCTGCTGCTTCCCTTCAATCATAAGAGCTTTGTCTACCAACTCCTGGTAGTTGTTGAATGTTGCCACCATCAACTGCATACTCAGCTCATCATTCAACCCTTCCATAAACTTCTCCTGCTTCGCGGCATCAGTGGCCACATCATCCGGGGCATAGCGAGCTAATTTACTGAACTCATCCACGTACTGCCCCACGGTACGGTTTCCCTGGCGTAAGTTGCGAAACTCACGCTTCTTCATGCTCATAGCTCCTGCTGAGACATGTGCAGTGCGGAAAGCTTGCTGAAACTGATCCCAAGTGACATTGGCTATAGGGAATGTGGCTGTGTAATTCTCCCACCATGAGGCTGCGGGTCCATCCAATTGATGTGCGGCAAAACGCACCTTCTCAGCGTCTGTGCATCCTGCGGTGGTCAACTCCCTTCCAATCCTGCGTAGCCAGTCATCCGCAACTATTGGCTCGGTGCTACTGGAAAACACCGGCGGCTGCAACCTCAGAAAACGGGCTAAGTTGTCAACTGGTGGTGGTGGCGGTGGGTTGTTCTTGTTGTTGTTGCCTTGGTTCTGAACTAGTAGCTGCATCAGGGTATTCTGCTGTTGAATCAACTGAGTGAGCTCCGGTGGGAAAACAAATCCGGTGTCGCGTCTCGGAGGCATCTGATGGGTTTAGAGGGAAGAGATTAGAATAGAGTAAGGTCTAGTGAGAAGGCACTACCCATATGCACATGAGACAAACACATTCATAACACACCACTCAATTCAAGCAAGAGCATACAATCGATCTAACTACCGTTACAAAAGTGCTCGGACTATTACTATTTACATGGGGAAAAATACTAATGATAATATGGTGGTCATCTAGAAATTTTGATCGGTGGAAGACTCCATGATATCCGCTCCAGCTTCGTCTTCATAATCATCATCACTACTGTCGGGGTCGGAGTCGGTGTCGTCGAGGATGATGTAGTCTTCAGATCGAATTTCCTCAGGTTCGTCGTCTTCTTCTCCGAGCGCGGGGTCTCCCATGAATACTCCTAGCTTCCTTGTCAGGTCGTCATTCTTTTCCACTAGTATTGCGATTTCCTCCTCGTATCCATCGCGTGTAGACTTGAGTTCCTCTTCTAGCTCCATGTTCCTGGTCATCACCTTCTTCAAATCTATCATGCTTGCACATATCTGGTTCTCCTGTCGACGAATGTGCTGGTTTAACTCCTGGATGAAAGCTGCAATGGACCTGTCCCTCCGGGTGCTGATCATCTCCCATTGCTCATCTCGGCGCCCACATAACTGGTAGATTGTGTCCTTAAGATCCTTGTGATACACTTCGCCGATGCGTCCCATGGCGATGTGGGCTGCCATGCTCTTTCCTAGACTCCAGGTTGGTGCATCAAAGGAAAACTCTATGGGCTCCGTAACTGGCGTGAATGTCCTTCCTGGAATTTGAACTCGAATCATCCAACGCTCCCCTTCTGGTACAGTGGTGGTGTAGGTCCCGGTGAAGCTTGGTATTCCGATGTTCAGGTACCTAGTGACTTCCTTCAAGTGTCGTCCAAAAGGTGTGTCTTCATCCGGTTGTGTAAACTTGTTCCTTGAGTCCGCCATCCTAGAGAATAGAAGATGGAGAGAAGTCAGAAATGAGTAGAGAAGAGTGACCTATGGCTTTTCTTAGTGGTCGTGTCCTACAGTCAGCGTGCGCTCTGATACCATCTTTGTAGCGACCCGACCCGAATGGATCGAATCTCTGTGTTCAAGTGTCATCCCTGGATCGGTAATGCTGACACACACAGTACTTGAGGGTTTTATAACAGAGTAGCAATCACACACTTATTACATCGAATGTCTCAAAAGAGAACTGATTACAATAAATATGGCTTAAGGCCATCTAAATAAGATAACAGCGGAAGGCTTGGAAGATAAAGTGAGTCCATCAACTCCAACGGCATAGCTGAGTGCACGACAACGACCTAGCGCACCTTACTCTTCGTCTGAAAAGTCTGCAACATGATACGTTGCAGCCCGAAACGGGTCAGCACATGGAATATGCTGGCAATATAACACAGTAGAGCAATGAACAGAATAATTGCTAATACTACATGCATATTTGGCTGGTGGAAAAGCTCTAGGGTTATACTGTTTTGCGAAAAGCCAATTTCCCCCTACAACAAAGGAATATATTTTATTTAACTATCATGGTGGTTGTTGAACATTGAGAAGGTAAAACCCCCTCTCAATCCCAATTAAAAGTAATCATTAATCCCAACAAATTAATTTAGAGTGATGGGATTCAATATGATAATCCAAGAACCAGATACTCAAGATGTCCATAACCGGGGACACGGCTAATCATGACTAGTTTGTACACTCTGCAGAGGTTTGTGCACTTTTCCCCACAAGACTCGATCTCCTCCATTGGATTTCTCGCACTGCATGGTGTTTGAGAAACGGATGACCGAGACACAGTCTTTCAGAAACATTTACTCTTTACTCTGGGTAGACAGTTACACCTACTTTCCCCTACATCTGCTAGCCTACCACTGAAAGAGGTCATGTAACATACTCAACTATGCTAGAGCCCATAATAGCTTGTGGCTGCACACGGAAGTTTCTAGCATGAATAATCTTATGATCCCTTTGAGCCTGGGTGGCGGACCGTAGGAGGATCACACGGTATATCCCCGGGATCTCCTAGGACAACACTGGTATATCCCCAGGTGCCCAACCAAGCAATCCACCCAGATGTGTATTAAAGTTGCCACCTTAAGTTGAACCATTAAAAAAAATCTCACATCTGTCATGGATACACTCAAACCCAATCCACATCTACGAGCATAGCATGGCAACATAAGCATAGCGTAGAAGTAACTCCCAAGGGTTTGTTATTAAAAGGGCAATAGGTTCTACCTCATCGCCTACTTCCCAGTACCCACCAGTTATCACATCCTAATCATGCAATATTTGAGGGTCGAAACTAATGCATAAAAACTGGGTAACGAAGAAGTATGATCAATGTGTTACTTGCCTTGCTGACGATCTGCAAATCCTAGAGACTCGTAGTAGCACGCTTCGCACTCCGGGAATTCTATCGCAAACAAACAGTAGCATACATAAGCAATCAAGCGAAGATGCACGGGTAAAACTCAAACGAGATGATTTAACCAGAAAGTTCAACCTAAGAACTGCGGTTTGCAAAAAGAATCAAATCAAACAAAGCAACGAAACTCAAACTGCGAAAGAAACAAGCTTCGATTACTAATCTGGACTAAAGTCAAATTTTATAGTAGCAAAAACTTGTTTAAGTTGATTAAACAGAAAGAGGGCTTCGAGACGAAGATCTAGGCGCTTGAATCGCCTGATTCCGACAAACGAGCGAAAAGTTATACTAAAACGAAAATCGGATCAGGAATCGCGATCGAAAATAATCGCGGAAAAATCCGAGAAAACGAAAAACTAACGAACAGGCTAACGAACGAACGTTCGCTGTCTGCGGTTAAACGGTGAAAACCGTTCGTTAAAACGAACGTACGAACGGGCGTTCGCTAAATAACTAAACCGACGGAAAACCGATCTAAAAAGAATAAACCGGAATTTAAAAAAAAACCGAATCTAGATCTAGGGTTTACCAAAAAAACCGAACGGTTAGCCGAAAAAAAAACGACGAACGGCGGCAGCGGCTACTACCTCCGGCGAGGCTCCGGCGGGACGGCGGGGTGCGGCGCGGCGGCGCGAGCGGCGAGGCGACGGGGTGGGGCGCGCGGGCGACGGCGAGCGGCTCCGGCGGCGGGGTCGGGCGGCGGCGGCGTCCGGCGGCGGCGAGCGGCGGCAGCGGCGGCAGCAGCGTGCGGCGGCGCGGCGGCGAAGTCCGGCGGCGGCGGCTGCGGGCTGCTGTGGGAGGCGGGGCGACGCTATTTAAGGAGGGGAGGGGCGGGGTGGCTTGGGGAGGGGGCGACGGCCTCGGGAGGCGTGTCCGCCTCGGACACGGCCGGCGGCGGCGGGGCGGACTCCCGTGCGGGGACGGCGGCGGCGGCCTGCTGGGCTGGCTGGGCTTCGGCCCAGTTCGGTCCGGCGGATTTTTTTTTAAATAAATCCTGACGCAGAAAAATAAAGAAAAGAAATACTAAACGGACTCCAAAATTCCCGAAATAAATTTTCCCCGTCCTCTAAAAATCTACCGGACAAGGTAAACATTTATTTGGGACTCTAATGCAATTTTGAAAAACGCATATTTTTCTAAATTCAAATAAAATTGCAATAAAAATCCAAATAAAATATTTATTTGATTTTAATATTTTTCCTCCAATATTCCATTTATTTTGGAGAAGTCATATTATCTCCTCTCATATATTTTTAATATGAAATATTTTCGGAGAGAAAAATAGTTAAACCAAATTGATCCTTGTTTCAATATTTGAGAAAATTCAAATATGAAAATGGTGAAATCCCCAACTCTCTCCGTGGGTCCTTGAGTTGCTTAGAATTTTCGAGGATCGCAAAACGAAATGCAATAAAATATGATATGCAGTGAATGATCTATGTATAACATTCCAAATTAAAAATTTGGGATGTTACAATACTTCTGTAACTCCAAAAATTCTGAAAAATTAGGACAACAGAGGCAATTTGTGTATCAATCTCGTGTAAAAAAATTCAGGGTTTTTAAACACTCCAGTGAATTATTAAAATTCTGTGACTGGACGCAAAAGTTTCTGATTTTCAGCAAGATCAAATCAACTATCACCGTAAGCCATCCTAAAGGTCTTACTTGGCACAAACACTAATTAAAACACCAAAACACATCTAACCAGAGGCTAGATGAATTATTTATTGAAAAACAGCAAGGAAAAATATTGGGTTGTCTCCCAACAAGCGCTTTTCTTTAAAGCCTTTTAGCTAGGCATTGATAATTTCAATGATGCTCACATAAAAGAGAAGAATTGAAGCACAAAGAGAGGATCATAAAACACGTGACAAAACACATCTAAGTCTAACATACTTCCTATGCATAGGCATTTTATAAGCAAACAAATTATCAAGGCAAGCAAAAACTAGCATATGCAAGGAAGAAGAAAGAGACGATAGCAATCTCAACATGAAGAGAGGTAATTTAGTAACATGAAATTTTCTACAACCATATTTTCCTCTCTCATAATAATTACATGTAGGATCATAAGCAAATTCAACAAAATTGCTATCACATAACATATTCTCAACACGATCCACATGCGTGCAAAGTTGACACTCATCCAAAATAGTGGGATTAACATTAACTAAAGTCATGACCTCTCCAAACCCACTTTTATCAAAAAATTCATAAGACTTATCAATCTCCAAAGTAGTGGGATCATTATTTCCTAAAGTTGACACTCTTCCAAACCCACTTTCAATATTATAGCAAACATATTCATCACGAGGCTTAAATAAATTTTCAAGATCATAAGAAAAATCACCCCAATCATGATCATTGCAACAAGTAGTGGACCTAGCAAAACTAGCATCCCCAAGCTTAGGGTTTTGCATATTATTAGCACAGTTGACATCAATAGAATTTATAGTAAAACCATTGCAATCATGCTTTTTATTCAAGGAGCTATAGTGAATCACTTCATAAATTTCTTCATCACAATTTTCAGATTCACGAATTTCAAGCAAAACTTCATAAAGATAATCTAGTGCACAAAACTCACTAGCAATTGGTTCATCATAATTGGATCTCTTAAAAAGATTAGCAAGTGGATGAGGATCCATAAACTTTTAGCAAGCGAAGATGCAAGCAAAAAGAAGGCACATGGTAACACAAGCAAACAAAAGATCAAACGGAAGAAAGGCGAATAAAAAGGCAAATCTTTTCGAAAATCGTTTTAGAAGTGGGGGAGAGGAAAACGAGAGGCAAATGGCAAATAATGTAATGCAAGAGATGAGAGTTTTATGATGGGTACTTGGTATGTCTTGACTTGGCGTAGATCTCCCCGGCAATGGCGCCAGAAACTCTTCCTGCTACTTCTTGAGCTTGCGTTGGTTTTTCCCTTGAAGAGGAAAGGGTGATGCAGCAAAGTAGAGATAAGTATTTCTCTCAGTTAGAGAACCAAGGTATCAATCGAGTAGGAGACAACGCACAAACCACCTAATACCTGCACAAACAATCAAACACTTGCACCCAACGCGATAAAGGGGTTGTCAATCCCTTCACGGTCAATTGCAAAAGTGAGATCTGATAAAGATAGATAAACAAAAGATAAAATATTTTTGGGTTTTTTGGTATATAGATCTGAAAATAAAAGATTGAAAAATAGTAGATCGGAAACTAATATGATGGAAAATAGTAGATCGGAAACTTATATGATGGAAAATAGTAGATCCGAAACTTATATGATGGAAAATAGACCCGGGGGCCATAGGTTTCACTAGAGGCTTCTCTCAAGATAGCAAATAATACGGTGGGTGAACAAATTACTGTCGAGCAATTGATAGAAAAGCGCAAAGTTATGACGATATCCAAGGCAATGATTATGAAATATAGGCATCATGTCCGTGTCAAGTAGACCGAAACGATTCTGCATCTACTACTATTACTCCACACATCGACCGACTCCTGCCTGCATCTAGAGTATTAAGTTCATGAAGAACAGAGTAATGCATTAAGTAAGATGACATGATGTAGAGGAATAAACTCAAGCAATATGATGTAAACCCCATCTTTTTATCCTCGATGGCAACAATACAATACGTGCCTTGCTGCCCCTACTGTCACTGGGAAAGGACACCGCAAGATTGAACCCAAAGCTAAGCACTTCTCCCATTGCAAGAAAAACCAATCTAGTTGGCCAAACCAAACCGATAGTTCGAAGAGAATTACAAAGATATCAAATCATGCATATAAGAATTCAGAGAAGATTCAAATAATATTCATAGATAAGCTGATCATAAATCCACAATTCATCAGATCTCGACAAACACACCGCAAAAGAAGATTACATCGGATAGATCTCCAAGAACAACGAGGAGAACATGGTATTGAGAATCAAAGAGAGAGAAGAAGCCATCTAGCTACTAGCTATGGACCCGTAGGTCTGAGGTAAAGTACTCACGTTTCATCGGAAGGGCAATAGAGTTGATGTAGAGGCCCTCCGTGATCGAATCCCCCTCCGGCAGGGTGCCGAAAAAGGCCCCTAGATGGGATCTCACGGGTACAGAAGGTTGCGGTGGTGGAAAAGTGTTTTCGTGGATGCTTCTGAGGGTTTTGGAATATATGTGAATATATAGGACGAAGAAGTAGGTCGATGGAGTCACATGGGACCCACAAGGCAGGGGGCACGCCCTACCCCCCTGGGCGCGCCCTCCCCCCTTGTCGCCGCCTCGTGGCTCTTCTGACTTGAACTCCAAGTCTCCGGGGTGTCTTCTGGTCCAAGAAAAATCATCGCGAAAGTTTTATTCCGTTTGGACTCTGTTTGCTATTCCTTTTCTGCGAAACTCAAAAACAAGGAAAAACATAAACTGGCACTAGGCTCTAGGTTAATAGGTTAGTCCCAAAAAAATTTAAAATACCATAATAATGCATATAAAACATCCAAAACAGATAATATAATAGCATGGAACAATAAAAAATTATAGATACGTTGGAGACGTATCATAGGACAAAATCCTTCTTGGCACTTTTAGAGGACGATCCTCTCAAACATAAAGTTTCAATCAGATAAATAACAGTCAATCAATTTCAACAACACAGGTGGAACTGTGAGCCATAATTCTACAACTATAATGCAAACTACACATAGAAATTGTTCATAATTAATTTGCACTAGTTATTAAACTTAATTAATACATAATTGTGCTCCCACTCAAATCAGTATCTCTCATAATTGATAGTGAGTGATTCAAGATCCAAGCCTAGTTCTCAGCCATTGACGTGGACATCACTGATTACGAGAATTTTGACCGGTGGGCAAGCTTTTGCCGATCATATCTCCATATGACTCTTGTTCATCTTTCGATGCTTTGTGCTCCGAGCTCAGAACGATTCTGCTAGAACTTCAAGACAACCGAGTGCTATCTGCAAGCATGGTATGACCATCCTCGTCTTACACTTCACATCCCGTTTGTACTCATGTGGACATGACACACTTCGGAATGCTACGTGTTATAGATGGTTGCAACACTGGGAAGAGCACCTTTTAGCTTGATATTTACTGTGAGAGATCACCCTAATAATTGAATACTGCGTAATCAAAGGGTGCAAATAACAAAGGGATAAACATCTCATGCAATTCATAAAAGCATGACATGGTATAGCCCTGGGCGCCGGGAGTTCTCCATGACCGTCTTCAATCTTCAGTTGAAGCGACGTGATGACAATTATTTCATTGTCGTGGCATCCGTTTCAAAAACGTTGCCGTGGCGGCAATCTCAGAAACCATTGCCATGGCGACCATTTTAGAAAATGTGCCGTGGCACCAAAATCTGAAATTCTGCCGTGGCATGAAATTATAGCTCCTCGTCCCGCGCCTAGGTACACCTTCTCCTCGTCAGGGACCTCCGTGTACGTCTTGCCACCATCACCTGTAACCTATCTCTACAATATTTACATTAAGGTGGCAATCTCGTGGCTCCAGCCATCATGCCGTGATGCGCAGGCCACTTAACATTACATCATATAACCATCTCATACATAAACTCATTATCATGACGAAGGCTATACCACATCATATGAAAACCCTACAAAACCAAGTTAGACGTCCTCTAATCAGTTTGGCAAATTTTAATTATGTGGCTTCTAGGGTTTATGGATAAACCTAGCTACCTATGTGCACACCATAAAGTGATAATCCTTGTTGCTAGATTAACTTTCGGGGTGTGTGAAAGAAGAGACTTAATTAAAAATCTCGTTCCCCCACACTAAACTTTGTCTAATACGCGTGACCCCCTAGAAGATCATCCATCTTCATTGCCCTCTTGCGTATGCGACGGTTCACTATTCTTGACTATGGTGAAGCCCAAGGAACTGTTAGCAGATCGTCGACAACTAGAGCCGTTCGATTGTCAGAACCTTGTACAAAGCGACACCATGCCGACAATGAACTGAACCGAAGCAACACTCGAGGGAAGCAAGCAAGAACATCACCCTCACATACACATGTGATCTAGATTGCAACCTACATCTACTCATAGAACCGCTCATGGTGCCACTGTTGGGAAATGTAGTAGAAAACAAAACGAATTCACCCTACGATCACCCAGGAACAATATGAAGATGCATAACCGGTTGTGCTCAACGATCGCTACCGACTCCGGGAGTGCAGCAGAAGTAGACAAGTTGGTGTAGATCGTACTTGAAGTCCCTTGAACATTGATGATGATCCCGCGAACCGCCCATGAACGATCCCTCGAACGGAAGACCGAAGGCACGACCTCTCTACTTGGTTGCAAGCATACGGTCTTCACAATCCGGGAGCGCTTCACCGTCCAGAGCTAATCGTCGCCGGAGAATTAGAGGGAGGAGATTAGAACCACACAGGGCTTCTAATTGTGAGGATTAGAGGTGGCTAGGGCTTGCTCTAATTAGTCAACTAGGACCAACTAGAACGTGGACTAGATGAACTAGAGGAGGCTCCAAAACTTGTATCTCAATAGGGAGAAATCCTCTAGTATATATAGGTTAGGAGGGGAGGAGAGGGCATCCACCAAGGGAGGAAAGCCTCCCTTGGTGCGCCAGCCATGGGGGGGGGTGGAGTCCAACTCCCACCCCAAGTAGGATTCGCCCCCCTCAATAGGAAAGGGGGGCGCCACCTCCACTTGGGCCTTCATGGCCCAAGTTTCCTTCCACCTCTTGGCCTTATTTGGCCCATTGATATTAAATTAAATATATATTTGTTCTAAACATTTTTAGACCATTATATATATATATATAATTTAACATCCCCAAAAACATTTTCCTCCTATATATATATTAATCGGTAATACCCGGTATTACCTGATATTCACCGAACCCTTCCAATGACCCCGAAACGCTTCCGAACCTCTCGGAACTATTCCGGATATTAATGAAACAATTCCACAAATATATTCTCATTACTCCCGTCCTACTAACACTCAGCAGATCGTGATTACCTTAATCTTGTGACCCCGTAGGTTCGGTAACCATAGACTTGAACAAAACCCCTTCGTTCAATGACTGATAGCGGAACCGTGGACATCCATATCGGTCCCTATGATTACACGAATGATATTCGAGTGAACCTTTGGTTGTCATGTGATGTTACCTTTGCTTCACGGTACTTTACAAAACTCGGTGTGCATTGGTATTCTCCTGAGTCATCACCATGCTCACTATATCGTTGCTCCCGTTACCGGTTTTGTTCTTCTTTCTCGTTGACGTGTTCTGGCATCCCCATGACATAGTCACATGTGTCTGGCCAGACGATGATGGATGCTGTCACACCGAGAGGGCCCTAAGAATATCTCTCCATCATCGGAGGAGCAAATCCCACTCTTGAGCTGTCCGATCACTTATCAAACTTTTCGGTGAGCCTGAAAGTTGTCGTTATGATCACCTTGTTACAGATGACGTTACGATGGAGAACTCCCTATGGGCGAGGGATAAACATCATGGAGAACTCCCGGCGCCCAGGATGTTTATCATGCTATTATGAATTGCCTGAGATGTTTATCCCTTTGTTGTTTGCACCCTTTGATTGCGTAGTAGTCAATTATTAGGGTAATCTCTCATAGTTCTAGACGGCGAAGCACTGCCGGATCGTGAAGACCGTATGTGCTTGCAACCAAGTAGAGAGGCCGTGCTTTTGGTCTTCCATTTGAGGGATCGTTCAAGGGCGGTTCGCGGGATCGTCATTGATGTTTGAGGGACTCCAAGTATGATCTACACTGACTCGTCTACTTCCGCTACACTCTGGAGTCGGTAACGATGTATGATCCAAACCCGATATGCATCTTCATATTGTTCCTGGGTGTTCGTAGGGTGATTTTTTGTTTTCTACTATGTTTCCCAACAATGACCAAATTAGCAAGCCAGTAGGGGTGTTTGATGTCTCTGATGAATTCGGCTTCAAGTAGTTTAGCCAACTCCTCGCCCATAGCTTGACGCTTGGGTTCAGAGAACCGCCGAAGTGCCTGTTTGACATGTTTAAAGCCTTTTATGATGTTCATGTTGTGTTGTGTTCGGCAACTCTTCATGGGATCCCTGTCATATCCGAGAGGTGCCAGGCAAATATATCTCAGTTTTCTCTAAGGAAGTTGCGTAGAGCTTCGTCAATTGCTGGCTCGAGTTGTACCCCGATGGACGTTGTTTTGCTTGGGTCAGTGGGGTGTACTTGAAATTTGACGATCTGATCGACCGGCTTAAATGAGGCCGACTTTGGTCGTTTATCAACGATGACATCATCTCGTCGACCGTAGCCCGTAATGATGTCAACTCCTCGACCGCGAGGGCCTCAGATAGTGACTCTAGGGCGAGTGACGCCGTTTTGTTTTCGGCTTTGAGTGCTCTGTCGGGGTTACTTGAAATGGTAATTACCCCATTTGGGCCCGGCATTTTGAGCTTCATGTAGCCATAATGAGGAATTGCTTGGAATTTTGAGAAGGCGTTGTGCCCCAGAAGAGCATGATAGACGCTGTGGAAGGGGATGCTACTTGTGAGCTGCGTTGGGATTTCCTTGAAGAGGAGAGGATGATGCAGTACAGTAGAGATAAGTATTTCACTCAGTTAAGAACCAAGATTATCAATCCAGTAGGAGAACCACACAGAACCTCGTTGGCAGCACCTGCACACACAAAAGCAAATACTTGCACCCAACATGATCAAGGGGGTTGTCAATCCCCTCTGCGGTTATTTGCAAGGATCAAATCTCGTAGTGGTGGATAGATAAAATAAAATACAAAACAAAATAAAATTGAAAAAGTGTAGGAAGGTATTTTGGATTTTATATATGATAAAAGTAGACCCGGGGCCATAGTTTTCACTAGAGGCTTCTCTCTCGAACACATAGCATACGGTGAGTAAACAAATTACTGTTGGGCAATTGATAGAAAAGCGTATAGTTATGACGATATTCAAGGCAATGATCATGTATATAGGCATCACATCTGGGACAAGTAGACCCACTCCTACCTGCATCTACTACTGTTACTCCACCCATCGACCGCTATCCAGCATGCATCTAGGGTATTAAAAAAAAAAATAGAGTGATGCCTTAAGCAAGATGACATGATGTAGACAAAGTAAATCCAAGCAATATGAATAAACCCCATGTTTTTATCCTTAATGGCAACAATACAAATATGTGTCCTTTCCCTTTCTGTCACTGGGATGGAGCACCGCAAGATCGAACCCATTACAAACCACCTCTCCCATTGCAAGATAAATCAATCTAGCTGGCCAAACCAAATGGATAGATGGGAGAGAAATACAAAGCTATAACAATCATGCATAAAAGAGTTCAGAGAAGACTCAAATATTTCTCATGAATAATCTGATCATAAACCCACAATTCATCTGATCCCAACAAACACACCGCAAAAAAGATTACATCGGATAGAACTCCAAGAAGATTGAGGAGAACATGGTATTGAATATTGAAGAGAGAGAAGAAACCATCTAGCTACTAGCTATGGACGTGTAGGTCTGTGGTAAACTACTCACGCATCATCGGTAGGGCAGCAAGGTTGATGTAGAAGCCCTCAGTGATCGATTCCCCCTCTGGCAGAGTACAAGAAAAGGCCTCCAGATGGGATCGCGGAAGAACAGAGACTTACGGCGGCGGAAAAAGTGTTTCAGGTGGCTCTCTGATGTATTGGGAATATTTGAGAATTTATAGAGGCGGAATTAGGTCAAGATGTGCCATGAGGGGGCCACAAGCCTAGGGGCGCCCCCCTGGGGTGCGCGTGGTGAGCTTGTCGCTCCCTCGTGGATCATATGGTCTTTTCCCAAACCTTCTAGGGTCTCTCCTGGTCCAGAAAAATCCTCAAAAAGTTTTGTAGCGTTTGGACTCTATTTGGTATTGATTTCCTGAAAAGCCAAAAACAAGCAAAAAAAAACAACTGACACTAGGCACTAGGTTAATAGGCTAGTGCCAAAAAATGATATATAATTGCATATAATTACATATAAAACATCCAAGATTGATACTATAATAGCATTGAACAATAAAAAAAATTATAGATACGCTGGAGACGTATCAAGCATCACCAAGCTTAATTCCTGCTCATCCTCGAGTAGGTAAATGATAACAACAGAATTTTTGATGTGGAATGCTACCTAACATATTCATCATGTAATCTCTCTTTTATGGTATGAATATTAAGATCTGAATGATTCAAGGCAATAGTCTATAATTTGATATAAAGACATCAATACTCAGGCATACTAACAAACAATCATGTCTTTCAAAATAAAACTGCTAAAGAAAGTTATTCCTATAAAATCATATAGTCTTGTCATGCTCCATCTGCTTAACACAAAGTATTTATCATGCACAATGCCAATGACAAGTCGAGCAATTGGTTCATACTTTTTAACGCGCTTTAGCTTTTTCAACCCCCATGCAATACATGAGTGCAAGCCATGGATATAGCACTATGGGTGTCATAGAATGCGGTGGTAGAGATCAATAAGGAGAAGTCAAAAAGAAAGATAGTCTCAGAGCGACGCGGCTAATCAACGGGCTATGGAGATGCCCATCAATTGATGTCAATGCGAGGAGTAGGGATTGCCATGCAGTGGATGCACTAAGAGCTATAAGTGTATGAAAGCTCAACATGAAAACTAAGTGGGTGTGCATCCAACTTGCTTGCTCATGAAGACCTTGGGCATTTGAGGAAGCCCATCATCGGAATATACAAGCCAAGTTCTATAATGAAAAATTCCCACTAGTATATGAAAGTGATAACATAGGAGATGCTCTATATGAAAAATATGGTGCTACTTTGAAGAACAAGTGTTTAAAAGGATAGTAATGATACGTCTCCAACGTATCTATAATTTATGAAGTATTCATGCTGTTATATTATCATTCTTGGATGTTTTACAATCATTTTATAGCAACTTTATATCATTTTTTTGGGACTAACCTATTGACCCAGTGCCCAGTGCCAGTTGCTGTTTTTGCTTGTTTTTTACATCGCAGGAAATCAATATCAAACGGAGTCCAAACACCGCGAAACTTTTTGTGGATTTTTTATGGACCAGAAGACATCCAATGGGCCAGAGCAGCACCTGGGGGGTGCCCCGAGGGGGGCACAACCCTCCAGGGCGCGCCTGGGGGCCCAGGCGCGCCCAGGTGGGTTGTGCCCACCTTGGTGGCCTCCCGCACCCCCTCTTCGCCCTATAAATCATCAAATATTCCAAAAACCCTCGGAGTAGCCCTAGATCAGAAGTTCCGCCGCCGCAAGCCTCTGTAGCCACGAAAAACCAATCTAGACCCCGTTCCGGCAATCCGTCGGAGGGGGAAATCATCACCGATGGCCATCTTCATCATCCCGGCGGCCACCACGATGAGGAGGGAGTAGTCCACTCTCGGGGCTGAGGGTTTGTACCAGTAGCTATGTGTTTAATCTCTCTCTCTCTCGTGTTCTTGAGATGCACAATCTTGATGTATCGTGGGTTTTGTTAATATAGTCGGATCATATGGTGTTTTCCCCTCTCTATCTTGTTGTGATGAATTGAGTTTTCCCTTTGAGATTTCGTTTTATCGGATTGAATACTTTATTGGATTTGAGAGCACTTGATATATGTCTTGCATATGAATACCCGTGGTGACAATGGGGTATTATATTGATTCACTTGATATATGTTTTGGCACTCAACTCGCGGATTCCCGAGGTGACATTGGGGTAATCTATGCATAGGGGTTGATGCACGTTCTTGTCTTTGTTTCTCCGGTAGAAATCTTGGGGCACTCTTTGAGGTTCTTTGTGTTGGATTGAGCATTACGAATCTGAATTTGCTTTGGTGTTATTTTAGTATGAACTCTTGGATAGATTGATCGGAAAGAATAGCTTTGAGGTGGTTTCGTACCCTACAAAAAATTTATTCTTATGTTCTCCGCTAGATAGGAACTTTGGAGTGATTCTTCATCACACGTTGAGGGATGGTTATATGATCCAATTATATTAGCATTGTTGAGAGATTGCACTAGCGAAAGTACGGACCCTAGGCCTTGTTTTCAAGCATTGCAATACCGTTTGTGCTCACTTTTGTCACTTGCTACCTTGCTGTTTTTATTCATTCAAATTATAAAAATATATTTCTACCATCCATATTACACTTTTATCACCATCTCTTCGCCGAACTAGTGCACCTATACAATTTGCCATTGTATTGGGTGTGTTGGGGACACAAGAGATTTCTTGTATTTGGTTGCAGTGTTGTTTGAGAGAGACCATCTTCATCCTACGCCTCCTACGGATTGATAAACCTTAGGTCATCCACTTGAGGGAAAATTGCTACTGTCCTACAAAACTTTGCGCTTGGAGGCCCAACACGAGTCTACAAGAATAAAGTTGCATAGTAGACATCAAGTAACATTGCCCCTTCTCTCTTTTTCTCTCATTTTTTTGGTGGGCACTTTTTGGCCTCTTTTTTTTTCTTTTTTTATTTCCTCATTGGGAAAATGCTCTAATAATGATGGTCATGACACCTCTATTTACTTACAACTCAAAACTACAACTCGATACTAGAACAAATATGACTCTATATGAATGCCTCTGGCAGTGTACCAAGATGTGTAATGATGCTAGCGTAACATGCATAAAAAATGATGAACGGTGTGGCTGAGCCACAAATATTATGTCAGCTATATGATCATGCAAAGCAATATGACAATGATGATGTGTGTCATATGAACGGAACGGTGGAAGTTGCGTGGCAATATGTCTCGGAATGGCTATGGAAATGCCATAATAGGTAGGTATGGTGGCTATTTTGAGGAAGACATAAAGAGGCTTATGTGTTTGGATGCACCGGTGAAGTTTGCACCAACTCTTGAGGTGAGAAAGGGCAATGCATGGTGCCGAAGAGGCTAGCAAAATGTAGAAAGGCGAGAGTGCGTATAATCCATGGACTCACATTAGTCATAAAGAACTCACATACTTATTGCGGAAGTTTATTAGACCTTGAAGCAAAGTACTACTATGCATGCCCCTAGGGGGATAGATTGGTAACAAAAGACCATGACTCGTCCCCGTCCACCACTTATAAGGAAGAGAATCAATAATAAATCATGCTCCAACTTCTTAGCATAACTAGAGACCATACGTGCATGCTTCGGGAATCACAGACCTTAACACCAATATTCTTACTAAACCACAATTATTCACTAGAATCTCCCACATATTCCCATCTTAATATCACAAAACTATTGCAAGGAATCAAACTTATCATATTCAGTGATCTACATGAAAGTTTTTATTATATCCCTCTTGAATACCTATCATATTAGGACCAATTTCATAACCCGTGCATATTGCCATTACTATTTTTAGAATCTCAAAATGATATAAGTGAAGCATGATCGTGCAACTATTTCTTTAAAATATAACCACCGCCGTGCTCTAAAAGATATAAGTGAAGCACTAGAGCAACTGCCTAGCTCAAAAGATATAAGTGAAGCACATAGAGTATTCTAACAAATCACGAATAAATGCATTTATATCTTTGCCACGACTTCCACGAATGTCATTCCCTCATGAAACTTGGCAAGCACTTAAAACATTTGCAATTCTTTGCCACCAAATTTTTCTTGAATTTTTTGAATTTTTTTAGATTTTCCTGTTCATGGTGGTATGATAAGAGCTAAAACTCGGATGGGCACTTACCAACGCTTTTGTCATGAATGCAAGTGACATTGACATACAGGTGATGTTTTTCCAAACATTTTGGTATCTTATTTGCATTTTTCTGATTTAGTATGAATTAGTTATGAAGTTTTCAAAGTGACGGTCAAATGGTCAAAGGGAAAAAGCACAAGACGACAAAGTGGGTTGGGCAAGACCACGTGTTTTCAAAAACTAGGGGCAATTCGGTTGAGGGGGACACAACTAAGGGTATAAATACAATTATCCCTTGAAATTACCCCTATAAGCATTGTTCTTGAAATTATTTATAGAGACAAAATTCACATCAATGGCATCATTATTTTGCTCAATAAAAGTAGATAATGGCACATCATTAAGATCAACATGAGCATTTTACTAGCAACCATTTCCATAAGAGCGTCCATTTTATCACTCAAAGTATTAATTTCTTCGACAGAGTTTGCCTTCTTACCAGTTGGAGTTCTTTCAGTGTGCCATTGTGAATAATTTGTCATAATATTATCAAGGAGTTTTGTAGCTTCTCCTAATGTGATTTCCATATGGTACCACATGCGGCAGAGTCTAGAAGATTTCTAGAGACAAAGTTTAGTCCCGCATAAATTTTGTATGATCATCCATAAACTTGAACCATGAGTGGGACAATTTCTTATCATTAATTTGATTCTCTCCCAAGATTGTGCAACATGTTCATGCTCAAGTTGCTTAAAATTAGCTTTCAAAAAGAAGTTGCTTAAAATTCATAATTTGATTTCTAAGAGAAATAATCTTAGCGGGAGGAAAATACTTGGCAATAAAAGCATCCTTACACTTATCCCAAGAATCAATACTATTTCGAGGCATGGATGAAAACCAAGTTTTAGCACGATCTCGTAGTGGGAACGAAAATAATTTCAACTTGGCAATATCATTATCCACATCCTTTTTCTTTTGCATACACACAATTCAACGAAAGTATTAAGATGGGATGCAACATCCTCATTAGGACTACCAGAAAATTGTTCTTTCATAACAAGATTTAGCAAAGTAGCTTTAATATCACACGAATACGCACTAGTGGCGGGAGGAGCAATTGGAGTACCAATAAAATCATTATTGTTAGTGTTGAAAAAGTCACACAACTTGGTGTTTTCTTGAGACATAGCAACAAAGCAGGCAAACAAGTAAACAAAAAAATATTTTTGTGTTTTTATAAAATTGTTTTAGAAGTGGGGGAGATGAAAGCGAGAGGCAAGTGGCAAATAAAAAGGCAAATGAAAGTAAGAGCAAGTAGATGATAGTTTGTGCGAAGGTACTTGATAGGTTTTGGTGATGTCTCCCCAGCAATGGTGCCAGAAATTCTTCCTGCTACTTGTGAGCTGCATTGGGATTTCCTCGAAGAGGAGAGGATTATGCAGTACATTAGAGATAATTATTTCCCTCGGTTAAGAACCAAGGTTATCAATCCAGTAGGAGAACCACACAGAACCTAATTAGCAGCACCTGCAGACACAAAAGCAAACACTTGCACCCAACGTAACCAAGGGGGTTGTCAATCCCCTCGATGGTTATTTGCAAGGATCTAATCTCGTAGTGGTAGATAGATAAAATAAAGTACAAAGTAAAATAGAATAGAAAAAGTACAGCAAGGTATTTTTGGATTTTATGTATGATAAAAGTAGACCAGGGGCCATAGTTTTCACTAGAGGCTTCTCTCTCGAACACATAGCATATGGTGGGTAAACAAATTACTGTTGGGCAATTGATTCAAAAGCGCATAGTCATGACGATATTCAAGGCAATGATCATGTATATAGGCATCACGTATGAGACAAGTAGACCGACTCCTGCTTGCATCTACTACTATTACTCCACCCATCGACCGCTAACCAGCATGCATATATGGTATTAAGTTAATAAAAATAGAGTAATGCCTTAAGCAAGATGACCTGATGTAGACAAAGTAAATCCAAGCAATATGAATAAAGAGAGAGAAGAAACCATCTAGCTACTAGTTATGGACGTGTAGGTCTGTGGTAAACTACTCACACATCATCGATAGGACAGCAAGGTTGATGTAGAAGCCCTCAGTGATTGATTCCCCATCTGGTAGAGTATCGGAAAAGGCCTCCAGATGGGATCGTGGAAGAACAGAGACTTGCGGCAGCGGAAAAAGTGTTTTGGGTGGCTCTCTGATGTATTGTGAATATTTGAGAATTTATAGAGGCGGAATTAGGTCAATATCTGCCACGAGGGTCCCACAAGCCCAGGGGACGCCCCCCTGGGGCGCGCCTGGTGAGCTTGTTGCTCCCTCATGGCTCGTCTGGTCTTCTCCCGAACCTTCTAGGGTCTCTCTTGGTCCAGAAAAATCGTCAAAAAGTTTCGTAACGTTTGGACTCTGTTTGGTATTGATTTCCTGAAAAGCCAAAAACAAGCAAAAAACAACAACTGGCACTGGGCACTAGGTTAATAGGTTAGTCCCAAAAAATGATATATAATTGCATATAAAACATCCAAGATTGATACTATAATAGCATGGAACAATAAAAAATTATAGATACGTTGGAGACGTATCAGAGGACGATATGGAATGCCACCTCCTCGGATCGATAGTTCTCTGGGGTCCCGAAAACCATGTCCAAAGAAATTTTTCTGCTGCATCGTGCCTCCCATCCAGGTATTATCCCTTTAAAGGTAGTTTGGCTCTGTTCGTTGCGTGATTTTTCAATTTGCATCTTTTCCCCTGTGTCTTCGTAGATGAGGTTTAAACTGCTGCCTCCATCCATTAGCATCTTCCAAAGCCGGCAACCACTAATGATTGGGTCAAGGACCAGGGCGGCTGGACACCTACCCGGGCTGCTCCTCGGTTGATCTCTTTGGTCAAAGGTGATCGCGTGTCTATCCACACGCCCTGAGTTGCTATGTGTTGGACGGAGCTGATTTCTCGAAGAGCTTGCTTCCTCTGATTTTTTGACGCAAAAGTTTCGTAGATCATCAGGACCTCGTCATCATCCTAAGACTCCACCACATACTTGTTCTTGCATTCGAGGAGGGCTTCACCTTCCTTAGCTACCTGTCTCACCAGCAGTCGCGAAGACTGTGGTTGGGCTGGTATTTAGCAGAACGGCTGTATGGGTGATCGTCTCCAACATATCTATAATTTTTGCTTGTTCCATGCTGTTATATTATCATTCTTGGATGTTTTACAATCATTTTATAGCAACTTTATATCATTTTTGGGACTAACCTATTGACATTGTGCCCAGTGCCAGTTGATGTTTTTTGCTTGTTTTTTACTTCGCAGAAAATCAATACCAAACGGAGTCCAAACGCAGCGAAACTTTTTGGAGAATTTTTCTGGACCAGAAGACACCTGTTGGTCCAAATAAGTACCAGAGGGGGGCTCCGAGGGGAGCACAACCCACCTGGGCTAGGGCCCAGGTGGGTTGTGCTCCCCTCGGAGCCCCCCTCTGGTACTTCTTTGGCCCAACAGGTGTCTTCTGGTCCAGAAAAATTCTCCAGGCATGCCCTGGTGGGTTGTGTCCACCTCGGCCACCTCCCGCACTGCCTCTTTGCTCTATAAATACCCCGAAAATCCAAAAAACCTAGAGGAGTCGAGGAAACACAGTTCCAGCCGCCGCAAGTTCCAGAACCACCAGATCCAATCTAGACACCATCACGGAGGGGTTCATCATCCTCATTGGTGCCTCTCCGATGATGCGTGAGTAGTTCATTGTAGACCTACGGGTCCGTAGTTAGTAGCTAGGCGGCTTCCTCTCTCTCTTTTGATTCTCAATACAATGGTCTCTTGGAGATCTATTTGATGTAACTCTTTTTGCGGTGTGTTTGTTGGGATCCGATGAACTTTGAGTTTATGATCAGATCTATTTATCCATGAAAGTTATTTGAGTTTCTTTGATCTCTTATATGCATGATTACTTATAGCCTCGTATTTCTTCTTCGAATCTTTGGTTTAGTTAGGCCAACTAGATCGATTTTTCTTGCCATGGAAAGAGGTGCTTTGTGATGGGTTCGAGCTTACGGTGTCCTCACGCAGTGACAGAAGGGGTAGCGAGGCACGTATGTATCTGTTATGCCTCTGTTATAATTATGTTTTTTATGTTTTTATTAGTGTTTGGGCCAAGCAAAGCCTTTAGGATCATGTTGGGTGATAGTTGATTTGATCTTGTTGGAAAATAAAAACTTTTGCATACAGTAAAATAATTTTTAAAACTCACAGAAGCGATGAAAAATTCTGAATTGTTTTACACAAGATTCATATACAAATTTCCTACGTTTTCCTATTTTTTCAGAGTTTTTGGAGTTACAAAAGTATACGAAGTTTTCAGATTGCTACAGAGTATTCTGTTTTTGACAGATTCTGTTTTCGTTGCATTGTGTGCTTATTTTGATGAATCTATGGGTTGTATCGGGGGGCATGAGCCATAGAAAAGTTGGAATACAGTAGATATAATGCAATAATAAAATATGAATGGGTTTGCAACAGTACTTAGAGTGGTGATTTACTTTGTTATACTAAAGGATCTCATGAAGGTTTTGTTAAGTTTTGTGTGATTGAAGTTTTCAAGTTTTGGGTGAGATCACGATGGATGAAGGAAGAAGGAGTAAGAAGAGCCTAAGCTTGGGGATGCCCCATGGAACCCCAAGGTAATATTCAAGGAGAAACAAGAAACTAAGCTTGGGGATGCCCCGAGTGGCATCCCCTCTTTCTTCTAACGACCATCGGTATTTTACTTGGAGCTATATTTTTATTCGTCACATATCATGAGTTTTTCTTGGAGCGTCTTGTATTATATGAGTCTTTGCTTGTTTTGCTTTTTTTTTGTGTCAAGTATCCTTTCTGAACACACCTATTTGAGAGAGCCAAAATTATACTATGATTTGTTAGAATTGCTCTATGTGCTTCACTTAAATTCTTTGAGCAATGGAATTGCTCTAGTGCTTCACTTATATCTTTTTGATCATGGTGTGCTTTAATATTTTTGAAGAAATGCTCTCATGCTTCACTTAGATTTATTTGAGAGTTAGTAAATTTTTGAAGAAATTCTTTCATGCTTCACTTATATTATTTTGAGAGACAAAAAATTCTATGCTCATGTTCTTCACTTAGATTTGTTTGAGCTATCAAAAGCAACATATGAAACTAGTCCCAAAGTGATAGATATTCAAGAGGGATATAATAAAAACTTTCATGAAGATCATTGGACAAAATAAACTTGATTCTTTGTAATAGTTTTGAGATATGATGATAGTGATATGTGAGTCATGTTGATGAGTAATTGTGCTTTAGTAAGAATATTGGTGTTAAGGTTTGTGATTCCCTATGCAAGCATGAAAGTCAATAGTTATGCAATGAAATTACTTCCTACTTGTGGTGCATTATTCGATGTTAGTTATGCTTAATGCTCGCTTATGTGATTTTTTGTTTCTTGGTTGGATGCTTCTCAATCTTTTTGCTAGCCTTCACTTGTACTAAGTAGGAATACTACTTGTGCATCCAAAATCCTTAAACCCAATTTTTGCAGAAGATATGCCCTAGAGGCAATAATAAATGATATTATTTATATCCAAGTTCGTGATTATGTTTATGTTCCATGCTATAACTGTTATGGTTCTCGAGTCTACAGTAACCACGAGGCTCGGAGGAAGACTCATATGCACGTGTGGAATAATAAACAGTAAAATGTATTCCTAGTCTGGCCTCTAAGACTAGCTCAAGTGTTGCATGATGGTTCTGTTTTCCTGATCATGGGCATGTCTATGCCAGCAACTTTGAGGGCACAATGTTAGAAGAACATTTGTGTTGAATCGACCCGAGTTGATGTTATGCTATGAGATACTTTCGTCACTTTTTAATGGTTAATAACACAGAGATGGTTAACGTTTGCATGATTCCTCAGACCATGAGAGTATCGAGTTTTTTCTTGCTTGATTCATGAACTTTGGGGTTTGTTAAACGTCATCCGTAAATGGGTGGCTATTATGGCGGCTTACGGGTTCATGGAAAAGTATGTCAAGTAACTTGATAGCTCAAGATTGGGATTTGCTCCTCCGACGGTGGAGAGATATCTCTGGGCCCTCTTGGTGTTACGGTATCCATCATCGTCTGGCCAGACTCAGTGTGATTTGATCACGGGGATGCCGGAACACGGGAACGAGAAACGAGAACAATACCGGTAACGAGGTAACTGGCATAGTGGACAAGTTGTTGATCCACGGGGATGCCAACATGACTCACCTAGGGTATTTGTAACATATCACGAAGCAACAGGAATAGCACACGGCAACTGGAGGTTCACTCGAATATTCATTCGTGTGGGTATAGGGGTCAATATGGGTGTCCACGGCTCCGATGTTGATCATTGATCGGAAAGTGTTCCGGTCATGTCTATGCTTCACCGAACCTATAGGGTCACATGCTTAAGGGTCATCTATCTGCTGAATTCTAGACAGGGAGTCTGAGATAAATTGACCGAAAAAGTTTCGGAGACAACGGAAGAGTTCCGGAGAGAGAACACCGGAATAGTTTTGGTAAAACCGAAAGTTGTTTCGGGGTATACCATTAAGTCAAATTGGTTTTGGGACACGCTTGATAATTCTTGGAGGGTGCTAGAATTATTCTGGAAACTTCTGGGAATTTTCCAGGATAAAAACCAGAAATGTTCCAGAGCTGCCGGAACCGGTTTGGTTGCTTTTCGCAGATTAAAATCACTAATTCGGAATTGTTTTAGAACGCGTCAACAATTATTTTAGTGGGTACTGGAAATGTTCTAAGCCCACATAAATATTTTCGGTTCAAACGGACGCTGAAAAATGTCGTCATGAATAGTGAAAGTGCTTTTTGGGTGGCTTCTTGGAGAAGCCACCTTGAGGGCCCTTTGGTATTTTCCCCCTTGGCTTCTTGGAGAAGCCACCCTTGAGCTTGGCCTATAAATAGGGGTGGAGGGGGCTGCCTAAACACTTACTCTTTCTCACATACAAGTGCCATGCATGATCTGGCTTTCTCTCTCCCTCCCAGCGAAATAGTTTCGTAGAGTCGAAAGGCTGTCTGGGTTCCGGTGGGAACTAGTTCTGGACGGTGAAGCCCTGCCGGATAGATGACACCGTATGTGTGCAACCCCATAGAGAGGTCGTAGTTTCGATCTTTGTGCCCGAGGGGCTGTTTTGAGAGTGCCTCCCGAAGGGCTGTCCAAGTGACGGTCCAAGTTCTGTGAGTCCTCCCGAAGGGCTGTCCGAGTGACTGTCCGAGTTTTGGGGGTCCTCCCGAAGGGCTGCCCGACTAACCGTTCGAGGGACTGCCTGACCGCCTCCCGAAGGGCTGTCTGAGGGGCAGACGAGGGAATACATCCTCGCGGTTGGGAGGTTGTAAATCCTAGTTGCGGGGATCTGCACCACCGATCGTCATGGACTCTACTTCCGCTGTGCTACGAGTCAGTAACGAAAAGATCAAACCTTGTATGCAGTCTCCATAGTGGTCCTGGGCTGGTGCGTAGGTCAGAATTTTTTTGTTTTCTGCTACGTTACCCTACAGTGGCATCATGAGCCATGCTATGCGTAGATGCAGGTTGCGATCTAGAATACATAGAGATGTATGGGTGTTGCACAATATAATTAGGTAGTAGATGAGTTCTATTACTGAAAATTATTTGTGCGGGTAGCAGATGAAATCTGTTACCCGATGTTCTTGTTGCTTCCCTGGAATTTGCATATTTCTGATCTTGATAATAGTATGGTGGAGTTTCAATGTTCTGGCAATCCGCGATCCTGATTGATCAACAAAGTGCTAACAGTTCATTGAATTCCACCGTAGTTAAAAAGAAAGATGAAATTTCACAGACAAAAGGGCAATGCAGATATGATCTGCACGGGGGTCATGCATATAACGAAGTTCGGTATGGGGCTCGAGATTTTATTATCTCGTGTTTCATACACCCCGCAAAGTTAATCTAGCGACTTGAATTATCATACTTGATGATGGACATTGGTAGCTTCGGTTTGTTTCGAAACCTTAGAAGCCACGTAAAACAAGTTTTTGCATGAACCGATTAGAGGTGTCTAACTTGGTTTTGCAGGAGGGTTTGCATGTGCATGTGATGTGGTATAGCAGTGCTCATAATAATTTGATTATGTATGAGATGACTATATAATGTAAATTGATTAACATGACCTGCGTGTCATGATTCGGCATGATGGCTGGAGCCATATGATTGTCGCTTTAATGACCTGCGTGTCAACCTTAAGTAATGCATTATTTTATTAGCTATAGAGATAGCAATATTATCTGGTGCATCGACAAGGTGGTGGCAATCTTCGCGAAGGTGAACACCGACGCGAATGCCGAAGACGAAGAAATGGAAGACTTCTCCGTCAGAAAGGGCTATACCATATCATGCTATTATGAATTGCCTGAGATGTTTATCCCTTATGATGCACCCTTCTTGATTGTGCGGTAGTCGCTTTTATTAGGGTGATCTCTCACAAAAATATCAAGTTGTTAGTGTTCTCCCAAGTGTAGCACCGTCACGGCACCTAACTTTTCGGGGTATCACATGGATACATGGGTACGAACGATTAGGGATGTGTGAGGCGGGTGAGTTGAGACCTCGCAGCGAGATCACTTGGTTGTCTTGACATTCAGGCATGAAAGTCATGAGCTCGGAACACACGCATCGAAAGATGAACAAGAGTCACATAGAGATGTGATTGGCAAGTTGGCCTACCGATTGCAATTCTCGTCACTTGAGATGGATACATCCTTGGCGTTGAATTGTAATATGGATCTTGAATCACTCACAATCAATTATGAGAGATATTGATTTGAGTGGGAGCGCACTTTAGAATTAATTCTTTTAATTCTCAGTGCAATTAATTATGGACACTGTCTAAGTGTTATATGCATAATAGTTGTAGAATAATGGCTCGTGTTTCCACCTTCCCTGTTAAAATTGAATAGCTGTTAAATATCTGGTTAAATCTTTATGGTTGGTAACGTAATGTGAGGATTGTCCTCAAGAGTGCCGAGAAGGACTTTGTCCTATCGCATGCTTTCGGTATTCTCCCGCTAATGCTATGGATCATATGACTCTCGTCCTTCGATCCAAAAGCTAGAATTCCGTTTCAGTCAAGTGCAATACGTTTGCTTCCATGAGACCCAAACTTTGAAAGTTTTGGGATAGTTATGTGATATTCATTGAACTGAAAATTAATTTTCAGATACAAACAAAGGCTGAAAGATATGAAATATCCAAAGCAATGTTTGTTTGCAAACTATTAGTAAAGGTGTTTACTATGAAGTAGACTGATAGGAGAGGGATCCAGAAGAACGCCTGCCATATGATGAAAGGTGAATAAAACAACAACTTAAAGAGAAAGGAAGTGTTCGAAGGGTGTTAGTGAAACTTTCGCGCCTAGGAAGTCCGGGGCTAACACCACTCTTAAGTTGGGTGCTTCTTCTGAGAGTAGGAGAAATGCTAAAAGTTAAACTATTAGAAGTATAAAGGCAGAAAGAAAGAAGACTGGAATATCCAGCTCATGTATGAATGTCATACAAGTTTTTGATGTATAGAAGGCTGGTCAAAGATATAGTTCTTGGGAATCATGGTTAAACATGTTAATCACTAATTCTTGGGTATTGTGAGTTGATCACAAAGATACCCGCTCGATTGCATTCTGTTGCAACTCGATGCAAGAACTACTACGGCCTAAAAGACTTGCCAGTTATGAGGTTTAGGTATACACAGGGAACATAGTAATTGTTGCTATACCTTCCATCGGTGTATTACCGTCTGTATTTACTTTCATAATTCATTTTAGAGTTTCACACTCTAGCCCATTGCATAAGGTATCTTGCAAGAAGGTTATTCATAAGAGAACTTTTGCTGTTCGGTGTTATGAATAACATAAGGGCCATACTTTCATTATGAATGAGCAGTATGTTATGAATTTTGATAATAATACATTACCTCTATATTTACTTTCATAATTCATTTTAGAGTTTTACACTCTAGCCCCTTGCATAAAGTTTTGCAAGAAAGTTGTTCATGATAGAACAATTGTTGTTCGGTGTTATGAATAACAGAAGGGCCATACTTCCATCATAGGATGGGATGTATGTTATGAATATTGATAGTAATATGATACATCCATGACACCGACACTAAATGTTGCAAGACTAAAAGAATACCACACATGTGTGGCACTGCATTTGGTCACATTGGAGAAACCCGCATGGAAAATTCCATTATGATGGATTTTTGAAGTTGTTTGATTTTGAATCATCTGACACTTGCAACTTTCCTTCAAAAAGTGAAGTGACTGAAATAACATTCACAGGCCATAAGGAACGAGCAACAAACTTATTGGTGATCATACATTTTGATGTATGTAGTTCAATAAATGTTGTTGCAAGTAGTGGATTGATCTATCTTCAGAAATGACTCAAGTAGATATATGGATATTTACTTGATGAGACATAAGTCTGGATCTTTTGAAATCATTCGAAAGGTTTTCAAAAATGAAGTAGAAGTTATTGTAACAAGAAAATTATGTTTCTACAAGTCGATTGTAGAAAGGAATATTTGAGTTACAAGTTTAGCGAATGTCTGATG
Source organism: Thinopyrum elongatum (assembly GCA_011799875.1). Taxonomy (NCBI): domain Eukaryota; kingdom Viridiplantae; phylum Streptophyta; class Magnoliopsida; order Poales; family Poaceae; genus Thinopyrum; species Thinopyrum elongatum. The sequence goes on along the minus strand of CM022299.1, from coordinate 376,356,425 downwards.
AGTTGTGAAAGGGGTTTCATAACTTGCACCTCCCGGAATACCACTGCAAGTGGAAAGTCCGTGAAGATGTAATCGAACCATTTATGACATGGTAAGATCAAAGATGAAATAAATAAATTTGCCATTATCCCTTTTAAAGTGATGCTTTAGAGACTGCGGCTTTTACACTGAAAAGAGCTCCATCGGGTCTGTTGAAATGACGCCATGGTATGGTACGCCCAACCATGTTATATCTTTTCTTAACATTTGGAAAATGGGGCTTGTGTAAAAGGCTACAAACCTATTCCAAATCAGTCAAGTGCTACTTTGTAGGTTGTCCCAAGTCATTGGGTATTCCCCCACCACTATACCGAGGCAAAATTTGTATATGCCATCTCTAATTTTCAAAATAAATTTCCTTTTTGTATGCTCGTACCGCTCATGAAATGGTAGGGGGTGGCTCATATTTTTCCATGCTAGATGTGTTATTCTCAAGATGAGTGTTTATTCACTTGTCATTGCACGAGAGTACGACAAAGGTATTAGGATTCCTAGTCCCGAAATGAAAAATGAATTTACTTTATGTTGTCAAATAATAAATTCCTTGGAAAGTGTTGGTATGGACGACACCCGTGGATACGGCTAGCCGTGGAATGTGAAAGTATGGTGGAAAAAGGAATAAAATTTATTTTCTATTTGGTAACCGCCTATGATATATCTAGCATGGAAAGTATTGGGAACTACTCAATCGTTTTTGTTGACAGGAAAAGCATGCCACCCAAAATGTTTTATCTCTATTTTTTCGCTTTGAGCTCTGGCATCTCTACAAATCCCTACTTCCCTCTACGAAGGGCCTTTCTATTTACTTTATGCAATTTTTTTTATTTGAGTCTCCATCTTCTCTTATAAAGCACCAACTAAGGGGCACTATGATCGTACTTGAGCATTGGGTGTAGCTAATATGCGAGTGTGTTTCATGAATGGATCAATGATTGAGCATAATGGGCTAGGGATAACTTGCTTTAGTATTGGTATTTTGAAGGACATGGTTGTTTGTTGATATGCTTGAGTATTGAAATCTTCATGTCAAAACTAGACTATTGCTTTGAACCATATAAAAGTCCAAATGTCCATGCTATAAAGAAAAGAATATGTGTTAGATGCCAATATTTTCCATGCTAGATGCGTTATTCTCAAGATGAGTGTTTATTAACTTGTCATTACACGAGAGTACGGCAAAGATATTAGGGATGCCCAGTCCTAAAATGAAAAATGAATTTACTTTATGTTGTCAAATAATAAATTCCTTGGAAAGTGTTGGTATGAACGGCACCCGTGGATTCGGTTAGCCGTGGAATGTGAAAGTATGGTGGAAAAAGGAATAAACTTTATTTTCTGTTTGGGAACCGCCTATGATATATCTAGCATGGAAAGTGTTGGGAATTACTCGGTCGTTTTCGTTGATAGGAAAAGCATGCCACCCAAAATATTTTTATCTCTATCTTTTTTGCTTTGAGCTCTGGCACCTCTACAAATCCCTACTTCCTTCTGCGAAGGGCCTTTCTATTTACTTTATGCAATTTTTATTTTGAGTCTCCATCTTCTCTTATAAAGCACCAACTAAGAGGCACTATGATCATACTTGAGCACTGGGTGTAGCTAATATGCGAGTGTGTTTCATGAATGGATCAATGATTGAGCATAATGGGCTAGGGATAACTTGCTTTAGTATTGATATTTTGAAAGACATGGTTGCTTGTTGATATGCTTGAGTATTGGAATCTTTATGTCAAAACTAGACTATTGCTTTGAATCATATAAAAGTCCAAATGTCCATGCTACAAAAGAAAAGAATATGTGATGAACATGTTAGGCAGCATTCCACATCAAAAATTCCGTTTTTATCATTTACCTACTCGAGGACGAGTAGGAATTAAGCTTGGGGATGCTGATACGTCTCCAACGTATCTATAATTTTTGCTTGTTCCATGCTGTTATATTATCATTTTTGGATGTTTTACAATCATTTTATAGCAACTTTATATCATTTTTTGGGACTAACCTATTGACATAGTGCCCAGTGCCAGTTGTTGTTTTTTGCTTGTTTTTTACATCGTAGAAAATCAATACCAAACGGAGTCCAAACGCAGCGAAACTTTTTGGAGAATTTTTCTGGACCAGAAGACACCTGTTGGGCCAAAGAAGTACCAGAGGGGGCTCCGAGGGGAGCACAACCCACCTGGGCGCGCCCTGGTGGGTTGTGCCCACCTCGGCCGCCTCCCGCACCACCTCTTCGCTCTATAAAAACCCCGAAAATCCAAAAACCCAAGGGGAGTCGACGAAACACAATTCCAGCCGCCGCAAGTTCCAGAACCACCAGATCCAATCTAGACACCATCACAGAGGGGTTCATCATCCTCACTGGTGCCTCTCCGATGATGCGTGAGTAGTTCATTGTAGACCTACGGGTCCGTAGTTAGTAACTAGATGGCTTCCTCTCTCTCTTTTGATTCTCAATACAATGGTCTCTTGGAGATCTATTTGATGTAACTCTTTTTGCGGTGTGTTTGTTGGGATCCGATGAACTTTGAGTTTATGATCAGATCTATTTATCCATGAAAGTTATTTGAGTTTCTTTGATCTCTTATATGCATGATTACTTATAGCCTCGTATTTCTTCTTAGAATCTTTGGTTTAGTTAGGCCAACTAGATCGAGTTTTCTTGCCATGGGAAGAGGTGCTTTGTGATGGGTTCGGTCGTGCGGTGTTCTTTCCCAGTGACAGAAGGGGCAGCAAGACACGTATTGATCGTTGTTATTAAGGATAACAAGATGGGGTCTATTCCTACATGAATAGATCTTGTCTACATCATGTCATTGTTCTTATTGCATTACTCCGTTTTTCCATGAACTTAATACACTAGATGCATGCTGGATAGCGGTCGATGTGTGGAGTAATAGTAGTAGATGCAGGCAGGAGTCGGTCTACTAATCTTGGACGTGATGCCTATATAATGATCATTGCCTGGATATTGTCATAATTATTTGAAGTTCTATCAATTGCTCAACAGTAATTTGTTTACCCACCGTATGCTATTTTCTCGAGAGAAGCCACTAGTGAAATCTACGGCCCCCGTGTCTATTCTTTTCATATTTGCTTTGAGATCTATTTTTATTTGCTTTTGTTTTCAGAACTATTATTCTAAAAACCCAAAAATACCTTGCTGCACTTTTTCTTTATTTATTTTATTTTGTTTTATAGCGAGATCTATTTTGTCCAAAATCATACAAACCCTCTTACGCGTCGGGTTGCAAGTATTTGTTCTTTGTGTGCAGGTACTGTTTACATAGTGTTGCTTGGTTCTCCTACTGGTTCGATAACCTTGGTTTCATAACTGAGGGAAATACGTACCGAAGTTGTACTACATCATCCCTTCCTCTTCGTGGAAATACTGACGCGGATACAAGCCATCAATGGGGCATGGTTTATCCAGCAGGCCGTCAAGGGCAGTGGTGGATCCTGCAACGGGTTTCTTCTTTTTTCAAGGCCAGTCGACTGATGATGGCCATGCACGGTTTTCGTGCCATACTATGAGTCTGTCACGCTTTATGTTTCTGTCACAGATTGGATCTGTTTGACTTCCCTGGGCCAGCCAGGCGTCCTCAATGGTGCAAAATTTTGACACCAGATTCGATAGCTCAGGGAACGTTTGGACGCTGCGGCAGGCAAGGGCATTTAAGACGCCTTTGTCTTTGCAACTATGCTGAAAAGCTGTTACTATGTCTGAGTCTCGGTAGTCCAGTATATTGTTCTTGATGAACAGGAACCTAGCCCAAAACTGCTGGTACCTGCAGACCAAACAGGGTAGTGTAGCACTTTCGCAGAAGTACCCCAATGCGTAATCATCCCAAAAAAGAGCAGAGGAGAGTATTTATGGAGGCATTTCTGTCACACACAAGGTATCACAGCTCTTGTGTGAAGTGTTGCTTGAGCTTCTGCAAATACTATTACTGTTCTGGGTAAACAACAAACTAAATATGCTAGTGAAGAGGATTTAAAAGTGTCTGCTAGATAACTAATAAAAGTAAATAACAAGAGCTTAAAATGTAAATAGTGTTTCCTGCAATGAAGAGATTAGGCGCGGAGAGATTTCAGTTCATGGTAAGAATATATGAATTGTGCCAGTGCGATGGTAATACCAGTTACCTTGTATTGTACTCATAGTATTTGATATAAACTTTCTGTATGCGGTTCTCCCTAGAGTCATGAAACTCCTCCACTAGGGGTTAAATTTCATTCTATATATGGTCCTGCTTCTCCGTTGCCACCGAGTGGTCATTTCCACAATTAAGGTCATAAGACCAGAAGCAAGCATTAAGTTCAATGGATCACCATTATCTCATATTGTCTTCGGTTCTCATAGATATCTCCACCTGTAATGTCAGAGGTCGCAGAGTTCCTAAACAATATGGGCCACCTGTGTAGGTCTTGAGATCATGTTGCCTGGGCCCTTAAATTGGACAACACGCATAGAGTTTACCACAGTATAACAACATACTAAATAGATCATACTACTACGAATTCAAATGATGACATATAGGATAGGCACATATCAATCTTACCACTCACCTACATCTTCCACACCTAGGGGAATTACTCGCACATCATAAGAGGGGAATCAATCACAACAAAGAGAAAAACCATGAAAACCATATCGATAATATTGAGGGGATCCAGAATGAGATGAAATGGTGCTCAAATAATCTTGATCTCAGATGAGATGGAGTAGAGATTACAAGTTCCAATCCCTCTCACAATAGTGAAGGAGGTGATGATGATGATGGAGATGAAAGGACAAAAACCTACGATGATCTTCTCCTCTCCTGTTCTGGATGGTGTGGCAGCGGCTAGGGTTCTCCTCTCCTCGTGATCCCTTCATGAAAGTTGCTTGTATACATGAGGAGGGGTTGTGGGCACTCCAAACGACCTCTCAAATGAGCGCGTGAGGTCGTATACAACACCGTCTTTCACTCTAGTGCGCCTGTTGACAATGCACTCTTAAGAAAAGTTGCTCCAGTTGGCTTGATTTGCAGCAGTCTCCTTTGGTTTCCTTCCAAATGTGAGGTGCCCCCCTAGGGATGCCTCCACCTAGCTTGGGGGGCAAGCCACCCTAGGGTTTCCCTAGGGGCGCCCCCATCTGTGGTGGCCGCCGGCCCCCCTAGGGGAAACACTAGGGTGCCCCCTCCTCCTCCCTTCCCCCTATATATAGAGGGGTAGAGGGAGGGCAGCCGCACCCCATCTATGCCACGGTGCTGCCCTCCCTCTCCCTCATAGTCCTTCTTCTTCTCCGTGAGGCTTGGCGAAGCCCTGCTGAGATTTCTCCACCACCACCGCCATCACGCCGTCGTCCAATCGGAGGACTCGAGCTACTACTTCACCATCGCTCGCTGGATCGAGGAGGTGAAGGCGTCATCAAGCCATACGTGTGTTGAACGCGGAGGTGCCGTCCATTCGGCACTTGGATCAGGAGTTCACGAGACGGATCGTGATTGGATCGCGAAGATGTTCGACTACATCAACCATGTTTCTTAACGCTTCCGCTTAGCGATCTACAAGGGTATGTAGATCCAATCTCTCCTCTCGTAGATGTTCATCTCCTAGAGTGATCTTGGTGAGCGTAGGAATTTTTTTGTTTCCCATGCAACATTCCCCAACAGGGCCTCCTTTTATAGCTTAAGGGGCGACCACAGTGGCAAAACAGTCATTTCAGGGTGATTAGATGGTTAACAGTGCTATCATACCTAACTCCGGCAGTTAGGACAAAGTGCATTAAATGCACTACTAGGTGTCATGCTGAGGTTAAAGCCTGACAAGCCTGCCGCACCGCTTATCCATCTTCTCCTTATTAGCGTGACACACCATTTGGACGGGTGTCAATAAAGTTAATCTCCTCTTCAGCAGGCTGCCACATACCCTCCGGGATCCACCTAGCCACTCGGGAGCTCGACACTACACCGATTAGTGACTTACGTGCGGTGAGGTGGAGTGGTGGCGTCTTGGCGGGGATCTGCCGGTCATGGAACTTGCCGGGGTGAACTGGCCTTGGTTCTAGGCGTAGCCTCGACCCTGCCGGGCTCGCCTACCCGGCAAGGGAGGCTTCCCTAGGGAGTTGTCTTGGTCACCTTGATCTTCTTAATGCTCTCCTTGATCTCACGAAGAGGAGCTTCTCTGGCTTATCTCCGGTTATGTCTTGGTAATTGGTGTATAATCGTCAGCACGCCTGTGCACAACTCTGGGCGACAAACACAAATGTTTGTTGCACCGACGAGCACCTGGGCCTGGTCCATACGTGTTGCCGGGCATCGTTGGGGTAGGCCCAAACAGTTGCACAAGCGTATATATTAACCTTGCCGGGGCCGATGCTTGTATTTTTTAGATTTTCTTTGCTTCTTCATTAACCTGGGCTTGGTTTTGCTTCCAAGTCTCTGATGACGTCTTCAACGTCCAAATGGCGTGTACCGCTCGTATTGGAAATCAAGGGCGCCCACGTTCATGGGAGCCCATTAGGCGTCCACGCGTGAACTAGGGGTAACTGCCATTTTATCTTTACCTTACCCACTATGCATGTCGTTTCTGCCACACGCACCGCATGCATTGCGCGGGGTTGGTGGTGGACGCGCAGGGCGCGGGGACATGTGCCTTGGCAGAATGCACAATGCCTTGGATTGGCGCAATGGGGCAACCTTCGAATCTAGACGCCATTAAGAGCGCACAGAGGCCAAATTGAGGAGTGGGGCAGTTGCCCTAGAGTGGTGGAGAGCCAGCCTCCCTCTCCGCTCCACTATAAAAGGGAGATGTGAGGGGGTGGCGATTCCCATCCAACACCTCCTCCCTCTTTTCCTTTTTCATTTCCATCATGGTGAGGGGAAGGGGCCGAAGCTGGGCTTTGGCGGTGGCGACGAGAGCTTCTTCTCGGCGCCTTGATCCTGCCTCCATTGCAACGGTAGGGGCAGAAACTAGTGCACAAGGTGAAGCTGCGGGGCATGGCCGAGGTCAACACAGCGCCCGCAGCCGGGGAGGATGAGGCGGCACGCCCGCTGTCCCTCCACCAGCCGCTCCAATACCGACAGAAGGCCATACGGGGGACACCGTGCTAGAGTTCATCGTCAAGCTGCACGATCCGCCCCGCAGTCACCTACGGCTCCCTCCAGGGCGATGGATGTCGACCAGCCGCTCAGGCTGAGGTTGCGCATGAGTGGCTGCTGTAATGGCGCACTGTGGGCGAACGTCATGCTCCTCAAGCGTGGCTGGAAAACTTTCACACGTGCCCATTATCTGGCGGATGGGCACGTCCTACGCTTCAAGTTGGCGGAGGCTGACCTACTCTCCATCAAGGTCTTCGGGCGTTCGGGGGCTCGCTTAGGGTGTTGTGATGTCTACTATGCAACCTTCTTCTTGTAGACTCTTGTTGGGCCTCCAAGCGTAGAGTTTTGTAGGACAGTAGCAATTTTCCCTCAAGTGGATGACCTAAGGTTTATCAATCCGTGGGAGGCGTAGGATGAAGATGGTCTCTCTCAAACAACCCTGCAACCAAATAACAAAGAGTCTCTTGTGTCCCCAACACACCCAATACAATGGTAAATTGTATAGGTGCACTAGTTCGGTGAAGAGATGGTGATACAAGTGTAGTATGGATAGTAGATATAGGTTTTTGTAATCTGAAAATATAAAAACAGCAAGGTAACTAGTAACAAAAGTGAGCAAAAACGGTATTGCAATGCTTGAAAACAAGGCCTAGGGTTCATACTTTCACTAGTGCAAATTCTCTCAACAATGATAACATACTTGGATCACATAACAATCCCTCAACGTGCAACAAAGAGTCACTCCAAAGTTCCTATCGTGGAGAACATACGCTGAAATTGTTTGTAGGGTATGAAACCACCTCAAAGTTATTCTTTCCAATCAATCCATTGAGCTATTCCTATAAGTGTCACAAACAGCCCTAGAGTTCATAGTAAAATAACACCATATGATACACATCAATCAACCCTAATGTCACCTGGATACTCCAATGTCACCACAAGTATCCGTGGGCCAATTATACGATATGCATCAAACAACTTCAGATTCATAATATTCAATCCAACACAAAGAACTTCAAAGAGTGCCCCAAGATTTCTACCGGAGAAACAAGGATGAAAACATGCATCAACCCCTATGCATAGATTACCCCAATGTCACCTCGGGAATCCGCGAGTTGAGTGCCAAAACATACATCAAGTGAATCAATAGAACACCCCATTGTCACCGCGGGTATCCCACACAAGACATACATCAAGTGTTCTCAAATCCATAAAAGTATTCAATCCGATAATAGTGAAACCTCAAAGGTGAAACTCAATTCATCACAAGAAGATAGAGAGGGAGAAACACCATATGATCCAAATATAGTAACAAAGCTCACGGTACATCAAGATCGTGCCAAATCAAGAACACGAGAGAGAGAGAGATCAAACGCATAGCTATTGGTACATACCCTCAGCCCCGAGAGTGAACTACTCCCTCCTCATCATGGTGGCCACCAGGATGATGAAGATGGCCTCCGGTGATGATTTCCCCCTCCGGCAGGGTGCCGAAACGGGCTCCCGATTGGTTTTTCGTGGCTACAGAGGCTTGTGGTGGTGGAACTTCTCATCTAGGGTTCTTTTCGGGCGTTTCTGTATTTATAAGAATTTTTAGCGTCGGTCTCATGTCAAGGGGGTGCCCGAGGGGCCCACAAGCCCGGAGCTAGCGCCCTGGGGGTAGGATGCGGCTAGGGGGCTTGTGGCCTCCTCGTCCACTTCCTGGCCCAGCTCTGGTGCTTCGGGGGTCTCTTTTGGTCCATAAAAAATCACCGTAAATTTTCAGCCCATTCCGTGAACTTTTATTTCTGCACAAAAAACGACACCACGGCAGTTCTGCTGAAAACAGCTTCAGTCCGGGTTAGTTCTAATCAAATCATACCAAAATCATATAAAATTGTTGTAAACATGGCATGAATAGTTCATAAATTATAGATACGTTGGAGACGTATCAGCATCCCCAAGCTTAATTCATGCTCGTCCTCGAGTAGCTAAATGATAAAAGAAATAATTTATGAAATGTGAATGCTAGCAAGTGCACAAGTTTGATCAATGATAATTTCAATCACTTTTTCTAGCATGAATACAAATCATAAATAGTAGCTCATCTCATAAAACTTCTCATGATCAAGTAGCAAGCTATTCACATGTTAAAGCATGGATCATAAACTTTCTTGAAAACTAACAAACTATGTTCTCAGTCATCAAACAATTGCAATTCATCTTATTTTCAGGAAGGGTCTATGTAAGAGCTTTGATTTAGCAAATTCCACATACTCAACTATCATATAGTCTTCCATGATTGCTACCACTCAAAGCATATTTTTAGAACAAATAGCATCCATCGAACACAGAGAAAGATAGGGGCTTAGTGTTTCGCCTCCCAACTTATTTATCATATAGATAATTGTCAACAACAATAATTCATGATCAAATATATTTGAATGGCTATATATGCTTAGATATTTCCCCATCACATGATGCTTGCCAACTAAAGAGTAGGTTGGAATAAGAAATTGACTCAATCAAAAATAAAAGTAAAAGATAGGCCCTTCACAGAGGGAAGCAGGGATTTGCAGAGGTGCCAGAGCTCGAAGCTTTTAAAACAGAGATGAATACATTTTGAGTGGCATGCCTTTCCTGTCAACGTAACGACCGAGAGTTCTCAATATCTTCCATGCGACACACAATATAGGCGGTTCCCAAGCGGAAAGGTAAAGTTTACTCCTCCTCAACCATTCAAACACAAGCCATGGCTAGCCGAATCCTAGGGTGCTCTCCATACAATCAACTTTCCGGGGGAGTTTGTTTCGTTATTTTTCATTTTGATCATGGGACCGGACATCCCTTTTACCAGCCTCTCTCGTGCAATGACAGGTGAATAAACACCCATCGTGAGAGTAACCCACTTAGCATGGAAGACACTGACCACCCCCTGCCGCTTCATGAGCGGTGCGGGCACACAAAACAGATGCTTATTTGAATGATTAGAGGTGGCACATGCAAATTTACTTGGAACGACGGAGTAATACCGTATATAGTTATGTATGGTGGACACTCATGGAAGAAATTTTGTTCAAGGATTTTGGATGCACAAGCAGTATTCCCGCTTAGTACAGAAATTTTGGCTAGCAAAAGATTCTAAATAGCAAGCACCACATGTTGGAGGATTCATAACAATATAACTTCTATACAAATATACCCAAGCATAACTCATGATGTTGTCTTCCTTGTCCAACTTCAACTAATTTGCTCAAGTTTGAAAATAATTAATGGGCTCACAATCATAGAAGATGTCCAAGATAGTATATTTATACGTGAAACCTCTCTTCCTTCAATATTCTTTCATGAATTGTTCAAGTGACCAATACTATGTTTGCTAACTTTCAATACATTTACCACCTATACTTCTTATATGTGAAGTCATTACTCCCCATGGGATAAGCATATGAAACATATATAATTTCAGATTTATGATATTCAATTCATTCAACCATTTACTCATAGGATATAAGTGAAGCACACGAGTAAATGACAAACTATTCCAAAAAGATATAAGTGAAGATCAATGAGTAGTCGAATAATTAAGTAGATATGTGAAGACTCTCTCTCTCATTTAAAAATTTAAGATCTTGGGATATTATTAAAACAGCAAGCAAAACAAAATAAAATGACATTCCAAGGATAGCACATATCATGTGAAGAAGCAAAAACTTAGGCTCAACCGAGGCTAACCAATGATTGTTGATGAAGAAAGGTGGGATGCCTACCGGGGCATCCCCAAGATTAGATGCTTGAGACTTTTTGAAATATTAACTTGGGATGCCTTGGGCATCCCCAAGCTTGAGCTTTTGTGTCTCCTTAATTCCTTTTATTTCACGGTTTCCCTAAATCTTAAAAACTTCATCCAAACAAAACTCAACAAGAACTCGTGAGAAAAGTTAGTATAAATCAAATGCAAAACCTTATCATTCTCTACTGAAGAAAATTACTAAAATTATAATTTAACATTGCATACTAAATGCCTCTGCATATTTAATACTCCTATCCTCAAATAGAATCATTAAACAAGCAAACATATGCAAACATAACAGCAATCTGTCTAAACAGGATAGTCTGTAAAGAGTGCAATACTAGTCATACTTTCCTAACTCCAAAAATTCTAAAAAATTACCACACTGTAGAAAATTTGTTATATCTCAAAGTCTAAGATTTTATCATGTTCTGACTATTCACAAATATTCAAAACATAACAACAAATTTTCTATTTTCAAACAGCAACATATAGACTTGCAAAATAAGCGTGGTAAAGGCCATACTTGACATTTTTATTGAAATAAAAAATGCAAAACATTACTCTAAATAAAATAAAGCAAATACTAATAAAATAAAATGATGCTCCAAGCAAAAATCATATCATGTGGTGAATAAAAATATAGCCTCAAGTAATTTTACCGATGGATTAAAGACAAAAGAGGGGATGCCATCTGGGGCATCCCCAAGCTTAGATGCTTGGTTGTCCTTGAATATTACATTGAGGTGCCATGGGAATCCCAAAGATTAGTATCTTGTCACTCCTTATTCCGTAGTTCATCGAAACTTTACCCAAAACTTGAAAACTTCACAACACAAAACTTAAGGGAAACTCGTGAGCTCCGTTAGTATAATAGAACAAATCATTCACTTGGGTACTGTCAAGACAAGATTCATAATTGTTCCCACATCATGCCTACTGTACTCTATCATTTCCGCAATTTATATTGACTAATATAAACCATATAAACCATAAAACAAGCAAACTATGCATTGAGAACAGAATCTGTCAAAAACAGGATAGTCTGTGAAGATATGAATTGTTCTCATACTTATCTAACTCTAAAAATTTTAAAACATTATTACAACCTAATAAATTTGTATATAAATCATGTGGAAAAAATTCAGAAGTTTTAGTCACTTCTGTGAATTATAAAAATTCTTCTACTGGATGCAAAATTTTCTGTTTTTGCACAGAATCAAATCAACTATCAATCACACTATCCCAAAGGCTTTACTTGGCACTTTATTGAAACAAAAGCTATAAAACATGAGTACTACAGTAGCTTAATCATGTTAACACACAAAAACAATAGGGGTAAATGTTGGGTTGTTTCCCAACAAGCGCTTTTCTTTAATGCCTTTTTAGCTAGGCATGATGATTTCAATGATGCTCACATAAAAGATAAGAATTGAAACACAAAGAGAGCATCATGAAGCATATGACTAGCACATTTAAGTCTAACCCACTTCCTATGCATAGGGATTTTGTGAGCAAAAAATTTATGGGAGCAAGAATCAACTAGCATGGGAAGGCAAAACAAGCATAGCTTCAAAACTTTCAACACATAGAGAGGAAACTTGATATTTTTGAGATATGTAAAAGCATATGTTCCTCTCTCATAATAATTTTCAGTAGCATCATGAAGGAATTAAAAAATATAACTATGACATAAAGCATTCTTTTCATGATCCACAAGCATAGAAATTTTATTACTCCCCACATAAGCAAATTTATTCTCATGAAAAGTAGTGGGAGCAAACTCAAGAAAATAACTATCATGTGAGGCATAATCCAATTGAAAATTAAAATCATGATGACAAGTTTCATGGTTATCATTATTCTTTATAGCATACATGTCATCACAATAATCATCATAGATAGCAACTTTGTTCTCATAATCAATTGAAACCTCTTCCAAAATAGTGGATTCATCATTAAATAAAGTCATGACCTCTCCAAATCCACTTTTATCAACATAATCATCATAAATAGGAGGCATGCTATCATCATAATAAATTTGCTCATCAAAACTCGGGGGACAAAAAAATATCATCTTCATCAAACATAGCATCCCCAAGCTTGTGGCTTTGCATATCATTAGCATCATGGATATTCATAGAATTAGTACTAACAACATTGCAATCATGCTCATCATACAAGGATTTAGTGCCAAACATTTTAATAACTTCTTCTTCTAACACTTGAGCACAATTTTCCTTTCTATTATTTTCATGAAAGACATTAAAAAGATGAAGCATATGAGGCAACCTCAATTCCATTTTTTGTAGTTTTCTTTTATAGACAAAACTAGTGATAAAACAAGAAACTAAAATATTCAATTGCAAGATCTAAAGATATACCTTCAAGCACTCACCTCCCCGGCAACGGCGCTAGAAAAGAGCTTGATGTCTACTACACAACCTTCTTCATGTAGACTCTTGTTGGGCCTCCAAGCGCAGAGTTTTGTAGGACAGTAGCAATTTTCCCTCAAGTGGATGACCTAAGGTTTATCAATCCGTGGGAGGAGTAGGATGAAGATGGTATCTCTCAAACAACCCTGCAACCAAATAGCAAAGAGTCTGTTGTGTCCCCAACACACCCAATACAATGGTAAATTATATAGGTGCACTAGTTCGGCGAAGAGATGGTGATACAAGTGTAGTATGGATAGTAGATATAGGTTTTTGTAATCTGAAAATATAAAAACAGCAAGGTAACTAGTAACAAAAGTGAGCAAAAATGGTATTGCAATGCTTGAAAACAAGGCCTAGGGTTCATACTTTCACTAGTGAAAATTCTCTCAACAATGATAACGTATTTGGATCACATAACAATCCCTCAATGTGCAACAAAGAGTCACTCCAAAGTTGCTATCGTGGAGAACATACGATGAAATTGTTTGTAGGGTACGAAACCACCTCAAAGTTATTCTTTCCGATCAATCCATTGAGCTATTCCTATAGGTGTCACAAACAGCCCAAGAGTTCGTAGTAAAATAACACCATATGATACACATCAATCAACCCTAATGTCACCTGGATACTCCAATGTCACCACAAGTATCCGTGGGCCAATTATACGATACGCATCAAACAACTTCAGATTCATAATATTCAATCCAACACAGAGAACTTCAAAGAGTGCCCCAAGATTTCTACCGGAGAAACAAGGACAAAAACGGGCATCAACCCCTATGCATAGATTACCCCAATGTCACCTCCGGAATCCGCGAGTTGAGTGCCAAAACATACATCAAGTGAATCAATAGAACACCCCATTGTCACCACTGGTATCCCACACAAGACATACATCAAGTGTTCTCAAATCCACAAAAGTATTCAATCCGATAATAGTGAAACCTCAAAGGTAAAACTCAATTCATCACAAGAAGATAGAGAGGGAGAAACACCATAAGATCCAACTATAATAACAAAGCTCGCGGTACATCAAGATCGTGCCAAATCAAGAACACAAGAGAGAGAGAGATCAAACACATAGCTACTGGTACATACCCTCAGCCCCGAGGGTGAACTACTCCCTCATCATCATGGTGGCCGCCGGGATGATGAAGATGGCCTCCCGTGATGATTTCCCCCTCTGGCAGGGTGTCGGAACGGGCTCCCGATTGGTTTTTCGTGGCTACAGAGGCTTGCGGCGGCACAACTTCTCATCTAGGGTTCTTTTGGGAGGTTTATGTATTTATAAGAATTTATGGCGTCGGTCTCATGTCAAGTGGGTGCCCGAGGGGCCCACAAGCCCGGAGCTAGCGCCCTGGAGGTAGGGCGTGGCTAGAGGGCTTGTGGCCTCCTCGTCCACTTCCTGGCCCAGCTCTGGTGCTTTGGGGGTCTATTTTGGTCCATAAAAAATCACCGTAAATTTTCAGCCCATTCCGAGAACTTTTATTTCTGCACAAAAAATGACACCACGGTAGTTCTGCTGAAAACAGCGTCAGTCCGGGTTAGTTCTAATCAAATCATACCAAAATCATATAAAATTGTTGTAAGCATGGCATGAATACTTCATAAATTATAGATACGTTGGAGACGTATCATGCTGCGCGGAAAGCTCGAGTGATGATGAAAGCTCCTCATCGAGTGATAGCGAAGAGGAGGACACCGGTTGGGAGGACGATGACAGCGAGTCCCCGGTCGTCAAGCGCGAAGGCGATGACCCGGACTCTAGCTAAACGTCGTCTGCATCATCACCGTCAGCTAGGCGCTGGCAGCACCATCATCTGTAGCTTGGCCCCGGTAGAGCAATTTGCCGAGGGTGCTTGGCTTGGACGTCACCGCCACCTCCAGCTGGATCCCGGCAGGCTTCCTCGTGGACTCCGGCTTCGTCTTCCCTACTGGTCCCCATCTTGTCACGTTCCTCTAGTCCTGGTAGGGGTGGCCAGGGCATTGCCTAGCCGCTCCCTCCGTCTCCGGCCTCTTCTTCCTTGCTGGGAAGGCACCCTCCCGATCTTGTCAGGCTGCATCCCGCAGGTCTTGACGGGGTCAGGCTGGGCTTCTGCCCAAGAACTCCTTTTGCGCTCTTTCCTTCTCGGTGCAACCCCTAGGAGGAGAGGACAAGAAAGGCATTACAGGGCACTTATCTTTTTTCAAATCAAAAGATGTAGGCACTTGCCAAACTTTAATGAAATTCATGTAACCCTTCATCCATGTTAGTACTTGTATGATCTGTAGTTGTTTGTTCACCTAAATTTCGAAAAAGAGCTTGCCAGATGTTTGTGTATGTGTTTAAACATACTGAAGGATGCTCCTTCAATACTCCTTAGTAAACAAAATTTTCTGGCAAGACATCTTTGCCGGCCTTCGGTACTGCTACTACTAGAACCATGTTTAATAAAAACAGGTTAGTGAGCGTGAACGAAGGCCAACCCCTCACCAACCTCCCCCCCCATATGTAACTACAACTAAACTTGTCGAGCGGATTCGAGTCAAGGATAGGAGCGCAAATGGTAGCGGTGGCTAGGTTTCCTTTCGTGCATGTTCTTCATACTTAAGTCACAACATGGAATAAAGGGATATCATGAAGTGCACTTATCTCTCTTTGCTGTTCTTCTTATCGTCTCAGATAAGGAGAGGCTATCAGGGACCAGTGCATGACTTGTATTCATCCTCCTTCCCGGGAAACTATCCGTGGTGAAGTCTTTTCGCTGTCATCAACGGAAAGAGGAAAAGAGGGTAGTACATGGCCCTTCACTGCATGTCAGTTGTCTTATTCAAAAATCATTGTAATCTCAATAGGACAACACTTAAATAAGCAGGAAATCATGTATGCAAGTTTTGTGAAAAGCGCTTCGTTTTATTCTACTATGCACAGGGTCTGCGCCTGGCTTTGTACAAAGGGTTACAAGTCCTGGGGACTATGCTTGTACAAAACAGGTTGCCGGGGCAAGGCCTGGGAACCACGCCTTACGGGTAGAACTTACGAAGATGCTCAATATTCCATGAGTTTTGCATAGGGATGCCATCTTCGGTCTCCAGACGGACTGCGCCAGGTCTGGTGACACGTACTACCCGGTAAGGGCCTTCCCACTTTGGTGTCAACTTGTTTGCACCCTTGGCGGACTGAACACGCCTAAGGACAAGGTCACCTTCCTCAAGGCTCCGGGCGTGAACCCTGCGGCTGTGATAGCGGCGCAGGGCTTGCTGGTATCGTGCAACACGTATAGCTGCCCGGAGACAATCTTCCTTGAGGAGCTCGACATCGTCATGCCGCAGCTGCTTCTGCGCTACTTCATCATAGGCAAGTACTCGAGGTGACCCATATGTGAGTTCCGTGGGGAGCACTGCTTCTGCCCCATACACTAGGGAGAAGGGAGTCTGGCCAGTAGCTCGATTTGGTGTCGTCCTGATTGACCAAAGAACCACCGGCAACTCATCAACCCAGCGCCTGCCGCACTTTTGCAGCATATCAAAAGTTCTTGTCTTAAGCCCTCGCAGCACTTCAGCGTTCATCCTTTCGGCTTGTCCGTTGCTCCTTGGGTGAGCGACAGAGGCAAAAGAGGCCTTGCTTCCAAGGCTTTGGATGTACTGCATGAAGGCGTGGCTTGTGAATTGAGTGCAATTGTCAGTGATCACCCTGTTGGGTACTCCGAAATGGCACACCAATCCTTTGAAGAACTTGATAGCTGATTGTGCAGTCACCTTTCTCACTGGATCCACCTCTGGCCACTTTGTAAACTTGCCGATTGCTACGAACAAGAATTCAAAGCCTCCGGTAGCACGGGGAAAGGGGCCCAAGATGTCGAGCCCCCAGACCGCAAAGGGCCAGGATAAAGGGATTGTTTGTAGGGCTTGGGCTGGTTGATGAATTTTCTTGGAATGGAACTGGCATGCCTCACAAATGGTGACGAGCTCAGTCGCATTCCGGAGGGCAGTGGGCCAATAGAATCCTTGTTGGAAAGCTTCCCCGACAAGTGCTCTTGATCCCAGATGTGAGCCGCACGCACCTCCATGAATCTCCGCCAACAACATTATTCCATCTTCTCGACTGATACACTTCAACCTCACACCATTCGACCTCTTTTTGTACAGAGTGTTATCCACAAACTGGTGCATACTTGATTGGCGAGCCTTTTCAGATTCTTCCGGGTCGTTGGGAAGTTCTCCAGTTTGCAAGAATTGGACTATATGCTGCGCCCATGCCGGAGCCTGAGGCTCGACGACGAGGACTAAAGGCATTTCCTCAGCCGTGGGAGCACTAATCTCAACAGCGAGAACTCAAGGCTCTACCGGAGAATGTGGCTCACCAACTAGCATAGGGTCTCCTTCGGCAAGCTTCTCACCAGCGGCTCCAGGGAGCTCTGTCGGGAAATGTTTGCTGGTGTTGTGTTTTCTTCTTTTCTTGGCAAACGTCGATGGGCAAACTGATGGTTGAGTCAGATGGAACACAAAAGTTCTTGGTTCCACAGGAAGCTTTTGAGCAGCGCACTTAGACAGGTGGTCAGCGATGCTGTTTTCTTTATGAGGCACGTGCTCTACTTGCAGCCCATCAAAGTGGTCTTCCAACTTCCTCACTTCTCCCATGTATGCTTCCATCAACAGGCTCTGGTAATCCTTGTTCACTTGCTTCACAACGAGCTGAGAGTCACCATGGATGATTAGCTTCTTTATCCCCAATTCTATTGCAATTCTGAGGCCGGCAAGCAACCCCTCATATTCTGCTGTGTTGTTAGTAGCATCTTCCCTGGGAAAGTGCATCTGGATGACGTACTTGAGGTGCTCTCCGGTGGGTGCAACAAGCAACACTCCAGCTCTGGCGCCTTGCAGCGAGAAGGCTCTGTCAAAGTACATTATGCACTCCTTGGGGGTCTCCTTTCCGGGAAGAGGTGTTTCCTGTACTTCTTCATCAGGTGTTGGCGTCCATTCCGCAATGAATTTTGCAAGTGCTCTGCTTTGGATAGTTGTCGTGCTTTCAAACTTCAAAGCAAAGCTTAACAGTGCTAGTGCCCACTCTACTATCCCGCCGGTAGCTTTGGGGTTTCTCAGGATACGTTGTAACGAAAGGCGAGTCACAACTGTGATCTCGTGAGCTTGGAGATAATGCCGTAACTTCCTCGAGGCCATGAGAAGGCCGAAGATCAACTTTTGCACCCCAGAGTACCTTGACCTAGCTCCCTGCAGGAGGGAGCTGACAAAGTAGACTGGTCGCTGCACCATCTTTTTTCCTTGCGAACGCCTTCTGATTACCAGCATCTGCCTGTGGCCCCCCTTCTCCATCCATTTTTTGGGCTTGCCGTGGACATGTTTGATTCATTACCGGATGGCTCTGCCGCATCGGTTTATTCGCTATCCACTTCTCTCTGTGCCACCAATGCAGCGCTAACCACTTGGTTGGTTGCTGCTAGGTATAGCAGCAACGGTTCCTGTGGCCTAGGCGCAACCAAGGTTGGCATAGATGAGAGGTAGCTCTTCAAGTCTCGCAATGTAGCCTCTGCTTCTAGGGTCCATTTCACGGGGCCAGACTTCTTCAAAAAATTTGAAGAACGGCAGGGCATGCTCGACGAACTTTGAAATTAATCTGCTCAACGCGGCAACATAGCCAGCCAGATGCCTCACATCCTTAACCGTTTTGGGGCTTGGATCTGCTCTATTGCTTTGATCTGGTCGGGGTTGGCTTCTATTCCTCACTGGGACACAAAGAATCCAAGGAGCTTGCCGGACGGAACACCAAACACACATATCTCTGGGTTGAGCTTTAAATTGATCTTCCGTAGATTTGCAAAGGTCTCTTCCAAATCTTGGATAAGCGTAGACTCGTCCTTGGTTTTGACCACTATATCATCCATATAGGCTTCTATGTTTCTGTGTAGCTGAGGCTCAAAACCAATCTGCACAGCCCTTGCAAACATTGAACCAGTGCTTTTTAGCCCGAAAGGCATTCGTACAAAGAAGTACGTGCCACATGGGGTAATGAACACGGTCTTCTCTTCATATTCCTTAGCCATAAA
Source organism: Thinopyrum elongatum (assembly GCA_011799875.1). Classification (NCBI taxonomy): domain Eukaryota; kingdom Viridiplantae; phylum Streptophyta; class Magnoliopsida; order Poales; family Poaceae; genus Thinopyrum; species Thinopyrum elongatum. The sequence goes on along the minus strand of CM022299.1, from coordinate 376,337,047 downwards.
GATCTGATGGTAGCCGGAGTATGCATCAAGGAAGAGGAGCAGATCACATCCTGAAGTGGAGTCAACAATCTGATCAATGCGTGGCAAGGGGAAGGGATCCTTTGGACATGCTTTGTTCAAGTCTGTGAAGTCAATACAAAGTCTCCACTTCCCATTTGCTTTGCGTACCACCACTGGATTTGCTAACCAAGTTGGATGCAATACTCCTCTAACCAATCCTGCTGCTTCAAGTTTCTTAAATTCCCTGGAAATGAACTGTTGCCCTTCCAAGGCTTGCTTTCTGACCTTTTGCTTGACGGGACAGGCATGAGGACAGACATCAAGGTGGTGCTCGATTACCTCCCTGGTAACACTGGGGATGTCAGATGGTTGCCATGCAAACACATCGACATTCGCCCGCAGGAAGGCAACGAGCGCGCTTTCCTATTTGTAATCAAGGGTGGCACCAATGGTGGAAGTACCATCAGTGCCATCCTGCCTCGCTGGAACCTTCTTTGTTGCAGGAGGAGCAACCTTAGATCTCTTGCTGGCCGAACTTTCCGGCAAGTCACTGTCGGGTGCGGCACACTCCAAAGAGGTGCACCTCCCAGGGTCCTTGTCGGTGTCCTCACCATTTTTCTTAACCTTCTTGGCGGGAGTTGGGACCTTGACGGACTCCGCGGCTACCGCATCTCGGTACATCTTGTTGACGCATATAACTGCGTCCTTCTTATCTGATGGGATGGAGATGACTTCCATAGGGCCCGGCATCTTCAAGGTGTTATATGCGTAGTGGGATGCTGCCATGAACTTGGCCAATGCCGGGCGACCAAGGATCCCGTTGAATGGCATGGGAAGTTCAACGACATCGAACACAACCTTCTCAGTTCTGAAGTTTATTTCCCTGCCAAACGTCATCGGCAAGGTAATCTTTCCCTTGGGCTGGCTCCTTCCCTGATTGATCCCCTGGAAAGTGCCAGTCTTCTTCAGGTCTTTGTCAGGAATTTGCAGTTTCTTAAGCACGTCGGGGGAAATCAAATTCAACCCTGCTCCGTCATCAACCAACATCTTTGTGACCTTGAGGTTGCGGATTGTTGGTGAAACCAACAACGGCAAGCATCCGACCATAGTGTTGCGATCTGGATGATCCTCAATGTAAAAAATGATGGGCGTGCAGGACCATTTAAGTGGTTCTCATGCGTTTGCTACTTGCTCTGCCGCATTAACCTCACACGCCAACTGCTTAAGTTGGTAGTGAGAGTAGTGCAAGGATGCGCCCCCGTCAATGCACATCGCCTCGGTAGCCCTCTAAAATTCTTGCTCACTAGTCTCATCCTCCTCTTCATCACTGTCATCTTTGCCTTCCTTTTTCTCACTGCCACTGGCGGGTTTTTCTTTCTGCTGGTCGACATTTCCACGACGACCATTGCGGCCACCACGGCCTTTCCCGCCAGTGCCATTCTGGCCTCTCTCCTTGTCACGCCTTTCATATTCAGCTTTCTGCTTCTTGACCAGCTGTTCTATTTGCTTGCAATCTCGGAGATCATGGCCCTTGGTCCTGTGGATCTTGCAGTAAGGCCCGTCAGACTTGCTGGTTTTCTCAGCCGCCGCAGCCGCCCGATAATCATTGCAAGTAGCAGCTTCCTTGCCAGGTGCCTCAGTCTTTGCTTTCTTGTCAGCGCCAAGGTCGTCGGAGCTCTCAACAGCCATCACTGCTTTCCCTTTATGCTTCTTGTTACACCTCCTATTCCTCTTCCCAGGGGTGGGGGCATCGTCGTCATCTTCCGAATCGAATTCAACACCAACCTCTTCTCCTAGAAGCCTTCTGCCCTCTTCAACACGAGCAAACTTATCCGCCAAAGTGTAGAGTTCATTGACAGTCTTGGGCAGCCGAACGTTCATCTTAGCCCGCATCCTCCGATTGCGCACATTTGTGTGAAATGCAGCAATAACAGCTGTTGGATGTATCTGGGGAATATTATGGTGCACCTGACTGAATCTCTGTAGATACTTACGCAAACTCTCTCCTTCTTTCTATAGAAGGGCCTGCAGGTCACTGGGCTGTCTTGGTTCTTGACGGCCACCCGTAAAGGCACCAACGAACTTGTTGCACAGGTCTGCCCATGAAGAAATGGAGTCTTTCGGCAAGTGCATCAGCCAAGACCTCACATTAGGCTTGAGGGCCAACGGGAAGTAGTTGGCGAGCACTTTCTTGTCTCTTCCCCTGGTAGCCTGAACAGCAATTGTATAGATGCCCAAAAATTCTGTCGGGTTCAGTTTTCCATCATACTTCTCCGGCAGGTCAGGTTTGAAGGTGCGAGAGGACGGCTAACGGACTTGCCATAGCTCGCGAGTGAAGGCCGGACATCCTACCTCATAAGGTAAGTACCCGCCAACACTGGGCGCGGGTTCGTCAACGTCGAGGCCATTATGCCTGTCTAATTGAGGGCGTGCCTCTCGATGCCGCTCAATGGTCACGCGGGCATCTTCTTTCCTCCTGTCTTGTAACACTTGATGTTGATCCTGCCGGAGCCGTGGGTCGGATGAAGCCATTGATATCTCGTCAAACTCATCAACGTCCCGGGGTTGCTGAGTCCGCCGTGGCTACCCTTGGGCGGGTTGCCGTGGAGGGGACTGCATCGTGGGTGTAGTCCTCTCAACGTGGCCATCAGCGGGGGCCGCCGGTGTCGTTTGCGGGTGCCGCAAAGGCTCCTCGCGGTGCGACTTGTTAGCTTCAGCAAACCCGATGAGGCTCTGTATGGTAGCTCTCCATTCATCCATCTTGTCTGCTGCTGGGGGGAATTTCAGCAACAGCTGAGCTCTCGCCATTGCTTCAGCCAGCATCTCTGGCATGGCGTGGGAGGCAGAGCGCGACACCGCTCGACTCCTGGACGAACCAGAAGGAGCGTCGTTGCGCTCCTGCTGCCTTGGACCAATCACAAGGGCGGTTTGGCACGGCCGGAGCTATTCTTGATGGCCAGGCTCTTGACTAGCTGGGCCTTTCTCATGTGGACGTGGTCGTTGCGGATCGACGGCGCCGCTCGGGGTCTTGTCGCGCTCGCCCGGTGCGGGATAGAGCACATGCCTCAATGTCGCCCCTCTGATTGGTGCAGCCGGAGGGTCACGGCTTCCTCCAGAGCGGGCGTCGTCATTGCCCTGGTTGTGCTCACTGGCACGACAAGGAGGTGGAGGCAGAACACCACCGTGACCCGCATCAGCGTGAGCGTGTTCGCAGGAGGGATGAGGGGGCAGGGTACCCCCAGCAGCCCCAAATCCCGCTCCAGCTATGGTGGGAGCGACGAGCGTACCATCAGCGATGACCGCATCGCTTGTGGCGCCCGCTGCTCCCATCATGGCCGTGGCACCAATGGCACCCGCAGCTGCATGCGACGAAGCCTTTGAGGTGGACAGGTGTGCCGTCGTACCACTTTTCTTCTTGGGAGCCATTGAAGATGCAGAAGGTGATGAAGATCAATGTGCTGGCTGTTGCTTCAGGTTCGCATGAGTGATGCCCACTACCTGGCACGCCAAAGATGTCGGTGTGGAAGCACGATCACCTATGGGGCAGGGCAGCCCCTTTGTGGTTCGGTAAGGGGACAGTCACATTGCACAAAGAGCAGAAACAGCAGGAACAACACGACAATGGACAACTCTCTTTTACCCAGGTTTGGGCCGCTTTGCAGCGTAAAACCCTACTCCTGCTGTGGTGGATTGATCTGGAGGAACACGAAAACGCAGAGTGCTCTAGCCCGGCAAGTGTGCCTCAGGGAGAGTAGCTACGCGCGTATAAGTGTTGGTGGGTCAAAATGTTCGAACCCCTTGCTAGGTTGCCTCGGGCCTCCTTTTATAGCTGAAGGGGCGACCACAGTGGCAAAATAGTCATTTTAGGGTGATTAGATGGTTAACAGTGCTATCATACCTAACTCTGGCAGTTAGGACAAAGTGCATTAAATGCACTGCTAGGTGTCATGCTGAGGTTAAAGCTCGGCAAGCCTGCCGCACCGCTTATCCGTCTTCTCCTTATTAGCGTGACATGCCATATGGACGGGTGTCAATAAAGTTAATCTCCTCTCCAGCAGGCTACCACGTACCCTCCGAGATCCACCGAGCCACTCGGGAGCTCGACACCGCACTAATTAGTGACTTGCCTGCGGTGAGGTGGAGCGGTGGCGTCTTGGCGGGGATCTGCCGGTCATGGAGCTTGCCGGGGTGAACCGGCCTTGGTTCTAGGCGTAGCCTCGACCCTGCCGGGCTCGCCTGCCTGGCAAGGGAGGCTTACCTAGGGAGTTGTCTTGGTCACCTTGATCTTCTTAATGCTCTCCTTGATCTCATGAAGAGCGGCTTCTCTGGCTTATCTCGGGTTATGTCTTGGTAATTGGTGTATAATCGTCAGCACGCCTGTGCACAAGTCCGGGCGGCAAACACAAATGTTTGTTGCACCGACAACGAGCCCAATGAAGTTAGTGTTGATCATAATCTTATGGTTGAGTACCGTAGGATCTGGGACATGCCGCATAGCATCAAGATCAAGGCCGAAGTGCTCGGCAAGCCGAGACACTACGCCTCCCAAAATAATAGTCCCCCTTGGCTGCTTGTGCTGCCTACCAAGGTGATGCATAAGAAAAGCTCCCAAGTTAGGCTTGGACGTGTAATTGGGGTGGAGTGCTGCGTGGAGCACACACAAGTTATAGCTCGACATGCCCCCAAGGTTCTCCCTACCAAAAATAGTGTTGGCAATGAAAATCATGAAGTAGCGAATGCTGGGGTATTGGATACTCGATACCTTCTTCTCGGAGAGGTCATGTTGATCCTTGACGGAGATGAGTTCCCATGAACCCAACGCGTTAGCAACCGGCGTGCCCCTAGTGCCGAGAACTCCTTGGTTCTCGAAACCGAAGGCGCTGCAGAACTGCTCCAACGTCATGGTGCACTGGACTCCTCCGAGCATGAATGAGTAGCTCGATACCACCCTCCAGTCATCGAGAGTGTTGGAGAAGGTGGAGATGAGCTCCACGGTGATGTTGCGGTACGTGAGGTAATGGAAGTTACTGAAAAATCTCATCCCAACGTTGTTCGCAAGCCATGCGAAGTCATTGTGAAGCCATTGGGACTCCAAGAACGCGTCACACTTCCACTTCGTGGGGGTCATTCCCCGGTTGCTCATGCGTTGGAAGTCCTTGTTCACAGCAGCATAGAGTTCATCAGCCTCGTTCCGAGCATGCTTAGAGCGCGAGCCCATGGCCTTCTTCCCCGCGGGAATCACTGATCTCATCATTTTCTACACACAATGAAAATAACAACAGAAAAAATGTAAGTTTAACATGGGGATCGAGTTCTAATACTACCTAAGATCAATTCTAACCTATTACTTTGAACCCTAACGTGCAAATCAACCATAAATTGAAAGTATTATGGATCTCGTTTAGGATATGAACATTGATGAAACGACCCCCAAAACTTGCAATAAACCCTGTATCGGAGGAGAAACTCAGCGAGGATGAATATGCACGGATCAAACGAACGAAATCCGCGAAGAAACGAAGGTTTTGGAGAATTTTTCTTAGGGTTTGAGAGAGAGAGATGTGAGAGTTTTGGGCGTTGGGAGGAAGAAGAAAACCTCCTAGCGCCGGTGGCTCAAATTTATGAAAATGCAGGAAAAACGGGAGCTCATACGGGCGTAGGCGCCCCTAAGGAATGCCATCTCATGTTCAAATCAACCGATCTAGGGTTTACATTCCTGAAATGGGCACTCAAATGGGCATATATGCGCTCGTTTAAAACACCGGCGTCAAACCTGCTTATCTGAAGTTGTGCCAGGCAGAGGGCGAAACTGGCGCTGGCGCTCGTCCAAAAGGTCATCTTTCTCTCAGTTCCCACGGACGCTCCTGGTCGAAGAATCAAACGACTGGATAAGCGGGCACTCGACCCCATCCAGAACACCGTCTTTAGCTTTGTAAGTTGTGGCCGATTTCGACGAGAGTGTCATACGACCGCGCAAATGGACGCGAGCGGTCGTCTGAGACACCGCTGATCTCCATGTTCTCTTCTGCGTTTCTTCTGAAATGTCATGCGACCGCGTATATGGGCAGCAGTGCCAGTATGAAACATCGTCGATATCCCCTGTTATTTTCCTCCTTTGTTTCTTTTCCCAGTTCTTCTTTTCAACATTTCTCCTTCAACAAAAAGGTCAAAAAACAACTTTTTCAAGGGATTTTCATTAGTTCATTTATAAGAGCAAAGTATTGACTAAAACAAAGATAAAATTTTATCGAAAAATAAAAATATAATGGGTCACCTCCCATAAAGCGTTGGTTTTTAGGTTGCTTAGCTCAACCTCATACCTCGATATTTTATCAAATATCAGGTGGTCGTGGATTTTCTCTGCTCATCGTACATACTTGTTTAGGGGGTGGCACATACTTCACCCTTGCTCCTGGCTTCTTCGGGAAGTACTTGACTATTTCTTCCCCGCAGATTCTAAAGGTTACCTTCCCCTCTGAGCAATATAGCGATGCACCTGTAGTATTCCAAAATGGTCTACCAAGGATAATTGATAATTTTTCGTCTTCGGGCATGTCAAGAATAATAAAATTAGTAGGTATAACATGCCCGTCCAATCTCAACGGAATGTTTTCAACCATCCCCACGGGCTTATTTGTGGAATTGTCTGCCATCTGTAGGGTTATGCCTGTGGGTATTGATAACCCACAAGTATAGGGATCGCAACAGTTTTCGAGGGTAGAGTATTCAACCCAAATTTATTGATTCGACACAAGGGGAGCCAAAGAATATTTGCAAGTATTAGCAGTTGAGTTGTCAATTCAACCTCACCTGGAGAACTAAATATCTGTAGTAGAGTGATCAGTAGCATAGTAGTATGATAGTTTGATAGCAGTAGTAACAGTACTAATAGTACCGGTAACAGTAACAATAGCAGTTTTGTAGTGATTGCAATAGCAGCAACTACGGAACTAACTTAGCAAAAAACCAATATTAGAGAATCGTAGGCATTGGATCGGTGATGGATAATTATGTTGGATACCATTCATCATGTAACAGTCATAACCTAGAGCGATACACAGTAGCTCCAATTCATCAATGTAATGTAGGCATGTATTCCGTATATAGTCATACGTGCTTATAATAAGAACTTGCATGACATCTTTTGTCCTACCCTCCCGTGGCAGCGGGCTCCATAAGGAAATCTAAGGGGTATTAAGGCCTCCTTTTAATACAGAACCAAAACAAAGCATTAGCACATAGTGAATACATGAACTCCTCAAACTATGGTAATCACCGGAAAGAATCCCAATTATTGTCACATTGGGGTATGCGGATCATAACACGTAATAGGTGCATACAACTTGCAAGATTGGATCAAGAACTCAAATATATTCATGAAAACCTAAAGGGTTCAGATCTGAAATCATGGCACTCGATCCCTAATGACAAGCATTAAGCATAGCAAAGTCATAGAACCATCAATCTCAGAACATAATGGATACTAGGGATTAAGCCCTAACAAAACTGACTAGATTACATGATAAATCTCATCCAACCCATCACTGCCCAACAAGCCTATGAAGGAATTAATCACTCTCGATGGTGAGCATCATGGAATTATTGATGGAGGATGGTTAATGATGACGACGGCATCGAATCCCCCTCTCCGGAGCCCTGAACGGACACCAGATCAGCCCGCCCGATGAAGAACAGGAGGTGGCGGCGGCTCCGTATTGTAAAATGCGATGATTATTTCTCTCTGATATTTTTCTAGATGAATAGGTACTTATGGAGCTGGAGCTAGGGTTACTGGAGCTGCCAGAGGCCCACAAGCCTGCCAGGCACGCCCTGGGGAGGGGGGGGCGCCCCTGGGCTTGTGGCACCCTGGTGGCCCCCTCTGGTAATTCTCTTTGCTAGTATGTTTTATAAATTCCGAAAATATTCCCCGTAAAGTTTCAGCCCAATCCGAGAACTTTTATTTCTGCACAAAAATAACACCATGACAATTCTGCTGAAAACAGCGCCAGTCCGGGTTAGTTCCATTCAAATCATGCAAATCGTGCAAATTTTGAATATCTTCCATGCTAAACACATTAGCGGCGGTTCCCAAATTGAAGGGTAAAGTTTACTCCCCCTCCACCATACAAACACAAGCCATGGTTACCCGAATCCACGGATGCCCTCCATACCAACAAGTTTCCGGGGGAGTTTGTTTCATTGTGCATTTTTTCATTTTGATTATAGGATTGGGCATCCCGAATACAAGCCCCTCTCATTTAAGGACAAGTGAGTAAACACTCATCATGAGAATAACCTGCTTAGGATGAAAGATACTGACCACCCCCTGTCGCTCCATGAGAGGTACGGGCACACAAAACAAATGCTTATTTGAATGATTAGAGGTGGCACATGCAAATTTACTTGGAACGGTAGAGTAATACCGCATATAGGTAGATATAGTGGACTCATCTGGAATAACTTTGGTTTTAAGGATTTGGATGCACAAGCAGTATTCCCGCTTAGTACAGGTGAAGGCTAGCAAATAGATTGCGAAGCGGCCAGCTAGAGAGCAAAAACGGTCATAATCATGCATTGAGAATAATTAACATTGAGTACAAGCATTAGTAGGATATAAACACCATGAACGTAAATATCGTGGAGGCTATGTTGGTTTTGAATCAACTACATGCATGCACATGTGCCAAGTCAAGCCACTTGAATTGTTCAGAGGAGGATACCATGCTATCATACTACATCATAACCATTCTAATGCATGTTGACACTCAAGATAAATCATTATCCACTCATAGCTATTTAAGCATGGCATGAGTAACTATAATCTCTAATTGTCATCACAAATATGTTTAACTCATAATATGCTGAATCAAGATCGACTAAGCTAAGCATATTTAAAAAACAAAAACAAGGAGAGTTCATACAAGCTTTTCTTCATTGCAATCACTTCATCAAATCATCGTCATTATTGTCTTTCACTTGCATGACCGAATGATATGAAAATAATAATAGGTGCAAGTGTGCCATGGACTAAGCTGGAATCTGCAAACATTTTATTCAAAGGAGAAGACAAGGTAATATAGGCTCTTCGATAGATCATCAATAATGCATATGAGAGCCACTCAACATTTTCATCGTGGTCTTCTCCTTACGACAGCTAAAAGAAAGAATTTCAGTGAAACACACTGAAATATTTTTGGAGTTTTTGTTTTTCTGAAGAAAGCAAAGTAATGAAGGAGAAAAAGAGAGCGATAAAAACTATTTACACGGGAAAGCTCCCAACAAACAAAAGAAGAACCAAGAAATCTTTTTGGGTTTTCTTTTACTACTACAAAATAATTAAACAAGAAAGAAAAACCGAAAAGAAGCGAGAAAATATTTTTGGATTTTCAAAGTTTTTTAAACACACAAGAAGAAAGCTGAAAATAAAACTAACATGGATATACAATGAAAAAGGATGAACACTGATAATTGGAATGAGTGTGTGGACATGAATGTAATGTCGGTGAGAAATACGTACTCCTCCAAGCTTAGGCTTTTGGCCTAAGTTGGTCCATGGCCATGGGTCAAAGTATCCTTCTCCAAGATAGTGCAGAGGCTCCTGTGGGTTCCACTGATAGCCAGGGTCCTGGGGATCCCACTAGTAAACAGGCTCTGCGGCCGGCTCAGGCTCATGTGCTGGCTCTGGCTCATTCTCTTAGGGCGGTGCCAAGCCCCAATAAGCGTAAGTGTCCTCCGGCATAATAGTGTACCTGCCTGAAAAGAGATCGAATAAGGAAGGTGCAGGAAGGGTAATAGTCTCATGGGTGTCCTGACTGAACACCAGGTTATACCGAAATCGAGGCATGCCACTATCGATAAAGTAATGCCCAACCATACTAGTGTAAGCAAGGGGCCTAACAAGTAAAAGCTTCTCCTCCACCTCATCATGCCTAATAGGAATCTCAAAATGTCTAGCGAGGCGGGAAGCGTAAATGCCACCATAAATAACTCCCTTCGAGCGGTTAGTGTGTAAGCATCGAGCAATCATAGCACCCAAACTAAAAGTTCTATCACTATAAAGAGCATGGCGCAAAATAGCAAGGTCAAGCGAGCCGAGTGATCCACTCTCCCACCATCCAGCCAAACACCTCCCGGCAAATAATGAGTAATAATGCAAAACAGGAAAACTGTAAACTAGCGACCCTAGCCTTAGAAACTCCTCTGCGCTCCCCCATAGTCACTTCGGATATAAAATCCACAACGTCAAGGGGATGTGGCTCCATAGGGCTGCCCTCAGATGGAATCAAGCAAGCCTCACAAAACTCATCAATTGTCATCTCCCAAGGAATATCATATAAGTGGAATGAAACAATGGGTGGCTCTCTCCTAGAGTGAAAATGAAAATTTTGCACATAAGTATTTGTGAGGAGAAGGTACTGATCACACTTATCTTCAAGGAAGGGGATGATACCGGCGTTGTTCGCAAAATAGTAAAAGTCATCTAGAATTCCCGCACCCTCAAGAACGTGTTGCACAGCCATTCACACGGCCGCACCTCAGCTGCATGAGGAGGGTTGCACTTTGGCTTTGGAGCCTCTTTCAGACTCCGGCTCGAAGAACCTCTCAGCCTCCACTTGAGCATTTTCTTTTTCTAAAAATTTCTGAATTTTTTGATTCAAAATAAAAGTGAACACAACTTAACCAAATTGATAGCAACTACTCCCACAAGTGCCTAGAGGCTAAACCATGCATCAAAACTACTTTGGACCATATGAATTCAACATGCAAGCTCAAGAACATGGTCACCAATAGTAGCAAAGTATGCAATATATAAAGCACTAGAACAAAAACTAATTGGACCATTGGAGGAGTCGCATGTCGATGAGTAATCTCCCAAAACAGTTTTGAAAATGGAGTTCCGAGCAAGGAGATCAAAAATTGCAGGCAAAGGAGCAAGAACACGGGTTTGAATGAGCTAGGGATTTTTCTGGAGGAAGGAGAAGGTGGTGGACTATTGGGATAAGTGAGTGGGTCCCTGTGGGACCCATAAGTCTGTTGGGCGTTCCCTGTGAGCTTGTGGCTCACAGGTGCACCCCCTGGGGTGTGTTCAGTTCCAGAAATTCTAAAATATTCTAAAAATTCATATTAAATTTTCAGGACTTCCGAGAACTTTTATTTTCAGGTCATTTTTTATTGCATGGAAAATTCAGAAAACAGGATAATCATGGCATTTCTACTTTATTCACTTTAAATAACAGAGAGCAAAAAGTGGGTACAAAAGGTTGTGCTTACTAAATTCATCGACCACATGCCCCTAAAAAAGAATCAATTAATAAGGTTGATCAAGTCTTATTTGTCAGATTCAGGGCTCCGCAGACCCAAGAAGGTTTGAACTCTGGGGCATGTGCGAGGACCTCTACTAGCCCAAGCCTCAAGCTTGCCACCCCATGGCCTAGCTGCGTCGAGTTCATGCTAGCGGGGAAGAAGATGGACACAACAGTTTACCCAGGTTCGGGCAACCTTGCGGTGTAAAACCCTACTCCTGCTTTGTGGTGGATTGGCCTCACGAGGAGGCTGGGGATGAACTTGTACAGTGGATGAGCAGCCTTGCGAGGGCTCAAGTGGTGGAATGGGTCTGATCCGGGGATCTCTATCCAGCCCTCCTTCTACGGTGGTGGCTAGCCTATACTTATAGTGACCTCGATCCTTTCCTTCATAACTAGAGGGAAGGGATCCCATAATGGCCAATTTGAAAGGGGACAAGAAGTACATCTAATCCTGATGAAAGGTGGTCTTCGCCTGCAAAGCTTCTGGTCGTGGCATAGAGGTGTGCTCGGCGATGACATCCGTCCTGCCGAGCTCATGGTCTTGGTCTCGTTGCACCAGAATGGAAACCTTTTGGGGGATTCCTTGGGAACCCGTGTCCATCCTTGCTCCCTTAGCACCAAAGGGGAAACTGTCCCCTCTGCGCCCGACAGGCCTTGGTCGTCATGTCTCACGTCATCACAGCCTCATGAGGCTGGGTACCTACATAGAAATCTCCTCTCCTCGGGAGGCTGGCTTGGAGAGCTGCTCCTCCGGAGGTCTTGGCGTCGTCCTCCTCGCGAGGCCGGGGGCCCTCGCGAGGGTCTTGCCCTGGGGTGTTGTAGCTGGGCTGTACCAGGCCGTCGACGGGCCCATGCACTTGGCCGCAGGCAGGCAGGTCTGGGTACCCCTGATCCCAGAACGCCAACAGCAGCCCTCGGCCCAAGGTGCTCTCGGGCTGGCTTCGAGGCGAAGCCAAGGGAGGAAGGACGGAGCACTGCGGGCCCCAATCACCTGCGGGCCAGGCTCGACGCATGGCGCATGACAGGATGCGGACGCCTCCACTTCCCCATGTCGCCTTGGCAACCGCTTCGATTTGACAATAGCCCGATGCATGCAGCAGGGCCATCATTACTCGGAATGCTGGTTGGCCTTCACTTGCCTATAAGAGGGCGAGGGAGACAATGCCCCTGGCCCATCTTCATCTTCTGGCTCTCCCGTCCCGAACCGCCGTCTTGACAACCATGGCGCCAGTGAGAAGGTTAAGGTTCTTCGCCACTGATAAGGGGAAAGCCTCCTAGGAGGGACCAGGCTCCCCGCCGCCCAAGAGGGGCCGTGTCAGTGCAACAAACCCCCAGGTGTGTTGCCCGTACTGTACACAGGCTCAAGAGCAAGGTTACGGCATTCAATACATGGCCAAGCAGAAGAGATGGCTCTTTGAGAAATCAAAGGGCGGATCAAGAAGACCAAGACCAACCAAACAAGCAAGATATCACTAAGGAAAAACCTCCCTTGCCGGGCAGGCGAGCCTGGCGTGGTCGAGGTTACTCCAAAGACAAGCCTCAAGACTCCCCTGGCAGGCTTGCCGGGGACGCAGAAGGTGGATCACCCCGCCAAGGATCCACCGCTCCACCTCACAGCAACGCAAGTCACCTATCGGTGCGGTGTCGAGCCCCCAAGTGATTATATGGCTGTTATTTGGTGCATGGCAGGCCATTTCTGAGGAAGATCATCCCTAACTGACACCCGTCCAGGAGACGTGTCATGCAGACAGGTGAGAAGGTGGCTGCATGGTGCGGCAAGGCTTGCCGGGCCACACCATGATGTGACACTAAGCGGCGCATTTAATGCACCCTGTCCTGTCTGCAAAGTTAGGTATGATAGCACCGTGGCTATCTAATCAGTGCATAATGACTGTTTTTCCATTGTGGTGACCCCTTAACCTATAAAAGGAGGGCCGTGGTAACCTTAGAAAGGATTCGGACCCTTGTACACTCGTATGCGTGTAGCTGCTCTCACCCTGAGGCGACCTTGTCGGGCTAGAGCGCTGCATCTCCACCACGGTCCTTTCATCAATCCACCAAAGCAGGAGTAGGGTTTTATGCCTCGCGGCGGCCCGAACCTGGGTAAAACTGCTCGTGTCATCATTGATGTGCTGCTCTATGCTTTCCTCTCTTTGTGCAATGTGCTCTTCCCCCTTGCCGAACCACAAGGGGCCGATGGCCCCATAGGTGGTAGTGTGATACCACAACATCTTTGGCGCGCCAGGTAGGGGGAAGCGCTTGCGCGAACCTGAGAGTGTAAGCAGCGCGCCATCTTCATCATCATTTTCTTCATCAACGGCTTCATCATCCATGGCGCCCAAAAAGAAATCTGGTGCTTCAGCTCACCCGTCGACCTCAAAGGCCCCCTCGCATGCGGCCACTAATGCCGTGGGGGCTGCGGGGGAAAATGGGAACGCCGACGCCGCGGGGAACGAGACTGGCGCAGACGGCGGCATCACCATTCCCCCTATGGCCGAAGCAGGAGCAGGAGGCACCAGAGGAGGGCGACACCAAGAACACCCCGACGGCCATGCTCCGCAAGGTGCGGGTGGGGAGAACACTCCGTCTCCACCTCCCCACCTCGCCAAGGGACACAGCCGCAGCGGTGGCGCTCGCCCTGATGCGGATCATAATCACCTAGCTGCCCCCGCCGTGGGTGCGGCTACAGGGCCCGCGCCACCCCCAGGGCAAGCTAGCTGAGAGGATGTGCCAAATGGGGTCATCAACCCCCAAGCGCATCTGCCTCGTCGTCACACTGTCCTGGCAACTGGCTCGCGGCGGCAAGAACTTGGCGCCACCACTACAGGCACCATCAGAAGTAGGGCGACATCACGATCCGCATCGTCGTCCATGCCAAGCACTGCTTCGGAGGCCATGGTGCGGGCCCAACTCTTGTTGAGATTTCCGCCAGCGCCTAATCAAATGGATGAGTGGAGGGCCACTATCTAGAGCTTGATTGGTTTCGCTGAGGCGGGAGGATCACAGCAGGCAGGCCCGCCACGGCCTCCACCAACGGCGGCAACGGCCCAAGCCGCTGGCCGCACCGAGGGAGCCGTTCCGACGGTGCAGTCCCTCCACGACAGCCAGCGCAGGGGCCACAGCCAGGGCCCCGCGACCAAGAACCCAACAACGTATCAATGGATTTATCTGATCCTCAGGCACGTCGAGACCAACGATGGGTCCTGGAAGATACGTGGAGGGAAGACGCACGCGTCACCATCAAGCGACGCCGCGACACCCACCGCCAGTCTGATAGGCGCAATGGCTCCAACGTCGACGAACCTAGGCCCGGTGGGGGAGGGTACCTGCCTTTCGAGGTTGGGTGCCCCGCCTTCACTCGTGAGCTGCAGCAAGTCCGTTGGCCATCTGCCCATATGTTCAAGCCAGAGATACCAGAAAAGTACGATGGAAGTTTGAACCCGGCAGAGTTCTTGAGCATCTACACCATCGCTGTTCAAGCTGTCGGAGGAAGGGACGAGAGGGTGTTCGCCAACTACTTCCCTTTGGCACTCAAGCCAAACGTGAGGTCGTGGCTGATGCACTTGCCAGAGAACTCCATCTCGACCTGGGCTGATCTGTGCCATGAGTTTATTGGCGCCTTCACGGGCGGCCATCAAGAACCAGGGCGGCCCAGTGACTTGCAGCTCCTCCCACAGAAGGAAGGAGAGAGTTTGTGGAAGTATATGCAGAGGTTCATCCGGGTGCACAGGAACATTCCAGACATCCATCCAGCAGCTATGATAGCTGCGTTCCAGTCCAACGTGCGCAACCACAGGATACGTTCCAAAATGAACGTTCGGTTGCCCAAGACTGTGAATGAGCTATACACTCTGGCGGACAAGTGCGCCCGAACAGAGGAGGGGAGGCGACTCCCTGGTGAAGAAGATGGCATCGACATTGACTCATAGGACGATGACAATGCCACCAATCATAAGAAGAAGAAGAAGAAACGCAACAAGAAGCGCAAGGATAAAGTAGTGATGGCTGTTGAAGGAGCGAGCACTCCTAGTACCGGCAATAAGGCCAAGACCGAGGCTCCCGTCAAGGAAGTTGCCGCATGCGCTGACTGCCAGGAAGCCGCGGCTACCGAGAAGGCTGGGAAGGCTGATGGGCCGTACTACAAGATCCATCGGACTAAGGGACATGATCTTCAAGAGTGTCATCAAGTTGAGCAGCTCGTCAAGAAGCATAAAGCTGAGTACGAGAAGCGTGACAAAGAGGGAGACCAAGATGGTGCTGGCGGGAAGGGCCGAGGTGGCAGAGGAGGTCGCGCCGGCAAGGCCCCTCAGTATCAAGGGAAACCGGGCAGAGGCCGTGAGAAGAAGGAATGCGATGATGGGAGTGATGAAGGAGATGAAGAGGAAACTAGCGAGCGGGAGTTCCAGAAGGCCAGTGACGCCCTGTGCATTGACGGAGGTGCGTCCTTGCACTCCTCTCACCGCCAGCTCAAACAATGGGCACGTGAGCTCAATGTCGTGGAGCCAGCGACAGATTCTCAGAAGCCGCTCAAGTGGTCCCGCACGGCCATCATCTTTGATGAAGAGGATCACCCTGGCCACACCACTGTGGTAGGATGTTTGCCATTGTTGGTTTCACCAACGATTCGCAACCTCAAAGTCACAAAGATGTTGGTTGACAGCGGGGCCGGGTTGAATCTGATATCTCCCAAGGTCATCAGCAAGCTCCAGATAGCAGATGAAGAGCTCAAGGTTACCGGTACTTTTCAAGGCATCAACCCTGGCTGGAGTCGTCCTAAGGGGAAGATCACACTGCCGATAATGTTCGGGGGGGGGGGGAGCTGAACTACCGGACCGAGAAGATCGTGTTTGATGTGGTCGACCACCCCCTGCCATACAATGGAATCCTTGGCCGCCTTTCCATAACAAAATTCATGGCAGCATCCCACTATGCCTACAACACTTTGAAGATGCCAGGGACGATGGGCGTCATTTCCATTCCATCAGACAAGAAGGACGCAATCATATGCGTCGATAAGATGTACCAGGAAGCAGTCGCTGCAGAGGCCACGGAAGTTACCACTCCCGCCAAGGAAAGCAAGAAAGGGAAGAAAGCTAGCAAGGACGCCAACAAAGAATTCGGGAAGCGCGCCTCTTCGGATTGCACTGCGCCCGTTGATGATTTGCCGGAGAGTTCCAATAGCAAGAGATCAAAGGTTGCTGCGCCTGCTGTGAAGAAGGTCCCGGCAGGGTTGGTTGGCGCTGATGGTACATTTACTATCAGCTCCACCCTTGATTACAAATAGGAAAGCGCGCTCGTTGCCTTCCTGCGGGCGAATGTCGATGTGTTTGCTTGGCAACCATCTGACATCCCCGGTGTTCCCAGGGAGGTAATCAAGCACCACCTTGCTGCCTGCCCACATGCCCGACCCGTCAAACAGAAGGTCCGAAAGCAAGCTTTGGAGGGACAACAGTTTATTGCCGAAGAGATCAAGAAATCGAAACTGCTGGTTTGGTCAGAGGAGTGTTGCATCCAACTTGGTTGGCGAATCCAGTGGTGGTGCACAAGGCGAATGGGAAATGGAGGCTTTGCATAGATTTCACAAATCTGAATAAAGCATGCCCAAAGGACCCATTCCCCTTGCCGCGCATCGATCAGATCATGGATTCCACCTCTGGATGTGACCTGCTTTCCTTTTTGGATGCCTACTCCGGGTACCACCAGATTTTCATGTCCAAGGAAGATGAAGAGAAGACCGCGTTTATAACCCCCTGTGGCACGTACTGTTTTGTACATATGCCCTTTGGGTTAAAAAGCACTGGATCCACTTTTGCAAGGGTAGTACAGATTGGCTTTGAGTCTCAGCTGCACAGGAATATTGAAGCCTATATGGACGATATAGTGGTCAAAACCAAGGACAAATCAACTCTCATTCAGGACTTGGAAGAGACCTTTGCAAATCTACGCAAGATCAACTTGAAGCTGAACCCAGAGAAGTGTGTGTTTGGCGTTCCTTCTGGCAAGCTGCTTGGCTTCTTTGTGTCCCACCGGGGATAGAGGCCAACCCCGACAAGATCAAGGCAATTGAGCAGATTCAAGCACCCAAGACAGTTAAAGACGTGAGGCGTTTGAGTGGATGTGTTGCCACGCTAAGCAGGTTCATTTCCAAGTCCGCTGAACGCACCCTGCCATTCTTCAAAATCTTGAAGAAGGCTGGGCCCGTGGAGTGGACCCTGGAGGCAGATGCTGCGCTGCAGGATCTGAAGACCTATCTTTCCTCTGTCCCCACCTTAGTCGCTCCAAAACCACAAGAACCATTGCTGCTATACTTAGCGGCAACCAATCAAGTGGTTAGCGCAGTGCTGGTGGCACAGTGAGAAGTAGATGAAGAAGCAGCTGCAACTGCCGTCCTCTCTGGAGAAGGAAGTGAACTCACCCTGGCAAGGTCAAAGGCAGATCCGAACAAGGAGGAGCGGGGTAATGGAGACAGCTCCAAGGTCGCGGCAAGGAAGAAAGTGGTGCAGCGGCCAGTGTACTTCGTCAGCTCCGTGTTGCAGGGGGCTAGGTCGAGGTACTCTGGCATGCAAAAGTTGATTTTTGGCCTCATCATGGCCTCAAGGAAACTGCGCCACTACTTCCAAGCCCACAAGATCATGGTTGTCACCCGCTTCCCCTTGCAGCACATACTGATGAACCCTGAGGCCACTGGCAGGATAGTGGAATGGGCTTTGGAGTTATCCAGCTTTGGTTTGAAGTTCGAGAGCACGTCAACCATTCAGAGCAGAGAACTGGCGGAGTTTATTGCGGAATGGATGCCTACCGCTGACGAAGACGTGTTGGAGACAGTTATCCCCGGTAAGGAAGCGCCCCAAGAATGGATCATGTACTTTGATCGTGCCTTCTCCCTACAAGGTGCAGGAGCTGGCGTGCTTCTTGTTGCTCCCTCTGGGGAGCACCTCAAGTACGTGGTTCAAATGCATTTCCCCTGGGAGAAGGCTACCAACAATACTGCAGAATATGAAGGACTCCTTGCCGGGCTCAGGATCGCAACCGAACTAGGAATCAAGAAGTTGATCGTTCATGGAGATTCGCAACTTGTGGTGAGGCAAGTGAACAAGGATTATCAAAGCCCATTGATGGAGGCATACGTCGAGGAAGTGAGAAAGTTGGAGGAGCGCTTTGATGGATTGCAAACAGAGCACATACCGCGTGCGGAAAACAGCATTGTTGATCATCTGTCAAAGTGCGCTGCACAAAAATGCCCTGTGGAACTAGGGACTTTTGTTCTCCATCTGACTCAACCCTCCGTATCCCCGGCAACAATGGCCAGGAAGAGAAGGAAACTAGACTCCGGCAGGCCTCTCTCGGCAGAGCTCTCTGAGGTCCCCGGTAGAGATGTTGGCGGGAACAACTCCGTTTCGCCTGGTGAGCAGCACGCTCCCGCTAAACCACCTATTCTTGTGGTCAAGGCATGCGCTCCCGTGAACGAGGAGGTGCCGCTAGTCCTTGTTGCCGAGCCTCAGCGTCCAACATGGGCGCGACACATAGTCCATTTCCTCCAAACAGGAGAACTTCCCGAAGAGCAAGAAGAAGCTGAAAGAGTAGCCCGGAGGGCCAGTATGTATCAGTTCGTTGATGACACACTATACAAAAGAAGGCCCAACAGAGTGAAATTGAAGTGCATTTGCTGGGAAGAAGGAAAGGAACTATTGGCAAAGATACACAAGGGTATATGCAGCTCCCACATTGGATCGAGGGCCCTGGTTGGAAAAGCCTTCCAGCAAGGTTTTTACTGGCCCACGGCCCTCCAAGATGCAATTGAGCTAGTCACCAAATGTGAAGCCTGCCAGTTCCACTCCAAGAATATCCATCAGCCTGCTCAAGCTCTCCAGACGATCCCTTTGTCATGGCCCTTCTCGGTCTAGGGGCTCGACATCTTGGGCCCCTTCCCCCGTGCTATCGGGGGCTTTGAGTTCTTGTTCATCGCTATCGACAAGTTCACAAAGTGGCCAGAGGTGGAGCCCGTGAGGAAGGTGACCGCACAGTCAGCTATCAAGTTCTTGAAAGGATTGGTGTGCCGTTTCAGAGTACCCGCCAGGATCATCACTGACAATGGCACCCAATTCATAAGCCGCGCCTTCATGCAATACGTTCATGCCCTCGGAAGCAAAGTCTCATTTGCCTCTGTTGCCCATCCCAGAAGAAACGGACAAGCTGAGAGGGCAAACACTGAAGTGCTGCGAGGACTCAAGACAAGAACATTTGATAGGCTGCAGAAGTGCGGCAGTCGATGGATCGACGAGCTGCCGGTGGTTATTTGGTCCCTCCGTACGACACCAAATCGAGCTACCTGGCAAACTCCCTTCTCCCTAGTCTATGGGGCAGAAGCAGTGATCCCCACGGAACTCATATACGGATCACCTCGAGTGCTTGCCTACGATGAAGTAGCGCAGGGACAGCACCGGTGTGACGACGCTGTGCTACTTGAGGAGAACCATCTCCGGGCTGCTACGCGTGCTGCACGCTACCAGCAAGCCCTGCGTCGCTATCACAGCCGCAGGGTTCATGCCCGGACCCTTGAGGAAGGCGACCTTGTCCTTAGGCGTGTTCAGTCCGCCAAGGGTGCAAACAAGTTGACGCCGAAGTGGGAAGGCCCTTGCCGGGTAGTACGAGTCACCAGACCCGATGCAGTCCGTCTGGAGACCGGAGATGGCATTCAGTTGCAAAACTCATGGAACATTGAGCATCTTCATAAGTTCTACCCGTAAGGCGCGGCTGTCGGGCCCTGCCCGGCAGCCACCCTTTTGTACAAGCCTTGCCGATGTTGCATGTAAACCTTTATACAAAGCAAGGCGCAAACCCTGAGCAACAGATGAATAAACAAAGCGTTGGGGGGCCCCGACAAGATTGCATGAATGCATAAGCATATCATGAGCATAGCATGATCATGTAGATGAGGTCGCATGTAGCACTGTTTTCATCTACACTAAGTTGCAGGGTTCTTACCGTGGACTTGGTCCCGAAGATAAGAAATGGAGACAAGCCTACATAGCAGTCCCTGGCAAGCCAAATAGATAAGTTCCTTCTTATAAATACATGTTCTGTAAAGAGAAAACTTGTGCATATGAAAACCTCGTCACCTTCGAAACATAGGTGCTCCCATCCTTTGTCCCAAACATTGCTTCAAGAAAGGTGGTCCCAGTGGCCTTTGATGGAGAGGGTTCGACGAGGAGCTGGTCCCTTTTTATAGTTCTATTCCCGGCAGGCCATGCCCCGCGGCAGCAAACTAAAGGTACCGGCAGGATAGCTTGCCGGAGGAAACTTGTTTACTTAAACGTATAGAGGCACCTCACCTCTGCATGGACATGATACATGCACAAGTACCCGGCAAGGCTTGTCTTTTTCATTAACATGCTGATAAGCAAGTACAGATCTTATAGAACACTAACATGGATAAAGAAGATTACATAATTTATACTAAAGTTTGACAAGTGCCTACATGTTTTAGACTGAAAAAAGATAAGTGCCCCGTAATCCCTTTCTTGTCCCTCTCCTCCTAGGCACTACGATGGGAGGTGAAGAAGGCAAAAGGAGCACCTGGGCAGAAGCCCAGCCTGACCCCGTCAGGCCCCGTGGCGAGGATCCTGACAAGATCGAGAGGGCGCGGGCGAAGGTGATGGTGAAGAGGGCGGCGGAAGGATCCCTCTGGCCACCGCCACCGGGGCCAGCAGGGCAAACAAAGCTGCAGTCCACGAGGAAGCCAGCTGGGGTCCAGCTGGAAGGCTGCCAGAGGAGCCGAAGGCACCATCCACACCCCCGCATCCAATTCCGCGGCAAATCGCCTTGCCGGGAAGGAGATGCAGGTGCAGATGATGGTGCCGCCACCTGACAGTGATGATGCGGCTGGTGTTCAGCCGGAGTCGGAGCTGTCGTCCTCCCCATTGATATGTCCATTTTGCATCATGTTTTCCTACTATTATTTATGATGTTTTTATGCATAATAATGCTTTTTGGAGTAATTCTAATGTCTTTTCTCTCATAATATGCAAGGTACACACAAAGAGGGAGAATTTCGGCAGCTGGAAATCTGGACCAGAAAAAGCTATGTCCGGCTACCTATTCTGCACAACTCCAAATGAGCTGAAACTTTACGGGGATTTTTTATGGAATAAATGAGAAATATTGGAGCCAATAAGTACCAGAGGGGGCCCACCAGGTGGGCACAACCCACCTGGGCGCGCCAGGGAGCCCAGGCGCGCCCTGGTGGGTTGTGCTCCCCTCGGCCCACCTCCGGTGCCCATCTTCTGGTATATAAGTCATTTTGACCTAGAAAAAATCAAGAGAGGACTTTCGGGATGGAGCGCCGCCGTCTTGAGGCGGAACTTGGGCAGGAGCACTTTTGCCCTCCGGCGGAGCGATTTCGCCAGGGGAACTTACCTCCCGGAGGGGGAAATCATCGTCATCATCATCACCAACAACTCTCCCATCTTGGGGAGGGCAATCAACATCAACATCTTCAACAACACCATCTCCTCTCAAACCCTAGTTCATCTCTTGTGTTCAATCTTTGTACCGGAACTATAGATTGGTGCTTGTGGGTGACTAGTAGTGTTGATTACATCTTGTAGTTGATTACTATATAGTTTATTTGGTGGAAGATTATATGTTCAGATCCAATATGCTATTTAATACCCCTCTGATCTTGAGCATGATTATCATTTGTGAGTAGTTACTTTTGTTCTTGAGGTCACGGGAGAAATCATGTTGCAAGTAATCATGTGAACTTGATATGTGTTTGATATTTTGATAGTATGTGTGTTGTGATTCCCTTAGTGGTGTCATGTGAACGTCGACTACATGACACTTCACCATATTTGGGCCTAAGGGAATGCATTGTGGAGTAGTTATTAGATGATGGGTTGCGAGAGTGACAGAAGCTTAAACCCTAGTTTATGCGCTATTCCGTAAGGGACCGATTGAATCCAAAAGTTTAATGCTATGGTTAGAATTTATTCTTAATACTTTTCTCGTAGTTGCGGATGCTTGCGAGGGGGTTAATCATAAGTAGGAGGTTTGTTAAAGTAAGAACAGCACCTAAGCACCGGTCCACCCACATATCAAATTATCAAAGTAGCGAACACGAATCAAACCAACATGATGAAAGTGACTAGATGAAATTCCCGTGTACCCTCAAGAACGCTTTGCTTATTATAAGAGACCGTTTTGGCCTGTCCTTTACCTCAAAAGGATTGGGCTACCTTGCTGCACTTTTGTTACTACTATTGTCACTTGCTCGTTTCAAATTATCTGGCTATCGAACTACTCTGCTACTTACAATTTCAGTACTTGCAGACATTACCTTGCTGAAAACCGCTTGTCATTTCCTTCTGCTCCTTGTTGGGTTCGACACTCTTACTTATCGAAAAGGCTACAATTGATCCCATATACTTGTGGGTCATCAAGGCTATTTTCTGGCGCCGTTGCCGGGGAGTGAAGCGCTTTTGGTAAGTGGAAATTGGTAAGGAAAAATTATTACTATGTGCAGAAATTTATTGTCACCTGTTACTATGGAAAACAATCCTTTGAGGGGTTTGTTCGGGGTATCTTCACCTCGACCGGAACCACAATTAGTTACCCCTCAACCTACTGCACCTACTGAAAATATTGAATATGAAATTCCTTCGGGTATGATAGAACAACTGCTAGCTAATCCTTATGCAGGAGATGGAACCGAACATCCTGATATGCACTTGATATATGTGGAAGAAATTTGTGGATTGTTTAATCTTGCAGGTTTACCCGGGGATGAAGTTAAGAATGTTTTCCCTTTATCTTTGAAGGGAAAGGCATTGGCATGGTATAGGCTATGCGATGATATTGGATCTTGGAATTGGAATTGATTGAAATTGGAGTTTCACCAAAAAAAATATCCTATGCATCTAGTTCATCATGACCGGAATTACATATATAATTTTTGGCCTCATGAAGGAGAAAGTATCGCTCTAGCTTGGGGGAGGCTTAAGTCAATGTTATATTCATGCCCCAGTCATGAGCTCTCAAGAGAAATTATTATTCAGGATTTTTATGCTCGGCTTTCTCGTGATAATCAATCCATTTTTGATACTTCTTGTACTGGTTCCTTTATGAAGAAGACCATTGAATTCCGGTGGGATCTTTTAGAAAGAATTAAACGCAACTCTGAAGATTGGGAACTCGACGAAGGTAAAGAGTCAGGTATTAAGCTTAAGTATGATTGTGTTAAATATTTTTTGAATACCGATGCTTTTCAAAAGTTTAGCACTAAATATGGACTTGACCCTGAGATAGTAGCCTCCTTTTGTGAATCATTTGCTACTCATGTTGATCTCCCCAAGGAGAAGTGGCTTAAATATCACCCACCTATTAAAAAGGAAATTAAAGAACCGGTACCAGCTAAAGAGGAAACTATTATTTATAATGTTGATCCAGTTGTTCCTACTGCTTATATTGAGAAACCACCTTTCCCTGTTAGGATAAAGGAACATGCTAAAGTTTCAACTGTGGTCAACAAAAGTTATATAAGAACACCTAAACATGATGAACAAATCAAAGTAGAACCCAGTGTTGCTATGGTTAAGGATCTCCTAGAATAAAACATAGATGGGCATGTTATTTACTTCTGTAATGAAGCTACTAGAATTGTCAAACCTGATAAGTCAGATATTCATAGACCCATTGTTGGCATGCCCGTTGTCTCAGTTAAAATAGGAGACCACTGTTATCATGGTTTATGCGACATAGGTGCTAGCATGAGTGCTATTCCCTTTACCTTATATCAAGAAATTATGAATGACATATCACCCGCTGAGATAGAAGACATAGATATTACTATTAAACTTGCTAATAGAGGCACCATATCCCCAATTGGGATTGTTAGAGATGTTGAAGTCTTGTGTGGGAAAATAAAATACCCTACTGATTTTCTTGTTCTTGGTTCCCCACAAGATGATTTTTGTCCCATTATCTTCGGTAGACCTTTCTTGAATACCGTTAATGCTAAAATAGATTGTAAGAAACAAATTGTCAGTGTCAGTTTTGGTGATGAGTCTCATGTGTTTAACTTTTCCAAGTTTAGTAGAAAACCTCATAAAAAAGAATTGCCTAGTAAGGATGAAATAATTGGTCTTGCTTCTATTGCTGTGCCTCCTACTGATCCTTTAGAACAATATCTGCTAGACCATGAAAATGATTTACATATGCATGAAAGAAATGAAATAGATGAGATTTTCTTTGAACAACGTCCTCTGCTTAAACACAATTTGCCTATTGAAACTCATGGAGGTCCGCCTCCACCTAAAGGTGATCCTGTGTTTGAATTAAAACAATTGCCAGACACTTTGAAATATGCTTATCTTGATGAGAAAAAGATATATCCTGTTATTATTAGTGCTAACCTTTCAGAACATGAGGAAGAAAGACTATTGAAAGTTCTAAGGAAGCACCGAGCTGCTATTGGATATACTCTTGATGATCTGAAGGGCATTAGTCCCACTCTATGTTAGCACAAAATTAATATGGAACCTGATGCTAAACCCGTTGTTGATCACCAACGTCGGTTAAATCCGAAGATGAAAGAAGTGGTAAGAACGGAAATATTAAAACTTCTGGAAGCATGTATAATCTATCCTATAGCTGATAGTAGGTGGGTAAGTCTTATTCATTGTTTCCCTAAGAAGGGAGGAATTACTGTTGTTCCTAATGATAAAAATGAACCCATCCCACAAAGAATTGTTACAGGCTATAGAATGGTAATTGATTTTAGAAAATTAAACAAAGCAACTAGAAAAGATCATTACCCTTTGCCTTTTATTGATCAAATGCTAGAAAGATTGTCAAAGCACACACATTTTTGTTTCCTTGATGGATATTCTGGTTTTTCACAAATACATGTTTCTCAACCTGATCAAGAAAAGACCACTTTCACTTGTCCCTTTGGAACTTATGCTTATAGACGTATGCCTTTTGGTTTATGCAATGCACCTGCTACCTTTCAAAGATGTATGACTGCTATATTCTCTGACTTTTGTGAAAAGATTGTTGAGGTTTTCATGGATGACTTTTCTATTTATGGGAAGTCTTTTGATGATTGTTTAAGCAACCTTGATCGAGTTTTGCAGAGATGTGAGCAAACAAATCTTGTCTTGAATTGGGAGAAGTGCCACTTTATGGTTAATGAAGGTATTGTTTTGGGCCATAAAATTTCTGAAAGAGGTATTAAGGTGGACAAAGCTAAGGTTGATGCAATTGAGAAAATGACATGTCCTAAAGATATCAAAGGTATTCGTAGTTTCCTTGGTCATGCTGGTTTCTATAGGAGATTTATCAAAGACTTTTCTAAAATTTCTAGGCCTCTTACAAATCTTTTGCAAAAGGACACTCCTTTCATTTTTTATGATGATTGTTTAGAAGCCTTTGAAACACTCAAGAAAGCCTTAATTACTGCACCTATTGTTCAACCACCTGATTGGAACTTGCCTTTTGAAATGATGTGTGATGCTAGTGATTATGCTGTTGGTGTTGTTCTAGGACAAAGAGTTGATAAGAAACTAAATGTTATCCATGATGCTAGTAAAACTCTAGACAGTGCCCAACGAAATTATGCTACTACTGAAAAAGAATTCTTAGCAGTTGTGTTTGCTTGTGATAAATTTAGATCCTACATTGTTGATTCTAAAGTGACTGTTCACACCGATCATGCTGCTATAAAATATCTTATGGAAAAGAAAGATGCTAAACCTAGACTCATTAGGTGGGTTCTCTTGCTACAAGAATTTGATTTGCATATTACTGATAGAAAAGGAGCAGAGAATCCCGTAGCTGATAACTTGTCTAGGCTTGAAAATGTCCTTGATGGCCCACTACCTATTGATGATAGCTTTCCTGATGAGCAGTTAGCTGCAATAAATGTTTCTAATAACACTCCTTGGTATGCTGATTATGCTAATTACATTGTTGCTAAATATTTACCACCTAGCTTTACATACCAACAAAAGAAAAAATTCTTCTATGATTTAAGACATTACTTCTGGGATGACCCACATCTTTATAAAGAAGGAGTAGATGGTATTATTAGACGTTGTGTACCTGAGCATGAACAGGAACAAATCCTACAGAAATGGCACTCTGAAGCTTATGGAGGACATCATGCGGGAGACAGAACTGCTCATAAGGTATTGCAATCTGGTTTTTATTGGCCTACTCTCTTCAAGGATGCTCGTAAGTTTGTCTTATCTTGTGATGAATGTCAAAGAATAGGTAATATCAGTAAGCATCAAGAAATGCCTATGAATTATTCTCTTGCTGTTGAACCATTTGATGTTTGGGGATTTGATTTCATGGGACCTTTTCCTTCCTCTAATGGGTATACTCATATTTTGGTTGCTGTTGATTATGTTACTAAGTGGGTAGAAGCTATTCCAACCAGTAGTGCTGATCACAACACCTCTATTAAAATGCTTAAGGAAGTTATTTTCCCAAGGTTTGGAGTCCCTAGATATTTAATGACTGATGGTGGTTCACACTTTATTCATGGTGCTTTCCGTAAACTGCTTGCCAAGTATGATGTTAACCATAGAATTGCATCACCCTATCATCCTCAGTCTAGTGGTCAAGTTGAACTTAGCAATAGAGAAATAAAATTAATTTTGCAAAAGACTATCAATAGGTCCCGGAAGAATTGGTCTAAGAAATTAGATGACGCACTTTGGGCTTATAGAACAGCATATAAAAATCCTATGGGTATGTCTCCTTATAAAATGGTTTATGGAAAAGCCTGTCATTTGCCTCTTGAGTTAGAACATAAAGCATATTGGGCAATTAAAGAACTCAATTATGATTTCAAACTTGCCGGTGAAAAGAGGTTATTTGATATTAGCTCATTAGATGAATGGAGAACCCAAGCTTATGAAAATGCCAACTTATTTAAAGAAAAAGTTAAAAGATGGCATGATAAAAGAATCCAAAAGCGTGAGTTCAAAGTTGGAGAATATGTTCTTTTGTACAACTCTCGTTTCAGATTCTTTGCAGGAAAACTCCTCTCCAAATGGGAAGGACCCTATGTTATCGAGGAGGTTTATCGGTCTAGAGCTCTCAAAATAAATAATGCCGAAGGTACTAACCTGAAGGTTGTTAATGGGCAACGAATAAAACATTATATCTTAGGTACGCCCATTAATGTTGAAAGTAATATTATCCAAACTATGACACCGGAAGAACACATAAAAGAGTCCTTCCGGAACACTCCAGAATCGTGAAAAAGAGGAGATACGTGATACGGTAAGTAAACGGACTCCGAAAAATCCACAAAAATATTTTTTGTTAGTTTTGGAATATTTAGAAAATTAGGAAAATAAGAAGCAACCAGGAAGGCACCCCTGGTGGGCACAAGACACCAGGGCACGCCTGGCTTGCCAGGCACGCCCAGGTGGGTTGTGCCCACCTCGGGTACCTTCCAGACTCCGTTTTTCTTCCGTTTGCTTGTTTCCCAAGATAAAAAATCTTTATATACCCCCCGAACCTATTGACCTCCGTATCGCGGACAAATCTCCTATTTTCTTTTCCTTGCTATTTTTTAACAGATCTAATCCACCATGGCCGCTTCAAGCTCCTCCAAGGACAAGTTCTTCGAGAACGTCATCAACCCATATCTGCGGGAGGTGATGCAGCACCCTCAAGCTATCCAGATGCATGAGGGGGTGCTCCACATCCGCGATGTGCAAGGCCCCAAGGGGACTAGATCCGTGGAGGCTAGGCTTGAAGCTGTGGAGCAGGACGTTTTCCGTTGCAAGGGGATGGTGGAACGTGGACTCAATGCCAATCACCTCATGATCGCGAACTACACCCGTGATCTCAAGGTGGAGGGCAAGTCCATGAAGGACATCGTTTTCTCCTTCAACGAGCAAATCAACTTCCTCCAGAGCCAAATCTACGACCTCCAAAACCAAGTCTTTGAATATGAGGCAAGGTTTAAAGGTATGCGTTTGGCTGCCAGTTGCAGGACCCATGAGACTCACTCCTCCTCTTATAATGGTGAGCCCCTGCCATGGAAACCCGAGGACAAGATCACTTCTACTTCATCATCACCACCACCTCCTTCTTCATCACCAAAAGAAAATTGAGTATCGGGTATGGGCACTCCCCTTGGCCTCCGCCAAGCTTGGGGGAGGTGCCCCGGTATCGTATCACCCCCACTATCTTTTGCCTTTACTTTTCTTAGTTCGATCCATGGTTATCTTTTGCTTTAGATGAATAAAAGTTTAGTTCGATCCTTTCTTTTTGAGAGCTTGCTTAGTAATCCATCCTTGTAATCGTGTGCGAGATATATAATAAAGTTTAGCTTGAGTTTTTGCTTTCTTTACTTTCATGTTTCAATAAAGAGAAAGGAAATAAATGAAAAGATCATATGCTAATCCTATGGTAGGTGATAACACCACATAAGGAAAAGTATAAGTAGAAAATTTTATTAGAGATTGACAAACATAGCATTAGTCAATGATGCAACTCATGAAAGAATTAATAAGGGAAGAGAAGATTCACATATAAATACACTATCATGGAAATATTTTGTGATTGTGAGCCCCCATCAAAATATTATATGCCAAAATTGTGGACGTTGGACAAGGAAGACAACTTAATGATTTATGTTTGTTCATATTCACATAGCAGTTATATTGTCATAACTCCTTCAAGATGTGGTGCTTGCCCCCATCTTTGCTAGCCAAAAATTCCGCACTAAGTAGAGATACTACTTGTGCATCCAAAAAACCCTTAAACCCAAATCTTATTTTCGAGAGTCCACCATATCTACCTATGGATTGAGTAAGATCCTTCAAGTAAGTTGTCATCGGTGCAATAAGGCAATAAAAATTGCTTCTAAAAGTGTGAGATCATTTAGTGTAAGAGAAAATTGAGTGTTGTACGAACTTGTTATGGTGAAGAATAAAAGCGACAGACTGCACAATAAAGGTTGCCATCACAAGGGGCAATATAACGTGATGTTCTTTTGCATTAAGGGGTTCAGCATAGAAACAAATAAGCACATGGCAACCTCTGCTTTTTTCATGCGAAGGGCCTATCTTTTACTTTTATGTATTTACTTTTATGCAAGAGTCAAAGTTCTTCTCTCTTTTCCTTTTATTTTCTCCTTTGGCAAGCATCATGTGGTGAGGAAAGATCTAGGCACATATGTCCAGTTGAATATGGGTAGCATAAGTTATTATTGTTGACATCACCCTTGAGGTGAATACGTTGGGAGGCGAAACTATAAGCCGCTATCTTTCTATGTGTCTGGTTGAAGCATTTTGCTCATGTGTATGCGGTGAGTGTTAGCAATCATAGAAGATTATATGATGGTTGAGTATGTGGACTTGCCTAAAGGCTCCGATACGTGACCCTTCCTGAAAAGATGATGAATTGTAGTTGCAAAGTTGACCGAGAACATAGTTTGTTGGTTTGTAATAGAATTTATGCTTTATACTTCGATTGTGTGATGAATTGTTACTTATTCATGAGAAGTCTATGATAAAAGTTTTATGTTAAAGTTTGTTGCTGTTATAATAAAACTACATGATGCTTCTATGTCCGTATTTTGTTTTTATAGACACCTCTCTCTCTAAGCATGTGGACATGTTTTTCGATTTCAGTTTTCGCTTGAGGACAAGCGAGGTCTAAGCTTAGGGGAGTTGATACGTCCATTTTGCATCATGTTTTCCTATTGTTATTTATGATGTTTTTATGCATAATAATGCTTTTTGGAGTAATTCTAATGTCTTTTCTCTCATAATATGCAAGGTACACACAAAGAGGGAGAATTCCGGCAGCTGGAAATCTAGACCTGAAAAAGCTACGTCAGGCTACCTATTCTGCACAACTCTAAATGAGCTGAAACTTTACGGGGATTTTTTATGGGATAAATGAGAAATATTAGAGCCAATAAGTACCAGAGGGGGCCCACCAGGTGGGCACAACCCACCTGGGCGCGCCAGGGAGCCCAGGCGCGCCCTGGTGGGTTGTGCTCCCCTCGGCCCACCTCCGGTGCCCATCTTCTGGTATATAAGTCATTTTGACCTAGAAAAAAAATCAAGAGAGGACTTTCAGGACGGAGCGCCGCCGTCTCGAGGCGGAACTTGGGCAGGAGCACTTTTGCCCTCCGGCGGAGCGATTCCGCCGGGGGAACTTCCCTCCCGGAGGGGGAAATCATCGTCATCATCATCACCAACAACTCTCCCATCTTGGGGAGGGAAATCTCCATCAACATCTTCAACAGCACCATCTCCTCTCAAACCCTAGTTCATCTCTTGTGTTCAATCTTTGTACCGGAACTATAGATTGGTGCTTGTGGGTGACTAGTAGTGTTGATTACATCTTGTAGTTGATTACTATATGGTTTATTTGGTGCAAGATTATATGTTCAGATCCAATATGCTATTTAATACCCCTCTGATCTTGAGCATGATTATCATTTGTGAGTAGTTACTTTTGTTCTTGAGGTCACGGGAGAAATCATGTTGCAAGTAATCATGTGAACTTGATATGTGTTCACGTCGCCTCGCCCAAACCAGAGAGGTCGACGAGCCGCCGCGGTGCCGTGCCCCTACTCAGGAGGACGTCGAGCCGCCACGTTGCCGCGCTCCTATCAAGGAGGAGGAGGACTCCGACTGAGCGTGGGCGGCGCCGGAGCCACGCCTCAGGAGTGGCAATCCTCGGGAGGCCGCCTTTAGGTTTTTTTACTTCCTGCAACAAGAACCATGGAGAGCCCCGCGGGGGCATGTAATGAACTATGGCACTTGCGCCTTTATGTTTGTGTTTTTCGTCTCATACCCTAGCATTCATATTGCTACTAGTTGAAAGGCTCCTGCCAGTCGCAATTAGGGTAACTTAGCTTGGTGTGCTTGTGGCGGGTTCCTACGTCGTGAGGGCGCGTTCCTTCAAAGCTTCGATCTCATGCGCGCCTCTTGTTCCTGCAACGATGCAGCTGGGGCACCGAAGCAGCTTAGGGATCTCACCGGGGGGGGGGTTCTTTCTTGCGGACCAGATGGCTCTGTAACCTCTGGAGGCGCTGAGTCCTCGCGAGCCCCCTGAGGTGTCTTCACAAGGCACCGCACTGCAGCGAAAGTGCCAAAACTTCCTTCTCCTGGCGGCCATTTTGGGTTAGAGCCCCCGAGCAAGGGTCGATCATCGCTGGTACACCGGGTCGTGATGCCCGGCGAGGCCAGGGGATGAGTGCTCCTGAGGCCGGGGGCCAAGAGTGATGTGTGCCCATTGGCCTACTTGAGAACGTCGCATGAGGATCAGGACGCCAAGGCCTTGGCGAGGTGTGCGCATGGGCAGGCCCCGCTGTTGTCGCGGCCTGAGCCGGGTCAGGTGTACACACCGTGCCCAGGCCCCGCTCGCAAGACACTAGGGAGGGAGCGACGGGCAACTTCCACTCCCTTTAAAACAAGACTCAGGAGGCAAAACGCTGCAAGGAGAAAAAATTCCCAACCCTTTTCGAATAAATACACGAGAACTACAAACTTCATTCCAAAAAGTGGAAAATTGGGTTACAGAAGAGAGCAAAGAACAGCCGGGTCCGGCACCTAAGCTAGTATTCTCACCAGCGCGGAGCATGGGGCCTCCACTAGGCGTGGGCATAGTCGTTGAAAGACCATGTTGTCCGCCAGCGCGGAGCATGGGGCTTCCACTTGGGCGTGGTATGGGAGCCCCCGCAAGGTCGAGGAGCAACGCACCGGGAGACTCCGGGGCGTGTACAGCCCCACTCATTATTACGTGAGAGTGTCACGGGTAGAACTTGCGGAGATGCTGGATATTCCAGGCATTCTGGATGGGGACCCCATCCTGCGTCTCCAGGCATACGGCGCCGGGCCTGGAGACACGGGCGACCCTGAACGGGCCCTCCCACATGGGTGAGAGCTTGTGGAGGCCCTCCCTGGAGAGAACCCGCCTCAGGACGAGGTCACCAACTTCGAGGGTCCGGGAGCGGATGCTGTGGCAATGGTAGCGCCGCAGCGCCTGCTGGTACCTCGCTGCGTGGAGCGAGGCTTGGCGGCGGGCCTCCTCCCCGAGCACGAGATATGTTCCCCGCGAGGCATCCTGACGCGCCTCGTTAAATGCCAAGACTCGCGGGGAGCGATGCTTGACCTCGTGCAGGAGGACCGCCTCAGCCCTGTAGATGAGGAAGAAAGGGGTCTCGCCGGTGGGCTTAGTCGCGGTGGTGCGGATGGACCACAACACGGACTGACGCTCACCGAGCCAACCCCTGCTGCATGCCTCAAGCTTCTTCTTGAAGCTCCTCGTCTTGAGGCCCCTCAGGACCTTCGCGTTAGCGCGCTCAGCCTGGTCGTTACTCCACGGGTGTGCCACTGAAGCGTAGCATATCTACGTTCCAAGGTTAGCACAATATGTCCTTAAGAGATTGCTTGTGAATTGGGAACCATTATCGGTAATGATACGGTTGGGGACACCGAAATGGCTCATGAGGCCTTTGATGAACTTGATGGCTGAGCCAGCGGGGATGGTGCTCACGGGCTCCACCTCCGCCCACTAGGTGAGTTTGTTGATGGTGACGTAGAGGTAGCGCTAGCCGCCGGTCGCCTGAGGAAAAGGGTCTAGTATGTCCAGCCCCGAGACCGCGAATGGCCAAGAGAGCGGGATGGTTTGGAGGCCTTGAGCGGGTTGATGAATCTTCTTGGAATGAAATTGGCAGGCCTTGCAGGATCGCACCAGCTCGGTGGCGTTGTGAAGTGCCGTTGGCCAGTAGAATCCGCTGTGGAACACCATCCCCACGAGGGTGCGAGACGAGGAGTGGTGCCCGCAATCACCACCGTGGATGTCGGCCAATAGCTCGCGCCCTTGCTCCTCAGATATGCACCGCAGCGAGATGTCGTTGGGGCATCTTCGGTACAACTCACCATCCTGCAAACAATAAGCGGTCGCCTGGCAAACCACGCGTTCCGCGTCCTCCTCCTTCTCTGGTAAGGCGCCATGGAGTAAGTACGCCTTGAACTCTTCGGTCCAGCAGTCTGCCTGACGTTCCAATGCTAGGAGCAGGCGAGCTCCCGAGGTCGGAGCACAGGTTGAGGCGCCTAAGGGTGGGGCCGGTGGCAACTCCTCCTAAGGCAACGTCGGGCCCGCTGTTGGGGGCGACGCTGATGGCCTAAAGAGCCTCTCCTCGAAGACGCCAGGCTTCTAAGGCTCGCCGCGAGATGCCCTCCTGGCGATGTCGTCTGCTTCCTTGTTCGCGCCATGCGGGACATGCTGCAATTCCAAGCCCAGGAAGCGCTTTTCAATTTTACGCACCTCTTCCAAGTATGCTTCCATGTGCTCGTCCTTTGGCTTATACTCCTTGTTGGAGAAGTTGACGAGGAGCTGGGAGTCGCCCTTGATGGTGAGGTGCTTGACCCCCAAGGCAGCTGTGGCCCTCAGGCCAGTGATCAAGCCCTCATACTCTGCTATGTTGTTGGAGATCTTCTTGCCATGCTGGAAGCAAAGCTGTACAGCGTAATAGAGCTTGTCCTTGGCTGGTGAGATGAGCACGACTCCAGGCCCCGCGCCCTACCACGTGAAGGCTCTATCAAAGTGCATGACCCAGCCGTCGGGCGCCTCGTCGCCAGGCGCGAGGGACTGGCCCTCGTCCAGCCCTCGGTTGGGCGCATCCGTCCACTCCGCCACGAAATTAGCGAGGGTCGCACCCTTGATGACCCTCGTTGTGCTGAACTCTAGCTGGAAAGCCTACAGCTCGATGTTCCACTCCGCAACCCTTCCAGCAGCGTTGGGGCTGCACAGCACCTTCTCCAGGGGGTATGCGGAGACGACCTTAATGGGGTGCCCCTGAAAGTAATGGCATAGCTTCCTTGAGGCAACGAGGAGCGCGAGCAGGAGCTTCTGCTGCATAGGGTAGCGCGAGCATGCATCCCGCAGCACGGTGCTGACGAAGTACACCGGGTGCTCGATAAGGGGCGAGGAGTCAACGACGTCCCCCCTTGCGTGGGGCGCGCGGGGCTCGAGAGGCCCGTCGGTTGACGGAGCAGCGATGGAGTCCGAGGCGCCGTCCTGAGGTGGTGAAGGTTGCGCGCCCCCTCGTGGGCTGCCCGGGCCCATGCCTACGCCGGCATGCTCCTCCCGTAATGCGACGAGCGCCGGGCTGACCGAGTGGGGGGTGGCCGCCAAGTAGAGCACCAGGGGCTCGCGAGCACGAGGCGCCACCATAACTGGTGGGCTCGTGAGGTACCTCTTGAGGTCCTGGAAGGCGGCCTCTGCTTCAGGGGTCCACTCGAAAGGGCCCTTCCTCTTCATGAGCTTGAAGAAGGGGAGGGTGCGCTCGCCAAGTTTGGAGATGAAGCGCCCCAAGGAGGTCACGCAGCCCGCCAACTTCTGCATTTCCTTGAGGGTCTGAGGCGGGCGCATCTTTTCAATTGCCTTGATCTTCTCGGGGTTAGCCTCGATCCCCTGATGCGATACGAGGAAGCCGAGCAGCTTTTCAGATGGGACCACGAAAACACACTTTTCTGGGTTAAGCCTCAGGTTCACCCGACGCAGGCTGGCGAATGGCTCCTCTAGATCCTCGATTAGGGTCCCCGCCTCTCGTGACTTGACCACGATGTCGTTGATGTACGCCTCTGCATTTCTCCTGAGCTGTTGCCCCAGAGCGATGCGCACCAATCACTGGAAGGTCGCGCCGGCGTTTCGCAGCCTGAAGGGCATGCAGATGTAGCAACACACGCCGCACGGGGAGAGGAAAGTTGTCTTCTCGATGTCCTCCACTGCCATCTTGATTTCGTGATAGCCTGAGAAAGCATCTAGAAAGTACAGCAGGTCACACTCGGCGGTGGAGTCCATGATCTGGTCGATGCGCGGGAGCGGGAAGGGGTCCTGAGGACAAGCCTTGTTGAGACTCGAGAAGTTGACACACATGTGCTCCTTCCCGCCCTTCTTGGGGACAATCACCAAGTTAGCCAGCCAATCCGGGTGCCGCACCTCCCGTATGACACCAGCTTCTTGCAACTTGCAGACCTCTTGGACGATGAACGCTTGCTTCTCTTGGGCTTGCTGTCATGCCTTCTGCTTCATGGGGCGCGCACTGGGGCACACCATCAGGTGGTGTTTGCTACCTCTTGAGCTTGCGTTGGTTTTTCCCTTGAAGAGGAAAGGGTGATGCAGCAAAGTAGAGTAAGTATTTCCCTCAGTTTTGAGAACCAAGGTATCAATCCAGTAGGAGACAACGCGCAAGCCACCGAATACCTGCACAAACAAACACCAACTTGCACCCAACGCGATAAAAGGGGTTGTCAATCCCTTCACGGTTATTTGCAAAGTGAGATCTGATAGAGATGGATAAACGGTAAAGTAATATTTTTGGTATTTTTAGTTTATGGAACGGAAAGTAAAGGATTGCAAAGAA
Source organism: Thinopyrum elongatum (assembly GCA_011799875.1). Lineage (NCBI taxonomy): Eukaryota > Viridiplantae > Streptophyta > Magnoliopsida > Poales > Poaceae > Thinopyrum > Thinopyrum elongatum. Next base: position 376,301,326 of record CM022299.1, on the reverse strand, counting down.
AGTAAATAGGAAACTAAAATTGTAGATCGGAAACTTATATGATGGAAAGTAGAAGATTATATGATGGAAAGTAGACCCGGGGGCCATAGGTTTCACTAGAGGCTTCTCCCAAGATAGAAATTATTACGGTGGGTGAACAAATTACTGCCGAGCAATTGATAGAAAAGCGCAAAGTTATAACGATATCTAAGGCAATGATCATGAATATAGGCATCACGTTCGTGTCAAGTAGACTGAAACGATTCTGCATCTACTACTATTACTCCACACATCGACCGACTCCTGCCTGCATCTAGAGTATTAAGTTCATGAAGAACAGAGTAACGCATTAAGAAAGATGACATGATGTAGAGGAATTAACTCAAGCAATATGATGAAAACCCCATCTTTTTATCCTTAATGGCAACAATACAATACGTGCCTTGCTGCCCCTACTGTCACTAGGAAAGGACACCGCAAGATTGAACCCAAAGCTAAGAACTTCTCCCATTGCAAGAAAAACCAATCTAGTTGGCCAAACCAAATCGATAGTTCGAAGAGACTTGAAAATATATCAAATCATGCATAAAAGAATTCAGAGGAGATTCAAATAATATTCATAGATAAGCTGATCATAAATCCACAATTCATCGGATCTCGGCAAACACACCGCAAAAGAGTATTACATCGAATAGATCTCCAAGAACATCGAGAAGAACTTTGTATTGAGAATAAAAGAGAGAGAAAAAGCCATCTAGCTACTAGCTATGGACCCGTAGGTCTGTGGTAAACTACTCACGCTTCATCGGAGAGGCAATGGTGTTGATGTAGAAGCCCTCCATGATCGAATCCCCCTCCGGCAGGATGCCGGAAAAGGCCCCAAGATGGGATCTCACGGGTACAGAAGGTTGCGGCGGTGGAAAAGTGGTTTCGTGGCTCCCCTAGTAGGTTTTGGGGTATTTGAGAATATATAGGCTGAAGAAATAGGTCGGTGGAGTCAAGAGGGGCCCACAAGGGTGGGGGGCGCGCCCTACCCCCCTAGGCGCGCCCTCCAACCTTGTGGCCACCTCGTGGCTTTCCTGACGTGCACTCCAAGTCCTCTGGATGTCTTCTGGTCCAAGAAAAATCATCGCGAAAGTTTCATTCCGTTTGGACTCCGTTTGGTATTCCTTTTCTGCGAAACTCTAAAACAAGGAAAAAAACAGGAACTGGCACTGGGCTCTAGGCTAATAGGTTAGTCCCAAAAATCATATAAAATAGCTTATTAATGCATATAAAACATCAAAAACAGATAATATAATAGCATGGAATAATAATAAATTATAGATACGTTGGAGACGTATCAAGCATCCCCAAGCTTAATTCCTGCTTGTCCTCGAGTAGGTAATTGATAAAAACAGAATTTTTGATGTGGAATGCTACCTAACATATTTATCCATGTAATTCTCTTTATTGTGGCATGAATGTTCAGATCCGTATGATTCAAAACAAAAGTATAATATTGACATAAAAACAATAATACTTCATGCATACTAATAAAATAATTATGTCCTCTCAAAATAACATAGCCAAAGAAAGCTTATCCCTACAAAATCATATAGTTTGGCTATGCTCCATCTTCGTCACACAAAATACTCAAATCATGCACAACCCCGGTTTCAGCCAAGCAATTGTTTCATACTTTTGATGTTCTCAAACCTTTTCAACTTTCACGCAATACATGAGCGTGAGCCATGGACATAGCACTATAGGTGGAATAGAAGGTGGTTGTGGAGAAGACAAAAAGAGGGAGATAGTCTCAAATCAACTAGGTGTATCAACGGGCTAAGGAGATGCCCATCAATAGATATCAATGTGAGTGAGTAGGGATTGCCATGCAATGAATGCACTAGAGCTATAATTGTATGAAAGCTCAAAAAGAAAACTAAGTGGGTGTGCATCCAACTTGCTTGCTCATGAAGACCTAGGGCAATTTGAGGAAGTCCATCGTTGGAATATACAAGCCAAGTTCTATAATGAAAATTCCCACTAGTATATGAAAGTGATATCATAGGAGACCATGAAGATCATGGTGCTACTTTGGAGCACAAGTATGGAAAAAGGATAGTAACATTGCCCCTTCTCTCTTTTTCTCTCATTTTTCTCATTTTTTCTTCATTTTTTCTCTCTTTTTTCTCTTTTTTTTTCTTTTTTTCCTCACATGGGACAATGCTCTAATAAGGAAGATCATTATACTTCTATTTACTTACAACTCAAAAATTACAACTCGAAACTAGAACAAAATATGATTCTATATGAATGCCTCTGGCGGTGTACCGGGATGTGCAATGACTCAAGAGCGACATGTATAAAAAATGATGAAAGGTGGCTTTGCCACAAATACGATGTCAACTACATGATCGTGCAAAGCAATATGACAATGATGGTGCGTGTCATAATAAACGGAACGGTGGAAAGTTGCATGGCAATATATCTCGGAATGGCTATGGAAATGCCATAATAGGTAGGTATGGTGGCTGTTTTGAGGAAGGTATAGGGTGGGTGTATGGTACCGGCGAGAGTTGCGCGGTACAAGAGAGGCTAGCAATGGCGGAAAGGTGAGAGTGCGTATAATCCATGGACTCAACATTAGTCATAAAGAACTCACATACTTATTGCAAAAATCTATTAGTCATCGAAACAAAGTACTACACGCATGCTCCTAGGGGAAGGGTTGGTAGGAGTTAACCATCGCGCGATCCCGGCCTCCACACAAAGGATGACAATCAAAAAATACCTCATGCTCCAAATTTGTTACACAACTGTTACCATACGTGCATGCTTCGGGACTCACAAACCTTAACACAAGTATTTCTCAATTTCACATTTACCCCACTAGCATGACTCTAATATCACCATCTTCATATCTCAAAACAATCATCAGGAATCAAACTTCTCATAGTATTCAATGCACTTTATATGAAAGTTTTTATTATATCCCTCTTGGATGCCTATCATATTAGGACTAATTTTATAACCAAAGCAAATTACCATGCTGTTTAGAGACTCTCAAAATAATATAAGTGAAGTGCGAGAGTTCATCAATTTCTATAAAATAAAACCACCGCTGTGCTCTAAAAAGATATAAGTGAAGCACTAGAGCGATATTGCCTAGCTCAAAAGATATAAGTGAAGCACAAAGAGCATTCTAATAAATCATGATTCATGCGTGTCTCTCTCAAAAAGTGTGTACAGAAAGGATGATTGTGGCAAACTAAAAAGCAAAGACTCAAATCATACAAGACGCTCCAAGCAAAACACATATCATGTGGTGAATAAAAATATAGCCTCAAGTAAAGTTACCGATAGATGAAGACGAAAGAGGGGATGCCTTCCCGGGGCATCCCCAAGCTTAGGCTCTTGGTTGTCCTTGAATATTACCTTGAGGTGCCTTGGGCATCCCCAAGCTTAGGCTCTTGCCACTCCTTATTCCATAGTCCATCAAATCCTTACCCAAAACTTGAAAACTTCACAACACAAAACTCAACAGAAAATCTCATAAGCTCCGTTAGTATAAGAAAATAAATCACCACTTTTGGTACTGTTGTGAACTCATTATTTATTTATATTGGTGTAATATATACTTTATTCCAACTTTTCAATGGTTCATACCCCCTGATACTAGCCATAGATTCATCAAAATAACCAAACAACACATAGAAAACAGAATCTGTCAAAAACAGAACAGTCTGTAGCAATATGGAAATCTCGAATACTTATGTAACTCCAAAAATTCTTAAAAATTAGGAAGACCTAAGAAATTTGTGTATTAATATTCTGCAAAAAGAATCAACTCAAAATCACTCTTCTGTGAATTATAATTTTTTTTCCTGGGCGCAAAAGTTTCTGTTTTTCAGCAAGATCAAATCAACTATCACCGTAAGCTATCCCAAAGGTCTTACTTGGCACAAACACTAATTAAAACATAAAACCACATCTAACCAGAGGCTAGATTAATTATTTATTACTAAACAGAACCTAAAAGGAAAAAATAAAATAAAATTGGGTTGCCTCCCAACAAGCGCTATTTTTTAACGCCCTTAGCTAGGCATAAAACACGAATAGATCTAGGTATTATCATCTTTGGCATGCAATCCATAAGTGGCTCTCATAATAGATTCATAAGGCAGTTTAATTTTCTTTCTTGGAAAGTGTTCCATGCCTTTCCTTAACGGAAATTGAAATCTAATGTTTCCTTCTTTCATATCAATAATTGCACCAATCGTTCTAAGGAAAGGTCTACCAAGAATAATAGGACATGTAGGATTGCAATCTATATCAAGAACAATGAAATCTACGGCACATAATTCCTATTTGCAACAATAAAAACATCATTAATCCTTCCCATAGGTTTCTTTATAGTGGAATCCGCGAGATGCAAATTTAAAGAACAATCATCAAGTTCACGGAAACCTAACACATCACATAAAGTTTTTGGAATCGTGGAAACACTAGCACCCAAATCACACAAAGCATGAAACTCATAATCTTTAATCTTGATCTTAATAGTAGGTTCCCACTCATCATAAAGTTTTCTAGGGATAGAAACTTCCAATTCAAGCTTTTCTTCAAAAGATTGCATCATAGCATCAATGATATGTTTAGTAAAAGCTTTATTTTGATTATAAGCATGAGGAGAATTCAACATGGATTGCAACAAGGAAATACAATCTAGCAAAGAGCAATTATCTTAATTAAAGTCCTTGAAATCCAAAATAGTGGGTTCATTGCTACCTAAAGTCTTGACCTCTCCAATCCCACTTTTATCAATTTTTGCATCAAGATCTAAAAACTCCGAATCATTGGGACGCCTTCTAACTAAAGTTGACTCATCTCCAGTCCCATATTTATCAATATTCACATTAGAAAACAAATATTCAATAGGAGTCACATCAATCACTTTTAGATCTTCATCATTATTTTCACGGAAACTAGAAGAACATGTTTTTATGAACCAATCTTTTTTAGCACGCATCTTAGCGGTTATTTCTTTGCACTCATCAATGGAAATTCTCATAGCTTTGCGAGACTCATTGATATCATGCTTGGGTGGAATAGATCTAAGTTTCAAAGAATCAACATCAAGAGAAATTCTATCCACGTTCCTAGCCAAATCATCAATCTTAAGTAATTTTTCTTCAATCAAAGCATTGAAATTATTTTGCGAACTCATAAATTCTTTAACATTTTTCTCAAATTCATAGGGAATCTTATTATAATTTCCATAAGAATTGTTGTAGGAATTACCATAATTATTAGAGGAATTAGTAGGAAACGGCCTAGGATTAAAATTACCTCTATACGCGTTATTACCAAAATTGTTCCTACCAACAAAATTCACATTCATAGATTCATTATTATTCTCAATCAAAGTAGACAAAGGCATATCATTAGGATCAATAGGAGCACTCTTGCTAGCAAATAATTTCATAAGTTCATCCATCTTTCCACTCAAAACATTAATCTCTTCAATTGCATGCACTTTTTTACTAGTGGAAGATCTTTCGGTATGCCATTGAGAATAATTAACCATAATATTATCTAGGAGTTTAGTAGCTTGTCCTAGAGTAATTTCCATAAAAGTGCCTCCCGCGGCCGAATCTAAAAGATTTCTAGAAGCAAAATTCAATCCAGCATAAAAATTTTGTATAATCATCCACAAATTCAAACCATGAGTAGGGCAATTTCGTATCATCAATTTCATCCTCTCCCAAGATTGTGCAACATGTTCATGATCAAGTTGCTTAAAATTCATAATATCGTTCCTAAGGGAGATGATCTTAGCGGGAGGAAAGTACTTGGAGATAAAAGCATCTTTACACTTATTCCATGAATCAATACAGTTTTTAGGCAAAGATGAAAACCAAGTTTTAGCATGATCTCATAGTGAGAACGGAAATAGCTTCAATTTAATAATATCATTATCCACATCTTTTTTCTTTTGCATATCACATAAATCAACGAAATTGTTTAGATGGGATGCGGCATCTTCACTAGGAAGGCCGAAAAATTGATCTTTCATAACAATATTCAGCAAAGCGGCATTAATTTCACAAGATTCTGCATTAGTAGCGGGAGCAATCGGCGTACTAATAAAATCATTATTATTGGTGTTGGAAAAATCACACAATTTGGTATTCTCTTGAGTCATCGTGACAAGCAAGCAATCCAACACACGAGCACATAAAAAGCAAGCGGAGAAGACGAACGGAAGAGGGGCGAAGAAAAGGCAAATCTTTTCGAAAATCATTTTAGAAATGGAGGAGAGGAAAATGAGAGGCGAATGGCGAATAATGTAATGCAAGGGATGAGAGTTTATGATGGGTACTTGGTATGTCTCGGCTTGGCGTAGCTCTCCCCGGCAACGGCGCCAGAAATTCTTCCTGCTACCTCTTGAGCTTGTGTTGGTTTTTCCCTTGAAGAGGAAAGGGTGATGCAGCAAAGTAGAGTAAGTATTTCCCTCAGTTTTGAGAACCAAGGTATCAATCCAGTAGGAGACAATGCGCAAGCCACCGAATACCTGCACAAACAAACACCAACTTGCACCCAACGCGATAAAGGGGTTGTCAATCCCTTCACGGTTATTTGCAAAGTGAGATCTGATAGAGATGGATAAACGGTAAAGTAATATTTTTGGTTTATGGAACAGAAAGTAAAAGATTGCAAAGAAAGTAAATAGGAAACTAAAATTGTAGATCGGAAACTTATATGATGGAAAGTAGAAGATTATATGATGGAAAGTAGACCCGGGGGCCATAGGTTTCACTAGAGGCTTCTCTCAAGATAGAAATTATTACGGTGGGTGAACAAATTATTGCTGAGCAATTGATAGAAAAGCGCAAAGTTATAACGATATCTAAGGCAATGATCATGAATATAGGCATCATGTCCGTGTCAAGTAGATCGAAACGATTCTGCATCTACTACTATTACTCCACACATCGATCAACTCCTTCCTGCATCTAGAGTATTAAGTTCATGAAGAACAAAGTAACGCATTAAGAAAGATGACATGATGTAGAGGAATAACTCAAGAAATATGATGAAAACCCCATCTTTTTATCCTCGATGGCAACAATACAATACGTGCCTTGCTGCCCCTACTGTCACTGGGAAAGGACACCGCAAGATTGAACCCAAAGCTAAGCACTTCCCATTGCAAGAAAAACCAATCTAGTTGGCCAAACCAAATCGATAGTTCGAAGAGACTTGCAAAGATATGAAATCATGCATAAAAGAATTCAGAGGAGATTCAAATAATATTCATAGATAAGCTGATCATAAATCCACAATTCATCGGATCTCGGCAAACACACCGCAAAAGAGTATTACATCGAATAGATCTCCAAGAACATCGAGGAGAACTTTGTATTGAGAATCAAAGAGAGAGAAAAAGCCATCTAGCAACTAGCTATGGACCCGTAGGTCTGTGGTAAACTACTCACGCTTCATCGGAGAGGCAATGGTGTTGATGTAGAAGCCCTCCATGATCGAATCCCCCTCCAGCAGGATGCCGGAAAAGGCCCCAAGATGGGATCTCACGGGTACAGAAGGTTGCGGCGGCGGAAAAGTGGTTTCGTGGCTCCCCTGGTAGGTTTTGGGGTATTTGAGAATATATAGGCTGAAGAAATAGGTCGGTGGAGTCACGAGGGGCCCACAAGGGTTGGGGGCGTGCCCTACCCCCCTGGACACGCCCTCCAACCTTGTGGCCACCTCGTGGCTTTTCTGACGTGCACTCCAAGTCCTCTGGATGTCTTCTGGTCCAAGAAAAATCATCACGAAAGTTTCAATCCGTTTGGACTCTGTTTGGTATTCCTTTTCTGCAAAACTCTAAAACAAGGAAAAAAACAGGAACTGGCACTGGGTTGTAGGTTAATAGGTTAGTCCCAAAAATCATATAAAATATCATATTAATGCATATAAAACATCCTAAACAGATAATATAATAGCATGGAAAAATAAAAAATTATAGATACATTGGAGACATATCAGTGTTTGATTACGTCCCGCGGGACGCCAACCAAGTCCGATGCTTCCCACGCGAACACGTCCTTGTTCGCCCAGAGGAAGTCAACCAACTTCTCCTCCTGCTTCGGGGTAAGGCCAGCGCCTATGGTGAAGATGGGGCCCGAGCCCCCATCATCGACAGGCACCTACTTCGTCTTGGCCCGGTCCTGGGAGAACAACTGCTTCTTCTTTGTGGGCGCGGCCTTCGGGGCCTCCGGAGCGTCTCCGACGCCAGGGCACGAGGACACCGCGGCCTTGAAGGTGAGCTTGAGGACCCGGACCGCGTCCTTGGTGTCTCTGGCCACGGAGATGAAGCCGCCGCTACTGGGCATGTTGATGACGTTGTAGCCCGGGTGCGTTGCCTCCATGAACTTGGTGAGGTCCAGATACCCCAGGATGGCGTTGTACGGGAGGCTGATGCGGGCCACGTCGAAGTCAATCAACTCGGTGCGGTAGTTGTCGCGAGTGTCGAAGGTGACCGGCAGGCGCACCTGTCCCAAAGGGGTGGTAGAGCCTTTGGTCACCCCCAAGAAAGGCTTGGAGGGCACGAGCTAGTCATAGGGCACCTGGAGCATGTCGAAGGCCTCTATGGAGAGGACGTTGAGGCTGGCGCCGCCGTCGACGAGGGTCTGGGTGACCGCCACGTTACTGATTGTGGGCGTACACAACATAGGGAGCGCGCTGACAGCAGCCGTAGTCCTGGGGTGGTCTCTGGAGTCGAAGATGATGTCGGTCTCTGGCCTAGCACGGCCCTGCGAGGCCTCCGGCCACGGCCGGGGAGCGCCTACCCAACGAAGGAGCTGCTTGACATGGCAACCGGACGCGGGCGCCTGCGACCCACTGAGGATACAAGAGACCGCGTGAGGTTCAGGGGCCATGAAACACGCGATGAACAGACCGCAGAGCTCCCCCATGTGGACACCGAGGCCTTAGGGAGGTCGTGGAGCCATGTCTGCGGCATCCATGTGAGGGCCAGGGGGAAGCCAGTTGGCCATGGCTTTGTCATCACTGCCGGCCGCCCGGATGGCCTGTGCGTACAGCCGAGGAAATCCTGGGGGTCGGTCGCGCCGTCGTAGCGCGGAGGCAGCACCAGCCTGAAAGTCGCCAGCCACCGCACCCGACGCAGACTAGGGGCGAAGACCGGGCAACCCGCAGCGCTCCCATAGGCTTCGGGCGGCCAAGCTGGCGAGGCAGTGTCTGCCATGGGGATGACGAGACGTGGGCGGAACACGGCTGATGAAGGAGGAGCTTCGACACACCCCCTACCTGGCGCGCCAAATGTCGGATTCAGGGCTCCGCAGACCCAAGAAGGTTCAAACTCTGGGGCGTGTGTGGGGACCTATACTAGCCCAAGCCTTAAGCTCGCCACCCCATGGCCTAGCTGCGTCGAGTTCGTGTGAGCGGGGAAGAAGAAGGACACAACAGTTTACCCAGGTTGGGGCCACCTTGCGATGTAAAACCCTACTCCTGCTTTGTGGTGGATTGGCCTCATGATGAGGCTGAGGATGAACTTGTACAGTGGCTGAGCGGCCTTGCGAGGGCTCAAGTGGTGGAATGGTTTGATCCGGGGATCTTTGTCCAGCCCTCCTTCTACGGTGGTGGCTAGCCTATACTTATAGTGACCTCGGTCCTCTTCCTTCATAACTGGCGGGAAGGGATCCCATAGCGGCCAATTTGAAAGGGGAGAAGAAGTACATCTAATCCTGACGAAAGGTGGTCTTCGCCTGCAAAGCTTCTGGTCGTGACATAGAGGTGGGCTCGGCGATGACATCCGGCCTGCCGATCTCTTGGTCTTGGTCTCGTTGCACTGGAATGGAAACCTTTGGGTGATTCCATGGGAACCCACGTCTGTCCTTGCTCCCTTAGCACCAAAGGGGAAACTGTCCCCTCTGCGCCCGCTGGCGCCCGCCTGGCCTTGGTCGTCATGTCTCACATCATCGCAGCCTCGTGAGGCCGGGTACCTACATAGAAATCTCCACTCCTCAGGAGGCAGGCTTGGAGAGCTGCTCCTACGGAGGTCTTGGCGTCGTCCTCATGAGGGTCTTACCCTGGGGTGTTGTAGATGGGCCGTACCAGGCCGTCGACGGGCCCACGCACTGGGCCGCAGGCAGGCAGGTCTGGGTACCCCCGATCTCAGAACGCCGACATTATTAACAAATCATTTTTGACTGACATGAAACCGAAGAATATTCGTATAACACTAAGTTACCTCAATGGGGATATGCATCTCCCCAATAATAAGAGTTTCATATTTCCTTTTTACTGAAGGAAGAGTAAATTCGAAACCTCCAATAATGATTGTCGCAATTTTTTCAATAGTGTTGATACTATTCACTGAACTTTGTTTCCTCAGGAAATAAACCGTATGCTCATTACATTGACATGAAAAGTGACCTTGCCCTTGTTGCAATGAATAACAGCCCCTGCAGTGTTCAAAAATGGCCTACCAAGGATAATCGACATAACATCGTCCTTGGGCATATGAAGTATAACAAAATCTATTAAGATAGTAACATTTGCAACCACAACAGGCACATTCTTGCAAATTCAAATAGGTATAGTAGTAGATTTATCAGCCATTTGCAAAGATTTTCAGTAGGTGTGATCTTGTTCAAATCAAGTCTTCTATATAAAGAGAAAGGCATAACACTAACACCAGCTCCCAAATGACGCAAAGCAGTTTTGGCATAATTTCCTTTAATGGAGCATGGTATAGTAGGTATTCCTGGATCTCCTAACTTCTTAAGTACTCCACCCATAAAAGAATAATTTGCAAGCATGGTGGAAATTTCAGCTTCAGGTATCTTTCTTTTATTAGTGACAATGTCTTTCATGTATTTAGCACACAGAGGCATTTTCAATATATCAGTCAAACTAGTACGCCAAAAGACAGGTCTAAGCATTTCAATAAAGCATTCAAATTGTTCCTCATCCTTGTTCTTAGGTGGTTTAGTTGGAAAAGGCATAGGTTTTTGAACCCATGGCTCTCTTTCCTTACCATGTTTCCAAGCAATGAAATCACTTTTATCATATCATTTGTTCTTAGGAGGTGGGTTATAAAGATTAATAGTAGGTTCTATTTCTACATCATTATCTGGTTGAGCATCAACTTGAGCATCATTATTATCATTGTCACTAGGTGAATGTTCATCACTAGATTGTGTCTCAGCATCAGAAATAGAAACATCATTACTATTCTCAGAAGGTTTTTCTACCACAGGTTCACTAGAAGCATGCAAAGTTCTGTCATTTTTCTTCTTCTTAGACGAACTAGGCGCATCATTATTAATTTTCTGAGAATCTTGCTCAATTCTTTTAGGATGATTTTTAGGATACATAGGTTCCTGAGTCACTCTACCTCCTCTAGTCATAACTCTAACGACATGATCATTTATTTTATTATTCATCTCATTAAGCAAATATTTTGTCACTTGGCAACTTGTTCAAGCTGAGTAAGGACCATGGATAAATGCTTACTTAAGCCCTTAACATCGTTAGCAATTCTAAATATCAAGTCACTGAAACACTCAATCATGAAAGCATTACGTTGCAATTGCTTCTTGACATACATATTAAAATGTTCTTGCTTAACAATGTAGTTATCAAATTCATCCAGGCATTGACTAGCAGATTTATTATAAGGACTATCACCTTCATCAAATCTTATAAGATAATTTACCTCTACTACCTGGGTTGGGGTGTCAAGTCCATGTATTTCTTCAATATGTGGTAAATTCTTAACATCTTCGGTTTTAATACCCTTTTCTTTCATAGATTTCTTTGCCTCTTGGATATCTTCAGGACTGAGGAATAGAATACCTCCCTTCTTCGGAGTTGTCTTAGGTGGTGGTTAAGGAAGTGTACAATCATTATCATTTCTCAATATATTATTCAATAGTTCTTCAGCCTGCTCAATAGTTCTTTCCCCGAAAACACAACCAGCACAGCTATCTATGTAGTCCCTAAAAGTATCGGCTAGTCCATTATAAAAGATATCAAATATTTCATTTTTCTTAAGAGGATGATCAGGAAAAGCATTAAGTAACTGGAGAAGCCTCCCCCAAGCTTGAGGGACATTCTCTTCTTCAATTTGCACAACGTTAAATATTTCTTGTAAGGCAGCTTATTTCTTATGAGCAGCAAAATATTTTTCATAGAAGTAATATATCATACCCTGGGGACTACACACACAACCAGGAGAAAGAGTATTAAACCAATTCTTAGCATCATCCTTTAACGAGAAAGGAAATAACTTAAGAATATAGTAGTAGCGGATCTTTTACTCATGAGCAAATAGGGTGGCTATATCATTCAATTCAGTAAGATGTGCCATAACAATTTCAGTTTCATAACCATGAAAAGGATCAAATTCAACCAAAGTAATTATCTCAGGATTGATAGAGAATTCATAATCCTTATCGGTAACAAAGATAGGAGAAGTATCAAACTTATGATCATATTTCATTTTCTCCATCATAGATTTTTCTTTAAGCTTACTCACTAATTTATTAACATCATCTCTATCATTACAAGCAAGAATTTCTCTAGATATCTCCCCATCCATAGCATAACCCTCAGGTATCTTAGGCAGTTCAATTCTAGGAGAGCTAGGTCTAAGAGGTGTATCATAATTTTCACCAGTTTCAGCAGTTTCATCAATTTCAGCACTCTCTATTTCTTTAGCTCTAGCAAGTTGTTCATCAAGAAATTTACCAAGTGGCACAATATTACTAAGCAGAGTACTAGCATCATCAATAGCATCATTCACAACAGAACTAGCATCATCAATTACTTGCGACATATTAGAATTAATAGCTGGTGGTGGTGTCACAAGCTTACTTAAAATAGAAGGTGAATCAAGTGCAGAGCTAGATGGCAGTTCCTTACCTCCCCTCGTCTTAGAGGGAACGATCTTGGTTCTATTATCTTTCAAATTCTTCATAGTGATCAACAAATATAATTCCCAAGTGACTCAGCAAATACAGCTATGCTCCCCGGCAACAGCGCTAAAAAAAGGTCTTGATAACCCACAAGTACAGGGGATCGCAACAGCTTTCAAGGGTAGAGTATTCAACCCAAATTTATTGATTCGACACAAGGGGAGCCAAAGAATATTTGCAAGTACTAGCAGTTGAGTTGTCAATTCAACCACACCTAGTGAACTAAATATCAGTAGTAGAGTGATCAGTAGCATAGTAGTATGATAGTTTGACAGCAGTGGTAACGGTAGTAATAGTAACGATAACAGTAACAATAGCTATTTTGTAGTGATTGTAATAGCAACAATGAAAGTAACTTAGCAAAAAACCAATATGAGAAAATCGTAGGCATTGGATCAGTGATGGATAATTATGTTGGATAACATTCATCATGTAACAGTCATAACCTAGAGCGATACACAATAGCTCCAATTCATCAATGTAATGTAGGCATGTATTTCGTATATAGTCATACATGCTTATAAGAAGAACTTGCATGACATATTTTGTCCTACCCTCCCGTGGCAGCGGGGCCCATAAGGAAATCTAATTGATATTAAGGCCTCTTTTTAATAGAGAACCGGAACAAAGCATTAGCACATAGTGAATACATGAACTCCTCAAACTACGGTAATCACCGGAAAGAATACCAATTATTGTCACCTTGGGGTATGCGGATCATTACACATAATAGGTGGATACAACTTGCAACTTCGGATCAAGAACTCAAATATATTCATGAAAACATAAAGGGTTCAGATCTAAAATCATGGCACTCGGGCCCTAGTGACAAGCATTAAGCATAGCAAAGTCATAGAAACATCAATCTCAGAACATAATGGATACTAGAAATCAAGCCCTAACAAAACTGAATCGATTACATGATAAATCTCATCCAACCCATCACCGTCCAGCAAGCCTACGAAGTAATTACTCACTCCCGGTGGTGAGCATCCAGGGAATTGTTGATGGAGGATGGTTGATGATGACAACGCTGTCGAATCACCCTCTTCGGAGCGCCAAACGGACTCCAGATCGGCCCTCATGATCTAGAACAGGAGGTGGCGGCGACTCCGTATCGTAAAATGCGATGATTCTTTCTCTCTGATTTTTTCTGGATGAATAGGTACTTATGGAGTTGGAGTTAGGGTTTCCGAAGCTGCCAGGGGCCACAAGCCTGCCAGGCATGCCCTGGGGGGTGGGCGTGCCCCCTAGGCTTCTGGTTCCTTGGTGGCCCCCCTCTGGTAATTCTCTTCGCCGGTATTTTTTATAAATTATGAAAATATTTTTTGTAAAGTTTCAGCCCAATCCGAGAACTCTTATTTCTGCACAAAAACAACACCCTGGCAAATTTGTTCAAAACAGCGTCAGTCTGGGTTAGTTCCATTCAAATCATGCAAATTAGAGTCCAAAACAAGAGCAAAAGTGTTTGGAAAGTAGATATGTTTGGGAGGTGTCAGGTATGCATTCAGATAAATTTAACTTGTGATAAAGAGTTAGAGGCATCACACTTACCCCTGCTCCTACATCACAAAGAGCATTATTTATATTAAGATTACCAATAGAACATGATATAGTGGGTACACCTGTGTCTCCCAGTTTCTCTGGTATCTTGTTATCAAACAGATACTTCGTTATCATGGTAACTTGTTCCTTCAGGGTTATACTCCTTTTGTTATTCACAACATCATGCATGAACTTAGCAAAAGTAGGAACCTTTAACATATCAATCACATGCATTAATATTTTAAGATCAGCTACGGCTTGCAGAAAAGAAGAGTATAATGCATCATTTGACGGTGGTCTTACAGCCTTGGGATAAGAAGAGTTTTCTTAGATTTACCTTTATCTTTCTCCTTCTCCTTACCTTTCTCTTTGTTTTTCGGTGCTTGGCCACTAACCTTCTTGGTTGGATCAGGTGGTTGTTTATTTTTTCCACCCTAGGTTCTTCCTCTTCTTCTACTCCAGGAGTTTCTTCTTCATTGTTATTGCCATCAGTTGTTTCTACATAAGAGTCAACTTCTTTTTCTACTTCTGCTTCATCTCCCCGAGTATCTTGTTGGACATGTTCTTCAGGTTCTTCACCGAAGAGCAATTCTCTATTCTCTTGAGTTTGGCTTTGGCTCTCTATTCTTCATTGTTCTTTCTATTTTTCATACCATTCTGGGCCCTTGGGATCCTACATTCTCTTACCACTTCGAGTAGATATTTCATTAGTAGAAACAAGATTATCTAATGGAGCAAGAATTAAAGCTTGTGTCTCCGAGATTTGAATACATAGAGTCTCTATCATACGAGAGTGTTTATCAAGATTCTTTACTACTTGTCTTAACCCATCTACCTCTCGTGAGAGATATGCTATTACCTTTTCATTATGATAGATACATTGATAACCCACAAGTATAGGGGATCGCAACAGTTTTCGAGGGTAGAGTATTCAACCCAAATTTATTGATTCGACACAAGGGGAGCCAAAGAATATTTGCAAGTATTAGCAGTTGAGTTGTCAATTCAATCACACCTGGAGAAATAAATATCTGTAGCACAGTAGTATGATAATTTGATAGCGGTAGTAGCAATAGCAACAGTAGCAGTACTGGTAACAGTAGTAGTTTGGTAGCAATTGTAACAGCAGCAGCAACAATAGTAACTTAGCAAAGAGCAATATGCAAAAAGCTCGTAGGCATTGGATCGGTGATGGATAATTATGTTGGATAACATTCATCATGTAACAGTTATAACCTAGGGCGACACAGAAGTAGCTCCAATTCATCAAAGTAATGTAGGCATGTATTCCGTATATAGTCATATGTGATTGCGATAAGAACTTGCATGACATCTTTTGTCCTACCCTCCCGTGGCAGCGGGGTCCATAAGGAAACTAAGGGATATTAAGGCCTCCTTTTGGTAGAGAACCGGAACAAAGCATTAACAGATAGTGAATACATGAACTCCTCAAACTACGATAATAACCGGAAAGAATCCCAATTATTGTCACCTTAGGGTATGCAGATCATAACACGTAATAGGTGCGTATAACTTGCAAGATCGGATCAAGAACACAAATATATTCATGAAAGCATAAATGTTTCAGATCTAAAATCATGGCACTCGGGCTCTAGTGACAAGCATTAAGCATAGCAAAGTCATAGCAACATTAATCGCAGAACATAGTGGATACTAGGGATCAAGCCCTAACAAAACTAACTCGACTACATGATAAATCTCATCCAACCCATCACTGTCCAGCAAGCCTAAGAAGGAATTACTCACTCCCGGCAGTGAGCATCATGAAATTGGTGGTGGAGGAAGGTTGATGATGATGATGGTATTGAATCCCCCTCTCAGGAGCCCCAAACGGACTCCAGATCAACCCTCCCGATGAACAACAGGAGGTGGCGGAGGCTCTGTATCGTAAAACGTGATGATTCCTTCTCTCTTATTTTTTTTCTTGGCGAATAGGTACTTATGCAGTTGGAGTTAGGGTTGCGAGAGCTGCTAGGGGCCCACAAGCCCGCCAGGCGTGCCCTAGGGGGTGGCGCGCCCTAGGGGGGTGGCGCGCCCCAAGGGCTTGTGGCGCCCTGGTGGCCCCCCTCTGGTATTTGTCTTCACCAATATTTTTTATTAGTTCTGAAATAATTCTCCGTAAATTTTCAGCTCCATCCAAGAACTTTTATTTTTGCACAAAAATAACACCATGGCAATTCTGCTGAAAACAGCGCCAGTCCGGGTTAGTTCCATTCAAATCATGCAAATTAGAGTCCAAAACAAGAGCAAAAGTGTTTGGAAAAGTAGATATGTTTGGGACGTATCAACTCCCCAAGCTTAACTCATTGCTTGTCCTCAAGCAATTCAGTTGACAAACTGAAAGTGACAAAGAAAAACTTTTACTAACTCTTTTTGTTCTTGTCGTTGTAAATATACTTAACTATTGTTCAAGTTTTCAGCATGGATTATGAACTAACCATATTCATGATAACATTTAGGTCTGACATTTACTCATACCAATGACATAACCAACTAGCGAGCAATAATAAGATATGACGGATGCCAACAATTTTTCAAAACAATCTTGATATAATATTATAACATGGTATCTCACTAACCCTTTCTGAGACCGCGAAACATAAATGCAGAGCACCTCTGAAGTTCAAGCAGCGACTAAACATGGTAATTCATGGTACAAAAAGATCCAGTCATGACACACTCAGCATTAACTATACTCAATGCATAAAAATTGAAATAGTGCTGCTCCCCAACTGGTGCTTAAATGAGAGGGTGATGACTCAACAATAAAAGTAAAATAACATAAAAGTAAATGGATAGGCCCTTCACAAAGGGAAGCTTGGGATTTGTAGAGGTGCCAGAGCTCGAAGCTTAAAACATAGATGAATATAATTTTGGGAGGTATGCCTTTCCTGTCAATGTTACGACCGAGAGTTTTCAATATCTTCTATGCTAAACAAATTAGCGGTTGTTCCCAAGTGGAAAAAGTAAAGTTTACTCCCCCTCTACCAACAAAAACAAGCCATGGCTAGCCGACTCCTCGGGTGCCCTCCATACTAACAACTTTCCGGGGGAGTTTTTTTTTTGTTATTTTGCGATTTAATCATGGGACCGGGCATCCCGATTACCAACCCCTCTCATGTAAGGAAAAGTGAATAAACACGCATCATGAGAATAATCCGCTTAGCATGGAAGGTACTAACCACCCCCTGTCGCTTCATGAGTGGTACGAGCACACAAAACAGAAGTTTATTTGAATGTTTAGAGGTGGCACATGCAAATGTACTTGGAATGGCAGGGTAATACCACATATAGGTAGATATAGTGGACTCATTTGGAACAACTTTGGGTTTAAGGATTTGGATGCACAAGTAGTATTCCCGCTTAGTACAGGCGAAGGCTAGCAAATAGATTGAGAAGCGACCAGCTAGAGAGCGAAAACAGTCATAAACATGCATTCAGAATAATTAACATTGAATACGAACACGAGTAGGATATCAAGCACCATGAACATAAATATCATGGAGGCTATGTTACTTTTGAATCAACGAAATGCGTGAACATGTGCCAAGTCAAGCCACTCGAATCATTCAGAGGGAAATACCATACTATCATACTACATCATAACAGTTTTAATGCATGTTGACACTCAAGATAAATCATTATCCACTCCTTGCTAATTAAGCATGGCATGAGAAGCTATAATCTCTAATTGTCATCACAAACATGTTTACTCATAATAATACTGAATCAAGAACGATGAGCTAAACATATTTACAAAAAAAAACAAGAGGAGTTCATACCAACTTTTCTTCATCTCAATCACTTCATCGAATCGTTGTCATTATTGCCTTTCACTTGCATGACAGAATGATATAAAAATAATAATAGTGCAAGTGCCGTGGACTAAGCTGGAATTTGCAAACATTTTATTCAAAGGAGAAGACAAAGTAATATGGGCTCTTTGTTAGATCAACAATAATGCATATGAGAGCCACTCAACATGTTCATTGTGGTATTCTCCTCACGACAACCCAAAGAGAAGAAAAGAAATTCATAGAAACATATTGAAATATTTTTGGAGTTTTTGTTTTCTTGAAGAAAGCAAATCAAAAGAAGGGAAGAAAAAAATGAGAAAAACTATTTACACGGGAAACCTCCCAACAAGTGAAAGAAGAACGAGAAATATTTTTGGGTTTTCTTTTTAAAACTACTGATTACTAAATGAGAAAGAAAACCCCGAAAAGGAACGAGAAATATTTTTGGATTTTTGAAGCTTTTCAAACGCACAAGAAGAAAGCGAAAATAAAACTAACATGGATATACAATGAAAAAGGATGAACACCGACAACTGGAATGAAATGGGTGGTACATGAATGTAATGTCTATGTGAAATATGTACTCCCCCAAGCTTAGGATTTTGGCCTAAGTTGGTCTATCGTCCCCGGTAGCCTGGAGAATACCCAAAGTCGTAGTTCGGGTTGTACTGTTATGCGGCTGCCATAGCTTGGCGTGCTGCCTCATCAAGGCGGGCGGTCTCTACCGCCCTCTCGTACTCCTCGGCTTCCTCCTCAAGTATGAAGTGTCTACGTTTTTCTTGGAAATTAAAGAAGGAAGGAGCAAGCAAAGTAATATGGAAGACACGATGCCGATTAAAGATTAGCCTATATCTGAGTGGAGGGTCGTGCCTCTCGAGGAACTGGTGGCGTTTCATAGCATCATAATCAAGAAAACTTGGTGGAAGCATAGTATCATTTTCTTTAATGGGTATCTCGAGATGAGCGGCTAAGCGAGTAGCATAAATTCCACCAAAGAAATCTCCAACTAAAGCATTGTTTTGTAAACGACGTGCAACTATGGCCCCCATGTTAAATTGTTTATCCCTCAACACCGCACTCTTAAGAATGCTCAAATCAGGAGCACAAAGATGTCTATGATCATGTTTGCCATTGATGCATCTACCAATAAAGAGAGCAAAATAATGTATAGCAAGAAAATGAATGCTCCCCATAGTAGCTTGTGTTATGCCTCTAGTTTCACCCCGAGTAATATTAAGCAGGAAATCATTGCAATCAGATTTGCGGGGCTCGGCACATATTCCCCCGTGAGGAATTTTACAAGCTACACTAAAATCTTCAAGACTCATGCAAAATGAGTTTTCATATAAGTTAAAGATAACATCATGTTAATTGCGATGGGGCACATACTCAAATTTGCGCACAAAAGAATCAGTTAGATTGTAGTACTGTGTGCACTTATCTGCTATGAAGTCCGTTAGCCCGACATTGTGCACATACATGTCAAACTCCTCCTTATTACCGGCTTGAATCATAAAGGAATCCGAAGGCCATTCACATGGGCGCACAAGGGCTTCTCGCGGTGGCTCGAGTTCCGGCTCACGTATTGCTAGCCTTGGGGAGCTCTTGCTCGAGGATCAACCTTGGAACATTTTCCTAAGCATCTTATTCCTCTGAAATATTTCTGAAATTTTTAGTGACTCAAAATAAAAGTGAACCAAACTCAACAAAATTGATAGCAACTACTCCCGTAAGCTTCTAGAGGCTATATCATGCATCAGAACTACTTTGGACAATATAAATTTGATATGCAAGCTCAACAACAAGGTCACCACAGCAGCAAAAAATTGCAATATCTAAAGCACTAGAGCAAAAACTAACTGGACCATTGGAGGAGTTACATACGGAAGAATAATATCCCAAAACAGTTTCGGAAACGGAGTTCCGAGCAAAGAGATCGAAATCTGCAGTCAAAAGAGCAAGAACGCGGGTTTGAGCAAGGAAGTGATTTTTTTGGTGGAAGAAGAAGGGAGTGGGCGGCTGGGATAAGTGAGTGGGTCCCTATGGGACCCACAAGCCCACTAGGCACGCCCAGGGGGTGGCGCTCCCTGTGAGCTTGTGGCTCACAGGTGCACCCCCGGGGGTGTGTTCAGTGCCAAAAATTCTTGAATATTATACTAAAAATCATACTAAATTTTCAAGGCATTCTGAGAACTTTCATTTTCTAGTTATTTTTTATTGCACGGAAAATCAAAAAACAGGAAAATCATGGCATTTCTACTTTATTAACTTTAAATAACAGAGAGTAAATAATGGGTACAGTAAGTTGTGCTTACTAAATTCATCAACCATATGCCCCTAAAAAAGAATCCATTAATAAGGTTGATCAGGTCTTATTAACAAACCATTTTCAAACACTACAAAAAAAGACACATCCGTGACATTATGGTCTGAGTGAAAACTTTTTCTGTCATGGTTATGACACTTCTATGACGATAATTGTGACAAAAACACGTATCATCATAGATGTGGTAGGCTCCTACTTCTATGACAAAAAATAATGATAGAAAATGGGCTTTTCATCCTGGGCGGGCCTGGGACGCACCTGCATGACATTCTTTGGGCCGTCCCTGACATAGAAAATCATGGTAGAAGTGAGGGCGAGGAAATTTTCACAGAGTTCCCGGTTGCAGTGGGTGGTCGGGGCCGAGCGATGCAGCGTGGTTTGCGTGTTTCTCTCTCATACGCACGCGTGGTGCGAGCCATGTTCGGTATAACTAAACCCGAGCGAGGCGTTCGCTTACTGAACCTGAGCGATCGCACTGCTACATACTGAAGCCGATCGATCGATCCCTTCGCTGCTAACTGAACCCGACCGACTCCTTCGCTGCTAACTGACCCGATCAATCACTGCTGCTGCTTACTGAAGCCGATCGAACCCCCGTGCGAGACGTAGAACTAGCCGGCCGGTTGGGTTGCCTCTGGATGAACAGTGCCCGTTGCTGTCGCGCGCGCGATACATACAACGAGTCGAGACGTGCTGAGTCCAGCAGCCGGTTGGTTTGCTGTGGATGAACAGTTCCCGGTGGGGGTTGGATGAACAGTACCTCGGCCGTGTGTAGGCGGTTGCTGCTAGATGAAAAGCCCCCCGTGGTAGTAGGCGGTTGCCGCTGGATGAACGGGACACCGAGGAGGCCGCCACACACCCCAGTCCATTGGGGGTGGATGAACAGGACCCTGTGGAGGCTGGTTGAATAGGAGCCAGTGGAGGCTGGATGAACAGTAGCCCGTTGATGAATAGTGGTAGGTGGAGCCTGGAGGAAGTCGATGGTGGATGAACAATAGCAGGTGGAGGCTGGAGGAAGTCGACGGTGGATGTACAGTAGCCCGTGGAGTCTCGTTTTGTGGTACGCCACACCCCTCCCGATGAACAGGACCCCGTTTTGACCGTAGGCACTCGAAGAGAAGTCCGTTTCCTTCATTTTGCGGTATGCCAAACCCCTCTTGATCAATAGGACCCCGTTTCGACCGTAGGCGGTTGAACAGAAGTCCGTTTCCTCTGTTTTGTGGTACGCTAGACCCCTCCGGATGAACAGGACCCTGTTTCGACCGTAGGCGGTCGAAGAGAACTCTATTTCCTCCGTTTTGCGGTACGCGAGACCCCAAGTCGATGAACAGGACCCCGTTTTGGCTGTTCCGTCCAAGCCGGTTGGCTCCCGATGAATAGGATGCGTTCCGACCAAGCCGCTTGGCTCTCGTTGAACACGAGGCTGTTTCCTTCGTTTCGACCCAGCCGGTTGGCTGCCGATGAACAGGACACCGTTGCTGTATGTGTTCGAGACCACGCCCATATGTACCTATGTGGCCGTCTTTTTTTGCAACGTGGCTGTACGTATGTGTAAATGATTTATATGGGACTGTGTGAACTGCTAAGGCTTGTTACTCAGCATGGTTCATCCTTGCAGAGAGACCGATCGACCATACGTACATGTTCGCGACCAGACAGACAACCGTATGTACGGTTCGATCGGGTGGGTCCCATCTGTCAGGGAGTATAAGGAGGCACTTCCTTGTGTGCGAATATATACCTGGTGGGTCCCGGTTGTCATGGGGAGGACTCATTCTTTTTTGCCCCACATAAGGACGCTGTCGGGATTCTGGGAATGGGGGTACCCAGGCCCGTCTGCCTGCGGCCCATCGCGTGGCATCGTCAAGAGGCCCGTCGCGGCCACAGCATCAAGACTCCATGAGCAAATCCCTTGCGAGGCCCCAGCCTCGTGAGGCAAGCGCCAATTGGTGCCACCAAGTGTCCCGAGGACTCCCTAAGGGGCGGCCTCCTGAGGCTGCCTCCTGAGGCTACTCGCGGGCGGACATCTCTAGGTTCACCACCCGGCCTCGCGATGCACGTGGGTGACGCGAGCCACGACAGGCGGGGCCAGACAGGTGCCAGTGGGCGCAGGCAAGGACGCTTTCCTCTTTGGTGCTAAGGAAACAAGATATCTCGCCTGTTTCCAAAGCAATCCCTAAAGGTTGCCGTTCTAGTGCTACAAGACCAAGACGTGGGCTCGCCAGGAGGGAGGGCATCGCCTATCCCACCTGCGCGTCATGGCCAGAAGCTTTGCAGACGAAGACCACCTTTAGTCAGGATAGGGTGTACTGTTGTCTCCCTTTGAATTGGCTATTGTGGTATCCCTTCCCGCCAAGAGAGCTCGGGAAAGAGGACCAAGGCTAGTATAAGTATAGGCCAGTCTCCACCATAGAGAGGGGTCGAGTCCTTGGATCCCTCATCTGATCCTGAGCCCTCCAGAGGCGCCAGACTCTTGTACTAGTTCATACCCAACCTCCCTCGCGAGGCAATCCACCACAAAGCAGGAGTAGGGTATTACACCGCAAGGTGGCCTGAACCTGGGTAAATCATCGTGTTCATCTTTCCTTTCCTCTCGCTCGAGCACGTCGGAGCATCGCCGTGAGGCGGCGAGTAGCGAGGCTAGCGCGGCAAAGTTCTCCGTGCATGCCCCAGAGTTCGAACCTTTCTTTGGGTCTGCGGAGCCCTGATTCTGACAGACGCACTTCCTTGCGTGCGAAGATGTAGCTGGTGAGTCCCAGCTTTCAGGGGGAGGACTCATTTTTTTGCCCCAAATAAGGACACACTTCCTTGCGTGGGAAAATGTAGCTGGTGGGTCCCAGCTGTCAGCCTCTCCACGGACAGTCATCTTCTGATGGCTGTCATTTGTTGACCATGTTGACGATGCTGTACCGAGAGAACCAAGGCGGTGGACGACAGCGAGGCCTAGGAAGGGAACGACCAGGAGCTGTGGAAGATGCGACAGTGGTTGCCCACATGGACGGGAGTACAAGGGTTTACTGGTTCCACTACAGTGTGAGGCTGCCGTCGCCAGAGAATAACATGAGGTGTGGGTGAGTAGAGGGATGGCATGGCCATCGGTGGTAGCACAGCTGGCCACGGGAGGCAGGAGCAGACGGTCCCATCGGCACTGGTTTGGGCGGTTGGAGCAAGAAGATCAGAGATTGAAGAAGCAGTGCGGCCGTTGGATTAACGTCCAACGGTCACTGCTGCTAGAATCATTTGTTGACTAAGTTGACAAAGCTCAGCATACGTGTCAACTTAGTAGGCCCACAAGTCAGTCTCCGAATCTGGTGGGTCCCAGCTAGCATGAGGGGGAATCAATTTTCTTGCACGTAATAAGGAGGAACTTCCTACCGTGCGAAGTTGTAGCTGGTGGGTCCCAGCTGTCATGGGGAGGAAACTTTTTTCCCGCCTAATAAAAAGGAACTTCCTTGCGTGCAAAGATTGTAGCTGGTGGTTCCAACCTGTCAGGGGAAGGAATCATTTTATTCCCACGTAATAAGGAGGCACTAGCTTGTGTGCGAAGATGTAGCTGGTGGTTCCTAGTTGTCAGCCTCTCCACGTACTCCATGTTGGCTCAGTTATTAACCATGCATCGTCGAGTGCACAACAGCGGTGGACGACGGTGAGGCCTAGGATTGGAACAATCTAGAGTCGTGGAAGAAGGGGCACTGGGGTCCTTGATGAAGGGGAGTACGATGGTTGACTGGTTTGGCTGTGGGGTGAGTCTGCCGTCGCCGGAGAATAACAGAAGGTGTGGGTGAGTACAAGTATGACCTGGCCACTGTTGGGAGTAGGGTGGGGCGGCGAGACCTACGTGGCAGCACAGCCGGCCATGGGAGGCAGATGCAGGCGCTCCCGCTGGCGATGGTGTTGGCGGCTGGAGCAAGAGCAACTAGATCAAAGATTGTAGAAGTAGGATGGCCGTTGGATGTCAATCCAACGGCTATGGTTGTCAGAATAATTTGTTGACTTTTGTTGTTTACCATTAAATTGTTTTTTAATCGACCATTAAATCATTTTGTTGACAAAATGGACAACACCTTGCGCAGGCTTCATCCTAGTGGGCCAACAAAGTCAGCTTCGAAAGCTATGGCGGACATGTAGCTCATTTATTTTGGTTTTACAGCCCGTTTCATTTTGTTTTCCAGTACATCTATTTCCTGGGCTTTGACTCAAAAAATAATCTATTTCCTGGGCTGGGTAAAAAGAATAATAGCCAATTTACTATTTATGAGAACTTACAGCGCATTAGATTATGTTTCGAATACACCTATTTACTGGGCTGGGTGAAAAAATTAATATTTCCGACATGCAACCCATTTATTACTTCTAATAATTTACAACCCATTTAATTTTAGTAGAAATGGACCCATTTTCTCGGATGGGTGAAAAAGAAATATTGGTCTGGACAGAGCCTTTTCTTATAAAAAACAATACTGAGCTAGGGCTTTTATTAAAAAAAACTTAAGTTGGGCTTGGTAATCTTATTATATAAAAATTGAACTGAGTTGTGCATTTTCTTCAAACAAACATAGGTTAGGCTGCGCCTATTTTAGGATCTTGTGTACAACCTTCGGCCTAGTTGCATTGCTGATGTTCAAGGAACAAGGCCTGTGTAGTACAGTATAACTTTACTACATAGCTACTCAGCCCACATCCAACGATGCCTGAAATGGCCCAAACAAGGCTTGTGTACAACTTTTTGAAGTCACCGAGCTCAAATAATAACTTAAGAAAAAAGGTAGAGGCCAGCGGAACCTAATTAAAAGCTGTCACGAGCGAAGAAATAATTCAATGGGTCCCACTTGTTTGAAAGAGAGAGAGAGAGAAACCGATTGGTCGATGCTTGTGAATACATCTTTCCGCCATATGTATTGCTAATGCTCAGTACAAACTTATATAGTTGACACAATCATATGCAACATCATATCACATTGCGCTTGCATACAAAAATTTCACGTGGGCGGCACAATAGAGGTGGAAGCAGAGGATCGCTATAGGTTGGGCTATGTTGAAACCAACAAACTACTAGTACATAACTGTTCATCGTCATTATCAATGATGTGGAAATATCGTGAATGTTGTGCAAAGAAAACAGACAGACAACACAATAAGTTCTACTAGCACATTAAGTTGACATACACCCCTTTCTACAAAAAAGTTCAGGTACAAAAATAGAACAGGTCACAATCAAATGTATTGGCACATCAGTGCTTCACACCTATAGCTCAGATTTAACTAGTATCGGAGACGATTCATTCGTTACCTCAAATTAGAGCACATCCAGGCAGCCAGCCCAGCCCCTTCTCCCAAAGAAGCAGTGGCCTCCGCCGTGCGATGGAGTAGGCCCTATGCCATACATTGTTCCGAGCAACATGGGGAAAGTCTAACGTTGACTCCTGTAATGGACATCGTTGACAGACCCTGGCACCAGCGGCGGCGGCAGGACTTCGATTGATGGATTGACCACTTCTTCGACATGCACGAAGACTCGATATAGGTACATACCTAACATGGTCCATGGTGGACTTGGTGGCAACGAATAGTACAACCCCGGTTCCTGCACCGGTATCTGAACACCAATCACCTTTGGTATGGTGGACGGCTTCTTCATCCATGCCATAACCGTCAGAGCCCAGCTGTCTAGAGGAACAAACATACTTACGAGCTCACCTCCTAGGTCGTTGATAAGCTCATTCATGGACTCGATGTTCCAAGCACGTCGAGGCATGCCGTGGAAGGTAAGCTTTGCTAAAAACTCAAGCTCAGAGGGCACCGAGCCCCATCCTGGGTGCCACCAAGCAAAGCTCACCAGCGCGCCATCGTAGAACAAACGCCGGGAAGATTCGAACACACGACTGTAGTCGAAAGTTGTCCGGAACCTGACGAAGAAATCAGCCGGTGGCGGATAGACTTCGATGAGCAAGTCACTTATTTGGATGCCGTGCAAAATGCCAAGAGCTTTGACAAGGTCGTCCAGTGAGACGGGAGGCCGATCGCCGTTGATGGTTACCATCAACACTTTGCCAAAAAACTGGTCGTCAAGTGCCGCCATGCCACTGTTGAGCAATAGCATGCAGCGCCTGAAGGCAGGACAGACCTCACGATCTCCAGCTCGAAGATCCGCGTTGACCGGCGACATGATAGTGCGCTTGAGTACAGGGAGTAGAGGAGGGGGATTTGGGGGAACTGAAGTAGGAATCGAGATTACAGAGGTGGGGGAGGGGCGGGAGATTGGGGATGAAAAGGTAGCATGAATTTCGAACACGCACCAATACGCTCGCACCGCGCAAGCGCACAAAAACACTGGTGGCGCCCACATGTCGGCCTAAGAGTCATTTTTCTTTCTTTTTTGAGCATCCGGCCAGAGAGTTCATAATTGGCCTGTTTGGCATTGCGTTACTACTCGGCCCATATTCAACGACACCTCACATTGGCCCAAACAAGTTGAGGGAGTCCTGGATTGAGGGGTCCCTGGACCGTCGGCCTATTGCTTATGGGTCGAATTGATGGGCCGCTGAGGGGCCAAGCTAGAGTGCGGACCCGTGATCGGCCAGGAGATCTTTGGAGTCGTGGTGTGCCCTCCAAGTCAGGATTCGCATGATCTTTCCTTCCTTGTAACCAATCACATGTAAACCTAACCCTATCGGTGCCTATATAAACCAGAGGGTGTTTAGTCTTAGGGCTAGAGCTACATCCATCACCTCATCGACTTAGGGTTTAGCTCATCCGATCTCGAGGTAGATCCACTCTGTAACCACATTATACATCAAATACAATCAAGCAGGACGTAGGGTTTTACTTCTTTGAGAGGGCCCGAACCTGGATAAACACTGTGTTCATCGTCCCTTATTACCATTGATCCTAGATCCACAGCTCGGGACCCCCTACCCGAGATCCGCCGGTTTTGACACCGACATTGGTGCTTTCACTGAGAGTTCCACTACGGATTGCCAAAGGATCAATGGCCCAACTGCTAGATGAAAACCCCATCGGCGCCGGAGACATCTTCATCCCTGGCCAGATCTTTACGTTCGGCAGCATCACCGTTCGCGCCGATCTCACTGGTCGCTTGAGCCCGGTTGAGAACCCCACCGCTGATCATGGAGCCGGCCGCTGGAACTTGGAATCCGACGCCGGCCCTCCGCAAAGCCCCGCGTCTGAAGAGCCCGCTGATACCGATGCCTTGACCTCAAATTCAGTGGTCGTGAAGGGAGTCGACACAATCCGGGGCCCGGCCCTAAAGCCAGATCCCACCAAAATATCCGGAGAGTGTCCCGCTGAACAACCTAGAGGCATGCCCCTGACGGGAGCCTCCTCGGTAAACGACCTCTTGGATCAATTCCTAGCTATGGGAATTTCCATCAGCAGGCCTACGGTCTACGACCAGATCGGGCTTAAACCCGACAACAGAGAGATCCGAACCCCGCCCATCACTCACCTCGTTGCTACCATCGAAGAAAGGACAGAGGGATCACGGTCTCCGAAGCTTATGACAGTATACACCCGGGTCTCTAGCCCGGATACAGACCCCCGTCAAGATAAGGGTTCAGACTCAGCCTGCGATACGGGATCTGACTTCGAGTCGACCCAGCCGAGTGCGGGCATTCACCCAAACACAACTCTATTAGATCCGGATATGGCCCCGGCTCGGCTCGCCGCTGCCGCCACCCCAGACTCGCAGAAGGCGGGATCGCCCAAAAACTGCCCACCCACCTCCCACACCAAATACTGTCAGGATGCGGGCCACCGGGCGTATGGGATATGATGTCTATCAAACAGCAGCCTGAGGAAATGGTTCACCATTACTGGGCCAGATTTCTCCTGGTAAAAAACAAGATAATCAACGGCCATGACGAAGAAATAATTGAATCTTTCTGACTCAATTGCCGAGATGCAGGGATCTTAAATGCCCTTGCCCGCCGCCACTTGCGAAACTTCGCCGAATTATTGGCCATAGTGCGCAAATATTGCGCCATGGAAAGCACCTTGAGGTCGCAGCAGATCCGCAGAGAGCCAGTCCCCGCCCCGATAACCAGGAAGGCCCAAACAAAGCGGGCATACACAAGAGGTTAGCCTGAACACGAGCCCGCAACAAAGAAAAATAAACCCAGAACGGTTCTGGATGAATTACTGGATAAACCATGCCCTATACACTCGGCCCTGCTTAACGCAAATTCGACCCACAGGCTTCGAGCTTGCTGGGTGGTAAGGCAGGTGGTCAAAAGTGGGGAAAATATACTTGGTCTCACACCCCCTGGTAGACAATCAACAACGCCACCTCACGATGATGTCCTGACAGTTTACGAGACCTTCTCCTCAAATAACCAAAGGAAAAAGGCTCTTCGAGAGCTCGACCAAGCCTAGCAGGTGGTGAACACACAGCCATGGGCGGACGTCCCTATCACTTTTGATCAGAAGGACGAGCCAAGGACCCGGCCTGCCCACGCCCCCGCCGCACTAGTCCTTGACCCGATAATCGATGGCTTCAGGCTAACAAAAGTACTAATGGATGGGGGCATTTTTCTAAACCTCATCTATGAAGACACGCTCGACAAAATGCAGCTCAACAGATCCCGCATCGAGCACAGCCATACGACATTCCGAAGAATTATACCCAGTAAGGAGGCACGTTGCTTCGAATGCATAACCCTGGACGTAGTGTTCGGTACCCCCGATAACTACAGATCCGAACCCTTGTTATTCCACATCGTGCCCTTCCGCAGTAGATACCACACTCTCTTGGGACGTGAGGCGTTTGCAAGATTTCAAGTCGTGCCACAGTATGGATACATGAAGCTCAAAATGCCAGGGCCTAATGGCATGATTTCGCTCGCTAGCGATCCGAGCACAGCCCTCCGAGCCAAAAATAAAACCGCATTGCTTGCCCTCGCAGCACTGTCCGAGGTCCTGACAGCCAAAGAGTTAACAACGCTCCGCACTACAATCAACAGGGATGACGTGGTCCTCAGTAAAAGGCCAAAATCCATGTCATTTAAACCAGCGGACGAGATAGTAAAATTCCAGGTACACCCGACAGACCCGAATAAAATGGCGTCCATCGGAGCATGATACGTCTCCAACATATCTATAATTTTTTATTGTTCAATGCTATTATATTATCTGTTTTGGATGTTTTATATGCATTAATATGCTATTTTATATTATTTTTGGGACTAACCTATTAACCTAGAGACCAGTGCCAGTTTCTGTTTTTTCCTTGTTTTTGAGTTTTACAGAAAAGGAATATCATACGGAGTCCAAACGGAATAAAAATTTTGCGATGATTTTTCTTGGTCCAGAAGACATCCACGTAGCTTGGAGAGGAAGGCAGAAGAGTCCCGAGGGCTCCACAAGCCCTCAGGGCGTGCCCTAGGGGGGCGCCCCCTGGCTTGTGGGCCACCCGGGAGTCCTCCAACCCTAATTCTTGCTCTATATATTCACAAATATTCCCAAACCACCAGAAGCGTCCACCAAAATACTTTTCCGCCGATGTAACCTTCTGTTCCCGTGTGATCCCATCTTGGGGCCTTTTTCAGCACCCGACCGGAGGGGGATTCGATCATGGAGGGCTTCTACATAAACTCTATTTCCCTTCCGATGAAGCATGAGTAGTTTATCACAGACCTCCGGGTCCGTAGCTAGTACCTATATGGCTTCTTCTCTCTCTTTGATCTTCAATACAATGTTCTCCTCGATGTTCTTGGAGATCTATCTGATGTAATATTCTTTTGCGGTGTGTTTGTCGAGATCCGATGAATTGTGGATTTATGATCATATTATCTATGAATATTATTTGAATATTCTCTGAATTCTTATATGCATGATTTGATATCTTTGTATCTCTCTTCGAATTATCGGTTTGGTTTGGCCAACTAGATTGGTTCTTCTTGCAATGGGAGAGGTGCTTAGTTTTGGTTTCAATCTTGCGGTGTCCTCACCCAGTTACAAAGTAGGGGTAGCGAGGCACGTATAAAAGATGGGGTTTTCATCATATTGCTTGAGTTTATATATCCCTCTACATCATGTCATCTTACTTAAGGCGTTACTCCATTCTTATGAACTTAATACTCTAGATGCATGCTGGATAGCGGTCGATGTGTGGAGTAATAGTAGTAGATGCAGGCATGAGTCGGTCTACTTGACACGGACGTGATGCCTATATTCATAATCATTGCCTTGGATATCGTCATAACTTTGCGCTTTTCTATCAATTGCTCGACAGTAATTTGTTCACCCACAATATTATTTGCTTTCTTTCAAGAGAGAAGCCTCTAGTGAAACCTATGGCCCCCGGGTCTATTTTCCATCATATATTTTCAGATCTATAAACCAAAAAACCCAAAAATACCTTGCTGCAATTTATTTGTTTTTACTTTGTTTTACGTTTCAGTAATCTTTTATATCTATCTCTATCAGATCTCATCCTTGCAAGTGACCATGAAGGGATTGACAACCCCTTTATCGCGTTGGGTGCAAGTGTTTGATGGTTTGTGCAGGTGAATAGATTGGATACTTGCGTGTACCTCCTACTGGATTGATACCTTGGTTCTCAAACTGAGGGAAATACTTATCCCTACTTTGCTGCATCACCCTTTCTTCTTCAAGGGAAAAACCAACGCAAGCTCAAGAAGTAGCAGGAAGAATTTCTGGCGCCGTTGCCGGGGAGGTTCTACATCAAGCCTACCAAGTACCCACCATAAACTCTCATCTCTTGCATTACATTATTTGCCATTTGCCTCTCAT
Organism: Thinopyrum elongatum; assembly: GCA_011799875.1. Lineage (NCBI taxonomy): Eukaryota > Viridiplantae > Streptophyta > Magnoliopsida > Poales > Poaceae > Thinopyrum > Thinopyrum elongatum. The sequence goes on along the minus strand of CM022299.1, from coordinate 376,269,902 downwards.
TTTCCTCTCCCCCACTTCTAAAACAATTTCAGAAAAACACAAAAAGATTTGCCTTTTTATTCGCCCTTCTTCAGTTCGTTTTTCGTTTGTTTTTGTTTGCTTGTTTTCTAGATCGGTTTGTTGCCACCATGTCTGAATCTGGGGAGATTATTGTTGAAAATTTTGAGAATATTGCTAGCATAAATCTTGAGGAAAAACTTGGTTCTTGTTCTTTAGATCGTGAAACTAAAACTCCCCCTAATTATAAGGCACAAACTTTTCATGTGGGAGACGGTAATATTATCGGGAAAAGTATTATTCAAGAATTCTTTGAGTGTACGGGAACCTTACCTATTAATAATAGATATATCCTTCCTGATACAAATTGTTATGCAGATGCCATTGCCATGCTTATTGATAAATTAGAAAGAAAATTTGTGCACATCCACCCCGCTTTGCAAAAGATGTTTTACGAACTCCCCAATATTCGTCATCCAAAGGCTAAAAAGATTGCCACTATTATCCTTATGCGGTAATTTTATTTTATAATAGAAGAAGCTAGGGAAATTTTTGTTTTCTACAATAAAGATATTGAACGTCCTCCAGTTGAAGAAATTCTCCATGATAAAGAAACTTTGTGTAGCTTGGAATCTAGAGATTATCAATCTTAAAGTGACAATCTTAGGAGGAGAGTGCCGTATTCAGAAATACTCAAGCCCTTTACCTTGATACTTATGATAAATTTGATTGGGTAACTCGGGGAGTTTATGTAGGATTTAATGATGATTGGTTGGAAGAAATGACTTGGGAACCAATTAAAAACGAGATACGCATTTTATATGATGATATATATGGTGATGATCCGGACTATGGGTTTATGAATGTCAAAATCACTAATCAAAGTCCTTTTCATGAATTAAGTTCACCTACTAGAAGGGAAAGAAAATAAAAGAAGGATTTGCTAAGAAAAGTTTTGGAAGATTTGATTAAAAAGGAGTTGGATGACAATACCTAGATCTATGTTTTATGCCTAGCTAGGGGCGTTAAACAATAACGCTTGTTGCGAGGCAACCCAATTTTATTTTTATGTTTTTTGTTTTTTGTTCTGTTTTTTAATAAATACACATTATTACCTCTGCAGTAATTGTGTTTTGGTGTTTTAATTAGTGTTTGAGCCAAGTAAGACCTTTGGGATGGCTTACGGTGATAGTTGATTTGATTTTGCTGAAAAACAGAAACTTTTGCGTCCAGTTACAGAAATTTAATAATTCACAAAAGCGACGAAAAATTCTAAATTTTGTACAAAAAATTTATATACAAATTTCCCAGGTTTTCCTAATTTTTTAGAATTTTTACAGTTACAGAAGTATGGGTAATATTCGGATCTTCACATACTGTTTTGTTTTTGACAGATTCTGTTTTCTATGTGTTGTTTGCTTATTTTGATGAATCTATGGGTAGTATCGGGGGTATGAACCATGGAGAAGTTGGAATACAGTAGATATGACACCAATATAAATAAAGAATGAGTTCACAACAGTACCAAAAAGTGGTGATTTATTTTCTTATACTAACGGATCTCATGAGTTTTCTGTTGAGTTCTGTGTTGTGAAGTTTTCAAGTTTTGGGTAAAGATTTGATGGACTATGGAATAAGGAGTGGCAAGAGCCTAAGCTTGGGGATTCCCAAGGCACCCCAAGGTAATATTCAAGGACAACCAAGCATCTAAGCTTGGGGATGCCCCAGATGGCATCCCCTTTTTTGTCTTTAATCCATCGGTAAATTTACTTGAGGCTATATTTTTATTCACCACATGATATGTGTTTTGCTTGGAGCGTCTTGTATGATATGAGTCTTTGATTTTTAGTTTGCCATAATCATCCTTTCTGTACACACCTTTTGAGAGGGACACACATGAATCGTAATTTATTAGAATACTCTATGTGCTTCACTTATATCTTTTGAGCTAGGCAATTTGCTCAAGTGCTTCACTTATATTTTTTTAAGAGCACGGCGGTGGCTTTATTTTATAGAAATTGTTGAACTCTCATGCTTCACTTATATTATTTTGCGAGTCTCTAAACAGCATGGTAATTTGCTTAGGTTATGAATTTAGTCCTAATATGATGGGCATCCAAGAGGGATATAATAAAAACTTTCATATAAAGAGCGTTGAATACTATGAGAAGTTTGATTCCTTGCATTTGTTTTGAGATATAAAGATGGTGATATTAGAGTCATGCTAGTGAGTAATTGTGGATTGGTAGAAATACTTGTGTTAAAGTTTGTGATTCCCGTAGCATGCACGTATGGTGAACCGTTATGTGATGAAGTCAGAGCATGATTTATTTATTGATTGTCTTCCTTATGAGTGGCGGTCGGGGATGAGCGATGGTATTTTCCTACCAATCTATCACCCTAGGAGCATGCGTGTAGTACTTTGCTTCGATAGCTAATAAATTTTTGCAATAAGTATGTGAGTTATTTATGACTAATGTTGAGTCCATGGATTATACGCACTCTCACCCTTCCACCATTGCCAGCCTCTCTAGTACCGCGCAATTCTCGCCGGTGTATTAAACCCACCATATACCCTTCCTCAAAATAGCCACCATACCTACCTATTATGGCATTTCCATAGCCATTCCGAGATATATTGCCATGCAACTTCCACCGTTTCGTTTATTATGACACGCTTCATCATTGTCATATTGCTTTGCATGATCATGTAGTTGGCATAGTATTTGTGGCAAGGCCACCGTTCATATTGTTTATACATGTCACTCTTGATCATTGCACATCCCGGTACACCGCCGGAGGCATTCATATAGAGTCATATTTTGTTCTAGAATCGAGTTGTAATTCTTGAGTTGTAAGTAAATAAAAGTGTGATGATCATCATTATTAAAGCATTGTCCCATGTGAGGAAAGGATGATGGAAGCTATGATTCCCTCACAAGTTGGGATGAGTCTCCGGACTTTACAAAAAATAAAAGAGGCCAAAAGAAGCCCAAACAAAAAAATGAGAGAAAAGAGAGAAGGATGAGTCTCCGGACTTTACAAAAAATAAATGAGTCTCCGGATGAGTCTCCGGACTTTACAAACATGATGCTCTCTTCGTGTTTCAATTGCTATCTTTCATGTGAGCATCATCAAAATTATCAATGCCTAGCTAAAAGGCTTTAAAGAAAAGCGCTTGTTGGGAGACAACCCAATATTTTTCTTTTCTGTTTTTATGAGTAAATTTTTCATCTAGCCTCTGGTTAGATGTGTTTTGGTGTTTTAATTAGTGTTTGTGCCAAGTAAGACCTTTGGGATGGCTTACGGTGATAGTTGATTTGATCTTGCTGAAAAACAGAAACTTTTGCGTCCAGTCACAGAATTTTAATAATTTACTGGAGTGTTGAAAAACTCAGAATTGTTTACATGAGATTTATACACAAATTGCCTCTGTTGTCCTAATTTTCCAGAATTTTTGGAGTTACAGAAGTATTAGAACAATTCGGATCTTCTTAGACTGTTCTGTTTTTGACAGATTCTGTTTTCTTTGTGTTGTTTGCTTATTTTGATGAATCTATGGGTAGTATCGGGGGGTATGAACCATGGAGAAGTTGGAACACAGTAGATATTACACCAATATAAATAAAGAATGACTTCAGAACAGTACTAAAAGTGGTGATTTATTTTCTTATACTAACGGAGCTTATGAGATTTTCTGTTGAGTTTTGTGTTGTGAAGTTTTCAAGTTTTGGGTAAGGATTTGATGGACTATGGAATAAGGAGTGGCAAGAGCCTAAGCTTGGGGATGCCCAAGGCACCCCAAGGTAATATTCAAGGACAACCAAGCATCTAAGCTTGGGGATGCCCCGGAAGGCAGGCATCCCCTCTTTCGTCTTCGTCTATCGGTAACTTTACTTGAGGCTATATTTTTATTCACCACATGATATGTGTTTTGCTTGGAGCGTCTTGTATGATTTGAATCTTTTCTTTTTAGTTTTCCACAATCATCCTTGCTGTACACACCTTTTGAGAGGGACACACATGAATCATGATTTATTAGAATACTCTATGTGCTTCACTTATATCTTTTGAGCTAGGCAATTTTGCTCTAGTGCTTCACTTATATCTTTTTAGAGCACGACGGTGGTTTTATTTTATAGAAATTATTGAACTCTCATGCTTCACTTATATTATTTTTAGAGTCTCTAAACAGCATGGTAATTTGCTTTGGTTATGAATTTAGTCCTAATATGATAGACATCCAAGAGGGATATAATAAAAACTTTCATATAAAGTGCATTGAATACTATGAGAAGTTTGATTCCTTATGATTGTTTTGAGATATAAAGATGGTGGTATTAGAGTCATGCTAGTGAGTAATTGTGAATTGGAGAAATACTTGTGTTAAGGTTTGTGAGTCCCGTAGCATGCACGTATGGTGAACCGTTATGTAACGAAGTTGGAGCATGAGATATTTTTTGATTGTCTTCCTTATGAGTGGCGGTCGGGGACGAGCGATGGTCTTTTCCTACCAATCTATCCCCCTAGGAGCATGCGCGTAGTACTTTGTTTCGATGACTAATAGATTTTTGCAATAAGTATGTGAGTTCTTTATGACTAATGTTGAGTCCATGGATTATACGCACTCTCACCCCTCCACCATTGCTAGCCTCTCTAGTGCCGCGCAACTTTCGCCGGTACCATACACCCACCATATACCTTCCTCAAAACAGCCACCATACCTACCTATTATGGCATTTCCATAGCCATTCCGAGATATATTGCCATGCAACTTTCCACCATTCTGTTTTATTATGACACGCTTCATCATTGTCATATTGCTTTGCATGATCATGTAGTTGACATTGTATTTGTGGCAAAGCCACCTTTCATAATTCTTTCATACATGTCACTCTTGATTCATTGCACATCCCGGTACACCGCCGGAGGCATTCATATAGAGTCATATTTTGTTCTAAGTATCGAGTTGTAATTCTTGAGTTGTAAGTAAATAAAAGTGTGATGTTCTTCATTATTAGAGCATTGTCCCATGTGAGGAAATAAAAATAAAGAAGCCAAGCAAAATAAAAAAGAGAAAAAGAGAGAAGGGGCAATGCTACTATCCTTTTTCCACACTTGTGCTTCAAAGTAGCACCATGATCTTCATGATAGAGAGTGTCCTATTTTGTCACTTTCATATACTAGTGGGAAATTTTCATTATAGAACTTGGCTTGTATATTCCAATGATGGGCTTCCTCAAATTGCCCTAGGTCTTCATGAGCAAGCAAGTTGGATGCACACCCACTTAGTTTTCTTTTGAGCTTTCATACACTTATAGCTCTAGTGCATCCATTGCATGGCAATCCCTACTCACTCACATTGATATCTATTGATGGGCATGTCCATATCCCGTTAATACGCCTAGTTGATGTGAGACTATCTCCTTCTTTTTTGTCCTCTCCACAACCACCATATTCTATTCCACCTATACTGCTATGCCCATGGCTCACGCTCATGTATTGCGTGAAAGTTGAAAAGGTTTGAGAACATTAAAAGTATGAAACAATTGCATGGCTTGTCATCGGGGTTGTGCATGATTTGAATATTTTGTGTGATGAAGATGGAGCATAGCCAGACTATATGATTTTATAGGGATAAGCTTTCTTTGGACATGTTATTTTGAGAAGACATAATTGCCTTGTTAGTATGCTTGAAGTATTATTGTTTTTATGTCAATATTAAACTTTTATTTTGAATCTTATGGATCTGAACATTCATGCCACAATAAAGAAAATTACATGGATAAATATGTTAGGTAGCATTCCACATCAAAAATTCTGTTTTTATCATTTACCTACTCGAGGACGAGCAGGAATTAAGCTTGGGGATGCTTGATACGTCTCCAACATATCTATAATTTTTTAATGTTCCATGCTATAATATTATCTATTTTGGATGTTTTATATGCATTAATATGCTATTTTATATTATTTTTGGGACTAACCTATTAACCTAGAGCCCAGTGCCAGTTTATGTTTTTCCTTGTTTTTTAGCTTCGTGGGAAGGAATAGCAAACGGAGTCCAAACGGAATAAAACCTTCGCGATGATTTTTCTTGGACCAGAAGACACCCAGGAGACTTGGAGATGAAGTCGGAGGAGCCACGAGGCGGCCACAAGGGTGGAGGGTGTGCCCAGGGGGGTAGGGCGCGCCCCCTTTAAAGTGCAACTAATCCCTGGGTGGTTTTGGTAATTCTTAACAACATATAGCTCATTGAACTAATACTCTTTCAAGATGATCATTTCAGAAAGTTCAATGATTGGCATGGCATGGACTAGAGATGTGGACCCCTCGAAATGCTAAGGACATATATTGGCTCAAGCTCAAGACTCTACTCTTTTCATTTTAGTGATCCAAGATCACATTGAGTCCATAGGAAAGCCAATACTATTAAAAGGGGATGAGGTGTTGCTTAATGGCTTGCTTGCTCAAAATGCTTAGTGATATGCTCTAAAACCCTCAACCACTTTCTCATATCCACATATGTCCCAAACCAAAATTCAAACTCGGCCCCACCGATTTGATCTATCCGGTGCCTCCGAGTTCATTTGACATAGCCACTGCCAAAAACCCTAATCAGTTCGGTCTCACCGATAGGGATCTCGGTCTCACCGAGATGGGATTGCTAACTCTCTGTTTCCCTTCGTAACATTTCAGTCTAACCGAGATGAGTGATCGGTCCCACCGAGTTCGCAATGCAAACTCTCTGTTTCCTCTTCGTAACGTTTTGGTCTCACCGAAATGAGCGATCGGTCCCACAGAGTTTGCCTGACCAACTCTCTGTTTGCCTATTACAGAAATCGGTCTCACCGAGTTCATGTGATCGGTCTCACCGAGATTATGTTATGCCCTAACCCTAACAAAATCGGTCTCACCGAGTTGACATGTCGGTCCCACCGAAAATCCTAACGTTCACATTTTGAACTAAATCGTTCTGACCGAGTTTCACTATTTGGTCCCACCGAGTTTGGTAAATTGTGTGTAACGGTTAGATTTTGTGTGGAGGCTATATGTACCCCTCCACCCTTCCTCCATTCGAGAGGAGAGCCATCAGAATGTGCCTACACTTCCAGCATTCATTTTCTGAGAGAGAACCACCTACTCATGTGTTGAGACCAAGATATTCCAATCCAACCATAAGAATCTTGATCTCTAGCCTTCCCCAAGTTGCTTTCCACTCATATCATCTTTCCACCAAATCCAAATCTGTGAGAGAGAGTTGAGTGTTGGGGAGACTATCATTTGAAGCACAAGAGCAAGGAGTTCATCATCAACACACCATCTATTACCTTTTGGAGAGTGGTGTCTCCTAGATTGGTTAGGTGTCACTTGGGAGCCTCCGTCAAGATTGTGAAGTTGAACCAAGGAGTTTGTACGGGCAAGGAGATCGCATACTTCGTGAAGGTCTACCCTAGTGAGGCAAGTCCTTCGTGGGCGATGGCCATGGTGGGATACACAAGGTTGCTTCTTCGTGGACCCTTCGTGGGTGGAGCCCTCCGTGGACTCGCGCAATCGTTACCCTTCGTGGGTTGAAGTCTCCATCAACGTGGACGTACGATAGCACCACCTATCGGAACCACGCCAAAAATCTCCGTGTCTACATTGCGTTTGCTCCCTCCAAACTCCCCCCCTTTACCTTCATATGCAATGATTTACATTCCACTGCTATACTCTTAGAATTGCATGTGTAGGTTGATTGCTTGACTTGTGCTAAGTTGCTAAAATCTGCCAAGACTTAAAATTTGGAAAAGGCTAGATTTTTATTTGGTCAAGTAGTCTAATCACCCCCCTCTAGACATACTTTTGATCCTACAAGTGGTATCAGAGCTTTGGTCTCCATTTGCCTTGATTTCCATAGCTTTGGTGATCATAGCCTTGGTTTCACAACCTAGGAGAGTATGGCGTCTAGCGAGGGAAATTACCACCGTAGAGGTCCTTACTTTGATGGTACTAATGTTGCTAGTTGGAAGCATAAGATGAAAATGCATATTCTTGGACATAACCCCGCCGTTTGGGCTATTGTGTGTATTGGTTTGCAAGGTGAATTCTTCGATGGGACAGAACCGAATCGTGAAGCTACCGTGGAAGAATTGAAGATGTTGCAATACAATGCTCAAGCTTGCGATATCCTCTTCAACGGATTGTGCCCGAAGAATTCAACAAAATCAGTCGTCTTGAGAATGCAAAGGAAATTTGGGATACTTTGATTGATATGAACGAAGGTACCGACTCCGTCAAGGAATCCAAATTGGATGTGATTCAAAGTCAGCTGGACAAGTTCAAAATGAAGGATGGTGAAGGTGTCGCTGAAATGTACTCTAGGCTTGCTCTCATCACAAATGAGATTGCTGGCTTAGGAAGTGAAGAGATGACCGACAAATTCATCATCAAGAAGATCCTAAGAGCCTTGGATGGAAAATATGACACCGTGTGCACATTGATCCAAATGATGCCAAATTACAAAGATCTCAAGCCAACTGAAGTCATTGGAAGAATTGTTGCTCATGAGATGTCACTCAAGGATAAAGAAGAGCTTCACAACAAGTCTAGTGGTGCTTACAAAGCCTCATGTGATGCTCCTACATCATCAAGTGAAAAACAAGCCTTCAATGAGGAATTGAGCCTAATGGTGAAGAACTTCAACAAGTTCTACAAGAGTAGAAGCAAGGAAAGAAGTTCCAAGTCAAGGTCCTACAATGACAAAAGATCTTCTAGTCGTGAGCGTAATTGCTATGATTGTGGAAGACCCGGACAATACTCCAATGAGTGTACGGCTCCCTACAAAAGAAGAGAAGACTCACCTAAAAGAAGAAGCAAAAGAGAAGAATCACCTCCAAGGGAGAGAAGGAGTAGAGATGATCGTTATGAACGAAGAACCGCTCGCAGAAGCAAGGATTCGGAAAGGAAGGACAAGTCATCAAGGAGCTATACAAAACGAAGACATCAAGCTCATGTTGGTGAATGGGTATCCGGCTCCGACTCCGACCACCACTCCGAGAGAAGTTATCACTCCGACTCCGAATATACTCAAGATGAAGGTGTTGCCGGTCTGGCACTTGTGTCAACCAACTCCTATGACATATTTGACTCACCAAATGAAGCAATTGGAAGATGCTTCATGGCTAAAGGCCCAAAGGTATCACACCCCGAGTATGTTGATTTCAATAGTGATGAAGATGATTTGCTAGGTGATGATGATTTACTTGTTGACAACTCTAGTGATGAAAACTATGATGAACTTGCTATTAATCATGCTAAACAAGATAAAACGAATGATGATGATAAGAAGGAGATTGAGCGTCTAACTAAAGAACTAAACACTCTTAAGTTAGCCCATGAAACTACCTTAGAAGATCATCAAGAGCTTTTAAAGACTCATGAGAAACTACGCTTTGAAAAGCTCAACCTAGAGCAAGAGCATGGGTTCTTAAAAGCAATCAATGATGATCTTCGTAAGAAAAGTTCTTCTTACATTGCCAAGCATTTACTCTTGTCTACTTACATGCCACAAGTAAAATCTAGCAACAAGAGTAAGAAAGATTCTTCTTCTAGTAGTAACAACAATCATGCTAAATCCAATATTATTGCTTCTAGTAGTTCTCTTGATTCCACTAATGATTCTCTTAGCCAAGTTACACTTGAGCAAGAAAATAGCTTATTAAAGGGAATTATAGAGAAAGGTGTTTACAAGAGCCTTGCTGGAAGTAAGCAATTTGAGGAAATTGTACGCAAGCAAGGAAGGCACCGGAAGAATCAAGGTGTTGGTTTTGAACGAAAGTTCAATGCCAATGGAGTTGAGTGGGAAGAAGATCAATACCCCAAGACGAAGTTTATTCCTCAACAAGAGAAGTATGATCCTACTTCCTTCAAGGGGACACAAGCTCAAGATGATCTTCCACCACAAGACCTCAAGCAAAAAGGCAAGGACAAGCTTCAAGAGGAGATTGATGCATTTGAAGAAGCTCCTAAGGCCTTGGTCAAGTGGGTTCCCAAGACTACATCAAATTCTACTTCATCAAGTACGACTACAACTCCAAGGATTCCCATCAAGATGATGTGGATCCCGAAGAAGAAGAACTAGAGAATTCTTGAGGGTGACTCCGCCAACATATTTCACTCATATCATTTTGGCAAGAACAAGTGCAATCATCTTCCACATCTTTCACTAGTTCAAGGAGTCACAAACCCTCTTGTTGGTAAGACAAGGGACAAGGTAACATAATGCTTTCATGGACATCATCTTGTGTGTACTTCACTCTATGTCTATGGATATCCTTGTTTGTTCCTTGTGGGACTAACCCATGTAGGTATTGAAAGTGCAACTCACTCCAATGGATTGCTCCAAATGATCTACATCAAAATTGAGCATCCACATCTTCAACATCTACATGAAGTCATCATCGACAAAACCCAAGGTTAGTTCATCCCTCTTAGGGGGGATATCACATCTAGGGGGAGCTTTACTCTAACAATTGAGCTAAAGCAACTCTAATGGTATGAACACAACAATGCTTTATGAAGAAGTGGTAACCCCACTTGTGCTTAAACGATGAGTATGACCTATGATCAAATGTTCTCATTTGACTCCTAAGTCAATATACTCATATATAGATGATCTAGTCATTGTCAATTGCTTGATAGATGCTAGAGTGTTTGTGCATGCTTTGTCACATATTTCATTTGCCATTTCATTGTGTGAGCATGTTGGTTGCATATTTTTCTCATTCGAGGACATCCATTTGTTGCTTTGATTGTTTGATCTGTTTCTTTTGCCAAATGGATGGACAAGAATGCCTAAGAACTTCCTTTAGCTATCTATGCTTTTCTCGTCTCAAACTCTATTCATGCTACATCACAAAGTTTGATCAAGTCAGATTTGAACCCCTCTGGGTGAGGAGCACTCGGAGTCACCAATTCGTCATAGACTTAAACTTCCAAAACCTCTCTGTGCATTTCGGTCTAACCGATTCGTCCTTTTCGGTCATACCGAGTTCACTGAGTTGATCTAGGTTTTCAATCTCAGTGCAACCGATTAGAACTATTCGGTCACACCGAGTTGCAGTAACCGCTTGCGATTCAGCATCTCGGTGCCACCGAGTTGTTCCACTCGGTCACACCGACAGGGTCAGGATATATATACCGACGGGTCAAATTTTGGAAACTTCTCCGAAACCTTTTCGCCCGCGCGTGTCCTGCTCTGCCGAATCGGGTCTCCGGATCGTGCTCTCGTCACCAGCGACCCCCTGCCGCTGGTCTCCGCCACTGTCAACGGAAATCTACACCGCCGTTGCCGCCGTAGCGAGCTCATCGCCAAGTTAGGGTATGAGTTCGACCCTTTGTGCAATCTTTACCTCCAATTCTTAGCACAAAGACAATGCCAAGATTATTACCACGTATGAGATCAATCTATCCAACGAAAACTTCCTTTAGATTAGTTTTGATTCGAAAATTTAGGGTTAGGTTTCCGCCGAACTCATCTCGGACCGACCGAGTTGTAGAAATCGGTCTCACCGATTTGGCTTAGGCCATTGCACTTGTAACTTTCGGTCTAACTGAAAGTTGCAAATCGGTGTGACCAAGTTCAACTCTCAGTGAAACCCTAGCAATCTCGGACTCACCGAACTGAGTCTCGGTCTGACCGATCTCACTAGTTCAGACTCCAACATTGCTTCGGTGGCACCGAGTTTAACAAATCGGTAGCTCCGAAATGCTTTCTGTGGAAAACTAAAACTAAATTTTTGACTCAATTGTTTTGCAATATCTCTGCACTTTGTGATGCTCATCCACTCTATCTCATCTATAACTATTCATAGGGTCAGCTTTCAGTTTGCAGTGCCAGAATGTCTGATCAGAGTGATAGCCAGAACAGGTCTGAGGAGCAAGTGAATCTAAGTGAGGGCACTAGTCCCTCTGACAGCTATGAGGATGGCAGGAGAAGTACTCCTAGCAACCTGCCTAAGGATGCTACTAGGCAGAGAAGGCAGCCAAGATGCCAAGTGTTGAAGAGGCATCTCAAGTTTTTCTCAAGTCAAAACAAGATCAACTTGGCTATCTCATTCAAGCAACTTTGAGGATTGAGAAAGGTTTGGCCACCCTGACTCAGAATCAAGAGAGCCTGGAGAGGATCATTGAAACAAAGTTTTATGATCTGGACTTGAAGGTGATAGAGATGCAGACAGCTGTTGAGCAGCTCCAGGAAGAAGCTGAAGAGAGGAAAGGGAAAGCTACCACAGATGCTTTTTAGAGAGTGCCTAGGGCACAGAGATCTGCAGCAATGCCTGTGACAGATACAAGAGCTACTGCGTCAGCACCTGCAGCTAGAGCTTCAGTTGCCCCTTCGGTTGCACCTCCACCAGCTCCAACAACCTCAACAGATGCATTTGTTCTTGGAGTCCTCTCTACACCGCCTCCCAAAGATCAAGCCTAGAGAGACGCATAGCACTATGCATTTTCAAGCTTTTTGGTAACTTGTTGCCGAAGGGGGAGAAAGTGTATAGATCATAGGCTTCGAGAGAGTGTGCTTGCTTCTTTTTGCCATTCTCTTTGCTACTTTTTGTGTGCTTGCTTGGTTGATATTCTATGTTTATGTGTGTGAGATACTTATGGTCATGTGTTTGATCATATCCTACATTAATGTTTGTGCGTGGATGATGACATAATTTCTCTCTCTTGTATGATCATTCACTTTGCCTTGGTGATGAGTGCATATTTTTCATATTCCATCATTTTGAGCGCTCCACCAAGATGTATGTGACATAGAAGAGTAACCCATGATCCTAATCGATTCTGCATTTGCATTCAAAAGCAAATTTTAAATAACACACAAATTTAGGGGGAGCTCTTGCTTATCACATACTTCTCAAAGCGACGATATACTTCATTCTTATTATCATGTGTCGAAGCTTTGATCTATATGTTGTCATCAATTACCAAAAAGGGGGAGATTGAAAGTGCAACCAATCCCTGGTGGTTTTGGTAATTCTTAACAACATATAGCTCATTGAACTAATACTCTTTCAAGATGATCATTTCAGAAAGTTCAATGATTGGCATGGCATGGACTAGAGATGTGGACCCCTCAAAATGCTAAGGACATATATTGGCTCAAGCTCAAGACTCTACTCTTTTCATTTTAGTGATCCAAGATCACATTGAGTCCATAGGAAAGCCAATACTATTAAAAGGGCATGAGGTGTTGCTTAATGGCTTGCTTGCTCAAAATGCTTAGTGATATGCTCCAAAACCATCAACCACTTTCTCATATCCACATATGTCCCAAACCAAAAGTCAAACTCGGCCCCACCGATTTGATCTATTCGACGCCACCGAGTTCATTTGACATAGCCACTACCGGAAACCCTAATCAGTTCGGTCTCACCGATAGGGATCTCGGTCTCACCAAGATGGGATTGCTAACTCTCTGTTTCCCTTCATAACGTTTCGGTCTAACCGAGATGAGCGATCGGTCCCACCGAGTTCGCAATGCAAACTCTCTGTTTCCTCTTCGTAACGTTTCAGTCTCACGGAAATGAGCGATCGGTCCCACCGAGTTTGCCTGACCAACTCTCTGTTTGCCTATTACAGAAATCGGTCTCACCGAGTTCATGTGATCGGTCTCACCGAGATTACGTTATGCCCTAACCCTAACGAAATCGGTATCACCGAGTTGACATGTCGGTCCCACCAAAAATCCTAACGTTCACATTTTGAACTAAATCGGTCTGACCGAGTTTCACTATTCGGTCCCACCGAGTTTGGTAAATTGTGTGTAACGGTTAGATTTTGTGTGGAGGCTATATATACCCCTCCACCCTTCCTCCATTCGAGAGGAGAGCCATCAGAACATGCCTACACTTCCAGCATTCATTTTCTGAGAGAGAACCACTTACTCATGTGTTGAGACCAAGATATTCCAATCCAACCACAAGAATCTTGATCTCTAGCCTTCCCCAAGTTGCTTTCCACTCATATCATCTTTCCACCAAATCCAAATCTGTGAGAGAGAGTTGAGTTTTGGGGAGACTATCATTTGAAGCACAAGAGCAAGGAGTTCATCATCAACACACCATATATTACCTTTTGGAGAGTGGTGTCTCCTAGATTGGTTAGGTGTCACTTGGGAGTCTCCATCAAGATTGTGGAGTTGAACCAAGGAGTTTGTACTGGCAAGGAGATCGCCTACTTCATGAAGATCTACCCTAGTGAGGCAAGTCCTTCGTGGGCGATGGCCATGGTGGGATACACAAGGTTGCTTCTTCATGGACCCTTCGTGGGTGGAGCCCTCCGTGGACTCGCGCAACCGTTACCCTTCGTGGGTTGAAGTCTCCATCAACGTGGACGTACGATAGCACCACCTATCGGAACCACGCCAAAAATCTCCGTGTCTACATTGTGTTTGCTCCCTCCAAACTCCCCCCTTTACCTTCATATGCAATGATTTACATTCCGCTGCTATACTCTTAGAATTGCATGTGTAGGTTGATTGCTTGACTTGTGCTAAGTTGCTAAAATCGGCCAAGACTTAAAATTTGGAAAAGGCTAGATTTTTATTTGGGCAAGTAGTCTAATCACCCCCCCTCTAGACATACTTTCGATCCTACACCCCAACCTTGTGGGCCCCCCTTGACTCTCCTGACCTAATTCTTTCGCCTATATATTCAAATATGTTCCCTAACCACCAGAAGCATCCACGAAAAGACTTTTCCACCGCCGCAACCTTCTGTACCCGTTAGATCCCATCTAGGGACCTTTTCCGGCACCCTGCCGGAGGGGGATTTGATCATGGAGGGCTTCTACATCAACTCTATTGCCCTTCCGATAAAGCGTGAGTAGTTTACCTCAGACCTACGGGTCCATAGCTAGTAGCTAGATGGCTTCTTCTCTCTCTTAGATTCTCAATACCATGTTCTCCTCGTTGTTCTTGGAGATCTATCCGATGTAATATTCTTTTGCGGTGTGTTTGTCAAGATCCGATGAATTGTGGATTTATGATCAGCTTATCTATGAATATTATTTGAATCTTCTCTGAATTCTTATATGCATGATTTGATATGTTTGTAATTCTTTTCAAATTATCGGTTTAGTTTGGCCAACTAGATTGGTTTTTCTTGCAACGGTAGAAGTGCTTAGCTTTGGGTTCAATCTTGCGGTGTCCTTTCCCAGTGACAGTAGGGGCAGCAAGGCACGTATTGTATTGTTGCCATCGAGGATAAAAAGATGGGGTTTACATCATATTGCTTGAGTTTATTCCTCTACATCATGTCATCTTACTTAATGCGTTACTCTGTTCTTCATGAACTTAATACTCTAGATGCAGGCAGGAGTCGGTCGATGTGTGGAGTAATAGTAGTAGATGCAGAATCATTTCGGTCTACTTGACACGGACATGATGCCTATATTTCATAATCATTGCCTTGGATATCGTCATAACTTTGCGCTTTTCTATCAATTGCTCGACAGTAATTTGTTCACCCACCGTATTATTTGCTATCTTGAGAGAAGCCTCTAGTGAAACCTATGGCCCCCGGGTCTATTTTCCATCATATTACTTTCCGATCTACTATTTTGCAATCTTTTATTTTCAGATCTATAAACCAAAAACCCAAAAATATTTACTTTATCTTTTGTTTAGTTTTACCTATCTCTATTAGATCTCACTTTTGCAAGTAACCGTGAAGGGATTGACAACCCCTTTATCGCGTTGGGTGCAAGTTGTTTGATTGTTTGTGAAGGTGCTAGGTGATTTGTGCGTTGTCTCCTACTGGATTGATACCTTGGTTCTCTAACTAAGGGAAATACTTATCTCTACTTTGCTGCATCACCCTTTCCTCTTCAAGGGAAAAACCAACGCAAACTCAAGAAGTAGCATGGTCTTCGCCTGCAAAGCTTCTGGGCGTGACGCAGAGGTGGGATCGGCGATGACATCCATCCTGCTGTGCCTGTGGTCTCGGTCTTGTTGCACCGGAATGGAAACCTTTAGGGGATTCCTCGGGAACCCGCGTACGTCCTTGCCTCCTTAGCACCAAAGAGGAAACTGTCTCCTCCTGTGCCCGCTGGCGACCGCCTAGCCTTGGTCATCATGGCTCATGTCATAGCATGCTCATGAGGCTGGGCACCTGCATAGGAATCTTCGCTCCCCGGGAGGCAACCTGGGGAGGCCGCTCCTCTGCAGGTCTTGGTGTCGTTCTCCTCATGAGGCTAGGGGCCCCCGCAAGGGTCTTGTCTTGGGGGGTCTTGCAGCTGGGCCGTACCAGGCCGTCGTTGGGCCCACGCGTTAGGCCGCAGGCAGGCAAGTCTAGGTACCCCCAAACCCAGAACACCGACAGTAGCCCCCGGGCCCAAGGCGCGCTCGAGATGGCTTCGAGGCGAAGCCAAGGGGCGAGGTCGAAGCGCCGCGGGCCCCAAATCGCCTGCGGGCCAGGCTTGACGCGTGGCGCACGATGGGACGTGGACGCCTCCACTTCCCCATGTCACCTCGACAACCACCTCGAATTGACAACAGCCCGATGCATGCAACAGGGTCATCATTGCTTGGAATGTGGAGGGACGCCAGTTAGCCTTCCCATGCCTATAAAAGGGGCGAGGGGCGGAGCCCCTAGCCCATCTCCGTATTCTTGCTCTCCCACTCCGAACCACCGTCTCGACATTCATGGCACCAGTGAGAAGGTTTTCATCCACCGAGAAGGGGAAAGCCCCCCGCGAGGGGTCCGTCTCACCACCGCCCAAGAGGGGGCATGGTCGCCCCCGCAAGTACACCACGACACCGGCGGTGGCACCCCGAGGGCGCGGGTGCTCCCCCGCAAAGGGTGGCGGCGCTTCCGGTAGCTGCGGGAAGGCTCCCTCCCGCGCGGGTGGCTGCAGTAGCCGGGGCGGCCGCGGCCAAGGGGGGAAACCAGCGGCGACAGTCCGGGCGCCCCGCCCAGGGTCCCACTCGGCCGACGCGGCCCAGGAATTCGTGGTGTGGTCAGAGAGGCCTGCCACCACTTGCTTCCAGCTCCCGCGCTTCTTCGCGGGGGCGCTGCCGGCCGGAGGGCCTGCCGACCTGTGGCTGTAGGCCGATGGCTGCTGCAGCAAGGCCTCATGGGTGGAGGTCAAAGTCACCCCCGCAGGCAACGTGTTCTTGAACCGTGGTTGGCAGGCATTCGCTTGCACCCGCTGCCTACAGGGGAGGTGCACCCTCCACTTGAGGCATGATGGGGCGGCGATGCTCTTTGTCAGGATCTTCGGGGAGGACGGCAAGCGCCTAGAGTGCTGCGCGGAAGGCGACAGCGACAATGACGACCACTTCTCCGGCGGTGGAGATCAACGCGGCGACGACGTCCTCGGCAGTGAACTTGCCCTTGGCGACGGCCGTGGCGCCTCCAGCAGCATCGGCACCTCCTCCGGGAAGAGCATGAGCGACGACAACTACGATGAACCGCCATGTTGCCGCGCCCGGACTCAGGAGGGCAGCGAGCCACCGCGTCACCGTGCCTCCGTCAAGCGGGAGGAAGACTCGGACTGAACATGGGCGGTGCCGGGGTCATGCCTCAGGAGCTGCGGTCCTCGCGAGGCCGCCATTTGCTTGTTGTTTTTTTCTGCACCAAGAACCATAGAGAGCCCCGCTGGGGCGTGTAATGAACCACGGCGCTTGCGCCTTTATGCAACGTTTTTATTTTGTATCCTAGCATTCGTGTTGCTACCAATTGAAAGATTCTTGCCGACCGCGGTTAGGGTAACTTAGCTTGGTGTGTTCGTGGTGGACTCCCGCATCATGAGGGCGCGCTCCTTCGGGTCTTCAACCCCATGGGCGCCTCCTGTTTCCTCAACGATGCATCTAAGGCACCATAGCAGCTTGGAGATCCTGCTGGGGGGCTTCTTTTTGGGGACCAGATGGCTTTGGAGCCCTGCGAGGTGCTCGCTCCTCGCGAGGCCCCTGGGGGGTCGCAAGGACTTAGGGCCTCCGGAGATGCCCTCATCAGGCACTGCGCCCCGCGAAGGGCTTATGCAAGGTCCCTCGATGGTGAGCCAGACCGTGGCTGCTTTTTGGGCATCCTTCTCCTGGCGACCGTTTTGTGCTAGAACCCTCGAGCGAAGGTCGATCATCGCTGGTATGCCGGGTCACGATGCTCGGCGATGCCAGGAGATGAAGGCTCAGGAGGACATACGTGCCCGTTGGCTCGCTGGAGAACGTCGCGCGAGGATTAGGACGCCAAAGTCCTGGCGAGGTGTGTGAATGGGTGGACCCAGGCATCAACCTGGGCCGGGTCAGGTGTACACACCGTGCCCAGCCCCCGCTCGCAAGATGCGCGGGAGGGAGCGACGGGCAACTGCCACTCCCCTGAAAACAAGACTCGAGAGAACAAACGCTGCAAGGAGAAAAATTCCCACCCCTTTCGAATAAAGACGAGAGAACTTCAAACTTCATTCCAAAAAGTGGCAAACTTGGTTACAAAAGCAAGCAAAAGAACGGCCGCGTCCGGCACCTACACTAGTCTTCTAGTCTTCCCACCAGCGTGGAGCATGGGGCCTCCACTAGGCGTGGGCATAGTCGCTGAAAGACCATGTCGTCCGCCAGCGCGGAGCATGGGGCTTCCACTTGAACGTGGGCGGGAGCCCCCGTGGAGTCGAGGAGCGACGCACCAGGAGACTCCAGGGCGTGTACAACCCCACTCATTATTACGTGAGAGTGTCACAGGTAGAACTTGTGGAGATGCTAGATGTTCCAGGCATTTTGGATGGGGACCCCGTCCTGAGTCTCCAGGCATACGGCACCAGGCCTGGAGACGCGGGCGACCCTGAACGGGCCCTCCCACATGGGCGAGAGCTTGTGAAGGCCCTCCCTGGAGAGGACCCACCTCAGGACGAGGTCACCAACCTCAAGGGTCCGGGAGCGGACGTTGCGACAATGGTATCACCGCAACGTCCTGTTAGTACCTCGCCGCATGGAGCGAGGCTTGGCGGCGGGCCTCCTCCCCAAGCACGAGATCTATTCCCCGTCAGGCATCTTGATGCACCTCATCGAATGCCAGGACTCGTGGGGAGCGATGCTTGACCTCGTGCGTCAGGACCGCCTCAGCCCCGTAGACAAGGAAGAAAGGGGTCTTGCCGGTGGGCTTAGTCGCGGTGGTGCGGATGGACCACAACACGGACTGAAGCTCACCGAGCCAACCCCTGCCGTAGGCCTCAAGCTTCTTCTTGAAGCTCCTCGTCTTGAGGCCCCTCAGGACCTCCACATTGGCGCGCTCAGCCTGGCCGTTACTCCGCGGGTGCACCACCGAAGCGTAACATATCTGCGTTCCAAGGTTAGTACAATATGTCCTGAAGAGGTTGCTTGTAAATTGGGAGCCATTATCGGTAATGATACGGTTGGGGAGGCCGAAATGGCTCATGAGGCCCTTGATGAACTTCATGGCTGAGCGGGCGGGGATGGTGCGCACGGGCTCCACCTCCGACCACTTGGTGAACTTGTCGATGGAGACCTAGAGGTAGCGGTAGCCGCCGGCCACACGAGGGAAAGGACCCAGTATATCCAGCCCCCAGACCACCAAAGGCCAAGAGAGCGGGATGGTCTGGAGACCCTGCGCGGGCTGATGGATCTGCTTGGCATGAAACTGACAAGCCTCGCAGGATCGCACCAGATCGGTGCCATCGTGGAGCGCAGTAGGCTAGTAGAATCTGCTGCAGAACACCTTGCCCATGAGGGTGCGAGATGTGGAGTGGTGCCTGCAGTCACCACCATGGATGTCGGACAATACCTCGCGCCCCTGTCCCTCGGATATGCACCGCAGCAATACGTCGTTGGGGCGTCTTCGGTACAGCTCACCGTCCTGCAAACAATAAGCGGTGGCCTGGCGAGCCACGCGTTCCGCGTCTTCCTCCTTTTCTGGTAGGATGCCACGGAGTAAGTACGCCTTGAATTCTTCGGTCCAGCAGTCTGCTTGAGGTTCCAACGCTAGGAGCAGGTGAGCTCCCGAGGTCGGACCATAGGCTGGGGCGCCCGAGGGCGGGGCCAGTGGCAACTCCTCCTTAGGCAGCGCCGGGCCTGCGGCCAAAGGCGACGCCGATGACCTGAAGAGCCTTTCCTCAAAGACGCCAGGCTTCTGAGGCTCGCGGCGAGATGCCCTCCTGGCGATGTCATCTGCTTCCTTGTTCGCACTGTGCGGTACGTGCTGCAACTCCCAGCCCAGGAAGCGTTTTTCAATTTTACGTACCTCTTCCAAGTATGCCTCCATGTGCTCATCCTTGGGCTTGTACTCCTTGTTGGAGAAGTTGACGAGGAGCTGGGAGTCGCCCTTGATGGTGAGGCACTTGACCCCCAAGGCGGCTGCGGCCTTGAGGCTGGTGATCAAGCCCTCATATTCCGCTATGTTGTTGGAGACCTTCTCGCCATGCTCGAAGCAAAGTTGTACAGCGTAGTAAAGCTTGTCCTTGGTTGGCGAGATGAGCACGACTCCAGCCCCCGCGCCCCACCGCGCGAAAGCACCAGCAAAGTGCATGACCCAGCCGTCAGGCGCTTCATCACCAGGTGTGAGGGACTGGCCCTCGTCCAGCCCCCGCTCAGGAGCATCTGTCCACTCCGCCACGAAGTCAGCGAGGGTCGCGCCCTTCATGACCCTGGTTGTGCTGAACTCTAGCTGGAAGGCCTGCAGCTCGATGTTCCACTCCACAGCTCTCCCAGCTACGTTGGGGATGTGCAGTATCTTCTCCAAGGGGTATGCAGAGACGACCTTGATGGGGTGCCCCTGGAAATAATGGCGCAGCTTCCTCGAGGCGACGAGGAGCGCGAGCAGGAGCTTCTACTGCATAGGGTAGCGTGCGCGCGCATCCTGCAACACGGTGCTGACGAAGTACACCGGGTGCTCGACGAGGGTCGGGGCGGCGTCGGCGCCTGGCTCTGCATGGGGCGAAGGAGGCTTAGGAGCCCTATCATTGGGTGAACTGACGGAGGCCTCAAGAGTGCCGTCCTGAGGCAACGAGCATCGCGCGACCCCTCACAGGCCGCCTCACCCTGCACCCGCGTCGGCGCGCTCTTCCCTGACCGCCACGAGCGCCGCGCTGGCCGAATAGGGGGTGGCCGCCAAGTAGAGTACCAGGGGCTCGCGAGGACGTGGCGCCACCATGACCGGTGGGCTTGTGAGATACCTCTTGAGGTCCTCGAAGGCTGCCTCAGCCTCTGGGGTCCATTTGAAAGGGCCCTTCTTCTTCATCAACTTGAAGAAAGGGAGGGTGCGCTCGCCGAGCTTGGAGATGAAGCGCCCCAAGGAGGTCACGCAGCCCGCGAGCTTCTGCATCTCCTTGGGGGTCTGAGGCGGGCTCATCCTTTCTATCACCTTGACCTTCTCGGGATTAGCCTCGATCCCTCTGTGCGACACCAGGAAGCCCAGCAACTTGCCGGACGGGAAATCGAACATGCATTTCTCCGGGTTGAGCCTCAGGTTCACCTTGCGCAAGTTGGCGAACATTTCCTCCAGGTCTTCAATAAGGGTCCTCGCCTCCCGCGACTTGACCACTATGTCATCGACGTACGCTTCAGCATTTCTCCTGAGCTACTGCCCCAAAGCGATGTGCATCAACCATTGGAAGGTCACACCAGCGTTCTGCAGCCCGAAGGGCATGCAGGTGTAGCAATACACGCCGCACAGGGAGAGGAAGGTCGTCTTCTCAACATCCTGCACCGCCATCTTGATTTGGTGATAGCCTGAGAAGGCATCTAGGAAGCACAGCAGGTCACACTCGGCGGTGGACTCCATGATCTGATCGATGTGCTGGAGTGGGAAAGGGTCCTAAGGGCAAGCCTTGTTGAGACTCGTGAAGTTGACGCACATGCGCTCTTTTCCACCCTTCTTGGGGACGATGACTGGGTTGGCCAGCCAATCCGGGTGCCACACTTCCTGAATGACACTAGCTTCTTGCAGCTTACGGACCTCTTGGATGATGAATGCTTGCTTCTCTTGGGCTTGCCGTCGTGCCTTCTGCTACACCGGGCGCGCACTGGGGCACCATTAAGTGGTGTTCGATCACGTCCCGCGGGACACCGACCAAGTCTGATGCTTCCCACGCAAACACGTCCTTGTTTGCCCGGAGGAAGCCTACCAGCGCCTCCTCCTGCTCTAGGGGGAGGCCGGCGCCTATGGTGAAGGTGGGGCCCGAACCTCCGTCGCCGACAGGCACCTGCTTCGTCTCGGCTTGGTCTTGGGAGAACAGCTACTTCTTCTTAGCGGGCGCAGCCTCTGGAGCCTCTAGAGCGTCTCTAGCGCCGGGGCGCACGGCTGCCGCAGCTTTGAAGGCTAGCCTGAGGGTCCGGACCGCATCCTTGGTGTCTCCGGCCACAGAGATGATGCCGCCGCTCCCGGGCATCTTGATGATGTTGTAGCCCGGATGTGTCGCCACCATGAACTTGGCGAGGGCCGGATATCCCAGGATGGCGTTGTACAGGAGGCCAATGCGGGCCACGTCAAAGTCGATCAGCTCGGTGCTGTAGTTGTCGCGAGTGCCGAAGGTGACAGGGAGGCGCACCCGTCCCAAGGGGGTGGCGGAACCCTTGGTCACCCCCGAGAAAGGCTTGGTGGGGGCGAGCTGGTCGTAGGGAACCTAAAGCATGGCGAAGGTCTCAACGGAGAGGACGTTGAGGCCGGCACTGCCATCGATGAGGGTCTGGGTGACCGTCTCGTTGCTGATCGTGGGTGTGCACAGCATGGGGATCGCCCCGGCTGGGGCTGTAGTCCTGGGGTGATCTCTGGAGTCGAAGGTGATGTCGGTTTCTGGCCTCGCGCGATCCCGTGAGGCCTCGGGCTGCGGTCGAGTAGCACCCACCCGGCGGAGGAGTTGCTTGACTTGGCGACCAGACGCGGGCACCTGCGACTCGTCAAGGATACAAGCAACAGTGTGGGGCGCCTGGGCCGTGAAGCGTGAGATGAACCGACCGTGGAGCTCCTTCCAGGTGGACGCCGAGGCCTCCGGGAGGCTGCGGAGCCAAGCGCGTGGCACCTCAGAGAGGGTGAATTCGCCATGACCTTGTCGTCGCTACCCGCCACCTGGATGGCCTGCGTGTAAAGCCGGATGAACTCCTCGGGGTCCGCAGCACCGTCGTACAGCGGGGGCAGCACCGACCTGAACTTCACCGGCCACCGCACCCGATGCAGACTGGGGGCGAAGGCCGGGAAACCCGTGGAGCTCCCATAGGCCTCGGGCTGCCATGCCAGTGGGGCAGCATCCACCATGGGAACGACGAGGCAGGGCAGAGCGTGGTCGGCAGAGAGATGGAGCCTCGACATGCCCCTACCCGGCGCGCCAAATGTCGGATTCAGGGCTCCGCAGACCCAAGAAGGTTCGAACTCTGGGGCGTGTGCGAAGATCTCAACCAACCCCAGTCTCAGCTCGCCACCCTACAGCCTAACCCTGCCGAACTCACACGAGCAAATAAGGAGATGAACATGGCAGTTTACCCAGGTTCGGGCCACCTTGCGGTGTAAGACCCTACTCCTGCTTTGTGGTGGATTGGCCTCACGAGGAGGCTGAGGATGAAAAAGTACAGTGATTCGAGCGGCATCGCGAGGGATTGAGAGGCGAGGGTGGAATGGATCTGATCCAGGGATCCATTATATGGTGGTGGCTAGCCTATCTTTATAGTGGCCTTGGTCCTCTTCCCTCCAAACTTAGGCGGGAAGGGATCCCACAACGGCCATTTCGAAAGGGGACAAGAAGTACATCTAATCCTGACGAAAGGTGGTCTTCGCCTGCAAACCTTCTGGGCGTGACGCAGAGATGGGCTCGGCGATGACATCCATCCTGCCGCGCCCGTGGTCTCGGTCTTGTTGCACCAGAATGGAAACCTTTGGGGGATTCCTCGGGAACCCGCGTACGTCCTTGCCTTCTTAGCACCAAAGAGAGGAAACTGTCTCCTCCTGCACCTACTGGCGACCGCCTGGCCTTGGTCATCATGGCTCACGTCATAGCATCCTCATAAGGCTGGGCACCTGTATAGGAATCTCCGCTCCCCGGGAGGCAACCTAGGGAGGCCGCTCCTCTAGAGGTCTTGGTGTCGTTCTCCTCGCGAGGCTAGGGGCCCCCGCGAGGGTCTTGTCTTGGGGGGTCTTGCAGGTGGTCCGTACCAGGCCGTCGTTGGGCCCACGCGCCGGGCCGCAGGCAGGCAAGTCTGGGTACCCCCGAACCCAGAACGTCGACAAATATTTTGTGTGATGAAGATGGAGCATAGCTAGACTATATGATTTTATAGGGATAACTTTCTTTGGCCATGTTATTTTGAGAAGACATGATTGCTTTATTAGTATGTTTGAAGTATTATTTTTTTATGTCAATATTAAACTTTTGTTTTGAATCTTATGGATCTGAATATTCATGCCACAATAAAGAAAATTACATGGATAAATATGTTAGGTAGCATTCCACATCAAAAATTCTGTTTTTATCATTTACCTACACGAGGACAAGTAGGAATTAAGCTTGGGGATGCTTGATACGTCTCCAATGTATCTATAATTTTTTATTGTTCCATGCTATTATATTATCTGTTTGGGATGTTTTATATGCATTAATATGCTATTTTATATTATTTTTGGGACTAACCTATTAACCTAGAGCCCAGTGCCAGTTTCTGTTTTTTCCTTGTTTTTGAGTTTTATAGAAAAGGAATATCAAACGGAGTCCAAACGGATTAAAACTTTCGCGATGATTTTTCTTGGACCAGAAGACATCCATGAAGCTTGGAGAGGAAGGCAGAAGAGTCCTGAAGGCTCCACAAGCCCCCAGGGCGTACCCTAGGGGGGCACTCCCCAGTCTTATGGGCCACCCGAGAGTCCTCCAACCCGAATTCTTGCTCTATATATTCACAAATATTTCGAAACCACCAGAAGCGTCCACCAAAATACTTTTCTGCTGCCATAACCTTCTGTTCCCGTGAGATCGCATCTTGGGGCCTTTTCCGGCACCCGGCCGGAGGGGGATTCGATCACGGAGGGCTTCTACATCAACTCTATTGCCCTTCCGATGAAGCGTGAGTAGTTTACCACAAACCTACGGGTCCATAGCTAGTAGCTAGTTGGCTTCTTCTCTCTCTTTGATCTTCAATACAATGTTCTCCTTGATGTTCTTGGAGATCTATCCGATGTAATATTCTTTTGCGGTGTGTTTGTCGAGATCCGATGAATTGTGGATTTATGATCAGATCTATGAATATTATTTGAATCTTCTCTGAATTCTTATATGCATGATTTGATATCTTTGTATTCCTCTTCGAATTATCAGTTTGGTTTGGCCAACTAGATTGGTTCTTCTTGCAATGGGAGAGGTGCTTAGTTTTGGGTTCAATCTTGCGGTGTCCTCACCAAGTGACAAAGTAGGGGTAGCGAGGCACGTATTGTATTGTTGCCATCAACGGTAAAAAGATGGGGTTTTCATCATATTGCTTGAGTTTATCCCTCTACATCATGTCATCTTACTTAAGGCATTACTCCGTTCTTATGAACTTAATACTCTAGATGCATGCTGGATAGCGGTTGATGTGTGGAGTAATATTAGTAGATGCAGGTAGGAGTCGGTCTACTTGACACGGATGTGATGCCTATATTCATAATCATTGCCTTGGATATCGTCATAACTTTGCACTTTTCTATCAATTGCTCGACAGTAATTTGTTCACCCACCTTATGCTTTCTTTCAAGAGAGAAGCCTCTAGTGAAACCTATGGCCCCCGGGTCTATTTTCCATCATATATTTTCAGATGTATAAACCAAAAAAACCAAAAAATACCTTGCTACAATTTATTTGTTTTTACTTTGTTTTATGTTTTAGTAATCTTTTATATCTATCTCTATCAGATCTCATCCTTGCAAGTGACCGTGAAGGGATTGACAACCCCTTTATCGCGTTGGGTGCAAGTGTTTGATTGTTTGTCCAGGTGCATAGATTGGAGACTTGTGTGTACCTCCTACTGGATTGATACCTTGGTTCTCAAACTAAGGGAAATACTTATCTCTACTTTGCTGCATCACCCTTTCCTCTTCAAGGGAAAAACCTATGCAAGCTCAAGAAGTAGCAGACCACAGCTGGAGCCTGCAGTTGACGAGGCACTGCGCGCATTTTTACGCGAAAACTGGAACATATTCGCTTGGCACCCTTCTGATATGCCAGGTATCCCACGGAGGTTGGCGGAGCACAGCCTGAACATCATCAAAGGCTTCAAGCCAGTCAAACAGACACTACACTGATTCTCCGAACCCAAACAACAGGCCATGGGTGAGGAATTGGCAAAACTACTAAAGGCCGGGTTCATCCGTGAAATAAAGCATCCGGAGTGGCTAGCAAATCTGGTCATGGTACCCAAGAAGGACAAATCATGGCGGCTCTGCGTCGACTTTAAGGACCTAAACAAGGCCTGCCCCAAAGATCCTTTCCCCCTACCTCGTACAGACCAGATCATCGACACCACTGCCAGACACGACTCACTATGCTTCCTTGAGACATATTCCGGATATCATCAAATAAAGATGAAGGAGTTGGACCAAGCTACAACCGCGTTCATCACCCCTTATGGACCATTCTGCTTCAACACGACACCTTTCGGGTTAAAGAATGCAGGAGCCACATACCAACGCATGATTCAAACATGCCTGGAAAACCTAATTGGAAAAATGGTCAAGGCATATGTAGACGACGTGGTCATTAAAACCAAAAAATCCGACCAACTCGTGGACGATCTCCGGCTGACCTTCGAAAACCTGCGGGCCTATGATATACGGCTCAACTAGGAAAAATGTGTCTTCGGAGTACCCGCCGGCAAATTGCTCGGATTTATCGTCTCCCATCGAGGAATAGAGGCCAACCCGGCTAAAATCCGGGCCCTATCCCAGCTGGCAATACCAACGGAGCTCAAACACATGTAGAAATTGGCAGGCTGCATGGTAGCCCTAAGTCGCTTCATCTCCCGCCTCGGCGAGAAGGCACCGCCTCTTTAAAGGCTACTTAAGAAAACAAAAAACTTTGAGTGGACTAACGAGGCGACCGCTGCTCTAGAAGAAACTAAAACACTCCTGGCAAGCAACCCCACCCTGGCCGCACCAGGTGTCGGCGAACCTATGCTACTATACATCTCAGGCACCAATCAGGTGGTGAGCGCGGTGCTCGTCGTATAACGGGAATCGGAGGGGCACAAGTTCCAAATCCAAAAGCCATTCTACTACATGTCAGAGGTCCTCACACCATGCAAGTCCCGATACCCGCACTATCAAAAGATAGCATACACGGTCTTTATGGCATCCCGAAAACTGTGACACTACTTTCAAGAGTGTTAGGTGACAGTAGTATCCGAGGTACCCTCAACGATATAATCAACACCAGGGATGCCACGGGCCGCATTGAAAAATGGGCCATAGAGCTCCTTCCCTTCAAGATCATATACAAACCACGCCGAGCCATTAAATCTTAGGTGTTGACCAATTTCTTATCCGAATGGACAGAAGCTGAACTTCCCAAGGAATACAACACATATGAACATTGGACGATGTACTTCAATGGCTCTAAAATGCTGTCCGGACTGGGGGCTGGGGTAATCCTAATATCCCCCACTGGTGACAATATCCGGTATGTCTTACAAATCATGTACATGAACCCCAATAACGCAGCCGAATATGAGGCGCTTTTACATGGTCTCCGGATGGCAACATCGATGGGTGTCCGGCGGCTTGAGGTGCGAGGAGATTCGAACATCGCCATCTCACAAGTCAACGGCGAATTTGACGCCAAAGATCCAAAAATGGCGGCATATAGAAACGCCATCCTCAGGATGTCAGCCCGATTCGAGGGTCTAGAATTCCATCTCGTCGCTAGAGACAGTAACCAGGCCGCGGATGTTCTCGCCCGTATGGGCGCCAAGCGAGCCCCACTACCTAAAAATACCTTCCTACAAAGTCTATTCAAGCCATCCGTAGTGTGGCAGGGTGGGACAACGGCACCCCAATAAACGAGCCTGCCCAGATCGCCCCACCAGAAATCGAACCAGATGATTGTGTCATCGGAGGCTCCGCACTTAAAGAAACACCTTCGGCCCATGAGATCATGGCCATAATCGCCCCTTGGACCGAACCCCTGCTCGCCTACCTCTTGCGACAAGAACTACCTGACGATCAGACAGAGGCGTGATGCATAGTCTGGTGCTCTAAAGCATACAAGGTCCACGAGGGTGAACTCTATAAACGGAGCACTACGGGGGTCCTTCAGAGGTGCATATCCGAAGAGGAGGGGCCGCGGCTCCTCGCCGAGATACATGTCGGCATGGGTGGCCACCATGCAGCAGCTCGGGCCCTGGTCAGCAAAGCCTTCCGAGCAGGGTTCTTCTGGCCGACGGCGCGCGAAGACGCATGCACCCTAGTCAAACATTGCGTTGGGTGCCAGTTATTCGCAAATCAAAGGCACATGCCCCCAACTTCTCTTCAGACCATACCCATAACCTGACCATTCACCGTCTGGGGGCTTGACATGGTCGGATCACTTAAAGGAGGGACCAAGAAAAAGAAATACCTACTAGTTATGGTAGATAAATTCACTAAGTGGATCGAAGCAAGACCGGTAACCTCCATGGAATCCGGTCCAGTTGTCGACTTTATATCCAGCGTTGTACATTGTTACGGTGTTCCCCATAGCATAATCATCGATAATGGGTCTAATTTCACTGCCAAAGAGGTTAAAGATTGGTGCGCTAAGATGGGCATAAAGCTCGATTACGCTTCAGTATACCACCCGCAAACTAATGGGCGGGTGGAACGAGCAAACGGATTTATTATGAGCGGCATAAAACCTTGCTTAATTTGCTCCCTCGAGGAATCAGATTTCCACTGGGTAGAGGAGCTAGACTCCGTGCTATGGGGACTGCGCACTACCCCTAACCGGTCAATGGGATACACCCCATTCTTTATGGTGTACAGTGCCGAAGCAGTTCTCCCATGTGGTTTGATCCATGACGCACCTAGGGTACACATGTACGAAGAGAAGGAAGTTGAGCTAGATCGGCAAGACGACCTCGACGCATTGGAAGGAGAGCATGATGTCGCTCGGGCACGCTCCGCATTCTACCAGCAGCAAGCACGGCGCTACCAGAATCGAGAAGTTCGGGCGAAGACATACAATGTGGGAGAGCTCGTCCTGCGCCTCCCCGAGAAGCAGAAGAACAAGCTTTCACCTAAGTGGGAAGGTACCTTCATTATAGATGAAGTACTTGCAGGTGGGGCATATCGCCTTCGCAGATCAGCGGATAACGGCCTCGAACCAAACCCGTGGAACGCTGCTCGGCTTCGGTGTTTCTACGCATAGCCCGGCTTCGTCATTAACACTCCCCGCCCTATCTTCGTTTTCCCTCTTCGTTTTTCTTTCGGGCTTTAGCTTACTCGACCTAGAGTTCGGATAAATCATAACACGACAGGTCACTATTGTACACATCTTCGGATGTACCACCCAGCTTTACCTAGGGGCTTCTCTTAAAAGCGGCCAATTATAATATACTTCTTACACCCTCATTTTTCTTTGTTGTTTGAATTAATCCCCTCCCATATCTTTCAAGCCATTATATGCATCAATTTGAATTAAGTCCTTTGCCAAGCTGGGTTGCCTGGCTCCTTTGTTTACCCCTACGTTCCCGATTGTTCGGCTAGGGAGTAAAGGGAGCATCTCTGCGATTGCTACGCCCGGGTAATCTGGATACGTACCTCAGACGGGTGAAGCCGAAAGCTAGCGTTCTTATAGCAAATAATGGGTCGGCTCTCAGGGAGGTAAAAATAATCAGGCGTCAGCCGTCATCCAACTGTTCCTGGTTCCTAAAAACCACGAACATTCGTGCGCTACCAGCTTTCGGACTCACGACCCATGGTCAACATACCTTACCCAAAGAAAGGAACCCTTGGAGGAACTATTTTCTTTGGAATATGTTTCTTACATTACGCACTAATATAACATTGCTTGTCGCGCATGTTTCATCTGTTAGCACCAAATGGCCGGATTGCCTAGTTACCAGAACTATCCCCTGTTCGTCAGGGCATATAGTACGAAACACTCCCGACCACTGGTCAGGGAGGTGGAAGCTGATGGCCGGTCAAGACAACATTTTTTTCCATGGTTTGAGACTGGCGCAATCTAAAGTACATGGATACATAGAATCACGCACCCTACTCTTTATCTATACTATCTATCAAACTGTCCAAGGCACAATCCTTCTAGGAGTACCGAGCGGCGGCCATCACTTGGTCATACACTAAGCTAAGCAGTATTTCCTGCCCGTCCGGCCCTGCGGGTCCCACCCGAGCCATATGTTCGGGGTCGAGCTTTGTAAATCGGGTCTTCACCATTGCCCAGGCCTCGCGCGCTCCTTCCCGACAGGCCGACATCTTCCACAATTCAAAGCGTCGCCTCGCCCCTTTAAAGCGGCTAGCTAGCTCGGCCATGCTCTCTAGTGGCACTTCCAGCGGCCATAATGCCTTCACCATGCCTTTCATGGCTTTCCAGGCTCGTTCATGCGCCTTGGTCAGTTCCTTCAAAAGATTCCCACTAAAGGAACCCATCTCCTCCTTCGGCCACCCTATCAGAAGAGCTAGCAAACAAGGGTAGCGCGCGTGTCAAAATACTGGAATCACCCACACATGCGCACAATCATATTCGTGGCTTACCGAATATACTGCCGTTTAGCTTCTGGTTTTCCTCCAAGGCCTCTGCCAGTTGGGATTTCAACTTCTCGATTTCTTCGGCCTTCCGCCGATCTTCCGCCTTGAGCTGATTCTTCTCTTCCTGACTTCGTGTCAGCACTCACTTACCAGCCTCTAGTTCCCTCCGTAATTGATTCATCGCTTTGGCGGCTGCAGGAACAACACGGCATTAGTATACACGAAACAACATGCAGTTTTTCGCTCTCTAAAACCTTTCCACTTACCAGGACTTTCGTTGGTAGCCCTTTTTGCCGCTTCTAGTTCGGTTTTAGCGTCGGCTAATTGTGTCCCGCTCAGCTCGAGGTCTTCGGACAACTTGCTGCTCTGCTCCCTCATGGTCTGCATACTCAAGACAGTACAAGAATCCTTAACTCGGCCGTCCCGCCCAAATTAAGTCTTGGGGCTGCTAGGTTAGGAACTATAAATTGCTTTTAAGCTATCTTGCACCTGCATTCTGGAAGAAAAAAGACCGGTGATCCCCTCAAGCCCGGTTTGGGCCGCCCCAAGGTACGCATCTATCGAATTAAAATCATTAAACTCTTGATCGGTAAAAGCAACATGACGCAGGGATTCTCTCCCATGACGGTGGTTCATTACACTCTCAACCTCAGAGTTGGTCACCAAGACATCGTCGTGGTCCTCTGGATGTGCGCCAGCCGCCGTATGTTTGGCCGGGTCCCTGACCTACGCCGAGGGCCCAAGGTTGGAATTATGCCTCGGCACGCCCGCAGAGTCCTTGGGCTGGTGTGACAGAACCCTCCTTCTGCAAAGTTAAGCAAGCGTCAGGCGCGAGATGTTGGAAATGACCCTTTTCATGGTCCCAAGACATGTTACCTTTGAGCCGAGGGAGTGGCTGCTTCTGCTCCAGTGGAGGTTTTCCTCTTGGAGGTTTTCCTCGTGCTCCTCCCATATTTGTTCGACATGTAGTACGGCGACCCTTGGGAGTAGAAATTAGAGTATGCGGGATGGTGAGAGGCGATTGCCCCGTTTGCGAAGGGGTCCCCCTTCCACTTACAGTGCAGGAGGGAAGAGCCCCAAGATGATCAGCCATCACGGCAACTTTGGTGCCGTCGAGGCTTTCTTGGTAAAAGACCCCATCTTCGAAATTGATCAACGTTTCCGGATCGTCCTGATAGCCCGGATCGCTTTCGCGAGAGTGATTCTTCGGTTGAGGGGAAGGATAGTGGACAGACTCGACCTCACACCTCCAACTCTGCGCAAGAACAAAATACGATCAACAGGGGTTCGGATGTAATGGCCGAATTACGGGCAAAGAATTGAAGCTTACCCACTCTGTCAGATTGTAGCTGGAGTAACCATCCCGGATGCTCAATTGGACAAAGTCTTCTTCCTCTCCTTTAAAGAGGCCGGATAATATTTTGGCCATGGCTGCCTTGTCATCCGGCCCTTGTTGCTTATAGAGGGTCGCGTCGCTAGTCCCGTTGTAGCACCACAGAGGGTGCCCACTCTGCTGAAGGGGTTGTACGCACCTGGATATGGCAACGGCCATCACCTTGTTCATGGTCAGTTTGCTGTGGGTAAGCAGCCAAACTTTGGTGGCTAGGCGGCGCACCTCTGCACCGTCTAATTGGTAAGGACTCTTGGGTCGCCAGTTGAGTCGCTTCTTTAGCGGGGCGCTTGAGTATTCTGGCAGCCCTGTCCGAACTGGGTCTGAGAGAAGAGCATCTTCAATATAAAACCATTCGGAGGTCCACTCTTCGGGATCCTTTCGTGGGGTCCCAATAGGGTAGCCTGTACCGGCTATCCACCACACTTCTGCTCCCCCCACATCATGGGTTGACCCCTCACGGGTATGAGGGACGAGGCAGAAGTATTTCCTCCACAGATCCAAATGGGCCTCGCAGCTCAGGAATATCTCACAGAGGGCCACGAAGCCAGAAATATGCAGTATAGACCCTAGGGTGAGGTTGTGGAGCTGGATCCCATAGAACTCTAATATGCCCCGAAGGAAGGGGTGAATGGGAAAACCAAGACCTCTTAGGAGAAAGGGCATGAAGCATAATCTCTCCCCCTTGGAGCAGGCGAGCTTTCGGCGAGTGCTTGACCATCAACGGAGATTAATCCGGCGCGGACAGGAACAAGATCCACCGCGGGAAGATAACCCTGCCTTTGCAGATCACACAGCTGGAGGCACGAGACTGAACAGCTTGTCCAATCACCGGGTAGGGGACCATGGGGGCGCGAGGATGAACTAGGAATATTGGCCATCGCGCCCGAGGATTTCATTTGCTCTATTTTTTGCGAAGGGGATGGGTTAACCGCCCCCTCGTGACTTTGGGTCTATAAATAAGCGTTTGGCCTTGAAGCTAAAAGGACGGGTGATACGTCTCCAACGTATCTATAATTTTTTATTGTTCCATGCTGTTATATTATCATTCTTGGATGTTTTACAATCATTTTATAGCAACTTTATATCATTTTTTGGGACTAACCTATTGACATAGTGCCCAATGCCAGTTGCTGTTTTTTGCTTGTTTTTTACTCCGCAGAAAATCAATACCAAACGGAGTCCAAACGCAGCGAAACTTTTTGGTGATTTTTTCTGGACCAGAAGACACACGATGGGCCAAGAAAGTACCTGAGGGGGGCTCCGAGGGGAGCACAACCCACCAGGGCACGCCTGGGGGCCCAGGCGCGCCCAGGTGGGTTGTGCCCACCTCGGCCGCCTCCCGCACCGCCTCTTTGCTCTATAAATATACTGGACGTCCAAAAACTCTAGGAGAGTCGACGAAAAACAATTCCAGCTGCCGCAAGTTCCAGAAACCATAGATCCAATCTAGACACCATCACGGAGGGGTTCATCATCCTCATTGGTGCCTCTCCGATGATGCGTGAGTAGTTCATTGTAGACCTTCGAGTTCGTAGTTAGTAGCTAGATGGCTTCCTCTCTCTTTTGATTCTCAATACAGTGGTCTCTTGGAGATCTATTTGATGTAACTCTTTTTGCAGTGTGTTTGTTGGGATCCAATGAACTTTGAGTTTATGATCAGATCTATCTTTTTATCCATGAAAGTTATTTGAGTCTTTTGATCTCTTATATGCATGATTACTTATAGCCTCGTATTTCTTCTTCGAATCTTTGGTCAAGTTAGGCCGACTAGATCAATTTTTCTTGCCATGGGAAGAGGTGCTTTGTGATGGGTTCGATCTTACGGTGCTCAATCCCAGTGACAGAAGGGGAAATGACACGTATGTATCGTTGCCATTAAGGATAACAAGATGGGGTCTAATTCCTACATGAATAGATCTTGTATACATCATGTCATCGTTCTTATTGCATTACTGCATTTCTCCATGAACTTAATACACTAGATGCATGCTGGATAGCGGTCGATGTGTGGAGTAATAGTAGTAGATGCAGGCAGGAGTCGGTCTACTAATCTTGGACGTGATGCCTATATAATGATCATTGCCTGGATATTGTCATGATTATTTGAAGTTCTATCAATTGCCCAACAGTAATTTGTTTACCCACCGTATGCTATTTTTCTCGAGAGAAGCCACTAGTGAAATCTACAGCCCCCGGGTCTATTTTCCCATCATATACTTTCAGATCTATATTGCTATTTGCCTTTTTATTTATTTGCATCTTTAATTTTCAGATCTATACTATCAAAAACCCAAAAATACCTCGCTGAATTTTATTTTGTTTTATTCGCATCTATCAATTTATTACAACTTTCTCACATCCGTTTGCCAATTTCTGGCGCCGCTACCCGAAAGGGATTGACAACCCCTTTTACATGCGGGGTTGCAAGTATTTGTTCTTTGTGTGCAGTGCCGTTCATGTAGTGTTACGTGGTTCTCCTACTGGTTCGATAACCTTGGTCTCATCATTGAGGGAAATACCTACCGTAGTTGTGATGCATCATCCCTTCCTCTTTGGGGAAATACCGACGTAGTTCTAGCCGCAATCAAAAGGAATTTCTGGCGCCATTGCCGGGGAGACATCATCAACATCTACCAGGTTCCTAATCACAAATCTCATCTCCTTGCAATTTACATTATTTGCCATTTGCCTCTCGTTTTCATCTCCCCACTTCACCAAAATTTGCCGTTTTATTCGCCCTCTTTTTCGTTCACCATTTTCTCGTCAGATCTCTTAATTGCTTGAACTTGTCATCATGAGTGACTTTGGTATGGCAGAAACAGATGATGGCCTAACTCCTAAAATTGGATGATCTGGCAATCTGGATGCTAAAACTTTTGTTTTGGGGCAAGGGAATGTTATAGGAAAAGAACGTATCGAAGAATTTTTCAATTGTGTTGGAAACTTAAGTCTTGACGATGTTCCTATACTTAAAAGAACTAAATCTTATGCGAAAGCTATATCAGCACTAGTTCTGAAACTTGAAAATAAATTTATCTGTACCCATCCTACCTTGCAAAGATTATTTTTTGAGTTACCCATTATAAAGAATCCCAAAGCTAAAAAGTTGGCCACCCTTGTTCTTATGAATGAATTTGATCACATAGTACGGGAAGCTAGGGAAATTTTTGATCTCTATGGTATGAATCATGAAAAACCAGTGATAGATGAAATCCTTTACAATAGTGATTATGTGCTAAGACATTTGCTTGGGGATAACCAAATCTTTGATGAGAACCTTAAAAAGGACGTCCCCATTTTAGATATAATCCAACAAGTTTTCAATGATGTTAATCAGCACTATTCTTGGATTATTGCCGGAAATCAAGGGGGATCTGATGATAAGCAACTTGATAGTGCTAAAGTCTCTATGGATAAGGTGTTTTATGTTGTTTTTGCAAAACCTCCTGGCAAAAACACCTCTAAGGAAAATAAAACTAAAGATGACAACACTTAGATCTATGCATTATGCCTAGCTAAGGGCATAAAACGATAACGCTTGTTGGGAGGCAACCCAATGAATAAAATTTATTTTTTTCTTTTTCTTTATGTTCTTGTGTGTTTACGCAATTATATTACTGTTATGATTGTGTTTTTTATGTTTTAATTAGTGTTTGTACCAAGCAAAGCCTTTGGGATAGCTTTGGTGATAGTTGATTTGATCTTGTTGGAAAGCAGAAACTTTTGCGTCCAGTAAAATAATTTTAAAAATTCACAGAAGGGACAAAACATTCTAATTTTTTTACACAATATTTATATACAAATTGAATATCTTGTCCTAATTTTTCATAATTTTTGGAGTTACATAAGTATAATAACAATTCGCATCTTTACAGACTGTTCTGTTTTTTGACAGATTCTGTTTTCTTTGCATTGTGTGCTTATTTTGATGAATCTATGGTTTGTATTGGAGGTAGAAGCCATGGTAAAGTTAGAATACAGTAGATATAATGCAATAACAAAATTTGAATGGGTTTTCTACAGTACTTAAAGTAAAGGTTAGTTTTCTTATACTAACGGATCTCACGAAGGTTTTGTTGAGTTTTGTGTGATTGAAGTTTTCAAGTTTTGGGTGAGATCACGATGGATGAAGGAATAAGGAGTAAGAAGAGACTAAGCTTGGGGATTCCCCATGGCACCCCAAGTTATTATCCAAAATAGGAACAAGCAACTAAGCTTGGGGATGCCCCGAGTGGCATCCCCTCTTTCTTCTAACGACCATCGGTATTTTACTTGGAGCTATATTTTTATTCGTCACATATCATGAGTTTTGCTTGGAGCATCTTGTATGATATGAGTCTTTGCTTGTTTTGATTTTCTTCTTAAGTCAAGTATCCTTGCTGGACACACCTTTTTGAGAGAGCAAAAATTATGCCATGATTTGTTAGAATTGCTC
The DNA here is from genome assembly GCA_011799875.1 of Thinopyrum elongatum. NCBI lineage: Eukaryota > Viridiplantae > Streptophyta > Magnoliopsida > Poales > Poaceae > Thinopyrum > Thinopyrum elongatum. The sequence continues at coordinate 376,233,391 of CM022299.1, read as the reverse complement.
TCTATGCTTCACTTAAATCTTTATGAGCTTTGGAATTGCTCTAGTGCTTCACTTATATCTTTTTTGAGCATGGTGTGCTTTAGTATTTTTGAAGAAATGCTCTCATGCTTCACTTAGATTTATTTGAGAGTTAGTAATTTTTTTAAGAAACTCTCTCATGCTTCACTTAAATTATTTTGAGAGAATAAAATTTTTATGCTCATGTTCTTCACTTAGATTTGTTTGAGCTATCAAAAGCAACATATAAAATTAGTCCCAAAGTGATAGATATCCAAGAGGGATATAATAAAAACTTTCATGAAGATCATTGGACAAAATAAACTTTATTCCTTGTAATAGTTTTGCGATATGGTGATATAATATGTGAGTCATGTTAATGAGTAATTATGGCTTAGTAAGAATATTGATGTTAAGGTTTGTGAGTCCCTATGCAAGCATGAAAGTCAATAGTTATGCAATGAAATTATATCCTACTTGTGGTGCATTATTCGGTGTTAGTTATGCTTAATGCTCGCTTATGAGATTTTTCGTTTCTTGGTTGGATGCTTCTCAATCTTTTGCTAGCCTTCATTTGCACTAAGTATGATCACTACTTGTGCATCCAAAATCCTTAAACCCAGTTTTGCCATATGAGTCCACTATACCTACCTATATGCGGTATGCGGTATTCTTTTGCCGTTCTAAGCAAATTTGTATGTGCCATCTCTAATTTTCAAAATAAATTTCTCTTTTGTGTGCTTGTACCACTCATGAAGCGGCAGGGGGTGGCCAATATTTTCCATGCTAGATGCGTTATTCTCAAGATGAGTGTTTATTAACTTGTCATTACACGAGAGTACGGCAAAGATATTAGGGATGCCCAGTCCTAAAATGAAAAATGAATTTACTTTATGTTGTCAAATAATAAATTCCTTGGAAAGTGTTGGTATGAACGGCACCCGTGGATTCGGTTAGCCGTGGAATGTGAAAGTATGGTGGAAAAAGGAATAAACTTTATTTTCTGTTTGGGAACCGCCTATGATATATCTAGCATGGAAAGTGTTGGGAATTACTCGGTCGTTTTCGTTGATAGGAAAAGCATGCCACCCAAAATATTTTTATCTCTATCTTTTTTGCTTTGAGCTCTGGCACCTCTACAAATCCCTACTTCCTTCTGCGAAGGGCCTTTCTATTTACTTTATGCAATTTTTATTTTGAGTCTCCATCTTCTCTTATAAAGCACCAACTAAGAGGCACTATGATCATACTTGAGCACTGGGTGTAGCTAATATGCGAGTGTGTTTCATGAATGGATCAATGATTGAGCATAATGGGCTAGGGATAACTTGCTTTAGTATTGGTATTTTGAAGGACATGGTTGTTTGTTGATATGCTTGAGTATTGAAATCTTCATGTCAAAACTAGACTATTGCTTTGAACCATATAAAAGTCCAAATGTCCATGCTATAAAGAAAAGAATATGTGATGAACATGTTAGGCAGCATTCCACATCAAAAATTCTGTTTTTATCATTTACCTACTCGAGGACGAGTAGGAATTAAGCTTGGGGATGCTGATACGTCTCAAACGTATCTATAATTTTTGATTGTTCCATGCTGTTATATTATCATTCATGGATGTTTTACAATCATTTTATAGCAACTTTATATCATTTTTTGGGACTAACCTATTGACATAGTGCCCAGTGCCAATTTCTGTTTTTCACTCCGCAGAAAATCAATACCAAACGGAGTCCAAACACAGCGAAACTTTTTGGTGATTTTTTATGGACCAGAAGACACACAATGGGCCAAGAAAGTACCTGAGGAGGGCTCCGAGGGTTGCACAACCCACCAGGGCGCGCCTGGGGGCCCAGGCGCGCCCAGGTGGGTTGTGCCCACCTCGGCCGCCTCCCGCACCGCCTCTTTGCTCTATAAATACCCTGGATGTCCAAAAACCCTAGGGGAGTCGACAAAAACAATTCCAGCCGCCGCAAGTTCCAGAAACCACAGATCTAATCTAGACACCATCATGGAGGGGTTCATCATCCTCATTGGTACCTCTCCGATGATGCTTGAGTAGTTCATTGTAGACCTTCGGGTCCATAGTTAGTAGCTAGATGGCTTCCTCTCTCTCTTTTGATTCTCAATACAATGGTCTCTTGGAGATCTATTTGATGTAACTCTTTTTGCGGTGTGTTTGTTGGGATCCGATGAACTTTGAGTTTATGATCAGATCTATCTTTTTATCCATGAAAGTTATTTGAGTCTTTTGATCTCTTATATGCATGATTACTTATAGCCTCGTATTTCTTCTTTGAATCTTTGGTTTAGTTAGGCTGACTAGATCGATTTTTCTTGCCATGGGAAGAGGTGCTTTGTGATGGGTTCGATCTTACGATGCTCAATCCCAGTGACAGAAGGGGAAATGACACGTATGTATCATTGCCATTAAGGATAACAAGATGGGGTCTAATTCCTACATGAATAGATCTTGTCTACATCATGTCATCGTTCTTATTGCATTACTCCGTTTCTCCATGAACTTAATACATTAGATGCATGCTGGATAGCGGTCGATGTGTGGAGTAATAGTAGTAGATGCAGGCAGGAGTCGGTCTACTAATCTTGGACGTGATGCCTATATAATGATCATTGCCTGGATATCATCATGATTATTTGAAGTTCTATCAATTGCCCAACAGTAATTTGTTTACCCACCGTATGCTATTTTTCTCGAGAGAAGCCACTAGTGAAATCTACGGCCCCCGGGTCTATTTTCCCATCATATACTTTCAGATCTATATTGCTATTTGCCTTTTTATTTATTTGCATCTTTTATTTTCAGATCTATACTATCAAAAACCCAAAAATACCTCGCTGAATTTTATTTGCTTTTATTCGCATCTATCAATTTATTACAACTTTCTCACGTCCGTTTGCCAATTTCTGGCGCCGCTACCCGAAAGGGATTGACAACCCCTTTTACACGTCGGGTTGCAAGTATTTGTTCTTTGTGTGCAGGTGCCGTTCATGTAGTGTTGCGTGGTTCTCCTACTGGTTCGATAACCTTGGTCTCATCACTGAGGGAAATACCTACCATAGCTGTGCTGCATCATCCCTTCCTCTTTGGGGAAATCCCGACGTAGTTTTAGCCGCAATCAACGTGTTTGCGAAAGGCGGCATTGGGCCGCGTGCCCTCTGAAAATGTGTGTGGCAGTCAAAGTTGACCCCCTGCCTCTAGGTAGGCATTAAGATCCTAGGGGCCCATAGTGTTTTGGAGTGGACCTAAGAATCCGGATTGTCATAACCGGTCGGGTACGGATACATTTTTTTGATCCGAACTATACTATGTGATGGGCATCCGAAGATGATCCGGATGGTTTTCGATTATAACCCACTTCTTCGAACAATACAGGTCAGGATGAAGAACTCACCTTGCAAGCCAAAGACTTGGGACTCGCTAGGTGACCATCCCCGGTGTTGGAGGCTAGTTCGGGGGCTACTGAGGGAGTCCTGGATTGAGGGGTCCCTTGTCCGTCGGCCTATTGCTTATGGGTCGAATTGATGGGCCGCTGAGGGGCCAAGCTAGAGTGCGGACCTGTGATCGGGCAGGAGATCTTCTGAGTCATGGTGTGCCCTCCAAGTCAGGATTCGCATGATCTTTCCTTCCTTGTAACCAGTCACATGTAAACCTAACCCTATCGGTGCCTATATAAACCAGAGGGTCTTTAGTCTTAGGGCTAGAGCTACATCCATCACCTCATCAACTTAGGGTTTAGCTCATCCGATCTCGAGGTAGATCCACTCTGTAACCACATTATACATCAAATACAATCAAGCAGGACATAGGGTTTTACCTCTTCGAGAGGGCCCGAACCTGGGTAAACACTGTGTTCATCGTCCCTTGTTACCATTGATCCTAGATCCACAGCCTGGGACCCCCTACCCGAGATCCGCCGGTTTTGACACCGACACAAGTGTACATCATCGAAAAGACACTGAGCTCAAATTATAACTTGAAAAAAGGATATATACAATGAACACTGGAGAATGGTGATGCCCTCATTTAGCCCACCAGCAGTTCGAGACAATAAATAGTTCGAAACAACGATATATACAACATTCAAACACTGGCTAGTGACTACTACTGACATAAACAGCAAGATATGATAGTTCATAAGAAGTCTTGCTACACCACCAAAACGCACCCATCTGTAGCGCTCAGACTCTCGTGATCCAGACGAGAATGACATTCTAAAGAGAGGCAACTATTACATAGTAAGAGTGACATAGACGAGGATGACCAAATGACAACGAGTCTGCATAACAAAAGAGAGAACTGCCCGTCCAGAATAAGTAGCAAAGACAACAAGTCATCTGAAGAGGGATGATCCAACACCATCATAATTTGCAGCCCCCCTTTAGCCACCAATGATTCGGAGACACCATGACTCCACTCTTTCGACACAACAACCCAATTACCTATCAACCTGAAGGCTTGAATGACATCACTGCCTGTCGGAGTTGAGACATCCAAGGATCAAAGTCAATCCAGATGCCCTTTTCATTCTTACCTTCTTTTGGCTGTAGGCTGTATCATTGACAATCAGGGGCGTGTGGTCCCAAAGTCCTAGGGCTTGCCGTGTAGACACAGTTTGCCCTAGCAAACACAGCCACTCTGCCATCAAGGTCCTTGCCAACGGTGATCTCCTGGTTAATTGGATAATTGAGTCCGAGAAACAGAGAGTGTGAACCAAGGCTATTTACCCGCCTCGAACTCAAAAATCCTGAAGGCCCCAACAAGCTGGTATCCTACTCATAGACGTAACAACCACTCTCTGGATACTTACGTATTTCACGGTGCTTGTACACAGTGGGGTCTTTGCAATATAACTTTGCCGGCTCATGTGTGCGAATGATCATCAGTCTTTTGCCGTCATCTGATAGAGCGAGGAACCAATTGTGCTTCCCTGTTTTTGGTAAAGGTGGTGTGATTACAAAGGGTAGTAACTTTAGGGACACTGCATCATATAAAAAAGAGACAAAAAGGACAGACATTTTAATGCAAGATCAGCATTGTTCAGAGTATGAGTAGGATGATGCAAGAAACATCATTGATCTGTCCCTGTTGGAACTGAGAGGAAAATACAAGGAAATGTATACTGGGTTCAAAAATATAGAAGTGCCATGCATGGTTATACTCATGTTATCTCACAATCGATTCTTCACAGGAAACTACCATGCCATGCATGTTATGTAATCATGTTCTGTCCTCACAAATAAATTCTTCAAGGAAACTAACACACCATGCATTGTTATATACTCATGTTCTATGGGCAAAATTCTTGTGAGGATATTATTCTAGCCATTGATTGCTGAAGGGCGAATATAGGTATGTACACATGGTAAGCATTACAGGATTTCACTACTTCCAAATATAGAGTTCTCCATATCACATTTACTTCCCTAATGTATGGTTAGATGAAACCAATAGTGTGATGCATGGTTCTACATCATGAAAATGAGGAAACTATGGCTATTGATACGCACTCATATTTAGTAGTATATAGATTACTATAAAGTTAGGAGAATATCCATATCTTCCTAACCGTTTGATTATTCAAGGGTACAAATTGGCTGTAATGACATGGTCACAATCACATGATTTAACTCATTCCAATATAGTTGATTTATGGCGTCTCTAATACATTGCCCTAGTTCTACTCAAATTCTGCTCAAACAGGGATATGTCAATCATCACAAAAGTTCAAACAGTGTCATGGAGTTATCATTAAAATCAGACGAAAACAACTTACACGTGTGAAAGTGCAACTAATCCCCGGGTGGTTTTGATAATTCATAACAACATATAGCTCATTGAACTAATATCCATTCAAGATAAATATTTCAGGATGTTCAATGATTGGAATGGCAAGGACTAGAGATGTGGACCCGTCAAAATGATAAGGACAAGGATCGGCAAAAGCTCAAGATTCTTCATCTTTATTTTAGTGATCCAAGATCACATTGAGTCCATTGGAAAGCCAATACTATTAAAAGGGGATCAGGTGTTGCTTAATGGTCTACGTACTCAAGTGCTTAGTGATATTGCTCCAAAACCCTCAGCCACTTTCTCCATCCAAATATGTCCAAACCCTAAGTCCAAACTCGGCCCCACCGATACATCCTACCCGAAGCCACCGAGTTCATATTGACATAGCCACTGCCAGAAACCCTAACAGTTCGTTCACACCGATACGGATCTCGGTCTCACCGAGATGGCCTTGCCAGCGCTCTGTGACTTGTTGCATTCACTTTGGTCTCACTGAGTTCATGCAATCGGTCTCACCGAGTTTGCTTGATAGATTCTCTGTTGCTCATTGCTTCACTTCAGTCTCACCGAGTTGATGCAATCGGCGCCACCGAGATGAAGTTTGCCCTAAGCCCTAGCACATCGGTCCCACCGAGTTGTTCCAGTCGGTCCCACCGAGATTCCTAACGTTCATATTTTTGAACAGATCAGTGCCACCGAGTTTCCTAATCGGTGCCACCGAGATGAGTCAAAAGTGTGGAACGGTTGGATTTTGTGTGGAGGCTATATATACCCCTCCAACCCCTCTTCACAATAGGAGAGAGCCATCAGAACATGCCTACACTTCCACCATTCATTTCCTGAGAGAGAACCACCTAATCATGTGTTGAGATCAAGAGATTCCATTCCAAGAATTTGAACCTTGATTTCTAGCCTTCCCCAAGTTGCTTTTCACTCAAATCCTTCTTCCACCAAAGCCAAATCTGTGTGAGAGAGAGTTGAGTGTTGGGGAGACTATCATTTGAAGCACAAGAGCAAGGAGGTCATCATCAACACACCGTCTATTACCTTTTGGAAAGTGGTGTCTCCTAGAATGGTTAGGTGCCACTTGGGAGCCTCTGACAAGATGTGGAGTTGAACCAAGAAGTTTGTAAGGGCAAGGAGATCGCCTACTTCGTGAAGATCTACCTGAGTGAGGCAAGTCCTTCATGGGCGATGGCCATGGTGGGATAGACAAGGTTGCTTCTTCGTGGACCCTTCATGGGTGGAGCCCTCCGTGGACTCGCGCAGCTGTTACCCTTTGTGGGTTGAAGTCTCCATCAACATGGACGTACGATAGCACCTCCTATCGGAACCACGCCAAAAATCTCTGTGTCTCCATTGTGTTTGCCTTCTCCAAACCCTTCCCTTTACCTTCATATGCAATGTTCTAATTTCCACTGCTATACTCATAGAATTGCATGTGTAGGTTGATTGCTTAACTTGTCGTAATTGCTAAAATCTTCCAACAACTAAAATTGGGAAATGGATAGATTTTTAATTGGTCAAGTAGTCTAATCACCCCCCTCTAGACATACTTTCGATCCTACAGGTGGTATCAGATCCTTGGTCTCCATTAGCCTTGATTCCCATAGCTTTGGTGATCATAACCTTGGTTTCACAACCTAGGAGAGTATGGCGTCTAGCGAGGGTAACTATCACCGTAGAGGTCCTTACTTTGATGGTACGAATTTTGCTAGTTGGACGCATAAGATGAAAATGCATATTCTTGGTCATAACCTTGCCGTTTGGGCTGTTGTTCGTATTGGCTTCCAAGGTGAATACTTTGAAGATGGTAAAGAACCGGATCATGAAGCGTCCGTGGAAGAATTGAAGATGTTGCAATACAATGCTCAATCTTGTGATATTCTCTTCAATGGATTGTGCCCCGAAGAGTTCAACAAAATCAGCCGCTTTGAGAATGCAAAGGAAATTTGGGATACTTTGGTTGATATGCATGAAGGTACCGAGTCCGTCAAGGAATCCAAGTTCGATGTGCTCCAAAGTCAACTTGACAAGTTCAAGATGAAGGATGGTGAAGGAGTCGCCGAAATGTACTCTAGGCTTGCTCTCATCACAAAATGAGATTGCCGGCTTAAGAAGTGAAGAGATGACTGACAAATTCATCATCAAGAAGATCCTTAGAGCCTTGGATGGAAAATATGAAACCATGTGCACGTTGATCCAAATGATGCCCAATTACAAAGATCTCAAGCCCACGGAAGTCATTGGTAGAATTGTTGCTCATGAGATGTCACTCAAGGATAAGGATGAGCTCCACAATAAGTCAAGTGGTGCTTACAAAGCTTCAAGTGATGCTCCTACAACATCAAGTGACAAGCTAGTCTCCAATGAAGAATTGAGCTTAATGGTGAAGAACTTCAACAAATTCTACAAGAGTAGAAGCAAAGAGAGAATCTCCAAGTCAAGGTCCTACAATGACAAAAGATCTTCTAGTCGTGACCGTAATTGCTACAATTGTGGAAGACCCGAACACTACTCCAATGAGTGTATGACACCCTACAAGAAAAGAGAAGACTCACCAAGAAGGAGAAGTAGAAGGGATGAATCACCTCCGAGAGAGAAGGAGTAGAGATGCTCGTTATGAACGAAGACCCTCTCGTAGAAGCAAAGATTCAGAAAAGGAAGGACAAGTCATCAAAGAGCTACAGAAGACGAAGAAATCTGTGACACCCTGGTTTTTGACAACTTTTTATTTTCAAAATCGTTTTGGCTTTATTTGAATTCTGGATGGTTTTTGAACCTTTTCAGTTAACTTCGGACTTGTGAATCTTTGAACATCTTTTCCAAGTGACTCAAAAATCCTCACCACCCTGCCAAGCCTTGCCACATCTCTCTTGGATCAAATTCCAATATTCAATCTTTTCCCAATAATTTATTTTTCCTTGGGAAACTATGTCATCACCATAGGTTTTGAAGCAACCTATAGTTTTGATGATCAGAACAATCCCAAACTCATGCCACACCTTCTTATCATCATATAACTCCATAATCTTCCAAAACATTCCATTTTCCAATATAAAATTTTGGCCAGAATAATTTTTTTTGACTTCTGAATACAGTAGGAGAGGCTCCTACTGTGTTGTATTAACCAAGAACAAGTTACACTTTACATGGGATTATGTGTTACATCACCCAACCCCTTTTGGGTGGGTATCCCGTAGGCATGCAAGAGTCAAGGTCTCAAAAACTAAGGGGGTACAAAGGAGAGTAGGAAAGGGGCTATAAAGTCCCTGTGCTTTTCTTTGGCCCTGTAGATTAGTAAACCAAAGTCTTTGTTGAAGCGTCTAGCCCACGACCCAATTGTGGGATCTAGCCCACGAAAGTGCTTGTTATTTCTTTCCTTCCACAAACTCCAGGAGGCATATAGGAAGATTTCCACGAACATAGGTCTATCCCAGGTGTTTCTTGCATTCTCAATCCAATGTAGCCTGTCCCCATGGTTGCTCCATTGAATGTGCAGTGTGTCCCAACATGACACGCTGAAGGGACATTTGAAGATCATGTGTTCTAGGGTCTCCTCATCAGTTTGCCCACATAAGATGCATCCATAGTTGTTTCCAATATTATAGTGTCTTTGCTTCAGCATATTTCTAGTGTTTAGACGGTCTGACAGAAGTAGCCAGCCAAACACTTTAATTTTCATGGTTGCTGAGGATTTCCAGAGCCATTTGAACGTCGTATGTGCTTTGGCGTCTCTGAAGTAGAACTGATAATATTTTTTTGCTGTGTATACTCCCGAGTAACAGGCCTACGTCCATATGTCATTAGTTTCTGTATTGTCCTCAGTCCCAATGTGGGCCGTGATTTCTTGCAGGTGTCTTACCTCAGCATGAGCTTGCACAAAGAGTGGTAGGTGAAAAGTTTCATTGAGATCTGTGCAACTCAAGAAGTCGCGAACCAAGATATCTTCAAATTTGGTGAAAGAGAAAGCTCTCGGGTGTGAATCAGCTAGAACATCATCCAACCAGAGATCCTTCCACATGAGTGTTGTGGATCCACATCTGATATTCACTGACGAAATGCCCCTATAGATTGCAGTGAGCTTTAGGACGTCGCGCCACCAAAACGATCCACAGGGGTCAGTAGCATGAGGCACCTTATTTGTGTAATATGTGGACCATATCAGATCTACCCAGGGGAGGTCCAATCGATTGTAGAACTTATGCAAGTATTTCATGAGGAGTGCATCACTTTGAGTCTTAAGATCAATAACACCAAGGCCCCCACAATCTTTCGGTCTATAGACCATTGCCCAAGAAGCAAGAGAGCTGCATTTTCCCCCATCTTCTGTCTTTTTTGTCCAAAAGCTTTTCCTTCTGATTTTATCAAGTAATTCTATGATCTTGGGGGGCAATTTTAGGGTGCACAGGGCAAAGATGATGAAGGAAGTGATGACTGAGTTTAGTAGCGACAGCTTACCCCCATATGAGATCATGGATAGTGTAGCTGAGAGTCTTCTTTGTACTGTGCAAACCAAAGGCATCAGGTCTTGGACAGTTGGGTTTGAGGTACCCATGGGTAGACCGAGATAAGTAAAAGGCATTTTGCCTATAGCACATCCGAAAATTTGCGCTATGTCGTGTGAGAGCACAGGATCACAATTAATGGGTATTAACGTTGACTTGTGAAAATTGATCTTGAGCCCAATGGAAGTCGCGTAGTCTGTCAGAATGGCTTTCGAGAGTAGCTTGGTCTCGACAGGCTGGTAGTAGCATGATTGTGTCGTCCGCGTATTGGATTACTGGGTACTCCTTTTGGTTTGGGTTTGGGAATTGTAATTTGAGCTCATCCCTTCTGAATGCATCAATGATTGCGGCTTGGAGAAGGTCGGCGGCTAGGACAAATATTAGGGGGGACAGCGGGTCCCCTTGACGCACACCACACTTGCACTGAAATTGTCGGCTTGGAACGCCATTTAGTAGGACTAAGGACTTGGCTGAGGAGAATATAGTTTGTATCCATCCTAGCCATTTTTCATTAAAGCCCATGTGCTTCATGATATCCAGCATAGCCTCATGTTCGATGGTGTCAAAAGCTTTTGCGAAGTCCAACTTGAGCAGAACGATCGGTTTTTTGGATGATTGGCATTGATATATGTACTAGAACGCCCAAGCGAGACAATCCTGGATGGATCTCTTTTTTAGAAAGCCGTATTGATTTGGATGAATGATCTTCAAAATCAACTTTTGCAAACGGTTGGCAAGTAGCTTTGTTATGACCTTGAGACAGCGGTTTAGGAGTGTAATCGGTCTAAAATCATTCACTGTCTTAGGCGAAGGGATCTTTGGGATGAGCGTGATATATCCATCATTGATACTTTCTAGGTTGAGCCCACCCTCGAAGAACTGATCACAAAGGGCATAAAATCTTCTTTGATTATGGGCCAACATGTCTTTAGAAATGATCCATTAAAGCTATCAGGCCCCGGGGCTCGGTCCGCTGGCATTTCCTTGATTACAAGGTCAATTTCCTGCCGAGTGAAAGGCACCGTGAGCTCCTCTAGTCCTTTAATTCTTTTGATGATATATTGTAGATTGAACTTCATGTCATGTTTAGAGGACGTCCCCAACCTTTGCTTGAAGGATTGAAAGATGACCGACTCCTTAGCCGCATGATCGTCCACACAAGTGCCATCAGGTAAAGTCAGGGAGGCAATGTTATTTCTTCTATATCGTTCCGATGCCATGGCTTGATTTTTTTTTGAGTTTTCATCTCCGAAGCGCACCCATCTGATGGTGCAACGTTTTTTTCCAGTACTGCTGTTGGTAGGAAAGAAGGTGGACCAGGTGTTTCTTAAGAATAAGTCTGAAGTTCTCTTCGGGTATAGTGAGCGTCCGTTTATTTTCAATAGCATCCAACTGAGTGAGCACTTTGTTTGAATTGCCAATGGCGACAGATAAATGTGAGATATTTTTGCTCCATACCTTGAGACAGTGGCGTAGAGTTTTAAATTTCCTGCAGAGAATTGTTGCACTGTTTGAAGCTCTAACTGGTTTGTCCCAAGCAGATTGGACGACCTCCATGAACCCCGGATGTTGTATCCAGTAAGATTCAAAATGAAATTTTTTGCTTCTGGGGATTGAGGTTTCCATATTGATCACGCAAGGGATGTGGTCAGACATCGGCTTACCTAGGGGTTTGACTGTTGTATGAGGATAAGATTGTGTCCAATTGTTTGAAGTGAAGAACCAGTCGAGTTGTTCCAGAAGGGGGTTATTTTGCATGTTACTCCACATGAATGTACGACCCTTGATGGGTAGTTCAATTAGACATTGTGTACGAATGAAGTCATTGAAAGTGATCATGTCTGCAATATTGCCTCTAGATTTATTGCGATTTTCTGGACTTCTCATGTAATTGAAATCTCCAACAAGAAGCCAATCTTCAGAGGCAGGAACATTCAAGCTGAATAACCAATTTGTATATGTGGTTCAAGGGTCACCTTGGCACGGACCATATATATTGACTAATGTCCAAGATTGCGCCGACTGTGTAGACTAAAATTTAATTACGAGGACAAAGTCTTCCAAAGCAATCACAGTACCAATGAAAACCGAGCTGTTCCAAATAGTAGCAATGCCACCAGAGGCACCTTGAGATGGGATAAAAGCAAATTTATCAAAATGACGAGGGCAACAAGATTTAACAAAAGTATTATCCATCGTCTACTTTTTAGTCTCTTGCAAACAGATAACCGCGCACCCACTAGCGGCCACAGCATTTGATAAAGCTAATTGTTTGTCATCCGAATTTAAACCCCAGACGTTCCAACAAAGTACATTCCAATTAACCAAAAGACTCATATAAGAAAGCCAACTAAGAAAGGATTAAGCAGAAGAGGACGAAGATCCCTCGGCCTTGGACGCCATTAAGGCTTCTTCTAAAAGTTCTTCAGTTGGGATAGCGCATTTCATAGTGCCCACCTGCTGAATGACCGGAATGGGAGTTGGAGGTGGCACAGCATCATCCTGGAGTTCAGTTATGACCACAGACGAAGGCGCAGCTGGGATGACACGGGGCTTCACTTTGGAGGGCTTGTATTTAATGTCAGTGAGCGGTGGCACCTTGAACCCATCATATTTGTTTGAGCGAGAACTCCTGCACAGACTAATGGCACACTCCGGTACCTGGGATTTTCGATGACGGCTACTGCTGCGAGCACTAGAGAGGTTCAATCCGGAATGATCATCAGCCGACTGGACCTGTTCAGAAAGATCTATAGCAGAGGGTATCATCGAGGACTGTTGGTCATCCACCAGTTCCAGGCTCCAGGAATAGCCAAATCAGTCTGATGCATGTATTGCACAAAGCTATCCTCTTCAGTGATCCGGTGTGCGGACAAAACAGCAGGCAAGAGATCAGTATCATTAGCAGGCAAGGCCCACCTCTGGGTGGTGTTGACAGAGGTCCCATCATTATTCAGAATCATGAGATCCACAGAGATAACAAGGGATTCAGAGCTTCTGGTAATCTCCATCTGAATTTCCAAACTGTTTCTGAAACCAAAGCCTGTGCTCCAAGGACCAAAGGTGGCCAACATCAGTCTGATAGCCTGCAAAAGAAAATTATTGATCTGTCTGGCTGGGCTGAAATTTGTGAAGAGCATGGAAGCAACCATATTGCCTTGATCAGTCATGGACATGTGCAGACCCTCATTACTTAGAGAAAGATCAATGCTCAGAGCTTGAGTCTGCAAATGAGGCACTATGGCCATACTGGAAGGACTAGAAGTGCTGGTCTGACCCCTCCAAAGTGCATTAAGAAGATTAACAGGTACCAAAACAAATCCATCATAGCTACAGCTAGAACCAGAGCTACTCTGCAAGGAGATTGAATCATTCCATGCCATAGCGGGGCTATCCTGCAGATTATTTTCAGGAAAGATTCCATCAACAACCTGGAGCCCCTCAATAGCAAGACAAGCTTGGAAGTTGTAGATAGCCTGTGGGCTAGCAGGTGGAGGAACTGGCCATGCTCCCCAGTTCGCTTGAAACTGAACATCCATAACCTGATCAATTACCACATTACCCTCATCATTATTATTCCCATGATTAGCATTGCCAGCTGCGACATTTTGCGCCATCCAATTATGGAGTTGCATCTGATATGGTTGCTCTGCATTTAGTCCTTCCACATGCAGTGGATGCGGCACCCCATCCGCCGGAGGGGGATCTTCACCGGCCGGCGGCACCTCCGGCAGGTGAGCTTTCCAATCGCTGCTACGCAGCATTGTCACCGCAACAGTCCAGCTCTGACGGGCACCACCAAGCTGCCTCATAACCAGACTTTTAGGGACAAAACGAAGGTGTATGACTCTGGCCTTAATAAGAACAAACCACCTGTCCCCCCTGGGGTTATTCCGGTCCACAAGACATCCAAATTTATCAACTGATTTATGGATATAATTATTTTCTCTCTGGCCAGAATTGGTCATTTGTGAAGCAACTTCTATTTTCCTAACTCAGAAACTCCCAAATAAATTTCCTGAGATACCAGGGAACTTATCAAGCCACAATATCCAAGAATATCATCTTGGCCAGTACAAATTTTTAGCAACAAGGCTATGCCAAGTTTCTGCATTTTTGGGACCTCTATGAAGGAAGTACTAGCTAGAGGTACCCAATGGCCATGAGATTTTTATGGCATCTCATACACCTCAAATAACTCCCTCCTACCAAATTTCAGCTCCACCAGATCAATCATGTGAGTGCACCAAGCTCATTTAGTTTTTGGACCACATTGTGGTTTACACATGAACCTCATTCAAAACATCTCCAAACTTTCTCAAATTTGACCAGTCTGTAGTCCTTCCAACCAAGGCCACTCCAGACATTTCCACAGGCCTCATCTCCAGCTCACCATTTCTCCAGATCCCTCTCAAGATCTCTGTTAGAAACTTTAGTTGATGCTACCCTTTGAGCCAAATTGTATCTAGCCAAACCAAAGGTGCAGGTAGACTAAGTGGTCGAAAGAGAAGGCCCTAGACATGGTGTGCTGGACTTGCATGACCTCTAGATGCCAGCCATGGGTGTGACCACATTAATGGCATGTCAGAGCACATGCTCTGTAGCCCGGCCGCATCAGGTGTGGTCATTTCGGCCGTCCTGCGCTGCCATACGGTGTCCGCTGGTGCCGACATCGTCGATGTCGTCCACCTGCCCCTCTCCCGTAGCTTCCCCTCGCCAGAAACCTCCCCGACGGCTGCCACGCACCAGGGCACTGTGCCGCCCGTGGCTGCGCCGCAACTCTATAGCTCGTCGCCTTCCCCCGCTAGCCTCCACCTCGCCATTACTGCCCCTGCCCTCTTCCATCTCATCACCCGCAACCAGCCAGCCAGCAAGGCGTCCTCTCGCTGGCGACATTTCCCGCTCCTCGCCGCTTCTGGAGAGCTCACCCGTGCTCGCCTCCTGCCTATAAAAGGCCACGGCCAGCCCTCCGGAGCTCATCACCACTTCTCACCACCTCCCAACCGCCTCCCCGAGCAGCGAGCCACGGCCAAGAGGCCCTCTGGCCTCGAACCTCGCCGGAGATCCGCCGCCACCAGAGCCCAGTCGACTCATCGTTCTACTCCTCCCCGACCTCTTCTGACCCCACCATCAAGCTCAGTTCATCCTACTAGTCGCGCCCAGCCTCTTGCCCGACCGAATCATCACCGGAACCACTGTCTCTGAAGACCCCTAAGTGCCACCACCGCCGGAGAAGAAGGGGGCGACGCCATCCGGCCATCCCTGGTTCATCTGCGGGTACGTATGTGTTCGCCATCGTGCGCTCGTTCTATCCCCACGGTCGCCGGACCTCGCCGCCGTCTGTATCGCCGGCGACGACCACCGGAGCCCGCCGTTCCCTGTTTTCCCTCTCCTCTTCTAAACCTGACGACAGGGCCCCACATGTCTGTCTCCCTCGCTGCGCCGAAGCGGTATAAGTGGAGGTGCCCTGGCATTTTACGCCTTCGATGTGGCCCTCTGCTGGGTTTTCTGTTTTTATTTAAATTTCAAGTTTGACTAGAAACTTTGACCAGCTGTAACTTTTTATCGTCAAGTCCAAATCACTTGATTCTTTTTGCATCTAGTTTTTATTGAACTCCTTTATTATCTGGTAAAGTTTGGTATTTTTCTCACACTCACAGAATTTCTGGTGGTCAAAACAGTGATATGTGACATTTTCAATTGCTATTTCAAAATATTTTCAGAAGGAAACTTTGGTGCTTTTGAAGACCAGGAGTTTTTGGGCAACCCAACAGAGCAAGGCAAGCCAGGACATCCATTTTATGAAGCATTTCAATAGCATTGCATATTCATATGAATTACTTTCATTTATTTGCTATATAATAATTCAAAGTAAATTAATTCAAATACCTAGTTGCTGCCATCTTAAGTTATTATGATAACCACCATGCTTTCTAAATGAACTTAGTCGGTTGATCTTGAGTCACCTATCCGGGCTTATTCGTGCAACCACATTTGCCGGTATGGGACGACCTTGACTTGGTCTGGCCCTGTGCTCTTTCACCGGTACCTCCATCTTGGGAGGTTTATACGTGCGTGCTACCCTGATCAGGTAGACGGCGATAACCCTGTGAGCCCAGTTGAGTATTGTGCCGGCGTCCCCGTTTGGGACAGTTTAGTTTGGCCACGATGGTGGCAGGTGTCACGAGGTGACACAGGGGCCACCCAGGGCTTGACTCCGGGGGAGGATGATTGCCGGTGGTACGATGGGAGGGTCACGGATCAGGCGGGTTTCGTTGGAGTAACTCCGGTCCACCCGAATGGGAGCATGTACTAAGTACGAGGTCGGGTACTCCAAGGTGTGGGTAAAGTGTGCAACCTCTGCAGAGTGTCAAATTTATTCGAATAGCCGCATCCATGGTATTGGACACCCCGTCCAGACCTCACTAGGTGGTCAACCGTAAAAGTGATAATAATGATGGAAGAACTCATCTTATGATCGGAAGTACTCGGTGACATATGAGTATTCCGAGGGTTATGGGACAACCCAGGAGAAAGTAAGTTGGTAACTGCTGTTCAGTAAGTGAATCACTTAAGAATTTAACATGTTACTTGCCATGCTATTGTTTGCTGCATTACTTGGTTGTCGTGAGCTTGCGAGTACATTCAAAGTACTCACCTGGCGTATCATGCCAGATGCAGGAGAAGCCGAGGACGGAGGTCCCGATGGCTCGTGCTACGCTAACTAGGCTGTGTCCCAGCAGCGTCCCTGTGGATGGAGTTTCCGCTATGTTCCGCTACGCCGTAGAGTTTTACAGTAGTACCGAGGCCCTGCTATGTTGCATAAGTAATGTAGATACTGTCATAGCACCGGGTGTGCTTTTGGCCTTGCTATCCATGTAAAATATAAGCTTGTACCCCAAGATTATCAATAAAGTTCAGTTCTGTTCTGTTCCAAGTTGTTGAGTGTTTCCAGAAGACATGATCTCTGGTTTGGAAACACTGGTAAACTGGTTCTCTGAGCCGGGGTGCCACAACGCTTGGTATCAGAGCCGGGCTGACTGTAGGACACCCTGGTTAGCCCACGCTAGAAACCGCGATTAGTGTAGGCTTTGTATGTGCACTATGCTTGCTGCATTTGATTGTTGCATGGCATGCATCTTGATTCATTGTTTTACTAACCGTTGGCATTGTGAGTGTAGATGGCACTAGTTTCGTACCACTACCATCATGAGCCAGCACCGTTCACCTTTCCTGTACTGCTCCGTAGCGTCTGGCTTCGGCTGATCCCAACGGCGAAGATCCAGTGTACCAGGTGTTCCGAGAGCAGCTTTCCGACTCGGTGTATGAGTATCACGCGGAGGCTTTTCTGACCGCGAGCTCGGACATTGGTAGCTATTCTCGCTCTTCCAAGGGCAGAACGGCTTCTACTCCGGAGTTGGCGATCCAGCTTGCTGCGATGGAGGCTCTCATTGACTTGCGCTTTCACGAGGTCGAGATGCAGACTCATCCAGGTTTCTTTCATTACCCCACCCTGTCGCCTATGACAGGGCGAGTCATTTTCGCACCTGTTGACCCGGCGAGTGATCGTGCCACTGGTGTTTTATCTCGTTATCTGAACGCCAGTTACCGTATGATCACTTCACTAGCTGAGGAGCTATCTCGTGTCCAGGAGGCACTTGCAGCAGCTATAGCAGCACAGTCTCCTCCACCACCTACCTTTTCTCCTATGTATACTCCACCCGTTCCACCTTCTTTAGCACCTAAGGATCCTTCTAGTTCACCAGGCTTTTCGTCTGGTAACCGACGTGAGACCCCGCCAGAGTGGGCCTCACTCCTAGACACTCCAGCTGCTTTGATGCTGAGGCGTCGTGCTTCTTCTTCCCAGGAAGGAGAACCATCTCAGCAGCGTCATCGTGTTTCCTTTGATCCGGAGGATGCGATCCACATCATCAGTTTTGATTCAGACTCAGGATCCGATGATGAGTCTTCAGTTTGGCAGTGTTCGTGCCACCCGCGCCACTAGAGTGGAGGCTTGAGTTGTAGTGCATGCATCTCTGCATATGTCAACTGCCATATGAGCAGTCTATCCATGATATCCCCCTACTAGCTTGCCATGTATGATGTTAGGTTATCTTGTATAATTATGTTGTTTGCCTTATTCGCCTCTTTTTCATGAATTTCCTTTTGGTGTCATATTACTGTGTTTCCCCTATGGATGTTGCTCATCGATTCGGTATTTTGCAATGGGAACACATTTAGGATGAAGAGAGGTAGTAGCCAAGGCGGTGATGGAACCCCTATTCGTCGATCCGCTAGACAAGCAGGACAACCACCAGAAGAGTTACCACCACCACCGCCTCAGGCACCGACCACTGATCAGATCATGAGGATGTTTGAAGAGAAAAGAAATCAGGATCTCATGGAATTCCTGAAGAGTATGTAGACTATGGTGGGCCAGAATAACAATAATGGGACACACTCTAAGTTGTCCAACTTTCAACGCACTAAGCCACCCAGTTTTGGTCAAGCTATGGACCCGATGGAGGCTGATGATTGGCTGAGGACCATGGAAAAGGAGTTGGATATAGCCCGCTGTGAAGAGGCAGACAAGGTTCCTTTTGTCACCCATTACCTAGAAGGGCCAGCAGCTATATGGTGGGACAACACCAAGATAACATGGCCTTCTAGAGAAGATATCTCTTGGGAGAAGTTCAAGGAGGCATTCCGCAAGTATCATATCCCTACTGGCATAATGAAGGTGAAGCAAAGGGAATTTCTTGCTCTCACGCAAGGAAATATGTCCGTGGGAGAGTATCTGAACAAGTTCAACAATCTGGCACGGTACTCTACCCATGACGTATCCACTAAAGAAAGGAAGATAGACCGATTCCAAGGAGGACTGAATCATGCCCTCCGTTGTCAGCTCTGTATGCTGGACTTTCCGGACTTCCAGACTTTGGTGAACAAGGCTTTCATAGCAGAGCGAGAACATAAGTTCGGGTATGATGACCGTAAGCGGAAGTTTGAACCAAGAAGGACAACCGGGAGCAGTTCGTGCAGAAGCCACACATTTGGCAGTCAGGCCCATCTGAATACAAGCCTAGATGGAACAATGGCAACAACAACAATAAGACGGCCAGCCAGGACAAGACCTTTGGCAAACAGCCCGTGATGGAGGACTGTCGTGCGCAATAACACTTGCTTTACTTGCGGCCAAAGCAGACACTACTCCAAACAATGCCCCACTAGGAACGAGAAGCCACCATCCGACTTCAAGCCACAGGTCAACACTATTGGACGCCGCCCCAACCATAACTTCAGCTACAGACGCGTCCATCATATCTCCGTTGAGGAAGCCTACGAAGCACCAGACGTAGTCCTCGGTATGTTTTCTGTTAACAACATACCTGCAGTAATTTTATTTGATTCTGGAGCTTCCCATTCGTTTATTTCGCGGAGTTTTGCCACCTTGCACAAATTTTCCCCTTCGCTCTAGGATAAAATCATGGTGGTACAATCCCCTGGCTCCCTGCTCAGAACCAATCTGATATATAAGGGTCTGGAAATCTCGATACATGGAGTTAAATTTCCTGCTACACTCGTTGCCATTGAATCCCCTGGATTGGATATAATACTGGGGATGGACTGGTTGACACCACATCAGGTGTGCATCAACTGCGCTACCAGGACAGTGACACTGGTTAACCCGGCAGGACAAACAGTTCAGTTCATTGCCAGCAAAATGATGTCGAGAAAGGGATTGGCATACCAAACTACCGGTACAGATATGAACTTGATTCCAGTAGTTTGCAAATTCCTGGATGTATTTCCTGAGGAACTACTGGGGATGCCACCCGACCGGGAATTAGAATTTGCAATTGAGGTGATTCCCGGAACTGCTCCGATCTACAAGAAATACTACCATATGCCGAGCCCAGAGCTGGTGGAATTAAAGAGACAGTTGGATGAATTACTACAGAAAGGGTACATCCATCCAAGCGTCTCGCCATGGGGATCACCCGTACTGTTTGTCAAGAAGAAGGATGGAAGTTTACGAATGTGTGTGGACTATCGCCAGTTGAATGAGGTCACCATTAAAAATAAGTACCCGCTCCCTCGCATTGACGATTTGTTCGACCAGCTGAACGAAGCATGGGTATTTTCCAAGATTGACCTCCGAACAGGATACCATCAGCTAAAAATCAGAAAAGAGGATATCCCCAAGACAGCTTTCACCACCCGGTATGGCCTGTATGAATTTACGGTCATGGCGTTTGGATTGACAAACGCTCCAGCCTATTTCATGAGCATGATGAACTAGGTCTTCATGGATTTCTTGGACAAATTCGTGGTGGTATTCATTGATGACATCCTGATATACTCCAAGGATGAAGAAGAGCACAAACAACACCTCCGTGCTGTCTTGGAAAGATTGAGGACCCATCGTCTATATGCCAAGTTCAGCAAGTGTGAATTTTGGGCTAAAGAGGTGGGATTTCTGGGACACGTTCTGTCAGAACAAGGAGTAGCCATCGACCCCAGCAAGGTAACTGCAGTTTTGAACTGGAAGACACCAACCTCAGTTACCGAAGTCTGCAGTTTTCTGGGATTGGCAGGCTATTACCATCGGTTCATAGAAGGCTTCTCTAAGATAGCCAAGCCACTGACAGAATTGCTGAAGAAAAATCAAAGGTTTGTCTGGACAGCAGAATGCGAGAGCAGCTTCTTGGAGCTAAAGACAAGGCTAACCACAACCCCTGTCTTAGTTCTTCTAGACATCCACAAAAGCTTTGACATATATTGCGATGCTTCCAGGCGTGGAATCGGCTGCGTGTTAATGCATGAAGTAAAGGTTGTAGCATATGCATCCAGATAGCTACGACCTCATGAAGAAAACTATCCCACGCATGATCTGGAACTAGCAGCAGTGGTCCATGCCTTAAAGATCTGGAGGCATTACCTCATTGGGCAGTGCTGTGAAATATACACGGACCATAAAATCTCAAGTATATTTTCACTCAGCCTGATCTGAATCTCAGACAGCGAAGATGGCTGGAATTGGTCAAGGATTACGATCTCAGAATAAATTATCATCCAGGAAAGGCCAATGTGGTTGCTGATGCTCTCAGTAGAAAACCAAGCATGGTGAACACACTGACTGCAAGTATCCACCCCAGGTTACAAGAAGAGTTTGCCAAACTCAATATGGTTCTATGCGGCCCAGTTAGCTCGGATACCTTGGAAATTACTCCAACTCTTATGGAAAAAATTAAGAAGGCTCAAGAACCCGATGAAGAGATACAAGAGATCAAGGAGTTTATGCAACAAGGGAAGGCCAAGTCTTTCCGTGTGGATGACCAAGGCACCTTGTGGTTTGAGAAGCGAATATGTGTGCCTGATCAGAACAATCTAAGATAGCAAATACTCAGAGAAGCTCATGAGTCTGCATATTCTATTCACCCAGGAGGCACAAAGATGTATCAGGACCTAAGAGAAACATTTTGGTGGCCAGGTATGCGAAGAGATATAGCATACTATGTCGCCTACTGTGATGTTTGCAACAAAGTCAAGGCTGAACACCAGAAACCCGCTGGGCTATTGCAACCCTTACCAGTTCCACAATGGAAGTGGGACGACATATGTATGGACTTTATTGTTGGACTACCCAAGTTGACAAGAGGTCATGATGCTATCTGGGTCATCGTGGATATACTTACAAAAGTGGCTCACTTTATTCTGGTAAAGACCACTTTTAACGCAAACTAGCTTGCACAACTCTACATGTCCCGGATAGTCAGCCTTCATGGAGTACCCAAGTCTATCACCTCAGATAGAGGCTCCTTATTCACCTCAACATTCTGGCTGTGATTGCACCAAGCCTTGGGAACCGTGCTGAAGCATAGCACAACGTATCATCCATAGACAGATGGACAGACCGAAAGAGTAAACCAGATACTAGAGGAGATGCTTCGGTCATGTGCCCTTCCCCATGGACCCAAATGGGAAGATAGCCTACCCTATGCAGAATTTTCCTATAACAACAGCTATCAGTCAAGTCTTAAGATGTCACCGTTTGAAGCACTGTATGGGCGAAAGTGCCGCACCCCACAAAACTGGTCTCAGACAGGAGATAGCCGTATATTTGGCACGAACTTGATGCTCGAGGCTGAGAGACAAGTCAAGGATATTCAGGAGCGTCTTCGGGCAGCCAAGTCCCGTCAGAAGAGTTATTACGATCCAAAGCACCAAGAAGTGACTTTTGAGCCCGGAGAGTATGCTTACCTTCGAGTAACCCCCATGAAAGGAGTGAAGAGGTTTCATACACGGGGAAAACTTGCACCAAGATACATCGGTCCCTTTCCAGTAATTGCTAGGAGAGGCAGAGTAGCATATCAGTTGGAACTACCACCGGAGTTGTTCGAAGTGCATGATGTCTTCCACATATCACGGTTAAGGAAGTGCATTGCCCCACCGATCAAGCAAGCAGATGTGAGTGAGATAGAACTGGCTAAAGATCTGACTTACGAGGAGAAACCTGTCAGAATCTTGGAAGAAATGGAAAGAACTACCAGGAGTAAGGTGATCAGGTTTTACAAAGTACTCTGGGAACACCACACTGAGGAAGAGGCTACCTGGGAAAGAGAAGACTTTCTAAGATCCACATACCCGTACTTGTTCCCTGAGCAACCGAATCTCGAGGACGAGATTCATCCTAAGGGGGGTAGGTTTGTGACACCCTGGTTTTTGACAACTTTTTCTTTTCAAAATTGTTTTGGCTTTATTTGAATTCTGGATGGTTTTTGAACCTTTTCAGTTAACTTTGGACTTGTGAATCTTTGAACCTCTTTTCCAAGTGACTCAAAAATCCTCACCACCCTGCCAAGCCTTGCCACATCTCTCTTGGATCAAATTCCAATATTCAATCTTTTCCCAATAATTTATTTTTCCTTGGGAAACTATGTCATCACCATAGGTTGTGAAGCAACCTATAGTTCTGATGATCAGACAATCCCAAACTCATGCCACACCTTCTTATCATCATATAAATCCATAATCTTCAAAAACATTCCATTGTCCAATATAAAATTTTGGCCAGAATAATTATTTTCTCTCTGGCCAGAATTGGTCATTTGTGAAGCAACTTCTATTTTCCTAACTCAAAAACTCCCAAAGAAATTTCATGAGATACCAGGGAACCTATCTAGCCACAATATCCAAGAATATTATCTTGGCCAGTACAAATTTTTAGCAACAAGGCTATGCCAAGTTTCTGCATTTTTGGGACCTTTGTGAAGGAAGTACTAGCTAGAGGTACCCAATGGCCATGAGATTTTTATGGCATTTCATACACCTCAATAACTCCCTCCTACCAAATTTCAGCTCCACCAGATCAATCATGTGAGTGCACCAAGCTCATTTAGTTTCTGGACCAGATTGTGGTTTACACATGAACCTCAATCAAAACATCTCCAAACTTTCTCAAATTTGACCAGTCTGTAGTCCTTCCAACCTAGGCCACTCCAGACATTTCCACTGGCCTCATCTCCAGCTCACCAGTTCTCCAGATCCCTCTCAAGATCTCTGTCAGAAACTTCAGTTGATGCTACCCTTCGAGCCAACTTATATCTAGCCAAACCAAAGGTGCAGGTGGACTAAGTGGTCGAAAGAGAAGGCCCTAGACATGGTGTGCTGGACTGGCACGACCTCTAGATGCCAGCCACGATGGTGACCACGTTAATGGCATGTCAGAGCGCGTGCTCTGTAGCCCAGCCGCGTCGGGTGTGGTCATTCCGGCCGTCCTACACTGCCAGACGGTGTCCGCTGGTGCCGACATCGCCGATGCCGTCCACCTGCCCCTCTCCCGCAGCTTCCCCTCGCCGAAAACCTCCTCGACGGCCGCCATGCACCAAGGCACTGTGCCGCCCGTGGCTGCGCCACAACTCTGTAGCTCGTCGCCTTCCCCCGCTAGCCTCCACCTTGCCATTACTGCCCCTGCCCTCTCCCATCTCATCGCCCGCAACTAGCCAGCCAGCAAGGCGTCCTCTCGCCGGCGACGTGTCCCGCACCTCGCCGCTTCTGGAGAGCTCGCCCGCGCTCGCCTCCTGCCTATAAAACGCTACGGCCAGCCCTTCGGAGCTCATCACCACTTCTCATCACCACCCAACCGCCTCCCCGAGCAGCGAGCCACGGCCGAGAGGCCCTCTGGCCTCGAACCTCACCGGAGATCCGCCGCCATCAGAGCCCAGTCGACTCACCATTCTACTCCTCCCCGACCTCTTCTGACCCCACCATCGAGCTTAGTTTATCCTACTGGTCACGCCCAGCCTCTTGCCCGACCGAATCATCGCCGGAACCACTGTCTCCGACGACCCTCGAGCGCCACCACCGCCGGAGAAGAAGGGGGCGACGCCGTCCGGCCATCCCTGGTTGATCTGCGGGTACGTATGTGTTCGCCGTCATGCGCTCGTTCTATCCCCATGGTCGCCGGACCTCGCTGCCGTCCGTATCGTCGGCGACGACCACCGGAGCCCCGCCGTTCCCTGTTTTCCCCTCCTATTCTAAACCTAATGACAGGGCCCCACCTGTCTGTCTCCCTCGCTGCGCCGAAGCGGTATAAGTGGAGGCGCCCTGGCATTTTACGCCTTCGACGTGGCCCTCCGCTGGGTTTTCTGTTTTTATTTAAATTTCAACTTTGAGCAGAAACTTTGACCAGCTGTAACTTTTTATCCTCAAGTCCAAATCACTTGATTCTTTTTGCATCTGGTTTGTCTTGAACTCCTTTATTATTTGGTAAAGTTTGGTATTTTTCTCACACTCACAAAATTTCTGGTGGTCAAAACAGTGATATGTGACATTTTCAATTGCTATTTCAAAATATTTTTAGAAGGAAACTTTGGTGCTTTTGAAGACCAAGAGTTTTTGGGCAACCCAACAGAGCAAGGCAAGCCAAGACATCCATTTTATGAAGAATTTCAATAGCATTGCATATTCATATGAATTACTTTCATTTACTTGCTATATAATAATTCAAAGTAAATTAATTCAAATACCTAGTTGCTGCCATCTTAAGTTATTATGATAACCACCATGCTTGCTAAATGAACTTAGTCGGTTGATCTTGAGTCACCTGTCCGGGCTTATTCGTGCAACCACATTTGCCGGTATGGCACGGCCTTGACTTGGTCTGGCCCCGTGCTCTTTCACCGGTACCTCCATCTTGGGAGGGTTATACATGTGTGCTACCCTGATCAGGTAGACGGCGATAACTCTGTGAGCCCAGTTGAGTATTTTGCCGGCGCCCCTGTTTGGGACAGTTTAGTTTGGCCATGACGGTGGCAGGTGTCACGAGGTGACACAGGGGCCACCCAGGGCTTGACTCCGGGGGAGGATGATTGCCGGTTGTACGATGGGATGGTCACGGGTCAGGCGGGTTTCATTGGAGTAACTCTGGTCCACCTGAATGGGAGCATGTACTAAGTACGAGGCCGGGTACTCCATGGTGTGGGTAAAGTGTGCAACCTCTGCAGAGTGTCAAATCTATTCGAATAGCCATGTCCATGGTATTGGACAGCCCGTCCAGACCTCACTAGGTGGTCAACCGTAACAGTGATAATAATGATGGAAGAACTCATCTTATGATCGGAAGTACTCGGTGACATATGAGTATTCCGAGGGTTATGGGACAACCCGAGAGAAAGTAAGTTGGTAACTGCTGTTCAGTAAGTGAATCACTTAAGAATTTAACATGTTACTTGCCATGCTATTGTTTGCTGCATTACTTGGTTGTCATGAGCTTGCGAGTACATTCAAAGTACTCACCTGGCGTATCATGCCAGATGCAGGAGAAGCTAAGGACGGAGGTCCCGATGGCTCGTGCTACGCTAACTCGGCTATGTCCCAGCAGCGTCCCTGTGGATGGAGTTTCCGCTATGTTCTGCAACGCCATAGAGTTTTCCGGTAGTACTGAGGCCCTGCTATGTTGCATAAATAATGTAGATACTGTCATAGCACCGGGTGTGCTTTTGGCCTCGCTATCCATGTAAAATATGAGCTTGTACCCCAATATTATCAATAAAGTTCTGTTCTGTTCCAAGTTGTTGAGTGTTTCCAGAAGACATGATCTCTGGGTTGAAAACACTGGTAAACCGGTTCTCTGAGCCAGGGTGCCACAAAATCAAGCTCATGTTGGTGAATGGGTTTCCGGTTCCGACTCCGACAACTACTCTGAGAGAAGCTATCACTCCGACTCCGAATATACTCAAGATGATGGTGTTGCCAGACTTGCACTAGTGTCATCCAACTCCTTCGACATATTTGATTCGCCAAATGAAGGAATTAGAAGATGCTTCGTGGCTAAAGGCCCCAAGGTATCACACCCGAGTATCTTGATTTCAATAGTGATGAAGATGATTTGCTAGGTGATGATGATTTACTTGTTGACAAAACTAGTGATGAAAACTATGATGAACTTGCTTATAATCATGCTAATCAAGATGAAACGAATGACAATGATAAGAAGGAGATTGAGCGTCTAACTGAAGAACTAAACACTCTTAAGTTAGCTCATGAAACAACTCTAGAGGATCATAGAGAGCTTCTAAGAACTCATGAGAATCTACGCTTCGACAAGCTAAATTTAGAGCAAGAGCATGGGTTTCTAAAAGATATCAATGATGATCTTCGAAAGAAGAGTTGTTCTTACATTGCCAAACGTCTCCTCTTGTCTTCTTATATGCCACAAGTAAAATCCAGCAACAAGAGCAAGAAAGATTCTTCTTCTAGTAGTAACAATAACCATGCTAAATCCAATGTTGTTGCTTCTAGTAGTTCTCTTGATTCCACTAATGATTCTCTTAGCCAAGTTACATTTGAGCAAGAAAATAGCTTATTGAAGGGAATTATCGAGAAAGGTGTTTACAAGAGCCTTGCCGGAAGTAAGCAATTTGAGGAAATTGTACGCAAACAAGGAAGGCACCAGAAGAATCAAGGTGTTGGTTTTGAACGAAAGTTTAATGCCAATGGAGTTGAATGGGAAGAAGATCAATACCCCAAGACGAAGTTTGTTCCTCAACAAGAGAAGTATGACCCCACTTCTTTTAGGGAACACAACCTCAAGATGATATTCCACCGCAAGACCACAAGCTAAAAGGCAAGGACAAGCTTCAAGAAGAGATTGACTCATTTGAAGAAGCTCCTAAGGCCATGCTAAAGTGGGTTCCCAAAACTACGTCAAGCTCTACTTCATCAAGTTCAACTACAACTCCAAGGATTCCCATCAAGTTGATGTGGGTCCCAAAGAAGAAGAACTAAAGTGTTCTTGAGGGTGACTCCGCCAACATACTTCACTCATATTCATTTTGGAAAGGACTTGTGCAATCAACTTTCATATCTTGCACTAGTTCATGGAGTCACAAACCCTCTTGTTGGTAAGACAAGGGACAAGGTAACCTAATGCTTTCATGGACATCATCATATGTGCAATTCACTCTATGTGTATGGATATCCTTGTACGTTCCTTGTGGGACTAACCCATGTAGGTATTGAAAGTGCAACACTCCAAAGGATTGCTCCAAATGATCTACATCAACAATGAGCATCCACATCTTCACTATCTAAATGAAGTCATCATCGACAAAAACCCAAGGTTAGTTCATCCCTCTTTGGGGGGATATCACATCTAGGGGGAGCTTTGCTCTAAGAAATTGAGCTAAAGCAACTCTAATGGTGTGAACACATTAATGCTTTATGTAAAAGTGATAACCCCACTTGTGCTTAAACGGTGAGTATGACCTACGATCAAATGTTCTCATTTGACTCCTAAGTCAATATACTCATATATAGATGAACTAGTCATCGCCAATTGCTTGATAGATGCTAGATTTTTTTGTGCATGCTTTGACCCATATTTCATTTGCTATCTTATTGTGTGAGCATGTTGGATGCATATTTTCTCCATTCGAGGACATCCCTTTGTTGTTTTGATTGTCTTGGTTTTTATTGGCCAAATGGATGTACAAGAATGCCTAAGAACCTCTGATAGCTATCTATGCTCTTCTTGTCTCAAATTCTTTTCATGCTATATCACAAAAATTGAACAAGTCTTGTTCGGACCCTCCGGGTGAGGAGCACTAGGAGCCACCGATCCGACAAGGGCTGCATTCCAAAACCTTCTATTGCGTTTCGGTCAGACCAAAACACTCAGACTCGGTCACACCGAAAGCACTTAGATTGATCTAGGTTTTCAACTCCGTGCTACCGATTAGACCAACTCAGTCCCACCAATTTGATGTAACTGCATGCAGTTGCACATCTCGGTGCCATCGATTTGTTCCACTCGGTGCCGCCGACAACACATGGGTATCTATATCAAGCGGCCCGTACGGTTGGAATTTTCTTCAAACATCAAGCGCCCGCGCCCCATTGCTTCCTCCCCCTTGGTCTTCGGATCATCGCCGTCTTCTCCTGCGCGCCTTCGTCGTAGGAATCTGCCACCGTCAATGGAATCTACTCCGTCATTGCCGTCGTAGAGGATCTCCACCAAGTTAGGGTGAGATTTGTTCTCCTCGTGCTTTTTTTCTCCGATTCAATGCACAAGGATAATGCCATGTATCTTGCCATGATTGAAACCCATCTATCCACCAGATAAATTCGTTAGAATAGATTCAAGAAAAAACTTTAGGTTTAGGTTTTCGCCGAACTCATCTCGGACCGACCGAATTGAAATTTTTGGTCCCACCGATTGGCCCAGGCCATTGCACAAGTACAACTCGGTGCCACCGAAACGTACTAATCGTTGAGACCGAAAGTAAAGTTTCAGTGAAACCCTAGCAACTCGGAGCCACCAAAACTTGCTCCAACTAAATTGGTGTGTTCAGGTTCTGTGAGTACTTCGGTGTCACCAAAATGATCAACTCCGTAGCTTCGAAATGCTTTCTGTGAAAAACTAAAACTAAAGTTTGAACTCAAATTTTTGCAAAATAATATGCTTTTTGTGATTACTCATCTACTTTGCCCATACCTATCTATTCACAGGGTCAGTCAGCAAGATGTCAAGTGCCAGCGACAGTCAAAATCAGTCAGAGTAGGATATTGATCTCAGTGAGGGCTCTAGTCCCAACGAGAGTTGCTATGAGGGAGAGAGGAGCTCTCCAGATCTGCCAAAGGCTGCCACAAGAACCAAAAGGAAGAGAACCTCAGACAGTGAGGATGAAGACTTTGTGGCTGCTGTGGACACATCAAAGAAGAAGACAACTCTGAGGAAGGAATATGGCTCTGCAGCTAGTACTAGGCCAAGTGCCAAGGAAAAGACAGCAGTGAAGAAGGTTGGCAAGTCAAAATCTGACAAGTCCTTAACTCCTAAGGAAACCATGACTTTCACACTTGAGGAGTCAAGTGCTGATGAAGCTGCTGCAGGTAAGAAGAAGAAAAGGGTTAGGAAAACAACTACTATAGTGATTGGGAAACCTTCCATGGGGGAAGATGAAGAGGAGGAGGAACCCACTGCACCTCCAGCTAAAACACAGAAACTCATGGCAGATGCTATGAAGTTAGCTGCTGCTCCCTCCAAGCCCAAGTCAAAGTCCAAGGTTTCTGCACCAAAGAGGTCTACAAGAAACATTTCTGCCGCTGAGAAGAATGAGGCCCCACTGCCTGAAGTTGAGGTTGATGAGGAGCCACTAGTGCTAAGAAAATTGAAGCCCAAGATCCTAAACCTTGACAATGCTCATCTTGTTGCTGAGAACATGAAGGTCAGGAAAGACAAGGGTCTACGAGAGTGGAGGAGATAGGATCCCTACTCTATCAGAAGGAGGACAGCTTGTGATTACCGCTTTGCCACCTGTGAACAACAAGATTTCTATGAAACCATTTTGCTTGATAAGAAGCCCATCGTTAGCAACATGAAGTGGGTGGATTGGGAATACATTGATGCCAATGAAGATTATTTCCCCACGTTCATGAGAATTTCAAGAGTGCCGGAGTTGACAAGTTTGTTGGTCATAAGCTCACCAAGTGGAACGATGAGATGATCATGCAGTTCTATAACACAGCTCACTTCTATCCAGATGGTAGGATTGTGTGGATGACTGAGGGACATCGATGCCAGTCATGAATCTCTAAGTGGGCTGCCCTTATTGGTGCTCCTGAGGAGGACGATAATGACATTGGTGTGTACGGGAAGCCCAGGATGGACCACAACTCCATGGCCAACATGTAAAAGGAAATCCCTGCCAAGGATCTTGAGGATCATAAACTTGGTTCCATATATCATTTTCAAGCTGGTTTGGCCACCACAAACACTATCTTGAGGCACACCCTTTTACCCAAGTCTGGAGATGACAAGATGATACGTCGCCACTCCATCAATTTGCTTCATTTGTTTGATATCCCTCAGAAGTTCAAAGTTATGAGTTTGATTGTTGAAACGGTTAAGAGGACAGCTGCTGACCAGAAGAGATCTTGTGGATATGCTCCACATATTTAGATGCTCATCAACTCCAAAGTTGGAACAAGCACATATCTACTAGATCGTGAGCATATTCCTATTCAGCCAGAGTTTGAGGATAATGTGGTGGTGATGGACTCTTCTCATCCCACATCAGTTGAGGCTCAAGAGAAGGCTCAAGCAGCAGCAAAAGCAGCAAAGGAAGCCACAACTCCCAATGCCCCAACAAGACAAAGCAAGAACAAATGACATATCTGCTGGAAGCAACACTGAGGATTGAGCGGAGTCTGGCCAACTTAGCCAAGAACCAGGAGAGCTTAGAGCGGATTGTGGAGGACAAGATATACAACATTGATGTCAAGGTCACAGAGATTCAGTCTGTTATGAAGAAGCTTAGGGATGATGCTGAGGATGGAGCTGAGCACCCCACCACTGACAGGTTTCAGACTGTGCCAAGGGTAACAAGGTCTTCAACCGTGCCAGTAGTAGACACGAGGACCACTCACTCTGCACCTACCACCACTGCTCCAGTGCCACCTCCAGTTGCCACTCCACCAGTTCAGCAGACATCTTTGGAAGCATTTGCAGACGCAGTTCTCTCAACGCCATCTATGCACACCAAAGCCACAAGCCAGAAGACACCTTCAGGAGCTCCAGGGGATCGTGCCTAGAGAGTCGCATAGCTCTATACCTTTTTGAGATTTTTGGTAACTTGTTGCCAAAGTGGGAGAAAATGTATAGATCATAGGCTTCGAGAGAGAGTGTCTCATTCTTTTACTTGTTGGTTTTTATTGCCCGTTGCTACTATGTCTGTTTGATTCATGCTACTTGATTGTTTTGCTTGTGAGATACTATGTTTGGTTGTGTGGTTGATCATACTATGCTTAATGTGTTCTTAATGCTTATCCCGACAATTATTTGTGCATGATTCACTTATGTATTTGGTGATGCCTTCATGTTATTTTACTTATATCATTTTGTGCGCTCCACCAAGATGTATGTGACATGGAAGAGTGACCCATGATCCTAATCGATTGTGCATTTGCATTCAAACGCAAATTTTTAAATAATGCACAAATTTAGGGGGAGCTCTTGCTTATCACATACTTCTCAAAGCGACGATGTATTTCATTCATTTAATCTTTTGTCGAAGCTTTGATCCATATGTTGTCATCAATTACCAAAAAAGGGGAGATTGAAAGTGCAACTAATCCGCGGGTGGTTTTAATAATTCATAACAACATATAGCTAATTGAACTAATATCCATTCAAGATAAATATTCCAGGATGTTCAATGATTGGCATGGCATGGACTAGAGATGTGGACCCCTCAAAATGATAAGGACAAGGATTGGCAAAAGCTCAAGACTCTTCATCTTTATTTTAGTGATCCAAGATCACATTGAGTCCATAGGAAAGCCAATACTATAAAAGGGTATGAGGTGATGTTTAATGGTCTACTTGCTCAAGTGCTTAGTGATATTGCTCCAAAACCCTCAGCCACTTTCTCCATCCAAATATGTCCAAACCATAAGTCCAAACTTGGCCCTGCCGATACATCCTACCCAGAGCCACCGATTTCATATTGACATAGCCACTGCCAGAAACCCTAACAGTTCGGTCACACCGATACGGATCTCGATCTCACTGAGATGGCCTTGCCAACGCTCTGTGACTTGTTGCATTCACTTCGGCCTCACCGAGTTCATGCAATCGGTCTCATTGAGTTGGCTTGACAGATTCTCTGTTGCTCATTGCTTCACTTTGGTCTCACCGAGTTGATGCAATCGGCGCCACCGAGATGAAGTTTGCCCTAAGCCCTAGCACATCCGCCCCACCGAGTTGTTCCAATCTGTCCCACTGAGATTTCTAATGTTCATATTTTTGAACAGATCGGTGCCACCGAGTTTCCTAGGGTGCGTTTGGTTGCAAGGGTGGTCAGGGATGGGTTGGGATCGTTCAAAAAATAGACATGTTTGGTTATAAAGCACTTGAATGGTTCCACTAAAAAAAAGAGAATATGCTCTGAAGATGCTGAACCATTCCACCCAAGAAATCGGCCGAATCACATGGCCACCCATTGCATGCATGATCATGTGAGTATGACTGGTGGTCCCATCTCAAATAATTAGCTCATCTCTTATATACATCCAAACACTTGAGTTGAATGATTCCATCCAAAAAACTGGGCGGTCCAAACCCATTTATATGACAACTTCAACCAAACACATCCCTAATCGGTGTCACCGAGATGAGTCAAAAGTCTGTAATGGTTGGATTTTGTGTGGAGGCTATATATACCCCTCCACCCCCTCTTCACAATAGGAGAGCGCCATCAGAATGTGCCTACACTTCCACCATTCATTTTCTGAGAGAACCACCTACTCATGTGTTGAGATCAAGAGATTCCATTCCAACCATTTGAACCTTGATTTCTAGCCTTCCCCAAGTTGCTTTCCACTCAAACCCTTCTTCCACCAAAGCCAAATCTGTGAGAGAGAGAGAGTTGAGTGTTGGGGAGACTATCATTTGAAGCACAAGAGCAAGGAGTTCATCATCAACACACCGTCTATTACCTTTCTGACAGTGGTGTCTCCTAGATTGGTTAGGTGCCACTTGGGAGCCTCTGACAAGATGTGGAGTTGAACCAAGAAGTTTGTAAAGTCAAGGAGATCACCTACTTCGTGAAGATCTACCTGAGTGAGGAAAGTCCTTCATGGGCGATGGCCATGGTGGGATAGACAAGGTTGCTTCTTCATGGACCCTTCGTGGGTGGAGCCCTCCGTGGACTCGCGCAGCTGTTACCCTTTGTGGGTTGAAGTCTCCATCAACATGGACGTATGATAACACCTCCTATCGGAACCATGACAAAAAATCTCCGTGTCTCCATTGCGTTTGCCTTCTCCAAAACCTTCCCTTTACCTTCATATACAATGTTCTACTTTCCGCTGCTATACTCTTAGAATTGCATGTGTAGGTTGATTGCTTGACTTGTCATAATTGCTAAAATCAACCTACAGCTAAAATTGGGAAAAGGATAGATTTTTAATTGGTCAAGTAGTCTAATCACCTCCCTCTAGACATACTTTCGATCCTACAATGTGCCGTCCCAGCAACACGTGGTGCCATCTGCTTTGTCAATCACGTAGATGATGCCATTTTGTTCAATAGCATCACAGAAGTGTGTGTTAGCTTTGATGATCCACTGTGAGGTGAGTTGTCTCCACCTAAAGAAGGCACCGGTGGAAAGATAGGCGAGTCTGCGGTCGAACAAGGCAATTAGCTTGAAGTCTGCGTAATTCGCATATCGTGTGGGCACTTGGCTGATTACAATCTTTTGCAAAACAAGGTCCATCCAACTAACGTAGTAACCTAGATGATTTGGACTGCAACGCTAAAACCCTACATAATCCAACGAAGGAAGTTCACGAGCACCAACTTGTTCCGGTCTTCTCTGACAACAGCCATCCAGTGGGAGTTCATGCCGACCCAGTACATACCTGCCAAGAAGTTTCGGGCGATGGTGATCGGATTGAAGTTGAGGGGCATGATGTACGGTCACGCAGTACATACCCGCAAAGAATTTTCAGCTGATGGAGGTCGATTGAAGTAGAGGGGCATGATGTATGCCTCCGAATCATGGTGAGCGCATCTCTCAAGAGCAGATAGCAGCAAGCAGGGTGTCTTGAAAAGCTCAGGCCTTGCTTCGACGATGGTCGTGTGCATGTCCCTCGAGCATGCAGCCAGTCGCATGGCGCTCAACATATCCATACGCGAACAACAGAGGTCGAGTATGTCACTGGGGAGATCGCTCCAGTCGCGGCTCATAGGGATGTTGCGCCGTTCGCGTTCGGCCATGGTGGAGTTTGGAAGGTGGGTTTTTTTGGGGCTTGATTTACGGGGGAGAAGGCTCTCGATGCTGGAGCGGCTAGCGAGGGAATAGTGGTACTGGGGGAGGCAAGCGAGGCGATATTACCTGGGGGCATAGTGAGATGATGAAGAATGACCTCAGGATCTCTGACGAGATGGAGATGGGGATGGATGGTGCTAGGGGAGAGGGAGACACGGCGAGGCATGCTATACAACGGCGGTGATAGTGACTTCACAGTGCACAAGGTGAGGCTGACTTTGGTAAGTCGAACACGCCGCCTGGATGTCACCTCGGGCGCAGGGTCTTGTCACTTCACTGTGAGGACCAGATGAATAATATTTTGACCAACAAGTGTACTACAGTTGTACTACTACTAGTAGTAACATACAGAGTAGTACTGTATAGCGGAAAGAGGTCGTGCTAGCATGCCTCTGGGTTCACTTCATCCTCCAGGTAGAATCCATATTGTGAGCAGAACCAAATTCTCATGCATGCGGAAGCGCGAAGAAGGGCTTTTTCTTTTTTGAGGATAACAGCATATTCCTTAACCAGAAAAGGTTGTGTCTCACCAGCTACGACACATTTTTTGTGCAAAGAGATGGATATGTTTATATATCTGTTCGTCCACCCAAGTGGGTTTTGCGTTGGTCCCACATGTCAGGAGGGGTGCGGAAATAAAAAGGAATCATAAAATGTTTCGCCACGGTGATTCGAAAGAGTGACCTCAACTAGCCAGTGGCACATGTAGCGCTAGAAGGATGGGCACGTACACGGACATGTACCACTCCTCAGTACGCTACCCGCATAGCCTCTTTGTTTTGCAGGTTGGTCTACCTAGCCGTCTAATCAACTACCTGCATGCCACTTCTCCCATTTACTTCTCCATCGGGAACCGATTTCCTCGGCTTCTTCACCTCTCCTTCATTTGCATTCAAACCCCACTAGATTCACATTGTTTAAACCTCTTTAGATACTCTTGGAGTAATTCCTAAGCCCCTTTAAATAATCATCTTTTTCCAGTTAGACTAGCCACCTAATCCTAATAGTCCAAACCATAGCCCTCCAGTCCAGCAGTTACAAATGGCGAAAGAGATCCCTATGCAGCTTTTTAGCGTCAAACATGTCCTCAACGAAGGCTCGTTGAGCATAGCTGCCACCATTACCGACCACCCAAGGGTTGTTCGGGAGTGGATCAACAATGTATCCAACTCCCTCGAAAAGGTGGAGATGAAGGTCATCGGTCTCGATGCAGAGTGCATGGAGCGTGCCACTGGGAAGATCCAACAAGCCTCCGTCCTTCAGTTGTGCCCCGAAGATGAAGTTTTGGTGTATCACATCATACACGTGCCCTCCATACCAGGTGAGCTCCACGATTTCATGTCTTGAGAGGACATATACTTCTGTGGGGCAGCCATCGAAGGGGGCAAACAAAAGTTGGCACCGTACAACCTTGATTTGAAAAACATCGCTGACCTACAAACCAAAATTCCTGTAGACGGTTGTGACAAAAAAACACCATCCCTATTCGCGTAGAAAATTATGTGCTCGGAACAAATCTTGAGAAGGGTGATGAGATGCTGGGATTAAGGTTGTCTGGATGGGAGAATTACCCCTTGACCTATGAGCGGATAAAATATGTTGCCCTCGATGCCCGTATAAGTTCTGAGATAGCTGCAAGGTCGAAAGAGCTTGTTGCGAAGCCGTCTCCCACAAAAAATGAGAAGAAGAAGAAGAAGAAGAAGAAGGATAAGAAGGAGAAGAAGGAGAACAAGAAGGAGAAGAAGAAGGAGAAGAAGAAGGAGGAGAAGAAGAAGAAGAAGAACACTACAAAAAAAGGCACATCCGTGACATTTTGGGCCGAACGAAAAGTTTCCTGTCATGCTTATGACACTTCTATGACGATAATTGTGACAAAACCATGTATCATCATAGATGTGGTGGGCTCCTACTTCTATGACAAAAATCATGACAGAAAATGGGCTTTTCGTCCTGGGCGGGCCGGGGACGCACCTGCATGACATTCTTTGGGCCGTCCATGAGGGAAAAAATCATGGTAGAAGCGAGAGCGAGGAAAATTTCGGGGAGTTCCCGGTTACGGTGGGTGGTCGAGGCCGAGCGATGCACGGAGGTTTGCGTGTTTCTCTCTTGTACACGTACACACGTGTGTGCGAGGCGTTGGGCTCTAACTAAACCCGAGCAAGGCGTTGGGCTTTAACTAAACCCGAGCGATTGCACTAGCTACGTTACTGAACCCCGATCGATCCCTTGGCTATTAACTGAACCCGAGTGATTCCTTCGCTACTGCTGCTAACTGAAGCCGATCGAAGCTGCCTCTTGATGAACACTCCCCGGTGGGGGTTGGATGAATAGTTCCTAGTGGGGGTTGGATGAACAGGACCCCGTGGTAGTAGAGGCCGTTGCCGCTGGATGAACAGGACCTCGATCAAGGAGGTGGGGGGATGAACAGGACCCCGTGGAGGGCTGGTTGAATAGTAGCCGGTGGAGGGTGGATGAACATGACCCCGTGGAGGGCTGGTTGAATAGTAGCCGGTGGAGGCTGGATGAACAGGACCCCGTGGAGGGCTGCTTGAACAGTAGCCGGTGGAGGCTGGATGAACAGTGGCCCGTGGATGAACAGTAGCTGGTGGAGGCTGAGGAAGTCGATGGTGGATGAACAATAGCTCGTGGAGGCTGGAGCGAGGCAGTAGACGGTGGATGAACAGTAGCCTGTAGAGTCCCATTTTGCGGTACGCGCACACCCCTCCCGATGAACAGGACCCCGTTTCGACCATAGGCGCTCCAACACAAGTCTGTTTCCTCCATTTTGTGGTACGCCACACCCCTCCTGATCAACAGCACCCCGTTTCGATCATAGGCACTCGAACAGAAGGCCGTTTACTCCGTTCCGCGGTACGCTAGACCCTTCCCGATGAACAGGACCCCGTTTCGACCGTACGCGGTCGAACATAAGGCCGTTTTCCTTCGTTTTGCGGTACGCCAGACCCCGTTCCCACTGTTCCGTCCAAGCCGGTTGGCTCCCGATGAACACGACGCGTTCTGACCCAGTCGGTTGCCTCCCGATGAACATGACGTTGTTTCCTCTGTCCGACCCAGCCGGTTGGCTGCCGATGAACAGTACGCCATCACTGTACGCGTTCGAGACCACGCCTGTATGTACGTACGTGGCCATCTTTTTTGCAGCGTAGCTGTCGTATGTGTACAGGATTTACATGGGACTGGCTAAACTGCTACAGCTCCTTACTCGGCCACGATTCATCATGGCAGACCGACCGATTGACCGGTATGTACACAGACAACGCTACGTACGCTTCGACTGGGTGGGTCCCAGCTGTCAGGGAGGACAAGGAGGCACTTCCTTGCGTGCGAATATATAGGTGGCGAGTCCCAGCGGTCAGGGGCAGAATCATATGTATTTTGCCCGTAATAAGGAGGCACTTCCTTGCGTGCAAAGATATTGTTGGTGGGTCCCAGCTGTCAGGCGCAGGAATAAGGAGGCACTTCCTTCCTTGTGAAGATATACGTGGTGGGTCCCAGCTTTCAGGGGGAGGAATAACTTTATTTTCACATAATAAGGAGGCGGTTGCGTGCGTGCGTCCATGGACCTGGTGCGTCTCCACTGTCAGCCTCTCCACGTACAGACCTCTTCTGACGACTCTCGTTTGTTGACCACATTGACCACGTCACGCCGAGCGCACCAGGGCGGTGGACGACGACGAGGCCTCGGACGGCAACGAGCCGGTGATGGGAAGACGCGGCAGTGGAGTCGCAGACGGAGAGGTGTACGAGGGTTAACTGGTTCTGGTGCGGCGTGGTTCTGCAGTCGGCGGAGAATAACAGGAGGTGTGGATGGGTGGAAGGATGGCTTGGCCGACGGTGGGGTAGCGCTTCGCAGTGAAGCGTGCTGAGCAGAGCTGCTAGCAGCCGGAGGCGAGAACAGGTGGTCCCGGTGGCGCTGGAGGAAGAAGACGAGAGATTGAAGATGAATGCTGGCCGTTAGATTTACATCCAACGGCTATCGATGTCAAAATCATTTGTTGACTAAGTTGACAACACCTATTGGCCCACATTTCAGCCTCCAAACATGTCGCACATATTCAACCAATCTTTTTAGAATTTACAGTCCATTTGATGGGCTGGGTGAACAAATAATGTAGCGTCCATGCGGCCCATTTATTTTTTACTAAAAAACTACAACCCATTTGCACTTTCTCGAAAAAGATGAATTTGTTGGGTTGGGTGAACAAATAATGTAGCTTCCATGCAGCCCATTTGCACTTTCTCGAATTACATGATTTTGCTGGGCTGGTTCTAATTATAATGTTGGGTTGGGCGCAGCAATGTTATCAAAAAATAAACAGGGGCTGAGCATTTTGTTATAAATATATTTAAATAATAAGTGCTTTATTTACATTGGTCCTTAAATCTTGCCAAGCTTTTGTACACAATCACCTGGATTTTCATTGACCTTAATGTAAAAAAACCCAGGATTTTATTGTTAAACATTTATTTTTATAAGTTCGTAATACGTGGGATATTTTTTTCTTATATATGTAAGTATCTGTTAAATATATGATGATAATAATAATATATAATAACATACAAAATAATATAAATATATAAAATATAGTTAGAAGGGAAACATAAGTTGGACCTCGCGTTCCTATTCTTATATAGAAAAATAGAACAGACCTCTGCGCTTTCTTCAAAAAAATACATAAGTTGGGTCGCAGATGTTTAAGAAAAAATAAAACCTAGGATGGGAGGTTCATAGGCCGGTCGATACATGATGGCCCTCAAAAAAATACAAACCGGCAAGTAGTGGGCTGCACATATTAAAAAATAAAGCCTAGACTGGGCAGCCCACAACCCAGCTGATACTTGTTGGCCCACTGATAGTAAATGATACCTGCCAGCTCCCCGATGACTAGCTTCATTGTAAATTTATCTCCTTTAGTAAAACTATGTTGACAAACGCGTGGCCCCCAACGTCAGTATATCATTAGGAGGAAGTATATTTTTTCAATGAGGCACTTGCTTGCGTACGGCCATGGACCTGGTGGGTCCCGACTGTCCGCCTCTCCACGTACAGTCCTCTCCAAATTCCTCTCGGTTGTTGAGCATGTCCGCAACGGCAGAGAGCGGCGCTGTGGCGAGTGCACAAAGGCGGAGGATGACGTCCAGGCCCCGGACGAGAACGCACCGAAGCCGAGGAAGACGTGCTACAGTAGTGGTAGATGTTGTGCCTAATTTCTAGCGAAAGTACTGGAGTATCCTAGTGGCCAAGTTCCACTCCCCAACAGCTGCTCCGCCCGGGTTTGATTCCACCTGATGCAGTGAAAATATCCACAATTTTTTGCCTCTGCCTCTGACATGTGGGTGCCCATTGTCATCTACGCACACCACCTCCAACACTTGCCAAAACTTCGTCCCTCGGTTTCTGTCTTTCGCACACTCAACATTGTGTGGGCATTTTGAAAATAGCATATCCTTTTGGCTGTGCATCATATGAAGATGTGCTATGCATGAATGTTGATCAGTATGATGTTAACTGACTGTTAGTTCCATCTTCGACCATGAATAAAACTTCCAACATGATGTTATCCCTGTTTGAAAAGGGCGTGTTAATATAAATGCTCTGCCTCTGAAACTTGCAGTTTCTTATCTGAAACTGAAACTTGCAGTTTCTTCTCTGAGAATCACATTTTCTGCACTTTTATATGAAACTACATTTTTTAAAGTGCTAAAAATAGATCTCTAGAATTCATAAAATACTTCATATGCTCAATACTGCAAATCTGAAATTCAAAAGACATTCATATCTGAAAGTACTCTCAAAATACACAACACAAAACACAATTCACAACCTGCAAATACTGACAACCCTAAGCTCCTCCTCAGACTATTTGGGTGGGGGGAGTCCCGTCCTATTCCTTGGTGGCAGACAGCTGCCCCGTGGGACGAGGTGAACAGCGAGGGAGAGGATGGCGGGGAAGCATCATCGCGCCAACAGTTTTTCTCCTCTTGCAGCTGGGTTCGGTCGACGAAGACTCCAGTGGCTCGCTCTGCCACGACACCCTCACAAACGGCACCGTGTAGATGCTCAATCCTTCAATCTCGGGTGGATGCTCCATCTTGGATCGATACTCCCACCACCGCAGCCTCACGATCGGATTTGGTGAATCTATTTGCTCCATGGCCCAGAGTAGCAGCTCTATGTACTCCCACGCGACTCCCTCCCGGTGTATTGCCTCCTTTTCACTCTTTTCCAGATATTTGGCCATCGCTGTCGCCGTCGCCACTAATTGCTCCTGGTTGTCAAACCAAGACTGTATCTCCAACATCCTAGCTAGCTTCACAGGGTCGCCGCCTGCGAGCCACACGTATCGGTTGTACTCCTCCATCGATCTACTTCTCCACATCACCTTCACTCACCGGCGGTGGTTTTTGAATGGAAGAGGAGAGGATCGGCGCTGGTTTTGGATTAGAACAGGAGAGGAGTGGCAGTGGTTTTGAAATGGAAGAGGAGAGGAGCGGCGCTGATTTTGGATTGGAACAGGAGAGGAGCGGCGGTGGTTTTGAAATGGAAGAGGAGAGGAGCGACGCTGGTTTTGGATTGGAACATGAGAGGAGCGGTGGTAGTTTAAGAGGAGCGGAGCGTCGCTGGTCTTGGAAGTATTTTTTTGTTTTGCGTATTTTGGGTCAAAGTTTGACCACGTGTTGTATTTGACAAGCAAAATGTGAATGCATGTCATCAAAAATTGTATCGTTTGGTTCGTATCTGAATGTACTTTCAAATTATATTATTTTTGCAACGTATAACATATATTTTATTTGTTAAAATCATGGTCAAATATGACCCAGAATACAAGGGAGACTGGTTAATGTGGGGTCGCTTTCTTAATTGAAGGGTAAATTGATTTTGATTTTGATCCAGTCACAGTGCGCCGGCCCTCTCGTCCAATCCTGTAAATCGCTGCCGCACACTCCTCTCCCTCTTCTCCATTGCAAAACCACCCCCTCTCCTCTCCATCTTCTCCATTCCAAAACCACCGTCTCACCTCTCCCTCTCTCCATTACAAAACCAGCCCCTCTCCTCTCCATCTTCTCCATTGCAAAACCACCATCTCGCCTCTCCCTCTTCTCCATTGAAAGACCACCGTCTCTCCTCCCATCTTCCAAAGCTAGCACCGGACATCTCAAAAGGACATCTATGGAGAGGATGTAGCAGCAAATCAGGCAGATCGCCGGCGGCAACCAGGCGAAGGTAGCCAGGTTGAAGGAGATCCTTACTTGGTTTGACAACGAGTGGGAGATTTTGAGGACGGTGAGGGCCATCTGGCAATGTATGAGAAAGAGCGAGATGGCGGCAATGAGGGCGGCGATGTACTCCCCGGCGGCAGTCACGCTGCAGTCCTTCGAGTTCATCGAGTATCTCCTCTGGGAGATGGAGCAGACAGATTTGCCCGAGGCGAAAGTCAGGCGGAGGTGGTGGGCGTACAGGTCGAAGGTCGAGCATCGAGAGGATAACGAATCGATCGAGTATGGTGTGCCGTTCGTGAGGGTGCAATGCCAGCCGGAGCCACAGGAGTATTCATTCTCCCACCGCAAGAGGAGGCCGAATGGCGCGACGTCGCTTCCCCGCCGTTCTCCACGGTTCCCTTGCCGCTTGCCTCGTTTCAACGGCGGCAGTAGGGTTTAAGGTAAGCTTCGCACTAGCCTAATCTTCCATCTGCTCATGCTTACAATCAGTGTGACGGCTAATGAAAATCATACGGGTAGGTACTAGGTAGTACTCCGAGTCTTCGAGTACTACGCCAATCACCCTAAAATAGCTCTGGACCAAAAACAAAGTTGTGACAATGTGTACAAACAAAGAAAAATCGATTGGTGCTTCTTTCAGAAAAGAGTACTCCCTAGAAAAGTGTCAATATAAGCTACTAGTATTTGATTAGAGGATTTGCTGCTGAGAAAGATCCGCCCACAGAGAGCGCCACCCATCCCACCGGTGGTGGATGCCAATGCTTAGATGGAGCATGGTTGGTGTCGGTAATTTTTACTTGGCACCTCGCACTCTGCATATATGCTGGTTTCATCCGTACATTTGTGCAGTTCCACCAAAATGCAGCTGAATAACCCTGTTTGCATAGATAATGAAAAAGCGTGATTACATTATAGTGGCACTAGTTGATGAAGCATACACTAATAAATAGAAGAAACTTCATTTTCTTAATGGGACAATATTGCGATAGTATCACAGTATGCCATGCTGCGAGGGCGAGATGGGCCCTGCGACGCCTCATACGGTATGCCTCATACTGGAAATCGACCCAATTCTCCCCGATACACCTTCTGCAAGTGATGAACATCAGTGTACCGCGGTAGTACAAGGAGGGGCCTTGAGGCATTCCAATCTCTATTTTTGTGCAGATCAACTAAAATTAAGCACCCTAGTTTGCAGAAACACTTAAACATTAACAATGGGACTAGTTGATGAAACATATAATAACAAAGAGAAGCACTTTCTTTATCTACATTGGAAATGAAATGATAGAGAGGACACTAGCTCTATTTTAACTGTATTATTGCTTCATTTTATCAGTGGCACTAGGGTCGAGCAGGTGGCAAGCGAGGTGTACCGTGCATTGCAAGGATGGAGGCCGGGAGTGCTTAGACTGGGATGCTGAAGCTGGCTCTTTCAGTCCCTATCTTCCCCCCTAATGTTTCCGTGGTAGCTTTTGGGTTGTAATCCAAACTTGGTTGAGCTGGGGCTGCATCCCCCTACATGCCTAGCTTATGTGGCGAACTTGTCTCCTGCTAGTACTCAGTCCGTTCTAGTAGTAGTTGCATAACTGCCCGTTTACACTGAGATGTTGTCGGATAATGGTTCTCTATGGTTGGGTTTCTTTAATGAAATCGGAGGAAACCCCCTCTTTTGATATAAAAAAATCAGTGGCACTAGCGATGCCAAAACATTGCCTCAAATTAATAGTGCCACTAGATTAAGTTGCAAAATAATAACATTACTGCTTTATCATGGTAGTGCCAAAACAGTAGCACAAGAGCAGAGTCAACACGCAGGATCTTTGGCAAACGATCGGACCAAAAAGGTACATACCTCATGATGGGAACCATATCTGCAG
Source organism: Thinopyrum elongatum (assembly GCA_011799875.1). NCBI lineage: Eukaryota > Viridiplantae > Streptophyta > Magnoliopsida > Poales > Poaceae > Thinopyrum > Thinopyrum elongatum. Next base: position 376,189,612 of record CM022299.1, on the reverse strand, counting down.
TCAATGCCATCGTAGAAGGGATGACACCAGTCACCAACATGGATGATTCAATTCATGGGACCTTTTTGTGCAGTTCACCTAAAATGAAGCAATGTTTGCATCATGCAGTTAGCAAGTACTTGGTCCCATGAGCTAGCAGCTTCTTCTTCATTAGTTGCAATAAAATTGAGCAACATCAAGGTTGGTCGTGAAGCTCGTGGAATGTTCAACTATAATTTGGATATCATTTTGTGCAGTTGAACTAAGATCAAGAGTGAAATGTATATCTCTGTTTGGATAAAAAGGTGGAAAGGAGGGTGACTAACAAGTGATGAAACATACATCAAATGAAAAGAAGCATGTTCCTTATCTGAATGGCGGTCCTACAAGGACAGTAGCAATTTCTAAAGCAGCAGCATTGCTAGATATTAGTGTGGGCATTAGGATTAACTATGATAACCGTTAAATAAGACATTACTTTAATGGTGCCATTGCTTCATTTTACCAGCAACATTACATTAACAGCTGCTAAAGAGTTGGTATTTGGGCACAGGAGAGTAGGCGGACCAGGACAGTTGCATTTCGAACAAAAATAAGCAACTTAACTTAATGGAAAATTTAGCAGGACATGAAAAACAGTGCCATTGCTTCATATTACTAGAGGCATTACATTGAAAACAACATTAGTTTAACGTGTCCTTACTTTAACAGTGGGATTGCTACATTTTACCAGTGGCATTACATAAGAGGGGCTCGGGGCAACAAACATCCAAACAGGATATCTGGGTTGGTCCCATTTTTGTTCGGTATAGCCACCTTATACTGTGTGAAGCTAGCAAATCTAGTGCTGGACATACTCTGTTGACTTGTCCCCCAGTCCCCCAGTCCCCACTTTCTTTCCTTTTTCAACCAATAGATCGGTTTATATCGAGTTTGTACCACGTTTCCCTTTATTTCCCTATTAGACCAAGAGACCAGTTGGATAGCCAGTCTCTGCTACTTTTCGCCCCCATTATTTCCTATTTTGACCAAGTCCTAAATTCAGGTAACAAATATTCGCCCAACCCCCACCCACGTTCTTCCCTGTTTGAACCAAGTAGTACTAGATTTAAATGCATGAAGTAGTACTACTAGATTCGACTGCATGAAGCAGTTTTACCTCTTAACAGTAAAAATTTAGGTGGCTTTAGAATAGCCGATCGATTCTATCTACGAGGGGGCCTGAGAAATAGTAAAAGATACAAATGCAACGACGTGAGGAGCTGGGGCAGTAGAGCAAGGCCGGTTTCGAAGGAAGTTATACCTGAGGGTCACCGGGATGTCGCTAGGTGGGCGGCGGTAGGCCGGATCTGCCCACGCTATGGTAGCAAGGAAGAAGGGGTCGGAGGCCCTCCCTAGCTAGCACTGCGTGGGAGAGAACGGCAAGGCACGCTGATCGGGACGCGCTGACAGTGGGTAAGAGCCATCGCCGAGGACGACCGCTTGAATGTTGCACCTTCTCACCTTCCCCGACGGAGGGGATCCGCCCAGATCTGTGACTAGCGGTGAGCAGAGAGAGAGTGTGGCCACCGCTATCGTGTTTAGATCTAGAGAGGACGAGAGAGTTTGAAGAGAGCAACACTAGCAAGCAAGCGCGGAGGCTCCTGCCTATATAGTGTACTAGTTTTCTTTTTTCTACCGGAGCCGGCTTGACCTCATCAATGATTGTCAAGAAGTCTTCATGCACGTGCCCCGAAGGCGCAGTTGTCATCATTTTGATCTGAAGCACCGGATTAACATATAACACGAAAAAATGCCACATGACAAGAAACCATAACCTCACTGCGCCAAGGAGAAAACATGAATCCCGACGGACAAACTAGACGAGGATCAAAGACAAACTCGTAGACTAGTTAGTTAACATAGCTGGATTGACCTAGATGGCAGCCAAGTGCATGTGCTCCCATTGAGCAGCGCCTTGGAGGAACGCAATTGTCGCTGTTTAACCCTCGTAGTGATCCGAAGCACATGACAACTATTATTGCGAGATGACAAGAAACCTTTTTTTTAGATTTCTCATCAGAACTACAACCTTGTACAACACAACCTGCATGAACTGATCTCCCGTGTCGTGCTGGGATCGTCCAGGCACCGACGTGTGTACAACACTGCTCCAGTACTATCACTCATCTCTCTCTTCTATTAACTCAGCCGACATGCGGGGACGGGGGGTGTGCCTATGGTTGGTTCTCAATTGCGGTCCCACATGTGTGTGCAAACACAATATGACGCGCGTTCCATTCGGTGAGTGGCGTGCCAGACCGACCGACCATCTGGGGTGCGACGCGAACGCGACGGGCGTGCTGTATACATGTGTACCGCTGTTTTGTTCAGGCTCTGCTCCATGGTGCAATGCATGGATACAAAATTATATTTAAAAGTCGAGGGCGGGGCTTTTCCCACACGGTAGGCGGGGCAGTTCCACCTAGTCGGTTCGACAGAGAGGCGAGAAGTGAGGGAGTAGACTGCTGCAAACATAGGGCTGTGTGATTTGACGGCTCGTTACTGCTGGACATGTGGGGCCCCGTGATTTGACTTGCCATTATGATTATTACTGCGTCGCTATGACCGGTGTGAGTCTCCCATGATCCCCTCCATGGTATACAGGTGCCATGCCAACATCAGATAGCCTAACGCACCTGGACGGAGGAAGTAGTTTCATGCATGCGAAGTACTGTAGAAAAAAAATGCTCATTTATAGTTGTCTGAAATCTCCAAGGGCACGACCACGCGAGCGAGGCGACGGTCGTGGTAGGCGTGACCATGATACGGGCTGCTGACAGCCCTTGGATCTGAGATCGAACGGTCGCATGCTAAGTTGCTGAAAATTTGAAGAATAACCCTCCAGGATAGGATATTCACCCATAGGTCTAGAATCACGCCATGCAACCGTTCGATCTTAGATCCAAGGGCTCTCGAAAGCTCATATCATGGGAGCATGGAAAGCTTCGTATCACCTGAAATTTTCCCGACGCTTGACGTGCGAACACGCAGATGCATGAAGCCATTTAATTGGGCATCTAGTAGACATGACATCTAATTGGGCCCCCATAGTACTGTGCATGCAGCCATTTATCCACCAGGCAAGCCACTACCCTGCCGTTCGCACGCCCCACTCAACATTTTTACAATCAGAAAACCACTAGCAGTTCGCTCCTACTCATCCCCGGCCGTCCTTTAACATTATGGCAGTTCGCTCCTAGTCGTCCCGTCCTTTCACATTACAGCAGTTCCACTAATCCTAACCTTCTCCCAAATCCATGGCGTCTGAAATCTCCATGATCGGCGGTGAGTACAAGGTTAGAACCATCACCGGCGATGAGTTCGACGTCATCTACACCCGTTCTTCCGTGACGGTGAAAGGATGCCTTGCTTGCTTCAGACGCATGTTCAAAAAGTCAAATGGTGATGAGTGGGTCGCTGGGCTAGATGTTGAGTACACCACAGTCCTGAGAAAAGAGAAGAATCTAAAGGAGGAAGAGAGGAAGAAGCCCGCCATGATCTAGGTTTGCGTGCATAACTTGTGCTTGGTCTACCACATATGCCATGCCGACGTCGAGTGCGAGGATTTTAAGAACTTCCTCGCGGGCGGCAAAGTCAAATCCATTACTGTAGACTTTACGAACGACAGAAGAGTCCTGGATCGGATAGGCCTCGTTGTAGACCAGCCCTTTGACCTCCAGAAGAATGGGCTGGTGTCCTCCCGTCAGCCTTCAATGCTGACCCTGGCAGGAGCCATGGTTGATCCTTCGTACGGTAAACTGACGAAACCTCCGCCCAAGTTTCATCTTGCATGGCAGTGGAATGTACTAGATAGAGATCACATCCAGTACGCTGCAATGGATGCCTACCTTTGTTTCAATATCTACAAGGGTTGCATGAAGAGCAAGAGCCAAGTGTGCGGTTCAAGCAAAGAAGTATTGTCCAAGAGGAAGAGGGACAAGGATGAAGTCGAGCACGTGGACGAGGAGTCCGAGTAAGGTGGCAGTGTTGTTGCTCATGGTGGTTCTAATGCAGTGTCTACCGGATTAGTTGCTTAGTTTAATTTCAGGTGCTTAGTTTTATTTGAGGGGTGTGTTGTGCTGAGCCCCCAGCAGATTTATGTTATGTTCCTTCTTGTTACTTTAACTCTTCAGTACGTACATACTAGTATTTCTTACAGTTCATCTTGTAGTTGGTAGTACTACCACCACTCATTTCTTCACATTATATACGTACTATATATGATATGGCCAACATCATATTGGCTATACTATTACCACGCTTTAAGCATGGCACATACGCAAAACACTTAAATGAGATAAGTAGATTAAAAAAAACTTAAATGAGAGAAGTTTACCCAAAGCATGAAGGAGCAAAAGTAACAAGATGAAATTTGTACAGTAGTAGTATCGATGGCGGGGCAGTCTCGCTTGGTCGGTTTCACGAGAGGGGAGGGCCTTCGTGATTTGACGGCTCATTACTACTGGAACGTGGGGCCTTGTGATTTGACTGCTTGTATAAATGTTGCCGACGACCTGAGGAGGAGCAAAGAACCGTGCCGTATACTCAAGTTTTCCACTGGAGTACTAGTACGACAGAGAAGCGCGAAACACGGCAGCCCAGTGTGATATGGCGATATAAAATGATCTAATTTGCTAGTCATCGATCCCATGGCACCGCTCATCATTAGCATTGTTCTATTCGTGCCTCACAGAGAACGTGACACATGCGGCGAAACACCCGAAGCAAAAGAAGAAACACATGAGCAAAAGAAGAAGGAAGATTACCCCCCCAAAAAAGGAAGGAAGATGCTGACACAAGTCGGGGGTGCTACTCTCTGCTTCATGAAGAGTTAACCGTGGAGTCCTAACTACATCTTCATCACCTCGACGACCTTCATCTCCTTACTCGTCTCCTCCGCCATCTTCTTCATTCTGTCCATGACGCGGGATTTCTCGACATGAGCATTCATCATCTCTTGCACGGCCGCATTACGTACCTTGACAGCAGCGGGGTGCTTGATGCGGAGCTTAGCCAACTCCTCCTTCTATTCGATGACGAGGGCAAGCAGCATCTTCACCGAGGAACTACTCTTCTCATGCAACTTCTTCCAGCCGGCGTTCTCCTCCTTCAGCAGGTCGAGCTCGTGGCAGAGCTTCGCCTCGTCCTCCTGAAGTTGCAGGATTTCGCCGGTCACCTCCTTACCTGAGGCAATGCTCTCTTTACCCGAGGCAATGCTCTCCTTCAGCAGCTTCACCAAGACGGCGGTCAACTCCTCCTGGTTATTGAGCTCAGTGGGCATGTCGTCGAGGCTCTCCTTCAGCAGCTTCACCAAGCTGTCGGTCAACTCCTTTTGCTTATTGAGCTGAGCGGGCATGTCGTCGAGGGATAACGCCTCCAGCACCGCCAACTCAGCATGTTCGCCTCCGCGGCTAGGGCGCTCCTCGGAGCCCTCGCCTGCCCGTGAGAGATCTTTCGAGCCCCCCGCGAGGCGGTGAGCCCTCTCTTTTTTTTCCGTAGCCTTGGTCGTCGCTCCCTTCTTACTAGTAGTTCTCGACCTAGAGCTCTACACACCAGCCATGGCAGGGAAGGATGAACAAGAAAGACTTATGAGGAGGAAGGTAGAGTATTTTTTGGCTAGGTAGTTCCCCTTTTTATAACCTAGTACTAGTACTACTACTAAAACCTGCATAGTGGGAACACATTCAGGTTTGATAGGTGTGAACAGGTTTGCACTTGCTTATAGCATGGTAGTAGTACTACTAGTACTTTGGAATGTGATGGGAACAAGCTAAAGATTTATTGATGGTTTTGGTTTCGAAGCCCGAAACGGCTCCCGATGAGTTTCCTTGAACACAAATTTCAAGTTGTGCTCAAATGCGGTCGCAGATGTTAGTGATGTACCTGGTCGTACATGTTAGACCAAGCCGATGTGTGTCCCTTCGGTGAGACGCGGGTCCGACCGACCGTCTGTTGGTGCGACCGACCGTCAAGTATTAAGCGATGGAGACTTGTGGCTATCGGGTAATTGTCAGGACCAAGCATTCAAAAACTCGTGATAAATCAACTACCATGTTTTTCCAAACGACCAAGTATTTTCACAGAAATACAATACATATAGATGGAGTGATTGTCATGGTTGCAAACCGCCATGGCGCCGCAAGTTCACTACAGCAGCAACCGAGTAGGTCACTGCATCGCTGGCGGGGAAGGAGGGCAGCTCACCTCGCCTACAATGCATACCCAGCGGCGCCACCGTAGCTGGTCCCGCGATTTGGCTTCCCCTACCGCCCATTTGAACAGTTGCACCGGCTGGTCATGCTATTCCGCAGGCACGCGCGTTCGTTCCTCCGCAGTCGACTCCGTGAATATGATCTCTGCCATTAGCCCCAGCTCGAAATCAATGCGATGCTGCCAGATGCTGACATCCCTCGGCATCTCTCCCCTAAGATCGACTTGCACCTCCGCCTTGTGCTTCGCCAGGCGCAGCTCCTTCGAACTTGTCTCCAATCGATGCGACGCTTCCTCGATCCAATTTGCCCTTGCTGTGCACCACCTGAAACCAGCCCTGGCATGTCCTCCGGCGCCACCGATCTGTGATTCCAGAGCAATGGATCCCCTCTGAAACACATGTGGGTTTCGCTCAAAGGCGGCAGTGCTGCGGGCCGCAACAAGAGGGCAGCCCGCGGGATCCTGGGATCTAAGGGATTATCCATGGCGGGATCCGGTGGGCGAGGCGGGGAGGCGAGCCTAGGCGCTGGGAGAGCCCTACGAGGCTAAGATAAAGATAGTACTACTCCACTTCATCTATATTTAAATACAAAGGCCACCAACAGTAGCCCAGGCAAAAATTGATCATGCTGCCTGCGTCCTGGTTTATTGGCCCCCTTTTTATTTAGTGCCAATTTTTGACCAAAAATTTAACTAAGAAAATGTTAACGCATGTCACAAAAACTTATATCATTAGAATCGCATTTGAACATAGTTTTTGATGATATTACTTTTTATGACATGCATAAATATTATGTTACTTAAAAATATGGTCAAAAATTGGCACAAAATACGAAGGAGATCAATGGAAGTAGCAACCCATGATTTAACTACTCGCATGCATGCAGTGGAGTAGTAATGTCATTCTCAACTACTTCCTCCCTCACGTCCACTCAATTTGCATGCGCTGTATTAATTACCATCAATTAAGTGAACGACTTTACACGCGTCAAATTATCACATGGGGTGGATCTTCGTACAAAAATGCGTCCCACCGTGTACCCGCGTGTGCGTGCGAGGGAATGAGTGTGTGCGTGCACATCTTCGCTTCGTGCACGTACTGCCAGTGTGTGTGAGAGAGGATGAGTACATTCTTCTGGAACCAGCAGCACGTCACTGCGATCAATCCACACAAGAAGGTCGCGACAACGCCTCCACATGTGCCACGTGGCTTCATGGATGCCCCCCACATCATTTTAATCATAATATATTAACTGAAAAAGGGAGAGACACTGTGTAGCGTGCCATGGAATTCTAATTTTATGTGTTTTGCACATACTGGAAGTACTAGTAAGGTACACATGCATTGCACGCATGATATTTGACAACCGAATTATGAATAAACACCACACTATATCATGTAAGCTTTGAGTCATATATGCATGATGTAGATGTTCGTTTAATTCTTATAGTTCATCCCATTCAAAATCAATTAGTTTTTATAAAAAAGTTAATCTATTTTAAGATTCATGGAATTGTGCGTTGTAAAGCATAAAGTAAAAACAAATAATGGCAATTCATCTAGAAAAAAAGTTTGGGCAATTATGATACGGAAGATTCTAGAACAAAGGAGAAGTGCTTGTGTTTTGAGGTTTCTGCATTATGCTTAAGTTCAACCATGGAGTATTCTAGATTGTACATGTGGCAGAATCTGGTGGAATGTAGATGATATCCAACGGCCGGTAGTGCTCGGATTTGCCATCTCTGCACCATCGGATTGGCTTCATCGAATGACCATCTTTCAAAGTTATTCGCACACTGTATAGGGGTATAGATATAGATATATAGACTAGTGGCACATCGTCTAAAGCCTTTCTACACGCTCATTTTTTGTACAAATGTGCTCCACCGTGCACCCGCGCGTTTGTATGTGGGAACGAGTGCATGTGCACCTCTTCTATTTCGTACACGTTGTCCGTGTATGTGAGAGATACCGAGATATGGTGAGGGAATACGTGTCAATGCAATTTTTGTGAAGGAGAGGCCTATATACATACATGTACGTGCATGGGGCCGGGGGGATATACGAGAAGGGAGGGAAGGGGTCGACCGCACGAGATATCGATAGAGACAGATAGAGGGAAGAACTCTACGAGCGTAGAAGCATCGGGATATGGGTAGTGCTGGAAGATGGTGCGAGGGGCCAAATGGAGGGAGACTGGGAAGGAGTGCACAAGTGCGAGATCGATATTTAAAGAGAGGGGGCCGAGAACGTGCGCGGTTGCGTGAAGTGGCGGAGCCATGAAAATTAAATGAGCTAGGGGGCCAAGCATTGCTAATCCTTTGTGGGGAGGGCCAATTCATCAACTTAAACCATTTTACCAGCAATTGATATACTGATCACATTCATATTAGCCTCAGTACAGTGATGTTAGGGGGGCCAGGGCCCTTGTTGCCCCCTGTCTTCGCCACTGTGCGCGCGTCTAAGAGATGAAGCGAAAGGCATGGATGATGAGTGGGAGATGATGGATAGATAATGTGTATGTATTAGCTGTGTAGTCCTATATAGAGAGGTAGATTTGATCGATGTGTACGTGGGAAAGAGCAGGGTGAGACCTGACTAGAGATATAGATCGATCGGTTTGTGTGGAAAACTAGGAAAGACCTAACTATATATACACACACATAGAGGAACATCGATCATTGTGCATGCATGTGAGAGATAAAGAATGGCCGAAGTGATGAAGAGGGGGAGGGGTGTGTGTGTGTGTGTGTGTGTGTGTGTGTGTGTGTGTGTGCGTGCATGGGAGACCGACCTGAAGAAAAAGATTGAGTGTGTGCGATGGACAATGACAAGTGGTACTGTGTGTGCATGCATGCATGACAGAAAGTAAGTGGTACAACTATAAAGAGAAGACAACTATGTGGGTGTAAAAGACTTGGTGAGGTCATAATCAATGTAAAGTTGAATTCAAATATTTGAATAAGAGATCATGATGTTTGAAACCCATGCATGCATGAATATAATTGAGGTATGCGTGGTGTGGATTTGAAACGAGCATCCTATACTGTATACACATTGAACAAGGTCAAACTGATTTGAGTTTGAGATACCGATGGCAGGCATCGTTTGGCGACATTGCATCCATGCATGGACACACTACTTAAATTGGAGATGATGGGTGGCTTTCGCAGCACATATCTAAATGGGGTGTGTGTGTGTGTGTGTGTGTGTTGTGCATGTTAAACACATTGTACATAGTATCATAAATGGTTTAGATTCCGAACATCTAGCTAGAGCATACATGTACTATGATTTGAATTCAACATAAAATGGATACATATATTTGAATTCGAGATCATATGTACATGTAGTTCATATTTATATGGGAATTTACTACTCTCATATTCATGACATGTGTTGTGAAGATAATATTTAGATGGTTGTATAACTAACCCGACTACAATCCCATTCAAACAGGGAAAATGTACTCAAATTTAGTCCATATGCTAGACATAGGAAATGTTTTTTTATTGTTGCGGGAAGTTTAAATTGATTTGGCTACTGTACATGTTAAGCTTGTTGTCCCGATTTTTTTAGTTTTTTGTTGTTGTTTTTGAATGGCATTTCTAGTAATAATATAGTAAAATGGGACATGGCTCTCTCTAGTGGGGTGCAAATTGTTTTTGTTTTTTTGTACATGTTAAGCTTGTTCTCCCCAAATTTCAAGCCGCGCCTTGTTATGCCAAAATTTCAAGCTAGCATCTATGTCTATCGTGCTGCGAAACTCCCGCCTCTTCAACTCGCGCATTGTTATCCGGAAATTTTAAGATATCTCATCATCTCGTTGTGCTCCGAAAACTCCCTCCATCTCAACCCGCACCTTGCTATCCCAAAATTATAACGCGCGCGAAAACTCCCACCTCCTGTGAAATCCCGACACGCGAAATTCCCGTGATACCCTTGAACCGAAAGAACCTCCTAGTTCAAATCGGTGGGGGTACTTTCGTAACTTACCCCACATTTCGGACAAGCGCGTCTCTAAGCCATGGTTCCCCCCTCCCATCCCCTCCGCCCCCCATTCGTACACCGAGGCCACGAAAACCCACAAAGCCACACACCCTCCTCCGTCCACCACCCAGCCGGAGCCTCTTCCCCGACAAAATCGTCCACCGCAATAGCTCGACGTCCCTCATCCAATGCACCGGATGAGAATCCATCATCGATCTCATCGTCCCGCCTGTTCAGCCACCCCGTCCTCCACCTCCAAGGAGCTGCCCCGATGTTCGCCTCGTCTATCACGCCACCTCCATTCCCACACCGTTGTCTTCACCTGCACCACCGGAATAGCAGCACCATCACCGATTTCTTGGATGAATCTGAGGCCTAATCGGCACCACCAAAGAGGTTCTACACTAATCACTGCATTTTGTTCTTGATTTGATCTCACGGTGCTGCCGGTGCTCGGTCCCGAGCCGCCATGGTGTGGCTCCATCTACAGCGGCGTCGTCGGCCACTTCCTCCATGGCGTCTCTCCCTCGGTGGCGACGTCGACATTAGTAGGAGCTGCTACTGCTCCGGCTCTTGCTGGCACTGCTGCTGCTGCTTCGGCTCTCACTCGCGCTGCTGCTCTGCTCTTGCTCTCGGTCCCCTACCAGGTCTGCTCTTGCTCTTGCTCGCGATGTTGTTCTTACTCTTGCTCTTGCTTGCGTTGCTGCTCTACTCTTGCTTGTGCTACTGCTGCACAAGCAGCAGCTTCAGCTGTCGCTCGAGCTCCTGCTGCTGCTACCTGAGATGCTACTACACGACTAGCTGCCCCGCCTCTCGCACGCGCTGCTGCTCTGGGCGCTGCTGCTGCACGACCAGCTGCCCCGGCTGCTCTCTGGTACTATGTTCCCTGCCGGAGTGGCTACCGATTTAGATCACTGCTACTCTGCCACTAGTGCTCGAGGGGGCAAAACTATTAGTGCACTGCTTTTCGGCTACTAGTGCCTTCAGTTTCGACAGTAAAATTCAGTTTTGACAGCAAAATTCAGTTTCGATAGTAAAATTCAGTTTCGACAATTAAATTCAGTTTCGATAGTTAATTTAGAGATGAGCGGCTGATGTATTTTACATCTAGCACTTTGTGGTTATGTATTTTACATCATCTATTGGAGATGGTATTAGAATTCCTCTCAGGTTTACATTGTCTCTCTTGTCCTGCTTCAGCCTCGTCGTCGTACAACTCACCGGAGCTGCTCCAACGACGAAACCCTCCATCACAGCGGAGCATTACCCTCGGCTCCATATCCAGATGCCTAAGATCTTCTTCCCCTCCTCCGACAGCCACATCAGCCACAACATCCTCAACGACCAACCCAATGATGCTGAGATCTACATGGCTTCGCCAAAGAGGTTGTACACTTGTTGCATCGCTTTTTTACTCTACGTGTTATATATATTGTCCACTGAGCTCGTGTAGTAACATGAAATACGATTAGTTTCTCCTACTATATGACAAGCAGTGAGGTACCAATCAACTTAGCTATCCGTGATGGACTCTCTCGAAGGCCATCATTATTTATTTCTGCGCATTTGAGCCGTGCATTTGTAGATGGGCCTGGGAGTTCAGCTAGTAGGGCAATGGCCTGGGTCCAAAGTAGTAGAAGTAGCACAAAAACATTTATGGAGTGTAGGCTTTTGCCTGTTCAAGCCTACCTATAGAATCACCACTGCTTGAAAGGAAAAGAGAAGGAAAAACATAGGATTTGGAAAGTTTCCTATGGTACTACTATTCATGCATTTGGTTCAAAGGAATGGAGCAAAGGAAAACTGTATGATTTGTTCCTTTAGTGTCTCCTTCAAAGAAAAACCGTAGGAATTTTAATATCCACTTGGCTCCTTTTCAAATTCCTATTCATGAAGGACAAGACTAGGAGATAGTAGCATAATAACATAATAACTGTACATTTTCTTGTGGTTTGACTTAATTTCACAATGCTTTGCATTCCTGTGATCTTCCAATTCTTGTGAACCAAACACCCAGATTGACAGAAATCCTGTGTTTTTAAATTCTCTGTTTTGCACGTGCATTCCTATCATATTCCTGTGTATTTCCTATCCCTGCATTGTTAGAATCCTCCAATTCAAACAAGCCCTTACAAAATTACTTCTGTTACAGATATGTGTCAAAGAAAACCTTGTGTGGTTTGTGCCGCTCCTGCTGCGCTGTCATCCACCCCAGCTCAGCTGCTCCAAGGAAAGAAGGGTTCACCATAGCAGGGATCCTCCCTCCAGACTATCTTTCGCTACCTCAGATCTTCTTCCCTGCCGCCGGCAGCCACGGCAACTGCATTACCATCATCAACTGAGTAGATGACCTTGAGGACTACACGGGTCCGCAAGAGAGGTCGTACTCTTTCGTGTCTGCTTATGTTATGCATCGCTTAATATGGCATGCTACTTTATTGTCCTGTTCACCGATTAGACTCTAAGTCAGGTCCAAACTAATGTTCAAACTTGAGTTTTCAAATGGTTGTGGGGTACATATTGGGGCAGCAATCAATAGTATCTTTCTACTATCTGCTTAATCTTGGGTGTCTACTATGAATTTCATATTGGGTGGGAAACAAATATTAAAGGAGCCATTATCTGTATTTTTTAACTGAAGCTATTATCTGCCTGCTATCATTGGTTTTGGTTCTATCCATAGGTTGCTACCATCACTCTGGATTTGTGCATGCACTCCTTACATAATATCACTATGTTTTATTCCTATGCATGTCAGTTATTGTACACAATGCTACTGAATATGTACAGCAAAAGAGACGAGCCTTGCATGGCAATAAAATTTCATGCAGATGTCGCTCCATGGTGGACGCAAAAGCAGCCCCCCTCCCCCCATTCCAGACTGTAATCAAGAGGAAGATAACTGTTCACAGGGGGATTCAGAGGGAGTAGACCACTCCTATTTACCGCCTGAGGTCTTTTCCTCTAACTTGGCATGCTGATGTTGGTCATATCATGCATATGGTGCCTTGCATTGCTTACTTTAAACATAAAATATGTCATCTGCTTAGTTTAGACATGCTTTGTGTGAATGCCATCTGTTTAGTTTCTATATCATATATGTGAATCATGCAATGCCATCATGTTTAGTCAGGCATCATATATGTGAATTTTGCAATGCCATCCTGGTTAGCCAGTCATCTTATATGTGAATTATATCATGCCATCCTTTTTTTATTACGTATTAAATTTTTCAACAATGTTAGTAAATTCAATTACTCTTCCTGTGAATCAGCCATTCGACACAGTCATGGAAAAATTTGGAGTGAAAACAAGGTCTTCAGAGCAGACAATGCTATCTGACGAAGCGCATGTCTTGTTGGTTACGGATAGCTGCTCAGAGGAGGATTCAGAGATAGATGACTAGTCCTATTCCCCCCCCCCCCCCGAGGTGCATGCTCTAACTTGGCAGGGTTATATTGCTCATATCGTGCATATGGTGTCTTGCATTGCTATGTCATTTGCTTAGTTTAGACATGCTTTGTGTGAATGCCACCTGTAGTGTCTAATTACCATATATGTGAATTATGCAATGCCATCTTGTTGCAAGACATTATATATGTGAATTATGCAATGCTATCTCGTTACAAGGCATTATATATGTGAATTATGCAATGCCATGCTGTTTAGCTAAGCATCATATATGTGAATTATATCATGCCATCTTTTTTTTGTATTACGTATTCCATTTGTCGACAATGTTTGTATATTCAACTACTCTTCCTATGCATCAGCCATTTGAATTGGTGATGGAAAAATCTGGAGTGAAAACAAGGTCTTCAGAGCAGACAATGCTACCTGCTGAAGCAGATATCTTGCTGGTTACAGATAGCTCCTCAGAGGAGGATTCGATGACAGATTACCAGTCCTATTTCCCCCCTGAGGTGTATGCTCAAACTTGGCAGGGTTATATTACTCATATCATGCATATGTTGTCTTGCAATGCTTAGTTTTTACATCATATACACAATATTGAATGCCATCTGCTTAGTTTACACATCATATTTGCGATTGCCTCTGCTTACTTGCTTAGTATATAAATCATATATTTGAATTATATCATGCCATGATGTTTACATAGATAGCATGTATCTGAATTATGGCATGCCAACCCATTTTCTAAAGACATAATATAGTTATATCATCTCATCCTGTTTAATTTGAATTATGTCATTCTATCCGTGAATTATATCATGCCATCATGTTTCCATCGACGGCATGTATGTGAATTATGGCATGCCAACTACTTTAATAGACACATCGTATAGTTATATCATGTCATCCTGTTTACATAGTCATCATATTTTGAAGTATGTCATTCTGTCCTGTTTAGTTAGCCATCATATATGTGAAATTGTGCCATGCTATCCTGTTTAGTTAGCCATCATATATGTGAAATTGTGTCATGCCATCCTGTTTGTTTAGACAACATAAATGTGAATTATTTCATGCCTTGTTATCTTCCCTACTATCCATTGCACCTTGTCTATAATACAATGTCTGTACATTCAATTACTTTTCTTGTTTATCAGCCATTTGAATTGGAGGGGGTGATGGCAGTATCTATGGGAGTAAAAACATGGTCTTCAGAAAAGATAGTGCTACCCGTCGATGCAGATAGAACCATGGTTGTAGTTGCCCAAGAACCAGCCCCACCACTTATAACCCAGACTCACACAGATTGTACCCCTACCCAGTTGGACAGAGAACCAGCTACACCCCTTCCAATCCCAACAGATAGTAACCCAGTTCCAGTTAACACAGCACCGTCTCCACCACAGAGCACCCAAACACGAGTAGTTAGTAAGGTGTCGGCGTACGACACCTATGGGATCGCATGGATCCCTTTTTTGGTTCGGCAGGGAGAGAGGTATGCACAAAGAGCAGATCCAACGATCAACGCAAGGGGATTTTTACCCAAGTTCGGGCCGCTGAGAAGCATAATACCCTACTCCTGCTTTAGTTTATTGTGGGTGATTAAGCCCAAGCTCCAGGAGCACTTGCGATGAACAGTATGTTCGAGCAGCAGCTACGCATGCAGAATGGGCTAGAGAGTCCTCCCCCTGTAGCTATGCCTTGGGCCTCCTTTTATACGTCCAAGGAGTCACCAACAGTGGCGTACAATACATACAAGAGGTGTAAAGTTGCTACAGTGTTTTCATGCTTATCACTGACGATTTAGGACAAACGCATTAAATGCTTTGTTTAGGTGTCCCTTACTTTCTTGGGGACGAAAAAAGGGCCCGTCCCATCAGCACCACTTAAGCTCCTCCACCACTAGTGCCATGACACGCATCCAGGAGGACAGAACCCAACTGACAGGTTGGTCGCTGCGCTGGAGCGGTGGCAGCGTGGCGTGATCTTGCTAGGTGCAAGTCTTGCCGGGTCTTTGCAAGCCATCCCGGCAAGGATCTTGCCGGGGATTCGGCCTTTGGGCTTCTGTCTTCTGGTCACTGGTTTGAATGCCTTCTTGATAGTCTTGTACTTGCTTCCAGCTGTCCCCCGGCAGGCCTTGCCGCTGGTACGGCTACAACCGTCCGTGCACAAGTATGGGGTACTAAAGGACCCAAACTTTAGTACACCGACAGGAGCCCCCGGGCCTAGGCCATACATGGGTGCGAGGCATTGTTGGGCTAGGCCCAAACAGTGCACGGGCACGCATGGCAGGGGTTAGCTGTCGTAATTATCTCGTTTACCGTGCTTCCCCACGATGTGGGATATGTGAGCAGAACAACCGCTGTAGCAGTGCGCTCACGAAAGTGCATTCACATTGATTAGAAAGGAGGCAGTTCCGCGCCTTCCCCATAAAAAGGAATCCGTAGAGGAGCCATTCATTTACCTCCCATCCTTTCCAATCTGGAAACCGCCGTTGCCTTCTTCCTCGAACTCAAAGCAGAGCCTCTCCCATCCATCCGCCGCCCCCACTCCCTCATCACCCTCGGCCCCTGCTTCCTCAATCGCCATGCCGCCCAAAGCAAGCAAGGGCAAAGAGGTGAAAGCCGCCGGCTCGGGTGCGCAGGCGCAGGAGAGCGAGCTGGTGACGATGCAGAAGGAGCATGTCGTCTTCGCCCCGACGCTCGACGCGAGCACCCTGAAGGATCACTATCTGTGCATGTGGGGGAGGGAGACGAAGGCTCATCCCGCAACTCACGTAAACCCAGCTTCCTCCGAGGGTGGCCCAGATAAATTCCCTTTCTTTGTCGCATACTTTTATTGCAGGCTTTGCCCTCCGTTTTCTGATTTCTTCAATGACATCATGTACACATACGGCTTCCGTCTCCTGGATTTCGCGCCGAATGTCGTGACATGCATGTCAGTCTTTGCCCATCTCTGTGAAAATTTCGCCGGAGTAATCCCCAGCACAACCCTCTTTCACCACTATTTCATTCCCCATATCGAAAAACGAGACGCCCTTTCCGGTTCTATCACCTGGATTCCAAGGGCATGGAATAAAGAGATATATCCAGAGGGGCTCTACCGTACGAAGTGGGAGGAATGGCGGGGCGAATGGTGCCGGATTAAGGAGAAAGATCACCAGCCTTTCTGTTTGCCCCGACAAACGAAAGTGGTTCACGGCAATGACTAGAGCGCTATCGATCCTTAGGACGAGAAGCTCAGAATCGCAATTACTAGGATCCAACGTCTCAGGGCTGCCGGGCTCACAATAGAAATGATTGGCGCTGATTTCCTTCGCCGCCGCATCACTCCTTTGCATAACAAACGGAGACCAGCCTAGGAGTTTCGGAATGCGGCAGATATCATGAGGCTGCATCCTCGGCTGAACAACAACTTGACAATCATACAGCACATAGCTCTCTACCACAAACTGTTCAGGCCCGGTGGGAAATATAAGTTGCCGGCGAGCATAATTCCTCTATGCAACAACTCCGCTCTGACCTCAATCATCGCCATGATGCTGGCATGTAATGCCCACGGCCTTGACAAAACTTGGGTCAATCCATCCGCAGAGCAAGCACAGGGGTTCTTTGACAATCTGTCGGAAAGAGCCGTCCGGGAAGAGACAAATCTCATCCGCCCCACTACTGACGAAGAAGTGGCATATATCGCCAGCAGGGCGGAAGAGGCAAATCTTGCCACGGAGGCCAGCAGCGCTGGCTTCGTGGAAGAGGAAGCCAACAAAGAAGAAGTAATGTCAGAGGAAAATCTTGTCGGGCAGGGTCAGACTACTGGGGAGCAGAGCGACACAGCTGCCGGGAGCACTTCTATCGAAGATACAACTGAGGAGTAGCTGTACGAGGAGCCCCCAGCTCCAGAGAAGAAGAAGCGCGTGCTGCGAAAAGCCGCCTATGGCGTTCCAGCATGTCAACCTTCCTCGGGCGGTGAGGTTCCCGGCAAGATGGTGGCCGGCGAGGCTGCGCAGCAACAAGAAGCTCAACAGCAGCCCACACGACGTACGAGACGCACGGCCGCGACAACAACTGGAGCGGCGGGGGCGTCTCATACGACAGCACCAACAGCCGGAGCAACAGGATCACATCGACCCGCCGCTTTTGCCATAGCCAAGAGACCCAGGACCCCTTCTCGGCCCCCTCACACGGACACTGAAGTGGAGGTCGACTTTGACCTCTCCGCTTTTAGCCCGGAAAGAGAAGAGTAAGGGTCCTGCCACATCTTTTAACTTCTGAGTTCCTAATTTGCTTAATTCATTTGTCTTGCTTTGGCCTGTCTCTGCAGGGATACGGAAACATTGGCGCAAAGGATGGCAAAGAGGGCAAAGACTTCAACGGGTGATGAGCCCCCGGCTAGCACCGTAGGTGCACCAGAGCTCATCGTCGTCAGCCCGGAGCTCAGTCCTCAACACAGCCCCCAACCCAGCCCCCAGCATGAGTCCACTACTCATTTTCCGCTGGTGGGCGTTGAGGTGTTTTATCTTTGCTATTGAAATCACCGGGCCTACAGGAGAAGAACGGCAACAAGGAGAGCCATCGGAGGCCGTCCCTGACACGCCGCCTCCGTCAACCACGCTGCCCAGAGATGAATCTCCGACAAGGGATTCAACTGGCGAGCCCATTCGTGTTGAAGAGGAGCCGGCAAGCACGGGCACTGGCAGTCCTACATCAGCAACCAATGTTGCCGGGAAAGGAGATCCCACCTCTCAACAGCTCGACACAGGTAAACCACTTGCCGCTGAGTACTTGTCATTCTTTCTTTATTTTTGTTTTCCTGAACTTCAACCTTGGTCTCATCTTGTTTCCTTCCCCGGTCTTCAGATCTTCCTTCGATGGAACAATTAGATGTTGATATCGTCATCGAGGAGACCGCCAAGGATGCTGCCGCTGAGGCCGACAAGATCGCTGCTGACGAGGCCGCCAGGGTTGCATAGGAGGAAACCGCCAAGGGATCTGCTGAGAGGGCCGGCAAGGAGACCGGTGACCATACTGATGGCATTCCTGCCACAAGAGCGCATGGCGCTGCACCAGTCACTGAGCCCCCAGTTGCCGGCAAGGCGGTTGTCAAAGACCAACCATCTACATTCGAAGCCCCTCCGTCAAGCAGATACCTTAAGGTTGGTGACAACCTATTCGTCAGCATACCACGGACGGCAAGCAGTGGGATGCCAACCGAAGAATAAATTCTCGATGAAGACGTCATCACCGCTGCTGGACTCAAGATCATTGACGAGCCATGTGCCAGCAGCAGTGGGTCCAAGGAAGAACAGCTCCTCCAAGCCATGAGCAGCAACTTCCAGAAGCTCTAGGCGCTTCACCGCTCCCGAAAGGAAACGTTGGATTCCAGGGCGGCAGTTGTCGAGGCAGCAGAGGCAGATTTCCAGAAGCGCATCGAGCAAATGCAAGTCTGCTACGCTGAGGCTTTCCAGGAGCTGATGACTGACCAGGAACAGCTGAGTCAAAGTTGGAGTGAGTTCCTCTTGAAGCAGTCCGACGCCGAGAAGGCACGGGAAGAGGCCGCGCAGCGGGCCGCTGCAGAGGAAGCTCGCTTGACGGAATGCCGCATCGGGCTCAATGCTCATGAAGAGGACCTTGCCGCTCATGAGGAGGCGCTTGCCGCCAAGCTCCACAGCAAGGATGAGGAGATCGAAAGGCTTGTCGCGTAGTGAACCTAGGAGCTGGAGCAGAAACACAAGGAGACGCTCGAAGCTCTGGCCATAGATCACGCCGGCAAGTTGAAGGAGGCCATTGATGCCGCCGAAGCTGTAGAGGCCGCCAAGAACGAGCTGGGCGATAGAGTAAAGATGCTGGAGGCGGATCTCAAGGACCATGGCAAGGAGCTCTCAACGCTCAAAGCTGACAGAGAGAAGACTCTCTATAGCTTGGGGAAGATGCAAACCTCCATGTCTAACAAGATCAAAAAGCTCACCTCAGCCAATGAATCCATCGCTGATCTGAAACTGCAGCTGACCATGCTGGAGAAGTCCCTGGAGTATGGCAAGGCTCGAGAGAAGGCTTTGATCAATGACCTCCGAAATGAGAAGGACCTGCTCAAGAGCGCCGCCGCCTCTTATAATGACTTTGCGAAAGGTGTGAAGATCTGGACCGAGCACCTGGTTGACGTCGCGGAAAGGATTGCAGCAGAACTGTCCACCATGGGCCTGCAGAACTTCAACTATTCTTCTGACGACAGAGTGTCTTCGAGCGCCAAGCTGACCATGTTCTTCGAGAGCGTCGTTGATGCCCTGAAGCGGCTCCATTCTGAACGAGCAACCCATCTGGCCAACGACTCCCGCAAACTCTGCCAGGCCGTCCTACTCAAGGTGCTCGTCAAAGTGGTGCACAAGAACCCTGGCATCAACCTCTCCAACATTCTCGATAGCTTGCCAGAGAATGTCGACCTCGAGGCACTCAAAGAGCTTGTCGCGCCCATCATCGACAAGGTGAGCCAAGTCAAGAGGGTCAAAGGCCAGTGTAGGGACTAGCCACTTCGCTTCATCTTTGCCGCCACCATTCCATGCCAAAGACAAATTCATCTTAAGTTAGAATCGCGGCAATTATTAATTTAATATAACTTGATATGTTTTGGATGAATGCATGCTATTTCTCTTGTCGGATTTCTTTATGTATGGTGCATGCCCTACACTTATTGGAAAACTTGCCGGCGCGCGCACCCTTGCCGCGAGCGCTTTGACGAACGCATCCTTAGCAGCCTGCTGGAGGTGTCGCTACCGGCAAGATACCTTGACGTTTTTAGTGCAGCCACCTAAACTATTGAGCGGACTCAAAACAGAGTAAGGGCGCCACCGATCACAACAAGGTTCCTTCGCGTGCAGGTTTTCCATACAGAGGCCAAAATCGTTCAAGAAAAATAACCTCAAAGTAAAAAATTTACTCAAAGTTCTGCAACTTAACTTTTTGTTGCTCAACACCTTCCTACAAGATGTCATCTTTGAACATCGCCTATCGGTATCCATACCATCATTCCCCCCGGCAAACTTGCACGCGAGGGAACCTTCTATCTTTTGAGAAAAAGAAAGAAGAGAAAACAAAGATATGGAACCTTGGTGGTTCATTAACGCTTACCGGAAGCAAGTGTAATACAATATCTCAGACAAGCATGCATATAGATTAACATGAAAATCGACAGGAATTGTAAAACACTTAAGCTTATTCAACTATGCACAGGGTCTATGCCTGGCTTTGTACAAAGGATTACATGCCTTGCCGGCAAAACTCTTACAAAAGGTGGTTGCCGGGGGACCCGGCAACCGCGCCTTATGGTAGAACTTACGAAGATGCTCGATATTCCAAGAATTGCTCACTAGAATGCCATCTTCGGTCTCCAGGCAGACAACGCCAGGCCTGGTGACTCGTACTACCCGATAAGGGCCTTCCCACTTTGGCGTCAACTTGTTGGAATTCTTGGCTGACTGAACGCGCCAAAGAACAAGGTCTCCTTCCTCAAGACTTCGGGCATGAACCTTGCGGCTATGGTAGCGGCGCAAGGTTTGCTGGTAGTGTGCAGCTCGCACAGTAGCCTGAAGACGATCTTCCTCAAGGAGCATAGCGTCATCTTGCCGCAGCTGCTCTTGCTCAAGCTCATCATAAGCAAGCACTCGAGGTGACCCGTATATGAGTTCCGTGGGGAGAACTAATTCTACCCCGTACACTAGGGAGAAGGGTGTCTGGCCAGTGGCTCAATTTGGTGTCGTTCTGATTGACCAAAGAACCACCGGCAGCTCGTCAATCCAGCGTCTTCCGCACTTTTTCAGCTTGTCTAAAGTCTTTGTCTTGAGACCTCGCAACACTTTAGCATTTGCCCTTTCCGCTTGGCCGTTGCTTCTTGGATGAGCAACAGAAGCAAAATAGATTTTGCTGCCAAGGTCTTGGACGTATTGCATGAAGGTGTGGCTCGTGAACTGTGTGCCGTTGTCGGTGATGATACTGTTTGGCACACCAAAATGGCAAACCAGTCCTTTGAAGAACTTGACGGCTGATTGTGCTGTCACCTTTCTCACTGCTTCCACTTCTGGCCACTTTGTGAACTTGTCGATCGCGACGTACAAGTACTCAAAGCTCCTGGTAGCACGGGGAAAAGGGCCCAATATGTCGAGCCCCCAGACCGAAAATGGCCAGGAAAGAGGGATCGTCTGAAGAGCCTGAGCTGGCTGATGCAATTTCTTTGAATGGAACTGGCACGCTTCACACTTGGTTACTAGTGCAGCTGCATCCTGGAGGGCAGTGGGCCAAAAGAAACCTTGCCGGAATGCCTTACCGACAAGAACCCTTGAGCCTATGTGGGAGCCACATATGCCTTCATGTATCTCTGCCAACAGCTCCAGTCCATCTTCCCGAGGAATGCACTTCAATTTCACGCCGTTCGGTCTCTTTCTGTACAGGACATTGTCCACGAATTGGTACATACTAGACCGACGGGCTACTTTCTCCGCTTCTTCCTGTTCTTCAGGGAGTTCCCCTGTTTGGAGGAACTGGACGATGTGTTGTGCCCATGCTGGAGCCCGAGGCTCGATAGCTAGGACTAAAGGCATGTCTTCTATCGCGGGAGCGTTTGTCTCTACGGCAAGGGCTTGAGGCCTTGCCGGAGCCTGTTGCTCCCCGACAAGCTTGGCGTTGTTCCCGGCAACTTCCTTGCTGGCGGCTTCTGGGAGCTCTGCGGGAAAGTACTGGCCGGAATTCAACCTCCTTCGTTTATCTTGCCTCGCTGATGGTGTTACGGATGGCTGAGTCAATCGGAGCACAAAAGTACCTGGTTCCACAGGTAACTTGAGGGCAGCACGCTTTGATAGGTCATCAGCAATGTTGTTCTCTGCTCGAGGAACATGCTCTATCTGCAGACCGTCAAAGTGCTCCTCCAATTTTCTCCCTTCATCTACGTATGCTTCCATCAACGGGCTCTGATAGTCTTTGTTCACTTGCTTGATGACAAGTTGTGAATCACCTCTTACAATAAGCTTCTTAATTCCAAGATCCGCTGCGATCCTGAGACCGGCAAGCAGCCCTTCGTATTCTGCAGTGTTGTTTGTTGACCTCTCTCGGGGAAAGTGCATCTGAATTACATATTTGAGGTGCTCTCCAGTGGGTGCGACAAGCAGCACGCCAACACCGGCGCCTTGCAGCGAGAAAGCTCCGTTAAAATACATAATCCACTCTCGATCTGTTTCCTTGCAGTGGAGAGTTGTCTCTTGACTTTCTTCGTCTGGCGTTGGGGTCCATTCTGTAATGAACTCCGCCAAGGCTCTGCTCTGAATTGTTGAAGTGCTTTCAAACTTGAGATCAAAGCTTGACAGTTCCAACGCCCACTCCACAATCCTGCCGGTCGCATCAGGATTTCGTAAAATCTACTGCAACGGGAATTGAGTGACGATGGTGATCTCATGTGCTTGGAAATAATGGCACAGCTTCCTCAAGGCTATAAGGAGGCCGAAGAGCAACTTCTGTACACCAGAGTATCTTGACCTAGCCCCCTGCAAAAGGGAGCTGACAAAATAAACTGGGCACTGCACCATCTTCTTCCTCTGTGTTGCTTCATTTGGCCTTGCAGATTCTGCCTTGTCGGCACCAGACCCTGCCGGGGAAGATCCCAGCTCGTCATTTGACGGTCTTGCCGTTACCGCTGCTTCCTCGTCGACTTCTCTCTCCGCTACTAACGCAGCACTAACCACTTGGTTTGTTGCCGCTAAATATAGCAGCAACGGCTCTTGTGGCTTAGGCGCGACTAGTATCGGTGGAGAAGAGAGGTACTTCTTCAAATACTGCAGCGCTGCCTCCGCTTCCGGAGTCCATTTCATTGGACCTGCCTTCTTCAAGATTTTGAAAAAGGGCAGGGCGCGCTCAGCAGATTTGGAGATGAACCTGCTCAGAGCAGCGATGCAGCCAGCAAGTCGACGCACATCTTTGACGTGTCTTGGTGCTTCAATCTGCTCAATTGCCTTGATCTTGTCGGGATTTGCTTCGATCCCACGCTGAGATACAAAGAACCCAAGAAGCTTGCCGGATGGAACGCCAAACACACACTTCTCAGGATTGAGCTTTAGATTGATCTTACGCAGATTCGCAAATGTCTCTTCTAGATCTTGTATGAGCGTTGCTTCGTCCTTGGTTTTAACCACTATGTCATCCATATAGGCTTCCATATTTCTATGTAGCTGAGGCTCAAAACCGATCTTGACCACTCTTGCAAACGTTGAACCGGCACTTTTCAACCCGAAAGGCATACATAAAAAACAATACGTACCACACGGGGTGATAAATGTGGTTTTCTCTTCGTCTTCCTTTGCCATGAAAATCTAATGGTAACCTGAATAGGCGTCGAGAAACGGCAACAAATCGCAGCCGGCAGTGGAGTCCACAATCTGTTCGATGCATGGCAAGGGGAAAGGATCTTTTGGACAGGCTTTATTGATATCTGTATAGTCGATACATAGCCTCCATTTTCCATTCGCCTTGCGCACTACAACTGGATTGGCTAACCATGTCGGATGGAGCACTCCTCTGACCAAACCTGCCACTTCCAACTTCCTGATTTCTTCGGTAATAAATTCTTGCCGTTCCAAATACTGCTTCCTAACTTTGTGCTTGATGGGCCGTGCATGAGGACAGACAGCAAGGTGGTGCTCAGTTACTTTCCTGGGAACACCGGGGATATCAGATGGTTGCCATGCAAACACATCCATATTCGCCCGCAGGAAAGCAACGAGCGCGCTTTCCTATTTGTCATCAAGGGTGGAACTTATGGTGAAAGTTCCTCCTTGACGGGCACCTTCTTAGTTTCTGGTGGAGCTGCCTTGGATTTCTTGCTCTTGCCGGTGGATCTCTCCGGCACCTCCTCGACGGGAGCGCAGCACTCCGAGGAGGTGCGCTTGCCGGAGTATGTGCTGAAGGTCTTGCCAGTCTTCTTCTTTCCCCCAGAAGCTTTAGCGGCAGGAGCAAGTGCCTTGGTGGCAGATGCTGCAACTGCCTCCTGGTAGAGTTGGTCGGCGCAGATAAGCGCATCCTTTTTGTCAGAGTTGACAGTGATGACGCTCATCAGCCCGGGCATCTTCAATACATTGTAAGCGTAGTGCGAGGCCGCCATGAATTTGGCCAGCGCTGGACGGCCCAGAATCCCGTTATACGGTAACGGAATCTTGGCGACATCGAAAACGATATTTTCTGTTCTGTAGTTCAGCTCACTGCCAAATGTCACAGGCAATGTGATCTTGCCCTTCGGCTGGCTCCTTCCTGGATTGATCCCTTGAAACATGCCCATTTCCTCGAGATGTTCGTCTGGAATTTGCAACCTCTTGATCACACTAGGCGAGATCAGGTTCAAACCGGCCCCACCGTCAACTAACATTTTTGTCACCTTGAGGTTGCGAATCATTGGTGAAACCAACAATGGCAAACACCCGACCGCGGTTGTGCGATCAGGGTGATCCTCAGCATCAAAAATGATAGGTGTGTTGGACCATTTCAGAGGCTTCCGGGCATCGACTGACGGCTCTGTCACATTAATCTCGCGCACCCACTGTTTAAGTTGGCGGTGAGAAGAATGCAACGAGGCGCCTCCGTCAACACACATAGCTTCTGTAGCCTTTTGGAACTCGTGCTCGCTAGACTCGTTGTCCTCTTCGTTGTCATCGTCACCCCCCTCTTCCTTGTCGCGGGCTCGAGCGGGCCTCTCCTTCTGTTGCTTGGCCTTGCCGTGGTGACCTCCTCGGCTACCGCACTTCTTCCAGACCCCTCAGCACCATCTTGGGCTCTCTCCTTGTCCCACCTTTCATACTCAGCTTTCTGCCTCTCGACAAGCTGTTCAACTTGCCGGCAATTTTGGAGATCATGGCCCTTAGTGCGGTGGATCTTGCAGTATTGCTTGTCGGAGCCCTCCGGCTTGTCGGCAGCCGCCAAGGCCTGACAGGTGGCACACCCGGCAACCTCCTTATTGGGGCCATCAACCTTGATCTTCTTGGCGGTGCTGGGGTTGTCGGATTCCTCGACGGCAAGCACAGCCTTGCCCTTGCGCTTCTTGTTACACCGTCGGCCTTTCCTTGTCGGGGCGGCAGCGTCTTCTTCTTCAGAGTCGATTCCTGTGCTGGCATCCTCGCCGGGGAGTCTCCTTCCCTCTTCAGCCCGAGCACATTTGTTAGCCAGAGCATAGAGCTCGGTAATATCCCTAACTTTGTTCATCGCCAGCTCTTCTCGCATCTTGCGGTTGCGCACGTTCTAATGAAACGCGCTAATAACAGCGACAGGATGGACGTCTGGGATATTGTGCTGTATACGGCTGAATCTCTATATGTACTTGCGCAAGGGATCGCCTTCTTTCTGGGGAATGAGATGCAAATTGCTTTCCTGGCCAGGAGCTTGGTGGCCTCCAGTAAAGGCACCAACAAACTAATGACACAGGTCTGCCCAGGAGGAAATGGAATTCTCCGGTAGATGCATCAACCACGACCTAACATTGGGCTTGAGCACCAACAGGAAGTAGTTGGCGAGTATCTTGTCGTCTTGAGCCCCGGCAGCCTGCACCGCAATGGTGTAGATGCTCAGGAACTCTGACGGGTGAGTCTTGCCGTCGTATTTTTCCGGGACCTCCAGTTTGAATGTTCGAGAATTGGGCCACTGGACCCGCCGCAGCTCGTGGGTAAACACTGGGCAACCCACCTCATAAGGTAAGTTGCCGGAATACCCCGACGCAGGCTTGTCTACAGTGGGCCCCACGCGTCTATCATATTGATAGCGCGCTTCTCGTCGCCGCTCGATGGTAGTTCGAGTGTCTTCTTTGCTTCGCTCCCGAAGAACTTGACGTTGACCGCGGCGCGTTCACGGATCAGACGACGCCGTGGAATTGCCATCACAGGCGTCGGTCCACTGAGTAAGCGACCGTTGTTGCTGTCGTGGAGGAGAGTGCATCATAGTCATTCTTCCTCCAGTCTTTTCGCCATTGGCACGCGTCGGCTCGATGGACCGCCGCCGTGAAGGTTCTGCCTGCTATGGCCCATCTCCGTTGGCGAAGCCGATGAGGCTCTGAATAGCAGCTCTCCATTCTTCGAGCTTCTCCGGAGCGGGAGGGAAATCCAGGAGCAGCTGCGCTCGCGCCAACGCTTCTGCTGGTGTAGGCGGCAGCGAAAGGTGCGAGGAACGTGAGGTGCTCTGACTCCTAACCATGTTAGAAGGAACTCCATCGCGGTCCCGCGACCACGCCGTGCTTCCACCGGCATCTTGACGTGAATGCTGGCCCCGTGCGTCTCGACAATGATGTGCAGGGGTCTTTCCATGGGAACGCCTAGAACCACCGACATCACGGCGCTGTTCATCGCGCACAACCTAAGAAGGCTGCCGCGCATGCGCCGACGTAGGTGCCTTGGAAGGCACCATCTCGTCCTTGGAGTTCGCCGCACCACCTGTAGGCGGCACGGCTCCATCCTTAGAGCTAGCGGCGTGTGGGTTGTTGTCACCGCTGCGAATAACGCCGCTCGCCTAGCTTTGATTGCCAAAACATCGTGGAAGCTCAAGACCTCCACCTCCTCCACCTGCGTCCACGCCATCACCCGTCCGTGAAGGCACAGGCAAACCGGACGCAGATGGACCAACCGCCGCCAAACCCTTCTTCTTGGGAGCCATGGCGACGAAAATGATCAAGAGATTGATGCGTTGATCGCTAGATCAGGTTCGCGCAACCAACGCCCCCCTACCTGGCGCGCCAAAGATGTCGGCGTACGACACCTATGGGATCGCGTGGATCCCTTTTACAGTTTGGCAGGGAGAGAGGTATGCACAAAGAGCAGATCCAATGATCAACGCAAGGGGGTTTTTACCCAGGTTCGGGCCGCTGAGAAGCGTAATACCCTACTCTTGCTTTAGTTTATTATGGGTGATTAAGCCCAAGCTCCATGAGCGCTTGCGATGAACAGTATGTTCGAGCAGCAGCTACACATGCAGAATGGGCTAGAGAGTCCTCCCCCCTGTAGCTATGCCTTGGGCCTCCTTTTATACGTCCAAGGGGTCACTAGCAGTGGCGTACAGTACATACAAGAGGTGTAAAGTTGCTACAGTGTTTTCATGCTTATCACTGACGATTTACGATAAACGCATTAAATGCTCCATTTAGGTGTCCCTTACTTTCTTGGGGACAGAAAAGGGCCGTCCCATCAGCACCGCTTAAGCTCGTCCACCACTAGTGCCATGACACGCATCCAGGAGGACAGAACCCAACTGTCAGGCTGGTCGCTGCGCTGGAGCGGTGGCAGCGTGGCGTGATCTTGCTGGGTGCAAGTCTTGCCGAGTCTCCACAAGCCATCCCGGCAAGGATCTTGCTGGGGATTCGGCCTTTGGGCTTCTGTCTTTTGATCACTAGTTTGAATGCCTTCTTAATAGTCTTGTACTTGCTTCCAGCTGTCCCCTGCAGGCCTTGCCGCTAGTACGGCTACAACCATCCATGCACAAGTATGGGGTACTAAAGGACCCAAACTTTAGTACACCAACATAAGGCAACTCCAGTGCCCAAAGCACGAGGACCACCACTCTGAACCCCAAGTCAACGCTTAAAGCAGAAGAAGAATTGTTCTCAGGTCAGGTTCCGTAGCTATGATTCATACTCCTTTGCTCTTGCATCACTGTATTTACTCATAACAACTAATTCCAAATTTGAAGGATGCAATTGAAAATCCAATGGCGCAACAGGTATGTTTTAAACCTATTTCTTTAACTGGTTTGCTGTTGTAACTTGCTCTATGTTGATTTCAGTTTCAAATTAATAAACAGTTATGTTCTCATGCCATGCACATTACAAGTGTTGTTAGTGCTGTGTAGTTTCCCACACTTATATTCTGTCTATGCTGCTTTGTCTTAAACAGATATGATTTGAACTGTCTCTATCTTGATTTTTCAACATAAACTAGAATGATATAGACCATACAGTGACCATAGTGCATAGATATATGTTTGTTTCATGCTGTTCTCCTGTCCACCTTTCTACTGAACTGGTTTACCAAAATGAGTTTCATATCCAACATGGTAAACCTGTGATGTGTCTGCTTGTTTCTCTTTTAGGATGCGGACAAAATATTGGAGAAGAGTACTCCATTATGCAATGGTAAAGGAAGTAATGCAGATAAGGTTCAAGATAGTGAGACATCCCTGTTGGTCTCCAAGAAAGCTGATAAAAACTATCTTGAAGACAGTGGGACAACCGCAAAGTCATGCTTGATGTAGTGTTCGAGTTACTGGCCACTACTGCTGGCACAAGCTCTTCGAACTCGCTGCCTGAATCAGTTCGGCTTCTTGAGTCTCAACTTCAAGTTGAAAGACATCGATTAGATGTGCTACGACAGGAAGCCGAAGGACTGAGGAAGTCCCTGCAGAATTTAGATGCATACTTTCTGGTGCAACAGCAAGCGCTGGAGGATTTAAGCGCCAAACAAGAGAAAGCTAATAAGCTTGCTAAGCGTCTTGCCAGCATGGTGGATACCCAGGATATTGTTTCTTGAGCTCTTGTGAAGTGATTTTAGTTCTCGACTTGTTTTGCTGCGGCGCTTATTTGCACTGGTCGCCAACTTTGACAAGCAGTGTATGTAATATGTTGCTTCGTTCCCTATATTTGCACTGGTGGCGAACTTTGATGCCCAGTGGATGTAATATGTGTAAAAGTCGTAATAGCCTAGCGTAAGCTGCTTGCTTATTTATTTCCTTGTTGTCTTGTTTATTTGTAGTCAGTGTAGTTCTTTTTCCGCGGTTTGCTAGTGGTCACAATAACCTATGTTTTAAAACTAGGCCACAATAACCATGGGCAACATACGAACCATTGCCACCATGGTCCTGCTATCTGCTGTAGTGACCATGGGCCTCCTACGGGCCTTCTACGGGCCATAGAATCAATGGGCCTTCTACGGTCCGTATGATCAATTGGCCAAACATGGGCTAATAACGGACCGCATTATGGGCTGAAACGGGCTAGATTGAGAATCATCCGTTCATGGGCCGACCATAACGGGCCGTTAATAGGCCGATGAGTATAACGGGCTTAATTCTATCGACAGGCATAATAGGCCATTAATGGGCCGTATTTGATGACGCTATGAAAACGGCCCAACGGATTAACGGGCCACAAGCGGACCGACTTTAACCAGGGGCTGAATTTGGCCCACAACCGGAACAAGCCAGTAATGGACCATAAGTAATTGATTGCTACAAATCAGCCCAAGAATAAATGGGCCCTTAGAAGGCCGAAAGATAACACGGGCTGGAAACGGCCCAACAGAATAATGGGCCTTTCATGGGCATAAAGCGATATACTGTTCATTATGGGCCAGTTTCACCACGGGCCGTTAGTGGGCAAAGAGTTACACAGGGCCTCATATGGGCCGAAAGACTTCATGGGCCATACATGGGCCGAAAGTTATAATGGGCTGAAATCATATTGGACTGCCCACATGATGTTACTGGGCCTAATTCGGATTGGCCACAATGGGCCATGTGTTAGCGGGTTGTAAATGGGCTATATGCGAACAGGCCGTTAACAGGCTTTCACTGGGCTGGGCTGTTACCTTTTGACTAGGTGAAATGGGCCGGCCTTTTGACCTGAATGGGCCACTGTTGGACCGAGCCACGTGTCAATGTATCATAGGCGCATCCCGTCCACTCGCTGGATGACATCTGTCCCAACGCTGAGCCGACACGTGGATCCGCCGGCGAATGAGAATTTTACACGTGGAAAATCCCCATTGGTCGTTGCTGTTAACGGGTTAATGGATCCAAAACCGGACCCGATAGCTTAACGGCAACCCATTACGGTGGATGCCACGTGTCGGTTACCCTTGATGAAAACACTTCCATGACGTGCGATTTATCGTCATGGAAGTGGACACTTCCGTGATGATAATTTTGGTATTATCATGGAACACTTCTACGACAGCACAGGTATGACTATCTTGATTCTGTCATAAAATCGTCATGGATGTACATGCATGACAGAAAATGTGACCTACTATGACAAACACGTATCATCACGGAAGTGTATTTTTTTTGTAGTGGAAGCTACAGCAGCAGCAGGGCATTATAGATGGATGAACTATTTCCTCTCTTATTTGTAAAAAAAATATTTCCTCTCTGTATATATTGATAGATGAACTATTTCGCTGGTGTGCATGTCTTTGGAACAAGTGTAGTAGCGTAGGTCCGCTTGACTATAATGAACTATTTATCCGCCTAGTTTTTTTTACTACTCCTTGCAGTGATCGGTGTGCAATGCATGTGTTAGTAAACATGACAGCTTGTCCATGGAAGTTGAACTACGGCGACCATCATGTTTCTACCACTGCCACACGTGATTCCCATGACGCCGCTCCAAACCACAGCATCACATCCCCTGACATGCGCCTAACCCCTCTCGGCCCCACCGCCCCTCTGCCTTTGTGTGCATGACATGTGGGCCAGCTGAACTACAGCGACCATCAAGTTTCTATCGCAGCCACATGCGATTCCCACGATGCCGCTCGAACCCACGACACCACGTCCCCCGACCTGCGCCTCACCCCTCTTGGCCCCATCGCCCCTCTACCTTTGTGAGCATGACATGTGGACCAGCCACCTGTAGGGTCCACATGTCATGGACTCAAAGGCAGGTGTAGTAAGGCGCTGAACCTCAGTCCCGTGGGCCCCAAGAGGGAAATGTAACTCCTGCACTAGGCCTTGTGGTGCTACCGCTGCACGAACTCGTGCCAAACTTGAGATTTGTTTCTTACTACTACCAATGTGCTGGCCCGTGCGTTGCAATGGATCCAAAGTAGTAGAATAATACTTGTTCACAAACTTGAAATATAAACACTCTGTCGGTGTTTTGGGAACCAGGGTACCCAGACTTGCCTACCTGCGGCCCATGGCGTGGCTCCATCGACGGCCTGGTACGACCCATCTACAAAGACTAGCAAGACAAGACCCTCGCGAGGCGGATGACGCCAAGACCTCCTGAGGGAGCGGCCTTCCCAGGCTGTCTCCTGAGGAGCGGAGATTCCTATGCAGGCGCCCCACCTCACGAGGTTGTGGTGACACAAGCCGTGACGACCAAGGCCAGGCA
Organism: Thinopyrum elongatum; assembly: GCA_011799875.1. NCBI lineage: Eukaryota > Viridiplantae > Streptophyta > Magnoliopsida > Poales > Poaceae > Thinopyrum > Thinopyrum elongatum. The sequence goes on along the minus strand of CM022299.1, from coordinate 376,157,865 downwards.
GGCACCAGCGGGCGCAGAGAAGACAGTTTCCTCTTTGGTGCTAAGGAGGCAAGCGCAGGCGTGGGTTCCCGAGGACTCAGGCAAAGGTTTCCATTCTAGTGCAACAAGACCAAGGGCACCAACTCGGCCGGACGGATGTCATCGCCGAGCCCACCGCAGCGTCACGACCAGAAGCTTTGCAGGTGAAGACCACCTTTCATCAGGATAAGATGTACTACTTGTCCCCTTTCAAATTGGCCATTGTGGAATCCCTTCCCGCCTATGTTTTGGGGAAGAGGACCAAGGCCACTATAAATATAGGTTAGCCACCACCATAGAAGGGGATGGGGGATCCGAACCTCTCGACTCATTCCCTCACCAGAGCAGACCTCGCGAGGCTGTTCATCCCTTGTACTTGTTCATCCTCAGCCCCTCGTGAGGCAAATCCACCACAAAGCAGTAGCAGGGTCTTACACCGCAAGGTGGCCTGAACCTGGGTAAATTGTTGTGTCCATCTTCTTCCTTGTTCATCGAGCTTGGCCATGGGGCGACGGGTTGGTTGGTCGAATAGGTTGAGTTCTTCACACACGCCCCAGAGTTCGAACCTTTCTTGGGTCTGCGGAGCCCTGATTCTGACACACTCTAGTTTTGATATACATATATCAGTAAAAATAAATTTTGCTTCACTCAAAATATATTCCTCGGGCTGTTTTGATGAGGTGAGGGACGGGTGTGGCTGGTTTCAAGATAATAATAGGTTTTTGAAAAATTGGAGCAGTTTTTTTATACATTTTGTAGCGTGGCACGGCATCTGGTGCACCTAAGCGTCTGAAAAAATTGGACTGCACTCTTGAGATATTTACATGCTCCCATGTATTGGGGTGCACTCTAAACACATTATCTATTTATTTTTCTCTAGCCTTTCCAAGCCATGCAACCATGCCACATAAGCTAGTCATGCATGCAATCCATAAACTTCAATATACTTGCGTTACTCTACAACTTGCAATGCTGCCACACCATCTATTCATGCCTGTTAGTCATAGGTTGTTTTTTTGCATTAGTCTTGATCCTTCACATTTTGGTAGAGGTATGATTAATCCAAATATTAATGTTCCATACAACTAAACTCCAAAGGTCCGCCAGAGCCGAGGCAAAGGACGTACGACGGGGGCGGTGGAGGCGTCTTCGTAAGAGGAAGAGAGCTTGAAGGATAATCTTGCACGTCTGCTGCCACCTGCATATCGGCGCAGGAATCCTCGAGCGCCCACTGGAGCTCGCGCTCCTCCAGGGCACGGCGGAGTCACGGTATTTTCCTAAACTGCGGTGGGCACCATGCAGTACTCCTCGTCGCCGGGGGCGCGGTGCTCGTGTCCCGACTCCTGGGGTACTTTCTGGAGCACGTGCTCATCCACCTCGTGAGCCACCAGGATGCCATGCTCACGGCCGTGCTGCTGGAGCACACGCTCGTGCGCCTGAGCGGCGAGGATGCAATGTTCGCGAGCGTGCTGCCGGAGCACGTGCTCGTCCACATCAAGAGCGGCGAGGATGCGATGTTCGTGGGCGTGCTCTCATCCACGTCGAGAGCGGCTAGGATGTGATGCTCATGGGCATGCTACTAGAGAACGCGCTCGTCCACATTGTGAGCAGCGAGGACGTGATGCACCTCCTCATGACCGACCAGGGTGTGCTGCCGGAGCACAGCTACCCCTCGTGGCCGACGAGGGCGACCCGCTAGATCACACTGTCCTTTGCATGGCCAGTGAGCGCGCGCTACGCGCGGCCGTCGAGGGCGTGCTCCACCTCGGCGATGTCGGAGACTCTGTCCACTTCCCAGGCCACGGTGTTGTCCACTTTGACAACAATTGCATGCTCCGGTGGGTGTTGTGTCCATATGGGAGCTTCGAGCTACAGTAACAGTGGGGGCGGGGGTTGACCTTTTCATGGTTTCACATGGTCTGAGCAGGAAAATATAATCTCAAGTAGCACAATATGTTGGAACATGTCGGAGGAAGGCTGGTAGGACCAGTACAACAAACATCACGTGTGGACCATATTTTGAGAAGGGTTTAATGTAACTTGTGTGAAATTGGTATGTGTGGATGTACGAGTAGTACATCCATATCGTTGACATTCATGCAAACAACAACAACAACAACAACCAAGCCTTTAGTCCCAAACAAGTTGGGGTAGGCTAGAGGTGAAACCCATAAGATCTCGCGACCAACTCATGGCTCTGGCACATGGATAGCAAGCTTCGACGCACCCCTGTCCATAGCTAGTTCTTTGGTGATACTCCAATTCTTCAGGTCTCTCTTAACGGACTCCTCCCATGTCAAATTCGGTCTACCCCGCCCTCTCTTGACATTCTCCGCACGCTTTAGCCGTCCGCTATGTACTGTATGCACGCAACAAAATTTTGTATGCACGATTTCACCCTATTTTCATATTCTGTTTGGGAGTGGATTTGACTTTTGTAATTGGAGCTCATTTTTTATTAGGTTTCAATTTCGACTATGCATGTATTATTGCGAGAGATAGATATAGAAAGAATATTTGTGTGACAGAGAGGGGGGGCAGCGATACCTAACGAGAGAGGGGCATATGCGTGTTCGAAAGACTGTGTGTGTCGCAGAGAGAGGAGTATCCAAAAGGGAGAGAGAGGGTGTGTGCGTGTGCGTGTGCTTGTGTGTGTTAGAGAGAGGGGTGCGTGTAACATTGGGATCAACAAGGTTACGAGGTTGGGGATATTGGGAGAGCGATAGTGTGTGTGCGATGAAGGGACACAAAGACAACATCTGTTTGCCTTTGAGAGAGCTAGATAGTCGATAGCATGGCTGGCTAGGGGGTGTAAGGTTATGTGTGGTAGAGAGAGATATAAGACAGAGAGAGATGAATGCTTGTTTGTTGCAGGGAGACCTAACTACATAGATGGGGGTAGCAAGAAGAAGAGAATGGCAGTGTGCCTTTTTTTATGGGATGGGAGAGAGACCAAGAGAACGCATCATGTGGAGAGGTGTGTGTGATTCGAGAGAGACGGATGCATGGACCTGGATAATGATATGGGTCCTCATTTGTATGTTATAGGGAAGGAATTGTCTAGGTGGTAGTCTTGTGATGGCGACCCAATCTTTCGATGAGAGTGGGGATAAGTATCGATTTGGTGGATTTTGACGTCGACGATGCAATAATATCATACCCGGTGATACAAATCGACAATCGTTACTAAACCAATCTTTGATGGTCGATGATCTTGTCGTATGCACAAAAGCAACCTGAATAACGAGATCGAGTTCCTCCAAGCAACCGAAGAATCGGCTAGAACTAAGATAATGCAGTCTTAATTGCAAATATGAATTAATTAAGGACAATGGTGGGATTCCTGGTATAGGATCTGAACAAGGCGGTAGTCATACACACCCTGTAGATGCAAATTATAGCGAAGCAAAACAATGTGTAAACAAAAACGCGAGTTTTAACCTAGAAAAATAGTAGTAGCTTTATCTATATCTATAGACTATATTATTATATTTTTTATTTGTATAGTTATATCTATATCTATTCCACTTCCTCCATTTTTATTTTAATCCACACATAGCTTTGACTGCAGCCCAATGTTATAAATCTTGACCAAATTTGTTGAAAACAATATGAACATTTACACTAACAAATTTACATGATGTGGAAATAAAAGCAATGATGAATCAAATGATATATATTTGGTGGTGTATACATTAATATATTTTCCTACAAACTTGTTGAAAGTGTACAAAGTTTGATTTTAAGGAAACCCAATATGTGGTATTATGTATTATATATTCTATATTCATTATTTTTATACAGTCAGTGCGTGTATTTGCACATACACGATATAAACTGTTGATTGATGTTGATCCAATGGTCCAGGTGGTTGCGATTTAGATCTACTATAACCTAATTGTACCCACACACGTTCTTCTCAAATGAGCAGCATGATAGTGTGATCGATCCACACAAGAAGCCCTCAACAAGACCTCCATTCGTTCCACGTGGCTACATGGGTGCCCCCACATCATATTATTCATACTAAGTTGACTGGAAAAAAGATAAGTCACCCAAAACTGATCAATTTGGAGGGGCGTTGTTGTAGGGTGAAAACCTAAGAGGGATCTTTTCACACTTGGGGGGGGGGAGGGGGAAGAGATGAACAACAAGAACACAAGAGGGAAATTCACTCAAACAAAACCCAATCACACATCCACTAGAATAGCAAACACATAGATCGACAAGAATACAAGCACAATCCAAGGAAACAAGCACGAGGTAAATTTCTTCCCACTACTAAGGAGGTGAGGTCTTGATGATAGTCTTCTCCAAAGAGGAGGTCTTGAAATCCACTTGGGATCCTCTCCTAAGAGGTCTTAATCTCCAAGAGGAGTGGTAGATGAGCAAAGCCCTCTAAATATCTCTCATATAGTTTGCTAACCCTAAACATGACCCTAGGTACGGAATATATAGGTAGTGGGTGGAAGGGGACGACTTGGGAGGCAAGGAAGGGCACTCTCGGCCAAAACCTAAGAGGCCCGTGCGCACGGGGTAAGTTGGGCCCGTGCGCACGGGGGTCCCGTGGGCACGGTACACGCTCATGCGCACGGGGTGCTACAGCGGCCCGGGCCTGGTCGGACGGGATCTGGAGCCTGTGTGTAACGCCCCAAAAATATTTTTCTGAATATTTGAAATCTTTCCCTTAAAAATAAAAGTTTTGAAAATCATTTTTTTTCATATCACCTTTCTTCAATTTGAAAACCTTTTCAAATTTTATTTGGGTTCCAATCTTCTCTAAATATTCTGGTTGAAGAGTTTAAAATTATAAGGATAATTATTTTGGGGTTTTCAAACACTTTAGTTTTAGCAAGAAAAGTTTTGAGGATAATAAATTTTCAAAGGAGACAACCTCTTCACCTCCCTTTTAGCCCTACTAAACCCATCCAACAATTTTCTTCCATTCCAACTTTATTCTACAAGTCACTCACATCATCTAGGACATAATCCAACTCTCTCCTACCCCACAGAAATATTTTTCACAATCCAAATAGATTCCAAAGTTGGAATTCATATTATCCATCATTCCTTTGGTTTACAAAGGAACCACAATTTCCACAAGCTTTCTACCTCCACCAAAATTATCCCAACAAATATATGGTACCCACAACCCATTTCTCCAAAGACATGGGGTACCACAGTTCAAAATTTTCAAATTCCACTCAATTCAAATTTGGACCAGATTCAATAGTTCTGATCCAAACATATTTTTAAATACTCCAAAAATTCCCAAACTTTGCCAGAACCTCTCATATGTATCAACACATCACCACAAAAATTGCCACAAATTCTAAAAATCTCTAGCACTCTCTGTCATAGGATTATATGAGTATCAGTGCACTGTTCATAACTGAAACAAATTCAGTTAACTGAATTCGGATTCAGACGACAGAGGCGACCGGTGCCGTGCACTTCTTCCATTCCCCTTGCCCGCACGGTATCGCCTCCCCTGGCCATCAATGCATCTCCATGAGTTCTCCCTCGTCAGTACTCCTTAGTCAACTGGCCTGTGGCAGGCCGGTGCACCTGTCACCGTGCTCATCGACGGCGGGCCGAGCTGATCCACACGGCGCCCGCCATCTTCACTTCTCTCGCTGACCTCCCCCACCTAATCTCCCTCCACGCAGTACCCTCTCCGCACCTTCTCTACGCCGACCACGCCGCCCAGGCCCACTGCCAATCGCCAGAGCTGCGCGGCATCCGCCATGGCCGCACGGCGGCCACACCATGGATAAGGCACTAGAAGTCGAGCTCATCTGCGCTGGCGTTTTGGTCAGCTCTCACCACTCTCACTGACACTCACCGACGACGGCCACCGCCCAAACCTACCTCGCCGACCACCATAACTCCGGCGTGATCCGAACCTCGCCGGACCGCCTCGGATCGCCTATAAAAGGCCCTCCCGAGCTCTGTTCTCCTCACCCATCGCCTCCACCACCTCCTAATCGCCCCTATGCCACTTCCCTGACCTGGAGGAGGTCTCCTCCCTCCTCTCCAGTCACCGCTCCGCCGCCTCTGTCCCCGTTCGGTTCGACGCTGTTACGCCACCACCACAGCTCAAACTTCATCAGTAGCCATCTCATCCACCAACTCATCAATCCCGCGCTCCAATTTCATTGCCCGAGCCCTCTCCGGCGAGTCCCAAAACCACCCGAGCCCCGTCCACCGCCATCGACCCCGCCGGCATTCAGGTGCTCTCCGGCGACCACCACCACCTCCCTCCGACGCGGCACTCCGCCCTGGTCACGTTCTGACCATCGCCGGCCTCCAAAACCCCGGCGATCACCGTCGGCGACCGCCGTCGCCTCTCTGTCTCGCGCGCGATCGGGTTCAAATTTGAACCTAACTGTGGGCCCCCACCCCGCGCTGTCTTTTTTCTTTTTCCTGGTTTAAAACGAAGACGTACTCTGCCTTTTACGCCTTCTCCGCTGAGAAGCGTATTTCGGCCGAAACGTTTTCTGTTTAAACTGTGCAGGGACTGCTGTTTTACAGAAAAGCCCCTGGTTTTGAAAGTTTAATAACTTTTAAACCACAACTCCGTTTGAGTTGAACTTTTTTTTGAAATTCTTATTTTTATCTCTAGTTTTTTTTAGTATTTATTTAAAAATGTTTTGGGACAACTTTTTGTACTGTTGCCAAAATTTTCAATTTGAGTTGATTTTGAATTTTCAGAAAAAGAAGAGGGAAACTTTGCCGAGAATTTTGAAGGGTTTTCACCTGACTACTTTGGACAAGGCAAGCATTATTGAACTTGGGATATGGTGATTGCATTTGCTTTTGCATGTTGCATCGGTTGATATTGCACCGTATGTGTAGTATGTCACTAGCACTTGCATGCATGGTCATATCTCTTTTGCTCATAACTTGCACATCACTCAAGCAAGAGAATCTTCTGACATGGTAAAGTTGTGGAAATACAGGAGAGTGTCTCCTGCTTTGGACGTGCCGGTGGGCACGGGCCATTCTTGGTTTGACACGGTGGTGCCATGTGGCTTAAGTGGATTATTCCGATGATGTTAATTAACACCTCCTGAGTCGGCCTAGATCAAGTCTTGTTCCGCTACACCTAGCTGGATACCGTGCTACCACGAGTCTTTCCGCAAGGAAGGTACGGCTGAGTAAGTTGTTAACCCCTGTCTAGGTACACACCGTACAGAGGGCCACGATGAGGGTTTCCAAAGGCCTTGGACTAAATCCTGTCATCGGGTCAGGGGGCATGGGTGTTACCGGTTGTGACTGAGAGGGGGGCACCCCTTGTAATCCGCGCGTATTAATAGTGATCCCATGCAGGACGTTGGTCTCTCCGTCTCAGCGTTTTTCTTGAATGATGCTTTGGGTGATTCCTGGCATCCGGAGAGTTATTCTGGTGTGTACTGGTCAGGTGTGTTTTCAACCCAAAGACCGTAATGGGAATTAGTTAGTGTCACGGTACTGACTAAAGAAATCCTTTACTTGTGGGTAAAGAGTACACCCTCTGCTGAGTTAAAACTATTCGAATAGCTGTGTCCTCGGTCAAAGGGCGTAGCTGGGTGGGTCAAGTGTCGGTCCCGGTATCAGTCTCCGGAGGAAATAATTAAAAAAATGTCTGACTCATTTTTGCAGTATAATTGTTGATACCCTGTTGCTACCCTGATTTTTTTTATGCTTAATAAATATTATTATGGCTATATTGAGGACTAACCCGTTTCTCTTAATTTATTTCCTTCCTGAGTGTCTCAGGGGCTGGCTAGACTACCCCGGGCACTCAACTATTATTTTTAAGACCTCTCGTGGTGTCTCTCGAGTTAACAGGCGGTTCATCTCGCCACTACTCTTGTGGACACCCGATTGGCATTTCTCTTCAAGTCCAACCGTGGCGTCACTTGACGTCCAACAGGCATTTCTTTTCAAGACCTCTCGTGGCGTCTCTCGAGTTAACAGGCGGTTTATCTCGCCACTACTCTTGTAGACACCCGACCGGCATTTCTCTTTTTTTTTTCTGAATGTCACTTGGGCTGGCTAGACTACCCGTGGCATTCGCTTGCTTTTATTTTTTTCTTAGCAGACTAGTTATGGCTAACACGTTTTATTTACTCCTGCATTATTTTATAATTATGTCATGACCAGGATTTTAGTCAGCAAGAGCATGTCATTATGTTCCTACATGAGCATGTGCATCCATTATATCTTCGGTTCAAAATGTTTGCGAGTACATTCCAACGTACTCACTAGCTTGTCCCTGGCTATTTACTTGGCCAGACTTGGAGGAGGACGAGCTTGTGGAGAAGGATTGCGCTAGCGAGCCTGACGCTTAGAGGAGTCCCAGTCAGTCACCTGTGAGATAGGAGTCTACCACATGTATCATCCGCTGAGCTTCCGCTACACCAATAAAATAGTCAAGCCTCACTCTGACGCTTGGCTTTATGTTATTGTATCAGAGATGTATCACCACTACACCATTGTCATATTCCGCCACTGCCATATATTTGGCGAGTTTGTAATAATTTTGTTGAGCCTTTAGACTCAACCCAGTGTAATATTATTTGTACTGGTTATCTGTATCAAGGAAGTCCACCAGTTGTGTTGATCTTGGGGCTGGTGTGACTTAGGGCCTTTTCTGAGATTTAATCCCAGAAAGGGGCTCAACACTGTGCGCACGGGGGTGCGCATTCCTATTAGAGTAGCCTCCTGGGAGGCCCGTGGACATGGGGTCCTAGGGGCCTGTTCGCACGGGGTCGCCTAGGAGGTGTTGTTCTCCTCTTCTTGGACTCCTTCTCCTTCCTTGTGGCCTTGGGGTGCTTCTCCTCCTCCTTTGGGGTGTCCCTTAGCTTGTTGGTGGCATTGGTCTTCGTACCTAATGACACATAGCATGTTTTGGTGAGGTAGCAACCAAGTTCCACTCATGTCCATATCTATCTCAAGTAGGAGTGAGTTCACCTCGGTTTCAATGGCGCATGCTCGAGCTCTTGTCATAGGTCCATGTGGTGCTTGATGTGCTGGTGTAGAGTCCATGGGGATGATGGGAGGATGCTCCGCATCATCTCACCCCCTTTGGGAGAGATCCGTCTGCGGATCATGATCTTCGTCACCATGGTATGGGGCCAAGTCCTTGACGTTGACAATGTCGCTTACATTGTACTTGTCGTGGGGGATGTCGATCTCGTAGTCATTGTCATTGTAGCGTGCTAACACCTTGAATGGTCCATCGGCTCGTGGTAGGAGTTTGGACTTGCGCTCGTTGGGGAAGCGGTCCTTTCGGAGGTGTAGCCATACGAGATCGCCCGGATTAAACACCATTGGGGTCTTCTTGATGTTAATATTGGTGGTGAGGCGTTGCACTTGACGCTGGATCGTGGACCTTGTATCTTCATGCATCTTCTTGAGAAAGCTTGCCCTTGCACTCGCATCCATGATCACGCGTTCTTGTAGTGGGAGAGATAGAATGTCCAATGGGGACAACGGGTTGAAGCCGTAGATGACCTCGAAGGGGGACTTGCCAGTAGTAGAATGTAGAGCTCGATTGTAGGCATACTCGGCGATGGGCAAGCACTCCTACCACTCCTTGATGATGTTCTTCTTGATTAACACGCGTAGGAGAGTAGATAGTGTCCGGTTGGTGACTTCCATTTGACCATCGGTTTGGGGATGATAGGCCATCGAGAATACTAGCTTGATGCCGGGCTTGGCGCATAGTTTCTTCCAAAAGTAGCTTAGGAACTTAACATCGCGGTCCGACAGAATGGTCCTTGGCACTCCATGTAGCCTCAAGATTTCCCTACAAAAAAGATTTGCAACATGTGAAGCATTGTCTATCTTATTGCATGAGATGAAATGTGCCATTTTTGAGAATAGGTCCACAACAACAAATACGGAATCCTTGTCATTTTGGGTCCTAGGCAAGCCAAGCACGAAATCCATACTAATATCTTCCCATGGTTGATATGGAATTGGAAGTGGCATATGTAAACCATGAGATTGAGCTTGTGACTTAGCTTTGCGGCATGTAGAGCACCGTCTGGTGAAGCGTGCAACGTTGCGGAACATCTTTGGCCAAAATTACTTGAAGGAGAGTGTGGCAAAGGTCTTTTCGTGTCCGAAGTGTCCCATAAGTCCTCCTCCATGAGCCTCTTGCAAAAGTAACAAATGGAGAGAAGACTCGGGTATACAAAGTTTGTTAGCGCGCATTAGATAGCCATTCTTGAGGTAATAGTTCTACCAACAAGTGTGAGCAAGACATTTGCCATAAGGAAACGCAAACGAAGGATCATGTGCATATAGATCTTTAACTTGCTCAGAGCCAATAACATTCAATTCAAGTTGAGTAACTAACATGCACTTGCGGGAAAGAGCATCCGCCACAACTTTCTCTTTACCCTTAATGTACTTGATCACATAAGGAATAGACTCAATGAATTCACTCCACTTAGCATGACGTTTATTCAACTTGGTTTGACCTTTTAGGTACTTTAGTGTCTCATAATCGGTATGTATGACAAATTCATGTGGGTGAAGATAATGCTCCCAAACATGCAATACTCGCACTAAAGCATATATTTCTTTTTCATAGATGGGATAGTTAAGTTGAGCTCCGGAAAGTTTTTCACTAAAATAAGCAATGGGTCGCTTTTCTTGCATCAAAACTTCACCAATTCCATTACCACTAGCATCGCAATGGACCTCAAAAGTTTTGTTGAAATTAGGTAATGCAAGAATTGGAGCATGTGTAAGCAAAGATTTAAGGTCTTCAAATGTGGTAGATTGAGAGGGTCCCCAAACAAAGGGTGCATTCTTCTTACTCAAGGCATGCAACGGTGAGGCAATAGTGCTAAAGTCCTTACCAAATCGACGATAAAAACTGGCTAGACCAAGGAAACTACGCACTTGTTGCAAATTAGTGGGTTGTGGCCGAGTTTTAATTGCTTCAATTTTAGACTCATCAACATGAACACCCTTTGAAGACACAACAAATCCCAAGAAAACAATCTTGTCAACACCAAAGTGCATTTTTTCATATTGGCATAAATTTGCTCGTTTCTAAGCACTTGCAAGATGTCCCTACGATGGGTGACATGATCTTCTATAGTTTCGCTAAACACAAGTATATCGTCAAAGTAGACCACAACACATATGCCAATGTATTCTCTAAGAACATAACGCATGACTCTCATGAAAGTTCTGGGTGCTTCCGATAAACCCATAGGCATAACGAGCCACTCATAGTAGCCAAATTTTGTTTTGAAAGCGGTTTTCCATTTATCACCTTCTTTTATGCGTATTTGATACTAGCCACTTTTAAGATTAATTTTAGAGAAATTTTTGGCTCCGCTAAGTTCATCTAGCATTTAATCAAGGCGCGGAATGGGATGCCTATAGCGAACGGTGATAGCATTGATGGGTCTGCGATTGAAACACATGCGAAAACTACCGTCTTTCTTAGGCACAAGAATAACCGGCACGGCACAAGGACTCAAACTTTCACGCACATGTCCATGGTCTATGAGATGTTGGACTTGCCTTTGTATTTCTTTGGTTTCTTCGGGATTGACACGGTATGGAGCCTTGTTCGGAAGAGGTGCACCGAGGATGAGGTCAATGCGGTGTTCGATGCCACGTATAGGAGGAAGACCGGGAGGTAGCTCATTGAGGAAGACATCCGTGAATTCCTGCAATAAATGAGACAACACTAGAGGTAGATGGTTGAGTTGTTGTACTTGCCGCCTCATCTTTGCATACTAGGACATAGTGTAGGACACTTGAAGGTTTCTCGCACACTTCTCTCATCTCTCTTTTTGTGGCTAGGAGGTGTCGGCGTGGAAGCACAATCACCAATGGTGCAGGGCTGACCCTTTGTGGTTCAGCAAGGGGACATCCACATCATACAAAGAGCATAAACTATAGGGCAGCGCGACGGTGGACAGATGTCTTTTACCCAGGTTCAGGCCGCTTTGCAGCGTACAATCCTACTCCTGCTGTGGTGGATTGATTCAGAGGAACACGAAGACACGATGTGCTCAAGCCCAGCAAGGGTGTCTCGGGGAGAGCAGCTACGCCCGTACAAGTGCTGAGGGGTCAAGTGTTCGAACCCTGTCGGCGTTCTGGGAACCAGGGTACCCAGACTTGCCTACCTGCGGCCCATGGCCTGGCTCGCTCAACGGCCTAGTATGGTCCATCTACAAGACCGCCAAGTCAAGACCCTCGCGAGGGCCTCCTGGCCTCGCGAGGCGGACGACACCAAGACCTCCGGATGGAGCGGCCTCCCCAGGCTGCCTCCCAAGGAGTGGAGATTTCTATGCAGGTACCCAGCCTCATGAGGCTATGATGACGCAAGCCATGACGACCAAGGCCAGGCAGGCACCAGCGGGCGCAAAGGAGGCAGTTTCCTCTTTGGTGCTAAGGAGGCAAGGATAGACACGGGTTCCCGAGGAATCTGCCAAAGGTTTCCATTCCGGTGCAACGAGACCAAGACCACAGGCGCGGCAGGACGGATGTCATCGCCGAGCCCACCACTGCGTCATGACTAGAAGATTTGTAGACGAAGACCACCTTTCGTCAGGATAAGATGTACTACTTGTCCCCTTTCAAATTGGCCATTGTGGGATCCCTTCCCGCCTACGATTTGGGGGAAGAGGACCAAAGCCACTATATATATATAGGTTAGCCACCACCATAGCCGGGGGACGAACTCTCTCACCCTCGGGAAGAACTCTCACCCTTAGGAGGCTATTCATCCGCTGTACTAGTTCGTCCTCAGCCCCTTGTGAGGCCAATCCACCACAAAGCAGGAGTAGGGTATTGCACCGCAAGGTGGCCCGAACCAGGGTAAACTATCGTGTTCATCTTCTTCCTTGCTCGCACGAATCCGGCTAGGCTAGGCAACAGGGCGACGAGTTGGTGAGTTCGAGAGGTCGAGTTCTTCGCACACGCCCCAGAGTTCGAACCTTTGTGGGTCTGTGGAGCCCTGAATCTGACATTTGACGCACCAGGTAGGGGCGTGTCGAAGTCCTTCTTGCACCTCCGCTTCGCTTCCGCTCCTTCGCTCCCATGGCCGATGCACGCCGTGTCCGCGCCGAGCGCCGGGCGGCTCGTGTCGCCCAGAAGGCCCCCGTGGGCCATGGCGCCCCTTACCGCTATGCCTCCCCCATGGCTAACGCTGCCACTGACCCTGCTGCTCGCTTGCAGCAGGACTCGTCGATGCCGCCTTCCGTGCGGCGTGATGGCCGCACCGCCACTCCGTCGCCAACTCCCGCCACGGCCTCGTCCTCCAATGCTCGCCGTGGGCCGGAAAACGCGCAGACCGCGCTGCTCATGGCGCGCGAGCTCTTGTGTTACCGCCCCGCCAACGACCTCTACGACAACTGGCTTGGCCGCATCACCGAGCTCGTCGACGCCGCCGGTGAGGCCCCTGCACCATCCCGCTCGCTCCTTCCCCCGCCATCCCAGGCGAGTGACGTGGCCCATGGCGTGCCTCCTCCACCTCCTCGGCTCGACGCTGACCAGGAACCCAGGGGCGACGCACCCCCGCGTGACCCGCAGCGCGGGGTGCCAGCGAGGGATGAAGCAAGCTGCCAGGTGGTGCAGCGGCCGCAGGCCGATACCCGCGCGCTCCCAGCGCCTCAGCGCCAGCATCAAGACCTCGCGTCGCCGGAGCCCATGGCGCGTGGGTGTCAAGACCGAGCTCCCCCCGTGCGTGCTGCACCTATGAGCGCGGCGGGTTGCCGCAGCTTCACCCCGGAGCTGTGTCGTCTCATCTGGCCTCGCAAGTTCAAGCCAGACTGCCTCCACGCTACGACGGCACCCCTGACCCCGCGGAGTTCCTCCAGCTCTACGCGTTGAGCATCAAAGCGGCGAGCGGTGATGAGAAGGTTATGGCGAACTGGTTCCCCATGGCCCTTAAGGACGACGCACGCTCGTGGCTCCTGAACCTCCCGGAGGGGTGGATTTCCTCCTGGGACGAGCTTCGCGAGCGCTTCATCGCCAACTTCCAGGGCACCCGCGATCGCGCTCCCGCAGTGGCCGACCTGCGGTGCGTGAAGCAGCAGCCGGGCGAAACTCTGCACAACTACATCCAGCGCTTCATGAGCGTCCGCCTCAAGATCCCAAAGGCGTCAGACGAGGCCATCATCTTGGCGTTCACTAATGGCGTTTGGGATGTCAATATGAAGGAGGAGCTCGCCATCCACGAGGACCTGTGCTCGGTGCTAGAGATGTTCAACCTGGCGACCAAGTGCGCAAGGGCTGAGGAAGGCCGCCTCTCCCTCCTTGAGCTTCCCGAGGTCGACCTTGAAGACAAGAAAGCCAAGGCCAAGGAGGCAAAGCGCAAGGGCCCTGCTGTGCTCACGGCCGAGCCTGAGATGAAGCGCGGCTGCGACCACGATGAGCCCCCGAGGGGCAACCACCCATTCTGCATCTTTCACAAAGTCCACAGCCACAACACCAATGACTGCAAGGAGCTCAGGGTGCTCCGTGACGGGCGCTGGTGGAGGAGGCCGTGGTGGAGGCCGCTGGGACAACCGTGACCCTCCAGGACTGGCGTGATCAGCCATGCAAGGACTGCTGGCAGGGTCAGCCTCGTGACGGTCCTTGGCGGGACCAGCCTCGTGAGGACTTCCCTCAAAGCAAGGTCGGCCTCCCTCCACTGCTGCCACCGCCAAGGAGGAATGATGACAACCGGCAGGACGATGGGGCAGGGGGCTTCCAGGAGCCCCGGGCGATCGCTTGCATCCTGGGTGGTGCTCAGGTACCTGCCTCACATCACATCTTCAAGCAGTTCTCTCATGAGGTGAACGCGGCCCTCCCCAAGCTTGAGGCGACGTGACCCCTCAGGTGGTCCAAGCACGCCATCACCTTTGACTCCAAGGACCAACTTAAGTGCTCGGTCGCCGCTGTCACGCTCCCGATGCTTTGCACTCCAACCATCAGCAACGTCTTCGTCACCAAAACCCTCATCGACGGTGGCGCAGGGCTCAATGTTCTCTTCGTTGAGACATTTGAAACGCTCCAAGTGCCCTACGACCAGCTCCTGCCCGCCAAGCCTTTCTCAGGGGTGACCGATGGCTCCACCGCCCCCTGGGCCAGTTGCGCCTCCCAGTCACCTTCGGCAAGCGCGACAACTACCACACCGAGCTCATCGACTTCGACGTTGCCCGCATCGGCCTCCCATACAACGCCATCCTAGGGCATCCGACCCTTGCCAAGTTCATGGCAGCAACCCACCATGGTTACAACGACCTCAAGATGCCGGGGGTGCGGCGGCATCATCACGGTCGCGTGCGACGAAAAGGACGCAGTGTGCTCCCTCGAGCGCGCCTACCAGGCTGCGGCGGTCGAGAACCCCACCGACGAAGGCGCCATCCTGCCTCCTGAGGCCATCCCCAAGAAGAAGAAGCTGCTCCTCCTCAAGGGCCGTCAAGAGGCTGGGGCGCCTGCCGATGGTGCCTCAGGCCCCGCGCCCGCTGCTGGGGCACCTTTCCCTCTCGCATAGGAAGGCACGCCCGGCGCCCCCCTCAGGACGGGCTCGTGGGATCTCGTCTGGAGGGCCTCTGACCTGACCAGTGCGACGAGGGAGGTGTTCGGGCAACACCTGGAGGCATGCTTCAGCGCAGGGCCCTCGAGAGCAAGGTACGAGGTGCGAGGCGCCAGGCACGCGAGAGTTCATCACCGAGGCGATCGAAGAGCTTCAGTAGGCGCAAGCCATGCGTGGCGAGCGTCGCCCCGTACCACCGCGTGCAGCCCCACCCCCCGACATGGGTGGCGAGCTGCGCGTCTGCGTCAACATCCCAGGCCTCAACAGGGCCACATCTCAGGCCCTCTTCTGGCCGTCCCATGTCGGCCGGAGTGGGGGCTACCCTTGCAACCATGTCCGCATGCCTTTCGGCCTGCTGAACGCGGGTGCGATGTTCCAGCGCCTCGCGCAGCGTGCTATGGCATCTCATGAGGCCAGGCAAATGGCGGTCATGTCTCAGGATGCCCTGGATCATCGTGAGCCCCTGGGCCTCGCAAACCTCCCAGGCCTCCGAAGCCCCCAAGCTCTTGAAGAGTGGCCTCCGCGGCACGTGTCTTCAGCTTTCTCGACGCTTCTACAACACTGGTGCCAGGTGACTTTTTGGTTCGCTCAGTTGAGGGCACCCTCGGGTTGCATTGTCCTCAAGCTGTCAGGGACCTCTTCCCCCAGTGATGTTACTTCAGTTCATGTACCCTGGATTGATTATGTTTCGCGAGCTATTCTGGCTTTTGACCTTGCGACTGGTCGTGCGTTACCTCTGGAGTCGTCCCTACGGGCCTCGCGCGTTGGCAGCTCTCCTCTCGAACGTCCCGTGCGAGGGGGCTACCGGCACGGCGCCTGTGCTTAGGTCCGTCCCTACAACGCTGATAAATCTAAGAGACTGAGCTCTGGCTCGCGGGCCGGCCATGTGCACGTCACCTCACCAGGTCCTTAGTGCCTACGTCTTCCCACGGAACGGTCGCGAGCGGATCAGCAAGCGCGCGTCGCCCCTTATGTTTAATGACTAACTAACCTGCAGGTGCTTCAGGAGCCAAGGCCTCACGGCCACGGCACGTCAACTCCAACATTTTGCGGAGGCTAAGTAAAAGTCGCTCCAATTTCCGTGTGTCGCCGGGTACAACCCTCACCAAGCGCCCTCGCGGGATGGGCCGTTCCAGTTTTGCCCAAATCGCTTGCACGTTAAAAGGGGGGCTCCTGAGCATCACGGCTCAGGATCTCTTACTGGCTCTCGAGCCCTCACCCCCAGCCTTGACCACGGCATCGCGACCTGGCATACCAGCGGCGGCTGAGCTCGCCCGAGGGCCGGGACCTGAGGACATAGAGTGTTATGATGAGCAAAGGAAGAGGAACCGCCAGCCTCGCGGGGGGGACGGAGGGGAAAGGGTGTGACCTGTTGACGCCAGCATTCAATCATTTGCCCTTTGGAATATAATGGGCATCAGCCCCCTCACGTGCCTCTAGCGGGGTTTTTTCTTGCGAAGCAAGGAACACGCAAAGGGTTGAGACTCCCAAGGAAGTTCTCCTCCACAGCAAAAGAACTGCCGCAGACTACGACCTCGCCAAGCTAAGTTATCCTGCGCACACCAGCATGAGTTCGGCCGCTAATATTTCATCCTTTCATGACCCCGCTTGGGCAAGGAACCCCCCTTTTTTAGTCTTTCGATAGTCGCTTGAGCGCCAAGGGGGACCTCCTGAACATCGTGCCTCAGGGGCTCTTACCGGACCTCAGGTCGCTCACCTCCTGGCCTTGCACACGGCATCGTGACCTGGCATACCAGTGATGGCTGAAGCCTACGTGGGGACTAGGTCCCGTCGACGTAGAGCAACACGCTGTCGCGAGAACCAAAAAGGGGACCAATGCCCAGTCAGGAAACGTGAGCGTGGACAAGAGTATGAGCCTGAAGCATTAAAATAAAGGCGCGAGTGCCATGGTTCTTACACGCCCCCTCGGGGCCCTTCATGATTCTGATACAGGAAACAAAGCAAAAGAAAAGACCAGCGAGGACTGCTGCTCAGGAGGTGCAGGACCTGGCGTTGCGCCCCCTTCCTAGGCCTGGGCGCGATGGCGCGGCGGCTCGGTGTAGTCGTCGTCGCTGGAGCTCTCCCCGGAGGGGGTACCGCCGCTACTGGAGGAGTCGTGGACAAGGCCAAGGGCAAGTTCACCGCCGGTGGCCTCGCCGCCTTGACGGCCCCCGTTGCCTACAGACGGACCACTGCCGCGGTCGCCGCCCCTGGGTCAGCATTCCAGGCATTCGTCGTCCTCCTCAAAGACCTTGAAGAAGAGCATCAACGCCCCATCATACTCGAAGTGGAGGGCGTGCCTCCCCTTTGGGTTGCAGGCGCGGGCGATGGCCCCCCGTCCCCGGGTCATGAAGACGTCGCCGGGGGAGGTGGCCTCAACCTCTGCCTGCGAAGCTTGGCCGCAGCAGCCGTCGTGCTGCAGCCACAACTCGACGGGCCCCCTCGGTGGTATCTCCCCAGCAAAGGACCGCGGAAGCCGGATCCACGTGCGCGGTGGCATCGCCGCCCACACCACGAACTCTCGGTTCATGCCGCTGGCATGTGCCTATGGGCGAGGTGGTCGCGCGGCCGTTGGCTGCCCTTCTCCCCAGCTTTGCCCACCACGGCTCCCGCGACTGCTCCCAAGGTCGGGGCCCTGTGCGCGAACGCTTGCGCCAAAGGGGAAACCCGGCGGAGTGCGCTCGCACCAGGTTTGGATGGTTGTGGGTGATGTGGTGGCCTTGCACAGGCGGCCGCGTCTCTTCTTCGGCGGGAACAGGTCCGGCCCCTCCTTTGGGGCCTTGCCTTTCTCTTCGGCTGAGAACCTCCTCGTCGGCGCCATGGTCGCTCTGACAAGGCGGCAACACGATAGAGATGTAGAAAAGGCGAGAAGCGAGGAGACGAAGATGGGTTGAGGGATTCGCCTCCCTTGCTCCTTTTATAGGCGGAGGGAAGCTAACTGACGCCCCTCCACGTTCTGAGTAATGGCGGCCTCGCTGCATGCACCAGGCAGTTGTCAAGTCAGGGCAGTTGCCGAGGCGGCGTGGGGAAGCGGAGGCGTCCGCGTCCCGTCGATCGCCATGCGTCGGCCTGGCCCGCAGGTGATTGGAGCCCGCGGCGCCTCACCCTTGCCCCTTGGCTTCGCCTCGAAGCCAAGCTACAGCGTGCCTTGGGCCCGGGGGCTACTGTCGGCATTCTGGGAACCAGGGTACCCAGACTTGCCTGCCTGCGGCCCACGGCGTGGCTCACTTAATGGCCTGGTACGGCCCATCTACAAGACCGCCAAGTGAAGACCCTCGTGAGGGCCTCCTGGCCTCGCGAGGCGGACGACACCAAGACCTATGGATGGAGCAGCCTCCCCAGGCTGCCTCCCGAGGAGCGGAGATTTCTATGGAGGTACCCAGCCTCATGAGGCTATGATGACACAAGCCATGATGACCAAGGCCAGGCGGGCGCCAGCGGGCGCAGAGGAGGCAGTTTCCTCTTTGGTGCTAAGGAGGCAAGGACAGACGCGGTTTCCCGAGGAATCTGCCAAAGGTTTCCATTCCGATGCAACGAGACCAAGACCACGGGCGCGGCAGGACGAATGTCATCGCCGAGCCCACCGCTGCGTCATGACCAGAAGCTTTGCAGACGAAGACCACCTTTTATCAGGATAAGATGTACTTCTTGTCCCCTTTCAAATTGGCCGTTGTGGGATCCCTTCCCGCCTACGATTTGGGGGAAGAGGACCAAGGCCACTATATATATAGGTTAGCCACCACCATAGCCGGGGGACGAACTCAATCACCCTCGGGATGAACTCTCACCCTCAGGAGGCTATTCATCCATTGTACTAGTTCATCCTCAGCCCCTCGTGAGGCCAATCCACCACAAAGCAGGAGTAGGGTATTACACCGCAAGGTGGCCCTAACCTGGGTAAACTTCGGTGTTCATCTTCTTCCTTGCTCGCGCGAATCTGGCTAGGCTAGGCAATAGGGCGACGAGTTGGTGAGTTCGAGAGGTTGAGTTCTTCGCACACGCCCCAGAGTTCGAACCTTTGTGGGTCTGCGGAGCCCTGAATCCGACAAACCCTTTGCTAGGTTTCCTCGGGCCTCCTTTTATTGCTTAAGGTGTGACCACAGTGTCAAAACAGCCATTTGAGTATGATGAAATAGCTAATAGTGCTATCATATCTAACTCTGGCAGTTAGGACAAAGTGCATTAAATGCTTGTGCTAGGTGCCATGCTAAGGTTGAAGCCTGGCAAGCCTACCGGGCCGCCTATCCATCTTCTCCTTATTATCGTGACACGCCTTCTGGAAGGGTGTCAATAAAGCAATTGCATCTTCACCATGCTGCCACGTGCCTGACAGGATCCACCTAGTTGCTTGAGAGCTTGACACCGCGCTGATTAATGACTTGCGTGTGATGAGGTGGAGCGGTGGCGCCTTGGCGAGGGCCTGCGGGCAAAGAGCCTGGCGGGCCCTGAGCTTGGCGGCCCCGGAAACCTTGCCAGGGTGAACTGGCCTTGTCCCTCAGGTGTGGCTTTGACCCTGCGGAGCTTGCCTTCCCAGCAAGGGAGGCCTTTCCTGAGGAGTTCTATGTTGACTTGATCTTCTTGAGCTCGATACGCCAGGCAGGGTCAGTTTGCCCGGGAGGCCATACAAGTCTGTGCACCAGTCAAGGGGAAACAAATACCCCTATTTGTGTACACCGATAGTAGCCCCCAGGCCTAAGTCATACGTGCCGCGGGCATTGTTTGGTTAGGCCCAAACAGTGTACTGACACGTGGCAAAAATCCGTCGTCCACTCATTGATGATTTTATTGTCCTATCAATCACATGTCCATCCCACTCAGTTACTGCGGGTCGTGGAATCATGGGTTTGCAGCAATTACTGGGTAGTGTGCCTTTTAAAGGCAGTTTTGCAGGGGGAATAGTGGAGAGCCAGCCCCCTCGCGTGGTCCTAATAAAACAGGGCAGACATGAAGGAGCGCTGCTCATTCGCACCCTTCGCCCCTCTCGCCCCATCTTCTTCCTTGCGACGGAAACCGCTTCCGCCACCACCATCCTTCTCCATACCACATCATATCTCTCCCTTCCCTCTGCTCAAGGAAATGGTGCGCAAGAAGAGCGTCGTAAAGGGAAAACAGGCGGCCAAGCCCGAAGATCCAAAAGCAGAGGAAAAGAAGAAATAGGTGGAGGAGCTGGTTCAGCGGCGGCAGGAGAATGTGGTTTTCTCGCCATCAGACCTGGATGGCAATACCTTGATCAGGTATGCCTATATGTGGGGGAGGAAGACCAAAGGTCATGGAAAACCAGTTGTTCTTCCTGACGGACCCAAGATTCCAACGGATTCGTATCCATTTTTCTGCGCCTACTTTTACTGCGGGCTTTCTCCCCCCTTCTCTGATTTCTTCAGTGCCATGATGTATGCCTTTGGGTTCCACCTGCTGGATTTCATGCCCAATGCGATGAAAAGCATGGCGGTGTTTGCCCATTTCTGTGAGAACTTTGTGGGAGTTTCCCCCAACATGGATTTATTCCGCCACTTCTATATCCCCCGCATTGAGGACAAATCCCTTTCGGGGAATATATCATGGATTCCGCGGGGGAGGAGAGAATATTGGGATTATCTTGGAGGGCTGTCGGCATTCTGGGAACTAGGGTACCCAGACTTGCCTGCCTGTGGCCCACGGCGTGGCTCCATCGACGGCCTGGTATGGCCCAGTTTCAACACCAACAAGACAAGAACCTCGCGGGGGGGCAAGCCTCGCGAGGCAGACGGCGCCAAGACCTCCTAAGGGAGCGGCCACCCCTGGGCTGCTCCTGAGGAGTGTAGTTTCCTATGCATGTGCCCAACCTCATGAGGTTGCGGTGACGCAAGCCATGACGACCAAGGCCAGGCGGGCGCCAGTGGGCGCAGAGGAGTAGGTTTCCTCTTTGGTGCTAAGGAGGCAAGCGTAGGCGCGCGGTCCCGAGGAATTAGCCAAAGGTTTCCATTCCCGTGCAACGAGACCAAGACCGCCAGGACGGCAGGACGGATGTCATCGCCGAGCCCACTGCAGCGTCACGACCAGAAGCTTTGCTGGCGAAGACCACCTTTCGTCAGGATAAGATGTACTACTTGTCCCCTTTCAAATTGGCCGTTGTGGAATCCCTTCCCGCCTACATTTTCGGGGAAGAGGACCGAGGCCACTATAAGTATAAGCTAGCCACCACAGTAGGGGGGATCCGGGCTGATCCGACCAGAGAGATCCTTTCCACCCACACCAGAGCAAGCCCCACGAGCTTGTTCATCCTCTGTACTAGTTCATCATCGGCCCCTCGTGAGGCCAATCCACCACAAAGCAGGAGTAGGGTCTTACACCGCAAGGTGGCCCGAACCTGGGTAAACTGCCATGTTCATCTTCTTCCTTGTTCATCGAGCTAGGCTGTAGGGCGATGGGTTGGTTGGCTGGAGAGGTTGAGTTCTTCGCACACGCCCCAGAGTTCGAACCTTTCTTGGGTCTGTGGAGCCCTGAATCCGACATTTGGCGCGCCAGTAGGGGCGTGTCGAAGATCTACCCCTCTCATCAGCCGAGCGCCACCTGCACTGCGTGCCTCCCATGGCAGGCACCACCCCACCCACCGAGCCGCTAGGCGCGCTCGGAGCCGCGACAGGCCATTGGGCCTTCTCCCCCGCCCTATAGCAGGTGCGGTGGCCGCCGAAGTTCATGCCGACGCTGCCCCCGCGGTACGACGGCGCGGGGGACCCCATGGAGTTCCTTCGCCTGTACGAGCTGAGCATCGAAGCGGCAGGTGGCAACGAGAAGGTCATGGCAAACTGGCTCCCCATGGCTCTCATGGGCATGCCACGTTCCTGGATGCTTAGCTTGCCGGAGTTGTCGGTGGCCTCCTGGGAGGAGCTGCGCAGTCAGTTCATCGTTCGCTTCGCTGCACTGGCGCCCCATGCCGTTGCGGCCATCCTCGGTGGGTCGCAGGCGCTGGCCTCGGGTCGCCACGTCAAGCAGTTCTTCCAGAAGATGGGGGCCACCCAGCCACGGAAGGGGGCTCTTCCGGGCCGGCTGGCGCCTAAGACTGACATCACCTTCGACTCCAGGGATCACCCCAAGACTACAGTCGGCGCAGGCATGCTTCCCTTGCTGTGCACACCCACCATCAGCGGCGTCGCGGTCACCAAGACCCTCATCGACGGCAGCGCTGGCCTCAACATCCTCTCCGTGGAAGCCTTCGACCTGCTCCAGGTGCCTTACGACCGGCTCACCCCCACCAGGCCCTTCTCAGGGGTGCTCGACGGCTCCATCGTCCCCCTGGGGCAGATTCGTCTCCCTGTCACCTTCGGCACGCGCTGCAACTACCGCACCGAGCTTGTCGACTTCGACGTCACCCGCATTGTCCTCTCGTACAACGCCATCCTCGGGTACCCAGCCCTTGCCAAGTTCATGGCGGCGATGCATGCCGGCTACAATGTCATCAAGATGCCGGGGAGCAGCGGCATCCTTACTGTGGTGGGAGACACCAAGGATGCCCTCCTGGCCCTCAAGCTCACTTTCGAAGCCACGGCGGATGCGCGACTGGAGGCGGAGGGCGCTCCGGAGATCTCAGAGGCCGCGCCCGTGAAGAAGAAGCATCTGTTCTCTCAGGACTGGGCTGAGACGAAGCAGGTGCGGGTCGACGATGAGGGCTCAAGCCTCACCTTCACCATAGGCGCCGGCCTTCCACCGGACCAGGAAGAAGCGCTGGTCGGCTTCCTCCGTGTGAACAAGGATGTTTTTGCATGGGAGGTGACGGACCTGGTTGGCGTGCCGCAAGACGTGATTGAGCACCACTTGATGGTGTGCCCCGGTGCACGCCCGGTGAAACAAAAGGCGCGGCGACAAGCCCCTGAGAAGCAATCGTTCATCGTCCAGGAGGTCCAAAGCTGCAAGAAGTCGGCGTCATCCGAGAGGTGCGGCACCCGAATTGGCTGGCCAACCTGGTCATCGTCCCCAAGAAGGGAGGGAAGGAATGCATGTGCGTCGACTTCACGAGCCTCAACAAAGCTTGCCCTCAAGACCCTTTCCCTCTTTCGTGCATCGACCAGATTGTTGACTCCACCACTGAGTGCGACCTGCTGTGTTTCCTAGATGCCTTCTCGGGCTACCACGAGATTAAGATGGCGGTGCAAGACATGGAGAAGATGGCCTTCCTTTCCTCGTGCGGATTGTACTGCTACACCTGCATGCCGTTTGGGTTGTGCAACGCCGGTGCGACTTTCCAGCGATTGATGCACATCGCCCTGGGCAAGCAGCTCGGGAGGAACGCCGAGGCGTACGTCAACGACATAGTGGTCAAGTCGTGGGAAGCAAGAACCCTCGTCAAGGATCTGGAGGAAACATTCGCCAACTTACGTAGAGTGAACCTGCGGCTCAATCTGGAGAAGTGCGTGTTCGGCGTCCCGCCCGGCAAGCTGCTGGGTTTCTTGGTGTCGCACAGAGGGATCGAGGCTAACCCAAAGAAGATCAAGGCGTTAGAGAGGATGAGCCCGCCGCAGACTCTCAAGGAAATGCAGAAGCTCGTGGGCTGCGTGACCTCGCTAGGGCGTTTCATCCCCAAGCTCGGTGAGCGCGCTCTCCCATTTTTCAAGTTGATGAAGAAGAAGAAGGGCCCGTTCGAGTGGACTCCGGAGGCCGAGGAAGCCTTCCAAGACCTCAAGAGGTATCTCACCAGCCCTCCGGTGATGGTGGCGCCTCGACCTCTTGAGCCCCTGGTGCTTTACCTGGCCGCCACACCCCACTCGGCGAGCGCGGCACTCGTGGCAGTCCGAGAAGAGCGCGCGGGCGCAGGTGCACGGCACAGTACCCCGTCTTCAGCCACGCCATCGCCACCTCAGGACGGTGCTCCTGAGGAATTGGTCACCTCGGCAGAGGGCGAGGCTCCTTAGGCCCCCATGCCTCAGGCAGGGCTGGACGCCATTAGCACCCCTTCTCTTGTCGAGCACCCTGTGTATTTTGTCAGCATGGTGTTGCGCGACGCGTGCGCGCTACCCCATGCCGCAGAAGCTTCTGCTCGCGCTCCTCTTCGCCTCCAGGAAGCTGTGCCACTACTTCCAAGGCCACCCCATCAAGGTCGTCTCCGCATTCCCCCTAGAGAGGGTGCTCCGGAGCCCTAACGCTATAGGTAGGGTTGCTGAATGGAACATCGAGTTGCAGGCATTCCAGCTAGAGTTCAGCACCACCAGGGTCATCTAGGGCGCGGCCCTCACTGACTTTGTGGCGGAATGGACTGACGCCCCCGACCGAGGGCTTAGAAAAACTGCTCCCTCGTGCCCGGAGATGAGACGCCCGATGGCTGGGTCATGTACTTTGACAGCGCGTTCGCACGCTGGGGCGCGGGGGCTGGAGCCGTGCTCGTCTCGCCTACTCAGGACAAGCCCTACTACTCCGTGTAGCTCTGCTTCCAGCATGGCGAGATGGTCTCCAACATCATCGCAGAATACGAAGGCCTGATCGCAGGCCTCCGGACCGCAACGGGCCAGGGGATCAAGCACCTCACCATCAAGGGCGACTCTCAGCTCCTCGTTAACTTCTCCAACAAGGAGTACACGCCCAAGGATGAGCACATGGAGGCATACTTGGAAGAGGTATGCAAAATTGAAAAACAGTTCTTGGGTTTGGAATTGTAGCACGTCCCGCGTGGCATGAACAAGGAGGCGAACGACATCGCCAAGAGGGCATCACCGCGCGACCCCCAGAAGCCTGGCGTCTTCGAGGAGAGGCTCTTCAAGCCATCAGCGGCCCCTCCGCTGCGAGCCCGGTGTTGCTCTAGGAGGAACTGCCCCTGGCCCCCTCCTCGGGTGCCCCAGCCTGCGGTCCAACCTCCGGAGCCCGCCTGCTTCTGGCCCTCGAACCTCAGGAGGGGTGCTGGACCGAGGAGTTCAAGGCGTACCTGCTCCAGGGCACCTTGCCAGAGAAGGAGGAAGAAGCAGAACGCGTGGCCCGCCAGGCCACCGCCTACTGCTTGGAGGATGGCGAGCTCTACCGAAGGCGCCCAAATGACGTCTCTCTGCGGTGCATCTCCAAGGAGCAGGGGTGTGAACTGTTGGCTGACATCCATAGTGGGGACTGTGAGCATCACTCTTCGTCGCGCACCCTCATGGGCAAGGCATTTCGCAACGGGTTCTACTGGCCCACTGCGCTCAACAACGCCACTGAGCTGGTGAGATCCTGCGAGGCGTGCCAATTCCACACCAAACAAATCCACCAGCCCGCTCAGGGCCTCCAGAACATCCCACTCTCATGGCCATTCGTAGTATGGGGGCTGGATATCCTGGGACCATTCCCTCGAGTAGCTTTGGGCTACCGCTACCTGTACATCGGCATCGAAAAGTTCACCAAGTGGGCGGAGGTGGAGCCCGTGCGCACCATCCCAGCTGGCTCGGCCATCAAGTTCATCAAGGGTCTCGTGAGGCGCTTCGGGGTCCCCAACCATATCATCACCAACAATGGATCTCAGTTCACGAGCAACCTTTTCAAAACATATTGTGCTAACCTTGGAACGCAGATATGCTACGCTTCGGTGGCACACCCACGGAGTAACGGCCGAGCCGAGCGCTCCAACGCGGAAGTCTTGAGAGGCCTCAAGGCGAGGAGCTTCAAGAAGAAACTCAAGGCCTGCGGCAGGGGTTGGCTCGATGAGCTCCAATCCGTGTTGTTGTCCATCCGCACCACCGCGACCAAGCCTACCGGCGAGATCCCATTCTTCGTCATCTACGGGGCTGAGGCGGTCCTCCCGCATTAGGTCAAACATCGCTCCCCACGGGTCTTGGCGTTTGACGAGGCATGCCAGGACGGCTCGCGGAGGATGGACCTCGTGCTCGGGGAGGAGGGCCGCCGGCAAGCCTCGCTCCGTGCCGCGAGGTACCAACAGGCGCTGTGGCAGTATCACTGCCGCAGCGTCCGCTCCAGGACCCTCGAGGTGGGTGACCTCGTCCTGAGGCGGGTGCTCTCTAGGGAGGGGCTTCACAAGCTCTCGCCCATGTGGGAGGGCCCGTTCAGGATCGCCCGTGTCTCCAGGCCTGGCGCCGCGCGCCTGGAGACGCAGGACGGGGTCCCCATCCAGAATGCCTGGAACATCTAGCACCTACGGAAGTTCTATCCGTGAACAAAGCCATGCACCTTTCAAGTCTCCGCCCGTGACACTCTCACGTAATAATGAGTGGGGCTATACATGCCCCGGGGACTCCTGAGCGTCGCCCTCGGGCCTCACGGGGGCTTCCACCCACGTCCTAGCGGAAGCCACATGCTCCGCACTGGCAGGAAGACCAGAAGACTAGTATAGGTGCCGGACGCGGCTGTTCATTTGCTTGCTTTCTGTAGCTAATTTGAAACTTATTGAAATGAAATTTGGAGTTCTCGCGTCTTTATTTGAAAGGGTTGGGATTTTTTCTCCTTGCAGCACTCGCTTTTTCAAGCCTCGTTTTAGGGAGAGTAACAGTTGCCCGTCGCTCTTCCTCGCGCGCCCCGCGCATGGGGGCTGGGCACGGTGTGTACGCTCAGGCCCGCCCATGTACGCACCTCGCCAAAGCCTTGGCCTTTGGCATCTTAATCCTCGCATGATGCCCTCAAACGAGCTAGCGAGCATGCATGCCCTCATGAGTCCATGCCTCCGGGCATCGTGACGTGGCATACCAGCGACCCATGCTCGGGGGCTCGCGCGGGGAACGGCACCTCCAGAGGTCCCCTGCCCCATAGCCGCAGGGTGTCTCCCGAGGCCTGAGGACCTTCGAGTCCACAAGAAGGAAATCTCCAGAGGACCTCTCCGGAACCAGGGACGTGCGGGAAGTCCAAAGCTCCATGGAAGCTCGTCCTCACGGCACAGGAGTCTACCGCAGGCACACTGAGCTAAGTGATTTCAATCACAATTAGTGGCAACACAGATACCAGGATGCAATATAAAAACGATAACATAATGGCGCAAGCGCCGCAGTCCATTACATGCCCCGACAGGGCCTTCCACCTTTTTGATGCAAAAAAAGAAGCAAAAGCAGCCGCGCGACTACAACAGCTCCTGGGACCCGCCTCCAGCAACGCCCGCGCTCAGTCAGAGTCCTCCACCTGCTTCACCAGGGTGCGGTCGCGAGGCGGCTCGTCTCCCTCCCTGGTCCGAGCTCGGCGGCGTGGTGGCTCGTCGTAGTTGCCATCGCTCGTGCTCTCCCCGGAGGAGGAGCCGCCACTGCTGGAGGCGTCGCGGCCGTCGCCAAGGGCAAGCTCACCACCGACGTCATCGTCGCTGTCGCTCTCCGGGCAGCACCCCAGGCGTTGACCATCTTCCCCGAAGACCCTGACGTAGAGGGTCGCGACGCCGTCATACCTGAAGTGGAGGGTACACCTTCCTTGCAGGCCACGTGCGCGGGCGAACATCTGCCACCCGCAGTTCAGGAACATGTTGCCGGCGGGGGTGACCTCAACCACCACCCAGGAAGCCTTGCTGCAGCAACCATCAGCCTGCAGCCAGAGGCCGCCA
Source organism: Thinopyrum elongatum (assembly GCA_011799875.1). Lineage (NCBI taxonomy): Eukaryota > Viridiplantae > Streptophyta > Magnoliopsida > Poales > Poaceae > Thinopyrum > Thinopyrum elongatum. Next base: position 376,129,837 of record CM022299.1, on the reverse strand, counting down.
GGTCCCTCGGCCGGCAGCGCGCCCGCAAAGAAGCACGGGAGATGGAGCAAGGCGCCGGTGGGCCTCTCCTCGCACACCACGAACTCCGAGGATGCGTTGGCCAAGTGGAGTCGCGGGCGCGGTGGCCGGACGGCTGCCACGTGCCTTCCCCCTTCGCTGCGGCTGCCCCGGCCGCGTCAGCTTCCGCCGCTGGAAGGAGCACCCCCGCGACTGCCGGAGGCAGCGCCATCCCTTGAGGGAGTACGCCCATGCCCTCGGGGAGCCACCGCTGGCGTCGCGGCGTACTTGCCGGGGCGGCCGCGGCCTTTCTTGGGCGGCAGCGAGTCCGGTCCCTCCTTGGGGGCCTTTCCCTTCTCCGTGGCTGAGAACCTCCTTGTAAGTGCATCTAGTGCCCCTTAGTGATTTTGGTGTATTGAAGACTTATAGGTTAAGGGACTAATGTGTTTATGAGTGTACACAGGTTCTATAAGTCTATGAGGAGTTTGATATTTACGATGAATGTCGACCCCTAAAAATGAATGTCTTCAGTTGAAGACTTTGGTTTTCTTGAAGACTTTGAAAGTGAATAAATTGGTGTGACCTTGAAGACTTGATATTCATGCGAGGATTATGAAGCGTGAAGACTTTTGTTTTCGTAGTTTCATTTTCTTCTTCTTGAGTCATAGGAAACACCGTACTGTTAAAGGGGGTCGAGGTAAAACTAAGGAAAAGTTTCCAAGTGATGCTCATCTCAAAATCCTACACCTACCAATCCTTTTGAGTGAAGCCATTGGAAATCTCATACAGTTCAGTCAAGTTCTTCAGTGACAGAGACGAAGTTCTTCTGTTCTCTGAGGAATTTGTTCTGACTGAGGAGTTAGGAATTCGCCAGTGCGGATTGCCTACAAGTGAGGAACATGATAGCCCTAAGGAATTTGAGAGCTCAAATTTCCGACCATTGCTGTGCTACGCGCCAGCTGTCCAAATATCCTACCCACCTAACGGTCATATCATTGAAGGGCATTTATGTCTTATCATGTCGGGCTGCTCCCTAGGCTATAAATAGCCGCCCCCTACAACCACTAGCTGGTTGGTTGCTCCGAGAGAAACTGACACTTGTCATTGAGAGCATCCCATCCTCCGAGGACTTTGAGCAAAAATCATCAAGTGAGGAAAAACCCAAACCCAACACCTAAAACCCAAAGTGATTGAGCATCACTGAAGAGATTGTTCCTGTGTGGAACCGACGCTTGTTACCTTTGAGGACTGTGCATCCTCCAGACGGTTAGGCATCATGGTCTAGAGCATCCAAGAGGAATTGTGGATCGCCGAGTGACCGAGTCTGTGAAGGTTTGGAAGTCACCTGTGAAGACTTACCACGAGTGATTGGGCGAGGTCTGTGTGACCTTAGCTCAAGGAGAATACGGTGAGGACTGTGTGTCCGGGACTGTGTGTCCTCAGGTTTAAATACCTAGCCGCTCCAACTAGACGTACAACTATCACATCAGTTGGAACTGGTCTACCAAATCATCGTCTTCACCAAGCTACTGGTTCTATTTCCTCAACCCTTTCATTTCCTCATTTATGTGTTGATGATCTTGATTGTTACTGTTTGAAGACTTTGACTGAAGACTTTCTAAATTTCCTCAATCCCAATTCTTCAGTCACTTAGTCTTCAGCCTGCTTATCCTGTGTTTCACGCTACCTGTACTCTGTGCCTATTTCATTTCATCATGATGACTGTGCTTATGCCATGTTATGTTTGCATCTGAGTACTTATTCCGCTGCTATGTAGCTCGTTGCTTAGGAATTTCCTCACCTTGAAATTCCTCAGTGATGAATTTGTAAAAATCACCTATTCACCCCCCTCTAGTCGATATAACGCACTTTCAATTGGTATCAGAGCAAGGTACTCCCTTGTTCTGTGTGATTTTGGTTTAACCACCTGGAGTTTTAGTTATGTCGACTGCAGGCATGATCAAGGTCTCGGCTGGGTGTCCTACCTTCGATGGGACGGACTACCCGTACTGGAAGAATAAGATGTGCATGCATCTTGAGGCAATTGACGACGATCTCTGGTACGTTGTGGAAAATGGCGTTCCCTCTGTCACTCCTTCTGTGAACGCTGCTGATGTGAAGAGATTCAAGCAACTCGACTCTCAAGCGAAGAATATCATATGTGGCCATCTGAGCAAAGGACAGTACGGCAGAGTGAGTGCTTTGGAGTCTGCAAAGCTTATCTGGGACAGGCTGTCCAAGGTCAACGAAGGAATTTCAACTCAACGTGATTCTCGAGTTTACGTTCTTCGCAATCTCTTCAACCACTTCAATAGACTTGACAATGAGAATGTCCGGCAAACCTTTGATCGCCTCACTGACATTTCAAATGAGCTTCTAGCACTGGGTGCCACTGACATCACCGACCATGAGGTGGTGAAGAAATTGCTGAGGTCACTCGATTCTTCATTCGATACACTGGCACTGATGATTCAAGAACATGGAGACTACAAGTCACTAGATCCTGCTGATATCCTTGAGAGGCTGAACACTCATGAATTCCAACAAGCTAAGAAGAGAGATCTCTACGGGCCAAGCTATGGAATATCACGCGCACTGAAGGCCAAGGCAGTTTCCGCATCTGAAGGAGAAGATTCTGATAGCAGCCTTGGTGACCCTGAAGAACTAAGTCAGGAGCTAGCAATGCTCGTGAAGAAATTCCAGAAGTTCTCAAGGCGTGGTCGCTTTGTAAAATCTTCAAAAGGTGATGACACAAGATCAGATTCCTCATCCCGTGATTACAAGAAGAGGACTTGCCACAAATGCAAGAAGCCTGGTCACTACATAACTGATTGTCCTCAGTGGGCAAAGGAATCAAAGAAGAAGAAATACAAGGATGATAGTTCAGATGACTCTAAGAAGAAGAAGAAATCTTCAAAGTCCTCATCATCAAAATCTTCAAAGTCTTCATCTCACAAGAAGAGCAGTTCCAAGAAGGCTCGGGCATTCATTGGCAAGGAAATGGACTCTGAAGCTGAATCTGAGAAACATGAGGAAGAGGAGGCATCTGAGGAGTCAGACTCTGGTGCGGCGAGCATAGCCCTCGCTACTGCTTACGTCAGCAAGTCCATCTTCAACACTGAGGAAAATGGCTTCCCCAACACTGCTGATGACGGCAACGATGACTATGCTCCCACCTATTGCTTCATGGAAAAAGGTGCCAAGGTATTCAAATATCCCTCCTCTGAATCAAGTGAGGATGAATCTGATGATAACCTCAAACCCAGCTATTCCAAACTTGCTAATATTGCTGTTAAACAACAAAAGGCTTTGGAAAAGGTTCAAAATATGCTAGACAAAAGCGATGATCTGTTAGGTGAGGAATTGGATCAAACTCAAACTTTGACTGATAATCTTCAGCGACTACAGTCTAAGTTTGATAAACTTCAAAGTCATCATAACACTCTCTTAGCCGATCATGAGAAGCTTTCTTATGAATTTCTTCAAAGAAAGGAAGATCTTGAGAAGCTAAGGGTGAGTCATGAAGATCTTCAGAAGGAAAATGATTCATTGCTTGCTCAACAGACCAGTTCCGCTCAGGAAGAATTTATTCCACCATGCTTGAAATGCATTGAACGTGAAACTGCCAATTCTTCACCTGAAAGTTCAAATGCTTCTATTGCTACAAATTCTTCAACTATCTCTGTGGTCACAAATTCCTCATCTGAGGATACCACTAGTATCACTGACGAAAATGCAGGGTTGAAGGAATTGTATGTGACAGGCATGTACAAAAGCCTCAAAGGGCATCAGACTCTTTGTGATGTGCTCAAAAAGCAGATCTTGAACAGGAACCCTAGGAAAGAGGGTATTGCCTTTGAGAGGAAACTCAATGCTGGTGGAACCTACTGGAAACCTGAGCAGTATCCCAAAACCTCATGGGTTGCTGCGAAGGGACCTCCCGTAGATCCATCCACTTTATCTGGCTTTACTTGTGAATCCTCACATTCATCTGATGAGTCATTTGACTCCAACTATAAACTGTTCAAAAATCAGAATGGTGAAGTATTTGCTAGATATGTTGGAACTAACTGCAGGAATGGTCCCCCTATGAAGAAAATCTGGGTTCCCAAAAGGTGCCTTGAAAGTCTTCAGGTGAATGTCCTCATGACACCACCTGTGAAGAATAAGAACCCCAGATCAAATTCTTCATATGGACCGAAGTCTTCATATGGATCCAAGTCCTCTTATGGATCAAATTCCTCACGTGGATCCAAGTCCTCATATGATCATCATCATGCTAACACTTCTGTTTTGCAGGGAAAATCTAAGAGTTCTGATTATGTGCATTATTCTTCAAATCATTATGTTCATAAGTCCTCGAAGAGTTTCTCTGCTTACTCATATGCCTATACTAATCCCTCTCTTGTGAAACGAAGCGCTTTGGCTTCAATGCCACCTTTCTCTTATGGAGCTCGCAGAATGATGAACTCTTTGCCACCCCTCCAGATGTGGGTGGTGAAGAAAAAGAACTAACCTCTTATGCAGGGTCAGGTCTCCAGACGAACTAAATCGTCTAAAGAATTTTCTGGAGACCTGAAATGCTTGAAAGGACGCAAGCTAATCATGAAGAAATGATTCATTCATTTCTCACGTCCTCATACTGCTACATATACACAAGTTGCTTTAATTGATGAAATTCTGTCTGATGATATTGATGCCATATTCTTCACTCTGAAGATATGTGTTCGTAAGATGCACTAATTCATCTGTAGGATGATTTACCCAAAGCTACTGAGTGGGTCCTCGACAGTGGATGTTCTAATCACATGACTGGTGACAAGAGCTTACTGATGAACACTTCGTTATCTCCATCACATTTGAAGCATATCACCTACGCAGACAAAGGCAAAAGCAAGGTATTGGGTCTAGGTAGGGTTGCAATCTCAAAGGATCGACACATGGACAAAGTCATGCTTGTCGAGTCCCTTGGATTCAACCTCATGTCTATCTCAATGCTTTGTGATCTTGATATGGTTGTTGTCTTTGGCAAATATCGTTGCTTAGTGCTCATGGAATCTGACAATTCCAAAGTCTTCGAAGGCTTTAGGAGAGGAGACTTGTATATTGTTGATTTCTCTACAGGACCACAGCCTGCCACTTGTCTACTTGCAAAAGCTTCAGAAGGATGGCTATGGCATCGATGACTAGGTCATGCTGGCATGAGGAACTTACACACACTCGTGAAGAAGAAGCACGTCATTGGCATTGAGGGTGTTAAATTCCTCAAAGATCATCTTTGTGGGGCTTGTGAGGCTGGAAAGATGACCAGAGCCAAGCACCCCTCGAAGACTATCATGACCACCTCTCGTCCTTTTGAATTGCTTCATATGGATCTCTTTGGCCCTACTCATTATGCCACACTAACAAATGCAGCATCTCTATATGGCTTTGTCATTGTTTATGATTATTCTCGTTACACATGGGTGCATGTCATTACTTACAAAACTGAAGTGCAGGAAGTCTTCAGACGATTTTCCTCAAGGGCTTCAATGAATTTCGGTGTGAAGATCAAGCATATACGTAGTGACAATGGGACCGAGTTCAAGAATACTTGTCTTGATGACTATCTCGATGAACTTGGTATTACTCATGAGCTATCTGCCCCATACACTCCTCAGCAGAATGGCGTTGTGGAGCGCAAGAACAAGACACTTGTTGAGATGGCTCGCACCATGCTTGATGAATACAAGACACCTCGTCGCTTCTAGCCTGAGGTAATTGATACTGCATGCCACATTATCAACAGGGTATATCTTCACAAATTCTTCAAGAAGACCTCAAATGAACTCCTCACTGACAAGAAACCCAATGTGAGTTATTTCAAAGTCTTCGGTGCTAAATGTTGGATTAGAGATCCCCATCACATTTCTAAATTTGCTCCGAAAGCACATGAAGGTTTTATGCTTGGTTAGGGAAAGGACTCGCACACCTACAGGTTCTTCAACACCTATCACAACAAGGTTGTTGAAACTGTAGATGTGCGGTTCGATGAAACTAATGGCTCACAAAGAGAGCACCTACCTCCTGTGCTAGATGAAATGACTCCTGAGGAATCCATCAAGCTAAAGGCTACTGAGGATGTCATACCTACTGAAGAATCTGCTGAAGAAGTCATTCCAGATCGTGAAGAAAATCATGGTGGTGCATCTGAAGAAAATGTTGAGCCAAATCAAAGTCGCCAACCTGCTCATCCTCGCGTTGCAAATGAAGTACAGATTGAGAGAATCATCAACGACATCAACGCACCAGGTCCTCTTACTCGCTCAAAAGCTTCACATTTGTCTAACTTTTGTGGGCATTTTGCTTTCGTCTCTATCACAGAGCCCACCAAAGTTGATGAGGCATTTCTAGAGCTTGAATGGATTCAAGCGATGCAAGAGGAATTACATCAATTCAAGCTGAACAATGTGTGGGAGCTTGTCAAGCAACCAGACCCACGCAAGCACAATATCATCGGCACCAAATGGATCTACCGCAACAAACAAGGTGAAAATGGCCTAGTGGTGAGGAACAAGGCTCGTCTTGTAGCTCAAGGCTACACACAGGTTGAAGGAATTGATTTCGATGAAACTTTTGCACCTGTTGCTAGACTTGAGGCTATTCGCATATTGCTTGCCTATGCTAACCATCATAATATCATCTTATATCAAATGGATGTGAAAAGTGCATTCCTCAATGGTAAGCTTGAGGAAGAAGTATATGTTGCTCAACCCCCAGGTTTTGAAGATCCTAAGCATCATGATCAAGTCTTCAGACTCAATAAGGCCCTCTATGGCCTCAAGCAGGCCCCTCGGGCGTGGTATGATACTCTGAAGGAATTCCTCATGAAGAAAGGCTTCAAACCCGGTTCACTCGACCCAACTCTTTTCACCAAAACATATGATGATGAATTATTCATGTGCCAAATATATGTTGATGATATTATCTTTGGCTGTACTAACCAATGTTACAGTGACGAATTTGCTTATATGATGAGTGAGGAATATCAAATGTCTATGATGGGAGAATTGAAATTCTTCTTAGGTCTTGAAATTCGTCAACAACGCAACAGCATCTTCATTTCTCAAGAGAAATACCTCAAGGACGTTCTGAGGAAATTCGGTATGCAAGAATGCAAAGGCGTCAAAATCCCTATGCCCACAAATGGCCACCTATGCACTGATGAAAATGGTGTAGACTTCGATCAAAAGGTATACCGCTCCATGATTGGCTCTTTACTGTATCTATGTGCATCTAGGCCAGATATTATGCTTAGTGTTTGCATGTGTGCCCATTTTCAAGCTACACCAAAGGAATCACACCATAAGGCTGTGAAGCATATTCTTCGATATCTAGCTCACACACCAACACTTGGATTATGGTATCCCAAGGGCTCGGCTTTTGATCTCATTGGATATTCTGACTCTGACTATGCTTGTGATTGTGTGGACCGCAAGTCAACATCAGGCACGTGCCATTTCCTCGGACGATCCTTAGTATGTTGGTCCTCGAAGAAGCAGAACTGTGTATCACTCTCTACTGCTGAAGCTGAGTATATTGCTGCTGGTTCTTGCTGTGCTCAATTACTGTGGATGAAGCAAACCCTCAAGGACTATGGCATCAACATGAAGAATGTGCCACTCTACTACGACAACGAGAGTGCCATCAAAATTGCTCATAACCCAGTTCAGCACTCAAAGACAAAGCACATCCAAATTCATCATCACTTTCTTCGTGATCATGTGTTGAAGGGCGACATCTCAATCGAGCATGTGAAGACTGAAGAACAGCTAGCCGATATCTTCACAAAGCCCTTGGATGAGAAGAGATTTAGCAAGTTGCGGTGTGAGCTAAATATCTTAGAATCTTCGAATGTTCTTTGAAAAGGACACACATCCTAACACTTATGCGAAATTGATGACTTAGATGTGCAACACACGAAGAAATGTTTTTCTTCAATCAATATGAAGACTAACCCTCTAAGTTTGAAGAAATTAACGAAGAATTTGATTCTCAGAGCCCTACGACAATTGTACGCGGCGTCTGAAATCACCATTCTTACACGGTGGGTCACGCCACCACAAAAAGTTGAAAATCTTCAAAATTGAGTTTTTCTTCATTTTGCAAATTCTTCAAATTATCAAATTCTTCAACTTTGCAAAGTCTTCACTCTTTCCGACTGTGTTCTTCATTGACTATATATATATAATTGAGTTTTTCATGTCCTCAACAGCATTCACTTATTGCTAATTCTTCAAGTTGATTTTCTTCTAAGTGAATGTGATCGGACCCGTTCCCCCTCTATGCTAAACTCAACCCAGTCTGTTCACAAATTCTTCATGTGCGTTCTATTTGAAACCCATTCAAAGTCTTCACTGTGTCCTTGACAGCTGAAGAATTTGCGAACGAAACATTAAAATATTCTTATCTGAATTTTCGGCTTTTGCCGCTCAAACCGTTCCATATCCCTCGATAACATTTATCTATTCATCCACGATCTAACACGATCTCCACTTCACAGTACGTGGGTGACACATGTCGTTAGAATGAGAAGGGTCAGGGGCACGTTCGTCCATTTTCTTCGGACGAGCGGTTTTTCACCTCGGCTATAAATACCCCTCGCCCTCCTCAGATCTCATTTACCCCGCTCGATCTTACTCCCCTCGCTCGAGCTCTCAGACCTAGCGCCGCCGCTACACTCCATCGTCGCCGGTGAGGAAGAGCTTCACTGCCTCGACCTCGTCGCCGTCGTACTCACGCCGGCCGCGGAAATCTTCACTCCGCCGCCGCCGTAGCTGTTTTCCATCGCCAAGTTAGGGCGTAGAAGATCTGAACGGACGAGCTTCTCCACTGCTACTCTTAGTTCGTTGTGTTCTTCGACAAGGGTAAATAAAATCTATTTTTACTGCCCTTGTTGATTCTGATGATTTCCACAAAATCTTCAAAAGGTGTTTATTCTTCAACTTTCATGTTCTTAAACACCAACTTGCTTCTGTTCTTGATCTGTTTCTCTAAGCAACATTTTTCTTCAAGATTCCTCAATTGTGTGGATTTTCAATCTATACAACTCTGGAACCTAAGTCAAAGAACGCTTAGTGAAATTCCTTAAGACACCCATGGTCAAATTCCTCAAACTTGATACTTTTGAAAAACTTCTGAGAACGTATATGACCTCTCCAAATTCTTCGCACCTATATTCTGTTCACAAGTACACATGTTTGCTGCTGAATCACTAGGTTCTCATCAACTTAACTCATTTGCAGCATTTCTTGAAGATAAGTTGCACACTTCCTCAGAAACATCTATTGTTCAAAATCCTCAAGTGAAGAAAATGGCTGACGGGAAGAGACCTCAGAAGGGAGGAAAGAGGCCAGAGACAAATACTGCTTTTGAGATCCCTGAAGACATCTATGATGAATATTGTACTCCTGATGAAGCAACTCATGGCAAGGAGAACAAAAATCAGTGCAAAGTGCGCATTCAGAAGATTGAGAGGAGATGGGCAAGAGAATGGAGGGAGTATCGATATGTGACTCCAAAGTACATGAAGAAATTCGCTGTTAACCCTCCATGTCCAAGACCTCCATTGGCTCCAGGCCAAGAAGCTACTCCCACAAGCATCAGAAGAGGTGAGGAATTTCCTCAGGAGTGGGCTAAGCGTCAAGCCAAGCTGGCCAAAATGGCTAAAGAGGCAGTGAAGAAATTCAACGAAGATTCTGCTACTGCCGCTGCTGAGGCCTCTGCTAGCAAGCCTAAGAAGGCTAAGACAAAGAAACCAGCTGTCAAGACAAGATCCTCAGCTGCCCACATGGCCAAGCTCTTCAAAGCCCTCACGGCCTGATCCTCAAGCAACTTCTTCAAAAGCAGCTCCAACTCCCTCAGTTGCAAAATCCTCAGCTGCTCCTATAAAGTCCTCAGCACCCGTGCATCTTGCCATGTGCCAAAGGACTACTGGAATCTCATTTGCTTCTGGAACCTCTGCAAGTTCCTCAGCTCCACCTCAGTCTTCAATAGCTCCGACCTTGCTGAAGAAAAAGGCCACTGCTAGACGAGGCACAAGGCCAAGTCCTCACAAGAAGCATGTCGCCTTTCAGGTTCCGTCAAGCGAAGACGAAGCTGATGATGAAGAATTAGCTGAGATCATCAGAGATCGACAACAAAGGGCCGCTAGTGCCAAAGGCAGTGTTGTGCCCCTCATGCTAGATCCAAGGAAGATCCTTGATTTCATTAATCTATGGCACAAGAACCCTAACACACCTTTGCCTGAATTAAACCTCACTCCTGGTCAAAGCCACATGTTGACGGCCTTCATAGCCGAAGAAAAATGGAAATTTGAGAAGGCCAGGCAAGTCAAGAAAGCTCAATACAAGAAGGAGCGCTTTCTGAAGAAGCATGTTGTGAATATGTCTCCTGAAGAACTTGTGAATATGCAGGCTGAGATCAAAGCACTCAGTGATGAATTTGATGCTTATCGTGCAGATTGGCTAGGTGCCAAAGTCAGATTCGTCAGAATGGCAAAGGGATTCACTCCAAATGTTGCAGCTTCATCGCAACCCAAATTTCCTCTAACTGAAACATCTGCTCAGCCTACTGAAGAACATGCAAGCACAGCTGATGAAAATCAGACTGTTGAAGAAAATGAAAGCACCAGGGCTGATGAAGAAATTCTAGTCTCTGAAGAAAATGCCAGGGTAACTGCATCAGTAGTGCCTGAAGGATTTCAACCAATTTCCTCTGCTCCTCCTGCACCGATGAGAAGCATCAACCTTCCTTCTGCAACAGAAGCGAAGAAAACCAAGGCTGCAGAGTGAGCAACTGTGAAGAAAAGGAAAGCATCTGCCTCCTCAGAGTCTTCAGCTCCAAAGAAAGTGAAGACTTTGACGAGCTCTTATACAAATCCTATAGATGCTGTTCCAATATCAAGAATGCCATCAAAGGAGATTATTCCCTTTGGTGAGGAATATGCAATTCCAAGTGAATCTGATGAAGAAGATCCTTCTGCTGCTTCGACAGAGTAGTTAGATGAAGAAATTGAAGTGGACCATATCACTTCAACTCCGCTGGTATCATTGCCCATGCCTCAGTTCACAACTGAAGAGGCAGGCATTGAGGAAATTGATGATGAAGATGAAGATGTGGACATTGGGTGTGCTACACCAATTGTGAATGATGACTACTGGGAAAGCCATCACCCCAATTCACCACTGACGACTCCACTGCAACAAATTCCTTAGTCCCCTGCTCAAACTGAAGAAGTTCACACGGGCTCTGAAGAACGTCAAGCTTCACTTCATTCTATTCCTGAAGAAGTTCCAGCCACTAGTGCTGATGTACATGTTTCTGAAGAAATGGAGGCCAAGGCTGCTGCTGATGCCTTTGCTCCTGAAATTCTTCAGCCTGTGGCTCCAGTGGCTATACCTCAAGAGGCTGTGAAGACTTCAACTGTTAATCTTCAGCCCAAGCCACAGAACCCTCACTCCAAGAAGCAGAAGTTCAATGCTGTAGATTTCTTCAATGAGCACATATTCTTCACTGACTACAATACCTATGACTCTGCTCGACTTCGTCGCAAGCGCTTCTGGACTGCTAGCCAGATGAACTTCTATTCTTCACTGTTGTTTGATAAGGACAAGATCTTTGGCCATGAGCAAATTCCTCATGTGGATATGGAATCGCTGTCGTGTTTCACCCCAGTCCTCAGTGATCTTCATGACGCTGGGTTACTCAACTTCTGCACAGACATCTGCGATTGGAATGAAGAACTCATTCTTCAATTCTTCGCCACGCTGCATATTACTGGAAATGTTAATGATGCCAATTCATGGGTATTGGACTGGATGACCGATAATACTCATTTCAAAGCACCATCCTCTGAATTGCTTCATGCCGTCCCAGTCAGTCCTCCCACTGAAGGTGCAAGGCTCCTCTATGTTGAACCTGAACTATCCGATCATCTGATGCAAGTGCTGATGAAGCCTTTGAAGCCAGGCCAAACTCCAAGGACCAAATTCCTTGTCAAGGAATTGCTCTATGTGCCAAGGACAGTTTATCACATATTGACCAAAACCCTCAGTCCAATCAAGGGCCACAACTCTGATGACGAAGAGGTTGTTGGCATTATGAAGAATGTGCTGTTCAATATCATTCATGGTATTCCTATCAACTACCATGATTTCTTCATGAAGACTTTGGCCAGTGCTGCTCTGTCACCTTTTGAGTTGAAGCCTTATGGCCCCTGGATCATGAAGTTCATCAGATCAAGGTCTTCAATTCATTATAAGGTTGACTTTCAAAATCATCTCAGCTATTTGCCCCCTATTGAAGTCCTCAAACAGACTATTTCCTCAGCTGATGAGAAGGGCAAGGCTGCTGTTATAGATGAAGGCACTCGTCCATTGGATGGACAGTTTCGCAAAGCTACTTCATATTCCACCAATGATGACTCTGCAACACAAGATTCTGCCGCCAAAGCTTCAGAACAAAATCCTCAAGCCACAGCTCCGCGTGTGATGACTGATCGTGAACTTCTCCTTAGTCTTTATCAGAAAGTTGATCGAAATCACAAGTGGGTCAAGCGTCAGTTTGGTGCAATTCTTCAGAACATGACAGTCACTCAAAATACTGTGAAGAAGAATCACTACTACTTGCATGAAGTCTTTGACTGCACTTGGGCTATTCTGTCGAATCTTTATAGTGCTGAAGATCTCAAGGAGATGGGCTTACAACAGGACTTTGACTGGTCTCAGCCACCTTTGAAGAAATTCAAGAAGGTCAAAGTTCCTCAGCTTGTTGCCAGTTCATATTCTTCATCGCGCGAGACGGATGAAGCTGAAGACTTGAACAACACCATGGTAGGCCCTACCTCCACGGACGACCCCAACAACGCTGGCGCTCCTCCATCGACATCATGATGATATTCTTCAGGGGCGTTAGTCCTCATTTTTCTTCCCTTTTGATTATTCGATGACAAAGGGGGAGAAATTTGAGTTAGTCTTCAAGCGGGTCTTATATATGGGCTATATTTCTGTTAAGTTACAACTCTTGCTTTTCTGAGGTGTTTGCTCTGATGAGTTGTAAACTTAAGTCCTATGGTGGTCTGATACTTTTGAACTGCTTTCTGCATGCTTATTTCCTCAAGTACCTTAATGCACGCATGCTGAATTTCGTCAGACACCATATTTCATCACTACTAGAAAAAAGGCTGTTAGTGGCGCACCAGTTTTTGCTATTAATGGCGCACTATAGGTGCGCCACTATTAACACGCCACTAGTAACAAATAGTAATGGCGCACCTCTGGTGCGCCATTAGTATCCCAGATAATAGTGGCGCACCACATAGTGCGCCATTACTATGTCCAACAGTCCGCCATTACTATGCCTCCTAGGGGGCCATATTTACCTTCACGTATGCCCCCAAGTGCGCCATTACTATGCCCCATAATGCGCCAATGGTATTTAGCCTTGGTGCACCACTAATGCTCAATATGGTGTGCCACAACTTGGGGCCATATTTGCCTTCACCTATGCCCCAAGTGCGCCATTACTATGCCCGATAATGCGCCACTGGTATTTATCTTGGTGCGCCACTAATTCTCAATATGGTGCGCCACTACTATGAATATTAGGAATTATTATTTTTTGCTTTTCTGGTATTTGCACAGGTTACAAAATACGTTACAGCACAGAATATACACATCACACAATAGAATTCATCATATTAGTCTCCAAATTCGAAATAGCGAACAAAGTTCAAACATTAGCCAAGTTTAGGTCTCGAGACATTAGCAAAGTTCATCATATTAGCCAAGTTTGTCGTCACATTACAAAGTCGATATCGATCATCTAAACTACCATCACATAGAAGAGAGCTGCGGTCACGATGAGCATCATCGTGATGAAACTAGTCTTTATCCGGTTCCTCCTCCGCTTCCTCCTCTCTCCCGCTAGATAGCACGCGTATCTAGCTTCCGCCTCTGCCCTAGTGGTGTACCCTTTGTAACTGTTACCGCTGAAATGGTGAACCTGTCTCCGACACTCCTCCCAATCGTCGTAGACTCCGGGAACCTTACCCTTGTACACGACATACGACGGCATCTCTATGCACTAGACAAACAAAACGTTAGTAGCAATTCACAGATAATATATAAGCAATATATAAGTATGCAACAAAAGGATCGGAAGAGAAAAGCAACACATTAATAGCACGATTCATGGTCCTACTAATAAATAGCATCGATTACATATAAGTTGAACGACTGTCCAAACTAAAGAGACATACAAGTTCATTAAAGTTTAATTACAACATGAGCTAATCGATATTTCAGAACTACATAGCATCAATACTTTCGACTCGACTAAGGGACTGGAGCGTGGATGAAGCCGCCGTCTTTCATGATGGTCATGAATGTGCGGTCGTTGTCAGCCTGCATTTGTAGCATTGTTTCTATTTCACTGTTGGACGGTTGATATTTAGGGTAGAACTGCCCCGAGGTACGAAGGACATCTTGATAGATGATTTCCGCAAACTCCGACTGGATGCGAAAGAATTCTTGTCTGATGTCCTCGTCCTGGATTGCCGACAAGCGTGCGGCCCAATCTTTGAGATTATTTGGTAGCATAAGGTGATTATGGTTCCGTACGATCACCCGCATGTGATGGAGGGCGTAGAAGGCATCCTTCTGACTGCCAGGCGGCTGCTTGACGCAGGGGAACGTCGTTACGTGGGTGAACACATGCTTGCCGTACCTACAAATTGGCCTCCTGAAGGTGCCTCCAGATTTGGCGTAGCCGGGGAGAGCATCATCAAGAACTTTCTTCATATTTGTGTAGTCTTTCTTCGACTGACGGTCCGAGTCGAAATACGTGGCCATGGAATATTTCGGGCTTAAGAGGATGAGTGTGCAATGTGTGTCACTGCACAAAACACGGAATGTTAGAAAAAAAAAGAACAATCAAAATCTAAGAAATCATATGTTACGGGGCGGTGAGGGGATGACTTACTCGGAAAAGTAAGGCACGAGGAAGTTATCCTTATCTGGGTTCGCCAGAATGACGCCTTCGAGGTATGAACTTGCGACTTGCCGGTCCCCAGCGCTGCCCAAGATCTTGGCACGCATGTAGAAGGGGTCGACTATCACGATGTCCGGGGTCTTGTCTCTAATGATCTGCATCTCCATACTGAGCAAAAATAGCCGAATGAAGGTGTAGTGCAGCGGATGAAGGTTAAACATAGCGAAGATGTCATCAAACCACAGGACGATCATACGCCCGATGGTGCTATCGACAAAGCCCTTGCCCTCTGGCACCTTGGCCACGAAAACCGGGTATGCCACATCATTCTCGGAGAGACGCCGCTTCTCCATAGAAAGAACACTGTCATGCAGACTCCGCATAACACTGGTTGCAGCATTGAGCAGATTAGTCGGTAGCATCGGCCTACCCGCCACATGCACCCTCCTCGAGATATCCTTAGGTATTGGTGGCCCGTCCTGAGCACGGATCGTACTCGATGCCGGCTGGCTCGCACCCTTGTTATTTTTTCTTTTCCGTCCCTTCTGCTTCTTCTGCTATAATGGGATCGAGTTCTGCTCAGAGACCACCTTCTTGAGTGTGTTGGGGCTGATAATATTTCGCACCTCGGCTATTTGAGTCTCGGTGAAGGCGGCAGCTGGAGGTGTCTCCTGAGAACTGAACGCCAGACGACGCCTGTTGCAATTGGGTTTCTCCGCGGTACCAGCTAGATCGCGATCGTCTTTTGCAGGGTTGGGTTCTTGAGAAGGAGGCCCCAAGAATTCATCACCGTACCCATGTTCGTTGAAGTACTTATCGACGTTGGAAAATGTACCATCGTCGTCGTCCGGATCCTGTGCCATATGCATGTCCGGATCAGCTGACGGCGGTAGCGTTGCGGCGGTCTTGCCATGGCTTGGCGCCGGCACGACTGGCGGTGTTGTCTGTGGGGTGGTGTCCCCCGCCCCCAAACGAATCTGGCTCTTCGGCCAAAGCATGGACCAGCTTAAGCAGGCGCTGAGGGTCATCACATCATCTTCGTCGGCCCCAGGGGGTCGAAACAGAGGTAACAAGTCGTCGCAGCCCCGCAACACCCGAACCAGTTGAACCCTATACACGGTGGGTGGCATCGGATTACCGTGGAACACGCGGTTGCCCGGTTGAACGATTTTGGCCTTGGCGACATCGATCAACTCGCCGTCCATGAAGTGTAGGAGAGTGCATGGAACATCGGCGACACCCTGCAAAAACATGTAGGGCGTCAGGGATGCCCAGTCAAAGGCAAGGAGATGAAGTCATCGGCCGAGGCTTAGTTACCGTGATGGCGTCGAGCTCGGCTAATGTCGAGGCACCGCCAACGGCGGGCGTGCAAGTGACGGAGGGGCCGCTTGCTGCTGAGGTGCCGGCCGGCGTATTCTTCCCACACCCAAGTGCATTAAGCTCCAATGCCGGCGCCGACGCCGGAGACACCAATGCCGCCTCTGCCGGAGACACCAATGCCGGCGCATTGTGCGAGTTGCTGCCCGTGAAGCTAGGAATCGGGGGCGGCCCCTGTTGGCCGCCTGCAATCCACGCCTGCAGCCCCTCAAGCAAGGTAGGCATAATGGCGGTGATTGTCGCTCCCAGTTGCTCTCGCACTTGCTCTTGGACTATCTCCGGAATCCGCGCCACTTGTGCCTTGACTTCTTTAACCTCGCGCTCCTGGCTTTCCGAGCTGGTCTTTCTCTCCTTTCGCCCAGCCTTAAAGTATTCCGACCATTTCATGGACAAGCCTTTGCCGGCCACACGACCAGCTGACGACGGCTTACTGAACTTATCCTTGTGTTTCATTATGTTCAACGCCCTATTTAAAGTGGTGTCCCAAGGGGCAGACGGGGAGCTCTGAGACCCCGCGCTACTGCTTTCAGTTTCCTGCGGAAGGAACGTGAACCATTTAGAAATTTGGCTTCATTAATTAGAATGCAACCATATGGAGCTAATTACACGGGGGTGTATTCCTTACCAGAACAAGCTCAAGCGCCTTCACCTTCGGATCCGTGGTAAGCTCCTTTGTTATCGGGTCCACCTTGTACCGGGCCCTGACATAGTTCCTGGTCTGCTTTTCATGGTATTTATCGAAGAGGGGCGGTAGGCCTTGCTCGGCACGCTCCGCGTCCTCCTTATCCCATATAGGTTCCGCCACTCTGTAACCGCCGGGTCCGAGTTTGTGGACCCCTAAGTTCAAGTCCCGCATATCTTTCCCCCACTGACTTGATTCCACGGATGCGTTGCTCTCGCACTTGATCTTGAACTCTAGGTAGTCAGCTTCGCTGATCGAAGGATTTGTCTCCTTGATCTTCTCATAACTATCACCACTTAGAATCCTTCTCTTCACCGCGGCTCTCCAAGTAGCCAGGGTCGTGCTCATCTTCGTGAGGGCGGCACTGTTCACTTTATTGCCTGAGAGGCGTGTGTTTGCGAAGTCACCGGGGAACTTGTATTGTTCGTGCAGCTTCGTGAAGAGGAGGTTGCGCAAATTCCCTCGGTCACGATGCCTTAGGTTCTCGGTGTTGATCGAGACGGTGCTCCGGAGAATGCACCCGAGTTGTCCCGCGTACCCACTGACTAATTCTTTGGGCGCCGTTGGATGCCCACTGGAGGACACTTCAGTAAATTCCTCCTTGACGGTGCCGAGCATGTTCGGGCGCCGGTCCTTCCGTTGCCTCTTCGGTTGGCTGCCATCTGTGCATGCGCTGCCATCATCAGTGGTGGCATCCCCGGCAGCACCATCAGTGGTGTCATCCCCGACGCCACTAGGGGTTGTGTAGTCGGGATCGGTGTCTTCCGCGGCGTCCTCATAGCGGTGAGGTTCTTCCTCCATCTCCTGGGACAGCTCCCAGAATGACTTGCCCGAACCGCCGGCCTCATCGTTGTCGTCCATGTTCGCTCTAAATAGGAAAAAAGGCTAGAATGATTAATTGTAAGACGGTGGCTTCGGTTGAGAATCGGGCACCTTCTAGGTCAAGAAAATTGGGCATGACCTTTGCTAATTTTCTTGACCTAGGAGTGCCCCATTCTCAACCGAAACAGAAATTAATCAACATTTCAGGAGAAAGGGGTAACTATTTGTCAACATTTCAGCAGCGGCACAGTGGCCATCGTGGCATACCATGAGAGAGGCCTGATGGTTGACACAGTGTCTATCGTCACCTCAACATAGCTACTTCACTGTGCATTAGGAGTCCTTTAGGTAGGGTGGTCCTGCTTCTTCTTGTGGTGTATGGTACTTCATCGTCGTCGTCATCTTCCATCTTCGGGTCGCCGTACTTGTCGAAGTCTTGCTCATTGGCGACTCCATTCATTCCGATGATGTTCCTTTTTCCTCTCCTCACGACAACACGACTGGGCTTTGACGGGTCGGTAATGAAGAAGCATTGGTCCACTTGGGAAGCCAGTACCCATGGCTCATTTTTCGCGGTGACGTTTGCGCCCGCGGTCTTGGATTTGGCTTCGGGTATAACCATGGTGGTGAAATACCGGTCTTCTTTTAGGACGCTCTTGGCCCATCTGACACGGAACATCGGGACCTTCTCTCCAGCGTAGCTCAGCTCCCAGATCTCCTCGATCCTTCCGTAGTATCTGTCCTTGTCATTACCGGTGTAGGATTCCATCATTACCCCGGAGTTCTGATAATCACTCTTCATGTCCTTTTCCTCGGTGTAGAATGTGTAGCCGTTGATATCATACGCCTCATAGGTCATCAGGTTGTGCTCGGCGCCCTGTGACAAGGCGAATATGAGTTTTTCTTCCGCGGAAGAATCCTCATGTAAAGGGTACGACAGAAGCTTCTCCTTGAACCAACACGTGAAACATGAGTTGTGCTCTTTGATTATATCTTCGTCCGTCCTCTGTTGGCCTCGGTCATTGTATGTCTTCTCAATAAAGGTTTTGTGCTCTACCACCCAAGGATCGACCACGTCTATGTGTTGTAGCGCGACTAGGTTTGCTCTTTCAAAGTCGGTGAGTCGACCCTTGAAGTCGACATGCATTTCGCGGCGACCCTCGCGGTGACCCCATCCAGTGAGCCTGCCGAGGTGCCTGTTGACGGGCAGACCAACGGGGTTCTCGATGCCTAGATAATTTGTGCAATAGGAGATGCACTCTTCGGTCAGAAAGCCCTTGGCTATGCTTCCATCTGGACATGCCCTGTTGCGAACGTATCCTTTGATGACACCATTCATCCTTTCGAATGGCATCATGCTATGCAGGAACGTCGGCCCGAGTTGGATGATATCCTCCACGATATGGACCAGCAGATGCACCATAACGTCGAAGAATGCGGGCGGGAAGTAGATCTCAAGCTCGCATAGTATCACCACGATCTCTTCCTGTAGCCTTCTGAGTTGCCTCATGCCAACCGACTTCCGAGAGATGATGTCGAAAAAGTTGCATAGGCCAAATTGCGTTTCACGGACGTGCGCGTCCATGATCCCACAGATTGCAACTGGAAGTATCTGCGTCATCAGCACGTGACAGTCGTGAGACTTCATCCCGCTGAACTTCTGCTTCGCTGAGTCTAGGTATCTGCTTATCTTCCCCGTGTAACCGTAAGGAAATTTTACTCCTACGAGGCAGGTGAAAAACTGCTCGATCTCCTCCTGACTTAGAGTGAAGCACGCGGGAGGGTAGTCATATTCGATCTTCTTGGCCTTTTTGCCTTTGCAACGACTTTCCGTGTCCTTCGCCTCATCATCATCATCATCATCATCATTAGGGCATTTTGCGTGAAGCTCCTCCCTGATGCCCATTGATTGCAAGTCTGCCCTTGCTTTCGACCCATCTTTGATCCTCTCTGGCATGTTGAGCAGGGTACCAAGCATACTCTCGCACACGTTCTTCGTGATATGCATGACATCAAGGCTGTGAGGCACACGGAGGATCTTCCAGTACGGCAAGTCCCAGAAAACAGACCTCGTTTTCCATACCTTCACCAGCAGCTCTGGCGCCTTTCGCTTCTTTCTCGGCAGTGGGCACTCTTTCCAATTTTTCAACAGCTCGTCTATTTCCTCGCCGCTCCTCGTACGTGGGCGTCTTCGGGGTTCGGTTTCACCATCGAACAGATCCTTGCGTTTTCTCCATGCGTCATCGTCGCGAAGCCACCTTCTATGTCCCATCAACACGGTTTTCGAAGACCCGGGATCTCTATCTAGCTGGCGATACGTTGTGTTATCCATGCACCTGACGCATGCACAAAATCCGTGGACCACCTGCCCCGCGACATATCCGTAACCGAGATAGTCGTGCACCGTCGTGAGCAGTGCAGCTCTCATAGGGAAATATTCTTTCGCTGCGGCGTCCCACGTATTGGCTGGCGTTTTCCATAGCGTGTCTAGCTCCTCTTTCAGCAGCCCCAGATACAGATTGATGTCGTTCCCTGGTTGTTTCGGCCCTTCAATTAGCATACTCATGTGAATGTACTTCCTCTTCATGCACATCCAGGGGGGAAGGTTGTACATCCACACAAACACAGGCCAGGTGCTATGTGTGCCTCTCTGGCTGCCAAACGGATTGACTCCATCGGTGCTCATGCCCAGCATGATGTTCCTTGGATCGTCCCCAAATTCTGGGTGTTCGAAGTTCAACGCTTGCCACTGGCTCGCATCCTTAGGGTGACTCAGCATCTTGTCTTTTTTATTTATCTCCGGATCATTTCCATCATCTTCTCGCTTCTTCTCCTCCCTATCCGCGTGCCAACGCAGGAGCTTTGCTAGCTTAGGGTCCGCAAAATACCACTACAGACAAGGAGTGATCGGAAAGTACCACACCACTTTTTGAGGAGCTTTCTTCCTCTTCTTGTATCGAGTGACGCCGCACATCGGACATATGGTAGACTCCGTGTGCTTGTCCCGATAAATGATGTAATCGTTCATGCACACATGGTATTTCACGTGCGGTAAATCCAGAGGACACACGATTTTCTTCGCCTCCTCGAAACTGGTTAGGCACTTGTTCCCCTTGGGAAGACGTTCGTGCCAGAATGACATGTTCTCGTCGAAGCATGCGTCGGTCATTTTGTGTTTTACCTTCATCTCCAGAGCCATGAGCATTACTTTCAGGCGGGTATCCTCGGGCCTGCATCCTTCATACAATGGAGTAACCGCGTCTATCTCCAGTTGATCCAGCTTGGCTTTCTCTCGGGCGGCAGCTCTTGCGTTACCCGTCTGCTTGAGAAGCAGCTCTTGAATATGAGGGTCTTGCACCCAGCCCATCGATGGTCCATCGTCGTCTGCTCCGGCATCTTCATCTTCATGATCATGCCCTTCGTCTTGATCTTCCTCATCATCATGTCCGGCATCTTCTACATGATGACTGTGTCCTGCATCTACTTCGTGATCATGTCCTGGAGATTCTTCGTCTTCTCGCCCGCCCTCGCCGCTATTGTCTTGCTGCCCTTCCTTATTTCTTGCCCGGCCCCCATGGACGACTTCATAATCATCTTCATCACCTTGCCACCGATAGCCATCCATGAAACCACGCAAGAGCAGGTGGTCCCGCACCTGTCTGGAATCCGGGTCCATAAGGCTCTTCAGCTTGCATCTTTGACACGGACATCTTATCTCCGTCTCGTTCTTTTGAAGCATCTCGGCCTTCGTGGAGCTCAAAAACCTATTCATGATGCCTTCGGTCATCGTGCGGACCATGGTCGCCTGCGGGGTAGAGCAAAACGATATTTTAGAACCAAAAAAAAATTGGCATGACTTTGCCTAAAAATAGGACCAAAAAGAATGCATAGTGCCAAATTCTCGCCGAAACGGAAATGAATCAACATTTCGGCAAAATATTGGCAACTATCGCATTTCAAATACCGGTACCTACAAACACAAACATATGCAACACCACAAACATACGTAGATCTAGGCCATAAAAAGTGTGTACGTTGTTGGAGGGAGAAAAAAGTAGATCTAGAACATAAAGAAAGCTTTCCCCTTACTTACCTATCAAAAAAAGGAAATTTAACCACTTAATTTGGGTGAATCTATGGCGCAAATGAGGTGAGGAGGAGGAGGCAGCCGAGACCAAGCTTGGTAGAGGTGGAGAGAATGAAGTGGGGAAAGTGAGTGTGGTAGGTGGCTGTCAAAAATATCTAGCTGCTCTCAGGTTACCAATGGCGCACCTCCTAAGAATGCGCCATTGGTAACCAGGGTTACTAATGGCGCACCTGGTGTGTGGTGCGCCATTACTAGTTTTGAAAAAAAAATTGAAAAAAAAATTGTTAGTAGTGGCGCACCGTGGGTGTGGTGCGCCATTACTAGTTAAAACTAGTCATGGCACACCAAACCACGGTGCGCCACTGATAAGTCTGGGGAGGGGGGTGTGCCCAGGAGAAACTTAGCGGTGGCGCACCACACACAAGGTGCGCCATTAGTAATATAAACATTAGTGGCGCACCCATGTGTGGTGCGCCACTGCTATTTGGCAGTGGCGCACCACATACATAGTGCGCCACTAATGTCTATATTAGCTATAGCCCTTTTTCTAGTAGTGCATCATGCATTTCAAATTCTTCATATCATATGTTAAATGCGTGTATGAATTACAAGATATAGGAGGAGATCTCCATGATATTACTCTATAATGTGCATTTGCTATTCAAAGCAAATTCCTCAAATATGCACATCTTCAGGGGGAATTCTTCTATATCTTGCAATCAAATTCGTCATTATCAGTATTTACACTTCATATGTTTATCCCCGTTGAAAACTTAACCTATATAGTCATCAATCACCAAAAAGGGGGAGATTGTAAGTGCATCTAGTGCCCCTTAGTGATTTTGGTGTATTGAAGACTTATAGGTTTAGGGACTAATGTGTTTATGAGTGTACACAGGTTCTATAAGTCTATGAGGAGTTTGATATTTACGATGAATGTCGACCCCTAAAAATGAATGTCTTCAGTTGAAGACTTTGGTTTTCTTGAAGACTTTGAAAGTGAAGAAATTGGTGTCACCTTGAAGACTTGATATTCATGCGAGGATTATGAAGCGTGAAGACTTTTGTTTTCGTAGTTTCATTTTCTTCTTCTTGAGTCATAGGAAACACCGTACTGTTAAAGGGGGTCGAGGTAAAACTAAGGAAAAGCTTCCAAGTGATGCTCATCTCAAAATCCTACACCTACCAATCCTTTCGAGTGAAGCCATTGGAAATCTCATACAGTTCAGTCAAGTTCTTCAGTGACAGAGACGAAGTTCTTCTGTTCTCTGAGGAATTTGTTCTCACTGAGGAGTTAGGAATTCGCCAGTGCGGATTGCCTACAAGTGAGGAACATGATAGCCCTGAGGAATTTGAGAGCTCAAATTTCCGACCGTTGCTGTGCTACGCGCCAGCTGTCCAAATATCCTACCCACCTAACGGTCATATCATTGAAGGGCATTTATGTCTTATCATGTCGGGCTGCTCCCTAGGCTATAAATAGCCGCCCCTACAACCACTAGCTGGTTGGCTGCTCTGAGAGAAACTGACACTTGTCATTGAGAGCATCCCATCCTCCGAGGACTTTGAGCGAAAATCATCAAGTGAGGAAAAACCCAAACCCAACACCTAAAACCCAAAGTGATTGAGCATCACTGAAGAGATTGTTCCTGTGTGGAACCGACGCTTGTTACCTTTGAGGACTGTGCATCCTCCAGACGGTTAGGCGTCATGGTCTAGAGCATCCAAGAGGAATTGTGGATCACCGAGTGACCGAGTCTGTGAAGGTTTGGAAGTCACCTGTGAAGACTTACCATGAGTGATTGGGCGAGGTCTGTGTGACCTTAGCTCAAGGAGAATACGGTGAGGACTGTGTGTCCGGGACTGTGTGTCCTCAGGTTTAAATACCTAGCCGCTCCAACTAGACGTACAACTGTCACAGCAGTTGGAACTGGTCTACCAAATCATCGTCTTCACCAAGCTACTGGTTCTATTTCCTCAATCCTTTCATTTCCTCATTTATGTGTTGATGATCTTGATTGTTACTGTTTGAAGACTTTGACTTAAGACTTTCTAAATTTCCTCAATCCCAATTCTTTAGTCACTTAGTCTTCAGCCTGCTTATCCTGTGTTTCACGCTACCTGTACTCTGTGCCTATTTCATTTCATCATGATGACTGTGCTTATGCCATGTTATGTTTGCATCTGAGTACTTATTCCGCTGCTATGTAGCTCGTCACTTAGGAATTTCCTCACCTTGAAATTCCTCAGTGACGAATTTGTAAAAATCGCCTATTCACCCCCTCTAGTCGATATAACGCACTTTCACTCCTCACTGGCGCCATGGAAGCTTGGGCAAGATGGCGGGGGAACTAAGAAGAAGAATGGCATGCAGCGAGAAGATGAAGACGAGCTGGGGGCTCCGCCCCCTCTCCCGTTTGTAGGCGGAGGGAGGCCAACCGCCGGCCTCCCACACTCCAAGCAATGATGGCTGATATGCATGCACCAGATAGTTGTCAAGTCGTGCGGTTGCCAAGGCAGCATGGGGAAGTGGAGACGCCCACGTCCCATCAAAGTGCCATGCGTCAGCCTGGTCCGCAGGCGATTGGGGCCCGCGACGCTTCGCCTCGAAGCCAAGTCCGAGCGCGCCTTGGGCCCGGGGGCTACTGTCGGTGTTCTGTGAACCAGGGTACCCAGACTTGCCTGCCTGTAGCCCACGGCGTGGCTCCATCGACGGCCTGGTATGGCCCAGTTTCAACACCAACAAGACAAGACCCTCGCGGGGGGCCAAGCCTCGTGAGGCAGACGGCGCCAAGACCTCCTAAGGGAGCGGCACCCCTGGGCTGCTCCTGAGGAGCGGAGTTTCCTATGCAGGTGCCCGACCTCATGAGGTTGCGGTGACGCAAGCCATG
The DNA here is from genome assembly GCA_011799875.1 of Thinopyrum elongatum. NCBI lineage: Eukaryota > Viridiplantae > Streptophyta > Magnoliopsida > Poales > Poaceae > Thinopyrum > Thinopyrum elongatum. The sequence continues at coordinate 376,104,951 of CM022299.1, read as the reverse complement.
ACGACCAGGGCCAGGCATGCGCCAGCGGGTGCAGAGGAGCAGGTTTCCTCTTTGGTGCTAAGGAGGCAAGCGCAGGCGCGCGGTCCCGAGGAATCAGCCAAAGGTTTCCATTCCCGTGCAACGAGACCAAGACCGCCAGGACGGATGTCATCGCCGAGCCCAATGCAGCGTCACGACTAGAAGCTTTGCATGCCAAGACCACCTTTCGTCAGGATAAGATGTACTACTTGGCCCCTTTCAAATTGGCCATTGTGGAATCCCTTCCCACCTACATTTTCGGGGAAGAGGACCGAGGCCACTATAAGTATAAGCTAGCCACCACAGTAGGGGGGATCCGGGCTAATCCGACCAGAGAGATCCTTTCAACCCACACCAGAGCAAGCCCCGCGAGCTTGTTCATCCTCTGTACTAGTTCATCCTCAACCCCTCGTGAGGCTAATCCACCACAAAGCAGGAGTAGGGTCTTACACCGCAAGGTGGCCCGAACCTGGGTAAACTGCCATGTTCATCTTCTTACTTATTCATCGAGCTAGGCTGTTGGGCGACGGGTTGGTTGGCTGGAGAGGTTGAATTCTTCACACAAGCCCCAGATTTTGAACCTTTCTTGGGTCCGCGGAGCCCTGAATTCGACAAGGGCAATTGCGCGGCAAGTGGGAGGAATGGAGGGGTGATTGGTGCTGGATTAAGGACCCAGAGGCTCCTCCGTTCTGCTTGCCGTGGACTAAATGTGTGGTGTGCAGCAAGGACTTGAGTGACCTTGGTGCCACTTAAGAGAATCTCCGCCCAACATTGAACAGAATCGCCCGCCTCAAAGCTGTTGGGCTCACCATTGAGCATGTGGGAGCCGACTTCCTCCGGCGCCGCATTGGACCGTTGCAGGGGAGGGATTGTTTTGCTTGGGAGTACAAGAATGCCGTGGACTGGATGCGGCTACCCTGGCATTGCCAACAACCTGATAGTCAATGAGCCATGCCTGGTTGTGTGAGCAACTCTTCCACAAGGCCAGCACCTTCCACTTGCCGGCATGGATTGTCCCGTTGCACATCAACTCCGCAATAGACCAGATCCTTAAGAGGATGCCAGACTGTAATGCCAATGGAGTCAAGGCAGATTGGCCACTGTCCAGCTTGGAGGATGAGATGGATTGGGCCTCTAGCTTAGAGGAGAGGGCCACCAGGAAGGAGTCTGACTTCACCAAGGGCACTACTGAGGAAGAGCAAGAGTATATACGCAGCAGGCTTGAAGAAGCCCGAAGGATCAAGGCTGCCGGGGCAGGCGGTGATGATGATGATGGGAATTCCTCAGATGAGGAGCGTGTCGATGAAGAGATTGCCGAGCTTGAGGCGATAGGGGCCGCGGCTGCCGAGACAGAAGCTGTCGGGGCGGAGACTGTTGGGGCAGAGGGGGCGGAGCACCTGAAGAGGAGGAAGGACTTGAAGCGGGCCCCCAGGCCCCAGAGCAGAAGCGCCGGATTTGCAAGAGAGGAAGCCGAGAGCCGGTGGTCGCGTCTTCGTCACGGGCTGGGCCCAAGGTGAAGAAGACAACTGCCAGGGGCAGCAAAGAGGACACATCTCACCGTCATTCAGCCTACCTCACTCGAGCCCCGACACCACCTCCCTGGCAACGGGTTGTGAAGGGTGTTGACCCCACGCCATCATCGAGCCCGGTGTCAGCACCGAGCAGGACCCCACCGCCACTCAAGAGGGCCAGGGAATCACCCCCACCCCTGGACGCCATGCTCGACGACTCATAATGAGGAAGAACTTTGCTTTTCTTAATTCCGACTGCTTTTCTGCTCTCATTTGATTCTCAACTGATCTTGTGCTGCTGGTCTTGATAGGGACGAAGAGACCCTTGTGCAACGAGCCAAACGGGCCAGACCAACAATGGAGCTGGGTTCAGCATCAGGCGTCGAGCCGACAAAGGATGCCATGGACGACACCGTACCTAGCCCCCGAGCCAGTCCACTTCACGAAGGCATGGGACAGACCTTGTTTGCTGGCGGGCATGCTGGAGTTTCTCTCTCGTCGCTCGCCAAGGAGGCTCGCGGAGGCCATCAAGGGGAAACCCGGCAGTAAGCGGCAGCCACTCCAGCTCCCCCCACAAGCGATACCCAAGGAGAGGGGTCGCTGGCAAGGGCTTCCACCGTTGGGTCCGTCCGTGCCGAGGCTACCCTCGTAGAGGAAGTGGATGCCAATCGCCTGCCAGCAACAAGCGTTGCCGGGGAAGGAGAAGTTTCTTCTCAACATCCGTTAGCAGGTAAATAACTTGCCCTTGAACCTTGATCCAAAAACTGTTTATTTTCTTGATTCTTGGGTCGAGCTTCTGAGTCTCACATCTTTCTTGCCTCCAACTTCCTTCACAGCCTCCGTTCTTGAAGAGAGGGAACTTTTGAAGGAGGTGGCTGACATAGGGAAGGATGCCGCTGCGGAGGCCCTCAAGATTGCTACTGAAGAGGGTCACACAGAAGCCCCCAGGGATATCCACGAAGCACCAAAGGGAATGAAGGAAATCCCCAGCAGCATACCTGGCCCCATCATGGAAGTTGAGGAGAAAGCACCCCTCCAGAGTGATGCTTCAAATGTGAGGGTGATTTTCTCGACAAGCAGCTTGGCGGTGATCTTGGCCCATCCTATTCCGGCAGCCCCCAGCTCTTCAATCCTCACCGGGGTGAACTTTGATGAGGAGATCAGCCATATACTGGCTCCCTTGTCCCGGTAGACCAAAGAAGCTGGTGACTCCATTGATCGTTCCAAAGACTTGGCTTTTCTGGAGACAGTGGCTGCCGGGCTCAAGGATGTACAAGAGAGGTATGGCCAGAGGTGGCAGGCAGTTCATGAAGAACACAGGGCACATGACGTGGCCACCCAGCAACTGAAGGACAAGGCAGAAGAATTGCACACTTGGTATAACGACCGATCCCGTGAATTCAGGGACCAGGAGGAGAAGATGGCTGCTGTGGCGGAAAGGGCAAAGGCTCGCGATGGTAGGCTCACGTAGCGCAAGGCGCTGCTCAAGGCCAAAGCCAAAGATCTTGCCGCCCGTGCGTAGGCTCTGGCTGACACCCTTCGCGGCAAGGATGATGAGTTGGAAAGACTTGTTCAGCAGTGTACTAAGGACCTGGAGGACAGCCATAAGAAAGCCATCGACTCACAGACTCAGGACGCGGCAGCCAAACTCAAGGAGGTTACCGATAACCTTGCCGCAGCTTCCAAAGCCAAAACAGCGCTCGAAACCTAGGTGGGAAAGCTGGAGGAAGAGCTTGCTGGGAGCAACAAGGAGATAGAGGCCCTTCAGGGAGAAGCGCGAAAGGCAGCCACCATGCTAGAGGGGCTGCAATCACAGCTTGCCACCAAGGACCAGGATCTGGCTACTTCCTCCAGTACCATTGAGGAATTGAACAACAAGCTCACCACCCTAGAGAAGGATCTTGAGCAGGACAAGGACCGAGAGAGGGCCTTGATGGAAGAAGTCAATACTGCAGGAACTCTCTGGAAAGATGCAGAGCTCAAACTTAAGGACCAGGTCGATCTATATGATCTTTGGTCGAAGAGCCTGGTGAATATAGTTGAACGCATCTCCTCCCAGATCGCCAATATGAACATGAAGAGCTGGACCTTCTCCGCCAGTGAGCACGAGGCCCCGAGCGTCAAGCTAACACACTTCTTCGAGGGCCTCATCAACGGACTGAAGACATATGAAGTTGATAGATCTGCCTAGTTCGCCAGTGAGTCCCGGAAGTTTGCTCGGGATGCCATCTTCACTATCCTTGTCAACTTTGCATAGCGTCATCTTGATGTCGATCTCTCTGACGCCTTAAAGAAACTGCTGGCCGGGACGGGCACCTCTGCTGTTGCACAAGTTGTTGGGCCTCTGGCCGACAAGGTTCTTTTAGTGCCCCAGGTTCAAGGAGGCCGCCAGGACTAATTTCTCTTACTCCATTTGCTGTAATGATGCCAAACAAAAAGACACATATTGGCCTTAAGTTAGGCCTTGCTACTTTCTGGGATGGAATAGTACTCTTAAGTAGTTGTATGAACTGATGCTATCCTTTAAGTTTATCTTGCCCATAGTTCTTGTATGATCATGGATCCTACACATGTTGGGAGCTTGCCGGGGCGGGCACTAGCTGTGCAGCTGTGGGGGCGGACCCCTAGCATTCTACAAGCGTAGGCACCGTCGGCAAGTTTCCCTTTGACGTTCTCGATGCGGCTCCCTGGACTGTTGAGCAGACACGAAACAGACGAGGGCACAATCAATCATGGAAGAGTCCCCTCCTATTACGGTTATTTCATACAATCGCTAGGGTTTGAACTAAAGGAGTCGCAAAGGGTAAATAAAAGAGTCCAAAACCAGAAAGGTTTCACAACTTATCTTTTCTTAATCTTGCCATTACTGTTGTCACGGAGGCATGAATATTTCCCCTCCTTAGAAGTCTCACACACAGGAGGCAGTGCTTAATCCATATGCAATATGATTGTAATGCACCACATCGTGCGGCGAGACTTGTCGGGGATGGAATCAACCTTGCCGCGGTTCCTTTCTGAGACAATGCTGCTCCGCAGATTTGGGTGGAGACATGATGGATTAGCCGTGGCCCGTGGCTTAGCTGAACGTTCATCCCCGTGAGATGAACGCCCGCGCCGACGGGTGTGGCTTATCGACAATCAGATCATCCGTCCCTTCATTGTTGTTGCTGCGTCCCATGCTGGGAGAAGGTCGCGGTGGGAGTGACAGCCGCACTTATGGCGATCGCTCCACCCCTGGGGCCCACTCCATTCGTCGTGGCCGCGGTGCCTGCGGCGCCTACAGCCGCGGACGAAGGGACCTTCGAAGCTGGGAACGATGCCACCGCTCCGCTCTTCTTCATGGGATCGAATGGCAATGCAGAAGGACGACAAAGATCGATGTGCTGGCTGTTGCTTCAGGTTCGCACAAGCGACGCCCCCCTACCTGGTGTGCCAAAGATGTCAGCGTGGAATCATGATCACCTATGGGGCAGGGCTGCCCCTTTGTGGTTCGGCAAGGGGACGGTCACATCATACAAAGAGCAGAAACAACAAGGCAGCGCGACGGTGGACAACTCTCTTTTACCCAGGTTCGGGCCGCTTTGTAGCGTAAAACCCTACTCCTGCTGTGGTGGATTGATTCAGAGGAACACGAAGACACGGCATGCTCAAGACCGGCAAGGGTGCCTCGAGAAGAGCAGCTATGCGCGTACAAGTGCGGAGGGGTCAAGTGTTCGAACCCTTTGCTAGGTTGCCTCGGGCCTCCTTTTATAGCTTAAGGGGTGACCACAGTGGCAAAACAGTCATTTGAGTATGATTAGATAGCTAACAGAGCTATCATACCTAACTCTGGAAGTTAGGACAAAGTGCATTAAATGCTCTTGCTAGGTGTCATGCTGAGGTTGAAGCCTAGCAAACCTGCTGCGCCGCTTATCCATCTTCTCCTTATTAGCGTGACACACCTTCTGGACAGGTGTCAACAAAGCTAATTGCATCTTCACCATGCTACCACGTGCCTGACAGGATCCACCTAGTTACTTGAGAGCTTGACACCGCGCTGATTAATGACTTGCGTGTGATGAGGTGGAGCGATGGCCCCTTGGCGGGGGCCTGCGGGCAAAGAGCCTGGCGGGCCCTCAGCTTGGCGGCCCCGGAAGCCTTGCCGGGGCAAACTGGCCTTGTCCCTCAGGTGTGGCTTCGACCCTGCCGAGCTTGCCTACCTGGCAAGGGAGGCCTTTCCTGAGAACTTCTATGTTGACTTGATCTTCTTGAGCTCGATACGCCCGGCAGGGTCAGTTTGCCCGGAAGGCCATACAAGTCTGTGCACCAGTCAAGGGGAAACAAATACCCCTATTTGTGTACACCGACAGGAGGATTAAGTTCTTGTATCTCGGCATAGAGTCACTCAATTTGGGCTTGTGGTGCTCACTCTCTTTGTGGTGGATCACTCTCTCGCTAGTCTCTCCTTGATGCTTTGAGGCTTGCTTTTCGGCGAGCACTTGACTCGGTGTCATAGGTCAAAGCACGTACTCCTTGCCCTTCATTTTGAAGCTATAGTGATTTTTTTCTCACGTAGTGGATGACGCCGCGGTTGAATTGCCAAGGTCTTCCAAAAAGAAGATGGCACACAGACATAGAAACCACATCACACTCCACAGGGTCCTCGTAGGCGCCGATCTTGAAGGAAACTTGCATGGTGCGCTCCACTTGAAGTCACTAAGCCATTGGACCTTGTAGGGACGAGGATGCTTCGTCTTGACCAATTTTAGCTTGGAACATAGCTCTTCACTTGCTAAATTGTGACAACTTCCTCCGTCGATGATGACCTTCATAGAGCGTCCATTGATGTCGGCCTTGGTGTGGAAGATATGGCAACGTTGGTCTTCGTCTTGTTGGTGTTGAAGTGTCAAGACCTTGGAGACCATGAGATCAGGACTTGAATCATTGTCACAAATGACTTGTGCATCTTCCTCTTCATTGACTTGACGATGGCGATGTGTTCGAGGGCTTCCATCTCGTCTTCACTCATGAAGTCGTAAGTGTCGTCATCATTGGCAATCATGGTTCGCCGATTGATGCATTGGAAATACTTGTGTCCTCAGCAGCCACATGTGAAACACTTGATATAACTTGTCTTGGCGGGGTCATCCGGTGGCGCCGATGATGAGGGATTCTTGGACTTGTAGTTTCTTGCCGGAGAACGAGTCGAGGAAGGCGTAGCTTGCTTGGAACTTGACTTGTCGCCGGTACTTGGTGATGCTTTTGTTGAGGTAGAAGGAGTCGTAGTTGAGGAAGCTTGAGTGTAGCCGTATGTCTTGGAAGAGTACTTGGCGTATTTGAAGTCGTCTTGCACTTTTCGCTCCTTCTTGGTCGCTTGATGAACTAGCTCGAGTAGGTTGGAGTAGGTTTGCAAATCGGCAATCTTCTTTATTTGGGTGATTGAGGCCGTTCAAGAAGCGTGTCATAGTTTGCTCGTCATCTTCCTTAACATTGGCTCTTATCATGGCAATTTACATCTCTTGATAGTATTCTTCCACCATCTTTGTGCCTTGCTTGAGGAGTTGTAACATCTTGAAGAGATCTCGTGTATAGTGTGTAGGCACGAAGCGAGCTCTTATGACATCCATCATTAGTGTCCAAGTGGTGATGGGTGGTTCGCCTCTCTTCCTTCGTCTTGCGATCACTTGTTCCCACCAAATGAGGACGTAGTCTTGAAATTCGAGGGAGGCCATGGCGATCTTCTTTTCCTCATCGTAGTTGTGAAGACGGAATATCTTGTCGACCTTCAATGCCCATGAGAGGTATTCTTCAGGATCGGTGCTTCCCCCGAACTTGGGCATGGTGAACTTGAGCTTGCCGTAGCGGAGTTCTTCATCATGTGGCTGAGGGTCTTCATAGTCATGTTCCTCTTGGACTCGTAGATGGGGTCAGCCATATGTGCCCAGTTTCTTCTTTCTTGCTACTCTTCATGTCGAGCGGCTTCTTCTTGTCGTTCTTGGCGAAGTGCTTCCTCTTGTTCACACACTTGACGGTCACATTCGGCGACGGCTCTAGTGGACTCACGAGTGCATGTTGTGCTTCGAGGGCTTGTTCTTCACGACTTTGATGTGCTTGCCAGAGGGTATCGCCATCTTGCGGTGCTTGACGTGGATGTTGTGGTGGAGTTTGCTCTTGATCCATGGCTTCTTGTTCTTGGCATCGCGCCCTTTCACGTGCTCGAACTCAATCTTGTAAACCATTACCATGGAATGGATTTTCTTGATCTTGGCGATCTTGAGTGTCATCGCAGCGAGGAGAACAAGCTTGAGGAGGACTTGCATCGGAAGAAGAGTATGTTGAAGAGTGGCGACTTGAGTGGCGCCTGTCGGAATCGGGGCTCCGCAGACCCAAGGAAGGTTCGAACTCAGGGGTGTCCTCACAACTCCTCACCTCGCCCTATCAGCTGCACTCGACCCCACGGCCAAGCTCGCATGAGATCTCAGTGCAAGGGGAAGAGAACAAAGAACACGACCATTTACCCAGGTTCGGGCCACCTTGCGGTGTAAGACCCTACTCCTGTTTAAGGTTGGATTGCCTCATGAGGGAGGGAGAATGTGTGCGTACAAGTTGCCCCGAGAGGCTTCTGGAGCTTCTCTGGGCTTGAGGGGTGGATGAACTCTCTCCCTCTCTAAGGTGGTGGCCTAGCTATACTTATACAGGCCCGATCCTCTTCCCCCCAAAACTCTTGTTAGGAAGGGTTGCCACAACGACCAATTTTGAAGGGGAACAGGAAGTACATCTTATCCTAACGAAAAGTGGTCTTCGCCTACAAAGCTTCTGGCCATGACGCGCAGGTGGGCTCAACGATGACCTTTGTCCTGGTCTTCTTGCACCGAAGAGGTAACCTTTGGGGCTGCCTTGGGAACCCGCGCGCTGGCCTTGCTCCCTTAGCACCAAAGAGGAAAGCCTCACCATCCGCGCCCGCTGGCAGCGCTCTGGGCGACGCTCGTCGTGTCTCACATCATCCACGTGCGGCGCAAGGCATGGCTTGGCGACCTCGATGTGTCCGCCCACGAGGTGGCCTCAGGAGGCTGCTTGGGGAGGCTACTCCGCGAGAGGGGCCTCGGGAGGTCCTCGGTGAAGTGTGCCTCGTGAGGCGGGAGCCCTCGCGAGGATCTTGCTTGAGAAGCCTCGAAGATGGGCCGTACTAGGCCCGTGGCACGCGCTGTGTCCTGGGCCACAGGCAGACGGGCGTGGGTACCCCTAGTCCAGGGCCCCGACAGTAGCCCCCGGGCCCGTGGTGTGCACAATTCACCAGTTGGAGGGGCGAAATGGTGCGGGCCCCAACAACCCATGTGTTAGGCGCGACGCGTGGCGCACGACGGGGCAAGAGACGCCCCTACTTCCCCACAATGCCTCGGCAACTGCCCAGGCTGACATAAAGCCTGGCGGGCACTGCGCGGGGCCATTATTGCTTCATCCCCTGCTTGCTTCTCCAGATCCAAACCGAACACAGCTTTTCCCCTTCTCCGTCAGCGTCGGCGACTCGCGAATGGCACCCATCAGGAAGACAAAGCCCGTCGCTCTGACCGCAAGTCCCTCCACTGCTGGGCCGGCGCTCCTGACCTCCTCCATTGCCGAGGAAAAGGACATTAATCCAGGGCTTTCGCTGATAGCCAACGACCAGAACGAAGGGGAGACGACCCAGATCTGGCCCGGCTCGGTGGCGCGGTGCAGCCTGGGGGAGTCCGTCTGCCCCTTCTTCCTCCACAACATCTTCGCCGGGCTGGTTCCGCCATTCTCCGATTTCTTCTACGCCATCCTTGCGCATTACCAAATCCATGCCCTCCATCTTCAGCCCAACTCCATTCTCCTCTTGTTCGTCTTCGCCTTCTACTGCGAGGCCTTCATGGGCGTGAGGCCTTCAGTGGCACTCTTCCGCCACTTCTTCGGCTTACGGTTCACCACCCAGAACTAGCTATCTATGTGTGTCTCCTTCATCGACGTGCACGGCGGAAACTCCCTCCTGAAAGTTGGGAAGAAGGTGGAAGGCTACCGGAAGCGCTAGGTCTTCATGGACGCTCGCCACACTAACCCGCTCTTGATGACTCCGGTGGCGCAACCAGAACAGGCTCCTGGATGGGGCCACGAAAAGCTCGCAGACCCTCACGCAAGGCCCGTCCTAAAGAGGATAGCTGCGCATGTGAAGGCGAAGCTAACGGGGGCGGCGATCATGAAGGATTTCTTGGTGCATCGCATCGCTCCGCTTCAAGCGCACTAGTGGCCCTTGTGGGAGTATGACGGCGCGGGGAACACGATGAGGTTGCACGTTGCCGTCCTGACGATCGAGGAGCTAGATGGGGCCTTGTCGACCCTGCTTGGCTATATCCCCGGGGACCCTCCTGAGGCCGCGGCCCCGTAGTACAGCCGCGACAACAAGGAGGAGCTGGTCGCGGCCATGGCCACCTTCGACGAGTGGGGGCTCGTGCCGCGCGACCCCGCCAGCTCGCCTGTAGTGCTGTCCTCCGGTGACAGTGACAGCGACGAGGACTCAGAGGAAACTGAGGAGGACGACCTCAGGAGGGCGTCCTCGCCATCGTGTTGCTAGATCCTTCTTGGCCTCGAGGACGATGATGGCGCCAACGAGCCTCTGCCCGCAGCTTCCCCCGGCCTCGCTGAGGCATCCAGGAGGGCGGTGCCTGCTCCCCCGACTACGCACGCGTTGGGTGAGGCGGTTCCGGACGCGGGGGCGGTCGAGCCCCCATCGACCGTGGTCCTACAGGCAGCGCTACGCGCTTCCCCCGAAGGTGGCGCCACGGCGAGGCTTGCCGAGGGCCGCCTCGAGGGCCCCGGAGGAGGCGCCGGGACTGCGTTGGGCAGGGGCAGCAACACGTCAGCCTCCGCAGACGAGAAGAAGAGGAAGTGGACTACGCTAGACGAGTAAATGCCCCGATTCACCATTTGTTGTGCACCTACAGCTCGTACAATCATACCGACCTCCTGCTGCACTGAATCAGGGGCGGCTGCTTGGAGAAGAAGAAGAAGGTGACTGCCACGGCGAAGGTGCCCTTTGTCCTGAAGGTAGTATCAACGCTGGGCCGTAGCTTTTCTGGCCGCGTGGGTGGTCCGTGCCGCCCCGGTATCACGCTCGGGCGAACAGGCACCATCACCTCCGGACGCGCGGGCGCCCCAGCTCCGCTTGGCGCCTTGCCCGATCCGCCTGAAGGGCCAGTCGCCGAGGTCACAACGGTTCAGCCCGTGGCCCTGACGTGGCTTAAACTGCGTTGGTATTTTCCCAAGGTGGAAGGGATGATGCAACATAGCTACGGCAAGTATTTCCCTCAGTTATGAAACCAAGGTTATCGAACCAGTAGGAGAACAAAGCAACACTATGTAAACGGTACCTACACACAAAGAACAAAACCTCGCAACCCAACGCGTAAGAGGGGTTGTCAATCCCTCCTCGGTAAAAGATAGATTAAATAGTATGAGATTGGATAAATAGATCTGAATAAAACACGAAATAAAAGATACAAATAAAAAGTGCAGCAAAGTATTTTTGAGTTTTTGGAATAATAGATCTGAAAACAAATACGGTAAAAGATAGATCGGAAACCAATATGATAAAAGATAGACCCGGGGGCCGTAAAATTTCACTAGTGGCTTCTCTCGAGAAAATCGCATACGGTGGGTAAACAAATTACTGTTGGGCAATTGATAGAAGAACAAATAATTATGACGATATCCAGGCAATGATCAATATATAGGCATCACGTCCAAGATTAGTAGACCAAAATGATTATGCATCTACAACTATTACTCCACACATCGACCGCTATCCAGCATGCATCTAGTGTATTAAGTTCATGGAGAAACGGAGTAATGCAATAAGAATGATGACATGATGTAGACAAGATCTATTCATAAAGGAATAGACCCCATCTTGTTATCCTTAATGTCAACTATACATACGTGCCTTGCTACCCCTTCTGTCACTGGGTGAGGACACCGTAAGATCGAACCCATCACAAAGCACCTCTTCCCATGGCAAGAAAAATCGATCTAGTCGGCCTAACTAAACCAAAGATTCAAAGAAGAAATACGAGACTATAAATAATCATGCATATAAGAGATCAAAGAAGACTCAAATAATATTCATGGATATAGATCTGATCATAAACTCGAACTTCATTGGACCCCAACAAACACACCGCAAAAAGTCATTACATCAAATAGATCTCCAAGAGACCATTGTATTGAGAATCAAAAAGAGAGAGAAAGTCATCTAGCTAATGCCTACGGACCCGTAGGTCTATGGTTAACTACTCACGCATCATCAGAGAGGAACCAATGATGGTGATGAACCCCTCTGGCAGAGTGCCGGAATAGGGCTCTAGATTGGATCTCGTGGTTCTGGAACTTGCGGCGGCTGGAATTGTGTTTCGTCTACTCCCCTAGGGTTTCTGGAATATTTGGGTATTTATAGAGCTGAGAGGCAGTGGAGGAGACCTCCATGGGCCCCACAACCCATTAGGGCTTACCAGGGGCCTCTGGTGCGCCCTACGGGCCTCCCCCAGGTGCTTGCTTGGCTCCCAAGTTATCTTCTGGTCCAAAAAATCTCCAAAAAGGTTTCGCTGCGTTTGGACTCCGTTTGTTAGGGACATTCTGTGAAGTAAAAAACAAGCAAAAACAGCAACTGGCACTGGGCACTAGGTCAATAGGTTAGTCCCAAAAAATGATATAATGTTGCTATAATATGATTGTCATACATCCAAGAATGATAATATATCAGCATGGAACAATAAAAAATTATAGATACATTGGAGACGTATCAGCATCCCCAAGCTTAATTCATGCTCGTCCTCGAGAAGGTAAATGGTAAAAACAGAATTTTTGATGTGGAATGCTGCCTCACATGTTCATCACATATTCTTTTCTTTTGTAGCATGGACATTTGGACTTGTGGATGGTTCAAAGCAATAGTCTATAATTGACATGAATACTTCAATACTCAAGCATATCAACAAGCAACCAAGTCTTTCAAAATATCAACACTAAAGAAAGTTATCCCTAGCCCATCATGCTCAATCATTGATCCATTCATGAAACACACTCAAATATTAGGTACATGAATGCTCAAGTACAATCATAGTGCTCCCTAGTTGGTGCTTTATAAGAGAACATGGAGACTCAAATAAAAATAAAAATTTCATAAAGTAAATGGATAGGCCCTTCGCAGAGGGAGGTAGAGATTTGTAGAGGTGCCAGAGCTCAAAGCTTAAATTGAGAGATAAAATATTTTGAGAGGCATGCTTTTCCCGTCAACGAAAACGACCGAGTGATTCCCAACACTTTCCATGCTAGATATATCATAGGCGGTTCACAAACATAAAATAAAGTTTATTCCTTTTTCCACCATACTTTCACAATCCACGGCTAGCCGTATCCACGGGTGCCTTCCATACCAACACTTTCCAAGGAATTTATTATTTGACAACATAAAGTAAATTTCTTTTACATTTCGGGGCATCCCCAAGCTTAGTTGCTTGGTTCTCCTTGAATATTAACTTGGGTGCCATGGGCATACCCAATGTTAGGCTCTAGAAACTCCTTATTCCTTCATCCATTGTGATCTCACCCAAAACTTTAAAACTTCAATCACACAAAACTCAACAAAATCTTTGTGAGATCCGTTAGTATAAGAAAACCAATCTTTACTTTAAGTACTATTGCAAACCCATTAAAATTTTGTTATTGCATTATACCTACTGTATTCTAACTTTACCATGGCTTATACCCTCCCATACAAACCATAGATTCATCAAAATAAGCAAATAATGCAAAGAAAACAGAATATGTCAAAAACAGAACAGTCCGTAAAGATGCGAATTGTTCTCATACTTCTGTAACTAAAAAAATTCTGAAAAATTAGGACAATGTAGGAAATTTGTATATCAATCTTGTGAAAACATTTTAGAAGTTTTTGTCGCTTCTGTGAATTTTAACAATTCTGTTACTGGACGCAGAAGTTTCTGTTTTCTAACAAGATCAAATCAACTATTACACAACATGATCCCAAAGGCTTTAATTGGCACAAATACTAATTAAAACATAAAAAATACAATCATAACATTAGAATAATTTTGCAAACACTCAAGAACAGAAATAAAAAGATAAAAATATATTTTATTAATTGGGTTGCCTCCCAACAAGCTCTTTCTTTATAGCCATTAAGATAGGCTTGAAATTTTATTGATGCTCACAATAAAGATAATAATTGAAACACAAAGAGAGCATCATAAATCAAGTGACAAGCAAGTTTAAGTCTAACATATTTCCTATGCATAGGAATTTTATAAACAAACAAATTATCAAGACAACAAATATCTGGCATATGCACGGAAGAAAACAATAGCAATCTCAACATGAAAAGAGGTAATTTAGTAACATGAAGATTTCTATAATCATATTTTCCTCTCTCATAATAATTACATGTGGGATCATGATCAAATACAACAATATAGTTATCACATAAAATATTCTCTTCATGATCCATATGCATGCAAAGTTGGCATTCTTCCAAAATAGTGGGATTATCATCAAATAAAGTCATGACTTCTCCAAACCCACTTTTGTCAAAATTTTCATAAGATTGAACACTCCCCAAATATGTGGTATTATTTTTACCTAAAGTTGACACTCTTCCAAACCCTCTTTCAATATTATTGCAAACATTATTATCCATATCATATTCATCATGAGGCTTAAATAAATTTTCAAGATCATAAGAAGAATCACCCCAATCATGATCATTACAATAAGTAGTGGACATATCAAAATTAGCATCCCCAAGCTTGGGGTTTTGCATATAATTAACACAATTGACATTAATGGAATTTATAATAACATCATTGCAATCATGCTTTTCATTGAAAGTGGTATCATGAATCACTTTGTAAATTTCTTCTTCCAACACTTCATCACAATCTTTAGATTCATGAATTTCAAGCAAAACTTCATAGAGATAATCAACTGCACTCAACTCACTAGCAATTGGTTCGTCATAATTGGATCTTTAAAAAAGATTAGCAAGTGGATGAGGATCCATATCAATAGATTTTTAGCAAGCGATGATGCAAGCAAATAAAAGGCACATGGTAACACAAGCAAACAAAAGATCAAATAAGAAAAAGGCAAACGGAAAGAAGGAAAATAAAAAGGCAAATATTTTTGTGCTTTTTGCAAAAAACATTTTAGAAGTGGGGGAGATGAAGAAGAGAGGCAAAAGGCAAATAATGTAAATTGCAAGGAGATGAGATTTGTGATTAGGAACCTGATAGATGTTGATGATGTCTCCCCGGCAACGGCGCCAGAAATTTCCTTTGACGTGACTTAAACTGTGTTGGTATTTCCCCAAGGTGGAAGGGACGATGCAGCACAGCTACGGCAAGTATTTACCTCAGTTATGAAACCAAGGTTATCGAACCAGTAGGAGAACCAAGCAACACTATGTAAATGATACCCACACACAAATAACAAAACTTTGCGCCAAAGAAGTACCAGAGGGGGGCTTTGAGGGGAGCACAACCCACCTGGGCGCTCCTGGGCCCACCTGGTGGGTTGTGCCCACCTCGGCCGCCTCCCGCACAGCCTCTTTGCTCTATAAATACCCCGAAAATCTAAAAACCCTAGGGTAGTCGACGAAACACAATTCCAGCCGCCGCAAGTTCCAGAAACACCAGATCCAATCTAGACACCATCACGGAGGGGTTCATCATCCTCATTGGTGCCTCTCCGATGATGTGTGAGTAGTTCATCATAGACCTACGGGTCCGTTGTTAGTAGCTAGATGGCTTCCTCTCTCTCTTTTGATTCTCAATACAATGGTCTCTTGGAGATCTATTTGATGTAACTCTTTTTGCGGTGTGTTTGTTGGGATCCGATGAACTTTGAGTTTATGATCAGATCTATATCCATGAATATTATTTGAGTTTTCTTTGATCTCTTATATGCATGATTACTTATAGCCTCATATTTCTTCTTCGAATCTTTGGTTTAGTTAGGCCAACTAGATCGATTTTCTTGCCATGGGAAGAGGTGCTTTGTGATGGGTTCGATCGTGCGGTGCTCTTTCCCAGTGACAGAAGGGGCAGCAAGACACGCATGTATCGTTGCTATTAAGGATAACAAGATAGGTTCTATTCCTACATGAATAGATCTTGTCTACATCATGTCATTGTTCTTATTGCATTACTCCGTTTCTCCATGAACTTAATACACTAGATGCATGCTGGATAGCGGTCGATCTGTTGAGTAATAGTAGTAGATGCAGGCAGGAGTCGGTCTACTAAACTTGGACGTGATGCCTATATAATGAGCTTTGCCTAGATATCGTCATAATTATTTGAAGTTCTATCAGTTGCCCAACAGTAATTTGTTTACCCACCATATGCTATTTTCTCGAGAGAAGCCACTAGTGAAATCTACAGCCCCCGGGTCTATTTTCTCACCATTTATCTTCAGATATATATTGTTGTTTGCCTTTTTTATTTATTTGCATCTTTTATTTTCAGATCTATATTATCAAAAACCCAAAAATACCTCGCTGAATTTTATTTGCTTTTATTTTATTTGCATCTATCAATCTATCACTTTACCAATCTTTTACCCGAGAGGGATTGACAACCCCTCTTTTGCGTCGGGTTGCAAGTATTTGTTCTTTGTGTGCAGGTACCGTTTACATAGTGTTGCTTGGTTTTCCTACTGGTTCGATAACCTTGGTTTCATAACTGAGGGAAATACCTACCTTCGCTGTACTGCATCATCCCTTCCTCCTTGGGGAAAATACTGACGCAGATACAATACAACAAATGATCATCAAAGGGAATTTCTGGCGCCGTTGCCAGGGAGACATCATCAACATCTATCAGGTTCCTAATAAAAAATCTCATCTCCTTGCAATTTACATTATTTTCCATTTGCCTCTCATTTTCATCTCCCCCACTTCACAAAAATATTTGCCTTTTTATTCGCCTTCTTTTTCGTTTGCCTTTTTCTCGTCAGATCTCTTGTTTGCTTGTGTTACCATGTGCCTTTTATTTGCTTGCATCTTCGCTTGCTAAAAATCTATTGATATGGATCCTCATCCACTTGCTAATTTTTTTAAAATATCCAATTATGATGAACCAATTGCTAGTGAATTGAGTGCATTTGATTATCTCTATTAAGTTTTGCTTGAAATTCATGAATCTAAAAATTGTGATGAAGTGTTGAAAGAAGAAATTGATGAAGTGATTCATGGTAGCTCCTTGAATGAAAAGCATGATTGCAATGATGTTATTATAAATTCTATTAATGTCAATTATGCTAATAATATGCAAAACCCCAAGCTTGGGGATGCTAATTTTGATATGTCCACTACTTATTGCAATGATCATGATTGGGGTGATTCTTCTTATGATCTTGAAAATTTATTTAAGCCTCATGATGAACATGCTATTGATAATAATGTTTGCAATAATATTGAAAGTGGGTTTGGAAGAGTGTCAACTCTAGGTAAAGATAATCCCACTATTTTAGAAGAGTGTCAACTTTGCATGCATGTGGATCATGAAGAGAATATTTTATGTGATAGTTATATTGTTGAATTTGATTTTGATCCTACATGTAATTATTATGAGAGAGGAAAATATGGCTGTGTAAATCTTCATGTCACTAAATTACCCCTCTTCATGTTGAGATTGCTATTGTTTGTTTCTTCTTCCTTGCATATGCTAGATCTTGCTTGTCTTGCTAATTTGTTTTCCTATAAAATTCCTATGCATAGGAAGTATATTAGACTTAAATGTGTTTGTCACAAGTTTTATGATGCTCTATTTATGCTTCAATCCTTGTCTTTTATGTGAGCATCATTGAAATCTTATGCCTAGCTAGGGGCATAAAACGATAGCACTTGTTGGGAGGCAACCCAATGAATAAAATTTATTTTTGCCTTTTTCTTTCTGTTCTTGAGTGTTTACACAATTATGCCTCTATTTTGATTGTGTTTTTATGTTTTAGTTATTGTTTGGGCCAAGCAAAGCCTTTGTGATCATGTTGGGTGATAGTTGATTTGATCTTGTTGGAAAACAGAAACTTTTGCATCCAGTAAAATAATTTTAGAAATTTACAGATGCGACAAAAAATTCTGAATTTTTTACACAAGATTTAATAAAAATTTCCTATTCTTTCCTAAATTTTCAGAATTTGTGGAGTTACATAAGTATATGAAGTATTCAGATTGCTACAGACTGTTCTGTTTTTGACAGCTTCTGTTTTCTTTGCGTTGTGAGCTTATTTTGATGAATCTATGGACTTTATCAGGGGGTATTAGCCATAGCAAAATTTAAATACAGTAGATATAATGCAAAAATAAAATATGAATGGGTTTGCAAGAATACTTAGAGTGGTAGTTTGCTTTGTTATACTAACGGATCTCATGAAGGTTTTGTTAAGTTTTGTGTGATTGAAGTTTTCAAGTTTTGGGTGAGATCACGATGGATGAAGGAATAAGGAGAAGCAAGAGCCTAAGCTTGGGGATTACCCATGGCACCCCAAGATAATATTCAAGGATGAACAAGCAACTAAGCTTGGGGATGCCCCGAGTGGCATCCCCTCTTTCTTCTAACAACCATCGGTATTTTACTTGGAGCTATATTTTTATTCGTCACATATCATGAGTTTTGCTTGGAGCATCTTGTATTATATGAGTCTTTGCTTGTTTTGCTTTTTTTTGTGTCAAGTATCCTTGCTGAACACACCTATTTGATAGAGCCAAAATTATGCTATGATTTGTTAGAATTGCTCTTTATGCTTCACTTAATATTTTTTTTGAGCTATGGAAATGCTCTAGTGCTTCACTTATATCTTTTTTAGCATGGTGTGCTTTAATATTTTGAAGAAATGCTCTCATGCTTCACTTAGATCTATTTGAGAGTTAGTAATTTTTGAAGAAATTCTCTCATGCTTCACTTATATTATTTTGAGAGATGAAAATCTTTATTGTCATGTTCTTCACATAAATTTGTTTGAGCTTATCAAAAAGCAATTGCAACATATGAAACTAGTCCCAAAATGATAGATATTCAAGAGGGATATAATAAAAACTTTCATGAAGATCATTGGACAAAATAAACTTGATTCTTTGTAATAGTTTTGTGATATGATGATAGTGATATGTGAATCATGTTGATGAGTAATTATGCTTTAGCAAGAATATTGGTGTTAAGGCTTGTGATTCCCTATGCAAGCACGAAAGTCAATAGTTATGCAATGAAATTACATCCTACTTGTGGTGCATTATTCGGTGTTAGTTATGCTCAATGCTCGCTTATGTGATTTTTCATTTCTTGGTTGGATGCTTCTCAATCTTTTTGCTAGCCTTCACTTGTACTAAGTAGAAATACTACTTGTGCATCCAAAATCCTTAAAACCAGTTTTGGCATTTGAGTCCACCATACCTACCTATATGCGGTATTTTTATGCCGTTCTAAGCAAATTTGTATGTGCCATCTCTAATTTTCAAAATAAATTTCATTTTTGTGTGCTCGTACCGCTCATGAAGCGGCAGGGGGTGGCCAATATTTTCCATGCTAGATGTGTTATTCTCAAGATGAGTGTTTATTCACTTGTCATGGCACGAGAGTATGACAAAGGTATTAGGGATGCCCAGTCCCGAAATGAAAAATGAATTTACTTTATGTTATCAAATAGTAAATTCCTTGGAAAGTGTTGGTATGGAGGGCACCCGTGAATACGGCTAGCCATGGATTGTGAAAGAATAGTGGAAAAAGGAATAAACTTTATTTTCTGTTTGGAAACCGCCTATGATATATCTAGCATGGAAAGTGTTGGGAATTACTCGGTCGTTTTCGTTGACAGGAGAAGTATGCCACCCAAAATTTTTTTATCTCTCTTTTTTCGCTTTGAGATCTGGCACCTCTACAAATCCCTACTTCCCTCTGCGAAGGGCCTTTCTATTTACTTTATGCAATTTTTTTTATCGAGTCTCCATCTTCTCTTATAAAGCACCAACTAAGGGGCACTATGATCGTACTTGAGCATTGGATGTAGCTAATATGCGAGTGTGTTTCATGAATGGATCAATGATTGAGCATGATGGGCTAGGGATAACTTGCTTTAGTGTTGATATTTTGAACAACATGGTTGCTTGTTGATATGCTTGAGTATTGAAATCTTCATGTCAAAACTAGAATATTGCTTTGAATCATATAAAAGTCCATATGTCCATGCTACGAAAGAAAAGAATGTGATGAACATGATAGGCAGCATTCCTCATCAAAAATTATGTTTTTATCAATACCTACTCGAGGACGAGCAGGAATTAAGCTTGGGGATGCTAATACGTCTCCAACGTATCTATAATATTTATTATTCCATGTTGTTATATTATCATTCCTGGATGTTTTACAATCATTTTATAGCAACTTTATATCATTTTTTTGGACTAACTTATTGACATAGTGCCCAGTGCCAGTTGCTATTTTTTGCTTGTTTTTTACTTCGCAGAATATCAGTACCAAACGGAGTCCAAACGCAGCGAAACTTTTTGGAGAATTTTTCTGGACCAGAAGACACCTGTTGGGCCAAAGATGTACCAGAGGGGGCTCCGAGGGGAGCACAACCCACCTGGGCACGCCTGGGGGCCCAGGCGCGCCCTGGTGGGTTGAGCCCACCTCGGCCGCCTCCCATACCGCCTCTTTGCTCTATAAATACCCCGAAAATCCAGAAACCCTAGGGTAGTCGACGAAACACAATTCCAGCCACCGCAAGTTCTAGAAACACCAGATCCAATCTAGACACCATCACGGAGGGGTTCATCATCCTCATTGGTGCCTCTCCGATGATGCGTGAGTAGTTCATTGTAGACCTACTGGTCCGTACTTAGTAACTAGATGGCTTCCTCTCTCTCTTTTGATTCTCAATACAATGGTCTCTTGGAGATCTATTTGATGTAACTCTTTTTGCGGTGTGTTTGTTGGGATCCGATGAACTTTGAGTTTATGATCAGATCTTTTTATCCATGAAAGTTATTTGAGTTTCTTTGATCTCTTATATGCATGATTACTTATAGCCTCGTATTTCTTTTTCGAATCTGTGGTTTAGTTAGGCCGACTAGATCGATTTTTCTTGCCATGGGAAGAGATGTTTTGTGATGGGTTCGATCGTGCGGTGTTCTTTCCCAGTGACAGAAGGGGCAGCAAGACACGTATTGATCGTTGCTATTAAGGATAACAAGATGGGGTCTATTCCTACATGAATAGATCTTGTCTACTTCATGTCATCTTTCTTATTGCATCACTCCGTTTCTCCATGAACTTAATACACTAGATGCATGCTGGATAGCGGTCGATGTGTGGAGTAATAGTAGTAGATGTAGGCAGGAGTTGGTGTACTAATCTTGGACGTGATGCCTATATAATGATCATTGCCTGGATATTGTCATAATTATTTGAAGTTCTATCAATTGCCTAACAGTAATTTGTTTACCCACCGTATGCTATTTTCTCGAGAGAAGCCACTAGTGAAATCTACGGCCCCCGGGTCTATTTTCTTATCATATATCTTCAGATCTATATTAATATTTCCCTTTTTATTTATTTGCATCTTTTATTTTCAGATATATATTATCAAAAACCCAAAAATACCTCGCTGAATTTTATTTGCATCTACCAATCTTTTACCCGAGAGGGATTGACAACCCCTCTTTTGCGTCGGGTTGCAAGTATTTGTTATTTGTGTGCAGGTACCGTTTACATAGTGTTGCTTGGTTCTCCTACTGGTTCAATAACCTTGGTTTCATAACGGAGGGAAATACCTACCTTCGCTGTACTGCATCATCCCTTCCTCCTTGGGGAAAATACTGACGCAGATACAATACAAGAAAGGATCATCACGGACACGTAGGTCTATGGTGAACTACTCACGCATCATCGGAGAGGCACCAATGAGGATGATGAACCCCTTCGTGATCGTGTTCCCCTCCGGCAGAGTGCCGGAATAGGGCTCTAGATTGGATATCGTGGTTCTGCAACTTTCAGCGGCTGGAATTGTGTTTCGTCTAGGTTTCTAGAATATTTGGGTATTTATAGAGCTGAGAGGCGGTGGAGGAGACCTCCGTGGTCCCCACAACCACGGGGCCTCTGGCGCGCCCTGGTGTCTTGTGGACCCCACGGGCCTCCCCTAGGTGATTCCTTGGCTCCCAAGTTGTCTTCTGGTCCAGAAAAAACTCCAAAAAGCTTCGCTGCGTTTGGACTCCGTTTGATAGGGATATTCTGCAAAGTAAAAAACAAGCAAAAACAACAACTCGCACTGGGCACTAGTTCAATAGGTTAGTCCCAAAAATGATTTAAAGTTGTTATAAAATGATTGTAAAACATCCAAGAATGATAATATAACAACATGGAACAATAAAAATTTATAGATACATTGGAGACGTATCAGGCGCCACCCGTCAAGGCCACGACGGCTCCGACCACGGACAAGGGAGCGACGCCTCAGCCTCCAATGGTTGTTGCCACTCCTGCCGCCGAAGATGACACAAGGCACACCATAGCACAGCCCCAAGCGGTGCCCGCCCCCGGGATCCAACAGGCTGGCGAGCCAGTCTCCCCAAGCGCGCCGCAGGAACCGAGCGCCGAGAGGGATCATTAGCCCCCTGTGCCTCAAGCGGAGGATGTCGTGGCTTCTTCGGCCATGGTGGCAGCACGTCCCATGGTGCTGCCTCCCTGCCCGGTCCTCACGCTCGTGAGCTGCGACCCCCTGATCAGGCGTGAGGCTTTGGCTGACGCCCGCACCGTGCTCGGCCGGCTCAGGGCAGGTCTCCAGAATGCCGACAAGCACCTTGACCAGGAACGCCTGTGGCTTGCCTCGGGGTGGAGCCAACTTGAAACGGCTACCAAGGAGGCCCAAGGTCGGGCCGAGGCCACCGCTGCTGAGAACAGGAAAGAAGCCACCAAGGCAAGGGTGGCCCGCAACAACGTGCTCGCTGAGTTGGAAGCGGCCACTAAGCACTACGGCGAGGTGGAGACCCGCCTGAAGGTGCTCCAGGAGGAATAGGCCCCACGCGCGGCTGCTCCAGCAGCAGGAGGACCTCAAAGCTCGCGAGGCGAAACTTGCGGATCGCGACTCCGAGCTGATGAGGGCGACTGTCGAGCAGGACACGAAGCGAAGGCGCCTGGAAACGCTGCAGCGTGAGGTGACCGAAGCCCAAGTAGCTCACGCCAAACATGTCTCCGAGGTGAACGCCAAGCTGGACGCCAGGGAGAAGAAGATCCAAGTCGACGCCTATGCGAAAACGGTGGCGGACCACGACGCCTTATCCTCCCTCGAGCTCAGGGCCCGCCAGGCTCTAAGGTCCATATGCAGGGAGGGGTTCGAGGCTCCGCTCGCCACCGCCGACACCAGCTACGCCAAACTTTCCTCCAAGCACACTGAGGAGCTCGAGGGCGCTGCCCAGAAGGTGGACGGTATCCTGGAGGAGGAGTGTCGCGACCTCTTCTTCGTGGCGGCGACCCACGTCTTCAGCCACCTTCTCCTCCACGACTCTGGCTTTGACTTTGATGAGGTGATAGGCCCCGTCCCCACAGAATCTCGCGACACCATGGCGGAATCCGTGGAGGGGCATGTGGCTGCACTGCTTGGGAAGTTCTCCTATAGCAGCGTCGGGGCACGTGGCGATGGCGACGGCGGCGATGGCCCTTCTTCCTGAAACTTCTTTCATTACCCTACAGCAGACTGATCATGCCTCGCAGAGGCGTAAGACGATGGTTTAATCTGTGAAATGCTTGATGCTTGTAATAACTGCTTGTACTCGCGGGTTTACTCTTCGTGCTTGGTTTCCTTCTTGCTTGCCTTTGTGCTCTGCGTTGATAGGGCCCAACTCTGTGCTAGCCTCAGCCGTCTCTAGGTGTCAGGTCGCGATGCCTAGACAAAACCAGGAAGTGAGGGGCTCCGGTAGCTAGTGAAGGCTCCTGAAGAGTGATGCTCAGGAGTCCCCCCTTGACACGCAAGTAGCTCGCGCGAGGAAAACACTTAGCACAGGCGAAGTCGTCCCGAAGGCATCCGTAGTTAGCTGTTTTGGGTGATGCTGGCGCGTGCTTTGCGGCTTGCACATGGGTGCAACGCGAGGAGACCAGACACCAAGGCCTTGGGGTGACGTGCATGGGGGCAGGCCCGCAAGCCAGGATCCTTTGGGCTCCTTAGCACTGCTGGGGCTGACTCGAGCATCGGCACCGTGTCCAGCCCCCACTCGCATGGAGCGCATGGGGAGGTGCAAGCGCGTGGCACTGGAGGAGGCGGCGAGTGCCATCCTGAGGTCAGCGCGGGCATGGTCAGGGATTGACCAATCCGCCAGCGCTGAGCATGGGGCTTCCACTGGGGCGTGGGCATGGTCAGGGATTGACCGATCCGCCAGCGCTGAGCATGGGGCTTCCACTGGGCATGGGTATATCTGATCCGCCATCGCTGAGTATGGGGCTTCCACTGGGCGTGGGTGGGAGCTCTGTTTCAGAGTCTCCGGGCGTGTACAGCCATGTCTTGTTCGTACGTGTGGGAACCACGGCAGAACTGGAGGTATTGGGCGTCCAAGGCGATAAGCATAGGGACCCCGTTCTCCGCTTGCAACCGAGCCGCGTTAGGCTTTGGGCCATGGTGAACTTGCTGCCACCTCAGGAGGCGACCCCGCGAGGTGGCCTCTGTAGTACCTGCATGCTTGCGAATCCAGTGACGCGGGGGTGCGCGTGTCGAGCGATCGTCCCGGGGCCATCGCATGCGGAGGTTGGACACCAAGGACCACAAAACGTGACATGTATAGGTCTGGCCCATCAGATAGAGCTCACTCACTTGGATTTAGCAACGCTGCACGGATGGAACCCGAGCACAGACGCCGTGTCGAATTTCCTTCATGGAATGATCACGGGAAAAGCCGCCGGACGCGTGGCACCCGAGGCAGCGAAGCGCCAAACTCACAGTTGTACAAAATGTGCCGCGCGCTTACCATTCCATTCACGACAGTCTAACAGAATGGTAGGACAGCAAGGACCCTAGGAGGTGACGTGCACGGGAGCTGGCCCGCGATACAGAGCTCGGTCACTTGGATTTATCAGCGCTTCAGGGACATACCCGAGCATAGGCACCGTGTCCGGCCCCCCATGAGCTGGCCGAAAAACGGAGTCGCTAGCATGCGGCGACTCCAACGGCGACGAGGTGCCAAACTGAAGGTTAAACAACCCGGGTTGTGCCTTGCTTTCCTGCCCCTGATAGCCCCATGAGGGGACCGAACACCAAGGACCCCAGGAGGTGACGTTCATGGGAGCTGGCCCGCGAGACAGAGCTCAGTTGCTTGGGTTTATTGATGCTGCAGGGACAGAACCCGAGCACAGACTATGTTTTGAGTCCCGGTCATGGGGTAATCAAGAGAGAGGGTCGCGAAGGCACGGCAATCCAAATGGTGGCGAGGCACCGAACACGCGGCTTTAAGCCAGCAAAACAACTCCATTCAAACATAACTAGGTCCAGTACAAGACCAAAACGATACGGCCGCATGGGCGGGCCCTGACCGGCCTGAGGATAATGCAGCCCAAGGGGCGCCCTCAATTGAATAAACCAAAAAGTCACCTGGTGATTACGCAGTTGCGAGAGTGTTGGGGTCGTCGGTGAAGCGCGTCGCGAAGGCCATCCTTCAGGGGCTGGACGGCTCCTGAGGCTCTGGGAGCCCCCGAGGGCCTGAAGCCTTGCGAGCCGCCAACGCGAGGCGCGTGAAGCGCTGGTAGGTGGCGCCGGCGTTCAACAAGCCGAAAGGCATGCATATGTAGTTGGTGGGGACGCCTCCACCCCAGCCGACGCGAGACGACCAGAAGATGTCCTAGGAGCTGGCCCTGTTGAGGCCTGCGACGTCGACACACACCCGCAGACCACTGTCCTCTCCGGGGGAGGCAACTATGCCAGTGGGGCACGCGGGGTGACGCTCGCCACACATGGCCCGCGCTTCTGGCAGCTTGCAAATCTCCTGGACGATGAACTCCCGCACCCCTGGCGGCTGGTGTTGTGCTCCTTGATCGTGGGGGCACGCATTGAGGCATGCCTCCAAGTGGTGCCCGAACACCTCCCTTGTCGCATTGGTCAGGTCAGATGCTCTCCAGACAGAAGCCCCCGAGCCTAACCTGACCAGCACCTCCCTATGCGGGATGAAGGCACGACCCAGAGGCAGGGGTGGAGCCTTGGGCGTCCCCGCCAGCCCGCAACCTGCTCGCCTCAGGATGACTCTTGGGGAGGAGCTGCTTCTTCTTCGTGGGGTGGCTTCAGCGGGCCTGACGACATTCTCGCCATCAGAGTTGTCTGTCGCAGCGGCACGGTAAGCTTGCTCCATGGAGCAGACCGCGTCCTTCTCGTTGCAAGTGACGGTGATGACGCCACTGCAGCCAGGCATCTTGAGGACATTGTAGCCATGGTGGGTCGCTGTCATGAACTTGGCAAGCGTGAGGTACTCCAGGATGGCGTTGTACGGGAGGCCGATGTGGGCCACGTCGAAGTTGATCCGCTCGGTGTGATAGTTGTCGCAAGTGCCGAAGGTGACCAGAAGGCGCACCTGCCCCAGGGGAGTGGTTGATCCGTCTGTCACTCCGGAGAAGGGCCTAGTGGGCATCAGATGGTCATAGGGCACCAGTAGCGTCTCGAAGGTCGCGATGGAGATCACATTGAGGCCAGCCCCACCGTTGATGAGAGTCTTGGTGACCGAGATGTTGCTGATGGTGGGGGTGCACAACATGGGGAGTGCGCTGGTGGTGGCCGAGCACCTGAGGTGATCCTTGGAGTCGAAAGTGATGGCGCACTGCAACCACTTGAGGGGTCTCACCGCTTCGGGCCTCGGGAGGGCAGCATTCACCTCGCGAGAGAATTGCTTGAAGAGGCGGTTGGACGCGGGTGTCAGTGTTCTGAGAACCAGGGTACCTAGACTTGCCTGCCTGCGGCCCACGTCATGGCTTCCTTAACGGCCCGGTACGGCTCATCGACCAGACTACCAAGGCAAGACCCTCGCGAGGACCCCTAGGGCTAGCGAGGTGGACGACACCAAGGCCTCCAGAGGAGCAGCCTCCCCAGGTTACCTCCCGAGGAGCAGAGATTTCTATGCAGGTACCCAGCCTCACGAGGCTGCGATGACGCAAGCCATGACGACCAAGGCCAGGTGGGCGCCAGCGGGCACAGAGGAGGCAGTTTCCTCTTTGGTGCTAAGGAGGCAAGGACAGGTGTGGTTTCCCGAGGAATCTACCAAAGGTTTCCATTCTGGTGCTACAAGACCAAGACCACCAGCATGGCAGGACGGATGTCATTGCCGAGCCCACCGCTGCGTCACGGCCAGAAGCTTTGCAGGCGAAGACCACCTTTTGTCAGGATAAGATGTACTACTTGTCCCCTTTCAAATTGGTCGTTGTGGGATCCCTTCCCGCCTAAGTTTCGAGGAAAGAGGACCAAGTCCACTATAAATATAGGTTAGCCACCACCATAGAAGGGGCTGATCCAATCCAATCCGAGAGGTCGACCATTCTCACCCCCGAGCCCTCGCGAGGTTGTTCATCCTCTATACTAGTTCATCCTCAGCCCCTCGTAAGGCCAATCCACCACAACATAGGAGTAGGGTATTACACCGCAAGGTGGCCCGAACCTGGGTAAATTGTCATGTTCATCTTCTTCCTTGTTCACGCGAGTTCGGCTAGGCAAGGTTGTGGGACGACGAGTCGGTAGGCTTGAGAGGTTGAATTCTTTGCACACGCCCCAGAGTTCGAACCTTCTTGGGTCTACGGAGCCCTGAATCTGACATTTGGCGCGCCAGGTAGGGGTGTGTCGAAGTCCTTCTTCCATTGTTTGTTTCCCTCCATTCCATCGCTCCCATGGCCGACGCTCGCCGTGTCCGTGCCGAGAGCCGGGCCGCTCGCGTCGCCCAGACGGCACCCGCGGGCAATGGCGCTCCTCATCGCTCCGCCTCACCAGTGGCCAACGCTGCCACTGACCCTGCTGCTCGCGAGCAGCAGGACTCATCGCTGCTGTCTTCCGTGCGGTGTGATGGTCACAACGCCACTCCATCGCCCACTCCAGCCACGGCGTCGTCCTCTCACGCTCGTCGCGGGCCGGTGAACACGCAGGCTGCGCTGCTCATGGCGCGTGAGCTCCTGCGCTACCGCCCGGCCAACGACGTATGGCTCGGCCGCATCGCTGACCTCGTCAACGCTTCCCGCGAGGGCCCTGTGCCGTCCCGCTCGCTGCCTCCCCCGCCATCCCAGGCGGGCGACGTGGCTCACGGTGCGCCTCCACCTCCTCCTCGGCGCGACATGGACCCGGAGCCCAGGCGCGATGCGCCCCCGCGCGACCCACGGCACGGGGCGCCGGCAAGGGATGAAGCAAGCTGCCAGGTGGTGCAGCGGCCGCAGGCCGATGCACGCGTGCTCCCGGCGCCACAGCGCTGATACGTCTCCGACGTATCTATAATTTTTTATTGTTCCATGCTATTATATTATCTGTTTTGGATGTTTTATATGCTATTTTATATTATTTTTGGGACTAACCTATTAACCTACAGCCTAGTGCTAGTTTCTGTTTTTTCCTTGTTTTTGAGTTTTACAGAAAAGGAATACCAAATGGAGTCCAAACGAGCTGAAACTTTATGATGATTTTTTATGGACCAGAAGAGACCCACGGGGCATCGGAGATGGACCAGAGGAGTCCCGAGGCAGCCACAAGGGTGGAGGGTGCCCCCTCTAGGGCGCACCCCCCTTCCTTGCCACTGCCCCGTGGACCCCCCGTAACGTGAAACCGACGCCAAAAATTCCTATAAATCCCGGAACCTCCAGAAATAAACCTAGATCGGGAGTTCCGCCGCCGCAAGCCTCTGTAGCCACAAAAAACCAATCGGGAGCCCGTTCCGGCACCCTGCCGGAGGGGGAAACCATCACCGGTGGCCATCTTCATCATCCCGGCGGTCTCCATGACGACGAGGGAGTAGTTCACCCTCGGGGCTGAGGGTATGTACCAGTAGCTATGTGTTTGATCTCTCTCTCTCTCGTGTTCTTGATGTACCGCGAGCTTTGTTATTATAGTTGGATCATATGGTGTTTCTCCACCTCTACCTTCTTGTGATGAATTGAGTCTTGCTCTTTGAGGTTTCGTTATGTTGGATTGTGTATTGGATTTGAGAACACTTGATGTATGTCTTGTGATGGGATATCTGTGGTGACAATGGGATGTTCTATTGATTCACTTGATGTATGTTTTGGCACTCAATTCGCGGATTCCCGAGGTGACATTGGGGTAATCTATGCATAGGGGTTGATGCACATTTTTGTCCTACGTTCTCCGATAGAAACTTTGGAGTGATTCTTTGTTGCACGTTGAGGGATTGTTATATGATCCAATTATGTTATCATTGTTGAGAGAACTTGCACTAGTGAAAGTATGAACCCTAGGCCTTGTTTTCAAGCATTGCAATACCATTTTTGCTCACTTTTGTTACTAGTTACCTTGCTGTTTTTATATTTTCAGATTACAAAAACCTATATCTACTATCCATATTACACTTGTGTCACCATCTCTTCGCCGAACTAGTGCACCTATACAATTTACCATTGTATTGGGTGTGTTAGGGACACAAGAGACTCTTTGTTATTTGGTTGCAGGGTTGCTTGAGAGAGACCATCTTCATCCTACGCCTCCCACGGATTGATGAACCTTAGGTCATCCACTTGAGGGAAAGTTGCTACTATCCTACAAAACTCTGCACTTGGAGGCCCAACAATGTCTACAAGCAGAAAGGTTGCGTCGTAGACATCAAGCTCTTTTCTGGCGCCATTGCCGAGGAGGTGAGTGCTTGAAGGTATATCTTTATATCTTGCAATCGAATCTTTTAGTTTCTTGTTTTATCACTAGTTTAGTTTATAAAAGAAACTACAAAAAAAATATGGAATTGAGGTTGCCTCATATGCTTCATTTTTTTAATGTCTTTCGTGAAAATGATGGGAAGGAAAATTGTGCTCAAGTGTTAGAAGAAGAAGTGTATAAAATGTTTGGCACTAAATATTTGAATGATGAGCATGATTGTAATGTTGTTAGTATAAATTCTATGAATATCCAAAATACTAATGACGATTGCACTAGTCATGACAAAAATGTTTCTTGTAAGCATGTCAATTATTGTGGAGTGCATAGAGTTTGTGAAGACATGCCTTATAGGGATGATAGATTTTGTAAGAAGCATAACATGATGAAACCAATCGGTGTCTTAAGGTGATAGATAAATTTGCTACAAAATTATGCTCTCTTCATCCCATTACTTGTGAACTTTGCAATAGAGTTGGTCATCTTAATTTCCAATGCACACTTTTTTATGATCGAATCATGGCTAAATATAGCAATAACTTGATCACCCTTGAACTTTATAATGAACTTTGTTTATTTTTGGGGTGTGAAGAATTGTCACATAAAAATAGTTGGTTTGAAGCGTTCATATTCACCGACCATGCGGAAACTACTCTTAAAAATATATATATGTTTTGTGTGGTAAATTGCAATGAGAATGCTTATATTGCCAACTATAGAAAGATGGGAAAACCAATATAATACAAAAGAAATACTAATGAAAGGGTAAAGCTCTCCACTTTCCCTCCTATTGTCCCTCGTGATGAAACATGTTATGAGAACGAGCTCCCTATGCAACCAATCTCATCAATAAGGAGCTCCAAAAAGTTGATTAAACCCACACATGACGTGGAGAAGAAAAAGAAAAGACGGAGAAGCAAAGGTAAAAAGGTATCCCTCCCAAATGATGTTGCTCCTATTATTGTTATGCCTCATGAGAGTGAATCAAAAATAAATGTGGAAGATGATATACTTGATGATGACAGTGATTCTTTGTCCTATGGTACAATGTCCGAAGAAACTATTGAGACTGATTTTGTTATGCCTATTACTCATTGTGATGATTATGATTGGGAAAATAATGATACCTCTTATAATCTTGAAAATCTTTTTGGCACCAACTTAGAAAGTTGTGATGATAATAATTGCTATACTATTGGTGCTATTCATGCTATTAATGATGAGAGTGATTATGCTTATGATATACAAAGCCACAAGCTTGGGGATGCTATGTTTGATGAGAATGACATGTGTGAGAATTTATTTGCTGCAATTAATGCTTTTCCCAAGCTTGGGGATGCTATGCTTGATGAAGATGATCTTTTTAGTCCTTCTACTTTGGATGAGCAAATTTGCTATGATGATTGCATGCCTCCTATTTATGATGATTGCAATATTTATGAAAGTGGGTTTGGAAGAGTGTCAACTTTAGATAATAATTATCCCACTATTTTGGAGGGTGTTGAATCTTATTATAATGATAAAAGTGGATTTGGAGAGGTCATGACTTTATTTAGTAATGATACCACTATCTTGGAAGAGGTTTCAATTGATTATGATGAGAATGAAGTTGCTACTTATGATGATTATTGTGATGACACTTATGTTATAAAAATAGTCGATGATATATTATAAAACTTGTCATGATTATGATTACCCTTTCTCTGAACATTACTCTTTTAATATGGAAACAATTTATAGTATTCGAGTTTCTTATGATACTCCCACTATTCCGAATGAATAGAATTTTGCTCATGTGGAGAGTAGTAAAATTTCTATGCTTATGAATCATGAAAAGAATGCTTTATGTGGTGGTTATATTGTTGAATTCATTCATTATGCTACTGAAAATTATTATGAGAGAGGAACTTATGCTTCTACATATTGAAATAATATCAGGTTTCCTCTCTATGTGTTGAAAATTTTGAAGTCATGCTTGTTTTTCCTTCCTATGCTAGTTGATTCTTGTTCCCATAAATTATTTGCTCACAAAATCCCTATGCATAGGAAGTGGGTTATACTTAAATGTGCTAGTCATATGCTTCATTATGCTCCCATTATGTTTCAATTCTTATCTTTTATGCGAGCATCATTGAAATCATCATGCCTAGCTAAAAAGGCATTAAAGAAAAGCGCTTGTTGGGAGACAACCCAATATTTACCCCTACTGTTTTTGTGTGTTAACATGATTAAGCTACTGTATTAATCATGTTTTATAGCTTTTTTTTTTAATAAAGTGCCAAGTAAAGCCTTTGGGATAGCGTGGTTGATAGTTGATTTGATTCTGTGCAAAAACAGAAACTTTTGCATCCAGTACAGAAATTTCTATCTTTTACTGAAACGTGTAAAAACTCTGAATTTTTTACATAGGATTGATATACAAATTTTATACCTTTTCCTAATTTTTAGGAATGTTTGGAGTTACATAAGTATGATTTCAATTCAGATCTTCACAGACTGTTCTGTTTTTGACAGATTCTGTTTCCGATGCATAGTTTGCTTGTTTTCTAGTTTCTATGGCTTATATTGCTTAATATAAATTGTAGAAATGATAGGGTACAGTAGGCATCATGTGAGAAAAATTATGAATATTTTCTTGACAGTACCAAAGTGAATGATTTGTTTTATTATACTAACGGATCTCACGAGTTTTCTGTTGAGTTTTGTGTTGTGAAGTTTTCAAGTTTTGGGTAAAGATTTGATGGACTATGGAATAAGGAGTGGCAAGAGCCTAAGCTTGGGGATGCCCAAGGCACCCCCAAGGCACCCCAAGGTAATATTCAAGGACAACCAAGCATCTAAGCTTGGGGATGCCCCGGATGGCATCCCCTCTTTCGTCTTCAATCCATCGGTAAATTTACTTGAGGCTATATTTTTATTCACCACATGATATGTGTTTTGCTTGCAGCGTCTTGTATGATATGAGTCTTTGATTTTTAGTTTCCCAAAATCATCATTGCTGGACACACCTTTTGAGAGGGACGTACATTAATCGTGAATTTATTAGAATACTCTTTGTGCTTCACTTATATCTTTTCAGCTAGGTAGTTGCTCTAGTGCTTCACTTATATCTTTTTAGAGCACGACGGTGGTTTTATTTTGAAGAAATTGATGAAATCTCATGCTTCACTTGTATTATTTTGAGAGTCCCTAAACAGCATGGTAATTTTCTTAGGTTATGAATTTAGTCCTAATATGATGGGCATCCAAGAGGGATATAATAAAAACTTTCATATTAAGTGCATTGAATACTATGTGAAGTTTGATTCCTTATGATTGTTTTGAGATATAAAGATGGTGATATTAGAGTCATGCTAGTGAGTAATTGTGGATTGGTAGAAATACTTGTGTTAAAGTTTGTGATTCCCGTAGCATGCACGTATGGTGAACCGTTATGTGATGAAGTCGGAGCATGATTTATTTATTGATTGTCTTCCTTATGAGTGGCGGTCGGGGACGAGCGATGGTCTTTTCCTACCAATCTAACCCCCTAGGAGCATGCGTGTAGTACTTTGTTTCGATAGCTAATAGACTTTTGCACTAAGTATGTGAGTTCTTTATGACTAATGTTGAGTCCATGGATTATACGCACTCTCACCCTTCCACCATTGCTAGCCTCTCTAGTGCCGCGCAACTTTCGCCGGTGCATTAAACCCACCATATACCCTTCCTCAAAACAGCCACCATACCTACCTATTATGGCATTTCCATAGCCATTCCGAGATATATTGCCATGCAACTTCCACCGATCCGTTTATTATGACACGCTTCATCATTGTCATATTGCTTTGCATGATCATGTAGTTAACATCGTATTTGTGGCAAAGCCACAATTCATATTTTTTATACATGTCACTCTTGAGTCATTGCACATCCCGGTACACCGCCGGAGGCATTCACATAGAGTCATATCTTTTGTTCTAGTATCGAGTTGTAAAGTAAATAAAAGTGTGATGATCATCATTATTAGAGCATTGTCCCATGTGAGGAAAGGATGATGGAGACTATGATTCCCTCACAAGTTGGGATGAGACTCTGGACTTACAAAAATAATAAGAAAAAGAGGCCAAAGAGCCCAAAATAAAAAAAGAGGCCAAAGAGCCCAAACAAAAAAAGAAGAGAAAATAAAAAAATGAGAGAAAAAGAGAGAAGGGACAATGTTACTATCCTTTTTCCACACTTGTGCTTCAAAGTAGCACCATGATCTTCATAATAGAGAGTCTCCTATTTTGTCACTTTCATATACTAGTGGGAATTTTTCATTATAGAACTTGGCTTATATATTCCAATGATGGGCTTCCTCAAATTGCCCTAGGTCTTCATGAGCAAGCAAGTTGGATGCACACCCACTTAGTTTCTTTTTGAGCTTTCATAAACTTATAGCTCTAGTGCATCTGTTGCTTGGCAATCCCTACTCACTCACATTGATATCTATTGATGGGCATCTCCATAGCCCGTTGATACACCTAGTTGATGTGAGACTATCTCCTTCTTTCTGTCTTCTCCACAACCACCATATTCTATTCCACCTATAGTGCTATATCCATGGCTCACGGTCATGTATTGCGTGAAAGTTGAAAAAGTTTGAGAACATCAAAAGTATGAAACAATTGCTTGGCTTGTCATCGGGGTTGTGCATGATTTAATACTTTGTGTGATGAAGATGGAGCATAGCCAGACTATATGATTTTGTAGGGATAACTTTCTTTGGCCATGATATTTTGAGAAGACATGATTGCTTTATTAGTATGCTTCAAGTATTATTGTTTTTATGTCAATATTAAACTTTTGTTTTGAATCTTGTGGATCTCAACATTCATGCCACAATAAAGAAGATTACATGGATAAATATGTTAAGTAGCATTCCACATCAAAAATTCTATTTTTATCATTTACCTACTCGAGGACGAGCAGGAATTAAGCTTGGGAATGCTTGATACGTCTCCGACGTATCTATAATTTTTTATTGTTCCATGCTATTATATTATATGTTTTGGATGTTTTATATGCATTTATATGCTATTTTATATTATTTTTGGGACTAACCTATTAACTTAGAGCCCAGTGCCAGTTTCTGTTTTTTCCTAGTTTTTGAGTTTTACAGAAAAGGAATACCAAACGGAGTCCAAACGAGCTGAAACTTTATGATGATTTTTTATGGACCAGAAGAGACCCACGGGGCATCGGAGATGGACCAGAGGAGTCCCGAGGCAGCCACAAGGGTGGAGGGTGCCCCCTCTAGGGCGCGCCCCCCTGCCTTGCCGCTGCCCCGTGGACCCCCCCTAACGTGAAACCGACGCCAAAAATTCCTATAAATCCCGGAACCTCCAGAAATAAACCAAGATCAGGAGTTCTGCCGCCGCAAGCCTCTGTAGCCATGAAAAACCAATCGGGAGCCCGTTCCGGCACCCTGCCGGAGGGGGAAACCATCACCGGTGGCCATCTTCATCATCCCGGCGGTCTCCATGACGAGGAGGGAGTAGTTCACCCTCGGGGCTGAGGGTATGTACCAGTAGCTATGTGTTTGATCTCTCTCTCTCTCTCTCTCTCTCTCTCTCTCGTGTTCTTGATTTGGGATGATCTTGATGTACCGCGAGCTTTGTTATAATAGTTGGATCATATGGTGTTTCTCCCCCTCTACCTTCTTGTGACGAATTGAGTCTTGCTCTTTGAGGTTTCGTTATGTTGGATTGTGTATTGGATTTGAGAACACTTGATGTATGTCTTGCGATGGGATATCTGTGGTGACAATGGGATGTTTTATTGATTCACTTGATGTATGTTTTGGCACTCAACTCACGGATTCCCGAGGTGACATTGGGGTAATCTATGCATAGGGGTTGATGCACATTTTCGTCCTACGTTCTCCGATAGAAACTTTGGAGTGATTCTTTGTTGCACATTGAGGGATTGTTATATGATCCAATTATGTTATCATTGTTGAGATAACTTGCACTAGTGAAAGTATGAACCCTAGGCCTTGTTTTCAAGCATTGCAATACCGTTTTTGCTCACTTTTGTTACTAGTTACCTTGCTGTTTTTATATTTTTAGATTACAAAAACCTATATCTACTATCCATATTACACTTGTATCACCATCTCTTCGCCGAACTAGTGCACCTATACAATTTACCATTGTATTGGGTGTGTTGGGGACACAAGAGACTCTTTGTTATTTGGTTGCAGGGTTGCTTGAGAGAGACCATCTTCATCCTACGCCTCCCATGGATTGATAAACCTTAGGTCATCTACTTGAGGAAAATTTGCTACTGTCCTACAAAACTCTGCACTTGGAGGACCAACAACGTCTACAAGAAGAAAGGTTGCGTAGTAGACATCAAGCGCCAGCACCAAGACCGCGCGCCGCCGGAGGTCGTGGTGCGCGGGCGTCAAGACCAAGCTCCACCCATGCGGCCCGCACCTGTGAGCGCGGTAGGCTGCCGTGCTTTCACCCCAGAGCTGCGCCGCGTCGTCTAGCCTGGCAAGTTCAAGCCGGACCTGCCTCAATGCTACGATGGCACTCCCGACCCCGCGGAGCTCCTCCAGCTCTACGCGTTGAGCATCGAAGCGGCGAGTGGTGACGAGAAGGTCATGGCGATCTGGTTCCCCATGGCCCTCAAGGACGGCGCGCGCTCTTGGCTCCTCAACCTCCCGGAGGGGTCGATTTCCTCCTGGGACAGGCTTCGCAAGCGCTTCATCACCAACTTCCAAGGCATCCGTGACCGTGCTCCCGCAGTGGCTGACCTGCGGCGCGTGAAGCAGCAGCCAGGCGAAACTTTGCACAAATACAAACAGTGTTTCATGAGCGTTCACCTCAAGATCCCAAAGGCGTCGGACGAGGCCATCATCTCGGCATTCACTGATGGCATCCGGGATGTCAAGATGAAGGAGGAGCTCGCCATCCACGAGGACCTGTGTTCGGCCCTGGAGATGTTCAACCTGGCGACCAGGTGCGCAAGGGCCAAGGAAGGCCGCCTTTCCCTCCTTGAGCTTCCGGAGGCCAACCTTGAAGACAAGAAGGCCAAGGCCAAGGAGGCAAAGCGCAAGGGCCCCAGTGTGCTCGTGGCCGAGCCTGAGATGAAGCGCGGTCATGACTACGGCGAATCCTCCAGGGGCAGCCACCCGTTCTGCGTCTTCCACAACATCCACAGCCACAACACCAACGACTGCCAGGAGCTCGGGGCAATCCGAGACGGGCGCCTTGGCCGCCGTCCCGAGCGCAGCGACCGCAGCTACAGCCGTGGAGGAAGCCGCTGGGACAACCATGACCCCTGTCAGGACTAGCGCGACCAACCCCATGAGGACCGCTGGCAAGGCCAGCCTCGTGACGGCCCCTGGCGGGACCAGCCTCGTGAGGACCATCCTCAGGGCAACGCCGGCCTCCCTCCGCTGCCGTCGCCGCCAAGGAGAAACGATGACAACTGGCAAGACAATGGGGCAGGGGGCTTCTAGGAGCCTCGCGCGATCGCCTGCATCCTGGGTGGTGCTCAGGCTCTCGCCTCCCATCGCATCTTCAAGCAGTTCTCTCATGAGGTGAACGCAGCCCTCCCCAAGCTCGAGGCATCGCGTCCCCTCAGGTGGTCCAAGCATGCCATCACCTTTGACTCCATGGACCAACTCAAGTGCTCAGCCGCCGTTGGCGCACTACCTATGCTCTGCACGCCCACCATCAGCAACGTCCTCGTGACCAAAACCCTCATCGATGGTGGTGCGGGGCTCAATGTTATCTCCGTCGAGACGTTTGAGACACTCCAAGTGCCCTATGACCAGCTCCTGCCCACCAAGCCCTTCTAAGGAGTGACCGATGGCTCCACTGTTCCCCTGGGGCAGGTGCGCAACCCCGTCACCTTTGGCAACCGCAACAACTACCACACTGAGCTCATCGACTTCAACATCGCCCATATCGGCCTCCCGTATAACGCCATCCTCGGGTATCCGGCCCTCGCCAAGTTCATGGCGGCAACCCACCACGGCTACAATGTCCTCAAGATGCCAGGAAGTGGTGGCATCATCACGGTCGTCTGCGACGAAAAGGATGCAGTGTGCTCCCTCGAGCGCACCTACCAGGCTACGGCAGTCGAGAACTCTGACGACAAGGGTGCCGTCCAGCCTCCTGAGGCCATCCCCAAGAAGAAGAAGCAGATCCTTCCCAAGAGGCGTCAAGAGGCTGGGGCACCTGCCGATTGTGCCTCAGGCCCTGCGCCCACTGCTGGGGCGCCCTTCCCTCTCACATAGGAAGGCGCGCTCGGCGCCCTCCTCAGGGCGGGCTCAGGGGCTCTCGTTTGGAGGGCCTCAGACCTGACCAGTGCAACGAGGGAGGTGTTCGGGCACCACGTCGAGGCGCGCTTCAATGCGCGCCTCCGTGAGCAAAGCGCAAGGCGCGAGGTGCCAGGCGCGCGAGAGTTCATCACCAAGGCAATCGAAGAGCTTCAGGAGGCACGAGCCATGCATGCCGAGCGTCGCTCTGCACCACCGGGTGCAACCCCGCCCCCTGACATGGGCGGTGGGCTGAGCGTCTGCGTCAACATCACAGACCTCAACAGGGCTGCTTCGTAGGACCTCTTCTGGCCGTCCCCATCGGTCGGAGCAGGGCCTGCCCCTGCAGCTACGTCGGCGTGCCGTTTGGCTTGCTGAACTGGCCGCCTCGCACCAGCGCTTCGCGTAGGGTGCCATGGTGGCCCACAAAGCCAGGCGCCAGGCGGTCCTGACGGAGGAGGTGTCGGACCCTCGCGAGCCCCCCGGACCTCCTGAGCCTCCCGAGCCTCAGAAGCCGGTTGGCTCATGAGGAGCGATCTTAGTAGCACGCATCTTCAGCTACTCCAACGCTTCTACAACGATGGTGCCAAGTGACTTTTCAGTTTGTTCAACTAAGGGCGCCCCTCAGGCTGCATTATCCTCAGGCTGCTAGGGCCCAACCCCGCAGCTGTATTATTTTTGTGCATGTATTAGAATTGGCCTTGCCTTTATGAATTTCCCAAATATTTCAACTGCATGTCCGGTGCTTTGTCACTATGATGTCGCTGCGCCCTCGCAAACCCACCCGCGACCGCCTCATGATTAAGGACTGGCATGGCGTCTGTGCTCGGGTTCGTCCCTGCAGCGTTGTCAAATCCAAGCGACCGAGCTCTGTCCCGCGGGCTAGTTCCCGTGCGCGTCACCTCCCGGGTTCCTTGGTGCCTTGTTCTCGCATGAGCTAATCACGTGTGGGCAAGTAAGGGTGCGCGGCCCAGTTCATACAATCGCAGTTTGGCGCTTCGCCATAGCGGGAGCCGTGCGCCGGGTGTTTTTCCGTGGGATCATTACATGAGAAGACTTGGCACGGCGTCTGTGCTCGGGTCCGTCCCTACAGCGTCGATAAAACCAATGGATGAGCTCTGTCTGGCGGGCCGGCCCCATTCATGTCACCTCCTGGGGTCATTGGTGTCCGGTCTTCTCATGCGATAACCTCCGGAGGGGCATTCGGCGCAGGACCCCCCATCACCCCACAGGTGTCTTAAGTGCGCCCCACGCCGCAAAAATCAGGTGCAACCTGCCTTGAGGTAGGGCCTCGTGAGTCCCGCGCTGGCTCACGAGTGCCCAGATACACCTCCTCCAGTTCTACCGTGCTAGCCACACGTACGAACGGGGCTGTACACGCCCCGGAGTCTCCCCCAGAGGGAACTCCCACCCACGCACCAGTGGAGCCCCATGCTCCGCGCTGGCGGACAACACGGTCGAGGAGTGACTATGCCCACGCACCAGTGGAAGCCCCATGCTCCGCGCTGGCAGACAACACGGCCGAGGAGCGGCTATGCCCATGATAAAGTGGAAGCACTATGCTCCGCGCTGGTGAATAAACAACTGAGGGCGCCCTCGTGGTCGCACCAACCTCAGGACAGCCTCTCGGCTCTTAGCCCGGTAACACCTCATAGCTTTCCCCTTGGGAGGATCACGGGAGGGGGCTGGACACGGGGGTTGTGCTCAGGCCAGGCCTGGCACACGCCACCCTACCAGGTCCGGGTACCTGGTCTTCTCGCGCCCCCCCCCCCAGGCGAAAGCTGGCGAGGAAAGGTATGGAGGAGTCCAGATTAGCTTAGACGCTGCTCGTTTTTCCTTCATGAGGGATGTTCGTACATCAAGGGGGACCCCTGAGCATCGCGACTTAGGGGCCTCACTAGCCACGTAGCCCCTCGCCCCTTGGTCTCTTCCTAGTGATCCAAACGCCCCAACGGCGGTCGAGGTATGCGCGGGGCTGGGCCCTGCCGACGCAGAACGCTAAGGTTGTTCGTACGTCAAGGGGGACCCCTGAGCATCACAATTCAGGGGCCTCACTAGCCACGTAGCCCCTCGCCCCTTGGTCTCGTCCTGGTGATCAAGATGCCCCAAGGGCGGTCGAGGTATGTGCGGGGCTGGGCCCTGCCAACACAGAACACAAAAGCAAACAAGGAGGAAACCGAGCACGAAAAGAAAATCGCGGAGTTCTAGCAATTATTACAAAATACACAGTGTTCCACAAATTTAAGCAGAAGTCTTTACGCCTCCATGAGGCACAGTAAATGTTGTAGGTTGAAACTAGGAAGAAGCGCCCCCACCGCCTTGGCCATCACCGCCGATTGTCTTGCTCGCAGGGAGCCCGTCGTCGACGTCGCTGCCGCCATCCTCGCCGCCGCCAGCCTCCGTCGCCGGGGCCTCGGGATCGGGGACGCAGAGGAACTTCTTCAACAGGGCGTCTACATGATCCTTCATGGCCTCCGCAGTGGCGGCACAGGACTCAGGAGCCACCGAGTGGATCAGCGCGTCGAGGTTAAAGCCTGGGTCATGGAGGTAGAGATGGCTGAAGACACGCGTCGCAGCCGCGGTGAAGAGCGAGCGGCACTCCACCTCCAAGAAGGAGTCCACTTCCACGGCGGCACCCTTAAGTGCTTCGGCAAGCTTGGTAAAGAGCCCTACAAGGCCGTCTTCGGGGGTCGCCAGTGGCTCTTCGTACCCTCCCCCGTGGATGGAGCGCAGCGCCTCGCGAACTCCGAGCTCAAGGGAGAGGAAGGCCTCACGTCCTACGTCCGCTTTCTTCTCAACAGCAGCAAGGGCCTTCTCTCTGGCCTCCAGTTGGGCTGCCGACTCGGAGACGTGCTGGGCGTGGGACTCTTGAGCATCAGCCACCTCCTTCTTCAGCGCAGCTAGGCGGCCGCGCTCCACGGCCTGGTCGGCGGCCACCTGTTTGAGCTTGGCGTCGCGATCGGCGGACTCCGCTTCACGAACCTTCAGGTCCTCTTCCCACTGCTGGAGCCGCTGGGCATGTGTGGCCTGCTCTTCCTGGAGGGCCTTCAGCTCGGCCTCCGCCTTGGCGTGGCGCTCCTCGACGGACGCGGTGTTGGCCAACGCAGTGTCACGAGCCTCCTTGGCTCCGGCGGCCTCCTTCCTGCCTTTCGCGATGGCGACCTCGGCTCGGCCCCAGGCCGCCTTGGCAGACGTGTCGGCCTGGATCCACCCTGAGACAAGCCCCAGGCGCTCCTTCACGAGTCATCCGTCCGCGTCTTGGAGGTCGGCGCGGAGCTGTTTCAGCACGCCATAGGCTTCGTCCAGGGCGCCCGGCCCGGTCAGATGGCCGCAGTCCACCAGCGCAAGGGCTTGGGGAGGAGGCGGCATCGGTGCGTCGGCTGGTGCCATCACCAGGGAAGCGGTGGCGAGGACGGCTTGGGGCACCAGAGGCTCTGATCCCCCCTCGGGCACAGCAAGGGCGGACGGCTCCGCGGCCTGCTGGCGCGCAGGAGCTGGCTCCTCCTGGGGCTGTGTCACCGCATCCTAGGGGGTAT
This sequence comes from Thinopyrum elongatum, assembly GCA_011799875.1. Lineage (NCBI taxonomy): Eukaryota > Viridiplantae > Streptophyta > Magnoliopsida > Poales > Poaceae > Thinopyrum > Thinopyrum elongatum. Next base: position 376,063,708 of record CM022299.1, on the reverse strand, counting down.
GCTCCATCGCGAGGGGACATGAGACGGCCTCTTCCACTCGTGTCAGGGTCGCCCCGACCGCAGCAAGAGGTGATGCCTCCTGAGTCCCGGCTCCTTCCTTCCTCTTCTACACCACGACGCCCATCCTGGTCATCAGGAGGGGAGCGCTATGGGCATGGTGCCGATCTATGATAAACAGAAGCGAGGTAAAGTACTTAGTCGTTGGGGTCGATGTACGCCCTCTTCTGGCCGGGGCTGGACCACCCCCGCTCTTTCTTGGCGCGGCCTTGGTCGGGCTTGGGGAGTCAGCGGGGTGCTCTCCGGCCGGCCCCGGCGCGGCGCCGCCTGACAAGGTGGAGGAGTCACCCTGAGGGGGCACGACATGCAAGACCGCATCCGCTCCGGCAGCCGGAAGGGGTGCCACCCCGCTCTTCTTCGGGGTCACCTGACCTGACCTTCGCAGGGTCCGGGGAGTGGCTCCGGACCTCGTGAGGACCTCGGCGGAGCATGGGGATTCCACGGCCGGGGGCTCATCGGCGTCGTCGTTTGCGAGGCTGCGGAGGAGCTCGCTCTGAGACGGTGGAAAGATCTCCGCCACATCGTCCTCGGTCGCCTCTGACTCCTCCACGCCCTCTTCATCAACACTGGTGTTGGAGGACACCGGCACCAAGGAGCTGGGGCACTCAGGTGATGCGAGCCCCAGCTCGTTGAAGACGGGCATGACGGCAACCACCGCCTCCCTGTCAGCGCGGCGGTACAGCGGAGCGTAGGCCTCCGGAAGGTCACCTGGCTTGCCCTCGAGCAGGATGCTCATGGCCTTGTCCAGCTCCTCGCCCATAAAGCTCCCCTAGCGCAGCCTGATGTCGTCCGTCACGCCCTGGAACTCCCACATGGGGCGCGTGTGTGATAGGAGCAGGGCAAGACGCTGTGTCAGTAACTCCTTCACGAGCATGCCCCCCGTCAGCGCCCTGGCATCCATGTCTGAGGTCATCTTCCTCAGTACAGGCGCCGCCTGGGGGTCAGAGAACTTCTCATGGCTCAACCTCTCGAGCCGCTCGGGCAGCGCAGTCAGAAGCTCCAGCCGCTCGTCAAGGCCCTTGGTGTCCACGAAGACCCAGCAGCGTCGGGAGCTTTCCACCTTCTTCCCGACCCTCATGAGCATGTTGTTCTTATGGACCGCGATGAAGGACACGCAACTGGAGCGCTGGGTCGGATCATGCAGCCGCAGGGAGAAGAAGTGCCGAAGAAGTGGCACGGAGGGCCTCACGCCCATGAACATGCAGGACATGGACCTGGTAGTGGTCAAGGACGGCGGTGAAGAACTCGGAGAGAGGGGGGATGAGCCCCGCGAAGATGTTGTGGAGGAAGAAGGGGTAAACCGTCTGAGCCAAAGTCCGCTGCTCGGCGGAGCCGGCCAGGACCATGGTCTCCTTCCACTCGTTCTCGTCGCTCGCCGTGAACGGGAGCACGACGGCGAGGTGCCCCTCGTCGGTGATGGAGGACGCGTTGAGCGCCGGCGCAGGAGAAGGAGGAGGGCTTGCGGCTTGTGCCACAGGCTTCCACTTCTTGGGGGCCATCTGCAAGGTCGCCGACGCCGGAGCTGGAGAAGGAAAAGACAAGGCCAAGCTCGTTTGGATCTGGAGAGGTCCTCGAAAGGGGAAAGGGGATCTGAAGCAAGGTGAGGAGGAGTAATGATGGCCTGGCAGTGCGAGCCAACCTTTTGTCAGTCCGGGCAGTTGCCGACGCGTCCGCGTCCCGCCGGTCGCCACGCGTCAAGCTTGGCCCACAAGCGATTGGGGCCCGCGGCGCTTCGCACTTGTCCCTTGGCTTCGCCTTGAAGCCAAGACCGAGCGCGCCTTGGGCCTGGGGGCTACTGTCGGCGTTCTGGGAACCAGGGTACCCAGACTTGCCTGCCTGCGGCCCACGGCGTGGCTTCCTTAACGGCCTGGTATGGCCCATCGACTAGACTACCAAGGCAAGACCCTCGCGAGGACCCCCAGGGCTCGCAAGGCCGACGACACCAAGGCCTCCAGAGGAGCAGCCTCCCCAGGTTGCCTCCCGAGGAGCGGAGATTTCTATGCAGGTACCCAGCCTCACGAGGCTGCGATGACGCAAGCCATGCCGACCAAGGCCAGGCGGGCGCCAGCGGGCGCAGAGGAGGCGGTTTCCTTTTTGGTGCTAAGGAGGCAAGGACAGGTGTGGGTTCTCGAGGAATCTACCAAAGGTTTCCATTCCGGTGCTACAAGACCAAGACCACCAGCACGGCAGGACGGATGTCATCGCCGAGCCCACCGCTGCGTCACGACCAGAAGCTTTGCAGGCGAAGACCACCTTTCGTCAGGATAAGATGTACTACTTGTCCCCTTTCAAATTGGCCGTTGTGGGATCCCTTCCCGCCTAAGTTTCGAGGGAAGAGGACCAAGGCCACTATAAATATAGGTTAGCCACCACCGTAGAAGGGGTCGATCCGATCCAATCTGAGAGGTCGACTCATTCTCACCCCCGAGCCCTCGCGAGGTTGTTCACCCTCTGTACTAGTTCATCCTCAGCCCCTCGTGAGGCCAATCCACCACAAAGCAGGAGTAGGGTATTACACCGCAAGGTGGCCCGAACCTGTGTAAACTGCCGTGTTCATCTTCTTCCTTGTTCACGCGAGTTCGGCTAGGCTAGGCTGTGGGGCGACGAGTCGGTAGTCTTGAGAGGTTGAATTCTTTGCACACGCCCCAGAGTTCGAACCTTCTTGGGTCTGCAGAGCCCTGAATCCAACAGCGGGCGCATGAGCTCTACCGAGAATACAAGCTATCGCGCGAGGCTCCTGATAGCCCCCAACCCCCTCGTCTTGCTGGTTGTTGTCATTCCTCCTGGGGGCAGCGGCAGCGGTGGAAGAGCCACATTCTCCTAAGGACGGGCCTCGCATGGCTAGTCACGCCAAGCACCATCGCGAGGTCAGTCACGCCAGGCGCCGTCGCAAGGCTGGTTACGCCAAGCATGGCACTGATTGTCGTTGCAGTCGTCCCACCGGCCACCGCCGCGGCCACCTCTACGACCGGCGCCATGGTCGACGGCGGTGGGGCGGCAACCTAGGCGCTCGTCATGAAGCACCCTGAGCTCGTGGCAGTCGTTAGTGTTATGGGTGCGCACGTTGTGGTAGATGCAGAACAGGCAGCTGCTCCCCTCGGTCTCATCACGGTCGCGGCCACGCTTTTGCTCGGGCTTGGTCGCCAGCATAGCGGGGCCTTTGCACTTCACCTCCTTGCCTTCGTCGGGCACCGCGTTGAGATCATTGTGGAGGAAGAGGCAGCCCTCTTCGGCCTTGGCGCACTTGTCAACAAGGGTGAACAGCTCCAGCGTCGTGCTTAGGTCGTTGTGGATGGCAAGCTTCTCGCACATGCGGACATCCTTGACTCCATTGGTGAACGCCATGATGATGACCTCATCCGAGGTGCGCGGAATCTTGTGGCGCACTTGGCTGAAGCGTTGAATGTACTGGCGGAGCGTTTCGTCGGGGAGCTGCTTCACCCGCCGCAGGTCGTTCATGGTGTCGGCGCGGTCGTAGGTACCCTTGAAGTTGGCGACGAATAGCTCGCACATCTCGTCCCATGAAGAGATGGACTCCTCGGGAAGGTTCATGAACCAGAAGCATGCGCCGTCCTTGAGGGCCATGGGGAACCAGTTGGCCATGACCTTGTCGTCACCATTCGCCACCTCGATGCTTAGAGCGTAGAGCTGGAGCAACTCCGTAGGGTCGAGGGTGCCGTCGTAGCGTGGGGGTAGGTCCGGCTTGAACTTGCCAGGCCAAACCACCCGGCGCAGCTCACGAGTGAAGGCCCGCGACCCACGTCGCATGCGGGGGCCCTGTGCGCCAGGGCGGGGCGATTTTGGCGTCCCGCCGTCGCGACCTCTCGGATGGCTCGTTCTTGGCGTTGCTGACGCTGCTCGAGGAGCACGCGCGCATTCGGCGGCGCGCGGCGGATGATTTGATAGCTGGCCTCGTCCCCGGCCGGCGCGGGCGTGTCATGTGGGTGGTCGCGGGGCCTTGCCTCACGTTGGGGCTCAATGATGTCGCCGTGCAGGGGAGGTGGAGGAGGCACGCCATGCGCAACATCGCCAGCGTGAGATGGCAGACGGCGGAGCGAGTGCGAGGGCGCCGGAGCCTCTCCCGCGGTGTTGACGAGCTTGGTGATGCGGTCTATCTAGGCGTCGTAGCCCTCGTTGGCAGGGCAGTAGCGCAGCAGTTCCCGCACCATGAGCAGGGCAGCCTGCACGTTCGCCGGCCCGCGACGAGCATGGGAGGACAAAGCCGTGGCCGGGGTGAGCGATGGAGTGGCAGTGCGACCGTCCCGCGGCACGGAGGGGTGCAGAGAAGAGACCTGCTGCTCGTGCGCGGGCGGATCGGTGGCAGCAGCCACGGTGCCGACGGAGTGGTGGCGGCCGTCGTGCCCCACTGGCGAAGTCTGGACGACACGCGCCGCCCGGCGCTCAACGCGAACACGGCGGGCGTCAGCCATCGAGTTGGTATAGCTAGACCTGGAGCGGAATGGAAGAAGAGAAGCACGCCCCTACCTGGCGGGCAAAATATCGGAATCGGGGCTCCGCGGACCCAAGGAAGGTTCGAACTCAAGGGCGTGCTCACTACTCCTCACCTCGCCCTATCAGCTGCACCCGACCCCGCGGCCAAGCTCACACGAGATCTCAGCGCAAGGGGAATAGAACGAAGAACACGGTCGTTTACCCAGGTTCGGGCCACCTTGCGGTGTAACACCCAACTCCTGCTTTGTGGTTGGATTGCCTCCCGAGGGAGGGAGAATGTGTGTGTACAAGTTGCCTCGAGAGGCTTCTGGAGCGTCTCCGGGCTTGAGGGGTGGATGAACTCTCTCCCTCTCTAAGGTGGTGGCCTAGCTATACTTATAATGGCACGGTCCTCTTCCCCCTAAAACTCTAGGCGGGAAGGGTTTCCACAATGGCCAATTTTGATGGGGAACAGGAAGTACATCTTATCCTCACGAAAGGTGTCTTTGCCTACAAAGCTTCTGGCCATGACGCACAGGTGGGCTCGGCGATGACCTCCGTCCTGGCGAGCCCACTGTCCTAGTCTTCTTGCACCGAAGAGGTAACCTTTGGGCCTACCTTGGGAACCCGCACACTGGCCTTGCTCCCTTAGCACCAAAGAGGAAAGCCTCACCATCCGCGCCCGCTGGCACCGGTCCGGGCGATGCTCATCATGGCTCACATGATCCACGTGCGGCGTGAATCATGGCTTGGCAACCTCGATGTGTCCGCCCATGAGGTGGCCTCGGGAGGCTTCTTGGGGAGGCTACTCCGCAAGAGGGGCCTCGGGAGGTCCTCGGTGAAGTGTGCCTCGCGAGGCGGGAGCCCTCGCGAGGGTCTTGCTTGAGACGCCTCAAAGATGGGCTCGCGCTACACGCTGTGTCCTGGGTCGCAGGCAGACGGGCCTGGGTACCCCCAGTCCCAGGGCCCCGACAGCGCCGTCTTGGTGAAGAGGTGGAGGAGGATGCGTGGATCACGATCATGTTGCGAAATTCCTCCATTTGAGTGTTGATCTTGGTGTCAAGATAGTCCCGTTGTCTTGCTTCTGATTATCGTAGGCCGGTGGCGAGTTGATCGATGTGATCACTCAAAGCTTCACTTTCTTGATGTAGAGCTCGTTGGGCGACGAAGAAGTGATTTTTGGTGACGTAGTCACATTCATCATCTCGATCCTCGAAGCGCGGGTTCGCCAAAGAAGTTGGCCTATCCATCATGTGGAAGTGGTGGTGAGTAGAAAAAAGAGAGAATAATACCAAAGTTACCTTTTCCGAAGATTATGGATGTATCAAGTACGACCCAACGTGATGCTATAATAGTAGAATTGGTACCTGGTTTTGTTTTCTCACACCTACAAGTAAAAGGCTTATGGTAGATCTCGGTTAGGAAGTGGCACAATAATTCAAGCAAATGTTAGTCAAGATGTCGAAAATGTTGAAGAGATGCACAAATCGCAAGGAAGGCAAATAGATCAAACCCAAAGTACGTAGCACCACACTACAAAAAAACCCACTTCCGTGATAATACGTGTTTGTCACAGTAGGTCACATTTTCTGTCATGCATGTACATCCATGACGATTTTATGACAGTATCAAGATAGGCATACCTATGCTGTCGTAGAAGTGTTCCATGACAATACCAAAATTATCATCACGGAAGTGTCCACTTCCATGACGATAAATGGCACATCATGGAAGTGTTTTCGTCAAGGGTAACCGACACGTGGCATCCACCGTAACGGGTCGCCGTTAAGCTATCAGGTTCCGGTTTGGATCCGATAACCCGTTAACAGTCGTGACCAATGGGGATTTTCCACATGTAAAATTCTGATTCGCCGGAGGATCCACGTGTCAGCTCAGCCTTGGGACAGATGTCATCCAGCCAATGGATGGGACGCGCCTGTGATACGTCGACACGTGGCTTGGCCCAATAGTGGCCCATTCAGGTCAAAAGGCCGGCCTGTTTGACCTAGTCAAAAGGTAACGACCGGCCCACCTAAAGCCTGTTAACGGCCTGCTCGCATATAGGCCATTTACAGCCCGCTAATTCATGACCCATTATGGCCTATCCGAATTAGGCCCAGTAGCATCATCTAGGCCGTCCAATATGATTCCAGCCCATTGTAACTTTTGGCCCATGTATGGCCCATGAAGTCTTTCGGCCCATATGAGGCCCTTTGTAACTCTTTGCCCATTAACGGCCCATGGTGAAATTGGCCCGTAATGAACAGTGTATCGCTTTATACCCATTAACGACCCATTATTCCATTGGGCCATTTCCAGCCCGTGTTATCTTTCGGCCTTCTAAGGGCCCATTTATTCTTGGGCTGGTTTGCAACATTTGATTACTTACGATCCGTTACTGGCCCGTTATGGTTGTGGGCCAAATTCATCCCGTGGTTAAATTCGGCCTGTTTGTGGCCCGTTAATCTATTGGGCCATTTTCATAGCGTCATCAAATACGGCCCATTAACGACCCGTTACACCTGTCGATATAATCAAGCCAGTTATACTCAACGGCCTATTAACGACCCGTTATGGTCGGCCCATGAACGGACGATTCCCACTCTAGCCCGTTTATGGCTCATAATGTGGTCCATTATTGGCCCATGCTTGGCCAATTGATCATACGGCCCGTAGAAGGCCCATTGATTCTACGGCCCGTTGAAGGCCCGTAGGAGGCCCATGGTCACTACAGCAGATAGCAGGACCATGGTGGCAACGGTCCGCATTATTGTGGCGTAGTTATAAAAAATAGGTTATTGTGGCCACTAGAAAAACGCGAAAAAAGAACTACAGTGACTACAAGCAAACAACTAAACAAGACAATAAGAAAATAAATAAGCAAGCAACTTATGCTGGGCTATTACGGTTATTACACATATTACATCCACTGGGCCTCAAAGTTCACCACCAGTGCAAATATGGGGAACAAAGCAGCATATTACATACACTGGTTGTCAAAGTTGGCGACCAGTGCAAATAAACGCCGCAGCAAAACAAGTCCAGCACTGAAACCACTTCACAAGAGCTCAAGAAACAATATCCTGGGTATTCATCATGCTGGCAAGACGCTTAGCAAGGTTATTAGCTTTCTCTTGTTTGGCGCTTAAATCCTCCAGCGCTTGCTGTTGCACCAGAAAGTATGCATCTGAATTCTGCAGGGACTTCCTCAGTCCTTCGGCTTCCTGTCGCAGCACATCTGATCGATGTCTTCCAACTTGAAGTTGAGACTCAAGAAGCCGAACTGATTCAGGCAGTGAGTTCGAAGAGCTGGTGCCAACAGTAGTGGCCAGCAACTCGAACACTACATCAAGACAGGACTTTGGGGTTGTCTCGCTGTCTTCAAGATAGTTTTTATCACCTTTCTTGGAGACCAACAGGGATGTCTCACTATCTTGAACCTTATCTGCATTACTTCCTTTACCATTGCATAACGGGGTACTCTTCTCCAATATTTTGTCCGCATTCTAAAAGAGAAACAAGCAGACACATCACAGGTTTACCATGTTGTATATGAAACTCATTTTGGTAAACCAGTTCAGTAGTAAGGTGGACAGGATAACAGCATCAAACAAACATATATCTATGTAGTATGGTCACTGTATGGTCTATATCATTCTAGTTTATGTTGCCAAATCAAGATAGAGATAGTTCAAATCATATCTGTTTAAGACAAAGCAGCATAGACAGAATATAAGTGTGGGAAACTACACAGCACTAACAACACTTGTAATGTGCATGGCCTGAGAATATAACTGTTTATTCAATTGAAACTGAAATCAACATAGAGCAAGTTACAACAGCAAACACGTTAAAGAAACAGGTTTAAAACATACCTGTTGCGCCATTGGCGTTTCAATTGCATCCTTCAAATTTGAAATTAGTTGGTATGAGTAAATACAGTGATGCAAGAGCAAAGGTGTATGAACCATAGCTACGGAACCTGACCTGAGAACAATTCTTCTTCTGCTTTAAGCGTTGACTTGGGGTTTGGAGTGGTGGTCCTCATGCTTTAGGCACTGCAGTTGCCTTATTAACTGCTCGTGTTTGGGTGCTCTGTGGTGGAGACGGTGCTGTGTCAACTGGAACTGGGTTACTATCTGCTGGGGTTGGGGTTAGAAGGGGTGTGGCTGGTTCTCTGTCCAACTGGGTAGGGGTACAATCTGCATGAATCTGGGATATGTGTGGTGGGGCTGGTTCTTGGGCAAGTACAACTGTGGTTCTATCTACATCAACGGGTAGCATGATCTTCTCCGAAGACCGTGTTTTTACTCCCATAGATACTACCATCACCCCCCTCCAATTCAAATGGCTGATAAACAATAAAAGTAATTGAATGTACAGACATTGTATGATAGACAGGTGCAATGGATAGTAGGGAAGAAAACAGGGCATGAAATAATTCACATTTATGTTCTCTAACCAAACAGGATAGCATGACATAATTTCACATATATGATGGCTAATTAAACAGGATAGCATGACACAATTTCACATATATGATGGCTAACTAAACAGGATAGAATGACATACTTCAAAATATGATGACTATGTAAACAGGATGACATAATATAACTATACGATGTGTCTATTAAAGTGGTTGGCATGCCATAATTCACATACATGCCGTCGATGGAAACATGATGGCGTGATATAATTCATGGATAGAATGACACAATTCAAAATATGATGACTATGTAAACAGGATGAGATGATATAACTATATTATGTCTATAGAAAATGGGTTGGCATGCCATAATTCAGATACATATATGATGACTATATTATGTCTATGTAAACATCATGGCATGATATAATTCAAATATATGATTTATATACTAAGCAAGTGAGCAGAGGGAAATCGCATATATGATGTGTCAACTAAGCAGATGGCATTCAATATTGTGTATATGAGGTAAAAACTAAGCATTGCAAGACAACATATGCATGATATGAGTAATATAACCCTACCAAGTTTGAGCATACACCTTAGGGGGAAAATAGGACTGGTCATCTGCCTCTGAATCCTCCTCTGAGGAGCTATCTGTAACCAGCAAGATATCTGCTTCAGCAGGTAGCATTGTCTACTCTGAAGACCTTGTTTTCACTCCAGATTTTTCCATCACCAATCCAAATGGCTGATGCACTGGAAGAGTAGTTGAATATACAAACATTGTCGACAAATGGAATACGTAATACAAAAAAGGATGGTATGATATAATTCACATATATGACGCTTGGCTAAACAGCATGGCATTTCATAATTCACATACATAATGCCTTGCAACAAGATAGCATTGCATAATTCACATATATAATGTCTTGCAACAAGATGGCATTGCATAATTCACATATATGGTAATTAGACACTAAACAGGTGGCATTCACACAAAGCATGTCTAAACTAAGCAAATGAACATGCCAATGCAAGACACCATATGCACGATATGAGCAATATAACCCTGCCAAGTTAGAGCATGCACCTCGGGGGGGCGGGGAATAGGACTGGTCATCTCTCTCTGAATCCTCCTCTGAGGAGCTATCCGTAACCAACAAGACATGCGCTTCGTCAGATAGCATTGTCTGCTCTGAAGACCTTGTTTTCATTCCCAATTTTTTCATGACCATGTCAAATGGCTGATGCACAGGAAAAGTAATTGAATGTACTAACATTGTTGACAAATTTAATACGTAATTAAAAAAGGATGGCATGATATAATTCACATATAAGATGACTGGCTAACCAGGATGGCATTGCAAAATTCACATATATGATGCCTGGCTAAACAAGATGGCATTGCATGATTCACATATATGATATAGAAACTAAACAGATGGCATTCACATAATGCATGTCTAAACTAAGCAGATGACATATTTTATGTATAAAGTAAGCAATGCAAGGCACCATATGCATGATATGACCAACATCAGCATGCCAAGTTAGAGCAAAAGACCTCAAGGGGTAAATATGAGTGGTCCGCTCCCTCTGAATCCCCCTCTGAAGAGTTATCTTCCTCTTGATTACAGTCTGGAATGGGGGGAGGGGGGGGGGTTGCTTTTGCGGCCACTATGGAGCGACGTTTGCATGAAATTTTATTGCCACGCAAGGCTCGTCTCTTTTGCTCTACATGTCCAATACCATTCTGTACAATAACTGACATGCATAGGAATAAAACATAGTGAGATTATGTAAGGAGTCCATGCACAAATCCAGAGTGATGGTAGCAAACTGTGGGTAGACCCAAAACCAATGATAGCAGCCAGATGATATCTTCAGTTAAAAAATACAGATAATGGCTCCTTTAATGTTTGTTTCCACCCAACATGAACTCATAGTAGACACCCGAGATTAAGTAGATAGTAGACAGATAGTATTGATTGCTGCCCCAATATGTACCCCACAACCATTTAAAAACTCAAGTTTGAGCATTAGTTTGGACCTGACTCGGAGTCTAATCGGTGAACAGGACGATAAAGTAGCATGTCATCGTATTAAGCGATGCATAACATAAGTAGACACGAAAGAGTGCGACCTCTCTTGCGGACCCATGTAGTCCTCAAGGTCATCTGCTCAGTTGATGATGGTAATGCAGTTGTCGTGGCTGCAGGCGGCAGGGAAGAAGATCTGAGGCAGTGAAAGACAGTCTGGAGGGCGGATCCCTACTGTGGTGAACCCTTCCATCGTTGGAGCAGCTGAGCTGGGGTGGACCACAACGCAGCAGGAGCGGGACAAACCACACAAGGTTTTCTCTGACACATATCTGTAACAGAAGTAATTTTGTAAGGGCTTGTTTGAATTGGAGGATTCTAACAATGCAGGGATAGGAAATACATAGGAATAGGATAGGAATGCACGTGCAAAACAAAGAGTTTAAAAACACATGATTTCTGCCAATCTGGGTGTTTGGTTCACAAGAATTGGAAGATCATGGGAATGCAAAGAAGCATGGTGAAATTAAGTCAAACCACAAGAAAATGTACGGTTATAATGCTATTATGCTATTATCTCTTGGTCTTGTGCTTCATGAATAGGAATTTGAAAAGGAGACCAAGTGGATAATAAAATTCCTACGGTTTTTCTTTCAAGGAGACACTAAAGGAACAAATCCTACAGTTTTCCTTTGCTCCATTCCTTTGAACCAAATGCATGAATAGTAGTACCATAGGAAACTTTCCAATTCCTATGTTTTTCCTTCACTTTTCCTTTCAAGCACTGGCGATTCTAGTATGCAGGCTTGAACAGGGAAAAGCCTACACTCCAAAAATGTTTTTGTGCTACTTCTACTACTTTGGACCCAGGCCACTGCCCTACTAGCTCAACTCCCAGGCCCATCTACAAATGCACAGCTCAAACACGCAGAAATAAATAATGATGGCGTTCGAGAGAGTCCATCACAGATAGCTAAGTTGCCTGGTACCTCACTGCTTGTCATATAGTAGGAGAAACTAATCGTATTTCATGTTACTACGCGTGTTCAGTGGACAGTTTATATAACACGTAGAGTAAAAAAGCGATGCAACAACTGTACAACCTCTTTGGCGAAGCCATGTCGATCTCAGCATCATTGGGTTGGAAGCTGAGGATGCTGAGGATACTGGGGCTGATGTGGCTATCGGAGGAGGGGAAGAAGATCTTAGGCGTCTAGAGATGGAGCCGAGGGTACTGCTCCGCTGTGATGCACGGTTTCATCGTTGGAGCAGCTCCGGTGAGTTGTACGATGGCGAGGCTGAAGCAGGACAAGAGCGACAACATTAACGTGAGTGGAATTCTAATAGCATCTCCAGTAGATGATGTAAATACATAACCACAGAGTGCTAGATGTAAAATACATCAACCGCTCATCTCTGAACTTAACTGTCAAAACTGAATTTAACTGTTGAAACTGAATTTTACTGTCGAAACTGAATTTTGCTGTCGAAACTGAATTTTACTATCAAAACTGAACGCACTAGTAGCAGAAAAGCAGTAGCAGCAGCATCAGCGCCCATAGCAGCAGCACGTGCGAGAGCCGAGGCAGCTAGTCGTGTAGCAGCATCTCGGGTAGCAGATGCAGGGGCTCGAGCGAGAGCAAGATCTGCTGCTCGTGCAGCATCAGCGCGACCAAGAGTAGAGCAGTAGTGCAAGCAAGAGCAAGAGCAAGAGCAGAAACGCAAGCACGAGCAAGAGCAGCAGCGCAAGCAAGAGCAAGAGCAGTAGCGCGAGCAAGATCAAGAGCAGACTAGGCAGGGGACCAAGAGCAAGAGCAGAGCAGCAGCGCGAGCGAGAGCCAAAGCAGCAGCAGCTCCTACTGATGTGGACATCGCCGCCGAGGGAGCGATGCCATAAAGGAAGTGGCCGGCGACGCCGCCGCAGATGTAGCCGCGTCATGGCGGCTCGGGACCGAGCGCCGGCAGCATCGTGAGATCGAATCAAGAAGAAAATGCAGCGATTACTGTAGAACCTCTTTGGTGGCGCCGATTAGGCCTCAGCTTCATCCGAGGAATCGGTGATGGTGCTGCTCTTCCGGTGGTGCAGGCGAAGACGACGGTGTGGGAATGGAGGTGGCGTGAAAGACGAGGCGAACATCGGGGCAGCTCCTTGGAGGTGGAGGACGGGGTGGCTGAACTGGCGGGACGACGAGATCGACGACGGATCCTCATCCGGTGCAGTGGATGAGCGACGTCAAGCTGTTGCGGTGGACGATGTCGTCGGGGAAGAGGCTCGGGCTGGGTGGTGGATGGAGGAGGGTGTGGAGCTTTGAGGGTTTTCGCGGCCTCGGTGTACGAATGGGGGGCGGAGGGGATAAGAGGGGGGAACCATGGCTTAGGGACGCGCTTGTCTGAAATGTGGGGTAAGTTACGAAAGTAGCCCCACTGATTTGAACTAGGTGGTTCTTTCGGTTCAGGGGTATCATGGGAATTTCGCATTTCGGGATTTCGCGGGAGGTGGGAGTTTTCACGCCCGTTGTAATTTTGGGATAACAAGGGCGGGTTGAGATGGAGGGAATTTTAGGAGCACAAGGAGACAAAGAGATATCTTATACTTTCAGGATAACAACGTGCGGGTTGAAATTTCCGGACAAGCCTAACGTGTACTGTACCAAATCAATTCGCACTTTCCTCGACGAAAAAACCAAAAAGAAATCAATTCGCACCACACAAGAGAGTCTAGTCCCGTTTCACTGTATGAGTTACTACAAATGCCATTCAAAACTTTGAATCCATGTTATGTTCGATTAAAATATATCGCTACGTGTATAATGCATGTAACCTGCTACTCAAATGAACATTTTAGTGCATTCCAAACATATATAGTACCGCTTCAATATGAACTAAATTTGAATTTCTTTCTCTATTTGAATAAGATCTACAATCATGATTGTTGTCAAGTTAAACCATTTGAATTCGTTTCTCTAATTTAATAAGATCTGCAATCATCATTGTTGTCAAGTTAAACCATCATTTGTATATTATCTTCACAACACACCACATGATTACTGTCGAGTTAGATATGAGCTATGTGTACTATATGAACTCAAACTCGGATTTTTCAATCCACTTTATGTTGATTTCAAATCATAGTACATTTAGCTAGATCTTCATAATCTAAACCATGTCTCATATGTATAATGTGTTTATCACATAATGTATGGTGCCCCGCCCCCTACACCTACAACTATTTAGCTGTGAGTTGCAAACGGCACACATTATCACAAATTCAATAAAATGTGAGATTGTTCGATATATAGTATGGTTTAGATTGTTCGATATTTAGTTGTGAGCTGCAAACGCCACACATTATCACAAATTCAAATAAAATGTGAGATTGTTCGATATATAGTATGGTTTAGATTGTTCAATATTTAGCTGTTAGTTGCGAATGCCACGCATTATCACATTATAGTATAACATGTCCAAAACAACACCACGCGTATCACTATAATCTCTTATTCAAATATATGAATCCACTTTCATAACGAATTATGATCTTTGTTAGTCTCTTACACCCACACAATCCTCCAACCTTTGTAGCTAGCACTAACTTTCTCTCGTGCATGCACATGCCCTCCTCGCCCTCCCCCTCCCTCAGCATTCTATCCATCGTGCACATTCATTTATTTTCTGTAGGTCATTCTCCCACGGTCTACGCAACTCCTTCTTTCTGACACACACCGATCGATAAACCTCTCTAGCGATGTCTGCCTACCACATACACACACACTTCCCGTCTCCTCCTTTCTCTGTCCATGCCTCATGTATCTCATACGGTCCCACACACGCGTAAACTCTCGCCCCTCTTTTCATCGATCTCACAATCGCACATTCCTCCCCCCTATCTAGTAGGCCTCTCGCACCACCTCCTAGCGCCATCCCTCTCTCTCTAGCCGTCTCTCTAGGCCTTATTTGCCTCTAACAAATGGATGTACACTGACCGATCTCCCATTATACATATAGCTAGCTAGGTCGTTTATAACTTGTTTTCCCCACGCGCCGATCAATCTACCTCATTAGTTATGTCTCTCCCTTCCTCTGACACACAACAATTGATCTACCGATCTAGTTAGGTCTGCTTACCAATCACATATGGTCCCCCTTCATCATCCATGCATGCCTGCCGACACATCTATCACACACACACATACGCACACGCAGAAACACATCCCCTCTCTTCTTGATATTGCAGTTGTACCCTTAGTTTGTCTAGTAGGCCTCTCCCACTATCTCCGAGAAGCAACTCCACCACCCCTCCGGCACTCTTTCTCTCTCTCTCTCTCTCTCTCTCTCTCTCTCTCTCTCTCCCGCAACCTATTTCCCGTCCTTCACTAATGTATGGATGTCAACCGATCTCCCTCAAGACATAGCTAGGTCTCTCTTTCTCAACACATAGACGAGTCGATCTACCTCTCTAGTTAGGTCTCTGTCTCCCCCCGCCCCCTCCCCCCCCCCACACACACACACCGATACATCGAGCGCTCTAGTGATGTCTCCCTGCCACACACAAACTTGCCCTCTCCCCTTTGACGTTTCGGTAGGTCAGTCGCCCTATATCTTTGACGTGCATACACACAATTTTTATGGCTCTCTTCATCGATCTCGCACCCACACACTTGATCCTCTCTTCGACTCTATCGATATCTATGACCCCTCCCTCTCTTCTCGTGGATCGCCCCCTCTATATATGATATAGATAGGCCTCTATTTCACACACATTGCATGTGTCACATTTTTGTTTGAGATATCATCGACACATATTCCCACAAATACACTCACGAAATCACCCCCCCCCCAATAATAAAACACTCACAAACGCACATGCCATCTCTCTATGTTTGTATCTCTCTCACACACACCCACGTAGGTGGGGGACGTGCATGAAGAGAAGAGGTGCACGCACGGCCCACGTACTCCCATCTCTTTTCCAACCACACCCGCGCGGGTACACGGTGGAGCTCATTTCTGTACGAAAAGGCAGCCCACATGGTAATTTGACACGTGTACTGGTTGTCCACTTGATGGAGGATCGTGTACCACGGGTGAACAAACAAATTGCGACTTGACGCGTTATTTTAAAAAAGATTTTATTCCTCGATGGCGCACGTACAGAATATAAACCAATTGTTATGGACAAAAAAAGAAAGTCGCTCCACTATACTATACTATATAATATAGGCAGGAAAGGACGCTCAATGCTTGCTTTCTGGGGTCGGTCTCTTCTACTCTCTCACACAAGATGGCGGTGGCCACTCTCTCTCTCTCTCTCACCGCTGGTCCCTGATCCGGCCGGATCTAGTCTGCCAACGGAAAGGGACGATGTGCAATGTTGCTCCGGTCGCCGACGTCGATGCTGGAAACCCACTGCCGGCTCGTCCCGATCTGCGGTACTGCCGTTCTCTCTAAGCAAGCTCTGGCGCGGTAGTTCCTTTGCCCCTTGCTCGCTGCTGCAGTATGGGTAGATCCCGGCCGTCGCCGCCCTCCTGGTTACATCCCGACGACCCTCAGGTATAGCTTCCTCTGGAACCGGGCTTGGTCCACTGCCCATCTTCCCATGTCGCTGCATGTGGATCTTCTCTAGTTATTTGCCTAAAACATACTATAGCTCGGCCGGCATACTTTCCATGTTTCATCAACAGTTGCACTATTATTGCAATCACACTTATTCAATATCCTTGTCAACAGGGATGCTCAGCTCCATTTTAGTGCAACTGCACAAAATAATGGGATGGTGCATGCATCCAACTGCTACATGTCTTGACGGGAATCAACGAGTCGCGTGAAAATGGCTACCAACATATCCACCATGGCCAGGAAATGAAAGCATGCATAGGGACCTGATCGATCATTTTTTTTCTTTATTTGTACACCTTCTCACAACTTTATCTTAAGTTGTGAAGTAAATATTGGGTCTGATATGTGAATCATTGATATGCATTAGCATGCATGTTAGTTTCCTTTGTATTTGTTGGAAGGTTGATAGCATTGCGAGAAACCATTCTAGGAGCACAGAACTTCCTTTCCTCGACATGTGGGACATCCAGCATTCGGGTCCACCTGCCATGCACCAAATTATGAGTGCACAACCACAAGGAATACTACTAATAAGCAGTCACATCTCAAAGCCACACCTTTCCAATAGTAGTAAGCTGGACGCACGAACAACACATCATTTCACACATCGTAGAATCCTCTCATAATATTTTTCCAAGAAAAACACCACACGTGAAGATTGGACGGTACTATTGCAGCAAGGCATATAACCCTTCTCTGAAACATCAAGTATGGCCGTATGGGGATGGTTCCAGAAAATAATATTCCCTCCCTTCCGGTGAATGGGAGGGACTACTACAACCCTTCCAAAAGAACTATAGTACTAATGGTATCATACTCCCTCCGTTCACCATCTCACATGCTCAGTACTTTTGTGAACTATGGAAGTAACAAATTTATTCCACCACTCAGCATCTATTATGGTTAGGGAGATTTCAAATTGAGTCATATACACCGAAAAGTAGGCACTTAGGGCATCCATAATGTATGCTTTTTGTTGCCTCTAAGCCCTCTCTCTCCTCTTAGAGGTAGACCTCTATACATTGCATGAACTGCCTCTAACAAAAAATTGGCTAGCATTGCGTTTAACCTTAGAGGCTGCCTCTAACAACGTAACAATCCATTTGGTCCCACTTGTCAGCCTTAGGAAGCATAAGAAAGTACAAGAGAAATATTACTGATTGGACAAATGTGGTGCTAATCAATACTTTTTAAATTTCTGCTAGGGCCCACCTTAGAGGCTGGTTACAGTCTCCATACATTGTGGTTTTTTCATTTGATAAGAGGCAAACCATGTGGGGCCTACCTTAGAGGCAAGGCTCTATACACTGGAGATGCTCTGTAGTGTGTACTACTTTTGATGTGTCCCGTCAACTCGCAGAACGAGGAGAAGCTTGCTTAGTACGCCCTCTCCCCTGCCCACGGGTTCGGTGGCTCGCAGAGTCGCAGGACGAGCAGAAGCTTGCTTACTACGCCTACACCAGCTCCCTCGCCCACGCGCGTGGTGGCTCGCAGGACGAGGAGAAAATTTTACTACTCCCTCCGTTAGACATATACTCCTCGTCCCTACCTTGATTAGAGAGATTATCATAGTATTGTTTGAAATATATGTATTTTAGCAGATTTCAATATGAACTACTAGTACATACTCCAAATACTGATGTACATAGACATATTTTAGAGCGTAGATTCACTCATTTTGCTCTGTATGTAGTCCATATTGAAACGGACGTAGTAGTAGTAGTGCGCACTCTCCCTCGCCCCTCGCCCACATGGTGGACGTGCAACAATTCATTCGGTGTCAGATAGCCAGAACCATATACTCCTACTGTACTACTACCATCATTGCTCGACTTCCCGAAGAGGAAAAGAGGCAAGTGCAAGGTTAATATTTTTGAGATGCCAAGCACAAGGTTTATAGGAGAACGAGTAGTAGCACTACTAGTAGTACGTACTGTATGGGGAAGAAGGCAACAAGAATGTATGCTTTGCATGACAGTCTCTTCTTACAGGACATGCTAGACCTAGTGGACCTCATTGTTGCAATGGGAGTATCATACAAGTACGTATCATAGATGGCATGATTTAGGGTGGTGGGCTGCGGGAATAATATTCGGAGCTGCTTAGTCTTAAACCCCATGAAGAAGTCCCATCAAAAGGAATAGCCATCCTCTACACGTGCTCCTATGTAAAATGAGTAAATGAGACAAAAAGAGAAAGAGACAAAGTAAAAAAAAATCACCAGCCTTAGAGCCAGCCCTATTGTATCAGTGAATGATATTTCTCGTCGTGATTGACATGGCTATACTATTAACCATGCTGCGGAGGTAGCAGTGGATTTTTATTTATTTGCGGAGGTAGCGGCGGATGGATATTCAACGAGGAGTGAAATGATGGTTACTTCCTCGGTCAAACATAGAGAAAGGTGGGCCTCATGATTTAACGGATCATTAGTCATTATTACTGCCTATACTCTTTGCCCATATAATAACCGCGTGGTAGAGTAGTTGGCCTACTAGAGACATGCTCAAAATGACAACATGGTAGAGTAGTTGCCCATATAATAATTGTGTGGTAAAGAAAGGAGTATACTTTTAATAACCATGCTCGAAGAGAAGAGGTGCACGCACCCACGCACGTAGCACTCTTTGCGTCTTCCCCAACCACACACGTGACACGGTGGAGCTCATTTCTGTACAATGATGCAGCCCACGTGATAATTTGACGCGTCTAGTAGTAGTTACTCACTTAATGGAGGGTCGGGAACCACGCATGAACGGTGCCGCGTTATTTATATATAAAGTTTTTTTTTCAATGGCACGTAAGCAATATAAATAGGTTCATATGGAGAGAAAAAGAAACTGCTCCACTATATACATAGCCAGGAGCTTACACGGTTGCTTCCTGGGGTTGCTCTCTTCACACTCTCTCGCACAAAACGGCTGTGGCCACATCTCCAGTCACACATCCGGGAGGATCACGTCCGCCGGGGGAAGGGGTGGATGCTTTGTATAGATGCGGTCGCCGTCACCGACGGCGAAAACCCGCTGTCGGCGCATCCCGATCAGGGGTCCATGCCGTTCTCTATCACAAAGCTGGTGCAGCACCTTCGTCCCTTGCTCATTGCCATGACGTGGGCAGTTGCCGCCTCCGGCCGACCACCCTCCTCTAGCTACATGCCGACATCCCTCAGGTACAACTTCCTTTACAGCTGGCTTGCACCACTGCCCCAGCTACCCAAATTGCTCCATGTGGATATTTCTCTACTTATTTGCCCCGCACGTACCTCTACTAGCTTCTACTATATTTTTGATGAGTTTATGTCTCATCAAGTAGTCCCACTAGTCTTATTCTAATCACACTTCTTCAATTTCTTTGCCACAGGGATGCTCAGCTTGATTTTAGTGAAACTGCACAAAATGATCTGATGGTCAAAGGTTTGCAAACTTCATTTCTTTGGAAGGTTCAACGTCGCCAGTTAATTAAAGCCTGGTTAGGGTTTAGGGTTCAAGGCCTAGGGACTGCATGGATCATTTTTTCTTTAGTTGTCTCTGTTCCAAAATAAGTGTCAACTTTAGTACAACTTTGTACTAAAGTTCGCATACAAGTTGAGACACTTATTTTGGAACGGAGGGAGTACATATTGGCTATGATCTGTGAATCATTGAGATGCAATAGCATGCATGTTAGTCTCCTTTGTATTTGATGGAATGTTGCAACGGGGCAACCTTGGACGCAAGATACATGAAACAGAAGCTGAAAGCTTCACAACATTGTACAATTTTATCTCGCTGAGAAATTACAGTACCATGTACTAAAGAGTTAGGTGTCCAAAAAATATAGTGATAGTGTGAGGTGGGCCATGTAATCACTGAGCTGCCGTGTTTTCGATGATTTCGCACTCCTCCACTGTAAGAGTGGAGAAAATTGTAAAGAGTGGAGACGCTCTACCTCCTTTCGCCGAAACATGGGACATCCAGCATCCGGTGCACGTGTCATGCACCAAAGTAAAGTGAAAAGTGTGTTTGTTGGGATCCGATGAATTGTGGATTTATGATCAAATTATCCATGAATATTATTTGAGTCTTATCGGTACTCTTTTATGCATGATTATTATAGCTTTGTATTTCTCTCTGATCTATTGATTTGGTTTGGCCAACTAGATTGATTTATCTTGCAATGGGAGAGGTGCTTTGTGATGGGTTCGATCTTGCGGTGCTTAATCCTAGTGATAGAAGGGGACATGACACATATTTGTATCATTGCCATTAAGGGTAAAACGACGATGTTTATTCATATTGATTGTATTTACTTTTTCTGCATCATGTCATCTTTCTTAAGGCATTACTGCATTCTTTATGAACTTAATACTCTAGATGCATGCTGGATAGCAGTCGATGTGTGGAGTAATAGTAGTAGATGCAGGCAAGAGTCGGTCTACTTGTCTTGGACGTGATGCCTATATACATGATCACTGCCTTGGATATCATCATAATCATTCGCTTTTCTATCGATTGCCCAACAGTAATTTGTTTACCCACCATATGCTATGTTCAAGAGAGAAGCCTCTAGTGGAAACTATTGTGGCACCCCGGCTCAGAGGAACCAGAGCACCCCATATCCCAGCCCAGAGATCAAGTCTTCTGGAATACGACACTGCTTAGCATAGAACAAATCAGCTCGTATTACAATTGATAGGGATACAAGGGTTTCGATATAACAGGGAATTACATCGGCACGGCTACACTATGCCTACCAAGGTTGCTCTATGCTAGTAGCAGAACAACTTGTAGCAGCGGAATAACTTCTAGCAGTGGAACAGCAACAACAGCGGTGAACTCCACTCCATAGGGACTCTCGCTAGAACGCTTATCCTAGCTCACAAACTGGGGATCCTCGGCAATCAAGCAAACACGTCATGACCTGCAAACTAGTATGACACGCCAGGTGAGTACTTTGAATGTACTTGCAAGCTCACAGCAACCAAAAACAATCAAGACAAACAACAGCATGGCATTTATAGGTTAAAGCAATGAAGAACAAGATTCCACTAGAACAATATGAGCATGAAATGAACATATGACACTAGCATGCAACATGTTAACAATATTATGCACCAACTTACTCTGTTCAGAGGTTACCTCGTAACCACCACATGTATCCCTTACCATCATGGTCATCACACGATCACCTCAGGATCAAATCAAGCTTGGTATTAACAATAACGTAGTAATCATTACATGACCACAAGGAGCTTGATCTTTACCCATGATTATCGCATAACACCACAAACATCAACCAACTTCGGTATCCATGATACCACTATGATCCTCTCACGATCACCTAAAGATTAACCAACTTCTTTCCTCATCAAACCAGGGTTGTTTATTAGTCAGGTTATTATTACTGTTGACTCATAGTGTGACCTATTACGAACTGGGCCCATATCCGCGGGTGCGGCTATCGATATATTATACACTCTGCAGAGGTTAGTACACTGTACCCACACCACAGAACTCATGGCCCCATACTCCCATTCGGGTGGACCAACGGCGTTCCGACAAAACCGATCTACTGCATGACACTCTCCCGGCCACTCCGACAAACTCCCCTTTGGGCTAAGTCATGGGTGGCCCCGATGGCACCTCGTGACATCTGCCACCTACATGGCCGGCCACCGTCATGGCAAAACAAAAACAGTCCCAAACGGGGACAAAGGGCCCTAACATCTACGGGCACACAAGGCTTATGGCCACCTACCTGATCAGGGTAGCGCACGCACATAACCTTCTCTTATTGGAGGCACCGGCGAGAGGCATGATAATAGACCACATTAGGGCCTTCCCATATAGCAAGTGTGGCTGCACTAGTAAGTTCGATTCGATGGCACTATGACTCAGCCAACAGGTGTTCAAGTTCAATTAATATCCGGTTAAACTTGAAGAGTAAAGAGCTGGGCCATAATAAAATAACATGATACATATGAACATGGATGCGAAGCATAGCCATATGAATATCAACAACAAATCATTTCTTCTACTAGATGCAAAAGAACATGGCATAGCGATGATCAAGTATCTCACAGGTACTTTCATAACAGACGATAATAAGGCATCGAAGAACATTACTATCACTAGCATGTACTACTACCAAGCATGACATATGAAAATAATACTAGCAAGTACTACTTAATAACAAGGTGCATAAGAACATATCATGATGATGAGCATGGATCCACAAGCATGGCCGAAACAACAATAGCACTAGTTAGATGAGCAAACATTTATTAAATATTTAAGTAGAAAACCATGGCTACTGCAAGGCCATCATGCAAGCGGCTGTCGTGGCTTGCCTGGGGTGAAGGATTCTCCGGGGAGAAGTGCGATGAACTCGCGGAACAATTCGCCGGAACATTTCTCTCTCGGAGGGGGCTAGACAAGGGCAAGGGCAAAATGGTCATTTCTAGTATGTGGCAACATAGTGAACATGATACCAACAGATCGGGCTCGACGAGACGAAGACGTGGGCTTTGGAATCACCTGATTCGGAGTTACGGTCGCGGAGATACGGGCGGATGAAGTCCAGGGACTATTCTGTAAAAATATCTTCACAAACAGGCCCCTGGTGGATAAAACAGAAAGCGCCTTTGTGAGAAATATGCCTTCTGCACAGGAAAGCGTACTTTCAGCCGAAGAAGAAAGAAAATATGCTTTCTGAAAAGGGAAACATATTCTTTCGAATACGCTTCCACTTATCCAGCTGGACCGGGCCGGTGGATCACTTACAGGTGGGGTCGGGGGACAAGCGAGGCCCGCCTGGCTGGGCTTCATCTTCTGCCTCTTGTTCCCCCGATAGGAAGAAGAGGAAGAGTAGGGGAGGGGCGAGCGGCGATGGCTGGGCTGGCTCCGGCCACCTCAGGTCGAGGCGAGACCTCCTGCGGGCTCGGGCGGAGGCACCGCGCCCATCTGGCCGAAGAGAGCACGCCGGGGAGGGACAGAGCGGCCGTGGCTCGCAGCCACAGAGAGCAGGGGAGGCGGTGGCCGAACTACGGGGGCACGGCCACAGGGACTCCGGTGACCAATGGAGGGGTGGGGGAGGATCTACGGTGAGCAGGGGTCTATGGTGAGGTCAGGGGGTGGAGGGGAGGGCTATGGCCGGAGATTGCCGAGTGGATCGGTGGCGGCCGTGGTGGACAGAGGGGAGGAGGGGCTGCTCTGGTGGGCTAGGAGGGCAGGGGAGAGAGCCGTGAGGTGCGGATGGACTCGGGCATGCTATTTATAGGCATGGGAGGGATTGAGAGAGCTCGAGAACTCGCCTACAGCTAGACAGAGAGAGCAGAGAGGTTTGTGTCACGGGCGCGGCCGATGGCGACTCAATGACGGTGAAAGAGGAGGGGGCCAGAGCACAGGACAAAGCAGAGGATCACGGGGGAGCTCCAGGACACGGCGATTGCTCGAGAAGAGGAGGGAGCGGATAAGAACAGTGGCCACGTTTTGCCAGAGCGCGCTGGTGTGCATGCCAGCCATGCAGTCACCGCATGAATAGGCGCACATGGTGCACTCTAGTTGGCCTAATCATGTCAGGGGGATTGGTCATTCAAAGGAGAGAGGCAAGGAGGAAAGAAACGGGCATAGTACCCACTGAGGTGACCACAACTTGCTGGCAACCACAGGAACAACAAAGTGTTTGAAGTGATGTGAGAGAGATTGGACAGGAGATAGACTCTGGTCTTTGGCTGAGAGTGATCACATACTAAGATGATCATCTCTGCAAATTTGCAGCTTATTTAGAGGAGTATAAGTGGCACTTGCTGTAGAATGTACCCCACTGGTCAGAAATGCAAAGCATGAAGTAGCACTCACATATCAGCTGGGATTGAGCTGAATTTTGGAGGATATGAGTTATTTGGGCATATGAACATACTGTAAAAATTTCATACCATTTGGATACAGCAAAATGGTACTTCCTTCACAGTGGTCCTCTCTGGACAGAATCTAAGAAACATTGTAGAGGGCAAATGGCTAGATGAAATGAGCCCAAATTTTGTGGAGAGGGTTTATATGGGTAGGAGCATGTCCTGGTAAATTTTCAGCAATAATGAAGCAATATAAAATATAGTTGCTTCACAACCTAAAAATCTGACCAGAAACCAAGATTTGAAGGTGTGCTCACGTAGATAATGTAAATGAGCTGAAATTTGGTGGAGAGTCATCATTTAGGCATATTAAGGAGCTTGCAAAATTTCAACTCATTTTGATATTCCTAGCTAGTACTTCCTTCACCAAGGCTTCCATTTGACAGAAACTTTGGAAATTTGCTGAAGAAGATCCACTAGGAAAATTGAGTTTAATTTTGACATGAGACAATGATATGGATAGGAAAGAGTGCCCAAAAAGTTTGGGGGAAAATAAGAAAAGATAAATAGCACTTCCTTCTCAAAAAGCCACTTAGGGCAGAATAGGAAAAGGAATACTTGTGAATTATTTTTGAACTAGGCAAGGAATAATTTTGTCATATCTTTGAAAGATATGTCCCATAGGATTTATGAGAATTTTGTGGGAGGCAATGGCAAAGCAGAAAGGTAGGTTGCTTCACAATCTAGGGCAAACTGGGTTATTCCTTTAATAGAAAAAGGAATCTTCCCAATAAAAAGAATATTGGGATTGGGCTAAGATGAAAATGACAAGGTCTTGGGATGGAATTAAGGATGACAAGTCACTTGGGAGCCTAGGAAGATAGGATCTTCCCAAGTTTCCAGACCACAAAGCCACAGAAAAAAAGAAATCAAAGCAATAATCCAAAGAAATCCGAAAGAAAAAGAAAAATCCAAAATCCAGGGTGTTACAAACCTTCCCCCCTTAAAGAAATATCGTCCTTGAGATTTGGTTGCTCAGGGAACAAGTGAATATTCTGACTCAAGGAAACCATTTCCAACTCGGGTTTCTTATATTATGTTCCCACTGGATTTCATCTGACTGCCTTGCTCGGGGTGGTTTGCTTCACTGTATCTGACATTCTGACAGGTCTTACCTCATATGTTCATGTTCACACTAGCTCCAATTTCTTTCATATCTGCTGACTTAGCTGAGGTTCGAAAGATTATCATAACTGAAATACGTGTCCTTCTCGATAGTGATTCTCGATGGAGGTGTTATTCCAGTACCGAGAATATACCACAGAGTTGTGAACACATCTTCTTGGGGAACAAGGAACCTCTTCTATCCAGGCATCGAGTTCTTTGAATATATGCATGCCCTCCGGGTTCAAAACAGGGATGCGAATCATACCCGTTCTCCTTGACGGATTCAGACTCTTTGCAGGAGTTTCTGAATCATCTTGACTAGCTCCACCGTCTTGAGTATCCAATCCGTACCAAAGATTTGACTGTCCCTTGTCGTGACTGACATAAAAGTGTACCACCTTGTGACGATAACATTCACAGACTTGACTGGCGGTGGTTGGGTAAAAGAATCCTGTCCACGACAGGCTATTCCTTAACCGATGCCCATATGTGAGGCACATGCTTTGAGGCTTGTAGTTTAACCTTCTGATTACTCCTTTTGCTGGTATATCCATGTGGATAAGAGGCTTGATATGAGGGCCTTATGGATGGAGTAGGCCTCTTAGGGGTATGTTCCAGGTATTTGATATGCAATAAGACTGTCTTGCGCATACATGCCACGTTGTTTACGCAACAATTGTCATATGTATTGTCGGTCTTGCTCCTTCATTATTATTCTCTTTGTTTGGGTCCTTTGCTGAGAAAACTTGGCCTCATATACTCTTGATTCATTTTGTGGTCCTGGGTGCAGTCATATGCACTATTTTGGCAATCATCCCCTGGCCTTGTTCATGTCTCGAGTCTCAGGATATTTGCTAGGTTCACGTGTGCTTGTATGGAGCTCATTGTTGTCATTAATTATGCAGGACAGTGACAAGGTTAATAATATCACTTTGTCAGGTGTGAGGAAGCTGACCTTGATAACCGCTGGCCAAGATGGTTGTTTCAATGTTGTGTTTCTTCAAGGCTTGTTGGTGCTTGCATCACCCACTGGCTTTCTTTCTCTTGCATAACCGGTGAGGTTGTCGGATGCTTACCTCAAATTCTTGCTCGTACGAGTGAATTGCATGAACTTGGCAGCATGCTTACCGTATGTAGAAGTAGCTGATTCTCGAGGCGGACTTGTGTTCTGACTGATTTTTGCTTTTGACCCAACTGTTGTAGACCTAATTCTTGGGATGCACTGCCATATGCTGCCAACTCATTGTTTAATATCTTGCACCAGTGCCATAGTGAGGAAGATTGGACAGCTTGTGTTGAAATCCATCGAGAGTATCTTGCTGACGAAGGCTAAATAACTTGTGCTCAAAGCTTTAGTTAGGCAGCTTGCTGAAGAAAATCAGGTACCGTACCTCAGAAGCTTCCCCCCTTAATGACATGCTAGGGAAGACTCGGTACCTTATTGAGGAAGATTGAGGAGTCTTGTATTGTAAGCTTTTTGGTAGCTTGCGGAGGCAGACTTGGTTGCTCCCACCAGAAACTTCTCTTGCGGACTAAATGCCATATATATACCATCGCAATGTTCCTACTGTTGATTTCTTGTATGAAAGAATTTGTCGGACTGTCCTTCTTGCTGAGCACCAAATTCATCGCATATTCGAACTGACTTCCGGGTGTAGCATCTTTTCAAATCTTACTCATAGTAGGATCAAACATGGTATATAAACCATACCTTTGACTTGAAATGTACGGTTGGCCTTTTACCCAATTTGTCCTCCTGCTGGTTTAATCATTATTGCTGTGAAAATAGCTCACTGGTGTAGACTTGAGGCTGGTAGTTAGATCCGGACATAATTTGTATTCAGACCGGATGTCTGTAATATGATGCTGTCGGCTGAAAATTTCATTGTGTTTGACTGAGCTTCTGAATATATATAAACTTTTCACGGATTCTTCTGGTCCGGTGTCGGTTGATGAGCAACTTTCTTAAGAGGAAATATATGGTAACACAGAAGATTCAAATAAAGAAGCATAAGAAACGATCGATTGCAACAAAGCACACAGCATACAAGTTACATAACTACTCCACACAGCCACACACAAACATGATGCTACAATAGATGCACATGCACTACACGAATGCCTACACCTCTCGCTTGGACAAATGCTCGGGGGCTGATGAAGAAGCAAAAGGAGTAGCGTGTGGGGCAGCTGACTCTGAAACTCCGGTGGAATTAGGGGGAGGGGTAGGTAGAGAAGCCGACTGAGATTGAGTTAGAGTAGCACCAAGCAGTCTCCTGGCTCTGGTGGCATCTCGGACTAACTCAGAAATAAGAAGACACTCGGCCATCATGTAACGGGACATGGTGAAGATAGCCGCATCATCCTGGGGATGAATATAGGGGAACCTGATCCGCTTAGGATTCCCGACGATGGTAGGATGGTACTGATAAGCACGGTTCTCTTGCATCATACCCTCTTGATGACGAAGACCCGTGACTCCTGCCATTGCGGCTAGCTGAACTGCACATTCTGGAGTGGCACCATAACCACCGTGGAAACTATAGATGCGCCTTCCAACAGGGATCACGGCTAATAGATGAACATGAGCAACATATTCCAGGATTCTTCCGCCAACTTGAAACTAGAAGACTTGATAATTTGGTGGATCTCCATTGGTGTAGCCTCTATCCCATAGGTCAGAGAGTAGGGAATAAATCTACATGCATGCTATGCGACAAACAAATGCAGCAACCAACACTACAAAAAAAAGACACATCCGTGACATTTTGGCCTGAACAATTTTTTTTTCTGTCATGCTTATGACGCTTCAATGACGATAATTGTGACAAAACCCGGTATCATCATAGATGTGGTGGGCTCCTACTTCTATGACAAAAGACCCATGACAGAAAATGGGATTTTCGTCCTGGGCGGGCCGGAGACGCACCTGCATGGCATTCTTTGGGCCATCCATGACGGAAAAAATTGTGGTAGAAGCGAGGGCGAGGAAAATTTCGGGGAGTTCCCGGTTACAGTGGGTGGTCGGGGCCGAGCGATGCACGGAGGTTTGCGCGTTTCTCTCGTACACGTACGCGCGTGTGTGCGAGGCGTTGGGCTCTAACTGAACCCGAGCGAGGCGTTGGGCTCTAACTGAACCCGAGCAATTGCACTAGCTACGTTACTGAACCCCGATCGATCCCTTGGCTGTTAACTGAACCCGAGTGATTCCTTCGCTACTGCTGCTAACTGAAGCCGATCCAAGCTGCCTCTTGATGAACAGTCCCTAGTGGGGGTTGGATGAACAGTCCCCGGTGGGGGTTGGATGAACAGTTCCCGGTGGGGGTTGGATGAACAGGATCCCATGGTAGTAGAGGCCGTTGCCGCTGGATGAATAGGACCCTGATCGAGGAGGTGAGGGTGGATGAATAGTAGCTAGTGGAGGGACCTCGTGGAGGGCTGGTTGAACAGGAGTCGGTGGAGGCTGGATGAACAGGACCCCGTGGAGGGCTGGTTGAACAGTAGCCGGTGGAGGCTGGATGAACAGGACCCCCGTGGATGAACAATTGCTGGTGGAGGCAGGAGGAAGTCGATGGCGGATGAATAGTAGCAGGTGGAGGCTGGAGGAAGTCGACGGTGGATGAACAGTAGCCCGTGGAGTCCCGTTTTGCGGTACGCCACACCCCTCCCGATGAACAGGACCCCGTTTCGACTGTAGGCGCTCCAACACAAATCCGTTTCCTCCATTTTGCGGTACGCCACACCCCTCCCGATCAATAGCACCCCGTTTCGACCATAGGAGCTCGAACACAAGTCTGTTTCCTCCGTTCTGCGGTACGCTAGACCCTTCCCGATGAACAGGACCCCGTTTCGACCGTACGCGGTCGAAAAGAAGACCGTTTTCCTCCATTTTGCGGTACGCCAGACCCAGTTCCAGCTATTCCGTCCAAGCCGGTTGGCTCCCGATGAACAGGACGATGTCGCTGTACGCGTTAGAGACCCCGCCCGTATGTACGTACGTAGCCGTATTTACTATCTTGCAGTGTGGCTGTATGTACGTGTACACGATATAGACAGGACTGCATGACATGCTACATCGGCGCCTCTACTTCAACACGTGCCGCTCCTTACTCGGCCACGGTACGTCGCTGTAGAGAGACCGATCGACCGCTATGTATGTACACATTCGCGGCCAGACAGATAACGCTACCTTCGCTTCAACCTGGTGGGTCCCAGCTGTCAGGGGGTAAGAAGGCAGTTCTTTCCGTGCGAAGATAAAGCCGGGTGGAGGAATCATTATTTTGCGAGTAATAAGGAGGCACTTCCTTGCGTGCGGCCATGGACCCAGCTGTCAGCCTCTCCACTTACAGTCCTCTTGTGATGGCTGTCGTTCGTTGACCGCGTTGACGACGCCGTACCGCCTGAGAGCACCAAGGTGGTGGACGACGACGCGACCTAGGAAGGGAACGACCCGGAGCCGGGGAATATGCAGCAGTGTATGCCCACGCGGAGGGGAGTATGAGGGTTGACTGGTTTGGCTACAGTTTGAGGCTGCCGTCGCCGAAGAATAACAGGGGGTGTGGGTGAGTAGAGGGAAGGCTTGGCCAGCGGTGGGAGTAGGGTGTGGCGGTGAGGCCTGCGTGGCAGCACAGCCAGCCACGAGAGGCAGGAGTAGGCGGCACGGCCGGTGCTGGTTTGGGCGGCTGGAGCAAGAAGACCAGAGGTTGAAGAAGCACGACAACTGTTGGATGGACATCGTACGGTCACTGCAGCTAGAATCGTTTATATTGACTAAGTTGACAAAGCCCTGCGTCCGCGTCAACTTAGTAGGCCCACAAGTCAGCCTCCAAATCTGTGGCAGACAACATAGAGACCATTTGCTATTCTTTAAATAATTTGCAGCCCATTTGCTAATTCTTAAGGAATTTATTACAACCCATTTTCTGCCCAGGACCATGGTCAAAAAGTTCAACCAAATTTTGCATATTTCGGTGGAGTCTGAACTGTTTTAATCCAGAAATGATAAACATTTATTTTTTAAGAACTTATTGATTTGCTAACTAAAATATTGTTTTATTTTTGTAAGATAATAAGACGTGGGACAATTGAGTTGGTTTTAGGGGAAACCAGTGGTAAAAAAATCAGCGCTGGGAGGGAAAACAACAACAAAAAAAAGATGTAAAGATGAAAAGGGAACTTTATGTATTTTCAATATAATAATACATGTATATGAACTAGTAAAACTATAGGTAGAGATTAGAAAACGGAAGTAGGACATGGCGTTTCAAGAGGAAAATAGAACTGGGCTGTGTGTTTGATTCAGTAAAAAAACTGCCTGCGGATGTTCTAAGAGAAAATATAACTAAGGCTGGCGGGCCAGAGGCCAGCTGATACCTGCTGGATCTTTGTGCCCCATTGTCGTCATGGGCTAGGCCTGTTAAAAACAAAACCAAGCCTGGGTAGTCTACAGCCCAGTTGAAACTTGCTCGACCTGAAAAAACAATATACCTGCTGGATCCCAGTTATCAGTCTGTACTTGCAGAATTCTCTTGTTTATTGACTATGTTGAAAACTTCATGGGTTTCACCGTCTCAGACGTCAGCATTATTTTTCCATCGTAATAATAAGTGCATGCACTTGCTTGCGTACGGCCATGGACCTGCTGGTTCCGTACGGTTAGGCTCTATATGGACAGCCGTCTTGTGGTTCCATGGACGAATTTCATGCAAATCGGATGGTTTTCAGTGAAAGCGGACTAAATTCATTGCATTTTACATATTTATTTTCATTATGGAATATTTTACATATTTCAACTAATAATAACCGGCTAGGCCTTTTTTAGTCCATGGGAGGCGCTTCACGATCAAGGTCGCGACACTTAACTGTTCTGGAAGGCCCAAATCCATCACTCCTCTCTTTTAACAATTTGCAGCTGGGCTTGGCATGCCACAGCCCAGTTCCGACGTGCTACGTCCAACTATCAGCCTGTG
The DNA here is from genome assembly GCA_011799875.1 of Thinopyrum elongatum. NCBI lineage: Eukaryota > Viridiplantae > Streptophyta > Magnoliopsida > Poales > Poaceae > Thinopyrum > Thinopyrum elongatum. Next base: position 376,032,163 of record CM022299.1, on the reverse strand, counting down.
AAACCGGATGGATCCCCTGCGTACTTCGAAGATGTAATTTTTTTGGAGAATTGGGAATTCGAACGGCAGGTGCTTATGCTACCCATCAAATAAAAATCAGGTGCCTGAAAATTCGTTTCGAAACAAATGATTCAGCTTTATATCCACATCGACCCTCGACATGATGGTTGGAAGCAAATGCCAAGTTCGTACTGAAAGATCCTTAACAACAATACCAACTTGCAGACGACCAGGTAGTACAAGTACCAATACCAAACTAACTTATAATCTTTTTAGTCCTGGCCCTAGCGTTCTTGTGGTAGAAAATCTTACAGAGGACCAGCTCCCGCTCCTTCTCTTGCTCCAGGTCCCCGAGGTGGTACTGGTGCATCACCCAGTTGGTCCTCTGCTGGTCGAAGTTCTTGTTGGTGTGCAGCACCAGAACCTTTTTGCTGCCCGTCTGCCGGCCATTGACCATCACCGACAAGGTATTGTCGGTTTTGTACCACATTGCGTGCATGCCGCACTCCGACTGTATCTTGCGACGCGTCCGCGTGCCCCTTTTGAACGCCTTGGAGTTGTGCTGGAAGAAATGCTTGCTTAGGCCACTCAGTGTGATACCTGTAGTATTGGCGAATACAGGTTTTAGGGTACGTAGTTGGCATTTTCATAACATCTTTGGCATGTTGCAGTCACTTGTTTCACTTTTTATTAACTATCAAATTGTAATTGCTTCACTAGGTCTGCGTCTAAAAAAATAGAGCTATAAACAAAGGAATATGTTTGTGCAAGTAGACGGTCGATCGGTGTCTCACCTGGAAGTTTCTCAGGATGGGTGTAGCATATGCCGTGCTCGCTGTCGATGGTTGGTATGAACAAATCGATGAGAGGGTGAGATCTCGCGCTGTCAGCACTCACTTTGGCCTCAAGGTGCTCGATCAGCTCCTGATCCGTGGGATCAAACTTGACGCCAGCCAGCAGCACCGACCAATCCTTCTTGGACTTGCATCGGTTAATTCCAGTTAAATGGTACTCAATGTATGATCAATCAACTGTTTTAAGTAAATAATGAAAGATTTCGACAGATAAGTGGTACTCCAAATCTGAAGTCCACAATACCCGAACAAACTGGGGTCTCGGCTTCATTACTACATGTAGACTCTAAAGACTTGAAACCCCCCATAAAGATCGAAATCATCATACAGGGCGACGGGACGAATACTCACAGGAGCGGCCTTGCTGGTTCCTTCCTTCATCCAGCTAGCTTGAAGAGCATCCTTGTTGAGATCGATTTTTTTAGCGTCTTCCTTTTGACTACTTGCAATGAAGTATAGCAACTCCAGTAGCTCATCGCTCATCGTACCAAATGGATCAGAACAAGGCGGCGGCTGGGAGGCGGGGAGACCGGGAGAGAATGGGAGAGTGATTTTGTAGAGAATGCGAGAGTGCTGTTGTAGTACAAGAGGGGTGAGGCTCACTTTGGTGAACCGAACACGCCACCAGGACTCTTGTGTCACCTCACGCGCAGCGTGTTGTCACGTCAATTCAATGTGAGGACATGATGAATAATTTGACCGACGTATACTAGTACTAATGTACTACTTACTAGTCGTATTTAGTGTCACATTTTAACCATAGGTTTAACTAACAAAATGTCAATGCATGTCACCGAAAATTATACCATTGGAAACTATGTTCAAATACGAATCCAACGATATAATTTTTTGTGACATGCATTAACATTTAGTTAGTTAAATTTATGGTCAAAATTTGACACAAATTATGAAGGGGACCAATAAACCAGGAGGGAGGTAGTAGTACGAGCAGTGCAATATACGGTATAGAGGACTAGTACAAATTTAGAAATGGAGTACGAAGTTACAAGGCTATGCGATAGACTTTGTAGGCTACATGAGTAATACAAAATATAATTCCCATTGGACAACACTTTCACCAACAAGTACGCACTTGAAGCCTAATTGATATATATATGGCTTCTGCACAACATCTCCATCATCATTATCAGTACATCCTACGCAGGTGAGTTAGGATGCACTTGATCCCAGAAAGGTATCTATCCTTCAAACCAGAGGAGTGCTTCAAACTAACAATAGTACATAATATCCAACAAAAGAGGGTCATGCTACAGCAGCAGGATACATGGCTCAGTCTAGATATCAGTACGAATCAAGTTGTGCATATTTGCTGTTGGCATGAACCACATCGCCGCATGTCGGGTTTGCAAAAGCCATCCATCGCATGGAAGCTTGATGCCTTTCACACACTGAAGATTATCTGGCAACAAGCTGTGTCGACGAATCTCTGGATATGGTGATTCATGAAACCCGTGGTATGATGTGTAAACACAGTTCCCCCTGGCGAATAGAAGTTGCATAGCATGGTAATCATCGCCGGTGATATGATCGATGATTGGATGGATGATGGGATAATTGAGCCCGAGGAACATGGAGTGGTTGCCGAGGCTGTAAACCCGCCTCTAGTTGAATATGCCTGGCCCAATGGAGCTGGGATCTTTCTCGAACATGAAGCAGCCATAGCCATCAATGTCACGAACGCCCCAGGCATTGTACTGCATGTGGTTTGATGTAATGGTTTGGTTAATTTGGTACGTGCGAATGAGCATCAAATGACCGCCGCCAGCTGAACGAGCGATAAACCACCACCCATCGGCTGGTATGAAAATCTTGGAAATGAGAGTAACATATAGCAATCATGAGGTTATACTCATAATATCTATTCTAACAATCTTTAGATGCCAATTGTTCTCATATCAACTCTCACAATAACATGTGTGGTCATAAAAATCTAGGAAATGAGAGGAACATATAGCAATGATATGGTTATAGACATACTATCTATTCTAAATTTCTAACAATCAACAGGCAGTCGTATTCATACGGTAAAGATGAGATGAGATAGAACAATTACACGACGATAGATTCCACCAGTATATGCAGCCAAACTGTGCGTCGACCGCGTAAATGATGCCATCATGCACTATAGCATCAGACAGAAATGGAGGGTCAATAGGATTGATGATGAGCCATAACCATGTATGGCGACCAGATTCCAGATAGACTAATCCCATGTCGAACAAGGCAATGAGTTTGTAATCCATGTAGTCTTCTGATGGTGTGGGCACTTCGCAGATTACAACCTTCAGCAAACGGAGGTCGCACCAAAAGCTCGACACGTCTCGTGCGTAGTAGGCAGGAGTGTCCGGCGGGCCGCGAGGCTCGATGCCGGTGGTATCCAATGATGGAAGGGTGATCTCTCACTGGGTGTAGATATCCACGAGACACCACGGACTACCGGATTGGTGGATGAGGACAATCCAGTTGGCCTTCATGCCCGCCCAGTAGTGGCCGCACATGAAGGACAGGTGGACGGGTAGTGGTAGCATGTCGAGGGGCACCACGGCAACCTCCATAGAATCGTCAAGTCGGTGTCTGGGCCACCTGCGAGGATCGGGCAGCAGCAAGCAGGGTGTCTTGAAAAGGGCCGGCCGGTTGCAGACGAGTAGATAGTACAAAGACAGCGAGCATGAGGCCAGACACATGATGCTGAGCAGGTCCATACGATTACAGATCTGCTCCAAGAGAACATCGGGGAGGGAATTCCAATCGTGGCTTTGCGTGTCAGCCAGTTCTGCCATAGGGTTTTTAGGGCGCTGAGTGATTGGGGTTTACGGTGCCTGCGAGCGAGCGGGGAAGTGGATTCGGGCGGGCAAGCAAAGAAGATGGCGTGTGTGGCCGAGCAGTGAGCAGGGGGGATATGGTATGCGCAAGCTACCAAGGAAGATGGCGTGGGCGGGCGACCAGTGAGCGGGGGAAAATGGTGTGCGGCTGACGATGGGGAAGAGAGAAGGAAGAAGAGGGAAAGACGGGCAAGAAAGTGCATTAAATCTCAATTCTACTAGTACTACTGCCAGGATATACCGTCCTTCGGAGTGTAAATAGTTAAGCCGATGACATGTGGGTCTACCTCAAGAGGGCCCATATGTCAGTTAATGGAAGAGAGAGGTGCGTAGGCGTATTTGCGGAAGTGTGCTCCACTGGCAAACATGATGGCAGTACTAGGTAAGGCTGATTTAGTAACACCAACATGCTGGTTCAGCTTATTAATTAAGTGTCCCATCTGCTGCAGCGTGTATTGTCACTTCACTGTGAAGACTAGTTGAATAGTTCTCTCTGACCGAGATGGGGAATAATGGATCGCCAAGACTTGCTATCTACAGTATCCCTATGCCTCTACTCTCATCCTGTCCAACAAGATGAAACATTGGCCAAGGCACCTGGCGCCAATAACGTAGGAGTACTAGTAGTATTTTGTGTCAAACTTTGACTATCTATTTAACTAATAAAATGTTAATGCATGTCACCAAAAATCATATCGCTGGATTCGTATTTAAACATAGTTTTTAATGGTATAGTTTTTTATGACATGCATTGACACTTTGTTAGTTAAATTTACGGTCAAAATTTTACACTAAGTACGAAGGGGACCAATAAACCAGGACGGAGGTTTATATACAGGTCAATAAAAAAATCATCAACCAAGGTAGTAGTAAATGATGAGTGCCCGAAGAATTTTTTTTTTCGAAAGTACTCAATAATGGGCTCGTTTTCCTCAAGAAAATTGTGTTTACGAATGTATTAATTGGAATGCATGCGTGAGAAACAAAAGACCAGAACTTTTACACGCATTGGTGAGTTTTCTCTTAATTCTTGCAGGCAACATTTTAATGAAGCTTGAAATATGAACATGTCAATGGGAGGGAGTAAAAGCCTCATGCATGCATGCATGCAACATGCAACACTCACACGTACACATGCACGCACGCAACACTCACGCATCCATGCGGCACACATCACACGACGCAACACACACGCTCACGCTCAAGTGCTCAACCTACTCCCACGTCTGTGAAAGACTATACATATAGAGATTTACACATTGACCAAGAGGAACCGGAACTTCATGGCATAATTAATGCCCAAAAGTAGTAGACTTATGTGTGCATGCGACCATTGAGAGAAGAAGATTAAATGAAGGTTGTTGCATGCTGTAATTAAGGATAGACATGTAGCCTATAGCTAGAGCACAAGTTGGTGCATTAGTCAATCAATCCCGATTAGATTAAAGGCTAAGTGCATTGGAAGTGTAGATGTACACTCTTTGTTGGAAAATTTTCTAATGCTAGATGTACAGTTTTTCACGGACCGAGGGAGTACACGTGCATGCACTCACATACATAGCCAGGGTGGTTCACACGCAAGGGTTGGACTCATGTCATGCCTGCGTAAAGTTTTGTTTAACTGATTTCTTTGCTCTACCAACTGACAGGTGGGACCCGAAAACCAGGTGTCAATTTAACCAGTCAACAAAGTGCCACGTCGACTATGTGGCCGGTCAGTAGGGTGCAATACGGTGCTCTACAGTGAGCTAGTGACCGTATAATCACCGCAAAACTATATAGTGACCGTAATGAGCGTATTATTACATACTTTGACCGCCATTGTATTTTTCACGTTTCAAATTAAGCCATATTAACCGGAAAGGATGCAGTATGGACTAGTACTACTTTGATGTGTCCCGTCAACTCACCGAATGAGGAGAAGCTTGCTTACTACGCCCTCTCCCTCGCCCACGCGCGGTGGCTCACAGGACGAGGAGAAGCTTTCTTACTATGTACACCTACGCCCTCTCCCTCGCCCATGCGTGCGGTGGCTCACTGGATGAGGAGAGGGTTTTGACTACAGCGCCCTCTCCCTCGCCCTCGCCCTCGCGGTGGATGTGCAGCAGTTCATTCGGTGTCAAATTGCCAGAAGCATATTGTACTGTAGTATCATCATTGTTGGACCTTCCGAAGAGGCGAAGAGCCAAGTGCAAGGTTCACAGGAGTACGAACTGTTGAACCTCCCGAAGAGGCAAAGAGCCAAGCGCAAGGTTTATAGGAGTTGTCGTCCTAGTACTACAACTATAGCGAATGATCGCTATTGTATGATGCCGCCACGTCACCTATATCCAAAGCCGTGCCACCTTTTTTTCTCACAGAGCGTGTTGGAGCCCGTCCAACAGCCACACATGTTGCACGTACACATAACACATTTACTAGTAATAAATTCTAAAGGACAAATGCCAGTATGCCACACAAGTTCATCTCCACTTCATGTGATAAATTTGTGCACGACTAGTCTACATATATTTACAGCGCTACCATTCACAATTTACCATACTCCACTTACACGTTATAGATGGGCTCCATGTCCTCCTCCAGGTTCCAGTCCCAGGTGTTCTTCATAGATGGCACGATCCATAGCGGTGGGCAACGAGAATCATTGTCGCAGCTTTCTAGTCCAGTTCCACACGATGGAGACTCATCCAAGCTGAAGCGGCATAAATCAGGGATAGCGTGTCCCAGCATGTCGTTCATCCGGCGGTGCGCACTGAAGACACAACCATGCTTCATGAACGGCAGGCCTTCGGTGTCATGCACGGAAGGTGGCATCCGCCTCACAATGGGGTAGCTGCCCCCAATGAAAAGCGAGTACTCTCCAAGAGTGTTCCTCGGCACCCACATAGCATCACGGGGGTCGAACTCGGCGCCGTTCATCTGGTACACACGACATCTCAGATCTGGACACATGGTGACGTACATGGTCAAGGTCCATGCATAATAATGTTGTGCTCAAATATGGCGGTCAGTAATATTGTGCAGCAAATAGTACTACTCCGGTATAAAGGAAGTAAAATAACCGGCTTATTATATATAGCCACTCTTGGCTACATGGATGAGATAGTAAGACATGGAAAAACAAAAATGGTGGGAGCTAGTGGGTTCAAGTCTTCAAGGGCCTAGCTAGCTATACGCGTCCTCCATGGTAAAAAGTACTAGTACTAGTAAGTAGTACTACAATGAAAGAGAAGGCGAGAGGGTTAAAAAAATCTAATACTAAATTGTAGTACTAGTACAGTAAACATGTCCCAGTCAAGAAAAAAAATAACTAACAAGTACTACTACTCTAACACACAGCAATGAGAAAATGGAATACCTGGGTAGATGGTGACGGTCCGATCGTGGTAGATCGTGTGACCATGTTGCACATCAGTGGTACCATGGGTAAGGACTGCTAAGATAGTTGATCCCAATATGCCAAAGTCATCTACAAGGTTCCAGGTTAGACCGAATCGCGGATGCAAATGCACATCCAGGATCGGCGATCTTATTTTGATCGGGGGATGACTGGTCCCTGCAAAATAATGGAGTACCGTTAGGGATGCAAATGATGGTTGTGCATTCCGTTTGTAATCTCCCGTACTGTAGGATGGCAACCAGATGAAACAAGTCCCCTGGCTTGTCACCACGAAGATGCGTCCTACATGGCACACGGCGTCTTTGAACGAGTAGGGGTACAAATCTGCCATGGCCAACATGTGCCAGCCTTTGCCGTTACTGCCTTTTGTATTGATGGCAATCCTTATGTCGAACACCGCGATGAGATAGTAATCATCGTAGCCACGTCGCTTTGTCGGCGGGTCCACAATTGCTATCTTCTTCAATCTCTTGTAGGCATCATCATACGTATTCAAGCCCAGCCAGTCCAGAAGGCCGATCCCAATGGTGGAGAAGGGGTCTACGGGAACGGCCGCACTGCTGTGGATGTTGTGCAAAATGATGGTGGTATCTGGCCGGAGGTATGCAAGCCAACCTTCGTTGGCACCAACCCAGACCTATATATAAGACGGTGGGCAGCGGAGAAATTACGGGATGGAATAACTAAGTACTATATTTAGAATATAATACACTACATGATCAAACTCCATGACTAACCTGCTCATCGGACAAAATCCGACTACCTCTCAACGTCAGCAACTCTAGCGGAGTCAACTTGCAACCATGGCCAAGGAGCGGTGGACTATTCGATGGATTGTCCCATAGAATAACCTTCTCCTCGAAAACGCATGGAAGACCAACAAGCATGGCCTTTTCCCAAGCCTGTTTAAGCACCATCTTAAAATAGTTGGTGCAGGAAGCACCGAGTCTTGCGGTGGTGAGGACGTCGGAGAGGCGTGCGATTTCTCCCAGAGGATCATCGTCCAAGGTCTCCCAGCCCCGACGGGGAGGAGAACTGCCTGGCGAATCCATGGGAGTAGCGACGAACTGCCTTGGTCTCTTCGGGGGGAGGGGAACTAGCGAGGAGGAGATAAGAGCGTAACCGCATGGCCTCGTTCCCTCGTTAAGGAAGTTATGCGGGCATGCATAGTGGTAGTGCCTAGTTCCCCGTGATGGTGAGGCTATTATTTACTACTACGTAGTACTATAGCAGTAGTAGTACTACTTTCTCAACTAGTTGTGCGATGTACTGTACTTCTATAGTGCACCAGTTTTGAACTCTTGAATCTCAAGGCCAAGGAGCTACAGTTGCAAGTGGAGGGTACTACTGTTCTCTAGAACCATCACTGTACTATCAATGCAGGGAAAGTACACCAGCGTAGTGCGTACTCTTCGTGCTCTATTCAAGCGCGTAGCTGGCCTACTCAGCCGCTCCTCTCACGCACACACTAGCAGCCTGTTTATCAGCGACGGTTACTGCGGGGGTAGAACATTTGAGTTCTTTGATACAGCTATGCGAACTTTTTTAGTTCCTTCTTTATGAATGAGATGAGGCAAAGCTTTTGCCTCTGTTTCAAAACAAAAAAAATCACGTCAAGAGGAATTTCTTTTATAGAGCCGATAATGGAGCGAAGTCCATGCGTGCAACGCCACAAGCTAAAGAGTAGTAGCACTTTACGTACAGAGCCATATTACACAGTTCCCAATGCCTCACCAAGCTTTTCCGGCTCCTCGGGCTTAATTGGGAGGCGCTAGTTTAAATATGGTAGCTGATGAGGAAGCTGCAAGCGAGGTGCGGCTTGGGCGAGCACGCAGGCGAGAAACTTTGCATGGTGTGAATTGATTTATAGGAGTACTACTCTAGTACGCGAGCCACGAGATGATGGGAGGGAAAACCTATTCACGTGGCTGGGCTATCCAATGCACCCAGGTTGTGGTGTGACACGTCCGTTCGACTTCAAAAGTCAAACTACCAGTGTACAATATTGGCTCGCAGCGAGGTTACTATTTAAAAAAAAAGGCCCCATGTGTTCGGCCGGGATCGAACCCACAAAACGAGCTATACACTCCCGCGACCAGTAGTAGTACTCGTTGGAGTACAACGCAACCTAGAATCGCCTTTTGTCGCTAGTACATTGTTCCTTACAAGAAACCACTACCAAGAAACTACCACTTACCAACCAGCCCTACCAAGAAACGACTACTCTACAAAAATTAGCAAAAACATACCAAAATTTTCTTAATCCGTCGCAATAAACTACCAAGTGCCGTTATAGGCACGTTTCAACCCATGTCGCCCCTTAAGTCAATGCCTTCTATTTGACCGACAAGTTAGGCGTTATGACTTGTGCGACCTACATGTCAGTTTGGACAAAAATCCCCGAGTGACCTCCTACCTCCGGCCCGTCCACCTAGTCATCCTCGGCCATGGGACGCAGCTACCGCCACCGGCAGAAGGTGAGATCAAAAGCGCCGGTGGCGCGGAGCCCATCTTGCGGCAGCCCGGATGCCAGCTCTGTCCGGGGCTCGCGGTCGCTAGTTAGCCAAGCTAGCACACACACTGCTGGATGCATCCAGCTGCTTGTCTGCAAGGTTTGCTAGCTAGGTTGGCACGGTGGTGCGGCGGCTTGCCTGTGCGTGCCGCGCTAAGGCCAGCCATCTGGCTCGAGCGAAGGCTAGCACGGCGGCTTGCTCGCGCGTGAGCCACGCTCGGGCCAGCCAGCCAACCCGTGCGGAGGTCAGCGCGGCGTCCGGCCCGTCCGGCGGAGCGGCGGCCAGCTCGCTCATCACCGGCGCCACCGACGAACACGCATAAGAACTGTTTGAAGTAATGTTTAGGAAAAATAATGATTGGAGGTCAAAGAACAGGATAGAAGGTTAGATGTGGGTCCCTCGTGTCAATGGTCAAACAAAATGTGTTGGTTTAAGCTGCCTCGTCAGCACGGACGTGTGATCCAACCCTGTCATAAACGGGTTTAAATGAGCCTAATCGGCACTAGGTAGTAGTTTTTTGGCGCGGATTAAGAAATTTTGGGTATGTTTTTGCTATTTTTTGTACAATAGTTTCTTCCTAGGGCTGGTTGAAAGTGGTAGTTTTTTGTTAAATACTCTACATACTGTAAGTAGGAGTGAAAGTTAAGCTTTGGAAGCCAATAAGCATGGCTAGTTACATAGTGCCTATGTGTACGTAATTCAAACTAAATATCAACCATGAGTGACTAATATCTTGATGGAAAACTCGAAACTATGGAAATACTAGCAATGTGCACGTGCGTTGCAACGGATCATAATTAGAATAATACTTATTCACAAACTTGATTGAAAACATTCTAATTTTGATATACATATATCACTAGAAATATATTATGTTTCAATCAGAATATATTCCTTGGGCTGTTTTGGTGAGGTGAGGGAGGGATGTGGTTGGTTTTAAGATACTAATTAAGGGGTTTTCTGCAAATTGGGTAGAGAAGTGGGATGTTGTTGAGAAAAGGCAACAACTTATCTCACAGTCGTTATATGTAGATCTAATGGTTAGAAATGACGGATGGCAGACCCACCATCATCAACAACTAAGTCTTCTGTAGGAGTACTAGCAAGATGCTCGTGCATTGCACGGAACATCAAGATGCATTTTTTTATAAAAGACCTGTTGTGATTGACCCATGCGGGAGTAATCCCATGTGTAAAAACTAATGATATCTCAAGAAAGAGGAGAGATAATGTGAGGAGGAGTGGGGCGTGGTGGTGATTGGTGGTTGGACTGAGCGGAGGCATGGGGATGGACGACGCTGGCAGCGACCACCATGCCAGATTGTTCCAGAGGCTTCCTTTTTTAATTGCTCAACAATGAGGTTGTGGGAGATAAGGATGAATGAGGGAAGGCCTTGTCTGCAAATGTGGAGAGAGGTGCGGGTATCTTTTAGTTTAATTTCTATTCGTCAGATATAGATCGGACGGTCTATACTGCAAGATGCCAGGCATACCATCATCACCAACTCGGTTTTTTTATAAGAAGAGATATAAGTATGGAGATACAAACGTATTATCGATACTTGTTTCCATAAACTTGGATCTACATTCTATTCAACGGCTGGGCATGTGGGCCCTTAGCACGATGACTTCTTGACTGTGTAAAACAAAGGTTTTCCTGTCGCCGATAAGGAGGGGGTGACGGCGGTGCGCTTTCGGCTCGCTCTAGTCCTAGTAGTCATACTAGGTGGTCTACGCACGTGTAGATTTATTCTTTTTCACATCTCGTGTTTGTCGTACTGCCACGACTGTTGATGAATAGACGGTAAGTTATTCACGAGAAACCCTTGGTTGAGCGTGTGTGCGAGAGAGAGACAACGAGTGCGTGTGTGATATGTGTAGAGACTGAGGCAATGATAAGAGATTCTTTGTGTCTCTGTGTGTGGAGGATAGAGAGAGACATGTGCATGGGGCTTTGTGTTGTGTAACGTGGAGACACATAGACATAATCAGAGAGTGACTGTGTGAGATACACATGCAGACATGGGGAGAGATGTGTGAGTTAGAGAGATGGAGAATTTTGGTGTGCATGTGAGCTAGAGAGAGGGGGGATATATACATACCTAGAGCTGGACAGAATATGCAAGGGTGTGTGTCTTAAAAGAAGGATCCAGATAGATGGGTGTTTGTGCATGTCTGTGTGTGTTTGTGCACGCGTGTGTGTGTGTGTGTGAGAGGGAGTGTGTGTATGTGGAGAAGAGAGTCCACTAATGATGTAAACCTAGTAGGGAAGGGGGAATGGTGTGACATGTGTGTCAAAGAGAGAGAGAAAGGCATGTGTAGTAGTAGGATAGCATGGGTGCGGGCGGGGAGCAGACTATTTGGAAGAGACATCGAGTGTGTGTGGGAGAGGGGTGTGAGAGCGAGAGAGAGAGCTAGCGAGGGAGAGAGAGAGAGGAAGAGAGGGGGAGAGAGAGGGGTCGTTTGTGTGCGGAAGTGGCGTATAGATAGGGAGACAAGGTTGATGTTGTTCGAAAGTGGCCTATGTATGGAGACGCAAGGGAAGCGAGTCAACGTGTGTGTGATAGAGACTTCATGAGAGATCTAGAATAGATGGTGTAGATAACGACGTGCGAGATTGAGAATGATGATACGTTAGGGAGCTATGGAAAGAGTCACGACATATATGTATATAGGGAAGGAGCTGGGGCGGGTCCGCATGTGGGAGAGATAGAAAGAGGAGAGTGGTGCACAAGGAGACAAAGGGTGCTTGTTTGCAGTGGGGTGGTGAGTGAGGTGAGTGTGCGAGAACCACATAACTAGGGAGATAGACGTTTGGGGGCGACGTTTTGTGTGTATGGGAAAGATACACTCTATATAGTGCGTGTGCTTGGGAAAGAGAGATGCCGGGAGACCTAGAGAGTGGGGGAAGAGATGTGTGCATGCCCGAGAGACAAAGTGATAGAGACCTATATTGGGGTCCAGATTTGAAGAGAGAGGGGTGTTAATGTGCTCCTGTGTTCGTGTCCGGGGGAGAGAACGACTTGTGGGGGGGGGGACAGGGTGGGTGGCTTTAGATAAAGAGTGAGGTGTCTATATTTGAGAGACTTTAGCGTAATTGAGATATATATGGTCAATAGTGTGTGCACTCATGGTTGATCAATTTGTTTCACAGTTTGGACTATGAGATAACGATACTTTTGAACATGCGTGATATACTTTGAAGTACCAGAATTACAAACCTAAGATTGGAATTTTGGAATTCGACTCCATCATTAGCTTTTGTAATTCATTTAAATGGAGGTACATTTTTTAAGCCGGGATTTCGTGATTTCAAATTCATATATCAAACCTAGAGATATACACATACGGGCATGTTCAAACCTTATAATCATCCACTTTATTCATACACATACACATTTTTGTTTTTGTCATCATATTTAGGATAAACACATTTGGAATTTCATTTGAATTGGACCATATGATGGTATTTGCTTCCACTAGCTCAATGATCCATATTTGAATTGAATGGACAATCTAAGTTTCGAGTTGGAGACAATGATTTTCGAAACTTGCACTTTTTTTTTGCGTGCAAAACAAATAAATTCTCGGCCATGATATCATAGTCGGCTGTACAAGAGCAGAACACTTAATTTCATCCGCCAAAAGCTTTCAAACTTCCTGCTCACATCGAAATATCTCACGCCCGAAAGTTTAGCCCTGCGATATTCCTGTTTTACCCCTGCCACATGAACGAAAAAGGGCTACTTTGGTAACTCCATTGTTTTCCCCTCTTTGCCCCCAACATTCTTCCCCAGAGCCCCTCCCCTTCCCCTCCCCACCTCCCCCCCAACCTTGGAACCCCCAACTGCCAACTCACCACTTCACCAGAGCCGCTTCCGCGACTGGCTTGTCCACCGCTCTAGATCTCCTTGACCGCCATCATGATCCACCGCACCGGATCTGCTTCACCGGCGCCCTCGTCCACCACAGTGTAGGCCCTTCACCGACTCCCTCGTCCGCCCCATCTCTGGCCCTTCATACAAGCCCTCGTCCACCGCAACAGATCCGCCTCACCGAAAGCACTGTACACCGCGCCGGATGTGCTTCGCCGACGCCTTCGTCCACTGCACCGGACCCGCTCCACGGACGCCATATTCAACTCCACCGGCCTTGCTTTACTGACGCTGCAGCCTCATCAGGTTATTTTGATTGTACTCCTTCGGTTTTTCTCTTCTTTATCATGGAACTATTCACTTACCTATGTCGACAGGCGCCACAACCGAAGCACCGGAGCCGCTTCAGCAATGGCGACAGCCGGCCCAAACTCAACCGCAACATGAGCACCATTGATGATCCTTAGCTATCAAGTATGACAACGATACCCATACGCCGCCGAGAATCAGGTACTATTATCCAACGGCCGGTGCCTATGTTCACTTTCTTAGCATAAGCACCGCACCTTCGAATTTCTTCAGGGCATCATTCAATTTTTCATGAGACGCGTTATTCTGCTTGCATCTGTAGGGCCATACTTCTGGAAGTGAACATGTTACATGTGCTAAATTACAAACCAGTGCACATATAGTTACAATGCTTTTGTTTTGTCCTAAGTATTACTGTGCTTCCTAGATATCACTGCCTACTATTTTACTTCTTGCATGCTATATTTATGATAATGGTGTTGTTCTGATGCCACCTGTTGGTTACATCAGACTGCTTCATGTTCTCTATGCTTCATTACACATCAGCAAACTAGCTTGTGGTTCCGCTGCTTTTTGTTCGTTTTACCCTACATTTTCTGATGCTAGCTATTACATCACTGCTCTGAGCCTCTGTTCATTACTTTTTTGTGCATTCTTGATCTTCCCAAGTTGCATGACTAATTTGATGCTTCTATTAATTATGGAGCTATCAACCCCATCAAGAAAAATATTTGTTCTTTTGGGGCTGGCACCTCGAACAAGCATAAAAATAGAGTGAAGCACATATATTGTCGTGTAAGCACGCACCCTTCTTTCATTAGTTTAGATTAACCATTGATGATCAATTCGAACCAGTGCATGCGATTAAAATTAATTTTACCTAAATAGAGGGTGCAGAATAAACTACAACAACTAGATTTGCAACCACGGGATGCTGACGATATCTTCAAAGAACATTGCAACAGCAGCGAGGCTTCACAGCAACATATGGTAAGCCAGTGTGTTTTAGTACATGTGAAATGTAATGCGTGTGGGCTGCTTTCTTGGCTTGTGCCCTCAACCTGTAATCCTACAGAATTACAAATAGTTCAGTTGTCTGCTTTGCTGTATTGCTTGATTCGAATGCTTGTTTGTTACTTGTTAGGCTATACCTGAGTTGGCCAATATGTCAGCAGTGCCTGTTGTACTATCATAAAGAAATGCATGCCTAGTTCATTTTACTCCTTAACTTTTCCTATGAACTTCATCACAAGACTGTCTTCATAGTTTATATGGGGCCACACTGTTAAGTGCTTTCTCAGATTATTTCAACTGCTTAGATGCCTTGGCAACTTAAATATAGCGGTGGTACACTGCCTTTCATCTAGTGATGTCAACTGGGTCCCGTTTAATCCCGATTAAAGTCCACTAATGGTATGATAGTTCAAAAGAGTTTTTGTTTTTTGAGGAAAATGAACTAGCAAGCTAGCAAAAACTAACTAGATGGGACTGGCGGATGCCATTTATTTGCCACTTACATCCCTAGTTTCATCTTACCATTTTAATTTGTTTTCGGCTGATGCTGCTTCAAACCATTTAAATATAGCTTGCCATGCTCGGCAATAATTCGTACGTCGTTTACCATGTAAGCTTACTACCTGGATCATGCGATAACTATCTCTTACTTATGTCCAGTGGAAACCTTTCAGGATGCCGTTCACAGTAGGACACAATGTACAACCCCAGAATCTATTTGTGGAAGCAGTGCGTCATCCATGTTACCAGATGGTAGCAGTTCAGAGGCAACACTACTGGAGAGCAGTCTGAGCACAGATATTATAGTTCTTGAGGCTCTACAAGAGGCAGAAAGAGATGGTGTGGCTGCCATGATTGAGGTAATCTTGATCTTGAGGCTGGAAATTATGCAATTAGCTGCACGCATTATGCAAGCAACCCAAGAATTGGAGGAAGTAAGAATGTTGCATTTGAAGACGAAGGAGGTCCTGCTGCTTCTGCTAGCTGAAGCCCTGGGTAATCCCAGTTCTTCTTTAGATACCAGTTGAAATTGTCATTAGATTAGTATACTTGCATGTTGTATCAATACTCTGAATGGATTATGTTGTAAGACCCCCTATGTTGTCCATGTGTTGTAATGATCTAAATTTTTTAGGCGAGGTAATCCTCAGTACTTGTATGATTGACATAAGGTGAACTGTTTTTCGTGTGAGCATATTGTATTGGATGAAATAACTGTTTGACTCAAAGTGTATCCAACCTACTGAATTCGAAGATCACGGCATTTCTAAATCATATTCATATATAAAGGTGGAATAAATCTTTGTCGTGGTTTTGAAGAAATAAATAACAAAACGTAGACTCATGTATGGATATTCGTAATCGAATACAAATTGGATTTGAATTTAGTTGCCAGGGCCCAGGGTAAACGTGAATGCTAATTCTCCCAAATTTTGAATGAAGCGGCAAAACACCCACTATCATTTGTTGGCTGCCCGAAGCAAGTGTTTGCGAGATGGAAATTAATGTCTACCCCTGACACTTCGCACCCTAATCGACCTGATTTCCACTGCTGTCGATAGGGGTAGACTAGTAACTTCAATCAGACGTGACACGACCGCCTCTGAGCCCATTCAGACACGGTGGGCGCCAAACATGGGTGGCAAAACACATTTGATTCAAGCTCGTCCGAAAGACATGTGTCTCTCCCTCCATTTCCCCATTCATACATGGTGGGCGGCAAAACAAACTCTCCTCGTCCGAAATTGATGTAGGCAAATATTTTAAATAGGGGCAGATGTGTAACTTCCCTCAGACGTGGCACAACCGACATACCTGCCAGCCCCGTTCATACACCATGGGCACCAACCGTGGGCGGCAAAACACCCTCTCCTCGCCCGAAATCGCTAGTGGCAAATATTGGGGAGATGCGAGATTACCGTCCTATCCCCAACCGACGAGATGTCCGAAATTTTAAACGGGGGCTAAGTTCGTAACTTTCCCACATTTCAGACAAGCGCGTCCCAAAGTTTGAGATCCCCCTCCCCCTCCATTTCCCCATTCATACACTGTCAGCGCCACAACAACCTCCCCACTCCGGCCAGCCTCCTCCGTCCGCCACCCCATCCTCCACCTTGCCGGAGCCGCTACCCCTACCCCGTCGTCCACTGCAAGAGATGGACGTCTCTCATCCACGGTGCTGGACCAGGATCCTTTCATCGTGTCCTCTCGCTTCATCGGCGCCATCGTCCACCTTGCCGTTGCCTCTCCTACGACCGCCTCGTCCACGGCAATAGGACTTATCCCCCAGCCCGGCCGTCTGCCGTCTAAAGTTTTCTTCTGTGCCGCCGATAGCCATCACACCCGCAGCACCCTCAACGTATCAGCAGGGGCCTACACGGCATCGCAAGAGAGGTGGTACTCTTTCATATATGCTTAAGTTATTGATCTCACCCGGAAAATAGATCATAACCTGTTTACTGTACTTTTCTTGTCCATACCAAATCGTAGTGGCTAGTTGAAAGCAAACATTGGTTGCGAAGTAGCCTTTGTCCGGTTTGCACCTTCAGATCAGCCATGGCACGGTCACTATACTCGTAAAGCTTATGGTTTTCCCCCTTTATATTCACTACCATCATCGTAGCTGCTTCGTGTCGTGCTAGCACTGCTCCTCAAGACCTCAACCCATCAAGCGAAACAACATGCCACTCATAATTCCAAAGCTTAGTTGTTGAAATACGAATCTGATATGATGCTCATATTACTAAAACAGAGAACATTTAATTGGTCAGCTAATGTTTCTATATTCGTTTCGAAAAGCATGTGCGCCACATATAGAGAGACAACAGGGATTTGCATTTCTCTGTGCGCTTTGGTTCATCATGGGTGGGCAACAAACATTGTATTATCTAACTAGCAAGATGCCCGTGCATTGCACGGAACATCAAGATGCATTTGTATGAGTAGTTTATCTTGTGGGAGAAAAGGATGAACGAGGGAAGGCCTTATTTGCAAATGTGGAGAGGTGTGTGGGTATCTTTTTGCAAAATTGCCATAGTTTCCTTCCTATCCGTCAGATATAAATCGGACGGCCTATATTGCAGGATGGCAGGCACACCATCATCACCAACTCTGTTTTTTATAAGAGTATATATATATATATATATATATATATATAAGAGTATATGAGTAGAGAAAAAAGTAGAGAAATCTGCTTGCTCTTTGTTATCATGTTCCTCTTCTGTTCTTCTTAATAAGTATATTACTTCCTCTGTTCCTAAACTGCCTTGGGTTCGTGCGTGTGTTGTGGTGGCGTGCGTTTGTACCAGGTGTTGTTCATCGTTGCTTTATTTATAAAGCAGGGCGAAAGCCTTTTTCGGTAAAACATAAGTCTTTTTAGATATTCCAATTAGAACTCCATACGGATGTATATGGACATATTTTAGAGTGTACATTCACTCATTTTGCTCCGTATGTAGTCCGCATTCGAATCTCTGAGAGATTTATATTTAAGAACAGAGGGAGTAGTACAGTATGTTCCTTGTCGGGAAGTGGAGCAGGGACATTTGCAGTCGACATGCCTATTGGGTCGCTTCAGATGGATGCTTTCAACGATTCTAGATGGTCTGCCATAATATCCGGGAAAGGCTGGGAGCTATGTCGTCTTTGATAGTCTAGACTGATAGTAACAGTATTGTGCCTTCAGTTGAATAGAGCTGCCCCTTTTGGGGCTGAAGCCTTTCTGAACCATTTCTTGCCGTACCGGCAATACAAGCCCATATGGTCCAGCTAGTTCCACTTTCCTGATTTTACTCTTGAAGCTTAGGGTTTTCCCCTTTTATCTACCCTACTATGATCTGCGTAGGTGCTTTCTGTTGTACTAGCAGTACTCCACCCTTCAAGCTAAACAACACAGCACTCATAATTCCAAAGCTTAGTTGTCCAAATATGATTGTGATATGATACTGATATTAGTTAACAGACACATTTAATTGGTTAGCTAAAGGTCCCACTTGAGTTTTAAAATGCATGTCGCGACATATAGAGAGACAGCAGAATTGCATTTCTTTGTCACTTGTTGACTGTACTTTCTTGTCCATACCAAATCTTAGTTGTTATTTCAAAGCAAACATCGGTTGCTAACTACCCTTTGCGTGGTTTGCAGCTTCAGATCTGCCATCCCACTGCCACGGTCAACACTATACTCATCATGCTTACGGTTTTCCCATTTTATGATAACCACGATCAGCCTACATGGTTCGTGTCATAATAGCACTGCTCCACCCATCAAGCTAAACAAGCTTAGTTGTACAAATTCAAATATGATATTATGCTGATATTAGTAAAACTGAGACATGTTTAATTGGTCAGCTAAATGTTCCTACTTTAGCTTCGAAATGCATGTGAGCCACATATGGAGAGACCGGAAGGAATAGTATTTCTCTATGCGCTCTGGTTCATCATGGGTGGGCAACAGACATTGTATAGAAAGACTTGTAATATCTTCAATCTGCTTGCTCTTTTGCTCTTCTTTAACATGATCCTCTTCTCTTCTTTAATAAGTATGTTCATTGTTGGGAAGAGTAGCAGAGACATTTGCGGTCGACTGGTCAGGTTGAGTTGTTCTCCCTTAGTATATTTTGAATCTGTCAGGTCTGGTCGACTTGTTCTTCTTTACTATATGTTGAAGCTGTCATCTGCGAAGTATCATCACTTCTGGAGCTCTCATATTTTGAGTAGTAGGCCACATTATATTAATGCAGACACCAAATTACAGCATGCATGGCATCTGTCAGAAGAATTGTAGAGATAGCACAAAGGGGTTTACAGGGAGGCAGTATTGGATTAGAATCACTTCTGCATTACAAAGATAATCTCACTTGTTTTTATGTTTTCATGCATGTTAGGTATTGAACATGATCAAAATGAATATGAGAATGGGCGCATGAGAGGAATATTGCGGAACAATCCACTGGCTAACAAACTTGGCATGGTGGAGGATGGCCTATCTTATTCACCCATCAAGGTGCTTGCTCTAACTTGGCAAGGTTGAATTGGTCGCACATATTTTGCATATGACCTCTTGCATTACTTCTACTTTGTTACACCACCATCTGCTTAGTTTAAGCATCATATATGAGTATATGCCATACCTATCCATTTTCTGTACCTATTCCATGTGTCATCATACTATGTTTTTCCAGTCAAATGTTGTTCTTTCGTAATAGATGTCCAAAAGGAAGAGGGTGAGTGCAGATCCTCAAGGAGTACAAACTAGGTATTTGGAAAAGGTAGTGATACCTGTAAAATCAGATAGATCAGCAGCCACAGAAAACACAGGCCCAACTGTACCACACTTTACCCCTACTCCACTGGCCAAACCCCTATTAGAACTGCACAGAGCCCAGCGTCAGGTACTGTCTATGCTATCAATTCAAAATTTGAACTCCTAAATTTCTGCATGTGCCTTACCTTCTCTCTTGTATGAAAACTAATTTTAGATGAATCTCCTTTCTCAAAGGATCATAGGATCTCACAACAATACTGGGCACTGCATTGCTCTTGTCAGTACCTCTTGCCCTTTGTCAGCATACTTACACTCATTGTTGTTTGATTATGTAGCATCACTGTAAATGTTCGCTTCTTTATCCTCCCTTTGCTCGAAATTATAAGATCTATATTTACTCTTAGATAAATATAGAATTAACACAATGGTTATGAAGTTTTGGATTACTCATGTAAGTACCTGTTGTCATGTACTCCCTCTGTATCGAATTAATTGTTGCTCAATTGGATGTATTTAGAACTTAATAGTGCTAGATAATCCATTTGAGCGACAAGTAATAACGGACTGTGGTAGTATTACCGTACTTGCATTGCGAGATAGTTGATTGTCTAGCATTACTCTGCATCTTATCTACCCTGCCCTCCACTTTCTCCAAATTATCAGATCTGCATTTACTCTTACCAAAATGTTGAATAAAGCCAATGCCACTGTACACGTTGATGTCTGCATTCCTCTTGTCAGTACCTTTTGCCTTGTAATGCTCTACTTAATTAATTGCTATTTGATTATGTATCATCACTCTGCACCTGATCTTCATTATCCTCTATTTCTTCCAATATTATTTGATCTCTATTTACTCTTTACAAAATGTAGAATAAAGGTAATGCTTATAAAGAAGTTTCTTTGGGGAATTTATTGAATTATCCTTCCATCGACATGGAGAAGGGCTTTGTCCAGCCCGTGTTAACATGTAATGTAAGTTCATCCTTCTCAAGCCTTCAAACTTTGTTCTAGTATAGATTTGGATAGGCATCATTTCCTCCACTGCTGTTTACTTTGGTGTTTACATCTGATTGGATGTTTGCAACAACTACCAGTTTTAAATTGTAGTTGTAAAAACATGTTCCTTATGCAGAACAGATCCATTTATTTGCTTATATAATTGTGAAACCTGTTACGTGTCTCCTTATTTCTCTTTCAGAGTCGTATCTCTTATGCCAGACAGAACTTTAGGGAAGATAGTGAGCCAACCCATCTTGAAGAGAGCGAGATGACCCCAAGGTCATGTCTTGATGAAGACAGTGAGTTGAAGCTACTCACCAGCAGCTATGAGACAACCTCTGTGTAGTTGCTGCCTCAATCAGTTCAACTTCTTCAGTCTCAACTTAAAGTGGAAAGGCTTGCTTCAGCTCAGCTCCAACTTGATGTCAATGATGTAAAGAAGGCAGTAGAGGACACCCATGCGTGCTTTCTTGCTACGCAGCTACGGTTAGAGCATCTATCATTGACACAACTGAGGTCTCATCAGCTTGTTCTGCTGCTTTTGGTGCACCGCCAAGGCAGGCCTAATGCCTTCTGAAGTGCTCTCAGTTTTGTATATTCTTTTGTCGGCGCGTTTATATGCACTGATGGCGACCTTTGATGCCCAGTGTATGTAATCCGTGGTCATGTTGCGCTTTATTATCACCGGTGGAGAACTTTGATGCGCAGTGGATGTAATATGCCGTAATTTCTTTATTGTATAGTCTAGGTTTATTCTTGGTCGGTATGCTGTAATTTAGGCCGGAAGCTTCAATGGATCTCAATGTTGTCGGTCTTTAGGCCGGCCCGTAACTCGCTATATATGGGCCAAAACATGGGCCTATAATCATCTTGGGCCATTAGCAGGTCTAAACGTATAGTAGTTTTCTGCCTTTAACAGGCCGAGTAAAGTTCTGGCCAGCTGGGCCAGAGAATACCATGGGCTTTTAACAGGCTAAAAACTAGATTGGGCTAGCGTTGAGCCGAAAAATTCACGGGCCAATACAGGCCGAAACTGCCTTAGGCCCATGTTTGGCCCAAATAGAACGAGCCATTAACAGGCCAAAATATATCTCAGGCCCTCTTTGGCCCAATAAAATTATGGGCTTTAAGCAGGCCGGAATCAACACGGGCCGTAGGCCCAACAGTGTCATGGGCCATTAATAGATGGGTTGTAAGCAGGCCGGATTCAACGTGGGCTGTAATTAGGCCCAACTGTTACACGGGCCATTAACAGGCCGATAGGCGAGTTGGGCTGAAATTTATCCACACTACGGGCCGTTAAGAGGCCTAAAGTTACTTCGGACAAGAAATAGCCCAGTTTCTGCATGGGCCGTTAAATGGCCTAAAGTGAAACCGGGCCGACAACGGCCCAGATGCACCACGGGCCGCTAACAGGCCGAAACTATTATCGGGCCGAACTGGTAAATGGGCATTTAACAGGCTGAAATACAAACCCGGCTTAGAATGGGCCCAAAAGAACAGTGGCATGTTAACGGGCCTGATCTGATATGGGCCGTAATTTAGCCCAAAACACGACATGCTGTGAATGGGCCTGATCTGATATGGGCCTTAATTTGACCCAAAACATGGCAGGCTGTTAACGGGCGAGCCCACTAGTGTCTGAAAAAATATGGTGGGCCTTTAGCTGGGCCTGCCTTTTTACCTTAAATGGGCCACTGTTGGGATGTGCCACGTGTCGACATATCATAGGCGTCTTCCGTCCATTGTAGGGATGACATCTGTCCCAACGATGAGCTGACACGTGGATCATCCCACGAATGAGAATTTTACACATGGAAAATCCCCATTGGTCGGGGCTGTTAACGGGTTATCGGATCCAAACCGGAACCCAATAGCTTAACGGCAACCCGTTACGGTGGATGCCACGTGTCGGTTATCCTTGATGAAAACACTTCCATGACGCGCCATTTATTGTCATGGAAGTGGACACTTCCGTGATGATAATTTTGGTATTGTTATGGAACACTTCTACAACAGCACAGGTATGACTATCTTGATTCTATCATAAAATCGTCATGGATGTACATGCATGACAGAAAATGTGACCTACTGTGACAAACACGTATCATCACGGAAGTGTATTTTTTTTGTAGTGCAAAGACAACAAACAACTAGGCCCTATACTACCATTTTCTAATGTTTGCGCGGACTAGGGCGTTCTACAGCCAGACCTACTCTGATACCAAGCGCTGTGGCACCCCGGCTCAGAGGAAACGGAACACCCCGTATCCTAGCCCAGAGATCAAGTCTTCTGGAATACGACACTGCTTAGCATAGAACAAATAAGCTCTTATTACAATTAATATGGATACAAGGGTTCCGATATAACAGGGAATTACATCGGCACGGGGACACTATGCCTACCAAGGTTGCTCTATGCTAGCAGCAGAACAACTCGTAGCAGCGGAATAACTTCTAGCAGCGGAAACACAATGACAGCGGTGAACTCCACTCCGCAGGGACTCTGGCTGGAACACTTATCCTAGCTCGCAAACTAGGGATCCTCGGCAATCAAGCAAACACGGCATGACCTACAAACTAGCATGACACGCCAGGTGAGTACTTTGAATGTACTCGCAAGCTCACAACAACCAAAAGCAATCAAGACAAACAACAACATGGAATTTATAGGTTAAAGCAATGAAGAACAAGATTCGACTAGAACAATATGAGCATGACATGAACATATGACACTAGCATGCAACATGTTAACAATATTATGCACCAACTTACTCTGTTCGGAGGTTACATCGTAACCACCACATGTATCCCTTACCATCATGGTCATCACACGATCACCTTCGGATCAAATCAAGCTTGGTATTAACAATACCATAGTAATCATTACATGACCACAAGGAGCTTGATCTTTACCCGTGATTATCGCATAACACCACAAACATCAACCAACTTCGGTATCCACGATACCACTATGATCCTCTCACGATCACATAAAGATTAACCAACTTCTTTCCTCATCAAACCGGGGTTGTTTATTAGTCAGGTTATTATTACTTTTGACTCATAGTGTGACCTACTACGAACTTGGCCCATATCCGCGGGCGCGGCTATCGATATATTATACACTCTGCAGAGGTTAGTACACTGTACCCACACCACAGAACCCATGGCCCCATACTCACATTCGGGTGGACCAACG
Organism: Thinopyrum elongatum; assembly: GCA_011799875.1. Classification (NCBI taxonomy): domain Eukaryota; kingdom Viridiplantae; phylum Streptophyta; class Magnoliopsida; order Poales; family Poaceae; genus Thinopyrum; species Thinopyrum elongatum. The sequence goes on along the minus strand of CM022299.1, from coordinate 376,007,885 downwards.
GCGTTCCGACAAAACCAATCTACTGCATGACACTCTCCCGGCCACTCCGACAAACTCCCCTTTGGGCTAAGTCATGGGTGGCCCCGATGGCACCTCGTGACATCTGCCACCTACATGGCCGGCCATCGTCATGGCAAAACAAAAACAGTCCCAAACGGGGACAAAGGGCCCTAACATCTACGGGCACACAAGGCTTTAGGCCGCCTACCTGATCAGGGTAGCGCACGCACATAACCTTCTCTCATTGGAGGCACCGGCGAGAGGCATGACAATAGACTGCATTAGGGCCTTCCCATACCGGCAAGTGTGGCTGCACTGGTCAGTTCGACTTGATGGCACTATGACTCAGCCAACAGGTGTTCAAGTTCAATTAATATCCGGTTAAACTTTAAGAGTAAAGAGCTGAGCCATAATAAAATAACATGATACATATGAACATGATAACAACATGAACATCGATGTGAAGCATAGCCATATGAATATCAACAGCAAATCATTTCTTCTACTAGATGCAAAAGAACATGGCATAGCGATGATCAAGTATCTCATAGGTACTTTCATAATAGATGATAATAAGGCATCGAAGAACATTACTATCACCAGCATGTACTACTACCAAGCATGACATATGAAAATAATACTAGCAAGTAGTACATAATAACAAGGTGCATAAGAACATATCATGATGATGAGCATGGATCCACAAGAATGGCCGAAACAGCAATAACAGTAGTTAAATGAGCAAACATTTATTAAATATCTAAGTAGAAAACCATGGCTACTGCAAGGCCATCATGCAAGTGGCTGTCGTGGCTTACCTAGGGTGAAGGATTCTCCGGGGAGAAGTGCGAGGAACTCACGTAATGATTCGCCGGAACATTTCTCTCTTGGAGGGGGCTAGACAAGGGCAAGGGCAAAATGGTCATTTCCAGTATGTGGCAACATAGTGAACATGATACCAATAGATCGGGCTCGACGAGACGAAGATGTGGGCTTTGGAATCACCCGATTCCGAGTTACGGTCGCGGAGATACGGACGGATGAAGTCCAGGGACTATTCTGTAAAAATATCTTCACAAACAGGCCCCTGGTGGATAAAACAGAAAGCGCCTTTAGGAAAAATACGCCTTCTGCATAGGAAAGCGTACTTTCAGCCGAAGAAGAACGAAAATACGCTTTCTGAAAAGGGAAATGTATTCTTTCGAATACACTTCCACTTATCCAGCTGGACCGGGCCTGTGGGTCACTTACAGGTGGGGTCGAGGGACAAGTGGGGCCCGCCTGGCTGGGCTTCATCTTCTTCCTCTCGTTCCCCCGACAAGAAGCAGAGGAAGAGCACCTCAGGTTGAGGCGAGACCTCCAGCGGGCTCGGGCGAAGGCGCCGCGCCCATCTGGCCGGAGAGAGCACGCCGGGGAGGGACAGAGCAGCCACGGCTCGCGGCCACAGAGAGCAGGGAAGGCGGAGACCGAACTACGGGGGCGCTGACGATGACATGTACCTAGGGTAGGGTCCTAGACCTGATCAGGGTACCCTACCCAAAGACACTACGCGAAGAATCCAAGATCTACAAAGTTAGAAAGGGGATACCGACCGGAATGACACAGTGTGCAAGTCACACGACAGAAGATCCACTCGGTTAACTCCACCCCCACTCGACCGTCGTTATTCACTCAGAGTACAAGGTTTCACTCAGAGTATAGAAGACCTAGAGCCACCCCAGGATGGCAACGGTCAGGTGATCAATCCATCGCTATAAAGATCATTCATTACGGGCGTTACCAGTAACGTTCTCGCCTTTACCTTCTCATTGAACCCTTGCGTAACGGAGGGCTACGAGGGGCCAGTGGACTCTATATAAGCCGCCCCTCTCCTCCTGCACAAGGGTTCGCACCCCCTGTAACTCAACACTCCACAGAAACAAAGCTCCCGCAGCACCGAGACGTAGGGCTATTACCTCCTCCGAGAGGGGCCAGAACTCGTAAATCCGAGTGTACAATCTCGCCGTAGCTAGACTCCGCCCTCTCCTACATACCCCCTACCTCTACTGTTAGATCCATTCCCACGATAGTTGGTGCCCACCTTGGGGCAGGCATCTAAGCGACTTCCGGCGAGGTTGCGATTCTTCGAACTCCTTCGACATGGTTTCCGGCGGCGGACTGTCTCTGGGTCGCGAGATCCATCTCGGCGCACTCAGTTTCATCGCCGATGATTCTGCCTGGCTCCAGGAAGCCCCCATCGACGTCGAGGCGCTCCCTATTCGCGGGGCGGCGCACTTCCGTGCAAGTGCCTGCGGCGTCCTCTTGCGGCAGCCGTCGACTCAGTATCTGTCGGCTCCGGTGGCGTCTTCCCTCCCCGCTGTTCACCGTCGCAACGATCCAGTCGCTCGCGGCTCCAGTGGTGGGTGATGCATGCGGTGGCACATCAGTCATCCTCTCCTCAGTTTGCGGCAATCGAGCCCGACGAGTCCCTTCATAGCTTGTTTGATCTATCATCTGGTCACTCGGATACGCTTTTCGAGTGCGAAAGTAATGACCCGGCGGCGGAAGTCTTTGTGGTTGGCTCCCAGCATAGCCCACCTGGATTTCCCCGTGGCGGGGGCGAAAGCAGTGGCCCGTCGCATGGCAACGATGAGTACTACCCGCAGGCCCGCACTGCGGAGCAAAGAGAAGAGCTGCAACGTCGGAACGAGCACTTCCTCTAGACCCCTATCACTTGGGAGACTGCCGAGGCCCAGGCTTTGGAGGCCGCGCGTGTAGCCACTCTTGCTGAGCGGCGCGTCTGGAAGATCTCCAGAGATCACTCGACGACCGCGCTCACCGACAGCCTCCAAATCCCAATCAACGACAGCGGCAATTATTCCTGACTGGATCCCGAGACGAGTTCCAGGTATTCCGCACTCCGATCCAGAATGTTGCAGTAGCCGCTCGAATCGTAGACTCAATCCAGCCGTCCTGATCCGAGGTCGGATGGGCCCTCGAGCAGATTCGCACGCTGGTCAGAGCAGCGGGAGAGCAGAATTCAGCTGTTTCTCAGTCGCGTAATAGGATTCACAGCAGTTCTGTCAGAGCGAACACGGTCCAGTCTGCTCACAGCCCAAGATCGCCTCCTCGGCGTGAAGGTCGTGGTTATCACTAGGACCAATACCTGGATCGAGGCCACGGACAGTTTGATCCTCGGCATCACCTTGACGATCGTCGTCGAGTGCCTACGCCCCCTCCGAGGGGTGGTTCGTACGCGCCCCGGCGGTATGATGACAGGCGCCCGTTCGGTGACGAGCGGAGAAATCCAGTCGACCCCCGAGAGCCTGGGTTCGATGCAAGGTCAGTCCTCGTGTAGGGCCTAGTCGATAGGGGCAGGGCTCACCGAGAGGTTCTGGATAGAGATCGTCCGAGTGGAAGTGGTGTTTTTGTCTCAGGGCCCGAGTGTTTCAGCAGGGCCATACGAGCCGCTGAGATACCGCCCAATTTCAGATTTGCCACAGGCGTGAACAAATTCACTGGCGAGTCGAAGCCCGACACGTGGTTGGAGGATTACCGAGTGGCTGTACAGATTGGTGGGGGCAACGACAATGTTGCAATGAAACACCTACCCTTGATGCTCGAAGGATCGGCCCGAGCGTGGTTGAACCAGTTGGGTCCTGCCAGCATTTATTGCTGGGAAGATTTGGCCCGAGTGTTTATCAAAACATTCGAGGGCACTTGCAAGCGACCGGCTGGACTGACTGAATTGCAGCACTGCGTCCAGAAGCCGAATGAAACCTTGAGGGATTATATCCAGTGCTGGACCACACTTCACCATGTGGTGGAGAATGTTTCAGAGCACCAAGCAGTTTGCGCCTTCAAGGAAGGTGTCCGGTACAGGGAGCTCATCTTGAAATTTGGTCGGTCGGGGACCCTGACCTTAAACCGAATGATGGAGATAGCCACTCGGTACACGAATGGCGAAGAAGAGGACCAACTCCGTAGTGGCAAGGGGAAGGCTATAGACCCTGACGCCGGGGGCAGAAATCCCAGTCGGAAGCAGAAGCGCAAAGCTAAGGCCACTGGTCAAACAGAAGTAGCAGTAGTGACTGCTCAAGGCAAGTTCAAAGGGAAGCCCAAGGGGCAGTGGATACCCAAAAAGATGAAGGATTAGACGGGCCAGGACGTCCTGGATCTACCGTGTGCCATCCACATGAAGAAAGATGAGGAGGGTAACCTGATTTTACCCAAGCATACCACTCGACAGTGCAAACTCCTTATTCATCAGTTCCATGAAGGTTAGCCGAGTGAAAAGGGCTCTGACAAAGACGATGATGAAGAAAAGGCAGAAGATTACCCGAAGGTCAATGCCACTCCGGTGATTTTTGCTGACGTTGAGAGCAAAAGTCGACTGAAAGTCATCAACCGTGAGGTGAACATGGTTGCTCCGCCGACTACGACGTACCTCAAGTGGTCAAAGACTCCCATTACCTTCGACCAGTCGGACCATCCACCTCATGTTGCTACCCCTGGGCGGCAAGCACTGGTAGTGGATCCAGTCATGGGAGGCACTCGGTTGCGCAAAGTCCTTATGGATGGCGGAGGTGGTTTGAACATTCTCTATGCTGAAACCCTCCAGGGGATGGGCATTCCGATGTCCTGACTCAGTGAAAGCAACATGCAGTTTCACGGAGTCATCCCAGGGGAAAAGGCGAAATTACTCAGTCAGATTACTTTGGATTTGGTTTTTGGTGACTCGAAGAATTTTCGGAAGGAAAGGTTGACGTTTGAAGTGGTGGATTTTCACAGTGCCTATCATGCTATTCTAGGCCGACCAGCTTATGCATGCTTCATGGCCCGCCCATGTTATGTGTACCTTAAGCTGAAGATGCCCGGACCCAAGGGCGTGATCACCGTCACTGGAAATAGGCAGAGAGCCGAGGAATGTCTTCAGAAGGGATCCAAAATTGCTGATGAGCAGATGGCAGTAGTGGAATTGGAAGAGTACAAGAAGAATGCCGATCTGAGTGATTTGCTCCGCTCTAAGAAGCCAGCTTCTGAGTCTGCTTTTCACTCGGCGGGAGAGATGAAGCAAGTTCACATTCACCCGGAAGATTCCACAGCCGCTCCGACCAATATCTCAACGACACTCGACAGCAAATAGGAAGCCGCGCTCATCCTCCTCCGTGAGAACTGGGACATCTTTGCATGGAAACCATCTGACATGCCGGGTGTTCCCAGAGGACTGGCTGAGCACCGTTTGAGGGTCGACACAAAAGCCAAACCTGTCAAAGAGCACCTCTGCTGCTCTGCTACGGAGAAGAGGAAGGCAATTGGCGAGGAAGTGGCAAGGCTCCTGGCAGCTGAGTTCATACGCAAAATATACCACTCCGAGTGGCTCGCCACCGTTGTCATGGTCCCCAAGAAGGATAATTCACTCCGTATGTGCATCAATTTCAAACATATCAATCGGGCCTGCCCGAAAGATCATTTTCCGCTCCCCGTATTGATCAAATAGTTGATTCGACTGTGGGATGTGAGCGTTTGTCTTTTCTTGATGCGTATTCCGGATACCATCAGATCCGACTGTATGGGCCAGATGAAATAAAAACGGTCTTCATCACCCCTTTTGGGTGTTTTTGCTATGTCACCATGCCATTCGGTCTCAAAAATGCTGGCGCCACATTCATGCGCATGATTCAAAAGTGTCTGCTCACTCAGATCAGTCGGAATGTCGAGGCTTACATGGACGATATCATGGTCAAGTTACGCAAAGGTTCCGACCTACTGACTGATCTCGCTAAAACCTTCGCCAATCTGAGAAGGTACGATATCAAGCTGAACCCGTCCAAGCGCACCTTCGGAGTGCCTGGAGGCAAGTTACTCAGCTTCCTCATTTCCGAACAAGGGATAGATGCCAATCCCGAGAAGATCGGCGCAATTGTCCGAATGAAACACCCTGAGCGTGTGCATGATGTTCAGAAGCTCACAGGTTGTCTTGCAGCACTGAGTCGATTCATTTCTCGTCTCGATGAAAAGGCACTGCCTCTTTACTGACTGATGAAGAAGTCCGATCAGTTCGAGTGGACTCCTGAAGCTAAAGCAGCATTTGTTGAGCTGAAAGCCCTGCTCTCCACCCTGCCGGTGCTTGCTGCTCCGAATAGCAAAGAGCCTTTACTTCTGTACATTGCGGCCACTGGTCAAGTTGTCAGCAACAGTGCTCACAGTGGAATGAGTAGAAGAAGGCAAGGCCTACAAAGTTCAATGACCAGTGTACTATATCTCTGAGGTTTTGACTCCGTCCAAGCAGAGGTATCCTCATTATCAGAAGCTTATCTATGGAATTTACTTAACAGCGAAGAAAGTCAAACATTATTTTCAAGATCACTCGGTTTCAGTCGTCAGTGACGCCCCGTTATCTGAAATCATGAACAATCGGGATGCAACTGGCCGAGTGGCAAAATGGGCAATTGAACTTCTCCCTTTGGATATTAAGTTTGAAGCAAAGAAGGCGATCAAATCCCAAGCACTTGCACACTTCTTGGCCGAGTGGATAGAACAGCAACAGCCGACTCAGGTCTACTCGGAACATTGGACCATGTTCTTCGATGGATCTAAAATGCTTAATGGTTTCGGTGCCGGAGTGGTCTTGGTGTCTCCAAGAGGTGATCGGCTCAGTTATGTCCTCCAGATTCACTTTGATTCCTCCAATAACGAGGCCGAGCATGAAGCACTCCTCTACGGGTTGCGTATGGACATCTCACTTGGTGTCCGTCTCCTGATGGTCTACGGTGACTCGGATTTGGTGGTCAATCAAGTGATGAAGGAGTGGGACATCAGAAACCCTGCCATGACAAGATACTATAATGCAGTGAGGAAGCTAGAGAAAAAGTTCAAAGGTTTGGAGCTTCACCACATTCCCCGAATCAAAAATCAAGCAGCCGACGACCTGGCAAAAATTTGTTCCACTCGAAAGCCTATCCCTAGCAATGTGTTTCTTGAGCACCTCCATTCCCCGTCAGTGCAGGAGGATCCTTTCACCGAAGAGCCTCCCCAAGCGATAAGCCCTACTGATCCGACTGAAATCGAGGTCCCTGCGGTCATTGACTTGGTTATGGAGATCCTGGTAATTACACCCGATTGGACAGTGCCGTACATTGCATATTTGCTCAGGAAAGAACTTCCAGAGGATCAAGTCGAAGCACGTCAGATTGTACGCAGATCCAAAGCTTTCACAATGATTAATGGACAACTTTACAAAGAGAGTGTCCTTGGCGTAGCCCAACGATGTATTTCTCCAGAAGAGGGTCGACTGAGTTTGGAAGAGATCCACTCGGGGATCTATGGTCGCCAAAGCATACCGAGCTGGGTTTTTCTGGCCGCGTGCCAATGAAGCTGCAAAAGAGATCGTTCAGCGTTGCGAAGGATGTCAGTTTTACACAAACATGTCCCATAAGCCCGCGTCGGCCCTGAAGACCATACCACTCGTCTGGCCATTTGCGGTGTGGGCATTGGACATGGTTGGACCACTCAGGACCGGCAGAAGCGGCTTCACTCATCTACTCGTAGCAGTCAACAAGTTCACCAAGTGGATTGAAGCCAAGCCTATTAAGAAGTTAGATTCAAGGATAGCCATTAGGTTCTTGAAAGAGTTGATATTCAGATACGAAGTTCCACACAGTATCATCACAGATAATGGCTCAAACTTCGATTCGGAAGAGTTCAGAAACTTTTGTGCCACCCAAGGCACTCGGGTGGACTACGCATCCGTTGCGCACCCGCAATCGAATGGTCAAGCTGAGAGGGCGAACGGCCTTATCCTTCAAGGATTGAAGCCATGACTCATGCGCGACCTCGAGCATGCAATGGGAGCCTGGGTGACTGAACTGCCATCTGTCCTATGGGGATTAAGGACGACTCCTAACCAGTCCACTGACCGCACTCCTTTCTTCATGGTGTATGGAGCTGAAGCCGTGCTGCCTAGTGATCTTTTCCACAATTCACCTCGAGTGGAACTTTACTCAGAAGCTGAGGCGGAACAGGCACGGCAGGACGCAGTTGATCTTTTGGAAGAAGGGCGTGAAATGGCCCTGATACGATCGACTGTTTATCAGCAAGATCTTCGTCGATTCCACGCCAGGAATGTCAAAGGTCGAGCATTTCAAGAAGGAGATCTCGTGCTCTGAGTGGATCATCAGCGACCACACAAACTTGCCCCCGCATGGGAAGGCCCTTTCATCGTCACCAAGGTGTTACACAACGGGGCCTACCACCTCTACAACCTCACGAAGAAGATCGACGAGCCGCGCCCCTGGAATGCAGATCTTCTTCGTCGATTTTATCCCTAGCAATCGGATTGTCGAGATGTAATAAGAGTACTTTTAGATTATTTATCAAGACATGACTCCTGCAGTCCCATGATGATTTCTCTCACATAAGCGCATGTTCAAAACCCCCAGTGGGTGATTAGTCGCGAACCTATTTTCACTAAAGTCAAAAAACTACTCCAAGTGAGAGCATCCCTCCCACTCGGGGGCTTAGCTGCGAGCCAGTCCTCGTCTAAGTTAAAAAAACTACTCCGAGTGAGAGCATCCCTCCCACTCGGGGACTTAGCTGCGAGCTAGTCCTCGCCTAAGTGAAAAAACTACTCCGAGTGAGGGCATCCCTCCCAATCGGGGGCTTAGCTGCGAGCCAGTCCTTGCCTAAGTTAAAAAACTACTCCGAGTGAGAGCATCCCTCCCACTCGGGGCTTAGCTGCGAGCCAGTCCTCGCCTAAGTTAAAAAACTATTCCGAGTGAGAGCATCCCTCCCACTCGGGGGCTTTGCTGCGAGCCAGTCCTCGCCTAAGTTAAAAAACTACTCTGAGTGAGAGCATCCCTCCCACTCGGGGGCTTAGGTGCGAGCCAATCCTCGGCTATGTTAAAAAACTATTCCGAGTGAGAGCATCCCTCCCACTCGGGGGCTTAACTGCGAGCTAGTCCTCGCCTCAGTTAAAAAACTACTCCGAGTGAGAGCATCCCTCCCACTCGTGGACTTAGTTGGGAGCCAGCCCTTGCCTGAGTTTAAAAATCCGTTCACTCAGAATTTTTGGTAAACTGGAAAGCAACGGTTCAGATAAATTCGCAACCTCAAGTTCAGAAACGCAGGTAAAAGTACTCGGGCCGCAGGCCCGAATGAGTTTAACGGTTACAAGACCACTCAGCATTCCGAGGCAAATGAGTTCGAATCATAAAGTTTTTACTTCACGCGCCGGGGGGACTCGCTGGCTCAACGAAGGTGTCCAAGTCAATGCCGTCAGCTATCCGAGTGGCGGCTTCGATGAAAGAATCCATGAAATCTTCAAATTGGAGCTTCTTCGTATTGGCCACCTGAAGAGCCTTCAGCTTGTCTTCCTTGGCATCTTTACAGTGGACATGGACAAGTGAGAGCGCCATGTCAGCTCCGCAGCGGGCAGCAGATTTCTTCCATGCTTGCACTCGACCAGGGATTTCATTGAGTTGAGTCATCATTGACTCAAGGTCATTCTGAAGCGTATCCTCAGGCCATAGCTCCTTGTCTATCTTCGCCAGTGCAGCCCTCAAGCGAGTGATGTATCCACGAACATCTTCGAGATGAGCTTTGAGGCGCAGCATATTCAGAGCCACTGCGTCCTTCATGACTGACATGGTGGGGTTTAAACTTTTCTCGATCCGACCGGTCTCCTCCCTGAAGTTCTGACAGAATTCTGCACAAGGGAGGAACAAATGATTAGTTATGCCATTATTTTCGAAGTCCGCGAGGATTCACTCGACTAAAGAGAGGTACCTTCAAGCATGCCATACATTTTCTTCGCAAAACTGCCCAGATATTTTTCCAGCACATCCCTCTTTTGGGTGAGCTAGTCCACCTTGTCAGTCAGAGTCATCTTCTCAGACTCAAAAGCACTCGCTTGCTCTTCCATCTTCTTGGCCCATTCAGCCCGTTCCTTCTCCACGTCTTCTACATCAGTTTTCAGAGACACATTCTCTTCCTCCAACTTTCCGACTGAAGCTAGCTTTGCCTCAACGGCTTCAGTCTTCTCCTTAGCCACCTTCTGAGCTCCTGCCAGTTCCTCGTCCTTCTTTTCCAAAGCCTGCTTCATGGTGTCTAAAGAAATAACATTCCTGAGTCGCGCTTGCAGTTGACGATTTTCACTACGCACATCTGTTCGAGTGAAACTACTCGACTCAAAGGGCGAAAGGAAAGAATAACAGTGCCGTGAGTCGACGAGGTTTACCTCCTAGGGTCTTCGCCTCCGTCTGAGCCCTTTCCAAGTTCCTCTTCGCCAGTTCCAAGTCCAGCTGAAGTTGGATCTTCTCCTTCTCTAGAGCAGCATACTGGGTCCCGAGCTCACAAGTTTTCTAAGGACAACAAAGAAGCAATTCAGTCAACGATGATAAAGAGTTTCAAATATTCTTCCACTTCCGAGTGGAGAAGGGCAAATCCAATTGCTACAAACAAACAATTCTAAGACCCCCGCCGAATCGCACATTCGACGGCGGTCTCGGGGACTACACCCAGTGGGTGCACTCAGCATGCCCCCACTGGACCCATTTCCACTCGGCTTTAGCCCAACTGATCCGAGTGAGGAGTCAAAAAAAGAGTTCTCTAAGACCCCCGCCGAATCAGCCATTCGACGGCGGTCTCGGGGACTACACCCAGTGGGTGCACTCAGCGTGCCCCCACTGGACCCATGTTTCTGCTCGACACGGCCTGACCGGTCTGAGTAGAAGAGTTGCAGAAAAAAAGCATTCTAAGACCCCCGCTGAATCAGACATTCGACGACGGTCTCGGGGGCTACACCCAGTGGGTGCACTTAGCGTGCCCCCACTAGATAAATTTCCCACTCGACACGGCCCAACCGGTCCGAGTGGAAGAACTACAGACCAAAAAACTACATTGTGAATGCCGGTATTCTACGTAAAAACAAAACACCCAGTGGGTGTACAGAATCAAGACGGAGTAAACCCAATCGGAAATCAACTTACGATCGCACTTACTCGGACATTCGCCTAGAGAGCCGTGCTGGCATCATAAGCCAACTTGCTGCTTTCATACACTTCCTTCAAACGCTGCATCATAAGACCAGCTTGAATCATGGCTTCCTTGCTGGCACCAGTTTGATCTTCAGGGACGTGGTGTAGAGTGAACATAGTCGACGCGGGAGTCGGCGGCGCAGTCGGAAGGATTGGTGCTTGAGATTGACTAGTAGGTCCCGAAGATAGAAGAGTCGGCACCAAAGGCGAAGTGGTTGACGATGGAGCAGTAGTGATGGTACCAATGCCAGATGAACCACCAGGCTCCTGAGGTGCAGCTGCAGGTGGTGCATGAGGTGTTCGGCTCGACGTCACTCTTCGAGCAAGGCCTCGGGGAGCTGCCGAGGTCACCTACGCTCTTCTGAGGCTCATCTTCATCGTCATCAGCCAGATGGATGATGTCTGTTGGCACTGCAGTCACTCGACAAGGGCAGCTCATTCAATTGTCGAGTCAATCACTGAAGCAAAACATAGTAAAAGCTTGGCGTACCTTGTCGAGAAGTAGCCGCATCGGCAGTGTCTGGCTCCGTGTGCTCCTCATCAACTTGCATAGGTGATGTCACCGAAGTAGTAGCTCTGGCACAATTCTCACTCGGTCAACAAAAACATGAAGGTCTGCAGCCATAAGATAGAAAGTGAACAAGAAGAAGCACTCACGTTGACGCAAAAGGAACAGTAACCTTTATCCTAGGCAGGGCCTTCCGGGGCTTAGGTGGAACAGTCTTGGCTTGCTTGGCAGTTTTCTCAGTCGGGTCTGGAGTTGGTGTCCGAGTGTGCTTCGGGTTCCTGACACTCAACACCACAGCCTTGCCGTGGCTGGCCACCAGATCTTGAGTCTGCTTGGTACGACGCTCGGTGCGTGGTGATGACTCGACTTCTTCGCTGTCATCAGAGTAGTCACTGTCGTCTTCACTATCGTCAGCATAATCAATGTCAGCGCTCCCGCCCTCGCTTTCCACTCCTACAGTGGGTTGTTCCCCATTCGGCACGGGCGAGTACATCTTCGTGAATGCCTGCAAGTCACAGATTTTGAAATCAGTCGGTGACAAATTGAAAATGAAGACAATACACTCGACAAGTTACGTCTCACCTCTCTTGGGAGGTGCTCAGCATCGAAAGGCAGAATCCGTTTGGATCCACGTGGGTTGTCACGGGCTCCGGCGATGCTCCTAAGCCACTGCGCCATGGTCTCCTCACTGACTTCTTCTGGATGGGTCCGAGCGGTGTAATCTGCACCTGAATACAGCCACATGGGGTGGTCGCGTGCCTGCAGAGGCTGGATGCATCGACTGAGGAACGCCTCCAACAGATCCAATCCTGTCACCCTGCCCCGGATCAGCTCAACTACTGCTTCAACCAAGATCACCACCTCAGCCTTCTCCTCCTCTTCCACAGTCAACGAGCAAGCGCCGCTGAGTCTCTCCAGCGAAAAAGGCGGAAGGCCAGTCGACACACCAGGAGTCGGAACGTCAGCGCATTAAAACTAGGTCGCCTGCCAACCCCTAACTAACTCGGGAAAAGTCATGGAAGGGAAGGCACTTCTACCTCTCATATGGACACCTAAACCCCCACACATCTGGAATATGTGGGTTTTCTCGTCGGTCGGATTGGCTTTCTTAACCGACTGAGATCGACAAGTGAAAATGTGTTTGAATAGCCCCCAATGCGGATGGCATCCCAAGAAGTTTTCACACATCAAAACAAAGGCAGCAAGATACGATATGGTGTTTGGAGGAAAGTGGTGGATCTGTGCACCAAAGAAATTCAAGAAACCACGGAAGAATGGATGGGGAGGCAAAGAAAAACCTCTCTCCACGTGGGTGAGAAGAAGAACCTGCTCTCCGTCGTGCGGCGCAGGCTCAGTCTCCCCCTCCGGCAACCTCCAAGATTCGGGAACCAGCAGGCCGTCGGTGGCGAGCCCATCGAGATCTTCCTCCGTGACTATCGAGGGCAGCCAATCCTCTTGGATCCATCTGGGTGGCAGCGCAGCCCGAGAGGTATACGCCTTTTCCCCTTCGCCACCTTCTTCGCGTGCTCTAGCTTCACCATCTTGTCCTTCGCCATCTCCACGGTGGTCGACAGAGCCGAGCGGGGTGGCACGGCGCAGGGGCGGATGGGGGGGAGAGGCAGGAGGGAGAGGGGAAAAGTGGAGAGTACTGTTGCACGCCTCGGCCGCATCATCCTTTATACCTTCACCTCCGAGTGACCGACCTATGGGCCAACGCAATCTCAGCGCATCCCGCAACCGACGCCCGCTCGATACGTGGTGATAAATGGGCGCGAAGATCAAGGAGTCCCTCCCCACTTGCCCCACTTACCGTGCTGCGCCCGGCCCGCGTGCTTCCCCAAATTTGCGAATCCCGCGAAATCCGGATCCGGCGAATCAATCAATTGTGTTAGAGATATCCATATTCAGTTGGGTCGATGTTCTGCTACTTGTTTCACTCAGACATTCAAGAAGTCAGAATCGATCAAGGTGACTGACAGAGGATTAAGCAGCTCGCAAACCTTCAGACTCTTAAAAATGTCTCCGAGACATTGAGTCGGGTCGAAATCAGCTCCAATCCCTCCTCACTCGATCCTCGATCCATTCGGGGGCTAATGATGATGACATGTACCTAGGGTAGGGTCCTAGACCTGATCAGGGTACCCTACCCAAGGACACTACGCGAACAATCCAAGATCTGCAAAGTTAGAAAGGGGATACCGACTGGAATGACACAGTGTGCAAGTCACTCGACAGAAGATCCACTCGGTTAACTCCACCCCCACTCGTCCGTCATTATTCACTCGGAGTACAAGGTTTCACTCGGAGTATAGAAGACCTAGAGCCACCCCAGGATGGCAATGGTCAGGCGATCAATCCATCGCTATAAAGATCATTCATTACAGGCGTACCAGTAACGTTCTCGTCTTTACCTTCTCATTGAACCCTTGCATAACGGAGGGCTACGAGGGGCCAGCGAACTCTATATAAGCCGCCCCTCTCCTCCTGCACAAGGGTTCGCACCCCCTGTAACTCAACACTCCACAGAAACAAAGCTCCCGTAGCACCGAGACGTAGGGCTATTACCTCCTCAGAGAGGGGCCAGAACTCGTAAATCCGAGTGTATAATATCGCCGTAGCTAGACTCCGCCCTCTCCTACGTACCCCCTACCTCTACTGTTAGATCCATTCCCACGATAGTTGGCGCCCACCTTGGGGCAGGCATCTAAGCGACTTCCGGCGAGGTTGCGATTCTTCAAACTCCTTAGACATGGTTTCCGACGGCGGACTGTCTCTGGGTCACGAGATCCGTCTCGGCGCACTCAGTTTCATCACCGATGATTCAGCCTGGCTCTAGGAAGCCCCCCTCGATGTCGAGGCACTCCCTATTCACGGGGCGGCGCAATTCCGTGTAAGTGCCTGTGGCGTCCTCTTGCGGCAGCCGTCAACTCAGTATCGGTCGGCTCCGGTGGCGTCTTCCCTCCCTGCTGCTCACCGTCGCAAGCGATCCGGTCGCTCATGGCTCCAGCGGTGGGTGAAGCATGCGGTGGCTCATCAGTCATCCTCTCCTCAGATCAAGGCAATCGAGCCCGACGAGTCCCTTCATGGCTTGTTTGATCTATCATTTGGTCACTCGGATACGCTTTTCGCGTGCGAAAGTAATGACCCGGCGGCGGAAGTCTTTGTGGTTTGCTCCCAGCGTAGCCCACCTGGATTTCCCCGTGGCGGGGGCGAAAGCAGCGGCCCGTCGCATGGAAATGACGAGTACTACCCGCAGGCCCTCACTGCGGAGCAAAGAGAAGAGCTGCAACATCGGAACGAGCAGTTCCTCCAGACCCCCATCACTGGGGAGACTGCCGAGGCCCAGGCTTTGGAGGCCGCGCGTGTAGCCACTCTGGCTGAGCGCGCACATCTGGAAGATCTCTGGAGATCACTCGATGACCGCGCTCACTGACAGCCTCCAAATCCCAATCGACGACAGCGGCAATTATTCCTGACTGGATCCCGAGACGAGTTCCAGGTATTCCGCACTCCGATCTAGAATGTTGCAGCAGCCGCTCGGATCGCAGACTCAATCCAGCCATCCCGATCTGAGGCTGGAAGGGGCCTCAAGCAGATTCGCACGCTGCTCAGAGCAGCGGGAGAGCAGAATTCGGCTATTTCTCAGTCGCGTAATAGGATTCACAGCAGGTCTGTCAGAGCGGACACGGTCCAGTCTGCTCACAGCCCAAGATCACCTCCTCGGAGTGAAGGTCATGGTTATTGCCAGGACCAATACCTGGATCGAGGCCATGGATAGTTTGATCCTCGGCATCACCTTGACGATCGTCGTTGAGTGCCTACGCCCCCTCTGAGGGGTGGTTCGTACGCGCCTCGGCGGTATGATGATAGGCGCCCGTTCGGTGACGAGCGGAGAAATCCAGTCGACCCCCGAGAGCCTGGGTTCGATGCAAGGTCAGTCCTTGTGCAGGGCCTAGTCGACAGGGGCAGGGCTCACCGAGAGGGTCTGGATAGAGATTGTCCGAGTGGAAGTGGTGTTTTTGTCTCAGGGCCCGAGTGTTTCAGCAGGGCCATACGAGCGACTGAGATACCGCCCAATTTCAGATTGGCCATAGGCGTGAACAAATTCACTGGCGAGTTGAAGCCCGACACGTGGTTGGAGGATTACCGAGTGGTTGTACAGATTGGTGGGGGCAACGACAATGTTGCAATGAAACACCTACCCTTGATGCTCGAAGGATCGCCCTGAATGTGGTAGAACCAGTTGGCTCCTGCCAGCATTTATTGCTGGGAAGATTTGGCCCGAGTGTTTATCAAAACATTTGAGGGCACTTGGAAGCGACCGGCTGGACTGACTGAATTGCAGCACTACGTCCAGAAGCCGAATGAAATCTTCAGGGATTATATCCAGCGCTGGACCACACTTCACCATGTGGTGGAGAATGTTTCAGTGCACCAAGTAGTTTGCGCCTTCAAGGAAGGTGTCCAGTACAGGGAGCTCATCTTGAAATTTGGTCGGTCGGGGACCCTGACCTTAAACCAAATGATGGAGATAGCCACTCGGTACGCGAATGGCGAAGAAGAGGACCGACTCCGTAGTGGCAAGGGGAAGGCTGTAGACCCTGATGCCGGGGGCGGAAATCCCAGTCGGAAGCAGAAGCGCAAAGCTGAGGCCACTGGTCAAACAGAAGCACCAGTAGTGACTGCTCAAGGCAAGTTCAAAGGGAAGCCCAAGGGGCAGTGGATACCCAAAAAGATGAAGGATCAGTCGGGCCAGGACGTCCTGGATCTGCCGTGTGCCATCCACATGAAGAAAGATGAGGAGGGTAACCTAATTTTACCCAAGCATACCACTCGACAGTGCAGACTCCTTATTCAGCAGTTCCGTGAAGGTCAGCTGAGTGAAAAGGGCTCTGACAAAGACAATGATGAAGAAAAGGCAGAATATTACCCGAAGGTCAATGCCACTCTGGTGATTTTTGCTGACGTTGAGAGCAAAAGTCGATTGAAAGTCATCAACCGTGAGGTGAACATGGTTGCTCCGGCGACTACGACGTACCTCAAGTGGTCAAAGACTCCCATTACCTTCGACCAGTCGGACCACCGACCTCATGTTGCTACCCCTGGGCGGCAAGCACTAGTAGTGGATCCAGTCGTGGGAGGCACTCGGTTGCACAAAGTCCTTATGGATGGCGGAAGTGGTTTGAACATTCTCTATGCTGAAACCCTCCAGGGGATGGGCATTCCGATGTCCCGACTCAGTGAAAGCAACATGTAGTTTCACGGAGTCATCCCTGGGGAAAAGGCGAAATCACTCGGTCAGATTGCTTTGGATGTGGTTTTTGGTGACTCGAAGAATTTTCGGAAGGAAAGGTTGACGTTTGAAGTGGTGGATTTTCACAGTGCCTATCATGCTATTCTGGGCCGACCAGCTTATGCATGCTTCATGGCCCGCCCATGTTATGTGTACCTTAAGCTAAAGATGCCCGGACCCAAGGGCGTGATCACCGTCGCTGGAAATAGGCAGAGAGCCGAGGAATGTCTTTAGAAGGGATCCAAAATTGCTGATGAGCAGATGGCAGTAGTGGAATTGGAAGAGTACAAGAAGAATGCCGATCCGAGTGATTTGCTCAGCTCTAAGAAGCCAGCTTCAGAGTCTGCTTTTCAGTCAGCGGGAGAGACGAAGCAAGTTCACATTCACCCGGAAGATCCCACAGCCACTCCGACTAATATCTCAACGACACTCGATAGCAAATAGGAAGCCGCGCTCATCCTCCTCCGTGAGAACTGGGACATCTTTGCATGGAAACCATCTGACATGCCAGGTGTTCCCAGGGGACTGGCTGAGCACCGTTTGAGGGGCGACACGAAAGCCAAACCTGTCAAAGAGCACCTCCACCGCTCTACTGCAGAGAAGAGGAAGGCAATTGGTGAGGAAGTGGCTCGGCTCCTGGCAGCTGAGTTCATATGCAAAATATACCACTCCGAGTGGCTCGCCAACGTTGTCATGGTCCCCAAGAAGGATAATTCACTCCGTATGTGCATCGATTTCAAACATATCAATCGGGCCTGCCCGAAAGATCATTTTCTGCTCCCCCGTATCGATCCAATAGTAGATTCGACTGTCGGATGCGAGCGTTTGTCTTTTCTTGATGCGTATTTCGGATACCATCAGATCCGACTGTATGGGCAAGATGAAATAAAAACAGTCTTCATCACCTCTTTTGGGTGTTTTTGCTATGTCACCATTCCATTCGGTCTCAAAAACGCTAGCGCCACATCCATGCGCATGATTCAAAAGTGTCTGCTCACTCAGATCAGTCGGAATGTCGAGGCTTACATGGACGATATCGTGGTTAAGTCACACAAAGGTTCCGACCTACTGACTGATCTCGCTGAAACCTTCGCCAATCTGAGAAGGTACGATATCAAGCTGAACCCGTCCAAGTGCCCCTTCGGAGTGCCTGGAGGCAAGTTACTCGGTTTCCTCATTTCCGAACAAGGGATAGATGCCAATCCCGAGAAGATCGGCGCAATTGTCCGAATGAAATGCCCTGAGCGTGTGCATGACGTTCAAAAGCTCACAGGTTGTCTTGCAGCACTGAGTCGGTTCATTTCTCGTCTCGGTGAAAAGGCACTGCCTCTTTACCGACTGATAAAGAAGTCCGATAAGTTCAAGTGGACTCCCGAAGCTAAAGCTGCGTTTCTTGAGCTCAAAGCCCTGCTCTCCACCCAGCCGGTGCTTGCTGCTCCGAACAGCAAAGAGCCTCTACTTCTGTACATTGCGGCCACTGGTCAAGTTGTCAGCACGGTGCTCATAGTGGAACGAGAAGAAGAAGGCAAGGCCTACAAAGTTCAATGACCAGTGTACTATATCTCTGAGGTTTTGACTCCGTCCAAGCAGAGGTATCCTCATTATCAGAAGCTTTTCTATGGAATTTACTTAACAGCGAAGAAAGTCGCACATTATTTTCAAGATCACTCAGTTTCAGTCATCAGTGACGCCCCGTTATCTGAAATCATGAACAATCGGGATGCAACTGGCCGAGTGGCAAAATGGGCAATTGAACTTCTCCCTTTGGATATTAAGTTTGAAGCAAAGAAGGCGATCAAATCCCAAGCACTTGCACACTTCTTCACCGAGTGGATAGAACAGCAACAGCCAACTCAGGTTTAGTCGGAACATTGGACCATGTTCTTCGATGGATCAAAAATGCTTAATGGTTCCAATGCCGGAGTGGTCCTGGTGTCTCCAAGAGGTGATCGGCTCAGTTATGTCCTCCAGATTCACTTCGATTCCTCCAATAACGAGGCCGAGCATGAAGCACTCCTCTACGGGTTGTGTATGGCCATCTCACTCGGCGTCCGCCGCCTCATGGTCTACGGTGACTCGGATTTGTTGGTCAATCAAGTGATGAAGGAGTAGGACATCAGAAACCCTGCCATGACATGATACTATAATGCAGTGAGGAAGCTAGAGAAAAAGTTTGAAGGTTTGCAGCTTCACCACATTCCCCGAATAAAAAATCAAGCAGCCGACGACCTGGCAAAAATCGGTTCCACTCGGAAGCCTATCCCCAACAATGTGTTTCTTGAGCACCTCCATTCCCCGTCAGTGCAGGAGGATCCTTTCACCGACGAGCCTCCCCAAGCGATAAGCCCTACTGATCCGACTGAAATCGAGGTCCCTGTGGTCATTGACTTGGTTATGGAGATCCTAGTAATTACACCCGATTGGACAGTGCCATACATTGCATATTTGCTCAGGCAAGAACTTCCAGAGGATGAAGTCAAAGCACGTCAGATTGTCCGCAGATCCAAAGCTTTCACAGTGATAAATGGACAGCTTTACAGAGAGAGTGTCACTGGCATAGCCCAATGATGTATTTCTCCAGAAGAGGGTCGACTGTTTTTGGAAGAGATCCACTCGGGGACCTGTGGTCGCCAAAGCATACCGAGCTGGGTTTTTCTGGCCGCGTGCCAATGAAGCTGCAAAAGAGATCGTTCAGCGTTGCGAAGGATGATAGTTTTACACGAACATGTCCCATAAGCCCGCGTCGGCCCTGAAGACCATACCACTCTTCTGGCCATTTGCGGTGTGGGGATTGGACATGGTTGGACCACTCAGGACCAGCAGAAGCGGCTTCACTCATCTGCTCGTAGCAGTCAACAAGTTCACCAAGTGGATTGAAGCCAAGCCTATTAAGAAGTTAGATTCAAGGACAACCATTAGGTTCTTGAAAGATTTGATATTCAGATATGAAGTTCCACACAGTATCATCACAGATAATGGCTCAAACTTCGATTCGGAAGAGTTCAGAAACTTCTGTGCCACCCAAGGCACTCGGGTGGACTACGCATCCGTTGCGCACCCGAAGTAGAATGGTCAAGCTGAGACGGCAAACGGCCTTATCCTTCAAGGATTGAAGCCACGACTCATGTGCGACCTTGAGCATGCAGCGGGAGCCTAGGTGACTGAATAGGCTGACTGTCCTGTGGGGATTAAGGACGACTCCTAACCGGTCCACAGACCGCACTCCTTTCTTCATGGTGTATGGAGCTGAAGCCGTGCTGCCTAGTGATCTTTTCCACAATTCACCTCGAGTGGAACTTTACTCAAAATCTGAGGCGGAACAGGCACGGCAGGATGCCATTGATCTTTTGGAAGAAGAGCGTGAGATGGCCCTGATACGGTCGACTGTTTATCAGCAAGATCTTCGTCGATTCCACGCCAGGAATGTCAAAGGTCGAGCATTTCAAGAAGGAGATCTCGTGCTCCGAGTGGATCAGCAGCGACCACACAAACTTGCCCCCGCATGGGAAGGCCCCTTCATCGTCACCTAGGTGTTACACAACGGGGCCTACCACCTCTACAACCTCGCGAAGAAGATCGATGAGCCGCGCGCCTGGAATGCAGATCTTCTTCGTCAATTTTATACCTAGCAATCGGATTGTCGAGATGTAATAAGAGTACTTTTAGATTGTTTATCAAGACATGACTCCTGCAGTCCCATGATGATTTCTCTCACATAAGCGCGTGTTCAAAACCCCCAGTGGGTGACTTAGTCGTGAACCTGTTTTCGCCTAAGTCAAAAAACTACTCCGAGTGAGAGCATCCCTCCCACTCGTGGGCTTAGCTGCGAGCCAGTCCTCGCCTAAGTTAAAAAACTACTCCGAGTGAGAGCATCCCTCCCACTCGGGGGCTTAGCTACGAGCCAGTACTCATCTAAGTTAAAAAACTACTCCGAGTGAGAGCATCCCTCCCACTCGGGGGCTTAGCTGCGAGTCAGTCCTCGCCTAAGTCAAAAAACTACTCCGAGTGAGAGCATCCCTCCCACTCGAGGGCTTAGCTGCGAGCCAGTCCTCGCCTAAGTTAAAAAACTACTCCGAGTGAGAGCATCCCTCCCACTTGGGGGCTTAGCTGCGAGCCAGTCCTCGCCTAAGTTAAAAAAATACTCCGAGTGAGAGCATCCCTCCCACTCGGGGTCTTAGCTGCGAGCCAATCCTCGCCTAAGTTAAAAAACTACTCCGAGTGAGGGCATCCCTCCCAATCAGGGGCTTAGCTGTGAGCCAGTCCTCACCTAAGTTAAAAAACTACTCCAAGTGAGATCATCCCTCCCACTCGGGGGCTTAGCTGTGAGCCAGTCCTCGCCTAAGTTAAAAACTACTCCGAGTGAGAGCATCCCTCCCACTCGGAGGCTTAGCTGCGAGCTAGTCCTCGCCTAAGTTAAAAAACAATTCCGAGTGAGAGCATCCCTCCCACTCGGGGGCTTAGCTGCGAGCCAGTCCTCGCCTAAGTTAAAAAACTATTCCGAGTGAGAGCATCCCTCCCACTCGGGGGCTTAGCTGCGAGCTAGTCCTCGCCTAAGTTAAAAAACTACTCCGAGTGAGAGAATCCCTCCCACCCGGGGACTTAGCTACGAGCCAGCCCTCGCCTGAGTTTAAAAATCCGTTCACTCGGAATTTTCGGTAAACTGGAAAGCAACGGTTCAGATAAATTCGCAACCTCAAGTTCAGAATCGCAGGCAAAAGTACTCGGGCCGCAGGCCCGAATGAGTTTAACGGTTAGAAGACCACTCGGCATTCCGAGGCAAATGAGTTTGAATCATAAAGTTTTTACTTCACGTGCCGGGGGCACTCGCTGGCTCGACGAAGGTGTCCAAGTCAATGCCGTCAGCTATCTGAGTGGCGGCCTCGATGAAAGTCTCCATGAAATCTTCAAATTGGAGCTTCTTCGTATTGGCCACCTAAAGAGCCTTCAGCTTGTCTTCCTTGGCATCTTTACAGTGGACACGGACAAGTGAGAGCACCATGTCAGTTCCGCAGCGGGTAGCAGATTTCTTCCATGCTTGCACGCGACCAGGGATTTCATTGAGTCGAGTCATCATTGACTCGAGGTCATTCTGAAGCGTATCCTCAGGCCATAGCTCCTTGTCTATCTTCGTGAGTGCAGCCCTCAAGCGAGTGATGTATCCACGAACATCTTCGAGATGAGCTTCGAGGCGCAGCATATTGAGAGCCACTGCATCCTTCACGACTGACTTGGTGGGGTTTAAACTTGTCTCGATCCGATCGGTCTCCTCCCCGAAGTTCTGACAGAATTCTGAACAAGGGAGGAACAAATGATTAGTTATGCCATTATTTTTGAAGTCCGCGAGGATTCACTCTACTAAAGAGAGGTACCTTCAAGCATGCCGTACATTTTCTTCGCGAAACCGCCCAGATATTTTTCCAGTGCATCCCTCTTCTGGGTGAGCTGGTCCACCTTGTCGGTCAGAGTTGTCTTCTCAGACTCAAAAGCACTCGCTTGCTCTTCCATCTTCTTGGCTCATTCAGCCCGTTCCTTCTCCAGGTCTTCTACATCAGTTTTCAGAGACACATTCTCTTCCTCCAACTTTCCGACTGAAGCTAGCTTTGCCTCAGCGGCTTCAGTCTTCTCCTTAGCCGCCTTCTGAGCTCCTGCCAGTTCCTCGTCCTTCTTTTCCAAAGCCTGCTTCATGGTGTCTAAAGAAATAACATTCCTGAGTCGCGCTTGCAGTTGACGATTTTCACTACGCACATCTGTTCGAGTGAAACTACTCGACTCAAAGGGCGAAAGGAAAGAATAACAATGCAGTGAGTCGACGAGGTTTACCTCCTAGGGTCTTCGCCTCCGTCTGAGCCCTTTCCAAGTTCCTCTTCGCCAGTTCCAAGTCCAGCTGAAGTTGGATCTTCTCCTTCTCCAGAGCAGCATACTGGGTCCCGAGCTCACAAGTTTTCTAAGGACAACAAAGAAGCAATTCAGTCGACGATGATAAAGAGTTTCAAATATTCTTCGACTTCCGAGTGGAGAAGGGCAAATCCAATTGCTACAAACAAACAATTCTAAGACCCCCACCGAATCGAACATTCGACGGCAGTCTCGAGGACTACACCCAGTGGGTGCCCTCAGCGTGCCCCCACTGGAACCATTTCCACTCGACTTTAGCCCGACTGATCCGAGTGAGGAGTCAAAAAAAGAGTTCTCTAAGACCCCCGCCGAATCAGACATTCGATGGCGGTCTTGGGGACTACACCCAGTGGGTGCACTCAGCGTGCCCCCACTGGACCCATGTTTCTGCTCGACACGGCCTGACCGGTCCGAGTAGAAGAGTTGCAGAAAAAAAGCATTCTAAGACCCCCACCGAATCAGACATTCGACGGCGGTCTCGGGGACTACACCCAGTGGGTGCACTTAGCGTGCCCCCACTAGATCAATTTCCCACTCGACACGGCCCGACCGGTCCGAGTGGAAGAACTACAGACCAAAAAACTACAGAGTGAATGTCGGTATTCTACGTAAAAACAAAACACCCAGTGGGTGTACAGAATCAAGACAGAGTAAACCCAATCGGATATCAACTTACGATCGCACTTACTCGGGCATTCGCCTGGAGAGCCGTGCTGGCATCATAAGCCAACTTGCTGCTTTCATACACTTCCTTCAAATGCTGCATCATAAGACCATCTTGAATCATGGCTTCCTTGCTGGCCCCAGTTTGATCTTCAGGGACGTGGTGCAGAGTGAACACAGTCGATGTGGGAGTCGGCGGCGCAGTCGAAAGGATTGGTGCTTGAGATTGACTAGTAGGTCCCGAAGCTGGAAGAGTTGACACCAAAGGCGAAGTGGTTGACGGTGGAGTAGTAGTGATGGTACCAATGCCAGATGAACCACCAGGCTCCTGAGGTGCAGCTGCAGGTGGTGCATGAGGTGTTCAGCTCGACGGCACTCTTCGAGCAAGGCCTCGGGAAGCTACCGAGGTCACCTACGCTCTTCTGAGTTTCATCTTCATCGTCATCAGCTAGATGGATGATGTCTGTTGGCACTGCAGTCACTCGACAAGGGCAGCTCATTCAATTGTCGAGTCAATCACTGAAGCAAAACAGAGTAAAAGCTTGGCGTACCTCGTCGAGAAGTAGCCGCATCTGCAGTGTCTGCCTCCGTGTGCTCCTCATCAACTTGCATAGGTGACGTCACCGAAGTAGTAGCTCTAGCACAATTCTCACTCGATCAACAAAAACATGAAGGTCTGTAGCAATAAGATAGAAAGTCAAAAAGAAGAAGCACTCACGTTGAAGCAATAGGCACAGTAACCTTTATCCTGGGCAGGGCCTTCCGAGGCTTAGGTGGAACAGTCTTGGCTTGCTTGGCAGTTTTCTCAGCCAGGTCTAGAGTTGGTGTCCGAGTGCACTTCGGGTTCCTGACACTCAGCAACACAGCCTTGCCGTGGCTAGCCGCCGGATCTTGAGTCTGCTTGGTACGACGCTCGGTGCGTGGTGGTGACTCGACTTCTTCGCTGTCATCAGAGTAGTCACTGTCGTCTTGACTATCGTCGGCATAATCAATGTCAGTGCTCCCGCCCTCGCTTTCCACTCCTACAGTGGGTTGTTCCCCATTCGGCACGGGCGAGTACATCTTTGTGAATGCCTGCAAGTCACAGATTTCGAAATCAGTCGGCGACAAATTGAAAATGAAGACAATACACTCGACAAGTTACGTCTCACCTCTCCTGGGAGGTGCTCGGCATCGAAAGGCAGAATCCGTTTGGATCCACGTGGGTTGTCACGGGCTCCGGTGATGCTCCTAAGCCACTGCGCCATGGTCTCCTCACTGACTTCTTCAGGATGGGTCCGAGCGGTGTCGTCTGCACCTGAATACATCCACATGGGGTGGTCGCGTGCCTGCAGAGGCTGGATGCGTCGACTGAGGAACGCCTCCAATAGATCCAATCCTGTCACTCCGCCCCGGATCAGCTCAACTACTGCTTCAACTAAGATCGCCACCTCAGCCTTCTCCTCCTCTTCCATAGTCAATGAGCGAGCGCCGCTGAGTCTCTCCAGCGAAAAAGGCGGAAGGCCAGTGGACACACCAGGAGTTGGAACGTCAGCATAGTAAAACCAGGTCGCCTGCCAACCCCTAACTGACTCGGGAAAAGTCATGGAAGGGAAGGCACTTCTACCTCTCATCTGGACACCTAAACCCCCACACATCTGGATTACATGGGTTTTCTCGTCGGTCGGATTGGCTTTCTTAACCGACTGAGATAGACAAGTGAAAATGTGTTTGAATAGCCCCCAATGCGGATGGCATCCCAAGAAGTTTTCACACATTGAAACAAAGGCAGCAAGATACGATATGGTGTTTGGAGGAAAGTGGTGGATCTGTGCACCAAAGAAATTCAAGAAACCACGGAAGAATGGATGGGGAGGCAAAGAAAAACCTCTCTCCACGTGGGTGAGAAGAAGAACCCGCTCTCCGTCGCGCGGTGCAGGCTTGGTCTCCCGCTCCGGCAACCTCCAAGATTCGAGAACCAGCAGGCCGTCGGCGGCGAGCCCCTCGAGATCTTCCTCCGTGACCATCGAGGGTAGCCAATCCCCTTGGATCCATCCGGATGGCAGCGCAGCCCGAGAGGTCGACACCTTTTTCCCCTTCGCCACCTTCTTCGTGTGCTCCAGCTTTGCCATCTTGTCCTTCGCCATCTCCACGGTGGTCGACAGAGCCGAGCGGGGCGGCACGGCACAGGGGCGGATGGAGCGGGGAGGCAGGAGGGAGAGGGGAAAAGTGGAGAGTACTGTTGCACGCCTCGGCCGCATCATCCTTTATACCTTCACCTCCGAGTGACCGACCTGTGGGCAACGCAATCTCAGCGCATCCCACAACCAACGCCTGCTCGATACGTGGTGATAAATGGGAGCGAAGATCGAGGAGTCCCTCCCCACTTGCCCCACTTACCATGCTGCGCCCGGCCTGCGCGCTTCTCCAAATTTTCGAATCCCGCGAAATCTGGATCCAGCGAATCAATCGATTGCGTCAGAGATATCCATATTCAGTCGCGTCGACATTCTGCTACTTGTTTCACTCAGACTTTCAAGAAGTCAGAATCGATCAAGGCGACTGACGGAGGATTAAGCAGCTCGCATACCTTTAGACTCTTAAAAATGTCTCCGAGACATTGAGTCGGGTCGAAATCAGCTCCAATCCCTCCTCACTCGAACCTCGATCCATTCGGGGGCTAATGACGATGACAAGTACCTAGGGTAGGTTCCTAGACCTGATTAGGGTACCCTACCCAAGGACACTACGCGAAGAATCCAAGATCTACAAAGTTAGAAAGGGGATACCGACTGGAATGACACAGTGCGCAAGTCACTCGACAGAAGATCCACTCGGTTAACTCCACCCCCACTCAACCGTCATTATTCACTCAGAGTACAAGGTTTCACTCAGAGTATAGAAGACCTAGAGCCACCCCAGGATGGCAACGGTCAGGCGATCAATCCATCGCTATAAAGATCATTCATTACGGGCGTTACCAGTAACGTTCTCGTCTTTACCTTCTCATTGAACCCTTGCATAACGGAGGGCTACGAGGGGCCAGCGGACTCTATATAAGCCGCCCCTCTCCTCCTGCACAAGGGTTCGCACCCCCTGTAACTCAACACTCCACAGAAACAAAGCTCCCGCAGCACCGAGACGTAGGGCTATTACCTCCTCCGAGAGGGGCCTGAACTCATAAATCCGAGTGTACAATCTCGCCGTAGCTAGACTCCGCCCTCTCCTACGTACCCCCTACCTCTACTGTTAGATCCATTCCCACGATAGTTGGCGCCCACCTTGGGGCAGGCATCTAAGCGACTTCTGGCGAGGTTGCGATTCTTCGAACTCCTTTGACATGGTTTCTGGCGGCGGACTGTCTCTGGGTCACGAGATCCGTCTCGGCGCACTCAGTTTCATCACCGATGAGCTGTGAGGTGTGGATGGACTCGAGCATGCTATTTATAGCCATGGGAGGGATCGAGAGAGCTCGAGAGCTCGCCTGCAGCTAGACAGAGAGAGAGCATAGAGGTTTGTGTCACGGGCGCGGCCTATGGCGACTCAACGATGGTGAAAGAGGAGGGGGCCAGAGCACAGGACGAAGCATAGGATCACGGGGGAGCTCCAGGACACGGCGATGGCTCAAGAAGAGGAGGGAGCAGACGAGAACAGTGGCCGCGGTTTGCCAGAGCGCGCTGGTGTGCATGCCAGCCACGCAGTCACCACGTGAACAGACACATGCGGTGCACTCTCGTCAGCCTAATCATGTCAGGGGGATTGGTCATTCAAAGGAGAGAGGCAAGGAGGAAAGAAACGGGCATAGTACCCACTGAGGTGACCACAGCTTGCTGGCAACCACAGTAATAACAAAGTGTTTGAAGTGATGTGAGAGAGATTGGACAGGAGATAGACTCTGGTCTTTGGCTGAGAGTGATCACATAGTAAGATGATCATCTCTGCAAATTTGCAGCTTATTTAGAGGAGTATAAGTGGCACTTGGTGTAGAATGTACCCCACTGGTTAGAAATGCAAAGCATGAAGTAACACTCACATATCAACTGGGATTGAGCTAAATTTTGGAGGATATGAGTTATTTGGGAATATGAACATACTGTAAAAATTTCATACCATTTGGATACACCAAAATTGTACTTCCTTCACAGTGGTCCTCTGTGGATAGAATCTAAGAAAAATTGTAGAGGGAAAATGGCTAGATGAAATGAGCCCAAATTTTGTGGAGTACATTTACTTGGGTAGGAGCATGTCCTGGTAAATTTTCAGCAATAATGATGCAATATAAAAACATAGTTCCTTCACAACCTAAAAATCTGACCAAAAACCAAGATTTGAAGGCGTGCTCACATAGGTAATGTAAATGAGCTGAAATTTGGAGGAGGGTCATGATTTGGGCATATTAAGGAGCTTGCAAAATTTCAACTCATTTTGACATACCTAGCTAGTACTTCCTTCACCAAGGCTTCCATCTGATAGAAACTTTGGAAATTTGCGGAGGAAGATCCACTAGGAAAATTGAGTTGAATTTTGACATGAGACAATGATATGGATAGGAAAGAGTGCCCAAAAAGTTTGGGGGCAAACAAGCAAAGATAAATAGCACTTCCTTCTCAAAAAGCCACTTAGGGCAGAATAGGAAAAGGAATACTTGTGAATTATTTTTGAACTAGGAAAGGAATAATTTTGACATATCTTTGAAAGATATGTTCTATAGTATTTATGAGAATTTTGTGGGAGGCAATGGCAAAGCAGAAAGGTAGGTTGCTTCACAATCTAGGGCAAAATGGGTTATTCCTTTAATAGAAAAAAGGAATCTTCCCAATAAAAAGAATATTGGGATTGGGCTAAGATGAAAATGACAAGGTCTTGGGATGGAATTAAGGATGACAAGCCACTTGGGAGCCTAGGAAGATAGGATCTTCCCAAGTTTCCAGACCACAAAGCCACAGGAAAAAAAGAAATCAAAGCAATAATCCAAAGAAATCCAAAAGAAAAAGCCAAAATCCAGGGTGTTACAACTATGGCCCCTGGGTCTATCTTTATCATATATTAAAATCTAAGAATACCATGCTGCAATTTTATTTACCTTATTTTTTTTTGTTTTTGTTTATCTATCTATCACTATGGGATTTGATCCTTGCAATTAACCGCCAAGGGATTGACAACCCCTTGTTTGCGTTGGGTGCAAGAATTTGTTATTTTGTGTGTAGGTACTACTAACGAGGTGTTGTGTCGTTTTCCTACTGGATTGATAACCTTGGTTCTTAACTGAGGGAAATACTTATCTCTATTGTACTGCATCATCCTCTCCTCTCCGGGGAAATCCTAACGCAGCTCACAAGTAGCAGGAAGAATTTCTAGCGCCGTTGTCGGGGAGACATCATCAAGATCTATCAAGTACCAACGCATAAACTTTCATCTCCTTGCATTTATTTTATTTGCCATTTGCCTCTCATTTTCATCTCCCCCACTTCTAAAATGTTTTCACAAAAGACACAAAAATATTTTTTGTTTGCATTTTTGCTGGTTTGCTCACTTGCTTTTATTGTCTTCATGACAACACTCAAAAGAACAGGAAATAAATAAGAAAAATAATGGATCCTCATCCACTAGCTAATCTTTTTCAAAGGTCAAATTATGATGAACCAATTGCTGCTGAGTTGAGTGTGCTTGATTATCTCTGAAGTTTTGCTTGAATCATGAATCTAAAAATTGCGATGGAGTTTTGAAAGAAGAAATTTATAAAGTGATTCACGATAGCTCCTTGAATGAAAAGCATGATTGCAATGGTGTTATTATAAATTCTATTAATGTTAATTGTGTTAATGATATGCAAAACCACAAGCTTGGGGTTGATAATTTTGTCTTGTCCACTACTTATTGCAATGATCATGATTGGGGTCATAATGCTTCTTATGATCTTGAAAATTTATTTAAACCTCATGATGAATATGATATTGATAACAATGT
Source organism: Thinopyrum elongatum (assembly GCA_011799875.1). Classification (NCBI taxonomy): domain Eukaryota; kingdom Viridiplantae; phylum Streptophyta; class Magnoliopsida; order Poales; family Poaceae; genus Thinopyrum; species Thinopyrum elongatum. Next base: position 375,978,565 of record CM022299.1, on the reverse strand, counting down.
TTGCAATAATATTGAAACTAGGTTTGGAAGAGTGTCAACTTTAGGAAATAAGAATCCCACATATTCAGAGAGTGTTCAATCTTATGAAAATCTTGGCCAAAGTGGGTTCAGAGAGGTCATGACTTTAGTTGATGTTAACCCCACTATCTTGGAAGATCATAAGAATTTTATGCATGTGGATCATGAAGAGAATATTTTATGTGATAGCTATATTGTTGAATTTGGATGATCCTACATGTAATTATTATGAGAGAGGAAAATATGGTTGTAGAAATTTTCATGTAACTAATTTACCTCTTGTTATGTTGAGATTGCCAATGTTTTATTCTTCTCCCATGCATATGCTTGATATTTCTTGTCTTGATAATTTGTTTGCTTATAAATGCCTACGCATAGGAAGTATGTCAGACTTAAGTGTGTTTGTCACATGTTTTATGATGCTCTCTTTGTTTTAATCTTTCATGTGAGCATCATTGAAATCTCAAGCCTATCTTAATGGCTAGAAAGAAAGAGCTTGTTGGGAGACAACTCAATAGTTTATTTTCCTTTTTCTGGTGTGCAGACAATTATGCTACTATTATGGTTGTGTTTTTCTATTTAAATTAGTGTTTGTGCCAAGTAAAGCCTTTGGGATTGTCGGTGTCAAAACCGACAGACCTCGGGGTAGGGGGTCCCGAGCTGTGGATCTAAGGTCGATGGGGAACAAGGGACGATGAACATGATGTTTACCCAGGTTCGGGCCCTCTCGAAGAGGTAATACCTTATGTCCTGCTTGATTGTATTGGATGTATAGTATGGTTACAGAGTAGATCTACCTTGAGATCAGCATGAGCTAAACCCTAAGGTGATGAGGTGATGAATATAGCTCTAGCCCTAAAGACTACAACCCTCGGTTTATATAGACACCGGTAGGGTTAGGGTTACCGGAGATGGATTACAATAAGGAATAAGGAGATCCTGTCTATCGTTGACTTGGAGGGCACACCACGGCTTCATAGATCTCCCGTCACTATACGGCTTCACCAGTCCGGCCCATACTCAATGGGCCGTCGCCCCGAGGACCCCTTAGTCCATAACTCCCTCAGTAGCCCCCGAACTTGCCTCCAACGCCAAGGCTTGAGTCCGGCATCTGCTCACCTAACAGTGTTCGGCTTGCGAGGCGAGTTCTCTAATTTGCCTCATTCATGTTCGGAGCCAAGGGATGTCCGGAATCTGAAACAGCAGTTTTTCTTAGCAGTGAAGGCAAAAACAAAGAACCGTTCGAGAGTAAACAGTGCCTTCGCCTGACAACTTTTTCTCTCTCAAAGAGTCGCGTCCGGCCATAACACCGAGCAGTTACTATTTCTTGAAGCGCGGCTTGAGGCTGACGCCACGTTTGGCACGTCCCCTCGAGGTGGAGATCGTGTCCCGCCTTTCGGGGGATATGATTAATGTTTCGATTCCCCTCCCCGCACATAACGTTGCGGGTGTATCAGGAAGTGGAGAAGCCAACGGTGTGGAAAAAGGAACCCCTGGCCTGTCAACAGTCTATAAAGGGGGAGCTGCTATAGTCAGCATCCCACACCTTCCTCCACCTTCCGCTAACGCAGATCCTCAGAGCTCCAGCACCCCTTTCCTCTGCCTCCACAGCAAATCCCACTTCGTCTCCAGCCATGGCCGGATCCGGCGCCAACGGGAAGTGGGAGGCTTCCACCGTCACCGACGGCGATATCGTGAAGCTGAAGCAGGCCGGCTATTTGTCGGCCGACATTGCCCATCGGGCCCCCGAAGAGGGCCAGATCATCCCTACGGCCGAGCCGGGCGAAAGGGTCGTATTCCTCCCTCATTTCCTTAGGGGGCTTGGATGTCCCGTGCACCCCTTTGTGCGGGGGCTGATGTTCTTCTACGGGCTAGATTTTCATGATCTAACCCCCAACTCCCTTCTCCACATCTCGTCCTTTATTATCTCCTGTGAGGCCTTCCTCCGAGTCCAGCCACACTTCGGCCTATGGCTAAAGGTGTTCAACGTCAAGCCCAAGGTAGTTGGCGGCGAAAAGGCGGACTGTGGCAGGGCCATGATCAGCAAATTGACGCTGGTCCAGTGGCCAAAGGGCCACTTCGCCGATACCGTCAGAATGTGGCAAAAGGAATGGTTCTATATCACCGAGCCACGGGGAGCCGGCTGGGCGGCAGCTCCCGCATTCAGATCCAGACCCCCCTACCAGGCTGGCCTCATGGATCAACAAGAGCCCAGACTAGGGATCTGCTAACGATTTGAAGGCGCTACAAAAGCACGTCGTCAGTGTTATGGAGACCGGTGCAAAGCTGGTTGACGTGATTCAGGTCATGCTCCATCGTCGACTCCTCCCTTGCCAGGAGAGGGCCAAGCCAATGTGGGAGTATGACCCCGAAGATCCGGCCACCATGCAGCACCTCTTCGGCACGACCCATAAGAAAGTGTGGAGTCTGCTATTCAAACCACAGAAGGAGTGGCCGGTTGAGGGGGAGGACATCGGCATCGACGCTGCGAACCCTCCGAGGAAGGTGAGCGACACTTGTCTTATCATGAATCCGAATATTAGCACCACACAATTTGGTCCAAACCTCTTTATGTGGATTTTGCAGGGCTGGCTTGCCAAGGCCGAGAAGATCAGCGGCCCAGCGCCGCTGCCAGAAGGGCCCCGATTCGAGTAGCTAGAGAAGCTATTGGTCGTGGTGCCTTACAAGGCGCCCGACAAGAAGGGCAAGAAGACGGAGGTGCCGGAGGCCCAAGAGGGCCTTCCTTGCAAAGCCCATCCAAACAGCATGTCCGGAGACACCTTGGCCCAGTCCGCATAGAAGGGGGACGAGGACGAGGAGTTAAGCACCTCCTCGCACTCTAAGAAGAGGGCGGCGTCCAGCGACGTCGAGGAGGTTCAACATTCTCAGGCCCGGAATAGACAGTGACGGCCCAAGCTGGTCCTGTCCGACAGCTCAGACTCTGACGAGGAGTCTGAAGTGTCCGAAAAGGTTCCGGAGAAGGAACCCAGGGTCAAGCCCCAAGCGGCCAGGTACATATTGCGACATTTTCAATTACTTTGCCCTTTTAGTAGTCCCTGGTAGAACGTAGATTGATTGTTTTTCTGGTGGTGCAGCCCTCCGCGTGGCCACCCCACCGAGGAGACCTCTTCGGGGACGTCCCTGCCCGCCGAACTGGCGGACAGTGGCTCACGTTCTGCACCTCCTCTAATCCCCGAAGAAGTTGGGGAGGTGGTGTCACGAAAGACCCCTCCTCCTCCGAACACAGGGGAGGAGGTCGATGCCACCATGGCCGAGGCCGACGCTTCGGTCGTTAAAGACCAGGGGGATGCATCCCTCCTGGCTACCGCGAGGAGGGGATCCGGATCATCCGAACCCCTGCCGAATTCGGCTCCCGAGCCCCAAGGGAGCCAATACCTCCTTTCGATTGGGAAGGTGCTGGGGGCTGTCGTGGGAGCGATTCCAACAGTACGAAGGGGGTAGGGTAAAGGAGCATGATCTATCGAGATGCAAATGGGTGACACGGTGGTTTTATCGAGTTCGGGCCTCTCAAGGTGGAGATAACAACCCTATGTCTCGTGCTCCGGAGAGGCTTTGCTTTATCTGAGTATGTATCTGGAGATTACAATGTATGTGTGGGAGAGAGAAGAACGGATCTTCATGCCTGGACAAGTCCTGAGACTAATGGCGAGAGAGAGAGCTAGGAGGAGAAGAATGAGGCCCTCATGTCTAGTGGTGGGGGGTGGCTTATATAGAGTGTGCCACCCCCTCACCTCCTATGTTACAAAGTGGGGCACGAATGCCATAATGCCAACTCACTACCAAGCCTTCACTATGAGAATGATGCTTTGACTGCTTTGCTGCCTGCTGGTCTTCGTATACCCGAGTGAGTCGTACGGTCGAGTGGTGAACTGTCATCCGAGTGGATGGTACGTTGCTTGTCCGAGTGGATAGTATGCTGCTTGTCCGAGTGGAATGAGTTCATCGAGTGGAGTGCTATGCTCCGAGTGGTCTGTTGCCTTCCGAGTGAATGTCACTCTGCAGAAAATCTGACTGCTGATCGGGCCCTGGGGCCTAGTATAAGGTGTGTGGTGTCCTAGGGTCGGGTCTTTAGGTCAGGCCTGTTACCCTACCCCCAATACATGTCCTCGTCAGGGGCCCGATGCCCATGCCGAACACCTCCACCCGGGCGGCAGTGGGCTGGCCGGACGCGCTGGCGGAGTTGGTGAACAACTCTGTCATCGTCGACGAGCACCGCACTCTTATGAGTGCGGTTATACAGGGTGTTCGGTCCCTTCATTCCGGACTGAACGACGCTGTTCAAGGGCTGCTAACAGGCTTTGAGGTAAGTCAAGTAATGTTCTTTCCTCATAAATTGGATTTAATCCTTAGTTTAAGTATGCCATATCTGTAGTAGCCCCCAAGACTCTGCAAGGTTTGCGAAGAAAACCTGCGGAGGATCTCATTCTACAGGCCATTATCTGAAATGGTGTGAATTTTTTAATGTCACAGGCATCTTCTCTGGCCGCAACTGCTAATGCTGCGACCCTAGAGGAGATGGATCAGAAGCTCAAGCATTCTGATAAAGAGCTTGACCTTCTCAACAAACGGCTTGACGAGGCGCAAGGTAAGCCCTTTGATAGGATGTACAACTGCTTGATGCCGGATATTAACGATCCGGACTATATGCTAATCTTTTATTGTGATTATCTTACAGCTGCCGCCGCCGAAGTCGAGGGCTTGAGAGAGGCTTTGAAGAAAGCCGAGGCAGAGGCGTCTACCAAGAAGATGGCCGGTGACAAAGCGGTGGCCGAGCTCGAGCAGGCCAAGCTTGCTGGTGAGCAGCATGAGGCTTGGGTAACCGAGGTGCAAGTGGAGCTCCTGGATGCCGTCAAGAAGCTTGAGGCCATTGAGAAGGAGCAGGGGGAGCGATCCTCCCAGCTATCCAAGGCAGAGAAGGAGCTCCAGGAGGCGAGGACTGAAGCACGAGGTGTCCGGGAAGAGCTCCGCCAGGTCGGAAAAAATGCAAATGGTAAGAAATACTTACTGCAGAGTGTGTTTGGAGGCAACAGGTTTGCCCTGCTGACGCGGGTCTGGTGCTCCGCATGTGTCTTCGCCGAGCTTCTGAAGAATGTGGCGGCCGCCAAGGAGCACTATGCCGCTCACGAGGAGGACTCCACGCAACGGCTCTTCTGGTCACAGTTTCCGGATTCCGAGCGTCCTCCCCTCCTCAGCGATCAAATGAAGCAGCTGATGGAGATGCATCAGATGTCCGAGCTGGCCGTGAAGGACCTCTGTGTCAGTCTGTGGCCCGCTGAGCCCATTCCAAACACCTACTTCGGCCTTGTGCAGAAGCTGCGGGAGGCGCTGCTCCGGATTGACGCCATGAAGCGCTCAACGTTCCTTGAGGGGGCGAGGCTTGCATTTGCGAAGACCATGGTGCATTGGCGAAAAATTAATCCAATGGACATTGCCATTGGTCCTCCGCCCAAGGGAAAAGAGCATCGCCACCCTGAGCAATACTTTGCGCAGGTGATGAATGGTGCATGGGCGATAGAGGGCCAGTGTTCAAAAGATGTAATGTTTGAATGACTGTATTGATTTGTTACCGATTGGACCTTATACTTTATGATGCGTCCGCCTGACTTATTTTATATTGTCATGATTTTAATTTTGACTCCTATTCGACTGTATGTTTATTCTGAAAGCTACCAGTCGTCGGCTTCAGCCCCCAGGTGAATGTCACGAGGGGTGTTTTATCTCCGCACTGTTACCCTTAGCCAACATCTTGGTACCCGGAGGCGGTAGCTCGTGAGCAAAACTAGGCAATCAGACTATTCGGTTTTTTTGCTTTCACTTAGCCTTATGAGCTTGACGGTGGGGGCTAAGGACTAGCCCCCTGTGTTTTGTGATGTACTTGGGGGCAAATGCCTACCCTTTCCGATCACGTGGTTTGTGTTTTCGTGTGACACGGCAAAATCGCCAACGATTTTTAGAGTCAAACCTCGTCATCGTATAGCTGATCAGCTTGCGCTTACTATGACGGTCAGTTTTCGGCTTTCTCCTCCTGAGGTACTTGACCGGGCGAGCCAGAAGTACAATCGCAGGGGTTCTCCCTTTGCCCTCTTAGCCGGACGTGCGGAACATAAGGGGCAAGCACAGGAGTCGGGCAACCCAACTATTGACCTAAGACATAGTTCGAACTTGATGCATATAGTGCAATATCCGAGATGCCGAACACTCTACGGGAAGCAGTGTCGGACTTGGGGTGCCGAGATGATATGAAAATCGAGCTCTAGGTTAGTTAACTGATCATATTTTCATGCCGGGCTGTTCGAAGAGCGAGGGGAGAATCAAAAAAGAAATAGACAATCGCAACATGCAGATAACTAAACACCATAAAGGGCGTTTTTATTATTTCTCATAGGCTCAAGACGTCTAACCGTACAATTCGAACTGCGAAGGCATTATTTGTAAAAAAGGAAAAAGTTTTACAGAGTAAAGGTTTACGCAGGGCCTTGACGCGTGAGTCGAAGCCTCCACTTTTCTCTGCTGCATGTCTGCGCCTTTGCTTCTGAGAGGTGGGGGTTGGGATCTTCGATGAGACCTTGAGGGGCGAGGATCCTGCCGATGAAGCTTTGTGCTTGGGGAGGGGGGGGGGGTTCCGGAATGGGTCCTCGGGTGTCCGAAGACAAGGTAATTCCGAAGTTCGGGTTAGCCGAACATATGCTTCGGGTTTGTTTATATATGCCTCACGGCTGCCCATGATATTTTGAGTGCGAAATTGTGCTGGCGAGGCACGTGGAGTGCGAACAATGTGGGTGTGCCATGGGGCGCGCATCCCTATTTGCAGCGAACGCATACGGGTTCCCATGACGGGGAACGGGTTCGAACCCGTTTACTGTTGTCGCTGGCCTTTACGGCAGGTCGGCATCGGGACCTGTATGGGCCGGTTTGGTCTTCGGCCGCGAGGGCCGCAGTGTGCTCTTCAGTCCGGAGTGAGCGTTCTGTATTGCCGTTGATAGTTATGATGCCCGAAGGACCGGACATCTTTAACTTGAGGTACGCGTAGTGCAGGACGGCATTGAATTTAGCGAACGCCGTTCGACCGAGGAGGGCGTGATAGCCGCTGCAAAAAGGTGCAATGTCGAAGATCAAGTCCTTGCTTCGAAAGTTGTCCGGAGAGCTGAACACTACTTCAAGCGTCACAGCGCCTGTGCAGTGGGCGTCCACTCCCGGAATGACCCCCTTGAAGGTGGTGTTACTGGGTTTGATCCTTGACGGATTGATCCCCATCTTCCTCACTGTGTCTTCGTATATTAGATTGAGGCTGCTACCTCCGTCCATTAGGACTCTAGTGAGGTGGAATCCATCGATTATGGGGTCGAGCACTAAGGCTGCAGACCCTCCGCGGCGTATGCTGGTCGGGTGATCCCTGCGATCGAAGGTGATCGGGCAGGCTGACCATGGATTGAACTTCGGCGCTACGGGCTCGATAGAATATACGTCTCCCAGCGCTCGCTTCCTCTCCTTCACTGGTATATGGGTTGCGTAGATCAAGGTCACCGTCTTGTCCTCGGAAGGGAAGGGTTTCTGGCCTCCACTATTCGGCCTGCGGGGGTCGTCATCGTCCTCGCTTCATGGGCTTTTGCCCGGATCTTCGGTTGTGAGTTTAGCGGCCTGTTTGATCACCCAACAGTTACAGTTGGAGTGGTTGGAGGGCTTCTCTGATGTGCCGTGGATCTGGCAAGGCCTGTCCAGAATTGTGTCTAGTCTGGACGGGTCGTCGCTATTGCCCCTAGGGGCCTTCTTTCATGGTCCGGACTTCTGGTTTCGAAATCCGGCATTTACTGCCGTATCCTCTCCCTCGCCGTCATTGTGGCGTTATTTACTCTTGCTACATCGGGGCTTTCCATTTCCGTCCCGAACCTCGGAGGTACTGGGTGTGTCAGGGTTGGCATTTTTACGAGCGAGCCAACTGTCTTCGCCCGCGCAAAAACGGGTCATGAGAGAAGTAAGGGCTGCAATAGTTCTTGGCTTGTCCTGGCCGAGCTGTCTTATGAGCCATTTATCCTTGACACTATGCTTGAAAGCGGCCAAGGCTTTGGCATCCGGACAGTCAACAATCTGGTTTTTCTTGGTCAGGAATCGGTTCCAAAATTGCCGGGCAGATTCTCCGGGCTACTGTGTGATGCGATTTAGGTCGTCAGCGTCCGGAGGTCGGACATAGGTGCCCTAAAAGTTCGCTCGAAAAGCGTCCTCAAGCTCTTCCCAACAGCCTATAGAGTCTTCGGGAAGGCTATTCAACCAGTGTCGAGCCGGACCTTTAAGTTTTAGTGGAAGATATTTAATGGCGTGAAGGTCGTCTCCTCATGCCATGTGAATGTGGAGTAGGAAATCTTCTATCCATACGGCCGGGTCCGTGGTTCCGTCATATGATTCAATGTTCACAGGCTTGAAGCCTTCTGGGAATTGGTGTTGCATTACCCTCTGTGTGAAGCACAGGGGGTGTGCGGTGCCCCGAACTCGGGCTACATCGCGTCGGAGGTCTTCGGCCCTCCGAGTCCGCTGCTGCTCCCGGATTCTATCATTTTGGTTTAGCCGATCATAGTATCCTTCTCGGTAAGCGGGTGGGTCCTCTCTGGGTCCATAGATGGACCTGGTACGGCCTCCTCGAGCGTCTAGGTCATGGCGGAGGTCGTACTCACAGGTGGGCCGCACTTGATCCTTGCCGTAATGGCGAGGTGGGGCGGCTGGGTGCTCGGCCGCATCGGCTTCTCTGTCCCGCCCTCTATGGGGGCGGTCCGGCTGTTCGGTATATGTCGGACGTGTTGGCTCTACGGCCTCGTCATCGAACTGCGGCAGTAGTCTTCGCTTGGGATAACTTTTGATTGGTTGTTCGCGGCCATACCCTTCTTCGGCGCTAGGACTTTGGTCCATCGGTCGTTGAGGGTGTCCTGTTCGGCCTTGATTCTGCGTTTTTGTTTGTTCAGGCTGCGGGCGTTGGGTAAAAGCCTCCGTTTGAACCGTTCCTGCTCCAGTGGGTCTTCGGGGACGATGAAATCGTCGTCCCCGAGACTGGCCTCCTCTTCAGAGAGTGAGAGGTAGTTGCTATCTTCGGAGTCGTCGGGGTTTTCTAGGTTGAGCGGGTCCTCCTGCCCCGCGGGGTCATCCTGATGATGTTCATTGGCTGCGGCTCCGGCGAGGTCATTCGTATTATTTACGGTGCCGTTTTCTGCAGAGGCCACATTGCTCGCATGACTTCCACGTGGCTTTGATCGACGGCGCTGCCTTCGGTGTTTAGGCGGATCATCTCCAGGCTTGTCTCGGTCCTGTTTGGGAGTGCCATCGCCGCCCTTGGGGGTGTCCACCATGTAAATATCATAGGTGGACGTGGCCGACCAGCGGCCGGTGACGGGGGGAGCGGCATCAGTGTTAGCCGTGGCTCTGCCATCCTCATCCATGTATTCGGTGTTTTCGAATTATAATCTAGCATATCAGTTAACTCATCGACAGTGGATACCAAGTGGGTGGTGGGTGGGTCGTAAAATTCCCTGTGGTATGCCTTGAAGGGGTTGATGATTGTGGGCGGAGGGAAGGTCCTCCTGGATGGTCATTTTATAGATTCGGTGTAGCGCCTCGTTTAACATTGTAGCGACCCGACCCGAATGGATCAAAGTCTCTGTGCTTAAGTGTCATCCCTGGATCGGTATGCTGACACACACAGTACTCGAGGATTTATAACAGAGGTAAATCACATGTATAAAGTAACGTAAATACTATTACCTCAATCCAAATAGCGGAAGTAACAACAAGGTTGTGGATTCCCATCAACACCAACGGCAAAGTTGAGTGTAGAAATCGTAACCCTAACGTATCACTTACTCGTCGTAAGAATCCTGCAACATGAGACGTTGCAGCCCGAAATGGGTCAGTACATTGAATGTACTGGCAAGATAACACAGTAGAGCAATGAGCAGAATAAATACTATCACTACATGCATATATGGCTGGTGGAGGCTCTACGGTTAATATGTTTTGCGAAAAGCCAATTTTTTTCCTACAACAAAGGAATATATTTTATTTAACTACAAAGTTGGTTGAAAATATTGAGAAGGTAAAACCCCCTCTCAATCCCAATTAGAAGTAATCATTAATCCCAACAAATTAATTTAGAGTGATGGGATTCAATATGATGATCCAAGAACCAGATACTCAAGATGTCCATAACCGGGGACACGGCTAATCATGATTAGTTTGTACACTCTGCAGAGGTTTGTGCACTTTTCCCCACAAGACTCGATCTCCTTCGTTGGATTTCTCGCACTACATGGTGTTTGAGAAACGGATGACCGAGACACAGTCTTTCAGAAACATTTACTCTTTACTCTGGGTAGACAGTTACACCTACTTTCCCCTACATCTGCTAGCCTACCACTGAAAGAGGTCATGTAACATACTCAACTATGCTAGAGCCCATAATAGCTTGTGGCTGCACACGGAAGTTTCTAGCATGAATAATCTTATGATCCCTTTGAGCCTGGGTGGCGAACCATAGGAGGATCACACGGTATATCCCCGGGATCTCCTAGGACAACGCTGGTATATCCCTAGGTGCCCAAACAAGCAATCCACCCAGATGTGTATTAAAGTTGCCACCTTAAGTTGAACCATTCATTAAAAATCTCACATCTGTCATGGATACACTCAAAACCCAATCCACGTCTACGAGCATAGCATGGCAATATAAGCATAGCGTAGAAGTAACTCCCAAGGGTTTTATAATAAAAGGGCAATAGGTTCTACCTCATCATCTACTTCCCAATACCCACAAGTTAATCACATCCTAATCATGCAATGTTTGAGGGTCGAAACTAATGCATAAAAACTGGGTATAGAAGAGTATGATCAAAGTGTGAACTTGCCTTGTACTGTTGATGAAGATCCTTCGCACTCATAATTCCTGATAGTTCTACTCGTCACACTCCGTTCAATCTAACGTGAGCAAGCAATTGCATACATAAGCACTCATGCAAAAGAATCGAAGAAAAGATCTCGAAAAACTTCGAAAACTAGCAATTAACTCTTGCAACAGAAAACAATTTCTAACAGTACCAAAATTGGGTGGATTTGGTCTTATCAGAAAGTTTAGGTCAAGATCTTCAATTAGCAAAAAGAATCAATTAAATCGGAGTTACGAAACTCAAGCTGCGAAAGAAACAAGCTTTGATTACTAACCTGGACTAAAGTCAAATTTTACAGTAGCAAAAACTTGTTTAAGTTGGTTAAACAGAAAGAGGGCTTCGAGACGAAGATCTAGGCGCTTGAATCGCCTGATTCCGACAAACGAGCGAAAAGTTATACTAAAACGAAAATCGGATCAGAAATCGCGATCGAAAATAATCGCGGAAAATCCGAGAAAAACAAAACTAACGAACAGGCTAACGAACGAACGTTCGCTGTCTGCGGTTAAACGGTGAAAACCGTTCGTTAAAACGAACGTACGGACGAACGTCCGCTAAATAACTAAACCGACGGAAAACCGATCTAAAAAAGAATAAACCGGAATTTAAAAAAAAAACGAATCTAGATCTAGGGTTTAAACAAAAACCGATCGGTTTTCTCGCGAAAACCGAGGCGGTTACCTCGGGTCCGGCGGGTCGGCGGGTCGGCGGCAGCGTGGCTCCGGCGGGCGGCGGCGGCTCCGGCGAGGGGCGGCGGCGGCGTCCGGCAGCGGCGGCAGCGGTGTCCGGCAGCGGCAGCAGCAGCGGCGTGGCGGCGCGGCGGCTCGGCGGCGCGGCGAGGGCAGGCGGCGGTGCGGCGGTGGCGAGGCGGCGGCGGCGTCCGGCGGCGGCGGCGGTGGCGGCGGCGGCGGCAGGGGCGGTTTAGGGTTTCGGGTGGTGGCGGCGGTAACGGGCCTCGGGGCGGCGGCTTATAAAGGCCTGGCCCGAGAAGTCCTGGCCGAGTACGGCCCTAAGTCGGTCGCGCGTTTTTTTTTTTTAGAATAAAAAAAAAAAGATAAACGGAAAATAAGAAAATTTCCATAGGCATATTTATATCAAATTTTCAGAAAGAGTTCCTAAAAGATGAACAATTTTCAGCGGCAAATAAATTTCACAAAAATTTAAATAAAGCAAACAGTGCTACTGCTGCAATAAACCTAATAAAATCATTTTAAAAATCCAAAATGATTTCAAATTTATTTCCCTCTAATTTTATATGAAGGGAATCATTTACCCTAATTTCCATATATTTTATTTTGGATAAAAACAATTTGAATAAAAAACAAAAATACTCCAAATTGAAAATAATTTCAAAGGGACTTTTATTCGATTGTTTTAAACTTCCAACTCATATTCTATAATTTGAAGAAGTCATTTTCTCCTCTCATGAAAATCATTGAGTTGCATAAGTTTTCGAATTTGGTATTTCCAAATGGAATTCAAATCTTTTCAAAAACCCCTTTTAAATAGAAGAAGTCATGTTATCTTCACTCTAGGGTTTGTGATGAAATGAATATGAATTCATGGAGATCATAAATGCAAGGTGAAAGTTTTGGGAAAGTCATTTTATTCCCTCTCATTCAACTTTCAAAAAGTTTCCAAATTTCACTCAATTTCACACAAGCAACCACACCACAATCAAACAATCAATCAAAACTATTTATTTAATATAACATTCCAAAATTTAGAATTTTGGGATGTTACAAACCTACCACCCTTAAAATGAATCTCGTCCTCGAGATTCGGAGAGGCTAGAAAGAAATAGGTTAGGTTTGGGGTCTTCTCAAAATCCATCGATCGTCACAGGGGGTCTTGGGTGCTACCACCCTTAGAAGCATTGTTACGGTTCCATCAAAACTTATATACTCCATCCTTATTGTTGACAGGGTCAGTCCTCTGAGATCCTCGGGAAAAATCCTACTCTGGCTCTTCCGGTAGGGGCATAACCCTTTTTTTTTCAATTCCCGTGTCCTTTCATCTTGGTAAGGTTCTTCTGTTACCGGGTCTTCTTAGCTGACGGGTCTGGCGCCAATACTAAACAACTATCGATATCTCATGGTGGTCAACAATTTATGGTTTCTCCTGCAGGAAATGAGTCTGGGATGAACCTCACCGCATAACCTACGGTTGGCAACAACTGCCGTGTACAAGGGGAAAAATTGTCACACCATTCTATGGTTTAAACAAGGTTTTGATCGTCGTCGCTCTACTATGGGTAAGTCACTCAGATTTACCATCCCATATAGCAAGGCGAATAATAAGAGTAAGTCGGTATGGTGATCAATCCATCCCGCACCCAAATCATTACCTTGTATATGGTTTAGCGAATCTCGCATTCTAACACTTGGTCATCCTCACAAGCATTGCAGAATTTCTCTTGTCGACGAACTAAGTTCGGATAAATCCATTGATTCTGCAAGCCAAACGAACAATCTATCGTTCCTTCACAGCTCTCAGGTTTTGCGTAACTCCTATAAGATCGTCTATTGATAAAGGGATATCCTCTTCCAGGGTTTTTCCTTCAGCAAGAATGTGCTTGCTTCTTGGTAGGTCCTGGAGCCTGTGGGTTATGGCCCATATCATCACTTGTAAACCTTGAACTCATCATCGGGGGCAACTGATCATTATTCCAACATCCAGCTTCCTAGCATTCTTAAATCCATCCCATAGTACTGTCTCCCTTCCTTCTATCGGTACCAAACTAAGAAGGGATTACACAGACTCATCAGGGAGTTACAATTGCTCCATATTGCCAACCTTCTACCTCCTTTATATCCAATAGTACTTCATCCCATCATATTCTTGGGGTATCCCACATATCGAGATAAAACTCGTACTTATTTTGTCCGAAGTCCACTCCATGGAATATCATTATCTTTTCCAGAGGTCAAGTGTCCTCACAGGGTACTACCACCCTTGAAATGCACAAATTCATCCGTAGACCATGTTTCTCATATCCTCGAAAATGGTCAAAATCTTTCTTCATAGAGTAACAACTCATAAAATCCAAGTCAGTACCAACAATAATGCTAACTTTATTGATTCTCAAATTTTTTACAATCTCCTGCATTTCCATTACAGGCCTCAACTCAATACCTCAAAAAGAATTGTTCCCACTACTACTACTATACTTCTCACGGACACAACTAATTATCACAAATCTCCTTCTCCTTGGGGCATTCTCTGGCAAAGTGCCCTGCTTCATTACAACGAAAACATATTACTTCTGACAAGTCTCGAGGTTTCCTTTTTGGGCAACTGTTGAGGTAGTGCCCTGACTCCTTGCACCTATAACAGGTGATATGACTCAGATCCTTCCTGGAATCCAATCTACTTCTTTTTCTGGACTTTTCCATTCCAAACAGGGCTTTTATTTCCTGTGGGTCATACTCTACTTCCTTCGTCGGGAATTCTACTAGATCCCCATTCATACAATTCTGGGAGATGTGTCCTTCTTCTCCACATGAATAGCATGACTTGGTGCAGAGTTTAATTGGGTCTTCTTCGGGTGTGTCCTCCACCTCTTCCTTCATCACAGGTTCTTCTAAAATTTCCATGAGGGCTCCTTTCATTTCTTCTTTCTTCTGCTGGATGGTTCTTTGTACCATGGGGTAAATGTGACACTGAGCAGGGTAGTGGGTAGTCCCTTCACACAAGAAACAAGTAATCTGCCTAGTTGGGCATTCTTCAGTTGGGTGATTTCCTTCACAATGAGGGCATTCATCCTTGTGTTCTTTATGGTTGTGTCCTATTTCTCCACAAAACTTGCATGCACAAGGTTTCTTCATATCATTTCCATAAGGCTTCAACTTCTGGGACACAAGCCGAGACTTTAGCAGAGTCATCTTAAATTCTTTCCAAGTGGTTACTCTTTGCCATCCATTGATGGTTTGGTACATCCTCCACCAAGTAGCAGCACCTCTTTCAAAGCACTGAAGAGCATGCTGGGTCATATCCTTTCTGGCTATAGCGTTATTCTTCATGTGATCTTCCATGTTCTGAATCCATCGGTCCGTCTCCAATTGACTTATCGGTCCAGAAAATATGAGCTCTTCTCCACTCATCCTCTATTGGTTCCAAGGGTTTTTTGGGGTGAGACAAGAGAGATAGAGAGGGATACACACAATACAAACAAAGGTTTTGAAGAGACAGATTTTTATTTTGTGGCTGTCGGAAAAACATCAAACAAATGACAGCTCACAATCATCGTATCTAACGTAAGTATATAACAGGGGTTTGGTCTTCTAATGGTCAATAAATCTTCAAAGTCGCCAAACCCTTCAAGTCTTGTTCATGCCTCCGATGGTTTCTTCCGATCGTGCTTGTCCTTCTTAAGTTCTTCTGCCAGATCATCTTTGTTGACGCGAAGTCTCTCGTGACGTCCTTTAATATTCTGGAGTTGCGTTCCAAACTTCTGGGTTTCAACATCCTTGGCAATGAACCATGGTCCTACTGTCCTTCAGTTCCTGACGAATCTCTGGTATCTCGAGGTTTTGCTCCTCCAGCTTGGCTACTTTCAGCTTCTGGGTCCTGAGTTCTTCACGAAATGCTTCCTTGTCAAATACGGCTTCCTGAAGGTCCATCTTAAAATTCTCGATGTAATACTCCAGATCCTGTCGATACACCAGCTAAGGTTAAACTTCATCTTTTGCTGATAGATGCTCCATTAGCCCTTTTGTCATCCAATCCTTCCGACGAAATGCATGCTTAACTCAGCACGACGACAATAGCATAAGCGGGCGATAACATCATGGATAGCAGTGTTTCTGCCCTTGTCATTGCCATGAGCTATCATTCCATAGTTGATATCTCCTGCCTTAGGGTTTTCTTGACAAAAACTTTGAGTTTTAACGCTCCATGTTCCGGTCTTTCTCCGACACACCTTGATCTCGGGTATTGCCAGCTTCAATAGTCTGACAAGTTCCATAAGGGTAGCCTTCCTAGGTCATACCAATCTGGAAATTCTTCAGAGCCTTCAAATTATCCTAGTCTTCGGAGTCTTCAACCGTTGTAGTTTCCATTATTATAATGCACGGTAAAATCCTCTTCATTCCGAAGTGGTCTTAGTTGTCTGATATCTTGTACTTCTTGGAGTGGTCTCATCAGTCGAATCTTCGCGTGGTCAAAAGGGCAAAGGGGTATAGTCTAACTAAAAGGAAATTTGATAAAGCTTAGAAAAGAAGAGAGGTAAGAGATCCTTTTGAAAAGAAAGTTGTAGAGAAAAATCTTTCCTATGGGCTCGCCAGTTTCTAGGGTCACGTCCTACAGTCAACATGTGCTCTGATACCATCTTGTAGCGACCCGACCCGAATGGATCAAAGTCTCTGTGCTTAAGTGTCATCCCTGGATCGGTATGCTGACACACACAGTACTCGAGGATTTATAACAGAGGTAAATCAACATGTTAAGTAACGTAATATTTACCCTCATCCAATAGCGGAAGTAACAACAAGGTTGTGGATTCCCCTCAACACCAACGGCAAAGTTGAGTGTAGAAATCGTAACCCTAACGTATCACTTACTCGTCGTAAGAATCCTGCAACATGAGACGTTGCAGCCCGAAATGGGTCAGTACATTGAATGTACTGGCAAGTAAACAAAGTAGAGCAATGAGCGAATAAATACTATCACTACATGCAAATATGGCTGGTGGAGGTCTACGGTTAATATGTTTGGCGAAAAGCCAATTTTTTTCCTACAACAAAGGAATATATTTTATTAACTACAAGTTGGTTGAAAATTGAGAAGGTAAAACCCCTCTCAATCCCAATTAGAAGTAATCATTAATCCCAACAAATTAATTTAGAGTGATGGGATTCAATATGATGATCCAAGAACCAGATACTCAAGATGTCCATAACCGGACACGGCTAATCATGATTAGTTTGTACACTCTGCAGAGGTTTGTGCACTTTCCCCACAAGACCGATCTCCTCCGTTGGATTTCTCGCACTACATGGTGTTTAGAAACGGATGACCGAGACACAGTCTTTCAGAAACATTTACTCTTTACTCTGGGTAGACAGTTACACCTATCCCCTACATCTGCTGCACCACTGAAAGAGTCATGTAACATACTCAACTATGCTAGAGCCCATAATAGCTTGGCTGCACACGGAAGTTTCTAGCATAATAATCTTATGATCCCTTTGAGCTGGTGCGAACCATAGGAGGACACACCGGTATATCCCCGGGATCTCCTAGGACAACGCTGGTATATCCCAGGTGCCCAAACAAGCAATCCACCCAGATGTGTTATTAAAGTTGCCACCTTAAGTTGAACCATTCATTAAAAATCTCACATCTGTCATATACACTCAAAACCCAATCCACGTCCTACGCATAGCATGGCAATATAAGCATAGCGTAGAGTAACTCCCAAGGGTTTTATAATAAAAGGGCAATAGGTTCTACCTCATCATCTACTTCCCAATACCCACAAGTATCACATCCAATCATGCAATGTTTGAGGGTCGAAACTAATGCATAAAAACTGGGTATAGAAGAGTATGATCAAAGTGTGAACTTGCCTTGTCTATTGATAAGATCCTTCGCACTCATAATTCCTGTATGTTCTACTCGTCACACTCCGTTCAATCTAACTGAGCAAGCAATTGCACATAAGCACTCATGCAAAAGAATCGAAGAAAAGATCTCGAAAAACTTCGAAAACAGACAATTAACTTTGCAACAGAAAACAATTTCTAACAGTCCAAAATTGGGTGGATTTGGTCTTATCAGAAAGTTTAGGTCAAGAGCTTCAATTAGCAAAAAGAATCAATTAAATCGGAGTTACGAAACTCAAGCTGCAAGGAAACAAGCTTTGATTACACCTGGATAAAGTCAAATTTTAAGCATAGCAAAAACTTTTTTAAGTTGGTGAAACAGAAAGAGGGCTTCGAGACGAAGATCTAGGCCTTGAATCGCCTGATTCCGACAAACGAGCGAAAATTTATACTAAAACGAAATCGGATCAGAAATCGCGATCGAAAATAATCGCGGAAAATCCGAGAAAAGAAAACTAACAACAGGCTAACGAACGAACGTTCGCTGTCTGCGGTTAAACGGTGAAAACCGTTCGTTAAAACGAACGTACGGACGAACGTCCGCTAAATAACTAAACCGACGGAAAACCGATCTAAAAAAGATAAACCGAATTTAAAAAAAAAACGAATCTAGATCTAGGGTTTAAAACAAAAACCGATCGTTTTCTCGCGAAACCGAGGCGGTTACCTCGGGTCCGGCGGGTCGGCGGGTCGGCGGCAGCGTGGCTCTGGGCGGGCGGCGGCGGCTCCGGCGAGGGCGGGGCGGCGGCGTCCGGCAGCAGCGGCAGCGCGTCCGGCAGCGGCCAGCGGCGGCACGGCGGCAGCAGCGCGAGGCGGCGCGGCGGCTCGGCGGCGGCGGCGAGGGCACGCGGTGCGGCGGTGGCGGGGCGCGCGGCGTCCGCGGCGGCGGTGGCGGCGCGGCGTGCGCGGCGTTTAGTTTCTGGTGCGCGGTAACGGGCCTCGGCGGCGGCTTATAAGCCTGGCCCGAGAATTCCTGGCCGAGTAGCCCTAATCCGGCGCGCGTTTTTTTTTTTAGAATAAAACAAAAAAAAAGATAAACGGAAATAAGAAAATTTCCATAGGCATATTATATATCAAATTTTCAGAAAAAGATTCCTAAAGATGAACATATTTTCAGCGGCAAATAAATTTCACAAAAATTAAAAAAGCAAACAGTGCTACTGCTGCAATAAAACCAATAAAATCATTTTAAAAATACCAAAATGATTTCAAATTTATTTCCCTCTATTTTATATTGAAGGGAATCATTTTACCCTAATTTCCATTTTTTATTTTTGGATAAAAACAATTTGATAAAAACCAAAATAACTCCAAATTGAAAATAATTTCAAAGGGACTTCAAATTCGATTGTTTTAAACTTCCAACTCATATCATCTAATTTGAAGAAGTCATTTTATCTCCTCTCATGAAAATCATTGAGTTGCATAAAGTTTTCGAATTTGGAATATTTCCAAATGGAATTCAAATCTTTTCAAAAACCCCTTTTAAAATAGAAGAAGTCATGTTATCTTCACTCTAGTGTTTGTGATGAAATGAATATGAATTCATGGAGATCATAAATGCAAGGTGAAAGTTTTGGGAAAGTCATTTTATTCCCTCTCATTCAACTTTCAAAAAGTTTCCAAATTTCACTCAATTTCACACAAGCAACCACACCACAATCAAACAATCAATCAAAACTATTTATTTAATATAACATTCCAAAATTTAGAATTTTGGGATGTTACAAACATTGCAAGGGTTGCCGATTTCGAAGGCTCTAGGCCAAATTCCGTTATAACGGGGTGGGGGGCAGTCAGTGCCCCGGCCGGTCCTTGGTTTCCAAAGGGCGAGCTGAACTCGGGGTGCGGTGCCGAATCCTTGAGGGAATCCGGATCGTCACTGGTGATCAAAGGTGGGCCTTGATTTTTGTGTGTGGTTTCTACGCCGGGATTCGAGGTCAAGGTGCTTTGGGCTGGGGGTGACCCCTGGCCATCGGCTGCCGCCTCGTCATAAGGGCTCAAGGCCAGAGGAGCATTGTGAGGGAACGGTTCAGCCGAGATTGACTCTTGGCTTTCACCTCCTGATTCTGCCTCGAAGGCCGAGGATATGCCCTCTGCAGACATGATGGATTCGGCCGAAGGTGGAGTCTGGCCCCCGCTTGAGGTGGAGCCCTCCTGGCTTGAAACTGTTCGGAGGGTGGGGGCCGATCTGTAGATCAGATCGGATGGGGACTCCAGAGCGGGCATGGCGAGGCCTGCGAGGGTGCGGAAGGGGGTAGTGAATCTGGCGAAGACCAGATCGCCCCGCGTGTCCGCAACGTATTCCATATTACTGAATCGAATTCGGTGTTCAGGAGCGAAGTTGTCAATCTGATCAAAATGACCAGTCAGGTCGGCGTGCAGTACGATGCTGCCGAACGCGAAGAGTTTTCTGGGGACGAAGAAGTCCCCGGATCCGATGCCTTCTCCTATGATCAGACGAGCCATCGATCCTTTGGGCGACCCCACAGTGGAACTCTCAATGAAAGCACCAATGTCAATGTCAAAACCGGCAGACCTCGGGGTAGGGGGTCCCGAGCTGTGGATCTAAGGTCGATGGGGAACAAGGGACGATGAACACGATGTTTACCCAGGTTCGGGCCCTCTCGAAGAGGTAATACCCTACGTCCTGCTTGATTGTATTGGATGTATAGTATGGTTACAGAGTAGATCTACCTCAAGATCAACATGAGCTAAACCCTAAGGTGATGAGGTGATGAATATAGCTCTTGCCCTGAAGACTACAACCCTCGGTTTATATAGACACCGGTAGGCTTAGGGTTACCGGAGATGGATTACAATAAGGAATAAGGAGGTCCTGTCTATCCTTGGCTTGGAGGGCACACCACGGCTTCATAGATCTCCCATCACTATACGGCTTCACCAGTCCGGCCCATACTCAATGGGCCGTCGCCCCGAGGACCCCTTAGTCCATAACTCCCTCAGGGATGATTTGGATGATAGTTGATTTTATTCTGTGAAAAAACATAAACTTTTGTGCCGAGTAGTAGAATTCTCTACATTCACTGGAATGTGGAAAAATTCTGAATTTTTTACGCATGATTGATATACAAATTTCCCACGTTGTCCATATTTTTCAGAATTTTTGGAGTTATTGTAGTATAGTCGTAATTCAGATTACTACATACTATTCTGTTTTTGACAGATTCTGTTTTTGTTGCATAGTTTGCTTGTTTTGATGAATCTATGGATTGTATCGGGGGGTATAAGCCATGTTGAAGTTAGAATATAGTAGGTATTATGAAATAATAAAATATGCATGGGTTTAAAACAGTACCTAAAGTAGTGATTTGGTTGTTATATTAACGGATCTCATGAGTTTTCTGTTGAGTTTTGTGTGCTGAAGTTTTCAAGTTTTGAGTGAGATCGCGATGGATGAAGGAATAAGGAGTGGCAAGGGCGTAAGTTTGGGGATGATTGAGCCACCCCAAGGTAATATTCAAGGACTTCAAAGCATCTAAGCTTGGGGATGCCCCGGAAGGCATTGATGACCCACAAGTATAGGGGATCTATCGTAGTCCTTTCAATAAGTAAGAGTGTCGAACCCAACGAGGAGCAGAAGGAAATGACCAGCGGTTTTCAGCAAGGTATTTTCTGCAAGCACTGAAATTATCGGTAATAGGTAGTTTGATAGAAAGATAATTTGTAACAAGTAACAAGTAGCAATATTAACAATAGGTGCAATAAGGTATCCCAATACTTTTTATAGCAAAGGACAGGCCGGAACAGTCTCTTATAATAAGTAAAACGTTCTCGAGGACACATGGGAATTTCATCTAGTCACTTTCATCATGTTGGTTTGATTCGCGTTCGCTACTTTGATAATTTGATATGTGAGTGGACCGGTGCTTGGGTGTTGTTCTTACTTGAACAAGCCTCCCACTTATGATTAACCCCTCTCGCAAGCATCCGCAACTACGAAAGAAGAATTAAGATAATATCTAAACATAGCATTAAACATATGGATCCAAATCAGCCCCTTACAGAATAGTGCATAAACTAGGGTTTAAGTTTCTGTCACTCTAGCAACCCATCATCTAATAACTACTCCACAATGCATTCCCTTAGGCCAAAAGATGGTGAAGTTTCATGTAGTCGACGTTCACATAACACCACTAAGGGAATCATAACATACATATCATCAAAATATCGAACGAATACCAAATTCATATGATTACTTATGACAAGACTTCTCCCATGTCCTCAAGAACAAAAGCAACTACTCACAAATAATAATCATGCTCAAGATCAGAGAGATATTAAATAGCATAATGGATCTGAACATATAATCTTCCACCAAATAAACCAACTAGCATCAACTACGGGATGTAATCAACACTACTAGCAACCCATAGGTACCAATATGAGGTTTTGATACAAAGATTGAATACAAGAGATGAACTAGGGTTTGAGATGAGATGGTGCTGGTGAAGATGTTGATGAAGATTGGTCCTCCCACGATGAGAGGGTTGTTGGTGATGACGATGGCTTCGATTTCCCCCTCCTGGAGGGAAGTTTCCCCAGCGGAATCGCTCCGCCGGAGAGCAAAAGTCCTCCTGCCCAAGTTGCGCCTCGAGACAGCGGCGCTCCGTCCCGAAAGTCCTCTCCTAATTTTTTTCTAGGGAAAATGGGCTAATATACCAAAAGATGGGCACCAGGGGCTGGCCAAGGGCCCACCACCCACCAGGGCGCGCCTGGGGGGGTAGGCATGCCCTGGTGCCTTGTGGGCACCTGGGTGGCCCCCTCTGATACTTCTTTGCTCCAGTATTTTTTATTATTCCAAAATAAATCTTCGTAAAATTTTAGCTCATTTGGAGATGTGCAGAATAGGTATCTCTGACATAGCTATTTCAGGTCCAGAATTCCAGCTGCCGGCAATCTCCCTCTTTGTGTAAACCTTGCATATTATGAGAGAAAAGGCATTAGAATTACTCCACAAAGTGTTATATTGCTTGAAAACACTATAAATAACAGTAGGAAAACATGATGCAAAATGGACGTATCTACTCCCCCAAGCTTAGACCTCGCTTACCCTCAAGCGAAAACCGATATCGATTATCATGTCCACATGTTTGGAGAGAGAGGTGTCGATAAAAACAGAATACAGACATAGTGGCATCATGATCATTATTATAACAGCAATAGACATTATCATAAAACTTCTCATGAGCAAGTAACAATTTATCACAACATCAAAGTATAAAGAATAAACTTTCTTGAAAACTAACAAACTATGTTCTCAGGCAACAATGCAATCGAAATTCATCATCTTTTCAGGAAGGGTCTCATTTCAGAGCTTTGTTTATCAAGTCCACATACTCAACCATCATTTAGTCTTCTATGATTGCTAGCACTCACACCATATATATGGAGCAAAAGGTTTCAGCCTGACACAAAGAAAGATAGGGGCTTATAATTTCGCCTCCCAACCTATTCACCTCAAGGGTGATGTCAACAGTAATAACTCATGATCACTCATATGCAACTGGCTATATATGCCTAGATCTTTCCCCACCATGTGCTGCTTGCAAAATAGAAAAATAAAAAGGAATAGAAGAGAGTACTATTGACTCTTGCATAAAAAGTAAATACATAAAAGTAAAAGATAGGCCCTTCGCAGAGGAAGCAGAGGTAGTCATGCGCTTTTTATTTTTGGATGCACAAGCTCTTAATGCAACAGAACGTCACGTTATATTGCCCCTTATGATAGCAACCTTTATTATGCAGTCCGTCGCTTTTATTTCTTTTCCATCACAAGTTCGTACAACGCTTATTTTCCCTTAGAGTAAAAGATCATACATATTTAGAAGCAATTTTTATTGCCTTATGCACCGATGACAACTTACTTGAAGGATCTTATTTAATCCATAGGTAGGTATGGTGGACTCTTGTAACATGAAACTGGTTTTACGTGTTTTGGATGCACAAGTAGTATCTCTACTTAGTGCGGATTTTTGGCTGGCAAAGATATTGGGCAAGCACCACATGTTAGAGGATCTATGACAATATAACTTCTATGTGAATATGAACAACCATAAATCATTACATTGTCTTCCTTGTCCAACGTCAACAATTTGACATAAAATACTTAATGGGGACTCATAATCTTAAAAGATGTCCAAGATAGTGTATTTGCATGTGAATCTTCTCTTCCCTTATTAATTCTTTCATGAATTGCATCATTGACCAATGCTATGTTTGTCAACTTCCAATAAATTTTACCACTTATACTTTTCTTTATGTAATGTCATTACTTTCCGTAAGATTAACATATGATATTTTTTATTATTTTTATTGTTATGATTTAAACATAAAAGTAAAGAAGCAAAAACTCAAACTAATCTTTATAATATAACTCTCAACTCGATTACATAGATAGATAGATCATGAAACTAACACTTGAAAATATATCATACTAAACTTTTATTCAACTAAATCATTAAATAGCAAAGGATCAAACAAAAAACTGGTAAAAATAATAAAAGTGATGGTGATATGAAACCGGGGCATCTCCCCCAATCATGGCAAACGCCAAGGGGAGTGCCCATACCCGTGTACTCCAGTTTCCTTTGTCGGTGATGGTGATGATGATGAAGTGGTGGGCTTGTCCTCCGGCTTCCATGGCATAGGTTCACCATCATAAAAGGATGCACGAGTCTCCGGAGTCCTGGAACTTGCAGCTAAACTCATACCTTTGAATCTTGCCTCGTACTCAAAATTTTGATTTTGAAGATCATAAACTTCGCCTTGGAGATAATCAATACATTCACTAAGCTTGAAGACGATGTGCTTCATTGGCTGGCCATCCACCCTGTTGTCACGGGTGAATTCCGTAATCATGGAGTGGTAGGCACTCAGTCCATGTTCCACCATCCCTTGGCACTTGAAGATCTCCTGCTCCACCGCCTCGAGCCTGGCCTCCACACTCCCCATCTTCTTGGGAGCTTGAACATCCTGGATGTGGAGCACCCCCTCACGCATCTCAATGGATTGAGGGTGCTTCATCACCTTCGGTAGGTAGGGGTTGATGACCTTCTCGTGGAACTTGTCCTTGGAAGAGCTTGGTGGAGCCATGGCGATCCAGATATTTCAGAAAAATAGCACGAAACAAGAACAGAGGATATTTCCGCGATACGGTGGTCAAAACATCCAGGTGTATATATAAAGAATTTTTATCTTGCGAAACAAGTAACCCAGAAGAAAACGGAATAGGGAAGGCTCACGAGGGGCCCACCACCCACCAGGGCGCATTTGGGGGGGTGCAGGCGCGCCCTGGTGCCTTGTGGGCACCTGGGTGGCCTTCTCGGATGTTTCTTATTTATTTTTTCTAATTTTCCAAAACTGACAAAAAATATTTTTATGGAATTTTTGGAGTCGGTTTTCTTACCGTATCGCATACCTCTTACTTTTCAGGGTTCTGGAGTGTTCTTGAATGTCTCTTTAATATATTCCTCTGATGTCATGGTTTGAATAATATTGGTCTCAACATTAATATGCGTACCTGAAATATAATGCTTAATTCTTTTTCATTGACCACCTTCAGATTAGTACCTTCGGCATTATTGATCTTAATAGCTCCAAAGCGATAAACTTCTTCGATGATGTATGGTCCTTCCCATTTAGAGAGAAGTTTTCCTGCAAAAAATCTAAAACGAGAATTGTACAATTTAACATACTCACCTACTTTTAATTCTCGCTTTTGGATTTTTTTGTCATGCCATCTTTTAACTTTATCTTTAAATAATTTGGCATTTTCATAAGCTTGGGTTCTCCATTCATCCAACGAGCTAATATCAAATAACCTCTTTTCACCGGCAAGTTTGAAGTCATAATTGAGTTCTTTTATTGCCCAATATGCTTTATGTTCTAGCTTAAGAGGTAAATGACATGCTTTTCCATAAACCATTTTATAGGGAGACATGCCCATAGGATTTTTATAAGCAGTTCTATAGGCCCATAAAGCATTATCTAATTTATTAGACAAATTCTTTCGGGACCTATTGACAGTCTTTTGCAAAATTAACTTTATTTCTCTCTTGCTCAGTTCTACTAGACCACTAGACTGAGGGTGATAAGGAGATGCAATTCTATGGTTGACATCATATTTAGCAAGCAATTTACAGAATGCACCATGAATAAAGTGTGAACCACCATCAGTCATTAAATATCTAGGGACTCCAAACCTCGGGAAAATGACTTTCTTAAGCATTTTAATAGAAGTCTTGTGATCAACACTACTAGTTGGAATAGCTTCTACCCACTTAGTGGCATAATCAACAGCAACTAACATATGTGCATACCCATTAGAGGAAGGAAAAGGTCCCATATAATCAAATCCCCAAACATCAAATGGTTCAATAACAAGTGAATAATTCATAGGCATTTCCTGACGTCTACCAATATTACCAATTCTTTGACATTCATCACAAGATAATACAAACTTACGAGCATCCTTGAAAAGAGTAGGCCAATATAAACCAGATTATAATACCTTGTGTGCAGTTCTGTCTCCCGCATGGTGTCCTCCGTAAGCCTCGGAGTGACACTTTCGTAGGATTTGTTCCTGTTCATGCTCAGGTATACAACATCTAATAATACCATCTACTCTTTCTTTATAAAGGTGTGGGTCATCCCAGAAGTAATGTCTTAAATCATAGAAGAACTTTTTCTTTTGTTGGTAAGTGAAACTGGGTGGTATAAAGTTAGCAACAATGTAGTTAGCATAGTCTGCATACCAAGGACTAGTACAAGAATCATTTATGACAGCTAGTTGTTCATCAAGAAACCTATCATCAATAGGTAGTGGGTCATCAAGGATATTTTCTAACCTATACAAGTTATCAGGTACGGGATTCTTAGCTCTCTTTCTATCTGTAATATGTAAGTCAAATTCTTGTAGCAATAGAACCCACCTAATGAGTCTAGGTTTAGCATCTTTCTTTTCCATAAGGTATTTAATAGCAGCATGGTCGGTGTGAACAATTACTTTAGAATCGACTATGTAAGATGAATTTATCACAAGCAAATACAACTGCTAGGAATTCTTTCTCGGTAGTAGCATAATTTCTTTGAGCACTGTCTAGAGTTTTACTAGCATAATGGATGACATTTAATTTCTTATCAACTCTTTATCCTAGAACAGCACCAAAAGCATAATCACTAGCATCACACATAATTTCAAAGGGCATGTTCCAATCAAGTGGTTGAACAATAGATGCAGAAGTTAAGGCTTTCTTAAGTGTTTCAAAGGCTTCTACACAATCATCATCAAAAACAAATGGAACATCGTTTTGCAAGAGATTAGTAAGAGGCCTAGAAATTTTAGAGAAGTCTTTAATAAACCTCCTATAGAAACCGACATGACCAAGGAAACTTCTTATACCTTTAATATCTTTGGGACATGACATTTTCTCAATTGCATCAACTTTTGCTTTATCCACCTCAATACCACGTTCAGAAATTTTATGCCCCAGGACAATACCTTCATTTACCATAAAGTGCTACTTCTCCCAATTCAAGACAAGATAAGTTTGTTCACATCTCTCAAAACTCGATCAAGGTTGCTTAAGCAATCATCAAAAGAAGTTCCATAAACGGAAAAATCATCCATGAAAACCTCAACAATCTTTTCACAAAAGTCAGAGAATATAGCAGTCATTCATGTTTGAAAGGTAGCAGGTGCATTGCATAAACCAAAGGGCATACGTATATAAGCATAAGTTTCAAAAGGACAAGTAAAGGTGGTTTTCTCTTGATCAGGCTGTGATATAGGTATTTAAGAGAAACCAGAATATCCATCAAGGAAGCAAAAGTGTGTGTGCTTAGATAATCTTTCAAACATTTGATCAATAAAAGGCAAGGGGTAATGATCTTTTCTAGTAGCTTTGTTTAATTTTCTAAAGTCAATTACCATTCTATAGCCAGTCACAATTCTTTGTGGAATAAGTTCATTCTTATCATTAGGAACAACTGTAATGCCTCTTTTCTTAGGAACACAATGAACAGGACTTACCCGTCTACTATCAGCTATGGGGTAGATTATACCTGCTTCCAGAAGCTTTAATATTTCAGTTCTTACCACTTCCTTCATCTTAGGATTTAATCATCGTTGATGATCAACAACTGGTTTAGCATCCGGCTCCATATTAATTTTATGCTGACAGAGAGTGGGATTGATGCCCTTAAGATCATCGAGAGTATATCCAATAGTAGCACGGTGCTTCCTCAGAGTTTTTAATAATCTCTTTTCTTCATGCTCTAAAAAGTTAGCATTGATAATAATAGGATATATTTTCTTTTCATCAAGATAAGCATATTTCAATGTATCAGGTAATTGTTTCAATTCAAACACGGGGTCACCCTTAGGTGGAGGAGGACCTCCTAGAGTTTCGATAGGCAAATTGTGTTTGAGAATAGGTGGTTGATCAAAAAACATCTTATCTATTTCATTTCTTTCATTCAGGTGCATATCATTTTCATGGTCTAAAAAATATTGTTCCAACGGATCAGTAGGAGGTATGGCAATAGAAGCAAGACCAATTATTTCATCTTTATTAGGCAATTCTTTATCATGATGTTGTCTATGAAACTTAGAGAAACTAAACTCATGAGAAACATCGCCAAAGTTGACACTGACGATTTCTTTATTGCAGTCCATCTTAGCCTTATCAGTGTTCAAGAAAGGTCTACCAAATATAATGGGACAAAAATCATCTTGCGGAGAACCAAGGACTAGAAAATCAGTAGGGTATTTTAATTTTCCACACAAGACTTCAACATCTGTAACAATCCCAAGTGGTGTAATGGTGTCTCTGTTTGCAAGTTTAATAGTAACATCAATATCTTCTATTTCAGCAGGTGCAATATCATTCATAATTTCTTGATATAAAGTAAAAGGGATAGCACTCACACTAGCACCCAAATCACAGAAACCATGATAGCAACGATCTCCTATTTTAACTGAGACAACAGGCATGCCAACAACGGACTTATTCTTATCTTTAGTATCGGGTTTGGCAATTCTAGCAGCTTCATCACAGAAATAAATAACATGCCCATCTATATTATCAACCAAGAGATCTTTAACCATAGCAATACTAGGTTCTACTTTACTTTGTCCAGAGGGTCTAGGTGCTCTAATATTACTTTTGTTAACCACAGTTGAAACCTTAGCATGTTCCTTTATCCTAATGGGGAAAGGTGGTTTTTCAATGTAAACAGTAGGCACAACTGGATCAACATTGTAAATGATAGTTTCATCTTTAACTATAACAGGCTCCTTAATCTTTTCTTTAACAGGGGGATGATATTTAAACCACTTCTCCTTAGGGAGTTCAACATGAGTAGAAATGATTCACAAAAACAGGCTACTATCTCAAAGTCAAGTCCATATTTAGTGCTAAACTTGTGAAAAGCATCGGTATCCATAAAAGATTTAACACAATCGAACGCAAGTGTTATACTTGACTCATTACCTTTGTCGAGTTCCAAATCTTTAGAGTTGCGTTTAATTCTTTCAAGAAGGTCCCACCCAAATTCAATAATTTTCTTAATAAAAGAGCCAGTCGAAGAATAATCGAGCATGGTTTGATTATCATGAGAAAGATGAGCATAAAAAATTTGTAAGATAATTTCCCTTGAGAGCTCATGATTGGGGCATGTCTACATCATATACATAAGCCTCCCCCAAGCTTGAGCGATACTTTCTCCTTCACGAGGCCATAAATTATATATATATAATTCCGATCACGATGAACTAGATGCATAGGATACAACTTTTGATGAAATTCCAATTTCAATCGATTCCAATCCCAAGCTCCAATATCATCACATAGCCTATACCATGTTAATGCTTTTCCCCCTAAAGATAGAGGGAAAACCTTCTTCTTAACTTCAACTCCGGGTAAACCTGCAAGCTTAAATAATCCACAAACTTCATCCACATAGATTAGGTGCATATTAGGATGTAATGTTCCATCTCCTGCATAAGGATTAGCTAGCAGTTTCTCTATCATACCCGAAGGAATCTCATAACCAATATTTTCAGTAGCTGCAGTAGGTTGAGGGGCAACTCTTTGTGCTTCTAGTCGAGGTGAAGATACCCCGAACAAATCCCTCAAAGGATTGTTTTCCATAGTAGCAAGTAACAGTAAATTTCAGCACGTAATATAATTTTTTCTGTTACCAAATTCCACTCACAAAAAGCGCTTCACTCCCCAGCAATGGCGTCAGAAAAGAGCCTTGATGACCCACAAGTATAGGGGATCTATCATAGTCCTTTCGATAAGTAAGAGTGTCGAACCCAATGAGGAACAGAAGGAAATGACAACGGGTTTTCAGCAAGGTATTTTCTGCAAGCACTGAAATTATCGGTAACAGGTAGTTTGATAGCAAGATAATTTGTAAAAAGTAATAAGTAGAAATAGTAACAATAGGTGCAGCAAGGTAGCCAAATCTTTTTTGTAGCAAAGGACAGGCCGGAATAGTCTCTTATAATATGTAAAACATTCTCGAGGACACATGGGAATTTCATCTAGTCACTTTCATCATGTTGGTTTGATTCGCGTTCGCTACTTTGATAATTTGATATGTGGGTGGACCGGTGCTTGGGTGCTGTTCTTACTTGAACAAGCCTCCCACTTATGATTAACCACTCTCGCAAGCATCCGCAATTACGAAAGAAGAAGTAAGATAATATCTAACCATAGCATGAAACATATCGATCCAAATCAGCCCCTTACGGAATATCGAATAAACTAGGGTTTAAGTTTCTGTCACTCTAGAAACCCATCATCTAATAACTAATCCACAATGCATTCCCTTAGGCCCAAATATGGTGAAGTGTCATGTAGTCGACGTTCACATAACACCACTAAGGGAATCACAACATACATATCATCAAAATATCAAACAAATGCCAAATTCACATGATTACTTATGACAAGACTTCTCCCATGTCCTCAAGGAAAATAGAAACTACTCACAAATAATATTCATGCTCAAGATCAGAGGGATATTAAATAGCATAATGGATCTGAACATATAATATTCCACCAAATAAACCAACTAGCATCAACTACGAAATGTAATCAACACTACTAGCAACCCACAGGTAGCAATCTGAGGTTTTGATACAAAGATTGAATACAAGAGATGAACTTGGGTTTGAGATGATATGGTGCTAGTATACCTGGCCAAACCTCGGGCCGGGCCGAGCTTCGGGCCGGGCCTAGCCAAGCCCGAGGCAAAAAACCTAGGCCCGGGCCCGGCCCGGCCCGGCCATCGGGCCTGGTTTTTGGGCCCAAGCCTGGCCCGAACACGTAAAAGCCCGCCGGGCCTCGGGCCTCGGGCCGGGCCCCTTCAGAAAAGCGCAAAAACGACGGGCCCGGGCCCGGCCCGACCCGGCCATCAGGCTCAAAATCTAGGCCCGAGCCCGGCTCGGGAGCAACGTCGGGCCGGGCAAGGTCGGGCTTTTTCGGGCCGGGCCGGTCGGGCCGGCCGGGCCGGGCTGCCCATGGCTAGGACTAGGTGCTGGTGAAGATGTTGATGAAGATTGGTCCTCCCATAATGAGAGGATTGTTGATGATGATTACTTCGATTTCCCCCTCCCAGAGGGAAGTTTCCCCTGCGGAATCGCTCCGCCGGAGAGCAAAAGTGCTCCTGCCCAAGTTGTGCCTCGAGACGGCGGCGCTCCGTCCCGAAAGTCCTCTCCTGAATTTTTCTAGGGCAAATAGGCTAATATACCAAAAGATGGGCACCAAGGGCTGGCCAGGGGCCCCACCATCCACCAGGGCGCGCCTAGGGGGCAGGGCAGGCGCGCCCAGGTGCCTTGTGGGCACCTGGGTGGCCCCCTCTGGTACTTCCTTGCTCCAGTATTTTTTATTTAGTCCAAAATAAATCTCCGAAAAATTTCAGCTCATTTGGAGATGTGCAGAATAGGTATCTCTGACATAGCTTTTTCAGGTCCAGAATTCCAGCTGTCGGCAATCTCCCTCTTTGTGTTAACTTTGCATATTATGATGAAAAGGCATTAGAATTACTCCACAAAGTGTTATATTGCTTGAAAACACTATAAATAACAGTAGGAAAACATGATGCAAAATGGACATATCAGGCATCCCCTCTTTCTTGTACCAACTATCGGTAATATTACTTGGAGCTATATTTTATTCATCACATGGTATGAGTTTTTCTTGGATCGTCGTGTATTATATGAGTCTTTGCTTTGTTTGCTTTTTAGTTTGCCACAATCTTCTTTGCTGCACACATCTTTTTGAGAGGGACACACATTATTCATGATTTGTTAGTATACTCTATGTGCTTCATTGATATCTTTTACAACACGGCGGTGGTTATATTTTAAAGAAATAGTTGAACTCTCATGCTTCACTTATACCATTTGGAGAGTTGATAATAGTAATGGCAATATGCGCAAGTTATGAATTTGGTCCTAATATGATAGGTATTCAAGAGGTATATAATAAAAACTTTCATGTAGATCACTGAATATAATAAGTTTGATTCCTTGCAATAGTTTTGCTATATAAAGATGGTAATATGTGGGTTGTGCTAGTGAGTAATTATGGTTTAGTAACAGTATTGGTGTTAAGGTTTGTGATTCCTGAAGCATGCACAAATAGTCTCTTGTTATGCTATGAAGTTGGAGAATGATTTATTATTGATTGTCTTCCTTATGAGTGGCGGTCAGGGACGAGCGATTGTCTTTTCCTACCAATCTATCCCCTAGGGGCATGCATAGTAGTACTTTGCTTCGAGGGCTAATAAACTATTGCAATAAGTATATGAGTTCTTTATGACTAATTTGAGTCCATGGATTATACACACTCTCACCTTTCCGCAATTTGCTAGCCTCTTTGGTACCATGCATTGCCCTTTCTTACCTTGAGATGTGGTGCAAACTTCGTCGCTGCGTCCAAACCCCATGATATGATACGCTCTATCACACATAAGTCTCATTATATTTTCCTCAAAACAGCCACCATACCTACCTATCATGGCATTTCCATAGCCATTCCGAGATATATTGCCATGCAACTTCCACCGTTCCTTTTTATGACACACAACATCATCGTCATATTGCTTTGCATGATCATATAGCTGACATAGTATTTGTGGCTCAGCCACCGTTCATCATTTTTTATACATGTTATGCTAGATCATTGCACATCCTGGTACACCGCCAGAGGCATATAGAGTCATATTGTTCTAGTATCGAGTTGTAACTTTTGAGTTGTAAGTAAATATAAGTGTGATGATCATCATTATTCATTATTAGAGCATTGTCCCAAGTGAGGAAAGGATGATGGAGTCTACGATTCCCCCACAAGTCAGGGTGAGACTCCGGATGAACAAAAATAAAAAAATAAAAAAAAAAGAAAAAAGGAAAAAAAGAGAAAGAAAGAAAAAAGAAAAAATGAGAGAAAGAGAGAGAAAGAGAGAGAAGGAGCAATATTACTATCCTTTCCACACTTGTGCTTCAAAGTAGCACCATGTTTTTCATATAGAGAGTCTCCTATGCTTTCATTTTCATATAACTAGTGGTAATTTCTCATTATAGAACTTGGCTTGTATATTCCAATGATGGGCACTCAAATGCCCGAGGTCTTCATGAGCAAGCAAGTTGGATGCACACCCACTTAGTTTTCATATTGAGCTTTCATACACTTATAGCTCTTAGTGTATCCGTTGCATGGCAATCCCTACTCCTTGCATTGACATCAATTCATGGGCATCTCCATAGCCCGTTGATTAGCCTCGTCGATGTGAGACTTTCTCCTTTTTTGTATTCTCCATATCAACCCCTATCATCATATTCTATTCCACCCATAGTGCTATATCCATGGCTTGCGCTCATGTATTGCGTGAGGCTTAAAAAAGCTGAAGCGAGTTAAAAAGTATGAACCAATTGCTCGGCTTGTCATCGGGGTTGTGCATGATAAATACTTTGTGTTAAGAAGATGGAGCATGACAAAGCTATATGATTTTGTAGGGATAACATTCTTTAGCATTGATATTTTGAGAGACATGATTGTTTGTTGGTATGCCTTATTATTATTGTTTTTATGTCAAATTATAGATTGCTTTGAATCACTCAGATCTTAATATTCATGCCACAAAAGAGAGATTACATGATGAATATGATAGGTAGCATTCCACATCAAAAATTCTATTTTTATCATTTACCTACACGAGGACGAGCAGGAATTAAGCTTGGGGATGCTTGATACGTCTCCAACATATCTATAATTTTTTATTGTTCCATGCTATTATAGTATCAATCTTGGATGTTTATTATGCAATTATATATCATTTTTTGGGACTAACCTATTAACTTAGTACCAAGTGCCAGTTGCTGTTTTTTGCCAGTTTTTGGTTTTCCAGAAAATCAGTACCATATGAAGTCCAAATGTCAGAAAACTTTTTGACGGTTTTTTTCTGGACATAAGAGACACTAGAAGCTTCGGGAGGAGACCAGAAGGCGAAGGAGTGGGCCACGAGCCACCAGGGCGTGCCCAAGGGGGTCGGCGCGCCCTGGTACCTCATGGGCCCCTTTGTTCCTCCGTTTGACCTAATTCCAGCTCTATAAATTCTCTAAAATCAGGAAATCAACAAAGAGCCACCCAAAATACTTTTTCCGCCGCTGCAAGCTTCTGTTCTCGCAAGATCCCATCTGGAGGCCTTTTCCGGCACTCTGTCGGAGGGGGAATCGATCACGGAGGGGCTCTACATCAACCTTCCTACCCTTCTGATGATGTGTGAGTAGTTTACCACAAACCTACGGGTCCATAGCTAGTAGCTAGATGGCTTCTTCTCTCTCTTTGATCTTCAATACAATGTTCTCCTCGATGTTCTTGGAGTTCTATTGTATGTAATCCTGTTTGTAGTGTGTTTGTTGGGATCCGATAAATTGTGGGTTGATGATCAGATTATCCATGAATATTATTTGAGTCTTCTCTGAACTCTTTTATGCATGGTTAATATAGCTTTGTATTTCTCTCTGATCTATTGATTTGGTTTGGCCAACTGGATTGATTTATCTTGCAATGGGAGAGATGCTTTGTGATGGGTTCGATCTTGCGGTGCTTAATCCCAGTGACAGAAGGGGACATGACACGTATTTGTATCGTTGCCATTAAGTATGAATATTAAGATATGAGTTATTCAAAGCAATAGTCTATAATTTGGTATAAAGACATCAATACTCAGGCATACCAACAAACAATCATGCCTTTCAGAATAGAAATGCTAAAGAATGCTATCCCTACAAAATCATATAGTCCTATCATGCTCCATCTTCTTAACCCAAAGTATTTATGATGTACAACCTCGATGACAAGACGAGCAATTGGTTCATACTTTTTAACGCGCTTCAACTTTTTCAACCCCCACGCAATACATGATCATAAGCCATGGACATAGCACTATGGGTGGAATAGAATACGGTGGCAGAGATTAATAAGGAGAAGTCAAAAAGGAAGAAAGTCTCACATCGACGCGGCTAATCAATGGGCTATGGAGATGCGCATCAATTGATGTCAATGCAAGGAGTAGGGATTGCCATGCAACGGATGCACTAAGAGCTATAAGTGTATGAAAGCTCAAACTTTAAACTAAGTGGGTGTGCATCCAACTTGCTTGCTCATGAAGACCTCGGGCATTTGAGGAAGCCCATCATCAAAATATACAAGACAATTTCTATAATGAAAAAATTCCCACTAGTATATGAAAGTGACAACATAGGAGACTCTATATGAAAAACATGGTCCTACTCTGAAGCACAAGTGTGGTAAAAGGATAGTAACATTGCCCCTTCTCTCTTTTCTCTCATTTTTTTTGTTTTCTCTTATTTTCTTTTTTTGTTGGGAACTTTTTGGCCTCTTTTTTTCGTTCGGTTTCTCATCCCAACTTGTGGGGGAATCATAGTCTCCATCATCCTTTCCTCACTGGGACAATGCTATAATAATGATGATCATCACACTTCTATTTACTTACAACTCAACATTACAACTCGATAAAACTGAAACATACGACTCTATATGAATGCCTCTGGCAATGTACCAGGATGTGCAATGATGCTAGCGTAACATGTATGATAATGGTGAACGGTGGCTGAGCCACAAATACTATGTCAGCTATATGATCATGCAAAGCAATATGACAATGAATGCTCAAGTCATGTATATGATGATGATGGAAGTTGCATGACAATATATCTCGGAATGGCTATGGAAATGCCATGATAGGTAGGTATGGTGGATGTTTTGAGGACAATATAAGGAGGATTATGTGTGATAGAGCATATCATATCACGGGGTTTGGATGCACCGGCGAAGTTTTCACCAACTCTCGAGGTGAGAAAGGGCAATGCATGGTACCGAAGAGGCTAGCAAATTGCGGAAAGGTGAGAGTGCGTATAATCCATGGACTCACATTAGTCATAAAGAACTCACATACTTATTGTGAAAGTTTATTAGCCCTCGAAGCAAAGTACTACTGCGCATGCCCCTAGTGGGATAGATTGGTAGGAAAACACCGTCGCTCGTCCCCGACTGCCACTCATAAGGAAGACAATCAATAATAAATCATGCTCCAACTTCTTAGCATAACTAGAGACTATACATGCATGCTTCGGGAATCACAAACCTTAACACCAATATTCTTACTAAACCACAATCATTGACTAGTACCGTCCACATATTACTATCTCAATATCGCAAAACTATTGCAAGGAATTATAGTGATCTACAAGTTTTATGTAGGATTTTATGACTAACCATGTGAATGACCAATTCCTGTTGACTCTCTAAATAGATATAAGTGAAGCATGAGAGTTTAATTCTTTCTACAAAAGACTTGCCCACGCTCTAACAAATATAAGTGAAGCAAAAGAGCATTCTACAAATAAGGGGTTTCTATTTGTCGAGAAACAGGCATCCAAACTTCAAATGATATAAGTGAAGCACATGAAGCATTCTATAAAGCCATACTCAAAAGAAATAAGTGAAGTGCAAAGAGCATTCTATTAATCAACCAAGGACTATCTCATACCAGCATGGTGCATTATCAAAAGAAAAATAAAAGGCACATGATGCTCCAAGAATTTACGCATATCATGTGAACAAAACAAAAACCGAGACATACCAATAGTTGTCGAAGAAGAAAGATGGGATGCCTTCCGGGGCATCCCCAACATTAGACGCTTGAGTCTCCTTGAATATTTACTTGGGGTGCCTCGGGCATCCCCAAGCTTGAACTCCTG
Source organism: Thinopyrum elongatum (assembly GCA_011799875.1). Classification (NCBI taxonomy): domain Eukaryota; kingdom Viridiplantae; phylum Streptophyta; class Magnoliopsida; order Poales; family Poaceae; genus Thinopyrum; species Thinopyrum elongatum. The sequence continues at coordinate 375,941,678 of CM022299.1, read as the reverse complement.
CCTCTCCTTATTCTTCTCATATCTATACCTCCTCGACCTTCGAACACTTCATCCACACAAAACTTAACCGAACTTTTTATTAGAGGGGTTAGTACATATGACATAAAATCACATCATGTCCTGCTGTAACATTATTGTATAATTATAGTCAAACATTACCCATTATGTGCTATCACAATTCTATAGCTCCCAGGTTAATGGGGCTCAACAAGATTTGAAACATAAGCAAATAACGAAACTATAACAGCAATCTGTGAAAACAGGACAGTCTGTAAAGATGCAGATGGTGCATATACTTTTGTAACTAAAAAATTTCTAAAAAATTAGGAAAAAATAAAAAAAATTCATAGCAGTACCATGTAAAAATTTCAGAAACTTTTGACATTCCATTAAAAAAAATGTAAATTCATGCACTACAACCAATGTTTCTATTTTTGCACTTCACACACCAAACAAGCAATTTAAACATCCCAAAGGTAAATCTTGGCACATTATTTTTATAATACAATGGATTTGTACAAGGTGGTAATTATTTTTGCAAGAAACTTCCATGAAAAATTCTACATTGTTTCCATGAGCATGAACACAAGTGTTCAAGGTCGACCTCACTTCTCCAATGCATAACCTTCCAATCGTTTCTCTTTTTGAAAAAGTTTTTAGGTTCCCCTCTATATTTTTTGTTTTTAAACTTTTTTAAAAGCACACAAAAGAAATAAATGACTCTCTAAAACTTCCAGGTTGTCTCCCAGGCAACGCTTTCTTTAAAGCCATTTAGCTAGGCATATAGTGCTCAAGTAATTGATCCACCTGGATCCCAAGGTATATCAAAGCCAATTTTAATTAACAATGATTTCTAATTTAGTAGCGAGCACAAAACAACATATATCACATAACAACAGAGTCTAATTCTCTTCCTATGCATCGGCATGTTATAAAAGAACAATTCATGCACATCAAGTAAAGGCCAATGCATATTATAAACAGTTTCTTGCAGTTTTATCGTATTAGAAACATAGAGAGGCGGAGATGTAGTTCCTCTCTCATAATAATTGCAAGCAGGAGCAGCAAGCACATGCATATTATATCCATCAAAATCATCATGTGTAATAGTAAAACGAAACCCATCAATGTAATCCTTAATAAGTGCAATCTTCTCCGATATAGTGTAGTTGGGAGAATTCAAAAAGATAATAGGACTATCATGTGTGGGTGCAATAGCAACAATTTCATTCTTAACATAAGGAACTATAGCAAGTTCATCTTCATAAGCATAATTCATATTGGCATCATAGCCACAAGCATAGCAAGCATCAATTTCATCAAAAAGGGATATTTCAAATGAATCCAAGGGATCATAGCAATTATCATATCATTCATCCTTCGGTAAGCACGAAGGGAAATTAAATGACATATAATTTGAAGAGTTAGTCTCATTATAAGGTGGGCGCAGGTAGCTAATCCACTCTTCCTCCTTTTGTTCTTCGCTCCCCTCCTCATATTTTTCATCTAATGAGCTCACAGTTTCAGAAATTTCTTCTTCCATAGATTCCTGCAAAATATTAGTCCTTTCTTGGATAGCTGAGACCTTCTCAACAAATTCATTATTATAGGCATTGTATTCGCAATTCTAATAGCAATATTTAAATATAGCATAATTTTCAGAGCTGTAAAGAGCATCATCATAATTTTCATAATGTTTAAACAATGATTCAATTTCATAAGCACCCTTAAAAGCAACAAATTCTTAATTTGTTCCATATCATAGTAATCATATATCCATTAGCATAAGAAGCCAAGGTTTCATTATCATTAAATTCACATTGAAAGGGGAGGTGTGGAGCCTCCATCTTAGAGCAACAGGTACAATCATATCTTAAGCATAAATTCCAAGCATACCAATGCAACATTTTAATTTGATCCCATAAGTGTTTCCCTTTTTGAGACAAGCGATAATCCCTAAAGTATTCCCGATGATCCAAAGTATCTCCCATTATCAAGTTGAATGGGGATTTATCAGGATTATCAAAGTAGTATTTAATGTTTTCAACATAACCAACATCGAGGGTTTTATGAGGTTCCCTATCTACATGAGTAGCAACTACAACTATTTTTTTGGTATTTCGTGTTCCATATCCATAATTAAAGATAGAGAACAACTTAGAACAAAAATGGAAACTACTTAGTGATAAAGCAAACAAGCAGGCACGAGAATATCAACCCCACGCTATTACTCCCCGGCAACGGCGTCAGAAAAAGGTCTTGATAACCCACAAGTATATGGGATCAATTGTAGCCTGATACATCTCTGTCGTATCTATAATTTTTGATTATTTCATGCCAATATTCTACAACTTTCATATACTTTTGGCAACATTTCATATTAATTTTGGGACTAACATATTGATCCAATGCGCCCCTTCATGATTGTTGCATGTTTTTTTGTTTCACAGAATATCCATATCAAACAAAGTCCAAACGTGATAAAAATTTACGAAGATTTATTTTGGAATATATGTGATTTTATGAAAGACGAAATATCTCAAGACGGTGCCCGAGGGGGCCACGGGGCACCTGGGCGTGCCCAGGGGGGTTGGGCGCGCCCAAGTGGCTTGTGGGGCCCTCGTAAGTCGGTTGCAGCCCTTCTCCACCGCAAGAAAGATAATATCCGGAAAAAATCGTGTTAAAATTTTAGCCCAATCAGAGTTATGGATCTCCTGGAATTTAAGAAATGGTTTTTGGCAAAAAAACAAAAAATGCGAAACAGAAGAGAAACAGAGAGAGATCCAATCTTGGAGGGCTCCTGCCCTCCGGGAGCCATGGTGGCCATGGACCAGAGGGGAAACTCTCCTCCCATCTAGGGGCGTGAACAAGGAAGAAGAAGAAGAAGAAGAAGAAGAAGGGTGGCTCTCTCCCCCTCTCTCCTGGTGGCACCGAAAGGCCACCGGGGCAATCATCGTGACAGCGATCTACACCAACAACTTCACCGTTGTCAACACCAACTCTCTCCCCCTCTATGCAGTGGTGTAACACCTCTTCTACCTGCTGTTATCTCTACTTAAACATGGTGCTTAATGCCACATATTATTATCCAATGATGTATTACCATCCTATGATGTTTGAGTAGATTTTTTTTGTCCTATGGGTTGATTGATGATCGTGATTGGTTTGAGTTGTATGTTTTATTTTGGTGCTGTCCTATGGTGCCCTCCGTGTCGCGCAAGCGTGTGAGATAAAGTTCCAATCATAAGTGCATATGATCCAAGTATGGAAAGTATGTTAGCTCATGCCTCTCCCTCATATAAAATTGCAATAATGATTACCGGTCTAGTTATCGATTTCCTATGGACAAATCTTTCTCTTTGTGTTACAAAAAGCTCTCTACTAGAACTAACTCAATTATTTCTTTTTCTAAACAGCCCCTAACTTTTATTTACTTGGTCTTTATTATCTTGCAAATATATCCCTTTACACCTACAAAGTACTTCTAGTTTTATCCTTGTTCTATGTAAAGCGAACGTTAAGTGTGTGTAGAGTTGTATCGGTGGTTGATAGAACTTGAAAGGAATATTGATTCTACCTTTAGCTCCTCATTGGGTTCGACACTCTTATTTGTCGAAAAAGCAACAATTTATCCCCTATACTTGTGGGTTATCAAGACCTTTTTCTAGCGCCGTTGCCGTGGAGCAATAGTGTGGGGTTGATATTCTCATGTGTGCTTGTTTGCTTTATCACTAAGTAGATTTTATTTTCTGTTCTATGTGGTTCTCTATCTTTAGTTATGGATATGGAACCGGAAATACCAAAAAAATTAGTTGTACTTGCTATTCATGGAGATGGGGAACCTCTTAAAAACCTCGATGCTGGTTATGTGAAAATATTAAACACTACTTTGATAATCCTTATAAATCCCCATTCAACTTGATAATGGGATATACTGTGGATAAACGGGAATACTTTAGGGATTATCACTTGTCTCAAAAAGGGAAACACTTATGGGATCAAATTGATTGTTTGCAATGGTATGCTCGGAATTTATGCTTGAGATATGATTATACGTACTTGTTGCTCTAGGATGAAGGCTCCACACCTTCCCGTTAGATGTGAATTTAATGATAATGAAACATTGGCTTCTTATGCTAATGGTATATATGATTACTATGATGTGGAACAAATAGAAGAATTTGTTGCTTTTAAGGGTGCTTATTAAATTGAATCTTTGTTTGAAAAGTATGAAGATTGTGATGATGCTGTTTACAGATCTGGAAATTTTGCTATACTTAAATTTTGCTATGAGAATATTGAATACAATGCTGATATTAATGAGTTTATTGAGAAAGTCTTTGCTGTCCAAGAAGAGAATAATATTCTACAGGAATCTATGGAAGAAGAAATTGTTGAAACTGTGAGCTCATTAGATGAAAAAGACGAGGGGGAGAGCGAAGAACAAAAGGAGGAAGAGAGGATTAGCTACCTGTGACCACCTTCTAAATAGAGTAACTCTTCAACTCATACATTGTTTAATTTCCCTTCGTGCTTACCGAAGGATGAATGCTATGATCCCTTGGATTCATTTGAAATGTCCATTTTTGGTGAACTTGATGCTTGTTATGCTTGTGGCCAAGATGCCAATTTGAATTATGCATATGGAGATGAACTTGCTATAGTTCCTTATGTTAAGAATCAAATTGTTGCTATTGCACCCACATATGATAGTCCTATTATCTTTTTGAATTCTCCAAACTACACTATATCAAAGAAGTTTGCACTTATTAAGGATTATATTGATGGGTTGCTTCTTACCGTTGTGCATGATGATTTTGATGAGTATAATATGCATGTGCTTGCTGCTTGATACGTCTCCAACTTATCTACAAGTTTTGCTTGTTCCATGCTGTTACATTATCATTCTTGGATGTTTTATAATCATTTTATAGCAACTTTATATCATTTTTTGGGACTAACCTATTGACATAGTGCCCAGTGCCAGTTGTTGTTTTTTGCTTGTTTTTTTACTTCGCAGAATATCAGTACCAAACGAAGTCCAAATGCAGCGAAATTTTTTGGAGATTTTTTCTGGACCAGAAGACACCCAGTGGGCCAAAGAAGTACCAAAGGGGAGGCCCGAGGTGGGCACAACCCACCAGGGCGCGCTAGGAGGCCCAGGCGTGCCCAGGGGGGTTGTGCCCCTCGGTGACCTCCCGCACCATCTCTTAGCCCTATAAATTCCCAAATATTCCAGAAACCGTAGGGGATTCGACAAAACACAATTCCAGCCGCCGCAAGTTCCAGAACCACGAGATCCAATCTAGGCACCATCATAGAGGGGTTCATCATCCTCATTGGTGCCTCTCCGATGATGCGTGAGTAGTTCATCATAGACCTATGGGTCCGTAGGTAGTAGCTAGATGGCTTCCTCTCTCTCTTTTGATTCTCAATACAATGGTCTCTTGGAGATCTATTTTATGTAACTCTTTTTTTGCGGTGTGTTTGTTGGGATCCGATGAACTTTGAGTTTATGATCAGATCTATATCCATGAATATTATTTGAGTCTTCTTTTGATCTCTTATATGCATGATTATTTATAGCCTCGTATTTCTTCTTTGAATCTTTGGTTTAGTTAGGCCAACTAGATTGATTTTTCTTGCCATGGGAAGAGGTGCTTTGTGATGGGTTTGATCTTGCGGTGTTCTTTCCCAGTGACAGAAGGGGCAGCAAGACACACATGTATTGTTGCTATTAAGGATAACAAGATGGGGGCTATTCCTACATGAATAGATCTCATCTACATCATGTCATCATTCTTATTACATTACTCCATTTCTCCATGAATTTAATACACTAGATGCATGCTGGATAGCGGTCGATGTGTGGAGTAATAGTAGTAGACGTAGGCAGGAGTCGGTCTACTAATCTTGGACGTGATGCCTATATATTGATCATTGCCTTGGATATCATCATAATTATTCGATCTTCTATCAATTGCCCAACAGTAATTTGTTTACCCACCGTGTGCTATTTTCTTGAGAGAAGCCACTAGTGAAATCTACGGCCCCCGGGTCTATTCTTTATCATATTTGCTTTGAGATCTATTTTTATTTGCTTTTATTTTCAGATCTATTATTCCAAAAACCCAAAAATACCTTGCTGCACTTTTTAATTACTTATTTTCTTTCGCATTTTATCGAGAGCTATTTATCCAATCTACCACAAACTTATCTATCTTTTTACCGTGGAGGGATTGACAAACCCTCTTACGCGTCGGGTTGCAAGTATTTGTTCTTTGTGTGCAGGTACCGTTTATATAGTGTTGCTTGGTTCTCCTACTGGATTGATACCTTGGTTTCATAACTGAGGGAAATACCTACCGTAGCTGTGCTGCATCATCCCTTCCTCTTTGGGGAAATACCGACGTAGTTCAAGCGACATCAAAAGGAATTTCTGGCGCCGTTGCCGGGGAGACATCATCAACATCTCTCAGGTTCCTAATCACAAATCTCATCTCCTTGAAATTTACATTATTTGCCATTTGCCACTCGTTTTCATCTCCCCCACTTCACAGAAATTTGCCGTTTTATTCGCCCTCTTTTTCGTTCGCCTTTTTTTTTGTCAGATCTCTTATTTGCTTGAACTTGTCATCATGAGTGATTTTGGTATTGTAGAAACAGATGATGGCCTAATTCCTAAAATTGGACGATCTAGCAATATGGATGCTAAAACTTTTGTTTTGGGGCAAGGGAACATTATGGGAAAAGAACATATCCAAGAATTTTTCAATTGTGTTGGAAATTTGACTCTTGATGATACTCCTATACTTAAAAGAACTAAATCTTATGCGGAGGCTATTTCAACACTAATTCTGAAACTTGAAAATAGATTTATCCGTACCCACCCTACCTTGCAAAGATTGTTTTATGAGCTACCCGTTATGAAGGATCCTAAAGCTAAAAAGTTAGCCACCCTTATTCTTATCAGTGAGTTTGACTACATAGTACGGGAAGCTAGGGAATTTTTTTATTTTTATGATATGAACCATGAAAAACCGGTGATAAGTGAGATCCTTTATAATAGTGATTATATGTTGAGACATTTGCTTGGAAATAATCAAATTTTTTATGTGAATCTTAAAAAGGAAATCCCATTTTAGATATAATCAACAAGTTTTCAATGATGTTAATCAACAATATTCTTGGATTGTTGCCGGAAATCAAAGGGGATACGTAGATGGGCAACTTGATAATGCTAAAATTTCTATGGATAATGTGTTTCAATTTATTTTTGCAAAACCTCCAGAGAAGAACACATCTATGGAAAATAAGAAGAAAGATGACAATACTTGAATCCATGCATTATGCCTAGCTAGGGGCATAAAATGATAGCGCTTGTTGGGAGGCAACCCAATGAATAAAATTTATTTTTGCCTTTTTATTTCTGTTCTTGAGTGTTTACACAATTATGTCTCTGTTATGATTGTGTTTTTTATGTTTTAATAAGTATTTGTGCCAAGTAAAGCCTTTGGGATAGCTTTGGTGATAGTTGATTTGATCCTGTTGAAAAACAGAAACTTTTGTGTCCAGTAACAGAATTGTTTAAATTCACAGAAGCGACGACAACTTCTGAATTTTTACACAAGATTGATATATAAATTGCCTCTGTTTTCCTAATTTTTCAGAATTTTTGGAGTTACATAAGTATGGGAACAATTCGCATCTTTACAGACTATTCTGTTTTTGACAGATTCTGTTTTCTTTGCATTGTGTGCTTATTTTGATGAACCTATGGATTGTATTGGGAGGTATAAGCCATGGAAAAGTTAGAATACAGTATATATAATGCAATAAAAAAAATTTAATGGGTTTGCAACAATACTTAAAGTAAAGATTGGTTTTTTTATACTAACGGATCTCACGAAGGTTTTGTTAAGTTTTGTGTGATTGAAGTTTTGGGTGAGATCGCGGTGGATGAAGGAATAAGGAATGAAAAGATCCTAAGCTTGGGGATGCCCCATGGCACCCCAAGGTAATATTCAAGGAGAACCAAGCAACTAAGCTTGGGGACGCCCCGGAAGGCATCCCCTCTTTCTTCGAACGACCATCGGTATTTTACTTGGAGCTATATTTTTATTCGTCACATATCATGAGTTTTGCTTGGAGCGTCTTGTATTATACTCCCTCCGTTCCTTTATGTAAGGTGTATTATTTTGGGCACGGTGACCAAGGCACACAATTATAGAGGTGTTACGACAAAAGTACCCTTGGTAAATTTGTTGGTTAGTGGCAAGTAAATCAGTGAGTCCAGGAAAGTAAGAGATACATGCAATCAAGGAAGAGATAGTTTCCTTCTTTTAATACAAGTTGAGATACTGGAAATCAAGAGAGAGATACTTTCCTCTTTCTGGAGGGATAAAAAGGGAATTATGAGGATTTAGAAAAAATGCACCTTACATTGTGGAATTTTATCAAAAAACAAATACACCTTATATAAAGGAACGGAGGGAGTATGAGTCTTTGCTTGTTTTGCTTTCTATTTTGTCAGAAGTATCCTTGCTGGACACACATATTTGAGAGAGCCAAAATTATGCTATGATTTGTTAGAATTGCTCTTTATGCTTCACTTAAATTTTTTGAGCTATGGAATTGCTCTAGTGCTTCACTTATATCTTTTTGAGCACGGTGTGCTTTAATATTTTTGAAGAAATGCTCTCATGCTTCACTTATATTTATTTGAGAGTTACTAAATTTTTGAAGAAATTCTCTCATGCTTCACTTATATTATTTTGAGAGACGAAAAATTTTATGCTCATGTTCTTCACTTAGATTTGTTTGAGCTTGTCAAAAGCAATTGCAATATATGAAACTAGTCCCAAAGTGATACATATTCAAGAGGGATATTGTCATGGAATTGTCACGGCAGATGTCCTAATGAAAGGACTTAGTTGTGGAGCCATGGCAACGAGGTTAGCTTAAAGGGGTTAAACGGGACAAAGGACACGAGGAGTTTATACTGGTTCGGCCCCTTGCGGTGAAGGTAAAGGCCTAATCCAGTTTGAGGTGGTATTGCTAGGGTTTCGATTACCAGGGAGCGAATACGCTTTGCCTGGCTTTCGAGCTGTTGTTTCTTTTCTGCCCTAAGCCGTTGCCGGGTCGTCCCCTTATATACATGGGTTGACGCCCTGCGGCCTACAGAGTCCCGGCCGGCTCATACAAACGTGTCCGGCTCGGTGACTTATCTTATATGCCTTACAATACAAGTTTACATATACATGGCGGTTTACACTTACGGGCCTTACGCCGCCTTCGGGTTTGGGCCCTTTAACAAGCCTGTCTTATGAACCGCCATCTTCAATATACTCTTAGGCTTCATTTAGATGAACCGCCATTGGGATGACCCGGCCCCTCCTGGGCGGGTCATATCTAATAGTCATATCCCCAACATTAGGCCCCAGGTTGATTTGAACTTGTTCATGTCAATCTTCTACAGTTAGAAAAAAATCGCTCTTCATCTTCCTGTGTTATTTGTAATCCGTCATGACGTCATCTCCTGAAATCGCGGTGACCCGCCGTGACGTCACCTGTCATTAATTCTATATATGGCCCAAATCTTAATAAATCTTTTCCTTCACTGAACCTCCGAAAATCGAGGCGTCCGCGCTGTTATATATCCATTTTCTTGTCTCCTCGATTCCCGCGCATGCCACTTATCCTTCCAACCTTATAAATAGGGCCTCGAGACCTTCTTTCACTCTCCCTCTTTTCCTTCTCGCCTTCTTATTCCTCCTCGCAACGCCCCTGCGCACCCGAGCTCCACCGTCGTCGATCTTCATCCCCTGCTTTTTTCGGCCGCTACATCGCCCTGAATGAACTAGAACGTTGCGGCGCCCCTCCGCTGTCAACCAGCGCCGGTAAGTCCTCCCTTTTCCTCTTCATAGATCTGTGTTAGGGTTTCTCTGTTCGTCGGTGTTCATCATCGTTCTTCCCTTTCTTTCTTAGCTTGCATAATTTTGATTTGAAGACAGTACAAACCTTGCGCAGTAGCAGTTTTAGCACTTGTTTTGCAATATCAGAATATATCCTCATAGCAATAGATCTCATCTAAACATCCCCACTTCTCTGCTGCCACCACCTTAGGTTTGGATTTTATTCCATTTTTCTGAACAGCTGCAGATCCAATCACATAGCTTTAATCTACAAGACCTGTATGTCCCAATACTTAGTAAAAATTTCTCTTGTCAGTCCTCGAATACCAGTACTTGTCATGGCGGCTTACATCACCGGCTTATAATTACTCATATATCATTAGTCCTCATTTAAGCTGCCATTCTGAATATACACTGTAGCTGTTTAACCTGTGGTTTCGCAAATTGATCTGAACCGGCAAAATTTCCCTTTCCTTTAGGTTTTCTCTCTTCACAATGCCGCCAAAGATAGTCTATACATGCAATTGGGTTCCCTCCGTCGTCACTGAGGGCTCACTTAAAGACTTTGTCAAAATCGGGTACTTGCCCGCAAAGAATGTTATGCATTACCGTGCTCCTGATCCAGGCGAAGAAAGACCTCAGCCAAAGGACGGCGAAATCATTGTATTCACTAATCACATGAACCGGGGCTTCTCACCACCCAGCTCTAAGTTTTTTCGAGATGTTCTGCACTTCTTCCATCTCCATCCTCAAGACATCGGACCCAATTCCGTGTCAAATATCTGCAACTTTCAAGTCTTCTGCGAAGTATACCTTCAAGAGGAGCCCAGCGTCGAACTCTTTAGGAAATATTTTTATTTAAACCGCCAGAACGAGACTACGAACGGACCCAGCTTGGAACTTGGTGGAATCTCAATTCAGCGAAGAAGAGACACCATCTTTCCCTACGCTCACTTGCCAAGTCACCCCAAAGATTGGAACCAAACGTGGTTTTATTGCAAAGACACCTCTCCGGCTGACGAAAATCCATTGTCGGGTTATCGTGCCCAACGTCTTGACACAAAGCATCATCTTCCTGAAAAGCTTACCGCTGCTGAGCGTAAAAAACTTGCTCCCACCATTGCAAAGGTTAAAGCTCTGCTGGGAAACGGTTTAACTGGCATTGACTTGGTTCGGTGCTGGGTTGCCTGGCGGATCATACCTTTGAGCCGCCGACCCGGCTTAATGTGCACTTATACAGGCAGTACCAAGGATCCATTACGCCACAACTCCTTGCGTTTAACTGATGACGCAATTACCAATATGGTTAAAACTCTTTTGAACAAAGATTCCGAAGACTGCAGCAAAGTGGGTCTGAACCCTTTCTGCAAACTTAACCCGCCGCCAGATGTGAGTCTTTAACTCATCTTACTTTTATCTCATTATTCAAACATTGTACTAACTCAACTTTGCTAATTTCCACAGGCTAAATCTGATTTCTGGAAGGAAAAATATGACCATGAAGCCACCAAGAAGGCCAGGGCTGCCAAGAAAGCAGCCAAGAAAACCACCAAGAAGCATAAGAAGAAACCAACTGCCTCTGACATGTTTGATCTAGATGACACTTCTGAGTCGGAGGTAGCCCTTGACTCTCTTGGCTCCTTTTTCAATTATCTTATTAACATTGATTACTCTCAGGATGACACGGGGGCCAGCCAAGCAGTTGAAGAAGAGGTAACTATTATTTCCTCCGACTCAGAGCCTTTGCCAAGACAGAAATTTTGACGAGTAACCCGGAAAGTAAGGTTTTCACACCCCTTAGCTCATTTGGATCCTCCCTTTCTTTTGAAGCAATAGCAGCACGAAAGCCAATGCCAGACTCGGAACAGCAGAGGTGAAGAATTGTCTTCCGGCTTACCGAATACTCCAGTTCCACGGAAACGCCAAAATGAGGTCCTTCTAAGCTTAACTTCTTTTTACCCACTGGCGGGTTGCTTTCGCTAGCCACTCAATTCCTCTGACTCAAACTACCAGGAGACCTCTCATTCTCCCTCTGGCGACTCATCACAGACCCAACTGCCGGCTTTCAAGACTGCCCCTGGGTAACAACAATTACTTTTATTCTTTACCTCTTTATACTCTGATAACTATACTGACCTGTCACAACCCGTGCAGTGGACAAGCAAAGCCTAGCAAGAAGGCCAAAGTTACCAAGCCAACTAAAGCTCCTAAAGTTTTTGAAACGGAGCAGCAAGTCTCTGCACCTGAAGCTTCTGAAAAACAGCCAGAAGAACCTGCCCCTGGCGTTCCACCTGAAATTCCTGATCTCTCCATTGATCATACCAATACTGACTCTTTGATCACTGAACCGTCAAGCTCACCTAAGCCGTCAAAGACTCATACTGATGACGTTCTGATCACTGGCTCTGGTTTTATAGAACCGGGAAATCCAACTATCTTGGCAAAACACTCCGCCAAACAAGAGGTTATTGAAAGGCGGAAAGTGAGGTTTGATGTCTCTCACTATGCACAATTGAGCAGCAGCGAGATATTGTCTGGCTATCTCAACCAAGTACACTCCAGCCACGATCTTGAAATTGAGATGGTGAAACAAATGCATCAGAAACATGAGGTATGAATTCCTGCTTAAATAAATTATATACATCCTGCCAGCCCCCAAGTCTACTGGTTATTATAAGATTGAATAGGCTGTAGACTTTAGCAGAAATGTGAACATTTGTAGTGAATCCTTCCAAAGCCGGCTTGTTCTGATAACATTGCATCCGTAGCACCCAAGGGCCGGTTTAATCAGCATGAATGAACCGGTCCTGTTTCCCATTGCTTATAACAGAGAGCTTATCTGTGTAGCCCCCATGAGCCGGCTGTGATTGTTTACAGCACAACCGGGTCATTATAAGATAGTTAGGCGACACGAGCAATATGCATTAGCCCCCAAGTGCCAAGTACTCTTGCTTGCAAAGGACTTGGGACTTATACTCTTGTAATCCTGATATGAATGTGTTGATAAGTCTGTACTTCATACAGGCTGCAACTGCTGAACTTGAATCACAATTGACTGATGCAAAGACCCGGCTGGAGAATCAGGAAGCTGAGACCCGGAAGGCCAAATCCAAATTCGAATTTAGCGTGGCTGAGACGGAAAAGATGAAGACCAGTTTTGAGGCAGAGAGAAACACTTGGGCTGAAGAGAAGACTGCTTTGATACAACGAGCTGAAAAAGCGGAGGCGGCTCTTCAGGAGGTGACCACTGAACTCACCGGTTTAAAACACCGTGTATCTCAGATGGTTTCCGCTATCTTTGGTGAGTCGCCTTCTTAAACATCAAAAGTGAATCTTTTCCTTGATGGTTATAAACCGCCTCTGACCGAATTATGATTTACTCAGGTCCAAGGAGCAGCAACTTTAACCAAGACATGCTTGTGAAGCTGAAGGCGGTTTACACCCTTGTCGAACAACTGTATACTGGAGCTCAACGTACACTGGCTACAGTCTCTCGACTATTCAAGCACCAACTCTTTTGTCAGATGTCTTGAAAAAACTGTCTGTGCTACCTGCCAGGATTGATGAAATAAAATGGTCGTCTGCAAGAGCCGGTGCCGTAACGGCCTTGAGCCGGGCCAAGGCATGGCTACCAGAGCTAGACCCGTCTGAGGTAGCTACTGGATATCCAAGCTTAAAAGAGGACGACACTGCATTTGATCAGAAAGACTTTGCTGCCTGTGTGAAAGAAATACGCCCTCTGGCCAGTCTGAATGCGAATGAGACAGATCTATCGAAATATCACCCGGCTTACAGCATGGAGAATCAAAAGATGCCTACGCCGGCTTATAAAGTGATGGGTTTAATCCCTCCAATCCGTAAGCATACTTTTGCCCCTGAAGTTGACCCGTCTGGACTTATAGATGATGAGGCTGAATTTCAAGCTTTATGTGGCATTGATTGGTCATCACCGAATCTCCAGACAGCGGCAGAGGACAAAGAACGGGAGAAGGATAATCCAGAAGCCTCAAGTCAGCAAGGCCAAGAAGATTGAACCGCTGGGCTGTTTATATTTTATCCGTATGAAAAACACTTGATCTATTGACTCATGGAGTCATGTAATAGGGTAGTGAAACTTTAAACTGCCGTGCCATCATGCACGCTTCTGTTTTGCGCAACACTACTGATCCGCCAGTTTAAGAAACCATCACTTTATGCTTATGGCAGCGTGAATTGATGCAGATCTGATTTATCATTACCCTGCACACAAAGAAATTACAAGTGCCCCGGCGGCTTACCGCCGGGCGGGTCATGATACCTAATTGAAGCCACTGGGGACGAACAGTCCATAACCAGGGCCGGTCTGACTACAATGTTGACACAATCTAAATAAAAGGTCGTACCTGTGATGTACGCTTTAAACTGCCAGCTTAATAGCTTCATGTGATTAGAGCTATAACTCGAAACATAATACTATTATGCTCTTGGCGACTTAGAGTCTGGCATCCTGGTGGGTTGCAGAAACCCGAAAGGTGCTTCAAGTATGAGCCGTAAATAGGGCAGCTTGGCCTGATTTGTAAAACCAAATGTCAAAAAATAAGAAATCAAGAAATTCAAGAAACTCGAGGCTGTTGTAGGCCGCCAAGCCAAAGTGTCTTCTTCGATGAAACTAGCCTGAGCCACTGGAAGGTACGTGCTTTCCGTGAGCCGGCACTCACAGTACCCAATCGACATTTGAACCCAGATAAAGTCAAGTCTTGTATAAAGATAGACTTATCAGGAGTACGCGGGGTTAGAGTAGCAGCATGCATCACGGGCCGATTTATCCAAGTTTCAAAGAAGGCGGCTTATGAAGCCTGGATCTATCCTGACTATCTATAAGTTGTGCTCTCGCATGACAAGCCGCCGTTTGAACCTTAACAAGCTCAAGATCTTTGGTGAATACACTGTAAAAGATTGATTGTTAAGAGTTCGACGGGTCAATCAGGATGACCTGATGGAGTTGAAGCAGCTGGTATACAGGTAGGATGACCCGGAAAGGTTATGTTTTCTTTGGTCGAATATGCCTATGTTTGAACAAGATAACCTGGTCAAGAGGGTAGTCACGCTATGTTCTCTTTTGTCGAATACGCCTATGTTTGAACAGGAAGCCCCCAAGTGACATACTTACGGATTGTGCTCGTCGGGGACCTATGTTTGAGCTGTGTTGTGCATCCAACTCTCTTTGGTCTTTGTAGTTTGGGCGTCAAGCCTCTTAAACGAACAGGTAAGATGATGATAAGGACTCAGTTTCGAAGAAGTGAAACGACAGAGGCCCTGAATTATCAGGGATGCCGGCTTTAATATACTGTCTATAATATATACATCATCAGACTATGTACATTATGAGAGCCGGTGGCTCAAGTATAGTAGGGCCGAAGATGAGCAATATTCCACGGCCGACGTGTCTCCTCCTCCGACTTACGTGAGTCTTTGTGGTCTTGAACGTCGATAAGATAGTATGATCCATTATGCAGATTCTTGCTGGCCACAAAAGGTCCTTCCCGAGGTGGTGATAGCTTATGCATATCTGTCTGATCCTGGATGAGCCGGAGCACTAAGTCGCCTTCTTGAAAGGTTCTGGTTTTGACCCGGCGGCTGTGATAACGACGTAGGTCTTGCTGATAAATCGCCGAACGAGCCTCCGCAAGATCACGCTCCTCATCCAACAGGTCAAGTGCATCTTGACGTGCCTTTTCGTTATCAGCTTCAATGTAAGCCGCCACCCGGGGTGAATCCTGACGGATGTCACTAGGGAGAACCGCCTCTGCTCCATAAACCATGAAGAAAGGTGTGTAACCCGTAGATCTGTTGGGAGTTGTATTGATACTCCATAACACTGAGGGTAACTCCTCCACCCAACAACCCGGCGTTCTATGCAAAGGAACCATAAGCCGGGGCTTGATACCTCGCAGAATCTCTTGATTAGCTCGTTCCGCTTGACCATTGGACTGAGGGTGAGCCACAGAGGAGACGTCAAGTCGAATATGCTCCCGTTGACAAAATTCTCTCATAGCGCCTTTAGGGAGATTAGTACCATTATCTGTTATAATGCTGTGTGGAAAGCCAAAACGGAAGATCACCTTTTTGATGAATTGAACCGCCGTTGCTGCATCACACTTACTGACCGGCTCTGCTTCAACCCACTTAGTGAACTTGTCAACCGCCACCAAAAGGTGGGTCTTCTTATCCTTGGACCTCTTGAAAGGCCCCACCATATCAAGCCCCCAAGTTGCGAAAGGCCAAGTAATTGGAATCATCCTCAACTCTTGAGCCGGCACATGAGTGCGGTGTGAAAACTTCTGACAACCGTCACACTTGCTGACTAGATCCTCTGCATCAGCATGAGCCGTCAACCAATAAAACTCATGACGAAAAGCTTTGGCTACGAGAGATTTAGAGCCGGCATGGTGACCACAATCTCCTTCGTGGATCTCTCACAGAATCTCACAGCCTTCTTCAGGAGAGACGCAACGTTGAAACGCCCCTGAGACACTGCGATGGTGCAATTCCCCATTAACAATTGACATTAACTTAGACCGCCGGGTTATCTGTCTGGCCAGAATTTCATCCTCAGGTAATTCGCCCCGGGTCATGTAAGCCAAATACGGAACTGTCCAATCAGGAATAGCATGAAGAGCCGCCACCAATTGTGCTTCCGGGTCAGGAACAGCAAGATCCTCCTCAGTAGGTAATTTGACAGAAGGGTTGAGCAAGACATCCAGGAATGTGTTGGATGGCACCGGCTTACGCTGAGAGCCCAACCGGCTTAAAGTGTCGGCCGCCTCATTCTTCCTGCGATCAATATGCTCGACTTGGTATCCTTTGAAGTGACCCACAATAGTATCAACCTCTCGACGCTGGGCTCCTCTTGAAGGTATACTTCGCAGAAGACTTGAAAGTTACAGATATTTGACACGGATTGGGTTCGATGTCTTGAGGATGGAGATGGAAGAAGTGCAGAACATCTCGGAAAAACTTAGAGCCGGGTGGTGAGAAGCACCGGTTCATGTGATCAGTGAATACAATGATTTCTCCGTCCTTTGGCTGAGGTCTTTCTTCGCATGGATCAGGAGCACGGTAATGCATAACATTCTTTGCGGGCAAGTACCCGATTTTGACAAAGTCTTTAAGTGAGCCCTCAGTGATGACGGAGGGAACCCAATTGCATGTATAGACTGTCTTTGGAGGCATTGTGAAGAGAGAAAACCTAAAGGAAAGGGAAATTTTGCCGGTTCAGATCAATTTGCGAAACCACAAGTTAAACAGCTACAGTGTATATTCAGAATGGCGGCTTAAATGAGGACTAATGATATATGAGTAATTATAAGCCGGTGATGTAAGCCGCCATGAGTGGATCCTTAGAATCCCAAGTGCCGGAAACTTGCTGAGCTACCAGATCTGAGTCACCAAAACACCTTACCCGACTTAAATTCATCTCCTTAGCCATCCGAAGACCGTGGAGCAAGGCCTCATACTCAGCTGCATTGTTAGTACAAGGAAACATTAACCGGAGAACATAAGAAAATTTATCACCTCGCGGGGAAGTCAAGACGACTCCAGCCCCCGAGCCTTCCAATTGCCTGGACCCATCAAAGTGAATTGTCCAATATGTGTTATCCGGCTTTTCCTCGGGCGTTTGCAACTCTGTCCAGTCATTGATAAAATCCACGAGCGCTTGGGACTTGATGGCCGTACGAGGCACATACTTCAGACCATGAGGTCCAAGCTCAATGGCCCACTTGGCGACCCAGCCTGTGGCTTCTCTATTTTGGATGATATCCCCTAAAGGAGCAGAGCTGACCATAGTAATGGGATGACCCAGAAAATATTGCTTGAGTTTCCGGCTTGCCATGAAAACCCCATATACAAGTTTCTGCCAATGCGGATACCTTTGTTTGGACTCAATAAGCACCTCGCTGATGTAGTAAACCGGCCGTTGAACCGGATACTCCTTGCCTGCCTCTTTCCTTTCCACCACAATGGCCACACTGACAGCTCGGCCATTGGCAGCCACATATAACAACAGAGGTTCCTTATCAATGGGAGCAGCCAAAACTGGCGGCTCAGCCAGCTGCTTTTTAAGTGCCTCAAATGCCTCATTAGCAGCATCACTCCAGACGAAATTATCTGTCTTCTTCATCATCTAATACAGAGGAATAGCCTTCTCTCCCAACCGGCTTATAAACCGGCTTAAAGCTGCAATGCGACCCGCCAGACGCTGAACATCGTTAACACACGCCGGCTTAGCCAAAGAAGTAATGGCTTTGATCTTCTCCAGGTTATGTCGGGGCACGACACCTATGGGATCCCGAGAGACCCCTTTACGATTCGGCGGGGGGAGAGGTATACGCAAAGAGCAGAACCAGTGATCGACGCGGGAGGTTTTTACCCAGGTTCGGGCCGCTGATCAGCATAAAACCCTACTCCTGCTTTGTGTTCTTATTGATGTTCTTGAGCCCAGCCTTCAGGAGCGCTTGCAATGAACAGTACGTTCAAAGAGCAGCTACGCATGCAGAATGGGCCGAAAGTTCTCCTCCTCTGTAGCAGTTGCCTTGGGCCTCCTTTTATATGCTCAAAGGGGTCTCCACAGTGGCAAAATGTACATACATTGAGGTGTAAAGTAGCTACAGGGTATCATACCTAACCCCTGACGGATTAGGACAAGCGCATTTAATGCACCGTGAGGTGTCCGCTTAGGTGTCCTCACTTTCTTGGGGATGGAAAAAGGGGCCATCCCATCAGCACCGCTTAAGCTCTCCTCCACTGGCGCGTTGCCACGCATCCAGAGAAGGACCCAGAATGTCAGGCTTTGTTACTGTGCCGAAGCGGTGGCACAGTGGCGAAATCTCGCCAGGCGCCGATCCTTGCTAGGCACCAAACCTTGCCGGGCGCCAGGGCTTGCCGGGCGCCAAGCTTTGCTGGGAACCAAGCCTTGCCGGGCGCCGAGGCTTGCCGGGCTCCACGGGCCATCCTGGCAAGGATCTTGCCGGGGAAGCTGGCCTTCGATTTCCAGCTTTGCTTATCTGCTGATCCTCAGATCTCTGACTTGACGATTTCCTTGATGACTTGAATCGACCTCGAGCTGATCCCGGCAAGCCTTGCCGCGAGGACGGCTACGACTGCCCGTGCTCAAGTAAGGGGTACTAGTGGCCCAATACTTAGTACACCGACAGGAGCCCCCGGGCCTGGGCCATACACGAGTGCGAGGCGTTGTTGGGCTAGGCCCAAACAGTGCACGGGCATGTGTGGCAGGGAATTAACTGCTCATAAATATCTCGTTTTACTGTGCCCCCACTACGCGCACGGAGCGCGCGATGTGGGAAGTGTGCCAAAAAGGTTGAAACTGTTTCACGCCCATAGAGGCGCATTCATATTGGGGGATAAACAAGGTGGCCCCACTCCTTCCCCATAAAAAGGAGAAGTCGTGGAGGCGCAAACCTATTCACCCCCCTTCTTCCCAATCTGGCCATCGCCATCGCCTTCCTCTGCTCGAGCTCAGAGCGAAACCTTTCTTCTCTTCTGCTCGCTGCTCCCGCGCTCGTTCTATCCTCCGGCTTCCATTTCCACAGTCGCCATGCCGCCCAAGGCCAGCAAAGGCAAGGGCACGGACAAGGAGGCGAAGGCTGAAGTTCCGGAGAGCGAACTGGTGAAGATGCGGAAGAGGCTCGTCGTCTTCCCTCCGACGCTCGACGCCGAAACTTTGAAGGGATGATACCAATGCATGTGGGCGAAGGGAACGCAAGCTCACCCCGCCACACGCGTAATCCCAGGTGCTAGTTCCAAAGGCGGATCGGACAGATACCCCTTCTTCACTGCGTACTTTTATTGGGGCTCTGTCCACCCTTTTCCGATTTCTTCAATGACATCATGTATACATACGGCTTCCGCCTTCTTGATTTCACGCCGAACGCCGTATTTTGCATGTCGATCTTTGCCCATCTTTGTGAAAATTTCGCTGGCGTGATCCCCAATTTTGCTCTTTTCCGCCACCATTTCTATCCTCAAATCCAAAAAGGAGAGGCTCTCTCTGGATCTATTGCTTGGATTCCAAGGGCCTGGAACAAAGAGATATACCCGGATGGAGTTTACCGCGAAAAGTGGGACGAGTGGCGGGCCGAATGGTGCTGGATCCAGGAAGCAGATCCTCATCCTTTTTGCCATCCCCGGCGATAGAAGGTGGTCCGCGGCAAGGATTGGGGCGATCTCACCGCAGAAGACGAGAAGCTCACAATCGCCACTACCAGGATCCTCCGCTTGAAGGCTACCGGGCTGACAATGGAGATGATCGGCTTCGACTTCCTCCGCCGCCGCATCGCCCCTCTGCAGAATAGGGGGAGGCCAGCCTGGGAGTATAAGAACGCAGCGGATGTCATGAGGCTGCGCCCCGGGCTGAACAATAACCTGACTGTTATGCAGCTTGGCGCTCTCCGCCAAAAGTTATTCCAGCGCGAAGACAAGCACCGGCTGCCGGCAAGGATGGTCCCCTTGTGCAACAACTCTGCATTGGGGTCGATCATTGCCTTCTTGCCGATGTTCAACGCCCACGGCCTTGACCCGACCTGGGTCAAGCCAAGCGAGGAAGAAGCGCAGAAATTCTTCGACAATCTGACGGAGAAGCCTGTCCGGCAAGAGTCAGATCTTATTCGCGCCACCACAGATCAGGAGGTAGCATACATCGCTACCAGAGTGGAGGAAGCGAATCTTGCCACGGAGGCCGGCAGCGTTGGCTTCACAGAGTGGGAAGCCAGCAATGCAGAGGTGGTGGTGGAGGCAAAACCTGCTGAGGAGAGCAAGGTTGCCGGGGAAGAAGGCGGCGCAGTCGCTGAAAACTCATCCGGCGACGACACGGCCGAAGAGGAGACGCGAGAAGAGCCCTCGCCCCCGAAGAAGACAAAGCGTGTTTTTCAGAAAGCCGCATCAGGCGTCCCAGCAAGCCAGCCTACACCGAGCGGCGAATCCCCCGGCAAGAAAGTGGCCGGCAAGAACGGACCGCGGCAGGGGGCCCGTCAACAGCCTGCGCGGCGCGCGAGACCCACACCAGCGACCACCGCCGGAGCGGCAGGAGGGTCTCGTACAACCGTGCCAGAGGCTGCCCCGGCGCCTGCCACAGCCAAGCGGCCCAGGACCCCTCCTCCGCCTCCCCACTCAGACATCGCAACGGAGGTCGACTTCGACATCTCCGGCTTCAGTCCGGAGCGAGAGGAAGAAGAGTGAGTACCTGTCACAACTTCCACCTTCCAATCTGCATCAGTCTTACTGACTTACTTGTATTGTTTCTGCAGTGACACAGAAACCTTGCTGGAGAGAATGGCGAAGAGGTCAAGGACTTCTACGGGCGACGAGCCCCCGACAGGCTCCACTAGCGTGCCAGAGACCGTCATTGTGAGCCCGGAGCCTAGTCCTCAACGCAGCCCCCAGCGTAAGTTCATCGTCCCTTTTTCTGTTGGCTGGTACCGAGGCTTTCATTCTTGTCGCTGATATCTTTGGGTTTGCAGGAGAAGAACGGCAACAAGGAGAAGATTGCCCCATTGTGCCTCCTTCATCGACCGCTCCGCCCACAAGCACATCCCCGGCAAGAGATCCTGCCGACGAGCCTGTCCGGATTGAGGAGGAGCCGACAAGCACGGACTCCGGCAACCCACCCCCGGCAACCGGAGTTGCCGGGAGAGGCGAAGCCACCTCTCGACAGCCCGACGCAGGTACTCGATCGCCTCAGAGTGCTAGTTATTCTTTTCCCCCTACTTCTTTATCTTTGGTCACTCCAAAATCTAAAAACTCGATCTTATTCGGACCTCCTCCTTCACCCTTCAGAGTTCTCTGCGATGGAACATATGGACATCGACGCCGTCATCGAGGAGACCGCCAGGGATGCTGCTGCCGAAGCGGACAGGATCACTGCCAGCGAGGCCACCAAGGATGACGTTGCCGGGGCTGGTGATGCTCTTGACGGGGAGGCCGCCAAGACAGCACAAGAGGAAATCGCCGAAGAACCTGCTGAAGAGGGCGACAGGGAGGCTGGGGACCATACTGACGGCATTCCTGCCGCAGGAGCGCCAGGCGCTCCATCGGCCATGGAGCCCCCTGTCACTGGT
Organism: Thinopyrum elongatum; assembly: GCA_011799875.1. Lineage (NCBI taxonomy): Eukaryota > Viridiplantae > Streptophyta > Magnoliopsida > Poales > Poaceae > Thinopyrum > Thinopyrum elongatum. The sequence goes on along the minus strand of CM022299.1, from coordinate 375,919,651 downwards.
GAGGCGGCCACTGAAGACCAGCCATCAACATCTGACGAGCCCTCATCCAGCAAGTATCTCAAGGTTGGCGAAAACCTATTCATCAACTTGCCAGGGACGGCAAGCACCGAGGCACCAGCCGAAGGAGAAATTTTCGAGGAAATTATTGCCGCTGTCGGGCTCGAAGTCGTTGATGATCCCAGCGCTAGCAGTGGCAAGTCTGAAGAGGATCAGCTCCTTCAGGCCTTGGGCGAAAACTTCCGCAAACTCCAGGCTCTCCATCGTGCCCGAAAAGAGAAGGCGGACTCCAGAATGGCAGTTGTCGATGCAGCCGAAGCGGATTTTCAAAGGCGTGTCGCACAAATGCAAATCTGGCACGCCGAGGCCCTTCAAGAGCTGGTTGCCGGTCGAGAACAAGTGAGCCAGCAATGGAATGAGGTCCTCCTGAAGCAATCATACATGGAGAAGGCCCATGATGAAGCTGTTCAAATGATCGCTGCCGAAGATGCTCTCCTGACGGGGCGCCGCGTTGCTCTTGACGCTTTCGAAGAAGATCTCACCGCACGTGGGCAGGCGCTCGCCGCCAAGCTTCGTAGCAAGGATGAAGACATTGAAAATCTTGTCGCGCGACGGACCCAGGAGCTGGAGCAGAAGCACAATGAGGCGCTCGAAGCTCTAACTGCAAGTCACGCCGGCAAGCTCAAGGAGGCCGTCGATGCTGCCGAAGTTGCAGAGGCCGCCAAGAACGAGCTGAGCGACAAAGTGAAGAGGCTAGAGACAGATCTCGACGAGCACGGCAAGGAGCTCTCGACGCTCAAGGGGGATAGGGAAAAAACCCTCCACTCCTTGGCGGAGATGCAAGTCACCCTGTCCGACAAGACCAGGCAGCTCTCCTCTGCGGCTGATGATATTGCGGTTCTGGAGCTGAAGCTGACCACGCTGCAGAAATCTCTCGAGGCCGGCAAGGCCCGTGAGAAGGCTCTACTCAAGGATCTCCAAGGAGAGAGGAACCTGCTCAAGAGCGCCGCCGCTGCCCAAAACGAGTACGAGAAGGGAGTGGAGATCTGGACTGGTCGTCTCATTGCTGCCGCGAAGAAGCTTACCACAGAACTGTCAACCATGGGCTTGTCGAACTTCAGATATTCTTCCGAGGAAAGAATATCCCCAAGCGCCAGATTGACGATGTTCTTTGAAAGCATCATCAACGCGTTGAGGGCGCTCCAGTCTAGCCGGGCGACCCAACTGGCGAACGAGACTCGCCGGCTTTGCCGGGCCGTCCTTCGCAAGGTGCTCCTCAAGGTGGTGCACAGCAATCCCGGTATCGACCTCTCCAACGCACTCGGCCACCTGCCAAAGGATGCAAATGTTGAGGCGCTTGAGAAGTGCATCGCGCCAATCCTTGAGAAGGTGGACTCCATCAAAAGGATCGAAGGCCAGCGCAGGGATTGAGTGCTCCTCTTTTATTCTTGCCGCCATCATCTCATGTAAAAGACAGTTAGGTCTCAAGTTAGGACTGCGGCAACTTATGGATGTAATTTAACTATGTTTAGGCTCATGCTAGCTACTTTCCTTGTCTGATTCCTTTATGTATGGAGTTCATCCTATGCTTACTGAAAAACTTGCCGGCGCGCAACCTGCCGCGAGCGCTGGGTGCGGGACTTCAGCAGCCTGCCGGAGGCGCAGCGGCCGGCAAGACTCCTTGGCGTTCTCAATGCAGCCACTTAAATCGTTGAGCGGACTCGAAACAAAATAAGGGCGCAACTGATTACAACAAGGGTTCCTTCGCGTGCAGATTTTCCATACAAGGGTCGGAATCGTCCAAGGAACTAACTTGGTAATAAAAGAAAAACTTGCTCTGAGTTTTTAGGACTTAGCTTTCTGGCTTTGTTCTTCCTCCGGCAAGTGTCGATTCTGAACGTCACCAACTGGTATTCATATCTCCCTTCCCCCCCGGCAAATGTGCACATGAGGAATCCTTCTGTCTTTAAGAAAAAGAAAGAAGAGAAAATAAAGAGATGAAACCTTGGCGGTTCGTTAGAACTTACCGGGATCAGGTGTCATACAACATCTTAGACAAACATGCATATATGAATGTGAACATGAGAATCAATAAGGAAATGTACAACACTTAAATTTATTCATCTGTGCTCAGGGTCTGCGCCTGGCTTTGTACAAAGGATCACATGCCTTGCCGGCAAGACTTGTACAAAAAGGTGGTTGCCGGGAGCCCCCGGCAACCGCGCCTTATGGATAGAACTTGCGAAGATGTTTGATATTCCAGGAATAACTCACTGGAACGCCATCTTCGGTCTCCAGGCGGACAGCGCCAGGCCTGGTGACTCGTACTACCCGATAAGGGCCTTCCCACTTTGGCGTCAACTTGTTTGAATTCTTGGCGGACTGAATCCGTCGAAGAACAAGGTCGCCTTCCTCAAGGCTTCGGGCATGAACTTTGCGGCTATGATAGCGGCGCAAAGCTTGCTGGTAGCGTGCAGCTCGCGCAGCAGCCTGAAGACGATTCTCCTCAAGGAGCACAGCGTCATCTTGCCGCAGTTGCTCTTGCTCGAGCTCATCATAAGCGAGCACTCGAGGAGATCCGTATATGAGTTCCGTGGGGAGAACTGCTTCCGCTCCATAAACCAGAGCGAGGGGCGTCTGGCCGGTGGCTCGATTTGGTGTCGTTCTGATTGACCAAAGAACCGCCGGCAACTCATCAATCCAGCGTCTTCCGCATTTTTTCAGTCTGTCAAAAGTTCTGGTCCTGAGACCGCGTAGCACTTCAGCATTGGCCCTCTCCGCTTGGCCGTTGCTTCTCGGGTGAGCAACAGAGGCAAAACAAATCTTGCCGCCAAGGTCTTGGACGTACTGCATGAAGGTGCGACTTGTGAACTGCGTGCCGTTGTCGGTGATGATCCTGTTAGGCACACCGAATCGGCAAACAATTCCCTTGAAGAACTTGACAGCCGACTGCGCTGTCACCTTCCTCACTGCTTCCACCTCCGGCCACTTTGTGAACTTGTCGATAGCAACGTACAAGTACTCAAAGCCCCCGGTAGCACGGGGAAAGGGGCCCAGTATGTCGAGCCCCCGGACCGAAAATGGCCAGGAGAGAGGGATTGTTTGAAGAGCTTGAGCTGGCTGATGTAATTTCTTCGAATGAAACTGGCACGCTTCACACCTGGTTACTAGTGCAGTCGCATCCTGGAGGGCAGTAGGCCAAAAGAAACCTTGCCGGAATGCTTTCCCGGCAAGCGCTCTTGACCCTATGTGAGAGCCACACATGCCCCCATGTATCTCTGCCAACAGCTCTAGTCCATCCTCCCGAGGAATGCACTTCAATTTCACACCGTTTGGTCTCTTTCTGTACAGGACGTCATCGACGAACTTGTACATAACAGACCGACGGGCTACTCTCTCCGCTTCTTCTTGTTCCTCAGGGAGTTCACCTGTCTGAAGGAAGTGGACAATGTGCTGCGCCCATGCTGGAGCCTGAGGCTCGACAACTAGGACTAAAGGCATCTCATACGCCGGGGAAACATTTGTCTCGACAGCAAGGGCCTGAGGCCCTGCCGGAGCCTGTTGTTCCCCGGCAAGCGTGTCGATCCCGGCAACTTCCTTGCCGGCGGCTCCGGGGAGCTCTGCCGGGAAGTACTGGCCAGAGTTCAACTTTCTTCTCTTTTCTTGCCGCATTGATGGTGCCACGGATGGTTGAGTCAATTGGAGCACAAAAGTTCCTGGTTCCACAGGCAACTTGAGGGCAGCACGCTTTGACAGGTCGTCAGCAACGCTGTTCTCGGCACGAGGGACATGCTCCATTTGGAGACCGTCAAAGCGCTCTTCCAATTTCCTTACTTCATCTACGTAGGCCTGCATCAACGGACTTTGATAGCTCTTGTTGACCTGCCTAACGACAAGCTGTGAATCACCTTTGATAATGAGCTTTTTGATACCAAGGTCTGCCGCGATCCTAAGACCGGCAAGCAACCCTTCGTACTCTGCAGTGTTGTTGGTTGAACTCTCCCAGGGAAAATGCATTTGGACTACATACTTGAGGTGCTCTCCGGTGGGCGCGACAAGCAGCACACCAGCACCGGCGCCTTGCAGCGAAAAAGCCCCGTCAAAGTACATAACCCATTGCTGATCGGTTTCCTTGCCGGGGAGACTTGTTTCTTGAACTTCTTCGTCTGGCGTTGGGGTCCATTCTACAATGAACTCCGCCAAGGCCCTGCTCTGAATTGTGGAAGTGCTTTCAAACTTAATGCCAAAGCTGGACAACTCCAACGCCCACTCCACGATCCTGTCGGTTGCCTCCGCATTTTGCAAAATCCATTGCAACGGAAAGCGAGTGACGACGGTGATCTCATGTGCTTGAAAATAATGGCGCAGCTTTCTCGAGGCCATAAGGAGGCCGAAAAGCAACTTCTGCACACCAGAATATCTTGACCTAGCTCCTTGCAAGAGGGAGCTAACAAAATAAACTGGGCGCTGCACCACCTTTTTCTTCTGCACAGGTTCCTCTGTTTGCGCAGATCCTGTCTTGCCGGGATCAACCCTTGCCGGGGAAGATCTTGCCGCGTCATCTGGCGGTCCTGCCGCTGATGTTGCCTCCTCATTAGCTTCCCTCTGCGCCACCAGTGCAGCACTAACCACTTGATTTGTCGCCGCCAGATACAGCAGCAACGGTTCTTGTGGTTTAGGTGCGACTAGCGTCGGCGGAGAAGAATGGTATTTCTTCAAATCTTGCAGCGCCGCCTCCGCTTCCGGAGTCCATTTCATTGGACCTGCCTTCTTTAAAATTTTGAAGAAGGGCAGGGCGCGCTCAGCAGATTTGGAAATAAACCTGCTTAGAGCAGCAACACAGCCGGCAAGACGATGCACATCCTTGACGCGTCTCGGCGCTTCAATTTGCTCAATGGCTTTGATCTTGTCGGGGTTAGCTTCGATTCCCCGGCAAGATACAAAGAATCCGAGGAGCTTGCCGGAAGGAACACCGAACACGCACTTCTCAGGATTGAGCTTCAAGTTGATCTTGCGCAAGTTCGCAAATGTTTCTTCTAAGTCTTGGATGAGCGTTGCTTTATCCTTAGTTTTGACCACTATGTCATCCATATACGCCTCCATATTTCTATGGAGTTGTGGCTCAAAACCAATCTAGATTGCTCTGGCAAATGTTGAACCAGTACTTTTCAACCCGAAAGGCATTCGTATAAAACAATACGTACCACATGGGGTGATAAAGGCGATCTTCTCTTCATCTTCCTTTGCCATAAAAATCTGATGATACCCTGAATAGTCATCAAGGAAGGACAGGAGATCACAACCAGCGGTGGCATCCACAATCTGGTCGATGCGTGGCAAGGGAAAAGGATCTTTTGGACAAGCTTTATTGATATCTGTATAATCGATACAAAGCCTCCATTTCCCGTTCGCTTTCCGCACTACAATCAGATTGGCCAACCAGGTTGGATGAAGCACTCCTATGACCAGTCCTGCCGCCTCCAGCTTCTTAATTTCTTCGGCAATGAATTCTTGCCGCTCCAAAGCCTGTTTCCTCACCCTTTGCTTGACGGGCCGCACATGAGGACAGACTGCAAGGTGGTGCTCAATTACTTTCCTGGGAACGCCGGGGATGTCAGACGGTTGCCATGCAAACACGTCGACATTCGCCCGCAGGAAAGCAACGAGCGCGCTTTCCTATTTGTCATCTAGGGTGGAACTTATGGTGAAAGTTCCCCCCGTCCCGTCCTCCCTGGCAGGCACCTTCTTGGTTTCCGGCGGGGCAGCCTTGGACTTCTTGTTCTGGCAGGCACCTTCTTGGTTTCCGGCGGGGCAGCCTTGGACTTCTTGTTCTTGCCGGTGGAACTCTCTGGCACGTCCTCGACGGAAGCGCAGCACTCCGAAGAGGCGCGCTTGCCGGAGTCGGCGCCAAGGTTCCTGCCGGTCTTCTTCTTCCCCCCGGGAGTTCCAGCGGCAGGAGCAGATGCCTTGATGGCAGGTGCTGCAACTGCTTCCCGGTAAAGTTGGTCGGCACAGATGAGCGCATCCTTCTTATCGGAATAGATAGTGATGACGCTCAACGGCCCAGGCATCTTCAAGACGTTGTACGCGTAGTGTGATGCCGCCATAAACTTAGCCAGCGCTGGCCGACCAAGGATCCCATTGTATGACATGGGGATCTTGGCGACATCAAACACCACCTTTTCAGTCCTGAAGTTAAGCTCGCTGCCAAATGTTACCGGCAGCGTGATCTTGCCCTTAGGCTGGGTTCTTCCCGGGTTGACCCCTTGAAACGTACCCGTTTCCTCGAGGTCTTCGTCGGGAATCTGAAGCTTTGTGAGCACATCTGGTGAGATTAAGTTTAGGCCGGCTCCGCCGTCAACTAACATTTTCGTCACCTTGAGGTTGCGAATTGTCGGGGAAACCAACAATGACAAACACCCGACCGCAGTTGTGCGATCAGGGTGATCCTCGGCGTCAAAGATGATAGGCATGCTGGACCACTTCAGAGGCCTACATGCATCGGGGGATGGCTCTGCCGCATTAACCTCCCGCACCCACTGTTTAAGTTGGCGGTGGGAAGAATGCAGCGAGGCACCCCCATCAATGCACATAGCCTCCGTAGCCTTCTGGAATTCCTGCTCACTGGATTCGTCATCTTCTTCATCATCATCTCCTTCTTTATCTCGGCCCCGAGCGGGCTGATCCTTCTGCTGCTTGGCCTTACCGCAGCGACCCCCTCGGCCACCGCGTTTCTTGCCGGACCCCTCAGCACCGTCTTGGGCCTTCTCCTTGTCTCGCCTCTCGTATTCGGCCTTCTGCTTCTTGGCAAGCTGCTCAACTTGCCGGCAGTTCTGGAGATCGTGGCCCTTAGTGCGATGGATCTTGCAGTACTGCTTGCCGGAGTTCTCTGACTTGTCGGCAGCCGCCAAGGCCTGACAGGAAGGGCACCCGGCAAGATCCTTGCCGGGGTCGCCAACCTTGGCCTTCTTGGCGGCGCCAGGGTTGCCAGATTCCTCGACGGTAAGCATGGCCTTGCCTCCGCGCTTCCTATTCCGCCGCCGGCCTTTCCTTGACGGAGCCGCGGCATCTTCTTCTTCTGAGTCGCCTGTCGCACCAACAGCTTCACCAGGGAGTTTCCTCCCCTCTTCAGCTCGAGCACACTTGTCGGCCAAAGTGTAAAGCTCGGCAATACTCCTGACTTTGTTCATTGCCAGCTCTTCCCGGATCCTGCGGTTACGCATGTTCTGATGGAACGCGCTAATGACAGCAGCAGGATGAACGTCAGGAATATTGTATTGCACCCAGCTGAATCTCTGCATAAACTTGCGCAGGGACTCGCCCTCCCTCTGAGGGATGATGTGCAAATCACTTTCTTGGCCAGGAGCTTGGTGGCCTCCAACAAAGGCGCCAACAAACTGATGGCACAGATCTGACCAGCAAGAAATAGAATCCTCCGGCAGGTGCATCAACCACGACCTGACGTTGGGTTTGAGCACCAACGGGAAGTAGTTGGCAAGTATCTTGTCATCTCGGCCCCCGGCAGCCTGCACCGCAATGGTGTAGATGCTCAGGAACTCCGAGGGATGAGTCTTGCCGTCGTATTTCTCCGGGACCTCTGGCTTGAAGGTTCGGAGATTGGGCCATTGGACTTGCCGCAGCTCACGGGTAAACACCGGAGGTCCTACCTCGTAAGGCAAGTCTCCTACGTTCCCTGGCGCAGGCTCGTCAACAACCGGCCCCGCGCGCTTATCAGACTGATAGCGCGCTTCCCACCGCCGCTTGATGGTTGTTCGAGCGTCTTCCTTGCCTCTTTCCTGGAGAACCAAACGCTGATCACGGCGCATCCGTGGATCGGACGACGCCGTGGAAACTTCCTCATGGCGGTCGACTTGCTGAGTCGTCGGCCGCCGCTGATGTCGCGTAGGAGAGTGCACTGTAGTTGCACCACCTCCGGTTTTCTCTGCACCGGCTCGCATCGGATCGACAGGCCTCCGCTGAGAGGGCCCTGCCTCTTGTGGTCCATCCTTGTTAGCGAAGCCGATAAGGCTCTGGATAGTAGCTCGCCACTCCTCCATCTTCTCCGGGGCGGGAGGAAAATCGAGGAGTAGCTGTGCACGTGCCAAGGCTTCCGCTGGCGTAGTTGGTGGCGATAGGTGCGAGGTGTGTGAGGTGCTCTGACTCCTAACCAAGTTAGAAGGAGCACCGCCACGGTCACGCGACCGCGCACCACCTTCGCCGGCAGCTCGGTGTGGATGCTGGTCCCGCGCATCTTGGGATCTATGCGCAGAAACCTTTTCATGGGGACGCCCCGAACCACCAGCACCATGATGTCGCTCATCTCGCACGACCTGGGCAGGTTGCGAGGCTCGCGCTGGCGCGGGAGCTCCAGCAGGCGCTCTTCGATCCCTAGAGTTTGTTGTGCCACCCGTAGGCAACACAACACCATCTCTAGATCCAGCGGCGCGCAAGTTACCACTGCCACTGCGAACGATACCGCTCGCTTGGCTTGGGTCACCAGAACGCCGCGGGGGTTCTAGTCCTCTTCCTTCTGCACCCACACCATCGCCTGTCCGCGAAGGCGCGGGCAAAACGGACCCGGACGGTTGTGCTGTCGCAACGTTCTTCTTCTTGGGCGGCATGATGATGAAGATGATGAAGGAACTAGGGCGTCGACCACCAGATCAGGTTCACGCAAACTTCTATCCCCCTACCTGGCGCGCCAAAGATGTCGGGGCATGGCACCTATGGGATCCCGAGAGACCCCTTTACGATTCGGCGGGGGGAGAGGTATATGCAAAGGGCAGAACCAGTGATCGACGCGGGAGGTTTTTACCCAGGTTCAGGCCGCTGATCAGCGTAAAACCCTACTCCTGCTTTGTGTTCTTATTGATGTTCTTGAGCCCAGCCTTCAGGAGCGCTTGCAATGAACAGTACGTTCAAAGAGCAGCTACGCATGCAGAATGGGCCGGAAGTTCTCCTCCTCTGTAGCAGTTGCCTTGGGCCTCCTTTTATATGCTCAAAGGGGTCTCCACAGTGGCAAAATGTACATACATTGAGGTGTAAAGTAGCTACAGGGTATCATACCTAACCCCTGACAGATTAGGACAAGCGCATTTAATGCACCGTGAGGTGTCCGTTTAGGTGTCCTCACTTTCTTGGGGATGGAAAAAGGGGCCATCCCATCAGCACCGCTTAAGCTCTCCTCCACTGGCGCGTTGCCACGCATCCAGAGAAGGACCCAGAATGTCAGGCTTTGTTACTGTGCCGAAGCGGTGGCACAGTGGCGAAATCTCGCCAGGCGCCGATCCTTGCCGGGCACCAAACCTTGCCGGGCGCCAGGGCTTGCCGGGCGCCAAGCTTTGCTGGGAACCAAGCCTTGCCGGGCGCCGAGGCTTGCCGGGCTCCACGGGCCATCCCGGCAAGGATCTTGCCAGGGAAGCTGGCCTTCGATTTCCAGCTTTGCTTATCTGGTGATCCTCAGATCTCTGACTTGACGATTTCCTTGATGACTTGAATCGACCTCGAGCTGATCCCGGCAAGCCTTGCCGCGAGGACGGCTACAACTGCCCGTGCACAAGTAAGGGGTACTAGTGGCCCAATACTTAGTACACCGACAGGTTAGCTTCAATGCCTCTGTTAGAAACCAAAAAACCCAAGAGCTTGCTTGCTGGTACCCCAAAAATACATTTGGCCGGGTTAAGCATCATCTTGTAGACCCGGAGATTGTCAAACGTCTCCTTCAAATCATTAATCAAGGTCTCCTTCCTGGATTTCACCACAATGTCATCTACATAAGCATGAACATTTCGCCCGATCTGACTGTGAAGGCAATTTTGCACACACCGCTGGTAAGTCGCCTATGCACTCTTGAGCCCAAAAGGCATAGACACATAGCAGAAGGCTCCAAATGGAGTAATGAAAGCCGTCTTCTCCTGGTCCTTAACCGCCATCTTGATCTGATGATAACCAGAATAAGCATCCAAAAAACTCAATCGCTCACAACCCGCCGTAGCATCAATGATTTGATCAATACGGGGGAGAGCAAACGGATCAGCCGGACAAGCCTTATTTAAGTCCGTGTAATCCACACACATTCGCCACGTGCCATTCTTCTTGAGTACCAACACCGGGTTAGCCAACCACTCCGGATGAAAAACTTCAACGATAAACCAGGCCGCTAAGAGCTGGGCCACTTCTTCACCAATGGCCTTCTGCCTCTCCTCGTTAAAATGACGAAGGAATTGCTTGACCGGCCTAAACTTTGGATCAATATTAAGAGTGTGCTCAGCGAGTTCCCTCGGTACACCTGGCATGTCTGAAGGCTTCCATGTAAAGATATCCCGGTTCTCACGGATGAACTCGATGAGCGCGCTTTCCTATTTCGGATCCAAATTGGCACTGATGCTGAACTGCTTAGATGAGTCACCAGGAACAAAATCAATCATTTTAGTGGCATCTGCCGACTTAAATTTTAGCAAAGGATCATGTTCTGTGGTTGGCTTTTTCAAGGACGTCATGTCCGCCGGGTCAACATTATCTTTGTAAAATTTCAGCTCCTCCGCCGCACAAACTGATTCAGCATAAGCAGCATCATCTTCCTCACACTCCAGGGCCACCTTGCGACTCCCATGTACTGTGATGGTGCCCTTGTAACCCGGCATCTTAAGCTGTAAGTAAACGTAACAAGGCCTCGCCATGAACTTAGCATAAGCCGGTCGACCAAACAGAGCATGATAAGGGCTCTTGATCTTGACCACTTCGAAGGTTAGAGTCTCAGACATGGAGTCATGCTCATCTCCAAAGGCAACTTCTAAAGATATTTTACCCACTGGATAGGCTGACTTACCCGGCACCACACCATGGAAAACAGTGTTTGACGGCTTAAGATTTTTATCAGTCAGTCCCATGTGACGAAAGGTCTCATAATAAAGTATGTTAATGCTGCTACCTCCATCCATGAGTACCTTAGTAAATTTATAGCCCCCAACCTAAGGCGCCACCACCAGAGCCAGGTGACCCGGATTATCAACTCGGGGCGGATGATCATCACGACTCCACACAATAGGCTGCTCTGACCACCGTAAATAACGTGGCATCGCTGGCTCAACCGCGTTTATTGCCCTCTTGTGAAGCTTCTGATCCCTCTTACACAGGTTGGTGGTGAAGACGTGGTATTGTCCACTATTCAATTGCTTCGGGTTGCTCTGATAACCAGACGGTTGCTGCTGTTGATTCCCCTGATTATTCTGCTGGTTGTAACCACTTTGACTGCCTTGACCGTGAAACCCGGAATTTGAGCCGCCGCCTCCATGACCCGGACCATGAGAGCCGGATCCTGAACCGCCGTTCGGGCCATGGTTGTGCTGGACAGACTCCCTGAATTGTCTCATGATACTGCAATCTTTCCACAGGTGGGTAGCTGGCCTCTCCTCCGTTCCGTGCTTCGGACATGGCTGATTCAATATTGCTTCAAGGTCAAATTTTGTCCCTTGAGTTGGCCTCCCCTTACGACGCTGGTTATAACTCCGCGCACCGGTGTTAGCCACAAAATCATCCGCCTTGCACTTACCGTTGCCGCCCTGATTGGCTGAGTTGTTCTGCTGTCCCTTCATGCCGCTACTCTTCTTTCCCTTTCCCGATCTTTCATCCTCAGAGTCGGGGTCCATGGTACCATCAGAGTCGTCATACTTAACAAGAGCCGCCATAAGCTCCCCCATGTCGTTACAATGACGCTTAAGCCGCCCGAGCTTCTGCTTAAGTGGAATGAAACGGCAATTTTTCTCCAACATTAGAACCGCTGAGCCGACGTTAATGTTATCTGAAGAATGTATGATAGTCGAGACCCGGCGCACCCAGCTGGTCATTGACTCGCCCTCGGCTTGAACACAAGAAACCAAATCCACGATCGACATGGGCTGCTTGCACGTATCTTTGAAATTCTGGATAAACCGGGCCTTCAGCTCTGCCCAGGACCCGATGGAGTTAGCCGGTAGCCCCTTCAACCAGGTACGAGCCATTCCTTCCAGCATCATGGTGAAATACTTAGCGTATGCAGCCTCACTAACATCCAGCATCTCCATAGCCATCTCATAACTCTCCACCCAAGCCTCAGGGGGCTGATCTGCTGTGTAATTAGGCACCTTGCGGGGGCCTTTGAAGTCCTTGGGCAGACGTTCGTTTCGCAGAGCCGCCATTAAACACGGCACACCCAATGCTCTAGAAGTTACACCTGCCTCAACTGAAGCCATCGGGTAAACCGGCGCATGCTGATGAGCCGCTAGTCGAGCCGCCAGCTCGGTCTCTCGACGCGCTCTGCTCTGGTCCACTAAATCCTGTGCATTGGTATCATTGCGCGTCGGGTCATATCCATGAGGTTGGTTACGGCGCTGCTCAGTACTCGAGACGGCTGGCGAGTCAATGTGCCTACTGTAGCTCCGGCCTGGACGAGGGGTCGAATGAATCCGGTCACGACTATAAGAATAAGCCTGCTGCTTTACCAAAGCTGTTTGAAGAAGCTCTCTAGCCCTTCGGGTTTCAACTGCCGTCTGGGTCTCTCCCTCAACTGGCAGAGCTGCCAATTGTGTAGCTGCAGCAATCATATTGTCTAAAGGGGTTGAGTAATGATCCGGCGGTGTCACCATGTGCTGAGGCGGGGTGTAGTTCATATGCGGAGAACCTGTCACGCGTGGCTGACCCGGCGTTCCACCCCCTCGTGCTTCAGCCGTCGGATTTATCACCGGCGGGTCACTGGCCCCTGCTCCACGTGTGTTGAAGAGGTTCCTTGACTCATAAACCAAAGGTAGACGACTCCCGTGCTTTCTCCTTAAGACCTCGTTGGCAGCGTTCTGATCCACCGAGAGCCGGTATGAATCCGCTTGAATCCGCTGTGCTTGTGCGTTTAAAACGGCCCGCTCTGCATTCATCCTAGCGTTCTCCGCTGCCATCTCAATCTTGGCCTGTGCTACCTCATCGCGCAGCTTAGCCACTTCCGCCTTATGCTGCTCCTGGTTGTCTGGGGTTACATCTACCTCCATCAGGGTTGCCAGAGCTTCCAACAGATCTGTTAAAACTTGAGCCGGCGGGCGTGCTGAACTGCCAACACCCGCTGCCGTCACCGCCGCTGCACTGGAGGTCATGGCCGCGGCGGCTGTCGAACCGAGAACCGGCTGGGTGCCAGCCATGAAGATCGCCACCCTATTCGGCGACTCATGGGGATCCGAAATACTGTCGCCATCGGAACAGCCCCCAAGCCGTCCGTCTCGTAGTTGATATAGCGAGCTGGTCTCCCCCATGGATGACTCACCATCAGAGTAGATGGCCGTCTCACCACCAGACACAGAGCCTTCTAACTCTGCCCCGTGGATAAACCCAACGAAGGCACGCTTCACGGCGGGTTGAACCCGGGCAGGTCGTGCGCGCTGAGCCGTCTCGATGATGTCAGCGCAGATGTCCGGCTCAGGGCCCGGCTCGCCGATCTTGCCGATGAAGACGTGGATTCCGCCGAAGGGGACCCGGTATCCGTACTCAATTGAGCCGGCCTCGGGGCACCAGCCTGCATCGTCGATGTAAAGCTTGCCGCGACGACTCTTGGTCATCCGCCCCGCAGCGTACCCCTTGATCCCTTCGAAGCTGCCCTTCAAGAACTCAAAACCACCGTGCGCAGGCCCCAGGTGGGCGCCAACTATCGTGGAATTGTCACGGCAGATGTCCTAATGAAAGGACTTAGTTGTGGAGCCATGGCGACGAGGTTAGCTTAAAGGGGTTAAACGGGACAAAGGACACTAGGAGTTTATACTGGTTCGGCCCTTGCGGTGAAGGTAAAGGCCTAATCCAGTTTGAGGTGGTATTGCTAGGGTTTCGATTACCAGGGAGCGAATACGCTTTGCCTGGCTTTCGAGCTGTTGTTTCTTTTCTGCCCTAAGCCGCTGTCGGGTCATCCCCTTATATACATGGGTTGATGCCCTGTGGCCTACAGAGTCCCGGCCGGCTCATACAAACGTGTCCGGCTCGGTGACTTATCTTATATGCCTTACAATACAAGTTTACATATACATGGCGGTTTACACTTACGGGCCTTACGCCTCCTTTGGGTTTGGGCCCTTTAACAAGCCTGTCTTATGAACCGCCATCTTCAATATACTCTTAGGCTTCATTTAGATGAACCGCCATTGGGATGACCCGGCCCCTCCTGGGCGGGTCATATCTAATAGTCATATCCCCAACAGATATAATAAAAACTTTCATGAAGATCATTGGACAAAATAAACTTGATTCTTTGTAATAGTTTTGAGATATGATGATAGTGATATGTGAGTCATGTTGGTGAGTAATTATGCTTTAGTAAGAATATTGGTATTAAGGTTTGTGATTCCCTATGCAAGCACGAAAGTAAATAGTTATGCAATGAAACTACATCCTACTTGTGGTGCATTATTCGGTGCTAGTTATGCTTAATGCTCGCTTATGAGATTTTTCGTTTCTTGGTTGGTCGTTTCTCAATCTTTTTGCTAGCCTCCACTTGTACTAAGTAGAAATACTACTTGTGCATCCAAAATCTTTAAACCCAGTTTTGCCATATGAGTCCACCATACCTACCTATATGCGGTATTTCCATGCCATTCTAAGCAAATTTGTATGTGCCATCTCTAATTTTCAAAATGAATTTCCTTTTTGTGTGCTCGTACCGCTCATGAAGCGGCAGGGGGTGGCCAATATTTTCCATGCTAGATGTGTTATTCTCAAGATGAGTGTTTATTCACTTGTCATTGCACGAGAGTACGGTGGTAATAGGATGCCCAGTCCCGAAATGAAAAAGTAATTTACTTTATGTTGTCAAATAATAAATTCCTTGGAAAGTGTTGGTATGGACGGTACCCGTGGATACGGCTAGCCGTGGAATGTGAAAGTATGGTGGAAAAAGGAATAAACTTTATTTTCTGTTTGGGAACCGCCTACGATATATCTAGCATGGAAAGTGTTGGGAATTACTCGGTCGTTTTCGTTGATGGGAAAAGTATGCCTCTCAAAAAAAATGTATCTCCCAATTTAAGCTTTGAGCTCTGGCACCTCTACAAATCCCTACTTCCCTCTGCGAAGGGCCTGTCTATTTACTTTATGCAATTTTTATTTTTATTTGAGTCTCCATCTTCTCTTATAAAGCACCAACTAAGGGGCACTATGATCGTACTTGAGCATTGGATGTAGCTAATATGCGAGTGTGTTTCATGAATGGATCAATGGTTGAGCATGATGGGCTAGGGAAAACTTTCTTTAGTGTTGATATTTTGAAAGACATGGTTGCTTGTTGATATGCTTGAGTATTGAAATCTTCATGTCAAAACTAGACTATTGCTTTGAACCATATAAAAGTCCAAATGTCCATGCTACAAAAAGAAAAGAATATGTGATGAACATGTTAGGCAGCATTCCACATCAAAAATTCTGTTTTTATCATTTACCTACTCGAGGACGAGTAGGAATTAAGCTTGGGGATGCTGATACGTCTCCAACGTATCAATTTTTTCTTGTTCCATGCTGTTATATTATCATTCTTGGATGTTTTACAATCATTTTATAGCAACTTTATATCATTTTTTGGGACTAACCTATTGACAGAGTGCCCAGTGCCAGTTGCTGTTTTTTGCTTTTTTTTACTTCGCAGAATATCAGTACCAAACAGATTCCAAATGCAGCGAAACTTTTTGGAGATTCTTTCTGGACCAGAAGACACCCAGTGGGGCAAAGAAGTACCAGAGGGGAGGCCCGAGCACTACAAAAAAAATACACTTCCGTGATGATACGTGTTTGTCACAGTAGGTCACGTTTTCTATCATGCATGTACATCCATGACGATTTTATGACAGAATCAAGATAGTCATACCTGTGCTGTTGTAGAAGTGTTTCATGACAATACCAAAATTATCATCACGGAAGTGTTCACTTCCATGACGATAAATGACACGTCATGGAAGTGCTTTCATCAAGGGTAACCGACACGTGGCATCCACCGTAACGGGTCGCTGTTAAGCTATCGGGTCCGGTTTTGGATCCGATAACCCATTAACAGCAATGACCAATGGCGGTTTTCCACGTGTAAAATTCTCATTGGTCGGAGGAAACACGTGTCAGCTCGTCATTGGGTCAGATAGGCGCCTATGATATGTCGACACGTGCAACGGCCTAACACTGGCCCATTTAGCTTACAAAGGCCGGCCCGTTTGACTTGGTCAAAAGCTAGCGGGCCGGCCCATGAAAAGCCTGTTAATGGCCTGTTCGCATATAGCCCATTTTACGGCCCGGTAACTCACGGCCCGTTATGGCCTTCCCGAAATCGGTCCAACAGCGTCATGTGGGCCGTCCAGTATAATACCAGCCCGTTTCATTTTCGGCCCATGTATGGCCCACGACATCTTTCGGCCCATACGAGGCCTTTTGTATCTTTGGGCCCTTTAATGGGCCGCGGTAACTCTGGCCCATAATAGACAGTAAATATCTTTATGCCCAGTAACGGCCCATGATTCACATGGGCCGTTTCCAGCCCGTGTTAGCTTTCGGCCTACTGACGGCCCATACATTCTTGGGCTCCTTTCCGGTCCTTGATTACTTCCGGCCCATTACTGGCATGTTCCCCTAATGGGCCAAATTCGGCCCGTGGTTAGAATCGGCCCATTTGTGGCTTGTTAACCCGTTGCACCGTTTCCAGCCCATCCTATATTCTGGCCCATTAACGACCCGTTATGCCTGTGACAGAATTAAGCCTTTGCCTCTTTTGGCCTGTTAACGGCCTGTTACCGTGTTGGCCTGATACCAATTACGCCCGTTTACGGCCCATGTGGGCCCATTTATCTGACGACCCGAGGCCCACTGATTCTATGGCCCGTTGGAGGCCCATTTATCCGACGGCCGGTAGGAGGCCCATGGATTCTACGGCCCGTAGCAGGCCCATGGTTACCACGATCCGTATATGGCCCATGGTCGTTGCGGCCACTAGCAAACCAAGGAAAAAGAAGAATAGGGAAATAAATAAGCCAGAAACTAACGCTAGGCTATTAAGGCGATTGCACAGATTACATCCACTGGGCATCAAAGTTCGCCACCAGTGCAAATATAGGGAACACCCTACACTACACAAAAATGGCTTGCTGTTTTCTTGAGCCGGTCGCTGCACGTTAAGAACAAATTTTGTATCGCAACAAAACAAATTACAACCATAAAACAAAAGGAAAGTTGGCATAAAAGTTAAAAGTCTGGCAGATAAATGCACGACCAGAAGTTCAGAAGCTCAGTTCATTTGACCTGACTGTTACGTTTTCATGCTGTACTGTCCGATGGAGCACCATAACCTTCGCCTTCATTTCTCCTAGGCTCCTGAACAACATAGCAAATGTCTGATAGTCTGGTTTCAAAACCATGCATATCTTGATGACATCGAATAATGGTTGTCCTTGTTTCACAAAGGGTCTCTGTTAGGGAATGGACTTCTGTCTGGAGCGCAGATATAACACTATTTTGAGCTTGCATATCTTGATCATGAGGCAGTTTGGATGAGATTGCCTTAACAACCAACCCAGTATTACGCAGGAAAGTGCTTTTGGCACTGTTAGTGGACATGTACTGACCCACTGCAGCAAGAGGTGACATTGCGGTTATAGTTGCCTCGTCACCTTCAGAAGGTGGCGGTTCCACCATTTGTTCCATAGCTTTCTGAAAAGTTGATTTTTTACATTAGTAGTACCAGAACAGATGATATTAAGGAGGCAGCAAAACCAAACAAAATAGCTTTGGTCTATATACATAACTTATTCTGGTGAACCCGTGTAAAATATTAGTTGTATTTTACTGCAAAGTACATAATAAAACCAGGTTCCAAACATATGACCATGTACCATGGCTAATGTATTGTCTATTTCTTCACATTGTATTGACAACTAAGGATAAAGAGACAAAGTTTATAATACGGTAAGCATAGTATGGCATCATTCATATCACAAAACAACTGAGAACAGACAAACAGGCAATTGTAACATTGTGTAGACAAGTCCAGCACGGAACTAGATTACAGATCAAGATCAAAGGAACACCACTCATCTCTTTTAAACCTTGTAAGGTGCAATGATATGCTAAGACAATTGTGTATAAAATTGAAAAGAGTAATAGACATTGGCTGCAAACCGTGCAGTTCAATGCACAAGTCAGAGTAAGTAGTAGTTAAAAGGCATGAGGATTAAGGACTTACAACAGCGGCTTTGACTGGTGTAGTCATGCCCTTCGTCTTGCTGGTGTGGCAATCCTTGAAGATTTCCACAGCATTTGGTTCAGGTACTTTTTGGTCCTTGCGGGCTTTCCTCTGCATTTGGAACAAGTCAATATAGATATGATAATATGGCACAGCGAAAAGAGTGAAACAACAGCTAATTACAAGAGCCTCGCAGTGTGCAATATAGCTACGAGATCCTGTCGTCTGTTGGGATTTCACTTTCGTACGATTGGCCTTGTTCTTTGAACAGTTCACCTACAAGAAGATAGATTTGTGAGGCACATGCGTAAATAGGAGTTCAACATGTGATCTGATCACACACATATATATATATATATAACGTACTTGATACTTTGGATCGGACCAGTGTTTAACGAGGCCTCTCCAGTCTTCATCCGATATATTTTCCACTGGACATGTTTGGGCAAGTTCACTGTTAGCCTTGCCTTCAAAGTGAGTTTTCCTCAAGTTATACCGATACTGTTGCAGAGTAGACTTGAAAACATGGGTGCATGCTTGTCTGGTTGCATCATCTTGGCTATCCAACTTGAACCTCATCTGTTGAAAATTATGGGAGTCTCATTACCAGCAACCTAGAAAGTATGGGAAAGAGCAAGACGATATTACTAATTTCCATACATAACCATACTTATAGATAAATGGTCGAGAAAGGTGTTGAACTGGGTTTCGTCTTTGTCATTCCTATACTGAATCCATGTTGGGAGATGGAATTCAACAAAATTAGAAGAAATACAAGCTAGACATCATACATAACATGCAACCACATATAACAGTGCCAAGTTAGAGGGAGCACATGTGATGGTGGACTAGGGGACACATGCTCATCATCAACACAGCTATGTTGAGTGTCTATGCATGTGTTGTGTTGCAAATCTTGTTGGGGGGATGGCGGAGTAGAATCTGTAGAGGCCCTCCATTTCAGTTGTTTGGAAGGAGCACCTTTATTCATTGCCTTGCTAATTTCCTTCTGCTTTATTGATTTTGCATTGTCAAGTAAAACCGACAAGAAAAAGCAATAAAATTCACTCTTCAGAACTCATTCATGCATGATACTGACAATCACTACCTTGATGTAAGGCAAACACATTTTACGAGGATGGAATATGTACGAAAACAGGATGACATGGCATATTCACAACTATTTGTGTAAACTAAGCAGAAGTAATTTAATCAAATTACAAGAAATACAAGCTAGACACCGTATGTAACATGCAAGACAATATCACACTGCCAAGCTAGAGAAAGCTCCTGGGATGCTGGTTTCGCCGGAAGAGCGCCATCAGTCCCTGCCTTAATTTTTTCCTTCCTCTTACTTAATTTTATTGCCTTGTCAAGTCAAACCCACCGGAAAAATGAATAAAAACTCGCTTTTCAGAACTCATTGATGCAGGATGCTGACGAGCACTTTTAATGTAAGGCGACCGCATGATAGGACGATTGAATGTGTAATAAAAAAGGACAACATTGCATATTCACAGCTATGATGTGTAAACTAAGCAGAAGGCATTTCAACAAATTAGAAGCAATGAAAGCTAGACACCATATGAAAGATGCAATGAATATCACTCTACCAAGTTAAAACTGTCTCGTCATAAGTGCCATTTCAACAAATTAGAAGTAGTACAAGCTAGAAAAGAATGCAAGATGTAACCTATCTCACACTCCCATGTTAAACGTGTCTTATGATAAGTGATTGTTGCAGATTACACAACAGTAGTACTTTGATGTAATAACATGGTGCGATAGACAAATATTGTATGTTCTAGAAACAGGAACACGTGTCTTATTCACAAGTATAATGTGTAAAGTAAGCAGATGGAATTCAACAAAATTAGAAGCAATACAAGATAGACATCATACATAACATGCAACCACATATAACAATGCCAAGTTAGAGGGAGCACCTGTGATGGTGGACTAGTGGGGACGTGCTCATCATCAACACAGCTACGTTGAGTGTCTATGCATGTGTTGTCTTGCAAATCTTCTTGGGGGGATGGCGGAGTAGAATCTGTAGAGGCCCTCCGTTTCAATTGTTTGAAAGGAGCACCTTTATCCACTGCCTTGCTAATTTCCTTCCGCTTTATTGATTTTGCATTGTCAAGTAAAACTGACAAGAAAAAGCAATAAAATTCACTCTTCAGAACTCATTCATGCATGGTACTGACAATCACTACTTTGATGTAAGGCAAACACATGATACGAGGATGGAATATGTATGAAAAACAGGACGGCATGGCATATTCACAACTATTTGTGTAAACTAAGCAGAAGCCATTTCAACAAATTAGAAGCAATGCAAGCTAGACACCACATGCAAGATGTAACCAATATGACTCTGCCAAGTTAAAAGCGTCCCATCATAAATGGCGTTTCAACAAATTAGAAGCAGTGCATGCTATAAATCATATGAAAAATGCAACCAATATCACTCTGCATATACTAAAGGTGTCTCGTCATAATTGATTGATGCAGGATACAAAAAAATAGTAGTTTTATGTAAGGACATGCTTAATAGACAGATGTACTATGTACCAAAAATAGGAAGGCATGTCACATTAACAGGTATGATGTATAAACTAAGCAGAATAGCACATGCAATTTAACCAGATTGGAAGAATTACAATCTAGACACTATATGCAACATGCAACCACATATCATGCTGCCAAGTTAGAGCAAGCACCTGCGATGGTGGTGTAGGGGAAATGCGGTCATCAACTACAGAGCTACGTTGACTATCTTCATCTAGCATTGTTGTTTCTTGAGAATCATGTGGGGGAGGCTGACACTGCATTCTTTAAAAGAGGATCTTTTCTTACAACAGTCCACGAGCCTGACTGTCTCATCATAAGTGATTGATGAGGGATACACAAGAACATTAGTTTGATGTAAGAACATGGTTAATAGACAGATGTAGTAGTATGTACCAAAAATAGGAAGGCATGTCATATTCAAAGGTATAATGTGTAAGCTAAGCAGATGCAATTTAACCAAATTGGAAGCAATACAAGCTAGACACCCGGCTGGAGTGGTGAGCATGATCATCGAGGACCTGAGATCCTGGTGGGAGGCGGGCTGCTTCACCATCACCATGGCTTTTTAGTTGGCTTGCAAGTGATGCATGTCTGCGCTGGGCTTGTCACTGGCTCGGCTAGTGCCCTGACTAGCTATTTGGCTTCTGGTGCTCCCGGGATGGTGGTTCATGTAAAAAATATCTTTCCTTATCTTAATAAAGACCGATTTTGGCCTTTCGAATACAAGCTAGACACCATATGAAACATGCAACCACATATGACACCGCGAAGTTAAAGCAAGCACCTGGGATGGTAGTTCATGGCGAGAGAGATCATCAACTCCAGAGCTACGTTTACCATCTCCATCTGCTGACACTGCACCCTTTATAGCGCCCAAACGTGTCTTGCCTAAGCATGAAGAAAGCTGGAGCGACTTCTATCTTTTATTTCGTGCTTCTATCAACCGGTTGGCAGAGGCTGAAATACCCATGCATAAAAAACAATAGTGAGAGTATGGGTGAAGTGTGTGCAGAATTAGTGCACTGTAAAAGTAGCAGATAGCAGGTGGCTAAAAAATAAATGATAGGAGACATATGATAGCTCTACAACATATCATGGCAAACAAAATTAGATTCTACTCCGTATGATTTTGTAATATATGAGCACAGGGATGGCTGGGAAATGCAGGTACTCCTCCAGCACACTATCGGGGCCGGATTTCGGGGACACAACATATCCCAGAAAATTAACCCCTCATGTCATCACCAGCCCAGGATTACCGTTACTGGTGGACACGTCCTTGTTACAGATTACCAAGCTATTACAAGAATTGGGTACAAGACCATAAAGGTCTAATGATACAACAGTGATTCTGGTGGTAGATGACGGAATTGTCTCGCGGTTCTTCAACGTTGATGGGGCTCCATTCCCACAGGAACGGCTGACCTGGATAATTCCTATCCCGCATGGCTGCCATCCTAGGCTCCGCACGGACATCGCTGTGGTACTCCTTGTAGAAATCTTGACCTGGCCAAGTAAATAGCCAGGGACTAGCCTGTGAGTACGTTTGAATGTACTCGCAAACATCAGGAACAAAAGATATACCGAATGCAACAATTAAATTATATGATCATGATGAACCACACTATATGTGTATGCTCATGATGGACTTAAATGCCTACTGACAGGAATTAAATCATGGCATGATAAAATATTAGCATATGCAAACATATAAAATTGTTAGTGATAAACAAGGAAAGTCAAAGGAAACAAAATAAAAGAAATGCCGGTCGGATGTCAAGTGACACCACGGTAGGTCTTGAAGAGAAATGCCAATCGGGTGTCTAAAAGAGAAATCGGACGAGACAGGACCATCCGAGAACTCAGGCGACGCCACGAGAGGTCTTGAAAAGAAATGTCAGTCGGGTGTCAAGTGACGCCACGGTCGGACTTGAAGAGAAATGCCAATCAGGTGTCCACAAGAGTAGTGGCGTGATAAACCGCCTGTTAACTCGAGGGACGCCACGAGAGGTCTTGAAAATTAAAATTGAGTGCCCTGGGTAGTCTAGCCAACCCCTGAGACACTCAGGAAAAATTCAAAATAAGAGATACGGGTTAGTCCTCAATATTATGCATAACCATAATAATATTTAACAAGCATAAAATATTCATGGTAGCAACAGGGTGACAATAATTATTCCGCAAAATAATTCAGGCTCAATTTAATTATTTTCCTCCGAAGACCGACACTAAGACCGACACTTGACCAACCCAGACTGTAGCCCTTAACCGTGGACACGGCTATTCGAATAGGTTTAAACTCTGCAGAGGGTGTACTCTTTACCCAGAAGTAAAGGATTTCTTTAGTCAGTACCGTGACACTGACTAATTCCCATTACGGTCTTTGGGTTTAAACACACCTGACCAGCACACACCAGTTTAACTTTCCGGATGCCAGGAATCACCCAAGGCATCGTTCAAGAAAAACTCTGAGACGGAGAGACCAACGTCCTGCATGGGATCACTATTAATACGCGCGGATTACAAGGGGTGCCCCCCTCTCAATCACAACTGGAAACACCCATGCCCCCTGACCCGATGATAGGATTTAGTCCCGGATCCCTGGGAAACCCTCATCATGGCCCTCTGTATGGTGTGTGCATGGAAAGGGGTTATCAACTTACTGAACCATACTCTACCTGTGGCAGGAACCTGTGGCAGCACGAAACAAGTATGGGGGTTACCGGAACAAGACTCAATCTATGGTCGACTTAGGAGGCATTAAGTTTCCTGCAATGGTTAGCACAACAAGGTACTCCTTCAACAGCAATCCCAACAGGGCCACAACCCTTGCATGCTCCAACATGCACAACAAACAAGGCATGATCACGCTCCAACATGATCATCCTCCTGCCGGTAACGATATTTCACTTATGCCTGCTCCTGCAAGTTAGTTATGGCAACACACGATGCACGGTACGATGAAACATGCGAACACTACATGCATGCAAATTTTACTTGAATTCAAACCATGCAAGCACTACTAGCAATATGCAATTTAGTTTGAATTTAACATAGTCATGTTTAAATTATTCTAGCAAATAAACTACCATGCATTCACCATATCAAGTGTTCAAGATGCTTGCCTTGAGCATGCAGAAATACTGGGTGCACTCCAAAAGTCTGAAAAGTTTTCTTCCCTCCATTTTTCCTATTTTAAAGATTATAGCAATTACCACATAATTCAAAAATAGTATTAAAATTTGTTTCAAATATTTTTGAAATAAATACTAAAATAAACTAGATGAAAAATCAAAAACAACAGAAAAAGAATCAATTTATTTGGAGTTAATATGAATTACTAATGAAATATCTAAGTTTGGAAAAGTTAGAGAAATAGAATATTTAAAATATCCAGTGGAAACAGAGTTTGGGAAAAAAATGTTCACCTAGGCTGGAATAAAAGATCATGATTTTAGGAGTCAGTAGAAATTTGAATAATTAAATTTGGATTAGAAAAGAGCACAGTAGAGTTTTCTGAAAATACGCTGAAAAAGAAAAGGAAGAGAAACATGGATGCGCCCTGAGCGCTGTATAGCCGCGAAGTGCTATTGGGCCGAGCCCAGAGTTGCAGCCACGCGGGGGCGAGCTGATGGCTCACCGACAGGTGGGGCCCACCTGTCGAGTTTATCTTCTCCCACGCGCGCACCTGGACAGGAGCAGGGGAAGTGCTCTGGCGATGATTGCCGGCGGTGGAAGGCGCTGTTCCCGGTGCTTGGCATACCAACATGCTCGGGAGGTTGGACCGCATCCGTTGGAGGGGGAGAGAGTCGCCGAAAAGCTCGAGGTTGGGCAGAGCTTCAACCATGGCGGAAGGGGGCTTTGGGTGGGGGAGGAATTTCTCCCATGGGCCACCTCCAGTGGAATTGGCGAGGGGAACGGCTCGGCGAGCACTCCAGGAGTTGAGTGGTGAAGAAAATGGCAAGGGGAAGTCGCTGGTGGCATGGGAACTGGCGGGTCAGTGGTGGCAGCAGAGGCGGACAGAGTCGGGGGAGATGGCTCCTCCGGTTGCTCTGCTGCTCATGGGGCTCGTCGAGGGGGTGAAGGAGATGCGATGGTGGTAGAGGGAGGGTCGGGTGGCCTTTTTATAGCAGGAAGGAGGCGGTTCCGAGGCTTCCAGGGCATGGTGCGGCGGCGGCGCCATTACTGCGCCAGCGAGGTGGTTATGGGCGGTGGCGTGAGTCAGCGAAGCCGGTAAGGGGGTCGGCGTGGACGGTGGTCTCCCGCAGATAAGCTCGGTGGTTAGTAATTTAAGAGGCAGAGACGTGGCGGAGTGGAGTTCGTCGGGCGGCGGTGGTGGGTGGCGTGGTTGGCAGTGGGCGGCGCTAGGAGCCAGGGAGCGGTGTCGGTAGGGGCGGTGGCTTGCCCATGAAGCTAGCAGAGGAGGGACAGGAGCGATGGAGGCGGCAGAGGCACCGCGCCAGGGCGATGCCGATGCCTGTAATACCGGTGCTCTGGCCGCGCACTGAGCATGCACTTGAAGTGCTCGATGAATTGCCAGGGTGGCCTAGGATGATCTGATGAAGATGAGACTTGACAGTGTTTGGTTCCTGGGCATGGGAGAGTTAGTGGACAAGTTGGTTTATCCATGGGATCAAGTGTGCAATGCAGTTTAGGAAGTGGTAAAAATTCAGTCATGCCTGCAGGGTGTTTGCTGAAATGCTAGAGTAATCTAGGTACTTTTATTGGCTATGAAAATTTCCAGGACTAGGTCTCATTAGATGATAGATATGGTGGTGGAGTTTATTTGGCAAAATAAAATACTTGCTAGTGCAAGTTTGGGGAAATTTCAATTCTGGACAGAAAATTCAGTGGAATATTTGGTGAACTAAAATGATTCCTATGGAGCTAAAATTTCGGACTTCAGGGTTTGGTTGGAAGAGCTATGAGTGGGAAGATTTTAAGAATTAATGGAGCAAGGAAAAATAGGGTTGTAGTTCAAACTCAAAAACAGGACAGAAATGAAAAGAGGTTGGTTCACTCAAAATTTTCAAAAGACCAAGTTATCTTTTTGCACAAAAGTGATATATGGGCATCACATGACCTCTCATAATTTTTGTGGGATTTAAAAAGAATTATTTAAAGTGGTTGCAGTGCAACAGGAGCATTTAAAGTATTGAAAAAGCTATTAAAAGAATTATATTGGGCAAAAAATTTATTCTGAAAATAATTCTTACTGTTATTAAAATGTAATTGAAATGATTTGAGAAAACTACCAAAGCCACAATATTATTTCCAAAAATTTCTATATGGAGGGAAGAATTTTGAAAAATCAGAAACAGAAAATGGTTCTGAAATTAATAAAAGACCTAGTAAAAATTCAAATTTTAAATTCTAGAAAAATTTTATTTAGTAAAAACATGATTAAAATTTTGGGGTGTTACACACACCACCACATGTGGTCCTATCAAAATAACAGTCGATTGAAAATAAATAGGTCAGTTGATTTTTTTATGAACCGTCCGATCTACAAGGAACGGGCAGATGGCCTTCGTCTACCTCCCGCCAGTCACTGTTGACGATCTTTCTCGACCCGCCAGCGACCACCGGCCCAGACCCCTGCATCCGCCGCCCCGCCCTCCCCTCGACCTCACACCACCGCCATGCTTGGCAGCGCTCCCCGGCCATCCCTTTAAGCCCGGCCAACCTCCAGATCGGGCGCCAGCAGCTCCTAGGCCCCACACACCCCTAAGATAAACACCGAGGCACTGCTTCCCCAGCATAATAGGCGGACTAGCGCCTGTTACGCTGGGGAATGCTTCCTTTAATTGGGAATCAACTAACCAGGAATTGAAATCCAGGGGGCGACGTACCTCTAGCTAAGGTGAAATAGTATATGAGGAGAAACCTTGTGCATCGCGAGTTACTAGGAACATCTAGTATCAGGAAGAAGGTGTAGGAAGAAGCGGTCAACTAGTGTCTTATGTGGGATGAATACCGTGCAAGCAGACACGTAAGATTTGCATGAATAAGGGAAGAGGAGTACCAGTTCCGGTTGCCAGTGCTGTGCCATCCTTATTTCGCGGCGATGTTCTTCTTCTTACCGGGGGAACCGATGTTTTGGAGGAGGGTGGAGCCGTGGATGAACCCATGGCCAAATTGTTGACTGTGTTGCAGTGGCCGTCTATCGGCGGAGGGGAAGTAGATCCGAGGCGGCGAAGGACGGCGTAGCAGGAACAGCTCCGGTGCGGTGGACGGTGGTGACGTTGGAGCGGCAGCGGTGAGGCACAGGACGGTGTGGTTGAACTGGCTCAGGTACGGCGCACGTCGGCGTCCTGGAGGCAGCTCGGTCTTGGCTTCAACTACTAGCCGTGGAGGGCGTTGCGGTTGCGGTTGCGGTTGCAGTGGACGACGACGTCGGGGTATCGGCTCCGGCGTGATGGAGGAGGGCGGCGGTTGATGGGTGGGATGGGGTGGCGGACGGAGGACGCCGGGGTTTCGCGGCTGGTGGAGAGGTAGTTTTGGCGCCCACGGAATACGAATGGGGAATCAGACGGGGGGGTGGGGGAGCTAAGGGGAACCATGTTTCGGTCTGGGACGCGCTTGTTTTTGTTTTTTTAACAGATGGGACGCGCTTGTTTGAAATTTGGGGAAAGTACAAACTTTGCCCCCCTCTTAAATTTTGGACCTACTGCGGGTCGGGGGTAGGACGGTAATCCCAGGTGTCCCAAATAGTGGGCAGGTGAGAGAGCCTGGATTAAGGGGTCCTCGGGCGTCCAGGCTACGTAACATGGGCCGGACTGATGGGCCATGAAGATACAAGACAGAAGACTCTCTCCCGTGTCCGGATGGGACTCTCCCTGGCGTGGGCGGCAAGCTTGGCGTTCGGATATGAAGATTCCTTTCTCTGTAACCGACTTTGTACAACCCTAGTCCCCTCCGGTGTCTATATAAACCGGAGGGTTTAATCCATAGGGACAATCATAATCAAATAGGCTAGACTTCTAGGGTTTTTAGCCATTACGATCTCGTGGTAGATCAACTCTTGTAATACTCATATTCATCAAGATCAATCAAGCAGGACGTAGGGTATTACCTCCATAGAGAGGGCCCGAACCTGGGTAAACACCGTGTCCCCCGTCTCCTGTTACCATCGACCTTAGACGCACAGTTCGGGACCCCCTACCCGAGATCCGCCGGTTTTGACACCGACATT
This sequence comes from Thinopyrum elongatum, assembly GCA_011799875.1. Taxonomy (NCBI): domain Eukaryota; kingdom Viridiplantae; phylum Streptophyta; class Magnoliopsida; order Poales; family Poaceae; genus Thinopyrum; species Thinopyrum elongatum. The sequence continues at coordinate 375,891,665 of CM022299.1, read as the reverse complement.
GGTGCTTTCATTGAGAGTTCCGCTGTGTCGTCGCTAGAAGACTCGATGGCTCCATCAATCATCCACAACGATGCGGCCTTGAGGGAGGTTTTTCTCCCCGGCCAGATCTGTGTATTCAGCGGCTTCATACTGCGGGCCAACTCGCTTGGCCATCTAGAGCAGATCGACAGCTACGCCCCTGGCCATCAGGTCAGGTTTGGAAGCTTGAACTACATTGCTGATATCCGCGGAGACTTGATCTTCGATGGATTCGAGCCCATGGCAGCCGCTCCCTACCACCGCGATGAACTTGACCTAAATCTGTCATCGGACCATACCCGAGAGATAGTGCCTGTAACTGCCCTGGCCCTAGATCCAGAGCAGATTGCGCCATCCGAGGACGGGAAGCTCAACCCCGCCACGGAAGCTGCAGACTCAGCAGCGTTGGAGCCGCACACAGACCCAACTTTGAACGGGATCTGTGTCACCGGAACCTCGGATTCGTCTCCGGCCACAGGTTCTGAACCGCGTGTGTCCGTGCCCATCAAGCTCGATCGGGCGCCGATCATCGAGTTCAGCTCCACGGACATCTTTCGACACTCACCTTTGGGTGATGTGCTCAAATCATTAAAAACCCTCTCCTTAGCGGGGGACTCGCAGCCAAATTATATCCGGTTTGAACTGGAGGCTAATGACGGAGAATTTCGCTTCCCACCCACCGCCCACTTCATTGCCACTGTCGAAGACTTAACCGACATGCTCGATCACGACTCCGAAGACATCGATGGTATGGACGACGATGCCGGAGAGGAGCAGGCCCAAAACCCGCCGTTTACTAGGCGCTGGACAGCCACCTCCTCGTATGACATGTACATGGTGGATACTCCCAAAGAGAATAACGGCGATAACAAGAAAGATCCAGTCGAGAATAAACCTCCTGAGACACAGCCAAAGCGCCGACATCAGCGGCACCGCTCTAAATCACGCCGTGGAAAAGACAGCAATACCGGCACAAGAGAAAACAATACTCCGGACGATGCCGAAGACAAAGAAGATCCCGCCAAGCCGACTTCCGAACAGGACGGTAGGGAAGAGGGGCAAGTCAGCCCTGACGAACAGGCCATAAACGAAGACTCGGAGGACAGCAACTATCTTCCACTCTCCGAAGATGAGGTGAGCCTCGGCGACGAAGACTTTATCGTGCCTGAGGAACCCGTCGAGCAGGAGCGCTTCAAGCGCCGGCTAATAGCCACTGCGAGGAGCCTGAAAAAGAAACAGCAGGAGCTTCAAGCTGATCAAGATCTGCTCAACGACAGATGGACTGATGTCCTGGCAGCCGAGGAATACGGACTCGAGCGCCCCATTAAAAGTTACTCGAAGCACAAATTGCTACCCCAATTCAATGACGAGGCACTTGAGCCCATGCCATCAACACGTAATGCGGCTGACCGACCACCACGTGGCCGGGACAAAGTGGCAGCTCAAGCCGAACACCTGCCCATACTACCTCACCGTAAAGGCAAAGACACCACAGCTCGGGAATACACATATGACCTGCGGCAAAACCTGGAGAACAGAGCAGGTCAGTCTAGATCAATCTATGGATCGCAGGGGCATGCCCTGGCGTGCGATGACGGCATTGAAGCCAGACGTACCGAGCATAACCACGTTCGGGCCAAAAACCGCAGACGGACTACATCCGCACTATGTCGTGACTTGGCCCGATACAGAGGTGCCGCACATCCCCTTTGCTTCACTGATGAAGTAATGGAACACGAATTCCCGGAAGGGTTTAAACCCATGAATATCGAATCATACGATGGAATAACGGATCCTGTAGTATGGATTGAAGATTTCCTTCTCCATATCCACATGGCCCGCGGTGATGACCTCCACGCCATTAAATACCTCCTACTAAAATTAAAGGGACCAGCACGGCACTGGCTGAACAGCCTCCCAGAAAACTCCATTGGCAGCTGGGAAGACTTGGAAGACGCCTTCCACGATAACTTTCAAGGTATATATGTCCGGCCTCCGGACGCCGACGACCTAAGTCACATCATCCAGCAGCCTGGGGAATCAGCCAGGAAGCTCTGGACTAGGTTCCTAATTAAAAAGAACCACATTGTCAATTGTCCGGACGCCGAAGCCCTCGCGGCCTTTAAACATAGCGTCCGAGACGAATGGCTTGCCCGCCACCTCGGTCAATAAAAACCAAAATCCATGGCAGACCTTACCGCTCTGATGACCCGCTTTTGCGCGGGAGGAGATAGCTGGCTCGCTCGTAGAAGCAACAGCACCAGTGATCCGGGCACTTCCAAAGTTCGAGACGGCAACGGCAGGCCACGACGCAAGAAACACAAGCGTCGAAATAATAATGAAGGAACGCAAGACACGACGGTAAACGCCGGATTCAGCGGCTCCAAAGCTGGTCAATGGAAAAAGCCATTCAAGGCAAACAGAGACGGACCATCCAATTTAGACAAGATACTGGATCGGCCTTGCCAGATTATGGCACCCCCGGTAAACCAGCCAATCACACCAATAGAAGCTGTTGGGTCTTCAAACAAGCCGGCAAGCTTAACGCCGAACACAAGGGGAAGGGGCCGCCCAGTGACAGCGATGACGAAGAAACTCGTCAACCGAACACTGGGGGGTCAGAAGCAATTTCCCCCCAAATTAAAAACAGTTAACATGGTATGCGTGACACACATCCCTACAGAAGAGCGCAAGCGCGCACTACAGGACGCCAATGCCATAGAGCCAGGCACCCCAAAATTAAACCAATGGGCGGCCTGCCCGATCACTTTTGATCGCAAGGACCACCCAGCCAGTATCCGTCAAGAAAGTTCGGTAGCTCTGATCCTCGATCCAATTATTGATGGGTTCCATCTCATGAAAGTCCTTATGGACAGAAGCAGTAGTCTTAATCTACTCTACCAAGACACTGTCCGCAAAATGGGCATTGATCCTTCATGAATCAAGCCCACCACAACCACCTTCAAAGGTGCAGTGTCCGGTGTAGAAGCTCGTTGCACGGGATCAATTACACTGGAAGTCGTTTTCAGCTCGCCGAACAACTTTAGAAGCGAAGGCTTGACCTTCGATATTGTACCGCTCCGCAGCAGCTACCACGCACTACTCGGGCGTACCGCTTTTACTCGTTTTAATGCGGTCCCACATTACGCCTATTTCAATCTTAAGATGCCCGGTCCACGCGACGTCATCACGATAAACGGAAATACGGAATGCTCCCTCCGTACAGAGGAGCGTACTATGGCTGCTGCAGCTGAAGTACAAAGCGGCCTTATTAAGCCGCTGATCTCATCGGCTGTCAAGCCGCCGGTCTCTACTAAACAGGACCAATCAATCTCAAAGCTGGATTAGCAGTTCAGCCTCTGTCGTCCGCCCCATATAGCCGCGAAGTTTATACCACGCATATATAATTATGCACTTAAAATACCATGGTCATCGGCGGAGGCACAGTACGGACAGGCATACAATGCGGTCCGCACTCTCATAGTCTTTTTACTTTTTCTAACTACTTTTATTTATCCTTTACAACAGGTGATTCAAAGCCTGGTCATCTTACGGACTCTTTCTACAGTCCGGCTTCGTATAAATAACCAAAGGCTATTTCTACCAAGAAGTCCTTTCACCGAGGCAAGGCAGCGCAAATGTGGGACAGGAGGTCCTAATGATTTTTGTAAGACCGCACTCTTTATTTTAAACCTGTAAATTGCCTTTTTCCTCAACCCTCGGCCCCCGGCATGTTAAATAGCCCGGGTAGGGGCGTTATAATCTATAGAATTGCGTTTGACGTATCAATCAGATTCCAGTGAACATAACCTGTATTCAGTATTCGCTTTTTCTATGTTCTGAATTTTGCTTCTTCGGTTGTTTCACGAACGCACCTCGGCACAAATTGCCAGGGGCTCGATACGGCAACACATGAGTTGCCGACAAGTCCGAACAGCTTTTCAGCACACTTCGGCGTCACAAGTTTGGCCTTATATGCATCAGCTCCGAATCATGTCTTTGGTCGATAGTTGGGTTGCCCGGCTCCTGTGCTTACTACCCTACGTTCCGCTATATCGGCTAGGGTAGTAAAGGGAGAACTACTGCGATTGTGTCCTGGTTCATCTAGATGAGCACCTCAGTAGAGAAAGCCGAAAACTGACTGTCATGATGCGGCGAGAGCTGGTCAACCACTCGATGACTCATCAGAATCCTTAGCGATTCTTTCCGTATTACACGAAGGACCGTTTTTTCTGGTCACCTATGTAACGCACCGTATTCGGGTAAACGCGCACATACTAGGGGCTATATCGTAGACCCGCCATCAAACTCCTATGGCTAAGTGAAAGTGTTAAAGCCCTATAGTCTGATTTCCTAGTTCACCGCATTGACACCTCCTTCATGGACCAAGACATTGGGTCAAAGAGTGATCAAGTGCTTTTTCGAACACCCCCGCATTATATGCGAGGGGGCTGAAGCCGACGACTGGAAAACTTTCAGATTATACAAAGAACGGCCGCACAGGAGGAACCAATACTTTCAGGAAAAAGTATAAAAGTATGGCCTAAATATACCATAATATTGTTTTTACAAACTTGGTATATTCACTCGAACATCATATCTTTCGAGCACTGACCCTCTATCAAGCGGGCACCCTCTAGGACGTCCTCAAAATAATGCTCTGGCGTGTGATGGTCCTGGCCCTCGGGTGGACTCTTCGCTGCAATATCGGTGGCCTTCATCTTCGCCCAGTACACCTTGACGAGGGCAAAGGCCATCCGTGCACCCTCAATGCACGTTGACCACTTAACAGCGTCGATACGTGGCACCGCATCAACAAGTCACTGCACCAAACCGAAATAACTATTCGGAATTGGCTCAGTCGGCCACAACCGGACCACGACATCCTTCATGGCAGATCTGGATATCTTGTGGAGCTCGGCCCACTGGGCCATCTGTTCGTTCAGCAACAGCGGACGCTTCGACATGCTGAATTGCGACCAGAAAAGCTTCTCCGTTGCACGTCCTTCTTGCGCTTGGAAAAACTGCGTCGCATCGGAGACACTCTTCGGCAAGTCCAAGAATGCGTCTCGAGAACTCCACATTTGATTAAGGGGGGCATACTTCGGATCACCGAATTTAGTCTGTAATAAGAAAGGCTTACCGGCCGCTATCTCCCCAGCTTGCCGGATTTCTTCCCGAGCCGCTCTAGACTCAGACCATGCTTCTCTCGCCTCTTGTAAGGCCTTGCCGAGTTTGACCGTTCTGGCTTTGTTATCCTTCTTGAGGAATTCACATCGAACATTGGCATCCTTTAACTCACACGTCATGATAGATATTCTCTCCTCGCACTGGCACCGAGCAGCCTGTTCGGCCTTTAACTCAGCGGCTGTCTTCTTGGCAGCCGCCTCACTCATCCTGGCTTGCTCCTTGGCTCGGGCAAGCTCAGCCCGTAGAGCCTCAACTGTGGCAGCATTATCTGCAGTTATGCATATCTCAGTATACAATTTTCAGCGTCATGCTCATATTATCATACTTACATATACTGATGGCCCGAAAAACATACCTTGCTCCCCGTCGAGCCGCCTATTAATAAGCGTGAGGTCATCATCCGCCACATCAAGTTTCTGCTTCAGCCTTGCAACCTCTGTAGCTTGGGCAGTCGTCATGGATGAAACAGCCTGTGTTCGAAATCACCAGATTATTTCCTGGGAATATCTTTTTTGATCCTCTGATCGCCTCCCTTCAGATGGCAACCAGAGTCTCAGGGGCTACTATCTATACACAGGTGCATTTTGCATGTAGAAGTGCAATTAAAGATATTACATTGCATACCTCGAAGCCTCTTAGCAGGCTCATGAAGGATTCATTCAATCCGCTTTTCGCGGACAGAATCCTCTTAACAACCGTACCCATTAAGGTACGATGTTCCTCTGAAATGGACGCATGTTGCAGCATGCCCATCATTGTATCCGGCGCCCCCGGATCCCTGGGAGCGGCCGCGGGAGTACGGACCCCCTTGGAAAGAATATGTTTGTCCGGCTCTAGAGTCGTCCCCGACTGTAGACCGGATAGTCCGGGCCCTTTATTGTTGGTCCTCATAGGGTCCGCATGCTCTGGACTCTGGACGGCCGAAGTATCACCTTTGGGCATAGTTTTCATTATCCCTCGCACCTCTTGTTGGTCGGGAGAGATCCTCCGGGACGACGTCTCAGAGTCGTCTGCCCTGTTGGGCGAGAAGGTCTGTGGAGGCGTCTCGCTTTCCATCATCTCCGGAAGAAGATCCCCTGAGGAGGAGGACTGTTGAGGAAGACTACGTGCCGGACTGCAAACATATATTTTAAATGTTACCCTGGTAACCGGAAAGCAATGGGATTTCGGACGCCTCTGTTCACTTACGATTCGGCTAAAGGCTTGTCCTTATGGAGGAACTGCGCCACAACGTCGTCTTCTGAACCCGAGCCACCTGACAGGGACGTCTTCCCTTGTTTAGGAGCCTTTGCTTCCAAATCTTTGGAGGCGGCCCTCTTCTTCCCATCGGGAGAGGGGATGTCAGTTTCTCCTTCTCTTTTGTCTTCGGAAGAGGGAGTTCCAATCTCCCTGGACATAGTGTCTGGTGTACCTCTAGAATAGAGGCCACCTTCGGCCTTCTTGCTCTCCTCTTTGTGCCCCTTCGCCGACACTTGGTATGGTGCCGGAGCCAGCATCCTTGTTAACACAGGATCTACTGAGTCTTCGGGAGGAGGGGCCGAACACTTAATTCTTTCCGCCTTCTTGATCCAGCCCTGGTCGAAGACGATTTTCTCAGTATATTGTTACGAGATATTTAACTAAGCTGTGTTTAGGAGTCGAGGGCCTACCGAGGTATCCGGATGGTTGCAGTCAAGGCCGACGTCCTCGGTAGTATCCGGCCACTGTTTTCGTGTCCCAAAGAATAACTTCCACATTCCTTTGTGTGTCGTGCCAAAGAAGTGCTGAAGAGTCCATGTTCCTTCCGGATTGAACTCCCACATGCGGAGGGGCCGTCGCTGGCACGGTAGGACCCGGCGGACTAGCATTACCTGGATTACGTCGACGAGGCTGGTGTCCTTCTCGAGGAGGCTCTGGATGCGGCTTTGAAGCGTCTGCACTTCGTTCGTTGATCCCCAGTCCAGCCCCTTATTAATCCATGATGCGAGCCGTAATGGAGGGCCAGGCCGGAATGCAGGTGTAGCTGCCCACTTGGTACCATGGGGTTTAGCGATATAAAACCACTCCCGTTGCCATAGGTTGGAGGTTTCCGTGAAAGATCCTTTTGGCCAAGCTGTGTGGGCGAGTTTGCTCACCATCGCACTGCCGCACTCTGCTTGCTTCCCATCGACTACCTTCGGCTTCATATTAAAGGTCTTAAGCCATAAGCTGAAGTGCGGGGGAATATGGAGAAAGGCCTCGCACATGACGATGAACGCTGAGATGTGAAGAAAGGAGTCCAGAGCTAGATCATGAAAATCTAGCCCGTAATAGAACATGAGTCCGCGAACGAAGGGATGGAGAGTGAACCCTAGCCCTCGGAGGAAGTGAGAGATGAATACGACCCTCTCGCCGGAACTGGGAGTAGGAATGACCTGCCCTTGAGCAGGGAGCCTGTGGGGGATTTCCGTGGTCAGGTATTTTGCCGCCCAGAGTGTCGCGATATCCTCCTCTGTGACGGAGGAGGCCACCCACCGGCCTTGAATGTTGGGTCCGGACATGGCTAAGAGACTCGGACCAAATAAATCGAACCTTGGGTGCTAGAACTCGAGGTTGGAAAGGATGAGGGGAGGGGAAAGCGTAGAGGAGAAGGACGGGTCTGTGCCCCTTTATAAAGGCGATGAATATCGAAACGCCTCCTCCTAGGCCTCAAAACCTGCCTATTCCCAAGGAATCATACCAACGGGACGGTTGGGTTACCCACGCCCGTATTGATGAGAATCCCGTAATAAGGGGACATGATCTCTGCTTCGACAAGACGTGCCAATAAAACCGCTTCTCGAAACATGGAGCGGGAGGTTAAAAAGAAAACTGTTCGAAATAATGACCATGCAGGAACGTGGTGTCGCGTTACAAAAAGTTGTCAGCAGATTGGACTCATGAAATATTATACTCTCTGTGGTTGTGTGTGGTACTTGTTTTTGCAGAGCCGGACACGCTTTCTGTGCTCGAAGTCTGTTCTGGAGTATTTGGAGGAGGAACCCGCCTTGCAATGCCGAAGACAATCTGCGCGCCGGACACATTGTCATTGAAGCCTGGTTCAGGGGCTACTGAGGGAGCCCTGGATTAAGGGGTCCTCGGGCGTCCAGGCTACGTAACATGGGACGGACTGATGGGCCATGAAGATACAAGACAGAAGACTCTCTCCCGTGTCCGGATGGGACTCTCCCTGGTGTGGGCGGCAAGCTTGGCGTTCGGATATGAAGATTCCTTTCTCTGTAACCGACTTTGTACAACCCTAGTCCCCTCCGGTGTCTATATAAACCAGAGGGTTTAATCCATAGGGACAATCATAATCAGACAGGCTAGACTTCTAGGGTTTTTAGCCATTACGATGTCGTGGTAGATCAACTCTTGTAATACTCATATTCATCAAGATCAATCAAGCAGGACGTAGGGTATTACCTCCATAGATAGGGCCCGAACTTGGGTAAACACCGTGTCCCCCATCTCCTGTTACCATCGACCTTAGATGCACAGTTCGGGACCCCCTACCCGAGATCCGCCGGTTTTGACACCGACAGCGGGAGCGATTTCGGCCGAGCGCATGTGTGTTTAGGCGGCCACAGTGTATGAATGCTTTTCGGAGGCGGTTGCATGGCGTCTAGATGAAGTTACAAACCTACCCTGGTTTAGACCTTTGGACGTCGGGCAGGTAGGTTTCACGGGTCGGAGTTAGAAAAGTAATTTTCTTCTACCAAACATTGGTCTCACGCGGTTTCGGGCGAGTAGAGGCTCTTTTGGCACTTCGTTCAAAATTTTGAAACAGAAGCATTCACGTTTAGAGTACTCTTGAACTTTGAGGATTGACCTAAATAGACAACATTAAATTTGACCTTGTATGTTTGAAAACCTCATTAAATTATGCGCTTCTTTTTGAAATTTTCACACTTGAAAATCCTATAACTATGATTATTTTGGAATGGAGGTAATTTGAATCTATTTTGTACACGACTATATATGCTATTATGTACAAAAGCAGAGCAAAGATTGGTGCCCCCATAATTTAGGTATGGTTTACAAACGCCATGATCTAAAATTCAAAAAATTGAATGGACTTCATGTTGAATTCAAATTTTTTAAACCACCTTAAGTTGAATTCAAATGTGTGCTAGTTCCTAGCTAGCTATTTATAATGTTCATTGTGTAACTTTTGTATGTATAATGTGCTTTACACACACAACATGAACTATACTCACGTTTATATTCAAATTGCTAAAGCGATGCATTGTCTGGAGTTCAAAATACTGACTCTATGGTTCAATTATGTCAAATAATAACATAGACATGCTCAAATTAGATAGAATATAGATGTCTGATGGATCAATGACCGTTCCTTATGCGAATTGCAAATATCATGATCCCATCCTAATATTTGGATACAATTTATATTTTTAATCAATGTGCACATCAGTCTTTTACGTGTACTTTCACTCTCCATAGGCCCCTCCTCACACACGTGCTAACTTTCTCTCTCACACATACGCGCACACGGTGTATATCCATCGGTGGTCTCTCACACATGCTCACACTCTCTCTCCCGAGGTGTCTTTCTCGCACACATGCTCTCGATATCACCCTCCCTCCCTCTCGCAACCATTTTACGACTGTTTTCACTAACCTTTATCACAAGCACTCTTCCTCTCACACGCATACGCACACACAATCCCCATCGACCCTTTCTCTATACATAGACCTGCCTACGTGTCTCCCGCACGCACATTATCTTTAGGCCTGTCTTGCACGCATTGTCTCCACCTCTCTTCCTAATTGACGAATATGATTCCAGCAGAGCATTCTGTAGGATGCCCCTTAAAGTTAGGTTGGATGAATGGTAATATCAGAGAGAAGGGGTTACCTTAGTCCGAGGACCTAGGGTTACATATCCTAGGCGGCTTTGTCAGTGGACACAGAGTCCTTCACGACTCTGGTATCTTTGTCTTGTACGACTAGTCCTCCATGGGTCTCCCTGAATGCGTCACGGGCCGACTAATGTGGCGCAGGACAGAACCGACCCAAGGGCCTCACCTCGGCCCACCGGACCTCATGCGGTGACACACCCTCTGCCCCTAGGTCTCGTTATCTTCTCACACCCACACATACCAACACAGACACCACACAAAATATTTTCTCCTCATGCCTCTATCCCCTCCCCCCTTGCATGTACACACTCAAGGGCATCTCTCGCCGTGACATCCTATTCGTCTCTCTCTCTCTAGACCTCTTTCATTTCTCGTGCTATCTCTCCACGTTGTCGCCCCCCCACCCCCCGCCGTCCCCTCTATCCATGCCTCTCTCGAATACGTGCACATACCCTCTCTAGGCCCTGCCAAATACGTCAACTACACATTAAACATGTTACATCTTATCACGTACCCCATTGATCTAAAAAGCCCTCTCTTCACATTTACTTCGCATACATCATTCCTTTTGAATAAAACCACACAAAGTGTGGCCAAAAATTTATTTTAGAATTTCTACATATATACAACATTACAAAGTTATATGGAGTATGAAAGTTAATTTGCATTGCATGGTGCACCCAATGATATTTATTCCGCACTGTGAATTTTTATATTTTTATACTATATATAAAGTTAGTCATAATAAAGAGAAATGAAGAGCATCTATCTCTCCATCGCACACACCCCCTCTACGCCCCTTTCACATATGCACACAAACCATCTCCAGGTCCTCTAAAAGTACGCCCCCAGCACATTCATGCATGTTTCATCTTTCTCTCGCGATATATACAGTGACGATCATTGTATTTGAAGCGAAAGCATGATACATACATTGGACTTCAGAATCCACTCATTACGGTCACCGTTTACGTTTTGTGGTTATTATACAGTCACGAGTTCACTGTACAGCTCTGTATTTGTTCAAGACACGACTAGTTGACCAGTTAAACGCTCCACATGGCACCTCTAGTGTTGCATCACATTATCTCACTACCATTGGGCCCACCTGTCGGTGTGTATAAGAATGAAAACAAACGATAAAAAAATATTGGACGGTTGTTCGAAGTCATGACCACGGGCACAGCGGACAAGGTGGCCTTGTATTGGTATGCTGAGCCGTCTGTTTTAACACACACGAGCTGGTGTGGTGATTATACACACACGCACGCATGCACACGAACTGCATGCACGCAACACTCACACGTACACATGCAGCCACGCACACACGCACGCATGCACACACCACACGGCCAACACACATGCACACGCTCAAGTGCTCAACCTACACGTGCATGTGCACACATTAGGCCCTGACAGACACATACACAACCAGGTGGTTCCCACGCACGGGTTGGAGTCTTGTCGCGCCTGCATAAATTTGTGTTTATCTTACTTTTTTCCTATGCGAACTGACAGGTGGGACCCACAAGGAACATGGTCAATTTAACCAGTCAACATAGTGCCATGCAGACTATTTGGCCGGTCAACAGAGTGCAATCCGATGCTGAACGGTGAGCAAGTGACCTTATAATCACCGCAAAACATATATAGTGACCGTAATGAGCGTATTCTGATGTCCGGTGATCGTATTACGCTTTTCGCTTGAAATACACTGACCGCCAGTGTATTTATCTCTTCTCTAGCACTCTCTGTGGAGCCGAGTAGGCCAACGTGCCAGTGTCGAAATTGGCGCACGCCACCCCATTATTGTTGTACTGGTTTCATAAGAGCGAACAAGCATTCACGTCTACCGTACAAACTGTAGATATGAGTTACAAATGCTATGAAGATGAATACAAATATTTGAATCCACTTTATGCCCAATTTCTCTCTGTAGGCCCTCCAAAAGTACATCTCTACACGTTCCCGCATGTTACATCTAACAACTATGCAATACAACACTACTACTACACTCTAACACAATAAATCATATGTGTTTTTAGTTTTACTAGATCTCATATTGGTACTTAAATATTCAGTTTGCATACATTAAAATTGCCTTTGAAATCTATGGCTAGTATCATCTACCGCGCGGGAAAAATCCCGCCCTCGCCTATTTAATCGGGTTTGCATCGATGGATCGTGCGAAACAGCAAAACTATAGTAGTACTACAGTACAAGTAACTGTTCACTGGGCCGCCGTGTCGTGTACTCCTCCATCGTAAGAGTGGAGCGCTCGCTTTCATAAATGTTCTAGTCCCTTTCGCCGACATGTGGGACATCGAGCAATCGGGTCCACGTGCCATACCGAAATAACAGTGCAGAGCAGCAGGGGTGAAGCACCCTGGTCATGGCACCGGTGTAGTAATGAGCAATGACGCGTCAAATCACAAGGTTAAGTTGGAGGGACGAAGTGATGCTAAAAAAAGAAGTTGGAGCGACGAAGCAACCATCATTTCACTCGTTGTTGAATCCGCTTCTCCCTCATCTTCTTCAAGTTAACCACGTGTTGCTTCTGCCGTTGTTCTGCCTCATGTGGGACGTGGATCGGCTTGGTAAATCAGTGACACGTGGGACCGCATGTAGCAAACCGCCAGGCCAACGTCCTCTAAAAATAAGAAACCTCCCCCGCCTTCCTCGCCGCAAAATCACCTCCTTTTTACTAATCTTGATATAATTTTTTAGATCAATATAATCGAGATTTGTATAGATAGCACACAGGAGCAAAACCAAGTGGTACGGTTAAGGGCATCCACAATGTGTAGCCAAATGTGAAAATAGCTTTTGGCATCGATGGGAACCATTGTGGAGGGTGCTGCCAAAGCCAAAAAGAGGGAACCGAAGCTCCCTAATCGATTGATTGAAGGAATAGAAAAATGCAACCTCTCTCCTCTTTCTCCCGTGCTTGGACGCATGTACAGTATAGAGCACAGAGTCTACTCCCCCGTCCCTTCTATCACAAATCACAAAGCAGTGAGGCGTTAAATCACAAAGCACGGACGAAGCAACCATCATTTCACTCTTCGCTGACTCCGCTTCTCCATCGTCTTCTTCGAGAAACCACCTTACCGCACTAAGCTGGACGGACGACGCTATTGTGTAGTAGTACATTTACGCCTCCTTTGGTTCAACGGACTTCCTGGATGCAAAGAAGGAGGTTGTCTCGGCTTGCAGGCGGCACTTGCGAACGACTTACCATGGTCTCCCTCAATGGTGTGCTCCGTCGAACGCACTTTGCCAAAGCCACAATGTTCAAGATATCGTCGACGTCACCGCAATGGGGAAGGAAGTCAAATAGTTACTACCTCCATTTTTTTGTATACAAGGCCAGTATCAAAATTACAATTTGCAGAAGGCCACTAACACTAATCGAGGCAAAATTGATGGGGTTTGCCTCGTACTAGCAACCAAGGACATTAATATACCCTTGCAAGCATGCGGAAGTGAGAAGGTTGGTTTGCATGGCGCTGCATTAATCAAGCAATGAGGAGTGAGATGGTTAGCTCTTTGGGCGTTGGAGAAAAAAATACGAATTAATTGACACGTCAAACGAGGATTTGTATCGATCAATCCCGCGAAGGAAAACCCCGCCTTTCTTTTTTAACACAAGTAGTACGTACTTGTATCCTGTTTGGGTCTAGGCCTTGCATTGCCATATTTTGCCACACATTTTTGCCAAGCTTGCCTAAAGTTTTTCAAAATGAAAAGGAGGTACACTTGCGCACGGCTGTCGCAGTTGCATCGCACCCTCACACAGTCGCTCCTGCACGCCGCAAACCCAACCAAGGGATGTGTTCGCTGTGACAAGAATCCACTATCGTACGCAATACTTAGCAAGATCTGTTACATTGGACACCATCGTTTCCTTGCCAAGGACAAGCTGTGTCCTACAAAATACCGAAGACATGTGTTCAATGCAAAGCATGAAAACCGTGATGTGCCAAAGAGGCTCACCAGCGATGAGTTGCAAGTGGAATTAGAGAAGGTCAGGCATATTACACCAGGAAACCATCCTGATAATGATAGCGGGAAATGGAAGCATGGCAGGGCAGAAGAGAGATTATTGTTTACCCGCAGGTCCACTTTGTGGGACTTGGAGTATTGGAAAGATTTGGATCTACGGCATAATCTTGATGTGATGCTCATCGAGAAAAATATATGTGACAGCATTATCGGCGCACTTCTTAATATTGAAGGCAAGACGAAAGATACCTTAAAATCTAGGATTGATTTGACACACCTGGGTATCAGAAGGGATTTGCAGGTGGAAGATGATGGTGCATCACGGGATATGGCACCAGCTGTGTACGTCTTGGACAAGGTAAAAATAAAACAATTCTGCAAGGTCCTCTCACGTGTGAGATTCCCACATGGATTTGCTTCCAACCCTGAAAGGAGAGTCAGTGCAGATGGAAACAAGGTACAAGGGTTGAAAACTCATGACTGCCATGTCCTACTTCAAAGGGTTTTACTTGTTATCCTTATAGGATTGGGCCGCTCTAACTTATACAGAGCAGTTGCAGAGTTGGGACAATTCTTCAGGGAACTCTGCAGTAGAAATATCAGGATAGATGCTTTGGAGCATCTTAGAGACAAGATACCAACTATCCTATGCGGCCTTGAGAAGATATATCCTCCAGCCTTCTTTGATGTGATGGTGCATTTGGCTGTTCATCTACCTGATGAGGCACTACTTAGAGGTCCAGTACAGTATGGCTGGATGTACCCTATTGAAAGGCGGCTAGGCACTTTCAAGGGCTATGTTAGGAATAGAGCTAGACCTGAGGGTTCCATTGCAGAGGCCTACATTGCTACAGAAGCGTGGACATTCTGCTCAAAATACATTGAAACAGCTGATCAGCTTAGCAAAGAGGTGGGTGAAGACAATCCCGAGCTCAATGTTTTTTATTGTTCTGTTCGAGTTACAGGGAAGAGTCGACAAGACGACAAACCTAAGGATTTGGACAAAATGGTTTGGTATGTGTTGAATAACTGTCCTGAGATTCTACCTTATATCGAGTAAGTGCTAAGTATTGTAGCTTATACATCGTAATCTACTAAACTTGCAGCACATTCTTGTATATTTAGATGTTTGACACGATCTCTATGTTGTGCAACATCTACAAAAAGGAGTTACTGCCGCAAAATCCAAGAAACATTGACAAACTGGTTATGGCCGGATTTGCGAAATGGTTCAAGAGTCATGTAAGCTTTTGAATTGCACTGTCAATTTTTTTAATATATTGAGTATATAAGATGATCAGCTTGTCTATTTTCTAACCATAGGTTAAGAAGATGCGGGAGGATGGGCAGGCAGTTAATGATGCCCTTTATGCACTAGCAATGGGTCCTGATACTCGGGTAAGACATAATGAATCTTGCGTTGTTGGAGATGTGCGCTACAACACCCTTGCATGCGACGAAGGCAGGAAGACACAAAACAGTGCCATCATGAGCACGGATAAGTACGGCGAAGAGACAACTGAAATGTATGCTAACATAACAGATATTGTTCAGTTATAGTATATCTCCAGTTTCGAGGTTCATCGGTGTGTGGTTCTGTTGTGCTGTCGTTGGTATAACCTGTTTTCCAGGATCGCAAAACCCAGAGATGATGATTATTTCAAATCCATCAATGTCAAGGCGGCGTACCAGACCGATGAGCCTTTTATTTCGGCAAATCAAGCAACACAGATATTTTTCTTGGAAGACACATATGCATGTGGCGATGATTGGAGAGTATTGCAAAGGTTTGAGCAGAGGAATTCGTTTAATGAAGTTGCACAACAAGATGATGCTTACACTGCTCCTGATGTAGAAGATTCCACAGATGTTCCTAGTATCTTTGAGAACCATCACGTCAATAACATTGGCGAAAAGATTCCCTGTCGGGCTGTGGACATACGAGAGTTGATCAATAAGACGCCAACGTTTGAGGACATTGAGGATGAAGAAGAAGATGACACTAGGGGGAATTACAATTCAGACTAATACACATGGCGAAGATGTTGACGCTGCTGATGCAGATGATGATTAGATTGCTTTTGTCGTATTTGCCTGTGAGAAGACGACTTTTTATCTACTATGTGAAATTGTGTTTGCTATGACAACTGAAACCTGATGAAGTTGTTGTTTAGTATTTTGCTGTGAGAACATCACTTATTATGTATGTTGATTTGTGTTTGGTGATTGTATGATGTCTAAAACATGATGACATTGTTGTTTAGTTGTACTCATATTTGGCTGTGAAACTTGTATTTGATGACATAGTTTCCTGTTGGACTGCAATTTGCTCGACATCTTCGAATGGGAACAAAGCTGACCCGACAGGTCCTCTGCTAATTTATTTATTTATTAGCAAAAGGTCCTCTGCCATTTATTTATTTATGAGCAAAAGGGGATACCCCCCGATTTCCATTAATAGAAATCATTAAATGTTCACAACACTACGCCCAGCCTGCTAAATAGGTTTCATTCATTACTAGTTTCAGCAAAGTGCTCATGTCATAGCCACTGAATACATCACGAGTGCTACATACACTGCAAATAAAGAGACAATCATCCTACAGAGCACAACGATCTTGCCCATTATCTTCACAAGCTCTTTCATCTCCTCATTGCTGTCAAGGCCGTTCAGCAGTTGTTGCTTGGCCATGATCAGATGAACTCCATCTTTAACCTTCTGCTCTGCATCTTCCTCTTCTGCCATTCCTTCAGTTACTTGTCCAACACCCCAACCTGCTGGTATTGGGATTCCTCGGCTAACCAAATAATCAGCGTAGTTCCATCCCCCACATCAGCAACTTCCCAAAAATACAAGTCACACGAATCTTCTCTTTTCTGCACAAATCAAATTGGAAGATCATCAACGAAACTATTAAAAAAATCAGCAACTGAAAGCAGGCGAACAACACTTAAACATATTATTACCCCATGATTCGGGCATTTGTAGAAGACTCGGCCAGGGTTGAGGATTGTAGTTGAGTCGCGACGGATGACTCTGCGTGATTTGCAGCAGTGGCACCACACCAATGGCAGCGGGTTGCGATGAGCAACCGGCTGCGGTGAGTGTGCCGGCGGGGGTGTGATGAGACCCATAGGGGATGGTACGGGTGGCGACTTGGCGCATATCTGGTTGTTGCCTGCTGAAGAGCAGGTGGACGAGCCGCCAGCGGACATGTTTGCTGCGGCCGGAGCTTCTGATGCTAGGCAGAGTAACTAAAGAAGAGGAGAAGCAAATGTTGGATATGTCAGTTTCATTACTTGCAGAGTAGCATAGCACTATATATAGTCATAGTCTAGGTTTGGATTCGAACCAGCTACAGGAGCACGTCTCTCTTTTTTCTAAAACTCAACAACATCTCTTTACTGGTACACTAGCTTGTTCTGTACGCCTTCTCAAGTCTTTGATTTTCGGGAATGTCATGTGCCAAACGTTCCCTGGGAGGAGGACGGCAAACGAACGCATTTTCCTGGCAGTTTTATGTGGCGCCCCGCCTGATTACCACTGTAGCCAGACGATCGCCACGCATACCAGCCCAGGAAATCACTCTGGCATGCGCGCTTACAACAAGTATCATGAACACAGGCATTTCTATTAATGGATATATAAGTCTTACATGAGATATATTACAGAGGTGATGGCAGCGGAAAAGCTCTATCTAAGGCAGCATGGTCCTGG
This sequence comes from Thinopyrum elongatum, assembly GCA_011799875.1. NCBI lineage: Eukaryota > Viridiplantae > Streptophyta > Magnoliopsida > Poales > Poaceae > Thinopyrum > Thinopyrum elongatum. The sequence goes on along the minus strand of CM022299.1, from coordinate 375,873,854 downwards.
TGCGGTTCCAATCCATAGGGATCTGACTGAGTTACGCTCCTAGCCCGCGAACGCTCCGGCTCCTCGTCGACGGACGACGGATCCTTATGTGAACCTGGCCACATTGAAGGCCGCTGAGTACTTTTGAATGTACTCACAAGCAAACCAAACTAACATATACACCAAGCAAAGCAATCCATGGCATTCAAGCATGCACTTGTTGTTAGAGCAATATTAATTGTCATGACATAGCATAACTAGCTAGCAATATCAATTATCATGTTATAGCAGGTTTATCCAGCAAGATAACTACTGAAGTAATTGTAGTAAGGTAAAGCATATTAGGTAAATATTCCATACTTCGAACATTCTCGTGATCCAACCTGAATCTGATCCAAATCCGATCCAACTCATGTGGTCATCCGACCACTCATCATATAGCCATCCCATGGCTAACATATCATATCCCTGACATCATCTGATGTCTACACAAGACGAGTTCTTCCATCATTATTATCCTTATTATGGTTGACCACCTAGTGAGGTCTGGACGGGCTGTCCAATACCATGGACGCGGCTATTCGAATAGATTTTACACTCTGCAGAGGTTGCACACTTTACCCACATCATGGAGCACCTGGCCTCGTGATCCCATTCGGGTGGACCAGCGTTGCTCCAACGAAACCTGCATAACCCGTGACTCCTCCACCGTACCACCGGCAATCATCCTTCCCCAAAGTCAAGCCCTGGGTGGCCCATGTGTCACTCCTGACACCTGCCACCATCGTGGCCAAACAACTGTCCCAAACGGGGACTGCGCGCAAGCAACCAACTGGGCTCACAAGGTTATCGCCGCCTACCGGGCCAGGGTAGCGCGCACGCATAACCTTCCCTGTCGGGTGGTACCGGTGAAAGAGCACGCGATCAGACCAAGTCAAGACCGTCCCATACCGGCAAATGTGGTTGCACGGATAAGCCCGGACAGGTGACTCAAGATCAACCGACTAAGTTCATTTAGCAAGCTTAGTGGTTCATCACAATAACTTAACATGGTGGTAACTATGTGTGAGATAACAACTGTGGAAACATAACAATCTATCTCCTTATAACATCACAATGAGTCATTAGTGAAGCAAGATTTAAACGGCAATTTATCATGTTACAAGTTCTAGCTGTAAGTGACGACCATTGGAACCCTCGCACAAAACCAACAAAGAAACCAGTAGCCACCAGAACGGTCTTTACAACTCAGATCTGGGACATTACCAGAATAACTCAACCCAGGCTCAAGACGGCTGGAAAGCAGCTCAGAGCATGAGACGGTGTTGATAAGAAGAATGTAGCAGTTCCCTAAGACGGCCGAGAAACAGCTCAGAGCATAGGGTCACTGCTACGGAAAGAAATTCAACAGCTGCCCGAGACGGTCGAAAAGCAGCTCAGAACATGGACAGTTGTTGACAAGAGAAATAAAAGTTGGTATCCACCCCGGACGGCCGAAAACAGCTCAGAACACAGGCGTGGTGCCGTCACCATAGAAAGTGCAAGCAAGGGTTCGTCAGAGTCACATACAGCTCACTACTACACAAACAAGCACAAGCATATTAATTTAAACATGCAATTGTTGGAAATATGCCCTAGAGACAATAATAAAATGGTTATTATTATATTTCCTTGTTCATGATAATTGTCTATTATTCATGCTATAATTGTATTAACCGGAAACCGTAATACATGTGTGAATACATAGACCACTCCATGTCCCTAGTGAGCCTCTAGTTGACTAGCTCATTGATCAATAGATGGTCATGGTTTCCTGACCACGGACATTGGATGTCGTTGATAACGGGATCACATCATTAGGAGAATGATGTGATGGACAAGACCCAATCCTAAGCATAGCACAAGATCGTGTAGTTCGTTTGCTAGAGCTTTTCTAATGTCAAGTATCATTTCCTTAGACCATGAGATTGTGCAACTCTCGGATACCGTAGGAATGCTTTGGGTGTATCAAATGTCACAACGTAACTGGGTGACCATAAAGGTGCACTACATGTATCTTCGAAAGTGTCTGTTGGGTTGGCACGAATCGAGACTGGGATTTGTCACTCCGTATGACGAAGAGGTATCTCTGGGCCCACTCGGTAATGCATCATCATAATGAGCTCAATGTGACTAAGGAGTTAGCCATGGGATCATGCGTTACGGAACGAGTAAAGAGACTTGCCGGTAACAAGATTGAACAAGGTATAGGGATACCGACGATCGAATCTCGGGCAAGTAACATACCGATGGACAAAGGGAATTGTATACGGGATTAATTGGATCCCCGACATCGTGGTTCATCTGATGAGATCATCGTGGAACATGTGGGAGCCAGTATGGGTATCCAGATCGCGCTATTGGTTATTGGTCGGAGAGGTGTGTCGGTCATGTCTGCATGGTTCCCGAACCCGTAGGGTCTACACACTTAAGGTTCGGTGACGCTAGAGTTGTAATGGGAATTGTATGTGGTTACCAAAAGTTGTTTGGAGTCTCGGATGAGATCTCGGACATCATGAGGAGTTCCGGAATGGTCCGGAGGTAAAGATTTATATATGGGAAGTCCTATTTTGGCCACCGGAAAATGTTCGGTATCTTTCGGTATTGTACCGGGAAGGTTCTAGAAGGTTTCAGAGTGGGGCCCACCTGCATGGGGGGACCCACATGAATGTGGGTAGTGGGGGAAAGGCCCCACACCCCTGGTTAAGGCGCACCAAGATCCCCCCTGGGAAAGGATAAGATCATATCCTGAAGGGATAAGATCAAGATCCCTAAAAAGGGGGGATAACAATCGGTGGGGAAGGGAAAGGATGGGATTTCTTTCCTCCCACCTTTGCCAATGCCCCAATGGACTTGGAGGGCAAGAAACCAGCCCCCTCCACCCCTATATATAGTGGGGAGGTGCATGGGAGCTGAAACCCTTGCCCCTGGCACAGCCCTCCCCCCTCCTACTCGTCCTCCTCCATAGTGCTTAGCGAAGCTCTGCCGGAGAACCACGAGCTCCACCGCCACCACGCCGTCGTGCTGCCGGAGCTCTCCCTCAACTTCTCCTCTCCCGTTGCTGGATCAAGAAGGAGGAGACGTCCCCGGGCTGTATGTGTGTTGAACGCGGAGGCGCCGTCCGTTCGGCGCTTGAATCGGATCTTCCGCGATTTGAATCGCCGCGAGTACGACTCAATCAACCGCGTTCTTGTAATGCTTCCGCATAGCGATCTTCAAGGGTATGAAGATGCACTCCCTCTCACTTGTTGCTAGCATCTCCTAGATTGATCTTGGTGACACGTAGGAAATTTTTGAATTATTACTACGTTCCCCAACAGTGGCATCATGAGCTAGGTCTATGCGTAGATTCTATGCACGAGTAGAACATAAGTAGTTGTGGGCGATGATTTGTTCAATTTGGTTACCGTTACTAGTCCTATCTTGATTCGGCGGCATTGTGGGATGAAGCGGCCCGGACCGACCTTACACGTACGCTTACGTGAGACAGGTTCCACCGACTGATATGCACTTGTTGCATAAGGTGGCTAGCGGGTGTCTGTCTCTCCCACTTTAGTCGGATCGTATTCGATGAAGAGGGTCCTTATGAAGGGTAAATAGCAATTGGCATATCACCGTTGTGGCTTTTGCGTAGGTAAGAAACGTTCTTGCTAGAAACCCATAGCAGCCACGTAAAACATGCAACAACAATTAGAGGACGTCTAACTTGTTTTTGCAGGGTATGCTATGTGATGTGATATGGCCAAAAGGATGCGATGAATTATATATGTGATGTATGAGATTGATCATGTTCTTGTAATAGGAATCATGACTTGCAAGTCGATGAGTATGACAACCGGCAGGAGCCATAGGAGCTGTCTTAATTTATTGTATGACCTGCGAGTCAATGTAAATGCCATGTAATTACTTTACTTTATTGCTAACCATTAGCCATAGTAGTAGAAGTAATAGTTGGCGAGACAACTTCATGAAGACACGATGATAGAGATCATGATGATGGAGATCATGGTGTCATGCCGGTGACGATAGTGATCATGTCGCACCTCGAAGATGGAGATCAAAAGTGCAAGATGATATTGGCCATATCATGTCACTTTTATGATTTGCATGTGATGTATATCATGTTTACATCTTATTTTCTTAGAACGACGGTAGCATAAATAAGATGATCCCTCACTAAAAATTTCAAGAAATGTGTTCCCCCTAAGTGTGCACCGTTGCGAAGGTTCGTTGTTTCGAAGCACCACGTGATGATCGGGTGTGATAGATTCTAACGTTCGCATACAACGGGTGTAAGCCAGATTTACACATGCAAAACACTTAGGTTGACTTGACGAGCCTAGCATGTACAGACATGGCCTCGGAACACGAGAGACCGAAAGGTTGAACATGAGTCGTATAGTAGATGCGATCAACATGGAGATGTTCATCGTTGATGACTAGTCTGTCTCACGTGATGATCGGACACTGCCTAGTCGATTCGGATCATGTATCACTTAGATGACTAGAGGGATGTCTATCTGAGTGGGAGTTCATTAAATAATTTGATCAGATGAACTTCATTATCATGAACATAGTCAAAGTGTCTTTGCAAATTATGTTGTAGATAGCTCGCGCTGTAGCTCCCCTGTTTTATTGATACGTTCCTAGAGAAAAGTAAGTTGAAAGATGATGGTAGCAATAATGCGGACTGGGTCCGTGATCTGAGGATTGTCCTCATTGCTGCACAGAAGGCTTATGTCCTTAATGCACTGCTCGATGCGCCACTCCCTCAAGCGTCGTCTGTAGATGTTTTGAACATCTGACAGGCACATTCTAATGACTACTTGATAGTTCAGTGCGTCATGCATTACGGCTAAGAATTGAGGCTCCAAAATGTTTTGAACATCACGGAACATATGAGATGTTCTAAGAGCTGAAATTGGGATCTCAGGCTCGTGCCCGCGTTGAGAGGTATGAGACCTCCAACAAGATTCTTTGCCTGCAAGATGAAGGAGAATAGCTCAATCAGTGAGCATGTGCTCAGATTGTCTGGGTACTACGATCACTTGAATCGAGTGGGAGTTAATCTTCCAGATAAGATAGTGATTAATATAGTTCTCCAAGTCACTGCCACCTAGCTACTAGAGCTTCGTGATGAACTATAACATGCCAGGGATGGATAAGATGATCCCTGAGCTGTTCGCGATGTTTGACACCGTGAAGGTAGAAATCAAGAAGGAGCATCAAGTGGTGATGGTTAGTAAAACCACTAGTTTCACAAAGGGCAAGGGCAAGAAGGGAAACTTCATGGATGGCAAGTCAGTTGCTGCTCCAGTGAAGAAACCCAAGGTTGAACCCAAACCTGAGACTAGGTGCTTCTGTTATGAGGAGAACGGTCGCTGAAGCGGAACAACCCTAGATACTTGGTAGATAAGAAAACTGGCAACGTCGACAGAAGTATATTTGATATACGTGTTATTGATGTGTACCTTGCTAGTACTCCTAGTAGCACCTGGGTATTGGATACTGGTTTGGTTGCTAAATGTTAGTAACTTGAAATAAAAGCTACGGAATAAACGGAGGCTAGCTAAGGGTGAGGTGACGATGTGTGTTGGAAGTGTTTCCAAGGTTGATGTGATCACCATCGCACACTCTCTCGGGATTTGGGATGAACCTAAATAAATGTTATTTGGTGTTTGCGTTGAGCATGAACGTGATTAGATCGTGTTTATTGTAATACGGTTATTCATTTAAGTTAGAGAATAATGGTTATTCTGTTTACATGAATAATACCTTCAATGGTCATGCACCCAATGTGAATGGTTTATTGAATCTCGATCGTAGTAATACACATGTTCATAAAAGATGCAAAGTTAATAATGACAGTACCACATACTTGTGGCACTGCCGCTAAAGGTCATATTGGTGTAAAGCGCATGAAGAAACTCCATGCTGATGGATCTTTGGACTCACTCGATTTCGAATCGGTTGAGACATCCGTACCATGCCTCTTAGGCAAGATGACTGAGACCCCATTTCCGGTATGATGGAGCGGGCTAGTAACTTATTGGAAATAATACATGTTGATGTACACGGTCCAATGAGTGTTGTAGCATGCGGTGGATATCGTTATTTTCTTACCTTCACTGATGATTTGAGTGGATATGAGTATATTTACTTAATGAAACACAAGTCTGAAATGTTTGAAAAGTTCAAACAAATTCAGAGTGAAGTCTAAGATCATCATGACAAGAAGATAAAAATGTCTACGATATGATCGTGGAGGTGAATATCTGAGTTACGAGTTTTGTATACAACTTAAGACAATGTGAAAGTTGTTTCACAACTCACGCCACCTGGAACACCATAGCGTGATGGTGTGTCCGAACGTCGTAGTCGTACTCTATTGGATATGGTGCGTACTATGATGTCTCTTATTGATTTTCCACTATCATTTTGGGGTTAAGCATTAGAGACAACTACATTCACTTTAAATAGGGCACCATCTAATTCTGTTGAGATGACACTGTATGGTTTGGCAGAAACCTAAGCTGTCATTTCTCAGAGTTTGGGAATACGACGCTTATGTCTGATAAGCTCGAACCCAAAGCGGAAATGTGCATCTTCATAGAATACCCTAAGGAAACATTTGGGTATGCCTTCTATCTCAGATCCGAGGGCAAAGTATTTGTTGCTAAAAATGGGTCCTTTCTCGAGAAAAGGTTTCTCTTGAAAGAATTGAGTGGGAGGAAGATAGAACTTGATGAGGTTGTTGAACCTTTGTTTCAACCAAAGAGTAGCGCAGCGCATAAAGATATTTCTGTGGAGCCTACGTCAGTTGAAGAGGAAGTTAATGGTGATGATCATGAAGCTTTGGATCAAGTTACTATCGAACCTCGTAGGTCGACAAGGACGCGTACTGCTCCTGAGTGGTACGGCAACCTTGTCTTGGAGGTCATGTTGTTGGACAACAATGAACCTACAAACTATGAAGAAGCGATGATGGGCTCGGATTCCAACAAATGGTTAGAGGCCATGAAATTCGAGAAAGGATCCATGTATGAAAACCAAGTATGGACTTTGGTAGACTTGCCCGTTGAATGGCAGGTCGTTGAGTACAAATGGACCTTTAAGAAGAAGACAGACACTGATGGTAAATGTTAACATTTATAAAGCTCGACTTGTTGCAAAGAAGTTTCTGACAAGTTCAAGGAGTTGACTACAATGAGACTTTCTCACCCGTAGAGATGCTAAAGTCTGTTGGAATTATGTTAGCAGTTGCTGCATTTTTTGATTATGAAATCTGGCAGATGGATGTCAAAACATTGTTCCCTTGAGGAAAGGTTGTATGTGATACAACCACAAGGTTTTGTCAATCCTAAGGATGCTAAAAAGTATGCAAGCTCCAGCAATCCTTCGATGGACAGGAGCAAGCATCTCAGAGTTGGAATATACGCTTTGATGAGGTGATCAAAGTTTTTGAGTTTATACAAAGTTTATGAGAAACTCGTATTTACAAGAAAGTGAGTGGGAGCACTATAGAATTTCTGATGAGTATATGTGGATGACATATTGTTGATCGGAAATGATGTAGAATTTCTGGAAAGCATAAACGGTTGTTTGAAAAGAGTTTTTCAAAGGAAGACCTGGATAAAGCTACCTAATTGTTGGGCATCAAGATCTATAGAGATAGATCACGATGCTTGATGAGACTTTCAATGAGTACATACCTAGACAAGATTTTGAAAGAGTTCAAAATTGATCAGTCAAAGAAGGAGTTCTTACCTGATTTGTAAGGTGTGGAGTTGAGTGAGACTCAAAGCTCGACCACGGCAGAAGAAAGAGATAGGACGAAGGTCGTCCCCTATGCTTTATCCATAGGCTCTGTATAACATGCCATGCTGTGTACCGCACCTGTGTGACCCTTGCCATGACTCTGTCAAGGGATACGAGAGTGATCCAGGAATGGATCACTGGACAGCGGTCAAGATTATCCTTAGTAACTAGAGGACTAAGGAAATATTTCTCAATTATGGAGGTGATAAAGAGTTCGTCGTAAAGGGTTACGTCGATGCAAGCTTTAACACCAATCCAGATGACTCTGAGTAGCAATCCGGATATGTATAGAGGAGCAGCCATTAGGAGAATGATGTGATGGACAAGACCCAATCCTAAGCATAGCACAAGATCGTGTAGTTTGTTTGCTAGAGCTTTTCTAATGTTAAGTATCATTTCCTTAGACCATGAGATTGTGCAACTCCCAGATACCGTAGGAATGCTTTGGGTGTATCAAACGTCACAACGTAACTGGGTGACCATAAAGGTGCACTACAGGTATCTCTGAAAGTGTCTGTTGGGTTGGCACGAATCGAGACTGGGATTTGTCACTCCGTATGACGAAGAGGTATCTCTGGGCCCACTCGGTAATGCATCATCATAATGAGCTCAATGTGACTAAGGAGTTAGCCATGGGATCATGCGTTACGGAACGAGTAAAGAGACTTGCCGGTAACGAGATTGAACAAGGTATAGGGATACCGACGATCGGATCTCGGGCAAGTAACATACCGATGGACAAAGGGAATTGTATAGGGGATTAATTGGATCCCCGACACGTGGTTCATCCGATGAGATCATCATGGAACATGTGGGAGCCAGTATGGGTATCCAGATCCCGCTATTGGTTATTGGTCGGAGAGGTGTGTCGGTCATGTCTGCATGGTTCCCGAACCCGTAGGGTCTACACACTTAAGGTTCGGTGACGCTAGAGTTGTAATGGGAATTGTATGTGGTTACCGAAAGTTGTTCGGAGTCTCGGATGAGATCCCGAACGTCACGAGGAGTTCTGGAATGGTCCGGAGGTAAAGATTTATATATGGGAAGTCCTATTTTGGCCACCGGAAAATGTTCGGTATCTTCGGGTATTGTACCGGGAAGGTTCTAGAAGGTTTCGGAGTGGGGCCCACCTGCATGGGGGGACCCACATGAATGTGGGTAGTGGGGGCAAGGCCCCACACCCCTGGTTAAGGCGCACCAAGATCCCCCCTGAGAAAGGATAAGATCATATCCTGAAGGGATAAGATCAAGATCCCTAAAAAGGGGGGATAACAATCGGTGGGGAAGGGAAAGGATGGGATTTCTTTCCTCCCACCTTTGCCAATGCCCCAATGGACTTGGAGGGCAAGAAACCAGCCCCCTCCACCCCTATATATAGTGGGGAGGTGCATGGGAGCTGAAACCCTTGCCCCTGGCACAGCCCTCCCCCCTCCTACTCGTCCTCCTCCGTAGTGCTTAGCGAAGCTCTGCCGGAGAACCACGAGCTCCACCGCCACCACGCCGTCGTGCTGCCGGAGCTCTCCCTCAACTTCTCATCTCCCATTGCTGGATCAAGAAGGAGGAGACGTCCCCGGGCTGTACGTGTGTTGAACGTGGAGGCGCCATCCGTTCGGCGCTTGAATCGGATCTTCCGCGATTTGAATCGCCGCGAGTACGACTCCATCAACCGCGTTCTTGTAATGCTTCCGCATAGCGATCTTCAAGGGTATGAAGATGCACTCCCTCTCACTTGTTGCTAGTATCTCCTGGATTGATCTTGGTGACACGTAGGAAATTTTTGAATTATTACTACGTTCCCCAACAGCAAGAAATATCACAGAGCAATGCTTTAGGGCATATATCAGATGGTCGGCTTGCCTGGGGTCGAAGAATTACTCCGGGAGGAAGTGCGGTGAAGCCGCGGAAGAATCGCTGGAAACCGTTCTCTCTCGGAGGGGGCTGATAAGGGGCAAGGGCAAAATGGTCATTTTCATAGTGTGACAACCTTGTGAAAATGATACCAATAGAACGGGCTCGACGAAACGAAGAAGTGGGCTTTGGTTTCACCTGAATCGGAGGCACGAGTAAAAAGTTGTGGCCGAATGAAGTGGGAGGGACCTTTTTGTAATACAAATAATTGCATACGGGTCCTCAGCAGTTTTTTCTGCAGAAAAGATTAAAAGGAACTGCACCGCTGGGCCGTGCTTGGGCCGAAAGTGCTGCGGCTGCCGTTGCTGCTGCAATGGGCCGGCCCAAGGAGAAGGCGCCTTTCTCAGAATGCGCTTCCGCTGCGGGAAGACGAACCCCGGTGAAGCCGCTTCCACTTATAGGAGCGGGCCCGTCGGCTAAGCCACTTACAGCCGGGCCCCGCCAACTCCCTCTCCCTCCTCCCTTCTTCTCCCTCGACGAACTGAGGAGAGGCGAGGCCGGCAGCCCCGACGAGGATTCCGGCCGGCACCGACCACCATTTTCGCCGGCCAGCCTACCCACGTGCTCAGCGCGTCGAGCCGAACCCATCCAGTGGTAGCACGGACCTCGGGAAGGGCGGGCTTGAACGCACGTTCGTCCGTGGCGGACGGCGGCTCGGCCGGTGTGGGGCACGGTGCTCCGGTTAATGGGGAGGCCGGGCGAGGGATCGGGGGTGATCGCCGTGGAGTGGAGGGTCCAGTGGGGAGCTCCGGAGAAGAGGGGAAGGCAGGAGTGGCACGAATTTAGGCGAGGTTCGCCGGCGACCGTGGCGGCTGTGGGGAAGCAGAGGGGCTCCTCGAGCTCGAATGACTGGCCGGGGAGGAAGCAAGGAGTGAGAGGGAGGGAATGCAATGCCGAGGGGCTCGAGGGCTCGGCCATTTATAGCCCCGCGGCCGGAATAGATAGAGTTGGCCGCCGTGGCGTCCTTAGCCCCTTACTGGAGCTCCGAGTCACGCGATGGGAGGGGGCGATGTCGGCAAGGCCGCTGGGAGCATGGAGAAGGCAGCAGCAGCTTCGGGAGGGCTCCGTCGTGGCTGCATACGGCGGGGATAGTGGGCAAACAGTGGCGGAGTAATGGCGATTGTCACGGCACGGCGAGGAAGAAAATGAAGGGGGAAATGACCAGAGAGGGGTGAGGGGACGACGGGGAGTCAGGTCGGCAAGCTAGGACACGCCAGGGCAGCTTGAGCTGGCCTGCCCGACGCGATGGATGCGCAGAGCGCTGTTCCTGCGTGCAGCTCACGCGGTCACCACGCGCACCAGCTGTTCTAGCACATGTCTGCTTGCCACACCTTGTCCAACACGTCTATCATTGCTCAATTAGATAAGAGAGCTGTCTGGAACTGGCTAGATATCTCTGAGGTGAGTGGTACTTGCAGAAATAGATTCTGACAGCAAAATTGTCTGGAAATTAGTGGAGAAATGGATGGAGGAGAGGAACTGGCTCCTTGTCACACTGAGATAGGGTCGAAAGGAGCATATGCTGGTAAAATTTCAAGTCATTTGGACCCCATTTGCATACACTTCCTTCACAACTGCCAAATTGGTCCAGAAAAATGGATTTTGAAGATGTGCTCAAATGGTTTGATGAAATGAGCTGAATTTTGGTGGATGGAGGTGATTTGGATATATGAAGCCACTGTAAAATTTTCATACCATTTGGGTACACCAAAATGGTACTTGCTTCACAGAGGTTTGAAATGGACAGAAACTTGAGAAAATTGCTGTGGAAAAATGGATAGATGGATTGAGCTGATTATTGGCATCCATGGGTGATTTGTCAATGTTAACCACCATGAAAAATTTCAGATCAAAAGGATCAAGGGCTCAAGCACTTCCTTTGCAAACTGAAAATCTGGACAGAATTTGCAAATGAATACTGTGCTCAAACCTTGAACTATGGGACATGGATTTGGATGGAAATGGTGAAGATATGGATAGAATAAGCTCCACAAATTATTTTGGATTTTCCTGGCTACCAAAATGGTAGTTCCTTTAGAAAGGGCCCAAAATGCAATATTGGCATTAAATAGGAAAATGCAATTTCCCCTATTTAATTATGGCCAATATTTTTATGGGAGCTCAATATGATCACAAAGAATATCTCCACAAGTTTTCATCAACTTTGGAGATGGGTAGATATTTTCCTGGATTTAATTCCTTTAAACAGCAGAAAAAGGAATTAATTATAAATGAAAAATATTGCAAATGACTTGGCAATATTTTTGCATATCCAGGGTTTACAAAGATAGGATGGTCACTGGGAAAAGTTTGGGAGACAAAAGATCAAAGGAAGTTGGGGTTCCTTTGTAACTGCAAGAGTTAGGGTTTCCCTTCCGGCAACTCGGGAGGTAGGGTTTCGACGACAAAACCCTGAGAATAAATCTTAGGAGGCAAGGTTGGACTGGAGAAAAATCTCTGGTTGGATAGGGAAGGAAAGGTTAGATGACCATCTTCACATACCCAAAAGCTAGAGAAATCCGATAACACCGAGAAAAAAGACGGGAGTCAAATTCCGCGAAGGAAAAAAAACAGGAGCGGAAACCAGGGTGTTACAAACCTACCCCCTTTAAGAAAATCTCGTCCTCGATATTTCCGGGCTTACCTCCCGGTGAAGGGGGACTTACCTGTGTGCGACTTGGATCCATCAGCGATCTTGTGTTCGTTGGTTCACTTGACCTTTCAACTGCCTCTTCTGATGGCCCAGGTGTTGTCTCTGCACACAGTTTCCTTGAATCCTTCCCTGTTTTGTCAGGTGTACCTTTTGTCCTGATAGTGGTGTTGCTGGGTGGGGTAGTGGGTAATACCAACAAACCGATCGGTTTCCATGGCCTATAAGTGACTGCTCCGGGTTTTATTGCGATACCTCGTACTCTGACTGTAATGGGCAAGACATCCTTTGCTGGTACCAGCTCACGTGCTCGTATGGCCTCGGGTGAGTGGGAGTGGCTTTCTTTTTGCCGTGTCAGAATACTCAATCTGGCTGTGAGTTCCGTAGGAGGTGTTCCCTTCTACCTTAGGCATTCCGACTTTGTCCTTAGGTGATTCGCAATTCAAGGAACAATATAACCGAGCCATTGCTGCTATATCCGCAACTGAAATATGATCACAAAGTAATCATAGATAGTAATCTCTTATTCCAATGATGTCATGGTGTCTACGAGCTGTTGGTGCTGATGTGCTTTGAGCTATTTCATCTGAATGTCTTGTTTCCAATTTCCGTCGCTTGTGGAAAGGGTTCTGTCATATATAGCCTCTTCCTATGACCACGGAGTTGAGCATAGGACTACAGAGGCTAAACATATTATCACTATCATCTGGTGTATTCTTTCAGAGTATAACCTTTTATCTTGGTTGATGGCCCACATTCATGATGAGTATATCATGCTGGCTGCATTGTTGTGGCCGTACATGCAAGAGTCTAACACGGATTGGTAATACCACTCTATCCGTGAAGTTGTATCTTGTTGACCGTCACGGAGGCTGTTTGTCCACAACTTGTTTGTTCTTGTGGATTCCTTTGATGGACCTGCAATGACCTGCCAACACAGCTCCTTGATTGTTTTCCCGATTTGTCGGGCTTGTTCTCACAACTTACTCTTGCATATCTCGTAGGGATTGTTGTGCTCATATTCTTCTTTGAACTATGGGGCCAACGTTTCCCTGAACACAGTCATTCCCGTGTACGAGTGGCTCGCATGAACTGATCCACTGGACTGCATGCTCACAACATATGCAGGGGTAGGATAAATCCTTTCATATCCATTGAGTTCTGAGGCGGATGTGTGTCCAGACTAGTTCATGTTTCTGACAAGCTTGTTGTAGGCACGATGGCGTGTTGAAGAAGACTGAATTCTTTATGCTTGAAGCTTCTGCCAAAGTAGTGTGCTGCAGAAAGCTGGGTATCGTACCTCAGAAATTTACCTTCATGTGGCTTGCAGCGGAAGGTTGAGTGCCTTACGCCAGAAGTTTTCCGTGGTAGCACACTGAGAAAGATGGGAGTGTCGTACCCCAGAAGTTTTCTGCACCAAGTGGCGTACCGAGGAAGATCGACGGTCTCGCGTCGTAAGCTTCTCTCAATAGCTTATGGAGGAAGGCTGGGTTCCTTATACCAGAAGCCTTTTACCGTGTACGCAGTCGGATCTATGGCCGATTCTGGCTTCCTTCCAAAGTATCCAGAATTTTACCCATAGCGGAGCCAAAACTTGATATAGGCCATACCTTGACTGCAGACATTCTATTGTCATGCACACCGCTTGTTCTTCTGTGGGTCTGATCATTGCTGCTGTAAAGGTTGCACGACTAACGCATGCCTCATGTTGATAATTAATCCGGAATTCCATATGTCACCGGTAATAAGAAGTTGACGGATAATTTCATTTGGTTCAGCTGGGTTTCCAATCATGTTAGGTGCTCCTTGATTCTGGATGCTTGGAAGCTCAGTGATTCTGGCAACCGTGAACTCATCCATATTCCTCACAAACCTTGTTCACAGTGCCCAGAAGATTTTGTATTTGCACCAGTAAATTCCAAATTATGCTTTAAAATTTGTACCAACGTACCGGAGTTTTGTTGTTGCTCTTGACACATTCTCATTCTTGAAATATGTCATCGGCGGGTAATAAATGATTCTTGCGTCCGTTGAGGAAAGGCTTGGTTCACCTCGCTAACGGAAATAATCCTTGTGTCGAGGACGGAATAATTTGTCCATACTGGTGTTCATTCTTGGTAGCTCATCTGACTGCTCCTTAGGTGTGATCTGTTCGGAGGCAAACTCTCTTAGGTATATTCTGGCCTTGTCTGTCGCACACAGATTCTGCTTCTGACCCATTCTTCATTCCTTGATAGATCCAGTGATAATATTCTGAATATCGGGCAGTTGGCTTGTCTTGACTCTTGCTGAATTGGGATTATTGGGTATTATCCCAGTTACATGCTGATCTTCTTAGGTGGCCCTTGCGGATGGATCCAGTCGGAGCGAAGAAACGGAACCGACAAAAGAAACAAGAACCGTGAAAACCAAAAAGCAAATAAAGCTCAAATATTTGCGGACCTTACACACGTGGCCGAGGATCCACTAGTATAACTAATATAGCGCACTCGATGCACCTCTAAGGATTTAGAAGCGAAACCACACAATGCTCTTGGTAGCACTGGTTTCAAGCTCCTACTACTTCCTTAGGGAACATCACACTCGACGCATGACCATAGCCAAGGTGGCTTAGTCAACGACCCTAAAGTTGTCGGGGAGAGATGGAATTATAGGCGTTTCCCAAAGGAAACTAGAGTTAAGGAGAGAAATGCCATGGCTAGCAAGCAGTGTAAGGATATCTGGCTTACCTAGGGGTTCAGGGCTCACGGGTCGTTGTCGGGTGCGGGCATTTCACACCAGAGGCAAAGGCCACGAGAGTTGGGTCTGATGGAGCCAAAGACCTATGGGGCTGCCTTATGTTCAATAGTAGCCATGCCTGCTTGGCAAAGATGGCTTAAATCCATCTGGGCTTTCTACTGAGCACAAGACAATGAAGTCTGGCTAGGTTAACCTATAGTCAGCCTGGCTGCTCTGATACCATCCGTTGTGGTGCCCCGCCTGATTACCACTGTAGCCAGACGGTCGCCACGCATACCAGCCCAGGAAATCACTCTGGCATGCGCGCTTACAACAAGTATCATGAACACATGCATTTCTATTAATGGATATATAGGTCTTACATGAGATATATTATAGAGGTGATGGCAGCGGAAAAGCTCTATCTAAGGCAGCATGGTCCTGGTGCGGCTCCAATCCACAGGGATCTGACTGGGTTACGCTCCTAGCCCGCGAATGCTCCGGCTCCTTGTCGACGGACGACGGATCCTTATGTGAACCTGGCCACATTGAAGGCCGCTTAGTACTTTTGAATGTACTCGCAAGCAAACCAAACTAACATATACACCAAGCAAAGCAATCCATGGCATTCAAGCATGCACTTGTTGTTAGAGCAATATTAATTGTCATGACATGGCATAACTAGCTAGCAGTATCAATTATCATGTTATAGCAGGTTTATCCAGCAAGATAACTACTGAAGTAATTACAGTAAGGTAAAGCATATTAGGTAAATATTCCATACTTCGAACATTCTCATGATCCAACCTGAATCCGATCCAAATCCGATCCAACTCATGTGATCATCCGACCACTCATCATATAGTCATCCCATGGCTAACATATCATATCCCTGACATCATCTGATGTCTACACAAGACGAGTTCTTCCATCATTATTATCCTTATTATGGTTGACCACCTAGTGAGGTCTGGACGGGCTGTCCAATACCGTGGGCGCGGCTATTCGAATAGATTTTACACTCTGTAGAGGTTGCGCACTTTACCCACACCATGGAGCACCTGGCCTCGTGATCCCATTCGGGTGGACCAGCGTTGCTCCAACGAAACCTGCCTAACTCGTGACTCCTCCACCGTACCACCGGCAATCATCCTTCCCCGAAGTCAAGCCCTGGGTGGCCCCTGTGTCACTCCTGACACCTGCCACCGTCGTGGCCAAACAACTGTCCCAAACGGGGACTGCGCGCAAGCAACCAACTGGGCTCACAAGGTTATCGCCGCCTACCGGGCCAGGGTAGCGCGCACGCATAACCTTCCCTGTCGGGTGGTACCGGTGAAAGAGCACGCGATCAGACCAAGTCAAGGCCGTCCCATACCGGCAAATGTGGTTGCACGGATAAGTCCGGACAGGTGACTCAAGATCAACCGACTAAGTTCATTTAGCAAGCTTAGTGGTTCATCACAATAACTTAACATGGTGGTAACTATGTGTGAGATAACAACTGTGGAAACATAACAATCTATCTCCTTATAACATCACAATGAGTCATTAGTGAAGCAAGATTTAAACGGCAAATTATCACGTTACAAGTTCTAGCTGTAAGTGACGACCATCGGAACCCTCGCACAAAACCAACAAAGAAACCAGTAGCCACCAAAACGGTCTTTACAACTCAGATCTGGGACATTACCAGAATAACTCAACCCAGGCTCAAGACGGCTGGAAAGCAGCTCAGAGCATGAGATGGTGTTGATAAGAAGAATGTAGCAGTTCCCTAAGACGGCCGAGAAACAGCTCAGAGCATAGGGTCACTGCTACGGAAAGAAATTCAACAGCTGCCCGAGACGGCCGAAAAGCAGCTCAGAACACGGACAGTTGTTGACAAGAGAAATAAAAGTTGGCATCCACCCCGGACGGCCAGAAACAGCTCAGAACACAGGCGTGGTGCCGTCACCGAAGAAAGTGCAAGCAAGGGTTTGTCAGAGTCACATACAGCTCACTACTACACAGACAAGCACAAGCATATTAATTTAAACATGCAAGAAATATCACAGAGCAATGCTTTAGGGCATATGATGGTTGGCTTGCCTAGGGTCGAAGAATTACTCCGGGAGGAAGTGCGGTGAAGCCGCGGAAGAATCGCCGGAAACCGTCCTCTCTCAGAGGGGGCTGATAAGGGGCAAGGGCAAAATGGCCATTTTCACAGTGTGACAACCTTGTCAAAATGATACCAATAGAACGGGCTCGACGAGACGAAGAAGTGGGCTTTGGTTTCACCTGAATCGGAGTCACGAGTAAAAAGTTGTGGCCGAATGAAGTGGGAGGGACCTTTTTGTAATACAAATAATTGCATACGGGTCCTCAGTAGTTTTTTCTGCAGAAAAGATTAAAAGGAACTGCACCGCTGGGACGTGCTGGGGCCGAAAGTGCTGCGGCTGCTGTTGCTGCTGCAATGGGCCGGCCCAAGGAGAAGGCGCCTTTCTCAGAATGCGCTTCCGCTGCGGGAAGACGAACTCCGGTGAAGCCGCTTCCACTTATAGGAGCGGGCCCGTCGGCTGAGCCACTTACAGCCGGGTCCCGCCAACTCCCTCTCCCTCCTCCCTTCTTCTCCCTCGACGAACTGAGGAGAGGCGAGGCCGGCAGCCCCGACGAGGATTCCGGCCCGCACCGACCACCATTTTCGCCGGCCAGCCTACCCACGTGCTCAGCGCGTCGAGCCGAACCCATCCAGAGGTAGCACGGACCTCGGGAAGGGCGGGCTTGAATGCACATTCGGCCACGGTGGACGGTGGCTCGGTCGGTGTGGGGCACGGCGCTCCGGTGAATGGGGAGGCCGGGCGAGGGATCGGGGGTGATCGCCGTGGAGTGGAGGGTCCAGTGGGGAGCTCGGGAGAAGAGGGGAAGGCCGGAGTGGCACGAATTTAGGCGAGGTTCGCCGGCGACTGTGGTGGCTGTGCGTAAGCAGAGGGGCTCCTCGAGCTCAAATGACTGGCCGGGGAGGAAACTAGGAGTGACAGGGAGGGAATGCGATGCCGAGGGGCTCGAGGGCTCAGCCATTTATAGCCCAGCGGCCGGAATAGATAGAGTTGGCCGCCATGGCGTCCTTAGCCCCTTACTGGAGCTCCGAGTCACGCGGCAGGAGGGGGCGATCTCGGCAAGGCTGCTGGGAGCATGGAGAAGGCAGCAGCATCTTCGGGAGGGCTCGGTCGTGGCTGCATACGGCGGCGACAGTGGGCGAACAGTGGTGGAGTAATGGCGATTGTCGCGGCGCAGCGAGGAAGAAAACATAGGGGGAAATGACCAGAGAGGGGTGAGGGGACGACGGGGAGTCTGGTCGGCAAGCTAGGACACGCCAGGGTAGCTTGAGCTGGCCTGCCCGACGCGATGGATGCGCAGAGCGCTGTTCCTTCGTTCAGCTCACGCGGTCACCATGCGCACCGGTTGTTCTAGCACATGTCTGCTTGCCACACCTTGTCCAACACATCTATCATTGCTCAATTAGATAAGAGAGCTGTCTGGAACTGGCTAGATATCTCTGAGGTGAGTGGTACTTGCAGAAATAGATTCTGACAGCAAAATTGTCTGGAAATTTGTGGAGAAATGGATGGAGGAGAGGAACTGGCTCCTTGTCACACTGAGATAGGGTAGGAAGGAGCATATGCTGGTAAAATTTCAAGTCATTTGGACCCCATTTGCATACACTTCCTTCACAACTGCCAAATTGGTCCAGAAAAATGGATTTTAAAGATGTGCTCAAATGGTTTGATGAAATGAGCTGAATTTTGGTGGATGGAGGTGATTTGGATATATGAAGCCACTGTAAAAATTTCATACCAATTGGGTACACCAAAATGGTACTTGCTTCACAGAGGTTTGAAATGGACAAAAATTTGAGAAAATTGTTGTGGACAAATGGATAGATGGATTGAGCTGATTATTGGCATCCATGGGTGATTTGTCAATGTTAACCACCATGAAAAATTTCAGCTCAAAAGGATCAAGGGTTCAAGCACTTCCTTTGCAAACTGAAAATCTGGACATAATTTGCAAATGAATACTGTGCTCAAACCTTGAACTATGGGACTTGGATTTTGATGGAAATGGTGAGGATATGGATAGAATAAGCTCCACAAATTATTTGGGATTTTTCCTGGCTACCAAAATGGTAGTTCCTTTAGAAAGAGCCCAAAATGCAATATTGGCATTAAATAGGAAAATGCAATTTCCCCTATTTAATTATGGCCAATATTTTTATGGGAGCTCAATATGATCACAAAGAATATCTCCACAAGTTTTCATCAACTTTGGAGATGGGTAGATATTTTCCTGGATTTAATTCCTTTAAACAGCAGAAAACGGAATTAATTATAAATGAAAAATATTGCAAATGACTTGGCAATATTTTTGCATATCTAGGGTTTACAAAGATAGGATGGTCACTGGGAATAGTTTGGGAGACAAAAGATCAAAGGAAGTTGGGGTTCCTTTGTAACTGCAAGAGTTAGGGTTTCCCTTCCGGCAACTCGGGAGGTAGGGTTTCGACGGCAAAACCCTGAGAATAAATCTTAGGAGGCAAGGTTGGACTGGAGAAAAATCTCCGGTTGGATAGGGAAGGCAAGGTTAGATGACCATCTTCACATACCCAAAAGCTAGAGAAATCCGATAACACCGAGAAAAAAGACGGGAGTCAAATCCCGTGAAGGAAAAAAAACAGGAGCGGAAACCAGGGTGTTACATTTTAGTTGCGACGTGAGATCAAACGGTGGCAGTTTCGGGAATGTTATCTCGCGAACGAGCCCAGTTTTTCTTTTCTTCCTATAAAAAAGTATGCTACGTGGTGTCGGCTTAGTCAACAAACGATTGTGCCAACCTTGATCATTGGATTGACATTCAACGTCTATCGTGTTTCTTCAGTCTCTTCTTCCTCCAGCCGCCAAAGCCAAACCAGCGCCGGCGGGACCGCTTACTCCCACCTCCCACGGCTGGCTGTACTGCCGCGCACGCATCGCGGCCACATCGCACCCTTAAACTTTGTGCATCTTCCCTGGCTCCTATTCGTTCCCATCTGAGGCCTCACCATTGTCCTTCGCCTTGCTTCGCTCGCCGCGGCGCCACCCTCCGGTGTTGTCAACATGGTCAACAACAGGGAGGAATAAGGAGATAACTGTACATGGTGAGGATGACAGTAGGGACCCACCAGGATCATGGCAGTAGGCAAGCAAGTGCCTCCTTTATTACAAGAAAAAAAAATGGTTCCTCCTGATGGTTTCCTGACATCTGGGTCGCACGCCACTGTCAACGTAGTCAATAAGCGAGATAACTACACAAGGAGCGGCTGACACCTGGGACCCAGCAGCTCGCGTAGTATTATTTTTTTTGTTTTCGGGACGGAGCAGGGTATCAACTGGGTTGTGCGGGAGTTGTGGCCCGTCTAGCCCAGGCTTTTATTTCATATGTTTACCTAATGACCAGCCAAGTTTTGTTTTTTCTTTCTGAAAATGGCTAGCCCAACTATTTTGTTTTTTGCAGAATAAGCAACGGAGGCCTACTTGCTTTTCTACGCCCTGCTGGGCCTGAAATCTTTCAAGACAAGGAGGGATGCATTCGGCTTGCCCAGAAAATGGGCTACAAGTAATAAGAAATGGGCTGTAAAATGAAAAATACAGCAAACAAGCAATTAGTTCCAAATTACTTTTTTCTTTCCGATTTTGATATTTTAAATTTCATTGTTTTTGTGCGGGTAAAATTTCATTGGATTTTACATTAAGGTATGTTTATTTTTTAAATTAATTTGAATCTGGCTAGAAATTTCGGGCTGTATGCTGTTTGGGACAGATTTGGAGGCTGACTTGTGGGTCTACAAGGTTGACGTGTACGAAAGGCTTTGTCAACTTAGTCCACAAACAATTCTAGCAGCAGTGACCGTTGGATTGTTAATCCAACGGCCGTGTTGCTTCTTCAACCTCTGGTCTTCTTTCTCCAGCCGCCCAAACCAGCGCCGGCCGTACTGCCTGCTCATGCCTCTCGTGGCCGACTGTGCTGCCGCGCAGGCCTAACCACCCCACACTATTCCCATCGCTGGCCTGGCCATCCCTCTACGCACCCATAGTTCCTGTTATTCTCCGGCGACGGCAGATGAACCAGTAAACCCTCGTACTCCCCTCCGTGTGGGAAACAACTGTCGAGTCTTCTCTGGCTTCGGTTCGTTCCCTTCCAAGGCCTCACCGTCGTCCACCGCCCTGGTGCTCTCGGCGCGGCATGGTCAAACATGGAGAGGATGACAGCTGGGTCCACGGCCACACGCAAGGAAGTGCCTCCTTATTACACACAAAATAATGATTCCTCCACCTGACAGCGGGGACCCACCGTAAGCGCCTCTGTATTTCACGAAAAAAAGTTTCTCCCGCTGACAGCTCGGACCCACTAGCTATATCTTCGCACGCAAGGAAGTGCCTCCTTATTACGCACAAAAAAATGAATACTCCCCCTGCTAGCTGGGACCCACCATATTTGGAGCCTGGCTTGTGGGCCTACTAAGTTGGCGCGAACGCAGGATTTGTCAACTTAGTCAATATAAATGATTCTAGCTGCAATGACCGTACGATGTCCATCCAACGGCCGTCGTGTTTCTTCAACCTCTGGTCTGCTTGCTCCAGCCGCCTAAACCATGTCGCCTGCTCTTGCGCCCCGTGGCCGGCTGTGCTACCGCGCAGGCCTCACCGCCCCACCCTACTCCCATCACTTGGCTGGCCATCCCTGTACTCACCCAGACCTCCTGTTATTCTCTGGCAATGGCAGCCTCACACTGCAGCTGAACCAGTAAACCCTCGTACTCTCATCCGCGTGGGAAACAACTGCCGAGTCTTCCCTGGTGTTGGGGATATAACTATTGAGTATAAACCGCCCAGGAGGGGCCGGGTTATGCTCATAGTGATTTACCTGTATTGAAGCCCATGAAGACATAGAAGATGGCGACTTACGAAGGAGACTTAATAAGAAGGCCCAAAGCCCAAAGGCGAGTTAGGGCCCATAGATGTAAACCGCCATAAGTATATGACTTGTATTGTAAGATATGAAAGAGTGGATACCGAGCTGGACACGTTTATGAGCCGGCCGGGATTCTGTGAACCGCTGGGCGTCAACCTGTGTATATAAAGGGACGACCCGGCGGTGGTTTAGGGACAGGAAACAACAGATCGAGAGCCAGGTTAAGCGTATTCGCTCCCTGGTCATCGAAACCCTAGCAATACCACCTCAAACTGGATTAGGCCTTCACCTTCACCGCAAGGGGCCAAACCAATATAAACTCCCTATGTCCTTTGTCCTGATTAACCCCTTTAAACTAACCTCATTGCGATGGCTCCACGGCTAAGTCCTCACACTAGGACATCTGCCGTGACTATTCCACGACAGTTGGCGCCCACCGTGGGGCCAGCGCACGGTAGTTTCGAGTTCTTGAAGGGCAACTTCAAAGGGATCAAGGGATACGCTGTGGGCCGGATGACCAAGAGTCGTCGCGGCAAGCTCTACATCGACGATGAAGGCTGGGGCCCCGAGGCCTGCTCAATTGAGTACGGGTACCGGGTCCCCTTCGGTGGAATTCACGCATTCATTGGCAAGATCGGCGAACCGGGCCCTGAGCCGGACACCTGCACCGACATCATTGAGACGGCTCAGCGTGCAAAACCCGCCCGAGTTCAGCCCGCCATGAGTCGTGCCTTCGTGGGATTCATCAATGGTGCGGAATCTGAGGATAAATCGGTATCTTACGGTGAGACAGTTGTCTATTCTGATGGCGAGTCATCCACCGGTGAAACCGAGTCATTGTACCGACTGCAAGATGGTCGGCTTGGGGGCTGTTCCGATGGCGATAGTATTTCGGACCCCTACGAGCCGCCGAACCGGGTTGCAATCTTCATGGCCGATACGCAGCCAGTGCAGCACTCTTCAACTGCAGCGGCATTGATTTCCGGCTCAGCAGCGGCGACGGCAGCCGGGGCAGGAGGCCCTGCGTGCCCGT
The DNA here is from genome assembly GCA_011799875.1 of Thinopyrum elongatum. Classification (NCBI taxonomy): domain Eukaryota; kingdom Viridiplantae; phylum Streptophyta; class Magnoliopsida; order Poales; family Poaceae; genus Thinopyrum; species Thinopyrum elongatum. The sequence goes on along the minus strand of CM022299.1, from coordinate 375,850,722 downwards.
CGGCTCAAGTCTTGTCCGGTTTACTAGACGCCTTGGCAACACTGCTGACGACGGAGGTTAACCCGGATAATCAAGATCAGCATAACGCGGAAGTCGTGAAATTGCGAGATCAGATAGCTCAAGCTAAGGAAGACCTGGCAGCTGAAGATGCCAGGATGGCTGCGGAGCGGGTTACGTTGGATGCTCAGGCGCAGCAGATTCAGTCGGAGTCTTACCGGCTCATGCTAGATCAGAACGCTTCAAACGAAGTCATGAGGAGGAGGCATCATTCTCGCCTGCCACCGGTTTACGAGGCGAGGAACCTCTTTAACATGCCAGGAGCAGGAACCAGTAACCCGCCAGTGGCAGACCGGGTTGAAGCGCCTGGGACAGGAGCGCCGGTTCAGCCGCGCACCACGGATCCGCCTCGTTAGAACAATATCCCGCCGCAACACATGCCAACACCACCGGGTCATTACTCTAACCCTTTGGATAACATGATCGCTGCGGCGTCATTATTGGCGGCTATCCCGGTTGAAGGCGAGTCTCCAATGGCGGTTGAGATGTGGAGGGCTAGAGAGCTCCTTCAGACAGCATTGGTTCAGCAGCAGGCTTATTCTTACAGTCGAAGCCGGATTCATTCCACCCCTCGCCCAAGCCGGAGTTACAGTAGGCATATTGATGAACCAGCTGTGTCAAGCAGTGGGCGGAACCATAACCTTCCTCGTGGACATAACCAGGCGGGCGGTGGTGCTGATGCTCAGAACGTGGTGGATCAAGGTAGAGCACGTCGAGAGGCCGAGCTGGCGGCACAATATGCGGCCCGTCAACCTTCTCCAGTTTGTCCGACAACTTCGGTGGAGCCAGGTGTAACCCTTAGGAATTTGGGCGTGCCATGTTTAGTGCCGGCCATACGTAATGAGCGTCTGCCCAAGGATTTTAAGGGTCCTCGCAAGGTGCCCAACTATACAGCCGATTTACCTCCTGAAGCATGGATCGAGAGTTATGAGATGGCAATGGAATTGCTAGATGTTAGCGATGCGGCATGTGATAAATATTTCCCCCTGATGTTGGATGGAACAGCTCGCACTTGGTTGAAGGGGTTCCCTGCCAACTACATTGGGTCATGGGCCGAGTTAAAGGCCCGGTTTATCCAGAATTTCAAAGATACGTGCAAGCAGCCTATGTCAATTGTGGATCTGGATGCCTGTGTCCAAGAAGAGGGTGAGTCCACAACCCATTGGGTGCGCCGGGTTTCGACCATCTTACATTCATCAGATCGCATCAATGCCGGTTCAGCGGTCATAATGTTGGAGAAGAATTGCCGGTTTACGCCTCTTAAGCAGAAGTTGGGTCGGCTCAAGCGCCACTGCAATGACATGGGATAGCTGATGGCGGCTCTGGTTAAGTACGCTGACTCTGATGGTACCAAGGACCCCGAGTCTGATGATGACAAGCCGGGAAAGGGAAAGAAGAGCAGCAGCACCAGAGGACAGCAGCATAATCCGGCGAATCAGGGAGGCAATGATAAGTGCAAAGCTGATAATAGTTTGGACTTTGTGGCTAACACCAATGCACAGAATAATGGCCAGCGTCGTAAAGGTAAACCACCCCCACGGGCCAGAGGGTCAGGCTTTAATCTTGAGCAGATGCTAAGTCAGCCCTGCCCAAGGCATGGGACGCGAGAAAGACCGTCTGGCCACCTCTGGAAGGATTGCTACATCATGAAGGAGTATAAAAATTCCAATCTTTTTCAAGACAATCATGGACCGGGTGGTGGTTCAGGGTCCGGTTCTCATGGGCCGGGTTACGGCGGTGGCGGTTCTAGTTCTGGATTCCAAGGTAATTAGGGCAATCAAGGCAATTAGGGTGGCTACCATCAACAGTCAGGTCAGGGGAATCAGCAGCAGCAATCTGGGTATCAGAGTAACCCAAAGCAGTTGAATAGTGGGCAGTACCACGTCTTCACCACAAATTTATGCAAACGGGATCAGAAGCTTCATAAAAGGGCAGTGAACGCCGTTGAACCGGCGGTTCCCCGTTACTTGCGCTGGTCTGAGCAGCCCATCGTGTGGAGTCGGGAAGATCACCCGCCCCGGGTTGATAATCCGGGTCACCTAGCATTGGTGGTTGCACCCCAGGTTGGAGGGTATAAGTTTACCAAGGTACTCATGGACGGAGGGAGCAGCATCAATATCCTTTAGTACGAAACTTTCCATCGCATGGGGTTGACAGATAAAAAGCTTAAACCGTCGAATACAGTTTTCCATGGTGTGGTGCCTGGTAAGTCGGCGTACCCTGTTGGTAAGATAGCTCTGGAAGTTGCCTTTGGAGATGATCATGACTCTAGGTCAGAGACATTGACCTTTGAAGTAGTCAAGATTCACAGCCCGTATCACGCTCTGTTTGGACGGCCGGCTTATGCCAAGTTCATGGCACGGCCTTGTTATGTTTATCTGCAGCTCAAGATGTCGGGTTACAAGGGGACCATCACAGTACATGGGAGCCGAAAGATAGCCTTGGAATGTGAAGAAGGTAATGCGGCTTATGCTGAGTCGGTTTGTGCAACGGAGGAGTTAAAATTTTACAAGGACAATGTTGATCCGGCTGATATGACGTCTTTGAAAAAGCCAACTACAGAGCGTGATCCGGTTTTGAAGTTTAAATCGGCAGATGACACTAAGATGGTTGATTTTGTTCCTGGCGATTCATCCAAGCAGTTCAGCATCAGTGCTAATATGGATCCGAAATAGGAAAGCGCGCTCATCGAGTTCATCCGTGAGAACCGGGACATCTTTGCATGGAAACCTTCTGACATGCCAGGTGTGCTGAGGGAACTCGCTGAGCACACTCTCAATATTAATCCCAAGTTTAAACCGGTCAAGCAGTTTCTTCATCGTTTCAATGAAGAAAGGCGTAAGGCCATTGGTGAGGAGGTAGCCCGGCTCTTGGCGGCTGGGTTTATTGTTGAAGTTTTTCATCCTGAGTGGTTGGCTAACCCGGTGCTGGTACTTAAGAAGAACGGCACTTGGCGCATGTGTGTGGACTACACGGATTTAAACAAGGCTTGTCTGGCTGATCCTTTTGCTCTCCCTCGTATTGATCAGATTATTGATGCTACGGCGGGTTGTGAGCGTTTGAGTTTTTTGGATGCTTATTCTGGTTATCATCAGATCAAGATGGCAGTTAAGGACCAGGAGAAGACAGCTTTCATAACTCCCTTTGGAGCCTTCTGCTATGTGTCTATGCCTTTTGGGCTCAAGAGTGCCCAGGCGACTTACCAGCGATGTGTGCAGAATTGTCTTCATAATCAGATTGGACGCAATGTTCATGCTTATGTGGATGATATTGTGGTGAAATCCAGAAAGAAGGAGACATTGATAGACAACTTGAAGGAAACCTTTGATAATCTCCGAGTTTATAAGATGATGCTTAATCCGGCCAAGTGTGTTTTTGGTGTGCCGGCGGGCAAGCTTTTGGGCTTTCTGGTGTCTAACAGGGGCATTGAAGCTAATCCGGAGAAGATCAAAGCCGTTACTTCTCTGGCTAAACCGGCGTGTATCAATGATGTTCAACGTCTGGCGGGTCGTATTGCGGCGCTAAGCCGGTTCATAAGCCGCCTCGGTGAGAAGGCCATCCCTTTGTATCAGATGATGAAAAAGACAGATGACTTTGTCTGGAGTGACGCTGCTAATGAGGCATTTGAGGCGCTTAAGAAGCAGCTGGCTGAGCCGCCGGTCCTAGCTACGCCCGTTGATAAGGAGCCGCTGTTGTTATATGTGGCTGCTAATAGCCGGGCTGTCAGTGTGGCTATTGTGGTTGAAAGGAAAGAGGCAGGTAAAGAATATCCGGTTCAACGGCCGGTCTATTATATCAGCGAAGTGCTTGTTGAGTCCAAGCAGAGATACCCACATTGGCAGAAGCTTGTATATGGGGTTTTCATGGCAAGCCGGAAGCTTAAGCGATATTTTTAGGGTCACCCCATTACTGTGGTTAGCTCTGCTCCTTTAGGAGATATCATCCAAAACAGGGAAGCAACAGGCCAGGTTGCCAAATGGGCCATTGAACTTGGGCCTCATGGTTTGAAGTATATGCCTCGCACGGCCATCAAGTCTCAAGCACTGGTGGATTTCATCAATGACTAGACAGAGCTGCAGATGCCTGAGGAAAAACCAGATAACATGTATTGGACTATTCACTTTGATGGGTCCACGCAATTGGAGGGCTCGGGGGCTGGAGTTGTGCTAGCATCCCCTCGAGGTGATAAATTTTGTTATGTTCTCTGTTTGATGTTCCCTTGCACTAACAATGCAGCTGAATATGAGGCCTTGATCCACGGTCTTCAGATGGCTAAGGAAATGAACTTAAGCCGGGTAAGGTGCTTTGGTGACTCAGATTTGGTGGCTCAACAAGTCTCTGATACTTGGGATTCTAAGGATCCCCTCATGGCGGCTTATCGACGAGAGGTGGATGTTATTGCTGGTCACTTCAAGGGTTATCAAGTTGAGCATGTTGATCGGAGGAAAAATGAAGCGGCTGATGCCTTAAGCCGGTTGGGTTCTCAACGTAAACCGGTGCCACCTAATGTCTTTCTTGACGTTTTGCATAACCCGTCGGTCAAGTTACCTACAGAGGAGGATTTGGCTATTCCTGACCCGAAAGCTCAGTTGGCGGCGGCTCTTCATGTTATTCCTGATTGGACAGTTCCATATTTGGCATATATGACCCGGGGTGAGTTACCTGAGGATGAAACCTTGGCCAGGCAAATAACCCGGCGGTCCAAATCAATGACAATTGTCAATGGAGAGCTGCACCATTGCAGTGTTACCGGGGAATTTCAGCGTTGTGTTTCTCCTGAAGAAGGCTGTGAGATTCTGCGTGAGATCCATGAAGGAGATTGTGGTCATCACGCCGGCTCTAAATCTCTTGTAGCCAAGGCTTTTCATCATAGTTTTTATTGGCTGACGGCTCATGCTGATGCTGAGGACTTGGTCAAAAAATGTGACAGTTGTCAGAAGTTTTCACGTCGAGCTCATGTTCTGGCTCAGGAGTTGAGAATGATTCCAATCACTTGGCCGTTTGCAGTTTGGGGGCTTGATATGGTTGGACCTTTTAAGAGGTCCAAGGATAAGAAGACCCACCTCTTGGTGGCGGTTGATAAATTCACTAAGTGGGTAGAGGCAGAGCCAGTCGGTAAGTGTGATGCAGCAACGGCGGTTCAATTCATGAAGAAGGTGATCTTCCGTTTTGGCTTTCCACACAGCATTGTAATAGGCAATGGCACTAATCTCTCCAAGGGTGCTATGAAAGAATTTTGTCAACGTGAGCATATCCGGCTTGATGTATCGTCGGTGGCTCACCCCCAATCTAATGGTCAAGCTGAGAGAGCCAATCAAGAGATCCTGAGAGGCATCAAGCCCCGGCTTATGGTTCCCTTACAGAGGACGCCGGGTTGTTGGGTAGAGGAGTTACCCTCGGTGCTATGGAGCATCAACACAACGCCCAACAGATCTACGGGTTACACGCCTTTTTTCATGGTTTATGGAGCAGAGGCGGTTCTCCCCAGTGACATCCGTCACGACTCACCCCATGTGGCGGCTTACATTGAAGCTGATAATGAAAAGGCACGTCAGGATGCACTTGACCTGTTAGACGAGGCGCGTGATCTCGTAGCGGCTCGTTCGGCGATTTACCAGCAAGATCTACGTCGTTATCACAGCCGCCGGGTCAAGACCAGAACCTTTCAAGAAGGCGACTTAGTGCTCCGGCTTATCCAGGATCAGACTGATATGCACAAGTTATCCCCACCTTGGGAAGGACCCTTTGTGGTCAGCAAGAATCTGAACAACGGGTCATACTACCTTATTGATGTTCGAGACCACAAGGACTCACGCACGTCGGAGGAAGAGACTCGCCGGCCGTGGAATATTGCTCATCTTCGGCCTTACTACACCTGAGCCATTGGCTCTTCTAATGTACATATTTTTGACAATGTATATATTGTGATCAATATAATAAACCGGCACCCCTGCTAAAGCAGGGCCTCTGTCGTTTTTTCTTAATGAGTCTTTGGTTACTTGGGGGCTTCTGGCTTATGAGCGAAGTTATGATTACCCTTTGAACCGGCTTATAAGCCAATTGAAAAAAAAACTTGGGGGCTTGCTACCCAAGTTAAAGGTACCAAAGAGAGTCTGTTGCAAAATCACAGCTCAAACATAGGTGCCCCTTGAGCACAGCTCAAAAATATTACTTGGGGGCTCCTTGATTCTAAAGAACAAAGAGTCTGTATAACCCTTGTAATAGGCTTAAAAGCCAGGCTTGGAAGCCAGGTGTATTCACCTAAAACCTCGGGTTATCCTGCCTTTTTAAGTAAGCCACTCCGCCCAGGTATTCCTGGAATGACCCACCGAACATTTGACAAGTCAATCTTATACAGACCCTGAACTTGTCAAAGTTAAAACGATGATTGGTTATGTGAGGTCCATCTTATAAGGTTTGTATATAGGTTTAACTCAGTGGCTGTGCGGCCCGTGAAAGCACTCGATTTTCGGCCTGGCAGCTCATGAAAAGCCTCGTTTTTTCGTTTGTTTTATTCCACAGTTTTTTTTAGGTTTATTTGATGAGGCTTATAATGCTTTATGATCATAATTCATCCAGTGTTTATTATCCCGGCCTGGTTTTTGACTATAAGTCGCCAGTATGAGATAAGATAACATTCGGTGTTTATTAACCCGGCCTGGCTTTTGACTATAAGTCGCCAGTATGAGATAAGATAATATCCAGTGTTTATTAACCCGGCCTGGTTTTGTTCATAAGCCAAGCAATCTATGATAATTACCACTGCTCAAAGTTTGGGTTCTCCCCCTTACTACACCGGTTTGGTAAACCAACAGTGTGATCAAATATCACAGGTATGATATATTTCAAATTTGGTTATTCTGAAAGTCCAGCCTTGGGTATAAGCTATGTTAGTTTCCATGGTTTTATATTGGGCGTGATGACCCGTCCAGTGGTAAACTGCCAGGACACTTTTAATCTGTTGCATGCAGGAGCAGATTCCACATTGTTAATATTATAAGCATAAGTGGCATATCTTAACATGGTGGATTAGCAGTGTCATGCAAAGTAAATATGCACGATGGCATAGCAGAACAATAGTTTAAGCTAGCCTATTACAAGGCGTTTGGTGCCCAAAAGAATAATTGTTTTAACAAGTCTTAAAGAAAGCAGTTGCTAAACTGGCCCCCGGTTTACGAGTCCTGGCCTGGCTGATTTGAAGGTTGCGGATCATCCAGCGCCGGTTCATCTTCCTCCTCTCTACCCAGTGGCTGGAAGTCAATGGTGGTCCAATCGATCCCAGTTAAGGCCTTGAATACAGCTTCATCACTTATAAGTATGGAGGGGTCAACATCAGGGGCATAGGTATGCTTACGGATTGGAGGAATAAGATTTGGAGCATCATAAGTTGGCGCGTTAACTCTCTTGTTGTTGGCATCATAAATCGACTGATAATGTGAAAGATCGGTTTCTTCAGCCAATTTGCTAGCCAATGGGCGCATTTCCCTCGTCAAGGCTCTGAGGTCATCGTTATTAAAGTCTGACCCGTCCTCCTTTATGCTCGGGTAGCCGTTTCCCACATCGGCCGGATCAAGATCAGATATCCAAGCTTTGTCCCGAGTCAGTGCAGTAAGAGCACCCGCCCTGGAAGCTGACTTCTTTAGCTCTTCAAACCGTGCAGGCATCATCGCCAGCCTTTCCAACGTCTCCTTGATCAAGGTTGGGGGCGGTTTATTATGGGAAGCTGTGCAGATAACCCGTTGCACGCCGGTATATAATTGCTCTATAAGTGTATAGGCGGCTTTCAGTTTTTGCCGCATATCTGAGCCAAGATGAGCAATGCGAGTTCCTGCATCATCAAAAACATCGGTAAACCGGCAGTCTCTTACATAATACATGTTCAAAGCTTATGAAGAAGTTATTTACCAAATACGGCAGCGGTCATGGCATTTATTTGCTGTTTCAAGCCAGTCAGCTCCTCAGCTACCGGATTAAGGGCAGCCTCAGCATCCTCAGCCCTCTTCAGCAGAGTTGACTTTTCTGTATCCCAACCTGCCCGCTCGTTCTTGAAGCTCTCCTTCAGTTTTTCCATTGCTGTTAAGGTACTGGTCAGTTCTTCCTTGGCTTTGGAGGTCTCGGCTTGTTGCGACTTGATATTTTCTTGAAGGTCGGCGATTTGAGATTCCTTCTTGTTAAGATCAGCCTGCAAGAGACATGTAATTAATTAGATAGCAGTGCATATTCAAAGTCCCAAGCACATAACAAGTAATATACTTGGCACTTGGGGGCTAATGTCTATTGCTTCTTATCAAAAAAAATTACAAGTCCCAAGCACATAACAACTATCAGCTTGATGGTCAACCGGATTATAAAGGTCCTAAGTAAGAATTTTGAGCCTTACAGCAGAATTAGTCTCAACTTAACATATTTGTTAAGTCGACCCTTGGGGGCTACGCAGGCGAAATTGAAGAGTTATTATTCTAAAGTCCCGGTTCATATTGACATTATAAACCGGCCCTTGCGGGCTAGTGGAGTTGATCTATATGGTTCTTGAAAGTTTGCAGAACATTCTATTCTTTTATGTCCAGTAAACTTGGCGGCTAAGGGAAGAATATTTATGCAGAGTTAACAGCATTTACCTCATATCGCTCCTTCATCATGTTCAGTAAACCGGCTTCATAATCACGGCTTGTGTACAAACGGTTTAAAAACCCAGAATGAATATCTTTGGCGCTGAGGTGGGCATAGCTTTCCAAGTTCACCTTCCACTTGCCCTTGTCAACAGCAAAAAATTCTTCTTTGGCACTATGTTTTGACAGAGCAGTGGGGTTGCCTGAGGCTGTATAACTGACACCGGTAACTACAACATCGTCAGCTTTATCATCAGCAACCTTAGTTTGGGCTTGGCGGTTTATCAGCATGACCCATCGGATCAATTTCCATCTGTTCAACAAAGGTTTCATGATCTTGCGGTGGCGGATCATCAAGAATAGCTTTAGTATTTGGTTCAAACTGTTCCGGGTTCTTTTCCGGATCAGTTGGCGCGCTGTCATCAGCCGGTTTGTTCAATTTGGCCTTTTTACTGGGTCTGGCCTTGGCTCTGACACAGACGCAAATAACAGGTTAGTATAATGATCAAGCATAAGGTATAAAGGGTTGGTTAAAAATGCTCACCCAGGAATAGTTTTGAGGGTTGGAATTTGTGTCCCTGTGGACTCGCCAGAGGATGAATGGGAAGTTCCCTGATAGTTTAAATCAAACGGATTAAGAGGTTGTCGGAAATAACCCGCCTTGGGATAAGATGTGTCAGAAATAGAAGAGACCTCTGGGCGGCGTTTACGAACTGGCGAGTTTGGTAAACCGGAAGAAGTGACCACATGGCCGCTATGCCGGGTTGTGCGGCGAGCTTCGTGTTGCTGCTTCTTCAAAAGAAAGTTTGGATCCAAGTAAGCTAGGGGGTGAGAAAATCTTACTTTCCGGCTTGCTTGTCGGGTTTTCTGTGTGGGCAGAGGTTCTGAACCGGATGAGAGAATAGTTACCTCTACGTCATTTGCGCGGCTAGCTTCTGCGTCGTCCTGATAAAAATCATCGTCAATGAGATGTATGAAAAAAGAGCCAAGTGAATCAAGTTCTACCTCTGACTCCAGATTATCATCGTCAATGTTTAACTCGGTAGGCTCGGTGTTTTTCTTATTAGCGGGCTTCTTGTTGACCTTGGTCTTGACACGAGGTGTTTTGGCCGGTTTATCCTGTGGTTTCTTCTTCCAGAATGGATCATCACCCTGTTTAAAGATTGAAAAGATCATAAGGGAGTATTAAGAGTATGGATTAAAGCAGGAGTGGGGCAATTCTTACAGCTGGCGGTTTATTTGAAGCGCAGAAAGGACTAAGTCCTGTTTTGCTACAGTCGGTCACCGGTTCATCCAACATCTTCTTGACAGATTCAGTAATTTCAGCATCAGTCAGCTAAATATCAGTGTGGCGTTGAGGGTCTTTCACATCCCCTTTGTACTCACACATTAAACCGGAGCGACGGCTTAAAGGCAAAATGCTCCAAGATACCCAGCAATGGACAAAATCAATGCCTGTCAAACCGTTTGCCACAAAGGCTCTGAGCTTTGAAAGTTGTGGTGCATATTTGGACCGTTCCTTTGCATTGAGTCTTTGGGGGAATGGATGTGCACCGGTAAGCCGATGAGCACGGTAACCCGGCAGAGGATTCTCGCGAGCTAGAGATGTATCTTGGCAATAGAACCAAGTTTGATTCCAATCTTTGGGATGGCTATGATGCTTAGCGTGAGGGAAGCTGACGTCTTTTCTCTTCTGAATTGAAACCCCGCCAAGTTCAGTATTGGGCCCATCCGTAAATTCAGTACGGCGGTTTAAATAGAAGAAATCTCTGAACAGGTCGACTGTGGGCTCTTCTTGCAGGTAGGCTTCACAAAACACTTGAAAATTGCAAATATTGGACACGGAGTTAGGCCCAATATCTTGAGGGTGAAGTTGGAAGAAGTGAAGCACGTCACGGAATTTTTTTGATCCGGGAGGGCTGAACCCTCGACTCAGATGATCAACAAAAACTATCACTTCCCCATCCTTGGGCTCAGGAGGATTTTCTGGACCGGGGGCTCTCCAGTGGATGTCTTCCTTTTTCGCTAAAGCGCCGGTTGCAACACACCCGTTCAGTTCTTCTTCTGTAACCCGGGATTGAACCCAGTTACAGGAATAAAAGGATTTGGCCATTTATACGATAACCTAGAAAAGATTTGTGCCGGTTTAAGGTTCATGGTTAACAGGCAGAAAGTGTTGAAGCATGCATAAATGTTAAACCGGACAGTGACGTTATCAAATTACAAAGACGAGCACTTGGCGGTTTAAGAGGGGACTAATGGTACCTGGCAGGTTATTATTTTCTGAAGTTAAACCGCCTACACGGATATTGAAAGTATAGATCTGAAGTTGGAAAATGGCTAAGTGATGAAAAACAGGTTTCACAGATTGGTATTGCAATTTTGGATCTACCGCGTGTCATAAAATGAAAATATATTCAGACCTAAAATACTGGTACTTGAGCAGTTTATGAAGGTCCAGATCAGATTTTTCTACCTAAAAGAGATGCTCTGATGAGGAAAAAGGGACTAGGATTATTGCCGCACAGGATAAATATCAAGCTTGAATCAGACCTCATGCTACAGTGAAGAACAGGTGAAGAACAGTGCCGAACCTCCATGAGTTCGTTCGAACCCTAATGAGGTCTACGGAGGGGGAAGGAGGAAGAACTTACCAAGGCTGTTGAATGGCGGAGGCGCGTGAGCAAAATCTGGACCAAGTCAGGTTGATGCAGCGGCCAATGATGATGCAGAGGAGAGGGTCGATGGCTGGACTCGAGAGCAGCGCGTCATGAGGAAGATGATGAAGACGAAGAGGCCGAGGGGGGAAAGTGAAAAGGACCCCTGACCCTATTTATAAGGTAAATGGATAAGTGGCATGCGCGGGAATCGAGGAGCTCCAAATTGGATATGTGACAGGGCTGACGCCTCGATTTTCGGAGGTTCATTAAAAAGGAGATGCATATATGATTTCTGGATGTTTATATAATTAATGACAGGTGACGTCATGGCGGGTTATCACGATCTCGGAAGATGACGTCACAGCGAGTTACAAATTTTTGCGAAGGTAATGAAGAAGGAATTTTCCTAAGTGTTGAAGATTGACATGAACAAGTTCAAATCAACCTGGGGCCTAATGTTGGGGATATAACTATTGAGTATAAACCGCCCAGGAGGGGCCGGGTTATGCTCATAGTGATTTACCTGTATTGAAGCCCATGAAGACATAGAAGATGGCGACTTATGAAGGAGACTTAATAAGAAGGCCCAAAGCCCAAAGGCGAGTTAGGGCCCATAGATGTAAACCGCCATAAGTATATGACTTGTATTGTAAGATAGGAAAGAGTGGATACCGAGCTGGACACGTTTATGAGCCGGCCGGGATTCTGTGAACCGCCGGGCGTCAACCTGTGTATATAAAGGGACGACCCGGCGGCGGTTTAGGGACAGGAAACAACAGATCGAGAGCCAGGTTAAGCGTATTCGCTCCCTGGTCATCGAAACCCTAGCAATACCACCTCAAACTGGATTAGGCCTTCACCTTCACCGCAAGGGGCCGAACCAGTATAAACTCCCGTGTCCTTTGTCCTGATTAACCCCTTTAAACTAACCTCATTGCGATGGCTCCACGACTAAGTCCTCACACTAGGACATCTGCCGTGACTATTCCACGACACCCGGCTTCGGGTCATTCCCTTCCTAGGCCTCACCGTCGTCCACCACCTTGGTGCTCTCGGTGCGGCGTGGTTAACGTGGTCAAGGAACGACTTCCATCGGAAGAGGACTGTACATGGAGAGGCTGACAGCTGGGTCCACGGCCGTAGCAAGGAAGTGCCTCCTTATTACGCACAAAATAATGATTCCTCCACCTGATAGCAGGGACCCACCGGAAGGGCTGCCGTATTTTGTAAAAAAAACATTTCCCCCTGACAGCTGGGACCCACCAGCTACATCTTCGCACGGAAGGAAGTGCATCCATATTACGGGCAAAAAACATGATTCTTCCCCCTGACAGTTGGGACCCACCAGCTATATCTTCACACGCAAGGATGTGCCTCCTTATCCTCCCTGACAGCTGGGACCCACCGAGTCAAACCGTACGTAGGGTTGTCTGTCTGGTCGCGAACGTGTACGTACATACTGGCCGATCGCTCTCTCTGCAGCGATGAACCGTAGCCTAGTAAGGAGATGCACGTGTCGTAGTAGAGGCGCGGACGTAGCATGTCACGCAGTCCCGTCTATATATATCGTGTACACATACGTACAACCACGCTGCAAGAAAGTAAATACGGCTACGTACGTACATACGGGCGAGGTCTCGAACGTGTACGCGCGCATACTTACAGCCAGGGCTCGTGTACATGGAGAGGCAACGGACGGCAGCGATGTCATCCTATTCATCGACAGCTAACCGGCTGGGTCGAAACGGAGGAAACAGCGTCATGTTCCCCGGGAGCCAAGTGACTGGGTCGGAACACGTCTTGTTCATCGGGAGCCAACCGGCTTGGACGAAACGGCCGGAACGGGGTCTGGCGTATTGCAAAGTGGAGGAAAACGGCCTTCTGTTCGACAGCGTACGGTCGAAATGGGGTCCTATTCATCGGGAAGGGTCTGGCGTACCGCAGAACGGAGTAAACGGCCTTCTGTTCAAGTGCCTACGGTCGAAATAGGGTCCTGATGATCGGGAGGGGTGTGGCGTACCGCAAAACGGAGGAAACAGACTTGTGTTGGAGCGCCTACGGTCGAAACTGGGTCCTGTTCATTGGGAGGGGTGTGGCGTACCGCAAAACGGGACTCCGCGGCCTACTGTTCATCCACCGTCTACTGCCTCGCTCCAGCCTCCACCTACTACTGTTCATCCACCGTCGACTTCCTCCAGCCTTCGCCTGCTACTGTTCATCCTCCGTCGACTTCCTCCTGCCTCCACCAACTACTGTTCATCCACGGGGTCCTGTTCTTCCAGCCTCCACCGGCTACTGTTCAACCAGCCCTCCACGGGGTCCTGTTCAACCAGCCCTCCATGGGGTCCTGTTCAACTAGCCCTCCACGGGGTCCTGTTCATCCACCCCCAACCGGCTCGATCGGGTGGTGTGTGGCAGCCTCCTCTTGATCGGGGTCCTGTTCATCCAGCGGCAATGACCTCTACTACCACGGGGTCCTGTTCATCTAACCCCCACCGAGAGGAACTGTTCATCCAACCCCCAACAATGGTTACTGTTCATCAAGAGGCAGCAGCAGGTTTCGATCGGCTTCAGTTAGCAGCAGTAGCGAAGGAATCGCTCGGGTTCAGTTAACAGCCAAGGGATCGATCGCTCGGGTTCAGTAACGTAGCTAGTGCAATCGCTCGGGTTCAGTAAGCGAACGCCTCGCTCGGGTTCAGTTAGAGCCCAACGCCTCGCACACACGCGCGTACATGTACGAGAGAAATGCGTAATCCCTCCGTGCATCGCTCGGCCCCGACCACCCACCATAACCGGGAACTCCCCAAAATTTTCCTTGCCCTCGCTTCTACCACGATTTTTTCCGTCATGAACGGCCCAAAGAATGTCATGCAGGTGCGTCCCCGGACCGCCTAGGACAAAAAGCCCATTTTCTGTCATGATTTTTTGTCATAGAAGTAGGATCCCACCACATCTATAATGATACGTGGTTTTGTCACAATTATCGTCATAGAAGTGTCATAAGCATGACAGAAAAATAATTCATTCGGGCCAAAATGTCACGGATGTGTCTTTTTTTGTAGTGGAGGTGGGCACAACCCACCAGGGCGCATCCAGGGGGATTGTGCCCCCCTCGGTGACCTCCCGCACCGCCTCTTCACCCTATAAATTCCCAAATATTCCAAAAACCATAGGGGAGTCGACGAAACACAATTCCAGCCGCCGCAAGTGCCAGAACCACGAGATCCAATCTAGACACCATCACAGAGGGGTTCATCATACTCATTGGTGCCTCTCCGATGATGCGTGAGTAGTTCATCATAGACCTACGGGTCTGTAGGCAGTAGCTAGATGGCTTCCTCTCTCTCTTTTGATTCTCAATACAATGGTCTCTTGGAGATCTATTTGATGTAACTCTTTTTTTTGTGGTGTGTTTGTTGGGATCCGATGAACTTTGAGTTTATGATCAGATCTATATCCATGAATATTATTTGAGTCTTCTTTTGATCTCTTATATGCATGATTATTTATAGCCTCGTATTTCTTCTTTGAATCTTTGGTTTAGTTAGGCCAACTAGATTGATTTTTCTTGCCATGGGAAGAGGTGCTTTGTGATGGGTTCGACCTTGCGGTGTTCTTTCCCAGTGACAGAAGGGGCAGCAAGACACGCATGTATTGTTGCTATTAAGGATAACAAGATGGGGGCTATTCCTACATGAATAGATCTCGTCTACATCATGTCATCATTCTTATTACATTACTCCGTTTCTCCATGAACTTAATACACTAGATGCATGCTGGATAGCGGTCGATGTGTGGAGTAATAGTAGTAGACGCAGGCAGGAGTCGGTCTACTAATCTTGGACGTGATGCCTATATATTGATCATTGCCTTGGATATCGTCATAATTATTCGGTTTTCTATCAATTGCCCAATAGTAATTTGTTTACCCACCGTGTGCTATTTTCTTGAGAGAAGCCACTAATGAAATCTACGTCCCCGGGTCTATTCTTTATCATATTTGCTCTGAGATCTATTTTTATTCGCTTTTATTTTCAGATCTATTCTTCCAAAAACCCAAAAATACCTTGCTGCACTTTTTTATTACTTATTTTATTTCGCATTTTATCGGGAGCTATTTATCCAATTTACCAAAAATTTATCTATCTTTTTACCATGGAGGGATTGACAACCCCTCTTACGCGTCGGGTTGCAAGTATTTGTTCTTTGTGTGCAGGTACCGTTTACATAGTGTTGCTTGGTTCTCCTACTGGATTGATACCTTGGTTTCATAACTGAGGGAAATACCTACCGTAGTTGTGCTGCATCATCCCTTCCTCTTTGGGGAAATACTGACGTAGTTCAAGCGACATCACTGCTCCTACTTGCAATTATTATGAGAGAGTAACTACATCTCCACCTCTCTATGTTTCCAATATGATAAACTGCAAGAAACTGTTTATACTCTGCTTTGGCCTTTACTTGATGTGCATGAATTGTTATTTTATGACATGCCGATGCATAGGAAGAGAGTTAGACTTCGGCATTGCATGATATATGTTGGTTTGTGCTCCCTACTAAATTACAAATCATTGTTAATTTAAATCGGCTCTGATATACCTTGGGATCCAGGTGGATCGATTACTTGAGCACTTTATGCCTAGCTTAATGGCTTTAAAGAAAGCGCTACCAGGGAGACAACCGGGAAATTTAGAGAGTCATTTATTTCTATTGTGTGCTTTTAAAAGGTTTAAAAACAAAAAATATAGAGGGGAACCTAATTTTTTTTAAAGAATAGTGAAAGTGAGAAAGACGAGCGCCGTTGAAGCGGGAGCATGCCTTGAACTTTATTCATGCCCATGGAAACTTTGTGAATCTTAAATTATAGAAACTTTTCAAGAAAAATAATTATCCCCTTGTACAAATCCATTGTATTATAAAAATAATGTGCCAAGATTTGCCTTTAGGGTGTTTAAATTGCTTGTTTAGTATGTGCAGTGCAAAAACAAAAAACTTTTGCTGCATTGCGTGAATTCTCATAATTCACTAGTATGTGTAAAAATTCTGAAATTTTTACACAGTACTGCTATGACATTTTTTATTATGTCTTAATTGTTCAGAATTTTTAGAGATACAGAAGTATATGTAATATTTGCATCTTTACAGACTGTCCTGTTTTCACAGATTGCTGTTATAGTTTCTTTATTTGCTTATGTTTGAAATCTTGTTGAGCTCCATTGACTTGGGAATCATAGAATTGTGATAGCATGAAGTGGGTAATTTTCTATTATAATTATACAATAATGTTACAGCAGGACATGATGGGATTTGATGTTATATGTACTAACGCTTCTAATTGGTTAAGTTTTGTGTGGATGAAGTGTTCGAAGATCGAGGAGGTATCGATATGAGAAGAATAAGGAGATACAAGAGTTCAAGCTTGGGGATTCCCAAGGCACCCCAAGTAAATATTCAAGAGACTCAAGCGTCTAAGCTTGGGGATGCCCCTGAAGGCATCCCATCTTTCTTTGACAATTATCAGTATGTTTTGGTTTTTGTTTTGTTCACAAGATATGCGTAAATTTTTGGACCATCGTGTGCCTTTTATTTTTCTTTTAATAATGCACCATGCTGGTATGAGATGGTCCTTGGTTGATTTATATAATGGTCTTTGCACTTCACTTATATCTTTTGAGTATGGCTTTATAGAATGCTTCATGTGCTTCACTTATATCATTTGAAGTTTGGATGCTTGTTTCTCTACATATAGAATACCATTATTTGTAAAATGCTCTTTTGCTTCACTTATATTTATTAGAGCGTGGGCAAGTATTTCGTATAAAGAATTAAAATCTCATGCTTCACTTATATTTGTTTAGAGAGTCAACAGGAATGGGTCATTACATGGTTAGTCAGGAAATCCTACATAAACCTTGTAGATCACTCAATATGATATGTTTGATTCCTTGCAATAGTTTTAAGATATTGAGATGGTAATATGTGGGAGGTACTAGTGAATGATTGTGGTTTAGTAAGAATATTTAAGATTTGTGATTCCCGAAGCATGCACGTATAGTCTCTCGTTATGCTAAGAAGTTGGAGCATGATTTATTATTGATTATCTTCCTTATGAGTGGCGGTCGGGGACGAGCGGTGGTCTTTCCCTACCAATCTATCCCTCTAGGGGCGTGTGTAGTAGTACTTTGCTTCGAGGGCTAATAAACTTTCGCAATAAGTATGTGAGTTCTTTATGACTAATGTGAGTCAATGGATTATATGCACTCTCACCTTTCCGCAATTTGCTAGCCTCTTTGGTACCGTGCATTGCCCTTTCTCCCCTCGAGAGTCAGTGCAAACTTCGCCGGTGCATTCAAATCCAGTGATATGATATGCTCTATCACACATAAGCCTCCTTATATCTTCCTCAAAACAGCCACCATACCTACCTATTATGGCATTTCCATATAAAGCCATTCCGAGATATATTGCCATGCAACTTCCATCATCATCATATACATGACTTGAACATTCATTGTCATATTGCATTGCATGATCATATAGCTGACATAGTATTTGTGGCTCAGCCACCGTTCATCCTTTTTAATACATGTTACGCTAGATCATTGCACATCCTGGTACACCACCGAAGGCATTCATATAGAGTCATATTGTTCTAGTATCGAGTTGTAATTTTTTGAGTTGTAAGTAAATAGAAGTGTGATGATCAGCATTGTTCATTATTAGAGCATTGTCCCAAGTGAGGAAAGGATGATGGAGACTATGATTCCCCCACAAGTCGGGATGAGACTCCAGAGGAAAAAAGAGAGGCCAAAAAGAGCCCAAGAAAAAAAAAGAAAACTGAGAGAAAAAGATAGAAGGGGGCAACGTTACTATCCTTTCCACACTTGTGCTTCAAATAGCACCATGTTTTTCATGTAGAGAGTCTCATATGCTTTCATTTTCATATACTAGTGGGAATTTTTCATTATAGAACTTGGCTTGTATATTTTGATGATGGGCTTCCTGAATTGCCCGAGGTCTTCATGAGCAAGCAAGTTGGATGCACACCCACTTAGTTTTCATATTGAGCTCTCATACACTTATAGCTCTTTGTGCATCCGCTGCATGGAAATCCCTACTCCTCGCATTGACATCAATTGTTGGGCATCTCCATAGCCCGTTGATTAGCCGCGTTGATGTGAGACTTTCTTCCTTTTTTGTCTTCTCCATATTAATCTCTACCACCGTATTCTATTGTACCCATGGTGCTATATCCATGGCTTGCGCTCATGTATTGCGCGGGGGTTGAAAAAGCTGAAGCGCGTTAAAAAGTATGAACCAATTGCTCGGCTTGTCATCGGGGTTGTGCATGATAAATACTTTGTATTAAGAAGATGGAGCATGACAAGGCTATATGATTTTGTAGGGATAACATTATTTGGCATTGATATTTTGAAAGACATGATTGTTTGTTGGGATACCTAAGTATCGATGTCTTTATATCAAATTATAGACTATTGCCTTGAATCACTTGTATCTTAATATTCATGCCATGATTAGATTATATGATCAAGATTATGCTAGGTAGCATTCCACATAAAAAATTATCTTTTTTATCATTTACCTACTCGAGTACGAGCAAGAATTAAAGCTTGGGGATGTTGATACGTCTCCGTCGTATCTATAATTATTGATTGTTTCATGCCAATATTCTCCAACTTTCATATATTTTTGGCAACATTTTATATTATTTTTGGGACTAACATTTTGATCCAGTGCCCAGGGCCAGTTCCTGTTTGTTGCATGTTTTTTGTTTCGCGGAATATCCATATCAAACGAAGTCCAAATGCGATAAAAATTTACGGAGGTTTATTTTGGAATATATGTGATTTTTGGGAAGAAGAATTATCGCAAGACAGTGCCCGAGGGGGAACCTGGGTGCGCCCAGGGGGGTTGTGGGCCCCTCATAAGTCAGTTGCCGCCCTTCTTTTGCCGCAAGAAAGATAATATCCGGAAAAAATCATGTTAAAATTACAGTCCAATCGGAGTTACGGATCTCCGGGAATTTAAGAAACGGTTTTCGGCTAGAAAACAAAAAACACAAAACAGAAGAGAAACAGAGAGAGATCCAATCTCGGAGGGCTCCTAACCTCCGGGAGTCATGGCAGCCATGGGCCAGTGGGGAAAATCTCCTCCCATCTAGGGGAGACCAAGGAAGAAGAAGAAGGAGGGGGGCTCTCTCCCCTTCTCTCCCGATGGCGCCAGAACGCCGCCAGGGCAATCATCGTGATGGCGATCTACACCAACAACTTCGCCACCGTCAACACCAACTCTCTCCACCTCTATGGAGCAGTGTAACACCTCTTCTACCTGCTGTAATCTCTACTTAAAGATGGTGCTTAATGCAACATATTATTATCCAATGATGTGTTGCCATCCTATGATGTTTGAGTAGATTCGTTTTGTCCTATGGGTTGATTGATGATTGTGATTGGTTTGAGTTGTATGTTTTATTTTGGTGTTGTCCTATGGTGCCCTTTGTGTCGTGCAAGCGTGTGCGATTCCCACTATTGGGAGTTGCAATACATTCATAATCGCTTATAGTGGGTGGCTAGAATGACATAAGCTTACACCCGAGTAAGGGGGTTGTTGCGTATGGGAGTAAAGAGGACTTATTACTTAATGCTATGGTTGGGTTTTAACTTAATGATCTTTAGTAGTTGCGGATGCCTGTTAGAGTTCCAATCATAAGTGCATATGATCCAAGTACGGAAAGTATGTTAGCTCATGCCTCTCCCTCATATAAAATTGCAATAATGATTACCGATCTAGTTATCGATTGCCTATGGACAAATATTTCTCTTTGTGTTACAAAAAGCTCTCTACTAAAACTAACTTTATTGTTTCTTTTTCAAAACAGCCCCTAACTTTTATTTACGTGTTCTTTATTAGCTTGCAAACCTATCCCTTTACATGTTCAAAGTACTTCTAGTTTTATGCTTGTTCTAGGTAAAGCGAACGTTAAGTGTTCGTAGAGTTGTATCGATGGTCGATAGAACTTGAAGGGAATATTGATTCTACCTTTAGCTCTTCATTGGGTTCGACACTCTTATTTATCGAAAAAGCTACAATTGGCCCCCTATACTTGTTATCATAGCCTTTCTCGATAAGTAAGAGTGTCGAACCCAACGAGGAGCTAATGGTAGAATTAATATTCCCTTCAAGTTCTATCGACCACCGATACAACTCTACGCACACTTAATGTTCGCTTTACCTAGAAAAGGAATAAAACTACTTTGTAGGTGTAATGGGATAGGTTTGCAAGAATAAAATTAAGAGTACTTAGCTAGAATAAAAAACTATGAATAATTTGCAAGATAATAAAAGTTAATTGCTTAGTAGAAAGCTTTTTGTAACACAAGAGAAAGATTTTTCCCTAGGCAATCAATAACTAGACCGGTAATCATCATTGCAATTTTATATGAGGGAGAGGCATGAGCTAACATACTTTCCGTACTTGGATCATATGCACTTATGATTGGAACTCTA
The DNA here is from genome assembly GCA_011799875.1 of Thinopyrum elongatum. Lineage (NCBI taxonomy): Eukaryota > Viridiplantae > Streptophyta > Magnoliopsida > Poales > Poaceae > Thinopyrum > Thinopyrum elongatum. Next base: position 375,829,868 of record CM022299.1, on the reverse strand, counting down.
GCAAGCATCCGCAACTACTAAAGATCATTAAGGTAAAACCCAACCATAGCATTAAGTAACAAGCCCTCTTTACTCACATACGCAACAACCCCCTTACTCGGGTATAAGCTTCTGTCGCTCTCGCCACCCACTATAAGCGAATTATGAGCATATTGCAACACTCTACAGCGGTAATCCCACATGCTTGCATGATGCGGAGGGCACCATAGGACAACACCAAAATAAAACATACAACTCAAACCAATCACGATCATCAATCAACTCATAGGACAAAACGAATCTACTCAAACATTATAGGATGGCCATACATCATTGGGTAATAACATGTAGCATGAAGCACCATGTTTAAGTAGATATTAAAGCGGTTAGAGGAGGTGTTACACCGCTGCATAGAGGGGGAGAGAGTTGGTGATGACGGCGGCGAAGTTGTTGGTGTAGATCGCCGTCACGATGGTTGCCCCGGCGGCGTTCTAGCGCCACCGGGTGAGATGGGGAGAGAGCCCCCCTCCTTCTTCGTCTTCCTTGGTCTCCCCCCTATATTGGATCTCTCTCTCTCTCTCTCCCTCTCTCTCTTAGTTCTCTTCTATTTCACATTTGTGTTTTCTGGCCGAAAACCATTTCTTAAATTCCAGGAGATCCGTAACTCCGATTGGGCTGAAATTTTGAGGGGATTTCCTATCGGATATTATCTTTCTTGTGGCAAAATAAGGGCCCAACCACCTTATAGCGGTGCCACAAGCCTGCCAGGCGTGCCCTGGGTAGACGACGCGCCCTCTAGGCTTGTGGGGTCCTCAGGCATCGTCTCGTGTTGATTCTTTTTCCCAAAAATCACATATATTATAAAATAAATCTCCGTAAATTTTTATCGCGTTTGGACTTCGTTTGATATGGATATTCTGCGAAACAAAAAACATGCGACAAACAGGAGTTGGCACTGGGCACTGGATCAATATGTTAGTCCCAAAAATAATATAAAATGTTGCCAAAAGTATATGAAAGTTGTACAATAATGGCATGAAACAATCAAAAATTACAGATACGACGGAGACCTATCAACTGGCGGCGGTGCAAGGAACCGGTCAATGATGGAGACCCATGCTGCTGAGGGGGGCACTGGCACCGCCGTGGGGACAGGCGTTGGCAATGGCACGACAGAGAAATTCGTGTGCACAGACACCGGCATAGGCGCGCGCGTCAGTGCACGCGTAGGCGCATGCGCTGGTAGGTGCACCGGCGTGTGCAAGTCAACGGGGACCTCGTGGATCCCTGCAGCTTCAAGCTAGGCGACAATGTGCGGCTCCCAGCCCATCAGTGGCACGGGGACGAGTGCTGGCGTAGGTGCGGCGATGGAAGCTGGAACGGGAGCAGGGACAAACGCGGCGACTTCCCGCATGGACAGGTCAAGCTTGTCCCAAAGCGCCTTATGTTCTTGCGACTCTGGCTTGATGTCTTCCTCAGGAAACTAGAAGACTAGGGGCCAGCCCATCATGATGCGGCATGGTGTACGGCGAGGTTAGGTTGATTGGTGGCAGACGACAAGAGAATCAGAGAGGAAGAGAGAAGATTGTAGCGAGACCGGGGAGTGCGGCAGTGATTTAAACTGCGGCGCGGGAGACAATAAAAGTGGGGGCAGTTGGGATGAAGGTGGGCTATGCTACTTGTGAGCTACGTTGGGATTTCCTTGAAGAGGAAAGGATGATGCAGTACAGTAGAGATAAGTATTTCCCTCAATTAAGAACCAAGGTTATCAATCTAGTAGGAGAACCACGCAACACCTCGTTAGCAGCACCTACACACAAAATAACAAATACTTGCACCCAACGCGAACAAGGGGTTGTCAATCTCTCGGCGGTTAATTGCAAGGATCAAATCTTGTATAGATAGATGGATAAATAAAACACAAAATTAAATAAAGTAAATAAAATTTCAGCAAAGTATTTTTGGTTTTTGATATATGATGAAAATAGACCCAGGGGCCATAGTTTTCACTAGAGGCTTCTTTCAAGAAAATAGCATCCGGTGGGTAAACAAATTACTGTTGGGCAATTGATAGACAAGCGAATAATCATGATGATATCTAAGGCAATGATCATGTATATAGGCATCCCGTCCGAGACAAGTAGACCGACTCCTGCCTGCATCTACTACTATTACTCCACATATCGACCGCTATCCAGCATGCATCTAGAGTATTAAGTTCATAAAGAACGGAGTAACGCCTTAAGCAAGATGACATGATGTACACAAAGTAAACTCACCCATGAATAAACCCCATCTTTTATCCTTAATAGAAATGATACAATATGTGTCATGTCCCTTTCCGTCACTGGGATTGAGCACCGCAAGATCGAACCCATTACAAAGCACCTCTCCCATTGCAAGAAAAATCAATCTAGTTGGCCAAACCAAATCAATAGATCGGAGAGAGATACGAAGCTATAATAATCATGCATAAAAGAGTTCAGAAAATACTCAAATAATATTCATAGATAATCTGATCATAAACTCACAATTCCTCGGATCCCAACAAACACACCGCAAAAACTGATTACATCGAATAGATTTCCTAGAACATCAAGGAGAACATTGTATTGAAGATCAAAGAGAGAGAAGAAGCCATCTAGCTACTAGCTATGGACCCGTAGGTCTGTGGTAAACTACTCACACATCATCGAAAGGGCAGCAAGGTTGATGTAGAGCCCCTCCGTGATTGATTCCCCCTCCGACAGAGTACCGGAGAAGGCCTCCGGATGGGATCTCACGAGAACAGAAACTTGCGGCGGCGGAAAAAGTATTTTGGGTGGCTCTCTGATGTCAGGGGAATATTTGAGAATTTATAGAGGCGGAATTAGGTCAAGAGGTGCGACAAGGGGCCCACAAGCTTGGAGGTGCCCCCCTTGGGACGCACCTCCTGAGCTTGTCACTCCCTCATGACTCGTCTGGTCTTCTCCTGAACCTTCTAGAGTCTTTTCTGGTCCAGAAAAAATTAATCCAAAGTTTTTTCTTCGTTTGGATTCTGTTTGATATTGATTTCCTGAAAAGCCAAAAACAAGCAAAAAACAGCAACTGGCACTGGGCACTAAGTTAATAGGTTAGTCCCCAAAAATGATATATAGTTGCATAAAGTTGCATATAAAACATCCAAGATTGATACTATAATAGCATTGAACAATCAAAAATTATAGATACGTTGGAGACGTATCAAGCATCCCCAAGATTAATTCCTGCTCGTCCTCGAGTAGGTATATGATAAAAACAGAATTTTTGGAGTGGAATGCTACCTATCATGTTCATCATGTAATATCTTCTTTTTGTGGCATGAATATTGAGATTCGAATGATTCAAAGCAATAGACTATAGTTTGACATAAAAACAATAATAGTAAGGCATACTAACAAACAATTATGTCTTTCAAAATATCAACGCTAAAGAAAGTTATCCCTATAAAATCATATAGTCTTGTCATGCTCCATCTTCTTAAAATAAAGTATTTATCATGCACAACCACGATGACAAGCCGAACAATTGGTTCATACTTTTTAACACGCTTCAGCTTTTTCAAGTCTCACGCAATATATGAGCGCAAGCCATGGATATAGCACTATGGGTGGAACAGAGTATGGTGATGGGGATAGTATGGAGAAGACAAAAAAAGGAGAAAGTCTCACATTGATGAGGCTAATCAACGGGCTATGGAGATGCCCATCAATTGATGTCAATGCAAGGAGTAGGGATTGCCATGCAGCGGATGCACTAAGAGCTGTAAGTGTATGAAAGCTCAAAAACAAACTAAGTGTGTGTGCATCCAACTTGCTTGCTCATGAAGACCTCGGGCATTTGAGAAAGCCCATCATTGGAATATGCAAGCTAAATTCTATAATGAAAAATTCCCACTAGTTATATGCAAGTAAAAGCATAGGAGACTCTCTATATGAAAAACATGGTGGTACTTAGAAGCACAAGTGTGGAAAGGATAGTAACACTGCCCCTTCTCTCTCTTTCTCTCATTTCTCTTTTTTTTTCTTTTTTTCCTTTCTCTTTCTCTTTTTCTTTTTCTCTTTTTTTTCTTTTTTTGTTGGGCTCTTTGGCCTCTCTTTTTTGTGGGCTCTTTTTCGCCCTCTTTTTTTCCTCACTTGGGACAATGCTCTAATAATGAATATGATGATCATCACACTTCTATTTACTTACAACTCGAAAGAAAATTACAATTCGATACTAGAACAAAATGACTCTATATGAATGCTTCCGGCGGTGTACCGGGATGTGCAATGATCTAGAGTAACATGTATAAAAAATGATGAATGGTGGCTGAGCCACAAATACTATGTTAGCTACATGATCATGAAAAGCAATATGACAATGATGATGTGTGTCATAATAAAATGGAATGGTGGAATTTGCATGGCAATATATCTCGGAATGGCCATGGAAATGCCATAATAGGTAGGTATGGTGGCTGTTTTGAGGAAGATATAAGGAGGCTTATGTGTGATAGCTTGTATCATATCATGGGGTTTGGATGCACCGGCGAAGTTTGCACCACATCTCAAGGTGAGAAAGGGCAATGCATGGTACCGAAGAGGCTAGCAAATTGCGGAAAGGTGAGAGTGCATATAATCCATGGACTCACATTAGTCATAAAGAACTCACATCCTTATTGCAAAAGTTTATTAGCCCTCAAAGCAAAGTACTACTATGCATGCCCCTAGGGGGATAGATTGGTAGGAAAAGACCATCGCTCGTCCCCGGCCTCCACTCATAAGGAAAACAATCAATAATAAATCATGCTCCAACTTCTTAGCATAACGAGAGACTATACGTGCATGCTTCGGGAATCACAAACCTTAACATCAATGTTCTTACTAAACCACAATTACTCACTAGCACAACCCACATATTACCACCTTTATATCGCAAAACTATTGCAAGGAATCAAACTTATCATATTCAGTGATCTACATAAAAGTTTTTATTATATCCCTCTGGAATACCTATCATATTAGGACCAAATTCATAACTTGTACTAATTGCCATTACTATTATCAACTCTCAAAAAGATATAAGTGAAGCATGAGAGTGCAACTATTTCTTTAAAATATAACCACCGTCGTGCTCAAAAAGATATAAGTGAAGTACTAGAGCAACTTCCTAGCTCAAAAGATTTAAGTGAAGCACATAGATTATTCTAACAAATTACAATAAATGTGTGTCCCTCTCAAATAGGTGTGTCCAGCAAAGATGATTGTGACAAACAAAAAAGCAAACAAAGTAAAGACTCATATAATACACGATGCTCCAAGCAAACTCATATCATGTGATGAATAAAAATATAGCTCCAAGTAAAATTACCGATGGTTGGTAGAAGAAAGAGGGGATGCCTTCCTGGGCATCCCGAAGCTTAGTTGCTTGGGAGTCCTTGAATATTTTCTTGGGGTGCCTCGGGCATCCCCAAGCTTAGGCTCTTGTCACTCCTGATTCCTTCATCCATCACGATCTCACTCAGAACTTGAAAAACTTTAGCACACAAAACTCAACAAAACCTTCGTGAGATCCATTAGTATAATGAAATGATCACTACTTTAGGTACTATTGCAAACCCATACATATTTTATTTTTTCATTATACCTAATGTATTCTAACTTCTCCATGGCTTATACCCCCCGATACAATCCATAGTTTCATCAAACCAAGCAAAACAATGCATCAAAAAATAGAACTTGTCAAAAACAGAACAGTCTGTAGAAATATGAATATTGACTATACTTATATAACTCCAAAAATTCTGAAAATTTAGGAATATGTGGGCAATTTGTATGTAAATCACATGTAAAAAAATCAGATTTTTTTCCATGATCCAATTTTCTTATAATTCTTCTACTGGACGCAAAAGTTTCTGTTCTTTCACAGAATCAAATCAACTATCATCCAAATCATCCCAAAGGCTTTACTTGGCACAAACACTAATTAAAACATAAAAACACAACCATAACCATAGAATAATTGTGTGCACACTGAAAAACAGAAAAAAGAACAAGAAAATTTAAGATAACTATTAGGTTGCCTCCCAACTAGCGCTATTTTTTTACGCCCCTAGCTAGGCGTCATGCATAGTTTCAAGTGTTGTCCTATTTCTTCTTTTCATCCAAAGATGTGTTTTTATTAGAAGGCTTTTCAAAGACAATATGAAACACATCATTCATACAAATTTTAGCATTAGCAAGTTGGCCATCCGCAAATCCTTCTTGGTTACCGGTTACAATCCACGAATATTGTTTATTAATAGCATTAAAAACTTGTTGGATTATCTTCAAACGAGGGACTTCCTTTTTGGTATTCTCATCAAAAGTATGATCATCATGAAATAAATATCGCAACAAGTAATCACTATTGTATAGAATCTCGTCTATTACTAGTTTTTCTCGATTCATACCGTACAAATCAAAGATCTCTCTAGCTTCCCGCACTATGTAATCAAATTCATTCATGAGGACAAGGGTAGCTATCTTCTTAGCTCTAGGATTTTTTATAACCGGCAACTCATAAAACAACCTTTGCAAAGTAGGATGGGTACGAATAAATCTTCTCTCAAGTTTAAGAACAAGTGCGGAAATAGCTTCGGCATAATTTTTGGTTCTTTTAAGTATAGGGGCATCATCACAAGCCAAGGTTCCAATGCAATTAAAGAATTCTTGGATAACACTTTTTCCTATAATATTACCATGTCCCATCACAAAAGTTTTAGCATCAAGATTGGTGGAAATTTCGGTTTTAGGAGTTTTACCATCCTCACTTTCTGCCATGCCAAAATCACCCATGGTAACAGTTTCAAACAAGCAAACACAAAAAAGGCAAACGAAAAATATTTTTGTATTTTTGTGAAAACGTTTTAGAAGTGGGGTAGATGAAAATGAGAGGCAAATGGCAAATAATGTAAATGCAATGAGATGAGAGTCTATCCGTAGGAACTTGATAGATGTTGATGATGTCTCCCCGGCAACGGCGCCAAAAATTCTTCCTGCTACTTGTGAGCTGCATTGTGATTTCCTTGAAGAAGTAAGGATGATGCAGTACAGTAGAGATAAGTATTTCCCACGGTTAAAAACCAAGGTTATCAATCTAGTAGGATAACCACGCAACACCTTGTTAGTAGCACCTACACACAAAATAACAAATATTTGCACCCAACGCGAACAAGGGGTTGCAATCCCTCAGCGGTTAATTGCAAGGATCAAATCTTGTATAGATAGATGGATAAATAAAACACAAAAAAAAATAAAGTAAATAAAATTGCAGCAAAGTATTTTTGATTTTTGATATATGATGAAAATAGACCCGGGGGCCATAGTTTTCACTAGAGGCTTCTCTCAAGAAAATATCATACGGTGGGTAAACAAATTACTGTTGGGAAATTGATAGAAAAGCAAATAATCTTGACGATATCTAGGGCAATGATCATGTATATAGGCATCACGTCCGAGACAAGTAGATCGCATCATGTCCGAGTCAAGTAGATCGACTCCTGCCTGCATCTACTACTATTACTCCACACATCGACCGCTATCCAGCATGTATCTAGAGTATTAAGTTCATAAAGAACGGAGTAACGCCTTAAGCAAGATGACATGATGTAGACAAAGTAACTCATACATGAATAAACCCCATATTTTTATCCTTAATAGCAATGGTACATGATACATCTCCAACGTATCTATAATTTTTGCTTGTTCCATGCTGTTATATTATCATTCTTGGATGTTTTACAATCGTTTTAAAGCAACTTTATATCATTTTTTGGGACTAACCTATTGACATAGTGCCCAGTGCCAGTTGCTGTTTTTTACTTGTTTTTTACTTCGTAGAATATCAGTACCAAACGGAGTCCAAACGCAGCGAAACTTTTTGGAGAATTTTTATGGACCAGAAGGAACAACATGGGCCAAAGAAGTACCAGAGGGGTGCCCCGAGGGGGGCACAACCCACCTGGGCGCGCCTGGGGGCCCAGGCGTGCCCTGGTGGATTGTGCCCACCTCGGTGGCCTCCTGCACCGCCTCTTCGCCCTAGAAATTCCCAAATATTCCAGAACCCCCAAAAAATAACCCTAGATCAGAAGTTTCGCCGCCGCAAGCCTCTGTAGCCACGAAAAACCAATCTAGACCCCGTTCCGGCACCCTGCCGGAGGGGGAAATCATCACCAGTGGCCATCTTCATCATCCCAGCGGCCACCATGATGAGGAGGGAGTAGTCCACCCTCGAGGCTGAGGGTTTGTACCGGTAGCTATGTGTTTAATCTCTCTCTCTCTCTCGTGTTCTTGAGATGACACGATCTTGATGTATCATGGGCTTTGTTAATATAGTTGGATCATATGGTGTTTTCCCATCTCTATCTTGTTGTGATGAATTGAGTTTTCCCTTTGAGATTTCGTTTTATCGGATTGAATACTTTTATGGATTTGAGAGCACTTGATGTATGTCTTGCTATGAATACCCATGGTGAAAATGGGGTATCATATTGATTGACTTGATATGTGTTTTGGCACTCAACTCGCAGATTCCCGAGGTGACATTGGGGTAATCTATGCATAGGGGTTGATGCATGTTTTCGTCCTTGTTTCTCCGGTAGAAATCTTGGGGCACTCTTTGAAGTTGTTTGTGTTGGATTGAGTATTATGAATCTGAAATTGTTTGATGCACATCGCATAATCAACTCACGGATACTCGCGGTGACATTGGAGTATCTAGGTGACATTAGAGTTGGTTGATGTGTATTATATGGTGTTCTTTTAGTACGAACTCTTGGTTAGATCGATCGGAAAGAATAGCTTGTTGTTATTTTAGTACGAACTCTAGGATAGATTGATCGGAAAGAATAGCTTTGAGGTGGTTTCATACCCTACAAACAATTTCTTCTTATGTTCTCCGCTAGATAGGAACTTTTGAGTGATTCTTCATCGCACGTTGAGGGAAGGTTATATGATCCAATTATATTAGCATTGTTGAGAGATTGCACTAGTGAAAGTACGGACCCTAGGCCTCATTTTCAAGCATTGCAATACCATTTGTGCTCCATTTTATCAATTGCTACCTTGCTGTTTTTTATTGTTACTATTACAAAAATCGATATCTACTATCCATATTACACTTGTATCACTATCTCTTCGCCGAACTAGTGCACCTATACAATTTACCATTGTATTTGGTGTGTTGGGGACACAAGAGACTTTTTGTTATTTCGTTGCAGGGTTGTTTGAGAGAGACCATCTTCATCCTACGCCTCCCACGGATTGATAAACCTTAGGTCATCCACTTGAGGGAAAATTGCTACTGTCCTACAAAACTCTGCGCTTGGAGGCCCAACACGAGTCTACAAGAATAAAGTTGTGTAGTATACATCAAGCTCTTTTCTGGCGCCGTTGCCGGGGAGGTGAGTGCTTGAAGGTATATCTTTAGATCTTGCAATTGAATCTTTTAGTTTCTTGTTTTATCACTAGTTTGGTTCGTTAAAGAAAACTACAAAAAAATATGGAATTGAGGTGGCCTCATATTATTCATCTTTATCATGTCTTTCGTGAAAATGATGGAAAGGAAAATTGTGCTCAATTGATAGAAGAAGAGTTCAATAAAATGTTTGGCATAAATGATAAGCATGATTGCAATTTGTTTGATATGAATTCTTTGAATATTTATGATGCTAATGATATGCAAAGCCATAAGCTTGGGGATGCTATGTTTGATGAAGATGATATTTTTAGTCCCCCAAGTTTTGATGAGAAAATTTATTATGATGATAGCATGCCTCCTATTTATGATGATTATATTGATGAAAGTGGGTTTGGAAGAGTGTCAACTCTAGGTACTAATGATCCCACTATTTTGGAGGGTGTTGAATCTTATTGTTATAATTATGAAAGTGGATTTGGAGAGGTCATGACTTTATTTAATGATGAATCCACTATTTTGGAGGAGGTCTCAATTGATTATGAAAACAAAGTTCCTATCTATGATGATTATGGTGATGACATGTATGCTATAAAGAATAATGATAACAATGAAACTTGCCATCATGATTTTAATGCTCCATATGATTATGCCAATCAAGTGTCACATGATAGTTATTTTGTTGAGTTTGCTCCCACTACTATTGATGAGAATAAATTTGCTTATGTGGAGAGTAATAAAAAATTTATGCATGTGGATCATGAAAATAATGCTTTATGTGATAGTTATATTTTTGAATTCATTCATGATGCTACTGAAAATTATTATGAGAGAGGAACATATGCTTCTACATATCTCAATAATATCAAGTTTCCTCTCTATGTGTTGAAAATCTTGAAGTTTGCTTGTTTTGCCTTCTTATGCTAGTTGATTCTTGTTCCCGTAAGTTGTTTCCTCACAAAATATCTATGCATAGGAAGTGGGTTAGAATTAAATGTGCTAGTCATATGCTTCATGATGCTCTCTTTGTATTTCAATTCTTATCTTTTATGTGAGCATCATTGAAATCATCATGCCTAGCTAAAAAGGCATTAAAGAAAAGCGCTTGTTGGGAGACAACCCAACATTTACCCCTACTGTTTTTGTGTGTTCACATGATTATCCTACTGTTTTAATCATGTTTTATAGCTTTGGTTTCAATAAAGTACCAAGTAAAGCCTTTGGGATAGTGTGGATGATAGTTGACTTGATTCTGTGCAAAAATAGAAAATTTTGTGCCCAGTAACAGAATTGTTAAAAATCACTGGAGCCTCTAAAGACTATGAATTGTTTACAGATGATTGATCCACAAATTTCCTACGTTTTCCTAAATTTTCAGAATTTTTGGAGTTACATAAGTATGACCTTAATTCAGATCTTTACGAACTATACTGTTTTTGACATATTCTGTTTTCAATGCATAGTTTGCTTGTTTTATGGTTTATATGGCTTATATTGCTTAATAGAAGTTGTAGAAATTGTAGGGTACAGTAGGAATTGTGTGAGAACAATTATGAAACTCATCTTGATAGTACCAAAGTGAATGATTTGTTTTTATCATGCTAACCCATCTCACGAAGTTCCGTTAAGTTTTGTGTGATTGAAGTTTTCAAGTTTTGGGTGAGATATCGATATGAGGAGAATAAGGAGTGACAAGACCCTAAGATTGGGGATTCCCAAGGCACTCCAATGTAATATTCAAGGAATATCCAAGCAACTAAGCTTGGGGATGCCCCGGAAGGCATCCCCTCTTTCGTCTTCAACATTATCGGTAACCTCACTTGGAGCTATATTTTCATTCATCACATGATATGAGTTTTGCTTGGAGAGTAATTTTATTTTATTAGGATTTTCTTTCTGTTATTTATAATAATGTTTTGCATCTTTTATTTCAATAAAAGTGACAAGGATAACCTTCACCATGCTTATTTTGCAAGTATATGAGTTGCTGTTTCAAAACAGAAAGTTTGTCGCTGTTGCAAAAATTCTCCAGAAAATTCAGAATGTGATAAAATGTTGAAATTTTTAGCACAATAAGCTATGATAAATTTTCTACAGTGTGGTAAATTTTCAGAATTTTTGGAGTTAGGTAAGTATGATTATAATTGCACTCTTTTCAGACTGTTCTGTTTAGACAGATTGCTGTTATGTTTGCATTGTTTGCTTGTTTAATGATTCTATTTGAGGATGGAAGTATTAAATATGCAGAGGCATTTAGTATGCAATGCTAAATAATAATTTTAGTTATTTGTTACAGTAGAGAATGATAAGGTGTTGCATTGATTTATACTAACGTATCTCACGAGTTCTTGTTGAGTTTTGCGTGGATGAAGTTTTTAAGATTTAGGGAAACCGTGATATAAAAGGAATTAAGGAGACACAAAAGCTCAATCTTGGGGATGCCCAAAGCATCCCAAGATAATATTCCGAGAAGTATCAAGCATCTAAGCTTGGGGATGCCCCGGTAGGCATCCCACCTTTCTTCATCAACAATTATCGGTTAGTATCGGTTGAGCCTAAGTTTTTGCTTCTTCACATGATGCGTGCTATTCTTAGAATTTCATTTTATTTTATTTTGCTTGCTGTTTTAATAAAATACTTAGATCTGAAAGTTTTATAAATAAGAGATAGTCTCAATTAGCTACCTATTTACTTAACTACTCATTTGATCTTCACTTATATCTTTTTGGAGTAGTTTGTCATTTGCTCTAGTGCTTCACTTATATCTTTTTGAGCACGGTGTGCTTTAATATTTTTGAAGAAATGCTCTCATGCTTCACTTAGATTTATTTGAGAGTTAGTAAATTTTTGAAGAAATTCTCTCATGCTTCACTTATATTATTTTGAGAGACGAAAATTGTTATGCTCATGTTCTTCACTTAAATTTGTTTGAGCTTGTCAAAAGTAATTGCAATATATGAAACTAGTCCCAAAGTGATAGATATTCAAGAGGGATATAATAAAAACTTTCATGAAGATCATTGGACAAAATAAACTTGATTCTTTGTAATAGTTTTGAGATATGATGATAGTGATATGTGAGTCATGTTGGTGAGTAATTATGTTTTAGTAAGAATATTGGTGTTAAGGTTTATGATTCCCTATGCAAGCACGAAAGCCAATAGTTATGCAATGAAATTACATCCTACTTGTGGTGCATTATTCAATGTTAGTTATGCTTAATGCTCGCTTATGTGATTTTTCGTTTCTTGGTTGGTTGCTTCTCAATCTTTTTGCTAGCCACCACTTGTACTAAGTAGAAATACTACTTGTGCATACAAAATCTTTAAACCCAGTTTTGTCATATGAGTCCACCATACCTACCTATATGCGGTATTCTCATGCCGTTCGAAGAAAATTTGTATGTGCCATCTCTAATTTTCAAAATAAATTTCCTTTTTGTGTGCTCGTACCGCTCATGAAGCGGCAGGGGGTGGCCTATATTTTCCATGCTAGATGTGTTATTCTCAAGATGAGTGTTTATTCACTTGTCATTGCACGAGAGTGTGGCTAAGGTAATAGGGATGCCCAGTCCCGAAATGAAAAAGAAATTTACTTTATGTTGTCAAATAATAAATTCCTTGGAAAGTGTTGGTATGGAAGGCACCTGTGGATACGGCTAGCCATGGATTGTGAAAGAATGGTGGAAAAGGGAATAAACTTTATTTTCTGTTTGGGAACCGCCTATGATATATCTAGCATGGAAAGTGTTGGGAATTACTCGGTCATTTTCGTTGACAGGAAAAGTATGCCTCTAAAAAATTTTATCGCTCAATTTAAGCTTTGAGCTCTGGCACCTCTACAAATCCCTACTTCCCTCTGCGAAGGGCCTATCTATTGACTTTATGCAATTTTTATTTTTATTTGAGTCTCCATCTTCTCTTATAAAGCACCAACTAAGGGGCACTATGATCGTACTTGAGCATTGGGTATAGCTAATATGCGAGTGTGTTTCATGAATGGATCAATGATTGAGCATGATGGGCTAGGGATAACTTTCTTTAGTGTTGATATTTTGAAATATATGGTTGCTTACTGATATGCTTGAGTATTGAAATCTTCATGTCAAAACTAGACTATTGCTTCGAACCATATAAAAGTCCAACTGTCCATGCTACAAAAGAAAAGAATATGTGATGAACATGTTAGGCAGCATTCCACATCAAAAATTCTGTTTTTATCATTTACCTACTCAAGGACGAGTAGGAATTAAGCTTGGGGATGCTGATACGTCTCCAATGTATCTATAATTTTTTGCTTGTTCCAAGCTGTTATATTATCATTCTTGGATGTTTTACAATCGTTTTATAGCAACTTTATATCATTTTTTGGGACTAACCTATTGACATAGTGCCTAGTGCCAGTTGTTGTTTTTTGCTTGTTTTTACTTCGCAGAATATCAGTACCAAACGGAGTCCAAACGCAGGGAAACTTTTTGGGAATTTTTATGGACCAGAAGGAACAACATGGGCCAAAGAAGTACCAGAGGGGTGCCCCGAGGGGGGCACAACCCACCTGGGCACGCCTGGGGGCCCAGGCGCGCCCTGGTGGGTTGTGCCCACCTCGGTGGCCTCCCGCACCGCCTCTTCGCCCTATAAATTCCCAAATATTGTAGAACCCCCCAAAAATAACCCTAGATCAGAAGTTCCGCCGCCGCAAGTCTCTGTAGCCATGAAAAAACCAATCTAGACCCTGTTCTGGCACCCTGCCGGAGGGGGAAATCATCACCGGTGGCCATCTTCATCATCCCGGCGGCCACCATGATGAGGAGGGAGTAGTCCACCCTCGGGGCCGAGGGTTTGTACCAGTAGCTATGTGTTTAATCTCTCTCTCTCTCTCTCTCATGTTCTTGAGATGGCACGATCTTGATATCGCGGGCTTTGTTAATATAGTTGGATCATATGGTGTTTTCCCCTCTCTATCTTGTTGTGATGAATTGAGTTTTCCCTTTGAGATTTTGTTTTATCGGATTGAATACTTTTATGGATTTGAGAGCACTTGATGTATGTCTTGCTATGAATACCTGTGGTGACAATGGGGTATCATATTGATTGACTTGATATGTGTTTTGGCACTCAACTCACGGATTCCCGAGGTGACATTGGGGTAATCTATGCATAGGGGTTGATGCACGTTTTCGTCCTTGTTTCTCCGGTAGAAATCTTGGGGCACTCTTTGAAGTTCTTTGTGTTGTATTGAGTATTATGAATCTGAAATTGTTTGATGGACATCGCATAATCAACTCACGGATACTCGCGGTGACATTGGAGTATCTAGGTGACATTAGAGTTGGTTGATGTGTATCATCTGGTGTTATTTTAGTATGAACTCTTGGTTAGATTGATCGAAAAGAATAGCTTGGTGTTATTTTAGTACAAACTCTAGGATAGATTGATCGGAAAGAATAGCTTTGAGGTGGTTTCGTACCCTACAAACAATTTCTTCTTATGTTCTCCGCTAGATAGGAACTTTTGAGTGATTCTTCATCGCACGTTGAGGGAAGGTTATATGATCCAATTATATTAGCATTGTTGAGAGATTTCACTAGTGAAAGTACGGACCCTAGGCCTCATTTTCAAGCATTGCAATACCGTTTGTGCTCCATTTTATCAATTGCTACCTTGCTGTTTTTTATTGTTACTATTACAAAAATCAATATCTACTATCCATATTACACTTGTATCACTATCTCTTCGCCGAACTAGTGCACCTATACAATTTACCATTGTATTTGGTGTGTTGGGGACACAAGATACTTTTTGTTATTTGGTTACAGGGTTGTTTGAGAGAGGCCATCTTCATCCTACGCCTCCCACTGATTGATAAACCTTAGGTCATCCACTTGAGGGAAAATTGCTACTGTCCTACAAAACTCTGCGCTTGGAGGCCCAACACGAGTCTACAAGAATAAAGTTGCATAGTATACATCAGTACAATACATGTCATGTGCCTTTCTTTCACTGGGATTGAGCACCGCAAGATCGAACCCATTACAAAGCACCTCTCCCATTGCAAGAAAAATCAATCTAGTTGGCCAAACCAAATCAATAGATCAGAGAGAAATACGAAGCTATAATAATCATGCATGAAAAAGTTCAAAAAAGACTCAAATAATATTCATAGATAATATGATCATAAACTCACAATTCATCGGATCCCAACATACACACCACAAAAAGTGATTACATCGAATAGATCTCCAAGAACATCAAGGAGACATTGTGTTGAAGATCAAAGAGAGAGAGAAGAACACATCTAGCTACTAGCTATGGACCCGTAGGTATGTGGTAAACTACTCACACATCATCAGAAGGGCAACAAGTTTGATGTAGAGCCCCTCGGTGATTGATCCCCCCTTCGGCAGAGTACCGGAGAAGGCCTCTAGATGGGTTCTCACGAGAACGGAAACTTGCGACGACGGAAAAAGTATTTCGGGTGGCTCTCTAATGTGAGGGGAATATTTGAGAATTTATAGAGGCAGAATTAGGTCAAGAGGTGCCACGAGGGGCCCACAAGCCTGGGGGCGCCCCCCGGGGGCGCCTCCTAAGCTTTTCGCTCCCTTGTGACTCGTCTGGTCTTCTCCCAAACCTTCTAGGGTCTCTTCTGGTCCAAAAAAAATTTAATCCAAAGTTTTTTCTCCGTTTGGACTCTGTTTGATATTGATTTCCTGAAAATCCAAAAACAAGCAAAAAAATCAGAAACTCGCACTCGGCACTAAGTTAATAGGTTAGTCCCAAAAAATGATATATAATTGCATAAAGTTGCATATAAAACATCCAAGATTGATACTATAATAGCATGGAAGATTCAAAAATTATAGATACGTTGGAGACATATCAGGCGGTGGAGGCTGGTCAAAGTGCTCGCCTCCTGATGAGCCTGCGCAGCGGCCTGCTCGCACGCCTCCCGGTCAACCTGCATAGCGGCCTGCTCGCACGCCTCCCGTTGACTCACATGCTTCCTTGGACGGTACCTGCCTATGAGAAGCGGGACGCGTGGCGGCACGTCAGTGTAATGCCCATGATTTAAATAGTGAAACCATTCGCGTTAATGTGACAACTCTTTGTTCCAAAATACCTTGGATGTTCATGTGTGCAATTTTTCATAAGCAACTTGTCTCAAATTGAACAAAAACAATTACCAAATCCTATTTGTGCCATATCACAAGATCATGCTCACTTTCATGAATTTCAGGTGAGTTTTGGATTTTCTGGAATTTAAAAACCAGGATTCGAAACAATATCATTACATGCATCATGAAATAAATTTTCAAGTGATACATCTTTAGTGTTGTAGATGTTCATATTTCTTAAGAGAGAATTTGGTCAAACATTGATTAGTTAGACTTCAAACAAATTATATATGCAGAGTAAAAAGATAGTCCGTCCGTACCAGTGCATTGCGTGATACTCTAGTAGGCACGAACAAATGGAGCTCCATTCTATAGTCATCCTAGTGTAGTAGGCAATGGAGTTGACAGGTGACCTTGGGTAGCGGCGACCGAGGGACTTGAACGTGCTCGGTATGGTAGGTAACGGGAGCTAGATACTAAAGCATCCCTCCATTGTTCATCGGTAGTAGTCATTATGGATCGGGGACATAAGGGAAATTTCACAGGGCTGGAATTCTGGCCGCCAGATATTTCAACTCGATATGCGGAGGCTCGAGTGGAGGCGTGAAGTTTTTTATCGCAGATCTTTTGGTTGAGGTTGGCTAATGTGCGTACCATGCACGCCACCACCACGACATGAGCCCGGTCTGGCTGGTATGCTGTCGGATGCTACCATTCGAGAATGCGAAAAGAATCTTTTTTAAAATTAGCGAACGAATCTATAAGTATTACAATGTCCGTATTTTCCTTGCAAATAACTGGTCATTCCAAAACACATGGAAATTGATTTATGACGAGTTCTTGAATTAGAGCGAGTGTGTGATATAGTGATCTCAACGTGGGTTTCACATTTCATGGTATCCACACTAAGTTTTTAAATGCAAATTCAAATTTAAAAGATGAACGGTAAGGTGGTGAGAAAACTTTGTATGTATTCAAGCATATGAGCACACACACACAAATACAACAACAATCGAGTGAGTATAGTGCATCTACTTTTCCAAACCATGCATATATGGCATGAATTCAAAAAAACGTAAGCCATGCATGGTCCTCAATTCAATATTTACAATGTACACCGAACTGAAACGTGAATATTAAGTCTATGCTACTTGTGAGCTGCGTTGGGATTTCTCCGAAGAGAAGAGGATGATGCAGTACAGTAGAGATAAGTATTTCCCTTAGTTAATAACCAAGGTTATCAATCCAGTAAGAGAACCACATAGTACCTCGTGAACAACACCTACACACAAGAGAACAAATACTTGCACCCAACGCAAACAAGGGGTTGTCAATCCCTTAGCGGTTAATTGCAAGGATCAAGTCTGATAATGGTAGATAGATAAACAAAAACACAAAAATAAATAAAGGTAAATAAATTGTAGCAAGGTATTTTTGGATTTTAATATATGATAAAGATAGACCCGGAGGCCATAGTTTTCACTAGAGGCTTCTCTCTTGAACATAAAGCATACGATGGGTAGACAAATTACTGTTGGGCAATTGATAGAAAAGCACATAGTTATGACGATATTCAAGTCAATGATCATGTATATAGGCATCATGTCCGAGACAAGTAGACCGACTCCTGCCTGCATCTACTACTATTACTCCACACATCGACTGCTATCCAGCATGCATCTAGAGTATTAAGTTCATAAAGAACGGAGTTACGCCTTAAGCAAGATGACATGATGTAGACAAAGTAAAGTCAATCAATATGAATAAACCCAATCATTTTACCCTTAATGGCAACAATACAAATACGTGTCTTGTCCCCTTCTGTCACTAGGATGTAGATCACCGCAAGATTGAACCCATTACAAAGCACCTCTCCCATTGCAAGATAAATCAATCTAGTTGGCCAAACCAAATCAATAGATCAAAAAGAAATACAAAGCTATAACAATCATGCATAAAAGAGTTCAGAGAAGACTCAAATAATATTCATAAATAATCTGATCATAAACCCATAATTCATCGGATCCCAACAAACACACCGCAAACAAGATTACATCAAGGAGAACATTGTATTGAAGATCAAAGAGAGAGAAGAAGCTATCTAGCTACTAGCTATGGACCCGTAGGTCTATGGTAAACTACTCCCACATCATCGGTAGGGCAGCAAGGTTGATGTAGAGGCCCTCCGTGATCAATTCTCCCTCCGGCAGGGTGCCAGAAAAGGCCTCCAAATGGGATCTCGCAAGAACAGAAGCTTGCAGCGGCAGAAAAAGTGTTTTGCGTGACTCTCTATTGGTTTCCCGATTTTAGAGAATTTATAGAGCTGGAATTAGGTCAAACGGACAGACGTGGGGCCCACAAGGTACTTAGGCGCGCCTACCCCCTGGGCGTGCCTAGGTGCCTTGTGGCCTACTCCTCTGCCTTCGGGTCTCCTCCCGAAGCTTCCAGGGTGAGGGAGTCATGGACTAAGGGGTCCTCGGGGCGACGACCCATTGTACATGGGCCGGACTAGTGGAGCCGTATAATGACATGAGATCTATGAAGCCATGGTGTGCCCTCCAAGTCAAGAAGGCGGAGGATCTCTTTAATTCCTTATTGTAATCTATCCTCGGTAACCCTAACCCTACAGGTGTCTATATAAACCGAGGGTTTTTAGTCTTTAGGGCTAGAGCTACATTCATTACCTCATAGCCTTAGGGTTTAGCTCATAATGATCTCGAGGTAGATCTACTCTGTAAACCACATCATACATCCAATATAATCAAGCAGGACGTAGGGTATTACCTCTTCGAGAGGGCCCGAACCTGGGTAAACACTGTGTTCGTCGTCCCTCGTTACCCATCGATCCTAGATCCACAGCTCGGGACCCCCTACCCCGAGGTCTGCCGGTTTTGACACCGACATTGGTGCTTTCATTGAGAGTTCCGCTGTGGGGTCGCCCAAAGGATCGATGGCTCGCCTAATCATAGGAGAGGGCATCGGATCCGGGGACTTCTTCGTCCCCAGTCAACTCTTCAAGTTTGGCAGCATTGTCCTGCACGCCGACCCGACTGGTCGTCTGGATCAGATCAACAACTTCGCCCTCGAACACCGAATTCGATTTGGCAACGTGGAGTATGTGGCGGACTCACGGGGTGATCTGGTCTTTGCTGGATTCACTACCCCTTCCCGCACCCAAGAAGGCCTCGCCGTGTCCGCCCCGGAGTCTCCCTCCAATCCGATCTACGGATCGGCCCCAGTAGCTTTGAGCCAGGAGAGCTCCGCTTCGAGCGGCGGCCGGACTTCACCTTCACCCGAACCCATCATGTCCATAGAAGATTTGTCCTCGACCTTCGAGGCAGGATCGGGAGGCGGAAGCCAGGAATCTATCTCGGCCGAACCGTTCCTCCACAATGCTCACCCAGCCGTGAACTCCCACGATGAAGTGGCGGCCAATGGCCAGAAATTACTCCCGGCCCAAAGCAACACGATCTCAAGCCCCGACGTGGAATCCACACGCAGGGATCAAAATCTGTCCTTGACTTTCGATGACTGTCTGGACTCCTTCGAGGATCCGGTCCTGCACCCCGAGCTCAGCTCGACCTGTAGAAATCAAGGACTGGCTAGGGCATTGACTGCCCCCATTGCAACGGAATCTGGCCTAGAGCCCTCGAGTTCGGCGGCCTTCGCTATGATAAACGAGGCGTTGGACCAAATTCAGAAAATGACTATCCAGGAGGATCTCTCCCCCGCTCACGATCGTCAACCCGTCGAGGCGTACTATAGGGAATTTTGCGTCCCACCCACCACCCACTTGGTAGCCACTATCGATGATTTAACCGATATGCTGGACTATAATTCGGAGAATACTGAATACATGGACGAGGGGGGCGGAGCCACGGCCAGTGCCGATGTTGCCCCCCCCCCCCCCCCCGGTTACTGGCCGCTGGTCGGCCACTTCCACCTACGACGTTTACATGGTGGACACCCCCAAGGACGGCGACGGCACCCCCAATCAGGACAGAGGCAAGCCCAGAGATGAGCCGCCCAAACGCCAAAAACAGCGCCGTCAATCAAAGCCACGTCGAAGCCATACGAGCAACGTGGAATCTGCGGAGAACGGCACCGTAAATAATATGGATGACCTCGCCAGAGACGCAGCCTTCGAACATCACCAGGATGACCTCGCAGGGTAGGAGGACCCGCTCAATTCAGAAAACCCCGACGACTCCGAGGATAGCAACTACCTCCTACTCTCTGAAGAGGAGGCCAGTCTTGGGGAGGACGATTTCATCATCCCCGAAGACCCTCTAGAGCAAGAATGGTTCAAGCGGAGGCTTTTAGCCACCGCCCGCAGCCTAAAGAAGCAAAAACGCAAAATCAAGGCCGAACAGGAGACCCTCAACGACCGATGGACTAAAGTCCTAGCTGCCGAAGAGGGGTACGGCCACGATCAGCCAACCAGGAGTTATCCCACGCGAAGACTCCTGCCACAGTTCGACGACGAGGCTGTAGAGCCCACACGCCCAATATACACAAACGCCGAACAGCCGGACCGCCCCCTAGAGGGCGGGACAGGGAAGCTAACGAGGCCCAACTCCCAGCCGCCCCACCTCACTGTCACGGCAAGGATCAAGTGCGGCCCACTTACGAGTACGACTTCCGCCATGACCTAGACGCTCGTGGAGGCCGTACCAGGTCCATCTATGGACCCAGAGAGGACCTGCCCGCGTACCAGGAAGGATACTACGATCAGTTAAACCGAAATGATAGAGTTCAGGAGCAGCAGCAGATTAGGAGGGCCGAAGACCTCCGCCGTGACGTAGCCTGAGTTTGGGGTGCCGCACACCCCTTGTGCTTCACAGAGAGGGTAATGCAACATCAATTCCCGGAAGGCTTCAAGCCTGTGAACATCGAATCATATGACGGAACCACAGATCCAGCCGTATGGATAGAGGATTTCTTCCTCCACATCCACATGGCGCGGGGAGATGACCTCCACGCCATTAAATATTTGCCGCTAAAGCTTAAAGGCCCAGCTCGACACTGGTTGAACAGCCTTCCCGAAGACTCTATAGGTTGCTGGGAAGAGCTTGAGGACGCTTTTCGAGCAAACTTTCAGGGCACCTATGTCCGGCCTCCGGATACTAATGACTTAAATCGCATCACGCAACAACCCAGAGAATCTGCCCGACAGTTTTGCAACTCATTCCTGACCAAGAAAAATCAGATCGTTGACTGTCCGGATGTGATGTGGCTTGAACTACGTCGGTAGTTCCCCAAAGAGGAAGGGATGATGCAGCACAGCAATGGTAGGTATTTCCCTCAGTGATGAGACCAAGGTTATCAAACCAGTAGGAGAACCATGCAACACTACATAAACAGTACCTGGACACAAAGAACAAATACTTGCAACCCGACGTGTTAAAGGGGTTGTCAATCCCTTTCGGGTGACGGCGCCAGAAATTGGCACGTGGACGGGAGACTAATTTAGTAGATTGGATAGATAGATCTCGAATAAACGCAAAATAAAATAAAGTGCAGCAAGGTATTTTTGTGTTTTTGGATTTATAGATCTGAAAATAAAAGCGAATAAAAATAGATCTCGAAGGCAAATATGATAAAGAAGAGACCCGTGGGCCGTAGATTTCACTAGTGGCTTCTCTCGAGAAAAATAGCATACGGTGGGTAAACAAATTACTGTTGGGCAATTGATAGAACTTCAAATAATCATGACGATATCCAGGCAATGATCATTATATAGGCATCACGTCCAAGATTAGTAGACCGACTCCTGCCTGCATCTACTACTATTACTCCACACATCGACCGCTATCCAGCATGCATCTAGTGTATTAAGTTCATGGAAAAACGGAGTAATGCAATAAGAACGATGACATGATGTAGACAAGATCTATTCATGTAGGAATTAGACCCCATCTTGTTATCCTTAATGGCAATGATACATACGTGTTGTTTCCCCTTCTGTCATTGGGATCGAGCACCGTAAGACCGAACCCACCACAAAGCACCTCTTCCCATGGCAAGAAAAATCGATCTAGTTGGCCTAACTAAACCAAAGATTCGAAGAAGAAATACGAGGCTATAAGTAATCATGCATATAAGAGATCTAAAGACTCAAATAACTTTCATGGATAAAAAGATAGATCTGATCATAAACTCAAAGTTCATCGGATCCCAACAAACACACCGCAAAAAGAGTTACATCAAATAAATCTCCAAGAGACCATTGTATTGAGAATCAAAAGAGAGAGAGGAAGCCATCTAGCTACTAACTACGGACCCGTAGGTCTACAATGAACTACTCACGCATAATCGGAGATGCACCAATGAGGATGATGAACCCCTCCATGATGGTGTCTAGATTGGATCTGTGGTTTTGGAACTTGTGGCGGCTGGAATTGTTTTTCGTTGACTCTCCTAGGGTGTTTTGGACGTCCAGGGTATTTATAGAGCAAAGAGGCGGTGCGGGAGGCGGCCGAGGTGGGCACAACCCACCTAGGCGCGCCTGGGCCCCCAGGCGCGCCCTGGTGGGTTGTGCTCCCCTCGGAGCCCCCCTCTGGTACTTTCTTGGCCCATCAAGTGTCTTCTAGTCCGGAAAAAATCACCAAAAAGTTTCGCTGCGTTTGGACTCCGTTTGGTATTGATTTTCTGCGAAGTAAAAAACAAGCAAAAAAACAGCAACTGGCACTGGGCACTATTTCAATAGGTTAGTCCCAAAAAATGATATAAAGTTGCTATAAAATGATTGTAAAACATCCAAGAATGATAATATAATAGCATGGAACAATCAAAAATTATAGATATGTTGGAGATGTATCAGCATCCCCAAGCTTAATTCCTGCTCGTCCTCGAGTGGGTAAATGATAAAAACAGAATTTTTGATGTGGAATGCTGCCTAACATGTTCATCACATATTCTTTTCTTTGTAGCATGGACATTTGGACTTTTATATGATTCAAAGCAATAGTCTAGTTTTAACATGAAGATTTCAATACTCAAGCATATCAACAAGCAACCCTGTCTTTCAAAATATCAACACTAAAGCAAGTTATCCCTAGCCCATTATGCTCAATCATTGATCCATTCATGAAACACACTCGCATATTAGCTACACCTAATGCTCAAGTACGATCATAGTGCCCCTTAGTTGATGCTTTATAAGAGAAGATGGAGACTCAAATAAAAAATAAAAATTGCATAAAGTAAATAGAAAGGCCCTTTGCAGAGGGAAGTAGGGATTTGTAGAGGTGCCAGAGCTCAAAGCGAAAAAGATAGAGATAAAAACATTTTGGGTGGCATGATTTTCCTGTCAACAAAAACGACCGAGTAATTCCCAACACTTTCCATGCTAGATATATCATAGGCGGTTCCCAAACAGAAAATAAAGTTTATTCCTTTTTCCACCATACTTTCACATTCCACGGCTAACCGAATCCACGGGTGCCGTCCATACCAACACTTTCCAAGGAATTTATTATTTGACAACATAAAGTAAATTCATTTTTCATTTCAGGACTGGGCACCCCTAATACCTTTGTCGTACTCTCATGCAATGACAAGTGAATAAACACTCATCTTGAGAATAACACATCTAGCTTGGAAAATATTGGCCACCCCCTGCCGCTTCATGAGCGGTACGAGCACACAAAAGAGAAATTTATTTTGAAAATTTAGAGATGGCACATACAAATTTGCTTAGAACGGCAAAAGAATACCACATATAGGTAGGTATAGTGGACTCATATGGCAAAACTGGGTTTAGGGATTTTGGATGCACAAGTAGTGATCATACTTAGTGCAAAGGAAGGCTAGCAAAAGATTGAGAAGCATCCAACCAAGAAACGAAAAATCTCATAAGCGAGGATTAAGCATAACGAACACCGAATAATGCACCACAAGTAGGATATAATTTCATTGCATAACTATTGACTTTCGTGCTTGCATAGGGAATCACAAACCTTAACACCAATATTCTTACTAAGCCATAATTACTCATTAACATGACTCACATATTATATCATCATATCGCAAAACTATTACAAGGAATCAAGTTTATTTTGTCCAATGATCTTCATGAAAGTTTTTATTATATCCCTCTTGAATATCTATCACTTTGGGACTAATTTCATATGTTGCTTTTGATAGCTCAAACAAATCTAAGTGAAGAACTTGAGCATAAAAATTTTCTTCTCTCAAAATAATTTAAGTGAAGCATGAGAGAATTTCTTAAATTTTTTACTAACTCTCAAATAAATCTAAGTGAAGCATGAGAGTATTTCTTCAAAAATACTAAAGCACACCGTGCTCAAAAAGATATAAGTGGAGCACTAGAGCAATTCCAAAGCTCATAAAGATTTAAGTGAAGCATAGAGAGCAATTCTAACAAATCATGGCATAATTTTGGCTCTCTCAAATAGGTGTGTCCAGCAAGGATACTTGACTAAAAATAAAAAAGCAAAACAAGCAAAGACTCATATCATACAAGACGCTCCAAGCAAAACTCATGATATGTGACGAATAAAAATATAGCACCAAGTAAAATACCGATGGTCGTTAGAAGAAAGAGGGGATGCCACTCGGGCATCCCCAAGCTTAGTTGCTTGCTTCTCTTTGGATAATGGCTTGGGGTGCCATGGGCATCCCCAAGATTAGGCTCTTCTTACTCCTTATTCCTTCATCCATCGTGAACTCACCCAAAACTTGAAAACTTCAATCACACAAAACTCAACAAAACCTTCGTGAGATCCGTTAGTATAAGAAAACCAATCTTTACTTTAAGTACTGTAGAAAACCCATTCAGATTTTGTTATTACATTATATCTACTGTATTCTAACTTTAGCATGGCTCATACCCTCCAATACAAACCATAGATTCATCAAAATAAGCACAAAATGCAAAGAAAACAGAATCTGTCAAAAACAGAATAGTCTGTAAAGATGCGAATTGTTCTCATACTTATGTAACTCAAAAAATTCTGAAAATTTTGGACAACGGAGGCAATTTGTATATAAATCTTTTGTAAAAAAAATTAAGAATTTTTCGTCGCTTATGTGAATTTTGAAAATTGTTTTACTGGACGCAAAAGTTTCTGTTTTCCAACAAGATCAAATCAACTATCACCAAAGCTATCCCAAAGGCTTTACTTGGCACAAACACTAATTAAAACACAAAAAACACAATAATAACAGTAGAATAATTGTGCAAACACTCAAGAACAGAAAGGAAAAGACAAAAATAAATTTTATTCATTGGGTTGCCTCCCAACAAGCGCTATCGTTTTATGCCCCTAGCTAGGCATAATGCATTTGATGATGCTCGCATGAAAGACAAGGATTGAAACACAAAGAGAGCATAATAATACATGTAACAAACACATTTAAGTCTAGCATACTTCCTATGCATAGGCATTTTATAAGCAAACAAATTATCAAGACAAGGATTATCTAGCATATGCAAAGGAGAGGAATAAAACATTGACAATCTCAACATAACGAGAGGTAATTTAGTAACATGAAAATTTCTACAACCATATTTTCCTCTCTCATAATAATTACATATAGGATCATAATCGAATTCCACAATATAACTATCACATAAAGTATTATCTTCATGATCCTCATGCATGCAAAGTTGACACTCTTCCAAAGTAGTGGGATTATTTTTACCTAAAGTTGACGCTCTTCCAAACCCACTCTCAATATTATTATTATCAATATCATATTCATCATGAGGCTTAAATAAATTTTCAAGATCATAATAAGACTCACCCCAATCATGATCATCGCAATAAGTAGTGGACATATCAAAATTAGCATCCCCAAGCTTGGGGTTTTGCATATTATTAGCACAGTTGATATTAATAGAATTTATAGTAAAATCATTACAATCATGCTTTTCATTCAAGGAGCTATCATGAATCACTTCATAAATTTCTTCATCACAATTTTTAGATTCATAAATCTCAAGCAAAACTTCATAAAGATAAACTAGTGAATTCAATTCACTATCAATTGTTTCATCATAATTGGATCTTTTGAAAAGATTAGCAAGTGGATGAGGATCCATATCAATAGATTTTTAGAAAGCAAAGATGCAAGCAAATAGAAGGCACATGGTAACACAAGTAGAGATACCAAACAAGAGATCTGACGAGAAAAAGGCGAACGACAAAGAGGGCGAATAGAAAGGCAAATTTCTATGAAGTGGGGGAGATGAAAACGAGAGGCAAATGGCAAATAATGTAACTTGCAAGGAGATGAGATTTGCGATTAGGAACCTGGTAGATGTTGATGATGTCTCCCCGGCAACGGCGCCAGAAATTCCTTTTATTGTGGCTTGAACTACGTCGGTATTTCCCCAGAGAGGAAGGGATGATGCAGCATAGCAACGGTAGGTATTTCCCTCAGTGATGAGACCAAGGTTATTGAACCAGTAGGAGAACCACGCAACACTATGTAAACAGTACCTGCACACAAAGAACAAAAACTTGCAACCCAACATGTTAAAGGGGTTGTCAATCCCTTTCGGGTAACGGCGCCAGAAATTGGCACGTGGATGGGAGATTAATCTAGTAGATTGGATAGATACATCTCGAATAAACGCAAAATAAAATAAAGTGCAGCAAGGTATTTTTGTGTTTTTTGATTTATAGATCTAAAAATAAAAGCGAATAAAAATAGATCTCGAAGGCAAATATGATAAAGAAGAGACCCGGGGGCCGTAGATTTCACTAGTGGCTTCTCTCGAGAAAAATAGCATACGGTGGGTAAACAAATTACTGTTGGGCAATTGATAGAACTTCAAATAATCATGATGATATCCAGGCAATGATCATTATATAGGCATCACGTCCAAGATTAGTAGACCGACTCCTGCCTGCATCTACTACTATTACTCCACACATCGACCGCTATCTAGCATGCATCTAGTGTATTAAGTTCATGGAAAAATGGAGTAATGCAATAAGAACGATGACATGATGTAGACAAGATCTATTCATGTAGGAATTAGACCCCATCTTGTTATCCTTAATGGCAACGATACATATGTGTCGTTTCCCCTTCTGTCACTGGGATCGAGCACCGTAAGACCGAACCCATCACAAAGCACCTCTTCCCATGGCAATAAAAATCGATCTAGTTGGCCTAACTAAACCAAAGATTCGAAGGCGAAATACGAGGCTATAAGTAATCATGCATATAAGAGACCAAAAGACTCAAATAACTTTCATGGATAAAAAGATAGATCTGATCATAAACTCAAAGTTCATCGGATCCCAACAAACACACCGCAAAAAGAGTTACATCAAATAGATCTCCAAGAGACCATTGTATTGAGAATCAAAAGAGAGAGGAAGCCATCTAGCTACTAACTACGGACCCGTAGGTCTACAATGAACTACTCACGCATCTTCGGAGAGGCACCAATGAAGATGATGAACCCCTCCGTGATGGTGTCTAGATTGGATCTGTGGTTTTGGAACTTGCGGCGGCTGGAATTGTTTTCCGTCGACTCCCCTAGGGTTTTTGGACGTCCAGGGTATTTATAGAGCTAAGAGGCGGTGCGGGAGGCGGCCAAGGTGGGCACAACCCACCTGGGCGCGCCTAGGCCCCCAGGCGCGCCCTGGCGGGTTATGCTCCCCTCGGAGCCCCCCTCGGGTACTTTCTTGGCCCATCGTGTGTCTTCTGGTCAAGAAAAAATCACCAAAAAGTTTCGCTCCGTTTGGTATTGATTTTCTGCGAAGTAAAAAACAAGCAAAAAAACAGCAACTGGCACTGGGCACTATGTCAATAGGTTAGTCCCAAAAAATGATATAAAGTTGCTATAAAATGATTGTAAAACATCCAAGAATGATAATATAATAGCATGGAACAATCAAAACTTATAGATACGTTGGAGACGTATCAGGATGCCGAAGCCTTGGCTGCCTTAAAGCATAGTGTCGAGAATGAATAGCTTGTACGACAGCTCGGCTAGGACAAACCAAGAACTATGGCAGCCCTTACTTCCGTCATGACCCGCTTTTGCGCGGGCGAAGACAGTTGGCTTGCTCGCAAGAACACCAACCCAGACACACCCGGTACCTCTGAGATTCGGGACGGAAATGGAAAGCCCCGACGCAGCAAGAATAAACGTCGCCACAATGACGGCGAGGGTGAGGATACGGCAGTAAATGCCGGATTCCGAAACCCGAAAGAAAGCCCTTAAAGGCAACGGTGATGGCCCATCTAGACTGGACACAATTTTGGTCAGGCCTTGCCAGATCCACGGCACATCAGAGAAGCCCGCCAACCACTCCAACCGAAATTGTTGGGTGATCAAACAGGCCGGCAAACTCACAGCCGAAGACTCGGGCAAAAGCCCACGAAGCAAGGACGATGATGAGCCCCGTAGGCCGAATAGTGGAGGCCAGAAAACCTTCCCTTCTGAGGTCAAGATGATAAACATGATTTACGCAACCTATATACTGAAGAAGGAGAGGAACCGAGCGCTACAGGACGTATACTCCGTTGAGCCAGTAGCGCCGAAGTTTAATCCATGGTCAGCTTGCCCGATCACGTTCGACCGCAGGGATCATCCCACCAGCATACGCCATGGAGGGTCCGCAGCCCTAGTGCTAGACTCCATCATCGATGGATTCCACCTCACTAGAGTTCTAATGGACGGAGGGAGCAGCCTCAACCTGATATACAAGGATACAGTGAGGAAAATGGGGATCGATCCATCAAAGATTAAACCCAGTAACCCCACCTTCAAGGGGGTCATTCCGGGAGTGGAGGCCCGCTGCACGGGCACCGTGATGCTTGAAGTAGTGTTCGGATCTCCGGATAACTTCCGAAGCAAGGATTTGATCTTCGATATTGCACCTTTTCGCAGTGGCTATCACGCCCTCCTCGGCCGAACAGCGTTCACCAAATTCAATGCCATTCCGCATTACGTGTACCTCAAGTTGAAGATGCCTGGTCCTTCGGGCGTCATAACTATCAATGGCAACACAGAACGCTCACTTCGAAATGAAGAGCACACTGCGGCCCTAGCGGCCGAAGACCACACCGGCCCATATAGGCCCAGATGCCAACCCGCCGTAAGGGCCGGTGACAATAGTAAATGGGTTCGAACCCGCTCCCCATCATAGGAACCCACATGCATTCTCCGCAAATAGGGATACACGCCCCACGGCACGCCCACATTCTTCACGCTCCATGTGCCTCGTCAGCACAACTTCGCACTCAAAATACCATGGGCAGCTGTGAGGCATACATTAATCCGAAGTACATATTCGGTTAAACCAAACTTCAGAATTACCTCGTCTTCGGACGACCCGGGGACCAATTCCGGATATCCCCAAGCTTACAGCTCCATCAGCAGGGTCCTCGCCCATCAAGGTCTCATCTAAGGTCCCAACCCCCACCTATCAGATGCAAAGGCGCAGACGTGCAGCAGGGCACAGTGAAGGCTTCAACTCACGTATCAAGGCCGTGCGTCAACCTTTACTCTGTAAAATTTCTTTTTCTTTCTCTCTTACAATTACAGCCTTCGCAGTTTGAATTCTACGGTTAGACGTCCCGAGCTTATGAGAAATAATAAAAATACCCTTTACGGTGTTCGGATATCCGCATCTTGCAATTTTTTTCTGTATCTTCCCGGATTCCCCACTCGCTCTTCGAACAGCCCGGCATGAAAATATATTAAATGGTCAAGAGTTCGATTTATGTATCAGCTCAATATCTTCAAGTGCAGCACCGCTTTCCGCTAGGTGTTCGGTGTCTCGGATATTGCACTATATGCATCTGTTCCGAACTATGTCTTGGGTCAATAGTTGGGTTGCCCGGCTCCTGTGATTGCCTCTTATGTTCTGCATGTTCGGCAAAGAGGGCAAAGGGAGAACCCATGCGATTGTACTTCTGGTTTGCCCGATCAAGTACCTCAGGAGGAAAAAGCCAAAAACTGACCGTCATAGAAAGCACGAACGGGTCCGCGATCCGATGACGAGGTTTGACTCTAAAAATCATTGGCAATCTCGCCGTGTCACACGAAGGGTTTGTCTTAACACAAACCATGTGATCGGAAAGGGCAGGGTTTAATCCCTAAGTACATCACAATACACCAGGGGCTAGTCCCTAGTCCCCACCGTCAAGCTCCTAAGGCTAAGTGAAAGCAGTAAAACCGAATAGTCTGATTGCCTGGTTTCGCTCCTGCACTACCGCCTCCGGGCACAAAGACGTTGGCTAAGGGCAACAGTGCGGAGACAAAACACCCCTCGTGATATTCACCTAGGGGCTGAAGCCGATGACTGGTAGCTTTCAGAATAAACATACGGCCACACAGGAGTCAAAATTTAACCATTACAATATCAAATAAGTCTGTCAAGCACATAATGAAGCATAAGTCCCACTTGATACAAACTTAATATAACTACTCAAACATTACATCTTTCGAACACTGGCCCTCTATCGCCCGTGCTCCGGTCATCACCTGCGTGAAGTACTGCTCGGGGCAGCGATGCTTCTTCCCCTTGGGCGGAGGACCAGTGGCCATATCCATTGGATTCATCCTTGGCCAATGAACCAGAGATTCGCAAACGCGAGCCTCGCCCCCTCAAGGCACGCTGACCGCTTTACGGCATCAATCCGGAGCGGCGCCTCCCGCAGCTTCTGCACAAGGCCGAAGTAGGTGTCCAGAATGGGCTCGGCCGGCCACAGGATGACACAGAGGTCCTTCAAGGCCAGCTCGGACATCCGATGCATCTCCATCAACTGCTTCATTTGATCGCTGAGGAGGGGTGGACGCTCGGAGTCCGGAAACTGTGACCAGAAGAGCCGCTGCGTGGAGTCCTCCTCGAGGGTGGCATAGTGCTTCGCCGCGGCCGCCGCATTCTTCGAAAGTTCAGCGAAGACGCCTGCGGAGCGCCAGACCCTCATCAGCAAGGCAAATCTGTTGCCTCCGAACACACTCTGCAGTAAATATATCTTACCATTGGCAATTTGCGCGGCTTGCCGGAGCTCCTCCCGGACACCTCGAGCGTCACTCCTCGCCTCTTGAAGCTCCTTCTCTGCCTTGGATAGCCGGGAAGATTGCTCCTCCTACCCCTTCTCAAGGGCCTCCAGCTTCTTGGCGGCATCCTGGAGCTCCACTTGGACTTCGGTCACCCGAGCCTCATGTTGCTCGGCAGCAAGCTTGACCTTCTCAAGCTCGGCCACCGCGTTCTCAGCGGCCGTCTTCTTCTCGGCCACCTTGGCCTCGGCTTTCTTCAGGGCCTCCTTCAAGCCCTCGACCTCGGCGGTGGCAGCTATAGGGTCATCAAGATAAGGATTAACATACAGTCCGGATCATCAATATCCGGCATCAAGCAAGTACACATCTTCTCACAGGGCTTACCTTGCGCCTCGTCAAGCCATTTGTTGACAAGGTCAAGCTCTTGATCAGAAAGCTTGAGCTTCTGATCCATCTCCTCTAACACCGCGGCATTAGCAGCCGCGGCCACGAAAGATGCCTGTGTCAGCAAAAAATATGTCGACATTATTATTCGGCTCACCGAATTTGATCCTCTGCAGGTCTCTTTGAGGTCCTGGCAGAGTCTCGGGGGCTGCTATGTATACAGCCTACCTAAACTAACAATTACAACCGCATTATGAGGAAAGAGCATTACTTGACTTACCTCAAAGCCTGTTAGAAGGCCTTGGACAGCGTCGTTCAGTCCGGATTGGACGGAACAAACACTCTGCATAACTGCACTCATTAGATTGTGGTGCCCTTCAACGATGACAGAGCTGCTCACCATCTCCTCCAGAACGTTTGACCAGCTAGCCGTCGCCCGTGTGGAGGTGTTCGGTGCTGGCGTTGGCTCCCCGGCCCCTCCCCCACTGGGAGGAGCCTGTGCCGTCGAAGGCCTTGGAGGCTCGGGAGCGGTCGACGGTTGGGGTCCGGATGGTCCGGACTCCCTTCCCTCGCCAGCCAGGAGGGACACTCCCTCCTGGTCTTCGGTGACCAAGGTGTTAACCTCGGTCATTATGGAGTCTGCCTCCCCCTCTGTGTTCAGAGGAGGAGGAGGAGTTCTTTGGGACCGCACCTCAACCTCTTCGGGGATCGGAGGAGGTGCAGAGTGCGCCATAGACCCACTGTCTGCCAGTTCGGCGGGCAGAGACGTCCCCTCCGAAGTCTACTCGGTGGGGTGTTCACATGGGGGACTGCAGCTCGGAGGGGTTAACCTTCAACTAAAGCAAATTACTACAAACGAGATAGCTGAAAATGCCAACGCCTTACCTGCTGGCCGGGGGCTTGGCCCGGGGATCCTTCACCAGAACCTTCTCGGACACTTCAAACTCCTTGTCGGAGTCCGAACTATCAGACAGGACCAGCTTGGGCCGGCATCGTCTCTTTGGGGCCTGAGAAGGTTGGACCTCCTCGACGTCCTCGGACGCCGCCCTCTTCTTGGAATGCGAGGAGGCACTCTCCTCCTCGTCCTCATCCTTGCCCCCATCCTGCACAGATGAGGCCACAGCATCTCCGGACCGATTGCCCAGACGAACCCTACGGCGGAGGCCCTCCCTGGCCTCCGGCTCTCTTTTTTTCTTGCCCTTCTTTGTGGGCGCCTTGTAAGGCACCATGACCAGCAGCTTTTCCAGCTGCTCTGATCGGGGCCCTTCCGGCAGAGGCGCTGGGCCGTGGATCTTCTTGGCCTTGGTGAGCCAGCCCTGCAAAATCCACATACCAGGGTTAGACCGAATCAAACATGGTATGAATATCCGAACACTTCTCGAAAAAGAATGCCGCTCACCTCCCTTGGGCGGTTCGTGACGTCAAGGCCGATGTCCTTCCCCTCGACCGGCCACTCCTTCTGGGGCTGGAATAATTGGCCACATATCTTGTCAGGAGTCATACCGTAGAGGTGTGGCACGGTGGCCGGATCCTCGGGCTCGTGCTCCCACATATGCTTGGCCCTCGCCTGGCAAGGGAGGAGCCAGCGGTGGAGAATAATCTGGACCACGTCGACCAGCTTCGTGCCGGTCTCTATTATGCTGTCGACGCACTTCTGCAGCATTTTCATGTCGGCAACACACCCCCAGTCCAGGCTCTTGGTGGTCCAGGAGGCCAATCTAGTAGGGGGTCCGGACCTGAATGCGGGGGCCGCTCCCCATACGGCCTCTGATGTGACGGTGGCCCGATCTTTCGATGAGAGTGGGGATAATTATCGATTTGGTGGATTTTGACCTTGACGATCCGGCTATACCGTACCCGACGATACGCCTCGACAATCGCTAAACCAATCTCCGATGGTTATTGACCTTGCCGTAGGCACGATCAACCTGAACAACGAGGTTTGAGTTCCTGCAAGCAACCGAAGAACCAGCAAGAACAAAGGTGAATTGCAACTGAAATTGCGGATGATAACTTGAGTACACGAACTAGATGAAAAGTTGGGGTTCCATTGTGGATCTGACAAGGCGGTAGTCCTACACGTCTCGTAGATGCGAAATTGTAGCGATGGCTAAACAATACAATAAAACCCAAGTCTAATTCTAATCTAGGCTAGCTATTTATTAATGGTCGACGCGCGGCCGAGTCTATTCGTTGTGTCCCGTACGGACTCCTTGAGGTCGGTTCGTACACAGGCTGGACTGCCGAGGCCGAATCATTGCAGGCGTGTGAATCAATGTGTTGATGAGCCTCTGGCACAGCCAAAAATTCTAGGGCCCACCTTCGTCTCGTGGCTGATCTGATAGCCTAATCCAAGTCCTTTGACCATGCGCACTTGGTCCTTGTACACGTGAGTGCATGCATGGATGGGACATGACATGCATGCAAGAACGTTTCTCCATTTGATCTAAACGCACATTGTCTTCATCTTTAATCTCTCCTTTATTCCTAAGTACAAGTAAATCCAAACATGAGTGTAATATTATATTCTCATTAGTTAGATCATATGTACAAAGGAGCGATAGTACCTGGCCATTTATTTGACGCGCTCGTGCTCTAGTCATAGGTCCGGATGGAATAACTGATGTAGGAGTGGCGGTAGGTGTAACTGCGGCAGAGATGTCCTCATCATCCCCCCCTTCTTGAATCGAAGTCGTCCTCGACGGTATTTCTTCGTCCTCACCCAAATAAGGCTTTAAATCTGCAATATTAAATGTGGGACTAACCCGAAATTCTGCAGGCAGATCAAGCTTATACGCATTCTCATTAATTTTTTCTATCACCTTAAAAGGTCCATCTGCACGAGGCATTAATTTTGACTTTCGTAAATTAGGGAAGCGGTCTTTTCGCAAATGTAACCATACTAAATCACCTGGTTCAAACACAATACTTTTCCTACCCTGACTACCAGCAAGTTTATACTTGCCATTCATGCATTCAATATTTTTCTTAGTCATCTCATGCATTTTCAATACTAGCTCAGCACGTTCTTTAGCATCAAGGTTTACCTTCTCCGAAGATGGAATGGGTAATAAATCAATAGGCGCACGAGGTATAAATCCATAAACAATCTCAAAAGGGCATAACTTTGTGGTAGAATGAACTGAACGATTATAAGCAAACTCTACATGAGGTAAACATTCTTCCCACATTTTTAAGTTCTTTTTCAAAACAGCCCTAAGCATAGTAGACAATGTTCGATTAACCACTTCAGTTTGACCATCTGTTTGAGGATGACATGTAGTACTAAATAAAAGCTTAGTCCCCAATTTTGTCCATAACACCCTCCAAAAGTGGCTAAGAAATTTTGTGTCACGATCAGAAACAATTGTATTTGGCACACCATGCAAACGAACTACTTCACGAAAGAACAAATCAGCAATGTGAGTAGCATCATCACTTTAATGACAAGGTATAAAATGTGCCATCTTAGAGAATCTATCGACAACAACAAATATACTATCCCTCCCCCGTCGTGTTCTAGGCAGTCCTAATACAAAGTCCATAGATATATCTTCCCAAGGAGTGCTAGGAACAGGAAGAGGCATATATAAACCATGCGGGTTCAATCGTGACTTAGCTTTTTGGCATGTCATGCAGCGTGCAACATATCTCTCCACATCCCTTCTCATTTTCGGCCAGAAGAAATGACCAGCAAGAATGTCTTCTGTCTTCTTGACACCGAAATGTCCCATAAGTCCTCCGCCATGCGCCTCCTGTAATAACAAAAGACGAACAGAGCTATCTGGGATGCATAGCTTATTAGCACGAAAAACAAATCCGTCATTAACAACGAACTTGTTCCAAGTTCTACCCTCTCTGCAATTGAGCAATATATCTTTAAAATCAACATCATTAGCATATTGCTCTTTTATAGTTTCAAGTCCAAAATTTTTGAAGTCAAGTTGTGATAACATGGTATAGCGCCTAGACAAAGCATCGGCAATAACATTCTCCTTCCCTTTCTTGTGCTTAATAACATAAGGAAAAGATTCAATAAATTCAACCCATTTTGCATGTCTATGGTTCAGTTTGCTTGGACTTCTAATATGCTTGAGTGATTCATGATCAGAATGTATGACAAACTCCTTAGGCCATAAATAATGTTGCCATGTCTCCAAAGTTCGAACTAGTGCATAAAGTTCTTTATCATATGTTGAATAATTCAGACTAGGCCCACTGAGTTTTTCACTAAAGTATGCTACTGGTTTGCCTTCTTGCAATAAAACACCGCCTAAACCAATGCCGCTAGCATCACATTCTAATTCAAACATCTTATTGAAATCAGGTAATTGCAGCAAAGGGGCGTGTGTAAGCTTATCTTTAAGAATAGTGAAGGCTTCCTCTTGTGCGTCGCCCCAAACAAATGGCACATTTTTCTTTGTGAGCTCGTTGAGCGGCACTGCGATGGTACTAAAATCCTTCACGAACCGGCGGTAGAACCCAGCAAGTCCGAGAAAACCTCGTACCTGTGTGACCGAGTTAGGGGTCGGCCAACTCTGGATCGCTTCAACCTTGGCTTTATCAACTTCAATTCCCTGTGCTGTCACAACATAGCCAAGAAAAGCGACTCGATCCGTGCAAAAAGTGCACTTCTCGATATTACCAAATAAACGTGCATCACGCAGAGCAGAAAAAACAGCACGCAAATGGTCTAAGTGTTCCTCTAGTGACTTACTATAAATCAGAATATCATCGAAGTATACTACCACAAATCGTCCAATGAAAGCTCGCAAGAATTCATTCATTAGTCTCATGAAAGTACTAGGTGCATTAGTCAATCCAAAAGGCATAACTAACCACTCATATAAACCAAATTTAGTTTTGAAACAGTTTTCCATTCATCACCTAGTTTCATACGAATTTGATGGTAGCCACTACGCAAGTCCACTTTAGAAAACACAACTGAGCCACTGAGTTCATCAAGCATGTCATCTAATCTAGGAATAGGATGACGATATTGAATTGTAATATTATT
The DNA here is from genome assembly GCA_011799875.1 of Thinopyrum elongatum. NCBI lineage: Eukaryota > Viridiplantae > Streptophyta > Magnoliopsida > Poales > Poaceae > Thinopyrum > Thinopyrum elongatum. Next base: position 375,792,923 of record CM022299.1, on the reverse strand, counting down.
GATGGCTCTACAATCGACACACATACGTGAAGTACCGTCTTTTTTTGGAACAAGTAAAATTGGTACAACACATGGACTAAGGGATTCACGAATGTAACCTTTTTTGAGTAGTTCTTGAACTTGTCGCTGAATCTCCTTGGTCTCCTCAGGATTAGTTCGGTACGGCGCACGGTTGGGTAGTGAGGCGCCAGGTATCAAGTCAATTTGGTGTTCAATTCCTCTCATAGGTGGCAGCCCCAGTGGTACTTCCGTTGGGAAAACATCATGATACTCCTGCAAAAGGTTAGCGACAACAGGAGGCAAAGAAGGAGGCATATCCTCAAATGAAAACAAAACTTCTTTGCATATAAGAGCATAACATTCATCAGTTTGAGCATCCAACTCAGAAATTTCAGCACGTGTAGCTAAGAAAGAAGCACCTTTCAATTTAATTTCTTTAGATGTGCTAGGATCAGATTTGTGTATCTTATTAAATTGTTCTAACTCATCAACAACTTTCTGATTTTCAGATTTAGTACGCTCAATTTTTGTGTTTCTACTAGCCCTAGCAAGATCATCTTTTAAAATTTGCTCAGGAGACATAGGGTATAGAATGATTGTCTTTCCTTTATGTGTGAGAGTGTACTGATTAGTTCTACCATCATGTAAACATTGTTTATCATACTGCCATGGCCTTCCTAGTAACATAGAACAAGCTTGCATAGGCACAATATCACAGTCAATAGTATCATGGTATGAACCTAAAGAAAAAGGAACTCTCACCATGCGTGTTACCTTTACCTTTCCACCATCATTAAACCATTGAATGTAGTAAGGTTGTGGATGTTGTCAGGAAGGTAGGGAGAGCTTCTCCACCATGTCAATGCTTGCTAAATTGTTACAACTCCCTCCATCAATGATTATGCGAACAGAATGCTCCTTGACGACTCCTTTGATGTGGAAAAGGTTGTGACGTTGATCCTTCTTTTCTTTGACAATCTGAGCACTAAGGACATGATGTGATATGAGACTCATGTACTTATCGGTGTCTTCGGCGGTCACATGTTCTTCCTCTTGCGCCGGCCTTGTGTCATCGTCATCATGTGCAGCGAGCAAGGCATATGTGTCTTCATCAAAATCACTAGCTGAGTCGTACTCACCGTCTTCACGAATGATCAATACACGTTTATTAGGACACTCCTTCATGGCATGGCCAAATCCCTTACAAGTGTGGCACTGGATATCCTTTGTTCTTTTGGAGGAAGCGGATGATGATGACGAACTTGTTGCTGTAGTTGGTTGAGTACTTTTCATTGGTGCCGAAGTGTGTGATGCCGAAGTTGATGAAGTAGGCCCTGGTCGAGAGGTTGCAGGTGTTGTTGTAGAGGTGCGAGTGGACGGGGCAGCAGGGGTATGTGGCGCCCATGTGGAAGTACGACCTGCAGAAAAATTAGAACGCATTCTCGAACGACCCTGCACTTCATGTTCAGCATGTATAGCAAGATGGAATAAACGGGTCATTGAATGATAATCCTTATAAGCAAGTATGTCATAAATTTCTCTATTCAATCCACCCAAGAACCTAGCCATAGAGGCTTCCTCGGTCTCAACTAGACAACAACGTAACATGCCCATTTGCAATTCTTGATAATACTCTTCCACAGATTTGGATCCTTGGTTTAAGCGTTGTAGTTTATTTAACACATCACGTTCATAATAACCGGGAACAAAATGGTGACGCATTATTAATTTCAAAGCTTCCCAAGTGGCAGGAATATTATTAGGATATTTACGACAATGTTCTCTCCACCAAACAGAAGCAAAATCACTAAACTCACTAGTTGCAGCCCTAACTCTTTTATCATCAGGAAAATCATGGCAAGCAAATTTTTGATCAACTAATAATTCCCAGTCAAGATAAACATTCGGATCATATTTCCCATCAAAAGGAGGCATGACAAATTTAATTTTACCCAAAGAGTCATCATGGCCACGTACCTGAGGACGCTGGTGTCGTCCCATACCTTGTTGATTATTGCGTAGTCGACGATGATCACGATCATTGTTATCATTAACTGCATCAGGATCCTCGGAATCACCATCATAGTTGTCATCTTGGATGTCCTCATGCGGGCCTGCTATCGAGTTGGCGTTGCGAGGATGGGGCTGGTCGACGGCATCTGTGTATGAAAGAGGGTGCCTCGGGTCTCCTGGGGGCACCCGACAAGCTCGTTGTAGACCTGTGTTGGTGGCTGGAAGACGCGGAGCGGCAGTGGAGGCAGCACCCAAACGGGCATCCTGGGCATCGAGATGTTTCATAATAGATGCAAGTGTTTGAGTGAACGTCTCATTGCTATCCTCGATCGACTTGAGACGCTTATCAAGTGCGCCCTCGAACGATGTGAACCGCTCGGTGTATGCATGCACATCCTCCTCAATTCATGCCACCGTGGCTTTCATGTTGTCTTCGTCACCTGCCATGGTTAGGATGAAACAAGAACAAAATCACAAGTATATTGCTCCTACAGTAACTACGGTGAGGCGGTGGAAAATGTCTCTCAACTCTCGAGCAATTACCAAGCTCTTACCAGTTCTTACCGTGCTGCAGTGGTTATCGGCCGTTGGCGATGTCAAAGTTATCAAAAGATTGATATAGCGATTACCAAGTGACCGAACAAGGTACAATATAGGGAGTGGAGCTTGGTGAAGGTTTCCTCAACTCACAATATGTGGCACAATTATGCAAAAAGTAATGCAAGCTGAATAATTGCTCAAACTCCTAACTAGTGCTGGTGGTCGACTAGTAAGAGATAAAACAATCTAAGCCTAGATACTGAAACAAGTGAGTGGAAACCGATAAAAATATGATAGCTCTAAATAGCTAGATATAAGTGAGGTATAAACGCAGTGTACGGAGAACAAAAAATGTCCCGCAACTATTACTTATATGAATAGAGTAAAAGTTTCGAACAGTAACAAAGATTGTCCAAAAGATTGTAACCAGCCTGAACTTTGCAAAATCTTCTTTTTTTGTTTTTTTTTCTTTCTCTTTTTTTTCCATTTTTTGGCTCTTTTTTTTGTAAGCCGGTTGCTATCAGAAGTCACGAACTTAGTTCAAGTCACAGGAGAAAAAATAATAATAAAATAAAATAAAATAATGCAAAGCTACCGGACACAAGGTGCTACGGAAGCTAGCTAGAAGTGATTTGGTTTTGAGATTAGCTAGGGGCCTAGTACTACTAGCGCACAAGATCAGCCTGATGGAGTGTGACGCGTAGAGGCAGACACAAATGATGAGATGTCTGATGACTTGCGTGTGGGTGGGAAAAGCGGCGCGGAGAGGCAGACACCGGGTGACTAATGTCTGGGAATACGCGCGAGAGTTGGCCGAACGTACACAATCGCAGATTGACCTGGTCCAGATTACTCTCGTGGAGCAACGCCTGTACGCGTGTAAAACGATGCAATCTTGTTTTCTTTTCAAGGAAAGAATGAACTTGCGGAGGAATATATTGTGGACAAAAAAAAAGTTCGATCTAGTAGACAAGTTTTCTCTCAAACCAATCTAATCCAGCACTAATTCTAGGATGTATGCAACCAAAAATTCAACTATTCAAATACTAGATGCAAAAATTGCTAAAGGCTAAAAAGGTAGGTGTAATAGATGAACTAATCTAATTTTTTGGCTTTTTCATGGGTTTATAGGACAGAAAAATAAACTAAACTACGAAAACTGTAAATCTCTCACCGATGAACCTGAAAACTGATACCACTTGATGTGACGGTGGCCCGATCTTTTGATGAGAGTGGGGATAATTATCGATTTGGTGGATTTTGACCTTGACGATCCGGCTATACCGTACCCGACGATACGCCTCGACAATCGCTAAAACAATCTCCGATGGTTATTGACCTTGCCGTAGGCACGATCAACCTTAACAACGAGGATCCAGTTCCTGCAAGCAACCGAAGAACCAGCAAGAACAAAGGTGAATTGCAACTGAAATTGCGGATCATAACTTGAGTACACAAACTAGATAAATAGTTGGGGTTCCACTGTGGATCTGACAAGGCGGTAGTCCTACACGTCTCATAGATGCGAAATTGTAGCGATGGCTAAACAATACAATAAAACCCAAGTCTAATTCTAATCTAGGCTAGCTATTTATTAATGGTCGATGCGCGGCCGAGTCTATTCGTTGTGTCCCGTACGGACTCCTTGAGGTCGGTTCGTACATAGGCTGGACTGCCGAGGCCGAATCGTTGCAGGCGTGTGAATCAATGTGTTGATGAGCCTCTGGCGCAGCCAAAAATTCTAGGGCCCACCTTCGTCTCATGGCTGATCTGATAGCCTAATCCAAGTCCTTTGACCATGCGCACTTGGTCCTTGTACACGTGAGTGCATGCATGGATGGGACATGACATGCATGCAAGAACGTTGCTCCATTTGATCTAAACGCACATTGTCTTCATATTTAATCTCTCCTTTATTCCTAAGTACAAGTAAATCCAAACATGAGTGTAATATTATATTCTCATTAGTTAGATCATATGTACAAAGGAGTGATAGTACCTGGCCATTTATTTGACGCGCTCATGCTCTAGTCATAGGTCCGGATGGAATAACTGATGTAGGAGTGGCGGCAGGTGTAACTGCGGCAGAGATGTCCTCATCATCCCCTCGGCTCAGTGATATAAAACCACTCCTTCTGCCACATCCGGACGGTGTCGACAAAGTGGTCGTCCGGCCACTAGACCCATGTTAGCTTACTAATCATGGCCCCTCCGCAGTCCGCATGCTCGCTGCCGACCACCTTGGGCTTGACATTGAACACCTTCAGCCATAAACCAAAGTGCGACTAGACTCGGAGGAGCGCTTCAGAGAAGACGATGAAGGTCGAAATGTGGAGGAGGGAGTTGGGGGCTAGATCGTGAAAATCCAGCCCGTAGAAGAACATCATCCCCCGCACAAAAGGATGTAGGGGAAATCTGTGCCCCCTAAGGAAATGGGGTAGAAAACTACCCTTTCGCCCGGCTCGGGCGTAGGGATGATCTGGCCCTCCTCAGGGGCCCGATGGGCAACATTGGCCGGCAAGTAGCCGGCCTCCTTCAGCTTCAGGATGTCCTCGTTGGTGACGGAGGAGGCCTCCCACTTCCCATTGGCGCCAGATCCGGCCATGGTCGAAGGAGGTGAAGTGGGATTCGCTGTGAAAGAAGAGAGAAAGGGTGCTGGAGCTCTAAAGGTCTGCGTGAGCGGAAGGTGGAAGAAGGCATGGGATGCAGACTGTAGCGGCCCCCATTTTATAGATTGTTGGCAGGCCGGGGATTCCTTTTTCCACGCCGCTGGCCTCTCCACTTCCCGATATCTCTGCAACATTATGAGCGGGGAGTTGAATCGAAATCATTAACCATATCCCCCAAAAGCGGGACACGATCTCCACCGTGAGGGGACGTGTCAAACGTGGCGTCAGCCTCGAGTCGCACTTCGGGAAATAGTAACTACTTGGCGTTATGGCCAGAAGCGACTGTTCGTTGAAAGAGAAAAAGTTGTCAGATAAAGGCACTATTTGCGCTTGAGCGATATTATTACCTTCGGTGTTAAGTAAAACTACCGTTTCAGATTCCGGACATCACTTGGTTCCGAACAGGGGAGAGACATACTGAGGAACTCGCCCCGCAAGCCGAATACTGGTCGGATGGATGGATACCGGATACAAGTCTTGGCGTTGGAGGCAAGTTCGGGGCCTACTGAGGGAGTCATGGACTAAGGGGTCCTCGGGGCGACGGCCCATTATACATGGGCCGGACTGGTGGAGCCGTATAATGACAGGAGATCTATGAAGCCGTGGTGTGCCCTCCAAGTCAAGAAGGCAGAGGATCTCTTTAATTCCTTATTGTAATCTATCTTCGGTAACCCTAACCCTACCGGTGTCTATATAAACTGAGGGTTTTTAGTCTTTAGGGCTAGAGCTACATTCATCACCTCATAGCCTTAGGGTTTAGCTCATGCTGATCTCGAGGTAGATCTACTCTGTAAACCACATCATACATCCAATATAATCAAGCAGGACATAGGGTATTACCTCTTCGAGAGGGCCCGAACCTGGGTAAACACTATGTTCGTCGTCCCTCATTACCCATCGATCCTAGATCCAGAGCTCGGGACCCCCTACCCCGAGGTCTGCCGGTTTTGACACTGACACAGGGTCTCTTTTGTCCATAAAAAATCATCAAAAAGTTTCGTGGCATTTGGACTTTGTTTGGCACTGATTTCCTGGAAAACCAAAAACAGGCAAAAAAAATAGCAACTAGCACTTGGAACTAGGTTAATAGGTTAGTCCCAAAAAATGTTATATAATTGCATATAAAACATCCAAGATTGATACTATAATAGCATGGAATAATAAAAAATTATAGATACATTGGAGACATATCAGTCTACTACTATGTACATGCAAATGTTGTGTTTAGGTCTCTCCATCGACCCCTCCCTTCACCACACATACTTCCTGTATCGATCAATCTTCATCTCTTTGTTAATAGAGCTATTGGTATCCGACACACGCTCTTTATTTCTCTTCATGTTTCGATCTCCATTTATGTCACACCCGCCCCCACGCTCTCAACAAATGTATTACTCACACACAACCTCGTCGTGCCCTCCATGACGATCTCTCTCTCTCTCCCTCTCCCTCTGTCTCTCTCCCTCTCTCCCTCTAAACACATACGTTGGCTCTGTAAAAAAACCTTCACGCCCGCGCACACACACAAAGTCTATCTAGGCCACTCTCTCGGTAACTATCTCGCTCTAGCTCTCACAACAGCTTCGCCACACGATATCTTTGTGTATCGTCTTTCACATTCGAGTGTACGCTAGCCCACAATCACTCGATCTCTCCCTCTATATATGATTCGGTTGACCTCGCTTTCTTGCGTCATCTCTCTCACACATAGACGCTCCCTCTACGCCTCTTGCATAGGCGGAGCTATGTAGATTGTCGGTGGGTAATCCCCCAACCTTAGATAAAATTGTGAAGGTCTTTTTTAGGAGGGTTTAGATTATATTTTTTAACATTTGGCCCCACCCTCCCAAATACCGATGGGTTGTGCCCCACGGGAGAATATCAGGTGCTCCCATACCTTAGATGCTATATGGTGATACGAGTTCCTGGGAGCCGATAGATCTGAGATCTAGTGGCTCACAGGAGGTCTGAATATTTTTGCAAAAAAACCTTAATGAGTTTGGGAATTGCACACAATTAGTACAGAAACTACTCAGATGCCATTGGATCCCAGATCCAACAGCCTCGAAGCTCGTATCACCGTAGCATCTAAGATTTAGGAGCACCTCATATTCTCTCGTCTGTAAGAATATCACGTGCTACCACACCTTAGATGTTGTGGTGAGACGAGCTCCTCGGAGCCGTTGGATCTGAGATCCAATGGCTCCTAGGTGGTTCGAATGGTTTTTGCAAAAAAGCCCTCAAATAGTTTGGAAATTGCTCACAAGTACGAACACTACTCAGATGCCATTAGATCTCAGATCGAACGGCCTCAAAGCTCGTATCACCGTAGCATCCAAGCTGTGAGAGCACCTGATGTTCTCTCGCCCAGGAGAATATGAGGTGCTCCCACACTGTAGATTCTATGGTGATATGAGCTCCCGGGAGATCTAACGGCTCCCAGTAGGAGGTCTGAATGTTTTTGCAATATAGGCCTCAAAGAATTTGGGAATTGCGCAGAAGTACAAATACTATGCACATGGCATTGGATCTCACATCCAAAGACCTAGAAGCTCGTATCACCGTAGCGGCTAAGCTGCGGGGAGTACCTTATATTCTCTTGTACGTGATAATATCGGGTGCTCCCACACCTTAGATTCTATGGTGATATGTGCTCCTGGGAGCCGCTGGATCCAAGATCCAGCGACTCACAAGAGGTATGAATGTTTTTTGCAAAAGAGCCCTCAAAGAGTTTGAGAATTGTGCATGTACAAGGACTACTCACATGCCATTGGATCTCAGATACAATGACGTAGAATCTCATATCACCGTAGTATCTAAGCTGCGGAGCACGATATTCTTCGCCGATGTCACTTTTGTTCCTAAACTTGTAAAATACGTGTAACTGGTGTCGTAACTTGTCCAACCGTGCAAAGTGTTTGTGCAAAAAATCCCTCGTACATAGAAAGATCAGAACAACACACGTGGGTCCGACTTGTCATGGAACAAATTTGGACCTAAAAAATAAAAATCAGAAGGACGAGATTCGAACCGGCAACCTGGACCACAAAGCGTACATCGATGGCCAGAAACAGCAACGGTTGTTTGCTTTGTCGCATAACTTGATTTTATACTGTATTACGTTGAGTAGAGTAGAGGGAGTGGCTCGTCAGCACGTGCATGAACATTGACAAATGCGCGAGTAGGCGTTCGAGATCCCGCCCGTATGTACGTACGTGGCCGTATTTTTTGCCATCTGGCTGTACGTACGTGTACATGGTTTTGACTGGACTGCCTGAACTGCTACGTCGGGGGCTCTACTACTACACGTGCCGCTGCTTGCTCGGCCACGGTTCATCGTTGCAGAGAGACCGATCGACCAGTATGTACGTACACGTTCGCGACCAGAATGACAACGCTACGTACGCTTCGACCAGGTGGGTCCCGACTGTCAGGGAGGATAAGGAGGCACTTCCTTGCATGCGAAGTTATTGATGGTGGGTCCCAGCGGTCAGGGGGGAGAATCATTTTTTTTGCCCGTAATATGGACGCACTTCCTTGCGTGCGAAAATGTAGCTGGTAGGTCCCAGCTGTCAGGGGGGAAATTTTTTTTTCGCAAAATACAGAGTCCCTTCTGGTGGGTCCCCGCTGTCAGGTGGAGGAATAATTATTTTACGCGTAATAAGGAGGCACTTCCTTGCTGCGGCCGTGGACCCAGCTGTCAACCTCTCCACGTACAGTCCTCTTCCGATGGAAGTCGTTCCTTGACCACGTTGACCACGCTGCGCCGAGAGCACCAAAGCGGTGGACGACGGCGAGGCCTAGGAAGGGGACAACGCAGATCCGGGGAAGACGCGGCAGTGGATGCCCACGCGGAGAGGAGTACGAGGGTTGACTGGTTCGGCTGTGGTGTGAGGCTGCCGTCGCCGCAGAATAGCACGGGTTGTGGTTGAGTAGAGGGATGGCCTGGCCTGCAGTGGGAGTAGGGTGGGGCGGTGAGGCCTGCGCGGTAGCACAGCCGGCCACTGGAGGCAGGAGCAGGCGGTCTCGCCGGCGCTGATTTGGGCGGCTGGTGCAAGAAGATAACCGATTAAAGAAGCAGCAGGACCGTTCGATTAAAATCCAACGGTCACTGCTGCTAGAATCGTTTGTTGACTAAGTTGACAAAGCCCTACGTACGCGTCAACTTAGTAGGCCCATAGGTCAGCCTCCGAACCGGTGCGCCCCAGATGTCAGTGGGAGGAATCATTTTTTTCGCGTAATAAGGAGGCAGTTGCTTGCGTGCGGCCATGGACCATGGGGGTCCCTACTGTCAGCCTCTCCACGTACATCCCTATTTTGATGGCTGTCGTTTGTTGAATGTTGAGCACGTCGTGCCTAAAGCACCAATGCAGTGGACGACGATGAGGCCTAGGAATGGAACGACCCGGAGCCGGTGAAGACACAACAGTGGATGCCCACGCTGAGGAGAGTATGACGGTTGACTGGTTCGGCTGCGGCGTGAGGCTGCCGTCATCGAAGAATAATAGGAGGTGCGGGTGGGTAGAGCGATGGCCAGTCCAGCGGAGGGAGTAGGGTGGGCCGGTGAAGCCTGCGCGGCATCACAGCCGGCCACAAGAGGAGGGAGCAGGCAGTCCTGTCGGCGCTGGTTTAGGCGGCTGCAGCAGGAAGATCAGAGATTGAAGAAGCACGTCGGCCGTTGGATGGACATCCAACAGTCACTGCTACTAGAATCGTGTGTTGACTGACAAAGCCTTGCGTAAACAAGTCAGCCTCGAAATCTATGGCGTGTACAGCCCATTTGCTATTATTTTTATAATTTACAGCCCATTTGCTAATTCATATGGAATTTATTGCAGCCCATATTCCATTTATAGAATTGCTGCCGATTTTCTAGTCAGTGCCAGGGTTAAAATTTTGAACTAAAAAATATGCGAAATTTTAAAAATTCAGATATTTTTGCTGGGGAACAAAATATTCTTAATCCAAAAATTAGTAGCCATACTAAAACAAATTTAAAAATAAAGTAGTACTATGTTATGTTAAAATCCAATGAAATATAAAATATCAGTGAAGAACAAAAACAAAAAATGAAACTAATTGCCCATTTGCTATTTTTTTTGGAATTTGCAACCCCTTTCATATTACTTTTAAGATTTACTGCCCATACTTTTTGGCCAGGCCGGAATGCATCCCTCCTTGTCTTGAAAGATTTGCAGCCCAGTAAGTGGGAGAAAACAAATAGGCCTAGCTTGGGTATTCTTCAAAAAGAAATAGTGGGCTACCTATTTTCCCAAAGAAAAAACTGCTGGGCTGGTCATGTTGTTAGACGGGCCACAGAGACCGCACAACCCAGTTTATAGCCTGCTCCTCTGAACAAATCCTCAAAAAAACATTGTGTAATTCTGTCGTTAATTGACTATACGTTGACAATGATGTGGGTCCCAGATATCAGCAGGGTGGATTAGAGTAAAAAAACATGGGGTGCATCTGAGTAATAAAGAGGCGCTTGCTTGTGTTCGGGAGTGGACCTGGTGGGTTCGTACTGTCATACTCACAACTACAGTCCTCTCCCGATTCACTATGCTGATAGGGCCAGACGGCGGTGCCGCTGCGAGTGCACCAAGGCGGAGGACGACGGCGAGGCCTCGGACGGGAATGAACAGGAGACGGGGAACATGTGACAGTATGGCCGTAGGCGGAGGGGAGTACGAGGGTTCACTGGTTCTGGTGCGGGGTAGGCTGCCGTCGCCGAAGAAGAATAGGATGTCGGGGGGAGTAAAGGGATGGCCTGGCCAGCATTTCAGGGTACGACAGGGCGGCGATGCATGCACGGCAGCGCAACCAGCCGTACAAGGCAGGAACAGGCGCTCCCGCCGGTGTAGGTTTGGATTTGGCGGCTGGACCGGTCAGACCCAAAAACTCATTATGCTGGATTATAAGAATTAATTTTATATGGCTAAAACTTATTGTAAAATGCTGCGGAGCACCTTTTTCTTTTTGAGGTTTTTTTTAGACAATTTTCTTCTTGAGGTCTGAAGCCGAGCACATTCAGAAGCCCTAGGATAAAGTGGTGTCGCCAATGTGTTGGGCTGTGTTGGGCATTCTTATCGAAAAATAATAATGGACCAGAATGATTTACGACGTTGACTATGATTTGCATGGGTCCGCTGGTTGCAGGAAGAAAATGGTGGGAAAAAAAAGACTGGTCGCTATCTTTGCCTAAGAATAATATCGACTGAATGTAACGACACTCTCATAGGAAATAATATCCTCCTGTTAGAATTTGACTTTTCAAATCGTAAATTTAAAGAACTGGTGCATGAGCATTTAGCATTATTTATTTACTTATTCATGTTTAGGGGACCATGAGCATGTACTTGGGTCGGATTCATGTGAGAGCCTCCCTTCCAGTTAATTATGGGCTCCTCTATTGGGCCTTCATCACTGGGCTGCATGTTATCGACAAGTGGAAAATGTGTTCCGTACCAAAAATAGTATGCGCTACGTACGGGGCACTAAAGGATCGGACCGTGCAACGACTTCCAAAACATTGTGTTTGTCGTTCTAACAACACATTTATTCAACCAACAGACGAAATATACTACTGATTGTACATTGAAAACAGCAGCAGCACCAACCAGGGCTGGGGGTGCAACAGAAGCAGTAAGCAGGCCAGAAGAGTAAAGACGCAGCTCTCTCTTCCAAACCAAACATCAGCCATCATTACAAAAGGGCTACCAAAAAAGAACAAGTGTATGCATCAAACTAAATAAAGATCCTACTACACCAAGTGTACGCATCTAACTAACTGGCTCAGTTAGACATTACTATTTATTAAGCTGTGGAGATTGGCTGACGGCTTGAACCGGATGGGTGCCTGACGGGGGAAACTCCAGCCAGCAGGTCGAAGTCTGATACTTGCGACCCTCTCTCCTACTTTGGTCTGCAGAGCGTGGTGGCACATATCAGGGTATGATGCATGGAGAGACGCATGGTACGCTGTGTACACACAGTTTTGCCTGATGAACAAAACCGCGCTGCCATCATGATCCTTGCCGTCGGTTATCTCCTGGTTAATCGAATAATTCAGTCCGAGAAACAGAGAGCGTGTACCAAGGCTACTTACCAGCCTCCAGTCAAAAATTCCTGAAGGCCCAGAGAAGCTGGGATCCTGCTCAAAGACCTTGCATTGACTGTGATTGTATTCCGTGAAACAACACGTCCGGTACGTGTGAACGATCATCAATCGTTCCCCGTCGTTTGATCGAGCCAGGAACCACCTGCAACTGCCATGCCACTTTTCTTTGAAAGGTTCTGGGATTAGGAAGGGTAGGGACACCAGGCGGCCTACAACATCATATCAAGTTGGAGTCAAATAAAAAAGGGCTCGTACTGTAGTCAATCTTAAGAACAACATGTTATGAGCATGAATATTTTTTCAGTAAATGTTGACAATAATATAAGCAAGCCATCATGATATCATAGGAAAGTAACATACTGCTGTAACAGCCGTTTGTAGCGATGACTGGAGTAGGCCAGCAATACGTCTAGCCATAGAAGGAGCCCACAGCGTAAATGAAGCCCTTGTGTTCAATGGCACCAGAGAACCATGGAGGATGTATGATCCTGCGATGGACATGCAGATTTATCCACTTACCGCAGTGACCTGTCAGATAGGCGAGACCACGGTTGAAGAACGCAATTAGCCTGAACTCTTTATAATTCACAGATCTTGTGGGCACTTGGCAGATTACAACCTTGAGCAAATCAAACTTGGTGTCATGTTGGCTACTGTAAGATTTCGAGTATTCTGGGCCGCGGTGCCAAAGAAGTGAAGTGTTAATCGAAGGAAGGGGGGTCAATCGCCGAGTGTAGACCTACACGAGCATCCAGCTGCCGCGACCGTCGACGAGCACCATCCAAGACGTGTTCATGCCGACCCAGTACATACCGTTAATGTAGTTGAGGGTGACGGGGATCGGATCGCAGTCGAGGGGGTTGATGCTCGCCACCCTACGATCATTATGCTGCGTGACACGCCATTTCTAAAAATCAGGCGGCATCAGCAAGCAGGGAGCTGACTTAAAAAGCTCTGGCCTGAGGGCTTTGAGTAAACGGTACAGCCCCGACGAGCACACGGCGAGCGGCATGGTACTGAGATTGTCCACACGCGAAACAATGAGCTTGATTACCTCTGTGGGGAGCGAATTCCAGCCACTCTTTCGGTGGACGCTGCTCGATTCTGCCATTGTTAGTGCTTGGGTTTCGGAAGAGGGGGGAGGCGCCTAGCGGGGATGGAAGATTGGATGATTATGTGCGGACGAGGATGGAGAAGCGAATATGTGCTGCGGGAAGTGGACAGGTGATGATGACAATGTAGCAGCAGCACGCCGCTTGACTTACGAGACACATCCCAGTAGCATAGGGTCATATCGATGCCAGACAACTTGCTTGAGTGATCACAGTACTAGTACAATAAACTACAGTACCTACTACTATGCCCTAGTTTGCATATAGTGGAGTAGGACTCTGCTCTACTACTAGCACCAGAGGAGTAGTATATTGTAAAATAGTTACAAACTTCAATGCTCGAGCGTGGAACGACTACAAAGCGCCATCGGTGCTAACTCCAATCCCCAGCAAACGTTCGCTGGGAGACATGGCAGTTGCAAACGCCCGCGACGCAGTTACAGTACGTGTGCAAGGGTGGCGGTTTTGTCAAATACTATGGCTTAAAAACAGGCCACCGTCAGATGGAAATATGACGGTTATGTGGGATTCGCCAGGATTGGGCTCATGGCGAACAATCGCCAGATATCATTACTAAAAAAAGGTTAAAACACCCGGGGCTATAACTTGCATCGGCTGACCACTAACAATGATACTAACATAGTTGTAAAATGGTCAAAGAACATGTCTACGTGGTGTTTGGAATTATATGCAAACTAGCAAGATGCTCGTGCATTGCACGGAGCATCAAGATGCATTTTTTTACAAAACACCTGTTGTGATTGACCCATGCAGGAGTAATCCCATGTGTAAAAACTAATGATATCTCGAGAATTTCATCGGAAAAATGGTATCTCAAGAATTTCATCGAAAAAATGATATCTCGAGAAAGATGAGAGATAAGGTGAGGAGGAGTGGGGCGTGGTGGTGACTGGTGGTTAGACTGGGCGGAGGCATGGGGATGGACGGCACCGGCAGCGGCCACCATGCCAGATTGTTCCAGAGACTTCCTTTTTTAATTGCTCAACAATGAGGTTGTGGGAGATAAGGATGAACGAGGGAAGGCCTTATCTGCAAACATGGAGAGAGGTGCGGGTATCTTTTTGCAAAATTGCCATAGTTTGCTTTCTATCCGTCAGATATAGATCGGACGGTCTATATTGCAAGATGGCAGGCACACCATCATCACCAACTCGGTTTTTTTTATAAGAGAAAGTAGAGAAGTAGAGAACTAGAGAAAGTAGAGAGTAGAGAAACGGAGGGAGTACTAGTAAGGACACCATCTACCGCTTCGTGTGCTACTCCTGCGCTCCATTTGGCGGGCGCAACATCCCCTACAGCCACTCCCGTTTCATGGACGGCCTGGTCGATGCCTGCAAGGTGCCCTGCATCTACAAGAGTTTCAGCTGCGAGAGGTACATCAACCAGCACTCGCTGGTGGAGCATAGTTCCAGATGCACGCACGTGCCCTGCTACTGCTATGAGTGCACGCCGCCGTTTGAGGGCTCGCTAGCGAGCCTCGTGCATCACCTCACGGCACCGTCCGTCAATCACTACTGGCCCGCGGAGGTGAACATCAAGTACGAGACGTGCTACCCGTTCGCCGTGCCGGAGTCGCTGGAGGATCACCGCCGCCTGCTAGTCGCGGAGGAGGACGACAGCGTCTTCCTCTTGGCCGTGGGCACCGGCAAGGCCCGCGTAGGCCGCCACCCCGTCTCTGTAGTGTGCGTCAGGGGCAACGCCGCTGACGCTAACACGAGGCCGTTGTACCGGTGCATGCTCACTATTACTTCCCCTCCGAAGTATGAGGGCGCCCACGCCGCCTCCATCACGCTGAATGGGACTATGCCGAGCTGCTCCGTTCCCAGCAATGTGGACATGGAAGACGCCTGGTATGATTTTCACCCCAAGATGATGCACGGGGACTCCAAGGAGGTTCACCTGGTCATATGCATTACCAAGTCAACTGTTCATCATTAGTCTTCGCTCAATGTAAGCCGCTGTCTAAGCATGTGGAGACTTCTTATTTATATAGTATAGAACCTTCCATGCATGATCTTGCTCTATTAGAGTATCGCGCTTGAATAAAAGTGTATCCATTTATGGTTTAGTCTAGAATCTTCCATGTATGCTTTTGCTCCATTAGAGTTCTCGCTTGCCAATTATGAGATTAATTGTGATTTTTACTACAGTAAGGGTAAAAGACTTAAGATGAACCATTTCTTACATCTCCTCTGCCCCCTTCCAAGTCATCCTGATAAACAAAATCGATACTCAAAAAATAATTCTTAAAGATCATTTCTTGCAAAGCACAATAAGTGTTATTTCTTCAAAAGTTTTGGATGCAGGTTGAACACTTGAACACTTTTATTTGCAAAAGATACTTTTTTATCTATTTAGCCTACATTTACTATTCACCCAGATGCTTGTGAGCTCTAGAGAAGAAATAATATCCTTAGAAATCTATCGATACTCGTTACACATGAGATGACCCCCACATACTTTGTCAAAATAAACAACTCCCCGATCAATGCATTTCACTGTTCCGTGCAACGCACGGGCACCTTACTATATATAGTACGACCATAAATTTAACTAACATTATATATAGTACGATAAATGCTCATGCATGTCACCAAAAATTATATCATTGAAAACTATGTTCAAATACGAATCCAACGATATAGTTTTTGTTGACATGCACTAACATTTTGTCAGTTAAATCTTCAGTTAAATTACATGGGGACTAATAAACCATGACGGAGGTAGTACTAGTGTAGAGGGCGGCGCTGCACGGGAGTCTCACCCCACTCGTGGCACGACAGTAAAGCCGTCATATCACAAAACCCCACCACTCCCAGTAATAAGTGGCCTGGTAAAATAAACGGACAAGCAACCATCACATCCCTCTATCTTTTTTGCATTTCATCTCTCTGCATTTACTTTGTCCGGTTCATCTCGCACACTCGATCCCTAGCTACTACTCCTAGGGCCAGTTCTTTTGGCGGCTTAAAAAATAAGCCGTCTCTTCCCTAGTTTTTCCCATAAGGCGCCTCACTCATTCATTTGGGCTTCTAAACTACTACCTCCGTCCTGGTTTATTAGTCACCACTATAATTTGTGCTAAATTTTGACCAAAGATTTAACTGATAAAATGTTAGTGCATGTCAACAAAAGTTATATTGTTGGATTCGTATTTGAACATAGTTTCCAATGATATAATTTTTGGTGACATGCATAAACATTTCATTAGTTAAATTTATGGTCAAAATTTGACACATATTACAATGGGGACCAATAAACCAGGACGGAGGTAGTAGTTATGGGATTACTAATCTAGAAGCCTGGTACTCCTAGTAGTAGTACTCAAGTTGGAATTCCAATTGCACGGCACAACTTGTTAGGCAAAAAATTCGATACAGGGTGTACGAAGCGGTTTGGGAATTTGCATGCCTTCCCGACCAGTGAGATACTCCATACAAAGTACAATAGAGAAATAACCACAGAGAAGGAAGCTAAAAGTAAACAATCAAACGAGCATTTTTGCATTTCTTTTGCATTAAATCGTTTCACAAGCTTGACTAGTGCTGTTTTTCTACTTTTACAAAAACCGCATCGTAATGTTAAAACGTGCATTTGCACGTACATAAGTAATAGTAGTAGCACAGTCTGCAAGCATATATAGAGAGAGACGTGTAGTGCGATATATAGTTAAGTTTGTGCTATATGCACATACTTACAAAATGCGTACGGATACACAAGGTTTCCAAACTTTTCCTTTTACATACTTAATTAAGGACGCTAATAATTCCCGAACATTCAGGATTTATCATTTCCGTCCCAAAACTAATGAGATCGCCTTACGAAACTAAATTATTCCTAATAAAAGCCACGACGCTCGCAGGAGCGCTTGCGGCGCGCCATGAGTGCCCTGGTGTGCGGCCATTTCCCAGCACGGCGACACAACGCCTCTTCCTTAGCCTCGCAACTCGCGAGGTGCTGATTGGCGGCTTGCCGGCGGGAGAGCGCGATCTCACCGGTCTGGTGATCCAGTGCCAACAGGTACTCCTCCTCGCTGGAAGCGTGCACCCGGTCCACGTACCGCCAAGCGTAGATGAGGCGCTTGGGCCCGACTGCACTCAGGGCTTTGGAACGGGCGTCATCCGCCACCCTCACGGCCCTCGCACGAGCCTTCTGCCAAAGAGCCAATTGCCTGACTCTCTCGGACGCGACATAGGCCTGCCAGGCAGCATGCCTCGCGGCGCGCTTCTCTTCCTCGGCCTTCTTCTCCGCCTCTATTTTGGCGCGCTCTGCCGAAGGCAAAGCCTCCCACAAGGCGACCTCCATTTCTTTCCAAAGCTCCTCAAGGCTGGGGGGCTCGGCGGGCGGCGCAACATTCTCCTCGTAGCGGGGAGCCGACGCGTCCTCCGATGCGTGTGCTCGCGAGATTGGGAACGCCGACGCGTCCACCTCGACGCGTCGCGGCGAGGAGCGGAACGCCGACGCGTCCTCCTCGACTAGTGGCGGCGAGGAGCATAACGTGAGGGGCGCCTAGGGCTTGGGAGGGGCGATGCCATGGTGGTCGACGTGAGAGGGAGGGGGAGGAGATAGCGATGAACGTGAGTGTTCTTCCGAATGCCGTGGGAGGTGCAGTATTTATAGCGAGCAATGGCACACCTACGTAAGATATGTTGCGTGATTAACGTAACAGCTAGGTGGGCATATTTGTTGGAGTAAATTACGGGGGAGGGAAGGGGTGGAAATATTGCTGGTCACAACGGATTGGACGAGCGCGGGGGGAGGAGAGTCATGCATGCAGATTTTTTTCACACGGGGTGGAGTGGTGGGACTGCCGGAGGGAGAAGGAGAGTCAAGCAGGAAGATTGTTTTCACACATGGAGAGGAAAAGATTTGGAGACGAACGGGCTTCCTGCAGGTATGGGGAACGATGCATAATAAGTCATCTTACATGCAATGAACTGACCATTGCATGCCGGGCTAGGTATAGTCTCAAGTCATTAAAAACATACACGCCACACACATGTTCAGATTTCAAGGTGCACTAAATTATTGCATGCGATGATTAAGGCTGGCCATAGTGGTGGTATCTTAGCTGGTATCATGCACACAGGAATAGCAAACATGCTGATGTGGCAAAGAATTAAAGAAGAGAGGGGGGGTTAGAGTAACATAGGTAGATACCGTATCATGTTAAATACTATGCTACTTTGTGTCATGCATGGCACTATAAAGGTAGTCCCGTATCATACACTAGTATCATGCACATGATACTAGTATATGATACTTTCCACTATGAGTAGCCTAAAGAGAATATTGACTAATGCATGTAAAAATCTTTGTCATTTACTAGTGTTCATGCGTGCATGCCATGCGATAATGCATTGGTAAACACATTTTTTTGTGAAGAACGAGAGCATTAATTGAGTACTTTTGCAGATTACAAAAACTATTCCACCGCCTCTATCTTGGTAAGAGTAGGTGAAATTTTTGAATCGAGCCCTTTAAACTAGAAGGGAGGTAGTAGTGCTCTAATAGCTAACCTTGTTGTGATGACTAGATAGGACATGGCACGCACCTGGACGGAGGAACTAGTCTGCATTGTGCATATAAGTTTTGTCTGAAGTCAATGTACCTCTACTTTGACCAAGCTTATAGAAAAATGTATCAACATTCACAATGTCAAATCAATATTTTTATACTCATTATGAAATGTAGTTTCATAAAATATATATTTGTATTGTAGATATTGATATTTTTAGTATAAATTTGGTCAAACTTTGCAAACTTTGACTTGACACAAATCTTACGCAGAGTAAAAAGGACCAGAGGGAGTATCATGCATGCGGAGTAGGCAAAAAAATTTGCTCATTTATAGCCGTCCAAAGTCTCAAAGGGCGCGACCGCGCGAGGGAGGCGAAGGTCGTGGGAGGCGCGACGGTTGACGGAATTAAGTAAAGTTACATGCACGCGCCGGCATGGCGTACAAACACGCAGAAGCTATACCGTCAGGCCTACGATGTGGGTCTAGTAGACATGACATCTAGTGGGTCCCGCATAGTACTCGAGAACTCTTTGGGGGTATGCAGCCGTTTATCCACCGGGCAAGCCACCACCCCACGCCGTTCGCACGCCCTACTCGTCCCCGTCTTCTACCTTACAACAGTTCGCTCCCAGTCATCCCGTCCTTTCACATTACACCAGTTCCACTTCTCCTAACCCGCCTCC
The DNA here is from genome assembly GCA_011799875.1 of Thinopyrum elongatum. Classification (NCBI taxonomy): domain Eukaryota; kingdom Viridiplantae; phylum Streptophyta; class Magnoliopsida; order Poales; family Poaceae; genus Thinopyrum; species Thinopyrum elongatum. Next base: position 375,773,244 of record CM022299.1, on the reverse strand, counting down.
AAAATCCATGGCCTCCCAAATCTCCATGATCGGCGGTGAGTACAAGGTTAGAACCATCACCGGCGATGAGTTCATCGTCATCTACACCCATAGATCCGTGACGGTGGAAGCATGCCTTGGTCGCTTCCTACACATGTTCAAAAGTTCAAAGAATGAGTGGGTCGCTGGGCTAGATGTTGAGTACACCATAGTCCTGGAAAAGGAGAAGCTTCTAAAGGTGGCAGAGATGAAGAAGCCCGCCGTGATCCAGGTTTGCTTACATAATGTGTTCTTGGTCTACCACATATGCCATGCCGATGTTAGGTGCCAGGATTTTCAGTTCTTCCTCAAGGACAAAAGAGTGAAATTCGTTACTGTAGACTTTACGAACGACAGGAGAGTCCTGGATTGGATAGGCCTTGTTGTAGGCCAGCCCTTCGATCTCCAGAAGGAAAGCCTGGTGTCCTCCTCTTAGCCTTCAATGCTGACCCTGGCAGCAGCCATGATTGATCCTTCGTACGCTCAACTGAAGAAACCTCACCCAGAGTTTCATCATGCATGGGAGTCGAAGACAATAGATGAAGATCACATCGTGTACGCAGCAACGGATGCCTACCTTTGTTTAAATATCTACAAGGGTTGGATGAAGAAGTAGAGCCCAGTGTCCGGTTCAAGCAAACAAATGTCGGCGAAGAGGAAGAGGGACGAGGACGAAGTCGAGGACGTGGACTCGGACTCCGAGTAAGGTGGCAGTGTCGTTGCTCATGCTGGTTCTACTGCAGTGTCAAGCGGACTAGTTGCTTAGTTTTATTTCAGGGGTGTGTTGTGCTAAGCCCCCTACAGAACTATGTTATGTTCTTTCTCATTATTTGAACTCTTTAGTACGTACAGTAGTACTAGTATGTCTTACTACTGTTCTTCTTGTAGTTGGTACTACTACTCGTATCTTCGCGTTCCTACTGTACTTAATACGTACTAGTAGTATAATTTGGGTCAGTCGATTTGTGAAAGAAGTTCGACGGAGTGAAGGAAGAAGATGGCAGAGAAGCTACCCCAGTATCTATATTAGGGTGGCAGGGTGCCCATGATCTATCTTATGAGTGTTGGGTGTGGAATGCAATTCGCCGAAAAAAATGGATCATGCCCGGGGTTAAACGGATGGCAGGGGTGGGGGGAGCATGGCGGTGCAGGCAGTTCAGGGGAGGGCGGGGCGGCGGCGGCAGGCGGTTAGGCCTGTGGCGGGCTGGCGGCTCGATGCCTGAGAGAGAAGATGAACAATACATCATTTTCGGAGGTTGAAGAAGCCCTTCTGGCCGTCCATGTTGCGTCCAACATCTCACAAGAGTCGACTGACCCAAATTGTTCCTTCAGATTGCAGGATCCACGTGGCATTCAAGGTCTCGAAGGTAGATTCCAGGTCCGCACCCGGTTTGCAGGCTCGGCGCGGGCGCGACTGGCTTCCGCCGCGACAGCCACCATGCGCGCCTCCTCCGCGCGGACGGAGACGACAATGACATGCTAGCTCCTCCTCGTCGGCGTGCTGGAGCATGCGCTTGTACTCCTCTTCGTACGCTGCGGGCATAGACGCGGCTCCACCTGCTCGCGTGCTTGGCAGCGCGGCAGCATCGCGAGGAGGGACTGCAGACGACGTGAGCGGGCGAGCCTTCGGCTTCATGGCACAGGGACGGCGGGAACACGGCGGTGATGGGCGAGAAATGGTCGGCCGGAGCAGGCGGGCGCCGGCATGCGCAATGGCGGCGGCGGCATATTGATGAGTGCGCGTATGGGAGCTTAGTTTAGTTTTATATAGGGTTGGTCAAACTTAAAAGAACACCGTACTAGTACACGTAAACATTAGACTAAGGCAGCGCTTATACTACCACATTAGTTAGCACAACATCAATACGGAATCCTGTGCAAGCGCGTGCACCGTGGCCGCGCAGTCGATCGAATGGTGCATCACCGTGTCGCGCTCGAAGGACATCCACCGAACCTTTTTGTGTGTGTGAAAACAATCCCCGAATATTACTCTACTTTTTTTTCCTAGAAAAGTTCTTCACTCTACAATATTTTCATATATTTGAATTTAGCTTCAGTTCGTGCTTATTTGGATTTGGACATTTTAGGTGTGCCCTAGACATTTTTTTAATACTGATTCTATGTGTGTGACTGAGAGAGAACGCGTGTATGTGTCCATATGTGTGTTGTGGCGGAAGGGCAATGTGGAGACGGTGTGCGTGTGATAGAGACATCGAGAGGTGTGAATGTCCAAATGATCATGCATGAGTGAGACATAGAGAGATGCCGATATGTTGTGTATACATGAGAGAACGGTCTTCTATTTGTACTTGTGTGTGTGTGTGTGTGTGTGAGAGAGAGAGAGGAGCATCCGTAACACAACAACCATCTCTCTCGATTCGTCCATCGCTCCCACAATCGCATGTAACACATGCATCAATGCACACATTTTGACACCCTCACCCGGCCCCTGCCTGCCTCAAGGCCTGCACATCGCTCTCTATCTCGCACGCACAATCTCTTCATGAAAATCATATTTAGCATGTAGCTTTCCGTCACATACACACACATTCTCTCCATAGGTTTGATTTATCTCAATATGTCTCTCTCTCTCTCACACACACACACACACACACTGCACACAAACTCCCCCCTCCCCCGAGCACACAATTCATCCCCATCCAAGGTTATATGGCGACCACTCTCGCTTGTGCTTCTCTACACCCCAGCATGCACACCACCTCAATCTTCAAAGAGGGCATCGAGGAGATCGAAGACGGTAACCACACTGCACTAGAGAATGCGGGGCCATTTGGAAGCAGGATGATGTGATGACGGCTGACTGACTCCTCCCCCCCCTCTCTCTCCCGCACAAAATTATCAATCCCTCAACCCACGAGATCCTTCCCCTCTCGTCCACGTTTTTCCAGCTCTCTCATCAAACCCGTTGTCTCTTCTCCTTCCACATGTACAAAATCCGGATGCACACGCATCTCACGTATATTACATGTCTCCATCTTTCTTTGTCTCCTACTCTCTCGCCCACATACATACAATCTTTCCCGCCCTATTTGCTCCATCTTCACAAGCTCTCTCTACATGTTTCATTCACACATTGGGATGTGTTCAAAATGTTGCTTTATAATGGATCATGTAGAGTTATGGTTGGTTTTGTTGCATCCTATACAAAGTAATAACTATGAAATGCATTTAGATTTTCATTTGATTGGGATTATGTGAGTTTGAGCATATTGTGAAGTACTATAGACCTGGTATACATCTTGGAATTCAACAATGATTCTAACTATTCAATTGTATAAACCATTACATTCAAAGTTAGTAGCTTAATATATTTATTTCACAATTACAACAAATGATTAATTCCACTACAAACTAAGAAATGTGTACTCCCTCCATTTTTCCGCGTATTAGCATTCGTCAAAGTCAAGTTTTGTAAACTCTCACAAAGTTTATAACAAAAAATATTAACATATACAATAACAAATAAATACCATTAGATTCATTATTGAATGTACTTTCACATCATACATATTTGTTATGGTAAATGTTTATATTTTTCTATAAACTTGGTCAAACTTTAGGAAGTTTGACTTCGGTCAAACCTAATATGCAGAGTTAATAAAAATGGAGGGAGTACTAGTAGTTACTAGTACTACTCGCTAGTTGCTTAGCCCAATCACCCTACACGCCAGACGGGGAGTTCAGTGTTACAAATTTTTGAGGTCGGCAGGAAAATCTCCCGCGACCCTGATTCGAGTAGTGTGAAGTTACCATCATACCCTTCGGAACAGGACTACGGATGCTAGTGGGTAGGGGGCTGTTTTGGCAACTTCAGGTTCACCCTACCCAGCCAACCCCACCCGGCACCCAGAGTAGTACACCTGAATACTCCCCATTTTCTATCCCCACCGCAAAATAGACTTCTCCATGGCACCGCAGCCTTCGTGCTCCTCCCCTTCTACATCGGTGTGCTCGTCCACCACAGTGCATCTGCCTCATCGACGACGTCGTATGCCGCACTGGAGCCGGTCCACCATCGTCGTCATACACGGAGCCTCTTCCCCGGCACCGTCTTCCACGGTCTCGGATCTGCTTCCCGGAAGCCGACGCCAAGCGCAGAAGCACCACCGTCGTGGACAATGAACTGACTCCCGTTGCCGACCATGATGCACAGACGTCGCCGTGACCATCGTACTCCTCCTCGATTGGTAATGTGTAGAATCTCTTAGCAGTACATGTGCAGTTCCAATTTTGTTCATACCTACCCTTCAAATTTCCTGATTACTATTGTTTCGGTAAAAGTAATTGGTTATAGCTTGCATTTTCCAACATAATATCACCTTGTAATTGTGCGTCACTCCTGTATTGCGCTGTGCTTGGGTAGGCTCTTCATCTGCAACCAGTAGTGTGGCAAATGATGCAACATTTTTTAGAACTAGCAAGATGCCCAAGCGTTGCACGGAACATCAAGATGCATTTGTATGAGTAGTTTATCTTGTGGGAGAAAAGGATGAACGAGGGAAGGCCTTATTTGCAAATGTGGAGAGGGGTGTGGGTATCTTTTTGCAAAATTGCCATAGTTTCCTTCCTATCCGTCAGATATAAATTGGACGGCCTATATTGCAGGATTGCAAGAGTAGAGATAAATATAAATATAAAATATATATATAATATATATATATATATATATATATATATAATATATATATATAAGAGTAGAGAAGAGAGTAGAGATAGCAGGGATGTCGGGAAAGGATAGCGCGCGCGGGGGGAAAAGCGGCCGGGCGCGCGCTAGTTTTGGCGCCCGGCGTCCGGCGCGCTTTATAAAATCCAACGCTATCCCGCGCCCTCCCACCGCTCTGTGCCTCGCCACCGCTCTCTCCCCGCTCTTTCTTGCCTCGCTGCCGCCGCGCCACCATGCTGCCGCGCCGCCGGGAAACTTGGGGCTACCACGGCGTCTGCGCGCGCCCCTCCGGCGGCTTCTCCGCCGAGATCCGGTTCGGCGAGATGCGCCTCGGCCTCGGCACTTTCGACACAGCCCATGAGGCCACCCGCGCGTACGATGCGGCGGCGTGGCGCCTCCGGCGGCCTCGTAGGGACATGAACTTCCCCAACGTGCCGACGCGGGAGCGGGCGCAGGAGCTCGCGCCTCCCCCGCGGCTTATCACCGACGAGGATCGTCGCGACAACCGAAGGCGGGAGCACCGTCTCGGTATCGCCGAGATGTACGAGGAAGCCATGGCACTATGGCGCCAACGCTTCCCGCAGGACATCAGCAACGAGCGCGAGTTCTAAGCGCAAAGGAGGGCGGAGAGGGAGAAGAGGAGGGCCGAGCGAGCCGCCTATCGCGAGGACATGCGTACGTGGAAGGCAGCCGCTGAATTCAACATCAAGCTAGGAGCAGCGTCGCCCTGGGACATCGACGATGATCGGTACCTTGATGCCTACATTGAGACGTCGGAGGAGGACATCACCGAGGCGGAGTCGGACGACGAGGAGTAGTTGAACTATCTATTTTTTTATCTATCTATGCTGAGAACTATCTATGTATCTATCTATGCCAGCATCGACTCGGAGTTGAATGTGTATCGAGTCAGAGTAGAAAGAAGAAAAAAATATAGCGCGTCTGCTGGAGCAGCGCGCGCGCGCAATTTTTTGCAGCGGCCGCTGGAGCCAGCACTCCGCGGCCCGCAAAAACTGGCTATTCCGGCACTGTAAATGCTTTTTTAATGCACCGTGCGTTGGGCTTCTGTTGGAGATGCTCTAACATGGCAGATGAGTGCTTTAATGTTGCCCACAAGATGCGTGAGTATTACTATATTTTTCTTGCCATGTTGAGATTTTAAAACTACGAATGCAAACATGCAGAGGAGCAATGAAGACCAAACACGGGATATTGGGGACATCTTCAAGGAACATGGCAAGTTAAAGAGGAGCTGCATCGAACCTGTAAAACGAGCTTTGGTAAGTAACACCCTTTCAATTACTTTTGTTTAGCCTCATGTTCTTCGATGTGTATATGTTGTAGTTTCTATTTCTCTTAGCCTCGTGTTCTTCGATGTGTAATAAGAAGAGTCTTAATCGTCCTAATGCTTTCATTTTTAGCTTGATGTAGGAAGTGGGTGTTCTCACCTTGGAGTCTGTTTTTATATTTCTCCTTTTGAATTCACTTCTCCGAGTCCTGTTTATCTGGCTTCTACTTAATGGATCTGGGTAGCTCTGACTATTGATCTAAAAAAGAAGTAACTTCATGTCAGGATGCAGTTCCTGCGAGGAGGGAAGTATGGTCAACCTCGAGATCATGTTTCCAAAATGAGGCTGGATTACACACAAGGTGCCCGTTCCCTAATGATGTTGGATTAGACACAAGGTGCAAATTCCCAGATGATGCTGGATTACACACAAGCCAGGTGGAGTCGTCAACTGTTCGTGTCCTCGTGGCTCTAGTAAAAGTTGAAAGAAAGCGTGTAGCAGCCCTTGAGAATGTAGCTGAGTTCCTGAAGAAGCGAAAAGAGCAATCAGATGCTCTCTTCATCGAAGCCAAAGAAGAGATAGAAGAAGCCATAAAGAAGCTAGCAGAGGCAGAGCAGGCTAGGCGTCTCCTGCTATCTAAAACTGTTGTCAATACAAATTTTCCTTCATAATAGCTAGGTTCAAATGTTTATCCAGTCAGCATGCCTGTTGTGATGTCCGTGCATCTACTGATGTGGCACAAAATAATTTTTTTCAGGTCACATAATAACAGCCATTACTTTCCAAACAATAACAGACGAACCATTGGACATGGTATAGTTCACACGCAAGCCCAACATTCCAAGTTCAACTTCCACATCAAACTCATGTTCACAGATATCTGCACATTCATAGATAATGTCCACAACCATGATTCACTTCAAAGCCAAAAAAAATGTGAGGAGAGTTATAAATAAAGAAAAATCTCTAGTTCCTACTACCAGTGCGAGCACAACAAGTGAAGACCATACGTAATTAATTATATTTTGGACATTTTTGACTAAACACGAATAACTTCTGGAAGCAGGTATAATTTCTAATGCCGGCCGCGGCTGGGGTCCATGATGTTTTGAGCCAAACCAGAAAACACACCGGGTATCTATGCCGGCGACGCGGTGGCCGTAGCATTCGTGGGTTCGGAGCGGCGGCGGCTCCCATGGTCTACTATTCCTCGGTGTTGGTGGTGGCCGCGGACGTGTTGGCCACCTCTGCTAGCATGCCGCGGTTCCGCCAATATTTGCGTCGGATAGCGCGGCCAACCGCGGTGCACTGGACGCCGTGGTCCCCTGTGTGCCGGCGTGCAGCAACTGGCCACTCCTCTGCGAGCAGGCTTGGAGCGTCGAGTTGATGCACCAGGGGCCAGCTTGGAGCGGCGCCTTGCTCCTCCGCTTGCCCGCATGCAGCCTCGCCCATGGTACTGATGGCCTGGGGCGGGGAGGGAGGTGGGGCAACGAGTTGCCTGGCTCATCGGTGCACCCAGCCGGATTTTATGCCGGAGAACTCGTCTTCCTGCTCACCGGATGCTATGGAGAGTGTGGAGAAAATGGTGCAAGGAGGATATGGGGAGCGGCGGTGTGGTGCGGTTCTTACCAGGTGTCTGGCCTCGTTTAAATAGCGGGCAGACGAGAGGAGCCAACCAGCGTTGTGTTCTAAAATGCCGGCTGGCTCGCGAAAGGACATGTTGCCGGCACACGCGCGGATTCAATGGAGGCAGGCGAACAGTCTGAAGCCGGTTGCATGCGGCGAGGAGGCGTGTTCAGCCTGGCCTGCAGCGAGTGGGGCCCTCTTGGCCGGCGCGCTGGTTCAATGCCTGCGCTATGAGAGGTCGTGCCCATGTCAGAGCAATCACTCCCTCCGGTCCTTTTTTGTTTGGGTATAACAAAATCTCATTTTCCATTCACATTTTACAAGTAAAATTCGTGGGCAAACTTTGTCCCAAAATATGATGGGGACTAGTAAACCAGGATGGAGGTAGTAATTATGAATTCCATTTTCGCTCCATACCAATCGTTCTAAAAACTAGTACTCCCTCCGTTTTTATTTACTCCGCATATTAGCTTTGCTCAAAGTCAAGATTTGTAAACTCTGACAAAGTTTATAGACAAAAATATTGACATGTACAATAACAAATCAATACCATTAGATTCGTTATTGAATGTACTTTTGCATCATATATATTTGTTATGGTAAATATTTATATTCTTTTCTATAAACTTGGTCAAACTTTACGAAGTTTGACTTCAGTCAACTCTAATATGCGGAGTAAATAAAAACGGAGGGAGTATAACGCGCCATTGAAAATCGGAACTCTTACCCCGCTAAAAAATGATATTTTAAACATGGCTACTCGATCAGTGGCGACTGGCAAGCCACCGCCTCTAGGTCGTTCACCTGTGGTCCCGACCATCAACTCCTACGGATCAAATTATCACATGAGCTGACTATTCCTACAAAGGTGCGCTCCACCACGTACCCGGTACCCGCGCATGCAGCAATCGTGCACCTAGGGTTTATTTGTTTACAATGCCTTTATGTAACTCTCATGTGTGCGAGACAGCGAGAGACTGACTTCGTGCGTGCGCCTCTTCTCTTCGTATATGTACTCCAACGTTTGTCTGGTGTCCAAAAAATTATACAGTAATAACTAGCAATGTGCCAATGCGTTGCCACACGTTCAAAGTAGATTAATACATATTCACCAATTTGATAGAAAAGAGTCTAGTTTTGAAATACGTATATCACTAAAAATATGTTATGTTTCACTCAAAATATATTCTTTGGCGGTTTTGATGAGATAAGGGAGGAATGTGGTTGGTTTCAAGATTCGAGAAGTGGTATATTATTGCAAAAAGCCCATGTGTGTGTGTGTGGTGTGTGTGTGAGAGAGAGGGAGAGAGGAGGAGGACGGAGTGCGTGTGTGACAAAGACACAAAGAGTGTGTGTGCGAGAGGTATCACCATAAAATGAGGCGATAGTGTGTGTGTGTGCCCGATCGAGAGGGCGTGTCTCAAGAAGGGACGAAAAATCTACATAGATACAAGGAGCGCAAGAGAGACATGTACGAGATAGTGGATGCAAGAGTGTGCGGATGTATAAACCTATCTGGAGGCTGTTCGATCAATATTTGTGAGAGAAATACGAGTCGGGGGTGCGAAAGCGAGAGTTTTGTGTGTGTGTGTGTGTGAGAGAGACCGTAGTCGGGAGGGGGAGTGGAAGCAGGAGTTGTGTGTGTGTGTGTGTGAGAGAGAGAGAGAGAGAGAGAGAGAGAAAGGGGGGAGAGTTTGTCTGATCGGTAAACAAATGAATAATGTCAGTTTTATAACTGAGATGAAGCCGGAAAGGAGACCCCAACAAATGTTGTGTGTGTGGGAGAGAGTAATTCTAGTGGTAGGAGTCATATCTAGAAAGATATAGGGTGCGTGAGAGAACCCTAGAGAGAAAGACAAAGTGAAAGACGAGTGAGAGTGTGTGTGTGGCGGTGAAAAAGAAAGCTTAGGTACCTAGTGATACCAGAGAATGATAGAGACGTGAGAGATAATGAAAATCGTGTAATGTATAATGATAGGGAGAGTGTGACACTTCTCAAGGGAGACGGCGAGAGACCATGTTTGCGAAAATAGGAGAAACATGAAGTGAGCGTGCGGGTGAGCTGGAGAAAAGAGAGTGATAGCTACATGAAGGAGCACGCGAGAGAGATGGGCGTGAAAGGAGATTCAAATATTTAGTTGCGTGTATAGAAAATGTCAACATAAAAGGGATTCAAATATTTAAATTCGAGATGATGATACATGTAATTCATACTCGAACCAAAATTGATCTATCAAACATGCATACTCATATGAATTCGCGCGCATCTATGTTATTTAATATCTAGATATTACTGATCCATACATTTGAGTGGAACATAATTTGGTTTAAATTTTTTGAATTCAATCTTATGATTTTGAGATCATTGTATTTGTAAATCATATTATATATATAAAGGAGCATAATTCTTTGTTGTTTTTTTGAGAGTATATATAAAAAAATGATGTATATAGAATTTTGTCCGAATCGAAAATAGATCCTGCCTGAAAAAAAAAGAATACAAAATGGATTGGAATTGAGTTGGCACGGTAAACGTGCAAGCTTTTTCTCAAAAATTTGAACAAAGCGGCCAAACTCCCAGTAACCGCCCGAAACCAAAATATGGGAGATGGAAATTACTGCCTGTCCCTGACATGCAACACAAGTCGGCTCGATTTCAATAGGTCTTGATAGGGGCAGGTTTGTAATTTCACTCAAACGTGACATAACCGCCTCTCACCCGGATTCATACACGATGGGCGCCAAAACGCAGTGTCTCCTTGGCCGAAAACACCTCTCACCCGGATTCATACACGGTGGGCGCCAAAACAAACTCTCCTCGGCCGAAATCTCCATCGGCAAATATTCGGTGTATGCGAGATTACCGTCCTATCCCCAGCAGCCCAATATTCCTATGATGTCTAAAATTTTAAACGGGGGATAAGTTGGTAACCTTCCCCGCATTTCAGACAAGCGCGTCCCAAAGACATGGTTCCCCCCTACCTCTCTCCCTCCATTTCCCCATTCATACTCCGTGGGCACCAAAACACCCTCTCCACCCCAGCCTCCTCCATCCGCCACCCCATCCACCGCCGTCCTCCTCCACCATGCCAGAGCTGATACCCCGACGCCGTCGTCCATTACAAGAGATCGACCTCTCTCATCCACGGCTTCGGACCAGGATCCTTGCATCCCGTCCTCTCGCTTCATCCCCGCCATCGTCCACCTTGCTGGCGCCGCTCCTACGACCGTCTCGCCCATCGCGCCGGGATATTTCCCCCGCCGCCACTGTCTACCCTCCTAGATCTACTTCCATGCCACCGACAGCCATCGCTACCGCAGCACCATCAAATTCTCAGCAGATGCATACACGGCACCGCACCAGAGGCAGTACTCTTTCGTATCTGCTAAACTTATTTATCGCAGCAAGAAAATAGATCGCCACTGCTTTACTATGATTTCTTGTCCATCACTTAGGATCTTACTTGTTAGTTGAAACCAAACATTGGTTGCGAAGTTGCCTTTGTCTGGTTTGCACCTTCAGATCCGCCATGGCACGCTCAACACTATACTCGCAATGCTTATGGTTTTCCCCTTTTATATTCCACACTAGTTAAATGACAGTAGACTAAATTTCAAAATTGGGTCAGTCGATTTTTGAGAGCTCGCCAGAGTTCGCCGGAGGGAAGGAAGGGGCTCGGGTGGGGACGGTGGTTGTGGGGGCGGTGGCCTAGTGGTGGTGGGGCCTCGCCGAACAAAAAAAACTCGACTCGGGTGGGGCGGGGGTGGGGGTGGGGTGGGGTGGCGGAGGAACACAGACGGTGGGGCGGTTCAGGGGAGGGCGGGGGGGGGGGGGGGGGTCGGGGCCGTTAGTTTTCGGGATCCGGCGGCCCGTGCGGTGTTCTGTAGGGGAAGAATCGGAGACGAGGAAGAAGAAGGGTTAGGAGATGTCGGATCTTCATCCAACCGCTTGAAATGGTCGACTGACCCAAATGATGAAAGTCACGCGACTTGCATGCAGACATTCCTTTATATTCAGTACCATCATCATAGCTGCTTAGCACTGCTCCTCAATCCATCAAGATAAACAACATGCCACTCATAATTCCAAACTTGTTGCTCAAATACGAATCTGATATGATGCTGATATTACTAAAACAGATAATGTTTAATTGGTCAGCTAATGTTCCTACTTTACTTTCGAAAAGCACGTGCACCACATATAGAGAGACAGCAGGGAGTTGCATTCTCAATGTGCTCTGGTTCATCATGTGTGGGTACTGTGCAACAAATATTTTATTATCCAAAATCTGCTTTCTCTTCTTTAGCATGTTCCTCTTCTGTTCTTCTTTAATAAGTACTCTCTCCGTTCCTAAATACAAGTCTTTGTATAGATTCCACCATGGACTACATATGGAGCAAAATGAGTGAATCTACACTCTAAAATGTATCTGTATACATCTGTATGTGATCCATAGTGGAAATCTCTACAAAGACTTATATTTTGCAACGGAGGGAGTATAATAGTAGTACAGTATGTTCCTTGTAGTGAAGAGGAGCAGGGACATTTGTAGTGTAGAGGTCCATTCGGTCGGTTGTGATGGACACTTTCAACTCTTCGGGCCTCTTTGATTCGTAGGATTTTGTAAACATAGGAATAGGAATTGTAGTGGCCTGCCCACTTGAATCCTATAAGATTAGCAACGAAATGCGGGGAGTTGTGTCGCCTTTGAGAGTTACACTGATATTAACAGTACCGCACCTTCAGTTGAAGAGAGCTGGTATCCGAAGCCTTTCTAGCCGTACCGGCAATAGTAGCCCATATTTTCCAGCAAGTTCCACTTTCCTGATTTTACTTGTGATGCTTACGGTTTTCCCGTTATATCTACACTATGCTCTGTGTAGCTGCTTTGTGTCGCACTAGCAGCAGTCCACTCTTGAAGCTAAACAACACACCAATCATAAGTCCAAAGCTTACTTCTTCAAATACGAATTGTGATATGATACTGATATTAGTTAACAGACACACATTTAATTGGTCAGCTAATGCTCCCACTTGATTTTCCAAATGCATGTGGCCACATATAGAGAGACAGCATGGAATTGCATTTCTTTGGGCGCTGTGATTCATCATGAGTGGGCAACCAACATTGTATTGAAAGAAGCGGAATCTCAAGAATATGCTTCCTCTTCTGTTCTTTAACATGTTCCTCTTTTGTTATTCTATATTTAGTACATACAGTATGTTCCTTGTCAGGAAGGGGAGCAGGGACATCTGCAGTCAACAGCTGATAGAGCTGGCCTGTACGTGATCGATAGGCTTTCAATTAGTAGCGGCAATACAACACCGTATTTTCCAGCCAGTTCCACTTTCCCGATTTATATATGCTAGTTATGGTGTACCCCTTTTATGTACACTACGATCTGCCTATTTGCTGTGTGCTCTTGTTATCATGGTTTGGCAATAAACTCTCTATACAGTATATTATGAACCTATCATCTGCCAACTATCCTTACTTCTAGAGCCTATTTTTTTTGTGCACTTGTGCCAGATTATATTAATGCACGCACCATATTACAGCACACATGGGCTCTCTCATCAGAATCCAGTGATAGCACATAAGGGTTTACAGGGAGCCCCTATATTAGAATATCCTCAGCATTACAAAGATAATTTCACTACTATTTATGTTTTCATGCTTCTCAGATATTGTACGTAATCACAATGAATATGAGAATGCACGCATCAGAAGAATATTGTGGAACACTGCAATGACTAACAAAAGTGGCACCAAGGCATTGAGTTCCATTCTGGATGCAATGAAACTCATACGCTCCCCACCTGCAGATTCTTGTTTACAATATGATCCTAATGACTATTCTGACCTCGAGGAGTCGAAGGCAGATGGCCTGTCCTGTTCACCCATCAAGGTGCCTGTTCTAATTTGGCAAGGTTTTATTGATTGCACGTATCTTGCATAAGGTGTCTTGCATTTCTTTTACTTTGTTGCACCACCATCTTCTTAGTTTACTCATCATATATGTCAAGATGCCATGCCCATCCATTATCAATACATATTCCATCTGTCATCATACCATGTTTTTCCACACAAATGTTGTTCTTGTGCATCAGACATCAAAAAGGAAGAGGGTGATTGCCGAACCTGAAGGAGCACCAGCAAAGTCCTTGAAAAACGTGGTGGTGCTAGAGAAATCAGATAGCACCCCACTTATATTGGCTCTACAACCAGTGATACAAAACGTAGGACCGACTCCAGCAGACTTAACCCATACTTCACTGGCCACACCACTAGCCCCACCACACAGGACCTGCACTCCAGCAAAAGGTATGCTGATTTCAGTTGCCATAGCACCAGCCGTACCACAGAAAAATCCCACTCCAGCAAAAAGTACAGGAAGTCCACCGGCCGAAGACCTATCCCAACTGCAGAGACGGCCAATTCCTGTAGATTGGAACCCCATTCCAGTTATTCCCAGTTTAAAAGACAATGCTTTCAATGTTGTTAGGGACTACGTGCATATATTCCCATCATGGGAAGATTATAGTGAAGACAAACATCATTTTCACATCTTCCTGTCCCACTTACGTGTAAGTGCTATTATTCATGGTGATTATTTTCCTGTTTTCTGCTGATTGAACACATCAATGATTATTTACTAGGCGAGGGTCAATCTGGATAGTCATGACAAGCAAAGCTTGCTTGAGCTTTTCAAGGAAGCATTGCAGCAGTATCAGTGTTACCTGAGGAAATCACACTTTGATGGCAAGTCTATAAACGAACTTCCGGTGAAGTCTCCTGTGCTAAATTTAGAAGACATTGAATTGGAAAACCTTGTTATGCACTGGTCTCGTTCCCAGGATGAGGTACTGTCTATGATATCACATGACAATTTGAACTTCAACTTTTCCGCATGTGCCTTACAGATCTCTTTTGCAGGAAATCTGCTCGAAGAAGAATTCCGGTTTGAAAAGGATGACAGGATATCGCAAATATGTTGCCCGCTGCTTTGCTCTTGTTAGTACCTGTTGTCCTGTATCACTATACTTGCATTCATACCTGGTTCATTATGTGACAGCAGTATGCATGATAGCTTGCTTATCAATTGTTCGCTCCAAATTATTAGATCTGTATTAATGGTTACATTAATGTAGAATATACCCAATGCCAATGAAAAAGTTTAGCTCTGCATTGTTCTTGTAAGTACCTGCTGTCCTTTATCAGTGTGCTTATATTGACAGCTAGTTGTTCATGTACCATCACTCTGCAGCTTATTTTCCTTTGCCCTCCATTTTCTACACATCAGATCTATATTTACTCTTACCATAAGGTTGGATAACACCAATGGTACTGAAGAAGTTTAGCTCTGCGTTGCTCTTGGCCATACCTTTTGCCTGTATCACTGTACTTACATTTATAGCTACTTGGTTATGTAGCATCACTCTTCATCTTATCTTAAATATTCTCCATTTTTTCTTATATTATCACATCTATATTTACTCTTAACAAAATGTAGAATAAAGGCAATGCTTATGAAGAAGATTCTGTGGTAAACTTCTTGAATTACCCCCCCCCCCCCATCAGCATGGACAAGGGCTTTATAGAGCCGGTCTTCACCACTAATGTAAGTTTGTCCTGCTCAAGCCTTCAAACTTTGTTGTGTATATTTGGTTAGGCATGACTGCAACAGCTGTTTATTTTTGGTGTTTGCATCAAATTGCATGTTTAAAGTTTATTATGAAGTTCATAAACAAAAGTTTGTCCTTCTCAATTTAAGTTTTTAGTTGTACAACCAAGTTCCTTCTTCATACCATGTAAATTAAACTATACAGAGCAAGTGATCTTCTTTTGCACTGCATGTATGCTTCTGTTCTTGATCCGTAATCCAGTGGTGTGGTGAAACTACCCACTACAGCACAATGTCATATTCTGCAATGTCTTAACTATGAACAATGTCATATCATTCTACTATTATTTAAACCGTCTCTTTATTTGCCAATCTGAAATGGGATAAATTGACAGCACAATAACCATTGATACTTATGAGTTCTTGATCTGTAATCCAGTGGTGTCGTGAAGCTGCCAACTCCTTCACAATGTCATTTCCTGCCATGTCTTAACCTGAACAATACCATATTGTGTTAATGCTATTTTAAACTATGTCTCTTTATTCGCCAATAAGAAATGTGATGAATTGTCAGCACTGATACTTATATGTGCAAAACCTGTCATCTGTCTGCTTGTTTCTCTTTCAGAGTGAGGAGGATATAAGTGTCAAACAAGCGCAGTCTCATCAGCTTGCTCAGCTGCTTGCGCTGCAGCTCCCGAGCAGGGCTAACCTTTCTTGAACTCTATTGAAGTGCTGCCGGTTTTGTATATTATTTTGTCGGTGTGTTTATTTGCACTGGTGGCGATCTTTCATGCCCAGTGTATGTAATCTGTTGTCTGCTTGTGCTTTATTATCATAGTGGCGAACTTTGATGCCCAGTGGATGTAATATGCCGTAATTTCTTTATTGTATAGTCTAGGTTTTTTCTTATTCATGATGCTGCAGTTATATTACTGTATATATATCCTGTCTTCGCTCCATGAAAAGTAAACCGGCCAAACTGTAAAATTACTGCACATAATCGGGCTGTCATGCAAATCACTATATATGGGCCGCATCATGGGCCCAATCATCTTGGTCCGTTAATAGGCCTAAATGTAAACTGGCCCACTAGTAGTTTCGGGCTTTTAATAGGCCGAGTAAACCACCGGCCCTATTTTGGCAAGAAAATTCAATGGGCTTTTAGTAGGCTAAAAAGTAGGTTGGGCCTGAAACATGCCGAACAGCTCACGGGCTGACAGCAGGCCGAAATAGACCCCGGCCCATGATTGTGCCAATCACATCACGGGCCGTTAACAGGCCAAAATTGTCTCGGTCCTTGTTTGGCCCAATCAGATTATCAGCTGTGAGCAGGCCGGATGCAAAGCGGGCCATAATTAGGCCCAACTATATGACGGGCTTTTAACAGGCCAAAATAAAATATAGGGCCGAAATGTTAAACAGGCCTTTAACAGGCCGAAACTAATATCAGGCCATACTATTAAATGGGCCTTTAGCAAACAGAAATCCTAACCGGGCCTCAAGTGGGCCCAAAAGCACAGCGTCCAGTTGACGGGCCAAATCTGATATGGGCCATAATTTAACCCAAAGAATGAAAGGCTCTTAAAGGGCCGGATCAGATATGGGCCGTAATATGGCCCAGAACATGGTAGGCTATTAATGGGTCGGATCTCATATGGGCCCTTATTAGGCCCAGAACATGGCAAGCTGTTAATGGACCGGATCAAATAGGGCCCGGCATTTGGCCCAAAACATGGCAGCCTGTTAATGAGCCGGCCCATTATGGTCTGCAAAATCTTGTGGGCCTTTAGCTGGGCCGGCCCATTTAATCTTTATGGGCCACTTTTGGGCCAGTCCATGTGTCAACATATCATAGGCGCATCTCGCCCATTGGATGAGTGACATCTGTGCCAACGCGGAGCTGACACATGGTTCCGTCAGCCAATGAGAATTTTACACGTGGAAAATTGCCATTGGTCGTGGCTGTTAGTGGGTTATCGGATCCAAAACCGGACTCGATAGCTTAACGGCGACCCGTTACGGTGGATGCCACGTGTCGGTTACCCTTGACGAAAGCACTTCTATGACGCGCGATTTATCGTCATGGAAGTGGACACTTCCGTGATGATAATTTTGGTAATGTCATGGAACACTTCTACGACAGCACAGGTATGACTATCTTGATTCTGTCATAAAATCGTCATGGATGTACATGCATGACAGAAAACGTGACCTACTGTGACAAACACGTATCATCACGGAAGTGTTTTTTTTTGTAGTGCATGTCTGTGATCTCTCTCTCCTCTCCATCTACAACCTTTAGACGCGCGGGCAAACACGAAGAGCGGGCGAGCTGGCCGTAGTGTTATTATAACTAAACAATGCTGAGAAAATAGATAAATCGCCTAGGAACAAGAGACCTCATGGCTGGTCGAGATGGAGCTAACCACATCTATCCTCTGTGCCACGTTAGCATGATGAAGCTGTGTGGCTAGTGGGGTGTTTTCGACCAACTGGTTGGGTCCCGAGTTCGAACCATAGCTACGTCTCATATATTTTTACATGCACATTTTCCTCCATGCTGAGATGTGGCACACCCTACCACGCAGTTTCTGGGTCCTCCCCAGTGGTGCACGCATTTTTTCTTCCTTACTAAGATGTGGGATGCCCTATCGCGTGGTTTCTGGATCCTCCTCGGTCGTAGCACCAAAGTAAGTAATGAGTTGTCAAATCACAAAACCCCACCTTTCCCGCCGAGTACATTAGTGAAGCACGATGGCTAGCTAGTTGGGCTAGTGCGACCAATCGGCTAGGCCGCCGCCACATTTGTTTTTTCATGCATTTTTTCCCTCCTTGCTGCTAGGTGAATTAAAATATCCACCACTGCGTTGCTTTGGTCTTTGGGTGCGGCAGGCGCGGCAGGATTTTTTTATGGGAGCACGCGCAGCATGAACTACCTCTTCCCACCTTGATTTATTTTACAGAGGCAACATGCAACTATAGGAGTGCCGTGTTACAATTTGGAATTATTCAGGGTTCGTTTGACCTTTTTATACATTATTTGAGCTTCTAGGAATTTAATGTGCATAATTCAAATTTGAACTATAGGCACATGCTCCATTGCACCAAAATGGGTTGAAAATCATATATGTGCCCTTGGGTGAATGTTTAGGTCCCATGCAAGAAATGGCAATGAATTTCAAACATCTGGGCATTGTGCCTCGGCCAGAAACATTGACAAACTTGGTTTTCAAATTCATGTAAATCCAAAACTCGCCTGAAAATCATGAAACTTGGATTGGTGTCATGACATGGCACCAATGCTGTGGTAAAAAATTTATCCTATTTGGGACATGTTTTGGTATAAGCTTCTTACAAACCATAGCTTCTCTCAAGTAGCCTCATGGTTCCGAGAGGAAACGTGTCACATCGGTGTGCGAAACAACATACACCACCTCTTCCTGCGTTGATTTTTTTTACAGAGGAAACATGCAACTATAGGAGTGTCGTGTTACAATTTGGAATTATTCAGGGTCAGTTTGGCCTTTTTATATATTATTTGAGTTTCTAACACTGGTATAGCGAGCTGCTATACAAACAGTTTTTAACCCCTTTCCGCGACTACATTTTAAACCGTCGCCTTGCCAGTGTGGGCGATAGGGGGTCCTTCCCACATGACCCAGAAACCGTCGGGGATAGGCCCTCCAGTCACACACGCTATGAAAAATAAGCTCGTGTGCGATCGGGCTAGCCATCTCATACAATTATATAGGCCCAATCATTTCCGTTCATAAGTACATCCCACACAGTGAATCCCAGAGAAACGTTTCCCTTCGTATGTGCATCCCACATAGTCAATCCAAGGAATACGTTTCCGTTCGTATGTACATCCCACACAGTCAATCCAAGAAGTACGTTTCCGTTCATATGTACATCCAACACAATGAATTCCAGACAAACGTTTCCGTTCGCACGTACATCACACACAATTTTCCCCATGAAACCGTATGTGATAGCGTTGCCATTGCAGGCCATATTAACAATTTTATCATTTGTGTTATTGAATGCATCACGCACTGTGCGTAGAAGAAACTGTGTGGCATAGGTTGTCCATCACACACACTTTTATGTGGAAAACGTTTGCGCAAGGTGGCCTAACACAAACAATTTTCAAGAGGAAGTCATGTGTGATTGTTCATTGATCCAACACGTTTTCTTCCTAAAAACGGTGTGGGTTGTCTAAGGTCATCGCCCACGGTGTTGTCTCAGTAACCGTTTGCAATAGAAAAAACCCATTAAGCATGCTAATTGACCAATTATTAATAATCCATTTATTAATCACATTGACATTTCATACTAAGCACACAATAAATTTCATTTTCGTATTACGGGACCAGGATTTCATAATTGAAATACATCAGAGTAGAACATCATATAGCTTCAGCACTTAGTTACACCATATAGGAATATAGCTAGCTACCCCATTACACAACTGCACCAGCACCAAGTTTCACATGCAGCATCTATAACCTTTGGAAATTAGCATCATAGACAGTAGATAGACAGATGAATCTCATCTGGAAAACTGCTGAAGCGGAAGGTGAATATTGAGCCTTCATTGATGTTGAAGGTCTTTGCAACTTTAGGCTAGTGCCTGTGGATGATTGACCGTCCATCCTTCATCCTCTTGAGGAAGACTTCAATATTGTACCATGGGTGTTGTATGAATACCTTCCTCGCCTCCTGACCATATAGGTGGTTTGAGAGGTAATCATCAGTGAACTGCTTTGGAAAGGACTGAAAACAAAGATATGCATAAATATCTTCTCTAAATTCAGAAATGGCGCAAAGGAATAAAAAAGACAAGGTATAATAGTTAGTACCATCCTGTAGTGCACTGATGTCTTCTTCATTGTGCAGACAAAGATCTTGTTGTTTTTCATCACTAGTTTCTTTATCCTAACAATCTTTTTGAGTTTCTTGACTTGACTGATATTCATGGACAACTCATTTCCCCATATGCAAAATGGGTCGAACCGTGGGTCAAAACCTCTGACAGCAGGACCTACATGTGCAAGACCAAATTGTTAAAAACCTAAATATTAGAATGGTTCCTGCAATTGCATAATAATGTGCTATTAGACAAAGGACCATGCATGTGCAAACCTTGATTGTAAACCTTAGTGCTTCCCATTGTTTCCCTGCAACACATATAAGGTAGTTATTGATCAGGTTAAGTGAGGGTTGGCATACTATTAGTAAAATATGTTAAAGAAAAATAAACACATTGCAGATTTAGTAGATTAATTCGAGCCACATGGAAAAGCCATTTATCCAAACCAAGCATGATTAAGAACTAGGAAATATAGCAATTGTATATGTTTCTCATGTATTTAGTATAGCCAAATTCGATTTATTCCTCACATGCATAACAATACAAAATTGTACCCACGACAATTGAACATCACATTGCGGAATTGAACCAAACAGTTAACTAAACACCACAACAAATGAACCAAACAATAACTAAGCACCACATTGCACAATATAACATACTCCTAATAGAAGATCGGATAGTTAACCAAACCAAGCATGCTTAACAACTTGGAAATGTAGCAATTGTATTGGTTTCTCATGTATTTAGTACAGCCAAAATAGATTTATTTCTCACATGGAAGATAATAAAAAAATGCACCCACAACAATTGAACATCGCATTGCAGAATTGAACAAAATAGTGAACTAAACACCACAACAAATGAACCAAACATTAACTGAGCACCCCATTGCACAATATATAACATACTAGAAGATCAGATAGTTAACCAAACCAAGCATGCTTGACAACTTGGAAATATAGCAATTGTATTTGTTTCTCCTGTAATTTGTACAACCAAATTCGATTTATTTCTCACATGGAAGACAATAAAAAATTGCACCCACAAGAATTGAACATCATATTGCAGAATTGAACCAAACAGTTAACTGAACATGACAACAAATTAACTAAACAGTTAATAAGTGAGCACCACATTGCGTGACATATAGAACATATATACTAGAGGATCAGATTGCATGGTAAAAGTACATAGGACAATTCACTAGAATTTGTTAAGGAAAGGCAGGAGAAGCACATGCAACAGGTAAACCAAACATGCTTAACCGGCATAGCTAGCTAACTGAACATAGGTCATTATAGTGAGCTAATAAGACAAGCTACTCCTCATCGTGAGAGATATCAATGACGATTGGCTCCTTGGACTTGGAAGAGGACGAGGCCTCCATATCGTGGGTGCCCTCCTCGTAGTGGTGAGTTGCCTGATCCACTTCGGGCACCAACCTGCTGGTTCTCGAGTTAAGGTAAGCACGGGCACGCTGAGAAAACACCTTGTAGTCTTTGTCGAAGGCACCGACGGTGGCCTCGAGAAAACGCCATGAACTGTCATTTAAAGTAGCCAACCACGTGGCAGCGGTGGGGCACGAGGCCTCGACGGTGAGGTGCTCCTCCAAGATCTGGTGGTTGGCACAAATGGCAGCCATCGCGACCTCATCCGCGCGTGTGGCCGCGGTTTGCTTCTCCATTACCAAATGTTGAGCTCCTGGCTATACTATGTGCACCATGGCTTCGGGTGGCGCTTATTTGGAGGATAGGTCAGTGATTTGGGTGGAAGGTGTCGCACCGGTGGTTGGGGCATGTGGGATGAAGGAGGAGGAGGATGGAGTTCGGGTGTAGATTACCTGCCTAGATCGACGAGGCCGAGCAACGTGGAGGAGGGTCGCCGGCGAGGAGGCAGCGCTGCAAGCAAGTAGTGAAGGTTTGAACTTGGAAAGGAAGGCGTAAACCGGGGAAATGTGGCATTTGATCAGGAGGAGGGGCGGGGGGAAGGTAGATATTTCCGGGGAAGCCGAAAATTTTGGCTCGGTGCAGCGAAAAACTGGCGCGCAAAGTGTCATCAGACACAGTCCCTTATTCAACACTGTGTACTATATCTGAACATCACAAATGATACATATAGCTTACCCCGTGTGTGATGAGTTTGAACGTGCAAATTTTGGTCCAAATCTCCCTGGTTACAGTGGTCCTCCACGTCATTGCATAATTTGGGTACAGGGACATGCTCCAGTGCAGAAAAATGGGTTGAAAAATCAAATGTGTGTCCTTGGTTGCATGCTTAGGTCCCATGCAAGAAATGGGAATGAATTTCAAACACCCCGGCACCGTCGCTCAGCCGCAAACATTGAGATACAAGGTTTTTAAATTCTAGTAAATCCAAAACTCGTCTGAAATTCATGAAACTTGGCTTGCTATCATGGAATGGCATCAACATGCTATGGTAAAAAAATGTCCCATTTGGGGCAGGTTTCGGTATAATCTTCTCACAACCAAAGCTTCTCACAAGAATCCTCATGGTTCCGGTAGGGAACGTGTCACCTTCGTGGACAAAATGATATTCATTCCCTCTTCTTGCTTTCAAATTTTTGTCTAGTGGCAACATAGACGAACAGGAGTGTCGTGTTAAAATTTAGAATTTTTCTTGATTCGTTTGGACATTTTTATACATTAACTGAGTTTTCTAGGCATTTTATGTGCATAATTCAAATTTGAACTACAGGCACATGCTCTAATGCAGAAAAATGGGTTGGAAAATCAAATGTGTGTCCTTGGTTGCATGCTTAGGTCCCATGTAAGAAATGGAAATGAATTTCAAACACCCCGGCACTGTCGCTCGGCCGCAAACATTGAGATACATGGTTTTAAAATTCTAGTAAATCCAAAACTCGTCTGAAATTCATGAAACTTGGCATGCTATCATGGAATGGAATCAACATGTTGTGGTAAAAAAATTGTCCCATTTGGGGCAGGTTTGGGTATAATCTTCTCACAAACCAGAGCTTCTCACAAGAAGCCTCACGGTTCCGGTAGGGAACGTGTCACCTTCATGGACGAAACGATATTCTTTCCCTCTTCTTGCTTTCAAATTTTTGTCTAGTGGCAACATAGACCAATAGGAGTGTCGTGTTAAAATTTGAAACTTTTCTAGGTTCGTTTGGACATTTTTATACAGGAACTGAGTTTTCTAGGCATTTATGTGCACAATTCAAATTTGAACTGCAGGCACATGCTCCAGTGCAGAAAAATGGGTTGAAAAATCAAATGTGTGTCCTTGGTTACATGCTTAGGTCCCATGCAAGAAATAGGAATGAATTTCAAACACCCCGGCACCGTAGCTCGGCCGCAAACATTGAGATACATGGTTTTTAAATTGTAGTAAATCCAAAACTCATTTGAAATTCATGAAACCCGTGTGCAAAGCGAGAGCTATGATCCTTCCCCAATAAGCCAAGGGAAAATTTGTCGCGTAGGATTTGTGCATCTCTTCATCGCAAATAGTTCATATTGAACACAGTATGCAAAGCGAGAGTTATGGTTCCTTCGCCACTAAGCCAAGAGAAAATCTAGCGTGCAGGATTTGTACATCTCTTCAACGCAAATGATTTTTTCTGATGACCCGTGTGCAACCACGTATAGACAATTTGGTAAGATCTGCATCAGTCATATTGGGTATATATATAATGCCATTTCTCAAACTAGAAAGATTGGCATTTGTCGATCTAGTAACATTGCCCTTTGTCAACCTTGTAACACTGCCATTTGTCAAAATTTGCAGCTAGCACAATCTAATTTTGCAACTGAGATTCAGTAAGCATAGATTTCATTCATAGATTAAGCGGTCGTTCTTTATACAAACAGTTCAACTCGACAACTAAACCGACCAAACTTTTCCCCAATTGTTGCCAACCACGTACTAAAATAGCTAATTCAACTATATATACTAGCTTATTTTAAGTACGTAGTATAGTTCAACCATATCTATAGTCAGATGAACTGAACAAAATAGCCCCTAATACTACTATGGAGGGGCTTTGTACTACTTCCAGCAGCCCCTCCTCTGCCGAGCACGCTCAGTAAGAGGCAGAGGAGGACGAGCCTATCGATGAGCTGGACAACTGGAATCCGGTGCCTGCCGCTATTGCACCTCTAGCGACGCTCACCTCGAACGCCCTCTGCCGCTCCAGACGACCCCTCTCGAAGCGGTGGGACTCCTCGTAGATCTCCTCATTCCACACCTCTGCGGTGGCGTGTGCTGCGGCCACGGCGGCGATAAGACTCTTTGCGTGCTCGACCAGGCGCTTCTCCTCCTCCCGCAGGAACTCGATGTAGCGCGCAAGGTCATTGATGCACATGCGGAGCTCACCTCCACCTCTCGCCTTCGCGCGATGGTGGCGGAGCGAGTGATGACCCCGGCGGTCGATGGTAGGGTGGCGGCCACGGTGGCCGACGGTGGGTGGCGGCCACGACGGCCACCTCCCGCCTTCGGGCCGCGGTGGCGGAGCAGGTGATGGCCATGGTGGCCGACAGTGTGGGGGCGACCACGATGGCCACCTCTCACCTTCGGGCCACGATGGTGGAGCGGGCGATGGCCCTGGCTTTCGACGGTGGGGTGACAGCAATGGCGGCCGGCAACAGCTGTCGACGGGCAGCGACGGCGGAGTGCGTGGTGGGTGTTATGCGCACACCCAAAAGGGACGCCACATGCACTACACCACACCGGGGACTGCGCCGCCACCGTAGTGTAGCCTCCCAGCTGGAGCTGTCCTCTGATGACGGCGGAGTGGCTGAGCGACGACGACGGACCGGTGCCATTGGCGATTGTGAGAAAAGCAGACGAGATAAGCTACAGGGACGGACGGAAGAATGCAATGCAGGACTCACCGGCCATGAGGGTTTATACAACAAGCCAGTAAGCATTGGGATTTTGGGGGATTTTGCCGAGTCGGGAGGGAAGCTTGCACAGCTATGCGCGGGAACCTGTGCGGTTGCGCGGGAATGGGCTCACCGACGATTCATTGGAACCACTTCGAGCCACTGTTTGGCCAAAAGAACACATGTGCGGTGCTCAAGCTTGCGCTCGAAGCCGTTTGCGGCAGCGGGGTGACAAGATGTGCGAGAGGAGGTAGGAACAACATACGGTTAATATAAAAAAATGTTTGTGATTTAATTACCTACTACCTTCGTCCTGGTTTATAAATCCTCTTTGTATTTTTGTGCCAAATTTTGACTAGAGATTTAACTAATAAAATATGAATGCATGTCACCAAAGATTATATCGTTGGATTCGTATTTGAACATAGTTTCTAATTATATTATTTTTATAACATGCATTAACATTTTGTTAGTTAAATTTAAGGTCAAAATTTGGCACAGAATATAAAGGGGACTGATAAACCATGACGGAGGTAGTAGCACACGGCCGCTCTCTACGTAGCGTCACGAACGATTGTTCGACCATCATGTGATGTGGAACGCGACGTAGTTTCACATCATGTCGTCGGCTCGCAACTGCCGGCCGGCTTGTAGATGACCATTCCCTACGTGTTCAACTGCTCTATGTGTGTGGTTGCTCGCGGTTGAGGCGGCCGTGGCACGCTTTGCTCGCGTCCCGCCACGCACGCTGCCACTGTTTGGGGCCGGCACACGATCACGTACGTTCGTGCTGCCATTATGCATGCGGTTGCGCTGGGCGCGGGGCCACGATGCAGTTACCCGCTGCAAAAACTGCCATGCGGATGTGCCGAGAATCTAGGCTGCCCGGCCCCCATTTATTCCCGCTGCCATTTACCTTAATCTCTCGCACCACATGACACAATAAGTACACCCATGACAACACATACATAGAGGATATCCAACGGCTCCAATGGCGCTTCCAGCGGTTGACAACGACAACGGGCGGCAGTTCACCACGCATCACATAGTGGACACCCAGGTGAGGGGGAAGGACCTCTCGGTGGTGTACACGAACAAGCCGGTCTCGGTGGAGAGCTCCATCCAAACTATGGAGCAGTTGCTTGCTGAGGACAAGTACCAAGTGGTCGGCTTCGACCTCGAGTTCACCAGCGGTCATGCCGGGCATGATCAGAAGGTTGCTGTCACCCAGTTGTGTGTGCGCCATGAAGTCTTCGTCTACCAATACCACCTGGCCACAAGGCCTTGTGATCATTTTGCCACGTTTATCAACAGCCTCGACTATAGTTTCGCTACGGTGGACACCACCAACGATCTAAAAGCGCTCGAGGTTTCGGGCTTGGCCTGCCGGAATCTTGTCAACATCCGTGACCACTACAAGGTCTGCGGCAGCACCAAGAACAATTAGAACTCCCTGGTTAACCTCACCTCGGCCATCATCGATGTGATGCCCTGATTCAATCATACACTAATCATACACGCAAATGTGTACGATCAAGATCAGGGACTCACGGGAAGATATCACAACACAACTCTAGACACAAATTAAAATAACACAAGCTTTATATTACAAGCCAGGGGCCTCGAGGGCTCGAATACATAAGCTCGGATACAAATGAGTCAGCGAAAGCAACAATATCTGAGTACAGACATAAGTTAAACAAGTTTGCCTTAAGAAGGCTAGCACAAAAGCAACAACGATCGAAAAGGCAAGGCCTCCTGGCTGGGAGCCTCCTAACTACTCATGGTCGTCGGTGGCCTCCACGCAGTAGTAGGCACCCTCAGAATAGTAGTAGTCATTGGTGGCGGCATATGGCTCCTAGGATCCATCATCTAATCACATCAAACGGGTATGGTGGAAGAAGAGGTAGCAAAGCAATCGTGAGTACTCATCCAAAGTACTCGCAAGACTTACATTAGAACTATGCTAAGTATACATCAGTATCAAAGGAATGGGGCTATACCTTTGGACTGAACTGCAGAATGCCAGAAGAGAAGGGAAAGCCTAGCCTATCAAAGACTAGCATCTCATAGCAGTTAGAAGAATACAGAATAGCATATTATTATTAGCAAGCATGTTGTAGTATTAACGCCCAGAGATCCTTTCTTGACTCCCTGCGAGAAAGCAACCCTGGAGCCATCATATCCAAATATCATCTCCAGTATCTAGTTGTAGTTGTATAGATCAGGATACAACTCCAAGTCATCCTGTTACCGTGAACACGGCTATTTGAATAGATAAACTTCCCTGCAGGGGTGCACCAGATTACCCAACACCTCGATCACTCTGGCGGGACACACTTTCCTGGGTCACGCCCGGCCTCGGAAGATCAACACGTCGTAGCCCTACCTAGGCTCAACAGAGAGGCCAGCACGTCAGTCTACATCCTAAGCGCGCAGGGGTCTTGGGCCCATCGCCATTTGCACTCCTGCATGTTGCGAGGGCGGCCGATGTCAGTCCTGGCAACCTCCTTATACAAGGCAGGTGCTTACGCGTGAAACCTGGGCATGCGCTGCTCAATCGATGACGTCTGGAGAGCTTCGGCTGATACATACGACACCGAGTGCCCATATCTGTTCCCGCGTGGTGGTTAGTGCGTATAGGATAGTGGCCAACTCAGATCAAATACCCAAATCCATTAGTGTCTTGGGAGCGCGCGGTAACAAGCAGAGACTCACGATCATGTAACCCCGTTGCCCCGTCTCGTGGTCTTACGGCAAGGGCTCGGAATACCCGGCCGTGCCACGTAGAAATCTTGCAGGTACCCTCCAGGTCAACCCGTCTACACATTAACTCGCGGGTACCCCTCAGGGCCGACCCGACTTCAACATGGTTCTGTGGTAAAAGTCAAAATAACAATGTGTCCAAAACACCAAGGGGGAACCCGAGGAATCACCATCGATGGAATCCACCTGATGTAACCGTCAAGGTGAACTAGGAGGAATCACCCTCGAGGTTCATGCTTGAGGTGTTGCATGACAGAGTCGTGTTGGGAGTGGTGAAGGAGGAATCACCCTTGATGACCCCGACCGAATAGCTACACTACAGAGTTATCATCAAGAGTGCGTTACGAGGTATCACCCTCGGCACTCGACAGTAGCTTTGCAGAGTCATACAACTAAGGGGGTGTGATGTGATGTGTCAGGCTCTGGACGTCGATCACGTTGATCGAGTCATCGGTCATCAAGCGGGGGCAACTGGGACAAGGTGAGGGGTCACTAGTGGATCACTAACCAACCTATACTAAGCAATTTAGGATAAACAGGTAAGGTAACAATTGCAGGTTACAAAATCAGGCTATGCATCAGAATAGGATCATACAAAAGCAGTAGTAGTTCTAATGCAAGCATAAGAGAGAAGGTAATGGGCGATATCGGAATGATCAAGGGGGGTTTGCTTGCCTGGAAGCTCTGCTGACAGACTCCGACCCTCGACGGTGAAGCAGTCGATCACCAGATCAATAGCGGTCTCGGGGTCTACCAGAGAAGAAGGAGGGGGGAGAAACAATAAATAACAGGCATACAAATGCAACAGAAAGCAAGACAAGACAGTAGGCTATGCTAGGGGTGACCTAACGCAGTGCTAAGCGTTATAGACAGAGCGGGAAATTATCCGAGAATATTTTCCTGACTCTAGGTAATTATCGGATAGACGATCCGGAGGGGAAGGTTCCATGTTTGCTGTGATGGGGGCATGTTGCAGGTATGTGGATGGCGTATTCGGATTCGTCATATTTTTCTGATCGATTTTCATGTATAAATTATTTTCATCCGAGTTTTGGATTATTTTATATGATTTTTCAAAGTTATAAATGAATTTCTAAATTTCTGGATTTATTTTATAATTTGAATTAAATAGTAAAAGGCTATGGGCACCCAAAAGTGAACCCAGTCAGAGTGCACTTGTGGCTGACAGTGGGCCAGGGGGTCCAGTCAACATGGTCAACTGTTGACCCGTTGACTGGTCAACAGGATCCAGGGGACCCACCTGTCATAGACTCAGTTTGTATTAGTGTTAATTCAAATAGCTTAGTTAGTGCATGGGTCCCAGCAGTCAGTGGCACATGTTTATTAAATGAAGGGTTAATTGGGGTGGGGTCCAATGTCAGTGGTTAATTAGAAGGGGGGTTAGTGCTAATCTAATCCCCAATTAGTAGGGGCCTGCCCAATCTGGCAGAGGCACAGCTGGCAGGGGCTACACCCGCGCACAGACGGGGGCCGCCGGTGCGGCGGTGAGTGGGGCGGGGCCAGGGTGCTCGCGTGGTGAAGAAGGGGTGGCGGAGCTTGCAACAGCCTCGACATGGAGAGGAAGGCTGGGCGGCTAGGATCCTCGGCAGCTTGCCGTCGAGGTCGCCAAGGCGGACGGGCACAGGAGACGAGGCATGGCAATGGAGGCTCCAAGGGGCGGCTCGGGGAAGGTATCCCCGATGCAGGAGCATGGGAAGGAGGAGTATGACGGGCGCGGGGAAGGGCAGCGAGGCGGTCAGAGAACGGCGCAGTAGGCGATGGGCGGCAGAGGACAGTGGCAGCAGCGGCAGCTCGAGCGCAGCAAAGCCTGCGGGCGCGCGTGGGCAGCAGCATGCGGTGCACGTGCGATGCGAGACCTCGGCCAGTAGAGCTCATGGGCGAGGTGCGGGGGCTCGCTGAACTCGGCAAGGGTCGAGCTTGCGGCCATGGCGGACGGTGGCATCGAGTATGAACAAGGAGGCGACTAAGGGGATGGATTCGCACGGGAGACGGAGGGGAAGGGGAGTAGGGCTCACAATGAGGCCACATGCGAGGTCGGGGAGGCCGGGAAGGGTCGGAGATGATCGAATCGACAGCGAGGGTGGTGGGCGGTGCCGAGGACGAAGAAGATGTCTGTCCGGTTGATGCAGAGAGCTTCAGCTCCAACGGGTGGCTCCAGCGGACGAGGTAGTCGACGTCGGCTCTTCGGGCACAAGCAGGGACAGCGGGGAGCTAAGTGGGCGCGCGGGTGAGGTCAGCCATGGCGAGAAGGATCGGCTCATCGCGGAGAGGAAGAAGGCGAGCGAAAGAGGAGGATCTGATGGTCTAAGGTTCGCAGGGGGCACGATGTCGCTCATATCCTCCTCCACGGTGCTGTAGCCACGGCGTCGTGTCGGCAATCCACCGGCTGTGGCGAGCGCGGGCATGCCGGATGCACGACATGCACGCAGAAGGAAGGGGACGGCTGGAGTTGGGCCGACTGGAGACTGTTCCAAGTGGGCCAGAATGCACATGGCCATTTCTTCTATTTTTGTAACAAATCTGCTACGGTTTTCTATTTAGTTTAGATAGCAATTGATTTTTGTTTAATATGAAACTTTGCTCATAAATCCTAGTCAACACTACAAGGTGGCACAAAAAGTTTGAGGCCAATTGCAACTGTTAAAACTTATATTTGAATTTAAATGTGTTTAATTAATGCTACTAGTTTAGTTTATTAAAGGTTAAGGGTATTTTTATAATCCAATTGGAGTTAATTATATTTTTACTAATACATGGGGATTTTATGAAATATTGTAAACATTTTTTGTTTCACTGTTTTGAAGAAGTAATAATTTGACTTGCAAATTTGAATTTGAATTATGGTTTGATTTTTAAGTGGCAAATTGGCTTAATAAAACATGATGATATGGCACATTAGGGTGTGGTTACTGTAGCATGATTTCTCGAGGTGTTACAAATCTCCTCCACTACAAGAAATCTTGTCCCGAGATTTAAGAGGTAGAGTTAAGGGGGAAAAGTTTGGTTACGAAATTCTAACGGATCTTCTCGTTCTTGGTTGCTCTTCTCGAAGAAGTTGATTCTCTTCATTGATGTCTTCATTTCTTTGCTTCACGTCATCATGATGAAGTCATCACCCTTTCTTCGGGAACTCCATCGTACTTACGAATAGGCCAAGAGGGGAAACTATAAGGACAAATGTTTGGAAGGATTGGCATCCGATAATTATCTCAGGGAAGACGATTTTAGAAGCACCAGGAAACGTATCGAGAGTGATATAAGGGGGTGCAGTAAGAAGTTTCAAGCGGGCAGGCAGTCGTTCGAGGCCGAAACCAGAGTGTGAAAAGGGTTCAGAGCAACCGGGAATAATATTGCATCTGATACCAGAATAGATCAACTCTTGGGAAGGTGGCTCGTGATTTTCCTACAAATCCAAGCGTGAGGAATAACTTTGGAAACAATGATGTACAGGAGAGTCAGGTTTGGATCCTGTGGAACTGTGGGTTATGGGCCCACCATGCGGGTTAAAAGTAGGAAGGGCGCTGACATCTTGCACGGTCATGATATCAAGGCATGTCAGAGTAAAGTTTGTCAGCTATGCTGACAACCACGTCAGTACCAAGGCCGGGGGTGGAAGAGAACCATTTTCCTGCTCACAATGCGAGGTGGACCAATAGGCAAAGTTCTCGTCCACCGGTGGTTACCGAAATGTCATCAACAATAGTAACAAGGTCTTTATGACAGAGTTGTACACCGAGGTGTTTACATAAGTAGTGAATTATTACTGCTTAGATCATATAAAATATAATAGAGGTTAAACAAAACAATGGAAAGGAAAATGTGATTATTATGATATAATTAGACCAATGGAAAGGAAAGGTGTTTATACCCAAGTATTAGAGTATAACCTTCCCAAGGAAAGGTGTTTATATCCAAGTATGAAACCATTTAGACCAAGGGGCAAGGAATTTATGAGGTTTACACATACAACGGTGTTTGGTTGATTGATTAAGAAAATTTAGCATTGCGCTTCCAAATGTTCTTGTTGCTGATCGGAGTACCACATACATGCTTTGGGATAGCATTGACATGGTCAGCAGGTAAAGGTCAGACTTTGGATACATAAAGGATCCTTCAAAAACAACTTATAAAATAAGTCATACAATTTCAGCAAGGAAAAGATGAGGTGTGGCCGATGGGCTCAGCAACAATTCATTGAGATTTCCATAAACATGGATTTCCGCAATTAAGTGAAAAAGGAGATAGCATTGGACACACCAAAGTATATAATGAAGTATGTTCGAGGAGAACATCCACAATTAAACATTGGACGAAAGTGTACCTGGAAATATGGACCAAGTAGCACGATCAATGTTAGAATGGTGATTCAATAGCCAAAAGACTTAGAATGAAACTATCGACCATTCACTTGAAAGCAATAGGGTTGCTAGAAGTTTTGAATTCACACGTCATCGTTCAATTGTCGGTATTCCGGTTAGAAACAACATGGGGATCAAGAAATGAAGGGAGATGGCGAGAAGTATTACTATATTAAGAATTCTTAAGAGGTGGAGCAATTCTCACAACATCCTTGATATAAAAGATGGTAATACTCCAAGGTAGAACATAAGATAAGCTAGATAGCAAGGAGCTCCATAATATGATCAAGTTTGTGTTGGAGGGAAGACAATAATATTGTCGATGATAACACAAATCATCGAGGGCAAGGACAATATTTCTCACCATAAATTCGATTCATATCTAGGAAGAAGTCAAAATATTGATGATGATCACGACACATTTGTCGAGATGTTTCTTGAAGATGTAATCGATCATCGATGACATCAAGCAGAAGGAATGATGAAGCGAAAAGTTATCGGAACCACAGACAAGATGCAAGCTCGAAATCAGAGTTGCCTTTCAAGACAACCAATGTGATGTTGAAAGCTCGATGTAGCTTAGTGCCTTGTTGGAATTGTGTTTTGGGGATGAAGGACATAGGTAGCACGGTCAAGCTTTAGCATGACGATGATAATGTAGACAATCGACTGGGAATGAACTAATCGAGTACAAACACGCAAGCAATGAAGATTACTAAGAGTTATTGGATCACAGTGCGGACCCGATCCACTTATCGGTGTTCTCGAATGACTAACTACTCAGAACCCGAGGAAAAATTTGTAATCGGTGAGAAGCAATACTTGTTGTAGAACTCATAAGAAGTAATGTAGTTCTATGATATTATCGAGATACCAGAGGGTAATACTCGAAGGTAGATCAGAATAGAGGTTAGACTAGTGTATTGATCTATGGAAGACAAGCACTTTAACTCGTCTATGATATGGGATCAAAGAAGGATAATATGGTTGGAACCACGATTGCAAAAGACCAAATCCCAGATATAAGATGAACTTATACCAAGGGGACAATTAATTTTTAAGAGAAGCTTCCATGATAAGATCTGCATCGTGTCCATGGGCATGAACACAAAGTTCAAGGTCGACTCCCACTTCTCCAATGCACAACTTTTCATTCACTTCTCGCTTTTGAAGAAGTTGTAGTGTTGAAACTTTATCTGGCAAAACACCAGAAGAGTAAGACTCGTGAAAACTCTCGGGTTCATACGGATTAGGGAAGGCATAGGTCCAACCCGTAGGGGAATTTTACGAATCTATATCACAGACTTCAGGAGTAAATAACTCAAGCTCGGAAGCAGAGAATGGTTGGCCAAATCATAGAATACAATCTACCAAAGATATTATGTATCAGGGAAAGAACTCACAAGGTGATTGAATATGAAGGACTCTGTCGGATAATAACCCAATCAAGGGTCTGGCAGTCCATAAAGGATCTGATGTGAGTACTGGTACTCAACCAGAAGAAGAAGAATGCAAGGGCATCGAATTATTGAAACTTCTGAATAATTTGATGCTTGAAAACAGAGGAATTATGATTTCCAAATCAGGGGGATCAGAAGAAGATGCTATGATTAAAAGATATGTAAGATGAATAGAAAATAGATTGACATCTGAGCCAAAATGATGAATTCTAGTTTCGATTGATGATTGAGTGCGTTCGCACACATGATGAATCAATAGGATCAGAATGACAATGTCAAAGGATGTCAATGAAGATTACTAGATGTATGGAATTAACCATAAAGCAAGTAGACAAGTATTTGCAGAGCAATAGTTGGCAGAGGATTACCGGAAGATTGGATAGTATTTCAATGTATCTTGTGAATCATAGCAACAACTGGGGATGAACGGCTACTTGGTAAGTGCGGGGAATTATCGTAAGGGCTTCCATGCGGTAATGATTTGCAAGGCAGTGAGCTCAAAGGATTCTCGGGGCAACGGAGAGTATTTCGGGGCATCTTGTAATAACAAGAGCAATTGGGAATGAATGTTTGAATGACAATTGTATGTAGATATCCATAAGGATATATTGGTGATAGGGAATTACAATGGCGGTGGGCACAAGGGTCTAGGGTAAACATCGAAGAGTATCTTCAGAATCTTATGATGAAGCAGGAGATCATCTAGATATAAGGGCTCTCCGGGAGGAAGTAGTTACGAGAACCTAGAGTCAGAGTTAGCAAAATCTTTAACCTGAATAGAAGAGAGATCCGAATCCCAGAGTAAAGGAGAGGAATAAAAGATCCTAATACCACCCAATTGTGATGTGGGCCCGTAAGCCACACAACAATGTTAGTAAGAGTTTTTCGAAGACTAGACTCAACTTCGGCCAAGGAGTTGTAAAGGGGGCTACCTACAGGCAGTCGGCTCTGATACCAACTTGTGACGCCCCTGATTAAATCATACACTAATCATACACACAAATGTGTAGGATCAAGATCAGGGACTCACGGGAAGATATCACAACACAACTCTAGACACAAATTAAAATAATACAAGCTTTATATTACAAGCCAAGGGCCTCGAGGACTCGAATACAAACGAGTCAGTGGAAGCAACAATATTTGAGTACATACATAAGTTAAACAAGTTTGCCTTAAGAAGGCTAGCACAAAAGCAACAACGATCGAAAAGGCAAGGCCTCCTGCCTGGGAGCCTCCTAACTACTCCTGGTCGTCGGCGGCCTCCACGCAGTAGTAGGCACCCTCGGGGTAGTAGTAGTCGTCGGTGGCGGCATCTGGCTCCTGGGATCCGTCATCTGATCGCAACAAATGGGTATGGGGGAAGAAGAGGTAGCAAAGCAACCGTGAGTACTCATCCAAAGTACTCGCAAGACTTACATCAGAACTATGCTAAGTATGCATCGATCTCAAAGGAATGGGGCTATATCTTTGGACTGAACTGCAAAATGCCAGAAGAGAAGGGAAAGCCTAGCCTATCGAAGACTAGCATCTTGCAGCAGTTAGAAGAGTACAGAATAACATATTATTATT
This sequence comes from Thinopyrum elongatum, assembly GCA_011799875.1. Taxonomy (NCBI): domain Eukaryota; kingdom Viridiplantae; phylum Streptophyta; class Magnoliopsida; order Poales; family Poaceae; genus Thinopyrum; species Thinopyrum elongatum. The sequence goes on along the minus strand of CM022299.1, from coordinate 375,738,077 downwards.
AGCAAGCATGTTGTAGTATTAACGCCCAGAGATCCTTTCTCGACTCCCTGCGAGAAAGCAACCCCGGAGCCATCATATCCAAATATCATCTCTAGTATCCAGTTCTAGTTGTATAGATCGGGATACAACTCCAAGTTGCCCTGTTACCGTGGACACGGCTATTCGAATAGATAAACTTCCCTGTAGGGGTGTACCACATTACCCAACACGCTCGATCTCTCTGGCCGGACACACTTTCCTGGGTCATCCCCGGCCTCGGAAGATAAACACGTCGTAGCCCTACCTAGGCTCAACAGAGAGGCCAGCATGTCGGTCTACATCCTAAGCACGGAGGGGTCTTGGGCCCATTGCCCTTTGCACTCTTGCACATTGCGAGGGCGGCCAGTGTCAGTCCTGGCAACCTCCTTATACAAGTGAAAGTGGAACTAATCCCCGGGTGGTTTTGGTAATTCATAACAACATATAGCTCATTGAACTAATATCCATTCAAGATAAATATTTCGGGATGTTCAATGATTGGCATGGCATGGACTAGAGATGTGGACCTCTCAAAATGCTAAGGACAAAGACTGGCAAAAGCTCAAGACTCTTCATCTTTATTTTAGTGATCCAAGATCACATTGAGTCCATAGGAAAGCCAATACAATTAAAAGGGGATGAGGTGTTGCTTAATGGCTTACTTGCTCAAGTGCTTAGTGATATTGCTCCAAATCCCTCAGCCACTTTCTCCATCCAAATATGTCCAAACCCTAAAATCCAACTCGGCCCCACCGATTCTTTCTATTCGGAGCCACCGAGTTCATATGACGTAGCCACTGCCAGAAACCCTAACAGTTCGGCCTCACCGATATGGATCTCGGTCTCACCGATATGGATCTCAGTCTCACCGAGATGGCCTTGCCAACTCCCTGTTATCAGTTGCAATTATTTCGGTCTCACTGAGATGGCTTGACCAACTTTATGTTGCCTTATTGCTTCATTTCAGTCTCACCGAGTTGATGCAATCGGCGCCACCGAGACGCAGTTTGCCCTAAGCCCTAGCACATCGGTCCCACCGAGTTGTTCCAGTCAGTCCCACCGAGATGAGCCAAATGTGTGTAATGGTTGGATTTTGTTTGGAGGCTATATATACCCCTCCACCCCCTTCTCCATTTGTGAGAGAGCCATCATAACGTGCCTACACTTCCACCTTCAAATTTCTGAGGGAGAACCACTTACTCATGTGTTGAGATCAAGAGATTCCATTCCTACCATTTGAACCTTGATTTCTAGCCTTCCCCAAGTTGCTTTCCACTCAAATCACTCTTCCACCATAGCCAAATCTGAGAGAGAGAGAGAGAGAGAGAGTTGAGTGTTGGGGAGACTATCATTTGAAGCACAAGAGCAAGGAGTTCATCGTCTACACACCATCTATTACCTTTTGGAGAGTGGTGTCTCCTAGATTGGTTAGGTGTCGCTTGGGAGCCTCCGTCATGATGTGGAGTTGAACCAAGAAGTTTGTAAGGGCAAGGAGATCGCCTACTTCGTGAAGATCTACCCGAGTGAGGCAAGTCCTTCATGGGCGACGGCCATGGTGGGATAGACAAGGTTGCTTCTTCGTGGACCCTTCAAGGGTGGAGCCCTCCGTGGACTCGCGCAGCCGTTACCCTTCGTGGGTTGAAGCCTCCATCAACATGGACGTGCGATAGCACCACCTATCGGAACCACGCCAAAAATCTTCGTGTCTCCAATGCGTTTGCCTTCTCCAACCCCTTCCCTTTACCATCATATGCAATGTTTTACTTTCCGCTGCTATACTCTTAAAATTGCATGTGTAGGCTGATTGCTTGACTTGTGCTAATTGCTAAAATCTACCCACAACTAAAATTGGGAAAAGGATAGATTTTTATTTGGTCAAGTAGTCTAATCACCCCCCCCCTCTAGACATACTTTTGATCCTACAACAAGGCAGGTGCTTACGCGGGCCACCCGGGCGCGCGCCATTCAGTCGCTGACGTCTGGAGAGCTTCGGCTGATACATACGACGCCGAGTGCCCATATCTGTTCCCGCGTGGTGGCTAGTGCGTATAGGCCAGTGGCCAACTCATATCAAATACCCAAATCCATTAGTGTCTTGGGAGCGCACGGTAACGAGAAGACTCACGATCATGTGACCCCGTCGCCCCATCTCGTGGACTTACGGCAAGGGCCCAGAATGCCTGGCCATGCCATGTAGAAATCTCGCGGGTACCCTCCAGGTCAACCCGTCTACACATCAACTCGCGGGTACTCCTCAGGGCTGACCCGACTTCAACATGGTTCTGTGGTAAAAGTCAAAATAACAGTGTGTCCAAAACACCAAGGGGGAACCCAAGGAATCACCCTCGAGGGAATCCACCTGATGTAATCGTCAAGGTGAACTAGGAGGAATCACCCTCGAGGTTCATGCTTGAGGTGTTGCACGACAGAGTCGTATCGGGAGTGGTGAAGGAGGAATCACCCTCGATGACCACGACCGAATAGCTACACTACAGAGTTAGCATCAGGAGTGCGTTATGAGGTATCACCCTCGACACTCGATGTCGGTGTACTAAGTATTGGGCCATTAGTACCCCTTACTTGTGCACGGGAAGTTGTAGCCGTCCTCGCGGCAAGGCTTGCCGGGACCAGCTCGAGGTCGATTTAAGTCATCAAGGAAATCATCAAGTCAGAGGTCTGAGAATCGGCAAATAAGCAAAGCTGGAAATCGAAGACCAGCCTCCCCGGCAAGATCCTTGCCGGGGTGGCCTGAGGAACCCGGCAAGGATCGGCGCCCGGCAAGGCTTGGCGCCCGGCAAGGCTTGGCGCCCAGCAAGTTTCGGCGCCTGGCGAGGTTCTGCCACTATGCCACCGCTTCGGCACAGTGACGAGTCTGACATTCTGGCTCCTTCCATGGATGCGTGGCGGCGCGCTAGTGGAGGAGAGCTTAAGCGGTGCTGATGGGATGGCCCCTTTTTCCATCCCCAAGAAAGTGAGGACACCTAAACGGACACCTCATGATGCATTAAATGCGCTTGTCCTAATCCGTCAGGGGTTAGGTATGATACCCTGTAGCTACTTTACACCTCAATGTATGTACATTTTGCCACTGTGGAGACCCCTTTGAGCATATAAAAGGAGGCCCAAGGCAACTGCTACAGAGGAGGAGAACTTCTGGCCCATTCTGCATGCGTAGCTGCTCTTTGAACGTACTATTCACTACAAGCGCTCCTGAAGGCTGGGCTCAAGAACATCAATAAGAACACAAAGCAGGAGTAGGGTTTTACGCTGATCAGCGGCCCGAACCTGGGTAAAAAACTCACGCGTCGGTCACCGGTTCTGCTCTTTGCATGTACCTCTCCCCCCGCCGAATCGTAAAAGGGGTCTCTCGGGATCCCATAGTTGTCGTGCCCCGACATCTTTGGCCCGCCAGGTAGGGGGATTGAAGGTTGCGTGAACCTGATCTGGTGGTCGAGGCCCTAGTTCCTTCATTATGCCGCCCAAGAAGAAGAACATCGCGACAGCACAACCGTCCGGGTCTGTTTTGCCCGCGCCTTCGCAGACAGGCGATGGTGTGGGTGCAGAAGGAAGAGGACTGGAACCCCCGCAGCGTTCTGGTGATCCAAGCCAAGCGAGCGGTATCGTTCGCAGTGGCAGTGGTAACTTGCGCGCCACTGGATCTAGAGATGGCGTTGTGTTGCCTACGGGTGGCACAACAAACTCTAGGGATCAGAGAGCGCCTGCTGGAGCTCCCGCGCCGCCGCGAGCCTCGCAACCTGCCCAGGTTGTGCGAGACGAGCGACGTCATGGCGCTGGTGGTTCGGGGCGTCCCTACGAAAAGGTTTCTGCGCATAGATCCCAAGATGCGCGGGACTAGCATGCACACCGAGCTGCCGGCGAGGGTGGCGCGCGGTCGCGTGACCGTGGTGGTGCTCCTTCTAACTTGGTTAGGAGTCAGAGCACCTCACGTACTTCGCACCTGTCGCCGCCACCTACGCCAGCGGAAGCCTTGGCACGTGCGCAGTTGCTCCTCGATTTTCCTCCCGCCCCGGAGAGGATGGAGGAGTGGCGAGCTACCATCCAGAGCCTTATCGGCTTCGCTAATAAGGATGGACCACAAGAGGCAGGGCCCTCTCAGCGGAAGCCCGTCGATCCGATGCGAGCCGGTGGAGAGAAAACCGGAGGTGGCGCGACTACAGTGCACTCTCCTCCGCGACATCAGCGACGGCCGACGGCTCAGCAAGTCGACCGCCATGAAGAAGTTTCCATGACGTCGTCCGATCCGCAGATGCGCCGTGATCAGCGTCTGGTTCTCCAGGAACGAGGCAAGGAGGACGCTCGAACAACCATCGAGCGGCGACGGGAAGCGCGCTATTAGTCCGATAAGCGCGCGGGGCCAGTTGTCGACGAGCCCGCGCCAGGGAACATAGGAGACCTGCCTTACGAGGTGGGACCTCCAGCGTTTACCTGTGAGCTGCGGCAGGTCCAGTGGCCCAATCTCCGAACCTTCAAGCCAGAGGTCCTGGAGAAATATGATGGCAAGACCCATCCCTCGGAGTTCCTGAGCATCTACACCATTGTGGTGCAAGCTGCCGGGGGTCGAGATGACAAGATACTCGCCAACTACTTCCCGTTGGTGCTCAAACCCAACGTCAGGTCGTGGTTGATGCATCTGCCGGAGGATTCTATTTCTTGCTGGTCAGATCTGTGCCATCAGTTTGTTGGCACCTTTGTTGGAGGCCACCAAGCTCCTGGCCAAGAAAGTGATTTGCACATCATCCCTCAGAAGGAGGGCGAGTCCCTGCGCAAGTTTATGCAGAGGTTCAGCCGGGTGCAGTACAATATTCCTGATGTTCATCCTGCCGCTGTCATTAGCGCGTTTCATCAGAACATGTGTAACCGCAGGATGCGGGAAGAGGTGGCGATGAACAAAGTCAGGAGTATTGCCGAGCTTTACACTTTGGCCGACAAGTGTGCTCGAGCTGAAGAGGGGAGAAAACTCCCCGGTGAAGCTGTTGGTGCGACAGGCGACTCAGAAGAAGAAGGTGCCGCGGCTCCGTCAAGGAAAGGCCGGCGGCGGAATAGGAAGCGCGGAGGCAAGGCCGTGCTTGCCGTCGAGGAATCCGGCAACCCTGGCGCCGCCAAGAAGGCCAAGGTTAGCGCCCCCGGCAAGGATCTTGCCGGGTGCCCTTCCTGTCAGGCCTTGGCGGCTGCCGACAAGTCGGAGAACTCCGGCAAGCAATATTGCAAGATCCATCGCACCAAGGGCCACGATCTCCAGGACTGCCGGCAAGTTGAGCAGCTTGCCGAGAAGCAGAAGGCCGAATATGAGAGGCGAGACAAGGAGAAGGCCCAAGATGGTGCTGAGGGGTCCGGCAAGAAACGCGGTGGCCGAGGGGGTCGCCGCGGCAAGGCCAAGCAGCAGAAGGATCGGCCCGCTCGGGGCCGAGATAAAGAAGGAGATGATGATGAGGAAGATGATGAATCCAGTGAGCAGGAATTCCAGAAGGCTACGGAGGCTATGTGCATTGATGGGGGTGCCTCGCTGCATTCTTCCCACCGCCAACTTAAACAGTGGGTGCGGGAGGTTAATGCGGCAGAGCCATCCCCCGATGCTTGTAGGCCTCTGAAGTGGTCCAGCACGCCTATCATCTTTGACGCCGAGGATCACCCTGATCGCACAACTGCGGTCGGGTGTTTGCCATTGTTGGTTTCCCCAACAATTCGCAACCTCAAGGTGACGAAGATGTTAGTTGACGGCGGGGCCGGCCTAAACTTAATATCACCAGACGTGCTCACAAAGCTTCAGATTCCCGACGAAGACCTCGAGGAAATGGGTACGTTTCAAGGGGTCAACCCGGGAAGAACCCAGCCTAAGGGCAAGATCACGCTGCCGGTAACATTTGGCGGCGAGCTTAACTTCAGGACCGAAAAGGTGGTGTTTGATGTCGCCAAGATCCCCATGTCATACAATGGGATCCTTGGCCGGCCAGCGCTGGCTAAGTTCATGGCGGCATCACACTACGCATACAACGTCTTGAAGATGCCTGGGCCGTTGGGCGTCATCACTATCCATTCCGATAAGAGGGATGCGCTCATCTGTGCCGACCAACTTTACCGGGAAGCAGTTGCAGCACCTGCCATCAAGGCATCTGCTCCTGCCGCTGGAACTCCCGGAGGGAAGAAGAAGACCGGCAGGAACCTTGGCGCGAACTCCGGCAAGCGCGCCTCCTCGGAGTGCTGTGCTTCCGTCGAGGACATACCAGAGAGTTCCACCGGCAAGAACAAGAAGTCCAAGGCTGCCCCGCCGGAAACTAAGAAGGTGCCTGCCAGGGAGGACGGAACGGGGGGAACTTTCACCATAAGTTCCACCCTAGATGACAAATAGGAAAGCGCGCTCGTTGCTTTCCTGCGGGCGAATGTCGACGTGTTTGCATGGCAACCGTCTGACATCCCCGGCGTTCCCAGGAAAGTAATTGAGCACCACCTTGCTGTCTGTGCCCATGCGCGGCCCGTCAAGCAAAGGGTGAGGAAACAGGACTTGGAGCGGCAAGAATTCATTGCCGAAGAAATTAAGAAGCTGGAGGCGGCAGGACTGGTCAAAGGAGTGCTTCATCCAACCTGGCTGGCTAATCCGGTTGTAGTGCGGAAAGCGAACGGGAAATGGAGGCTTTGTATCGATTACACAGATATCAATAAAGCTTGTCCAAAAGATCCTTTTCCCTTGCCGCGCATCGACCAAATCGTGGATGCCACCGCTGGTTGTGATCTCCTGTCCTTCCTTGATGCCTATTCAGGATATCATCGGATTTTTATGGCAAAGGAAGATGAAGAGAAGACCGCCTTTATCACCCCATGTGATACGTATTGTTTTATACGAATGCCTTTCGGGTTGAAAAGTGCTGGTTCAACATTTGCCAGAGCAATCCAGATTGGTTTTGAGCCACAACTCCATAGAAATATGGAGGCGTATATGGATGATATAGTGGTCAAAACTAAGGATAAAGCAACGCTCATTCAAGATTTAGAAGAAACATTCGCAAACTTGCGCAAGATCAACTTGAAGCTCAATCCTGAGAAGTGCGTGTTCGGTGTTCCTTCCGGCAAGCTCCTCGGATTCTTTGTATCTTGCCGGGGAATCGAAGCGAACCCCGACAAGATCAAAGCCATTGAGCAAATTGAAGCGCCGAGACGCGTCAAGGATGTGCGCCATCTTGCCGGCTGTGTTGCTGCTCTAAGCAGGTTTATTTCCAAGTCTGCTGAGCGCGCCCTGCCCTTCTTCAAAATTTTGGAGAAGGCAGGTCCAATGAAATGGACTCCGGAAGCGGAGGCAGCGCTGCAAGATTTGAAGAAATACCTTTCTTCTCCGCCGACGCTAGTCGCACCTAAACCACAAGAGCCGTTGCTGCTGTATCTGGCGGCAACAAATCAAGTGGTTAGTGCTGCGCTGGTGGCGCAGAGGGAAGCTGATGAGGAGGCAACATCAGCGGGAGGACCGCCAAATGGCGCGGCAAGATCTTCCCCGGCAAGGGTTGATCCTGGCAAGACAGGATCTGCGCAGACAGAAGAGCCCGTGCAGAAAAAAAGGTGGTGCAACGCCCAGTTTATTTTGTTAGCTCCCTCTTACAAGGGGCTAGATCAAGATATTTTGGTGTGCAGAAGTTGCTTTTCGGCCTTCTTATGGCCTCAAGAAAGCTGCGCCATTATTTTCAAGCACATGAGATCACCGTCGTCACTCGCTTTCCGTTGCAACGGATTTTGCAAAATCCGGAGGCAACCGGCAGGATCGTGGAGTGGGCGTTGGAGCTGTCCAGCTTTGGTCTTAAGTTTGAAAGTACTTCGATGATTCAGAGCAGGGCCTTGGCGGAGTTCATTGCAGAATGGACCCCGACGCCAGACAAAGAAGTTCAAGAAACAAGTCTCCCCGGCAAGGAAACCGATCAGCAATGGGTTATGTACTTTGACGGGGCTTTTTCGCTGCAAGGCGCCGGTGCTGGTGTGCTGCTTGTCGCACCCACCAGAGAGCACCTCAAGTATGTAGTCCAAATGCATTTTCCCCGGGAGAGTTCAACCAATAACACTGCAGAGTACGAAGGTTTGCTTGCCGGTCTCAGGATCGCAGCAGACCTTGGTATCAGAAAGCTCATTATCAAAGGTGATTCACAGCTTGTCGTCAGGCAGGTCAACAAGAACTATCAGAGCCCATTGATGCAAGCCTACGTAGATGAAGTGAGGAAATTGGAAGAGCGCTTTGACGGTCTCCAAATGGAGCACATTCCTCGTGCCGAGAACAGCGTTGCTGACGACCTGTCAAAGCGTGCTGCCCTCAAGTTGCCTGTGGAACCAGGAACTTTTGTGCTCCAATTGACTCAACCATCCGTGGCGCCATCGACGCGGCAAGAAAAGAGAAGAAAGTTGAACTCTGGCCAGTACTTCCCGGCAGAGCTCCCCGGAGCCGCCGGCAAGGAAGTTGCCGGGATCGACATGCCCGCTGGGGAACAACAGGCTCCGGCAGGGCCTCAGGCCCTTGCTGTCGAGACAAACGCCCCCCCGGCGGAGGAGATGCCTTTAGTCCTAGCCGTCGAGCCTCAGGCTCCAGCATGGGCGCAGCACATTGTCCATTTCCTTCAGACAGGTGAACTCCCTGAGGAGCACAAAAGCACAAAATAAAATGAATAAAGAAAAAGTGCAAGATCGAACCCATCACAAAGCACCTCTTCCCATGGCAAGAAAAATCAATCTAGTTGGCCAAACCAAACCAAAGTTTCAGAGAAGAAATACGAGGCTATTACAATCATGCATAAAAGAGTTCAGAGAAGACTCAAATAATATTCATAGATAGAACTGATCATAAACTCGCAATTCATCGGATCCCAACAAACACACCGCAAAAAGTCATTACATCAAATAGATCTCCAAGAACATCGAGGAGAACATTGTATTGAAGATCAAAAAGAGAGAAGAAGCCATCTAGCTACTGCCTACGGACCCGTATGTCTGTGGTAAACTACTCACGCATCATCAGAGGAGCAAGGGTGTTGATGAAGAACCCCTCTGTGATCGTTGAACCCTCCGACAGAGTGCCGGAAAAGGCCTCTAGATTGGATCTCACGGTTCTGGAACTTGCGGCGACGGAAACTATTTTCTCTCGACTCCTCTAGGGTTTCTGGAATATTAGAGTATTTATAGATCTGAGAGGCAGTGGAGGGGGTGCCTGTGGGCCCCACTACCCACCAGGGCACGCCAGGGGCCTCTGGCACGCCCTGATGCCTAGTGGGCCCCACAGGGTCCCTCTGGTGCACCTCCTGGGTGTCTTCTGGGCAGAAAAAATTCTCCAAAAATTTTCGCTGCAATTGGACTTCGTTTGATATGGATATTCTGCGAAGTAAAAAACAAGCAAAAAACAACAACTGGCACTGGGCACTATGTCAATAGGTTACTCCCAAAAAATGATATAAAGTTGCGATAAAATGAATATAAAACATCCAAGATTGATAATATAACAGCATGGAACAATAAAAAATTATAGATACGTTGGAGATGTATCAACATCCCCAAGCTTAATTCCTGCTCGTCCTCGAGTTGGTAAATGATAAAAATAGAATATTTGATGTGGAATGTTGCCTAACATTTCATCTCATAATCTTTTCTATTGTAGCATGGACATTTGGAATTTTAGATGATTCAAAGCAATAGTCTATATTTGACATGAGGACATCAGTACTCAAGCATTTCAACAAGCAACCAAGTCTTTCAAAATATCAACACTAAAGAAAGCTATCCCTAGCTCATTATGCTCAATCATTGATCCATTCACGAAGCACACTCAAATATTAACTATGCCTAATGCACAAGTATGATAATAGTGTTCCCTAGTTGATGCTTTATAAGAGAAGATGGAGACTCAATAAAACTAAAAATTGCATAAGAGTAAATAGATAGGCCCTTCACAGAAGGAAGCAGAGATTTGTAGAGGTGCCAAAGCTCAAAGCTTAAATTGAGAGATAAAACTGTTTTGAGAGGCATGTTTTTCCTGTCAACGAAAACAACCGAGAATTCCCAATACTTTCCATGCTAGATAAATCATAGGCGGTTCCCAAATAGAAAATAAATTTTATTCCTTTTTCCACCATTCTTTCACAATCCATGGCTAGCCGTATCCACGGGTGCCTTCCATACCAACACTTTCCAAGGAATTTATTATTGAACAACATAAATATTTTTTTTTCATTTCGAGACTGGGCATCCCTATTACCTTGCCACATTCTCGTGCAATGACAAGTGAATAAACACTCATCTTGAGAATAAAGTATCTAGCATCGAAAATATTGGCCACCCCTTGCCACTTCATGAGCAGTACGGGCACACAAAAAGGAAATTCATTTTGAAAATTAGAGTTGGCACATACAAATTTACTTGGAACGGCATGGAAATACCGCATATAAGTAGGTATGGTGGACTCATTTGGCACAACTTGGTTTACGGAGTTTGGACACACAAGTACTATTTCTACTTAGTGCAAATGGAGGCTAGCAAATAGATTGAGAAGCAACCAACCAAGAAACAAAAACAATCATAAAATAACATTAAACATAAATAACACCAGATAATGCACCACAAGTAAGATATAACTTCATTGCATAACTATTGACTTTCGTGCTTGCATAGGGAATCACAAACCTTAAAACCAATATTCTTACTAAAGCATAATTACTCACCAACATGACTCACATATTATTATCTTCATATCTCAAAACTATTACAAGGAATCAAGTTTATAATATCCAATGATCTTCATGAAAGTTTTTATTATATCCCTCTTGAATATCTATCACTTTGGGACTAGTTTCATATATTACCATTGCTACTAACAAAGCTCTCAAATAAATTTAAGTGAAGCATGAGAGCACACATTTCTTCAAAACAATTTTCATCTCTCAAAATAATATAAGTGAAGCAATGAGAGGATATTTCTTCAAAATCAAAGCACCACCATGCTCAAAAAGATATAAGTGAAGCACTAGAGCAATTCCATAGCTCAAAAAATTTAAGTGAAGCACATAGAGCAATTCTAATAAATCATAGCATAATTATGGCTCTCTCAAATAGGTGTGTCCAGCAAGGATGATTGTGACAAACTAAGAAACAAAAAAAGCAAAGACTCATATAATACAAGACGCTCCAAGCAAAACTCATGATATGTGATGAATAAAAATATAACTCCAAGTAAAATTACCGATGGCCGTTAGAAGAAAGAGGGGATGCCTTCCGGGGCATCCCCAAGCTTAGTTGCTTGGTTCTCCTTGAATATTACCTTGGGGTGCCATGGGCATCCCCAAGCTTAGGCTCTTTTCACTCCTTATTCCTTCATCCATCATGATCTCACCCAAAACTTGAAAACTTCAATCACACAAAACTTAACAAAAACCTTCATGAGATCCGTTAGTATAAGAAAACCAATCTTTACTTTAAGTGTTGTTACAAAACCATTCATATTTTGTTATTGCATTATACCTACTGTATTCTAACTTTACCATGGCTAAAAACCCCCAGTATAGTCCATAGATTCATCAAAATTAGCACACAATGCAACGAAAACAGAATCTGTCAAAAACATAACAGTTTGTAAAGACTCGAATTTTACTCACACTTCTGTAACTCCAAAAATCACGGCAGAGGACAGTGGCAGCGGCGACAGCTCGAGCGCGGCTAGGCCTGCGGGCACGCACGGGCAATAGCACGCGGTGCACGCGCGAGACGAGACCGTGGCCAGTAGAGCTCATGGGCGAGGTGCGGGGGTTCGCTAAACTCGGCAAGGGTCGAGCTTGCGGCCATGGCGGACGGTGGCATCGGGTACGAACAAGGAGGCGACTAAGGGGATGGATTCGCACGGGAGACGAAGGGGAAGGGGAGTAGGGCTCGCTGTGAGGCCACAGGCGAGGTCAGGGAGGACGGGAAGGGTCGCAGATGATCGAATCGACAGCGGGGGTGGCGGGCGGTGCCGAGGACGAAGAAGATGTCTCCCCGGTTGATGCAGAGAGCTTCAGTTCCAACGGGTGGCTCCAGCGGACGAGGTAGTCGATGGCAGCTCTTCGGGCGCAAGCAGGGACAGCGGGGAGCTAAGTGGGCGTGCGGGTGAGGTCGGCCATGGCGAGAGGGGATCGGCTCATTGCGGAGAGGAAGAAGGCGAGCGAAAGAGGGGGATCTGATGGGCTGGGGTTCGCAGGGGGCATAACGTCGCCCATATCCTCCTCCATGGCGCTGTAGCCATGGCATCGTATCGGCAATCCACCGGCTGTGGCGAGCGCGGGCGTGCGGGATGCACGACACACACACAGAAGGAAGGGGATGGCTGGAGTTGGGCCGACTGGAGACTGTTCCAAGTGGGCCAGAATGCACATGGCCATTTCTTCTATTTTTATAACAAATCTGCTACGGTTTTCTATTTAGTTTGTGGCACAAAAAGTTTGAGGCCAATTGCAACTGTTAAAACTTATATTTGAATTTAAATGTGTTTAATTAATGCTGCTGGTTTAGTTTATTAAAGGTTAAGGGTATTTTTATAATCCAATTGGAGGTAATAATATTTTTACTAATACATGGGGATTTTATGAAATATTGTAAATATTTTTTGCTTCACTATTTTGAAGAAGTAATAATTTGACTTGCAAATTTAAATTTGAATTATGGTTTGATTTTTTAAGTGACAAATTGGCTTAATAAAACATGATGACATGGCACATTAGGGTGAGGTTACTGTAGCATGATTCTCGGGGTGTTACAATCGACCCCTACTACATGAAGATGAAGGATGAGAGCAAGAAGGAGAGGATCGCCTGGCATGGTGCCTGGGAGCAGAGACTGGATGAAGAACATGTCAAGTACGCGGCCAAGGACGCGTACACAAGCTATGAGATGTACAGGAGGATTGTTGACATGAGGAAGTGTCTTCATCTTTCCCCAGACGAGGGATCGAGCCACAGAGTAGTGGCGGGAGCGTCACAAGAAGTAGATGACTAGATGATCGTTTCTCCTAGTTTAGAATGCATGTAATTGTTTATTGAGGTGTGTGCGAATGATTTGTATAGTCACTTATGTAATTGGATGTTTATTTTGGTTATATATGTTGTTCTTCTATAGACAGAGGAAATCACATCACAGACGAAGTAAACTAGGGAACCCATCGATGATGATTTCATCAATCGCTGACAATTGTATACCAGCAAGCGTTTGCCCACAACACACACGGCTTATTAGCAGCAATCGTCTCTGTTATTATCGGTCTTCGCACACATTTCTGATTACGGACCTGTTTGTCGCGTATCACACACATCTTGTTCAGTTGAACCGTTTCTGTTGTTTTGGCTCATCGCAAACAGTTCATCCGAGTGAACTGTATGCCCTCTATCGCACACACCTTGATCTGGCTGATCATTTCTGTTGTGTTGCTTAATCACAGACAGTTCATTCGAGTGAACTATATGCCGTATATTGCACACACCCTCATCTGGCTGACCGTTTCTGTTGTTATGCTCATCGCAAACAGTTCGTATGGACCAACCGTATGCCACATATCGCACACGCAACTCTAATCTGAATCGTGTTTGATGTCTGCGCCATCACAAATAGTTCGTATCATTTTTACGGTTTTCTTACACCACCGTTTGCGATTAATGCATCGCACACAGTTTCGTTGAAGGGTCTCTGATTGTACTGTCGTGTTTGGACCATCCTGCAGTAGTGTAAGCATTTAATGTGCATAATTCAAATTTTAACTTCAGGCACATGCTCCAGTGCACCAAAATGGTTTGAAAATCATATATGTGTCCTTGGGTGAATGTTTAGGTCCCATGCAAGAAATCGGAATGAATTTCAAATATCTAGGCGTCGTGACTCGGCCAGAAACATTGAGAAACTTGGTTTTAAAATTCCTGTAAATCCAAAACTCGCCTGAAAATCATGAAACTTGGCATGGTGTCATGACATGGCACCAACGTGTTGTGATAAAAAAATTATCCGATTTGGGACAAGTTTTGATATAAGCTTCTTACAAACCTTAGCTTCTCTCAAGAAGCCACATGGTTCCATGAGGAAACGTGTCACCTCTGTGTGCGAAATGACATATGCTGTCTCTTCCCGCCTTGATTTATTTTACAGAGGCAACATGCAACTATATGAGTGTCGTGCTAAAAATATGAAATTATTCAGGGTTCGTTTTGCCTTTTTTATACATTATTTGAGTTTTCTAGGCATTTTGGAACAAATAGCTTCCATGTTATTATTGCAAACGGTTGTATTATTCCAACTGTGGACGTTCCACTAACAATTTACTACCGTGAGCAGCTGTTTGATTAGACAGGACACGTGCGAGTTGTCCGCCGCGCATGCTCGACGCGACGCGTGCAAGCAGTCCGCCGCGCAGGCTCATCGGCAAGCGAGCGCTGCCAAAAATTTATTGATGGTTTTGGTTTCAGTCGCCTCAGGAAGGTACGCAGAACAGTTTCCAGTGCTCCTCCTCCTCCTCCGTTCTTATCTATAAGAGCCGCTGCCGAGGATCGCCACCTGCTGCGATGGAGGACAAGCCGGCCAACAAGTGGGGGCGGGTTGCCAGAACCGCAAGAGCCTCCGGCGAGTGTGGACTTCATCAGCAACCTCCCCGATGAGATGTTGGTAACCATCATATCCCTCCTCCCCATCAAATCTGGTGTGCGGACCACTGTCCTCTCCCGGTGATGGCGCCCCCTCAGGCACTCCATCCCCCTGGACCTCATCAACGACGATGAGTTCCACAGCGAGGAGCGCAAACACTTGGACGCATTGTCCCACATCCTCGCCACGCACCCTGGGCCGGTCAAACGCCTTGCCATCGGCAAGTTCTGTCCCAACTGCAAGGCCGAACCCAAGGTTCATGAGTGGTTCCTATCCCCAGCCCTAGATCAGCTCAAAGAGCTCAGCTTTCATGTTGGACATCCGCGCTCGCTGCCGTCATCCGCACTCCGCCTCGCGCCCACGCTGCGCCGCGCTACGTTCAGGCAGTCTTTTCCCCCAGATTGATGTCGCGCCCGCTCTTCATCTCCCTAAACTGAAGCACCTCGAGCTCATGGGCGTCCGCATCTCGGAGGCTACTGAACCCATCCATCACCCGAAGACGAAGGTACTATCGCCTTGACGATTGTCAGTATGATTTTTTTGCATTGCCGGTGCCGCAACAGGCTATCAGTTGAGGTGTTTCACGATATGGTCATTGAGAATGCGCCTTTCCTTGAGAGATTGTTTGTACTTGATAAAGTAGATCCAACAAGAATCAGGGTCATTGATGCACCGAAATTGATAGTGTTGGGCTATTCGTGTGTTGAATTCTCCGAAATTGTTACTGGATCATTATCCGTTCAGGTACAATAGTCTTCTTCTTATCCTTCTCGTTGGACATCACATTCTATCTAATTTTTGTTGATCTATGTTCGGCTGTCATCCAGAAAATGATTCCCACAAGCTTGACCCCGTCTCCGCGCACGGTGAAGATCTTGGTACTACAATCTGTCGGTCATGATCTGGATGAAGTTGTTCGATTCCTTAGATGCTTTCCATGCATGGAGAAGCTATACATCAAGGTGATGCTCCTTTCCCGTTAATTGTTAACCACAACAGAGTTCAGTTTGTTGTTACCTTTACCCATGATTACAGTGACAAATGTAGTATGATTTCTAAAGGAAATTTGGAGGATTTCAATACATATATTTTTTGAGATGTTAATCATGAACGATTGAAGATGGCATGTCACTCTATTCATGTATTTTAGAAATCCTGCAAATCAAAGAGGCACGAAGTGTTCAAAACTGCAGCTAGGCACTAATATGCTGTCTTCGTTTGCAGAAACAAGCATGCCTGAGAGTGGAAAATGTGGCGCAATATAACAATCCCATTGAATGTCGTGATCTTTATCTCATAGAAATTACTTTGAACGAGTACCGAGGCACCACACCAGAGATTAAATCACCAAGTTCTTTGTTCAGAAAGCAAATGTGATCAAGGTAATGAGGTTTGCCCTATATTTAGTGTGCAGAAGTGAATGGTTTGCTAAAGAGCACATCCGTCTACAGCTGAATGGAAAAGGCTATGCAGAAGTTGAATTTAAGTTTGTAACTTCATATGACAGATTATTCAGAAGTTACTGTATCAAGCCGCTATATGACTTCTCGGTGGCTGATCCTTTCGTAGAAATAATGCCTGACTCAGATTCTGAAGAAGATGAATTTGATTTGTAAGAATAGTTTGAACCTTGTAATCTTTGAACTTGGGCCTTGTAATGCTGGAATTTGAACCTTGCAATATTTCTGGTATTTGTGATATAACTTAATTAGATATTTAATTTGATTATGCAATCATGCCCTTATAAGTATATATGTTGTTGTTCTGTAGACAAAGCATAGATGTTGTGCAGACTGAGCAAATCACATTGCATATGGATTAAACTACGGAACCCGTCGGTGATTATTTCATCAATTACTGACAATTGTTTACCACCAATCGTTTGCCCACAACACACACAGCTTATTTGGAACAATCGTTTGTGTTATTATCGGTCTTCCCACACATTTCTGATTACTAACCTGTTTGCCGCGTATCACACACATCTTGTTAAGTTGATCAGTTTCTGTTGTTTTGGCTCATCGCAAATAGTTCATCCGAGTGAACTTTATGCCATCTATCACACACACCTTGAAATGGCTGACCGTTTCTGTTGTGTTGGCTAATCGCAAACAATTCATCCGACTGGCTATATGGCGTATATCATACACACCTTCATCTGGCTAACCGTTTCTGTTGTTCTGGCTCATTGCAAACAGTTCGTATGGATCAACTGTATGACACATATCGCACACGCAACTCTAATATGAATCGTGCTTGATGTCTCCGCCATCGCACACAGTTCATCTTATTGGTGACGGTTTTATTATGATATCGTTTACAATTCATGCATCCCACACAGTTTTGTCGATTCATCTCTGATCGATGTGTCGCATTTGGACCATCCTGCAGTAGTGGTCCATCGTAAACAAACCCAAAACTTGAAAACTTCAGCACACAAAACTCAACATAACCTTCGTGAGATCCGTTAGTATAATGGTAAACCATAAACCTAGGTACTGTTATAAACCAATTCATAATTGTTCTTGCATAATTCCTACTATATTGTAACTTCTCCGTGACTTATACCACCGAATATAATCCATAGCATCATTAAAATAAGCACACTATGCAATAAAAACATAATCTGTCTAAAACAGAACAGTCTATAATGATATGAACTAAAACCATACTTAACTCTACAAATTCTGAACAATTAGTAGAACATAGGCAATTTGTATATCAATATTGTGTAAGAATTCCAGACCAAGATCACGTTCTAGTAAAAAAATGTAAATTCAAATACTAGGCGCAAAAGTTTCTGTTTTTGCACATAATCAATTCAACTATCATCCAAATCATCCCAAAGGCTTTGCTTGGCACAAACACTAATCAAAAGATAAAAACATAATCATTACAGTAGAAATAATCATGTTTGCACACAAAAACATAAATGATAACTACTGGGTTATCTCCCAACAAGCTCTTCCTTTATAGCCATTAAGATAGGCTTTGAGATTTCAATGATGCACACGTCAAAGACAAGAATTGAAGCACAAAGAGAGCATCATAAAACATGTGACAAATATATTTAAGTCTAACATACTTCCTATGCATAGGCATTTTATAAGCAATCAAATTATCAAGACAAGAAATATTTAGCATATGCAAGGAAAACATTGACAATCTCAACATAACGAGAGGTAATTTAGTAACATGGAAATTTTCATATCTATACTTCCCCCTCTCAAAATAATTACATGTAGGATCATAATCAAATTCAACAATATAGTTATCAAATAAAATATTCTCTCCATGATCCACATGCATGCACGTTTTATAATCTTCCAAGATAGTGGGATTAACAACAAGTAAAGTCATGTCCTCTCCAAACCCACTTTTAATAGTATTGCGAATTTTATCATCAATAATAGATTCATTTTGAGGCTCAGAATTCTCAAGGTCACAAGAAACATCATGATAATCACCCCAATCATGATCATTAGCACAATTGACATTCACAAAATTTATACTAACAACATTGTAATCATGCTTTTCATTCAATAAATTTATCTCAATAGTATTTTTTGTTATCACTTCTTCATTATTAGCTATTGGTTTACAATAAGAAGCAAATTTGAAAAGATTAGCAAGTGGATGAGGATCCATATGTCTTTATTTTTATTTTATTGAGTCAACATGATTGTTGCAAGCAAATAAGGTGTGTGTGTGAAGGTACCTTCAGTTGTTTGATGAATTATCCCCGGCAACGGCGCCAGAAATTCTTCTTGCTACTTGTGAAATGCGTTGGAATTTCCCTGAAGAGGAAGGGTGAAGTAGTATAGAAGCAAAAAGTATTTCCCTCAGTAAAGAACCAAGGTTTATCGAACCAATAGGACATTCACGCAAACGACCTTTAGTAGTACCTACACACACAAAAGCAAATACTTACACCCAACAGGGGCAAGAGGGTTGGCAATCCCCTTGTGCTCGTTAATTGCAATGATTAATTCTGATAGTTGGAGGTATATAAATTGCAAATCTAAATAAAAGTAAATAAATTGCAGCAAGGTATTTAGGGTTTTAGCAATATGATTTAAATGGATCCAGGGGGCATAGCTTTCACTAGAGGCGTCTCTCTCAAGAACATAAACGATACGGTGGGTAGACAAATTACTGTTGGGCAATTGATAAAATAGCACATAGTTATGATGTTATTCATGGCATGATCAGTACATAGGCATTACGTCCGTGACAAGTAGACCGACATCCATGTGCATCTACTACTATTACTCCACTTCGAGAGCGCTTCTATGCTTGCCTCTCTAGGTATTAAGTTCATAACAAATAGAGTAATGCATTAAATATGATGACGTAATGTAGACAAAATAAGATAAACTAATATGATCAAACCCCATCATTTTATCTTAGTAGCAACAATACATATACGTGCCTCTCTACCCCTTCTGTCATAACAATACAAGATGTAATCAACACTACTAGCACCCCCAGGTACCAATCCGAGATTTGATACAAAAACTGAACACAAAGGATGAAGTTGGGTTTTGATATGAGATAGTGTTGATGAAGATGATGATTTCCATGATGAGAGGAGCGTTGGTGATGATGAAGGCTTCGATTTCCTCCTCCTGGAGGAAGGTTTCCTCGGTAGAATCTCTCTGATCGAGAGCAGAAGTGCTCCGCCTATGTTCCGCCTCACAGACGGTGACGGAAAGTCTCAAAAAAATTGTATGACTTTTTTCTAGGTCAAAAGGGATTTTATGACCAAAGGGCATAGGGAGGCAGCTGTCACGACCCCACATGGGCACATGGCGCGGCCACCCCCTGGCCGCGCCACCTGCCCATGTGGGCAGGTTGTGCCCCCTCCGGCATATCTTTGCTTCATAATTCATTATATATTCAAAAATAATTCTCCAAAAATCCACGCTTCATTTTAAGCTCCGGAGAATTGTTTTTCTACTGTTGATATTTTAGGTCCAGAATTCCAGCTGTAGGCAATCCCCCTCTCTAGGTATAACTTGCATTTTAAGAGAGAAACGACATTAGAATTGCACCATAATGTGAAATATGACATCAAAATAAGATAAATTACAATAGAAAAAATGATGCAAAATGGACATATCAATCATCTTATTGGGTTTGCATTGATTTTGTTGGCTACAATGACATCAGTGGAAATAGCTTTTACAACTATGAGCATTATCAAGGGTGGTCTGACGAATTAAACGAGTGACGACTGGATGATTTATAGCATTGTGTGCTATATTGAGTGAGATATATTTTCAAGTATTGATGATCATGATATTCTATATTACTTTTAATCATTTCGATCTTGCAAAGGGGTTTTACCTCTACGAAGTTTTTAGATTTGTATCAGTCATAATTATTTCGCTAGATGTTTATGCCTTTTCTTATGAAATTATACTTTTGGTGCCTCGGAGATGCTGGTTCTTCTTCTACTATTGATCAGATTATTAGTCATGTTTTAACTTTATGTTGGATTGTTATGCATCTAGATCAAATTCTAAATTTATTGGACAATTGAGATTTATTCTGTATGTTTATATATAGAGTATTTATTAAATATTATGAAGCATTTGGGGGTAGTTATAAACGCTAGAGTTTTTTATGTCACCGGAAAAAGGAAATTGGCTTGGTGTTTATATCAATGATGGCTTCATTGGTGTGGGGTTCGAAAGGTGCCCTTAGAGAAACGCTAATAGTATAGCGAGTAAATCTCTTATAAAACTATCATGCTATTAAAAACTAATATTTTTAATCATTCCTATAATAGGGTTGGCTATAAGGTCGCTATTATCTTAATTTTTTCATGCTTTCTCTCTTTCTCTTACTCTGTTTTTTAAACCTAGAAAGCATGTGTGTAGAGGTTGATTTTTGCACGAGAGTCCACTATTTTGTTCTTCATGTACATAAAAACATCATATGAAGTGTACTATAAACCCTTGATTATACTCGCTTTTAATGACACTAGCTAAATACTCGTGCATTGCAATGGGGAAACTTCATTCTAGTGGTTCAACGTAAAAAATTTATTGATTGGGTTGAGATTAAGATATGCTATGGGAAGGGTCAAAATAGATTTTTTTTTATTGGGTTGAGATTTTTTTTAACACAGTACAATCACAGATGCCCCACATACACTCACCCCTATGAACGCACGCACACCCTACCCTTATGAGCACCTCTGAGATACTGATCTGACATCACATCTTGAGATTGACGAAGTCACCACAGGAGCTCGTAGTCGACAAAAACGTCTCCTCCCACTGAACAGACATCGTCGGACAGCCTGAAATAAATGCAGGAAAATGAGAGCATCAATGCCAAGTCTAGGACTTGAACCCTGGTGGGCTGGTTCCACCACAAGAAACCTAACCATATGTACACTCAATTCGCGATTGGGTTGAGATTGAGATAATGTTGTGGGAAGGGTCAACGTAGCATTTTTTTGATTGGGTTGATATTGCGATATGTTGTGTGAAGAGAATTCATAAGCAAATATAAGGAAGACATTATGTGATTGTGTATATACAACCACAGAAGGATTTCTTACTATTAGCAATTTATTTGATTTTCTGTTGATTGCTTTGCAGCTTTGCAAGGGATTTATTTTCCAAGAACCAAAGAGATGGAGTCGGTTGAGAAAAAAATCAATAGGAATTGTGGATGCGAAACCAACAAAAATTAATAGGAATTATGGAAGCAAAACCAACAAACTTGAGTTCCGTTTAGAGCAAGTAAAATATAAGATTAATAGCCCGCTTAAATGGCAATTTTACCCACATGAAGAAGGAAGACATGAAAAAGTGAAGGGAGTAGGCTGCTATGCAAGAGTTTGGCCATATCCGTGCTCCTAACAGATACAATAAATATTAAGAAAGAGATAGAGAGAAGGTGAAAAAAATACTACTCCCTCCTATCCATATTACTTGTCTTAGATTTGTCTAGATACAAATTGAGCTCGGTTAATAGTAACTAAGGCTTTCGCCCGACTTTACATATAAAGCAACAACCATCAACAAGCTGATACAAACACACGCCACCCCAACACACGCACACACCCAAGGCTAGATACATAGGTGTTGGTCGCGGAAATACCACCCCTACCACTACAAGGGCTATCAGGGGCCTCAACCTTAAAGATGCCACCACGAAGAGATGAAGCCGCATACGATGATCTCCAAGGCGGCGCCTTCAGAAAGGTTATGACACTAGAGCGCCGCCATCGCCCCATCCGAGGATCAAGGTTTCCCCTGGAGCAACACGACGGGCAATGAGGACCGTGACGACGCCTTCAAGAAAGGGACGAACATCGCAACCACATGTTTAATAGTACAGTAAACTGCCTGCTATACGATGTTGCCTTGTCATATATTGTCATCACTCATACAACAATCTTAGTTATAAAGTTGCCTATAATAGTACTCCCTTTGATCCATATTACTTGTCTTGAATTTATCTAGATACAGATGTATCTAACACTAAAATGTGATAGGTAGTTAATGAGGAAAGGTGTGTTTGTGGTAACTTAATATGTTACCATCACATAGCGTTTCTCAAGAAAAAATGAGTCTAGAAACTAATAAATAAAACAGCCTATGACACTACCTCTATGAGACTTCTCACTATAAAGGTAGTAACATAGACTAGTGGCATATGCATGACACTAGTGTTTGCCTAAGCTTAGTTGTCGCAAAGTTAGTCATGAACCAAAAAGTTAGTTGTAGCCATTTTGTTAGCCGCACTCTTTTGGCAGCCACACTACCTCTACGATACTCCCCACTATGACTAATCTAAGGGGGTCTTTGATTCGCAGGATTCTGAAAACACGGGAATAGGAAAAATATACGATTGGAGTGACATGTAGGAGTGTTGATGCTGCAGAAAAAATAAAGAAATTATAAAAAGAAGTTGAAGTGGATGTTAGATTTTCTATGAAAAATAGTACAAAAGATTTTTCATAGAAAAAATCCTACAACATCTAATACTATGAATCAAATCAAAAGAACCACGTAGGAGAATTTCTAAGAATTTTAATCCTTGAAAATTCTATAAAATTCCTTTGAACCAAGGAGCCCCGAAGATTTGGCCGGGTGGCTGGGCGAAAAAGTTTTTTTACTGGAGCCGGGAGCTACCGGTGACCACTAGCCAATAGCAGTGCTCCAGCTGTGACGTATCTTAATCTTTCTCTGTCGTATTTCATTCCTTTTCTGATTTTTTATCTGTATTTTCTTTACCCTGGGACCCATGCAAGGAAGGGACAGCACTGACACATGCATCTCTTTTTCTGCACATAGTACAGTACACATTGTCTGCTCTCCTATACAACTCATCACTTTAAATTTCCTGTTGATAATTTAGATGGTTCATATTTTTAAAACCAAAATTTAATTTTCGAAACTTTTTATATATTTGAACTCCTGATTTCAAGATCTTTAGAACAAGCTTAATTTTGGATACTTTTTGAACATGTTTGAATCCATTTATTTCACTCAATATGTTTCAATTATTTCAGAAGAACTATTTATTTCAGTTCTTTCGAACCACTAATTTCCATTGATTTTCTGAAATACAATTTCAATTATTTCAATCATTGTAAAACGCCTATTTCACACATTAGAAAACATATATTTTTAGTCATTCCAAAAGAATTGGTTCCCTAATTTCTGAAAACCGATTTCACTCATTTCGAAAAGCTCATTTATTTATGTTCAAAAAATCAATTTCACTCATTAGAAGAAACTGATGTCACTAATTTAAAAATAATAATTTCACTCAGTTGAGAAAATAGATTTCACTCGGTTTAAAAGAATGATCTCGCTCATTTCAGAAAAAGATTTCACTCATTCCAAAAAGTATGTTTCACTTTGTTCAAAAAACCAGATCCCTCATTTCAAAAGATGGATTTATCCTCATTCAAAAAACTTATTTCACTCATTTCAAAAATATATTTAAATCATTTCAACACAGTTGATTTCACTAATTAAAAAACATATTTCACTCAGTTTTAATAGAGGCACTAAATTGAAAAAAACATATTTCACTCAGTTTTAGAGAATGATTTTATCATTTCAAAAAAAGATTTCACTCATTTCAAAAAGTGATTTCACTCATTTTAACAAACATGTTTCACTCATTCAAAACACTGGTTTCACTCATTCCAAAAAATATATTTAAAACATTTCAAAATGATTGATTTCACTAATCTGAAAAAATATAATTCACTCAGCTTAGTAGAATGATTTCTATCATTTCAAAAAAAAAAGATTTCACTCATTTCAAAAGTGATTTCACTCATTTTAACAAACATGTTTCACTCATTCAAAACATTGGTTTCACTCCAAAAAATATATTTAAATCATTTCAAAATGGTTGATTTCACTAAACTGAAAAAAAAATCACTCAGCTTAATAGAATGATTTCTATCATTTCAAAAGAAGATTTCACTCATTTCAAAAAGTGATTTCAGTCATTTTAACAAACATGTTCACTCATTCAAAACACTAGTTACCTCATTCCAAAAAATATATTTAAATCATTTCAATACAGTTGATTTCACTAAATTTGAAAATATATTTCACTCAGCTTAATAGAATGATTTCTATCATTTCAAAAAAAGATTTCACTCATTTCAAAAAGTGGTTTCACTCATTTTAACAAACATGTTTCACTCATTTAAAACGCTGGTTTCACTCATTCCAAAAAGTACGTTTTGTTGTGTTCAAAGACCAGATTCCACTCATTAAACTTATTTCACTCGTTTCAAAAGTTGGATATAACTTATTGCAAAATGGATGATTTCAGTAATTCGACAAAATGATTTCACTCAATTTAGCAGACATATTTCACTAATTCTAAAATACAGATTTCACTCATTTCAGAAAATGGATTGCACTCATTTCAAAAGGTGGGTTCCACTTGCTTCAAAAACAGATTTCACTGAAAATAACAAAACTCAAACTAGACGAAATATATTCAAGATTGGCCTTCTTTTAAAGATCTGTGCGCCAAAAGTTCAAATATATAAAAGTTTCAAAATTAAAATTTTGGTTTAAAAGATACAAATGATTTAAATTAGCAAAGGTAAAATAAAAATGTGGATTTGTTGTGTAAGAGAGGAGAGAGACTGCACATGTACTTTTGCTGCCATGCATGTGTCCTACAGTACGTGAGAGAGAGGAGCATGCATGCATCTGATCATAGGTAGGCCCATGTAATAATTTTGGTGGGGTTCATTCACTGTATTTTGTCAGGTATAGATGTTGTATAGCAGAAACTGGAACTAAATACGTGGCAGCTGCACGAATCTTCGCGCATCAAATGGATGATGGATTACTAACCGGTACATCCCGGTCCCGGTAAAAAGAGCTTTGCGGGTGGCTGGGAGCCTCGGGCTGGTGGCAGCACCCGACAGGCTGGGAGATATATACATTGAATAGTAGATTGGACAGAGTACGTGGCACCCATAAATATCTCCGGCATGGGGCCGCAGAAAAAGCGCAAAGCGCGCCGAGATATTTTTGTTGACTGGCTGGATCCAAAAAAGAAATCATCCACCTGCCAATGTTTACATGGCCGAGAAGCTGCTACGTCACCCCGGCCGCTCCACCGTCCTCCCCGCGCCACTCCTCTCCCCGCCCTCCTACGCCTTTAATGGCGACAAGACGCGGCCGTATGTGTACCAACCAACCACAGTTTCTTCTCCCTAATCCTGCGCGAGGCGGAGAGGGAGAGGAATCATTCCCCGCCGGAAAGCCTCGCCCGCGCGCCCACACGTTTTTATTCCGCGATTGGGACGGCGACGCGCGGAGCCGGAAAGGAGTGGCGGGGCTGAGCGCTCGGTCATGCTAGCTCTTGGCTGTGGCGCAAGTGGATTCACGGACAGGTGCCGCCGCCCGCCGCCGCTAGTTGCTAATTTGTGGTCTTTTAAGCCTTTCTGAGTAGTTCTGGGCCAGAGGAGCCCCGAGCGAACGGCTTAGGTTCTTGGCCGGACTGTTCTTGCCGGAGCTTGGCGGTTCCTGAACTCGCGGCTGAGGCGCTCTGATCTGATTCTGGCGGAGAAAGGAGGCGAGCGGTCGCCGAGGTAATTCAGAATTTCCTGTTCTCTCTTGAATGGCTACTTGTTCTTATTTGCGGTAGATTTCTTGATTCATGTTACCAGTCTCAGCTTCGGGGTTCCTTGAAAGTTAAACTAGTAGTAACAATTAACAAGCACCTCCATGGTCCCCCTTTCCCCTGTGCCCTCCATAATTCTTCGAAGTGTGCATCTCACTGAGTTCTATCATGCCTTGTATTTTCGTGACGTCTATCCTGTGTTGTTTGCCGCATTGTTGGATAGACACCGCAGAAAATATTCTCTACTAGTATTGTACTGTATTTATTTAGTCATAGATTCATTCACTTACGCCTGTTAATGCTCCTAGCACGTGCGCCATTTAGAAGTATGATCGCGTTCATGCTTGTATTTTATCTAGCCCTTGCTTTGGAAGCCGGGAAGTAAGTATGTAGCGCGAAGTACCAATATTGGGCAAGATTCATGACATGAACAGTGTCATGAGCAGTGTCAGAAGAAAAAGAAAATAAGTACAGGAGTCTGAGCAAGTTTCATGACATGACAGTCCAACTTCATAGAATGGGATTAAAACTTAAAAGAACCATCAGAATGACTTCATAGAATGGTCAAAGTTTACCATTTTACTAGTCTTGTCCTTACTATTTGGTACTGTGCCAATCTATAACATGTTGTAGAACATGTCAAGTACAATCGAAATTACTGTTATTTCAATAAATTGGTGGCACTTTGCATAATTTGTGATAAATGGGTGATTTGAAGTTTGAACTATCAACCCTATATTTCGTCTTTGTGCAAAATGTGCAAGTTCACATTTACGTGTATCAATTTGTGTAAATTTTAACAGCTATTGTTGTCCTCCAGCTCTTTCTTTCTTTTCTTCTTCATACTGGTTTCATTTGGCATAGACAGGTATATCACACCACAAAATGACTTACTTCCATTCTTTTCCTGTTTGCTGCAGAAGTTTCAGGCAATTTTCTTAAACTGAACTGCATATAGTCATGTCAGGTGGTGCTTCCAAAAGATTTGGTGAGAATGAAGACTTTGAACTTCTGCTGACCAAAAATGATATCAGAGAATCATCTTACCGCAAGCACTCCCAGTGGATGGCACACTGGACAAGAGATGGCCACAGTGCAGAACCTCAAAATAGCAAGAGCTGTAGTCCGTTTGAGGAAATCGATGATGTCGGATATTCAAAAGATTGTGGAAATTTACCTTTTGAGCTCATGAAAGCTAGGATGGCTGAAAGGTTGATGGTTGGAGTTAGCCATGGAGGTGCATCTTCTGGGAATACACAGCAATTCAGTTCTAATATGTGGGGTGTAGCACATGATGTTTGCCAAGAAGTTCAATGCAAGAATACTGATCAGTTTAATAGACCTTTCGAAAGATCTAGGGTACAGAAAAATCTGAATGTATATGCTGCTAAGACAGTGATATCAGAAAGATTTTCTGTACATAAGCCTTCAGATTTATCTGTGGATTCTCATAAACTTTTGAGCTCTGACAATCTGAGTTCAGAACGGAGTCATTTTCCTATGTTTGCAATCAATAGGAAAATTGACAGTATACTCAACCCAAGACGGTCTGCTCTTTCTGCGTCATCTGATAAAAATTTTGTCCCACAATATAATTTGAAGGCAAATATATCTGCATCTAATACAGTGGCATTTTCATCAAAGGAATATCAGTTCCACACACACCAAGTATCTGATGAAAATATGACTCACTGCAAATCTGCAGCAGTCATCCAACCTCATCAAGATGATTGTTTCGGTCTCAATTCTGACCATGCAGGAACAAAACTGAAAGGACATTTGTCAGTTGAAGAATCATGCTCTTGCAGTAAGGATGAAACTAACTCCCTTGGTAGTCCATCAAAAGGGTCACCTTATCAGTCTAGCAAGAATAAAGACATATTTTCAGCAAGCAGAAAAGACGATGAAATTGTTGAACCTTTGTTGGAACAGAAGTTAGGAACATCCGAAAGATGCCAAAAACAACAGGATTTGGAGGAAGTAGTATTTTATGAGCCAGCATTAGATAGAGAATACCAGATGAAATCAGTTGATGCTTCTTCCATTGGCAAGGGCATTGATGTGGACATTAATGGCCAAGGTGTGACATTTCCTAATTTGTTACAAGGTGAACAACAATATCGCAAAGTGGATTATGCTGTGAATTTCACAGAGATCTCCAAGTTACTGGATAAAATTGAAAAGGCACCAGTAATGAAGCGGAAAGGTGAAGCACTGGCTTGTAGAAAACCACCAAGGCAAAAATTGACAAATAACAAGCAAAAAGGGTCCTGCTTATTTGAAATGTTAACAGTACCATCTAAATCACATCTCACATGCTCCAAAGATCCAACATATTCGGTGAATTCTCGCAGTAACACAAGCAGATGTTCATTGGAAAAACAGAAACAGTTCTCGACAAAAACAGATACATTGCACAGGGATACTCATGATGCATCAAAATCCATAGCAGGTGAGACGGTTATGAGATAATCTAGTATAACTTAAGACTTACCTTCTGAACTTCTGGTGCATCTGGATGACAGAACTTACGTATTTATCAGGTTGTTTGTGTCAAACATGCCACCTGATAATCTACGTACATTCTTGCACTACCTCTGCTCATTGTAATGTTAATGACTTGTTTGTTCTGGTTTCTTTGCAGGGTTCGCTTCAACGTCAACACAAAAGGTACATTCCACTTTGCTTTATGTTAATTTACTATATGCAACCAAAAGCTAGTCTGGTTTCCCAAGAAACATGAAGGCATTTAAGCGGTCATGAAAGATTATTTAGTAGTATATGACTTTATTCTTGTATGAAAGCATGTGTGTCAATTGGACATTAGGAAAGAAAAAAAAGATCAGCGAAATCATGAAAAATCAGAAACATGTAAAAAAGGGAAAATACAAACATATCAATCAGACGGGAAAGAACTTAGAAAATATTGAGGAAAATAAATTCAAATAAAAAAAGAATGTCCTATTTTATTTCAGAGGTCGGAAAAATATCTGGAAATGGGAGTGACATGCAAATAAATTTGGAAAACTTCAGGATTAGAAGAACTGGTTTCAGAATTCAAAGTTGAAAGGTGAAAAGTGTATCTTTTTTTCTTAAAAAATCGCACTTTGCATGCTACTGTAAATCAACATGCTATAAAAGATTCCTACCTTTCAAGAACATAACTCTGATTGCTTGAGTAGGGTCCGGGGAAGGGTCTGACCACTTTGGGTCTTTTGTACGCAGCCTTTCCCTGCATGGCTGCATTTCTGTAAGAGGCCTACGAACCTACACAGGCATCTCTAAAAAAGGGCAGCCCGGTGCACGTAGCTCCCGCTTGTGTAGGGCCCGGGGAAGGGTCCGACCACTTTGGGTCTTTTGTACGCAGCCTTTCCCTACATTTCTGTAAGAGGCTATTTCCAGGACTTGAACCCGTGACATCATGGTCACAAGGCAACAGCTTTACACCTTTACCGCTGCGCCAAGGCTCCCCTTCCTACACATGCATATTAATTGTCGCTGATTTAGTACAAAGTTGTACTAAATCAGCGACAATTCATATGTACTAAATCAGCGACAATTAATATGGATCGGAGGGAGTACTTACTTTCGGCTTGTCCGGATGGATTTATCCATCTCGGACAGACGGAATCAAACCTAAGATCCACACTACAGTCTCGAAGGTTCTGAGCGTTGCTCACTCTGACACGCCAAACGCTAGCTGTTGGCCTCTGTAGCATCCTGGTATATCCGGACGCCTCACTTGGAGGGTCCAAACGCACTGGTGCCACTCTCTCAACTCACTCTGAGGGACCGAATGACACGCTCGGCAGCTCTGATCAGGGATCACTGAGAGGTTCTCAGGTTTTGTGGAAGATTTGGACTAAGTGCGTTTGAGTACTTAAGCAAAAAATCTTTCTCCACACTTAGTTCAAGTTTCCCTCTTGAGCATCAGCATACCCGACTCAGGGTGGTCTCAAGGTAAAAGCTATAAAAGATCTAAGTCTTGCCAAATCCTTTGCAATGATTTGAGGGGTTGAGAACCATCTTCCAAATAGCATCTTTTGGGATTAGATCTGTTCATTCAATAAATGTGCTAGTCCATTAATCGTGTTCTCATGCAACAACAAAGCCTTTAGTCCCAAACAAGTTGGGGTAGGCTAGAGTTGGAACCCATAAGATCTTGAAACCAACTCATGGTTCTGGCACGTGGATAGCTAACTTCCACGCACCCCTGTCTAATCATGTTGTCATAAATCATCAAAATTCACTATGGGGGCCTATGATGCACTTTCAGTCCGACCGGTCGTGATGGAACTAGTGCTCCTTTGATGCACGTACTAACACCCACAATGTCTGCTCATTGAAGATCGTAAAATTAGTTGTCTTTGGTGGAATCCTTTTCCTACTCCAGAATCTCGTTTGCCACATTACAACTTTGTTGAAATATGACCATTTGTTAAATCTAGTATATTCATGTACATTAAACTTTCTGTTGCTCATAGTCTGACCAGCTTCAGGAACCCTGGAACTAAAGCATTTTATTTATATTGGAAAAGGTGCAACTTATTATGAATGTTGTCTAACTAAATATTGTTCCACAGGACTCTGGTTACCCAGACTCAGAAAAAACTGAACGGGTAGTCTCTTCCTCAACTAAAAGAGTATCAAGCTGCTGTGAAGGAAATGAAACAATCAACATGAGCTCGGAGCATCAAAACTCTTCTTCCAAAGCAACTTGTGCTAGTAAGAAAGAATGGAGCATACCCAAAACGTCAAGCATGAATTTGGATCTAGTTCTTTTTCAAATGAGCAGAATGAGAAATCCGATTTCCAAGGCTCCAACTGAGTCACCAGTATGCTCAGATCCAAGTGACAAGTGGCTGAAACGCCTGAAATGTGATAGTTCAGATCCACATGTTCCTTGTTCCAAGAAACTGAAGACTGGAGACATAACAACTCCTGGAGGAGCATGTACCGTGTTTGGTCAAGTGCTTGATTATAAGAGGGATAGTGCTTGCATGATCAAACAGGTGAAGAAGGACCAAGTGATGCATGAAACACTGATGGACCAGCAAAACCAAGATGCGTCTCCTATGTCAACAAAAAGTCTTATTCACTGGATAGGGAGGTGGTGCCAAGGTGGCACCCCTAGTTTTCATGGAGCTTCGAGTCCAGGAAAGCAATCGCGAAAGTCTAACACACCACCTGATTGTCTTGAAGGTCAGTTTCCAAGCATCGCGGCAATGGCTATGATGGGGCGTGTAATGAACAAGCTCCGCCCTTGTGAACTCGAGAAGAGGGGTCCTTCTGTAGTCTGGAAGACAGAGGGGTTATGAGTGCCTGTCCGGCTTAATTCAAGACCGGCCATCGGCTGTGTGTTAAAATTTGCATGCAGGAGAGAAACTGCTACGCTGATGGCAATGCGTGTGATTGTTTCCTCACAGACGAAGAGAAAAAGATGGTAGTGTGAATATCATTCCAAGGAGAGAAAAATATGCGTGGTTTCTACCAATCACAGCGTGCAGATTGATGTGTTGATTGTGAAAGGTTCCTGGGATGGATATCTTTTTCCATCGTCTGAAGGGTGCCCTATTTGTGTACCGTGACCAAACAGATATTCATAACTGTGGAGGTTGCATTCAGTTTATATTTACTCTACTTGAATTCGAGTTACGTTATGTTGCTTCCAGAAAAAAGGAAAAAAGAAAAAGAGTTACATTATCGCTGTGCTTTTCTTCGGAGCTGCTGGAAGGATAAAAGTTTAGACGCTAATGTTTTCTGGACCCAATCCTGATAAATATTTGCAGCGCAAATTCTAAATCTTATGAAGCAGAAGCTGTCTGGCGTAGCAATGGTGCTGGATCCAGCCCGCCGGGGCTCACCGGTGGTCCGGCTGTGGGTGAATATCCTGTGCTCCCGGAGCACCTAAGTTCAGGTGCTCCAGCGCGAGCTCGGCCCTTGGATGTAGATCGAACGATCAGCTAAGGAGTTGCTAGACTTGTGTGTAATGACGGGAGTCGTTGTGGGTTTTCTGCAAATTCGTGCGAGCTCTCCCTGTGACTGTGGGATCTAGGGAACTTAGGTGCTCCGGGAGCACAAGATATTTCCCAGTCCGGTCGTTGCACGGTGAGGTTGGTGGCTCCTGCGTGATGGCGGCGACACCATCAATTGGCTGGTGTCGATGTGCTGCCCGATCACGTGGGGGTGGACTGCTCCGAGCGAAAGCACTGGCAACACGGTATTCATGGGCGTTCGTTTCCTCCAATGTGTGTGTGTGTGTGAGGGGGAAGGGGGTTGTGGAGAGTCTTCCTCACCCTCCACCCCGAGGTCATGTTCTACAGGCGAAAGCCTAAGACTTTGGTGTAGGTCGGGGGAAGGGGTTGTTTCCATGTCACTCCCCACCCACCCACCACCTGCGGGGCGTCGCTTTGAAGGTCATCGACCCCTTCAATGTTCTCTTGGTGTTGGACGCACATGACATTGTTGTTGGTAAGTGGAAGGGGTTGTTTCCATGTCACTCCCCACCCACCCACCACCTGTGGGGCGTCGCTTTGAAGGTCATCGACCCCTTCAACGTTCTCTTGGTGTTGGACGCACATGACATTGTTGTTGGTAAGTGGAACTGGCTTTGGCATGTTGGCGCAGTCCTTCAACCAGACAGAATTTGTCAGAGGTCCATATGTTCGTCAGAACGAAACATGTCGTTGGTCTCCGGTATGGTCAGCCCCATCGTGGGCACATTGTGCTTCGGGTGGGTGTGGCCGAAATCGCCTGCTACCAAGGTCTAGCAGGGGAAGCTAATATAGAGGAGACATGGTCCAGGCCGCGGCGGCAGAGGTGTCGGTGCTCGGGGAGCTGATCATCCTTGCTGGTGGCCCGGAGATCTCGATGATGAACCGTTCGCCCACCATGGTCTCGAGAAGCACGTACAAAGCGCGACAAGCATGCACACGTCGAAGCCAAGGGCCTGGTTGCCTTGGGGAACGGTCCATGCTAGGGGGAGGCAACAACGAGCGAAAGGTTATTCTCTGATGACCCACAAGTATAGGGGATCAATAGTAGTCCTTTCGATAAGTAAGAGTGTCGAACCCAACGAGTAGCAGAAGAAAATGACAAACGGTTTTCAACAAAGTATTTTCTGCAAGCACTGAAATTATCGGCAACAGATAGTTTGATAGCAAGATAATTTATAACGAGCAACAAGTATCAATTGTAACAAAGGTGCGGCAAGGTAGCCCAGTCATTTTTATAGCAAAGGACAGACCGGAACTTTTCCTGTAGCAAGCAAAGCGTTCTTGAGGACACATAGGAATTCATCTAGTCACTTTCATCATGTTTGTTTGATTCGCGTTCGTTACTTTGATAATTTGATATGTGGGTGGACCGGTGCTTGGGTGCTGTTCTTACTTGAACAAGCCTCCCACTTATGATTAACCCCTCTCGCAAGCATCCGCAACTACGAAAGAAGAATTAAGATAAATTTAACCATAGCATGAAACATATAGATCCAAATCAGCCCCTTATGGAATAGCGCATAAACTAGGGTTTAACCTTCTGTCACTCTAGCAACCCATCATCTAATTATTACTCCACAATGCCTTTCCTTAGGCCCAAAGATGGTGAAGTGTCATGTAGTCAACGTTCACATGACACCACTAAAAGAAGCAACAACATACATATCATCAAAATATCAAACAAATACCAAATTCACATGATTACTTATGACAAGACTTCTCTCATGTCCTCAAGAACAAAAGTAACTACTCACAAATCATATCCATGTTTAAGATCAGAGGGGTATTGAATATCATTAAGGATCTGTGAAAAATCGAGGATGTCGCCTAGAGGGAGGTGAATAGGCATTTTAAAATAATTACGGTTTAGGCTTGAACAAATGCGGAATAAACCTAGCAGTTAATTTGTCAAGCAAAAAACCTACAACAACTAGGCTCACCTATGTGCACCAACAACTTATGCTAAGCAAGATGAACAACTAAGTGATAGCAAGATATATAACATGAAACACAATGACTATCACAAAGTAAAGTGCATAAGTAAATGGCTCGGGTAAGAGATAACCGAGGTACCCGGAGACGACGATGTATCCCGAAGTTCACACCCTTGCGGATGCTAATCTCCGTTTGGAGCGGTGTGGAGGCACAATGCTCCCCAAGAAGCCACTAGGGCCACCGTAATCTCCTCACGCCCTCGCACAATGCAAGATGTCGTGATTCCACTAAGGGACCCTTGAGGGCGGTCACCGAACCCGTACAAATGGCAACACTTGGGGGCGGTCACGAACCCGTACACTTTGGCAACCCTTGGGGGCGGTCACCGGAACCCGTCAAAATGCTCGGGGCGATCTCTACAACCTAATTGGAGACCCCGATGCTTGCCCGGAGCTTTACACCGCAATGATTGAGCTCCGAACACCACCAACCGTTTAGGGCGCCCAAGCACCCAAGAGGAACAAGCTCAAGGGTACCAAGCACCCAAGAGTAATAAGCTTCTCAACTTGTAACTTCCATGTATCACTGTGGAGAACTTAAACCGATGCACCAAATGCAATGGCAAGGGCACACGGAGTGCCCAAGTCCTTCTCTCCCAAATCCCACCAAAGCAACTAATTCTAGGGAGGAGAATGAGAGGAAGAACAAGAAGGAGAACACCAAGAACTCCAAGATCTATATCCAAGGGGTTCCCCTCACATAGAGGAGAAAGTGATTGGTGGAAATGTGGATCTAGATCTCCTCTCTCTTTTCCCCCAAAAACTAGCAAGAATCCATGGAGGGATTGAGAGATAGAAAGCTCGAAGAAGGTCAACAATGGGGGAAGAACACGAGCTAAAGAGATAAGGTTCATTGGGGAAGAAGACCCCCTTTTATAGGTGGGGAAAAATCCAACCGTTATGTGCTCAGCCCGCACCGCGCGGTACTACCGCTCAAGGGAGCGGTACTACCGCTTGGCTGCAACGGGCGGTACTACCGCTCAGGCGAGCGGTACTACCGCTGGGGACAGAGCACACAGGGGAGAGATGGAGAGAAACACCACGAGCGGTACTAGGAGCGGTGGTAGGTGCGATACTACCGCTCCTATTACTGCTGAACCCGATACGAAAAATCGCAACTCCGTAAGCAGCGGTACCACGCGCGGCACTGCCGCCCAGCTCAGCTAAGTGGTACTACCGCTCGGCTAAGCGGTACTATCGCTTGGGGTGCTACAAAGAAGCCCAAGCAAACAGATGGAAACAGTAAAACCTGAACTGCCATAACTTCTACAAATGAGCTCCGAATTGAGCAAACTCAAGCTTGTTGGATAGTAAGAAGAGGCAGTAGAAAAAAGCCAAAGGTATAGAGATGTGAAACCTCTATGAATGAAGAACCGGCAAAACCCCCAATATCGAAAACATCATAGAAGATGCATGAACTCCGTTTTCGATGAACTCGACCTTGTCATGAAGATGACCATAAGCTCCAAATCTCACAAGGAGAAGAACCAAACAAGAACCAAGAAAGATGATGCAAGGATGCAATGGTTTGAGCTCTCTACGAACGATACGATCAAGCTACCAACTTGAGAGCCCCCCTTGATAGTACGGCAATTGATCCTATAACCCAGTCTCCCAACTACCACCATGAGACCGGTAAAATAGAAAACCTATCAAGGGCAAACCTTTGCCTTGCACATAGTCCACTTGAGCTAGATGATGACGATCTTGACTCCCTCAAGTTGGACCACCTTTCCTGATTGTGTTGGCTCGATGAAGACTAGTTGATTGCTCCCCCATACTCCACTATGGGTGAGCCACTCTTCGGCACATCTTCACAAGTCCATTGACACCACAATGGACGGCAAGCTTCAAGCATGATCTCTTCGTGATGCTCCACTTGAACTTGCACCCCGCAATCTTGATGACGATCACCACTTGATGTCATCCTCCATGGGTTGTATGATACCTTCCTCTTGATGCAAGCCCATGAAAACACACCTAACCCCACATAGAACTCTCACGTAGACCATGGGTTAGTACACAAAGCGTAATGGACAATGCTTACCATACCATGGGATCACTTGATCCCTCTCGGTTGTGGCGCCCCCGGGTCAATCGTGCACTAATCATACACGCAAACATGCACGATCAAGCACAGGTACTCACGGGAAGATATCACAACACAACTCTAACACAATTTAAATGAAGATCCACAATATTACAGACCAGGGATCCGAAGATCCGAATACATAAGTCAGTCATACAAATATTATCTGAGTACAGACATAGTTAGACAAGTTTTGCCTTAAGAAGGCTAGCACAAACAACGACTCTAGATTGAAAGGCGTTGGCCTCCTGCCTGGGAGCCTCCGATCCTACTCCTGGTCGGCTGGCTCGATCCAGTAGTACGTGCCCTCTGGACCCTCCTGGTAGTAAGCTCCTGTGGTGGCATCTGGCTCCTGGACTCCATCGTCTGGTGTATCATCAAGGTGGGGTATGGGGAAAAAGAAGTACAAAGCAACCGTGAGTACTCATCCGAAGTACTCAGCAAGCAAGGATCTATACTACATATGCAACATTATCAATAGAGAAAGGCTGTATATGTGGACTGGGCTGCAGAAATGCCAGAATAGAGAGAAGGCCTAGTCCTATCGAAGACTAGCATCTTCACGAAGTCATCATCTTGCAGCAATAGAAGAGAGTAGAATAACATTTTATTTAGCAAACATGTTGAAGCAAAGCCTAGAGATCCTTCCTCGACTCCCAAGCGAGAAAGTGATCCCGAAGCTTCAATTAAGTAACAAGTATCCAGTTCAAGTAGTAGATCGGGATACACAAACTGAGCGTCCTTTACCGTAGGACCGGCTATCGATAGATCATTCATCCCTGCAGGGGTGCACTACTGTTACCCAACACGCTCGATCAACTCTGGCCGGACACACTTGCTGGGTAATGCCCGGCCTCGGTAGATCAACACGAAGCAGCGCCCTACCTAGGCTCAGCAGAGAGGTCAACACGCCGGACTAACCTATGCACCCAGAGGTCTTGGGCCATCGCCCTGGGCACCCTGCGCGTTGCGTGGCTGGCCGGGGTGCAGGCGCGACACTGAACTCGTCAGTGAAGTATCCAGCCCAATCCCGGCGATCAGCCCGCATGGTGAATCGTGACGTCTGATGAGCTTTCGGGAGAAACGTACATCGCAGAGGGCCCCATAACCATTATCCCGCGTGGTGGTAGTGCGTATAGGGCACGTCGACCCACTCAGATCACACACCCAAATCCA
This sequence comes from Thinopyrum elongatum, assembly GCA_011799875.1. Lineage (NCBI taxonomy): Eukaryota > Viridiplantae > Streptophyta > Magnoliopsida > Poales > Poaceae > Thinopyrum > Thinopyrum elongatum. The sequence continues at coordinate 375,701,040 of CM022299.1, read as the reverse complement.
ATAGGCTCATTTAGTATCACGCGGAGACAATCAGAGTCTCTGAAGCTCCGCCACAATATCACACTCGAGTGCCCTTCCGGCACACCCGACAATCATAGATCCCCTGCGGGCACCCATCAGGGTCGACCCGTCTGTAACAAAGGTCAAAGTAACCGTGTGGTCGTAACATCAAGGGGGAAACCCGAGGAATCACCCTCGACGGATTCCACTCGATGAAATCATCAGGGTGAACGTATGAGGTATCACCCTCGAGGTTCATACTGAGGGGTTGCACGACAGAGTCGTATCGGAAGTGGAGAAGGAGGAATCACCCTCGATGACCACAACCGAACAGCTACACTGCAGAGTATTCATCAGGAGTGCGTTACGAGGTATCACCCTCGGCACTCGATAGTTACTATGCAGAGTCGTACAACTAAGGGGGGTGTGAAGTGAGGTGTCAGTCTCTGGTCGACGATCACACTGATCGAGTCATCGATGATCAAGCAGGGGCGACAAGGGTATGGTGGTAGGGTCACTGATGGTTCACTACCAACCTATACTAAACAGTTTAACATAGGCAGGTAAGGTAACATTGAACAAGTTACAAAAGCAGGCTATGCATCAGAATAGGAGCATACATTAACAGTAGCAAAATCTAATGCAAGCAGGAGAATAGAATGGGCGATATCTGGATGCTCAAGGGGGGGGGCTTGCCTGGTTGCTCTGGCAAGAGAGGGAGATCGCCAACGGGCTGCTCGTCGGTAGTGTAGTCGTATCCAGGTGCAGCGTCGTCGGTCTCAGCGTCTATCGAGAGAGAAGGAGGGGGGAGAGAAATAATAAATTCACGGCAATAATGCAAACAATATGCATGACATGCCTAAATGATATGCCGGGGTGTTCTACTGCCTAACTAAATGATTTAGTTAATTTAGGAATTTAACCGGATTTATTTAATTAACGTTGGGCACTATTCATTTATCAAAATTGGTCTAAAAGTTCAATGTTCATATAGCTAGGGGCATCTGACAGGAATACAGAGGATGTATTCGGGTTCGTATCGAAATTCTGAGCGACTTTCATATATAAATTATTTTCATCGGAGTTACGGTTTATTTAATATGATTTCCTAAAGTTTTAAACATTTTTTGAATTTAATTATTTATTTAAATTCGAATTATCCAGAATAGTGAATGATGACATCAGCATGAGGTCAGTGTGATGTCAGCAGGTCAACTCTGGCTGACCACAGTCAAACCTGACAAGTGGGGCCCACATGTCATACACTGTGACATTAACAGAGGGGTTAAATTAACTAATTGGGTTAATTAACAGGTGGGGCCCAGCAGTCAGTGACTGATTAGGATTTTAATTATTTTTATTAACCTAATCAGTTAATTAGGGACCTGACAAGGGGGGCCCATATGTCATAGACACAGGGAGAGGGGCCCCACCAGTCAGTGACTGGGCAGTGCCCAGTCAGCCAGTTGACCAAGTCAACTGGGGCCGGCCTGGCCCACTGGCAGTGGCACTGGGGGTGGCCCCAGGCCAGCCACGTTGGCGGCGGCGTCGGCCGGCCACCGGAGTTGCTCCGGCGAGGCCATTTGCGGCGGCGAGCGGCGGAGCAGCGTCGGGATTCGTCTACAGGGGGTCAAATCGCGCGCGGCCGGTGGCGTTCAAACGCAGACGACGACGCCGATCCATCCCAGGCATCGGTTCGAGCAACAGCGGGCTGTAGCGAGCGCCACGTCGCCGACGATGGAGGAGCTTTCGGGCGGCGATGGCATCTAGCTAACCAGGGCGTTTTCGAGCTAACCAACGGTGCTACGGGGGCCTATGCGTTGCGTGGAGTCGAATGGCTGCGGCGGTTGGACCAAAAGGTCACCGAAGAGATGCCGGTGACGAGGTCAGGCGGCGGCGCGTTCGGGCGCCAGCGAAATCTAGCGCTACAAGCAACGGCGAGTCGTAAGGGGAGAGGGGGAAGGAACAGGAGCTCACAGCGGGGTGTAGCCGATCAAAGTGGGCTCGGGGAAGGCCTGGAGCAGCCGGAATCGACGACGGCACGCGGCAGCGATCCGAGGAAGAAGACGAGCGTGGTCAGCGTTGCAGGGGCTCTCCGGCTCGGGTGACTCGTTGGAGAGAAAGAGGAGGTCGAGGCGGTCCTCTCAGGCGCAGAGGCGAGGCGAGGCGAGCACGGTGGCCGCGTGTGCTACGGCGGCAGCACCATGGCTGCGTCGGCGAGGTGGGGAACAAGAGGGAGAGCGAGAGAGAGAGGGCGAGGGAGAACCAGGGGGCGCGGGAGCTGCTCTATATCCACCAGGCGGGCGCAGGCGCGCTGTCGACCGCGAGGAGAGGGGGGCCAGGGGCGTGCGCGCGCATGCGTGCGTGTGTTCGACAGCGGGGCGGCATGAGCAGTGCGAGAGGAGGGAGAAGGTGCGGGGTGGGCTGGGCCGCGCTATAGCAGTAGGCCTAGTGCACAGTAGAGCGTTTAGGCCTTTTCCTTTTTCTCTTTTTCTGTTTCTTTCTTTTCTGTTTTGCTAATTGTTTGGGCCCCATATGGATTTTGCAAAAAGTGTGACCCAGTCCATAAATACCAGTGCATTATACCCTAACACCAAAAATTAGTTTGGGCAAAACATCATTTCACATTTGATTTAGATTAATTAAAAGGTTATTAAATATTATTTTCAGCCACTGTTAGAGGAGGTTTGGGTTACTTAATTAATGTAATAATTGTTGGTTACAATTTTTGAGTTGTCTCTACAATATTTGTTATTCATTGAACATTTTTGTTTCTATGTTCAACAACTTTTATTTTCCACTTTCATTTAAATATTGAATTTGAGTTAGGAGTTGAAATGCAATATGATGCTAATGATGATCATGCACTGTTAAACATGCTGACTTGTCATTATCAAAAGTGATTACTGTGGCTAATGACATGGGGTGTTACAATTCTCCTCATCTATCAAGAATTCTCGTCCGGAGAATTAAGAGGAAGACTGAAAGAAAGCGGGGTATTCTTCGCAAAGATGATCCTCGCGTTCCCAAGTGGCTTCATCTTTAGAATGATTTTACCACTGAACCTTGAGGAATTTGATTGACTTCTGACGAGTTCGACGCTCAGCTTGATCAAGAATACGGATGGGATGTTCTGGATAAGACAGATCTTCCCGTAATTCAAGCATTTCATGATCCACAGCTCGAATAGGATCCTTGAAGCAGCGACGGAGACAGATAAACCTTGAATCTTTCCAACTCTCTTCATTTGGATGATGCCTTGAAGGTAAACATGAATGATCACACAATCTTCTTCCTCAAGACATGCTTGCAATAAGCTCAAATCTGACATGACCATGGCTTCACTTAAGACGTCTATGATGACCGGGGTCAAATCTGTGTTTAAAGAATTACTTGAGGGGTTGAAAACTACTCCCAATCCGTTGCTTGTGGTTAATCCCACCGCATCGGAGTCGGAGGCCAATTCCTGTAAGGAAGCGGCTAAAGGTACTCAAACTTCTTCCCCTCACAACAAGAATGGGACGGGAACCTTTGCCTCGGTTCCCCCTCCCCCGGTCTATGGAGGACCGGTCCCTACCCCGCGCATTAATAACCTTGGTCCTCCTCCTAAGCTTGTTAAGGGTGATTTTGCTAATTGGGTTTTTCGCATCAAGTCTCATTTGAATCACAGCTCAACAAACCTTTGGAGAATCATTGAGCAAGGCTTCTACCCGCATGATCCAAACAACTTCACCCCAAGAGAAGAAGTGGACAATCAATACAATCACTCAGCTTTGTTCATTCTTAAAGATGCGGTTCCTCCCGAAGATCTATCTCACTTACGTCCCTTCACTCGTGCAAAGGATTGTTGGGAACACATCGTATCCTTGTACAAGGGGAGCTCAAGTATCCAATGGTCCAACTTTGAAGTGGTCCTTGATGAGGCCGATGAATTTGTGATGCTAGAAGATGAGGATCCGTGTGATCTCTACCGGAGGGTGACAATGATGGAAATATGCCCTAGAGGCAATAATAAAATGGTTATTATTATATTTCCTTAATCATGATAAAGGTTTATTACTCATGCTAGAATTGTATTGACCGGAAACTTAAATAGATGTGTGGATACATAAACAAATACCGTGTCCCTAGTGAGCCTCTACTTGACTAGCTCATTGATCAAAGATGGTTAAGGTTTCCTAACCATAGACATGAGTTGTCACTTGATAACGGGATCACATCATTAGGAGAATGATGTGATGGACAAGACCCATCCGTTAGCTTAGCATATGATCGTGTAGTTTATTGCTATTGCTTTCTTAATGTCAAATACATATTCCTTCGACTATGAGATCATGCAACTCCCGGATACCAGAGGAATACCTTGTGTGCTATCAAATGTCACAACGGAACTGGGTGGTTATAAAGATGCTCTACAGGTATCTCCGAAGGTGTCTGTTGAGTTGACATGGATCGAGATTAGGATTTGTCACAGTATCGGAGAGGTATCTCTGGGCCCTCTCGGTAATACACATCACAAGAAGCTTGCAAGAAAAGTGACTAAGGAGTTAGTTACGAGATGATGTATTACAGAACGTGTAAAGAGACTTGCCGGTAACAAGATTGAACTAGGTATGAAGATACCGACGATCGAATCTCAGGCAAGTAACATACCGACAGACAAAGGGAATTACGTATGTTGTCATAAGGTTCGACCGATAAAGATCTTCGTAGAATATGTAGGAACCAATATGGGCATCCAGGTTCCGCTATTGGTTATTGACCGGAGAGGCGTCTCGGTCATGTCTACATAGTTCTCAAACCCGTAGGGTCCGCACGCTTAACGTTCATTGACGATATAGTGTTATATGAGTTATGTGATTTGGTGACCGAATGTTGTTCGGAGTCCCAGATGAGATCACAGACATGACGAGGAGCTCCGGAATGGTCCGGAGGTAAAGATTGATATATAGGACGATGCTATTTGGACACCGGAAGAGTTTCGGGAGGTACCGGGTAGTCATCGGATCACCGGAAGGGGTTCCAGGAAGACCTGGGAGGCTATATGGGCTTAATGGGCCAAAGGGGGGGAACACACCAGCCCACAAGGGGCTGGTGCGCCCCTCTTCTTGGCCGCCGGCCCTAGGGGAAGGAAAGGGGAAGGGTTGGCCCCTCCTGCCTTTCCCTCCTCATGAGAGAAAGGAAAGGGGGGCGCCACCTCCCCCTGCCTTCCTCCCGTGCGCCTAGAAGGAAGGGGGAGCGGCAGGGCAGGGGCCAAGGGTGGCCGCTGGCCCCCTTGGGGGCGCCCTGGCTGCCTCCCCTCCTCCCCCCACACCTATATATACATGAGGAGGGGGCGCCACACAACCTACGACAATCTCTTAGCCGTGTGCGGCGCCCCTCTCCACAGTTTTGTCCCTCAGTCATATTTTCGGAGTGCTTAGGCGAAGCCCTGCGGAGATAGAATCACCACCACCGTCACCACGCCGTCATGCTGCCGGAACTCATCTACTACTTCGCCCGTCTTGCTGGATCAAGAAGGCGAGGACGTCACCGAGCTGAACATGTGCTGAACGCGGAGGTGTCGTACGTTCGGTACTTGATCGGTTGGATCGCGAAGAAGTTCGACTACATCAACCACGTTAATAAATGCTTCCGCTTACGGTCTACGAGGGTACATAGACACACTCTCCCCTCTCGTTGCTATGCATCTCCATGGATAGATCTTGCGTGTGTGTAGAAATTTTTGTTTTCCATGCAATGTTCCCCAACAGACAACTCTTGCGGTTGCTCTCCAAGACCATGGGAGCAAGGATACGGATGACAATCGGATCAAGCGCAAGTTTCTCAAGGCCATCATGCCTTTCAACAAGGCCATGTCTTCCGTGATTCGTCAAAGGCCGGATTTTCACACCTTAACCTCAAGTGAAGTGTTGGATGAGTTTATTGCCATGAACATCATGAACAAGACCGCCGACAATGCTCTTGCTCATGTCCGGTCAAAGAAAAGCTCATCCACTCTTGCTTTGAAGGCCAAGGCCATTCCGGAAGAAGAAGAGGAGTGTTGCCTCGAGGACACCAAATATGCTTACCATGAGCACATGGCTCTTGCGTCAAGGCAATTTTGGAGCAACAAGAGGAACTCAAGGCCCAACTTTTCAAAGAACAACTCAAGTGGCCCAAAGAACAAGCAACGAGTGAGGACTTGCTACAATTGTGGCAATGTGAGTCATTTTGTAGCGGAGTGTCCTTATGAGAAGAGGGAAGACAATGGTGGCAAACTCATTCGCAAAGACAAAGCCAAGTCTTTCCCAAGCAAGAGCAACTTCACCAAGAAGATACCTCCAAAGGGCTTGGTGGCACATGAAGAGTACGCCTCCGATGATGATGATGAAGATACAAGTGGTGAAGGAATGGCAACGGCGACCATTGCCATTGCCACATCTTCCCCCTCCAAGGTCTCTCTCTTCGGCGCCCCCAACGAGAACACCATTGCCAAGTGTCTCATGGCCAAAGGTATCAACAAGGTAACCTCAAACATCAAAACCACCATCATTACTAATCCTTCATTGTTAGATTGTGTTGATGATAGTGAGGTGGTAAATGTTGATGAGAATGAGTTTACCAAGTTTGTGAGTAAGCTCAAGGGTGAATCCAAGAAGCACTTTGTTGCTCTCTTGGAACAACTTGGTGAGGCCAATGATATCATTGAATCCCATGAGGATACTATCTCCAAGTTAGAGGGGCATAGTCGTGACTATGCCGATGAGATTGCGGATCTTTCCATTGCTCTTGAGGAAGAGCGAGGTCTTCATTTGACTCTTGAGGAGTCACACAATGTTGATCGTGCTAAATTGCAAAAAGATCTTGATCATGTTATTGTTCTTACTCGTGTGCTTAAATCTGAGAAAGTTGCACTTGGGGTTGGCCATGATAGACTCAAGGAAGATTTTGATACACTTAACAAGGCTCACAAGGTCTTGAAGGGTGTTCATGCTTCTCTCAAAGAGTCTCATGATCAACTCCAAGTGAAGCTAACCAAGGAGATTTCCACATGTCCTCCTTTCGTTCTAATTAATAATGCCCATGCTACTAACCCTTGTTGTGAGCATGTGCATCTTATGGAGGAAAATGCCAAGTTGAAAGAGCAACTTGAGAAGGGCCTTGTGACATGCATACAAGGCGAAAAGAACCTCAATGACCTTTTGAGTAACCAAAAGGAAGTTTTGAGAAAGGAAGGACTTGGGTTTGTGCCCAAGTCAAAGAAGAAGAAGAAGAACAAGACTAAGCAACCTCTCCCGCTCAAGGAAACTTTTGTCAAGGCGGGTGAGGGTACTCATGAGAAGAAGAAGAAGAACAAGGAAGTGGGTAGTAATGCCAAGAAGGGCAAAACCGCCCCTACCAACAAAGCCGGTGACTTTAAGCCCTCTTATGTTTTATGCCATGCTAGTGATGGGCATGTTTATGCTAAATTTGTTGGTTCTTATTATGAGTACATTGAATGGTCTATTTGGGTTCCTAAGACCCTTGTTACTAACCTCAAAGGACCCATTCAAGAATGGGTACCTAAATCCAAGCATTGATCTCTTGTAGGAGTTTGCTTCCGGTGGAGTGTCATGGTTGCTTGATAGTGGAGCAACAAATCATATGACTGGGAGCAAGGACTTGGTGGTGGATGTGCATCCGATTCCATCTATGCCCACCCATGTCCAATTCGGTGATGCTTCAACTTCTAAGGTATTGGGACTTGGCAAGCTGGTCATCTCTCAAGATTTATCTATTGAGAAGGTCATGCTTGTTGAGTCCCTTGCATACAATTTTCTTTCCGTTCATCAACTTGCACTTATGGGCTTTGCAACATTCTTTGATCTTGATACCATGGCCCTTTTGTGGAGCAAGACTCTTAAAGTATCCTTTGTTGGGCATGTCGAGAACGGTCTCTATGTGGTGAACTTTTCGGAGCGACCCACTAGACCGCGACTTGCCTAATGGCTAAAGTTGATGTGGGTTGGCTTTGGCATCACCGACTAGCCCATGTCAATATGAGATCTTTGCAAAGTCTCCTCAAAGGGGATCACGTCCGTGGACTAACAAATGTGAGTTTTGCCAAAGACCGTGCTTGCAGCGCTTGTATCGAAGGAAAGCTTCATGAAACGGCTCACCGACCCTCAACTATCATCTACTCGAAGAGGCCCTTGGAGCTCCTTCACATGGATCTCTTTGGTCCTCCATCCTTTGGTAGTCTTGGTGGAAGAAAGTATTGCTTGGCAATTGTGGATGACTACTCAAGATATACATGGGTATACTTCTTCAAAAGGAAGAGTGAGACTCAACAAACCGTCATCAACTTTGCAAATGAAGCTCAACGTCAACATGAAGCAAAGATCTTGATGATTAGAAGTGACAATGGCACCGAGTTCAAGAACTACACCTTGGATGAGTTTCTTAGTGACGAGGGGATCAAGCACCAATATGCCGCGCCCTATACCCCTCAATAAAATGGTGTGGCGGAGAGGAAGAACCGGACGTTGATGGACGCGGCAAGGACCATGATGGCGGAGTTCAAATCTCCGTACAACTTTTGGGCCGAAGCCATCAACACCGCATGTCATGCATCCAATAGGCTCTACCTCCGCAAAGGCTTGAACAAGACTCCATATGAGATACTTATCGGCAACAAGCCCAACCTCAAGTACTTCCGGGTGTTTGGTTGTAAGTGTTTCATTCTCAAGAAAGGTGTTCGTTTGTCTAAATTCGAACCTAGAGCTCAAGAGGGCATATTTGTTGGTTATGCTACAAACTCTCATGCTTACCGTGTCCTCAACAAGTCCACCGGACTCATTGAGGAGACGTGTAACATGGATTTTGATGAAAATAACGGCTCCCAAGTGGAGCAAAGTGGTCTTTGTGATGTAGGTGATGAAATTCCTCCCCAAGCCATAAGAAGAATAGGGATTGGTCAAATACTCCCCATTGAGGAACCCCTTGTGGCCGAAGGAGAAGGACAATGCTCTACTCAAGTGGAGCCATCATCTACGCCAGACCCACACGCTTCCGAAGAACAAAGTGAAGGCCCTCAACCCAATGAGCAAGATCAAGGGCAAGATCAACCCCGTGGAGATTGTGATGCACCAAATGATGCCCAAGATCAAGTTCATGCCTCCGAGCTCACTCAAGATCAAGAGCAAGTTCAAGATCAAGAGCAAGCTCAAGACGGTGCTCAAGATCAAGAGCAAACTCAAGACGGTGCTAAAGATGAGCAAGATGATCCTCAAATGCCCATCGAGGAACTTCTGGAGCGCCGTGCCGCTAAGGTGGCTTCCAAGCTCGAGCGTCAACAACATGTCATGGAGAATGTGCTTGGAAGCTTGAGAAAAGGGGTAACTACTTGTAAACAATTGTCAAACTTTTGTGAGCATCACGCGTTTGTTTCGTGTGTTGAACCCCAAAAGGTACATGAGGCACTCGATGATGAGGATTGGCTTGAAGCCATGCATGATGAACTCAACAACTTCGAGCGCAATCAAGTTTGGGAATTAGTGCCAAGGCCAACGGAGGAACACAATGTCATTGGGACCAAATGGATCTTCAAGAACAAGCAAGATGCGAACGGTGTGGTTGCTTGAAACAAGACAAGATTGGTGGCACAAGACTACTCCCAAGTCGAGGGTATCGACTACGGTGAAACCTTTGCCCCCGTTGCACGTCTTGAATCTATTCGCATGTTTCTTGCATATGCATCTCATCATGATTTTAAGTTGCAACAAATGGATGTGAAAAGTGCATTTCTTAATGGTCCTTCGAATGAGTTGGTATATGTCAAACAACCTTCGGGATTCGAGGATCCCAAGCTCCCCAATCATGAATACAAACTCAGGAAGGCGCTCTATGGCCTTAAACAAGCCACACGTGCGTGGTATGAGCACCTTACCAAGTTGTTGCAAGATCGTGGGTTCAAAATTGGGAAAATTGATCCCACTCTTTTTACTAAGAGGGTAAAAGGGGATTTGTTCATATGCCAACTATATGTTGATGATATTATATTTGGTTCTCCTAACAAATCTTTCAATGATGAGTTTGCCGCACTAATGACCGAGAAGTTTGAGATGTCCATGATGGGAGAGTTGAAGTTCTTTCTTGGGTTTGAAGTCAAGCAAAGAAGAGAAGGAACATTCATCAACCAAGCCAAGTATACCCAATACATGCTCAAGAGATTCAAGCTAGATGATGTCAAGCCGGTCAAGTTTCCCATACCCACCAAATGCAAGCTTGACAGTGATCCCAATGGTAAAGCGATGGATCAAAAGGTATATCGCTCCATGATTGGATCCTTGCTTTACCTTTGTGCATCTAGACCGGATATCATGTTGAGTGTGGGAATTTGTGCACGGTTTCAAGCCGCACCAAAGGAAAGCCACTATGTGGCGGTCAAGCGAATCTTTCGATATTTGGCTCATACCCCAAACTTTGGCTTATGGTACCCCAAAGGAGCAAGCTTCAATCTCATGGGTTACTCAGACTCGGATTGGGCGGGAGATTGTGTGGAGAGGAAGTCAACTTCCGGAGGGTGCCAGTTCCTTGGTCGCTCTTTGGTGAGTTGGCCCTCGAAGAAGCAAAATTGTGTATCTCTCTCCTCCACCGAGGCCGAGTATGTAGCCGCCGTAAGTTGTTGTGCACAATTGCTATGGATGAGGCAAACTTTAAAGGATTACGGTGTCACTTGTGACAAAGTGCCTCTTCTATGTGACAATGAAAGTGCTATCAAGATTTCTCACAATCCGGTGCAACATAGAAAGATGAAGCACATTGAGATTCGTCATCATTTCATTCGAGACCACATCAAGTGTGGAGATATTGAGGTCATCTACATCAACACTCAAGAGCAACTAGCGGATATTTTCACCAAGCCTCTAGATGAAGCAAGATTTCGCGAGTTAAGGCATGAGCTAAATATCATTGATTCGAGCAATGTGGCTTGATACTAGGCACACCCCACCGCACTCATCATTATATCTTGTTCTAGATGTAGGCATGAACATAGGGGGAGTGTTGTTCTCTCAATGAACTCTCCCTCCCCCATTATGCATAAATCGATCAAGTCTTTCACATTAGCCATTTTTATGGTACTTGTGCTTCAAAGATGAGTTTTGGTCATGGGCCCAAGGTTAAAATCTTCGCGGTGCCATACCGATTGACTCAAACATAGGTGGCTTCGGCCACCGCCCTCTCCTTGAGAGGCCCCTCCTCGTGATCAACAGTTGTTGTTGGTCTTGAGGTCTTTGTGTGTGTTTGAGACACTTCTTGTGTGCTTCTTTTTCCTTTGCGTTTGTGCTTGAGGTGTCTCTGCCCGTTGTTGTTATTCCTCGTCTTGTCCCTCTCGTGTTTTTCTTGGTCTTGTAGTTTGCATAAGCCAACATTTCTCATCCTTGCTCCTGCCTGTTTTCGCCCGCGCGGTACTACCGCTGAGCCTGGGCGGTACTACCGCTTACTAGCGGTACTACCGGCCGGCTCCACGGTACTACCGCGCTATGAGTTTGAGCGGGGGGGTTATGAATCGGGGTAGGGGGAAGTTCTCTCCCCCATACCCATTCACTCACTCCCTCGTCTCTCTCTCTCAGGCGACGAAAAGGCAGCGGAGGGCCGCCGCCTCCGGGCTGTCTTCCGTGTTTCCGTCCAGTGGGATCGATCCCCATCCTCTCCTCTTGCCATGGATGCCGGTATTGCCCCCGTTATTCTCCTCGTTGGTTCTAGTTTTTGGTTCTAGGTTTTAGGGCAATATCCGTTGCATTCTTCGATTTTTGGCCAAATCGGGGCATGAGCAGGACGTAGAAGACTGCTAGAGTAGGTAGATTGAAGATTTAACCACGAAAAATTGAATTTGGCATCTCCGGTACTACCGGATCTCCCCGCGGAAGTTGTCATCCCCATTGACATCTGCCTCAAGCGGTACTACCGCTGGGAGGTGCGGTACTACCGCTTAGAGCTACCAACTTCAGCTTTTCCCCGTTCCATCTTCACTCTCGTGTCTTCTTTTTCCCTTGGCTTATGCTATTTGCCTCTTTCATGTTCTTGTGTGTGTGTTTTCTAGGTGGTAGTAGCTCCGGGCATCAAGCTCACCGCAAGAATCCCGCCCGTACCGGTGGCTCCAAGCGCTACCGTTCAGCCGATATGTTAGTGGATAGCACCGTGCCAGAGGGTGGCTGAGTGCCTAGGAGTGGCTCCGGTGAGCAGCCAAGACAGCAAGTCAAAGTGATTGGGACCAAGAATAGGGGGCCCAAGGGCGCTCATCAGATGTCTGCTCTGGAGTTCGGTATGGCACGTAAGCGCAATCCGTACCGGGAGCCTCAGGATCCTTCGCTTGTTCATCGCATGTTTTGGAACCGGTTTCAACAGTCTATCTTCCATGATGTGTTGAAGGCAAAGAAGAATCTGTATGTGAAAGTTAAGTCAGTTGATCTCACTCACATGGAGAGGGACTTACCTTACTTCGGAGCGGCACTTTAGATATGTGAGGAGCTAGATATCAAGAGGATCATTTCTTTCAACAAGGATTTTGATGCAGAGCTCGTGGCACAATTCTATGCCACAGTTCACTTTGGGCATGATGAGGACAGGACCCTCTCCTAGATGACCAATGGTCGGCGTCTGTCTGCTTCTTGGAAGAACTTTATGGAGTTGCTGTCGTATGAGGATAAGGGCGCCCAAACCCCAATTGGGTTTCACCCTCACCGGGAGGCCAATGCTACTCACAAGGAGGCTCTGTGGCCTTTCTCTACCAGGAAGGTGTCTGAGACTGGGCATGTCTCCTACGAGCTTTGGCCCTTTCTGGATATCATGCATAGGATCTTCAGGAACACTCTATTCTCTCGTGTTGGCAATCAGGATATGGTGCGTTCCTATCTGGTGGGCCTCCTTCTTTTCTGCCAGAAGCAGCAGGGATCTCAGGAGGTGTTAGATGTCTCTCATGTCATGTGGTCAGAACTTCGTTGTGCGATCTTGGAGCGCAAGTGCATCATTTATGGCCCCTACCTGATGCAGCTCATTGAGGAGACATGGGCGTCTACGTTTCCTGATGAGGAGATTCTCACTGGAGACCTAGTGTCTCATGATATTATTCAGCTGAGGCAGAAGGAGAAGTGGGGAATGACTGCTCCTGCTCCCTCAGAGCATGACACAATTGTCGGCGTTCTGGGAACCAGGGTACCCAGACTTGCCTGCCTGTGGCCCACGGCGTGGCTCCATCGGCGGCCTAGTACGGCCCATCTACAAGACCGCCGAGGCAAGACCCTCGCGAGAGGCCAAGCCTCGCGAGGCAGACGACACCGAGACCTCCCGAGGGAGTGGCCTCCCCAAGCGGCCTCCTGAGGAGCGGAGATTTCTATGCAGGTACCCAGCCTCGTGAGGCTACCATGACGCAAGCCATGACGACCAAGGCAGGTGGGCACCAGCGGGCGCAGAGAAGGTAGTTTCCTCTTTGGTGCTAAGGAGGCAAGGACAGGCGTGGGTTCCCGAGGAATCTGACAAAGGTTTCCATTCCGGTGCAACGAGACCAAGACCGCCAGCGCGGCAGGACGGATGTCATCGCCGAGCCCACTGCTGCGTCACGACCAGAAGCTTTGTAGGCGAAGACCACCTTTCGTCAGGATAAGATGTACTACTTGTCCCCTTTCAAATTGGCCACTGTGGGATCCCTTCCCACCTATGTTTTGGGGGAAGAGGACCGAGGCCACTATAAGTATAGGTTAGCCACCACCGTAGAAGGGGTCGACTCATTCTCTCACCCCCGAACCTCGCGAGGTTGTTCATCCCTTGTACTAGTTCATCCTCAGCCCCTCGTGAGGCCAATCCACCACAAAGCAGGAGTAGGGTCTTACACCGCAAGGTGGCCCGAACCTGGGTAAACTGCCGTGTCCATCTTCTTCCTCGTTTGTGTGAATCAAGCTAGGCCGTGGGGCGGCGATCTAGTAGGCTGGATAGGTTGAGTTCTTCGCACACGCCCCAGAGTTCGAACCTTACTTGGGTCTGCGGAGCCCTGAATCCGACATTTGGCGCGCCAGGTAGGGGGCGTGTCTAAGTTCAGCCTCTTCATCAACCGCGCTCTGCTCGCGCTTCGCGGCTCTCATGGCGGGCCTCCAGGCCTTCACCCCCAACCTGCAGCGGGTGCGGTGGCCACAGAAGTTCAGGCCGGCGCTGCCCCCACGGTACGACGGTGCGGGGGACCCCGAGGAGTTCCTCCGTTTGTACGCGCAGGCCATCTGGGAGGCGGGCGGCGACGACAAGGTCATGGCGAACTGGCTCCCTATGGCCCCCTTGGGCGCGCCACGCTCCTGGATGCTCAGCCTGCCGGAGTCTTCGGTGGACTCCTGGGAGGAGCTGCGCGGTCTGTTCATCACGCGTTTTGCGGTGCAAGCGCCCCACGTCGTTGCGTCCATCCTCGGCGGGTCGTAGGCGCCATCCTCGGGCCGCCATGTCAAGTACCTCCTCCGTCGGCTGGGAGCTGCTCAACCGCGGCAGGGGGCTCCTCCGGGCCGCGTTGTGCCTGAGACCGCCATCACCTTCGACTCCAGGGATCACCCCAGGACCACGGTCGGCGCCGGTGCGCTCCCCATGCTGTGCACGCCCACCATCAGCAACGTTGCGGTCACCAGGACCCTCATCGATGGTAGTGCTGGCCTCAACGTCCTCTCCGTGGAAGCCTTCGGTCTGCTTCAAGTGCCCTACGACCAGCTCACCCCCACCAGGCCCTTCTCAGGGGTGGTCGACAGCTCCACTGTCCCCCTAGGGCAGATCCGCCTCCCAGTCACCTTCGGCACGCGCTACAACTACCGCACCGAGCTTATTGACTTCGACGTCGCCTGCATCGGCCTCCCATACAACGCCATCCTTGGGTATCCGGCCCTGGCCAAGTTCATGGTGGCGACGCACCCCGGCTACAACGTTGTCAAGATGCCAGGAAGTAGCGGCATCATCACCGTGGCGGGGGACGCCAAGGATGCACTTCTGGCCCTCAAGCTCACCTTCAAGGCCGCGGCAGCCACACGACTAGGCGCTAAAGGCACTCCAGAGATTCCGGAAGCCGCGCCCACAAAGAAGAAGCAATTGTTCTCTCAAGATCGGGCCGAGATGAAGCAGGTGCCAGTCGACGACGGGGGTTCAGGCCCCACCTTCACCATAGGCGCTGGCCTCCCCCCAGATCAGGAAGAGGCGATGGTCGGCTTCCTCCGTTCGAACAAGGATGTGTTTGCATGGGAGGCGACGGACCTGGTCGGCGTCCCGCGAGATGTGATCGAACACCATTTGATGGTGTGCCCCGGTGCGCGCCCGGTAAAGCAGAAGGCGTGGCGGCAAGCCCCGGAGAAGCAATCGTTCATCGTCCAAGAGGTCCGCAAGCTGCAAGAGGCAGGCGTGGGTTCCCGAGGAATCTGGCAAAGGTTTCCATTCCGGTGCAACGAGACCAAGACCGCCAGCGCGGCAGGACGGATGTCATCGCCGAGCCCACCGCTGCGTCACGACCAGAAGCTTTGCAAGCGAAGACCACCTTTCATCAGGATAAGATGTACTACTTGTCCCCTTTCAAATTGGCCACTGTGGGATCCCTTCCCGCCTACGTTTTGGGGGAAGAGGACCGAGGCCACTATAAGTATAGGTTAGCCACCACCGTAGAAGGGGTCGACTCATTCTCTCACCCCCGAACCTCACGAGGTTGTTCATCCCTTGTACTAGTTCATCCTCAGCTCCTCGTGAGGCCAATCCACCACAAAGCAGGAGTAGGGTCTTACACCGCAAGGTGGCCCGAACCTGGGTAAACTGCCGTGTCCATCTTCTTCCTCGTTCATGTGAATCGAGCTAGGCCGTGGGGCAGCGAGCTGGTAGGCTGGATAGGTTGAGTTCTTCGCACACGCCCCAGAGTTCGAACATTACTTGGGTCTGCGGAGCCCTGAATCCGACAATAGTTAGGTCTGAGGATGATGATGATGAGCCAGATTATGAGCCATCTGAGGAGCCGTCTTGGGCTAAGAAGCTCAAGCAGAAGATGAAGAAGTTGTTTTACCTTCAGGCCAAGGGACAGTATAAGGCTCATGTAGCTGCAAAGAAGGCCCGTTGTCGTGACAAGGCCATTATGAGGCAGGTTGGCCTCACCGTTTCAGATGGCTCTGAGGAGAGGATCACTGATGAGGAGGCTTGTGCCCGTGTGCACTGCCCGTGGACCAATTCTGATGATGGCACTGGAGGCCCTACACCTGCTGCAGAGGAGTCTGACAAGGAGGAGGAGCATGATTGGTGATGTCCTGGAGTGTTGCTACCACCGTCGTTCTTAGGTGTCATCTCTGCCCTTTTGGTGTCTCGATGCCAAAGGGGGAGAGAGTAGGGATTTGCAGTGTGTGTCATGAGTCGAGTGTGTTTCCCTCTTTGCCGCTACTTTCCTCGCTCGAACTCTTTCGTTTGCTTTGGTTTGTGTTTGTCCCGTGTGTTTGAGACCATATGGTGTGAGACATATGAGCTATCCTATCTCTATCTAGTTATGTCAAGTACTTTATGTTATTAATTGCCTGTGAGATGTATCTTATGATTATGCCCTTATTCATATGCTCACATTACCACATGATATTACTTGCCTGCCTTCATCTTATTATGTTTATGCAAGTATGGCTTGGTGTATAAAATATAGGGGGAGTGTGGATCCTATATGTGTGTATTTTGCATTCCAAAAGCATATCTAAAATAGTGCACACATCTAGGGGGAGCCTGTCTATATTTTGTAGATTGTGGGGTTGCACACCTCCTTTGTTACCTTATCCTTTGAGGAAATCCCGCGTTGTCATCAATCCACCAAAAAGGGGGAGATTGTTAGGGCATATTTCTCCCTAAGTGGTTTTGGTGATTGATGATAATGTGTTTGCGGACTAATCGTGTGCATTGAGCATTTCAGGCTTCCAAGCATATGGCACAAGACGATTCGTGCTCCTCGGAGTTTCAAGTGAAGACGGTTTTCTTTCCCTCGTTTCTTTTCTGGTGGATTTGAGTCGTAGGGAAAACCGTACTATCAAGAGGGGGTCCGCTTCGGAAAGGTTTGGGTGGAATCAACACGTACACACTCATATTGCACCCATCGCCTCTTTCTGCTTCATTGGAGTTGTCCTTCATTTGTGCCGAAGAAGGGGAGAAGAGCTGCAAGCGGTAGTACCGCGGGCTGCAGCGGTAGTATCGCCTATAGGCGGTAGTACCGTTGTTGCTACCGCTCGTAGTTGGGGCCTCGACTTTTTCGTGTTGGGTTTTACGGTAGTACCACGGGATCTCTACCGTGCTACCTATTCGCCCCTAGAAAACTAGCGGTTGTAGCAGCGGTAGTGGAAGCGGTAGTACCGCCTATAGGCGGTAGTACGGCCCCTACTACCGCGGCTACCACCGCCCGTTCCTCTGTTTTCTCCCCTGTTCTTCGTATCTCCTGTGCATCCTGTAAGGAGCGGTAGTACCGCGCCTGGAGCAGTAGTACCGCGCCTGGAGCGGTAGTACCACTTGCTTGCGGGCTATTAGGTGCATAACGGTTGGATTTGTCCCCCACTATAAAAGGGGGTCTTCTTCCCCAAGAAGACTCACCTCTTCCTCCCCCAAACTCCATTGTTGCTCCAAAGCTCATTTTCGCCCGATCTCTCTCCCTAGCCAATCAAACTTGTTGATTTTCCAGGGATTGGTTGAGAAGGCCCGGATCTACACTTCCACCAAGAGAAATTTGATTCCCCTCACTAATCCCTTGCGGATCTTGTTACTCTTGGGTGTTTGAGCACCCTAGACGGTTGAGGTCACCTCGGAGCCACATTCCATTGTGGTGAAGCTCTATGGTGTTGTTGGGAGCCTCCAATCAAGTTGTGGAGATTGCCCCAACCTTGTTTGTAAATGTTCGGTCACCGCCTTCAAGGGCACCACTAGTGGAATCACGGCATCTCGCATTGTGTGAGGGCGTGAGGAGAATACGGTGGCCCTAGTGGCTTCTTGGGGAGCATTGTGCCTCCACACCGCTCCAACGAAGACGTACTTCCCCTCAAAGAGAAGGAACTTTGGTAACACATCCTCGTCTTCACCGGCTCCACTTGTGGTTATCTCTTACCTTTACTTTGTGCAAGCTTTACTTGTGTTGTATCCTTTGCTTGCACTTGTTGTTGTTGTTGTTAGCATCATATAGGTTGCTCACCTAGTTGCACATCTAGACAACCTATTGGTTGCTAAACCTAATTTGTGAAGAAAAGCTAAAAATTATTAGTTGCCTATTCACCCCCCCTCTAGTCAACCATATCGATCCTTTCATCCGGCCCGCAAGCCTGGACATCCGGCCCCTGGCAGCAACACCTCCTCCACCACTCCTTTTTCCGCCTAACTTTCGCCAATTTTGCCCGGCCACCACAATTACTTCCGCATACCACCGCCCACTCTCCTACATAGCATACTCCATAACCCACCATTGCAACTCTGCAAAACCCTAGAGCTTCCGCAAACCACCATCGCTTACCCGCTACCACCTCCGACAATTTTGTACCATTTTGTTCTTTGACCATTTGAGTTGCGGTTTCAGTTTCCTAACGTGTTTCGGCTACTTAGGGACGGTTCAACACTGACATCACCGCCACTCATCTTCATCATCGACATCGTCAACGTCACCATTTTGACACCATCCACCGTAAGCAAGGAACGGTAACATCGATGACACCATTGTATATTTCCCTTGCCATTGCATTGTTAACCCATAACCCATTTTGCGTAACTTGCCTATCGAGACTAGCCATCGAGTATTGCCGGCAACATTAATTGTGCACATTAGATCATCGCATACCATATCATATTGGTATCATCTTTGTATCTTAGTATCATCCCTTGTGCCACAAGCTTATTCCTCCATATACACAATCGCTATCTTGGTTCGTGCATTTTGCATAGTGGCCTTACAAAAAAAGGAAAGAGAGAAAGAAAAGCTTCTAAGCAAAGAGACAACAAAAAGCTTGTAAGCAATAGCCATAGCATCATACTGCATCGCATATAAGATTGTCATATCCGATCATCTTGGATCATCTTGAGAGGATCACCGGGAATCATACATACATAGCATACTTGGGATAGAAGCCGTTGCATTTTTGTCTCTCATAGGTTGTGCACAAGTTCGTATCCGCCTTTTGAGCAATCGTGCTAGCGTCTCTCTAGTGTTGTGCAACAAGATCATTTTCCGTGGATTCCACATTTTGAGCTCATTCCTTGGTTGCACAACCCCATTTATCTATCCGTGCGTGTGTTTCCGTGTGCCACATTTTGCTATTGGTCTACTTGTTTCACTTGCAAATTTGTGAATCTCTTTCAACATTATTGAATCTTGCTAACAATTGCATAAAATTTGTGCCACCGTCCTCACCAAGCTACTCCAAAAGCTTTATTTGTGTAGGTGTGAGAATTGACAAGATTCGGTACCAATTGTGCTATTTCCATAATACATTATTGAGTGATCATTGATCCATATTCAACATCGGATAAGGTACATTTGGTCTAGTTCTTTCCTTTCTTCCACTCACATATTTGCTTGAAGTGATGGATAGGCCAACTACTTCTTCAAATCCACTCGTCATCGAACAAGAAGAGGACCCGAACAACTACGTCACCAAGGATCACCTCTTTGGCACACAACAAGCTTTGCATCAAGAAAATGAAGCATTAGGTGACCGCATCTATCAACTTGCCTCTGACTTGTGACAAACCGAGCAACGTACAAGAGACTACTTCGACACATCGATGGCATCTCTTAAGGAAGACATCTGAACCATGATGGCCAACTGTTCTTCTACAACTTTGTCATCATCCAAACGGCACCATTCAAGTCGATACTATTCATACACCTCTTCGGATGCAAGTCCTCCACGAGCTCGTCTGCATCGTCGCCAAGACCATGAAGATCATCAAGCTCCACAAAACCCATTTCATGGCAATGGTTTACAAGACCGCCTCCGGGAACATGAACGACTACGTCGCCAAGCTAATGATCATACAGTCCAAGAGCAAGCTCCAAAACGCCAAGATCATCAAGAACATCAAGATGGTGATGCCCTTAGACAAGAGCAACAACGCCGTGAGGAACAAGCCCTTGAAGCCCAACGTGCCCTACAAGACGCTACAAGAGCCGTCAATGCTCGCAACCGTCAAGTACGTCTACAAGAAGAGGCCCTCCGCCGAGAGCGACAAGAAGAAGCCCCCCGTCTTGAAGAGCGCCAAGAGATGAGGAACCATGCAAGAATTCCACACCCTCTACGTCAAGCTAATCAAGTGGAGCACAAGAACCAAGAGGCTCAAGATCCTCAACCACGGCAAGAGCGTCATCACAATCGACCTGCACGCATTGAAGAGCAACGCTACGGCAAGCTCAAGTTCACCATGCCTAAGTTCTCCGGCGGCACCGACCCCGAAGACTATCTCTCATGGGCATTGAAGGTCGCCAAGATATTCCGTCTACATAACTATGAAGAGGAAAAGAAGATCGCCATCGCATCACTTGAGTTCCAAGACTATGTCCTTGATGTCTACTATGCAACTTTATTCTTGTAGACTCGTGTTGGGCCTCCAAGCACAGAGTTTTGTAGGACAGTAGCAATTTTCCCTCAAGTGGATAACCTAAGGTTTATCAATCCGTGGGAGGTGTAGGATTAAGATGGTCTCTCTCAAACAACCCTGCAACCAAATAATAAAAAGTCAATTGTGTCCCCAACACATCAAATACAATGGTAAATTGTATAGGTGCACTAGTTCAGCGAAGAGATGGTGATACAGGTGTAGTAATGATAGTAGATACTGATTTTTGTAATAGGAACGATAAAAAACAGCAAGGTAGCAATTGATAAAACGGAGCACAAACGGTATTGCAATGCTTGAAAATAAGGCCTAGGGTCCGTACTTTCGCTAGTGTAATCTCTCAACAATGCTAATATAATTGGATCATATAACCATCCCTCAACGTGCGATGAAGAATCACTCCAAAGTTCCTATCTAGCGGAGAACATAAGACGAAATTGTTTTTAGGGTACGAAACCACCTCAAAGTTATCCTTTCCGATCGATCTATCCAAGAGTTCGTACTAAAATAACAACAAGTTATCCTTTCCGATCGATCTATCTAAGAGTTCGTACTAAAATAACACCATATGATACACATCAACCAACTCTAATGTCACCTAGATACTCCAATGTCACCGCGAGTATCCGTGAGTTGATTATACGATATGCATCAAACAATTTCAGATTCATAATACTCAATCCAACACAAAGAACTTCAAAGAGTGCCCCAAGATTTCTACTGGAGAAACAAAGACGAGAACGTGCATCAACCCCTATGCATAGATTACCCCAATGTCACCTCGGGAATCCGCGAGTTGAGTGCCAAAACACATATCAAGTGAATGAATATGATACCCCATTGTCACCACGGGTATTCATAGCAAGACATACATCAAGTGTTCTCAAATCCATAAAAGTATTCAATCCGATAAGAACGAAATCTCAAAGGGAAAACTCAATTCATCACAACAAGATAGAGAGGGGAAAACACCATATGATCCAACTATATTAACAAAGCCCGCGATACATCAAGATCGTGACATCTCAAGAACACGAGAGAGAGAGAGATTAAATACATAGCTACTGGTACAAACCCTCAGCCCCGAGGGTGGACTACTCCCTCCTCATCATGGTGGCCGCCGGGATGATGAAGATGGCCACCGGTGATGATTTCCCCCTCCGGCAGGGTGCCAGAATAGGGTCTAGATTGGTTTTTTCGTGGCTACAGAGGCTTGCGGCAGCGGAACTTCTGATCTACAGTTATTTCTGATGGTTTCTCTATTTATAGGATTTTTCAGTGTTGGAATCACGCGAAGATGGGCCTCGGGGTGGGCACAACCCACCTGGGCGCGCCTGGGCCTCCTGGCGCGCCTGGGTGTCTTGTGCTCACCTCCTTCACCTTCTGGTCCTCCCACGAAGCTTCTAGTGCCTCTTTTGTTCCAAAAAATCGTCAAAAAGTTTCATTGCATTTGGAGAACTTTTATTTCTGCACGAAAAACAACACCACGGTAGTTCTGCTGAAAACAGCGTCAGTCCAGGTTAGTTCCATGCAAATCATACCAAAACCATATAAAATTGTTGTAAACATGGCATGAATACTTCATAAATTATAGATACGTTGGAGACGTATCATCATCCCCAAGCTTAATTCCTACTCGTCCTCGAGTAGGTAAATGATAAAAGAAATAATTTATGAAGTGTGAATGCTAGCATAGTGCATAAGTTTGATCAATGATAATTTCAATCACTATTCCTAGCATCATAACAGCAATTCTTTCTCATAAAACTTCTCATGTTAAAGTAGCAACCAATTCACATGTTAAGGTTCAAACAATGAATTCTCTTGAAACTCAACAACTTATATTCTTAGTCACCAAACAATTGCAATTCAACTTATTCAACAGAGTCTAAGTAAGAGCTCCACATACTCAATCATCATATAGTCTTCTATGATTGCTAGTACTCAAAGCATATTCTTAGAACAAATGGCATCCATCGAACACAGAGAAACATAGGGGCTTAATGTTTCGCCTCCCAACTTATTTATCACAGAGATAATTGTCAACAATAATAAATCATGATCAAATATATTTGACTGGCCATATGTGCCTAGATCTTTCCCCACCACATGATGCTTGCCAACTAGAGAATAATTGAAGTTGAAATGAGGATGCATACTATTGACTCTTGCATAAAAGTAAATACTGAAAAGTAAAAGATAGGCCCTTCGCAGAGGGAGGCAGAGGTTGTCATGCGCTTTTATTTGGATGCCCAAGCTCTTAATGCAAAGGAACGTCACATTATATTGCCCCTTATGATATCAACCTTTATTATGCAGTCCATCGCTTTTATTACTTTGCCATCACAAGTTCGTACAACGCTCAATTTTCCCTTACAATAAAAGATCAAACATATTTAGGAGCAATTTTTATTGCTTTATGCACCGATGACAACTTATTTGAAGGATCTTATTCAATCCATAGGTAGGTATGGTGGACACTTATTGCAAGAAACTGGGTTTAAGGGTTTTTGGATGCACAAGTAGTATCTCTACTTAGTATGAACTTTTGGCTAGCAAAAGATCCTAAGCAAACACCACATGTTGGAGGATCCATAACAATATAACTTCTATGCAAATATACCCAAACATAACTCATTATGTTGTCTTCCTTGTCCAACTTCAACTAATTTGCTCAAGTTTGAAAATAATTAATGGGTATTCACAATCATAGATGATGTCCAAGATAATATATTTGTATGTGAAAGTTCTCTTCCTTATACTAATCATTCATGAATTGCTTGTATGACCAATATTGTGATTGTCAAGCTTCAAAAGATTTCACTTTCTAAACCCAATGTGAATCCACTACTAGGCATGATATGAACATATAATTTCAACTTCATGATATTCAATTCATTGAACAATTTACTCATAGGATATAAGTGAAGCACAAGAGTAAATAACAAACTACTCCAAAAAGATATAAGTGAAGATCAAGCGCGTAGTTGAGTAAAGGGGTAGCTAATTGAGGACTCTCTCTTATTTAAAAAAAATCAGATCTAAGTATTTTATTAAAACAGCAAGCAAAGCAAAATAAAATGACATTCTAAGAATAGCACACATCATGTGAAGAAGCAAAAAACTTAGGCTCAACCGAGGCTAACTGATAATTGTTGATGAAGAAAGGTGGGATACATACCGGGGCATCCCCAAGCTTAGATGCTTGAGACTTCTTGAAATATTAATTTGGGATGCCTTGGGCATCCCTAAGCTTGAGCTTTTGTGTCTCCTTAATTCCTTTTATATCATGGTTTCCCTAAATCTTAAGAACTTCATCCACACAAAACTCAACAAGAACTCGTGAGATAAGTTAGTATAAATCAATGCAATACCTTATCATTCTCTACTGTAGCAAATCACAAAAATTATAATTTAACACTGCATACTAAATGCCTCTGCATATTTAATACTCCTATCCTCAAATAGAATCATTAAACAAGCAAACATATGCAAACAATGCAAACATAACAGCAATCTGTCTAAACAGAACAGTCTGTAAAGGATGAAGTAAGATCCATACTTATTTAACTTTAAAAAATCTGAAATATTACCACACTGTAGAAAATTTATCATAGCTTATTTTGCAAAATGTTTCAACATTTTATCTGTCGGGACCCCGATCCTAAGTCACACCGATCTAGCATGTAACACATCATATCACTTTGCGGCCTCACGCACGGTATTCCCACGGCTGCAACCTTACCTAGGCCGGGACCGTTTGCGCCTTTTGGCTCACGTATATGATAGTGTCGCTAGCATCTATATGACAGAGAACCCGGGCCGACATGACTAGTCGTAAACCCAAGGTGGCACAAACTTACAGGGACAGGCAAACATGACCCAACAATGCACGTGTCGGTCAGCAGCGAGTGCAACCGGGCTGTAGCAAGCTATCAGGACTCCGGTAGACACCGCGTGCCATTTCCCCGAAGGGACAGACACAGGAGCAAAGGACACATGCTGGTCAATCCATGTGTTCCGGAGCAGTAGCAAGCTACCATGGCTCAGTGTAAGCACTAGGAGGCATTTCCCCATAAGGAAGGCTACCAAGAATAAACAACTAGGTGTCGGATCCCACACATACCAAGAATTTCAATAACATACACACAATATGCTCGATATGTGTAAATACAACATGGCATCGCAAAAAAACTCTACGACTCAAAGTATTTGTTCAATAGGCTCCGAGGAGCCAGATATTACAAACATGGGTCTCATGACCCAACATACAAGTCATACAAGCAACAAGCGGAAGCACAAACATGTCTGAGTACAGACATCTGAAAAGCAGAAGGCTAGAAAGCCTGACTATCTACAAGACCCTCCATAGGAACCAGACCTCTGTCTGGGATTCCCAAGCTAATGTCGAAGACCACGTGGAACTACTAGTGAGACTGAAGTCTCCTCTGCAAAACATAAATTAAGCAAACGTGAGTACAAATGTACTCAGCAAGACTTACATCAGGACTAACTACATATGCATCAGTATCAACAAAGGGGTGGTGGAGTTTAACTGTAGCAAGCCAGCTTTGACTCGGTGGCTATCCTGTACTACGAGTACTTTCTTTGAGGTGGCGCACACGAGTCCACATATTCACCAAATCAATACACCACTATGGATCCGCTCCTGTCTCCCTACGAGAAGGCCATCCATAGCACTCATGCTTATCTTGCACATTTTAGAGTATCCATTTAACTTGTCTATGAACAATGTAAGCGTTCCAAGTAGTCCATATCCGCAGACGCGGCTATTCGAATAGATCATGTTAACCCTGCAGGGGTGTACTTCTTCACGCACGCGCTCGCCACTTACCGCCATGTACACGTCATGTATCTCAGCAACCTTCAAGCGGAAGCCTGGCGAGGGTGTCGGCCACGACCTAACTAACCACACAAGTCTCTAGTCCAGGTTTATCGCCTATTTGAGTTCCATCCGCAAGGAAGTCCGGCCGAGGTTTCCACTACGGCCCCAAACAATGTGTGCAGGGTTCCCAAGTCCACCATCCGGGTGCCACTTGGTACACCGGGCCACGGTGCCTAGTCTGTCCCAAGCCCACCTATACCGGGTGCCACTTTGTAGACTACTAACACTACCTACAAACACCAGAAACTAGTTGCAACTCCTGGACAGAGATCAAGGTGATTAATAAGCCGAGAGGGGTCGAGTTACCGGAACCCAATGTGTGGTAGTAACTGTCTTGGATCACAAACACAGAACTCAGTTCCTGAGGATGGTTTCAATGAGACAACCCACCATGTACTCCTACATGGCCTCTCATCGCTACCTTTACCAAATCATGTTCACACACTTAGCTCTCAATAGTAGGACATGTTCATCACCATTCCAATCCATCCGAGATGAATCAGACCTGACACAACTCTAAGCATAGCAGGCATAACAAGCAAGCATGAATGAGTAGGCACATCATGGCTCAAACAACTCCTACTCATGCTAGTGGGTTTTTACTAATTACTGTGGCAAAGACAGGTCATGCAGAGGAATTGGTTCAACTGCCGCAACATGTAACAGTTGAATCGTTGTTCTCCTAATGCAGTAAAAGAGAGCAAGAGCGAGAGAGTGGGATTGTATCGGAATGCTCAAACGGGTTTGCTTGTCTGGCACTTCTGGAGATAGCATTGTGTCTTCATCAGTGACATCGATCTCAACGTCGGAACCACATCTACCGAGAGGGAACAAACACCGGCAAACAAGGAACAACAATCAATGCAATGCAACAATATGATGCATGATCATGACATAGTAACATGCTGTGATTTTAGCTAATGCAGCTAGCAACAATTTAAATGAAGTTGGTTTGAACCCTAGGTTCAAATTCAAACTCCATGTAACGCATTTCAAATGCCATTTAATCGAATTGTCATGTACAGCAGCTTTAGGTTGTTCAAACATGCATGAAAATGCCATAAACAGATTCTTTGGATTTTTCTGATAATTTTTCATATATAAATCTTTTCCATCAGAGTTATGGTTGATTTACTATGAATTTTTGAAGTTTAAATCATTTTCTGGAATTCCCTGATTTATTTTAAAACCAGAAAATCAATTACTATGTCAGCACTGCGTCATGCCTGCGTCAGCAGGTCAACAGCGCTGGCCAGGTCAAACCTGATGTTTGGGGTCCGCACGTCAGTGACACACGGATAACAGGGGGTTATTCCTAATCTAACTAAAAGATTAGGGGTGCCGGGGCCCATCTGTCATTGACCCAGAGGGTCATTTGTTAGTGTTAGCTGGGGGTTTGACCGGCGCTAAGCCACCGGCGAGGCCGAACGTGGCGGCGCGGCTCGGAAAACGGCCACGGGCGACCAAACGCGCGGCGGAGAGGCTCTACGCGTAGCCCAGGCTCTCGTGCATCCAACTGAGCGAGCGGGACAGGCTGGGGTGGCCACGAACGTCGCCGGCGAGCTCGGCTGCGGCGGTCGGAGCTCGGGCGAGCTCGGGATTGGTGCTACGGGGCACGGCGTGTCGAGTGGGTGAGTGCGTTCAGCTCCTGGGGCTGCAATGAACGCGGTGACACGCGCACGCGCGAGCTGCGGTGGCTTTGGCCACGGGGGTGAGGAGCCACGGCGGCGCGACCGCTCGGGTCCGGTGGTTAGTGCGGCTAGGGGACGGGAATGAGCTTGGGGAGGAGGGGTAAAGGCAGCGGAGCTCACAGCGATCTCGAGGGCGTCGTCAGCGAGCTCGGGGGAGGTCTGGTGCGGCCGGAACGACGACGGCGATCTCGGGCGGCCGACAATGAAGACGATGGCGAGGACGATGATACGGGGCTTCCAGCGTCGCGTGCGTCGGTGAAGAGGATGAGGGCGTCAAGGCGGATCGCCTGGGCAGGTCAGGTGAGCGCGAGGAGCATGGTGGCTACGTCGGTGAGGGGCGGCGCTGTTGTGGCTGCGTCGGTCATCGCGGGAGACAGTGAGGGAGAGGCGAGGGGTAGAACTGGAGAGGCCGGCTCGATCCAGACGGCGGTGGCGGGGTCTTTCGAGGCGTCGCGCTGGCGGGGAAGAGGGCAGGCAGGCTAGTGGCGTGGCGGCACGGCAGTGCGCGCCGAGCCCTCCTTCGCCTCTGCCCTCTGGCAGAGGTTGGGGATGACTGGCAGGGCCAGTCGGCTGGGTCGGTTGCTGGGCCGCCAGGTAAGGCCCAGGTAAGGGTTTTTCTCTTTTTTTTCATTTTGTTTCCTGTTTTCCTTTCTGTTATTTGTTTTGATTTAGTTTTAGGCACTAAATCATTTTATTTCCTTCTGATAATTTTTTTAGAGACTAGAGGGATTATTCCAAAGCCCCTCACAAGTTTTACAGAATTATTGGATCATATTAAATATATAGCAAATATAAATCCAATGCAAATAATTATTGGATTAACTCAAATGGCCAAAAATAAATATTTTTGAGCTCCTAAAAATAGTGGTTTGAATTCTAACACTGGCCAATATTTTCAGAGAAAAACAGGAACATTTTCTTGGACCTATTTGAAGCAATTTTTATCTTGATCATTTTCAAAATGTTTCCTGAGGCTTTCACATATCCCCAATTCAAATTCATTGAAATTTAAACATGATGCACACATGACTAGCTAGTCTAGGTCATTACCAGACTAGGGATGTGACATTATCACATTCTGACTTTTCTAGAGAATTCACGCACTAGCGTGCAACTTTCTGTTTTCAAACAGCAACATATAGACTTGCAAAATAAGCATGGCAAAGGCTATACTTGACATTTTTATTGAAATAAAAGATGAAACACATTATTATAAATAACATCAAGCAAATTCTAACAAAATAAAATGACGCTCCAAGCAAAACACATATCATGTGACGAAAGAAAGTATAGCTCCAAGTGAGGTTACCGATAATATTGGAGACGAAAGAGGGGATGCCCTGGAGCTTAGTTGCTTGGATCTTCCTTGTATATTACCTTGGGGTGCCTTGGGCATCCCCAAGCTTAGGGTCTTGCCACTCCTTATTCTCCTCATATCGATATCTCACCCAAAACTTGAAAACTTCAATCACACAAAACTTAACGGAACTTCATGAGATAGGTTAGTATGATAAAGACAAATCATTCACTTTGGTACTGTCAAGATAATATTCATAATTGTTCTCACACAATGCCTACTGTAACTTATCATTTCAACAATTTATATCACTTAATATAAGCTATGGAAACATTAAAACAAGCAAACTATGCATTGAAAACAGAATCTGTCAAAAGCAAAACAGTCTGTAGTAATCTGAACTTTAACCATACTTCTATAACTCCAAAAATTCTTAAAAATTAGTAAAACGTAGGTAATTTCTACATCAATCATATGTAAAAAATTCAGATCAAAATCATGTTCCAGTGAATTTTTAAAATTATTGGACTGAGTGCAAAAGTTTCTGTTTTTGCACAGAATCAAGTCAACTATCGTCCACACTATCCCAAAGGCTTTACTTCGCACTTTATTGAAACAAAAGCTATAAAACATGATTACTACAGTAGATTAATCATGTGAACACACAAAAAACAGTAGGGATAAATGTTGGGTTGTCTCCCAACAAGCGCTTTTCTTTAATGCCTTTTAACTAGGCATGATGATTTCAATGATGCTCACATAGAAGATAAGAATTGAAACACAAAGAGAGCATCATGAAGCATATGACTAGAACATTTAAGTATAACCCACTTCCTATGCATAGGGATTTTGTGAGCAAACAACTTATGGGAACAATAATCAACTAGCATATGAAGGCAAAACAAATGCAACTTCAAAACTTTCAACATAAAGAGAGGAAACTTGATATTAGAGAGAAGCCTACAAGCATATGTTCCTCTCTCATAATAATTTTCAGTAGCATCATGAATAAATTCAACAATATAGCTATCACATAAAAAATTCTTTTCAAGATCCACAATCATAGAAATTTTATTACTCTCCACATAAGCAAATTTATTATCATGAATAGTAGTGGGAGCAAACTCAACAAAATAACTATCATGGGATTGAAAATTAAAATCATGATGACAAGTTTCATGGTTATCATTATTCTTTATAGCATACATGTTAGCACCATAATCATCATAGATAGCAACTTTATTGTCATAGTCAATTGAAACCTCTTCCAAAATAGTGGATTCATCACTAAATAAAGTCATGACCTCTCCAAATCCACTTTCATAATTATCACAATAAGATTCAACACCCTCCAAAATAGTGGGATCATTAGTACCTAGAGTTGACACTCTTCCAAACCCACTTTCATCAATATAATCATCATAAATAGGAGGCATGCTTTCATCATAATAAATTTTCTCATCAAAACTAGGGGGAGTAAAAATATCATCTTCATCAAATATAGCATCCCCAAGCTTGTAGCTTTGCATATCATTAGCATCATGGGTATTCAAAGAATTCATACTAATAACATTGCAATCATGCTCATCATTCAAAGATTTTTTGTCAAACATTTTATAGAATTCTTCCGCTATCAATTGAGCACAATTTTCCTTTCCATCATTTTCACGAAAGACATTATAAAGATGAACAATATGATGCAACCTCAATTCCATTTTTTGTAGTTTTCTTTTATAAACCAAACTAGTGATAAAACAAGAAATTAAAAGATTTGATTGCAAAATCTAAAGATATACCTTCAAGCACTCACCTCCCCGGCAACGGCGCCAGAAAAGAGCTTGATGTCTACTAGCAACTTTATTCTTGTAGACTCATGTTGGGCCTCCAAGCGCAGAGTTTTGTAGGACAGTAGCAATTTTCCCTCAAGTGGATGACCTAAGGTTTATCAATCCGTGGGAGGTGTAGGATGAAGATGGTCTCTCTCAAACAACCCTGCAACCAAATAATAAAAAGTCTCTTGTATCCCCAACACACCAAATACAATGGTAAATTGTATAGGTGCACTAGTTCGGCGAAGAGATGGTGATACAAGTGTAGTAATGATAGTAGATATTGATTTTTGTAATAGGAACAATAAAAAAACAGCAAGGTAGCAATTGATAAAACGGAGCACAAACGGTGTTGCAATTCTTGAAAATGAGGCCTAGGGTCCGTACTTTCGCTAGTGCAATCTCTCAACAATGCTAATATAATTGGATCATATAACCATCCCTCAACGTGCGATGAAGAATCACTCCAAAGTTCCTATCTAGCAGAGAACATAAGACAAAATTGTTTGTAGGGTACGAAACCACCTCAAAGTTATCCTTTTCGATCGATCTATCTAAGAGTTCGTACTAAAATAACAACAAGTTATCCTTTCCGATCGATCTATCTAAGAGTTCGTACTAAAATAACACCATATGATACACATCAACCAACTCTAATGTCACCTAGATACTCCAATGTCACCGCGAGTATCCGTGAGTTGATTATATGATATGCGTCAAATAGTTTCAGATTCATAATACTCAATCCAACACAAAGAACTTCAAAGAGTGCCCCAAGATTTCTATTGGAGAAACAAAGACGAGAACGTGCATCAACCCCTATGCATAGATTACCCCAATGTCACCTCGGGAATCCACGAGTTGAGTGCCAAAACACATATCAAGTGAATGAATATGATACCCCATTGTCACCATGGGTATTCATAGCAAGACATACATCAAGTGTTCTCAAATCCATAAGAGTATTCAATCTGATAAGAACGAAATCTCAAAGGGAAAACTCAATTCATCACAACAAGATAGAGAGGGGAAAACACCATATGATCCAACTATATTAACAAAGCCCGTGATACATCAAGATTGTGACATCTCAAGAACACGAGAGAGAGAGAGAGAGAGATTAAACACATAGCTACTGGTACAAACCCTCAGCCCCGAGGGTGGACTACTCCCTCCTCATCATGGTGGCCGCCGGGATGATGAAGATGGCCACCGGTGATGATTTCCCCCTCCGGTAGGGTGTCGGAACGGGGTCTAGATTGGTTTTTCGTGGCTACAGAGGCTTACGGCGGCGGAACTTCTGATCTAGGATTATTTCTGATGGTTTCTCTATTTATAGGATTTTTCAGCATTGGAATCACGCGAAGATGGGCCTCGAGGTGGGCACAACCCACCTGGGCGCGCCTGGGCCTCCTGGCGCGCCCAGGTGTCTTGTGCTCACCTCCTTCACCTTCTGGTCCTCCCACAAAACTTCTAGTGCCTCTTTTGTTCAAAAAAATCGTCAAAAAGTTTCTTTGCATTTGGAGAACTTTTATTTCTGCACAAAAAACAACAGCACGGTAGTTCTGCTGAAAACAGCGTTAGTCCGGGTTAGTTTCATGTAAATCATACCAAAACCATATAAAATTGTTGTAAACATGGCATGAATACTTCATAAATTATAGATACGTTGGAGACGTATCAACCCTCATTTGGTGGGAGCAAGTTATCGAGCGACGCCGAGAGAAAGGCGAACAACCCATCACCACTTGGAATCAAATGAAGGATGTTATGCGAGCGTGCTTTGTGCCTACATACTATAGTCGCGACCCCTTCAAGAAATTGCAACTTCTCAAGCAAGGCACCAAGTCCGTTGAAGAGTATTACAAGGAGATGGAGATGGCCATGATACGAGCCAATGTCATGGAAGATGAGGAGCAAACTATGGCACATTTCTTGAATGGACTCAATCATCCTATCAAGAAGATCGCTGACTTCCAACCCTACTCAAACCGCCTCGAGCTAGTGCACCAAGCTACCAAGGCGGAGCGACAAGTGCAAGACGACTACAAATACGACAAGTACTCTTCCAAGACCTACGGCTCCTACAACCAAGCTTCAACGACTATGATGCCTTCTTCCTCGACAAAAGCTTCACCAAGCAATGGCGACAAGTCATGTTACAAGAAAACTTCGACATCTTCAAGTCATCCTCCTACTACAAGCAACTTCAAGCCGAGAGCTCCATCATCTACTCCAATCGATGAGACCGTCAAGACAAGTTCCATCAAATCCTTCACATGTGGAGGCCGAGGCCACAAGACATTTGAGTGCATCAACCGGCGCACCATGATCGCCAACGACGACGACACCTACGACTCCATGAGTGAAGAAGAAATAGAAGCCCTCGAGCACGTGGCCATGCACCGGCAAGTGAATGAAGACGAAGACGATCAAGTCTTTTGTGACAATGATTCGAGCCCCGCTCTTGTTGTCTCCAAGGTCTTGATGCTTCAACACGAACAAGAGGAAGACCAATGTTGCCACATCTTCCACACCAAAGCGGGCATAAACGGTCATTCCGTGAAGGTCATCATCGACGGAGAAAGTTGCCACAACTTGGCAAGTGAAGAGCTATGTTCCAAGCTACAATTGGTCAAGATGAAGCATCCTCGTCCCTACAAGGTCCAATGGCTTAGCGACTCCGGCACCATACAAGTGGAGCACACTGTGCAAGTATCCTTCAAGATCGGCACATATGAAGACACCTTGGAGTGTGATGTGGTTCCCATGTCCGTTTGCCACCTCCTACTTGGACGACCTTGGCAATTCGACCGCGGCGTCATCCAAAACGGGAGAACCAACCAATATAGCTTCAAGATGAAGGGAAAGGAGTACGTGCTATGACCCATGTCACCAAGTCAAGTGATCGCTGACAAACAAGCATCTACACATCATGGAGAGAATAGTGAGAGAGTGAGCCACCACAAGCAGCGCCACAAGCCAAAAATGAGTGCATCCACGATGAGCGACAAGGAAAACTTAGTTCTATTAGCCACCAAACGAGAGATGAGAGAAGTGTGTGAGAACCCATCTAGTGTCATACACTATGTCCTCATGTGCAAGGATGAAGCGGCATGGACTAACAATTCTCACCATGTACCTTTAGTGTTGTCTCGTTTGTTGCAGGAATACAAGGACGTTTTCCCCGATGAGCTACCTCCGGGACTACCTCCACTACGAGGTATCGAACACCGCATCGACCTCATCCCCGGCGTACCCCTACCGAACAAGGCACCATACCGCATCATCCCGGACGAGACAAAAGAAATCCAAAGGCAAGTACAACACCTCATTGACAATGGACATGTACGTGAAAGCTTAAGCCCTTGTGCCGTCCTGGTTATTCTTGTGCCTAAGAAAGATGGTAGTTTTCGCATGTGTTCCAACTACCGTCCCATCAATGCTATCACCGTTCGGTATAGATACCCCATTCCACGCCTTGATGATATGCTAGATGAACTTAGCGGCACCACCATTTTCTCTAAAATCGATCTTAAAAGTGGCTACTATCAAATACGCATCCAAGAAGGTGATGAATGGAAAACCGCTTTCAAAACCAAGTCTGGCTTGTATGAGTGGTTAGTCATGCCTATGGGTTTATCCGAAGCACCCGGCACTTTCATGCGTGTGATGCATTATGTTCTTCGCAGATACATTGGCATATGTGTTGTGGTATACTTTGATGATATTCTTGTGTTTAGCGAATCTCTTGAAGATCATGTCGTGCATCTTAGGGGTGTTTTGCAAGTTCTTAGAAACGAGCATCTTTATGCTAACATGGAGAAATGCATTTTTGGTGTTGACAAGCTTGTTTTCTTAGGATTTGTTGTGTCCTCTAAGGGTGTTCATGTTGATGAAGCTAAAATTGATGCTACTAAAACTTGGCCACAATCTACTAATTTGCAACAAGTGCGTAACTTCCTTGGTCTAGCCGGTTTCTACCGTAGATTCGTTAAGGACTTTAGCACTATTGCATCACCATTGCACGCATGAGCAAAAAGAATGCCTCATTTGTTTGGGGACCATCCCAAGATACCGCATTTAATGAGCTTAAGAATTTGCTTACACATGCTCCATTGCTCGCTTTGCCCAATTTTGAAACTTTTGAAGTTCATTGTGATGCTAGTGGTAATGGCATAGGAGGTGTGTTAATGCAAGAAAAGCGCCCAATTGCTTACTTTAGTGAGAAACTATCCGGAGCGCAACTTAACTATCCCATTTATGACAAGGAGCTATATGCCTTAGTGCGAGTTTTGCGTGTGTGGGAACATTACCTTCACCCTCATGAATTTGTCATCCATACGGATCATGAGACGCTTAAATACCTTAACGGTCAAACTAAATTGAATAAGCGGCATGCCAAATGGAGTGAGTTCATTGAGTCATTTCCTTATGTTATCAAGTATATCAAGGGTAACTCCGCCTATGTTGTCTCAACATAGCCGGTCCCAAGCCCGGGTAAAGGAGGAGGGTTGTGATAGGCTTGGCGAGCCAACGTAAAAACCCAGCCACTCTTATGGAGATGAAACCCAAAAGATTTTCGTTGGGGCATAACCCTCTCAGCGACGCGCCACATCGGAACCCGGGTGTGGTGTCAAATGGGCAAGGGCCAGGCCGCCACCCCCCCCCGGTGGCATGTCGTATCTTGATCTGGATACGGTGTCAAGTGAGCGAGGATCGAGTCATCGCATCCTTAGTGGCGTGCTACATCGGCGCCCAGATGTAGTGGAAAATGAGCAAGGGTCTTCGCATTTGACTCGACGAGTGCGAAGGGTAAGGAAGCTAGCGAGCCTAGGAGGGTTCGCTTAGGTAGCTGGAACGTAGGGTCTCTGACGGGGAAGCTTCGGGAGCTAGTTGATGCAGTGGTGAGGAGAAGTGTTGATATCATTTGCGTCCAAGAAACCAAATGGAGGGGCCAGAAGGTGAAGGAGGTGGAGGATACTGGCATCAAGCTGTGGTACATGAGGATGGCTACAAACAGAAATGGTGTAGGCATCTTGATCAACAAGGGCCTCAAGGATGGAGTGGTAGACGTCAAGAGACGTGGGGACCGGATTATCCTGGTCAAGCTGGTAGTTGGGGACTTAGTTCTCAATGTTATCAGCGTGTATGCCCCGCAAGTAGGCCACAATGAGAACACCAAGAGGGAGTTCTGGGAAGGCCTGGAGGACATGGTTAGGAGTGTACCGATTGGCGAGAAGCTCTTCATAGGAGGAGACCTCAATGGCCACGTGGGTACATCTAACACTGGTTTTGAAGGGGTGCATGGGGGCTTTGGCTATGGCATCAGGAATCAAGAAGGAGAAGATGTCTTGAGCTTTGCTCTAGCCTACGACATGATCGTAGCTAACACCCTCTTTAAAAAGAGAGAATCACATCTGGTGACTTTTAGTAGTGGCCAACACTCTAGCCAGATTGATTTCATCCTCTCGAGAAGAGAAGATAGGCGTGCGTGCCTAGATTGTAAGGTGATACCTGGAGAGAGTGTTGTCCCTCAGCATAAGCTGGTGGTTGCTGACTTCCACTTTTTGATCCGTGTCCAGCGGGATAAGCGTGCCAAAGTTGCTAGAACGAAGTGGTGGAAGCTCAAGGGGGAGGTAGCTCAGGCGTTCAAGGAGAGGGTCATTAAGGAGGGCCCTTGGGAGGAAGGAGGGGATGCGGACAATGTGTGGATGAAGATGGTGACTTGCATTTGTAAGGTGGCCTCAGAGGAGTTTGGGGTGTCCAAGGGAAGGAGAAGCGAAGCTAAGGATACCTAGTGGTGGAATGATGATGTCCAGAAGGCGATTAAGGAGAAGAAAGATTGTTTCAGACGCCTATACCTGGATGGGAGTGCAGACAACATAGAGAAGTACAAGATGGTGAAGAAGGCCGCAAAGCGAGCTGTCAGTGAAGCAAGGGGTCGAGCATATGAGGGCCTCTACCAACGGCTAGGCACGAAGGAAGGCGAAAGGTACATCTACAAGATGGCCAAGATCCGCGAGATGAAGACAAGGGATGTTGGCTAAGTCAAATGCATCAAGGACGGAGTAGACCAACTCCTGGTGAAGGATGAGGAGATTAAGCATAGATGGCGGGAGTACTTTGACAAGTTGTTCAATGGGGAGAATGAGAGTTCTACCATTGAACTGGACGACTCCTTTGATGAGACCAGCGTGCATTTTGTGCGGCGGATCCAGGAGCCTGAGGTCAAGGAGGCTTTAAAAAGGATGAAAGGAGGCAAGGCGATGGGCCCTGATTGTATCCCCATTGAGGTGTGGAAAGGCCTCGGGGACATAGCGATAGTATGGCTAACCAAGCTTTTCAACCTCATTTTTCGGGCAAACAAGATGCTAGAAGAATGGAGACGGAGTATATTACTACCAATCTTCAAGAACAAGGGGGATGTTCAGAGTTGTACTAATTACCATGGAATTAAGCTGATGAGCCATACAATGAAGCTATGGGAGAGAGTCATTGAGCACCGCTTAAGAAGAATGAAAAGCGTGACCAAAAATCAGTTTGGTTTCATGCCTGGGAGGTTGACCATGGAAGCCATTTTCTTGGTACGACAACTTATGGAGAGATACAGGGAGTAAAAGAAGGACTTGCATATGGTGTTCATTGACTTGGAGAAGGCCTATGATAAGATACCGCGAAATGTCATGTGGTGGGCCTTGGAGAAATACAAAGTCCCAACAAAGTACATTACCCTCATCAAGGACATGTACGATAATGTTGTAACAAGTGTTCGAACAAGTGATGCCGACACTGATGACTTCCCGATTAAGATAGTACTGCACCAGGGGTCAGCATTGGGCCCTTATCTTTTTGCCTTGGTGATGGATAGGTCACAAGGGATATACAAGGAGATATCCCATGGTGTATGCTCTTTGCGTATGATGTGGTGCTAGTTGATGATAGTCGGACGGGGGTAAATAGGAAGTTAGAGTTATGGAGACAAACCTTGGAATCGAAAGGGTTTAGGCTTAGTAGAACTAAAACCGAGTACATGATGTGCGGTTTCAGTACTACTAGGCGCGAGGAGGAGGAGGTTAGCCTTGATGGGCATGTGGTGCCTCAGAAGGACACATTTCGATATTTGGGGTCAATGCTGCAGAAGGATGGGGGTATTGATGAAGATGTGAACCATCGAATCAATGCTGGATGGATGAAGTGGCACCAAGCTTCTGGCATTCTCTGTGACAAGAGAGTGCCACAAAAGCTAAAAGGCAAGTTCTACAGGACGGCGGTTCGACCCGCAATGTTGTATGGCGCTGAGTGTTGGCCGACTAAAAGGTGACATGTTCAACAGTTAGGTGTGGCGGAGATGCATATGTTGAGATGGATGTGTGGCAACAGATCGAGTCCGGAATGATGATATAAGAGATTGAGTTGGGGTAGCACCAATTGAAGAGAAGCTTGTTCAACATCGTCTCAGATGGTTTGGGCATATGCAGCGCAGGCCTCCAGAAGCTCCAGTGCATAGCGGACGGCTAAAGCGCGCGGAGAATGTCAAGAGAGGTCGGGGTAGACCGAATTTGACATGGGAGGAGTCCGTAAAGAGAGATATGAAGGATTGGAGTATCACCAAAGAACTAGCTATGGACAGGGGTGCGTGGAAGCTTGCTATCCATGTGCCCGAACCATGAGTTGGTCGCGAGATCTTATGGGTTTCACCTCTAGCCTACCCCAACTTGTTTGGGACTAAAGGCTTTGTTGTTGTTGTTGTATCAAGTATATCAAGGGTAAGCAAAATGTCGTGGCGGACGCTTTATCCTGCAAATGCATGTTTGTCACTCAACTTGAATTGAATGTCATAGGATTTGAGCACATAAAAGACTTGTATGCGCATGATGTTTCATTTGCCATTCCATATGCAAAATGTCTTACGCATACAACTTGGGAGCAATATTACATCAAGGATGATTATCTAATGAGAGTTAACAAGCTTTTTATCCCCGAGTCTTCTCTTTGTTTGTTGCTTTTGCAAGAGGCTCACAGTGGAGGACTTATGGGACACTTTGGACGCGACAAGACCTATGCCTCACTCTCTAAGAACTACTTTTGGCCCAAGATGTCTCGCGACATCTCACGCTTCACCAACTGATGCTCTACATGTCGCAAAGCTAAGTCTAAAGCTTAATCCCATGGTCTCTATACGCCACTTCCTATTCCGTATCACCCATGTGAAGATATTAGTATGGACTTTGTGCTTGGTTTGCCAAGGATGCAAAATGGAATGGATTCCGTATTTGTTGTTGTGGGCCGTTTCTCCAAGATGGCACATTTTATCCCATGCAACAAGATAGACGATGCTTCACATGTTGCCAATCTCTTTTGTAGGAAAATATTGCGTTTACATGGAGTGCCCAATACTATCGTATCGGACCACGATGTCAAGTTCCTTGGCTACTTTTGGAAGACGCTATGCGCCAAGCTCGGAATCAAGCTCCTATTCTCTTCGGCATACCATCCACAAACCGATGGCCAAACGGAGGTCACGAACCGGACGCTATCTACTCTCCTCCGAATGTTGATCAAGAAGAACATCAAGGAGTGGGAGGAATGCTTACCCATCGCTGAGTACGCCTTCAACCGAGCAAGACACTCTACTACCGGCAAGTCCCCCTTCGAGGTCGGATTCAATCCATTGTCCCCATTGGACATTCTACCGCTACCTCTACAAGAGCACATCAACATGGACGCGAGTGCATGAGCGAGCTATCTCAGGAAGATGCATGAAGATACAAGGCACACCATTGAGCGCCAAGTACAACGACTCGCGACCAAGTCAACATCAACAAGCAACCAATGATATTCAACATCGAAGATCTTGTTTGGTTACACCTTCGCAAGGACCGCTTCCCCAATGAGTGCAAGTCCAAGCTACTACCATGAGCCGATGGATCCTTCAAGGTTCTAGCACGCTACAACAACAATGCCTACAAGATCGACATTCCAAGCGACAAGTACAACATGAGCGATATCTTTAACGTCAAGGATCTCTCTCCCTACCATGGTGATGAGGTTTTCGATCCGAGGTCAGATCTTTCCCAGGGGGGAGATGATGCGGAGCATACTATGGTCATCGCCATGGACCTACCAATGTCTCACCAAGCGCCAAGTGGACCGATAACATGAGCACGTGCAAGATCTCTCGAGACCGAGGTGACATCTCTCCTTAGTGATATTCCATATGACCCACTTGAGACATGGCTACTACCTAAAGCTGAAATGCTATGTGTTCTTAGGTACCAAGAAGGCTCTCTCGGGAATGCTCGTGAAGATGGACAAGTTCCCAAGTACATGGACGAAGGAGCACGACGAAAGGAACCGGAGAATGTCCCCAGGACCCGGACATCCGACCCCCAGCCCGGAAATCCGGCCACTGGAGACGTCAACAACATCAGCAGGAGACCAGCAACCGAAGCTACAGGACCCGGACATCCGGCCCCCATGGCCCGGATATCCGCCCCCCCCCCCCCCCCGTCGACACCCCGGACATTCGGTGTCAGCTCGGAAATCTAGCCCCCGTAGTCGAGGAGCCAACCGAAGTTGCCCAAGGCCGAGCCCGGACATCCAGCCCCCCTGGCCCGGACATCCGGGCCCACCTCAAAGGCCCGGACATCTGGCCGAGCCCCGAAAATCCGGCCCCATCTCCACAGAACACAAGTCCACGCCAGCACGGACATCCGTCCCCTCCTCGAAGGCCCGGACATCCAGCCCGACGCCCGGACATCCGCCCCCCCTGCCTGCGTGCAGTGCATCTGGGCCGAACCCCATGTACCCCTTCGCCCCTAGACTATATATACTCCTCCTCCACCTACGTTTTAGGGTTAGCAAAGGATTAGCTCATTTTGGAGATAGAGCTTTGCTCATCCACTTGTACCCCTACTCCATTGAAGACCAAGGCCTCCTAGGAGAAGATCCCTCAAGTGGATTCAAAGACCCCATCTAGGGAAGATCCCCTCGTGGATTCAAGACCCCATCTCCTCGCGGATTGGGAAGAACTAGCTACCTTTTGTATCCCCCTCTGTTGGATTTGGATCATGTATCTCTCCGTGTGTATGTGGATCTAGCACATGTGTGACCGTTTCTCGTTGATTTGAGTGTTTCCTCTCGTTTCCCCCTGTGTTTTCCCTTGTGTGTTCATCATGCTCTTCGGGAATCCCCCTCCAAATCATGAAAGATCGGCCCCTAGGGTTCCACCCTACATCACATGACCACATGTTTAGAGAGAGAGGTGTCGATAAAAAGAAAATACGGACATGAAATCATCATGGTCATTATCATAACAGTAATATAGCATCGTAAAACTTCTCATGCTAGAGTAACAATTCATTCACAAGTTAAAGTATGGAACATAAACTTCATTGGAAACTAACAAACTATGCTTTCAGTCATTGAGGCAATCACAATCCATCATATTTTCAGAAAGATTCTATGTAAGAGCTTTGTTTAGCAAGTTCACAAACTCAACTATCATTTAGTCTTCTATGATTGCTGAAACTCAAGGCATATTTATAGAGCAGAAGTTTCAGTCAGACACATAGAAATATAGGGGCTTATAATTTCGCCTCCCAACTTATTTACTTCAAGGGTACTGTCAACAATAATAACTCATGATCACCTACATTCAACTGGATATATATATATATATATATATATATATATATATATATATATATATATATATATATATATGGATCTATCCACCACATGATGCTTGCCACTAAAGAGTACTCCCTCCGTCCGAAAAAACTTGTCCCTCAAATGAATGTATCTAGCACTAACTTGGTGCTAGATACATCCATTTGAGAGACAAGCTTTTTCGGACGGAAGGAGTACATAGAGAGGAATAGGGATGAACACTATACATGAAAATAAATACATGAAAGTAAAAGATAGGCCATTCGCAAAGGGAAGCAGAGGTTGTCATGCGCTTTTTGTTTTTTGGACGTGCAAGCTCTTAATGTAAAGGAACCTCACTTTATATTGCCCCTTGTGATAGCAACCTTTATTATGCAGTCTGTCACTTTTATTTCTTTACCATCACAAGATCGTACAAAGCTTACTTTCCCTTACAATAAAAGATCATACATATTTATGAGCAATTTTTATTTCTTTTGCACTGATGACAACTTACTTGAGGGATCTTATTCAACCCCTAGGTAGATATAATGGACTCTCATGACATGAAAACTGGGTTTAATGGTTTTGGATGCACAAGTAGTATCTCTACTTAGTGCGAATTTTTGGCTAGCAAAAGGGTCCTAGACAAGCACCACATGTTAGAAGATCCATAACAATATAACTTATATGTGAATGTAAACAACCATAACTCATTACGTTGTCTTCCTTGTCCAACGTCAACTAATTGATATAGAATATTTGATGGGGGCTCACAATCATAAAAGATGTCCAAGATAGCATATTTATATGTGAGACCTCTCTTCCTTCATTACTTTTTCATGGATTGCACCAATGACCAATACTATGTTTGTCAATTTCCAACAAATTTTATCAACTATACTTCTTTTTATGTGAAGTCATTACTCCCCATGGGATTAGCATATGATCTTTTCATTCTTTCACTATTTATTTTTCATTGATAAGATTGAAACAAGAAAACAAAACAAAACTCATACTAATCTTTATTATATAACTCTCACACGATTACATAGATAGATCACTAAGCAAGCACTCAAAAATAGATCATACTAAAACTTGATTCTTCTAAATCACGAAATAACCAAGGATTGAACTAGGATAGATAATGATGATAAATAGTGATGATGATACGATATCGGGGCACCTCCCCCAAGCTTGGCACAATCCAAGGGGAGTGCACATACCCGTATACTCAAGTCTCCTTCTTTGGTGATGGTGGTGATGAAAACGTGGTGGCCTTGTCCTTCATAATACTCATGAGCATCTCCTTCAAACTCTGAATTTCCCGGAGCAATTGACGAATCAACTCAGTATTCTTTTCCACCTCAGCCATAATATGTTTATTGTCTGGCCCCCAAGAATTCTTTCCTGCATCACTTTCTCTTGGACGAGAGATGTCCCAATTGGAAGGTATAAGCATGCAGGGAGTATTTTCAACCCCATAATTATGAACCAAATTGTGAAAATTGTTCCGATGCAACCTGTGTAAGGTCCTCCTGGGAGGGAGCCCTTCTTGTACCTCTTGGTCTCCTTGGTTGCTCCTTGTCACCATTGCTTGATGTGGGTTTGGAGTAGCAAAGATGCCAGCTAGAGTGCCCCTCTCTGAAGCTGGAGGGTGGACCTTGAGCGAATCTCCTTCATCTTCTTCCATGGTGGCTTCCTCGGCATCGTTCCTCCTGAGTTCCATCTGCATCAACTAAGCATCATCTCCCACGTTGTTGGAGGAGGAAGAAGACATGATGCCTATCCTCGGAGATCTGGCAGAAAATAGCACAAAATAAGAACAGAGGAGAATCTTGCAATGCGGTGGTCAAAACATCAGGGGGTATATA
Source organism: Thinopyrum elongatum (assembly GCA_011799875.1). Classification (NCBI taxonomy): domain Eukaryota; kingdom Viridiplantae; phylum Streptophyta; class Magnoliopsida; order Poales; family Poaceae; genus Thinopyrum; species Thinopyrum elongatum. The sequence goes on along the minus strand of CM022299.1, from coordinate 375,658,210 downwards.
TAATGAATTTTTTTCGTGCAGGACAAGCAATATGGAAGAAAAACGGAGTCAGGAAAGTCCACGAGGGAGCGACAAGCCTGGGAGGCGCACCTAAGGGGGTAGGATGCGCCCCCTGGACTTATCGTGTCCTCGTGTGCTTTCCGGACTGTTTATTATTTTCCTAATTTTTTAAATATTCCAAAACGGATATAAAGTACTTTTATGGAACGTTTGGAGTCGGTTTACTTACTGTACCACATATCTACCCCTTTTTCAGGGTTCTAGAGCATTCCGGAAGGTTGCCTCTATGTGCTCTTTCGATGTCATAGTTTGAATAATCTTGGTTTCAACATTAATGGGTGTACCTGAAATATAATGCTTAATTCTTTGCCCATTAACCACTCTTGAGTTAGTGACCTCCGTGTTGTTTATCTTGATAGCTCCGGAGCGATAAAGTTCTTGAACGATGTATGGTCCTTCCCATTTAGAGAGAAGCTTTCCTGCAAAGAATCTCAAACGAGAGTTGTATAGTAAAACTTGATCACCTACTTTGAATTCCCCTTTTTGGATTCTTTTATCATGGCATCGTTTAACCTTTTACTTAAATAACTTGGCATTTTCATAGGCTTGTGTCCTCCATTCATCTAGTGAGCTAATATCAAATAATCTCTTTTCACCAGCAAGTTTAAAATCATAATTAAGTTCTTTAATTGCCCAATAAGCTTTATGTTCTAACTCAAGAGGTAAATGACATGCCTTTCCATAGACCATTTTATAAGGAGACATACCCATAGGATTTTCATAAGCAGTTTTGTATGCCCACAATGCATCATCAAGTTTCTTAGACCAATTCTTCCTAGATCTATTAACGGTCTTTTGCAAAATCAACTTTATTTCTCCATTGCTCAATTAAACTTGACCACTATGATACGTCTCCAACGTATCTATAATTTTTGATTGTTCCATGCTGTTATATTATCATTCTTGGATGTTTTATATTCATTTTATAGCAACTTCATATCATTTTTTGGACTAACCTATTGACATAGTGCCCAGTGTCAGTTGCTATTTTTTTGCTTGTTTTTTACTTCGCAGAATATCAGTACCAAACGAAGTCCAAATGCCACGAAACTTTTTGGAGATTTTTTTTGGACCAGAAGACAACTTGGGAGCCAAGGAAGCACCAGAGGGGAGGCCCGTGGGGCCCATAACCCACCAGGGCGCGCCAAAGGCCCCTGGCGCGCCCAGGTGGGTGGAGGGGCCCACAGGAGTCTCCTCCACCGCCTCTCAGCTCTATAAATTCCTAGATATTCCAGAAACCATAGGGGAGTCGACGAAACACAATTCCAGCCGCCGCAAGTTCCAGAACCACGAGATCCAATCTAGAGCCCTATTCCGGCACTCTGCCGGAGGGGAACACGATCACGGAGGGGTTCATCATCCTCATTGGTGCTCCTCCGTTGATGCGTGAGTAGTTCACCATAGACCTACGGGTCCGTAGGCAGTAGCTAGATGGCTTCTTCTCTCTTTTTGATTCTCAATACAATGTTCTCCTCGATGTTCTTGGAGATCTATTTGATGTAATGACTTTTTGCGGTGTGTTTGTTGGGATCCGATGAATTGCGAGTTTATGATCAGATCTATATCCATGAATATTTTTTTAGTCTTCTTTGATCTCTTATATGCATGATTATTTATAGCCTCATATTTCTTCTCCAAAACTTTGGTTTGGTTTGGCCAACTAGATTGATTTTTCTTGCAATGGGAAGAGGTGCTTTGTGATGGGTTCGATCTTGAGGTGTCCTCACCCAGTGATAGAAGGGGTAGCGAGGCACGTCATTGCTATGAAGGATAAAAATATGGGGTCTATTCCTACATGAATAGATCTTGTCTACATCATGTCATCGTTCTTATTGCATTACTCCGTTTCTCCATGAACTTAATACACTAGATGCATGCTGGATAGCGGTCGATGTGTGGAGTAATAGTAGTAGATGCAGGCAGGAGTCGGTCTACTAATCTTGGGCGTGATGCCTATATACATGATCATTGCCTTGGATATCATCATAATTATTTGCTCTTCTACCAATTGCCCAATAATAATTTGTTTACCCACCATATGCTATTTTCTCGAGAGAAGCCACTAGTGAAATCTACGGCCCTCGGGTCTATCTTTTATCATATTATTTTCAGATCTATTATTCCAAAAACCCAAAAATTCCTTGTTGCACTTTTTCTTTACTTATTTTTTTGTGTGTTTTTGCTAGATCTATTTATCCAGTCTCATACAATTTAATCTATCTTTTTACCGTGGAGGGATTGACAACCCCTCTTACGCGTTGGTTTGCAAGTATTTGTTCCTTTGTGTGCAGGTACCGTTTACATAGTGTTGCTTGGTTCTCCTACTGGATTGATAACCTTGGTTTCATAACTGAGGGAAATACTTGCCGTAGCTTTGCTGCATCATCCCTTCCTCTTTGTGGGAATACCAACGCAGATTCAAGCCACGTCAAAGGAATTTCTGGCGCCGTTGTCGGGGAGACATCATCAACATCTATCAGGTTCCTAATCACAAATCTCATCTCCTTGCAATTTACATTATTTGTCATTTGCCTCTCGTTTTCATATCCCCCACTTCTAAAACATTTTTACGAAAAGCACAATATTTTTTGCCTTTTTATTTGCCTTCTTTTTCATTCGCCTTTTTCTCGTCAGATCTCTTGTTTGCTTGCAATCTTGTTTGCATAGTCACGATGTCTCAAGAAAATACCAAATTGTGTGATTTTTCCAATACTAATAATAATGATTTTATTAGTACTCTGATTGCTCCTCCCGCCACTAGTGCGGAGTCTTGTGATATTAATGCCGCTTTGTTGAATCTTGTTATGAAAGATCAATTTTCCGGTACTCCTAATGAGGATGCCGCGTTCCATCTAAACACATTCGTGGAATTGTGTGATATGCAAAAGAAAAAAGATGTGGACAATGATATTGTGAAGTTGAAATTGTTTCCTTTCTCTTTGCGGGATCGTGCAAAAATTTGGTTTTCTTCTTTGCCTCGCAATAGTATTGATTCTTGGGATAAGTGCAAAGATGTTTTTATTACTAAGTATTTTCCACCCGCGAAAATTATTTCCCTTGGAACTCAAATCATGAATTTTAAGCAACTTGAGCATGAACATGTTGCACAATCTTGGGAAAGAATAAAATTGATTCTAAGAAATTGTCCTACTCATGGTTTAAATCTTTGGATGATTATACAAGCGGGATTGAATTTTGTTTCTAGAAATCTTCTAGATTCCGTCGCGGGTGGTACTTTTATGGAGATTACTTTGGGTGAGGCTACTAAATTGCTAGATAATATCATGGCAAATTATTCACAATGGCATACCGAAAGAGTGCCTACTAGTAAAAAAGTTAATTTAGTTGAAGAAATTAGTACTTTGAGTGAAAAAGTTGATGCTCTTATGAAATTGGTTGCTAGTAAAAATGCTCCTATTGATCTTAATGATGTGCCTTTGTCTACTTTGATCGAGCAAAATAGTGATCCCGTAGATGTGAATTTTTTCTCGTGAAACAATTTCAATAATAATGCTTATAGAGGTAATTTTAATCCTAGGCCTTTTCCTAGAAATTCCTCTAATAATTATGGCAATTCTTATGGTAATTCTTCTTACAATAATAATAGGAACCCCTTTTGTGACACCCCGGTAGTTAAGCTACAGTAATCCCATGCTAATGGTGCCATGTCACCACTGTTACTGTTGCTAATCTCGCGTTAATCCAAATCATGTCCAAATTCAAATTCAAATTAAAGTCAAAATTCAGTTTTGTCAAACATGAATTGCTAATCTCGCGTTAATCCAAATCATGTCCAAATTCAAATTCAAATTAAAGTCAAAATTCAATTTTGTCAAACATGAAAATAAAAATTGTTCAAAGTGTGGCAAATATTCTCTGGATATTTGTCATGTTGAAGTCACATTTTTTAAAATATTTTAATGCACCTAAATAACTAAAACAGTAGGGAAAACAATTAAATAAATGCCGTTTTATTTTATAAAATTCTAGACTATTTTATTTGGGGTTAAAAACCTTTTGTGGCAGTGGTATAAATAGTGATGCTATTTTAGGAACAACTTCTATATTTTCTAAAACTAAAATAAATAAAAGTATAAAAAGAAATAAATAAACAAAAGTTAAAATAAAACAAAATACAAAAAAAAGAGGGAAACCCCCCTGCCCCACTAGGCCTCGGCCAGCTGGCCAGCCCACTGGCCCAACAGGCTGGCCCACCCCGTCCCCTATATGTGGCCTCATAGCCACACCCAAACCCTAACCCCCCTCACTCACCCCCTCGCTCGCTCACTCCCTCCCCGATCCGGTCTGGATCGGGGGCACCGACGCCGCCATCACGTGGTAGGAACAATCCCTCTTTCCTACTCAGCACCTTACCCATCCACCTAAATCCTTCTCCTCACTCCTCGCCCTTCTTCTGCCCACCGTCTCCTCTCTCTTCCGCCTGCTCCTCTTCTCTGTTTCCTGACCTTTATCCTCTCCGCTCCCCCCGTCCCGCCACCCCTCCCCCCCTCTCTCTTGCCGGCTCCTCTTCCTCCCACCCTCTCGGTCACCGGCCACGCTCACCCCGCTGTGTCCACGCTCCGGCCGCGCGCGGCACACGACCGCGCCGCGCCCGCTCGCCTAGCCGCTCGCCACCGCCTGCAGCTGCGACTGCTGCTGTCGCGCCATGCGCCCCACCCCAGTGCTCCTCTGCCTCCCGCCGACCGCCCCTGTACCGCGCCCCGCGCCCCATGCCGCGCCCTTCCCCCTGGCCTCGCCGCTGCGGGCACCGACGCCACCGTTCGCTCTCACCGCCCGTTGCCACTGCCGCCCGGCTCTGCTCGCCTTCTCTATCGTGCTCGCGTCGTCCCGCCTCTTTCCACCGCGCTCGCTCCTGCCGCCGCTGCCACAGCTCCGCCGCCACAGCCGCCCAGTCTGCTCCCCGGCCGGCGCCGATGGCCTCGCCCGAGCCAGCGCCCGGGCTCGCCCCAGTCGGGCGCCCGCGCGCCCGTTACCGCTAGCGCCCGCGCCCAGTTTGGCCTATGTGCCCATGACAGCCGGGGCCCATCCTAGAACGTTAAAAAAATGTAATAAAAATAAAAATAATTAATTAACTAAATAATTAATTAAACTTAATTAACTCTATTAGTTTAAACTAATTAAATTAGTTAACCTAATTAGCTAGTTAGTAGCTAATATGATAGTTAGGTCAGACTAGTCTATGACAGTGGGACCCACTGGTCAATTGACCAGTCAACTGTCATGTTGACTGCTGATGTCAGCATGACATCATTCCTGATGCAGTAAATGATTTTTGAATTAAAATCATTCAAAATAGTTAATAAAACTTTAGAATTTAATATAAAATAAATCGTAGCTCAGATGAAAATACTTTGTACATGAAAGTTGCTCAGAACGGCGAGACGTTTCCGAATACGCAGTCCGTTCGTCCGCCACACATCCCTAGCATAGCGAACATGCAACAATCCCCTCCGGTTCGTCTGTCCGAAAATGCCAAACATCGGGGATACTCTTCCGGATGTTTTCCCCCTTCGCCGATATCACCTATCCCTGCGTTAGATCACCCCTGGCATCGCGTGTTGCCTTGTTATATTTTGTGATACTTTGTTTGCTCCGTATTTACTGTTTCTCTCCCCCTCTTCTTCTCTGGTAGACCCCGAGACCGGCGCTGATGCCACTGAGTATGACTACATCACCGACGACCCTTCTTCCTGTACAACAGAGCTTCCAGGCAAGCACCCCCCCCTTGAGCATACTGATATCGCCTATTCTTTCTCTCTCATGCTTGCATTAGAATTGCTGCTGCTACTGCTTTACCTATTCTGATGCATAGCCTGTTTATTGTAACCTGCTATTGAAACCTTACCTGCTTATCCTAAACTATCTAGTATAGGCTGGGTAGAGACCTATCAGTGACCCCACTTGTCCCGATTGCCCCGCTGGATTTTCAGAAGACCCGGTTAACGGGATTGAAGACCAGGCCCCGGCACCACACATCACCCCCCTTAGTTGTAAGTCGCTACTGGGTTACTATCGAGTGCCGAGGGTGATACCTCGTCAGCACTTCTGATGTTAATCTGGTAGGTTAGTTCATCGGTTGTGGTTACCGAGGGTGATTCCTCCTTCACCACTTCCGGTAACGACGCTGTCGTGCAACACATCAAGTGTGAACCCATCGAGGGTGATTCCTCCGAGTTCACCTTGACGGATACATCGAGTAGGAATCCAATGAGGGTGATACCTCGGATTCCCCTGATGTTATGGACACACGGATACCTGGACTTTACACTATTACTTGGAAAGGCGGGTCGACCCTGAGGGGTACCCGCGTGAGCCTAAGTGGCGAGTGTTGTGGAGACGGGTTGACCTGGAGGTTGCTCGAGATATGAATACGAGGCGCGGCCGGGCATTCTTGGCCCTTACCGCAAGTCCTCGAGACGGGTCGACAGGGTCACATCGATCGTGAGTCTCTACTCGTTACCGCACTACCAACACACTACGATTTGGATATTTGATTCGAGTGGGCCTCTGGCCCGATAGCACTAACCATCACGCGGGAAAAGTTATGGGCACTCTGCATCGTATGCATCAGCCGAAAGCTTTGTCAGACGTCCAGTTCAGCATTGTGGCCGGGTCTAATCGTTCCGTTGGCGCTGGTATCCACCCTGCTCGCAACGACTCGGAGAGCACAGAGCGATGGCCCAAGACCCCTGAGCGCTTAGGTTGTAGACTGGCGGGGACCTCTCTGCTGAGCTCTAGGTAGGGCTGTGGTGTGTCGTTTGACCGAGGCCGGGCATGACCCAGAAAGGTGTGTCCGGCCAGAGTTAAGCGAGCGTGATGGGTAAGTTGGTGCACCCCTGCAGGGAAGAACTAATCTATGCATAGCCGGATCCTCGGTAACGGACACTCGGAGTTGTATCCCGATCGATACAACTAGAATTGGATACTATGGCTCTGGGATTGCTTCTCGCAGGGAGTCGAGAAGGGATCTCAGGACGAGGTCGATGACTGTATGGCTCTGGGATTGCTTTCTCGCAGGGAGTCGAGAAAGGATCTCTGGGTGAGGTTGATGACACTACCACTACATTATGCTGTGCTGATCTACTCTCTTCTATTGCTGCAAGACCGCAGAAGATGCTAGTCTTCAATAGGACTAGGACTTCTCTCTATTCTGGCATTTCTGCAGCCCAGTCCACATATACAGCCTCTCTTTGATAATGTTGCATATGTAGTGTAGATCCTTGCTTGCTGAGTACTTCAGATGAGTACTCACGGTTGCTTTGCTTTCTTTTTTTTTCCCATATCCTTTCGACGCAACCAGATGACGGAGCCCTGAGACAGTTGTCCCCACCGACGATCGCTGCTACTACCCCGAGGGTGGATACTTCTACGAGTTGGCCGACGACCAGGAGTAGGTTCGGAGGGTCCCAGGCAGGAAGCCTGCGCCTTTCGATCATAGTGTTTTCTTTTTCCCCGCCTTTTAAGGGCCTATCTGTGTTTTCTTTTATATCTGTACTCAGATATCTGATGCTTCCGCTGACGCTTGTATGCGAGCTTATGTATTCGAGCCCTCGAGGCCCCTGGCTTGTAATATAAAGCTTGTATGACTTTATTTATGTTTTAGAGTTGTGTTGTGATATCTTCCCGTGAGTCCTTAGGCTTGATCATGTGCATTTGCGTGTATGATTAGTGCACGATTGAGCCGGGGGCGTCACAAGTTGGTATCAGAGCCGACTGCCTGTAGGAACCCCCCTTTCCAACTCCTTGGCCGAAATTGAGTCTAGTCGTCCAAAACTGTTTTACTAACTTGGCTGTGTGGCTTACGGGCCCACGTCGCCAACTGGGTGGTATTAGGATCTTTTATTCCTCGATCTTTACTCTGGGAATCTATTCTCTCTTCTATTCGGGTTAAAATAATTTTACTAAGTCTGACTCTAGGTTCTCGTAACTACTTTCTCTCGAAGAGCCCCTTATTACTGATGGTCGCCTGCTACACCAGAAGATTCCAAAGATACTCTCTGATGTTCTCTCAAGATTTTGTGCCATCGCTTCTGCAAATCCTTCCATTGATAAACCCCTAGGGATAACCACGTACACTTGCCATTCATACAATCATTCCCCGTTGATCTTGTTATAACAAGATACCCCAAAATTCGCTTTATTGTCCCGAGAATACTTTGTGCCTACTGCTTTGCAGTTCTTTGCCACATGAATACCCCTACGGATAATTCCTCGCACTTGCCGAGTATCCGCTCATCCCCAATTGTTCATATGTTTCACGAAAGTCTTCGAAATACCATTTGGTTTTCTGAAAATCCTCAACAGCTTATTGCTCCTGAATTCCTTGCCTGCCTGCATGATGGTTAAATCCATATGGTTAGCAATATCCATTAAAATCCTTGTCATTATCATTTTGAGCCCCTTGATTCAATCTGCTACGAATACTCGCAATCATCAGTTGTTTCCTACTAATTCATCCTTCCGGCTCTGACGTCATTCTGGACATGAACTGGTTCTCGGTAATTCTATTCAACATACTCATCTTTTTATCAGAGCCTTTGCCTCTGATCCCCCGATTTTGGAATCGTAAACCCTTCGTATTCAAGCTTCAGCTTATTCAGATGTTTCCATAAATCGATGCATTTGCATTCTTTCTTCCTCTGATTGAGTACCGATACTCACATCAGCTGCGTGGTGGATCACCATATCCACTGTTGGATTATTATCTGACAATGACCTTCATATTTAATCACCTTGTGAGTTCTTTCTCCGATACATAATGCCTTTGCTAAATTGTATCCTCTCCTTGTGTCAACCATGCTCTGCTTTCGAGCTGGTGACAATTACTCACGAAGCTTGTGGTATGTGTTTCTAAGATGCCCGGTGGGTTGAACCTAGGCCTTCCTTAATCTGTGTGAACCCGAAAAGTTTTCATGGGTCATACTCCCCTAGTAATTCACCAGGTAGGTTTTCACACTAAAATCATATTTATAAGAGTAGTGAACGAAAGGTTATGCATTGAAGAAGTGGGAGTCGACCTTGAACTTTGGGTTCATGCCCATGGAGACGATGTAGATCTTATCGTTAAAGCTTCTCTTAAATTAATTATTCCCCTAGTATAAGTTCATCTTATATCTAGGATCTGGTCTATTTTTGCGATCGTGGTTCCGGCCATATTGATCTTCTTTGATTCCTTTCCTCGGACAAGTTAAAGCACTTGTTTTCTGCAGATCTATAAGTCTGCCCAATCTCTATTTTGATCTACCTTCGAATCTTACCCCCTGGTATCCCGATAATATCACGGGACTACAATACTTCTTATGAGACTTCGTCAATGTATTCCTTCTCACTGATTCAGTATTCCGCAGGTTTTGGGTTGTTGTCAACTAAGAACATCGATAAGTGAGTCGAATCCACCCTGTGATCCAATACTCCTAGTAATGTACTGCTGGGAAATTTAACTTTCAACTCATGTCATTCTTAGCCTAATCGGCTACATCATTTTCTTAACTATGCTACCTAGTACTGCTTCTCGGAGCACAATTTTGACGATGAGTTAATCTTACGTCGATCTTCATCGTCATATCTTTTTGCCTTGAACAGCAAGCTTGATTCCGAGTTTGTGTCGTACCCGTGGTTTCAAAAACCTTTTGCTTCATCATTCCTTTGGCTTGATGTCTTCGCCGATCGATTACATCTTCATGAAATCTCTCGACAAATGTGTCGTGATCTTCATCAACATTCTGAGCTCTTCCAGGATATCAATTGAATTCATGATGAGAAATACCATCCTTGTCCCTCGGTAATTTGTGTTGTCATCGACTACTTCCTGGCCTTCTACACAAACTTGTTCGTGTTGTGGCTGTACCTTGAGTTCCTGGCTATCCAGCTTATCTTATGTTCTACCTTGGAGTATTACCATCTGTTATGTCAAGGATGTTGTGAGAATTGCTCCAGCTCATAAAAATTCCTGGTATAGTGATACTTCTCCCCATCACCATCATTTCTTGGTTCCCATGTTGTTTCTAACCAGAATACCGATAATCGAACTATGATGGGTAATTTCAAAACTTATAGCAACCCTATTGCTTGTAAGTTAGTGAACGATAGTTTCATTCTTGGTGTATTGGTTATTGAATCACTATTCTAAACATTGGTCATGCTACCTAAGCCCATATTTTGGTTTCACTTTTCAACCAATGATTAATTCTGTGTGTTTTCCTCGAGCATACATCATTATATCGTTTTGATTTGGCAAATGTTATCTCCTTGTTCACATAATTGTGGAAATCCATCCTTTTGGAAATCTCGGTGAATTGTCGCTGACTCCATCAGCCACATCCTTGTCTTCTCCTTGGTTAATGATGAACTCTTGTTTTGGAACTTGCTTCTATAGTTCATTTCCCGAGAATCTTATAATGCCATCTCGTCAATTGGTGTTGCACCTTTTCTTCTCAGACATCCTGAGTCTGAGGTAACCTGACACCACTCAGATCTACATCTCGGTTAGATATGATGGTTGGAAACATATTTCCAAGAATTATAGCATTGGTCGTTATATAACCCGGTAAGGTGATGTCATGCCTAGCACACCTGGCCGGAGGACTTATTGTTATAGTTCTTCTTTTTAACAAGGTTAACCATTCTTCCATGAGGAAATTATAAGACTTATTCTATAAGTTGATCCTGATGAATCCTTTGAGTATCCAAGCCTGACCTTTACTTCAAGACCATGTAAATGCTATCTCGAAGCATGACCGTGGTACTCCGATCTTCAATAAGAACATTTGAAGCACAATGCTAAAATTTCTTTATCAATTATCCAAACACCGTTGTATGGGTGATGCCATGAAATTTTTCTCCCCGTACCCAAATGGTTTTCTACTTTCTATCCTGTCATGGATATCATGCTCCGTTTGTCCTTGGGAAGGATATACTCCTGAAATATGTGTTTAAACACATTTTCCTTTCCATTTTTCTGTTTAATCTGACAATCGCATTTTCCTTTCCATTGTTTTGTTTAACCTTTCTTGTAACCTGACTTAGCTGAACAGAGATATTTCCCTGCTTAGTTGAGCACCTCGTTGTACCACTATGTGAGTAAGACCTTGTTACTATTGTTGTTGACATTCTGGTAACCACCGATGGACAAGAACTTTGCCTATTGGTCCGCCTCATTCAACGAGCAGGAAAATGGTTCTCTTCATCCCTCGCCCCTGGTACCAACGTTGTTGCCAACATAACTGGCAGGTTACCCCCTGACATGCCTTGCTATCATGACCGTACAAGATGTCACTGCTCCTTCTACTTTTAACCCACATGGTGGGCCCATAACCCACAGTTCCACAGGATCGAAACCTGACTCTCCTGTACACTCCCCCTGTTTCCAAAGTTATTCCTCGCGCATGGCCTCGTACGTAATTTATGAGCCACCTCCCGAGAGATCATCAATTCTGGTATCAGACACGATACTTATTCTCGTTGCTCTGAACCCCTTTCACACTTTGGTTCAGGCATCGAACGTTTGCCTAGCCGCTGGAAAGTTCTCATGCCTACTTTTATCTCTCTCGATGTATTTCCTGAGTTCCAACTCGAGAGGTACTCATATGCTCATTCATGGGTTAACCCCAGATTATTACCCTTGTAGCATTCTGTCGCTGCCGAGCTGCCCCTTTCCTATTCGTAAGTACGACGAAGATCCAGAAGAAAGGATGCCGGCTTCATCATAATGACCTGAAGCAGAGAAATGAAGGCATCAATGTAATGGATCGACCTCTTCGAGAAGAGCAACCAAGACCGAGAAGATCCGTTAGAAATTTCGTAACCAGACCTTCCCCCCCTACTCTACCTCTTAAAATCTCGGGACGAGATTTCTTGTAGTGGAGGAGATTTGTGACACCCCGGTAGTTAAGCTACAGTAATCCTATGCTAATGGTGCCATGTCACCACTGTTACTGTTGCTAATCTTGCGTTAATCCAAATCATGTCCAAATTCAAATTCAAATTAAAGTCAAAATTCAATTTTGTCAAACATGAAAACAAAAATTGTTCAAAGTGTGGCAAATATTCTCTGGATATTTGTCATGTTGAAGTCACATTTTTTTTAAAATATTTTAATGCACCTAAATAATTAAAACAGTAGGTAAAACAATTAAATAAATGCCTTTTTATTTTATAAAATTCTAGACTATTTTATTTGGGGTTAAAAACCTTTTGTGGCAGTGGTATAAATAGTGATGCTATTTTAGGAACAACTTCTATATTTTCTAAAACTAAAATAAATAAAAGTATAAAAAGAAATAAATAAACAAAAGTTAAAATAAAACAAAATACAAAAAATAAAATAAAAAGGGAAAGCCCCCTCCCCAATGGGCCTCGGCCAGCTGGCCAGCCCACTGGCCCAGCAGGCCGACCCCGTCCCCTATATGTGGCCTCACAGCCACACCCAAACCCTAACCCCCCTCACTCACCCCCTCGCTCGCTCACTCCCTCCCCGATCCGGTCTGGATCGGGGGCACCGACGCCACCGCCCGTTGCCGTCGTCGGACCCAGCCACCGCCGTCACCGAACGCCTCCCCGTCCTCCTCCCCGTCGGCTCCACCGAGCCTCGCCGCCCCTCGCCTCTGCTCCGAACGTGAGCCACGCCCCCCGCTCTCTTCCACCCCCTCTCGGTCACCGGCCACGCTCACCCCGTCGTGTCCACGCTCCGGCTACGCGCGGTGCACGACCGCGCCGCGCCCGCTCGCCTAGCCGCTCGCCACCGCCCGCCTGCGCCTGCAGCTGCGACTGCTGCTGCAGCGCCATGCGCCCCACCCCAGTGCCCCTCTGCCTCCCGCCGACCGCCCCTATACCGCGCCCCGCGCCGCGCCCTTCCCCCTGGCCTCGCCGCTGCGGGCACCACCGCCGCCGTCCGCTCTCACTGCCCGTTGCCACTGCCGCCCGGCTCTGGTCGCCCTCTCTGCCGTGCTCGCGCCGTCCCGCCTCTTTCCACCGCGCTCGCTCCTGCCGCCGCTGCCACGGCTCCGCCGCTCGCCGCTGCGCTGCTCCGCGGCCACCACAGCCGCCCAGTCCACTCCCCGGCCGGCGCCGATGGCCTCGCCCGAGCCAGCGCCCGGGCTCGCCCCAGTCGGGCGCCCGCGCGCCCGTTACCGCTAGCGCCCGCGCCCGGTTTGGCCTATGTGCCCATGACAGTCGGGGCCCACCATAGAACGTTAAAAAAATGTAATAAAAATAAAAATAAATAGTAATTAACTAAATAATTAATTAAACTTAATTAACTCTGTTAGTTTAAACTAATTAAATTAGTTAACCTAATTAGCTAGTTAGTAGCTAATATGATAGTTAGGTCAGACTAGTCTATGACAGTGGGACCCACTGGTCAAATTGACCAGTCAACTATCATGTTGACTGCTGATGTCAGCATGACATCATTGCTGATGCAGTAAATGATTTTTGAATTAAAATAATTCAAAATGGTTAATAAAACTTTACAATTTAATATAAAATAAACCGCAGCTCAGATGAAAATACTTTGTACATGAAAGTTGCTCAGAACGGCGAGATGATTCCGAATACGCAGTCCGTTCGTCCGCCACACGTCCCTAGCATAGCAAACATGCAACAATCCCCTCCGGTTCATCTATGCAAAAATGCCAAACACCGGGGATACTCTTCCGGATGTTTTCCCCCTTCGCCGGTATCACCTATCCCTGCATTAGATCACCCCTGGCACCACGTGTTGCCTTGTTATATTTTGTGATGCTTTGTTTGCTCCGTATTTACTGTTTCTCTCCCCCTCTTCTTCTCTGGTAGACCCCGAGACCGGCGCTGATGCCACTGAGTACGACTACGTCACCGACGACCCTTCTTCCTGTACAACAGAGCTTCCAGGCAAGCACCCCCCCTTTGAGCATACCGATATCGCCTATTCTTTCTCTCTCATGCTTGCATTAGAATTGCTGCTGCTACTGCTTTACCTATTCTGATGCATAGCCTATTTATTGTAACCTGCTATTGAAACCTTACCTGCTTATCCTAAACTGTCTAGTATAGGCTGGGTAGAGACCTATCAGTGACCCCACTTGTCCCGACTGCCCCGCTGGATTTTCAGAAGACCCGGTTAACGAGATTGAAGACCAGGCCCAGGCACCACACATCACCCCCCCTTAGTTGTACGTCGCTACTGGGTTACTATCGAGTGCCGAGGGTGATACCTCATCAGCACTTCTGATGTTAATCTGGTAGGTTAGTTCATCGGTTGTGGTTACCGAGGGTGATTCCTCCTTCACCACTTCCGGTAATGACGCTGTTGTGCAACACATCAAGTGTGAACCCATCGAGGGTGATTCCTCCGAGTTCACCTTGATGGATACATCGAGTAGGAATCCAACGAGGGTGATACCTCGGATTCCCCTGATGTTATGGACACATGGATACCTGGACTTTACACTGTTACTTGGAAAGGCAGGTCGACCCTGAGGGATACCCGCGTGAGCCTAAGTGGCGAGTGTTGTGGAGACGGGTTGACCTGGAGGTTGCCCGAGATATGCATACGAGGCGCGGCCGGGCATTCTTGGCCCTTGCCGCAAGTCCTCGAGACGGGGCGACGGGGTCACATCGATCGTGAGTCTCTGCTCGTTACCGCACTACCAACACACTACGATTTGGATATTTGATTCGAGTGGGCCTCTGGCCCGATAGCACTAACCATCACGCGGGAAAAGTTATGGGCACTCTGCATCGTATGCATTAGCCGAAACCTTTGTCAGACGTCCAGTTCAGCATTGTGGCTGGGTCGGATCGTTCCGTTGGCGCTGGTATCCACCCTGCTCGCAACGACCCGGAGAGCACAGGGCGATGGCCCAAGACCCCTGAGCGCTTAGGTTGTAGACCGGCGGGGACCTCTCTGCTGAGCTCTAGGTAGGGCTGCGGTGTGTCGTTTGACCGAGGCCGGGCATGACCCAGAAAGGTGTGTCTGGCCGGAGTTAAGCGAGCGTGATGGGTAAGTTGGTGCACCCCTACAGGGAAGAACTAATCTATGCATAGCCGGATCCTTGGTAACGGACACTCGGAGTTGTATCCCGATCGATACAACTAGAATTGGATACTATGGCTCTGGGATTGCTTCTCACAGGGAGTCGAGAAGGGATCTCAGGACGTGGTTGATGACTGTATGGCTCTGGGATTGCTTTCTCGTAGGGAGTCGAGAAAGGATCTCTGGGTGAGGTTGATGACACTACTACTACATTATGCTGTGCTGATCTACTCTCTTCTATTGCTGCAAGATTGCAGAAGATGCTAGTCTTTGATAGGACTAGGACTTCTCTCTATTATGGCATTTCTGCAGCCCAGTCCACATATACAGCCTCTCTTTAATAATGTTGCATATGTAGTGTAGATCCTTGCTTGCTGAGTACTTCGGATGAGTACTCACGGTTGCTTTGCTTTCTTTTTTTTCCCATATCCTTTCGATGCAACCAGATGACGGAGCCCTGAGACAGCCGTCCCCGCCGACGATCACTGCTACTACCCCGAGGGTGGATACTTCTACGAGTTGGCCGATGACCAGGAGTAGGTTCGGAGGGTCCCTGGCAGGAGGCCTGCGCCTTTCGATCATAGTGTTTTCTTTTGCCCTGCCTTTTAAGGGCCTATCTATGTTTTCTTTTATATCTGTACTCAGATATCTGATGCTTCCGCTAATTCTTGTATGCGAGCTTATGTATTCGAGCCCTCGAGGCCCCTGGCTTGTAATATAAAGCTTGTATGACTTTATTTATGTTTTAGAGTTGTGTTGTGATATCTTCCTGTGAGTCCTTAGGCTTGATCGTGTGCATTTGCGTGTATGATTAGTGCACGATTGAGCTGGGGGCGTCACACCTCTGATCTTGATAGTAATATTAAAGAATTTATCAATGCTCAAAAAGTTTTCAATACTACGATAGAAGAAAAGTTGAATAAGATTGATGATATGTCTAGAAGCATTGATAGAATTTCCCATGATGTAGAAAATCTCAAGATTAAAACTTTTCCACCTAAGGTTGATGTCAATGAATCAATTAAGGCTTTATATGTTTCTATGGATAAAAGTAAGAAAATAACCGCTATGCTTAGAGCTAAAAGAGAATTTTTAGAAAGAGCGTTTTCTACTGATTGCTTTCATAACAATGATGAAGATCTTAAGATGATTGGTGTTTCTTCTATTGATTCCTTGTTTAGTAATATTAAACTTGATGAAAAGAGGACTAAAGAAGAGTCAACTTTAGCTAGAGGGCGTCCTCATAATTCAGAGGGTGAAAATCTTGTTGAAAAATTGATAAAAGTGGGTTTGGAGAGGTCAAAACTTTAACTAGTGATGTGCCCACTCTTTTGGATTACAAAGACTTTAATTATGATAGTTTCTCTTTGATTGAATGTATTTCTTTGTTGCAATCCATGATAAATTCACCCAATGCCTATGAACAAAATAAAGCTTTTACTAAACATATTGTAGAAGCGATGATGAAAGCTTTAGAAGAAAAGTTGGAATTAGAGATTTCAATTCCTAGAAAATTATATGATGAGTGGGAACCTACCACTAAAGTCAAGATTAAAAATTATGAGTGCTTTGCTTTATGTGATTTGGGTGCTAGTGTTTCCACAATTCCAAAATCTCTATGTGATGTGCTTGGTCTTACCAATATTGAAGAATGTTATCTTAATTTGCACTTGGCGGATTCCACTATTAAAAGGCCTTTGGGAAGAATTAATGATGTTCTTATTCTTTCAAATAGGAACTATGTTCCCATAGATTTTATTGTTCTTGATATTGATTGCAATCCGACTTGTCCCATCATACTTGGTGGACCGTTTTTTACGAACTATAGGTGCCGTGATTGATATGAAAGAAGGCAATATTAAATTTCAATTTCCACTAAGAAAGGGTATGGAACACTTCCCTAGAACAATAATTAAGCCACCATATGAATCAATCATGAGGGCAACCTATGGAGCAAAAACTAAAGATGACAATACTTGAATCTATGCATTATGCCTAGCTAGGGGCATAAAACAATAGCGCTTGTTGGGAGGCAACCCAATGAATTTTTTTTTTGCCTTTTTCTTTCTGTTCTTGAGTGTTTGCACAATTATGATACTATTATGATTGTGTTTTTGTGTTTTAATTAGTGTTTGTGCCAAGTAAAGCCTTTGGGATCATGTTGGGTGATAGTTGATTTGATCTTGTTGAAAAATAGAAACTTTTGCGTCCAGTAGCAGAATTTTTAAAAATCACAGAAGCGTCAAAAAATTCTGAATATTTTACACAAGATTGATATACAAATTTCCTACATTGTCCTAAGTTTTCCTATTTTTTGGAGTTACATAAGTATGGTTAGACTTCAGATTACTAAAGACTGTTCTGTTTTTTACAGATTCTGTTTTCGTTGCATTGTGTGCTTATTTTGATGAATCTACGGACTATATTGGGCGGTATAAGCCATGGTAAAGTTGGAATACAGTAGGTATAATGCAATAATAAAATATGAATGGGTTTGCAACAGTACTTAAAGTAGTGATTTGCTTTATTATACTAACGGATCTCACGAAGGTTTTGTTAAGTTTTGTGTGATTGAAGTTTTCAAGTTTTGGGTGAGATCACGATGGATGAAGGAATAAGGAGTGAAAAGAGTCTAAGCTTGGGTATGCCCATGGCACCCCAAGGTAATTTTCAAGGAGAACCAAGCAACTAAGCTTGGGGATGCCCCGAAAGGCATCCCCTCTTTCTTCTAAAAACCATCGGTAATTTTACTTGGAGCTATATTTTTATTCATCACATATCATGAGTTTTGCTTGGAGCATCTTGTATTATATGAGTCTTTGCTTGTTTTTCTTTTTAGTTTGTCGCAATCATCCTTGCTGGACACACCTATTTAAGAGAGCCATAATTATGCTATGATTTGTTAGAATTGCTCTAGTGCTTCACTTATATATTTTTGAGCACGGTGTGCTTTAATTTTTGAAGAAATACTCATGCTTCACTTAGATTAATTTGAGAGTTAGTAAAAAAAATTGAAGAAATTCTCTCATGCTTCACTTATATTATTTTGAGAGATGAAAAAATTTATGCTCATGTTCTTCACTTAAATTTGTTTGAGCTTGTCAAAAGCAATGGCAATATATGAAACTAGTCCCAAAGTGATAGATATTCAAGAGGGATATAATAAAAACTTTCATGAAGATCATTGAACAAAATAAACTTGATTCTTTGTAATAGTTTTGAGATATGATGATAGTAATATGTGAGTCATGTTGGTGAGTAATTATGCTTTAGTAAGAATATTGGTGTTAAGGTTTGTGATTCCCTATGCAAGCACGAAAGTCAATAGTTATGCAATTAAATTACATCCTACTTGTGGTGCATTATTCGGTGTTAGTTATGCTTAATGCTAGTTTATGAGAATTTTTGTTTCTTGGTTGGTTGCTTCTCAATCTTTTTGCTAGCCTCCACTTGCACTAAGTAGGAATACTACTTGTGCATTCAAAATCCTTAAACCAAGTTTTGCCATATGAGTCCACCATACCTACCTATATGTGGTATTTCCGTGCCGTTCCAAGTAAATTTGTATGTGCGAACTCTAATTTTCAAAATGAATTTCCTTTTTGCGTGCCCGTACCGCTCATGAAGCGGCAGGGGGTGGCCAATATTTTTTCATGCTAGATGTGTTATTCTCAAGATGAGTGTTTATTCACTTGTCATTGCATGAGAGTGTGGCGGTAATAGGGATGCCCAGTCCCGAAATGAAAAAGAAATTTACTTTATGTTGTCAAATAATAAATTCCTTGGAAAGTGTTGGTATGGAAGGCACCCCTGGATATGGCTAGCCATGGATTGTGAAAGAATGGTGGAAAAAGGAATAAACTTTATTTTATGTTTGGGAACCGCCTATGATGTATCTAGCATGGAAAGTATTGGGAACTACTCGGTCATTTTCGTTGACGGGAAAAGCATGTCTCTCAAAAAATTTATCTCTCAATTTATGCTTTGAGCTCTGGCACCTCTACAAATCTCTGCTTCCCTCTGTGAAGGGCCTATCTATTTACTTTTATGCAATTTTTATTTTTATTTGAGTCTCCATCTTCTCTTATAAAGCACCAACTAGGGAGCACTATGATCATACTTGTGCATTGCATGTAGCTAATATTCGAGTGTGTTTCTTGAATGGATCAATGATTGAGCATGATGGGCTAGGGATAGCTTTCTTTAGTGTTAATATTTTTGAAAGACATGGTTGCTTGTTGATATGCTTGAGTATTGAAGTCTTCATGTCAATTATAGACTATTGCTTTCAAACCATCTCAAAGTCCAAATGTCCATGCTACAAAAGAAAGAATATGCGATGAACATGTTAGGCAGCATTCCACATCAAAAATTCTGTTTTTATTATTTACCTACTTGAGGACGAGCAGGAATTAAGCTTGGGGAAGTTGATACGTCTCCAACGTATCTATAATTTTTTATTGTTCCATGCTGTTATATTATCATTCTTGGATGTTTTATATTCATTTTATAGGAACTTTATATCATTTTTTGGGACTAACCTATTGACATAGTGCCCAGCGCCAGTTGCTGTTTTTTGCTTGTTTTTTACTTCGCAGAATGTCAGTACCAAACGAAGTCCAAATGTCGCGAAACTTTTTGGAGATTTTTTTTGGACCAGAAGACAACTTGGGAGCCAAGGAAGCACCAACGGGGAGGCCCGTTGGGCCCACAACCCACCAGGGCACGCTAGAGGCCCCTGGCGCGCCCAGGTGGGTGGTGGGGCCCACGGGAGTCTCCTCCACTGCCTCTCAGCTCTATTAGTTCCCATATATTCTAGAAACCCTAGGGGAGTCGACGAAACACAATTCCAGCCGCCGCAAGTTCCAGAACCACGAGATCCAATCTAGAGCCCTATTCCGGCACTCTGGCGGAGGGGAACACGATCGCGGAGGGGTTCATCATCCTCATTGGTGCTCCTCCGATGATGCGTGAGTAGTTCACCATAGACCTACGGGTTCGTAGGCAGTAGCTTGACATCTTCTTCTCTCTTTTTGATTCTCAATACAATGTTCTCCTCGTGTTCTTGGAGATCTATTTGATGTAATGACTTTTTGCGGTGTGTTTGTTGGGATCCGATGAATAGCAAGTTTATGATCAGATCTATATCCATGAATATTATTTTGAGTCTTCTTTGATCTCTTATATGCTTGATTATTTATAGCCTCATATTTCTTCTCCGAAACTTTGGTTTGGTTTGGCCAACTAGATTGATTTTTCTTGCAATGGGAAGAGGTGCTTTGTGATGGGTTTGATCTTGCGGTGTCCTCACCCAGTGACAGAAGGGGTAGCGAGGCACGTATGTATCGTTGCTATTAAGGATAAAAAGATGGGGTCTATTCCTCCATGAATAGATATTGTCTACATCATGTCATCGTTCTTATTGCATTACTCCGCTTCTCCATGAACATAATACACTAGATGCATGCTGGATAGCGGTCGATGTGTGGAGTAATAGTAGTAGATGCAGGCAGGAGTCGGTCTACTAATCTTGGACGTGATGCCTATATACATGATCATTGCCTTGGATATCATCATAATTATTTGCTCTTCTATCAATTGCCCAACAGTAATCTGTTTACCCACCGTATGCTATTTTCTCGAGAGAAGCCACTAGTGAAATCTACGGCCCCGGGGTCTATCTTTTATCATATTGTTTTCAGATCTATTATTCCAAAAACCCAAAAATACCTTGCTGCACTTTTTCTTTACTTATTTTATTTTGTGTTTTTGCTAGATCTATTTATCCAATCTCATACAATTTAATCTATCTTTTTACCGTGGAGGGATTGACAACCCCTCTTACGCGTTGGGTTGCAAGTATTTATTCTTTGTGTGCAGGTACCATTTACATAGTGTTGCTTGGTTCTCCTACTGGATTGATAACCTTGGTTTCATAACTAAGGGAAATACTTGCCATAGCTATGCTGCATCATCCCTTCCTCTTTGGGGAAATACCAACGCAGATTCAAGCCATGTCACACTAGACTGAGGATGATATGGTGATGCAATTCTATGGTTAACATCATATTTAGCAAGAAGTTTACGGAATGCACCATGAATAAAATGTGAACCACCATCAATCATTAAATATCTAGGGACTCCAAACCTCGGGAAAATAACTTCTTTAAGCATTTTAATAGATGTGCTATGATCAGCACTACTAGTTGAATAGCTTCTACTCACTTAGTAATGTAATCAACAATAACTATAATATGTGTATACCCATTAGAGGAAGGAAAAGGTCCCATATAATCAAATCCCCAAGCATCAAATGGTTCAATAACAAGTGAATAATTCATAGGCATTTCTTGATGTATACTAATATTACCAATTCTTTGACATTCATCACATGATAGGACAAACTTACGTGCATCCTTGAAGAGAGTAGGCCAATAAAAACTAGACTGTAATACCTTATGTGCGGTTCTGTCTCTAGCATGGTGCCCTCCACATACCTCGGAATGGCACTTCCGTAGGATTTGTTCCTATTCATGCTCAGGTACACAACGTGTAATAAAACCATCTACTCCTTATTTATAGAGATGTGGGTCATCCCAAAAGTAATGTCTTGAATCAAAGAAGAACTTTTTTCTTTTATTGGTATGTGAAACTAGGTTGTATATATTTAGCAAAAATGTAATTAGCATAGTATGCATACCAAGGAGTATTACGAGAAGCATTTATAACAGCTAATTGTTCATCAGGAAAACTATCATCAATAGCCAGTGGGTCATCAAGAACATTTTCCAATCTAGACAAGTTATCAGCTACAGGATTCTCAGCTCCCTTTCTATCAATAATATGCAAGTCAAATTCTTGTAGCAAAAGAACCCACCTAATGAGTGTGACGACCCCGGCTTAATCGTGCACTAATCATACACGCAAATGCACACGATTAAGCCTAAGGACTCACTTGAAGATATCACAACATAACCCTAAAACATAAATAAATTCATACAAGCTTTATATTACAAGCCAGGGCCTCGAGGGCTCGAATACATAGCTCGATGGCATACAAGTGTCAGCGGAAGCATCAGATATCTGGGTACAGATATATTACAGAAAGAGAGATAAGCCTTCACAGAGGCGGGGCAAAATAAAAACTACGATCGAAAGGCGTAGGCCTCCTGCCCTGGACCCTCCGAATCCTACTCCTGGTCGTTGGTCGGCTCCTCGTAGTAGTAGTACTCTCCGGGCTGGTAGTAGTAGTGGTCATCGACAAGGGCGTCTGGCTCTGGGGCTCCGACGTCTGGTGGCATCAAAAGGGATATGGGGAAAAAGAAAGTAAAGCAAACATGAGTACTCATCCGAAGTACTCAGCAAGCAAGGATCTACACTACATATGCAACATTTTCAAAGGGGGCTATATATGTGGATTGGGCTGTAGAAATGCCAGAATAGAGGGGGAAAGCCTAGTCCTATCGAAGACTAGCATCTTCAATCATCTTCATCGTTCTTGCAGCATTAGAAGAGAACAGAATAACATAATGTAAAGTATAACAGTGTCATTAACCTCGGCCAGAGATTCTTCCTCGACTCCCCGCGAGAAAGCAATCCCATAGCCATACTATCCATTTCATCTCAAGTCATGTTCTAGTTGTACCGATCAGGATACAACTCCGAGTGTTCGTTACCATAGGACAGGCTATCGATAGAAGTTTCTTCCCTGCAGGGGTGCACCAACTTACCCACCACGCTCACTTAACTCCGGCCGGACACACTTTTCTGGGTCATGCCCGGCCTCGGCTAAGCAACACGCCGCAACCCGACCAAATACTTAACAGAGAGGTCAGCACGCCGGACTAAACCTATGCCCCCAGGGGTCTTGGGCCTTCGCCCCGGGAACTCCTGCGTGTTGCATGGGCGGCTAGAAGCAGACCTAGCAACCCCTTAATACAAGCGCGGTTGCGTAACCAGTCCAATCCAGTGCGCGTCGCTCAGTCGCTGACGTCTATTAAGCTTCGGCTGAAGTATACGACACAGAACGCCCATACTATGCCCACGTGATGGTTAGTGCTATCAGGCCAGAGGCCCCTCGGATCAAATATCCAAACCATTAGTGGATTAGGAGCGCGCGGTAACGAGCAGAGACTCACGATCAATGTGACCCCGTCGCCCCGTCTCGAGGACTTGCGGCAAGGGCTAAGAATGCCCGGCCACGCCTCGTAGTTATCTCGCGGGCACCTCTCAGGTCAACCCGACTCCACATCACTTCGCATTCATGCTCGCGCGGGTACCCCTCAGGGCCGACCCGTCTTTAGTATCATGGTTCAAAGTCAAGTCATAGTATCCAAAGTAGCTGTGTGTCTGACACCGAAGGGAACCCTGAGGAATCACCCTCGATGGAATTCCCGCTCGATGTTATCATCAAGGTGAACGAAGGAGGAATCACCCTCGAGGTCCACACTTGAGATGTTGCACGATGGCGTCGGTATCGGGGGTGGTGTAGGAGGAATCACCCTCGCTTACCACGACCGAGTAACTAACCTACAAGGTTATCATCTGAAGTGCTGTCGAGGTATCACCCTCGGCACTCGATAGTAACCCAGTAGTGTCGAGCAACATAGGGGGAAGTGACATGCAGTGCCCGGGTCTGATCTTCGATCCCGTTGCTCGGGTCTTCTGAGAGTCCAGCGGGGCAGTCGGGACAAGTGGGTCTCTGATAAGGCTCTACCCATCCTATGCTATACAGTTTAGGAGAACAGGTAGGTATCAAAATTAGGCTACAATAAAACAGGCTATGCAGCAGATATAGGACAACAGTAGCAGCAGTACTTCTAATTCAAGCATAAGAGAGAAGAGAGTGGGCGATATCGAAATGCTCAAAATGGGGGTGCTTGCCTGTCTGCTCGACGGCAAGGGCAGGGTCGTCGGGGACGTAGTCGTACTCCGGAGCGACGTCTGCCTCAGGAGCTACGTCGACGTCGGGGTCTACTGAGAGAGAAGAGGGGGAGGAAACAGGTAAACATAATGCAAATAGATGCAACACAGTGCGTGCTATGCTATGATGCAGTGCAGTGCAGGGTTGCCTAAATATGCATCTAAGTCATTTTAGTTATTTTTAGGATTATCGCGGGATTTATTTACCGGTGATTAGTCACTATTCATCTATCAGATATGGGTTCGGAGTTATGAGTTCTCCTACGTAGGAGGTTCCGACAAGGAAACAGATGGCACGATCAGACTCGTCTCGTCGTTCTGAGCAACTTTCATGTTTTAAGTTTTTCGATACGGGCTACGGTTTAAAAGTTATTAATTTTCGAAGTTTAAATGATTTTCTGGAATTGATTTATTTTATCAGAAAAAGAATTATGACGTTAGCAGAACATCATGATGATGTCAGCAGGTCAACTGACCGGCTGGCCAGGTCAAACCTGACATGTGGGTCCAGTGGGACCCACATGTCAGTCCCTGTTTAGTCTAACAGTGGATTAATCTAATTAGCAGGGTTAATTAGGGAGTGGGCCCCATCTGTCAGTGAGAGATTAGTCTAACTAATTAGTTTTAATTATTAAATCGTTTTATTTAAACTAATAAGCGGTGGGGCCCGCATGTCATAGGCACATAGTGCCCAGTCAGCAGAGTTGACTGAGTCAACTCAGTCAACTGGGGTCCCAGGGCCCACGATCGGTGACCCAGGGTGGGCCCCACCTGCGCCACATCAGCGGTGGCCGGTGTCTCGCCGCCGGCGACGCCGAAACGCGGCGGAGAGCCCCGGCTCTCGCCGGAATTCATCTTCAGAGCGTCGTTCGGCGCGTGGCTTGACCCATTCGAACGGGCGCTCGCCCGCGAGTCTAGTGGTGGGGTTGGTTTCGCCGGACCTGGCCGGAAACTTCGCCGGCGTCGAGGTCTACGGCGGAGCGGCTACGGGCGTCGGCGCAAACGGCGCTGCAGCACGCTAGGCAGCAAATGGAGGGGCTGGGGAGGTGCTACGCACTGCGTTGAGCACAAAGGGCTCGGCCCCGTGACCATTTGGTCACCGGAGAGGCGCATCGACGAGCCCCGCGGCACTGCGTTCGGGCGCGCATGGAAGAGGTAGCTAGGCTATGCACCAGGACCAGCAGGGAGTGGGGAAGGAAGAGGAGCTCACCGGGGAGGCACAAGGTGGCCCGGTGTCAGCTTAGTAGCAGCAGGACACCGCCGGGGACGAAGAAGGGCGGCGGCGACCGGAGATGGGGACGGAGGAATCCCAGCGCTGTGATGCCTCCCAGCTCCCGCTGCGACCACCAGAGGATGCGGAAGACGTAGACGAAGGCGATGGGCACGTCAGCGAGGTGATTCGATGGCCGTGGCCGCGGACAGGAGCGAGGCGCGGCGGCGACCGCGTCAGACGTCGATGGATCTGAGGGGGGGAAGAGCGAGGAGGAAGGGGGGAAGTGGCAGGGAGGTTGCCAGGGGGGAGGAACGGGCCTGCCCTTATCCTCTCGGCCGTCGGTGGCTTTGGCGTCGTCGCCGTGTCGCCGCCCGGCTAGTGCGCGCGCGCGCGGCCATGGCGCGGCTGACACGGGGAGGAGGGAGACGGAGCTGGGCCGGGTGGGCCGGGGTCGGGGCACTGTACACTAAGGCCCAGTGCACAGTGCCTCATTTTAATTCTTCTTATTTATGCTTTGCTTTTCCTTTATTTATTTTCTGTTTTGAATTAGTTAGGTCACTTTTGCATTTTTGTAAAATATGGGACTTGGCTCAAATATTAATATGTAATGTAAGCATCCACCAAAAATTGGTTTGAGCAAAGTGGGGCTTTATTTAAAATTGATATGAATTTAAATGTATTATATATTGTTGTTCTGGTGCTGATTCAAATTGTTTGAGTCATTTAACTAATCCAAATATCATTGGTTATATTTTTATGAGTGCTTCTGGATTATTTACTATTTAGTGAACATTTTTGCAATAGTGCTTGAGCAAATTTATTTGGCACTTTTGAATTTGAGTTGATTTTCTGAATGGAGTTTGAATTATTTTGGTTAACCACTATGTTTAAGCACTGCAAAATGATATGACTTGGCATTATTAGCAGTTGATCACAGTGGCTATTACACAGGGGTGTTACAATGAGTCTAGGTTTAGCATCTTTCTTTTCCATAAGATATTTAATAGCAGCATGATCGGTGTGCACGGTTACTTTAGAATCAACAATATAAGATCTGAATCTATCACATGCAAACACAACTGCTAGAAATTCTTTCTCAGTAGTAGAATTGTTTCTTTGAGCATTGTCTAGAGTTTTACTAGCATAATGAATAACATTCAATTTCTATCAACTCTTCGTCCTAGAACAGCACCAACAGCATAGTCACTAGCATCACACATAATTTCAAAAGGCAAATTCCAATTAGGTAGTTGAACAATAGGTGCAGAGGTTAAAGCTTTCTTAAGTGTTTCAAAGGCTTCTACGCAATCATCATAAAAAACGAATGGAACATCTTTTTTGCAAAAGGTTAGTAAGAGGCCTAGAAATTTTAGAGAAGTCTTTAATAAACCTTCTATAGAAACCAACATGACCAAGAAAACTTCTTATACCTTTTATATCCTTAGGACATGGCATTTTCTCAATTGCATCAACTTTAGCTTTATCTACCTCAATACCTCATTCAGAAATTTTATGCCCAAGTATAATACCCTCATTTACCATGAGGTGGCACTTCTCCCAATTCAAGACAAGATTAGTTTCTTCGCATCTCTGCAAAACTCGATCAAGGTTGCTTAAGCAATCATCAAAATAAGTCCCATAAATGGAAAAATCATCCATGAATAACTCAACAATCTTTTCACAAAAATCAAAGAATATAGCAGTCATACATCTTTGAAAGGTAGCAGGTGCATTACACAAACCAAAAGGCATACGTCTATAAGCATAAGTTCCATAGGGGCAAGTAAAAGTAGTTTTCTCTGATCTTCTTGTGACACAGGTATTTGAGAAAAAACCAGAATAACCATCTAGAAAGCAAAAGTGTGTATGTTTAGACAATCTTTCTAGCATTTGATCAATAAAAGGCAAGGGGTAATGATCGTTTCTAGTAGCTTTATTTAATTTCCTGAAATCTATTACCATCCTATAACCAGTTACGATTCTTTGTGGGATAAGTTCATTTTTATCATTAGGAACAATGGTAATGCCTCCTTTCTTAGGAACACAATGAACATGACTTACCCATCTACTATCAGCTATGGGATAAATTGTACCTGCTTCCAGAAGCTTTAATATTTCAGTTCTTACCACATCCTTCGTGTTAGGATTTAACCATCGTTGGTGATCAACAACTGGCTTAGCATCTGGCTCCATATTACTCTTTGTTAACATAGAGTGGGACTAATGCCCTTAAGATCATCAAGAGTATATCCAATAGCAGCACAGTGCTTCCTCAGAGTTTTAAGTAATCTCTTTCTTCATGCTCTGAAAGGTTAGCACTAATAATAACATGATATATCTTCTTTTCATCAAGATAAGCATATTTCAATGTATCAGGTAATTGTTTCAATTCAAACACAGGATCACCTTTAGGTGGAGGAGGACCTCCAAGAGTTTCAACATGCAAATTATGCTTGAGGATAGGTACTTGTTTGAAAAAATATATCATCTATTTCATTCCTTTCATCCATATGCATATCATTTTCATGGTCTAGCAAATATTGTTCTAATGGATCGGTAGGAAGAACAACAATAAAAGCAAGAATAATAATTTCATCCTTACTAGACAATTCCTTTTTCATGTGTTTGTCTATTAAACTTAGAGAAATTGAACTCATGAGATACATCACCAAATTTAACTCTAACCTTCTCTTTAACACAATCAATTTCAGCATTAACAATATTCAAGAAAGGTCTACCAAATATGATGGGACAAAAATTATCTTGTTGTGAACTAAGTACTAAGAAATCAGTAGGGTACTTGATCTTGCCACACAAGACTTCAACATCTCTAACAATCCCAAGTGGTGAAATAGTATCTCTATTTGCTAGTTTAATAGTGACATCAATATCTTCAATCTCAGCAGGTGCAATATCATATAATTTCTTGATAAAGAGTAAATGGGATAGCACTAACACTAGCACCCATGTCAAATAAGCCATGATAACAATGATCTCCAATCTTAATAGAAACAACATGCATGCCTGATGACCCACAAGTGTAGGGGATCAATTGTAGTCCTTTCGATAAGTAAGAGTGTCAAACCCAACAAGGAGCAGAAGAAAATGACAAGCGGTTTTCAGCAAGGTATCAAACACTGAAATTATCGGTAACAAATAGTTTGATAGCAAGATAATTTGTAACGAGCAAGAAGTAGCAATAGTAACAAAGGTGCAGAAAGGTAGCCCAATCCTTTTTGCAGCAAAGGACATGCCAGAACTTTCTCTTATAGCAAGTAAAGCGTTCTTGAGGACACACGAGAATTTCGTCTAGTCACTTTCATCATGTTTGTTTGATTCGTGTTCGCTACTTTGGTAATTTGATATGTGGGTGGATCGGTGCTTGGGTGTTGTTCTTACTTAAACAAGCATCCCACTTATGATTAACCCCTCTCGCAAGCATCCGCAACTACGAAAGAAGAATTAAGATAAATCTAACCATAGCATGAAACATTTGGATCCAAATCAGCCCGTTACGGAATAGCGCATAAACTAGGGTTTAAGCTTCTGTCACTCTAGCAACCCATCATCTAATTACTACTCCACAATGCATTCCCTTAGGCCCAAATATGGTGAAGCGTCATGTAATCGACATTTACATGACACCACTAAGGGAAACAATAACATACATATCATCAAAAATATTGAACGAATACCAAATTCACATGATTACTTATGACAAGACTTCTCCCATGTCCTCAAGAACAAAAGTAACTACTCACAAATCATATTCATGTCCAAGATCAGAGGGGTATTGAATAGCATTAAGGATCTGAACATATAATCTTCCACCAAATAAACCAACTAGCATCAACTACAAGATGTAATCAACACTACTAGCAACCCACATGTACCAATCTGAGGTTTTGAGACAAAGATTGAATACAAGAAATGAACTAGGGTTTGAGATGAGATGGTGCTGGTGAAGATGTTGATGAAGATTGGTCCTCCCACAATGAGAGGGTTGTTGGCGATGACGATGGCTTCGATTTCCCCCTCTCGGAGGGAGGTGTCCCCAGCGAAATCGCTCCGCCGGAGACCAAAAGTGCTCCTTCCCAAGTTCCGCCTCGAGACGGTGGCGCTCCATCCCAAAAGTCTTCTCTTTATTTTTTTCTAGGGCAAATGGGATTATATACCAGAAGATGAGCCACGGAGGCTGGCCAGGGGCCCCACAAGCCACCAGGGCGCCCAGGGGGGGTGGGCGCGCCCTGGTGCCTTGTGGGCACCTGGGTGGCCTCCTCTGGTATTTCTTTCTTCTAGTATTTTTTATTTATTCAAAATAATTCTCCGTGAAATTTCAGCTCATTTGGAGATGTGCAGAATAGGTATCTCTGACATAACTTTTTTAGGTCCAGAATTCCAGTTGCCGGCAATCTCCCTCTTCATGTAAATCTTGCGAATTAAGAGAGAGAAAAGGTATTAGAATTGCTCCTCAAAGTATTATATTGATCAAAAACATTATAAATAACAGTAGGAAAACATGATGCAAAATGGACGTATCAACTCCCCCAAGCTTAGACCTCGCTTGTCCTCAAGCGAAAGCCGATATCGATAATCATGTCCACATGTTTAGAAAGAGGGGTGTCGATAAAAACAAAATACAGACATAGAAGCATCATGATCATTATTATAACAACAATATATAAAATCATAGGACTTCTCATGAGCAAGTAACAATTCATTACAACAACCAAGTATAAGGCATAAACTTTCTTGAAAACTAACAAACTATGTTCTCAGTCAACAAGGCAATTGCAATTCATCATATTTTCAGGAAGGGTCTTATGTAAGAGCTTTCATTTTAGCAAGTCCACATACTCAACTATCATTTAGTCTTCTATGATTGCTGACTATCACGACATATATATGGAGCAAAAGTTTCAGTCAGACACATAGAAAGATAGGGGCTTATAATTTCGCCTCCCAACTCATTTACCTCAAGGGTAATGTCAACAATAATAACTCATGATCACTCATATCCACCTGGATATATATGCCTAGATCTTTCCCCACCACATGATGCTTGCAAAAGAGAAAAATAAAAAGGAATAGAGGAGAACACTATTGACTCTTGCATAAAAAGTAAATACATAAAAGTAAAAGAAGCCCTTCGCAGAGGGAAGCAGAGGTTGCAATGCGCCTTTTTTTAGATGTCCAAGCTCTTAATGTAAAGGAACGTCACTTTATATTGCCCCTTGTGATAGCAACCTTTATTATGCAGTCCGTCGCTTTTATTTCTTTACCATAACAAGATCGTACAAAGCTTATTTTCCCTTACAATCAAAGATCATACATATTTAGGAGCAATTTTTATTGCCTTATGCACTGATGACAACTTACTTGAAGGATCTTATTCAATCCATAGGTAGGTATAGTGGACTCTCATGACATGAAACTGGGTTTAAGGTTTTTGGATGCACAAGTAGTATCTCTACATGGTGCGGATTTTTGGCTAGCAAAGATATTGAACAAGCACCACATGTTGGAGGATCCATAACAATATAACTTCTATGTGAATATAAGCAAACATAACTCATTACGTTGTCTTCCTTGTCCAACGTCAACAAATTGACATAAAATATTTAATGGGGGCTCACAATCATAAAAGATGTCCAAGGTAGTATATTTATATGTGAATCTTCTCTTCCCTTATTAATCTTTCATGAATTGCATCATTGACCAATACTATGTTTTTTAACTTCCAATAAATTTTATCACTTATACTTTTATTTATGTAAAGTCGTTACTTTCCATAGGATTAGCATATGATCTTTTCATTAATTATCATTGCTAAGATTGAAACATAAAAGTAAAGAAGCAAAGCTCAAACTACTCTTTATTATATAACTCTCAACTCAATTACATGGATAGATAGATCACGAAACTAGCACTCTAAAATAGATCATACTAAACTTTTATTCTACTAAATCACGAAATAACTAAGGATCGAACTAAGATAGGTAAAGATAATAAAAGTGATGGTGATACGAAATCGGGGCACCTCCCCCAAGCTTGGCACAAACCAAGGGGAGTGCCCATACCCGTGTACTCAAGTTTCTTTCTTCGGTGATGATGGTGGTGATGAGGTGGTGGGCTTGTCCTTCAGCTTTAGCAAATATTCCAGCTTACAGCAGATACTCCGGAGGGCGATATTTTGCTCTTTCAACGAAATAACTTCACGGGTGAGAGATGTATTTTGAGCACAAATTGTTTCAAAGACCCTTAAACTATCAATTTCAGATGGGGAGAGATAATCATAGAAAGGTTGAAGAATGTCCTCCTTCTCCGTGGTCTCCTCCATAGGCTTAGCTTGATCTCCTTCCTAAGCCTGGCTTCCCGCGACCTCTTCAGCTTTATCCTCCTCGCCGATGTCCTCCTCTCTGGACGACCAATCATAATAAACCTTGCTGTATGGGCATTTGCCCGGCGAAGGTTGCAAGATCCGGTGCTTGGTGCAGGGCTTTTGAGGAGCCACGGCGATCTAGATCTGTCAGAAAAATAGCACGAAGCAAGAACAGGGAAGATTTCTGCGATACAGTGGTCAAAACATCCGGGAGTATATATAAAGAATTTTTATCTTGCAAAACAAGTATTCCAGAAGAAAACGGAGTCGGCAAGGCACACGAGGGGCCCACAAGGCACCAGGGCGCGCCCTGGTGCCTTGTGTGCACCTCGTGGGTCCCCTCGGCTGTTTCTTATTTTGGTATTTTTTCTAATATTCCAAAACGAGCCCTGGTGCCTTGTGGGCCCCTCGTGTGCCCCCTCGGCTGTTTCTTATTTTGGTATTTTTTCTAATATTCCAA
The DNA here is from genome assembly GCA_011799875.1 of Thinopyrum elongatum. NCBI lineage: Eukaryota > Viridiplantae > Streptophyta > Magnoliopsida > Poales > Poaceae > Thinopyrum > Thinopyrum elongatum. The sequence goes on along the minus strand of CM022299.1, from coordinate 375,626,139 downwards.
AACGAGCAGAAAATATTTTTATGGAATTTTTGGAGTCGGTTTACTTACCGTATCACATACCTATTCCTTTTCAAGGTTCTGGAGTGTTCTGGAGGGTCTCCCTTATAATAGGCGTACCTGAAATATAATGCTTAATTCTTTGTCCATTGACCACCCTCGGATTAGTGTCTTCGGAGTTGTTAATTTTGATAGCCCCGAAAAGATAAACTTCTTTCATGATATACGGTCCTTCCCATTTAGAGAGAATTTTTCCTGCAAAAAATCTGAAACGAGAGTTGTACAATAGAACATACTCACCCATTTTGAATTCCCGTTTTGGATTCTTTTATCATGTCATCTTTTAACTTTTTCTTTAAATAATTTGGCATTTTCATATGCTTGGGTTCTCCATTCATCTAACGAGCTAATGTCAAATAGCCTCTTCTCATCGGCAAGTTTGAAGTCATAGTTAAGTTCTTTAATTGTCCAATATGCCTTATGTTCTAGCTCAAGAGGTAAATGACATGCTTTTCCATAGACCATTTTATATGGAGGCATACCCATAGGATTTTTATAAGCAGTTCTATAAGTCCATAATGCATCATCAAGTTTCTTAGACCAATTCTTTCTAGATCTATTAATTGTCTTTTGCAAAATTAATTTGATTTCTCTATTGCTCAATTCAACTTGTCCACTTGACTGGGGATGATATGGTGATGCAATTCTATGGTTAACATCATATTTAGCAAGAAGTTTTCGGGAAGCACCATAAATAAAATGTGAACCACCATCTGTCATTAAATATCTAGGGACTCCAAACCTCAGAAAAATAACTTCCTTAAGCATTTTAATAGAGGTGTTGTGATCAGCACTACTAGTTGGAATAGCTTCTACCCACTTAGTAACGTAATCAACAGCAACCAGAATGTGTGTGTACCCATTAGAGAAAGGAAAAGGTCCCATATAATCAAATCCCCAAACATCAAATGGTTCAATAACAAGTGAATAATTCATAGGCATTTCCTGACGTCTACCAATATTACCAATTCTTTGACATTCATCATAGGATAAGACAAACTTACATGCATCCTTGAAGAGAGTAGGCCAATAAAAACCATATTGTAATACCTTGTGTGCGGTTCTATCTCCAGCATGGTGTCCTCCTTATGCCTTAGAATGACACTTCTGTAGGATTTGTTCATATTCATGCTCAGGTACACAACGTCTAATAATACCATATACTCCTTTATAAAGATGTGGGTCATCCCAAAAGTAATGTCTTAAATCAAAGAAGAACTTTTTCTTTTGCTGGTATGTGAAACTAGGTGGTAAATATTTAGCAACGATGTAATTAGCATAGTCTGCATAGCAAGGAGTATTATGAGAAGCATTTATAACAGCTAGTTGTTCATCAGGAAAACTATCATCAATAGGTAGTGGGTCATCAAGAACATTTTCCAACCTAGACAGATTTTCAGCTACGGGATTCTCAGCTCCCTTTCTATTAGTAATATGCAAGTCAAATTCTTGTAGCAATAGAACCCACCTAATCAACCTAGGTTTAGCATCTTTCTTTTCCATAAGATATTTAATAGTAGCATGATCGGTGTGCATGGTTACTTTGGAATCAACAAAATAGGATATGTTTATCACATGCAAACACAACTGCTAGAAATTCTTTCTCAGTAGTAGCATAATTCTTTGAGCACTGTCTAGAGTTTTACTAGCATAATGGATAACATTCAATTTCTTATCAACTCTTTGTCCTAGAACAACACCAACAGTATAATCACTAGCATCACACATAATTTCAAAAGGCAAGTTCCAATCAGGTGGTTGAACAATGGGTTCAGAAGTTAAGGCTTTCTTAAGTGTTTCAAAGGCTTCTACGCAATCATCATCAAAAACAAATGACACATCTTTTTGTAAGAGATTGGTAAGAGGCGTAGAAATTTTAGAAAATTCTTTAATAATCTCCTATAAAAACCAGTATGACCAAGGAAACTTCTTATACCTTCAATATCTTTAGGACACGAAATTTTCTCAATTGCATCAACTTTGGCTTTATCTACCTCAATACCTTGTTCAGAAATTTTATGCCCAAGGACAATACCTTCACTTACCATAAAGTGGCACTTCTTCCAATTCAAGACATGATTAGTTTGTTCACATCTCTGCAAAACTCAATCAAGGTTGCTTAAGCAATCATCAGAGGAAGTCCCGTAAACAGAAAAATCATCCATGAAAACCTCAACAATCTTTTCAAAAAAATCAGAGAATATAGCAGTCATACATCTTTGAAAGGTAGTAGGTGCATTGCATAAACCAAAACGCATACGTCTATAAGCATAAGTTCCAAATGGGCAAGTAAAAGTAGTTTTCTCTTGATCTTCTTGTGACGCAGGTATTTGAGAGAAACCAGAATATCCATCAAGGAAACAAAAGTGTGTATGCTTAGATAGTCTTTCTAACATTTCATCAATAAAAGCCAAGGGGTAATGATCTTTTCTAGTAGCTTTATTGAATTTCCTAAAATCAATTACCATCCTATAGCCAGTTACAATTTTTTGTGGAATGAGTTCATTTTTGTCATTAGGAACAACAGTTATACCTCCTTTCTTAGGAACACAATGAACAATACTTACCCATCTACTATCAGCTATGGGATAGATTATACTTGCTTTCAGAAGCTTTGATATTTTGGTTCTTACCACATCTTTCATTTTAGGATTTAACCGTCGTTAGTGATCAACAACTGGCTTAGCATCAGGCTCCATATTAATCTTGTGCTGACAGAGAGTGGAACTAATGCCCTTAAGATCATCAAGAGTATACCAATAGCAGCACGGTGCTTCCTTAGAGTTTTAAGTAATCCCTTTTGTTCATGCTCTGAAATGTTAGCACTAATAATAACATGATATATCTTCTTTTCATCGAGATAAGCATATTTCAACATATCAGGTAATTGCTTCAATTCAAACACAGGGTCACCCTTAGGAGGGGGTGGACCTCCAAGAGTTTCAACAGGCAAATTATGTTTAAGAATAGGTGCTTGATCAAAGAATATCTTATCTATTTCATTTCTCTCATTCAGATGCATATCGTTTTCATGGCCTAGCAAATATTGTTCTAACGGATCAGTAGGCGGTACGGCAATAGAAGCAAGACCAATGATTTCATCCTTACTAGGTGCTTCTTTATCATGGGGTTGCCTACGGAACTTAGAGAAATTAAACTCATGAGATATTTCACCAAAGTTAACACTAACAGTTTCCTTATTGCAGTCTATCTTAGCATTAACTGTATTCAAGAAAGGTCTATCGAATATAACGGGACAAAAGTCATCTTGTGGAGAACCAAGAACTAGAAAATCCGTAGGGTATTTTATCTTTCCACACAAGACTTCAACATCTCTAATAATCCCAAGTGGTGAAATAGTATCTCTATTTGCAAGTTTAATAGTAAAACATGATGCAAAATGGACATATCATCCTCCCAGACAGCGTGGTGAAACATAGCCAGTTCAGTCGCGGCATGATGGCTAGCTGTTGGTGATGCCGCGAAGTTCGAGGCACGCTGGTGGAGCTGCCAAAAAGGAGAAGAGAAAGCTTCGCTTGAATGCATGCAGGGATGATTTCAGGGGCGGGGGAGGTGGGCTAGACCCCCCTCAACAAACTGCTACTTCTTCAGTGGTAGTGGTGGTTGCTGTCAATTTTTCCCACGCCATGAGATCTTGCGTCCTCCATGAGCAAACTCGCCCCTTTATGCCTGAATCCCGACTCCGTCCCTAAATGCATGTGATGCGTGTGTGTGCATGTTCTGTGCAGCTGCTACGCTGCAGGCACACACACACTGTTTAAAATTAGAACAGAGAGCAAGGCTCTAAAAATGGAAGAGATGATTTCCTGAGGGGTCTATATATGTTTTAGTTGTCGAGGGTCTATGTTGTGGTGGTGGAAGTGACATGCTATCTTAGACTGAGATGTGCATTTCCAAGGACTTAAGACCTAGGTTTCTTTGATGAACTTAACACGTGGAGAGCAAAAAATTAGGACCTCCAAAGACTTAAGATAAAGCTGACATCATCTCATCATATGTGCCTTTATTGTATCCGCATGAGACCTAGGTTTCTTTGATTAAAAGAATTTTCATGAATGTTGACGCATTAGAATAAGAACGTTGCTATACACCCGATGTCATCTGCACGATGTTGTTAATCAAGCCGTTGGTGAGAGGAAGCAAACTGCAGGACATCGTCCGATTTCGCATCGTGCATAAATCAGCCACACACCCATTGTGCGCAAAGTAGTTTCCTTAGAATAATCCTTACGATTTTTTTCTGTGTGAATTGTTTGATTGCATGATTGAGTCCTACTCCCTCCGTTCCTAAATATAAGGCCCTGTTTGTTTGGGCTTTTGCAGCTTTTCCACTTTGGTCAAAAAGCCATAAAAGCTCCTAAATAGATGCTTTTGGAGCTTTTTGGCTTTTGATGAATCAATGTAACAATATTGAGCTCCAAAAGCCATAAAAGCTCCAAAAGCACCTATTTAAGAGCTTCTATGGCTTTTTGGGCAAAGTGAAAAAGCTGCAAAAGCAAAAGCAAAAGCCCAAACAAAGAGGGCCTAAGTCTTTGGAGAGATTTCACAATGGACCACATACGAATGTATATAGATGCATTTTAGAGTGTAGATTCACTCATTTTGCTCCGTATGTAGTCCATAGTGAAATATCTACAAAGATTTTTTAGGAACGGAGGGAATATAAGTTCTTTTTGGGGAAATGATAATTGGTGAACGTCAGATTTTTTAGGGATCCAGTGAACACCCTCAAATCCGTCGGACCACGATCAAACGAATGGTATTTTCTCTATGCAATGTGACAAGTTTTTTGCCATTTTATGCTACATGGCAATTTTCATCTCTGCAAATCCTACAAAGTTGTCATGGCAACTTAGTTGGTTTGGCATGACAAGCTTGAGAACGCTGAGGAAAACGCTCTCAGATATGCCTTTTTTTTCTTTAGGTTTCTTTATACCCTAAATTTTCTACCTATTTATATATTTTGGGAAGAGTCATTTGTTGTACCTATATCCCGTATTTGATTCAAAGGACTCTGAAAACGCATAAATAAGAAAAATATAGGATGCCATTGTCATGCCCACTCTAAGTGGTTAATTATGGTGGGAAATTCTTTTGTCTGCGCCCAGAAAAGGAAGAACTTTTTAGCAAGAGATCTAAGAGGATATATGACTGGACCCCTCAAGCGTCCGGGCGGACAACCCAGTCACTGCCCAGTCCGAAAAAAGTCATTCAACCGGACCCCGCAGAGCCAACCCAAATGTCCGCGCTGACCGACACCCCTCAACCGCAGCCCATATGTGGGGCGAATATAGGGATGCCCAGTCCGTCCTATCTCAAATGCGCTCCAAATTGACCAAGTCCACCAAATCGACCGCCTCTCTCCCGCCTTAGTCCTCCCTTTCCCGCGTTTGAGCCATCTCCCTCCTCCATCATACATAGATAGGCGATATACGAACGAATCAAACATCTCCATTGTTGCGCTCGTTGAATTGAGTTTGGATATTGAGAGGGGGGGGGGGGGGGGTTATCCAGGAGGAAAAATGAGGGTCCATTTGTCACTGTCAGCGGACGTGTCCGAACACTCTTTTTTTTTTTTAGAAACACAGTGCAACAAAAATCATTAGAAAAATAATTTAATCCTACAAAGCAAATAGTCTATGTAGAAAAATCATAACAGTCTATCCTCCAAAACTCATAAGAAATCCTTTGAATCAAGGGAATCAAACAGACTAACATCTTTTTTGGAACATAGACTAACATCTTTTATTAAATAATAAAGTTAAATAAACTGAATTCAATCTTGGCCCTCCAATCTCCAATGAGAGCATGACGATTTAGCGTCACCGTTTTCTGTTCCTTCAGCCCCAAATCCCTATCCCAAATTTCCAAGGAATCATGGCGCGCTGCTCCCCGCCGCTGCTGCGCCGCTTCTTCTGCTGCGCCGCCAAATCCGCCTCGGCCACATCCGCCGCCGCCGGCACCAAGAAGAAGAACATCGTCTTCTTGGGATCTCCCCAGGTACCACCTCCCGCAAACTCCCAGCGTCCAGTCCAGTGTCTCACTCAAGGATTCGGATCGCACCTTAGGTGGCTGCCTCGGTCCTGGACACGTTGTTGGCCGCGTCCAGCTCCCCCGACTCCGCATTCCAGGTCGCTGCCGTCGTGACGCAGCCGCCGGCCGCCAAGAACAGGGGGAGGAAGCTGATGCCGTCGGCCGTCGCGCAGCTCGCGCTCGACCGAGGGTTCCCTGGCGACCTCATCTTCACCCCCGAGCGCGCTGGGGAGGTGCTTTCTTCAGAACCGTTCTCCTAGTCTTCTCCACATCGAGGCTCATTGTGGTGCCGAATGTACGAGGATGTGCAGCTCATAGTGGTTTGTCTTGCAATGCAGGAGTCCTTTCTGTCTGACTTGAAGGGGGTGAGACCAGAACTTTGCATCACTGCTGCTTACGGGAACATTTTGCCACAGAGGTTTCTTGATATCCCACCGTGCGGTAAGTCCAGAAATCTGTCTGTCAAATTGCCAGCATTGCCTTTGTTTTAGTTCAATTGCTGTGCTGCATGATGAACAATAATTACCTCACGTTCAAACAGTAACGCTAGTTCACTAGGAATCCAGTAACATTGGCTAGCGACTATTGTCTACTGAGATTTTGTTCTTGTACTTTACTACTTAGTTCACTATACATGTTGGCTTGACTTTGGTAGTTTTGTTGCAGTGTCTCAAAACCAAATCAGGTCTTTTTGTGTCTATTTCATACGGCATTGATACCGCACATTAACCATTTTTTTAGTGGTTGCAATAGTTATGGAATCCGCCCATTCCCCAAATATCCACTCCTCATATCAGCTTATTGCATGCTAGCATCATCATTCATAGGACTAGGAGAACTAATGGTATCGGAGAGTTGCCACCGATCACTCGATGTCCATACATCACCATTATTAGTCAATACGTTTACAAATAATTTCAAATCAAGCTTTGTCCGATGATTCATGCTAGATCTGATTCTGCTCTGGTTCCCCACAGACCGAACTTCCAGCCAGTACCAGTCAAGCTTAGGGGAACCAGTGTTACTAACCATACCCTGCCAGGAAACAATATGGGGCACAATGAATTTTGCACAAAAATGTTGTTTGGAAACTTTGAACCCTGGTCATTTGTCATGTCTCCTTGTATACCAGGTACAGTTAATATACACCCAAGTTTGTTGCCTCTATATCGCGGTGCAGCTCCTGCGCAGAGGGCATTGCAGGTCTGTATGATGCACCTGTTACAATTCTGATCCAGTCAAATTACGACATATACCAAGTTATCAACTATGTCTGTAGGATGGTGTTGCAGAAACAGGTGTTTCCCTTGCATATACTGTCCGTGCCTTGGATGCAGGTCCAGTGATTGCTTGCGAAAGGTTATCTGTCGATGAATTCATCAAGGTACATAATATTTGTTCTTGTGCCAGTTTGAGGGACCATCTTGACTGCTATGCAAAAGCAGTTATGCAAGTCTTTGACACTGTCATATGTTTACTGAAATCATTTTGTGCTGATGCTAATAGTTAGAAAAACTGAGGCTTCTCGCTTGCTATTCATATAAATTATAACCATCATTTCGGGATTCCTTTCTTGGTAATGAAAATAGATGCTCCTTGAATGAAAATAGTTCAAATGCACTATCATACTTTTAGTGTGGTGTCTGTCGGTGTTCGTGAGGACTGATCAACATTGGAAACTTTTCATGGCAGCACCATATTTAAACTGGCATGATATGTTATTTGTTTGCTAATTTACTGGATGATGCTTCTGTGCAAGGGTCGGGTTAGTTCATGTTAGAAGCTGAAGATAATTAAAATTTCAGATGATGCTGTGCTGTTTGATTATCAGCTTTACATAATGTCTCGTTTGATAAATCTTTTATCATTTTGTTTGTAGGCACCAGAGCTACTTGCCATATTATTCAATATAGGTATAAACTCAAACTGATCATATTCCATCACTAAAGATATGTATATAACTCTTCCATGGTCATTACATGGAGTTGGTCTTCCTACTGGTATACCTCTCCTAGATAGACTTGATTAGTTGATTACGCTTTACAATCCATAGAGAAACAGGTTGAATATTTTAACAACATTTTACGATAATTTTGAGCTATTCGGACTTGGTAATTTTGAAGTTGTATTAATAGGGTCCAAGCTACTGCTGGATGAACTACCATCCGTTCTTGATGGTTCAGCTAAGCAAAAGGCAAAGCCACAAGATGACTCCAAAGCTACACTGGCGCCCAAGGTAGTAATGGACAGGAGTGGCTACAAAGATATTTTTCTTATTTAATTGATGCAACTCAATTAAGTATTTTGATATGCAGATGGGTATAGAATTCCTCGGTACTAGTCTTTGTCAAAATTCACTAGGAAAAAAAATCTAACATCAAGCCTGATGCTATAAAGTTAATCGTCATTGACCGAAATAAATAATACACAAGTTGCATGAGCTTTGTGAAACGTCCTGCTACAGTTTAGTTCATATGCGATGTTATGACCGGCGTACACTACAGCCGGAGGAGGCCCAATAGCGCAGGCAGTTAAGGGCTTGGCCCAATTTATCTTATTTTTATTTGCACATCAGAGATCATATATACACATGTAAAGACTCGTTTTGAGATTAAGCAATAAGTCATAACTATTGCCCGGCTCCCTTCAGGAGCTGGAACCCTAACCCTAGCCGCCTCCTGCGCCCTCTCCCCCTCGGCCGCGCGACCACGGCGCTGACTCGCCGCCGCTCGCGCCCAACGCCTCGCCATCCTCCCTTCCACCCCTACAACCTGAGGGCTAGGCCTGGCAGGATCCCAGCTCCTATCAATCTGGTATCAGTTGTCTCGGGATCGGTCATGTCTACACCTCTGCCCACCGCCACCCTTCCGCCGCCAGCCACCACCACGCCGCCGGCGACCTCCGCTGCTGGCGCGCCGTCCCTGTCGGGACTGATGTCCTCCGCCGCCTGGACGCCGCCGCTCGCCCCCACCGCCGTCTTCACACCGGAGGAGATGACGGCCGCCCTCCGGGATCTCACCCAGGCGGTCGCGGGCATCCGCACGTTCCTTGCGAGCCCCTATGGGCCGCCGCCGCCTGTGCCCTTCGCCACCGCCCCGCCGCCGCCGCAGCCGCCGTGGCAGCCGCCTCCCTGGGCGACCTCCGCCGCTCCCGCCATGCAGCAGCCGCCACCCGCGGCGAACCCGGCATCTCCACCATGCAGCAGCAGCAACAGCTGCAGTCGCCGCCACCGACGACCGCGGCCCCGGGCATCCCGACGACGGCCCCGGGGGTACCCATCCACCAGGTCCGGTTCCCCCCGTCGCCGTCTCCGTTACCGGCCTGGCTCGCCGGGTCCCTCGAGCCGGTCTACACGACGGCCTCGGGCGGGCCGCACGTGCCGCCACAGCCGGCGACGCACCCGGCTATGCAGCTTGGCGGGTCCTCGGTCTCAGCCGGCCCCTACGCCGGCGTTGACGGACCCCTGTTCCAGGGTGGCCCTCTGATGCCCGCCTACTCGGCTTCGTCGTCCTCGCTGTCCGCGCCGACGAGGCGTACCCCTCCGTCGTCCACGGCCAGACTCCGCCGCGCTTCTCCAAGCTCGAGTTCGCCACCTACGACGGCACCGTGGACCCCCTGAATTGGCTCAACCAGTGCGACCAGTTTTTCAGGGGACAACGCACGCTCGTGTCCGACCGCACCTGGATCGCCTCCTACCACCTCCGGGGCGCAGCACAGACGTGGTATTACGCCCTCGAGCAGGACGAGGGTGGCATGCCCCCGTGGGAGCGTTTCCGCGAGCTATGTCTCTTACGCTTTGGGCCGCCGATACGCGGGAGCCGGCTGGCGGAGCTTGGCCGCCTACCTTTCACCTCCACGGTGCAAGACTTCGCCGACCGCTTCCAGGCCCTGGCCTGCCACGCGCCCGGCGTCACGGCTCACCAGCGGGCCGAGCTCTTCGTTGGCGGTCTGCCGGATCATATCCGCGTGGACGTGGAGATGCGGGGACCACAGGACCTCCAGACGGCCATGTACTATGCCCGCGCCTTCGAGCGCCGCGCGCTGGCCATGCAGCAGGCGTCACCGTCCCGGGGCGCCTGACAGCCCCCCCGGCCGACACCGACACCACCAGCGCGGGGCGTCCGGCCAGGCCCCCGCGGCGCCCAACGCTCCGGCCGCGACGCGCCCCTTCCGTCGGCTCACCCCGGCCGAGCAGCTCGAGCGCCGTCGTCAGGGGCTGTGCTACAACAGCGACGAGCCCTACGTCCCGGGCCACGTTTGCCCGCGCCTCTTCTACTTGGAGGCCGCGGACTACATTGAGGAGGATGCCGCCGCAGCCGGGCTCGGCGACCCGGTCGTCCCATTGGCCGATGAGGCTCCCTCGGGGCCCGCCCAGGCGAACGCCCTCGTCGTCTCCCTCCATGCACTTGCGGGCATCCGGACGGAGAAGACTATGCTGCTGCTGGTGACGATCAACGGCGAGCGGTTCCTCGCACTCCTGGATACGGGCTCCACCCATAACTTCTTGCCCGGGGCCACCATGCACCGCCTGGGGCTGCAGCCGACCGGCGGGGAGCAGCTACGAGTTACCGTGGCCAACGGTGACCGTCTCCACTGCCAGGGTATTGCTCGGCATGTCCCCATCATCATCGGCGACGAGCACTTCACCGTCACCTGCGTCGGCATCGATTTGGGCTGCTTCGACTTCATCCTCGGCGTCGACTTCTTACGGACTCTGGGTCCCATCCTCTAGGACTTCGACGCCCTGACGATGATATTCTGGCGCCAGGGTCGCCGCGTCCGATGGGAGGGCGTAGGGAGCGCCTCCCCGGCGGCTCCCCAGCCCCAGCTGACGGCGGCCACCGTCGACGCTGAGCATCCCCTGTTGGCTAGCCTGTTGCAGCAACACAACGACCTCTTCGACGAGCCACAGGGCCTTCCGCCAGTCCGGCCCTACGACCACCGCATCCACCTGCTGCCGGACACAGCTCCCTTCGCCGTACGGCCGTACCGCTACCCCCAGCTGCAGAAGGACGAGCTGGAGCGGCAGTGTGCGATCATGCTCGCCCAGGGCATCATCCGGATCTCGACATCACCGTTCTCCGCGCCGGTACTCCTCGTGCGTAAGGCCGATGGTTCGTGGCGTTTCTGCATCGACTACCGTGCTCTCAACGCCAAGACGTCCAAGGACAAATTTCCTATCCCCGTCGTGGATGAACTCCTAGACGAGCTACACGGGGCACGCTTCTTCACCAAGCTCGACCTCCGTTCGGGATATCACCAGGTGCGGATGCACCCGGACGATGTCGCGAAGACGGCCTTCCGCACTCATCACGGCCACTTCGAGTTCTTGGTGATGCCCTTTGGCCTCTCCAATGCCCCGGCGACATTCCAGGCCCTGATGAACGACGTGCTCCGCCCCTACTTGCGCCGGTTTGTGCTCGTTTTCTTTGATGACATTCTTATCTACAGCTCATCATGGGCGGAGCACCTGCAGCACGTGGCCATCGTCTTCAACGAGCTTCGAGCGCACCATCTGCACCTCAAGCGCTCGAAGTGCTCGTTCGGCACGACCTCCGTCGCCTATCTCGGCCACGTCATCTCGGCGGAAGGTGTCGCTATGGATGCCGACAAGGTCGCGGCGGTAGCGGCCTGGCCAACGCCGGACTCGCCGCGGGCCCTCCGCGGCTTCCTGGGCCTCGCGGGGTACTACCGGAAGTTCATCCGGGAGTTAGGCCTCATCGCGGCTCCGCTCACGCGCTTGCTACGCCGCGACGCCTTCTCCTGGGATACTGAGGCGACCGAGGCGTTCCAGACCCTCAAGCAGGCTCTCACGACGGGGCCGGTCCTCCAGATGCCTGACTTCGACAAGCTGTTCATGGTGGATTGCGATGCCTCGGGCGTGGGGTTTGGCGCCGTCCTCCATCAGGGCGACGGGCCGCTCGCGTTCTTCAGCAGGCCCTTCGCCGCGCGCCATCACAAGCTCGCGGCCTACGAAAGGGAGCTCATCGGCTTGGTGCAGGCTGTGCGCCACTGGCGGCCGTATCTGTGGGGGCGGCCGTTCCGTATTCGCACGGATCACTACAGCCTCAAGTTCTTGTTGGACCAGCGCCTCTCCACCGTGCCGCAGCATCAGTGGATCAACAAGCTTTTCGGCTTCGACTTCACCGTCGAGTACCGTCCGGGGCGCCTCAACACCGTGGCGGACGCACTGTCCCGCCGCGACGCCGACTACGACACGGACGCCGTCGACACCGTGGGGGCGGCCCTCTGCATCCGCTCGGGGTCCTCTTTCGCCTTCATCGACGATATCCGCCGAGCCACCGCCAGCGCCATGGACGCGCAGCTCCTACGTCAGCGCCTCGAGTCCGGCGACCTGGAGGAGCCGTGGCGCCTGGATGATGGCCTGCTCTTGCACGGGCGCCGGCTATTTGTGCCGGATCACGGCGACCTCCGTCACCAGGCCCTGCTGCTGGCCCACTCGGCCGGCCACGAGGGCGTGCAGAAGACCCTCCACCGTCTCCGTGCAGATTTCTACATCCCGGCGACCGTGCGCTCGTGCGAGACTGGGTGCGGTCTTGCGTGACGTGCCAGCGCAACAAGACGGAGACACTGCAGCCGGCGGGGCTGCTACAGCCCCTTGAGGTGCCCTCTCAGGTCTGGGCCGACATCTCCATGGACTTCGTCGAGGGTCTTCCTAAGGTGGGCGGCAAGTCCGTCATCCTTACGGTGGTCGACCGCTTCTCCAAGTATGCGCACTTCATCGCGCTCGGCCATCCCTACACCGCCACCTCCGTCGCGCGTGCCTTCTTCGACGGCATCGTCCGTCTCCACGGGTTTCCCTTGTCGATCGTCAGCGACCGCGACCCGGTGTTCACCGGACATGTCTGGCGCGATCTCTTCCGGATGGCGGGCGTGAAGTTGCGGATGAGCACGGCGTTCCACCCACAGACCGACGGCCAGTCCGAGGTGGTCAACAAGGTGATTGCTATGTACTTGCGCTGTGTTACAGGTGATCGCCCACGCTCTTGGGTCGACTGGCTTGCTTGGGCGAAGTACTGCTACAACACCTCCTACCACTCCGCCCTGCGTGCTGCACCATTCGAGGTGGTATACGGCCGGCCCCCACCGCCCATCCTCCCGTTTCAGCCGGACACGGGCCGCTCTGAGGCGGCGAGCGACCTTCTCCGCAGCAGGGATGAGATCCTTGCTGAGGTGAGCCAGCGTCTTCTCCAAGCCCAGCAGCTGTCCAAGAAATACTACGACGCCCACCATCGCGAGGCGGAGTTTGCGGTGGGTGATTGGGTCTGGCTGCGGCTTCTCCACCGCTCCACGCAGTCCCTGGACCCGCGGGCCAAGCGCAAGCTCGGCCCTCGCTACGCCGGACCGTTTCCGGTGTTGGAGCGCATCGGCAAGGTCGCCTACCACCTTCAGCTGCCGCCTGGCGCCCGCATCCACGACGTCTTCCATGTGGGGCTGTTGAAGCCCTTCCGCGGCGACCCACCGGCAGCCGCGCCGGCTCTTCGCCCAACCGCAGACGGTCGTCTTCTTCCGGGTCCGGAAAAGGTGTTGAAGGCCCAGCAGAGCCGCGGGGTTTGGCGCTTGTTGATCAAGTGGCTTGGTCTTCCGGAGGAGGACGCCACTTGGGAGCCACTCGAGGAGTTCCGCCAGCATTTTCCCGACTTCCAGCTCGAGGACGAGCTATTTGCGCAGGCGGGGAGAGATGTTATGACCGGCGTACACTACAGCCGGAGGAGGCCCAATAGCGCAGACAGTTAAGGGCTTGGGCCAATTTATCTTATTTTTATTAGCACATCAGAGATCATATATACACATGTAAAGACTCGTTTTGAGATTAAGCAATAAGTCATAACTATTGCCCGGCTCCCTTCAGGAGCCGGAACCCTAACCCTAGCCGCCTCCTGCACCCTCTCCTCCTCAGCCGCGCGACCATGGCGCCGACTCGCCGCCGCTCGCGCCCAACACCTCGCCATCCTCCCTTCCACCCCTACTACCTGAGGGCTAGGCCTGGTAGGATCCCAGCTCCTATCATGCGATGACTTGCTAAAATCCTTATCAAATTCACTGTTTGCTTCCAAGTGCAGGATAAGCTTGTGTAGGGGAATTGCAAGCCCATTTGTTGCATTCACCTGATCATTACTCCACCCTGTGTTTCTAAAGTTCATCTGTAACTGACTACTGGCACTTCAAGCCAACTAATTTATCATGAAAACATCTGTTTCCAGATGAATTCGGATGAGTCCTGGCTGACATTTGACGAAGAAGCTAAAGTTCTCCATAACAAGGTGAGTTTTCTGATTATTTAATTAATGTACTCATGGAAGCTATTGCCAACCAACTCTGGTAGGTGCGAGCATTTGCAGGATGGCCAGGAACCCGCGCAAAATTGCAACTTCTGAACCAAAATGGCAAACCCGATGTTCTAGACATCAAGGTTATCAGTACGAATGTTTCCACGTCATGTGACAAAGTTAGAGACGAAAACGAAATACTATTCTCAGGGAACTCGCTGCTCGTTCCTTGCAGTGGGTCAACTTGGCTTGAGGTATGAACTCCGTTTGGCATAACAATGACATTCTGCTTGTTTTGCTCATGGCCTTCTCAAATTTGGATGTTGTCATGTGCATATTAGGTCTTAGAGCTTCAGCTACCTGGAAAGAAGGTAACCACGGCTCGGGACTTCTGGAATGGTTTGCGTGGCCAGAAGCTGTTAAAATCAACAGAGTGAAGTCTGCATTCATTTTGCAGCACATGTGCAAAGGATGCAAATGCCAAGACGGCCATATGCCGTGCTCGGTTTAGATTTATCTTGCAGGGTTAAAGGGCTGTTGATATTTAACCAAATTTGCACGGGGAGCAAAAAGATGGTCTTAATTTTTGTAAAGAAAATTATTTTTTGTGCCCTTACTTTTTTTGACAAATCAATAATTTTCCAGACTGTCATGCTTGTCTGTATTATTTCCAGTTCTAGTAAAGGGAATACTATGTTACCTTGAATGATGGAGATAGAATAACGTTGGTTTCATCATTCGAGAATTCAATCATGATTTGGCTGTGATTGCTAGGCTTCACAGACTGACAGTTGAAGCAATGAGGGGTGACAATGGCAAAGCATACATTCAAGAAGCCGATAACAAAACAGACGACAGCTCCAAACGGCACTGTTGTATTCAGTTCAAATAGTATGTTTTCTGGTAAAACTGCAATAACCATTCACCTATTTAGAATCACAACAGGGACAACTTTCAACGGTAAGTTTGCTCAACAAATCTTACATTGAATTAGTATGCAAAACATCGACCTGAACACAATGCTTCCAAATGTTACAACTGATAAATACAGACATGAACACAATGCTGCCAAATGTTACAACTGATAAATACAATGTGTGTACGAGTAACAGCAGATGTGGAAGTATACAGTATTCAACGTTTTAGCAAGGACTAATTTCATGTATTTGAATTCTGCCGCAGCTTCTCCATCCTTTCTCTCCATGACATCTTTTGCATTGCCAGAACCTAACAGAACTTTGTTTCATTAGTATCTTTTGGCACACGCCAAAATAAACAAAAAGCATGGAAGAGCTAGGGGGATTACTTCATCGCTAATGAGGGAACTGCTATGTTGAGCTTCAATATCTTCAGCTTTCTTGCCTTCGCCATTGGTTTTAAGCTCATCCTCAGATGTTTCCGTATCAACGTTCGATGACATAGGTACACCAAACATAGCCTCATCATGTGCATCTCTGACTATGTTCTCATTCTTTGACTATGACATGCAAACAACAAGGCATACAAAATACGGCTGGTTAGGAACAAGTTGGAAAATATATAATATAGCATTGTAGATTCACTATTTTATAGCACAAGTACCTCCACCGTAGAAAGTCGGAAGCTCTTCCCTATGTGCTTAACAAGTGTAGCGTCATCATTAGCAACTAAAAAAGGAGAGCAGGGACAGACAAATTATGGTTTATCAGATAACAAATTTTGACATGCCAAAACAAAGGAACAAAGGGTTCAAACTTCTGTGTAGAATCATACACCAAAGCTTCTTACAAGCTCAAGGTACTAAATATCTTGCATAGTGTAGAACAAGAAATAGGCATTGCAATCCTTCAAAAGATGCATCCCAGTTCCAGTAGCCAAGGAAGAGATCAATAAAGGTGTTGGTCGAATAGTTGACGTATTGCACTAGCTGTTGTAAATTATCGTTAATACAAACTACAGAGTAAAGACACCACAGTATTCTATATTCTCATATTCTGGGTGCTCCAAACCTGTATATTAACCAAGTGTAGCGGCATCAACTCTATAGCAGACATACCATATTCTAGGTGTGATTCAAATGCATTCTCAACTTTACATCAATAAAACCATGATAGAACAATAGAACAAGAACAAGTACACCATTTGGTCTCTTCACTGTGTGTGCAAATTGTAACCGAAGATGGCAAACTATACACTTTCTCAGATGGAATTATACACATTGTGACAATTAGCCATATTGCCTTCCTAGAGCAGAGTGCATCTTGCAACACAGGTAATATAAGGTAAATCGATAAAAAAAAAATGTGCTCATGAGAAATTTGGCTAGGGTGTGTAAACATAATTAACTTTTCATGTGGGAAAGAAATTTGCTATATCCTAGGGACTTGCAATGTGGGCTACACCTCTGAAGCACCAATACGTAGGAAATTGGTATGTCCCAGTCCGGAACGGCGCCGATATGGCTGATACGGCCGCGATACGCGTATCATGTCTTTCGATTTAAAAAAATTGAAAAAACGCCGATACGGGCTGTTCACTGTCCATGATACGGGGGAAAACGTCCAGCTCAGTAGAAGCCCAGTAGCATCTGTCCCCCTCTCTCTTTCACTCTGTTCGCACAACAGGGGAGACACGCATGAGCGAGCCGCCGCAACCGCCGCCACCTGCCTGGACTCGACTCGCCGCCGCCGTCTGGACTTGCCTCGCTGCCGCCGCATACTGGCGCTCGCTGCCTGTTGTGGTCGCCACCACTGCCGCCTGGAATCGGCTCGCTGCCCTGTTGACTCGCCAAGCCGCCGCCTGGACTGAATCGGTTTTCTCTGTCGCCGCCGTCAGTCGCCACCAGCCAGCAAGTAAGTAGCTCCGGCGAATTCTGCTCCTCTCTAGTTGATCTATCCATTCATCTGTTTGTCTTCAATCATTAGTGGCTACTACTTGCTACTGCTTGTTAGTTGTTACTCCAAGCTGGAGTACGAATTCGGCTATGCGTGGCTGGCTCGTGGCTGCTTGTAGAATATGTAGATTGACGTTGCTCGCTGATGTTGCTGTGTTGCTGCTACTGCCTACAGCTTGCCGAAGTTGCTGCTTGGTGCTTGCTCCAGCTTGGCTGCTTGGTGCTTGCTATTGCTTTGCTGCTAGCCTGCTACTGCCTAGTGCCTACAGCTTGTTTATGTTACTGCTCGCAATTGCTTTGCTAATGTTTATGTTTACACTTTTCATGCTTGTCTATCTCAAATTATCAAGTCAAATATCATGTGATGTATTTTCTATTTTGCATACACCATGAGGAGTTGAGGACCTGGATGATCATTCAAGACTAGAAAAGAAAAGAGGCATGGAGGCAATCAGGCAACCAATGGGGCGACATTTTGATCTCATCTCACACATTTTATTATGTTTGTTTTTATTACATGTCATTTTATTAATTATTTATATATATACTCGCCGTATCGCCGTATTCCTGTTTCTAGAAATTGCTGTATCCCACATCGCCGTATCGGTGCTTCATAGGGCTACTGGCCACACCCTAAACTAGGATTACAAAATCCCAGCAGAGCTTCATATTCAAGTACCCAGCTAATATGAACTTTCAAAAACTAATATTGGATCCGTAGGTGGGTGTCTAAAATGGTACAAGAACTCGCTACATATAAAGGGGATAATCAATTCACTAAAAAAGACAGGAATCCTTATTGAATTCAAAGGCAGCCATAGAAGCCTGACCTTCAACATCATTGTCATCTTCATCAAGTGGAGCATCTTTGTTGAATTCAAACCTCCCCCAACCCACAGTGGCAGTTCCGAGGGTAGAATCCTTCGAAGCTGTCAAACATTGAAAATAAAAAATATAATCTTCAGAAGAATGAAAAAAAAACAGCCATAAGGCACGAAGATCGTACACAACCTACACAATAACTGTGTGTGCGCTGAACTACAAATTTAGATGAAGATAACAAAGGGTTTTCCCTAATGTATTTGAATAGCATTTTACTCATGCGTGCAATAGTTGATTTATTTCACAATCAACATATGAAGCACTACTGCAGGATCACGCACTGTACTCGCTCTATTGGGCATAATCCATGGAATGCTCATTAACAGGAAAAAAGAATGTGGCAATACCTGTCTCTGAAAGCTGAAGCTTCATTTTTGCTTTGACTCTCTCAGCAGGAGTCTGCAAGAACACCAACAGCTCATCACTCCAAAAATACCACAGGTAAGAGTATTAAGTTACGAGGCAGTAATTAAAAGATGGAACCAACCATTCTATCGTATCCTTCAATGAGCCTTGAGTAATCCACTTTACAGCCATCCGTACCGCCGCGCCCCTTCGAGCTATGACGGCTCTGGCCGCCGTCGTCGCGCCGCCGATCCCCATGCCTGTCACGCCGGCCTTCGGCATGTGAGCTCCTGCCACTCCGGCGAGACGGCGAGCGCGACCTCGACCTAGACCGGTGGTGCGACGCCCTGCGGTCCCCCCTCTCCCTCGACCTCGACCGGCGCCTCCGCTCCCTCGACCGGGACCTAGACCTTGACCGGCGCCGGCGCGAGCGAGACGGGGACCTCGACCGCGGCCGAGGACAGGATGGGGACGGCGAGCGAGAACGACGGCGCTGGCGGGACGGGGCCTCGGGAGGCAGAGACGGCCTGGTGGGGGTGGGGCTGGCGCCGGCACGGACGAAGCCGGAGAGGAACGAGGAGGAGGAGGAGGTTGTGCTAGGCTTGGATGGGAAGGAGGCAGGTTGGGGGTCGTCGGAGGAAAAGCCGAGACCCTGCTTGAAGCGGCGGGCGCCCTCGCCCTTGCGGTTGAGCTCGTCGTAGTACGCCGCCGCCTTCTCTTCCTCCATCCCGCTGGTCGGGACGCCGGCGAGTAGGCTGGGTTTACTCTTTGTTCTTTTCTTCCTAGGAGGAGATGCTTGGGCTTGGCTCAAAACCAAACGCGATAGGGCTTGGGCCCACACAGTGGGCTGGGTTTACTCTTTGCTTTTCGAAGACTCAAAGCCCAGCTCGCGCTTCGCGGCCGCGGCCCGCTCTCGTCTCCGAGTCGAACAAGGTCAGGGAGAAGCAGAAAAAAAGAAGAAGCAGAGGAGTAGGATCGGGACACCGTACCAGGAATAAAATCAGGTAGCCACCTCCCTTGTATGCACGACGTAAATAAGTTTTGTTTTATCTCGTTGGTGCCGTCTGCGGTGCAAGAGCGGATCGACACGAGAACACGCCCGTCGATCAGCCATGTCGTCGTGCTGGTCGTCGGTGCTGGCCGTCCTCGGCGGCGCGGTGTCGGAAGAGGAGGCACAGATGCGGGGCAGGTTGCTGGCCGTCAAGGAGGCCGTGGCGTCGGAGGCGGAGGCGGTTGAGAACCTAGAGGAGGAGGTGAAGGCCCTGGAGCGTGCCCTGGCCGCGGCGGAGACGGAGAGGGAGGCGGCCGAGGCGAGGAGGCGGGAAGCCGAGGAGCGCATGGGGAAGGCCGTGGCCGAGCTGCGGGCTGCGGAGAAGGAGCACGAGGGCCGCGTGGAGGAGCTCCTGCTGACGGCGGAGCAGTCGGACGCCGCGGACGCGCGCATCCGCGAGCGGGAGGAGATGATCAAGTTTATCACCGGCATCACCGAGCGATGAAAGGAAGCGGCGCTTGTTCTTCTAGCTTAATCAAGCTTGCTAAAGCAAGAGGAAGAGTTTAGGTACGTGCTACGTACGGCTTCAGACATGGTACACTTTGAGGTGTTATTACATCAAAATACTCCTGTAATTCAAGAAAGTATTACCTCTGTTTCTAAGTATAAAACGTTTTAGCAGTTTAAATTGAACTGCCAAAACTTCTTATATTTACGAACAAAGGGTGGACTTGTTGCTCAATGTGATTATGTGAATCATCACCTAGAAACTCTCGCTTTGGAATGGATTACTAGAGGTTAAAGACATAGTATTGCCACTGCAAAATGTTAAAATTATGTATCAAATATTATGTGTGTGAATTGTGCTATGGTTGGATTTGTAATTAGCGGAAGATTAGGTGTTTGAGTCGAACATGTGTAATCCGGGGCTAATATAAGAGCACCGCGGGTAACCAAGTGACTAGGCATAAGTTGTAGACTAAGACAAATCACCGTAGGACGATCCAAGCGCCCCTGGCAAGGGTGGCCGGACTGGCCATGGCGGGTTGTCGGAGCGCAGTCTGACGGCATCGGCAGGCTTATCATCGGCTGTATTATGTTGATTTAGTAGTACATGAGGAGCATCCATAGTCATGCCCGGGACGGATCCACGTTAACAAATTTCACTCTCGTGCTTGTACTTGTGTTATTGCTTGTCTTCGACGGATCGACGTGCACCCTCGGATTATTCTAGCAAAAAAAGATATAGTATTGTATAGTTATTGTAAGAGAATAGTTCATTATGGTAAAAAAACTAGGTTCCGGAGGATATATGGTTTTTTGAATTCCTGGAGGATATATGGTTTAACCGACAAACCTCCCGTGTCAATTATTTCCAAAAATGTAAAGTTTCACTCGCAGACATCATGTTACTGTACCTAGAAATTTTAGGCAAAACTTTGATCGTGTTCATTTTCAGAGTATCATTTTTTTTTGCCATGCCTTCCAAGAATGTGTTTCCATGTTGAAAGTTTGCAGGCTCTTACAACATTTGTAACAAAAAAAAATCAGATTTTTTTGATTTTACTGTTCACCCAAACTCCACTTCCTTTTGACCCACACTATAAGTCCAGTACATGTACTGCAGGCAAAGAAACAGAGGGATCACTTCATTCAAACCTTGAAAAAGGTGTTTGAATGAAAAAGGGGCCTGAACGACGAAAGCAGCTATTCTGAGGCCAAGCTCATTTACTCCTGCATATGAACACTAAATTCATAAGAAAAACTGATTCCTTTTCCCTGTGACGATCCCGGCTTAATCGTGCACTAATCATACACGCAAATGCACACGATCAAGCCTAGGACTCACTTGAAGATATCACAACACAACTCTAAAACAAATAAAGTCATACAAGCTTTATATTACAAGCCAGGGCCTCGAGGGCTCGAATACATAGCTCGATGGCATACAAGTGTCAGCGGAAGCATCAGATATCTGGGTACAGATATATTACAGAAAAGGAGATAAGCCTCTAGAAAGGCGGGGTAAAATAAAATACTACGATCGAAAGGCGTAGGCCTCCTGCCTAGGACCCTCTGAATCCTACTCATGGTCCTCTGTCGGCTCCTCGTAGTAGTAGTAGCCGTAGTCGTCGACGGGGGTAGCTACCTCAGGGGCTCCGTCATCTGGCGGCGACATAAGGATATGGGGAGAAAAAGAAAGTAAAGCAAACGTGAGTACTCATCCGAAGTACTCAGCAAGCGAGGATCTACACTACATATGCAATATTTTTAAAGGAGGGCTGTATATGTGGACTGGGCTGCAGAAATGCCAGAATAGAGGGGGAGAGCCTAGTCCTATCGAAGACTAGCATCTTCAAGCATCTTCATCAGTCTTGCAGCATAAGAAAAGTGCAGAAACATAATGTAAAATAGTTGTAGTATCATCAACCTCGGCCAGAGATCCTTACTCGACTCCCTGCGAGTAAGCAATCCCAGAGCCATACTATCCAGTTCTCATCTCAGTTCTAGTTGTACCGATCGGGATACAACTCCGAGTGTCCGTTACCGTAGGACAGGCTATCGATAGATTAGTTCTTCCCCGCAGGGGTGCACCAACTTACCCACCACGCTCGCTTAACTCCGGCCGGACACACTTTACTGGGTCATGCCCGGCCTCGGCTAAGCAACACGCCGCAACCCGACCAAATACTTAATAGAGAGGTCAGCACGCCGGACTAAACCTATGCCCCCAGGGGTCTTGGGCCTTCGCCCCGGGAACTCCTGCGCGTTGCGTGGGCGGCCGGAAGCAGACCTAGCAACCCCTTAATACAAGCGTAGGTGTGTAACCAGTCCAATCCAGCGCGCGCCGCTCAGTCGCTGACGTCTATTAAGCTTCGGCTGAAGTATACGACGCAGAACGCCCATACTATGCCCACGTGATGGTTAGTGCTATCAGGCCAGAGGCCCCTCAGATCAAATATCCAAACCGTTAGTGGATTAGGAGCGCGCGGTAACGAGCAGAGACTCACAATCGATGTGACCCCATCGCCCCGTCTCGAGGACTTGCGGCAAGGGCTAAGAATGCCCGGCCACGCCTCGTAGTTATCTCGCGGGCACCTCTCAGGTCAACCCGACTCCACATCACTTCGCATTCATGCTCGCGCGGGTACCCCTTAGGGCCGACCCATCTTTAGTGTCATGGTTCAGTGATCAGCCATAGTATCCAAAGTATCCGTGTGTCTGACACCAAGGGGGAATCCTGAGGAATCACCCCCGATGGAATCCCACTCGATGCTATCATCAAGGTGAACGAGGGAGGTATCACCCTCGAGGTCCACACTTGAGGTGTTGCACGACGGCATCGGTATCGGGGGTGGTGTAGGAGGAATCACCCTCGCTTAACACGACCGATTAACTAACCTACAAGGTTATCATCAGAAATGCTGACGAGGTATCACCCTCGGCACTCGATAGTAACCCAGTAGTGTCGAGCAATTTTTAAGGGGGAAGTGACGTGCGGTGTCAGGGTCTGATCTTCGATCCCGTTGCTCGGGTCTTCTGAGAGTCCAGCGGGGCAGTCGGGATATAGTGGGGTCTCTGATGGTCTCTACCCAACCTATTCTAAACAGTTTAGGATAATAGGAAGGTATGAACATCAGGTTACAAGTAAACAGGCTATGCAGCAGATATAGGATACAGTAACAGCAGTAACTTCTAATGCAAGCATAAGAGAGAAGGGATTGGGCGATATCGGAATGCTCAAAATGGGGGTGCTTGCCTGTCTGCTCTGCGGCAAGGGCAAGGTCTCCAGCGGTGTCTTCGGGGACGTAGTCGTGCTCCGGAGCGGCGTCTGCCTCAGGAGCTACGTCAACGTCGGGGTCTAATCGAGAGAGAAAAGGGGGAGGAAACAGGTAAACATAATGCAATCAAATGTAACACGGGGTATGCTATGCTACAATGCAGTGCAGGGTTGCCTAATGATATGTCTAAGTCATTTTGGTTATTTTAGGATTAAAGTTGGATTTATTATCCGGTGGTTATGCACTATTCATCTACCGGATACGGACGAAATGTTACGGGTTCTCCTACATAGGGGGTTCCGACATGGAAACAGACGACACGATCAGATTCGTCTCATCGTTCTGAGCAACTTTCATGTTTTAAGTTTTTCGATCTGAGCTACGGTTTAAAAGTTATTAATTTTCAAAGATTTAAATGATTTTCTAGAATTATTTTTATTAACAGAATTGAATTATGACGTCAGCATGACGTCACTGTGACGTCAGCAGGTCAACTACGGCTGACCAGAGTCAAACCTGACCAGTGGGACCCACTGGTCAGTGACACAGTGGACAATCAGAGATTCAAAATTAATTGTTTGGGTTAATTAGCACACGGGCCCCACATGTCAGTGTCTACCAGTTATTCTAATTAATTTTTAACTATTAAAAACATGGATTAAGCAAGTGGGGCCCGCCTGGCAGTGGCTGTGGTTGCCACGTCAGCGTGGTTGACCTGGTCAACTGGTCCACTGGACCCGTGGGACCCAGTAGCCAGTGACCCAGGCACGGCCACGTCGTCGCCACGTCGGTGCCGGCGCGGGCGCCGGAATGGCTCCGACGAGCCCCTCATGGCGGCTACCTCGCCGGAGAGGTTCGGATTTCCTCTAGGGGGCACCAAATTGCGCGGGGTTTGCGGCGTTCGAACGGGCGCTCTGAGCCGCGTCGAGTGGTGGCACTGGCTCGGCCGGAGACGGCGTGAATCTGCGGTGGCGAGCAACGCGACGGACGCCGGCGTTCGGCCGTGGTTGGTAATGGAGTTAGAGGGCACATCAAAAGGCGTGGGGGGGGCGCGTTCCAACCGCAGAGTGAAGCTGAGCACGTTCCCGTGCTCGGGCGGCCATGACAGGGGCTAACTCCACGGCGGTGAGCTCCGCGGCGGCAGTACTCTCGGGCGGCGCAGGTGGGGGTGGCTACGGTGGCGGAATAGCTCGGGAGAGAGAGGGGAAAGGTGCGCGCGCTCACCGTGGAGGCACACGTAGGCCCGGCGAAAGCTTAGGAGCTGCAGATCGACGGCATTCGCCGACGGAGCTCCGGCGACAGAAGATGAAGATGGGCTCGATCCGCTCGATGCGGTGGCGCAGAGCTCGAACCAGCAGTCGGAGAGGAAGGAGAGGAGGCAGGCGGAGCGAACGGGCTCGGTCTCAGGCGTCGAGGAGGCCTGTGGCCACGCCGGCGAGCTCGGCCATGGCAGCGGCTTCGGGCGTCCGTGCGGGAGGGAGAAGAGAGCGAGCGAGGGGAGTGGAATGCGGGGTCTAGGGTTCGAGGGGAGGGCCGAGGTGATACTTATCCACCTCCGCGGCTCGCCGGATGCCCGATGCGTGCGGCATCGGCGGCGTGTCGGCGCGCGCAGTCGACACCGGAGAGAGAGAGAGAGAGAGAGAGAGAGCGAGAGGAGGGAGAAAGAGGCCGGCTGGGCTGGGCCGTGCACTGTGCACTTAGGTCCAGTCCAGTGCGGCTGCTATACCCTTTTTCTTTATTTTCCTTTCTGCTTCTTCTTTTTATTTCTTTGCTGTTTTGGAAAATAGTTAGGCCACTGATGCACTTTTGTAAAATGTGGGACTTGGCCCAAATATTTATAGGCAATAATTCCTGTTACCAAAAACCTGTTTGAGCAGGTTTGGATTTCAATTGAATTTAATATGATTTTAAATGGATTAAATATTGCTGGTTTGGTGCTGTTTCATCTTGTTGGAGTCATTTAACTAATCCAAGTAGCATTAGTTATAATTTTGTGAGTGCTACTGGAATATTTGCTATTTAATGAACATTTTTCCAAAGGTGCTTGAACAACTTCATATTTCATTTTGGAATTTGAATTGATTTTCAGAATTGAATTTTGAAGTGTTTCATTAATCCAAGTGACTTGGCACTGCAGATGGTCATGACTTGGCATTATCATCAGCTGATCACAGTGGCAATTACATAGGGGTGTTACAAATTCTCCTCCTCTAAAAGAAATTCTCGTCCCGAGAATTTAGGAGGTGGAAGGAAAGAGGTCGGGATATTCTTCCCGAAGATGATCCTCGCGTTCCCAAGTGGCTTCATCTTCAGTGTGATTCGACCACTGCACTTTCAGGAACTTGGTCGTCTTCTGACGAGTTCGACGTTCAGCTTCATCAAGGATGCGGATCGGATGCTCCTTATAAGATAAGTCATCTTGCAACTCAAGCATCTCGTGATCCACTGCGCGGTGCGGAGATTCCTTGAAACATTTACGAAGTTGGGACACGTGGAAGTCATCATGGATATGAGAGAATTGTGGTGGTAACTCCAATTTATAAGCCACTTGTCCACGTCTGGCAAGTATGCGAAAGGGACCAATATAGCGAGGAGCTAGCTGGCCCTTAATTCCGAAACGACGAGTGCCCTTCATAGGAGTGACACGAAGATAAGCTTGATCACCTGGTTGATAGGTCAGACCCCAACGTTTGCGATCATAGTTGCTCTTCTGGCGGTCCTGAGCCGCCTTAAGATTTTCTCGGACAATTCTGACTTGTTCTTCAGCGTGTTGAATAATGTCCGGTCCAATGAGTGATTGTTCCCCAGTTTCTGACCAATTCAGAGGGGTTCGACATTTACGTCCATATAGCACTTCGAAGGGGGCCATTTTCAAGCTGGCTTGATAACTGTTATTATAAGAGAATTCGGCAAACGGGAGAGATTCCTCCCACTTCTTACCGAATGATATAACACAAGCTCGAAGCATATCTTCAAGCACTTGATTTACTCGCTCGACTTGGCCTTGGGATTGAGGATGATAAGCTGAACTCCATGTAATGTGAGTTCCCATAGCTTGTTGGAAGCTTTCCCAGAACTTGGACGTGAAAAGACCGCCACGGTCCGAGCTGATCTCCTTCGGAATACCGTGGAGTGAGACAATTCTGGAGATGTAAAGTTCTGCTAACTGACTAGCAGTGATAGTCTCCTTGACAGGTAGAAAATGAGCAACCTTAGAAAGTTGGTCGACGACGACAAGAATAGCGTCGTGACCTTTCTGAGACTTGGGAAGACCAGTAATGAAATCCATCTGCACTTTATCCCACTTCCACAGAGGAATAGGGAGTGGTTGAAGAATTCCAGCAGGCTTCTGATGTTTTGCTTTCACGCGACTACATACGTCACATTCAACAACATATCGAGCAATGTCCTGCTTCATTTTGGACCACCAGTACCTTTGACGAAGATCACGATACATCTTGGTACTACCCGGATGGATAGACAGCGGGGTATCATGAGCCTCCTTCATGACTTTGTCTGTCATCAGTTCGAATCGAGGTACCACGATGCGGTGTCTGAAATATAATGTTCCATCTTCAGCAACCGAGAAATCCCGGTACTTATCAAGGTGAAGCTCTTTCTTCATCAGATCGATTTCAGCATCTTTGGCTTGCACTTCCTTAACAGCCTTATGAAGGTCTGGCCGTACCACAAGGTTATTAAGAGAACCCTGGGGAACAATTCGCAGATTCAGCTGACTCAATTCTGCATAAAGACGAGGTTGAGCTCGCCTAACCATGAGGTTGTTGCAATATGACTTGCGGCTCAGGGCATCAGCCATCACGTTAGCCTTGCCAGGGGTATATGAAATACCACAGTCATAGTCCGTAATTGTTTCTAACCATCGTTGCTGTCGGAGATTAAGATCCGATTGAGTGAACAAATATTTCAAGCTTTGATGATCGGTATAGATCTCACACCGATTACCCAGAAGGTAATGTCGCCATAACTTTAATGCATAGATCACGGCGGCAAGTTCAAGATCATGCACTGGATAATTTTCTTCATGTGGACGCAATTGACGTGAAGCATACGCAATTACTCTCCATTCTTGCATTAGGACACAACCTAATCCCTGACGAGAGGCGTCGCAATATATGACAAAGTCCTTGCGAGAATCAGGAGGAGCAAGCACTGGAGCAGAAGTAAGCTTGTCCTTGAGGGTCTGGAAACTTTCCTGACACTTGTCTGTCCACTCAAACTTAACGCCTTTGTGGAGCAGATTAGTCAGGGGCTTGGCGATCTTGGAGAAGTTCTCGACGAAAATCGGCGGCAATAACTAGCTAGACCGAGAAAACTTCGGACTTGCTTGGCATTCTTCGAAGGAGTCTAGTCAAGAATAGCCTGAACACGCTCCGGGTTAACGGCAATACCGTCCTTGGAAATCACATGTCCAAGGTAGGTCACTTCAGAAAGCCAGAATTCGCATTTGGAGTACTTGGCATACAACTTGTGTTCTCGAAGCCTTTCTAGAACAAGGCGAAGATGTTCGGCATGTTCTTCCTTATTCTTCGAATATACCAGAATATCATCCAGATATACCACGACGAACTTGTCGAGGTAATCCATGAATATATAATTCATCAGACGGGAGAACGTAGCTGGAGCATTCGTTAGGCCAAATGACATGACGGTGTATTCATAGGAGCCATAACGAGTAACGAATGCAGTCTTTGGAATATCCTCTTCGCGGACACGGATCTGGTGATAACCCAACCTCAAGTCGAGTTTAGAGAAGACCGAAGATCCAGCAAGTTGATCATATAAGTCATTGATCCGGGGAAGCGGATATTTATTCTGAATGGTTGCCTGGTTGATAGGACGGTAATCTTGAACCAACCTATTCGTACCATCTTTCTTCTTGACAAAGAGAGACGGTGCTCCCCAGGCAGAGGAACTAGGACGGATGAAGCCCTTCTTAAGTGATTTATCGATTTCTTCCTTAAGCTCAAGTAGGTGGTGCGGAGGCATCTTGTAAGGACGCTTCGCAATAGGAGTTGTGCCAGGCTTCAAGTCGATAACAAACTCGACAGCTCTAGCAGGGGGTATTCCTGGAAGTTCTTCTGGAAAAACATCCTGGAATTCGCATACAACCGGAACGTTCTCTATCCCCTCAAGCAGAGAAGCATTCAACGCATTCAAGGCATAAATCTGAGTCTCGGCGTTCTGAGTAATATGAGCTCGGTAATTCACTAACTCATCTGATGGGTGTAGGAGGTGAACAACCTTAGTGGCACAATTGATTGAGGCGTAGTGAGCCTTCAACCAATCCATTCCCAGAATAAGGTCAATTTTTGAAGATTGTAGAATAATGGGGTTTGCATGAAAGTGCAACCCTTCAATCTCAACAGTGACTCGGGGGCTGAATATAGAAGTTCGGCATCGTCCCGCGGGAGTGTTTACTACTAACGTATGTTGTAGCGTTTCACACTTAACGTCATGCAAGAGTGCAAAATGTTCTGACATGAATGAATGCGATGCTCCTGAATCAAATAAAACAGTTGCAGGTACTGAATTAACAAGAAGTGTACCCATCACAGTTGCTGGTTGTTCTGGGTCTTCATTCATGTTGACATGGAAGACCTGCCCATGGCCATAAGAAGGCCTGACATTGCTGTAACGAGGCTGAGAATTCCCACGGCCAGCAGAAGGAAGAGCTAGCTGATTCTGACTCTGTGAGCAGTCTCTGGCACGGTGACCTGGCTGGCCACACTTGAAGCATAGTCCACTGTCAGGACGTGGTGCGGGAGCTCGAGGTGGTGGCGCTCGAAGAGGCTGCCTCGGTGGTGGAGGAGGCAGACGAGGTGCAGCATATGCTGGCCTGTACACTGGAGCTGCTGGACGGTACATGCTCTGTGGGATCCAGATGCGGCGTTTCTGGGAAGACGAGCCCGAAGATGAGCCCGCTTCACGAGTGCGTCTGGTAGCTTCCTTGTGTTTCTTCAGACCAGTCTCGACCATGATAGCCTTATTCACCAAGGTGGCGAAGTCAGGATAGTCTTGGACGAGCAGGGCTAACTGAATGTCATGGTGCAGCCCTTCACGAAACTTCTCCTGCCTTCGGTCATTAGTAGGAATGTCTTCTTCAGCATAGCGAGACAAGTCAAGAAACTCGCGCTGATAAACTTCCACAGTCTTGTTACCTTGAACGAGACTACGGAACTCGGCCTTCTTCCGGGCTATGACAGCTTGAGGAATGTAGCGGGCACGGAAAGCAATCTTGAATTCTACCCAAGTGACGACGGTACCAAGTGGTAGGGTCTGTCGGTGAGTGGCCCACCATTGTGCTGCGGGTCCCTTCAGAAAGTATGTCGCGAAAGTGACATAGCTGACAGGGGGAACATCAGCTGACTCCATCTCATAGAAGATGTCACGCAGCCAGTCATCGGCATCCAGCGGATTAATAGTGTTGCGGAATATCGATGGGTTGAGTCGGACAAACTCTGGCAGTGTGATTGAGGCTGGCTAATGGTTGGCATTGGGACGGGGGAATTGTTCCATAATCCCCGTCATGAACTGTCGGTTGAGTTCAAATTGTTGCATCATAGCAGCCATATAATCAGGCGGTGGCGGCGGCGGTGGATTGTTATCACCCATCCTGCTAAATCAACAGGGGTAGTTTAGCAGAAGCCAACGCGAGTGTTTAGCAACAAACATGATGTAACGCGATGGAATTTAAGTAGTACAACAGATGCTTAGTAATAGTCATTAAGTCATACAGATCCATACAGAGTCGGTTACATTCGGGCAGCATAACGGCGCAAATTCAAAAGCTAGACATGCTAGGCGGCGCAAATTCAAAAGCTAGACATGCTAGGCGGCGCGCAGGCACGCGGTAAAGAAGTACACAACGAGACATAGCAAAGGCTACATCAACGTCGGAGAAAACCACTGAAACGGGGTAGCTGCAAGTGCGGACGACGGACGTTCGTCGCAGAAGGATCCTGCGCTCCATGTGCACTCTGATGCAGAACCCGGTCTCGAGCTGAAAGAAGAGGTCCATGTGCAGGCGTGTGACCTCCCACAGCAGGCCAATCGATCCCTGGTGGCATCTCGGTCCTGCGCGGGTAAAGGATATGCTCCGGATGTATCCCTGCACGAACAGCTGGTAGCAACTGCGTCATAGCCTCGTAGAGTCGTACTCGAGTGGCGAACAACTCGACGGCAAGAGCCCGAACAGTGCGATCCAGAGCCTGAGTACACTGAATTAGAACTCACGGATCGTAGCGACGAGGCTCGTACGGGGCATAGGTAGCTGTGTAGTATCCAGTAGCATCTCCAACAGGGGCATACGGAATGTATCGAAACTTAGAGTCATCCAAGCTAGCACTGTGCTCTCCTCGGAGACGTGCGACAGCAGAGTAAGCGGCATCATGTACTGCCATCTCAATCGTCACGCCAATACCGTGGAAAAGGTACAGCTCAGTGTCTGAGTTATCCTGCTGATCATAGATGCGAACATCAGCATAGTACTGCTCCTGGTTGAACTCACGATAAACCTCATAGACCATGTACTCGGGGCACTAGCGGTATCCCAGCCTGATCAAGAGGGCGATCAGAACAGCTGGAAACCCAGGGACGTCTCGAGCCCAGGTGCGAAGCACAAGCTGCGTCGTAGGGCGTGGGGGAAACAGACGGTCCATCTAAAACAGAGAAGATTCAGGATTGTCATTCGATGACGAGAAATATAACAGATCTCGAATGGAAAGGTTAAACAAAACAATGGAAAGGAAAATGATTATCAGACTAATCAGATCAATGACAGGGAAATCGCACTGAATCCAGCTCTCCGGGTGGATAGAATTTACGAGATCCTAAGTGTCGGTGTTAGTAATTTTATTAAACCTGAATAGAAGAGAGGTTAGAGTCCCAGAATAAAGGTCGAGAAATAAAAGATCCTAATACCACCCAGTTGGCAACATGGGCCCGTAAGCCACACAGCCAAGTTAGTAAAACAGTTTTCGGCCACTAGACTCAACTTCGGCCAAGGAATAGGATAGGGGGATTCCTAGAGGCAGTCGGCTCTGATACCAACCTATGACGACCCCAGCTTAATCGTGCACTAATCATACACGCAAATGCACATGATCAAGCCTAGGACTCACTTGAAGATATCACAACACAACTCTAAAACATAAATAAAGTCATACAAGCTTTATATTACAAGCCAGGGCCTCGAGAGCTCGAATACATAGCTCGATGGCATACAAGTGTCAGTGGAAGCATCAGATATCTGGGTACAGATATATTACAGAAAAGGAGATAAGCCTCTAGAAAGGCGGGGTAAAATAAAATACTACGATCGAAAGGCGTAGGCCTTCTGCCTAGGACCCTCCGAATCCTACTTCTGGTCGTCTGTCGGCTCCTCGTAGTAGTAGTAGCCGTAGTCGTCGACGGGGGCAGCTACCTCAGGGGCTCCGTCATCTGGCGGCGACATAAGGATATGGGGAGAAAAAGAAAGTAAAGCAAACGTGAGTACTCATCCGAAGTACTCAACAAGCGAGGATCTACACTACATATGCAACATTTTCAAAGGAGGGCTGTATATGTGGACTGGGCTGCAGAAATGCCAGAATAGAGAGGGAGAGCCTAGTCCTATCGAAGACTAGCATCTTCAAGCATCTTCATCAGTCTTGCAGCATAAGAAGAGTGCAGAAACATAATGTAAAATAGTTGTAGTATCATCAACCTCGGCCAGAGATCCTTACTCGACTCCCTGCGAGTAAGCAATCCCAGAGCCATACTATCCAGTTCTCATCTCAGTTCTAGTTGTACCGATCGGGATACAACTCCGAGTGTCCGTTACCGTAGGACAGGCTATTGATAGATTAGTTCTTCCCTGCAGGGATGCACCAACTTACCCACCACGCTCGCTTAACTCCGGCCGGACACACTTTACTGGGTCATGCCCGGCCTCGGCTAAGCAACACGCCGCAACCCGACCAAATACTTAATAGAGAGGTCAGCACGCCGGACTAAACCTATGCCCCCAGAGGTCTTGGGCCTTCGCCCCGGGAACTCCTGCGCGTTGCGTGGGCGGCCGGAAGCAGACCTAGCAACCCCTTAATACAAGCGCGGTTGCATAACCAGTCCAATCCAGCGCGCGCCGCTCAGTCGCTGACGTCTATTAAGCTTCGGCTGAAGTATACGACGCAGAACGCCCATACTATGCCCACGTGATGGTTAGTGCTATCAGGCCAGAGGCCCCTCGGATCAAATATCCAAACCGTTAGTGGATTAGGAGCGCGCGGTAACGAGCAGAGACTCACGATCGATGTGACCCCATCGCCCCGTCTCGAGGACTTGCGGCAAGGGCTAAGAATGCCTGGCCACGCCTCGTAGTTATCTCGCGGGCACCTCTCAGGTCAACCCGACTCCACATCACTTCGCATTCATGCTCGCGCGGGTACCCCTCAGGGCCGACCCGTCTTTAGTGTCATGGTTCAGTGATCAGCCATAGTATCCAAAGTATCCGTCTGTCTGACACCAAGAGGGAATCCTGAGGAATCACCCCCGATGGAATCCCACTCGATGCTATCATCAAGGTGAACGAGGGAGGTATCACCCTCGAGGTCCACACTTGAGGTGTTGCACGACGGCGTCGGTATCGGGGGTGGTGTAGGAGGAATCACCCTCGCTTACCACGACCGATTAACTAACCTACAAGGTTATCATCAGAAGTGCTGACGAGGTATCACCCTCGGCACTCGATAGTAACCCAGTAGTGTCGAGCAATTTTTTGGGGGAAGTGACGTGCGGTGTCAGGGTCTGATCTTCGATCTCATTGCTTGGGTCTTCTGAGAGTCCAGCGGGGCAGTCGGGATATAGTGGGGTCTCTGATGGTCTCTACCCAACCTATTCTAAACAGTTTAGGATAACAGGAAGGTATGAACATCAGGTTACAAGTAAACAGGCTATGCAGCAGATATAGGATACAGTAACAGCAGTAACTTCTAATGCAAGCATAAGAGAGAAGGGATTGGGCGATATCGGAATGCTCAAAATGGGGGTGCTTGCCTGTCTGCTCTGCGGCAAGGGCAAGGTCTCCAGCGGTGTCTTCGGGGACGTAGTCGTGCTCCGGAGCGGCGTCTGCCTCAGGAGCTACGTCAACGTCGGGGTCTAATAGAGAGAGAAAAGGGGGAGGAAACAGGTAAACATAATGCAATCAAATGCAACACGGGGTATGCTATGCTACAATGCAGTGCAGGGTTGCCTAATGATATGTCTAAGTCATTTTGGTTATTTTAGGTTTAAAGTTGGATTTATTATCCGGTGGTTATGCACTATTCATCTATCGGATATGGACGAAATGTTACGGGTTCTCCTACGTAGGGGTTCCGACATGGAAACATACGTCAGGATCAGATTCGTCTCGTCGTTCTGAGCAACTTTCATGTTTTAAGTTTTTCGATCTGAGCTACGGTTTAAAAGTTATTAATTTTCAAAGATTTAAATGATTTTCTGGAATTATTATTAACAGAATTGAATTATGTCGTCAGCATGACGTCACTGTGATGTCAGCAGGTCAACTGCGGCTGACCAGAGTCAAACCTGACCAGTGGGAACCACTGGTCAGTGACACAGTGGACAATCAGAGATTCAAAATTAATTGTTTGGGTTAATTAGCACACGGGCCCCACATGTCAGTGTCTACCAGTTATTCTAATTAATTTTTAACTATTAAAAACATGGATTAAGCAAGTGGGGCCCGCCTGGCAGTGGCTGTGGTTGCCACGTCAGCGTGGTTGACCTGGTCAACTGGTCCACTGGACCCGTGGGACCCAGTGGCCAGTGACCCAGGCACGGCCACGTCGGCGCCTGCGCCGAAATGGCTCTGGCGAGCCCCTCGCGGCGGCTACCACGCCGGAGAGGTTCGGGTTTCCTCTAGGGGGCACCAAATCGTGCGGGGTTTGCGGCGTTCGAACG
Organism: Thinopyrum elongatum; assembly: GCA_011799875.1. NCBI lineage: Eukaryota > Viridiplantae > Streptophyta > Magnoliopsida > Poales > Poaceae > Thinopyrum > Thinopyrum elongatum. The sequence goes on along the minus strand of CM022299.1, from coordinate 375,591,900 downwards.
GGCGCTCTGAGCCGCGTCGAGTGGTGGCACTGGTTCGGCCGGAGACGGCGCGAATCTACGGCGGCGAGCAACGCGACGAACGCCGGCGTTCGGCCGTGGTTGGTAATGGAGTGAGAGGGCACATCAAAAGGCGTGGGGGGGCGCGTTCCAACCGCGGGGTGAAGCTGAGCACGTTCCCGTGCTCGGGCGGACATGACAGGGGCTAACTCCACGGCGGCGAGCTCCGCGGCGGCTGTACTCTCGGGCGGCGCAGGTGGGGGTGGCTACGGTGGCGGAATAGCTCGGGAGAGAGAGGGGAAAGGTGCGCGCGCTCACCGTGGAGGCACACGTAGGCCCGGCGAAAGCTTAGGAGCTGCAGATCGACGGCATTCGCCGACGGAGCTCCGGCGACAGAAGATGAAGATGGGCTCGATCCGCTTGATGCGGTGGCGCAGAGCTCGAACCAGCAGTCGGAGAGGAAGGAGAGGAGGCAGGCGGAGCGAACGGGCTCGGTCTCAGGCGTCGAGGAGGCCTGTGGCCACGCCGGCGAGCTCGGCCATGGCGGCGGCTTCGGGCGTCCGTGCGGGAGGGAGAAGAGAGCGAGCGAGGGGAGTGGAATGCGGGGTCTAGGGTTCGAGGGGAGGGCCGAGGTGATACTTATCCACCTCCGCGGCTCGCCGGATGCCCGACGCGTGCGGCATCGGCGGCGTGTCGGCGCACGCAGTCGACACCGGAGAGAGAGAGAGAGCGAGAGGAGGGAGAAAGAGGCCGGCTGGGCTGGGCCGTGCACTGTGCACTTAGGTCCAGTCCAGTGCGGCTGCTATACCCTTTTTCCTTATTTTCCTTTCTGCTTCTTCTTTTTATTTCTTTGCTGTTTTGGAAAATAGTTAGGCCACTGATGCACTTTTGTAAAATGTGGGACTTGGCCCAAATATTTATAGGCAATAATTCCTGTTACCAAAAACCTGTTTGAGCAGGTTTGGATTTCAATTGAATTTAATATGATTTTAAATGAATTAAATATTGCTGGTTTGGTGCTGTTTCATCTTGTTGGAGTCATTTAACTAATCCAAGTAGCATTAGTTATAATTATATGAGTGCTACTGGAATATTTGCTATTTAATGAACATTTTTCCAAAGGTGCTTGAACAACTTCATATTTCATTTTGGAATTTGAATTGATTTTCAGAATTGAATTTTGAAGTGTTTCATTAATCCAAGTGACTTGGCACTGCAGATGGTCATGACTTGGCATTATCATCAGCTGATCAGAGTGGCAATTACATAGGGGTGTTACATTCCGCATCCAAGATGCTTAAGTGAGTAAAAGGTATATGCAGAAGAGTGAACACACGGTACTACAAGTCTCCCTCTCGCTCCTCCCTCTATCGCTCCCGCGGGCGGCAGGGGAGGAACCCTAGCCGCCCCCCCACCAGCAGTCCTCCTTCTCCTCCTCCCTCCTCGCCGCCGCCTGCTCGCGCCGGCGGGCAAAGCCCGACCGGCCTAGGCGGCGGCGGGGCGATTTCTCCCCCTCGTGTGGTGGGGTCGCCACGGGCAGATCCAATCAGGCCGGGGCGCGTCGTGGTGTGGGACGGCGCGGCGGCGCTGTGGCGGCGACTGGCGGCGGTGCTGGGCGTCTCCTGGTGGTGCGGAGGGCTGCACGGGGGCGGTGGAGCGCGCTGGTGCTGGCGACGGTCCTCTGTTCGCGGGATCCAGGCGGCGCGGGAGGTGGGCGCTCTTCCGTTGGTCGCAGTGGAGTGTCCTGGTCAGGTCCGGCCGGACCTCTCCGGTCTGCTCCAACGCGGTGCGGGAGGTGGCGGCGGGGCTGGGGCGCAGGCTGCGCGGTGGCTGGCGTGCTCGTGGCAGTGGCGGCTCCCGGTTTGGGATCTGGCGCAGACGGCCGGCGCGGGGGCGGGCTGCGACCTCGGCGGCGCACCGCAGCCGCTGCAGGGCGGCTCGGGGCGGCCCCTCGGGGTCCCGGCATGGATGTGGGCTGCCACGGCGTGGTGGTGGCTCATGGCGGTGGTTTGGGTCGTTTCACGGGATTCCTCTCCTCGTCGTCCGGACGCTACCTTCGTCGAAGGGTTGGCCCTCTCCCAGCTGCGGTCCATCGCCCGTCTCGCGCCCGGTGCTGCGGGACTGATCTCATCTCGCGCCCGGCAGCAGGACCGAGCTCGTCTCGCACCCGGCAGCAGGACCGAGCTCGTCTCGCGCCCGGCAGCAGGACCGACCTCGTCTCGCGCCCGGCAGCAGGACTGAGCCCGTCTCGCACCCGGTGCAGCAGGACAGGGCGATGAAGGCCAGTTTCGGCCGGCCTCTTGCGTCTCGGCGCTGGAGGTCGCCCAGGGGTGCGAAAGACGGGACCTTTCCACTCGTCTCTTTGGTTGGAGTAGCGGCTGGTCTCGGGTGAGGTGGTGTCAAGGTCTTGGATGCCAGGGCGGCGGCCCTGGTGGTGGTAGCGCGGTGCTCATGGGCAGAGCCCGTTGCTTGGTGCTGCCTGGTGACCATGGCCGTGTGGGCGGCATGGTTGCCGGGGTGTGGCGTTCGGTGGTGGTGATTGTTGGCCGGGGTGAAAACCTGCTCTATCTTCGGACGGACCGGCGGCGGCGAATCGTTCCCTTCTTGAAGGCGTCGTCGCGGCCTTCATTGCCCGTCGTGTTGCTCCAGGGGAAACCCTGACCCTCGTGTCGGGCGGTGGCGGCGCTCCGGTGTCGTTCCCTTCCTGAAGGGGCCGCCTTGGAGCCCACGGTTCGCCGTATGCGGCTTCACCTCTTGGCGGTGGCGTGTTCGCGGCTGAGATCTCCGGTTACTCTTGTAGTGCTAGGGGTGGTGTTGCTGCGCTCAGCATCTTTGTATCCTGCCTTGGGTGTGTGTGTTGTGTTGGCGTGCGTTTGTACCGGGTTTGTTGATGATCTTTGCTTTATATATAAAACGGGGCGGAAGCCTTTTCGGTAAAAGGTACATGCAAATTTCCGTGGTGCTAGGACATTCGAGGAGGTCGTGACAAAAATACAAAATTTGGTTCTCAAACAAACTTCGAAAAACACACATGAGCTCTTTTTTTTGGCATGAGCTCCTCAAATGTCATTTGAGCACAAACTTTTGCACACTCATTGAAAACTCAAGCAACTCGGATGTAAAAAAATAATCTTTTTTGTTGTTGTTATTTTTATTCGAATTTACTGTTCATCAGGAGCACCTGGGCTTGGGCAGCGTTGCGGATTTCACCCCGAGTGACCCCTTTCATAAAAGGAAAACCGTTTGTAATACCGACGGAGCCAAACCCGTGCATGTTTCTCGAAACTACACTCGAATAGTTGTTTCAGTTAGATTAGTATAAGATAAGATTACTATCTTGGCAACAGAAAAGAATGGAACGTTGCTTCGCTCCGCTGGACGTTTTGAATACCATATAAGAAGCTCGCTCTTTACCCGATCATTCAGGAGCTGTTCGGGAAACCTCCAGCTCCGCCAAATCCAAGAATCTGCGGAGTACCTGTTTTCCCTGCTCCATAAATTTGAACTGCGGCTCCGGCTGCTCCGGGAGCGGAGTCACGGAGCGGGAGGTACTCCGAACAGATCCTCAAACATTTTGTGGGCGGCGCAAGCTCTATTGCTGTGTAGCAATATAAGCCTGCTCATGCTGCTTTGGCGGCGCTTTCTCGCCTGGGGCAGGATAGTAAAGAGCTGCTTCTGGGGAAGGCTAGTGTTTTTCCTCATATAGTAAAGAGCTGGTTGACGGCTCTGGCAAGGCCGAACAGCCATGGATTCGAGGTTAGGGTGTTCCACCCTTCCAGACGGGCGACTAAGAGAGTGGGAGCAGCAGCAGAGCAGGCTGGAATCGAGGTGTTTTGACCATGGTTTGCATCAAGACTCCAAAAAGCACGCGTATTTTCACCGCGGAATGAGGGTGCCAATCAGAATAACATCAATCAGCCAAATGTACAGACTTTTGTGGCAGAAGGAGCGATAGATAGTCCTTCGTGCTGCAGACTGCTAGGACATTTGGTTCTCACCACTGCTATGATTTACTACATTTCATGGTCCATGAAAGAAAAGGTGTACATGCAACCAAGGAACGTACTCACAGAGGAATACACATAATTGTCATGCGATTAAACATACATATTCATCGGGTCATGACGATGAGTTGTCAAATCGCGCCTCCACAGCAGGCATAGATCATTGAGTTGTAACTTTAACCTTGTTAACAAGCTCTGCTGCTGCACGGGCAGCGGCGGAGGCACGGGTGGCTGCAGCAATGGCAGCTCGGGCCTTTTCTAGCACGTCTGACGAGCCTGGGCCAGTGCAGGATGACCTCTCGGCAGCAGGGGGCTGATGCTCTTGACTGGCCACATTACTCTTGGTGGCAGCATATGCTCTTGAACTCACAGCAGGTGACTTTGGGGACTCGGGAGTTTTGTTTTTGCTTGTGTCGTTGACAGGTAGAATAGATGGCTTATCTTTGGAAATGGAAGAGGCTGGAGAGCTCTCAATTGTAGGTGTTTGGCCTTGGCGGACTGATGATCCTGAATCGTCCTGCAGACAAGCACATCACAAATGAAGTGAATTTCTAGTTTTTTTCGGATGAGCCAACTGTAGGCATAAACAGAGGCTTGAAATAAGTTCTCTGATTTCTTTGTTGCTATTTTTGAGGGGTCCGTGACTTCTTTTTTATTCTTCCTATAACTTTCCTTAATCAATTGCACCAAACCGTTCAAAATGTTGTCCCCTACAGTCTTCCAGGCAAGCAACCGAAGAACTTGGTATCGTCAAGACATTATTATGTCCGTGAACCCTCAGCTGTCACCGTATAAGAATCAGAATCAACCTATACACTGTAGACTTCTATATAGCAATAGACATCTTCTCTGAACAAGGACTACTGAGGCAAGGATGGCACCAAACAATGATACAGGAAGGGAATAGTTTACAAGACATAGATAAAAATAGGTGCACAACATAATGAACCCGCCATGCAAAACATGATAGTAGACCTGTGGAGCGTGCAGTCCAGTCTTATATACCTAGGTGAAAGTTAAATCGCAAAATAAACATATAAAAAAATAAAAGGTATCTGTAATCATATGTCAGGAAGAGCATGTATACAGATTCCTTTTTAATAATTCAACTGAAACACTAGTGATCGGAGTCTAAAACGTCAGTGTACCCAGATGTCAAGTCCATCGAGATGTTAAAATGAGCAGTTCTTCCAGCATGACAGTTTATTTCATTTTAGGAAGTAGAGATAGAACACGCAATTTTAAAACTCACTTATGAAACAGCACATCCATTAGCATTTATGTCTAATAATTAGGACATAAGCAAAAGGTTAGCATATATTACCAGCAAATCTTCGTATTTCTTATTGAATTCTGCTTCGGTATTAGATGAATCCCAGTCAAGATTGTACTCGTGAGCAATAGCTTTCAAAACCTTCAACTTTGATTCTGCTGATGGAGCCTTAACTGAAAGCTTCTCAATTATCTGTATACACAATGCTCAAATTGTGAAATTGCACAAGACACTTGATCCGCAAGCAACATAATGTGGATTTCTGAAGGAAAGATTATATTGGAGATCTTCTTACTGTGCGATTAACACCGCAATCAGGGCGCAATTCCATAGCAGCAGCAACAAACTCCTTCCCATACTTGGTGGTAAACAAATTACGGAGATGCATTAGCTCAGGCAAGTCTGAGCATCTTCCTGATGCAAAGATTATACTAGCTATTGCTTCTCTCAATTCTATGGGGCATTCCCTGTTCCATCATAAAACCAGTAGCTGTTAATCATATTCTATTAAGTGAGAGAAACAAAGAATCATGATATCTACATAGTAACATGTATTTTAGTAAGATCAGATTTAATAAATCACGACCTACTTTTGGGCCTCAACAATAGGGACTCGTGCCAGAACAAATTCACAGAAAAGCTCAACAATCTCATAGGCAGCCAATATATTTTGCTCCCGAATAATATGCTCCACCTATTATTAATAATGGCATGTTAGAGAACTGCATGAAGGAGAAGATTGGAACCTTGGGAAACAAATATAGCTGTAAATCTAATTTACCCGAATCCTCGCAATAGACTCCTGGCCTGTCTGAAGATACTGAACCATCTCTTTGCGCATATTTATCAGTTGCATCTCCCTCCTATTGCGCAGCAGCTTGATCCTCGAAATGATCAAATTCAAGCATGTTTTGCTACACAAAGTTGGGAACTTCTGTTAATTATGGGCATAAATAAAGCAAGACTGCCTCTCCGGTAACAATTTAAGAGCTGTATGAAACATGCAATGGTTATGGTAAGAATTGACTAGTACTCCCTCCGTTCACAAATATAAGATGTTCTGGATATTTCAATATGGAGTACATACGGACTGAAATGAGTGAACAAACACACTAAAATGCGTCTACATCCGAATCAGAAAAAAGTTAGAACATCTTATAATAGTGAACAGGCTGATAGTCGATGGATTCTTTCATTACTCCTATAGTAACTGTAAATTGTTATGCAAAACCACCATGGGACCCAGTGGGGATAAAACGCCGATACTTGTATTTGTTCAGTTTTGTTAGCTCAATCCAGTTCTGGTGACTCTTATACTCATATATGACATGTATAAAACGAAACTGTCATAAGATTTTTGCAATATTGAGCCTGATATGGATCATATTACCACTTCAAAATTTTCCTACGAAGCTCTAATATACCCCATCCAGCAACAGCAATTCACCGCCCAAGGATCCAGATGCCCTGGTGCTAATTTTTCCCCATCGCCACACAGGCCATACGCCGAACATCTTCATGAGCGGAATTCTAAATCTAGAACTCCTAATAATCACAGCGAAACCCGCGGATCCTAGGATCGCTTTCGAAAACCGAGAATAGAAACTGTAGCAAAAGCGGGGCAGTGATGGGATCTGAGAGGGAAGCGAACCATTTGGTGCCGAAGGGGGAAGAGCGGTTGAAGAGCGAGTTGAGAGACGACATCGTCAGTGCCGGCCGCTGATCCACCTGACCCGGCGAAGACGAAGACGAAGGGGAAAGAAGCTGTTCCGTGTATATTTGCAGGTGTGCCCCTTTACTTGATTAGTTTTATAGTTCACACCATACGCCAGATCCTTTTTATCCCCGTCTCTATCTCCACTTGTTATCCGACTGGGTAAGGGCATCTCACACCCTAACCACGAAGGCCATCCAATACAGTCCTGTATCGGTCTGCGGTGTAATTCGGATGAACTTTCTTCCGTATATCGAAGACAAACGTCAGGGCTTTGTGGGAGTCCAGACCGTTCCCAAGCCCACTTCTGACCGCCCACTAGAAACCCCTCCACCCTCCCGCGTGCTTCCCGTCCAAAACGGTCAACGCCAATCAAGAGCATCAGTGCCCGTATTCATGCCCAGCCAGAGCGCGCGCCGGCATTGAAGCGGCGCGCCGGCCAAGAGAGTGCCGCCCGCGTTGCTTCCCGGTGCAGGCGCCTACTGCGCGTTCAAACGACACGCCGGCCTCCCGTCCGTCTGTCGCCCACATTGATGGCACACTGTTGCCGAGGCGTCTCCTCCGGCGCCACCGTCCTTCCCTCTGCCGCTCGCCATTGTTATATAAACCGCTGCCCCGGTCATAGCCGCAGCCATCCGCCTCTGATCCCTCTCCTCATCACTCCCACCATGGATTCCTCCCCCGCCAAAGCTCTCTGGGACAAGCTGACACTGGACCAGAAGAAGAAGATGGCCGCCATTGCTGCCAGCTGGCTGGCCGGCAGGCAGCTAGAGGAGGACGACGCCCAATGGAGGGCGCGACCGATGACCAGCCGGCTCCCCCCTCCTCGTCCTCCACACCACCCTCCTCCTCCTCTGCGTCACCCTCACAGGTGCACTGCACCATGACCATCAGCGAGGCCCGTGCCCATTGCATGGACATGGTGCGGGAGGAGCAGTTCTGGGAGGCGCAGGACGCCGCCTACAACCACCTCCTCCTCCAGGAGCAACCGCAGACGGAAGATCAGCTCAACGCCCGCAGGGTGATCGCGCTAGACGCGGACGTAGCGGAGCAGGCGACGCTGCTCGAGTCATACCGCTCCGCCCATGAGATCCGCCTCGCCCTCTAGCGATACCGCCAGCGGGTGGCGGAGGTGGCGACCGCTTACAAGGAGGGCGATGAGGCGGTGTTCGGCGAGACCGACGATGACGAGGAGGACATCGCCAAGGCCGCGCCCCACCGCCACGACCAAGAAGCCAGCACATCCGCGTGCAACGTCGGCAGCGAGGAAGAGTAGTGCACGGTAGATGGCCGCTGCTCGGATCCTCAGAAGGCCACCGCTCCTCCCCTCCCGTCGCCACCAAGCTTGGTGGGCTCAACATCGGCGGCCGATTAGCCGCTTGGCAACGACGTGGAGGCAGGCATCTTCACTTCTCAGGTCTCCGGATGCGGAGGTGGAGCTGTAGAGCGTCGAGGTGGAGTTGGAGAAGGAGAAGCTTCACTTCTCGGGGCTCATGGCCGGACACGGGGAACGTGTGAAAGTGCAATCTTGCCTTTAAGTATATTTTGATGATGATGAAATACATATAAGGTACTAATTATGTTTGCTGAGTATATACACAGGATATTAGTTTCCTTGACATCATTATGTGGGATCATGGACACATCAAACGAGATATGACTCAAGCACATGACCAACAAAGAAAAGAAGCTTTTGGTTCTTTTATACATTTCTTGAGTAATAGGGATCCCGCACTATTAAGAGGGGATTCAAGTGGAATGATCAAGATTTGCTCAAGTCTCACCATTAGGTCACTATCTCTTGGCACATACACTGTTTCACAAAGTGTTTCGAGAAGACCAAATCTCCCTAGGAAAATCACTTAGCCAAAACCTACATCTCATATGCTCCACATGCTGGTTCCTAGCCGGATCATCCGGACCTGGTCCCGGATCGTCCGAACCTAGTCCTGGATCATCCGCCTAGGCACTCACATAGCAACAGCAACCCTCGGGTTGGAGTCGGATCGTCCGGATGTACTTCTGGATCATCCGAGCTTTGCCCAGATCATCCGGACGTTGTCCCGGATCGTCCGGCCGTCTCGCAGCATTTTTCTCACAACTGTTATCCGGTGTTCCTCCCGGACATCCGGACCCCCTTCTGCTGCGTTTATTTTTCGAGGTGTCCAGATCATCCGGATCCCTAACCAGATCATCTGGTCCCTGTCTAGACCATCCGGATTGACATCCAGATCATCCGGACCGGTCAACATATGCTCCAAATAGCTCTAAATTGTTGGAGGTATATATAACTCTTTGCCTGTTCGGGATAAGCCGGACCACTGCACTCAAAAACACACCCGAAGAACACCAGTGCTCCCTCTCTCTTACTCCTCCACCAAATTCTAGATCCCGAGTTGATCTTTGTGACTTTGAGAGAGTTGTTCAAATAAAAAGAAACATCATCCCTCTCTCCTTCCAGTGACCAAAGCAAATTGTGATTTGAGCAAGTCTTGAGTTTTTCCCCCTTGGATCTTGTTACCCCTGGAGGTTGGAGACTCCTAGGCGGTAGGAGTTCCTCGGTGAGGAATCGTTCATTGTGATTACCCCCGGAAAGTTTGTGAGGGTTTGGAGACCACCCCAAGGTCTACCACTATTGGTTGGGAATCGCCTTCGTGGTGATATCTCAAAGAGAGAATAGGGTGAGCCTTCGTGGCATTGGTGCGCCTTCGTGGTAACATCCACCTCTCTAAACGGTGACGTAGCTTCCCTCCAAGGAAGTGAACATCGGCATACATCCTCGTCTCTCGGAGTTGCGGTTATTCCTAACCCTTGCTCCCTACTTGTGGTTATTTGTCTCCTAGTCTTTACTTGCATTATATTGTGCCTACCTATCTAATTACTTGTTGTATTCATTCTCCTTGATTAGCTCTAGTACCACCTTTGCAATTGTCAGACTCACTTTCATATTCCGCAATATTGCCTAAAATTGCTAAGTAATAATTAAAATTTGTAATTGTACCTATTCACCCCCCTCTAGGTCCATCTTGATCCTTTCAACGTGCGCCCGCGACCATTTAGAGTAGGTATTAATTATACCTCTAGAGCTGTATATGTGATGTAAATGTAATGAAATCCATCATGTTTATATGAAATCCAGCCGTGTTCGAACAAATTTCGTCCGATTAGTTCGAATTGTTGGCCGGATGTATGTGGGCTGCGTTGGATGGCGGCCTCCTGTATCCATGTCCACGGAAGGATGCGAGAGGAAATTTGCGGGTTGCCGTTGGAGATGCCCTAATCACCATTGCTAGCTTGAACGACGCCCCCTCCAACCATTTCTTTAGTGAAATGCCACCTCCCATTTCTCCGTTGTTTTTTTTCAACCAAAATTGAGAGGAGAAACCAATGCCCTAGCCTCTCTCTATGTATCCTTCTCTATCCGCTTGCTAGGGTTTCTCACAGGTTGAGTTCTCCTCCTCGTCGTCGATGTGTTTTGGGCGGCGCCAACGCACTACTTAAATAGCCGAGGCATGTGGAGCGACACCATTTCAATATGGTGCCGCGACCGTAGTAGGCTTCTCGGTCGCCGACTCGCCGAGTCTGCATTAAAGCGGCACCACCCTTCCGTCTAGTCATGTCGCTTTTATCGGCATGAAGGTGTGCGCTCTGAAGCGATAGACCGACATGAATGCACGGCGACCGTTCTAGAGCGGGATGCGAGACGATGATTTTGGGTGGGGCCAAGCAAGCTGACCCATACGTGGCAAGAGTTCGGACGCTGCAAACCTCCCCTCAGTTTGATGCCGGTTTGCGAGAATTCAGGTGTACGGACGCCTCCGCGGACATTTGTGACACCGTGCTGGATAGCAAAAAATGTCTGAACTCGTCGGTCCGGATGTTCACGGGCGTGGTAAGGCACAGTGATGGAGATGGCCTTAGAGCAACTCCAACACGCTAACCCATTTCGTCCGCGCGTGTCCATTTGGGTCAAAACAGACACAAAAGTTGGCCCAACACGCTGACCCAAATGGACGCGCGTCCTCTTTTCATTCGCGGGTCGACCCATTCCTAGCCCAAATTTGGGCCTCATTTGCGTCAGCGCGGACACGAGGCAGACGCGTGCGACGCCCGCCTACTCCTCTCCCTGGCCGGCCAGTCGGTGGCACATAGGCCATTCTCTTCCTCCCATCGGCAGCAAGCCCCCGGCCGCCCCACCCCGTCACCGCCGTCACCCAGTTCTGGTGCCCTCACCAGTAGTCTGCACCCACATACCTCCCCCGCACACTGCCACCTTCCCACATTGTCGCCACCACCGCTTCGCCTCCGGGCCATCGTAGTTCCCCCCTAACGTCGCCGCGAGCACGACCTCGCCCCCCATGCCCCCAGCCAGCTCCTTCAAGAATGCCGCCACGTTCGCCGTAGGCCGCCAGGATAGCTACCTGGTCTAGGGGAGGCGTGCATCTCTTCGTCGACCAACTTCTTCGACGACGCCCGCAAGTTGTTCGACGGTTTGCCCACAAGGTACAAATGGACTCCGCCGACGAGTTCTTTTTCCACAATTTCCTTTGCGACTCCGATGATTCCTCATCCGACGATGAGGAGATGGTGGCTGCTGTCTTGGTCATCATGACCAGCTTAGTAGGCAGCGGCTGTTGTTCCGGGGCTCGATCTCGGGGCACACTCCAGCATTGAATCGCAACTGAAAGAGCAGCCATTTTCTTCTTTGGAAGGACTTCTTTGAGACACCAAACCGCTCTCTAAACATCACCAATTCCGGTGCCGTTTCCGTATGGCTAGGCATGTTTTCAACCGTATTCGGGAGGGGGTGATCGGATACGATAAGTATTTCGAGTGCAAGGAGGATGCCCTTGGAAAGATTGGCTTCTCCTCTTATCATAAATGCACCTCAGTTATCTGAATGCTTGCATACGGAGTCCCCGGTGATCTCATTGATGAGTACGTCCTTATGAGCGAGTCTACATGCCTAGACTCCATGTACAAGTTCTGCAAGGCTGTGATTGCAGTGCTTGGCCCTGAGTACTTGAGAGAGCCAAATGCTGAAGATACAACCCGCTTGTTGGCGATGAATGCCAGCAGGGGCTTCCCGGGGATGCTTGGTAGCATAGACTGTATGCACTAGGAGTGGAAGAACTGCCCTTCTGCTTCGCAGGGGAAGTATAGGAACCATGTCAAGGCTTGCCCTGTCATACTTGAGATCATGGCCTCACAAGATCTTTGAATCTGGCAATCTTTCTTCGACATGGCCGGATCGCACAATGATATCAACATGCTTCAACGCTCTCCGGTGTTTGCAAGGCTTGGCGAATGCTGTTTGAAATTGTTGGAAATATGCCCTAGAGGCAATAATAAAGTGGTTATTATTATATTTCCTTGTTCATGATAATCGTTTATTATCCATGCTATAATTGTATTGACCGGAAACTCAAATACATGTGTGGATACATAGACAACAACGTGTCCCTAGTAAGCCTCTACCGGACTAGCTCGTTGATCAAAGATGGCTATGGTTTCCTAGCCATAGACATGAGTTGTCATTTGATAACAGGATCACATCATTAGGAGAATGATGTGATGGACAAGACCCAGACTATAAATGTAGCATATGATCGTGTCAAGTTTATTGCTATCGTTTTCTGCATGTCAAGTATATGTTCCTATGACCATGAGATCATGCAACTCACTGATACCAGAGGAATACCTTGTGTGTACCAAATGTCGCAACGTAACTGGGTGACTATAAAGGTGCTCTACAGGTATCTCCGAGGGTGTCTGTTGAGTTGGCATGGATCAAGACTGGGATTTGTCACTCCGTATGATGGAGAGGTATCTCAGGGCCCACTCGGCAATACAACATCACAGTAAGCTTGCAAGCAATGTGACTAATGAGTTAGCCACGGGATCTTGTATTACGGAACGAGTAAAGAGACTTGCCGGTAACGAGATTGAACTAGGTATGGGGATACCGACGATCGAATCTCGGGCAAGTAACATACCGATGGACAAAGGGAACTACATACGGGATTAGCAGAATCCTTGACATTGAGGTTCAACCGATAAGATCTTCATAGAATATGTAGGAACCAATATGGGCATCCAGGTCCCGCTATTGGTTATTGACCATAGAGGTGTCTCGGCCATGTCTGCATAGTTCTCGAAGCCGCAGGGTCTACACACTTAACGTTTGGTGACGATGTAAGTATAGTTCAGTCATTATGGTGGTTACCGAAGGTTGTTCGGAGTCCCGGATGAGATCCCAGACATGATGAGGAACTCCGAAATGGACCGGAGGTGAAGATTGATATATTGGACAAAGGGTATTGGAGTCCGGAATTGTTCCGGGGGTACCGGGTGATGACCAACATCACCGAAAGGGGTTTCGAGGGGCCCGGCAAGTGTTGGGGGGCCCCATGGGCCAAGGGGAGGGGGCAAACCAGCCCACTAAGGGGCTGTACGCCCCCCTCACCCTTTCCCACATAACCAGAAGGGGTGGGGGCGCTCCCCTAGGGCAGCCACCCCCTTTGCCTTGGGGGCCAAGGCTCCCGGGGGGAGGCGCACCAAAACCCATCTAGGGTTTTCTCCTGGTGGCCGCCGGCCCCCCTAGGGAACCCTAGGGCGCCCCTCCTCCTCCCTTCCCCCTATATATAGAGGGGTAGAGGGAGGGCAGCCGCACCCATCTATGCCACGGTGCTGCCCTCCCTCTCCCTCGTAGCCATCTTCTTCTTCGTAGTGCTTAGCGAAGCTCTGCCGAGATTTCTCCACCACCACCGCCACCACACCGTCGTGCTGCCGGAGGACTCGAGCTACTACTTCACCATCGCTCGCTGGATCGAGGAGGTAAAGGCGTCATCAAGCCGTACGTGTGTTGAACGCGGAGGTGCCATCCGTTCGGCGCTAGATCGGAGTTCGCGGGACGGATCATGATTGGATCGCGAAGACGTTCAACTACATCAACCGCGTTTCTTAATGCTTCCGCTTAGCGATCTACAAGGGTATGTAGATGCAATCTCTCCTCTCGTAGATGTCCATCTCCTAGATTGATCTTGGTGAGCGTAGGATTTTTTTTGTTTCCCATGCAATGTTCCCCAATAGTGGTATCAGAGCTAGGTCTATGCATAGATGACATCACGAGTAGAACACAAAGGAGTTTTTGGGCATTGATATTCAGATTGCTTCCTTCCTTGATCTTTTCTTGATTCTGCGGTATTGTGGGATGAAGCAGCCCGGACCAACTTTACATGTCCACGTACATGAGACCGGTTCTATCGACAGATATGTGACTTTGTTGCATAAAGATGGCTGGCGGGTGACTGTCTCTCCCACCTTAGTTGAATCGGAATCGACAAAGGCGGTCCTTGTAGAAGGTTAAATAGCAACTTGCATATCACCGTTGTGGCTTTGCGTAGGTAAGAATCGTTCTTGCTAGATACCCATAGCAGCCACGTAAAACATGCAACAACAATTAGAGGACGTCTAACTTGTTTTTGCAGGGTATGTTGTGATATGATATGGCCAAAGACATGATGAAATATATTTGATGTATGAGATGATCATGTTTGTAATAGTTTATATTGACTTGCATGTCGATGCATACGGCAACCGGCAGGAGCCATAGGGTTGTCTTTAATTATTGTATGACCTGTGTGTTAATCATTAAGCGCTATGTAATGCTTTACTTTATCGCTAAGTGGTAGCAATAGTAGTAGAAGCATGGTTGGCGTGACAACCCCGATGGCGACACGATGATGGAGATCATGGTGTCATGCCGGTGATGATGGAGATCATGCCAGTGCTTTGGAGATGGAGATCAAAAGCACAAGTTGATGGCCATATCATGTCACTTATGATTTGCATGTGATGTTAATCCTTTTATGCATCTTATTTTTCTTAGGACGACGGTAGCATTATAAGGTGACCCCTCACTAAAATTTCAAGATAAAATTGTGTTCTCCCCAAGTGTGCACCATTGCGAAAGTTCATCGTTTCGAAGCACCACGTGATGATCGGGTGTGATAGACTCTACGTTCACATACAACGGGTGCAAGCCAGTTTTGCACATGTGAAACACTTGGGTTAAACTTGACGGGCCTAGCATGTACAGACATGGCCTCGGAACACAAGAGACCGAAAGGTCGAACATGAGTCATATAGTAGATATGATCAACATGGAGATGTTCACCATTGAAACCACCTCATCTCACGTGATGATCGGACTTGGGTTGGTGAATTTGGATCATGTTACACTCGGACAACCGGAGGGATGTTGATTTGAGTGGGAGTTCTTAGGTAATATGATTAATTGAACTCATTATCATGAACAATAGTCTAAGTTATCTTTTGCAAATTTATGTTGTAGATCAATGGCTCGCGCAGTAGCTCCCCTGAATTTCAATGCGTTCCTAGAGAAAGTTAAGCTGAAAGATGATGGAAGTCACTTTGTGGACTGGGCCCGTAATCTGAGGATTATCCTCACGGCTTCCCATAAGTCTTATGTCCTTGATGCACCGCTTGGTGAGCCACCCACTCCAGCGACTATGGACGTTGTGAACACCTGGCAGTCGCGTGTTGATGACTACTCAATAGTTCAGTGCGCCATGCTGTATGACTTAGAGCCGGGACTTCAAAGGTGTTTTGAACGTCATGGAGCATATGAGATGTTCAAGGAGTTGAAGTTTATCTTTGAGAAGAATGCCCTGATCGAGAGGTATGAGACCTCCGATAAGTTCTATGCATGCAAGATGGAGGAGAACGGGTCTGTCAGTGAGCACATACTCAGAATGTCTGGGTACTACAACCGTCTGGCTGAGTTGGGAGTTGAGCTCCCGCCAGAGGCTGTCACTGACAGAGTTCTTCAATCGCTACCACCTAGCTACAAGAGCTTTGTGTTGAACTATAACATGCAAGGGATGAACAAGTCAGTCGCCGAGCTGTTCGCGATGCTAAGAGTCGCTGAGTCAGACATCCAAAAGGAGCATCAACTGTTGATGGTGAATAAAACCACTAGTTTCAAGAAAGGCAAGGGAAAGAAGGGAAACTTCAAGAAAGGTGGCAAAGCAGTTGCTCCTCCCGTGAAGAAACCCAAGGCTGGACCCAAGCCGGAGACTGAGTGCTTCTATTGCAAGGGAACTGGCCACTAGAAGCGGAACTGCCCCAAGTATGTGGCCGACAAGAAGGGGGCCAACGTCAACAAAGGTATATATGATATACATGTTATTGATGTGTACCTTACCAACTCTCGTTGTAGTGCCTGGGTATTTGATACCGGTTCGATTGCTCACATTTGCAACTCAAAGCAGGAACTATGGAATAGATGGAGGTTGGCGAAGGATGAAGTGACGATGCGTGTGGGAAATGGTTCCAAGGTTGATGTGATCGCCGTCGGCACGCTCGCTCTTCGATTACCATCGGGATTAGTGATGAACCTGAATAATTGTTATTTAGTGCCTGCGTTGAGCATGAACATTATATCTGGATCTTGTTTAATGCGAGACGGTTACTCATTTAAATCAGAGAATAATGGTTGTTATGTTTATATGGGTAATATCTTTTATGGTCATGCACCCATTGTGAGGGTTTTATTCTTATTAAATCTCGATAGTGATGATACACATGTTCATAACATTGATGCCAAAAGATGTAGGGTTGATAATGATTGTACCACTTTTTTGTGGCATTGCCGCTTAGGTCATATTGGTGTTAAGCGCATGAAGAAACTCCATGCTGATGGGCTTTTGGAGTCACTTGATTTTGAATCACTTGACACATGCGAGCCATGCCTCATGGGCAATATGACCAAAACCCCATTTTCCAGAACAATGGAACGGGCAAGTGACTTGTTGGAAATCATACATACTGATGTGTGCGGTCCGATGAGTGTTGACGCGCGCAGTGGATATCGTTACTTTCTCACCTTCACCGATGACTTGAGTAGATATGGGTATATTTACTTAATAAAGCATAAGTCTGAAACGTTTGAAAAGTTCAAGCAATTTCAGAGTGAAGTTGAGAATCATCGTAACAAGAAGATTAAATTCCTACGATCCGATCGAGGGGGAGAATATCTGAGTTATGAGTTTGGCAATCACTTAAGACAATGTGGGATTGTTTCACAGTTGACGCCACCTGGAACACCACAGCGTAATGGCATGTCCGAACGTCGTAATCGTACCTTATTGGATATGGTGCGTTCTATGATGTCTCTTGCCGATCTGCCACTATCATTTTGGGGTTATGCGTTAGAGACAACTGCATTCACTTTAAATAGGGCACCATCTAAGTCCGTGGAGATGACACCGTATGAACTTTGGTTTGGCAAGAAACCTAAGTTGTCGTTTCTTAAGGTTTGGGGTTGCGATGCTTACGTCAAACGGCTTCAGCCGGAAAAGCTCGAACCCAAAGCGGACAAATGTGTCTTCATAGGATACCCAAAAGAGACGGTTGGGTATACCTTCTATCTCAGATCCAAAGGCAAAGTGTTTGTCACTAAGAACGGGTCCTTTCTCGAGAAAGAGTTTCTCTCGAAAGAATTGAGTGGGAGGAAGATAGAACTTGATGAGGTTGTTGAACCTTTACTTCAACCAGAGAGTAGAACAGCACAGAAAGATGTTTATGTGGCACCTACATTAGTTGAAGAGGAAGCTAATGATGATGATCATGAAGCTTCGGATCAAGTTACTATCGAACCTCGTAGGTCGACAAGGGTACATACATCTCCTGAGTGGTACGGTAACCCTGTCTTAGAGGTCATGTTGTTGGACAACGATGAACCTACGAGCGATGGAGAAGCGATGGTGGGCCCGGATTCCAACAAATGGTTAGATGCCATGAAATCCGAGATAGGATCCATGTATGAAAACAAAGTATGGACTTTGGAAGTATTACGTGAAGGGCGAAAGGACATTCAGAATAAATGGATCTTCAAGAAGAAGACGGACGCGGACGGCAATGTCACCGTCTATAAAGCTCGACTTGTGGCAAAGGGGTTTTCACATGTTCAAGGAGTTTATTACGATGAGACTTTCTCACCCGTAGCGATGCTTAAGTCCGTCAGAATTATGTTGGCAATAATTGCATTTTTCGATTATGAAATCTGGCAGATGGATGTCAAAACAACGTTCCTTAATGGTTTCCTTAAGGAAGAGTTGTATATGATGTAACCAGAAGGTTTTGTCGATCCAGAGAATGCCAACAAGGTGTGCAAGCTCCAGCGATCCATTTATGGGCTGGTGCAAGCATCTGGGAGTTGGAATATTCGCTTTGATGAGGTGATCAAAGCATTTGGGTTTATACAAGTTTATGGAGAAGCTTGTATTTACAAGAAAGTGAGTGGGAGCTCTATAGCGTTTCTAGTATTATATGTGGATGACATATTACTGATTGGAAACAATATAGAACTTTTGGAAAACGTGAAGGAATATTTGAACAAGAGTTTTTCAATGAAGGACCTAGGAGAAGCTGCTTTCATATTAGGCATCAAGATCTATAGAGATAGATCAAGATGCTTGATAGGACTTTCACAAAGCACATACCTTGATAAGATTTTGAAGAAGTTCAAAATGGATCAGTCCAAGAAGGGGTTCTTGCCTGTTTTACAAGGTGTGAAGTTGAGTAAGACTCAATGCCCAACGACTGCAGAGGATAGAGAAAAGATGAGTGTCGTCCCCTATGCTTCTGCCATAGGCCTTATCATGTATGTGATGTTGTGCACAAGACCAGATGTCTGCCTTGCCATAAGTATGGCCGGAAGGTTTCAAAGTGATCCAGGAGTGGAACACTGGACAACGGTCAAGAATATCCTTAAGTACCTGAAAAGGACTAAGGAAATGTTTCTCGTTTATGGAGGTGATCAAGAGCTCGTCGTAAAGGGTTACGTCGATGCAAGCTTTGACACTGATCCGGATGACTCTAAGTCTTAAACCGGATATGTATATGTTCTGAACGGGGGAGCGGTAAGCTGGTGCAGTTCCAAGCAGAGCGTGGTAGCTGATTCTACATGCGAAGCGGAGTACATAGCTGTCGAGGTACACAAACAGGGGTGTATGTTTTCCCCTGACTTGTGCACGGACAGCAAGTCGCCGGCCCGGCAAAGTTGCAGCATCCAAGTCAAGATCAAGCAAGGAGAGATGGCTCTTTGAGGAATCGAAGGGCAGGGCAAGAAGACCAAGACACTGCTAAGGAAAAACCTCCCTTGCCGGGAAGGCGAGCCTGGCGAGGACGAGGTGGCCCCGAAGACAAGCCTCAAGACCGTCCCGGCAGGCTTGTTGGGCACTACGAAAGCAAACTACCCCACCAAGGCTTCACCGCTCCACCTCACAGCGGCACAAGTCATCGATCGGTGCGGTGTCAAGCCCCCAAGTGACTAAGTGGCAGTCATTCGACACATGGCAGCCACTTCCAGAGGGAACCACCTCCAAATGACACCCGTCCAGAGACGTGTCAAGCAGACAGGCGAAAAGGTGGCCGAACAGCCCGGCAAGGCTTGCCGGGGAGGCTACGATGTGACATTGAGCGGCACATTTAATGCGCTCTGCTCTGCCTGTAGAGTTAGGTATGATAGCACTATTTGCTATCTAATCAGTACACAATGACTGATTTGCCACTGTGGTAACCCCTTGATCTATAAAAGGAGGGCCATGGCAACTAGAGAAAGGGTTCGGAACCTTGTTCACTCATACGCGCGTAGCTGCTCTCGCCCCGAGGCAACCCTACCGGGCAAGAGCGCTTTGCCCGTGTGATCTCTGCCGTGCTGCGCTACGGTCCTCTGCTCTTTGTGCAATGCGCTCAGTCCCCCTGCCGAACCAAAAGGGGCCGATGGCCCCATAGGTGGCCGTGATTTCCCACGACATCTTTGGCGCGCCAAGTAGGGGGCAGCGCCTGCGCGAACCCGAGAAGCGTACACAGCGTGTCATTGTCATCAACGGCTTCATCATCCGTGACGCCTAAGAAAAGGCGGAGGACGATGGGAACGGGGAGGGGAAGCGATGCCATCCACCCCCGTGCCAATCCCCCCCCCCCCCGTTCGATCTCCACTGCCTCCCTCCGTCGCGACTGTCGCGGCGGCAAAAAACCAGGAATGACGGCGGCAAGCCGACCCCAACGGGTCGAGCAGCATGATCGCCATGCAAAGCCCGACCGGGGGAAAGGAACAAAATGTACGGGTACGAGGGCTCTCTTTCCACCACTCCCACCTATTGACAATCGAGCCACTCTGGGTTCTAGCCTCATCAATGTCGATGAGCACCGCGTGAAACTCGGTTCAGTATTTACCCTGCTTAGGGAAATCCTGAGTGGAGTGCTGGAGCGACTCCGTTGATCGGCGTCCCAGCAAGTGTGCCCGGCAAGGCAGTCCATGTTAGCGTGACTTTTTATGCCAAACGCCACTAGGTTGTCTAAAGTGTGTGGAGAGGAGGAAAGAGAAGCCGATCGTGCCCTGCACCGCGTCCTGGCACCGGCAAGATACATATGACTCTTTGCCGATCCCTGTCGGGAACCGGAGAATAACACACACAACGGCTATCCTCCTCAAGGGCATGCGAATGCGACAAGCGGCCACGGCCAAAAGGAGTGGGAGGGAGCAAAGAAAAGAGCTAAGTTCACGCAATCCTCGCCCCGTCATAACCTTAGGGTTTGACATTTGTTTATCCCTTGGATACCAAGGTGTTCGTATGAGGAAATCTGTCGTATGGACGACACCTAGACGGTTTTTGACTACACCCTTGTTCTAACCCGAGCCCTGCTCGCAGAATGGGTAGTAATGCCAAAACTGTCAAGGAAAAACCTGCCGGGAAGTATCTTCACCAAAATGACTGCTAAGGGCCTAACCCTTGCGACAATCGCGGCAGTACGGTACCGGCAGGCAGCTGAAATGCGCACGGAGATTAATCGTACGAACACCAACCGGTGAACTCTAGAGGGATAAACATGCGATTGGGATTAAGTAAAAACATTAGTTCTAGACAAACGTACGCGGTACGGTGTCTAAACACAAGACATGCATCATGTTTTGTTACAGGACAGCACGGCGGCAAAGGTAATTCAAGGCCGGGCCTGGCGACCTCGTGGAGCAATAGGGACGCCAAGGACCCTGTCGGCGAAAGGGGCGGCCTTCTCTTCGGCAGTTGAAACATCTGTGCCCTTCGGCGGCTTCTTGAAGCCATCGACGAGGTTGAGGTCCGGGTGGTGGCAGGCGATGTTGCTTAGGACCATGAAGAGAGCGTTGCGGGCGAGCTTCCGAGATTCAGTCACGAAGCGGCCAGCCCTTCCCTCCTCATATGTCTTCAGCTTCTCGATCAACTCGTTGAAGAAGATCCCTAGCTTGATGCTGGGAACCTCTTGCCCGCTGACCAAAAAGACTGGCCCATCCATGCCCATCACAGCAGTCTGAGCAGTAAGACGATCGGCAATATCAATCAAGCTCTTGACCCAGAGGTCGACCTGCTCGGAATGATTGGCCAGCTTCTCCTCTGCATCCTTCCGAAGACGCTTTGCGGTATCCAGGTCCTTTGTCAGCTGCTACTCACGGACCCCACTGGACTCTGCCGAGCTCTCCAAGGTGCCAATCCTGGCTTTAAGATCTTCGATGGTGCCGTTGGCAGTCTTGAGGCCGTGGCTCTTGGAGGAGAGCTGCAACTGTACATCCTTCAGGAGGACCTCTACTTTTTGTGCCTCCTCCTTGAGGGCCGTGACCTCCTTGGCCCTCCCGGAAAGCTCTTCAGTCAGATTGGCCACCCGTTGATCGAGGTCAGCCTTGGCAGTTGACACAGCGGCAAGGTCATCGGCAAGCTTCTTCAGTCGAGAGGCAGAATCAGTAGTGAAGGCATCCAGGGCAGCCTTGTGCTTGTCATCTAGCTCCTTGGTGCGCTGCTGCACAAGGGCTTCCAGATCATCGTCCTTGGCACGAAGGGTGGCCTCGAGCTTCTCCTCCCGAGAAGAGATGTCCCGCTCCTTGGCATCCAGAAACACTTTGCGCTCTGCCATGCGGGCCTCCCGGGCAATGACATCCTCCCTCGCCATCGAGATTGCCTCCTGCTGCCTCATCAGGGCTTGGAACTGCTTGCCATGCTAGTCGCGCAGCTCGTTTCCTTTGTCCCTCAGTTGCTGGTCCACCTTGTTGGTGGACTTGCACTGCTCCTGGAGCACCTGCCATTTCTGGTTGTGCCAGCCCCGCTTCTCCTTGATGCCTGTCGCCATGGACTCCAGGAAAGATAAGTCCATGGCGACAGCAGCGGAGTCGTCTGCCTCGTCGACCCCTTGGTGCAACGACAACAGGATGCGCTAGAGCTCTTCATCCAGTTCCGTGCTCGTCGCCACTGACGAACCGGGGACACCGGGCCCGGGCTGCGTGAGCACCAGCACCAACTGGCTCAGAGATGGCTACGGAGCCCCTACCACAGCGCCAAATGTGGGGAGGGGATCCATGGTTTGGAGGGGGGCTTTCTCCTCGACCGTCGCCCCCGCCCCTCGCGCGCCGCCAGGAGTCTGCTCCATTCTCATCAGAGGCCCCTGAGCACTCCCGGCAGCCTGTCCCTGCCCCTTCGTGGCAGCGATCTTGGCGGCTTCATCCACGGCATCCCTTCCTATGCTGGCCACTTCCTCCAGCAGTTCCAGTTCTTCTTCCTGAAGGACTGTAAACAAAGACAGCAAGAAATAACAAAGAGACAGAAGTATTAGAGAACCAGAAAGCATGGGGCGAGATATGAAAAAGAAGAGAAGAAGTGGAAGAAGAAGAGCAAATGAGTTACCCGGAGAGGCCTGCCGGGCAGAAGCCTCAGTTTCCCCGGCAACATCAGTTGCCGGGCCACGATTCCCATCCCCTGCTGTGACAACCGCGGCGTCATCCTGGGCAAGCTCTTCTATGGAAGCCGTCACCGGGGGCTCCTCGACTCGATCAGTGGGCGGGATGAACCCCTCTTGAAGGGGCTCGCTCTGAGTCATCTCCCCTCCTCCTCCAGCCGAGGAGGTCGGGAGCTCTCCTACATCGCTCCTTGCGGGAGTGGCCAATCCTGTGCCCTCACGCTAGGGGCTGAGCTGGGGGCTTGACGATGGGTCGTTCGAGACGCTCCCCGCCGGGCTCGCGTCCTCCACAATCTCCAGCGGCCCGCGCGCCTGAACCGTTTGGACCGGTGGATGAGGGTCTCAGTCTCCTCTTCCTCCTCCCTGTCGACGGCAGCAAACAAGATCAGTTGACAAGAACAAGTGAGCATACTAAAGCTACTGCAAGAAAAGAGGAGTGGTCTTCCTTACTCTTCGTCAATGAGCATGGAGTTCAGCTCAAACTCCACGGGCGGTGAGAGCACTCTGCTTCTCTTCTGGGGAGGAGGGACGGGGCGTCCAGGCAGTTTTGAGCCCCGCTGAGGCGCAGGGGGCTCTGATACGTATCCAATGTATCTATAATTTTTGATTGTTCCATGCTGTTATATTATCATTTTATATCAACTTTATATCATTTTTGGGACTAACCTATTGACATAGTGCCCAGTGCCAGTTGCTCTTTTCTGCTTGTTTTTTTACTTCGCAGGAAATCAATACCAAACGGAGTTCAAGCGCAGCGAAACTTTTTGGAGATTTTTTTGGACCAGAGACATCCAGTGGGCCAAAGAAGTACCGAAGAGGGGGCCCGAGGTGAGCACAAGACACCAGGGCGTGCCCCCAGGCGCGCCCTGGTGGGTTGTGCCCATCTCGGAGACCTCCCGCACTGCCTCTTTGCTCTATAAATACCCCAATATTCCAGAAACCCTAGGGGAGTCGACGAAAATCAATTCCAGCTGCCGCAAGTTCCAGAAACCAAAGATCGAGTCTAGACACCATCACGGAGGGGTTCATCATCCTCATTGGTGCCTCTCCGATGATGCGTGAGTTGTCCATTGTAGACCTATGGGTCCGTAGTTAGTAGCTAGATGGCTTTCTTTCTCTCGTTTGATTCTCAATACAATGGTCTCTTGGAGATCTATTTGATGTAACTCTTTTGCGGTGTGTTTGTTGGGATCCGATGAACTTTGAGTTTATGATCAGATCTATGTTTTTATCCATGAAAGTTATTTGAGTCTTTTGATCTCTTATATGCATGATTACTTATAGCCTCGTATTTCTTCTTCGATATTTGGGTTTTGTTTGGCCAACTTGATCTATTTATCTTGTAATGGGAAGAGGTGCTTTGTGATGGGTTCGATCTTACGGTGCTTGATCCCAGTGACAGAAGGGGAAACGACACGTATGTATCGTTGCTATTAAGGATAACAAGATGGGGTCTATTTCTACATAAATAGATCTTGTCTACATCATGTCATCGTTCTTATTGCATTACTCCGTTTTTCCATGAACTTAATACACTATATGCATGCTGGATAGCGGTCGATGTGTGGAGTAATAGTAGTAGATGCAGGCAGGAGTCGGTCTACTAATCTTGGACGTGATGCCTATATAATGATCATTGCCTGGATATCGTCATTATTATTTGAAGTTCTATCAATTGCCCAACAGTAATTTGTTTACTCACCGTATGCTATTTTTCTCGAGAGAAGCCACTAGTGAAACCTACGGCCCCTGGGTCTATTTTCTCATCATATATTTTCAGATCTATTTGCTATTTGCCTTCGCGATCTATTTTTATTTGCTTTTATTTTCAGATCTATATTATAAAAAACCCAAAAATACCTTGCTGCAATTTTTATTTATTTATTCTATCTCGCGTTCCCGCGAGATCTATTTATCCAATCTACTACAAATTTTACCTATCTTTTTACCCGTGAGGGATTGACTACGTCGGGTTGCAAGTATTTGTTCTTTGTGTGCAGGAGCTGTTTACGTGGTGTTGCGTGGTTCTCCTACTGGTTCGATAACCTTGGTCTCATCACTGAGGGAAATACCTACCATTGTTGTGCTGCATCATCCCTTCCTCTTTGGGGAAATACCGACGTAGTTCAAGCAAACATCAGGCTCCGACAAGGACGAGCTCTGCGAAGAGTCCGAGCCGGACTGAGAGCTGGAGTCATCTTCCGTGACCACCGGTTTCTTGGCGGAAGGGGATTTGGCCTCGGCAAGCCGGAGGGATTGCCGGCGCGCTGCGTTCAGCTTGCTGCCCTTGGAGGTAATCTTCTTCACCTTCTTAGTGGCAGGTGCGGGGTCAGGAACCACAGCTCCCCGGCTGGCGGGCCGCCTACGAGGGCGCTGGTCCAAGACTGGCTCGGTGGCTTGAGGGCCTGCTGTGAGCCACTCCTCCATGGATTCCTCTGTCTCCTCAACCCTCTCCTCCTCTTGGGCCTCCACCGCCGCGGTGTACAGAGCCTCATTTCCAGAAGGCCTGTCCCCGGCAGGATCTCCCCCGGCAGGCTCGTCCCCGGCAGGATCATCCCCGGCAGCCCCCTCCGAGGCTGGTACCGCGCTCCTGCCGTGGGAGGGGCCTTCACCTCTAGCCTCCTCCTTCCCCTTCGTCGCCTTCCCAGCTTTCACCATCGCGGCAGCACGGAGTGCTCTGTCCTCTTCCAGCCGCTTCTTGATGAACGCCTCCTCCACCTTAGACGTGCGCTTGTACATATTGGTCTCCTCTTTGGTAGCCCTTTCCACCAGAGTGGAGGACCATGCCAGCTCTTCGTCAAGCGTGGGCAACTGCCAGTCACCCGAAGCTCCTTGAGCATTGCAATCTGGCATCCATTTTAGAATCTGGTCCCTGGCGGAATTGATGTTCAGAGGGATGACGTTGGCGGGCAACTTGAAAAGCTCGAAGCTGCCAAACAGCTGGTCGCACAACCAGGCATGGCCATAGACTAACAAGTTGTTGGCCAGGCCAGGAAGCAACCTCATCCTATCTGCGGCATCTCCATATAGCCAGGCAAACCTATCCCTCTTCTGCAATGGTGCAATACGGCGAAGAAGGAAGTCAGCCCCTACATGCTCAATGGTTAGCCCGACAGCCTTTAGACGAGTGATCCTGTTTATTGCCGGGCAGAGCCTATCGTCGGTAAGGCCAACTCCCCTCCAGTCGTTGCCATGCTCAAGGCACTCCGTCCGCGCCTGGCAGAAATCTGGGGCCTCCTCGTCCTGAATCCAGCACCAATCTCCCCTCCACTCCTCCCATCTACTGTGCTGTTGGCCAGGGATGTAATCCCAGTTCTCCCTTGGCACCCGTGGCATCCAACTTATGTTCCCGGAGCGGTGGTTTTTGTTCTCCACCCGCGGGACAAAATAGTGCCTGAACAAATCAACATTGGGGGCAACTCCAACAAAATTTTCGCACAAATGGGCAAAAATCGCCATACACGCCATTGCATTTGGCATGAAATCCAGGAGATGGAAGCCATAGATCACCATCATTGCTTCTAAGAAATCCGAGAAAGGGGGACAGAGACCACAGATGAAGTACGCGCAAAAGAATCGGTACGAATCTGGCGGGTCCTGTTCCCGCTCCGCCAGAACTTTGGGCGCGCCATGACCCTTCGGGACTTCCCTCCCCCACAGATATCCATACCTTGCTTCAAGCGCCTCGCAGTCCAGATTTGACGGGAAGAAGACAACATCTGCCCTCCGCTTCCTGTCTAGCTCTGACGCCCTCTTGCTCCCCTTGGCGGCGGTCGTCCACTTCCCCTTGGCAGCGGCTTTCTTCCCCATTTCCTCAAGCACCAGAGGGGATGGGTGAAGGAAGTTGGGTGGGGAATTGGCGACGAGTGTGGGCGAGGAGGAAGAGAGTTTGTTTTGCTTGCAGAAGAAGATGACGGAAAGACAGAGCGGGCGACGAATGAACCATGCCCTTCCGCGTTTTTCTCTTTTAAGGAAAGGACATGGGGGGAGGGCATGACTCTTCAGAAAGTTACCGCTTCACATTAACTGCTGAAGTCCCACTATCCCACGACCCGCGGTAAATACGGGAACTGGACGTTGGATTGACTGGATATCATGACAAACCGCTGCACGCGCAGCATTCTCTCGCCACGTGTCCGTGCACTGTTTGGGGCCTAACCCAACGTGACCAGCGACACGTATGGCTCAGGCCCGGGGGCTTCTGTCGGGGTACACAAACAGGGGTGTATGTTTTCCCCTAACTTGTGCACGGACAGCAAGTCGCCGGCCCGGCAAAGTTGCATCATCCAAGTCAAGATCAAGCAAGGAGAGATGGCTCTTTGAGGAATCGAAGGGCAGGGCAAGAAGACCAAGACACTGCTAAGGAAAAACCTCCCTTGCCGGGCAGGCGAGCCTGGCGAGGACGAGGTGGCCCCGAAGACAAGCCTCAAGACCATCCCGGCAGGCCTGCCGGGCACTACGAAAGCAAACTACCCTGCCAAGGCTTCACCGCTCCATCTCACAGTGACGCAAGTCATCGATCGGTGCGGTGTCAAGCCCCGAAGTGACTAAGTGGCAGTCATTCGACACATGGCAGCCACTTCTAGAGGGAACCACCTCCAAATGACACCCGTCCAGAGACATGTCAAGCAGACAGGCGAAAAGGTGGCCGAACAGCCCGGCAAGGCTTGCCGGGGAGGCTGCGATGTGACATTGAGTGGCGCATTTAATGCGCTCTGCTCTGCCTGCAGAGTTAGGTATGATAGCACTGTTTGCTATCTAATCAGTACACAATGACTAATTTGCCACTGTGGTAACCCCTTGATCTATAAAAGGAGGGCCATGGCAACCAGAGAAAGGGTTCGGAACCTTGTTCACTCATACGCGCGTAGCTGCTCTCGCCCTGAGGCAACCCTACTGGGCAAGAGCGCTGCATTTCCACCACAATCCACCATCAATCCACCAAAGCAGGAGTAGGGTTTTACACCTCGCGGTGGCCCGAACCTAGGTAAAATTGCCCGTGTGATCTCTGCCGTGCTGCGCTACGGTCCTCCACTCTTTGTGCAACGCGCTCAGCCCCCCTACCGAACCAAAAGGGGCCGATGGCCCCACAGGTGGCCGCAATTTCCCACGACAATAGCTGCCTCAGAGGCGGCGAAGGAAGGTGTCTGGATGAAGCAGTTCATGACAGATCTTGGAGTTGTGCCCAGTGCACTGGACCCAATGACTCTCTTCTGTCACAACACTGGTGCCATTGCTCTAGCCAAGGAACCAAGGTTTCACAAGAGGACCAGACACATAAAGCGATGCTTCAATTCTATCCACGATTACATCAAGGAGGAAGACATAAACATTTGCAAGATACATACGGATCTGAATGTTGCAGATCCGTTGACTAAACCTCTTCCACGGGCAAAGCATGATCAACACCAGAACTCTATGGTTGTTAGATTCATTACCATGTAATGCTAGATTATTGACTCTAGTGCAAGTGGGAGACTGTTGGAAATATGCCCTAGAGGCAATAATAAAGTGGTTATTATTATATTTCCTTGTTCATGATAATCGTTTATTATCCATGCTATAATTGTATTGACCGAAAACTCCAATACATGTGTGGATACATAGACAACAACGTGTCCCTAGTAAGCCTCTACCGGACTAGCTCGTTGATCAAAGATGGCTATGGTTTCCTAGCCATAGACATGAGTTGTCATTTGATAACGGGATCACATCATTAGGAGAATGATGTGATGGACAAGACCCAAACTATAAACGTAGCATATGATCGTGTCAAGTTTATTGCTATCGTTTTTCTGTATGTCAAGTATATGTTCCTATGACCATGAGATCATGCAACTCACTAACGCCGGAGGAATACCTTGTGTGTACCAAACGTCGCAACGTAACTGGGTGACTATAAAGGTGCTCTACAGGTATCTCCGAGGGTGTCTATTGAGTTGGCATGGATCAAGACTGGGATTTGTCACTCCGTATGACGGAGAGGTATCTCAGGGCCCACTCGGTAATACAACATCACAGTAAGCTTGCTGATGTTTGCTTGAACTACGTCGGTATTTCCCCAAAGAGGAAGGGATGATGCAGCACAACAACGGTAGGTATTTCCCTCCATGATGAGACCAAGGTTATCGAACCAGTAGGAGAACCAAGCAACACTACGTAAACAACACCTGCACCCAAAGAACAAATACTTGCAACCCGACGTGTTAAAGGGGTTGTCAATCCCTTTCGGGTAACGGCGCCAGAAATTGGCAAGTTGACGGGAGATAAATTGTAGTGGATTGAATAAATAGATCGTGAATAAAATAAAGTGCAGCAAAGTATTTTTGTGTTTTTGGATTAATAGATCTGAAAATAAAAGCAAATAAATAAAAAGGCAAATAGCAAAGTAGATCTGAAAATATATGATGATAAAATAGACCCGGGGGCCGTAGATTTCACTAGTGGCTTCTCTCGAGAAAAATAGCATACGGTGGATAAATAAATTATTGTTGGGCAATTGATAGAACTTCAAATAATCATGACGATATCCAGGAAATGATCATTATATAGGCATCACGTCCAAGATTAGTAGACCGACTCTTGCCTGCATCTACTACTATTACTCCACACATCGACCGCTATCCAGCATGCATCTAGTGTATTAAGTTCATGGAAAAATGGAGTAATGCAATAAGAACGATGACATGATGTAGACAAGATCTATTTATGTAGAAATAGACCCCATCTTGTTATCCTTAATGGCAACGATACATACGTGTCGGTTCCCCTTCTGTCACTGGGATCAAGTACCGTAAGATCGAACCCATCACAAAGCACCTCTTCCCATGGCAAGAAAAATCAATCTAGTCGGCCTAACTAAACCAAAGATTCGAAGAAGAAATACGAGGCTATAAGTAATCATGCATATAAGAGATCAAAAGACTCAAATAACTTTCATGGATAAAAACATAGATCTGATCATAAACTCAAAGTTCATCGGATCCCAACAAACACACCACAAAAAAGAGTTACATCAAATAGATCTCCAAGAGACCATTGTATTCAGAATCAAAAGAGAGAGAGGAAGCCATCTAGCTACTGCCTACAGACCTGTAGGTCTACAATGGACTACTCACGCATCATCGGAGAGGCACCAATGAGGATGATGAACCCCTCCAAGATGGTGTCTAGATTGGATCTGTGGTTTTTGGAACTTGCGGTGGCTGGAATTGATTTTCGTCAACTCCCCTAGGGTTTCTGGAATATTGGGGTATTTATAGAGCAAAGAGGTGGTGCGGGAGGCCACCGAGGTGGGCACAACCCATCAGGGCGCGCCTGGGCCTCCAGGCGCGCCCTGGTGTCTTGTGCTCACCTCGGGCCCCCTCTTCGGTACTTCTTTGGCCCATTGGATGTCTTCTGGTCCAAAAAAAATCTCCAAAAAGTTTCGCTGCGTTTGGACTCCTTTTGGTATTGATTTCCTGTGAAGTAAAAAACAAGCAGAAAACATCAACTGGCACTGGGCACTATGTCAATAGGTTAGTCCCAAAAAATGATATAAAGTTGCTATAAAATGATTGTAAAACATGCAAGAATGATAATATAACAGCATGGAACAATAAAAAATTATAGATACGTTGGAGACGTATCAGCATCCCCAAGCTTAATTCCTGCTCGTCCTCGAGTAGGTAAATGATAAAAACAGAATTTTTGATGTGGAATGCTGCCTAACATGTTCATCACATATTCTTTTCTTTGTAGCATGGACATTTGGACTTTTATATGGTTCAAAGTAATAGTCTAGTTTTGACATGAGGACTTTAATACTCAAGCATATCAATAAGCAACAATGTCTTTCAAAATATCAACACTAAAGCAAGTTATCCCTAGACCATTATGCTCAATCATTGATCCATTCATGAAACACACTCGCATATTAGCTACACCCAATGCTCAAGTACGGTCATAGTGCCCCTTAGTTGGTGCTTTATAAGAGAAGATGGAGACTCAAGTAAAAAAAAATTGCATAAAGTAAATAGAAAGGCCCTTCGCGGAGGGAAGTAAGGATTTGTAGAGGTGCGAGAGCTCAAAGCGAAAAAGATAGAGATAAAAACATTTTGGGTGGCATGCTTTTCCTGTCAACGAGAACGATCGAGTAGTTCCCAAACTTTCCATGCTAGATATATCATAGGCGGTTCCCAAACAGAAAATAAAGTTTATTCCTTTTTCCACCATACTTTCACTTTCCATGGCTAGTCGTATCCACGGGTGCCCTCCATACCAACACTTTCCAAGGAATTTATTATTTGACAACATAAAGTAAATTCATTTTTCATTTTGGGACTGGGCATCCCTAATACCTTTGCCGTACTCTCATGCAATGACAAGTGAATAAACACTCATCTTGAGAATAACACATCTAGCATGGAAATATATTAGCCACCCCTACCGTTTCATGAGCGGTACGAGCACAAAAAAGAGAAATTTATTTTGAAAATTAGAGATGGCTGATACAAATTTGCTTAGAACGGCACAGAAATACCGCATATAGGCAGGTATGGTGGACTCATATGGCAAAAACTGGTTTAAAGGATTTTGGATGCACAAGTAGTGATCATACTTAGTGCAAATGAAGGCTAGCAAAAGATTGAGAAGCATCCAACCAAGAAACGAAAAATCTCATAAGCGAGCATTAAGCATAACTAACACCGAATAATGCACCACAAGTAGGATGTAATTTCATTGCATAACTATTGACTTTCGTGCTTGCATAGGGAATCACAAACCTTAACACCAATATTCTTACTAAAGCATAAGTACTCATCAACATGACTCACATATCACTATCATCATATCTCAAAACTATTACAAAGAATCAAGTTTATTTTGTCCAATGATCTTCATGAAAGTTTTTATTATATCCTCCTTGGATATCTATCACTTTGGAACTTATTTCATATGTTGCTTTTAATAAGCTCAAACAAATATAAGTGAAGAACATGATCATCATATTTCTTTCTGTCAAATTAATCTAAGTGAAGCAAGAGAGAATTTCTTCAAAATTTTACTAACTCTCAAATAAATCTAAGTGAAGCATGAGAGCATTTCTTCAAAAAATAATAAAGCACACTGTGCTAAAAAAGATATAAGTGAAGCACTAGAGCAATTCCAAGGCTCTAAAAATTTAAGTGAAGCATAGGAGCAAGCATAGCATAATTTTTGGCTCTCTCAAAAAGGTGTGTCCAGCAAGGATTCAAGACTTAAAATAAAAAGCAAAACAAGCAAAGGCTCATATAATACAAGACTCTCCAAGCAAAACTCATAATATGTGACGAATAAAAATATAGCTCCAAGTAAAATACCGATGATCGTTAGAAGAAAGAGGGGATGCCACTCGGGGGCATCCCCAAGCTTAGTTGCTTGATACTTCTTGAATATTATCTTGGGGTGCCTCAGGCATCCCCAAGCTTAGCCTTTTGTTAATCCTTATTCCTTCATCCACCGCGATCTCACCCAAAACTTGAAAACTTCAATTACACAAAACTCAACAAAACCTTCGTGAGATCCGTTAGTATAAGAAAGCAAATCACTACTATAAGCACTATTGCAAACCCATTCATATTTTATTTTTACATTATATCTATTGTATTCCAACTTTTCTATGGCAAAAACTCTTCAAAGGAAACCATAGAATCATCAAAACAAGCACACAACACAAAGAAAATAGAATCTCTCAAAAACAGAACAGTCTGTAGCAATCTGAAAACTTCGAATACTTATGTAACTCCAAAAATTCTGAAAAATTAGGAAAGCGTGAGAAATTTGTTTATTAATCTTCTGCAAAAATAATCAAATCAAAATCACTCTTCTGTTAAAAATGAGAATTGTTTTCCTGAGCGCAAAAGTTTCTGTTTTTCAGCAAGATCAAATCAACTATCACCAAAGCTATCCTAAAGGCTTTACTTGGCACAAACACTAATTAAAACACAAAAAACACAATCATAACAGTAGCATAATTGTGCAAACACTCAAGAACAGAAATAAAAAGACAAAAATAAATTTTATTCATTGGGTTGCCTCCCAACAAGCGCTATCGTTTTATGCCCCTAGCTAGGCATAATATTTTATTGATGCTCACATGAAAGATAATAATGAAAACACAAAGAGAGACTTTATAGGAAAGATAATAATAAAACATGTGACAAACATATTTAAGTCTAACATATTTCCCATGCATAGGAATTTTATAGGAAAACAAATTAGCAAGACAAGCAAGATCTAGCATATGCATGGAAAAAAACAATAGCAATCTCAACATGAAGAGAGGTAATTTAGTAACATGAAAATTTCTACAACCATATTTCCCTCTCTCATAATAGTTACATGTAGGATCATAATCAAATTTAACAATATAGCTATCATATAATTTTTTTCTCTACATGATCCACATGCGTGCAAAGTTGACACTCTTCCAAAATAGTGGGATTATCATCAAATAAAGTCCTGACCTCTCCAAACCCACTTTTATTAAAAAATTCATAAGATTGAACACTCTCCAAATATATGGGATTATTTTTAGCTAAAGTTGACACTCTTCCAAACCCACTTTTAATATTATCACAAGCATATTCATCATGAGGTTTAAATAAAATTTCAAGATCATAAGAATCATTATCACCCCAATCATGATCATTGCAATAAGTAGTGGACATAACAAAACAAGCATCCCCAAGCTTGGGGTTTTGCATATCACTAGCACAATTGACATTAATAGAATTTATAATAACATCATTGCAATCATGCTTTTCATTCAAGGAGCTATCATAAATCACTTTATAAATTTCTTCGTTTAACACTTCATCACAATTTTTAGATTCATAAATCACAAGCAAAACTTCATAAAGATAATCTAGTGAACTCAATTCAGTATTGATTGGTTCATCATAATTGGATCTTTTGAAAAGATTAGCAAGTGGATGAGGATCCATATCAAGAGATTTTTAGCAAGCGAAGATGCAAGCAAATAGAAGACACATGGCACACAAGCAAAGAAGAGATCTGACGAGAAAACGGCGAAAGAAAAAGATGGCGAATAAAACGGCAAATTTTTGTGAAGTGGGGGAGATGAAAACGAGAGGTAAATGGCAAATAATGAAAATTGCAAGGAGATGAGATTTGTGATTAGGAACCTGGTAGATGTTGATGATGTCTCCCCGGCAACGGCGCCAGAAATTCCTTTTGATGTTTGCTTGAACTACGTCGGTATTTCCCCAAAGAGGACGGGATGATGCAGCACAGCAACGGTAGGTATTTCCCTCTGTGATGAGACCAAGGTTATCGAACCAGTAGGAGAACCAAGCAACACTATGTAAACAGCACCTGCACACAAAGAACAAATACTTGCAACCCGACGTGTTAAAGGGGTTGTCAATCCCTTTCGGGGAACGGCGCTAGAAATTGGCAAGTTGACGGGAGATAAATTGTAGTAGATTGAATAAATAGATCGCGAATAAAATAAAGTGCAGCAAAGTATTTTTGTGTTTTTGGATTAATAGATCTGAAAATAAAAGCAAATAAATAAAAAGGCAAATAGCAAAGTAGATCTGAAAATATATGATGAGAAAATAGACCCGGGGGCCGTAGATTTCACTAGTGGCTTCTCTCGAGAAAAATAGCATACGGTGGGTAAACAAATTACTGTTGGGCAATTGATAGAACTTCAAATAATCATGACGATATCCAGGCAATGATCATTATATAGGCATCACGTCCAGTGATTAGTAGACCGACTCCTGCCTGCATCTACTACTATTACTCCACACATCGACCGCTATCCAGCATGCATCTAGTGTATTAAGTTCATGGAAAAATGGAGTAATGCAATAAGAATGATGACATAATGTAGACAAGATCTATTTATGTAGAAATAGACCCCATCTTGTTATCCTTAATGGCAACGATACATATGTGTCGGTTCCCCTTCTGTCACTGGGATCAAGCACTGTAAGATCGAACCCATCACAAGCACGTCTTCCCATGGCAAGAAAAATCGATCTAGTCAGCCTAACTAAGCCAAAGATTCGAAGAAGAAATACGAGGCTATAAGTAATCATGCATATAAGAGATCAAAAGACTCAAATAACTTTCATGGATAAAAACATAGATCTGATCATAAACTCAAAGTTCATCGGATCCCAACAAATACACTGCAAAAAAGAGTTACATCAAATAGATCTCCAAGAGACCATTGTATTGAGAATCAAAAGAGAGAGAGGAAGCCATCTAGCTACTGCCTACGGACCCGTAGTTCGACAATGGACTACTCACGCATCATCGGAGAGGCACCAATGAGGATGATGAACCCCTCCGTGATGGTGTCTAGATTGGATCTGTGGTTTCTGGAACTTGCGGCGGCTGGAATTGATTTTCGTCGACTCCCCTAGGGTTTCTGGAATATTGGGGTATTTATAGAGCAAAGAGGCGGTGCGGGAGGCCACCGAGGTGGGCACAACCCATCAGGGCACGCCTGGGCCTCCAGGCGCGCCCTGGTGTCTTGTGCTCACCTCGGGCCCCCTCTTCGGTACTTCTTTGGCCCACTGGATGTCTTCTGGTCCAAAAAAATCTCCAAAAAGTTTCGCTGCGTTTGGACTCCGTTTGGTATTGATTTCCTTCGAAGTAAAAAACAAGCAGAAAACAGCAACTGGCACTGGGCACTATGTCAATAGGTTAGTCCCAAAAAATGAAATAAATTTGCTATAAAATGATTGTAAAACATCCAAGAATGATAATATAACAGCATGGAACAATCAAAAATTATAGATACGTTGGAGACGTATCACTTGCAAGCAATGTGAATAATGAGTTAGCCACGGGATCTTGTATTACGGAACGAGTAAAGAGACTTGCCGGTAACAAGATTGAACTTGGTATGGGGATACCGACGATCGAATCTCGGGCAAGTAACATACCGATAGACAAAGGGAACTACATACGGGATTAGCAGAATCCTTGACATTGAGGTTCGACCGATAAGATCTTCGTAGAATACGTAGGAACCAATATGGGCATCCAGGTCCCGCTATTGGTTATTGACCGTAGAGGTGTCTCGGCCATGTCTGCATAGTTCTCGAACCCGCAGGGTCTACACACTTAACGTTTGGTGATGATGTAAGTATAGTTCAGTCATTATGGTGGTTACCGAAGGTTGTTAGGAGTCCCGGACATGACGAGGAACTCCGTAACGGTATGGAGGTGAAGATTGATATATTGGACTAAGGGTATTGGAGTCCAGAATTGTTCCGGGGGTACCGGGTGATGACCAGCATCACCGAAAGGGGTTTCGAGGGGCCCGGCAAGTGTTGGGGGGCCCCATGGGCCAAGGGGAGGGGGCAAACCAGCCCACTAAGGGGTTGTGCGCCCCTCACCCTTTCCCATGTAACCAGAAGGGGTGGGGGCGCTCCCCTAGGGCAGCCACCCCCTTTGCCTTGGGGGCCAAGGCTCCCGGGGGGAGGCGCACCAAAACCCATCTATGGTTTTCCCCTGGTGGCCGCCGGCCCCCCTAGGGAACCCTAGGGCGCCCCTCCTCCTCCTTTCCCCATATATATAGAGGGGTAGAGGGAGGGCAGCCGCACCCATCTATGCCACGGCGCTACCCTCCCTCTCCCTCGTAGCCATCTTCTTCTCCGTAGTGCTTAGCGAAGCTCTGCCGAGATTTCTCCACCACCACCGCCACCACGCCGTTGTGCTACCGGAGGACTCGAGCTACTACTTCACCATTGCTCGCTGGATCGAGGAGGTGAAGGCGTCATCGAGCCGTACGTGTGTTGAACGCGGAGGCGCCGTCCGTTCGGCGCTAATTCAGAGTTCGCGGGACGGATCATGATTGGACCGCGAAGACATTCGACTACATCAACCGCATTTCTTAACGCTTCCGCTTAGCGATCTACAAGGGTATGAAGATGCAATCTCTGCTCTCGTAGATGTCCATCTCCTAGATTGATCTTGGTGAGTGTAGGAATTTTTTTGATTCCCATGCAACGTTCCCCAACAGAAATATGCCCTAGAGGCAATAATAAATTGGTTATTATCATATTTCCTTGTTCATGATAAAGGTTTATTATTCATGCTAGAATTGTATTGACCGAAAACTTAAATACATGTGTGAATACATAAACAAATACTATGTCCCTAGTGAGCCTCTACTAGACTTGCTCGTTGATCAAAGATGGTTAAGGTTTCCTAACCATAGACATGATTTGTCATTTGATAACAGGATCACATCATTAGGAGAATGATGTGATGGACAAGACCCAGCCATAAGCTTAGCATTTGATCGTATCACTTGAGTTTATTACTATAGCTTTCTTCATGTTAAGTATCAATTCCTAAGACCATGAGATCATGCAACTCCCGGATACCGGAGGAATACCTTGCGTGCTATCAAACGTCACTTCGTAACTGAGTGATCATAAAGATGCTTACAGGTATTTCCGAAGGTGTGTCTGTTGGGTTGGCATGGGTCGAGACTAGGATTTGTCACTCCGTATGACAGAGAGATATCTCTGGTCCCTCTCGGTAATACAACATCGTAAAGAGCTTGCAAGCAATGTGGCTAATGAGTTAGTCACGAGATCGTGTATTACAAAATGAGTAAAGAGACTTGCTGATAATGAGATTGAACTAGGTATGGAGATACAACGATCGAATCTCGGGCAAGTAACATATCGCTGAACAAAGGGAATTGCATACAGGATTAACCGAATCCTTGACATCGTGGTTCAACCGATAAAAGATCTTCATGGAATATGTAGTAACCAATATGGGCATCCAGGTTCCGTTATTGGTTATTGATCGGAGAGGTGTCTCGGTCATGTCTACATGATTCTCGAACCCGTAGGGTCGCACGCTTAACGTTCGATGACGCTAGAGTAATATTGGGATATGCATGTTGGTGACCGAATGTTGTTCGAAGTCCCGGATGAGATCCCGGATGTCACGAGGAGTTTTGGAATGGTCGAGAGGTAAAGATTTATATATGGGAAGTCATATTTTGGGTTCCGAAAAAAGTTTTAATTTTTTCGGTATTATACCGGGAAGCTTCCAAAAGGTTCCGAAAACTTCCGGAGGAGTCCGGAAGTCCACCAAGGTGTCCACCATGTCCCATAGGCTAGCTTGGGCTGAAGGGGGGCGCCCTGGCCTACATGGGCCAGCGCACCAGCCCCTAAGAGTCCCATGTGGCTAAGACATGTGGAAGGGGACTAGGATTCCAACTCCTACTAGGAGTAGGACTCCTTCCCCTTGGCGCCAACTCCTATTAGTAGTAGGGCTGGAGTCCTAGCCCCTCCACCTATATAAATAGAGGGGAGGGGGCACACCAGAGGAGGAGAATCCATAGATCAACACACCAGCCCCTGGGCGCCCCCCTCTCTCTCTCTCATTACACCACCGCCTCGTCCCAACGACGCTTAGCGAAGCGCTATCAAAGATCCACCACCATCATCACCACCACATCGTAGTGTTGGTTGTGATCCCATCTACTTCTCCTCTCCCTCTTGCTGGATCAAGAAGGAGGAGATGTCATCGAGCCGCA
The DNA here is from genome assembly GCA_011799875.1 of Thinopyrum elongatum. Lineage (NCBI taxonomy): Eukaryota > Viridiplantae > Streptophyta > Magnoliopsida > Poales > Poaceae > Thinopyrum > Thinopyrum elongatum. Next base: position 375,553,552 of record CM022299.1, on the reverse strand, counting down.
TGTGTGCTAAACTCGGAGGTGTCGTCCGTTCAACACTAGATCAGTTGGATCGTGATCGCGAACAATACGACTACATCAACCGTGTTATATATGCTTCCGCTTTCGGTCTACGAGGGTATGTAGACACACTCTCCTCTCTCGTTGCGATGCTTCTCCTAGATAGATCTTGAGTGTCCGTAGGAATTTTTTTGATTTTCATGATTCGTTCTCCATCAGTGGCATCATGAGCTAGGTCTATGCGTAGATGTATATGCACGAGTAGAACACAAAGAGTTGTGGGTGTTGATGCTCAAATTGCTTACCTCTCTTGTCTTATTTGGATTCGGCGGTATTGTGGGATGAAGCAGCTCGGACCAACTTTACATGTCCTCGCACATGAGACCAGTTCCACCGATTGACATGCAACTTGTTTTGCATGAGGTGGCTAGCGGGTGTCTGTCTCTCCTAATTTAGTTGAATCTAATTTGACGAAGGTGGTCCTTATAGAAGGTTAAAAGGAAACTTGATTATCACTATTTTAGCTTTGCATAGGTAAGAACGGTTCTTGCTTGTTGCCCATAGCAGCCATGTAAAATTTGCAACAACAAAGTAGAGGACGTCTAACTTGTTTTTGCAGGGCATGTTGTGATGTGGTATGGCCGAAAACGTGATGTGATATATGTTGATGTATGAGATGATCATGTTTTGTAATAGGTTCATGACTTGCATGTCGATGAGTTCGGCAACCGGCAGGAGCCATATGGTTGTCTTTAATTTATTAATTGCCATGTAATTGCTTTACTTTATCACTATGCGTTAGCAATAGTTGTAGAAGCAATAGTTGACGAGACGACCATGTGACGACACGATGATGGAGATCATGGTGTCATGCCGGTGATGATGGAGATCATGCCGGTGCTTTGGAGATGGAGATTAAAGGCACGAGATGATAATGGCCATATCATATGTCACATATTGATTGCATGTGATGTTTATCTTTTTATGCATCTTATTTTGCTTAGGACGATGCTAGCATTATAAGATGATCCCTTCACTTAATTTCAAGAAATTGTGTTCTCCCTAAGTATGCACCATTGCAAAAGTTCGTCGTTTTGAAGCACCACGTGATGATCGGGTGTGATATACTCTACGTTCACATACAACGGGTGTAAGCCGGTTTTACACATGCAGAATACTTGGGTTAAACTTGATGAGCCTAGCATGTACAGACATGGCCTCGAAACACAGGAGACCGAAAGGTCAAACATGAGTCATATAGTAGGTATGATCAAGATGGAAATGTTCACCATTGATGACTACCCCATCTCACGTGATGATCAGACATGGGTTAGTTCATTTGGATCATGTATCACTTAGACAACTTGAGGGATGTTGATTTAAATGGGAGTTCATTAGTAATTTGATTAACTGAACTAATTATCATGAACTTAGTCTTAATTGTCTTTGCAAAATTTATGTTGTAGATCAATGGCCCGCGTTGTAGTTCCCCTGAATTTTAATGCGTTCCTAGAGAAAGCTAAGTTGAAAGATGATGGAAGCAACTATGCAGACTGGGTCCGTAACTTGAGGATTATCCTCATTGCTGCACAGAAGGCTTATGTCCTTGATGCTCCGCTAGGTGCCGCACCCCCTTCAGTGTCGTCTGTGGATGTTGTGAACATCTGGCAGGCACGATCTGATGACTACATGATAGTTCAGTGTGCCATGCTTTACGACTTAGAACCGGGGCTCCAAAGACGTTTTGAGCACCATGGAGCATATGAGATGTTCCAGGAGCTGAAATTGGTATTTCAAGCTCATGCCTGGGTTGAGAGGTATGACACCTCCGACAAGTTATTTAGCTGCAAGATGGAGGAGAATAATTCTGTTAGTGAGCATATACTCAGAATGTCTGGGTTTCACAACCGCTTGACTCAGTTGGGAGTTAATCTTCCAGATGACACGGTCATTGACAGAGTTTTTCAGTCACCGCCACCAAGCTATAAGGGCTTTGTGATGAACTATAATATGCAAGGGATGGAGAAAATGATTCCTGAGCTCTTCGCGACGCTTAAGGCCGCGGAGGTAGAAATCAAGAAGGAGCATCAAGTGTTGATGGTTAGAAAGACCACTAGTTTCAAGAAAGGCAAGGGAAAGAAAGGGAACTTCAAGAAGAATGGCAAGACAGTTGCCACTCCCTTGAAGAAACCCAAGGCTGGACCCAAACCTGAGACTGAGTATTTCTACTGCAAGGGGAATGGTCACTGGAAGCGGAACTGCCCCAAGTACTTGGCAGATAAGAAGGCTGGCAACATCAACAAAGGTATATTTGATATACATGGTATTGATGTGTACCTTACTAGTGCTCGTAGTAGCGCCTGGGTATTTGATACCGATTCAGTTGCTAATATTTGTAACTCGAAACAGGAGCTACGGAATAAACGAAGACTGGCTAAGGACGAGGTGACGATGCGCGTCGGAAATGGTTCCAAGGTTGATGTGATCGCCATCGGCACGCTACCTCTACATCTACCTTCAGGATTAGTTTTAAATCTAAATAATTGTTATTTGGTGCCTGCGTTGAGCATGAACATTATATCTGGATCTTGTTTATTGTGAGACGGTTATTCATTTAAATTAGAGAATAATGGTTGTTCTATTTATATGAGTAATATCTTTTATGGTCATGCACCACTTATGAATGGTTTATTCTTGTTGAATCTCGATCGTAGTGATACACATATTCATAATGTTGATGCCAAAAGATGCAAAGTTAATAATGATAGTACCACATATTTTTGGCACTGCCGTTTAGGTCATATTGGTGTAAAGCGCATGAAGAAACTCCATTCTGATGGACTTTTGGAATCTCTTGATTATGAATCATTTGAGACATGTGAACCATGCCTCATGGGCAAGATGACTAAAACTCTGTTCTTCAGAACAATGGAGCAAGCTAGTGACTTATTGGAAATAATACATACCGATGTATGCGATCTGATGAGTGTTGAAGCACGCAGTGGATATCGTTATTTTCTTACCTTCACAGATGATTTGAGTAGACATGGGTATATTTACTTAATGAAACACAAGTCTGAAACATTTGAAAAGTTTAAGGAGTTTCAGAGTGAAGTGGAGAATCATCGTAACAAGAAAATAAAGTTTCTACGATCTGATCGTGGAGGTGAATATTTGAGTTACGAGTTTGGTATGCATTTAAGACAATGTGGAATTGTTTCACAAATCACGCCACCTGGAACACCACAGCGTAATGGTGTATCCAAATGTCGTAATCGTACTCTATTGGATATGGTGCGTTCTATGATGTCTCTTGCCGATTTGCCACTATCATTTTGGGGTTATGCATTAGAGACAGTCGCATTCACTTTAAATAGGGCACCTTCTAAATCCGTCGTGATGACACTATATGAGTTGTGGTTTGGCAAGAAACCTAACTTGTCGTTTTTAAAGTTTGGGGATGTGATGCTTATGTCAAGAGGCTTTAGCCTGATAAGCTCGAACTCAAAGCGGAGAAGTGCATCTTCATAGGATACCCTAAAGAGACGATTGGGTATACCTTCCACCACAGATCTGATGGCAAGATCTTTTTTGCCAAGAATGGGTCCTTTCTAGAGAAGGAGTTTCTCTTGAAAGAAGTGAGTGGGAGGAAAGTAGAACTTGATGAGGTAATTGTACCTTCTCTCAAATTGGAAGGTAGCACATCACAGAAAGCAGTTCCCGTGATGCCTACACCAACTGAAGAGGAAGCTAATGATGATGATAATGAAACTTCGGATCAAGTTACTACCGAACTTCGTAGGTCAACCAGGACACGTACCGCACCAGAGTGGTACGGTAATCCTGTCCTGGAAGTCATGTTGTTAGACAACGGCGAACCTATGAACTATGAAGAAGCTATGATGAGCCCATATTCTGACAAATGGCTTCAGGCCATGAAATTCGAGATAGCATCCATGTATGAGAATAAAGTATGGACTTTGGTGGATTTGCCAGATGATCAGCAAGCCATTGAGAATAAATCGTTCTTTAAGAAGAAGACAGACGTTGATGGTAATGTCACCGTCTATAAAGCTCGACTTGTCGCAAAGGGTTTCCAGCAAGTTCAAGGGGTTGACTACGATGAGACTTTCTCACCCATAGCGATGCTTAAGTCTGTTAGAATTATGTTAGCTATTGACGCATTTTATGATTATGAGATCTGGCAAAAGGACGTCAAAATGGCATTCCTTAATGGGTTTCTTAAGGAAGAGTTGTATATGATGCAACCAGAAGGTTTTGTCGATCCTAAGGATGCTAACAAAGTATGCAAGCTCCAGCGATCCATCTATGGACTGGTGCAAGCATCTCGGAGTTGGAATATTCGCTTTGATGAGGTGATCAATGATACGTCCATTTTGCATCATGTTTTCCTACTGTTATTTATAATGTTTTTATGCATAATAATGCTTTATGGAGTAATTCTAATGCCTTTTCTCTCATAATATGCAAGGTTCACACAAAGAGGGAGAATACCGACAGCTGGAATTCTGGACCTGAAAAAGCTATGTCAGAGATACCTATTATGCATATCTCCAAATGAGCTGAAAATCTATGGAGAATTATTTTGGAATATATAAAAAATAATGGAGCTAATAACTACCGGAGGGGGGCCACCTGGTGACCACAAGACACCAGGGCGCGCCAGGCCCCCCAGGCGCGCCCTGGTGGGTTGTGGCCAGCCCAGCCCACCTCCGGTGCCCATCTTTTGGTACATAAGGTCTTTTGACCTAGAAAAAATAAGGGAGAGGACTTTCGGGATGGAGCATCGCCGTCTCGAGACGGAACTTGGGTAGGAGCACTTTTGCCCTCCGGCGGAGCGATTCCGCCGGGGGAACTTCCCTCCTGGAGGGGGAAATTGAAGCCATCGTCATCACCAACAGCCCTCTCATCTTTGGGAGGCCAATCTTCATGAACATCTTCAACAACACCATCTCCTCTCAAACCCTAGTTCATCTCTTGTGTTCAATCTTTATACTGGACCCTCAGATTGGTACCTGTGGGTGACTAGTAGTGTTGATTGCATCTTGTAGTTGATTACTATATGGTTTATTTGGTGGAAGATTATATGTCCAGATCCATTATGCTATTTAATACCCCTCTGATCTTGAGCATGAATATCATTTGTGAGTAGTTACTTTTGTTCTTGAGGTCACGGGAGAAGTCATGTTGCAAGTAATCATGTGAATTTGATATGTGTTCAGTATTTTGATGATATGAATGTTGAGATTCCCTTAGTGGTGTCATGTGAACGTCGACTACATGGCACTTCATCAACTTTGGACCTAAGGGAATGCATTGTGGAGTAGTTATTAGATGATGGGTTTCTAGAGCAAGCTTAAACCCTAGTTTATGCGCTACTTCGTAAGGGGCCGATTTGGATCCATATGTTTAATGCTATGGTTAGATTTTATCTTAATACTTTTCTCATAGTTGCGGATGCTTGCGAGGGGGTTAATCATAAGTGGGAGGTTTGTTCAAGTAAGAACAGCACCCAAGCACCGATCCACCCACATATCAAATTATCAAAGTAGCGAACACGAATCAAACTAACATGATGAAAGTGACTAGATGAAATTCCCGTGTACCCTCAAGAACGCTTTGCTTATCATAAGAGACAATTTTGTCCTGTCCTTTGCTACAAAAGGATTGGGCTACCTTGTTGCACTTTATTTACTGTTACCATTAATTGTCTGTTACCAATTATCTTGCTATCAAACTACCTGTTACCGACAATTTCAGTGCTTGCACAAATTACCTTGCTGAAAACCACTTGTCATTTCCTTCTGCTCCTCGTTGGGTTCGACACTCTTACTTATCGAAAGGACTATGATTGATCCCCTATACTTGTGGGTCATCATGACTCTTTTCTGGCGCCGTTGCTGGGGAGTGAAGTGCTCTTGGTAAGTGGAAATCGGTAAGGAAAAGTTTATACTATGTGCTGAAATTTATTGTCACTTGTTACTATGGAAAACCATCCTTTGAGGGGTTTGTTCGGGGTATCTTCACCTCGACCGGAAGCACAATTAGTTTCCCCTCAACCTACTTCACCTACTGAAAATATTGGTTATGAAATTTCTTCGGGTATGATAGAACAACTGCTAGCTAATCCTTATGCAGGAGATGGAACAGAACATCCTGATATGCATTTGATATATGTGGATGAAATTTGTGGATTATTTAAGCTTGCAGGTTTATCCGGAGATGAAGCTAAGAAGAAGGTTTTCCCTTTATCTTTGAAGCGAAAAGCATTGACATGGTATAGGCTATGCGATGATATTGGATCTTGGAACTGGAATCGATTGAAATTGGAATTTCACCAAAAAAATTATCCTATGCATCTAGTTCATAGTGATCAGAATTATATATATAATTTTTGGCGTCGTGAAGGAGAAAGTATCGCTCTAGCTTGGGGGAGGCTTAAGTCAATGTTATATTCATGCCCCAATCACGAGCTCTCGAGAGAAATTATTATTTAGAATTTTTATGCTCGACTCTCTCGTGATGATCAATCCATGCTCGATACTTCTTGTACTGGTTCTTTTATGAAGCAAACTATTGAATTCAAGTGGGATCTCTTGGAAAGAATTAAACGCAACTCTGAAGATTGGGAACTCGACGAAGGTAAAGAGTCAGGTATTAAGCTTGAGTTTGATTGTGTTAAATCTTTTATGAATACCGATGCTTTTCACAAGTTTAGCACTAAATATGGACTTGACTCTAAGATTGTAGCCTCTTTTTGTGAATCATTTGCTAGTCATGTTGATCTCCCTAAGGAGAAGTGGTTTAAATATCACCCCCTGTTAAAGAAGAAATTAAAGAATCGATTAAAGCTAGAGATGAAACTATCATTTACAATATTGATCCAGTTGTGCCTACTGCTTATATTGAAAAACCACATTTCCCTGTTAGGATAAAGGAACATGCTAAGGTATCAACTGTGGTTCGCAAAAGCAATATTAAAGCACCTAAACCTTCTGAACAAATTAAAGTAGAACCTAGTGTTGCTATGGTTAAAGATCTCTTGGTCGAAAATGTTGATGGGCATGTTATTTATTTCTGTGATGAAGCTGCTAGAATTGCTAAACCCGATGAAAAGGATAAACATAGACCTGTAGTTGGCATGCCTGTTGTCTCAGTTAAAATTGGAGATCATTGCTACCATGGTTTATGTGACTTGGGTGCTAGTGTGAGTGCTATTCCTTTTACCTTATATCAAGAAATTATGAATGACATAGCACCCGCTGAAATAGAAAACATAGATGTTACTATTAAACTTGCAAATAGAGACACTATCACACCACTTGGGATTGTTAGAGATGTTGAAGTATTGTGTGGGAAAATAAAATACCCTACTGATTTTCTAGTTCTTGGTTCCCCACAAGATGACTTTTGTCCCATTATCTTTGGTAGATCTTTCTTGAACACTGTCAATGCTACAATAGATTGCCATAAAGAAACTGTCAGTGTTAGCTTTGGTGATGAGTCTCATGAATTTAATTTCTCCAAGTTTCATAGACAACCCCGTAATAAATAATTACCTAGGAAGGATGAAATAATTGGTCTTGCTTCTATTGTCATGCCTCCTACTGATCCATTAGAACAATATTTGCTAGACCATGAAAATGATATGCACGTGCATGAAAGAAATGAAATAGATAAAATATTCTTTGAACAACAACCTCTCCTTAGACACAATTTGCCTATTGAAACTCTAGGAGGTCCTCCTCCACCTAAAGGTGATCCTGTGTTTGAATTAAAGCAATTGCCTAACACGTTGAAATATGCTTATCTTGATGAGAAAAAGATATATCCTGTTATTATTAGTGCTAACCTTTCAGAAGATGAAGAAGAAATATTATTAAAAATTCTGAAGAAGCACCGTGCTGCTATTGGATATACTCTTGATGGTCTTAAGGGCATTAGTCCCACTCTCTGCCAGCACAAGATTAATATGGAACCTGATGTTAAACCCGTTGTTGATCACCAACGACGATTGAATCCTAAGATGAAAGAAGTGGTGAGAACCGAGATACTAAAACTTCTGGAAGCAGGTATAATCTATCCCATAGCTGATAGTAGGTGGGTAAGTCATGTTCATTGTGTCCCTAAGAAGGGAGGTATTATTGTTGTTCCTACTGATAAAAATGAACTTATCCCACAAAGAATTGTTACTGTCTATAGAATGGTAATTGATTTTAGAAAATTAAATAAAGCTACTAGAAAAGATCATTACCCTTTGCCTTTTATTGATCAAATGCTAGAAAGATTATCTAAGCACACACACTTTTGTTTTCTTGATGGATATTCTGGTTTCTCTCAAATACCCGTTTCACAACCTAATCAAGAGGAAACCACTTTTACTTGCCCTTTTGGAACCTATGCTTATAGACGTATGCCTTTTGGTTTATGCAATGCACCTGCTACCTTTCAAAGATGTATGACTGCTATATTCTCTAATTTTTGTGAAAAGATTGTTGAGGTTTTCATGGATGATTTTTTCGTTTACGGAACTTCTTTTGATGATTGCTTAAGCAACCTTGATCGAGTTTTGCAGAGATGTGAACAAAGTAATCTTTTCTTGAATTGGGAGAAGTGCCACTTTATGGTTAATGAAGGCATTGTCTTGGGGCATAAAATTTCTGAACGAGGTATTGAGGTAGATAAAGCTAAAGTTGATGCAATTGAGAAAATGCCATGTCCTAAAGATATTAAAGGTATTCGAAGCTTCTTTGGTCATGCTGGTTTCTATAGGAGATTTATTAAAGACTTCTCTAAAATTTCTAGGCCTCTTACTAATCTTTTACAAAAGCATGTTCCATTTGTTTTTTATGATTGCTACTTCTTGAGCTTGCGTTGATTTTTCCCTTGAAGAGGAAAGGGTGATGCAGCAAAGTAGAGATAAGTATTTCCCTCAGTTAAGAACCAAGGTATCAATCCAGTAGGAGGCACAAGCAAGTCCCCAATCTATGCACCTGCACAAACTAACAAACACTTGCACTCAACACGAAAAAGGGGTTGTCAATCCCTTCACGGTCTCGAACAAGAGTGGGATCTAATAGAAATAGGTATAAAAGATAAATAAAAGAGCAAACTAAAGTAAATCTAAATAAATTGCAGCAAGGTATTTTTGGGTTTTTTGATTTATAGATCTGAAAATATATGATGGAAAATAGACCTGGGGGCCATAGGTTTCACTAGAGGCTTCTCTCTTGAAGATAGCATACGGTGCGTGAACAAATTACTGTTGAGCAATTGATAGAAAAGCACAAAGTTATGACGATATCTAAGGCAATGATCATGAATATAGGCATCACGTCCGTGACAAGTAGACCAAAATGATTCTGCATCTACTACTATTACTTCACACATTGATCACTATCCAGCATGCATCTAGAGTATTAAGTTCATAAGAACGGAGTAACGCCTTAAGCAAGATGACATGATGTAGAGGGATAAACTCAAGCAATATGATATAAACCCCATCTTTTTATCCTTGATGGCAACAATACGTGCCTCACTACCCCTTCTGTCACTGGGTGAGGACATCGCAAGATTGAACCCAAAACTAAGCACCTCTCCCGTTGCAAGAAAAACCAATCTAGTTGGCCAAACCAAACTGATAGTTCGAAGAGAAATACAAAGATATCTTAATCATGCATAAAAGAGTTCAGAGAAGACTCAAATAATATTCATAGATAATCTGATCATCAATCCACAATTCATCGAATCTCAACAAACACATCGCAAAAAAGTATTACATCGAATAGATCTCCAAGAACATCGAGGAGAACATTGTATTGAAGACCAAAGAGAGAGAAGAAGCAATCTAGCTACTAGGTATGGACCCGTCGGTCTGTGGTAAACTACTCACACATCATCGGAAGGGCAGCAAGGTTGATGTAGAGGCCCTCCGTGATCGAATCCCCCTCCGACAGATCGCCGAAAAAGGCCCCAAGATGGGATCTCATGGGAACAGAGGCTTGCAGCGGCGGAAAAGTATTTTGGTGGACGCTTCTGGTGGTTTGGGAATATTTGGGAATTTATAGTGCAAAGATTAGGGTTAGGAGACATCCAAGGGGCCCACAAGCCCTCAGGGCGCCCCCCTAGGGCGCGCCTGGTAGGCTTGTGGCCTCCTCGGGAACCTTCTGGCCCCCTCTCCAAGTCCTATGGATGTCTTCTGGTCCAAGAAAAATCACCGCGAAAGTTTTATTCCGTTTGGACTCCGTTTGGTATTCCTTTTCTTTAAAACTCAAAAACAAGGAAAAAACAGAAACTGGTACTGGGCTCTAGGTTAATAGGTTAGTCCCAAAAATAATATAAAATAGCATATTAATGCATATAAAACATCCAAAATAGATAATATAATAGCATGGAACAATCAAAAATTATAGATACGTTGGAGACGTATCAATGATGATTGTGTAGAAGCCTTTGAAACACTTATGAAAGCCTTAATTTCTGTACCTATTGTTCAACCACCTGATTGGAACTTGCCTTTTGAAATTATGTGTGATGCTAGTGATTATGCTGTTGGTGCTGTTCTAGGACAAAGAGTTGATAAGAAATTAAATGTTATCCATTATGCTAGCAAAACTCTAGACAGTGCCCAAAGAAATTATGCTACTACTGAAAAAGAATTTTTAGCAGTTGTTTTTGCTTGTGATAAATTCAGATCTTACATTGTTGATTCCAAAGTAATTTTTCACACTGATCATGCTGCTATAAAATATCTTATGGAAAAGAAAGATGCTAAACCTAGACTCATTAGGTGGGTTCTCTTGCTACAAAAATTGGATTTGCATATCACTGATAGGAAAGGAGCTGAGAACCCTGTAGCTGATAACTTGTCTAGGTTAGAGAATGTTCTTGATGACCCACTACCTATAGATGATAGCTTTCCTGATGAACAATTAGCTGTAATGAATGCTTCTCATAACACTCCTTGGTATGCTGACTACGCTAATTACATTGTTGCTAAATTTATACCACTTAGTTTCACGTACCAACAAAAGAAAAAATTCTTCTATGACTTAAGACATTACTTTTGGGATGACCCACATCTTTATAAAGAAGGAGTAGATGGTATTATTAGACGTTGTGTACCTAAGCATGAACAGGAACAAATCCTACGGAAATGTCACTCTGAAGCCTATGGAGGACATCATGCGGGAGATAGAACTGCTCACAAGGTATTGCAATATGGTTTTTATTGGCCTACTCTTTTCAAGGATGCCCGTAAGTTTGTCTTGTCTTGTGATGAATGCCAAAGAATAGGTAATATTGGTAAGCGTCAGGATATGCCTATGAATTATTCACTTGTTGTTGAACCATTTGATGTTTGGGGTTTTGATTACATGGGACCTTTTCCTTCCTCTAATGGGTATACACATATTTTGGTTGCTGTTGATTATGTCACTAAGTGGGTAGAAGCATTCCAACTAGTAGTGCTGATCATAACACCTCCATTAAAATGCTTAAAGAAGTTATTTTCCCAAGGTTTGGAGTCCCTAGATATTTAATGACTGATGGTGATTCACATTTTATTCATGGTGCTTTTCGTAAAATGCTTGATAAATATGATATTAACCATAGAATTGCATCACCCTATCATCCTCAATCTAGTGGTCAAGTTGAACTTAGCAATAGAGAAATAAAATTAATATTACAAAAAACTATCCATAGGTCCCGAAAGAATTGGTCTAAGAAATTGGATGATGCACTTTGGGCCTATAGAACGGCTTATAAAAATCCTATGGGTATGTCGCTATATAAAATGGTTTATGGAAAAGCTTGTCATTTGCCTCTTGAGTTAGAACATAAAGCATATTGGGCAATTAAAGAACTCAATTATGATTTTAAACTTGCTGGTGAAAAGAGGTTATTTGATATTAGCTCACTAGATGAATGGAGAATCCAAGCTTATGAAATGCCAAACTATTTAAAGAAAAAGTTAAAATATGGCATGACAAAAGAATCCAAAAGCAGGAATTTAAAGTTGGAGAATATATTCTTTTGTACAACTCTCGTTTTAGATTTTTTGCAGGAAAACTTCTTTCCAAATGGGAAGGACCATATATTATCGAAGAAGTTTATCGCTCTGGAGCTATCAAGATTAATAATGCCGAAGGTACTAACCCGAAGGTGGTCAATGGACAAAGAATTAAACACTATATCTCAGGTACGCCTATTAATGTTGAAAGCAATATTATCCAAACCATGACACCGGAGGAACACATAAAAGAAACCTTCCAGAACACTTCAGAACCCTGAAAAAGAGGAGGTACGTGATATGGTAAGTAAACGAACTCCGAAAAATCCGCAAAAATATTTTCTGTCAGTTTTAAAATATTAGAAAGATTAGGAAATTAAGAAATAACTAGGAAGGCAACCGAGGTGGCCACGATACACCAGGGCGCGCCTGCCCTTCCTGGCGCACCCTGGTGGGTTGTGGTGCCCTCAGGCACCTTACCGACTCCGTTTTCCTTCCATATTAGGTGTTTCCCAAGATAAAAAATCTTTATATATACCCCCGAACGATTTGACCACCGTATCGCAGAAAAATCCTCTGTTCTTGTTTCGTGTTGTTTTCTCGTGAGATCTAGATCTCCATGGCTCCACCAAGCTCCTCCAAGGACAAGTTCTTCGAGCGGGTCATCAACCCGTATTTGTCGGAGGTGATGAAGCACCCTCAAGCCATTGAGATGCGTGAGGGGGTGCTCCACATCCAGGATGTTCAGGGGCCCAAGAGGACGGGAAGCATGGAGGCCAGGCTGAAGGCGGTGGAACAAGACATCTTCAAGTGCCAAGGGATGGTGGAGCGTGGACTCAGCGCCAATCACTCCACGATCATGGAATTCACCCGTGATCACATGGTGGATGGCCGGTCCATGAAGGATATCGTCTTCACCTTCAACGAGCAAATCAATTTTCTACAAAGCCAAATCTATGATCTTCAAAACCAAGTTTTTGAGTATGAAGCAAGGTTTAAAGGTATGAGTTTAGCTTCCAGTTGCAGGACTCGGGAGACTCATGCATCCTCTTTTGATGGTATACCCCTACCCTGGAAGCCGGAGGACAAACTCGCTACCTCATCACCATCACCATCATCATCTTCCCCACCAAAGGAGACTTGAGTACACGGGCATGGGCACTCCCCTTGGCTTGTGCCAAGCTTGGGGGAGGTGCCCCATGTATCGTATCACCATCAATTTTATTACCTTTACCTATTTTTAGTTCGATCCTTAGCTATTTCGTGATTTAGTTGAATAAAAGTTTAGTATGATCTGTTTTCGAGTTCTAGTTTCATGATCTATCTATCTATGTAATCGAGTGAGAGTTATATAATAAAGTTTAGTTTGAGTTTTTGTCTCTTTACTTCTATGTTTCAATCAAAACAAAAAGAAATAGATGAAAAAGATCATATGCTAATCTTACGGTAAATAATGACATCACATAAGGAAAAGTATAAGTGGTAAAATTTGTTGGAAGTTGACAAACATAGCATTGGTCAATGATGCAATTCATGAAAGAATTAATAAGGGAAGAGAAGATTCACATGCAAATACACTATCTGGGACATCTTTTATGATTGTGAGCCCCCATTAAATATTATATGCCAAAACAGTTGGCGTTGGACAAGGAAGACAACGTAATGATTTATGTTTGTTCATATTCACATAGAAGTTCTATTGTCATAGATCCTTCAACATGTGGTGCTTGCTCAATATCTTTGCTAGCCAAAAATTCCGCACTAAGTAGAGATACTACTTGTGCATCCAAAAACCTTAAACCCAAACTCATGTTTTGAGAGTCCACCATACCTACCTATGGGTTGAGTAAGATCCTTCAAGTAAGTTGTCATCGGTGCAATAAGGCAATAAAAATTGCTTCTAAATGTGTTTGATCATTTAGTGTAAGAGAAAATTTAGTGTTGTACGAACTTGTGATGGCAAAGTAATAAAAGCGACAGACTGCATAATAAAGGTTGCTATCATAAGGGGCAATATAACGTGACGTTCTTTTGCACTAAGAGATTGTACATACAAACCAAAAAGCGCATGACAACCTCTGCTTCCCTCTGCGAAGGGCCTATCTTTTACTTTTACGTATTTACTTTTATGCAAGAGTCAAAGTATTTTTCCCTATTCCTTTTTATTTTCTCTTTTTGCAAGCATCATGTGGTGGGGAAAGATCTAGGCACATATATCCAGTTGAATGTGAGTGTGCATGAGTTATTATTGTTGACATCACCCTTGAGGTGAATGAGTTGGGAGGCGAAACTATAAGCCCCTATCTTTCTAGGTGTCCGGTTGAATTTTTTTGCTCATGTGTATGCGGTGAGTGTTAGCAATCATAGAAGATTAAATGATGGTTGAGTTTGTGGACTTGCCAAACACTGGTACAGCGATGTGCTATGCAAACGGTTTTTAACCCCTTTCCGCGATGACATTTTGAACCGTCGCCAAGTGAGTGTGTGCGATAGGGGGGGTCCTTCCCACACGACCCAAAAACCATCGGGGATAGGGAGCCATGATGCATACAGTTGTCCCTATAAAACCGTTTCTGATATCTCGAATATCCCAAATGCTCAATCCTTGCTACTCGTGTGTGCTGGCATTACCATCGCAGTCAGTATTCTGTGGTGCTACATTTACGATGCGTGTCCCATCACAAACAGTTCACGATTATAGAACATGTACGATAAGCAGACAATCACACACATTCACTTTTCCCGAACTGTATGCGATAACTAATTAAGAAGATTAGCTAATCATCGTACGAGTGTCAGATAGGATTACGAAACATCGGACCATCGTAACAGCGTCGTACATGATAACTATCACACACGCTATTCAGTGGTGCAATGTTTACGATGCGTACCACATCAGAAATAGTTCATGATTACAAATCGTGTACGATAAGGCAACTATCACAAACATTTCGTTTGCCCGCACCGTTTGTGATATTGTCTGACATCACACACGCTTTCCAAACGACAACTGTGTGCCTGCTCGCACACATTTGCTCTCTGTGAACCGTGTCGGATTATGGTGTATATCACAAACATTTTTGTTTTACCAACTGTGTGCGCCGTAACGACCTGTAGAGCGTAATTTCACCGTAATTTAATTGCTACTATTTAAAATTGGACCGGATTTGAATTTGAAAGTATGCTATAGCTTTATTCATATCCATCAGGTTCAAACAACCAATGCATTATTCGATTCACAGGTACATATGTTCAAGAATTACATAAGCACCAAATAAAGAATGATGAACCACAGTTGTATACTTGTACTATTAAAGACGGTAAAGGAAGAGGCGAAATACAATCTGGTTGCTGAACAAGGTGAAGCGGAATGCCCATATTGTGCCCTCCTCCATGCAGAAGGCACACATGACTCTAGTCCAACCCCTTATGATGGCCGACCTCCCATCCTTCACTGTCTTCATGAACACATCTAGATAGTCATCGTGTTATGGTAGAAATACTTTAACCTTTGCATGCCCACCAATCATGTAGTTTGAGAGGTAATCTTGAGTAAACTGCTTTGGGAACCACTTCAAAGGAAAAAGATTCAGACACTGTCATCTAACACAATTCATTATGGGTAGTAAAAAGAAGGCTGCAGAGTTCATTGTTGTCTTGGATAAAGTGTAAACAAATAGTTTAATTGCCATCTTTTGACCCATTTTACTAATAATCTTTATCAGCTTCCTCACTTGATGCTGGTTCATCAATATCTCATTGCCCCATACGCAGAAAGGGTCGAAGCGCAGATCTTTACCAATGACATATGTACCTAAAAGCACCAAGTTAATATTAGAAGCTAAACAACAATTGCACAATGATGTAGTACAACACTCCCTCCGTCCCATTATATAATATCTTATAACATCCAATATACTCACATATTGGATGAATTAACATCTTATATTATGGGTTGGAGGGAGTTTATTGCATTTTTACAAATTATCGGCTGATTAACCGTTGTTGTTGTTGTTGTTGTTGTTGTTGTTGTTGTTGTTGTTGTTGTTTTTCTTGTTGTTGTTGTTGTTGTTGTTGTTGTTGTTGTTGTTGTTGTTGTTGTTGCGTATATCTAGACATCATCAGAACATTAAGGTAACACTCTTCCTTTTTGCTATGTAGCATAGGATTGCATATTTAGACATTCAGTACAGTGCATGTTGCTATGTAGCTTCAGATATATTAGATATTCCCTAGTTAACCTAACGATAAATGGGTTACAAATATATTCAGTTAAAAGTCTGATTCACCGATTAGTCCCTTATCAGCCCCCGGCCTATATGGTACCAGCTACCGATATCCTGAACAGTGAGTATATATAAGCCATGGGATGAAACTAACCTCGATGGAAAACAGCAGTCGTTCCCAAAATTGTCCTGTGTAAGTACATCGAGAGGCATGTTAAGCACAACAGGCTAAACATCAACCAAATAATCTCCAAACGATAGCTTCAGTGTGCAGGTTTAAGCACGCTAGTTAAGCAAAACAAGTGGAAAGGTGTGTTAACTACAACATGCCTAACATTTAACAACAAGCAAATATAGTCATTCAAACTGGTATTGTGCCAATCTAAGTACACTGGTTATTGTTAAAAAAATGGAAAGGCGTGTTAACTACAACATGCGTAACAGCAACCAAATGTAGTCATTCATAGTGGTATTGTTGAAACTGGTATTAATGAAATTGAACTGAACAGTTCAAACTTGCACATATAGAACATCACGTTGTGAATAACTGGAATAAACAAGGCATACTACGAACAACCAAAGATAGCATTTGAAACTGGACATATGCTAACTACAAACAACCGAACAACCAAAAAAACTTTAAAATAGGCATATGCTAGCTATAACAGGCTTAACAACAAGCAAATATATACATTCCTATCGGTATATATGTTTAAAACTGGTATTAATGAAAATGTACTGCACAGTAAATAGTTGCACATATAGAGCATCACATTGTGAACAACTGAAATAAACAAGGCATACTGCAAACAGCCAAATATAGCAATTAAAACTGGACATATTCTCACTACACTACAAAAGGCACTCGACAAAACAAATCATGGGTTCCCCCTGTGAAGAGGCACGGCAAAACAAATCATGGGTTTCCTCACTTGTCACAGATGGGCTCGTTCCCGTGGAAAGAGCACGGACCCTGGGTATGCTCCATGTTGTCGCAGATGGGCTCCTTCCCCTTGGAAGAGCACGGCTGTAGGGTGACCTCCCTGATGTCGCAGATGGGCTCTTTCCCCTTGGAAGAGCCGGAGAGGGTGCCCTCCTCATGGTCGCCGTCAATGAGATCTGACTTGGAAGCTGTGGATCCCAAGCCAGCATCGCAGAATGTGTCCTTTAGAAATGACAAAAGGGGCTCGATGGCGATGTAGGATGGCAAATTCTTGACAGCGAGCCAGAGGAGATCAGCGGCGGGGCCATGGATGAGATCGACGGTGATTGAAACCGAGGGGTTGGGGGTGGGCCACTTAACCTGTGACATAGCCCGCATCAGGCCGTCGCTGTAGATGACCTTGATGTCGTAGCCGACGTCGACGACATACCCGCTTACTCTGGCCCTCTGATTGAGAGCCTACGGGCAGTAATGGTCGTCAGCTTCCTCGGCGGCCACCTCGGCGACGTCGGGCGAAGAGGCTGTAATACACCTCTTTCGGGCCAGTCGCTCCTCGAGCTCCACGGGAAGCGTATCCGGGCTTAGGGTACGACGCTCTGGAGTGGGGGATGGGGATGGGGATCTGTGGGAAAGGGGGCGTTTGGCAGGCGTCATCTAAGAAACTCAGGGCGGCTAGGGTATGGAGATCGGTGGGTAAGCTGCATGGGCAAACCAGCAGATGTTGAGAATGGAGGCCTTGCGGCGGCGGCGACCTTGCTAGGGTTTCGAGCGAGGGAGGGGTTGTGGTGTGTGTGTGCGTGCGCGCGCGCGCGCCCGAGGAGTTTTTGGGGTGTGTGTGTGTGGAGGGGGTGTGTTTGAGGAAATGACGCGGCTACTGAAAATTTTACTACATGGGAGTAAAATGCCGGGGCTATTGAAAATTTGGATGATGGTGTATCGCACACGGTCCCGAAATAACAACCGTGTGTTATGAAACAGAAAAACCCTCGAGCCGGGCAGATATTTTTGAGGGATGCAGGCGGGAGCGGGAACAACAAACATCACACATGGTCGAAACATAATAACCGTGTGTTATCAAACAGAAAAACCCTGCAAGCGGGTAGATATTTTTGAGAGGGGAAGCCTTGTGGAGCCCAACGTACTGTGCTGATGTGCGTGACAAGGGCACCGGCCTGGCACACGGTTTGTGTGAGTGAACCGTGTCTGTTGCGTCATCCGACTTGTCTAATGTTCATAAATTTGGCAAAAATGACGCGGGAAAGGGTCAGAACACGAACACACTTGCATGTGGACCAAATATATGTATGAAAAGGGTGGTTTGATGTTCAAATACCAAATGCACAACTTCGATGTGGCACCTATCTCACAAAGCACACGATATTGCTTGTCCCCCCCCCCCTTCGTGTCGGCAGGAGGGGAATCCTAAGCTATGAACGCATGCCCGACCCCAGAGGATTCAAACTACAAAGTGCGAGAGAGGAGACAGTCCCCCCCATCAAACACACAAACACCAACAACACCAAAAAACACACACACACACACACACACACACACACACACTTTCAGTCGGCGGGAGAGGTCATCTCACCAAGATGTATTGTAAAACGGACCAAGAAGAATCCACCTTGGTCGTACAACCTCTCTCTTGTTGTTGGTCAAAGTGATGGACGTCCATGCGACCCCAGAGATGGGCTAGCTCGCCAATAATCACGCAAGTAGCTGATAACCCACAAGTATAGGGGATCGCAACAGTTTTCAAGGGTAGAGTATTCAACCCAAATCTATTGATTCGACACAAGGGGAGCCAAAGAATATTCATGAGTATTAGCAGTTGAGTTGTCAATTCAACCACACCTGAAAGACTTAATATCTGCAGCAAAGTATTTAGTAGCACAGTAATATGGAAGTAACGGTAACAATGGCAAAAGTAACAATAGCAGTTTTGTAGTGATTGTAATAGCAGTAGCAACGAAAGTAACTTAGCAAAGATCAATATGCGAAAAGCTCATAGGCATTGGATCGGCAATGATAATTGTGTTGGATAATATCCATCATGTAGCAGTCATAACCTAGGGTGACACAAAACTAGCTCCAATTCATCGATATAATGTAGGCATGTATTTCGTATATAGTCATACGTGCTTATGGAAAAGAACTTGCATAACATCTTTTGTCCTACCCTCCCGTGGCAACGAGGTCCTAATGGAAACTAAGGGATATTAAGGCCTCCTTTTAATAGAGAACCGGACCAAAGCATTAGCACTTAGTGAATGCATGAACTCCTCAAACTACGGTAATCATCGGAAAGAATCCCAATTATTGTCACCTTGGGGTATGCGGATCATAACTCGTAATAGGTGTCTACAACTTGCAAGATAGGATCAAGAACTCACATATATTCATGAAAACATAATAGGTTCAGATCTGAAATCATGGCACTTAGGCCCTAGTGACAAGCATTAAGCATAGCAACATCAATCTCAGAACATAGTGGATACTAGGGATCAAACCCTAACAAAACTAAGTCGATTACATGATAAATCCTATCCAACCCATCACCGTCCAGCAAGCCTACGATGGAATTACTCACTCCCAGTGGTGAGCATCATGAAATTGGTGATGGAGGAAGGTTGATGATGATGATGGCGACGAATTTCCCCCTCCGGAGCCCCGAACGGATTCCAGATCAGCCCTCCCGATGAAGAACAGGAGGCGGCGGCGGCTCCGTATCGTAAAACGCGATGAATCCTTCTCTCTGATTTTTTTCTCCCCGAATAGGTACTTATAGAGTTGGAGTTAGGGTCGGAGGAAGTCTAGGGGGCACACAAGACTGCTAGGCGCGCCCCAGGGGGGCGCCCCCAGGGCTTGTGGCCTCTGGGTGGACCTCCTCTGGTTACTTCTTGTGCCAGTATTTTTTATATATTCCACAAAAATTCTCCATAAATTTTCAGGTCAATCCAAGAACTTTGATTTCTGCACAAAAATAACACCATGGCAATTCTGCTGAAAACAGCGTCAGTCCGGGTTAGTTCCATTCAAACCATGCAAATTAGAGTCCAAAACAAGGGCAAAAGAGTTTGGAAAAGTAGATACGATGGAGACGTATCAACTCCCCCAAGCTTAACCCATTGCTTGTCCTCAAGCAATTCAGTTGACAAACTAAAAGTGATAAAGAAAACTTCTACAAACTCTGTTTGATCTTGTTGTTGCAAATATGTATAGCCAATATTCAGGTTTTCAGCAAAGATTATGAACTAACCATATTCACAATAACATTTAGATATTACATTTACTCATATCAATGGCATAATCAACTAGCGAGCAATAATAAGATATCTCGGATGACAACACTTTTTCAAAACAATCCTGATATAATATGACAAAATGGTATCTCGTTAGCCCTTTCTGAGACCGCAAAACATAAATGCAGAGCACCCCTGAAGATCAAGGACTGACTAGACATTATAATTCATGTCAAAAGAGATCCAGTCACACTCATACTCAACATCAATTAATAACAAAGCATACAAATGATAGTGGTGCTCTCTAACTGGTACTTTTTATAAGAGGATGATGACTGCACAATAAAAGTAAATAGACAGGCCCTTCACAGAGGGAAGCAGGGATTTGCAGAGGTGCCAGAGCTCGGAGCTATTAAAACAGAGATGAATATAATTTTGAGCGGTATGCTTTCTTCGTCAACATAACAACCAAGAGATCTCACTATCTTCCATGCTAGACACATTATAGGCGGTTCCCAAACAGAATGGTAAAGTTTTTACCCCCCCTCCACCAACAATCACACTCCACGGCTAGCCGAATCCACGGGTATCGCCCATACTAACAACAGTCCTAGGGGAGTTTTGTATAATTATTATATTTTGATTTGATTTTGAGCATGGAACTGGGCATCCCGATTACCAACCACTTTCTCATGAATGACAAGTGAATAAACACTCATCGTGAGAATAACCCACCTAGCATGGAAGATACTGACAGCCCCCAGTCGCTACATGAGCGATTCGGGCATACAAAACAGATTATTATTTGAAGGTTTAGAGTTTGGCACATGCAAATTTACTTGGAATGGCAGGTAAATACCGCATATAGGTAGGTATGGTGGACTCATATGGAACAACTTTGGGTTTAAGGAAGTGATGCACAAGCAGTATTCCCGCTTAGTACAAGTGAAGGCTAGCAAAAGATTGAGGAGCGACCAACTAGAGAGCGACAACGGTCATAAACATGCATTGAGATTAATCAACATTGAATGCAAGCATGAGTAGGATATAAATCACCATGAACATAAATATCGTGGAGGCTATGTTGTTTTTTATTCAACTACATGCGTGAACATGTGCCAAGTCAGGCCACTTGAATCATTCAAAGGAGGATACCATCCTATCATACTACATCACAACCATTTTAAATGCATGTTGGCACACAAGACAAACCATTATCCACTCCTAGCTAATTAAGCATGGCATGAGTAACTATAATCTCTAATTGTCATTGCAAACATGTTTCATTCATAATGGGCTGAATCAGGAATGATGAGCTAATCATATTTACAAAAACAAAATAGGTCGAGTTCATACCAGCTTTTCCTCATCTCAATCATTTCATCATATATCGTCATTATTGCCTTTCACTTGCACGACCGAACGAGGTGAATAATAATAAGAGTGCACGTGCATTGGACTAAGCTGGAATATGCAAACATTTATTCAAAGGAGAAGACAAGGTAATATGGGCTCTTTGTTAGATCAACAATAATGCATACGAGAGCCACTCAACATTTTCATCGTGGTCTTCTGTTGGTGCAACAAACCCCAAGTATGTTGCCCAGACTATACACAGGCTCAAGAACGAGATTGCAGCATCCAGGACAAGGCCAAGCAGAAGAGATCAGCTCTTTGAGGAATCAAAGGGCGGATCAAGAAGACCAAGACCAACCCAAGGAGTAAAATACCACAATGGGAAAACCTCCCCTACTGGGCAGGCGAGCCTGGCGGGGACGAGGTTGCCCCGAAGACAAGTCTCAAGATTGCCCCGGCAGGCTTGCCGGGGACGCTGAGGGCAGATTACCCCGCCAAGGCTCCACCGCTCCACCTCACAGCAACGCAAGTCACCGATCGGTGCGGTGTCGAGCCCCCAAGATGCTAAGTGGCCGTTATTTGGCACGTGGCAGCCATCCCTAGAGGAAATCACTTCCAAATGACACTCGTCCAGCGACGTGTCATGCAGGCAGGCGAGAAGGTGGCAAAACAGCACGGCAAGGCTTGCCGGGCTAGGCTACGATGTGACACTAAGCGGCGCATTTAATGCGCTCTGTCCAGTCTGCAGAGTTAGGTATGATGGCACTGTTTGCTATCTAATCAGTACACAACGACTGATTTGCCATTGTGGTGACCCCTTGATCTATAAAAGGAGGGCCATGGCAACCTTAGAAAGGATTCGGACCCCTGTACACTCATACGCGCGTAGCTGCTCTCTCCCCGAGGCGACCTTGCCGGGCTAGAGCGCTGCGTCTCCACCACGGTCCTCTCATCAATCCACCAAAGCAGGAGTAGGGTTTTACGCCTGGAGGTGGCCCGAACCTGGGTAGAAACTGCCCGTGTGATCGCTGCTGCGTGCCCTCCGCTCTTTGTGCAATGCGTCCTTCCCCCCTGCTGAACCACAAGGGGCCGATGGCCCCATAGGTGGCCGTGTTTTCCCTCGACATCTTTGGCGCGCCAGGTAGGGGGAAGCGCTTGCGCGAATCCGAGAGCGTACGGAGCACGTCATCTTCATCATCATCTTCTTCATCGATGGCTTCATCATCCATGGCGCCCAAGAAGAAAACCGGTGCCGCAGCTCACCCGTCCACCTCGAAGGCCCCTCCATACGCGGCTGCCGACGCCATGGGGGCTATGGGGGCGCACGGGGATGTGGACACTGCGGGGGACGTGACCGGTGATGTTTGCTTGAACTACGTCGGTATTTCCCCAAAGAGGAAGGGATGATGCAGCACATCAACGGTAGGTATTTCCCTCAGTGATGAGACCAAGGTTATCGAACCAGTAGGAGAACCACACAACACCACGTAAATAGCTCCTGCACACAAAGAACAAATACTTGCAACCCGACGTGTTAAAGGGGTGTCAATCCCTTTCGGGTAACAGCACCAGAAATTGGCACATGGACGGGAGAAAGTTGTAATAGATTGATAGATGCAAATAAAAGCAAATAAAATTCAGCGAGGTATTTTTGGGTTTTTGATAATATAGATCTCAAAATAAAAGTTGAAAATAAACGAAAAGGCAAATAGCAGAATAGATCTGAAAATAGATGATCAGAAAATAGACCCGGGGGCCGTAGGTTTCACTAGTGGCTTCTCTCGAGAAAAATAGCATACGGTGGGTAAACAAATTACTGTTGGGCAATTGATAGAACATCAAATAATTATGACGATATCCAGGTAATGATCATTATATAGGCATCACGTCCAAGATTAGTAGACCAACTCCTGCCTGCATCTACTACTATTACTCCACACATCGACCGCTATCCAGCATGCATCTAGTGTATTAAGTTCATGGAAAAATGGAGTAATGCAATAAGAATGATGACATGATGTAGATAAGATCTATTTATATAGAAATAGACCCCATCTTGTTATCCTTAATAGCAACGATACATACGTATCATTTCCCCTTCTGTCACTGGGATCAAGCACCGTAAGATCGAACCCATCACGAAGCACCTCTTCCCATTGCAAGATAAATAGATCAAGTTGGCCAAACAAAACCCAAATATCGGAGAAGAAATACGAGGCTATAAGCAATCATCCATATAAGAGATCAAAAGACTCAAATAACTTTCATGGATAAAAACATAGATCTGATCATAAACTCAAAGTTCATCGGATCCCAACAAACACACCGCAAAAAGAGTTACATCAAATAGATCTCCAAGAGACCATTGTATTGAGTATCAAACGAGAGAGAGAAAGCCATCTAGCTACTAACTATGAACATGTAGGTCTACAATGAACTACTCACGCATCATCGGAGAGGCACCAATGAGGATGATGAACCCCTCCGTGATGGTGTCTATATTGGATATGTGGTTTCTGGACCTTGCGGCGGCTGGAATTGATTTTCGTCGACTCCCCTAGGGTTTCTGGAATATTGGGGTATTTATAGAGCAAAGAGGTGGTGCGGGAGGTCTCCGAGATGGGCACAACATACCAGGGCGCACCTGGGGTCCCAGGCGCGCCCTGGTGTCTTGTGCTCACCTCGGGCCCCCTCTTCGGTACTTCTTTGGCCCACTGGATGTCTTCTGGTCCAAAAAAAATCTCCAAAAAGTTTCGCTACGTTTGGACTCCATTTGGTATTGATTTCCTGCGAAGTAAAAAACAAGCAGAAAACAGCAACTGGCACTGGGCACTATGTCAATAGGTTAGTCCCAAAAAATGATATAAAGTTGATATAAAATAATTGTAAAACATCCAAAAATGATAATATAATAGCATGGAACAATAAAAAATTATAGATACGTTGGAGACGTATCAGCATCCCCAAGCTTAATTCCTGCTCGTCCTCGAGTAGGTAAATGATAAAAACAGAATTTTTGATGTGGAATGCTGCCTAACATGTTCATCACATATTCTTTTCTTTGTAGCATGGACATTTGGACTTTTATATGGTTCAAAGCAATAGTCTAGTTTTGACATGAGGACGTTAATACTCAATCATATCAACAAGCAACTATGTCTTTCAAAATATCAACACTAAAGCAAGTTATCCCTAGCCCATTATGCTCAATCATTGATCCATTCATGAAACACACTCGAATATTAGCTACACCCAATGCTCAAGTACGATCATAGTGCCCCTTAGTTGGTGCTTTATAAGAGAAGATGGAGACTCAAGTAAAAAATAAAAATTGCATAAAGTAAAAGAAAGGCCCTTCGCGGAGGGAAGTAGGGATTTGTAGAGGTGCCAGAGCTCAAAGCTTAAATTGAGAGATAAAAACATTTTGAGAGGCATACTTTTCCCACCAACGAAAACAACTTAGAGTTCCCAATACTTTCCATGCTAGATATATCATAGGCGGTTCCCAAACAGAAATTAAAGTTTATTCCTTTTTCCACCATACTTTCGCTTTCCATGGCTAACCGTATCCACGGGTGCCCTCCATACCGACACTTTCCAAGGAACTTACTATTTGACAACATAAAGTAAATTCATTTTTCATTTCGGGACTGGGCATCCCTAATACCTTTGCCGTACTCTCGTGCAATGACAAGTGAATAAACACTCATCGTGAGAATAACACATCTAGCATGGAAAAATATCGGCCACCCCTCACCGCCTCGCGAGCGGTACGAGCACACAAAAAAGAAATTTATTTTGAAGATTAGAGATGGCACATACAAATTTGCTTAGAACAGCACAGAAATACCGCATATAGGTAGGTATAGTGGACTCGTATGGCAAAACTGGTTTAAAGGGTTTTGGATGCACAAGTAGTGATCATACTTAGTGCAAATGAAGGCTAGCAAAAAGATTGAGAAGCGTCCAACCAAGAAACGAAAAATCTCGTAAGCAAGCATTAAGCATAATTAACACCGAATAATGCACCACAAGTAGGATATAATTTCATTGCATAACTATTGACTTTCGTGCTTGCATAGTGAATCACAAACCTTAACACCAATATTCTTACTAAAGCATAATTACTCATTAACATGACTCACATATCACTATCATCATATCTCAAAACTATTACTAAGAATCAAGTTTATTTTGTCCAATGATCTTCATGAAAGTTTTTATTATATCCTTCTTGGATATCTATCACTTTGGGACTAGTTTCATATGTTGCTTTTAATAAGCTCAAACAAATATAAGTGAAGAACATGAGCATACTATTTCTTTCTCTCAAATTAATCTAAGTGAAGCAAGAGAGAATTTCTTTAAAATTTTACTAACTCCCAAATAAATCTAAGTGAAGCATGAGAGCATTTCTTCAAAAATAACAAAGCACACCGTGCTCAAAAAGATATAAGTGAAGCACTAGAGCAATTCCAAGGCTCTAAAGATTTAAGTGAAGCATAGGAGCAAGCATAGCATATTTTTTGGCTCTCTCAAAAAGGTGTGTACAGCAAGGATTCAAGACTTAAAATAAAAAGCAAAACAAGCAAAGACTCATATCATACAAGACACTCCAAGCAAAACTCATAATATGTGACGAATAAAAATATAGCTCCAAGTAAAATACCGATGGTCGTTAGAAGAAAAAGGGGATGCCACTCGGGGGCATCCCCAAGCTTAGTTTCTTGATACTTCTTGAATATTACCTTGGGGTGCCTCGGGCATCCCCAAGCTTAGCCTTTTGCTAATCCTTATTCCTTCATCCATCGTGATCTCACCCATAACTTGAAAACTTCAATCACACAAAACTCAACAAAACCTTCGTGAGATCCGTTAGTATAAGAAAACCAATCTTTACTTTAAGTACTGTAGAAAACTCATTAAAATTTTGTTCTTGCATTATATCTACTGTATTCTAACTTTTCTATGGCAAAAAATCTTCAAAGGAAACCATAGATTCATCAAAATAAGCACACAATGCAAAGAAAACAGAATCTGTCAAAAACAGAACAGTCTTCAAAGATATGAATTGTTCTCATACTTCTGTAACTCCTAAAATTCTGAAGAATTAGTACAACAGAGTCAATTTGTATATAAATCTTGTGTAAAAAATTCAGAATTTTTCATCTCTGCTGTGAATTTTCAAAATTGTTTTACTTGACACAAAAGTTTCTGTTTTCCAACAAGATCAAATCAACTATCACCAAAATCATCCCAAAGGCTTTACTTGGCACAAACACTAATTTAAACAACAAAAACACATCTAACCAGAGGCATAATTGGGTAATTTATTGAAAACAGAAAGAAAACTAAAAAGCAAAAGATACAAGTTGGGTTGCCTCCCAACGAGCGCTATCGTTTTACGCCCCTAGCTAGGCATAATGCAAAAAGGATCTAAGTATTGTCATTTGTAGTCTTTGCCACTTTAGTAAGGGTCTTTTCAAATCCGGGAGGCTCTTTGCGCTTCCCTAAATTTTCCGGGAAAGAAACCATCTTGAGATCTAAAATATCCAACCGTTTATTGTAAAGGGAAATCAAAGTGTTCAAACGATTGATACTACCATTAAGATGTTTGAGGGGTTCATTATATTTTTGCAATTCAACCATATGCTTATGCAAATCACCAAGTTTGTCCAAAATTTGAACTCCCTCTGGGGTGAAAGAAAACCCTTTATTTTGTGGTGGAACCCCCAAAATTCCTTCTAAGATTTCATAGGCAGCATTGACATCAAGCTCAATAAAATTCCCTTTTGCGGCAAAATCTAAGAGTTGTCTATGATGCAAAGCCAATCCTATATAAAAATTTTGAAGCAAAATTTTTGCGTCTCCTTTTAGGTTGCAAACACGATAGGATTCCATTAGCCTATACCAAGCATCTTTCAAATTTTCTCCTTGTCTTTGTTTGAAGTATAAAACTTCAAAATCTGGTAACAAAGGAGGAGTGGTCAAACCAGCCATTGTGACTAGAAAGCAAGAACGTGAATAGATCTGACGGGAAAACGGCGAACGAAAAAGAGGGCGAATAAAACGGCAAATTTTTGTGAAGTGGGGGAGAGGAAAACAGAGGCAAATGGCAAATAATGTAAATTGCAAGGAGATGAGATTTGTGATTAGGAACCTGGTAGATGTTGATGATGTCTCCCCGGCAACGACGCCAGAAATTCCTTTTGATGTTTGCTTGAATTACGTCGGTATTTCCCCAAAGAGGAAGGGATGATGCAGCACAGCAACGGTAGGTATTTCCCTCAGTGATGAGACCAAGGTTATCAAACTAGTAGGAGAACCACGCAACACCATGTAAACAGCTCCTGCACACAAAGAACAAATACTTGCAACCCGACGTGTTAAAGGGGTTGTCAATCCCTTTCGGGTAACGGCACCAGAAATTGGCACGTGGACGGGAGAAAGTTGTAATAGATTGATAGATGCAAATAATAGCAAATAAAATTCAGCGAGGTATTTTTGGGTTTTTGATAATATAGATCTAAAAATAAAAGTTGCAAATAAATGAAAAGGCAAATAGCAAAATAGATCTGAAAATATATGATGAGAAAATAGACCCGGGGGCCGTAGGTTTCACTAGTGGCTTCTCTCGAGAAAAATAGCATACGGTGGGTGATACGTCTCCAACGTATCTATAATTTTTGATTGTTCCATGCTATTATATTATCTGTTTTGGATGTTTTATATGCATTAATATGCTATTTTATATTATTTTTGGGACTAACCTATTAACCTAGAGCCCAGTGCCAGTTTCTATTTTTTCTTTGTTTTTGAGTTTTGCAGAAAAGGAATACCAAACGGAATAAAACTTTCGCGATGATCTTTCTTGGACCAAAAGGAAACAAAGAGACTTGGAGATGAAGTCGGAGGAGCCGCGAGGCGGCCACAAGGACGGAGGGCGTGCCCAAGGGGGTAGGGCGCGCCCCCACCCTTGTGGGCCCCTCGTGCACCTCCTGACCTAATTCTTTCGCCTATATATACTCTTATATGCCCAAACCACCAGAGGCATCCACGAGAATACTTTTCCACCGCCGCAACCTTCTGTACCCGTGAGATCCCATCTAGGGGCCTTTTCCGGCGTCCTGCCGGAAGGGGATTCGATCATGGAGGGCTTCTACATCAACACCATTGCCCTTCCGATGAAGCATGAGTAGTTTACCTCAGACCTACGGGTCCATAGCTAGTAGCTAGATGGCTTCTTCTCTCTCTCTCTGATTCTCAATACCATGTTCTCCTCGATGTTCTTGGAGATCTATTCGATGTAATACTTTTTTGCGGTGTGTTTGCCGAGATCCGATGAATTGTGGATTTATGATCAGCTTATCTATGAATATTATTTGAATCTTCTCTGAATTCTTTTATGCATGATTTGATATCTTTGTAATTCTCTTCGAACTATCGGTTTGGTTTGGCCAACTAGATTGGTTTTTCTTGCAATGGGAGAAGTGCTTAACTTTGGGTTCAATCTTGCGGTGTACTTTCCCAGTGACAGTAGGGGCAGCAAGGCACGTATTGTATTGTTGCCATCGAGGATAAAAAGATGGGGTTTTCGTCATATTGCTTGAGTTAATTCCTCTACATCATGTCATCTTACTTAATGCGTTACTCCGTTCTTTATGAACTTAATACTCTAGATGCATGATGGATAGCGGTCGATGTGTGGAGTAATAGTAGTAGATGCAGAATCGTTTCAGTCTACTTGACACGGACGTGATGCCTATATTCATGATCATTGCCTTAGATATTGTCATAACTTTGCGCTTTTCTATCAATTGCTCGGCAGTAATTTGTTCACCCACCGTAATTTTTTCTATCTTGAGAGAAGCCTCTAGTGAAATCTATGCCCCCCGGGTCTATTTTCCATCATATTACTTTCCGATCTACTATTTTGCAATCTTTTACTTTCCGATCTATAAACCAAAAATACCAAAAATATTTACTTTACCTTTTATTTATCTCTATCAGATCTCACTTTTGCAAATAACCGTGAAGGGATTGACAACCCCTTTATCGCGTTGGGTGCAAGTTGTTTGATTGTTTGTGCAGTTATTCGGTGATTTGTGCGTTGTCTCCTACTGGATTGATACCTTGGTTCTCAAACTGAGGGAAATACTTATCTCTACTTTGTTGCATCACCCTTTCCTCTTCAAGGGAAAAACCAACGCAAGCTCAAGAAGTAGCAGCGGGTAAACAAATTACTATTGGGCAATTGATAGAACTTCAAATAATTATGACGATATCCACGCAATGATCATTATATAGGCATCACGTCCAAGATTAGTAGACCGACTCCTGCCTGCATCTACTACTATTACTCCACACATCGACCGCTATCCAGCATGCATCTAGTGTATTAAGTTCATGGAAAAACGGAGTAATGCAATAAGAACGATGACATTGTGTAGACAAGATCTATTTATGTAGAAATAGACCCCATCTTGTTATCCTTAATAGCAACGATACATACGTGTCGTTTCCCCTTCTGTCACTGGGATCAAGCACCGTAAGATCGAACCCATCACGAAGCACCTCTTCCCATTGCAAGATAAATAGATCAAGTTGGCCAAACAAAACCCAAATATCAGAGAAGAAATACGAGGCTATAAGCAATCATGCATATAAGAGATCAAAAGACTCATATAATTTTCATTGATAAAAACATAGATCTGATAAAAAACTCAAAGTTCATCGGATCCCAACAAACACACCGCAAAAAGAGTTACATCAAATAGATCTCCAAGAGACCATTGTATTGAGAATCAAACGAGAGAGAGAAAGCCATCTAGCTACTAACTATGGACCCGTAGGTCTACAATGAACTACTCATGCATCATCGGAGAGGCACCAATGAGGATGATGAACCCCTCCGCGATGGTGTCTAGATTGGATCTGTGGTCTCTGGAACTTGCGGCGGCTGGAATTGATTTTCGTCGACTCCCCTAGGGTTTCTGGAATATTGGGGTATTTATAGAGCAAAGAGGTGGTGCGGGAGGTCTCCGAGATGGGCACAACCCAACAGGGCGCGCCCTGGTGTCTTGTGCTCACCTCGGGCCCCCTATTCGGTACTTCTTTGGCCCACTGGATGTCTTCTGGTCCAAAAAAAAATCTCCAAAAAGTTTTGCTGCGTTTGGACTCTGTTTGGTATTGATTTCCTGCGAAGTAAAAAACAAGCAGAAAACAACAACTGGCACTGGGCACTATGTCAATAGGTTAGTCCCAAAAAAATGATATAAAGTTGATATAAAATGATTGTAAAACATCCAAAAATGATAATATAACAGCATGGAACAATAAAAAATTATAGATATGTTGGAGACGTATCAACCGGCGCTGGCGTCGTCGTCACCACCTCCCCCGTAGCCGAAACGGGAGCAGGAGGCACTGGAGAAGGACAGCGCCAATAACATCCCGACGGCCACGCTCCGCAAGGTGCAGGAGGAGAGATCATTCCATCCGTGCCTCTCCACCCCACCGAAGGACGTGGCCACAACGGTGATGCTCGCCCTAGGGCGAACCGCAATCCTCCGGCCGCCCCCGCTGTGGATGTGGCCACAGGGCATGCGTCACCCCCAGGACGGGCTGGCCAAGCTGATGCACCTAACGGAGCCGCCGACCCCCAAGCACATCCACCTCGCCTCCATGCCGCCCTGGCGACTGGCTCACGGTGACAGGAGCATGGCGCTGCTACTACTGGCACCGTCAGAAGCCAGGCGACGCTACGGTCTACGTTGTCATCCATGCCGAGCACTGCTTTGGAGGCCATGGCGCGGGCCCAACTCCTGTTGAGATTTTCGCCGGCAGCTGATCAGATGGATGAGTGGAGAGCCACCATTCAGAGCTTGATTGGTTTCGCCGAGGCCGAAGGATCGCAGCGAGTAGGCACGTCACAGCCACCACAGGCGGCGGCAACGGCCCGAGCTGCTGGTCGTACCGAAGGGGCCACCCCCGCGGTGCAATCCCCTCCGCGGCAGCCAGCGCAGGGGCCACGGCCAGAGCAATGAAACCAAGAACCCGACGACTTATCGATGGCCTCGTTCGATCCTCGAGCACGACGAGAACAACGGCGAGTCCTGGAAGATAGGCGGGGGGAAGACGCGCATGTCACCATCGAACGACGCCGCGAAACCCAACGCTGATCTGATAGGCGCAACGGCTCTGACATCGATGAGCCTACACCCGGTGAGGGTGGGTGCCTACCTTTCGGGGTTGGGTGCCCCACCTTCACTTGTGAGCTGCGGCAAGTCCGTTGGCCATCTGCCCGCACATTCAAGCCAAAAATACCAGAGAAGTACGATGGAAGACTGAACCCGGCAGAGTTCTTGAGCATCTACACCATCGCTGTTCAAGCTACCGGGGGAAGAGATGAGAAGGTGTTTGCCAACTACTTCCCCTTGGCACTCAAGCCAAATGTGAGGTCTTGGTTGATGCACTAGCCAGAGAATTCCATTTCGACCTGGGCTGACCTGTGCCATGAGTTTATTGGCGCCTTCACGGGCGGCCACCAAGAACCAGGACGGCCCAGCGACTTACAGCTACTCCCGCAAAAGGAAGGAGAGAGCCTATGGAAGTACATGCAGAGGTTCAGTCGGGTGCACAGGAACATCCCAGACATCCACCCGGCAGATGTGATAGTCGCGTTCCAGTCCAACGTGCGCAACCGCCGAATACGTTCTAAAATGAACGTTCGTTTGCCCAAGACTGTGAATGAGCTATACACTCTGGTGGATAATTGTGCCCGAGTAGAAGAGGGGAGACGACTCCCAGGTGAAGAAGATGGCATCGACATTGACTCAGTAGACGATGACGATGCCACCAGCCGGAAGAAGAAGAGCAAGAAGCACAACAAGAAGTGCAATGATAAAGTGGTGATGACCTTGAAGGGTCGAGCGCACCTGGTACCGGCAAGAAGGCCAAGACCGAGGTCCCCGGCAAGAAAGCTGTCACATGCATTGATTGCCGAGAAGCTGTGGCCGCCGAGAAAGCTGGGAAGAGTGATGGGCCGTACTGCAAGATCCATCGGACCAAGGGCCACGATCTCCAGGAGTGTCATCAGGTTGAGCAGCTCGTCAAGAAGCAGAGGGCTGAGTACGAGAAGCGTGATAAGGAGAAAAACCAAGATGGCGCTGGCGGGAAGGGCCGAGGTGGCAAAACAGGTCACCCCGGCAAGGCTCCTCAGTATCAAGGGAAACCTGCCAAGGGCCGTGAGAAGAAGGTTTGCGAGGACGAAAGTGATGAAGGAGATGAAGAGGAAACCAGCGAGCAGGAATTCCAGAAAGCCACTAACGCCCTATGCATTGACGGGGGTGCATCTCTGCACTCCTCTCACCGCTAATTTAAAAGGTGGGCGCGTGAGGTCAATGCCGTGGAGCCAGCGGTAGATTCTCGGAAGCCGCTCAAGTGGTCCCGCACGCCCATCGTCTTTGATGAGGAGCATCACCCTGACCGCACTACCGCGGTGGGGTGTTTGCCGTTGTTGGTTTCACCAACAATCCGCAACCTCAAGGTCACAAAGATGTTGGTTGATGGTGGGGCCGGGTTGAATCTGATTTCTCCAAAGGTCATCAGCAAACTCCAGATAGCAGATGAAGAGCTCAAGGTTACTGGTACGTTCCAAGGGATCAACCCCGGCAGGAGTCATCCTAAGGGGAAGATCACACTGCCGGTAACATTTAGGGGGGGGGGGGGGAGTTGAACTAACGGACTGAGAAGATCGTGTTGATGTGGTTGACCTCCCCCTGCCTAGTAACGGAATCCTTGGTCTTGCGTTCAACAGGCACAAAGCGCTCCCTCTATGCCTACATTCTCCACCACCCCGTCCGCCCAAAATTCTACAAACTCCTCCACCACCAGCAAACCCCACCTTCCTCTCCTCATCTCCACCACCCTCCCACCCCACACTCCTCCAAGAACACCACCATCCCCAACCCCTTATCTAACTCCATCCCCACCCCAAACCCCCACCCCCGCCCCATCACCCCCTCATAACCCACCAACTCCACATCCTCCCTAAACCTCCCAATCCCTATCTTCCAACAACACACTTCATCACCAACACCCAACGCACCAACACCCCACACACCCCAACTTGAACCCAATAACTAACCTACCACACCCCACCACCCCTCACCCATCCCCACACCCCCATACGCCACAACCAACCCCCTCCCACCCACCAAACTCAACCCCACACACAAAAACCCCAACCCACACCCCCCCCCAATCCCACACAAACCCCCTCCCACCGACTCTCTCCCACTCCCAAATCCCAACCCCTACCAACCACCAAACACACCAAACCCCTCTCCCCCACCGACCCCCACAACAAAACCCCCCCCCCCCCACACCAACCACACTATATCCCCATCACACACAACCACTACCACCCTGCCCCCCCCCCCCAACTCCCCTACACAAAAACCCCTAACTAAACTCCCCGACGACACCCCACCCCCCAAACCATTACCTAACCTACAACACACATAACCTTCCCCCACCCAAACATAAAACACAACGATCCCCACACCCGCATACTCAACGCTACCCCCCATCACATCACACCCAAAACAACAACCACAGCCACCACCTCACTTACCCCACCGAACAACCAACCCCCCACCATCAACCCCCCCCTCACCCCTCCTCTCTCATTCACACCCCCCCACTCAACACCCCCGACCCACAACACCCCCCAACCCTACCCATCCAACATCACCGCAACACAAAATATCACCACCCTAATCAAACCTTAAACTACAACCCGCCACCCCTACACCCACCCAACAACCAACCCCCAAACTACCACCCCCCCTCAACCCAGCACGACTTTACCTACTAACATTACTCAACCCCAAACACCCACACCCACTCCTTCTCACATACCTAACCTCCCATCTCCTTTTTCTCCCTCCACGCCCCCACCGCCCAACACCCCCCTCTCCCCCTTCATTCACACCACCCACCCATCCAATCCCTCCACCACAAGCGGGGGAAGGATCCCACTCTCCTCCACCCATCCACTCAACCCCACAAAACCCAAGAATCGACCTCCACACAATCTTACACCAAACCTCCAACCCTACCACCCCAACCGCCCCTCACCATCCAATGCACCCATCACAACCCAAAACCCACCCCCCCCCCACACAACCAACCTTCCCCCCACGTCCTCCCATTCTCTAAAAACAAAATCACCCCCCAGCCCCACCTCCTCACCACCCCTACCACTACCATACCCACCCACATCCAACCACCACCAACAACCCACACATCACACGCCCGCCCCATCACACCCCCCCCCCTACCCCCACGAAATCCCCCCAACCCCCCTCACCCCTCCTACAACCCACCCCCACCCCTTCCCCCAAACACCTACCCCCCCAACTACAACCATGACCATATAACTTAACCCACCCCTCACCCCCCCTCACGCGGTATCCCACATACTACCTAACACCCATTCCCACCTACCCACATCCCCCCCACCTATCGACCAAACTCCACTCCCAATCCCCCACCCTACAGATAGTCGGAAACCACACTTACACCCCAACCTAAAAACCCAACCCAACCCAACACCAACCCTACCCACCCCCCGACCACACCTCCCCAACACCCCCCCACTCCCCCCAACCCCAACGCACCACCACCCCTACCCCACCAACATCACCACCCTAATCACCCACTACTCCCCCCCCACTCCACACCCTACCCCCCACAAAAATAAACCCACCCCAGCACCACAAAGATAAAAACAAAAAATCCGACCCCCCCCCCACTCCTCTCCTACTATAAAGTCCCCCCCACCATCAACCCAACCCAATACACACACAACCCCACCCACATAACCAAAACAACCCCCCTCAACAACCCCATCCGTAGAATACAACAACCACCTACGCATTCAACCTCTAAAACTCATTCTCAGTCTCAACAAAACACCCCAAGACCACACCCGCTAACCACCCCACTTCCTCACCTCTCAAACCCCAAACCATCCACCCCTCCCCGCACCTACACCACCCCCACTTCCCCCACACAACCACCATCAACACCACACCACCACACTAGAACGCAGATTCTTACCCCCCACCAACACACAATCAACCTCACCTAACCTACTCCCTGTACCTATTGCCTCCAAAAAACTCTGGCCCCCTGGCCAAATTCATGGCGGCATCCCACTATGCCTACAACACTTTTAAGATGCTAGGACTAATGGGCATTATTTCTATCCCATCAGACAAGAAAGACGCAATCATATGCGTGGACAAGATGTACCGGGAGGCAGTTGCTGCAGAAGCTGCGGAAGCCGCTGCTCCCGCCAAGGAAAGCAAGAAAAAGAAGAAAGGAAGCAAGGATGCCAGCGAGGAATCCGGGAAGCGTGCCTCTCTGGAGTGTGCTGTGCCTGTTGATGACTTGCCGGAGAGTTCCAGTAGCAAGAGGTCCAAGGCTGCTGAACCATTTGTGAAAAAGGTCCCGGTAGGGCTGGCTGGCACTGGTGGTACATTTACCATCAGTGCCACCCTTGATGACAAATAAGAAAGCGCGCCCGTTGCCTTCCTGCGGGCGAATGTCGATGTGTTTGCTTGGCAAGCATCTGACATCCCCGGTGTTCCCAGGGAGGTAATCGAGCACCACCTTGCTATCTGCCCACATGCCCGGCCCATCAAGCAGAAGGTCCGGAAGCAAGCTTTGGAGCGGCAGCAGTTTATTGCCGAGGAGATCAAGAAACTTGAGGCAGCTGGATTGGTTAGAGGAGTATTGTATCCAACGTGGTTAGCAAACCCAGTGGTGGTGCGTAAGGCAAATGGGAAATGGAGGCTTTGTATAGATTTCACGGATCTTAACAAAGCATGCCCGAAGGACCCATTCCCTTTGCCGCGCATCGACCAGATTGCGGATTCCACCTCCGGATGCGACTTGCTCTCCTTCCTGGATGCCTACTCTGGATACCATCAGATCTTCATGTCCAAGGAGGACGAAGAAAAAAACCGCATTCATAACTCCATGTGGCACGTACTGTTTTGTACGGATGCCCTTCGGGTTGAAGAGTGCTGGATCCACTTTTGCAAGAGCAGTATAGATTGGCTTTGAGTCCCAGTTGCACAGAAATGTTGAAGCCTACATGGATGATATTGTGGTCAAAACCAAGGACAAAATGACTCTCATTCAGGATTTGGAAGAGACCTTTGCAAATCTGCGCAGGCTCAATTGTGTCCCACCGGGGGATAGAGGCCAACCCCGACAAGATCAAGGCTATCGAGAAGATTCAAGCACCAAAGACAGCCAAGGACGTGAGGCGTTTGACTGGATGTATTGCCGCGCTGAGCAGGTTCATTTCCAAGTCCGCTGAACGCGCATTGCCGTTTTTCAAAATCTTGAAAAAGGCAGGGCCTGTGGAGTGGACCCCGGAAGCAGACGCTGCGCTACAAGATTTGAAGACCTACCTTTCCTCTGTTCCCACCTTAGTCGCTCCTAAACCACAAGAGCCGTTGCTGCTGTATTTAGCAGTGACCAATCAAGTGGTTAGCGCAGCACTGGTGGCACAGTGGGAGGTAGATGAAGCAGCAAACGCCGCCACCGTCCCCTCTGGAGAGGAAAGTGAACCAGTCCCGGCAAGATCAGATGCAGTTCAAGACAAAGAAGAGCAAAGAAGCGGAGACAGTGCCAAGATCACGGCAAGGAAGAAGGTGGTGCAGTGCCCAGTGTACTTCATCAGCTCCCTACTGCAGGGGGCTAGGTCGAGGTACTCTAGCATGCAAAAGTTGATTTTTGGCCTCATCATGGCCTCAAGGAAACTACGTCACTACTTCCAAGCCCATGAGATCATGGTTGTCACCCGCTTCCCCTTGCAACGCATACTCCGAAACCCCGAGGCTACTGGCAGGATCGTGGAATGGGCTTTGGAGTTATCCAGCTTTAGTTTGAGGTTTGAAAGCACGTCAACTATTCAGAGCAGAGCACTGGCAGAGTTCATTGCAGAGTGGACGCCAACCCCTGATGAGGAAGTACTGGAAACAGTTATTCCCGGCAAGGAAGCTCCCCAAGAATGGATTATGTATTTTGATGGTGCCTTCTCACTAAGAGTGTAGGAGCTGGCATGCTTCTCGTTGCTCCCACTGAGGAGCACCTTAAGTACGTCGTTCAAATGTATTTCCCCCGGGAGGAGGCTACCAACAATACTGCGGAGTATGAAGGGCTCCTTGCCGGGCTCAGGATTGCGACAGAGTTGGGAATCAAGAAGCTGATCATCCGTGGAGACTCACAACTTGTGGTGAGACAAATCAACAAGGACTACCAAAGCCATTGATGGAGGCATACGTCGAGGAAGTGAGAAAGTTGGAGGAGCGCTTTGACGGATTGCAAACAAAGCACGTACCACGTGCAAAAAACAACATTGCTGATCATCTGTCAAAGTGCACTGCACAAAAACTCCCTGTGGAACGAGGGACTTTTGTTCTCCATCTGACTCAACCCTCTGTATCCCCGGCAACAATGGCCAGCAAGAGGAGGAAATTGAACTCCGGCAAGCCTCTCCCGGCAGAGCTTCCCGAAGCCACCGGCAGAAGGCTTGGTGGGAACAACTCCCCTTCGATCAGTGAGCTGCACCCTCCCGCCGAATTACCAGTCTTTGCGGTCGAGGCGTGCACTCCTGTCGACAAGGAGGTGCCGCTAGTCCTTGTTGCTGAGCCCCAGGCTCCAACTTGGGCACGACACATTGTTTGTTTCCTCCAAACAGGAGAACTTCCTGAAGAACAAGAAGAAGTTGAAAGAGTAGCCCGGAGGGCTAGTATGTATCAGTTCATTGACGACACGCTATACAGAAGAAGGCCCAATGGTGTGAAATTGAAGTGCATTTGCTGGGAAGAAGGAAAGGAACTGCTGGCAGAAATACACAAGGGTATGTGTGGCTCCCACATCGGATCAAGGGCCTTGGTTGGGAAAACTTTCCGACAAGGTTTCTACTGGCCCACTGCCCTCCAAGATGCAATTGAGCTAGTCACCAAGTGTGAAGCCAGCCAGTTCCACTCCAAGAATATCCATCAGCCTGCTCAAGCTCTCCAAACAATCCCTTTGTCATGGCCATTTTTGGTCTGGGGGCTTGACATCCTGGGTCCCTTCCCCGTGCTACCGGGGGCTTTGAATTCTTGTTCATCGCAATTGACAAGTTTACAAAGTGGCTGGAGGTGGAGCCCGTGAGAAAGGTGACCGCGCAGTCAGCTATCAAGTTCTTGAAAGGATTGGTGTGCCGCTTCGGGGTACCTGCCCGAATCATCACCGACAATGGCACCCAATTCACAAGCCACGCCTTCATGCAATACGTTCATGCCCTCGGAAGCAAGATTTCATTTGCCTCTGTGGCCCATCCCAGAAGCAATGGACAAGCTGAGAGGGCGAACGCTGAAGTGCTGCGAGGTCTCAAGACAAGAACTTTTGATAGACTGCAGAAGTGCGGTAGGCGATGGATCGACGAGCTGCCGGTGGTTCTTTGGTCCCTCCGTACGACACCAAATCAAGCTACCGAACAGACTCCCTTCTCCCTAGTCTATGGGGCAGAAGAAGTTATCCCCACGGAACTCATATACGGGTCTCCTCGAGTGCTTGCCTACGATGAAGTAGCGTAGGAACAGCACCAGCGTGACGACGCTGTGCTAATTGAGGAGAACCGTCTCTAGGCTGCTACGCGTGCTGCACGCTACCAGCAAGCCCTGCGTCGCTATCACAGCCGCGGGGTTCATGCCCGGAGTTTTGAGGAAGGCGACCTTGTCCTTAGGCGCGTTTAGTCCGCCAAGGGCGCAAACAAGTTGACACCAAAGTGGGAAGGCCCTTACCGGGTAGTACGAGTCACCATACTTGGCGCAGTCCATCTGGAGACCCGAGATGGCATTCAATTGCAAAACTCATGGAATATTGAGTGTCTCCGTAAGTTCTACCCGTAAGGCGCGGCTGTCGGGCCCCGCTCGGCAGCCACCCTTTTGTACAAGCTTTGACGAAGTTGCATGTAACCCTTTGTACAAAGCCAGACGCAGACCCTGGGCAACAGAGAAATAAACAAAGCGCTGGGGGCCCCCTGAAACTTGCATGCATGCATAAGCATATCATAAGCATAGCATGATCATGTAGAAGAGGGTGCATGTGGCATTGTTTTCATCTGCATTAAGTTGCAGGATTCTTGCCGTGGACTTGGTCCCGAAGAAAAGGAATGAAGACGAGCCCACGTGACGATCCCCGGCAAGCCAAATAGATAAGTTTCTTCTTATCCATATTTGTTCTGTAATTTGCAAACTTGTGCATATGAAAACCCCACCACCTTCGAAACATAGGTGCTCCTACCCATTGACTCGAACGCTGCTTCAGTCAGGGTGGTCGCAGTGGCCTTTGACGGAAAGGGCTCGGCGGGGGGCTGGTCCCTTTTTTATGGTTGTGCCCGGCAGGCCTAGCCTCGTGACAACAAACTAAGGGTACGACATGATAGCTTGCCGGAGAAACATGTTTACTTAAATGTATAGACGCATTTCACCTCTGCATGGAGATGGTACATGCACAAGTGCCCGTCAAAGTTTGTCTTTTTCATTAATATGCTGATAATCAAGTATAGATCTTACAAAACACAAACATGGATAAGGAGATTTACATTATTTAGACAAAAGTTTGGCCCATGCCTACATGTTTTAAACTGAAAAGAGATAAGTGCCCCGTGATGCCTTTGCTCCGTCCCTCTCCTCCTCGAAATCACAGGGGAAGACAAAGAAGACAGGGGGGAAGGCCTGGCTGGGAGGAAGAAACCAGAGGGCAGGTGCAGATGGTGGCGCTGCCGAAGCCCAGCCGGTGATGATGGTGTTGCCGGCAATCACGCCGCGTCGGAGCGGTCGTCCTTGCTCTTGACGCGTCGTGGGTTGCCGCCTCCCGCCTCATCGCTAT
The DNA here is from genome assembly GCA_011799875.1 of Thinopyrum elongatum. Taxonomy (NCBI): domain Eukaryota; kingdom Viridiplantae; phylum Streptophyta; class Magnoliopsida; order Poales; family Poaceae; genus Thinopyrum; species Thinopyrum elongatum. The sequence continues at coordinate 375,512,791 of CM022299.1, read as the reverse complement.
CGCTTGAAGAGGCGCGCCTACCGTCACACGAGCCCCCACCACGGTGACCGGGGCCAGCGCCAAACGCCTCGGGAGATCCCACAGAGAGCATGGTCGTCTCCATCGACCCGAAGCTAGAAAGATGCCGTCCCCTGAAAAAGCATGCACGGGCACAAGGAACCTGCCCGTGCGCAAGATAAGCGGCACCCAGGAAGAGGAGATCTGCCGTAACCAATGGCGAATCACTTCCGCGATCTCCCTTCAACATCACAAACGGAGGGAGGGTAGGCCGCGTTCGACTACCACGCTTTGTGTCTATTATGGACTTCGGCGTGGTGTCGCCCACGTGCCCCCTTTCTAAGTTTGGGACCGCGGACGGCCCGGTGGCGAGCACGCCGGGGCCGCTACCCCCGGCACTGCCGCCACACCACCCGCACACCCACCTCAGGCCTTCTCCACCCACACTATGCATCGGGCTGCCACTCCAAGCCGGACGCTTTGTGCAGGGACGGGGAGGGGACTCTATCTCGACAAAGACACGATCGTGCCCATCTTCCCCTCCCCTCGCCATGACGAAGGCACGACGCCAGAAGACGGGGGGTGGGAAGAAGGGGTGCTTGGATGAGCACCTCCGCTCCTCTTCGCCCCCCTTTTTATAGGCGAGCTAAGGCTGGGGGGGCTGATCCCTCGGCGGGTACCCGCCATCCCGCTCCACCAACCCAAGAAGGCCGGGCCTCTGCCATGACGCTCTCTCCCGCACCACGCGCCTCCGTTACCTACCCCACTCAATGCATGCAGTATACATGGGCAAGGATAAGGGCGTGGTGGGAAGAGTGAATTGGCAGTTACTCACCCGTGCATTAAAATCATTCACGGGCCATTACAAGGATGGCCCCACTACAATTGGCGTTACACGATGTGCGGGCAAACCGGAAACTGACTCAAGCTCAGATTAATGAAGAAGCAAAGAAGATCTCAAGGGGTGAGCTACTACAGCCTCCCCGCCTATGTACTGGATAGGGCCTACCCCGACGATGCTCAGTAGCGCGTTCAGGCCAGGCCCGGGGGCTCCTGTCGGTGCAACAAACCCCAGGTATGTTTTCCAAACTGTACACAGGCTCAAGAACGAGATTGCAGCATCTAGGACAAGGCCAAGCAGAAGAGATCATCTCTTTGAGGAGCCAAAGGGCGGATCAAGAAGACCAAGACCAACCCAAGAAGTAAAATACCACGATGGGAAAACCTCCCCTACCGGGCAGGCGAGCCTGGCGGGGACGAGGTTGCCTCGAAGACAAGTCTCAAGATTACCCCGGCAGGCTTGCCGGGGATGCTGAGGGCGGATTACCCCGCCAAGGCTCCATCGCTCCACCTCACAGCAACGCAAGTCACCGATCGGTGCGGTGTCGAGCCCCCAAGATGCTAAGTGGCTGTTATTTGGCACGTGGCAGCCATCCCCAGAGAAAATCACCTCCAAATGACACTCATCCAGCGATGTGTCATGCAGGCAGGCGAGAAGGTGGCAAAACAGCATGGCAAGGCTTGCCGGGCTAGGCTACGATGTGAGACTAAGTGCGCATTTAATGCGCTCTGTCCAGTCTGCAGAGTTAGGTATGATGGCACTGTTTGCTATCTAATCAGTACACAATGACTGATTTGCCATTGTGGTGACCCCTTGATCTATAAAAGGAGGGCCATGGCAACCTTAGAAAGGATTCGGACCCCTGTACACTCATATGCGCATAGCTGCTCTCGCCCTGAGGCGACCTTGCCGGGCTAGAGCGCTACGTCTCCACCACGGTCCTCTCATCAATCCACCAAAGCAGGAGTAGGGTTTTATGCCTCGCGGTGGCTTGAACCTGGGTAAAAACTGCCCGTGTGATCACTGTCGCGCTGCCCCGCGCCCTCCGCTCTTTGTGCAATGCGTCCTTCCCCCTGCCGAACCACAAGGGGCCGATGGCCCCATAGGTGGCCGTGTTTTCCCATGACATCTTCTCCTTACGACCCAAAGAAAAAGAAAAAGAATTTCAAAGAAACACACTAAAATATTTTTGGAGTTTTTGTTTTTCTGAAGAAAGTAAAACAAAAATGAGAAAAACTATTTACATGGGAAAGCTCCCAACAAGCATAAGAAGAACGAGAAATCTTTTTGGGTTTTCTTTTAATACTACTACTAAATAAACTAGAAAGAAAAACTAAAAAGAAGTGAGAACTAATTTTTTTTGGATTTTCTCAAAGTTTTTTCAAACACACAAGAAGAAAGCAAGAAAAATAAACTAACATGGATAATACAATGAAAAAGTATGAACACCGACAACTGGAATGAATGTGTGAACATGAATGTAATGCCGGTGAGAAATACGTACTCCCCCAAGCTTAGGCTTTTGGCCTAAGTTGGTCTATGGCCACGGCTGGCCTGGCGGATATCCAAAATCGTAGTTGGGGTTGTACTGAGTTGCGGCCGCTACCACTTGGAGGGCTGCCTAATGGAGGCGAGCGGCCTCCCCTGCTCTCTCATACTCGTCTGCCTCCTCTCTGGTTATAAAGTATCTTCGTTTTACCTGAAAGTCAAAGAAGGCAGGAGCGGGAAGCGTAATATAGAAGACGCGCTCCCTGTCAAAGATTAGTCGGTACTGGAGGGGCTGTTCGCTCCTCTCAAGAAACTGGTAACGTACCATAGCATCAGAATCAAGGTAAGCAGGTGGTAACTCAATGTCATTTTCTCTTATGGGTACCCCGATATAATTAGCTAACCGGGTGGCATAAATCCCACCAAAGAAATCTCCATCTAAAGCATTATTATGTAACCGCCTTGCAACAATAGCCCCCAAGTTATATCGTTTATCACCCATTACCGCACTCTTGAGAACACTAGGATCTGATGCACAAAGGTGGCTATGATCATGTTTACCATTAATGCATCTACCTATAAAGAGAGCAAAATAATGTATAGCAGGAAAGTGAATGCTCCCTATAGTAGCTTGTGTGACATTTCTGGTTTCTCCCATAGTGAGGCTAGCAAGGAAATCAATGCAATCAGATTTATGAGGTTCACTATGGATACCCCATTGCGGGATTTTACATACTTCATTAAAATCTTCAAGATCCATTCGAAATGATTTATCATATAGATCAAATAAAACAGAATGTGTATTGCGCTTGGACGTAAACTCAAATCTCCGCACAAAGGAATCAGTGAGGTGATCCAGCACTTATCTGACACGAAGTCCTCAAGGCCAACGTTTTGTACGTACGCATCAAATTCCTCCTTAAAACCTGCATGAGCTATAAAATGATCCAACGGCCATTCACAAAGCCGCACTAGAGCTTCCCTCGGTGGTTCAAGGTCTAGCTCACGTATCGCAAGCCTTGGGGCTTTCTTCTTTGAGGAACCACCTTGGTATATTTTCCTAAACATTTTCTCCCTCTGAAAAATTTCTGAAATTTTTAGTGACTCAAAATAAAAGTGAACCAAACTCAACAAGATTGATAGCAACTACTCCCACAAGTGTCTAGAGGCTATATCATGCAATAAAACTACTTTGGACCATATAAATTTGACATGTAAGCTCAAGAACATGGTCACCACAGCAGCAAAAATTTGCAATATATAAAGCACTATAGCAAAAACTAATTGGACCAACGGAGGAGTCACATACCGATGAACAATCCCCCGAAACAGTTTCGGAAACGGAGTTCCGAGCAAGGAGATTGAAAATGGCAGCAAAATGAGCAAGAATACGGGTTTGAGCAATCGTGTGATTTTTTCTGGAGGAAGACGAAGTGGATGGGTGGCTGGAATAAGTGAGGGGACCCACGTGGGACCCACAAGCCCTGTAGGCGCGCCCTGGGGGGTGGGCGCGCCCTGTGGGCTTGTGGCCCACTGGTGCACCCCCCTGAGGTGTTTTCAGTGCCAAAAAATCTTAAAAATTACAGAAAAAATCATACTAAATTTTCAGGGCATTTGGAGAACTTTTATTTTCTGATCATTTTTTTATTGGATGGATAATTCAGAAAACAGAAAAAGAATAATAGTAATAGTAATTTTGCTTTATTTATTCTAAATAACAGAAAGTAAAAAGTGGGTACAGAGAGTTGTGTTTACTAAATTCATCCATCTCATGCCCGTCAAAAGGAATCCATTATCAAGGTTGATCAAGTCTTATTAACAAACTTCTTCTGAATGACATGAAACCAGAGAATCTTTGTATAACACTAGGTTACCTCAATGGGGATATGCATGTCCCCAACAATAAGAATATCATATTTCTTTTTGACAGTAGGAAGAGGGAATTCAAAACCTCCAATAGTAATTGTTGAAAATTTTCTAATAGAATTGATACTATTCACTCGAGGTTGTTTCTTCGGAAAGTGTACCGTATGCTCATTACCATTAACATGAAAAGTGACATTGCCCTTGTTGCAATGAATAACAGCCCCTGCAGTATTAAAAAATGGTCTACCAAGGATGATTGACATACTGTCGTCCTCGGGTATATCAAGAATAACAAAGTCCGTTAAGATAGTAACATTTGCAACTATGACAGGCACATCCTCACAAATACCGATGGGTATAGTAGTTGATTTATCAGCCATTTGCAAGGAGATTTAAGTTGGTGTCAACTTATTCAATTCAAGTCTACGATATAAAAAGAAAGGCATAACACTAACACCGGCTCCAAGATCACATAAAGCAGTTTTAACATAGTTTCTTTTAATGGAGCATGGTATAGTTGGTATTCCTAGATCTCCTAGTTTCTTTGGTATTCCACCCTTAAATGTATAATTAGCAAGCATGGTGGAAATTTCATCTTCCGGTATCTTTCTTTTATTTGTAACAATATCTTTCATATACTTAGCATAAGGGGACATTTTCAGAATATCAGTCAAATGCATACGCAAAAAGACAGGTCTAAGCATTTCAACAAAGCGCTCAAAGTCCTCATCATCCTTTTTCTTGATTGTTTTAGGAGGAAAGGGCATGGGTTTCTAAACCCATGGTTCTCTTTCTTTACCATGTTTCCTAGCAATGAAGTCTCTTTTGTCATATCTTTTATTCTTAGGTTGTGGGTTATCAAGATCAACAGCAGGTTCTATCTCCACATCATTATCATTACTAGGTTGAGCATCAACATGAACATCATCATTAACATTATCACTAGGTTCATGTTCATCACCTGATTGTGTCTCAGCATCAGAAATAGAAATATCATTTGGGTTCTCAGGTGTGTCTATAACAGGTTCACTAGAAGCATGCAAAGTCCTATCATCATTCTTTTTATTTTTAGAAGGACTAGGTGTATCAGTATTAATTCTTTGAGAGTCTTGTTCAACTCTCTTAGGATGGCCCTCGGGATACAAAGGTTCCTGAGTCATTTTACCACCTCTAGTGATAACTATAACAACATGATCATGGTTTTTATTATTCATCTCATTCAGCAAATCATTTTGTGCCTTGAGAACTTGTTCTACTTGAGTTTTTACCATGGAAGCATGTTTACTAACAAACTTGAGATCATTAACAGTTCTACACATATAGTCACTCAAGTGCTCAAGCATATAAGCATCGTGTTTCAGTTGTCTACTAACATATGCATTGAAGTTTTCCTGTTTAACAATAAAGTTATCAAATTCATCCAAGCATTGACTAGTAGATTTATTATGAGGAATATCACCTTCATCAAATCTATAGAGAGAATTTACCTCTACTACCTGTGTCAGGGTATTGAGACCATGTAATTCTTCAATAGGTGGTAAATTCTTAACATCTTCAGCTTTAATACCTTTTTCTTTCATAGATTTCTTTGCCTCTTGCATATATATCTTCAGGACTGAGAAATAGAATACCCCTCTTCTTCGGAGTTGGTTTCGGTGGTGGTTCAGGAAGAGTCCAATCATTATCATTACTCAATATATTATTCAATAGTACTTCAGTTTGCTCAACAGTTTGTTCCCTGAAAACACAACCAGCACAACTATCTAGGTGGTCCCTAGAAGCATCAGTTAGTCCATTATAAAAGATATCAAGTATTTCATTTTTCTTGAGAGGATGATCAGGCAAAGCATTAAGTAATTGGAGAAGCCTCCCCCAAGCTTGTGGGAGACTCTCTTCTTCAATTTGCACAACGTTAAATATTTCCTTTAAAGCAGCTTGTTTCTTATGAGAAGGAAAATATTTTTCAGAGAAGCAATAAATCATATCCTTTGGACTACGCACACAACCAGGAGCAAGAGAATTAAACCATATCTTAGCCTCACCCTTTAATGAGAAAGGAAACAACTTAAGAATGTAGTAATAGCGAATTTTTTCCTCATGAGCAAATAGGGTGGCTATATCATTCAATTTAGTAAGATGTGCTACAACAGTTTCAGATTCATAACCATGGAAAGGATTAGATTCAACCAAAGTAATTAACTCAGGATCGATAGAGAATTCATAATCCTTATCAGTAACAAAGATTGGTGAAGTAGCAAACTTAGGATCATATTGCATTCTAGCATTCAAAGATTTTTCTTTCCACTTGCATAGTAATTTCTTAAGGTCATCTCTATCTTTACAAGCAAGAAAGTCCCTAGCTACCTCTCCATCCATAACATAACCCTTAGGTATAACAAGCAATTCATATCTAGGAGAGCTAGGTCTAATGGGTGTTTCAAAGTTTTTAGTTTCAATAATTTTACCAGTTTCAGAAATATCATCAGTTTCGGCATTCTCAATATCTTTAGCTCTAGCAAGTTGTTCATCAAGAAATTCACCCAGTGGCACAGTATTATCAAGCAAAGTAGTAGTATCATCATAAGTATCATGCATAACAGAAGTAGCATCATCAATTACTTGCGATATATCAGAATTAATAGCAGGTGTAGGTGTCGCAAGCTTACTTAAAACAAAAGGTGAATCAAGTGCAGAGTGTGATGGCAGTTCCTTACCTCCCCTCGTAGTAGAGGAAAAAATCTTGGTTCTGGTATCTTTCAGATTCTTCATAGTGATCAACAGATATAAATCCCAAGTGATAGCTATGCTCCCCGGCAACGACGCCAGAAAAAGGTCTTGATAAACCACAAGTATAGGGGATCGCAACAGTTTTCGAGGGTAGAGTATTCAACCCAAATTTATTGATTCGACACAAGGGGAGCCAAAGAATATTCACGAGTATTAGCAGTTGAGTTGTCAATTCAACCACACCTGAAAGACTTAATATCTGCAGCAAAGTATTTAGTAGCAAAGTAATATGGAAGTAACGGTAACAGTGGCAAAAGTAATAGTAGCAATTTTGTAGTGATTGTAACAGCAGTAGCAAAGAAAGTAACTTAGCAAAGATCAATATGTGAAAAGCTCGTAGGCATTGGATCGGCAATGATAATTGTGTTGGATAATATTCATCATGTAGCAGTCATAACCTAGGGTGACACAGAACTAGCTCCAATTCATCGATATAATGTAGGCATGTATTCCGTATATAGTCATACGTGCTTATGGAAAAGAACTTGCATGACATCTTTTGTCCTACCCTCCCGTGGTAGCGGGGTCCTAATGGAAACTAAGGGATATTAAGGCCTCCTTTTAATAGAGAACCGGACCAAAGCATTAGCACTTAGTGAATACATGAACTCCTCAAACTACGGTAATCATCCGAAAGAATCCCAATTATTGTCACCTTGGGGTATGTGGATCATAACTTGTAATAGGTGTCTACAACTTGCAAGATAGGATCAAGAACTCACATATATTCATGAAAACATAATAGGTTCAGATCTGAAATCATGGCACTCGGGCCCTAGTGACAAGCATTAAGCATAGCAAAGTCATAGCAACATCAATCTCAGAACATAGTGGATACTAGGGATCAAACCCTAACAAAACTAACTTGATTACATGATAAATCCTATCCAAGCCATCATCGTCCAGCAAGCTTACGATGGAATTACTCACTCCCGGCGGTGAGCATCATGAAATTGGTGATGGAGGAAGGTTGATGATGATGATGGTGACGAATCCCCCTCTCCGGAGCCCCGAACGGACTCCAGATCAGCCCTCCCGATGAAGAACAGGAGGCGGCGGCTCCGTATCATAAAATGCGATGTATCCTTCTCTCTGATTTTTTTCTCCCCGAATAGGTACTTATAGAGTTGGAGTTAGGGTCAGAGGAGGTCCAGGGGGCCCACAAGCTTGCTAGGCGCGCCCTAGGGGGGCGCCCCCAGGGCTTGTGGCCTCTAGGTGGAGCCCCTCTGGTTACTTGTTGCGCCAGTATTTTTTATATATTCCAGAAAAATTCTCTGTAAATTTTCAGGTTAATTCGAGAACTTTGATTTCTGCACAAAAATAACACCATGGCAATTCTGCTGAAAACAACGTCAGTCCGGGTTAGTTCCATTCAAATCATGCAAATTAGAGTCCAAAACAAGGGCAAAAGAGTTTGGAAAAGTAGATACGATGGAGACGTATCAGTAGCTAGTCCTCGAAGACAACCACTGCCTGCATGTGGCCCAAACATATGTATGGAGTGTTGATGTTTGAATACACAATGGAACAACTTTGTTGTGGCATCGTGCTTTGGAACTAGAAATCCCCACACAGAGCGAGGGTTAGTTGACGACGCACTGTATATATGTATGTCACACCACACTTCGAGCCGATGACGGGGATTCATGCATGCATAGTATGCACTCAAACTTAGGTCTGAATCTCACCATGACCTACTACGATAACATGAACCAAAGGAAGAACCACCATGGTAACCTATCTCATTGTCGGTCAAAGTGATCATGGATGTCCATGCGGGCCCATGAATATATAGGCTTGTCGCCGATAACCATGTGAGGGAGTGTACCGTTCGAAGACAACCACTGCATGCATATGTATGTATGGAGGTGATGCGTGCATGTTTGAATACCATGCACAACATTGATGTGGCACGTGCGTCGAAAATCGTACAGTCCCCACACAGAGCGAGATCAGTTCATGACGTGTCGTGGTACTGCCCACTTTGACTCAGTGGGAGGGATTCATGCGTACACATGCATGCGTGCTCAAACTATATCATGCCATCCCAGAGCATGACCTATATACCGTAATACAAACCAAAAAATAATCCCCTCCTAAGTCAAATTAACCTCTCTCGTTGTCGGGCAAAGTAGTGATTGTGACGCCCCCGATTCAATCGTACACTAATCATACACGCAAATGTGTATGATCAAGATCAGGGACTCACGGGAAGATATCACAACACAACTCTAGACACAAATTAAAATAACACAACTCAATGAAAACTGCTTTGCATATGGAATTTCCCATAATGCAAGCAGGCAAATATTTCGAGAGCAATAGGCTGTAGTGGATTTTTAAAAGATCGAATAGCAATATGAAGTATTTTGCGAAACACATGAACAACTGGGGATGAATGAATCCTCGGTAAGTGTGAGGAATTATTCGTATTAGTATTCATGTGGAAATGGAGCTGTAAGGCAGCAGACACAATGGATTCTCGGAACATGGTAAAATGCTTCGATGTATCTTGTCATAACAAGATCTACGGGGAATGTTTGTAAGAATGATGAGTGTATGTCGTTATCCATAAGGATATATCGGTGGTAGGGAATTGAAAAGGCAGAGGGCACAAGGGTCTCGGGAAAACATCAAAGAGTATTTTCAGAACCTTCTGATGAAGCAGGCGATCATCTGGAATGAAGTGGCTCTCTGGGAGGAGGTAGTTATGAGAACCTAAGGTTAGTGTTAGTAAAATCATTTAACCCGAGTAGAAGAGGGATCAGAGTCCCAGAGTATAGACGAGGAATAAAAGATCCTAATAGCACCCGTTTGTGATGTGGGCCCGTAAGCCACACAATAAAGTTAGTAAAAGTTTTTCAAAGACTAGACTCAACTTCGGCCAAGGAGTTGGAAAGGGGGTTTCCTACAGGTAGTTGGCTCTGATACCAACTTGTGACGCCCCCGATTCAATCGTACACTAATCATACATGCAAATGTGTATGATCAAGATCAGGGACTCACGAGAAGATATCACAACACAACTCTAGACACAAATTAAAATAATACAAGCTTTATATTACAAGCCATGGGCCTCGAGGGCTCGAATACATAAGCTCGAATACAAATGAGTCAGCGGAAGCAACATTATCTGAGTACAGACATGAGTTAAACAAGTTTGCCTTAAGAAGGGTAGCACAAAAGTATCAACGATCGAAAAGGCAAGGCCTCCTGCCTGGGAGCCTTCTAACTACTCCCGGTCGTCAGCGGTCTCCATGTAGTAGTAGTAGTTGTCGATGGTGGCGTCTGGATCCTGGGATCTATCATCTGATCGCAACATCTGGAAAGAAGAAGGTAGGGGAAAAAGGGGTAGCAAAGCAACCGTGAGTACTCATCCAAAGTACTCGCAAGCATCAGATATGTACTAAGTATGCATTGGTATCAAAGGAAGGGATGTATCTGTGGACTAAACTGTAGAATGCTAGAATAGAGGGGAAGGCCTAGCCTATCAAAGACTAGCATCTTGAAGCATCTTGCAGCATCACAAGAGATAAGAGTAACATATTATAATAGTAGTAAGTATGTTGTATCAACGCCCAGAGATCACTTTCTCGACTCCCTACGAGAAAGCAATCCCGGAGCCATCATATCCATTTCATGCCTCAGCATCCAGTTCTATTTGTATCAATCAGGATACAACTCCGAGCATCCGTTACCGTGGACACGACTATTCGAATAGATCAATCTTCCCTGCAGGGGTGCACAAACTTACCCAACACGCTCGATCAACTCCGGCCGGGCACACCATCAGGTCATGACCGGCCTCGGCCGATCAACACGCCGTAGTCCTACCTAGGCTCAACAGAGAGGTCACACGCCGGTCTACATCCTAAATGTGAAGGGGTCATGGGCCAATCATCCTTTGCAATCCTGCGTGTTGCGAGGACGGCCGGGATCAGTCCTGGCTACCTCCTTATACAAGGCAGGTGCTTACGCGGACCACCCGGGCGTGTGCCGCTCAACTGTGGCGTCTGAAGAGCTTTCGGGAGAAACATATGACGCAGAGTGCCCATACTTATTCCTGCGTGGTGGTCAGTGCGAAAAAGGCCAGAGGCCTACTCGGATCACATATCCAAACATTTAGTGTCTTGGTAGCGCGTGGTAACGAGCAGAGACTCACGATCATGTGACCCCGTCGCCCCGTCTCGTGGACTTAAGGCAAGGGCTAAGAATGCCCGACCGTGCCACGTAATTATCTCGCAGGTACCCTCCAGGTCAACCCAACTACATATCAACTCGCGGGCACTCTCATGGTCAACCCGTCTTCGGTCATGGTTCTGGGGTAAAGTCAAAGTATCCGTGTGTTTATAATCATCAAGGGGGAAATCCGAGGAATCACCCTCGATGGATTTCTACTCGATGGTCCATAACATTGATACGTCTCCAACGTATCTATGATTTTTTATTGTACCATGCTATTATATTATCTATTTTGGATGTTTTATATGCTTTAATATGCTATTTTATATAATTTTTGGGACTAACCTATTAACCTAGAGCCTAGTGCCAGTTTATGTTTTTTCCTTGTTTTTGAGTTTTACAGAAAAGGAATACCAAACGGAATAAAACTTTCGCGATTATTTTTCTTCGACCAGAAGACATCCAGAGGACTTGGAGAGGGGGCCAGAAGGTTCCCGAGGAGGCCACAAGCCTGCCAGGCGCACCCTAGGGGGGAGGTGCGCCCTGAGGGCTTGTGGGCCCCTCGGAGGTCTCCTAACCCTAATCTTTGCACTATAAATTCCCAAATATTCCCAAACCACCAAAAGCTTCCACCAAAATACTTTTCCGCCGCCGCAAGCCTCTGTTCCCGTGAGATCCCATCTTGGGGCCTTTTCCGGTGATCTGCCGGAGGGGGATTCGATCACGGAGGGCCTCTACATCAACCTTGCTGCCCTTCCGATGATGTGTGAGTAGTTTACCACAGACCTACAGGTCCATAGCTAGTAGCTAGATTGCTTCTTCTCTCTCCTTGACCTTCAATACAATGTTCTCCTCGATGTTCTTGGAGATCTATTCGATGTAATAATTTTTTGCGGTGTGTTTGTTGAGATCCAATGAATTGTGGATTTATGATCAGATTATCTATGAATATTATTTGAGTCTTCTCTGAACTCTTTTATGCATTATTAAGATATCTTTGTATTTCTCTTTGAACTATCGGTTTGGTTTGGCCAACTAGATTGGTTTTTCTTGCAACGGGAGAGGTGCTTAGTTTTGGGTTCAATCTTGCGGTGTCCTCACCCAGTGACAGAAGGGGTAGTGAGGCACGTATTGTTGCTAGCAAGGATAAAAAGATGGGGTTTATATCATATTGCTTGAGTTTATCCCTCTACATCATGTCATCTTGCTTAAGGCGTTACTCCGTTCTTATGAACTTAATACTCTAGATGCATGCTGGATAGAGGTCGATGTGTCGAGTAATAGTAGTAGATGCAGAATCATTTTGGTCTACTTGTCACAGATGTGATGCCTATATTGATGATCATTGCCTTAGATATCGTCATAACTTTGTGCTTTTGTATCAATTGCTCAACAGTAATTTGTTCACCCACCGTATGCTATTTTCTAGAGAGAAGCCTCTAGTGAAACCTATGGCCCCCGGGTCTATTTTCCATCATATATTTTCAGATCTATAAACCAAAAAAAACCAAAAATACCTTGCTGCAATTTATTTAGATTTACTTTAGTTTGCTCTTTTATTTATCTTTTATGCCTATCTCTATTAGATCTCACTCTTGTTCGAGACCGTGAAGGGATTGACAACCCCTTTTTTGCGTTGAGTGCAAGTGTTTGTTAGTTTGTGCAGGTGCATAGATTGGAGACTTGCTTGTGCCTCCTACTGGATTGATACCTTGGTTCTTAACTGAGGGAAATACTTATCTCTACTTTGCTGCATCACCCTTTCCTCTTCAAGGGAAAAATCAACGCAAGCTCAAGAAGTAGCAGGAAGAATTTCTGGCGCCATTGCCGGGGAGGTTCTACATCAAGCCTACCAAGTACCCATCATAAACTCTCATCTCTTGCATTACATTATTTGCCATTTGCCTCTCGTTTTCCTCTCCGCCACTTCTAAAACGTTTTCAGAAAAACACAAAAATATTTGCTTTTTTTATTCGGCCTTCTTTCGTTCGTCTTTTCGTTTGCTCGTGTGTTAAATTGCTTGTTTGCCCGTATGGCTCAACCCAAGAGCTTTGATCCTTCCTATAGGAAGTTTGAAGAGATTGAAAATAATGTTAAAAGTTTCATGTCCTTACAATTTGAGCATAATAGTTTCTTTAGAAACGAACTTAAAGAGCAAAAAACTATGATGGAGTATATTAATAAAGAGCTCGATGATGTTACTAAGGAAATATATGGCCTTAAATCTCAATTTGCTCATATTGAAAGTTTAGTAGGCCAAATTTCTCATAAGCAAACTACTTTGGTAAATAAGATGGTGCTAAACCGAAGTGAAAGATCGAGGATGTCGCCTAGAGGGGGGGGGGGTGAATAGGCGCTTTAAAATAATTACAGTTTAGGCTTGAACAAATGCAGAATAAACCTAGCGGTTAATTTGTCAAGCACAAAACCTACAACTACTAGGCTCGCCTATGTGCACCAACAACTTATGCTAAGCAAGATAAATAACTATGTGATAGCAAGATATATAACATGAAACACTATGGCTATCACAAAGTAAAGTGCATACGTAAAGGGCTCGGGTAAGAGATAGCCGAGGCACGTGGAGACGACGATGTATCCCGAAGTTCACACCCTTGCGGATGCTAATCTCCATTTGGAGCGGTGTGGAGGCACAATGCTCCCCAAGAAGCCACTAGGGCCACCGTAATCTCCTCACGCCCTCGCACAATGCAAGATGCCGTGATTCCACTAAGGGACCCTTGAGGGCGGTCACCGAACCCATACAAATGGCAACCCTTGGGGGCGGTCACCGAACCCATACACTTTGGCAACCCTTGGGGGCGGTCACCGGTACCCGTCAAATTGCTTGGGGCAATCTCCACAACCTAATGGGAGACCCTGACGCTTGCCCGGAGCTTTACACCACAATGATTGAGCTCCGAACACCACCAACCATCTAGGGTGCCCAAGCACCCAAGAGGAACAAGCTCAAGGGTACCAAGCACCCAAGAGTAATAAGCTTCTCAACTTGTAACTTCCACGTATCACCGTGGAGAACTCAAACTGATGCACCAAATGCAATGGCAAGGGCACACGAAGTGCCCAAGTCCTTCTCTCCCAAATCCCACCAAAGCAACGAATGCTAGGGAGGAAAATGAGAGGAAGAACAAGAAGGAGAACACCAAGTACTCTTGAAGCACCGTTCAAGACCACATCTTGTTCCATGGAGTGTTTGGTTTCCTCTACATTGCTAGCACAACAACTCGAGGAAATACATGCATTTTTATCATGGCAACAAGATATAGCAAGCATATCATCATGATATTTAGTCAAGCAATTTCTACATGATATGCACGGACTATCAACACAAGCATGTGAAACATGTAAGGTGCACGAAGTGTTAAAGTCCAAAATTGGAGCATTGCAATAAGATAGTGATGAAGAGTCATCAACGATAAGCACACTATCATCATTGCAATGACCAACACTACTCACCATAGCATTACCTTGTGGCAATCCACATGTAGGTGAAGTAGAAGAAGTTGAGAAGGCAACATGGCCGGAGGTGGAGGAAGAATAATCATCCCCACAAATCTTGGACACACCATATTTATCTTGAAGCTTTGTCCACAACTCATGAGCATCCCAGAACGGCATGAGTTGAAATATAATTACATTGCTCAAAGCATCGAAAAGCACTTTAGAAGCTTGAGCATTGAGATAAGAGTTTTTCTCATCCTCTAAAGATAATCTTTGGGGATCCTTTGGAGGAGAAAAACCATATCTACAATTCGCTCTAAATTTGGGTCCATGACCCTAAGGAGATTAAGTATGCGAATTACCCAAACATCAAAATTTGTGCCATCGAAACTAAGAGTGTCAGAGAATCCTAATCCCCTAGTCGTCATCTTTACTCTCTAGGCGGTTAAGCCTAATAAAGAGAGACGAGGCTCTGATACCAATTGAAAGATCGAGCATGTCGCCTAGAGGGGGGGGGGGTGAATAGGCGCTTTAAAATAATTACAGTTTAGGCTTGAACAAATGCGGAATAAACCTAGCGGTTAATTTGTCAAGCACAAAACCTACAACAACTAGGCTCGCCTATGTGCACCAACAACTTATGCTAAGCAAGATAAATAACTATGTGATAGCAAGATATATAACATGAAACACTATGGCTATCACAAAGTAAAGTGCATAAGTAAAGGGCTCGGGTAAGAGATAACCGAGGCACGCAGAGATGACGATGTATCCCGAAGTTCACAACCTTGCAGATGCTAATCTCCGTTTGGAGCGGTGTGGAGGCACAATGCTCCCCAAGAAGCCACTAGGGCCAGCGTAATCTCCTCACACCCTCGCACAATGCAAGATGCCGTGATTCCACTAAGGGACCCTTGAGGGCGGTCACCGAACCCGTACAAATGGCAACCCTTGGGGGCGGTCACCGAACCCGTACACTTTGGCAACCCTTGGGGGCGGTCACCGGTACCCGTCAAATTGCTCGGGGCAATCTCCACAACCTAATTGGAGACCCCTACGCTTGCCCGGAGCTTTACACCACAATGATTGAGCTCCGAACACCACCAACCGTTTAGGGCGCCCAAGCACCCAAGAGGAACAAGCTCAAGGGTACCAAGCACCCAAGAATAACAAGCTTCTCAACTTGTAACTTCCACGTATCACCGTGGAGAACTCAAATTGATGCACCAAATGCAATGTCAAGGGCACACGAAGTGCCCAAGTCCTTCTCTCCCAAATCCCACCAAAGCAACGAATGCTAGGGAGGAAAATGAGAGGAAGAACAAGAAGGAGAACACCAAGAACTCCAAGATCTAGATCCAAAGGGTTCCCCTCACATAGAGGAGAAAGTGATTAGTGGAAACATAGATCTAGATCTCCTCTCTCTTTTCCCCCCAAAACTAGCAAGAATCCATGGAGGGATTGAGAGTTAGTAAGCTCAAAGAAGGTCAACAATGGGGGAAGAACACGAGCTAAAGGGATAAGGTTCATTGGGGAAGAAGACCCCCTTTTATTGGCACCCCCGAATCCAACCGTTATGCACTCAGGTCGTGCGCAAGCGGTACTACTGCTCGGAGGAGCGGTACTACCACTTAGCACGGTCAAAACAGCCCAACGAGGGAGAAAAACATGAGCTGTAGTTCTGCAAGAGAGGTAGTACCGCTCTGTGGAGAGGTAGTACCGCCCGAAGAGGTAGTACCGCTCATGAGGAGAGGTAGTACCGCTTACCGCTTATAAGAGGTACTACCGCTCTACTACCGTGAAACCCGACACGAAAAAATGCATCCCCAGAAGCAGCGGTACTACGCGCGGCACATGGCCACAGTATTGCCGCTTACAATCGGTACTACCGCCCTAGAGAGCAGTACTACCGCTTGAGGCTTTCAGGAACACAACAGAGAAAACAGAGGATGCAATAAAGCCTAAACTTCCACAACTTCTGCAAATGAACTCCGAATTGAGCAAACTCAAGCTTGTTGGATAGATGACGATGAGTAGTATCCAACAGCGACTGGTTATAGTAAGAAGTGGCAGGGGAGGTATGCCTAATATATAGAGGAGAGAAACCTCCAACCGAGAAGAACCGGCATAACCTCCAACATCGAAAACATCATAGAAGATGCATGAACTCCGTTTTCGATGAACTCGAGCTTGTCATGAAGATGACCATAAGCTCTAAAACTCACAAGGAGAAACACCAAACAAGAACCAAGAAAGATGATGCAAGGATGCAATGGTTTGAGCTCTCTACGAATGATGCGATCAAGCTATCAACTTGAGAGCCTCCCTTGATAGTACGTCAATCGATCCTATAACCCGTTCTCCCAACTACCACCATGAGACCGGTAAAATAGAAAACCTATCAAGGGCAACCCTTTGCCTTGCGCATGATCCACTTGAGCTAGATGATGACGATCTTGTCCTCCTAAAGATGGACCACCTTTCTTGATTGCGTTGGGTAGATGAAGACTAGTTGATTGCTCCCCCATACTCCACTATGGATGAGCCACTCTTCGGCACATCTTCACAAGTCCATTGTCACCACAATGGCCGGCAAGCTTCAAGCACTTGATCTCTTCGTGGTGCTCCACTTGAACTTGCACACCGCAATCTTGATGACGATCACCACTTGATGTCATCCTCCATGGGTTGTATGATATCTTCCTCTTGATGCAAGTCCATGGACACATACCTAACCCCACATAGAACTCTCACGTAGACCATGGGTTAGTACACAAAGCGTAATGGACAATGCTTACCATACCATGAGGCACAATGATCCCACTCGGTACATCTTCTACGCTTTGTGTGTTGATCAACTGGAATCACTCTTTATACTTAGTCTTGATCAACCTTGAATCTTTCCAACTTTCTTCAATAGTATGATGATGTCTTGAAGGTAAACATGAATGTTCACACAATCTCTTCTTCAAGACATGCTTACAATAAGCTCAACTCTCACATGACCAATCTTTGGATAATTCCTTGCAAAGCACTTTGGTCAACTCATAAACTCCTTGAAACCAACACATGGACTTCAAGAAGTGCCTATGGACAAATCCTTCAAATATAGCTCAAGGCAACCATTAGTCCATAGAGAATGTCATCAATTACCAAAACCAAACATGGGGGCACCACATGTCCTTTCACGGAGTCCTTTGAAAATAATGATGAAGATCTTAAAGTTATTGGTGTGACTCCTATTGAATCTTTGTTTTCTAATATAAATCTTGATAAACATGGGACTAGAGATGAGTCAACTTTATCTAGAAGGCGTCCCAATAATTTGGAGTTTAAAGATCTTAATAAAAAATTGATAAAAGTGGGATTGGAGAGGTCAAAACTTTAAGTAGCGATGAACCCACTCTTTTGGATTTCAAGGACTTTAATTATGATAATTGCTCTTTGATAGATTGTATTTCCTTGTTGCAATCCATGTTAAATTCACCTCATGCTTATAATCAAAATAAAGCTTTTACTAAACATATCGTTGATGCTATGATGAAATCTTTTGAAGAAAAACTTGAGTTGGAAGTTTCTATCCCTAGAAAGTTTTATGATGAGTGGGAACCTACTATTAAGATTAAAATTAAAGAGTATCAGTGCAATGGTTTGTGTGATTTGGGTGCTAGCGTTTCCACTATTCCGAAAACTTTATGTGATGTGCTAGGTTCTGTGAATTTGTTGATTGTTCTTTGAATTTGCATCTAGCAGATTCCACTATTAAGAAACCTATGGGAAGAATTAATGATGTTCTTATTGTTGCAAATAGAATTATGTGCCCGTATATTTTATTGTGCTTGATATAGATTGTAATCCTACATGTCCTATTATTCTTGGTAGACATTTCCTTAGAATGACTGGTGCAATTATTGATATGAAAGAAGGAAACATTAGATTTCAATTTCCGTTAAGGAAGGACACAGAACACTTCCCAAGAAAGAAAATTAAGTTGCCATATGAATCTATTATGAGGGCTACTTATGGTTTGCATACTGTTGACGCTCAAAAGTGGCGCGATTATAAAGAGTATCTTGAAGCTATCTCAAGATTAATTTAAACTTATTATTGAAAGTCACCATGGGATGGCTCTCTTTGAGAAGATCAAGATGGATATGAAGATGGTCTAAAACGGAGCTCGGATGCAAAAGTTATGACAAGTTCAGAGATGCTCATGTTGACACTAGATTAAAGAATGACTTGAAACCCAATTAATAAGGCCTCAGATGGAAAAAGTTTCAACACGAAAGTTGTGCGTCTCGTCGAAACGGTTGATTTCAATATAAAAATGTCTCAATCGGAGTTCGTATGCAAAAGTTAGAGCCGAAAATGCATGGCTGCATCAGGATGGCCGGACACTCCGGGAATAATCATTCGGGTTTTGGATTTCTTCGAGGATGGCCGGACACTCCGGGGATCTTCGTCCGTGTTTTGGATTTCTCTGCCGCAGACTTCGTAAAATAGACAAAAACACCCTCAAGATGGCCTCTGATAAAAAAATGTTCAACATGACAGTTGTTCGTCTCGTCGAAACGGTCAAGATTGCTTTTGGGCTTGTTTCCATCTGAGGTCGTTTACTGCCTCAAACGTGACCCGCAAGGTGCAGCCAGGTTGTAAACCGAAGAGTTTTGGAAAGTTTGGGTTCCGAGTTGGACCCAAACTAGGGTTTTGAACATGAATTCTAACCTTTCCTTGTGCGGGAAGTCCATCCGCCTCTTATATACCTAAGGGGTGACGGCTGATTGAACAACACACAATCGAACAAACACATCTACCACTTTTACCTTTACTTTTATCTTCTCCCTTTGTTCTTCTTCTTCCTCGTTCTTCGTTCGTTCTTCTTGTTGCAGGGCGGCGAACCTCGAGGCCCTAGGGGCGGTCAGGCCGACCTAGGGCAGCCCATAGCCGCCACGCGCCCTGACGGGGTCCCTCCCGAGCGTGTGGGGTTTTGGGTCTACAAAAGCGCCCGCCGGATTGCTTGCGTACCGCGCTTCCGGCCTGGTCTCCTTCGACATGAGCTGCGGTGCATCACCCCCGGCATCAAGGGTACACGGTGACGTGTTCATGCGTGAACACACTTTTTGGTGACTCCGCTGGGGACGAAGCTTTGAACGGTCTCCAGCCCGTTCTCGCTACGAAGAGATCGTCATCTATGGTTTGCAATCTACAAAGGTAATATGAATACTCAATCCCCGTGTGTAGATGCAAATAATTCATATGGTGTTACTAGATCGTTCAATGAACATACTCTATCGGCCAACCCTAGTTTTTTCAATCATGCATCTAATTACGTGCAAGGGCCGATTCAAAGTAATTTGCATGCTTCAACTTCCTATGATACTAGTAACCTGCACCATTTGTATCCCAACTCTCATGCATCAGCAACCCCACAAATTGTTATGCCGATGAACAACATGATGAGTTAGGTTGATAAATTTGAAACACCACATGCTAAAATTTCCAATGCCACGCAAGAAAGTGTTTCACCCTTTTATTCATCGGCAACTAATTTGGAATATACTAATCCAACCATGCCGACGAATGAGAGAATTGGCCATGCTACTACTAACTATTCGGCCAGTTACTCTCAACCGTCATATGCTACACCTCATGTTAGTAATTATTCGGCACAGTATACAACTGTAGATGCTCATAATTCGACTCCGCACCTTCACGGTCATAGCCGAATAAGTGAAAATTTTGCAGGAGTGCACATGCCATCATCTAATATTGTAGCATATAATGCATCCTCTACGCAATTGCATAATTTCGGCAACACCTTAATGCCGAAATAATCTAAAAGTATTGTGGAGCAATCCCTTACAGAATGAGAAGTGACTAAATTAAAAAGGGATATAGCCCTAAATAATAACATTAGTGCTCTTTGCCTTGAAGAACATGATAAGGGGCTAGTTCCTGATTATATTGCAATAAAAGCTAGAGTTTTGCAAGAAGATGAATCTTTGCCAATTGGTAAAATTGGCGAGCAAAAATATGGTTTTATAACAATGCATATGCCTTCACCTAGTATTACATCATATTATACACCCCCTACACAATTGCAAAGTTTTGGCAACACCCATGTGTCATTGCCGAAAGAATCTAATAGCATTGGGGGGCAATCATATCTGGAGTGGGCTGAAATTGAGAAAAAACTTAAAGCCAATTTTGCCGCTCGCCGCCAGAAACAAATAGAAAAAGAATTGGCTCAGATAAAAGAAGCATTGCCAATTGGTAGTATCAATGAAAATAAGGATGATTCGGAACATGAAAGTGCTTCGGTTGACAAAGCCGAATCAAGTAGTATATATTTCAAATCCATCAAATCCAAAGAGGCAAGTAGTATTGAGAAAGGGCATGGAAAGCATGGCAAAACAACCATGCTTGATTTTTCTGAAGTTAATGGAACCTACTTCCTGCCCTATGAGTTCCGTGCCATAGAAATTGATGAACTTCAAGGACAAGAACAAGTAGCCGAACAATGTTCGGCTGACAAAAATCTTCAATGTAATGATGCACGGAATCAAGAAAAAGATGGCGAAGAGGCGTTGGGGAGCCATCCAAATACAGAGCAAGATAGTGTTCAAGTCACACCACCATCATGCTCTCCCAACATATTTGAAGAGGTATGTGTTGGAAATATGCCCCAGAGGCAATAATAAAGTGGTTATTATTATATTTCCTTGTTCATGATAATTGTCTATTGTTCATGCTATAATTGTGTTATCCGGAAATCGTAATGCATGTGTGAATACATAGACCACAACATGTCCCTAGTGAGCCTCTAGTTGACTAGCTCGTTGATCAATGGATGGTTACGGTTTCCTGACCATGGACATTGGATGTCGTTGATAATGGGATCACATCATTAGGAGAATGATGTGATGGACAAGACCCAATCCTAAGCATAGCACTAGATCGTGTAGTTCGTCTGCTAAAGCTTTTCTAATGTCAAGTATCATTTCCTTAGACCATGAGATTGTGCAACTCCTGGATACCGTAGGAATGCTTTGGGTGTATCAAACGTCACAATGTAACTGGGTGACCATAAAGGTGCACTACAGGTATCTCCGAAAGTGTCTGTTGGGTTGGCACGAATCGAGACTGGGATTTGTCACTCCGTATGACGGAGAGGTATCTCTGGGCCCACTCGGTAATGCATCATCATAATGAGCTCAATGTGACTAAAGAGTTAGCCATGGGATCATGCGTTACGGAACAAGTAAAGAGACTTGCCGGTAACGAGATTGAACAAGGTATAGGGATACCGACGATCGAATCTCAGGCAAGTATCATACCGGTAGACAAAGGGAATTGTATACGGGATTGATTGAATCCTCGACATCGTGGTTCATCCGATGAAATCATCGTGGAACATGTGGGAGCCAACAGGGGTATCCAGATCTCGCTGTTGGTTATTGGCCGAAGAGATGTCTCGGTCATGTCTGCATGGTTCCCGAACCCGTAGGGTCTACACACTTAAGGTTCGGTGACTCTAGGGTTGTTATGGGAAATAGTATGTGAATACCGAATGTTGTTCGGAGTCACGGATGAGATCCCGGACGTCATGAGGAGTTCCGGAATATTCCGGAGGTAAAGATTTATATATGGGAAGTTGTTATTGGGGTTCCGGAAAAAGTTCGGGTTTTTTTGGTATTGTACCGGGAAGCTTTCGAAAGGTTCCGGAGGATTCCGGAGGGTTCCGGAAGTCCGGAAAGTGTTCCACCACATCCAATACAGCAGCATGGGCTGTAAGGGGGCGCCCTAGCCTTAATGGGCTAGGGGAACCAGCCCCCCTAAGGCCCATGCGCATGGGAGAGGGGAAACCCTAAAGGGGGAGGGCCTCCACTTGACTTGGGAGGCACTCCTCCCCCCCTTGGCCGCCGCCCCCAACCCTAGATGGGATCTAGGGGGCCGGCCCCCTCTCCCCCCAGCCTATAAATAGTGGAGGGGTGGGAGGGAGGCCATAACCTCTACCCTGGCGCAACCCTCCCCCTCTCCAACACCTTCTCCTCCTCCGTTTGAGCTTGGCGAAGCCCTGCCGGAGAACTGCAAGTTCCACCACCACGCCGTCGTGCTGCTGGAGCTGTCTTCCCCAACCTCTCCCTCCTCCTTGCTGGATCAAGGTGCGGGAGACGTCACCGGGCTGCACGTGTGTTGAACGCGGAGGCACCGTTGTTCGGTGCTTAGATCGGAATCGACCGCGATCTGAATCGCTGCGTGTACGACTCCTCCAACCGCGTTCTTGCAACGCTTCCGCATCGCGATCTTCAAGGGTATGAAGATGCACTCCTCTCTCTCTCATTGCTAGTCTCTCCATAGATTGATCTTGGTGATGCGTAGGAAATTTTTTGATTTACTACTACGTTCCCCAACAGTGGTATCAGAGCCAGGTCTATGCGTAGTTTCTTGCACGAGTAGAACACAAGTTGTTGTGGGCATCGATTTTGTCAATTTTCTTGCTGTTACTAGTCTTATCTTGATTCGGCGGCATCGTGGGATGAAGCGGCCCGGACCGACCTTACACGTACGCTTACGTGAGACAGGTTCCACCGACTGACATGCACTAGTTGCATAAGGTGGCTAGCGGGTGTCTATCTCTCCCACTTTAGTCGGATCGGATTCAATGAAAAGGGTCCTTATGAAGGGTAAATAGAAATTGGCATATCACGTTGTGGTTGTGGCGTAGGTAAGAAACGTTCTTGCTAGAAACCTATAGCAGCCACGTAAAAATATTTTGCAACAACAATTAGAGGACGTCTAACTTGTTCTTGCAGCATATGCCGTGTGATGTGATATGGCCAAAAGGATGTGATGAATGATATATGTGATGTATGAGTTTGATCATGTTCTTGTAATAGGAATCACGACTTGCATGTCGATGAGTATGACAACCGGCAGGAGCCATAGGAGTTGTCTTAATTTATTGTATGACCTGCGTGTCAATGAAAAACGCCATGTAATTACTTTACTTTATTGCTAACCGTTAGCCATAGTAGTAGAAGTAATAGTTGGCGAGGCAACTTCATGAAGACACGATGATGGAGATCATGGTGTCATGCCGGTGACGATGATGATCATGGTGCCCCGAAGATGGAGATCAAAAGGAGCAAAATGATATTGGCCATATCATGTCACTATTTGATTGCATGTGATGTTTATCATGTTTACATCTTATTTGCTTAGAACGACGGTAGCATAAATAAGATGATCCCTCGCTAAAATTTCAAGAAAGTGTTCCCCCTAACTGTGCACCGTTGCGAAGGTTCGTTGTTTCGAAGCACCACGTGATGATCGGGTGTGATAGATTCTAACGTTCGAATACAACGGGTGTAAGCCAGATTTACACATGCAAAACACTTAGGTTGACTTGACGAGCCTAGCATGTACAGACATGGCCTCGGAACACGGAAGACCGAAAGGTCGAACATGAGTCGTATAGAAGATACGATCAACATGGAGATGTTCACCGTTGATGACTAGTCCGTCTCACGTGATGATCGGACATGGCCTAGTCGATTCGGATCATGTATCACTTAGATGACTAGAGGGGTGTCTATCTGAGTGGGAGTTCATTGAATAATTTGATTAGATGAACTTAATTATCATAAACTTAGTCTAAAATCTTTACAATATGTCTTGTAGATCAAATGGCCCACGCTAATGTTTCCCTCAACTTCAACGCGTTCCTAGAGAAAACCAAGCTGAAAGACGATGGTAGAAACTACACGGACTGGGTCCGTAACCTGAGGATTATCCTCATAGCTGCCAAGAAAGCATATGTCCTTGAAGCACCGCTAGGTGACGCACCTGTTTTCCCAGCAACTCAAGGCGTTATGAACGCCTGGCAGTCGCGTAGTGATGATTACTCCCTGGTTCAGTGCGGCATGCTTTACAGCTTAGAACCGGGGCTCCAAAAGCATTTTGAGCAACACGGAGCATATGAGATGTTCCAAGAGCTGAAAATGGTTTTCCAAGCTCATGCCCGGGTCGAGAGATATGAAGTCTCCGACAAGTTCTACAGTTGTAAGATGGAGGAGAATAGTTCTGTCAGTGAGCATATACTCAAAATGTCTGGGTTGCACAACCGCTTGTCTCAGCTGGGAGTTAATCTCCCGGATGACGCGGTCGTTGACAGAATCCTTCAGTCGCTTCCACCTAGCTACAAGAGCTTTGTGATGGACTTCAATATGCAGGGGATGGAGAAAACCATTCCTGAGATATATTCAATGCTGAAATCAGCGGAGGTGGAGATCAAAAAGGAACATCAAGTGTTGATGGTGAATAAAACCACTAAGTTCAAGAAAGGCAAGGGTAAAAAGAACTTCAAGAAGGAAGGCAAGGGAGTTGTCGCGCCCGGTAAGCAAGCTACCGGGAAGAAGCCAAAGAATGGACCCAAGCCTGAGACTGAATGCTTTTATTGTAAGGGAAACGGTCACTGGAAGTGGAACTGCCCCAAGTACTTAGTGGATAAGAAGGCCGGCAATACCAAAGGTATATGTGATATACATGTTATTGATGTGTACCTTACCAGCGCTCGTAGTAGCTCCTGGGTATTTGATACCGGTGCGGTTGCTCATATTTGTAACTCAAAACAGGAGCTGCGGAATAAGCGGAGACTGGCAAAGGACAAGGTGACGATGCGCGTCAGGAATGGTTCCAAGGTCGATGTGATCGCCGTCGGCACGCTACCTCTACATCTACCTTCGGGATTAGTTTTAAACCTCAATAATTGTTATTTAGTACCAGCTTTGAGCATGAACATTGTATCAGGATCTCGTTTGATGCGAGATGGCTACTCATTTAAATCCGAGAATAATGGTTGTTCTATTTATATGAGAGATATGTTTTATGGTCATGCCCCGCTGGTCAATGGTTTATTCTTATTGAATCTCGAACGTGATGTTACACATATTCATAGTGTGAATGCCAAAAGATGTAAGGTTGATAATGATAGTCCCACATACTTGTGGCACTGCCGCCTTGGTCACATTGGTGTCAAACGCATGAAGAAACTCCATGCAGATGGACTTTTGGAGTCTCTTGATTATGAATCATTCGACACGTGCGAACCATGCCTCATGGGAAAAATGACCAAGACTCCGTTCTCCGGGACAATGGAGCGAGCAACCAACTTATTGGAAATCATACATACTGATGTGTGCGGTCCAATGAGCGTTGAGGCTCGCGGTTGTTATCGTTATGTTCTCACCCTCACTGATGACTTAAGTAGATATGGGTATATCTACTTAATGAAACACAAGTCTGAGACCTTCGAAAAGTTCAAGGAATTTCAGAGTGAGGTAGAGAATCAACGTGACAGGAAAATAAAGTTCTTACGATCAGATCGTGGAGGGGAATATTTGAGTCACGAGTTTGGCACGCACTTAAGGAAATGTGGAATTGTTTCACAACTCACGCCGCCTGGAACACCTCAGCGTAATGGTGTGTCCGAACATCGTAATCGCACTCTATTGGATATGGTGCGATCTATGATGTCTCTTACCAATCTACCGCTATCATTTTGGGGTTATGCTTTAGAGACTGCCGCATTCACTTTAAATAGGGCTCCGTCGAAATCCGTTGAGACGACACCGTATGAATTATGGTTTGGGAAGAAACCTAAGCTGTCGTTTCTGAAAGTTTGGGGATGCGATGCTTATGTCAAGAATCTTCAACCTGAAAAGCTCGAACCCAAATCGGAAAAATGCGTCTTCATAGGATACCCTAAAGAAACTATTGGGTATACCTTCTACCTTAGATCCGAAGGCAAGATCTTTGTTGCCAAGAATGGATCCTTTCTGGAGAAAGAGTTTCTCTCGAAAGAAGTAAGTGGGAGGAAAGTAGAACTTGATGAGGTACCCCCTCTTGAACCGGAGAGTAGCGCAGTTCAGGAAGATGTTTCTGTGGTGCCTGCACCGACTAGAGAGGAAGTTAATGATGATGATCATGAAACTTCAGATCAAGTTGCTACTGAGCTTCGTAGGTCCACGAGGACACGTTCGGCACCAGAGTGGTACGGCAACCCTGTCTTGGAAGTCATGTTGTTAGACAACGGTGAACCTTCAAACTATGAAGAAGCGATGGCGGGCCCGGATTCCAACAAATGGCTAGAAGCCATGAAATCCGAGATAGGATCCATGTATGAAAACGAAGTATGGACTTTGACAGACTTGCCCGATGATCGGCAAGCCATAGAGAACAAATGGATCTTTAAGAAGAAGACAGACGCGGATGGTAAGGTGACCATCTATAAGGCTCGACTTGTCGCTAAGGGTTATCGACAAGTTCAAGGGGTTGACTACGATGAGACCTTCTCACCCGTAGCGAAGCTGAAGTCCGTCAGAATCATGTTAGCAATTGCCGCATACTATGATTATGAGATATGGCAAATGGACGTCAAAACGGCATTCCTTAATGGTTTCCTTAAGGAAGATTTGTATATGATGCAGCCGGAAGGTTTTGTCGATCCTAATAATGCTGACAAGGTATGCAAGCTCCAGTGCTCAATCTATGGGCTGGTGCAAGCATCTCGGAGTTGGAACATTCGCTTTGATGAGATGATCAAAGCGTTTGGGTTTACACAGACTTATGGAGAAGCCTATGTTTACAAGAAAGTGAGTGGGAGCTCTGTAGCATTTCTCATATTATATGTAGATGACATACTATTAATGGGAAATGACATAGAATTCTTGGAAAGCATAAAGGCCTACTTGAACAAGTGTTTCTCAATGAAGGACCTTGGAGAAGCTGCTTACATATTAGGCATCAAGATCTATAGAGATAGATCGAGACGCCTCATTGGTCTTTCGCAAAGCACATACCTTGACAAGATATTGAAGAAGTTCAATATGGATCAGTCAAGAAGGGGTTCTTGCCTGTATTACAAGGTGTGAGATTGAGCACGGCTCAATGCCCGACCTTGGCAGAAGATAGAGAAAAGATGAGCGTCATCCCGTATGCCTCAGCCATAGGGTCTATTATGTATGCCATGCTGTGTACCAGACCTGATGTGAACCTCGCCGTAAGTTTGGTAGGAAGGTACCAAAGTAATCCCGGCATGGAACACTGGACAGCGGTCAAGAACATCCTGAAGTACCTGAAAAGGACTAAGGATATGTTTCTCGTTTATGGAGGTGACGAAGAGCTTGTCGTAAAGGGTTACGTCGACGCTAGCTTCGACACAGATCTGGATGACTCTAAGTCACAAACCGGATACATGTATATTTTGAATGGTGGGGCAGTCAGCTGGTGCAGTTGCAAGCAAAGCGTCGTGGCGGGATCTACATGTGAAGCGGAGTACATAGCAGCCTCGAAGGCAGCACAGGAAGCAGTCTGGATGAAGGAGTTCATCACCGACCTAGGAGTTATTCCCAATGCGTCGGGCCCAATGACTCTCTTCTGTGATAACACTGGAGCTATTGCCCTTGCCAAGGAGCCCAGGTTTCACAAGAAGACCAGGCATATCAAGCGTCGCTTCAACTCCATTCGTGAACATGTTCAAGATGGAGACATAGATATTTGTAAAGTGCATACGGATCTGAATGTCGCAGATCCGTTGACTAAACCTCTTCCACGAGCAAAACATGATCAACACCAGAACTCTATGGGTGTTCGATTCATCACAATGTAACTAGATTATTGACTCTAGTGCAAGTGGGAGACTGTTGGAAATATGCCCTAGAGGCAATAATAAAGTGGTTATTATTATATTTCCTTGTTCATGATAATTGTCTATTGTTCATGCTATAATTGTGTTATCCGGAAATCGTAATGCATGTGTGAATACATAGACCACAACATGTCCCTAGTGAGCCTCTAGTTGACTAGCTCGTTGATCAATGGATGGTTACGGTTTCCTGACCATGGACATTGGATGTCGTTGATAACGGGATCACATCATTAGGAGAATGATGTGATGGACAAGACCCAATCCTAAGCATAGCACTAGATCGTGTAGTTCGTCTGCTAAAGCTTTTCTAATGTCAAGTATCATTTCCTTAGACCATGAGATTGTGCAACTCCCGGATATCGTAGGAATGCTTTGGGTGTATCAAACATCACAACGTAACTGGGTGACCATAAAGGTGCACTACAGGTATCTCCGAAAGCGTCTGTTGGGTTGGCACGAATCGAGACTGGGATTTGTCACTCCGTATGACGGAGAGGTATCTCTGGGCCCACTCGGTAATGCATCATCATAGTGAGCTCAATGTGACTAAAGAGTTAGCCACGGGATCATGCGTTACGGAACGAGTAAAGAGACTTGCCGGTAACGAGATTGAACAAGGTATAGGGATACCGACGATCAAATCTCGGGCAAGTATCATACCGGTAGACAAAGGGAATTGTATACGGGATTGATTGAATCCTCGACATCATGGTTCATCCGATGAAATCATCGTGGAACATGTGGGAGCCAACATGGGTATCCAGATCCTGCTGTTGGTTATTGGCCGGAGAGATGTCTCGGTCATGTCTGCATGGTTCCCGAACCCGTAGGGTCTACACACTTAAGGTTCGGTGACTCTAGGGTTGTTATGGGAAATAGTATGTGAATACCGAATGTTGTTCGGAGTCCCGGATGAGATCCCGGACGTCACGAGGAGTTCCGGAATATTCCGGAGGTAAATATTTATATATGGGAAGTTGTTATTGGGGTTCCGAAAAAAGTTCGGGTTTTTTTGGTATTGTACCGGGAAGCTTTCGAAAGGTTCCGGAGGGTTCCGGAAGTCCGGAAAGTGTTCCACCATGTCCAATACAGCAGCATGGGCTGTAAGGGGGCGCCCTAGCCTTAATGGGCTAGGGGAACCAGCTCCCCTAAGGCCCATGCGCATGGGAGAGGGGAAACCCTAAAGGGGGAGGGCCTCCACTTGACTTGGGAGGCACTCCTCCCCCCCTTGGCCGCTGCCCCCAACCCTAGATGGGATCTAGGGGGCCGGCCCCCTCTCCCCCCAGCCTATAAATAGTGGAGGGGTGGGAGGGAGGCCATAACCTCTACCCTGGCGCAGCCCTCCCCCTCTCCAACACCTCCTCCTGCTCCGTTTGAGCTTGGCGAAGCCCTGCCGGAGAACTGCAAGTTCCACCACCACGCCGTCGTGCTGCTGGAGCTGTCTTCCCCAACCTCTCCCTCCTCCTTGCTGGATCAAGGCGCGGGAGACGTCACCGGGCTGCACGTGTGTTGAACGCGGAGGCACCATTGTTCGGTGCTTAGATCGGAATCGACCGCGATCTGAATCGCTGCGTTTATGACTCCTCCAACCGCGTTCTTGCAATGCTTCCGCATCGCGATCTTCAAGGGTATGAAGATGCACTCCTCTCTCTCTCGTTGCTAGTCTCTCCATAGATTGATCTTGGTGATGCGTAGGAAATTTTTTGATTTACTACTACGTTCCCCAACAGTATGTCTAGCAAGTAATTTACCTGTTTTCAGATTTGGTCACAACTTTATTGTTGATGCATCTATTAGAAAAATCCTCATAAGTAATTTTGAAAGACCAATGAAGAAGGGCAATTTACCTGTTAGCAGTAAAATTGTTATAGAGCATATCGGTCAACCCATTGCGCCATCTATAAAGACCGATAGTGACTTATTGTTATAGCCAAGGCTTTCCCCATTGCTTTATCTAAATTTCATATCTAATTGGGTAGCTTTGCTTATTTCTTACTTGGCTTGCATTTGGTTTCAATTGAGATATGTGTTTTCTAACAATTTTTTCAGAAACATAAAGTCATGTTTAGATTCTTTTGAGAAAACCGATGCTAGTATAATATCTTACCCAAAGACATCATAAATAGAGTGCAAAGCACAATGCATAGCCGAATGGAGTGATGCAAAATTTGAACCATTCGTTTGCTTAACTCCAAAGCCGTTCTCATAGCAAGATCGGCTAGAAAATAAAAATTATACCTTCAATTCAAACATGTGTGATCAAATCTTTGATTTGTTGTTGAGAAATAATTATATTAGAATTCTTGATCACCATGTCGAGCCATCTATCCAAGGACGAATGTATTGTAAGTTGCATGATTCGTTCAAGCATAATTTTGAGGATTGTAACATGTTTTGTCAAATAGTTAAATTGGCTATTGATAAAGAACGATTGAAATTTGTTGAAACACGAAGAGATGACTAGTCTATTCCGATTGGTCCGGATGGAAAAAGGTTTTTGCATCGGCTGCTTCAAGCCGATCCATTTAAAGAGAAGGTAAAAACTACATGTGATGTGATCGAGCTTTCAATTAATCAAGTTGTTGAAGAGCACAATGAACATAATCTTGAGGGCGAGAATTCCATTGAAGCTACAATGAAGACACCAAGGACTGGGGGGTAACAAGAAAATACAAAGATCGGTGCAAGCACAACCAAAGAAAGCAAAGGCCGAGGTAAGCACAAAGGTAAAAAGCCGAAACTCACTTTCGCGCAACTATTGGAAAAATATCAGAAGATAAGTGAGGAGAACAGTGCTTATCGGCCAAGTAATTCAAGAGCATCGAGACCACTCCCTAGGCGCAAACCCGAGGATCGGTATTGGCAAAATAAGAATTCTAATGCAGTATATTCATATCCATATTCTGTGCCGCTAATGCCAATGCCATGGATACCTTCCTATGATCATGTAAATCCATATCCATCGTGGGATAGGTATGATACAAGGGCGCATTCTTCATCTTATTTTAGACCATCTCACAAACATTATGCAGCTCCAAAAAGATCAACATTTGCACAATCACATGTCGAAGACCGTTTCAATCATATGGAATCGGCCTGGAGCTCATGTAACAAGAAAGAGGTGGTCAAGCAAGTTTACCGTGTTAAAAAAGATGGTCGTAAGAGTGCTACTTCAGATTTGATCTGAAATAAAAAAGAGCCAATTAAAGTGTTGACATTGGCTACCAAAGGAAATGAGGCAAGTCAATCAAGTGTCAAATTTGAAGAGGAGAAGTTGAGAGTGCACAAGGTAAAACAAGAATTACCATTGCTTCAAACAAAATCGCAGCCGGGGTGCCCACTCGGCTTATCATATTGGCAAAAGAAGAAATTACAAAAACTTAGTGCATAAGAACTTGAAGAAAGGAACATGGCATGGGTTCCCAAAGGAAGTACTCAAAATAAGAATTATGTGCAAGCTTCCATTACAAGAAGTGCGGCAAAGGTGAAGAGGGAAAAGAGTGAAAACTATGAAGGACCAAGCCGAAGGTTTCAACATCTTTGGTCCACACATTATCCATATTCTTCAACTATGCCATTAATGCCTATTCCATGGAATTTGTCATCAGGTATGATTGGTTACCCTCAGTGGGCTTATAATGATCCATGGTTGCAATATAATTTCTTACATCATGAAAGGGTATTACCAAATCACTATACATTTGATTAGCTAGAAGTTTGTTACTGATCCAAAGGGCCGAAATACTTGATTTGTCATTTCATTTGTTTATTTCGGGTATATGTGCTTTGAATGAAGTTTACATGGTAATGGCCGATATTTATCTATCGTCCTAAGAGTATGTCAATGCATGGCCGGTGTAGTATTCTAACATCATCCTTAGTTTGATTGGAGAGCGAGACAAGGTACATGCTCATGGAAATTTATATGTATGCCTATATTATGATTGAATGGAGTTGAGACATCATGACCGATGTCATTGAATATATGCTGCATAGAGCAATTCATAGTTGCAGAATTGGCTAGTGGGCTTATACTTTGTTTGAATATGATTTGGCTTATGCATCTTTGAGATCTATAAGAGGCCAAATCATAGCTGATTTTATTACTGAACATCGGATTAATGACATGCATAATATTGATATTAGCCTTGTCTCTCTAGTACTATGGAGATTATGTTTTGATGGTTCAATTCGTAGCAATGGCCAAAGTGTTGGTGTTGTTTATATGTCTCCTTATGGTACTATATTTGAAGCCTCATGCCGCTTAGAATATTATTTTGCATAATTAATCAAAGCCGAATATGCATTGTTATTCGGATTGAATCTTTTACTTGCTATAGGTGCTATACATATTGAGGCTTTCAGTGATACATTATGAGTAGTGCAACAAATATCCAAGGGTTATCAATGTTTTGATGAATCACTTCTAGTTTATCTTGGGGTATGTCTAGATGCAAAATTTACCTTGGGTTGCTTTAAAATTGTTCATATATTTAGACATGACAATTCGAAAGAGTTGGCACATCAAGCATCCGGCTACTATGTTAATCATGGTGTATTGCATTTCTCTCAATAGCCGATGCTTAGTCTCGTCAACATAGGTAAGGCCGAACCGAAGTCCACAGCTTCGGCCACTAATGAAATTTTTATGCAGGCAAAAGTAAGGATTGGAGAAAGTTTATTGTTGATTATCTACAAAATCCTAGCAAAAGGGTGAACAATATGGTTCGGAGGATGACCTTCAGATACATATCTATGGAACTTTATCATCGGATTGTTAATGAAGTTGAGAAGGTTTCGCCCAAGTTTGCATCAAGGATTAAAAAAAATAATGGTCGATATATAATTATCGCCCTAACCATATAAATGGCCGATGGAGTGTTGACATCGTCCTTAGAACCAACACGGTACAAATTATTTTTCGGCACGCTAGCTTCGCCGAAAAACAGGGGGGCATGTGTTGACGCTCAAAAGTGGCATGATTATAAAGAGTAGCTTGAAGCTATGTCAAGATTAATTTAAACTTATTATTGAAACTCACTATGGGATGGCTCTCTTCGAGAAGATCAAGATGGATATGAAGATGGTCTAAAATGGAGCTCGGATGCAAAAGTTATGACAAATTCAGAGATGCTCATGTTGACACTAGATTAAAGAATGACTTGAAACCCAATTAAGAAGGCCTCATATGGAAAATGTTTCAACATGAAAGTTGTGCATCTCGTCGAAGCGGTTGATTTCGATATAAAAAATGTCTCAATCAGAGTTCGTATGCAAAAGTTAGAGCCGAAAATGCGCGGCTGCATCAGGATGGCCGGACACTCCGGGAATAATCATCCGGGTTTTGGATTTCTCCGAGGATGGCCGGACACTCCGGCGATCTTCGTCCGAGTTTTGGATTTCTCTGCTGCAGACTTCGGAAAATAGACAAAAACCCCCTCAAGATGGCCTCTGATCAAAAAACGTTCAACATGAAAGTTGTTCGTCTCGTCGAAACGGACAAGATTGTTTTTGGGCTCATTTCCATCTAAGGTCGTTTACTGCCTCAAACGTGACCCGCAAGGTGCAGCCAGGTTGTAAACCGAACAGTTTTGGAAAGTTTGGATTCTGAGTTGGACCCAAACTAGGGTTTCGAATGTGAATTCTAACATTTCCTTGCGCGGGACGTCCATCCGCCTCTTATATACCTAAGGGGTGATGGCCGATTGAACAACAGACAATTGAACAAACACATCTACCACTTTTACCTTTACTTTTATCTTCTCCCTTTGTTCTTCTTCTTCCTCGTTCTTCGTTCGTTCTTCTTGTTGGAGGGCGGCGAACCTCGAGGCCCTAGGGGCGGTCAGGCCGACCTAGGGCAGCCCATACCCGCCGCGCGCCCTGACGGGGTCCCTCCCGGGCATGTGGGGTTTCGGGTCTACAAAAGCGCCCGCCGGATTGCTTGCGTACCGCGCTTCCGGCCGGGTCTCCTTCGACATGAGCTGCGGTGCATTACCCCCGGCGTCGAGGGTACACGGTGACGTGTTCGTGTGCGAACACATACCAAAGATGATAATACCTAGATCTATGTTTTAAGCCTAGCTAGGGGCGTTAAACAATAGCGCTTGTTGGGAGGCAACCCAATTTTATTTTTATGTTTTTTGTTTTTGGTTCTGTTTTTCAATTAATACACATTATTACCTCTGTAGTAATTGTGTTTTGGTGTTTTAATTAGTGTTTGAGCCAAGTAAGACCTTTGGGATGGTCTACGATGATAGTTGATTTGATCTTGCTGAAAAACAGAAACTTTTGTGCTCATTGCCAGAAATTTAAAAAATCACAGAAATGTGCTTTTAATCTCAATTTTTTACAAAAGCTTTATATACAAATTGCCTAAATTTTCCTAATTTTTCAGAATTTTTGGAGTTACATAAGTATACGAACTTTCCAGATTACTACAGACTGTTCTGTTTTTGATAGATTCTGTTTTCTATGTGTTGTTTGCTTATTTTGATGAATCTATGGGTAGTATAGGGGGGTATGAACCATGGAGAAGTTGCAATACAGTAGATATTACACCAATATAAATTAAGAATGAGTTCACAACAGTACCTAAAGTGGTGATTTATTTTATTATACTAACGGATCTTATGAGTTTTCTGTTGAGTTTTGTGTTGTGAAGTTTTCAAGTTTTGGGTAAAGATTTGATGGACAATGAAATAAGGAGTGGCAAGAGCCTGAGCCTGGGGATGACCAAGGCACCCCAAGGTAATATTCAAGGACAACCAAGCATCTAAGCTTGGGGATGCCCCGGATGGCATCCCCTCTTTTGTCTTCAATCCATCGGTAAATTTACTTGAGGCTATATTTTTATTCACCACATGATATGTGTTTTGCTTGGAGCGTCTTGTATGATATGAGTCTTTGATTTTTAGTTTTCCACAATCATCCTTGCTGTACACACCTTTTGATAGGTACATGCATTAATCGTGAATTTATTAGAATACTCTATGTGCTTCACTTATATCTTTTGAGCTAGGCAGTTTGCTCTAGTGCTCCACTTATATCTTTTTAGAGCACGGCGGTGGCTTTATTTTATAGAAATTATTGAACTCTCATGCTTCACTTTTATTATTTTGAGAGTCTTAAACAGCATGGTAATTTGCTTAGGTTATGAATTTAGTCCTAATATGATGGGCATCTAAGAGGGATATAATAAAAACTTTCATATAAAGAGCATTGAATAGATGAGAAGTTTGATTCCTTGCATTTTTTTTGAGATATAAAGATGGTGATATTAGAGTCATGCTAGTGAGTAATTGTGGATTGGTAGGAATACGTGTGTTAAAGTTTGTGATTCCCGTAGCATGCATGTATGGTGAACCGTTATGTGATGAAGTCGGAGCATGATTTATTTTTTGATTGTCTTCCTTATGAGTGGCGGTCGGGGACGAGCGATGGTCTTTTCCTACCAATCTACCCCCCTAGGAGAATGCGTTTAGTACTTTGTTTTGATAGCTAATAAATTTTTGCAATAAGTATGTGAGTTCTTTATGACTAATGTTGAGTCCATGGATTATACGCACTCTCACCCTTCCACCATTGCTAGCCTCTCTAGTACCGCACAACTTTCGCCGGTGCATTAAACCCACCATATACCTTTCCTCAAAACAGCCACCATACCTACCTATTATGGCATTTCCATAGCCATTCCGAGATATATTGCCATGCAACTTCCACCGTTCCATTTTATCATGACACGCACCATCATTGTCATATTGCTTTGCATGATCATGTAGTTGGCATAGTATTTGTGGCAAGGCCACCGTTCATATTTTTTATACATGTCACTCTTGATCATAGCACATCCCAGTACACCGCCGGAGGCATTCATATAGAGTCATATCTCGTTCTAGTATCGAGTTGCAATTTTTGAGTTGTAACTAAATAAAAGTGTGATGATCATCATTATTAGAGCATTGTCCCATGTGAGGAAAGGATGATGGAAGCTATGATTCCCTCACAAGTTGGGATGAGCTCCGGACTTTATAAAAAAATAAAAGAGGCCAAAGAAGCCCAAACAAAAAAATGAGAGAAAAGGGAGAAGGGACAATGTTACTATCCTTTTTCCACACTTGTGCTTCAAAGTAGCACCATGATCTTCATGATAGAGAGTCTCTTATTTTGTCACTTCCACATACTAGTGGGAATTTTTCATTATAGAACTTGGCTTGTATATTCCAACGATGGGCTTCCTCAAATTGCCCTAGGTCTTCGTGAGCAAGCAAGTTGGATGCACACCCACTTAGTTTCTTTTTGAGATTTCATACACTTATAGCCCTAGTGCATCCGTTGCATGGCAATCCCTACTCACTTGCATCGATATCAATTGATGGGCATCTCCATAGCCCATTAATTTGCCTAGTTGATGTGAGACTTTCTCCTTCTTTTTGTCTTCTCCACAACCACCATATTCTATTCCACCTATAGTGCTATATCCATGGCTCACGCTCATGTATGGCATGAAAGTTGAAAAAGTTTGAGAACACCAAAAGTATGAAACAATTGCTTGGCTTGTCATCGGGGTTGTGCATGATGAAATACTTTGTGTGATGAAGATGGAGCATAGCCATACTATATGATTTTGTAGGGATAACTTTCTTTGGCCATGTTATTTTGAGAAGACATGATTGCTTTATTAGTATGCTTGAAGTATTATTGTTTTTATGTCAATATTAAACTTTTGTTTTGAATCTTATGGATCGGAATATTGATGCCATAATAAAGAAGATTACATTGATAACTGTGTTAGGTAGCATTCCACATCAAAAATTCTGTTTTTATCATTTACCTACTCGAGGACGAGCAGGAATTAAGCTTGGGGATGCTTGATATGTCTCCAACGTACCTATAATTTTTTATTGTTCCATGCTATTATATTATCTGTTTTGGATGTTTTATATGCATTAATATGCTATTTTATATTATTTTTGGGACTAACCTATTAACCTAGAGCCCAGTGCCAGTCACTACAAAAAAAAGACACATCCGTGACATTTTGGGCCGAACGATTTTTTTTCCTGTCATGCTTATGACACTTCTATGACGATAATTGTGACAAAAGCACGTATCATCATAGATGTGGTGGGCTCCTACTTCTATGACAAAAAATCATGACAGAAAATGGGCTTTTCATCCTGGGCGGGCCGGGGACGCACCTGCATGACATTCTTTAGGCCGTCCATGACGGAAAAAATCATGGTAGAAGCAAGGGCGAGGAAAATTTTGGCGAGTTCCCAGTTAGGGTGGATGGTCGGGGCCGAGCGATGCATGGAGGTTTACGCGTTTCTCTCGTAGAGGCCGTTGCCGCTGGATGAACAGGACCCCGATCGAGGAGGTGGGGGTGGATGAACAGTAGCTGGTGGAGGGACCCCGTGGAGGGCTGGTTGAACAGGACCCCATGGAGGGCTGGTTGAACAGGACCCCGTGGAGGGCTGGTTGAACAGGAGCCAGTGGAGGCTGGATGAACAGGACCCCGTGGAGGGCTGGTTGAACAGTAGCCGGTGGAGGCTAGATGAACAGGACCCCGTGGATGAACAGTAGCTGGTGGAGGCTGGAGGAAGTCGACGGTGGATGAACAGTAGCAGGTGGAGGCTGGAGGAAGTCAACGGTGGATGAACAGTAGCCCATGGAGTCCCGTTTTGCGGTACGCCACACCCCTCCCGATCAACAGCACCCCGTTTCGACCGTAGGAGCTCAAACACAACTCTGTTTCCTCCGTTTTGTGGTACGCCAGACCCTGTTTTGGCTGTTCCGTCCAAGCCGGTTGGCTCCTGATGAACACGACGCATTTCGACCCAGTCTGTTGCCTCCCGATGAACACGACGCTGTTTCTCCATTCCGACCCAGTCGGTTGGCTGCCGATGAACAGGACACCGTCGCTGTACGCGTTCGAGACCCCGCCCGTATATACGTACGTAGCCGTATTTACTTTCTTGCAGCGTGGTTGTACGTACGTGTACACGATATAGACGGGACTGCCTGAATAGCTACCGCTCCTTACTGGGCCACGGTTCATCGTGGCAGAAAGACCGATGGACCAGTATGTACGTACACATTTGCGACCAGAATGACAACGCTACGTACGCTTCGACCGGGTGGATTCTGGCTGTCAGGGAGGATAAGGAGGCACTTCCTTGCGTGTGAAGATATTGATGGTGGGTCCGAGCTGACAGGGGAGGATTCTTTTTTTTGCACATAATAAGGAGGCACTTCCTTGCATGCGAAGATGTAGCTGGTGGGTCCATCTGTCAGCCTCACTGCATACAGTCCTCTTTCGATGGCTGTCGTTCGTTGACCACGTTGACCATACCGCGTGGACAGCACCAGGCGATGGACGACGGTGAGGCAGGGAACGACGCGGAGCCTGGGAACATGCGGAGGGTAGTACGAGGGTTGACTAGTTCAGCTGCGGTGTGAGGCTGCCGTCGCCGCGGAATAATAGGGGGTGTGGGTGAGTAGAGGGATGGCCTGGCCAGCGGTGGGAGTAGTAGGGGGCGGTGAGGCCAGCGCGGCAGCACAGCCGACCACGGGAGGTAGGAGCACACGGTGGTTTGGATGGCTGGAGCAAGAAAATCAGATGTTGAAGAAGCAGGACGACCGTTGGATGTTTACAATCCAACGGTCACTGGTGATAGAATCGTTTGTTGACTAAGTTGACAAAGCCCTGTGTACGCGTCAACTTAGTAGGGCCACAAGTCAGCCTCCAAATCTGGTGGGCCCCAGCTGTCATGGGGAGCACTCGTTATTTTTCGCTTAATAAGGAGGCACTTCCTTCCGTGCCAAGATATAGCTGGTGGGTCTCAGCAGTCATGGGGAGGATTCATTCTTTTTGGCGTAATAAGGAGGTACTTGCTTGTGTGTGGCCATGGACCATGTGGGTCCCAACTGTTAGCCTCTCCATGTACATCCCTCTTCCAATGTTGTCGTTTGTTGACAACGTTGACCACGCCGTGCCGAGAACACCAACGCAATGGACGACGGCGAGATCCAGGAAGGGAATGACCCAGAGGCGGCGAAGCCACAACAGTGGAGGGATGTGGGTGAGTAGAGGGATGGCATGGCCAGCGGTGGGAGTAGTAGGGGGCGGTGAGGCCTGCACAGCAGCACGGCCGGCCACGGGAGGCAGGAGCAGGCAGTCCTGCCGGCGCTGGATTTGGCGGCTGGAGCAAGAAGATCAGAGATTGAAGAAGCACGACGGCCATTGGATTGACATCCAATGGTCACATCTGCTAGAATCGTTTGTTGACGTATATAATAAGTAAAAAAATCTTGCATACGCGTCAACTTAATAGGCCCACAAGTCAAATCATTCCCTATTTTTTTTAATAATTTACAGCTCATTGCAACTTCTTATGCAATTTATTGCAGTCCGTTTTTTTTTGGCCAGGGCCAGGGTTAAAAATTTAAACAAAATTTTGCATATTTCGGTGGGGTCCAAACTATTTTTAATACCGAAATGTCAAGCCAGATTTAAAGTACTTTGAAGATATATTTAAATTAGGTTAAAGCCCAGTGAAATTGGAATCTGAAAATGTGAAAAAATTCAGAAATTTGAAAGTAATTGCCAATTTGTCATGTGTGTTTTATATTTACAACCCATTTCATATTACTTTCAAGATTTGCAGCCATCTTGAAAGAGTTGCAGCCCAGCAGGGCGTAGAAAAATAAGTAGGCCTGGATTGGGTATTCTTCAGAAAAAATAAACTGGGCTCATTTTAACGAAGAAAAAAATAGCTGGGCTGGTCATGTGGTGAACGTAAAATAGAAGCCTGGGCTAGACGGGCCACAGCCCAGTTAAAACCCTACTCCGTCTCAACAATAACAAAAAAATACTGCTCGAGCAGCTACATCCCTGGTGTCAGCCGATCTTGTGTTGTTCTCTTGTCTATTGACTATACGCTGACAATGTCGTGGGTCCCAGATGTCAGCAAACCACTAGGAGGAAGCATTTTCTTTTTCTATACGCTGACAATGGAGTATATAACAAAAAATGAGGAACTTGCTTGCGTACGGCCATGGACATGGTGGGGCCCTACTGTCATCCTCTCCAAGTATAGTCCTCTCCCGATTCCTCTTGTTTGTTGACCATGTTGACAACGCGAGAGGGTAGCGCCGCGGCGAGTGCACCAAAGCACGGGGAGGACGACGGCGAGGCCTCGGACATCGGCGTTAACGATTTAGGAGATGGTGAGGCGACGATGCGTGCGCTGAGGTGTAGCCAGCCGTGGGAGGCGGAAGCAGGTGGCCCCGCCGGCGCTGGTTTGGTTTTGGAGGCTGGAGGAAGACAGGACTAAAGAAACACGACATACTATAAAAGCAGCAGGAGTACTTAACAACCTTAACTGAAACCAGCAGGGGCACTTAACAACCATAGCTGAAAGTAGGATGAGTACTTATACAGGTTCAACCGTACAAAGCACGCCTCGAACAGTGCTAATTTGCCTACAGTTAACCAAGGGTGAGGCCACCAAGCCCCAGGACAAGGCCCAGGCGCCACCCCGCGCATCCACAACCTTCTGAAAGCGGCTTCATCTCACAATGTGGTCAATAAACATGATATTTGCTTTAGAGCCATGGAAAAGCATGAGCATAACCTTCTATCCTATTCTCCAAGATGGACGGGCCTTCATTATTTGAGACCACCCATGAATAAGTATCTTTTCACCTCCAAGGGAAATGGAGTAGGTCGACATAAACATCATGTTGTGACCAAGCGCAAGTCTGACCCGACCATGGTCAGGCATCTGTATAGGAACAATAGAACTGGGCAGTTTCTGTTTCAAGAAGATCACAGCTATAAAACTGTGTATAAGCAAGATTTTATGAACAACATATATAACAGAAAACAGCTCGTACCATAAGTTTCTCGACACAGTTGGACCTGTTCAACGTGTGCACCAGTGGCACACATATCCCACGTGGCCTTCCACAATTGAAACGCCCCACAAGGACCTCAAGACGATCAATAAAGTGTAGGAACTGGTGGATGTCGTCCCAGTAAAGTTGAGTGCCATCAGTAACAGTCGAGTTCTTATAGAATAACAAACGAGTAGCATGCTTAACTTTGAAATAAGCTACACGTGCCACCAATTATAAGAAATATTAGTTAGAAGTAGCATCTTTGTGAGAGAAGGGAATCACAAATTGTTGCTACTTCTAAAGTTAAATTGTGATTAGTTAGACAGAATAGGTGGATTAAGAAGTAATCGAGGCAACATGCAAGATCCAGATACAAAACTAACATGGATGAACTACTGGAACGACATCGGGGTGGAAGATCACAGTGAAGATGGGACCAGGTTCTGCTATTTCCATCAACATTCGTGCGCCAACTTTCAGTCCGTAACACTTGAGAAAGTTTATCCAAGTTCGGCCATAAAAAAAGCAGCGATCTTCTTGGTTCATGAACCCAACTCGGAACTTATATCCATGGCTTGTCTTCAATGTGACCATTAAACTGGTGTATTCAGTTATGGCAAGGCCGACCATCTTGAGTACATGTGTTCTGGCTGTCGGTGTAGTAAACAGGGGGTGTTCACTACCCCTGGACACGCACCAGCAAGTTGCCGCCTCCGGGCGGGAGGGCCATGGCGGAGAAGGAATTCACTCAAGGACGTATTCAAGGACCGGTTTCCGGCAAAGTTTACTTGCCGGGAATAGGTCTGCGCATCGCCGGCAAGCTCAGGGCCGGCAAGATCGAGATAGACATTCCGGGAAGCAAGCCTTCCCGGCAAGGTACCCTCCACATCCACGGCAAGGCTTGCCATGGCAAGATTTGCCGGGGGTTAGCTGGAGAAGATTCAGAATAAGGCGAAAACGTCAGGATCAGAAGACAAGAAGACTAAAGATCGAAGGTTTGCCCCCCCCCCCCGGCAAGATCTTGCCGGGGTGGCCTGCGAAGCCCGGCAAGATATTGCGCCCGGCAAGGATCACACCCGACAAGGTTCTGCCACTGTGTCCCCGCTTCAGTACAGCAACCAGCTTGACACTCTGAGTCCTTCTTTGGATGCGTGGCAACGCGCCAGTGGAGGAGAGCTTAAGCGGTGCTGATGGGATGGCCCCTTTTTTCATCCCCAAGAAAGTGAGGACACCTAAACGGACACCTCACGGTGCATTAAATGCGTTCGTCCTAATCCGTCAGGGGTTAGGTATGATGACCCTGTAGCTACTTTACACCTCAATGTATGTACGTTTTGCCACTGTGGTGACCCCTTTGAGAGTATAAAAGGAGGCCCAAGGCAACTGCTACAGGGGAGGAGGATCTTCTGGCCCATTCTGCATGCGTAGCTGCTCTTTGAACGTACTGTTCATCGCAAGCGCTCCTGGAGCCTGGGCTCAAGAACACTCATAATAAAACAAGGCAGGAGTAGGGTTTTACGCTGATTAGCGGCCCGAACCTGGGTAAAATCGCCCCGCGTCGATCGTTGGTTCTGCTCTTTGTGCATACTTCTCTCCCTGCCGAACCGTAAAGGGGTCCCTTAGGATCCCATAGGTGTCGTACGCCGACATCTTTGGCGCGCCAGGTAGGGGGATCGAGGTTGCGCGAACCTGATCCAGCGGTCGACGCGTCAGCTTCATCGTCCATGGCGACTTCGCTCCACATACAGAAAGCTAAGTTCTAAAACTTTAATGCTTTTTGCTGATTTGATTCTATCCATGATGATGTTCTTTGCACATAATTTGTGCGCAAAGGAGCCTTCTTGAGACATTCTGCGCTCCGGGTTGTTCGGGTCTACCTAGCAACACCTGTGCAGCCGCGTTTGTTCTTGGAGTGTGAAGCTCTCGAGGAGGCGGCATCCTCGATAGGCTGCTAACTAGGATCCATTCCTAAGCGCCATTGACTAGGACATGTGCGATCGAGATGCATTCCGGCAAGCGTAGGGGACAACTGTGCAAAAAAAATCATGTGGAGAAGAGCTCTAAATAAAGTTACGCACAAGTTAAAATGCTTTTAAGATGCTAATTAACTTGTCGTATTTAAACGCAGTTGTGGCCCGAGGGCTGGCAGTGTCCTCTGGACCAATCTTCTCGACGTCGAGAACGACGAAGTTCTCCGCCATAAGCCTTCCTGGCAACAAGCTTGCCAGAAGCCAGCGTCGAGAACGACGAAGTCCTCCGTCATGAGCTTTCCCGGCAACTCCTTGCCGGAAGCTAACACCGAGAATATCAAAGTTCTCCGTTAAAGTCAAAAGTTTCCTGACAACCACCCTTTGAGCAAAAAATAAGCTCGGGGGCTGGCAGCGCCCTCGCAAGAAAAG
Source organism: Thinopyrum elongatum (assembly GCA_011799875.1). Lineage (NCBI taxonomy): Eukaryota > Viridiplantae > Streptophyta > Magnoliopsida > Poales > Poaceae > Thinopyrum > Thinopyrum elongatum. The sequence continues at coordinate 375,469,158 of CM022299.1, read as the reverse complement.
CTAAGTTGCCAAGATTTATTACATTCATTTTGCTATCCTCACTTGCTTCTTATACCTACACGCGAAGGAGCCTTCTCAGGGCTAATTGCGCCCCTAGCTATCTTGAGTCCGCTCGACAATTTAGGTGGCTGCATAAGCACCAAGGGGGTAAACCTTTCCGGGAGGCAGCATTCTCGGCAAGTTGCTTAGGACCCGTTCCTCAAGCACTGCCGACTGGAGCGTGCGCACCGGAAAGCTTTCCGGCAAGCGTGGGTCGCCTTGATTAATTCTTTGTCCTTGTACATCAACCTGCACGCGGAGGAACCTTGTCGTGGTTAGCCCGCACTCTAGCTTCGCCTCGAGTCCGCTCGGCAAGCTTAGCAGCTGCGTTCTGGCCCGGCAAGTCGCCTTGCCGACGGCGGCGTTTCCAGCAGGCTGCTAAAGACCCGCATCTAGCGCTCGCGGAAAACATGCGCACCGGCAAGGTTTCCAGACAGCATAAGGGCTAAAATAAGTGCAAGGACTGAATTAATCAAGGGGGAAGCATACATTCATTTAGCATAAAGTAACATGCATAAAGATTGATTTAACTAAGATAAATTGCTTCTTTGTATGTGCCGTTACAGCAACAGGTATGCAAAAAAAGCACTACAGTCCCAGTGGCAGCCTTATTCTTGGCGGCACACGGCAGGCGAGGAGGCCAGGGACGCCATGCTGGAGTACGGCAAGATGGCAGTAGGGCACTCGCAGTAGACGGCGGCAGCAGCAGAGATGAGTGTATGAATCGAGCGGCTCACCCATAGTACCCTTTTTTGGGGAAGGCTCGAGGGCTGGCTCTTCATCACACGGTGTGGAGCTCCCTTTCGGGCCCACAACTCCTGCTGCTGTCCTGTTCTGTTTGCCCATGCTGCCGGCAAGCTCGAGGCCCGGCAAAATCACAAGCTCACATGCGCCATTCATTGGCGCGCAGTTAAAAGTCATGAGCGGCGGGTAATTCTCGCCGCGCGTGAGCCGGTGCGTGTTCTTGGGCCTAGCCCGGACAAACACCGTGCATGCTTGCTCGGCCCAGGCCCGGGGGCTCCTGTCGGTGTAGTAAATAGGGGGTGTTCACTACCCCTGGACACGCACCGGTAAGTTGCCGCCTCCGGGCGGGAGGGCCATGGCGGAGAAGGAATTCACTCAAGGACGTATTCAAGGACCGGTTTTCGGCAAAGTTTACTTGCCGGGAATAGGTCTGCGCATCGCCGGCAAGCTCAGGGCCGGCAAGATCGAGATAGACATTCCGGGAAGCAAGCCTTCCCGGCAAGGTACCCTCCACATCCATGGCAAGGCTTGCCACGGCAAGACTTGCCGGGGGTTAGCTGGAGAAGATTCAGAATAAGGCGAAAACATCAGGATCAGAAGACAAGAAGACTGAAGATTGAAGGTTTGCCCCCCCCCCTGGCAAGATCTTGCCAGGGTGGCCTGCGAAGCCCGGCAAGATATTGTGCCCGGCAAGGATCACACCCGACAAGGTTCTGCCACTGTGCCCCCGCTTCAGTACGGCAACCAGCCTGACACTCTGAGTCCTTCTCTGGATGCGTGGCAACGCGCCAGTGGAGGAGAGCTTAAGCGGTGCTGATGGGATGGCCCCTTTTTCCATCCCCAAGAAAGTGAGGACACCTAAACGGACACCTCACGGTGCATTAAATGCGTTCGTCCTAATCCGTCAGGGGTTAGGTATGATGACCCTGTAGCTACTTTACACCTCAATGTATGTACATTTTGCCACTGTGGTGACCCCTTTGAGCGTATAAAAGGAGGCCCAAGGCAACTGCTACAGGGGAGGAGGATCTTCTGGCCCATTCTGCATGTGTAGCTGCTCTTTGAACGTACTGTTCATCGCAAGTGCTCCTGGAGCCTGGGCTCAAGAATACTCATAATAAAACAAGGCAGGAGTAGGGTTTTACGCTGATTAGCGGCCCGAACCTGGGTAAAATCGCCCCGCGTTGATCGTTGGTTCTGCTCTTTGTGCATACTTCTCTCCCTGCCAAACCATAAAGGGGTCCCTTAGGATCCCATAGGTGTCGTACGCTGACACTGGCAGAGCAAGGAATGCACTGCAGGAAAAATAATATGAGAACACAATGTATTCGCTATCCAAATCTAGAAATAATTTTTGCTTTCACGTCAATGTTGACCATGGTACTAGTACCTTTTATCAAAATATAGCAATCCAAATTTCCAAATTAGTCGACAGCATATTCAAAAAACCCCACCCTCCCGGATAGAAAAGAGGATTCTAGGAACATACTGTGCGCGTTTTAAAATCCTGTGTTTGGATGAGAAGGAACAAGTGTGGTGTCTCGCCGAGGGCACAGAAACCTGTAGGGTCCTCATACTTTGGGCACTACAAATGAAACACACTAGATTCAGTAGGAAGAAAAATGCATCAACGATGGCGGCTGCCATCCTAGGATTACCCGCGACCAAGGGACTAGGATTTATCGGGGATGGATGAAGAATTCGTACCTGGTTCTCCATGAGAAAACCCTACGCAATTGCCGAGAGGGGGTTTTCTCTGAACAAGCAGATGAGGGAGAAGGGGATTCAGGCCCAGTGAAATATTGCTTCTTCGTCCGTCCAGCTTACTGCTAAAGCTGGAAAGGTGGGGTTTTTTGTGATTTGATGGCTCATTGGGCATTACTGCGGCGCTACGACCGGGGTGAGTCTACCGTGCAGTTGTGCACTCTAATTTGGTGCATGGCACATGGACCCCGTTGCCGGATGCCCTACATATCAGTGAAAGGAAGTAGAAAGGCAGGAGTAACTAGTTACACATAAATATATTTTTGACAGAGAGATACTCCCTCTATAAAGAAATATAAAAATCTTTTATATCACAACTTTATACATAAGAAAATCAAGGGGAATATATATAACATAATATGGGGGTTTAGCTGAGAATATAATACTCAGACAGGCTCACGGTTCTGGACTTTGGGCCACAGGCCGATGGGCCTGCATGTTTGGGGGCCCATGTGTTCTGACTCAGCGCATTTCATATTGCAAGCGATCGGTACGACGCTAGTTTTAGATGCTGTCGCAAGGCGAATACAGAAAATTAAATAAAGCACGGCAACTGTTAGAATGAAATCGAACGACCGTTCCTAACCAGCAATCAGAGTTGCAATTCTTTCATGATATCCTACGTGATAAATAATATTGTCGTACTACTTATACACACAGGACACTTGTTTCACCATGCCATATTATTACATCAAAAGCTCTCGGAGGATATATCAGTTCGGTAGTTGCGTGCTGCTATTGAAGAATTTCAAAGTTGATTTAGACCAGCTCTCCTTGCCGAGAAAGTTCGATTTTGACATCATCCCCTACCGCAAGATTTGACAGAGTTTTGAACCTTGACCATCCTTTAGCATCAATCATCATGTGAGCATCCTTTGTACTTACGGTATATTGACCAGGTTCATTCACACCAAGGATGCGCATGGTAAGAGAAACTTGGCCACGGTCGCCCAGATTATTGAACGACTCCCTCGTTGCTCTAGGAATTCTCTGTTTGCAAACAAGAAGACATACACAAACAGTTAGATCAACACAGTGAATCATGTGAAACAACATGGAAAGAAAAAAGAACAAAGCACTTGGGCGGCCAATGCTTACCAAGAAGGTGGAGATGTCAGTTTTTGTAAGGCCTTTGGTATATGCAGTGCAAACTGTAGCCCAGTCTGTTGCCGGTGCAACTGCTGGTTCCGTTGCCACTGCATGGGCCGGAGCAGATGCAAGTGCAACTTCAAGTGTTGGTGCAGGTGTCCGAGCCGTTGCTAGTGCCCGTGCCGGTGTGACTGGTAGTGCCGCTACTGCTGCCAGAGATGGTGCTCCTTGTGGAGCTGGTGCTGGTGTCGGAGCAGGTGCCCGTGTCGGTGCCCGATCCTCTGGTAGATCAGCCTGATCCGTTGATGCGGTCGGTGCCCAATCCTCTGGTGGATCAGACTGAGCTACTGCTGCTGTCAGTGCTAGAGCCAGTGCCGTCTGAGAAGGTGTCGGTGCTTGATCCGATGCTGAAGGTAGTACCGATGTGCAAGACAGCAGCGATCGTCTTTAGTCTGCTATGATTTCATACTTCAGCTTTCTAACTTCACTAGGCTCCGTGACCTTGATCCAGTCATTTTCTTCACTTCTTTTAAATGCCAGAAGGACTAATTGTGGCGTGTTTGTTAAACCAAAATGCAGTTCATCATAGGGCTTCAGATTGTACTCAGACAACAGACTGATCCAATTGTGTCCAGTAATATAAGTGATGGGCAGTGCCTTCGTTACTGACACGACATAAGAAGTGAAACCTGCAAAAATAACCATTATAGAGCAAACCAAATGGTTTATTCTGTAATGAATGTGACATGGCAAAACCTGCATCGTAAAATTGCAGCAAAAGTAAGAAAACATGACAGTAAATCAATAAGATTTAGATAGTAAATCAACAAGATTTACTTGATGTGACACGAGTGAATCCTTACAAGGAAATCACTATGTTGAATTTCTAAACTGAAGGTTGATCGTCCAATTACGGGTGGCATGCAGGGCCCCCGCTTACTCCCACAAGCAGGACAGTCCAAAGGTCGTGACAAATCGTATGGACCGAACATCCATGGGACTGGAAATCCTGGTGGGTGCGATAAACCCTGCAATGCATACAGATATTGGAATGTAACCATAATTGATAAACCATCCTCACAAAAAATATGATCTGGATACTTCAAAATATACAGACTGAATTGAGTGGACAGACATTAACATAGACTGTTCTTAGGACTCACCACACAACAAAAGCGGTAGTGCTAAACAATACAGGGTTCACACACACAAATCAAGTACTGAACAATAGTACTTACTACAGACAAGCAAAGTTGCACGAATTAAACTCTGCAGACTATTTCTTGCCACCGACCTATGGGATGTACCCCACATAACTGACTAGGCCATGGACTTTGTGAGAGATGTCTACCGGCACCATCGCCATCTCGTCAACCTTGGAGAACCTAACAGAGTGGTCTTTCCACTCATAAACATGATGATGAAGACAGTCCGCATCAGATTTGTCGGGAAGCTTTACAAGAACCACACCCTTCGTAATCGAAGGCACAACAAGGAAATTGTTGTGGTGAAGTACACCCTCGAGAACACGCCTGACAACAATGCTACAGGAAAACACTAGTTCACGACACATGGTGACAAGGACATAGCAGCTGGATAGTTTAGTAGTAAAACTCATCCTCAGGTCTTCCAGTTCACACGGCATGACTTTGAGAACTTCATCTCCACCGCGGACCTGGTTCTAATTCAAACAGAAACCAAATATTTTATTACTACCTCCGTTCAGAAATATAAGATGATTTTTGATATTTTACTCCATATAAGACTACATATACGCACAGAAATGAGTGAACAAAGACACTAGAACATGTCTTCAAAGGCATGAGAGCAGAGGGATTACTTGCAATATCCATAACACAAGTTACTGAGGCTAATATACTCTCTTCAAAGGCATGAGAGCTAAAATCTTGCATTTCCTACAGCTAGCATTGATGTTCATAAAGTAGTTGAAAGTAATCTATAAGAAATGAATGTTATGTGCAATAATCATATGTATGTCAACCTCTCGCATGTTTTGGTCAAAAGAGCAATTTAGAACCGTCATTTGGCACACAAAAATCACATGCAAGATCACCCAGAAAGTTGTACTACTAGTACTAGTACTGCGTGTTAGATGAAAAAACACAATCAAGATCGCCAAAAAGATCGTCAAGAAGAGATATTACCTGGACTTGCTTAATGAGGGATCCCGTAGAGGGGGGCTTGGACAGGGCGATGGCCTTGAGCTTGTCTGCGGTAGTCTCGGCGGGGTGACAGCCGCCCGCAACCCCTCCTTGTCCAGCTCCGCCCTCACCATCGCGCGGAGACGGCTCAGCTCCTCAAAGATATAGGTGAAGAAGGAGACCAGGTCAGGAAGCCGCAACTCGTTGAAGTCGACGAGGTGGTCGAACGGGTTTAGCCCGACGGCCGGCATGGTCATGCTGGCACGACGGTAGGCATCGCGCAGCCACAACACGTGCGTGGCAACATGGTCCACCAAATAGTTGAGGCGATCCTGGACCTCGTCATGATCTGGCCGCTCGCGCTCCAGCCGGCTTGCCTGACCGCCTATCGTATCTCCCGCTTTCTGCAGCAACACTGCCGACGCCTCGAGCATCTTTGTGGTGGACGCCTTCTGCTTTTGAAGCTCCATGAACTCCCGCACATAAAGGAGGAGCATGGCACTCCTCTCCTCCTTGAGCTCACGAAGCTCCACATCCTTGGCCCTGAGCTCCGGATCCTTGGCCTGGAGCTCCTGTTTCAGGCGCCTCACCTCAGACTTCGTGATCTGGTGCGCCACCATGGAACCGGGTAGAAGCAATGGGGAGAGGAAGCAAAGGGGGCAAAACGGCTGAAAGGCAATGCAATCTACGGGAAGGCGGAGGGAGCCAGCTGAGGAGCGGGGTGAATCTTTTGGTTTTCACCATGGGAAAACACCAGTCGATGACTTTTCACATCAGGGAGCAGTGGGTTTTACAGGCGGACTCATCATGACTAATTGCTGCCGCGCCTGCTCCCGTCAATCGAAAAAATGAAATCCTGCCGTGCCTGCCGCACCCAAAGACCAGAGCAACGCCGTGGTGAATATTTAAATTTACCTGCCAGCAAGGATAGAAAAAAAGGGGTGAAAAAACAAATGTGGCGGCGGCCTAGCTAATCGGTCGCACTAGCCCAACTAGCTAGCTACTGTGCTTCACTGATGTACTCGGCGGGAAAGGTGGGCTTTTGTGATTTGACGACTCATTTACTTGCTTCGGTGCTACGACCGAGGAGGACCCAGAATACGCGCGGTAGGGTGTCCCACGTCTCGGCAAGGAAGAAAATATGCGTGCACCACCCGGGAGGACCCAGAAACCACGCGGTAGGCTGTGCCACGTCTCGGTACAGAGGGAAAATGTGCGTGTAAAAATATACTGTATCAGACGTACTACCTATGGTTTGACCTCGAGACCCAGCCAGTCGGTTAAAAACACCCCACTAGCCACACAGCTTCATCATGCTAACGTGGCACGGAGGATAGGTGTGGTTAGCTCCGTCTCGACCAGCCACAACGTCTCTTGTTCTAGGCGATTCTTCTATTTTCCAAGCATTTTTTTAGTTATAATAACACCACGGCAAGCTCGCGCCACTCTTCGTGTGTGCCCGTGCGTCTAAAGGTTAGACGATGGAGAGGAGAGAGAGATCACAGACATGGGACCCACCAGTAAGTGAGTCAACGGTCATGCACGTGTTGACGAGCCACTCCCTCTACTCTACTCAACGTAATACTTTATAAAATCAAGTTATGCGACAAAGCCAACAACCATTGCTATTTCAGGCTATCAACTTACACTTTGTAGTCCAGGTTGCCAATTCGAATCTCATCTTTCAGATTTGTTAGTTTTAGGTCTAGATTTGATCAATGACAAGTGGGACCCCCGTGTGTTGTTCCGATATTTCAGTGTAGGATGGGTTTTTTGCACAAACACTTTGCGCGGTTAGACAAGTTACGGCACAAGTTACACGTATTTTGCAAGTTTAGGAACAAAAATGACAGTGGCATAGAATATCACATCCACCCCGCAGCTTAGATGCTATGGTGATACGAGTTTTTTCGTCGTTGGATCTGAGATCCAATGGCTCGGGAGTATTCTTTGTAATTATGCGCAATTTCCAAACTCTCCAAGGTTTTTTTGCAAATAAAACATTTAGGCCTCGTGTGTGCCGCTGCATCTTGGATCCAACGGCTCCCAGCAGCTCATATTAAGTGCTCCCCGTAGCTTAATTAGCCCCTACGGTGATACGAGCATCTAGGTCGTATGATCTGTGATCATATGCCACATGCATAGTACTTGTACTTTCTGCGCAATTCCCAAACTCTTTGAGGCCTATATTGCAAAAACATTCAAAACCTCCTACTGTGAGCCATTAGATCTCCCGGGAACTCGTATCACCATAGAATCTACGGTGTGGGAGCACCTCATATTCTCCCGTGCGAGAAAACATTAGGTGCTCTCGCAGCTTGGATGCTATGGTGATACGAGCTTCGAGGTCGTTCGATCTAAGATCCAATGGCATCTGAGCAGTCTTTGTGCTTGTGAGCAGTGGCCGAACTCTTTGGGGGCTTTTTTGCAAAAAAAAATTGAACCACCAAGGAGTTGTTGGATCACAGATCCAACGGCTCCGAAGAGCTTGTATAACCAAAGCATCTAAGGTATGGTAGCACATGATATTCTTACAAACAGGAGAATATGAGGTCCTCCTTCAAGTTAGATGCTACGGTGATACGAGCTTCAAGGTTGTTGGATATGGGATCCAAGGGCATCTGAGTAGTTTTTGTACAAATTGTGTGCAATTCTCAAACTCATTAAGGTTTCCTGTAAAAATATTAAGACATCCTATGAGCTGCTATATCTCAGATCTACAAGCTCCAAGGAACTCGTATCAGCATATAGCATCTAAGGTGTGGGGGCACATGATATTCTCCCGGGGAGGGGGGGTGCACAACCAATCGGTGTTTGGGAGGGTGGGGACAAATATAATGTTCAAAAAATATAATCTAAACAATCCTAAACAGAGCTTCACAATTTTATCTAAGGCCGAGGGGTTAACCCCCGACAATCTACATAGCTCCGCCTATGCAAGAGGTGTAGTGCAAGCGTCTATGCGTGAGAGAGACGACGCGAAAAAGCGAGGTCAATCGAGTCATTTATAGAGGGAGAGATCGAGGGAGTGTGGCCTAGCGTACACTCGAATGTTAAAGACGATACACCAAGATATCATGCGGCGAAGCTATGGTGAGGGCTGGAGGGAGATAGTTACCAAGATAGTGGCATAGATAAACTTTGTGTGTGCGCACGGTGAAGGTGTTTTACAAAGGCAACACATGTGTCTTGAGAGAGAGAGAGAGGGAGCGTTTATCATGGAGGGCACGATGAGGTTGTGTGTGAGAAATACATTTGTTGAGAGTGTGAGGGCGGGAATGACATAAATGGAGATCGAAACATGAAGAGCAATATTGAGCGCGCGTGTGTCGGATACCAATAGCTCTATTAACAAAGAAATGAACATCAATTGATACATGAAGTATGTGTGTGTGGGGGGGTGGGGGGGGGGGTCGATGGAGAGACCTAAACACAACATTTGCATGTATGTAGTACTAGACTTAATATTCATGTTTTAGTTTCCTGTGCATTTTAAATATTGAATTGAGGATCATGCATGGCTTACATTTTACTCCCTTCATTCCTAAATATTTGTCTTTTTAGAGATTTCAAATGGACTGCCACATACGGATGTATATAGACATATTTTAGAGTGTAGATTCACTCATTTTGCTCCGTATGTAGTCACTTGTTGAAATCTCTAAAAGACAAATATTTAGGAACAGAGGGAGTATTTTTGAATTCGTGTCATACATGCATGGTTTGGAAAAATAGATGCACTATACTTACTGGATTGTTGTTGTATTCGTGTGTGTGTGTGTGTGGTCATATGCTTGATACATACAAAGTTTTCTCACCACCATACCGTTCATCTTTTAAATTTGAATTTGCAATAAAAAACTTACTGGGGATACCATGAAATATGAAATCCACGTTGAGATCACTATATCACAAACTCACTCTAATTCAAGAACTCGTCATAAATCAATTATCGTGCCTTTTGGAATGACCAGTAATTTGCAAGGAAAATACGGGCATTGTAATACATATAGATTCGTTCGGCAATTTAAAAGATTCCTTTCGTATTCTCGAATGGTAGCACCCGACGGCATACCAGCCAGACCCGGGCTCGTGTTGATCCTCAAAAAAAAACCGGGCTCGTGTCCTTCTGGTGGCATGCGTGGTACGCACATTAGCCAACCCCAACCACTCGAGCCTCCGCGTTTCGAGTCGAAATATCTGGCCGCCAGAATTCCAGCCCTAGGAAATTCCCCTCATGTCCCCGGTCCATAATGACTACCGATGAACAATGGAGGGATGCTTTAGTAACTAGACAAACCTACCGTGCTGAGCACGGTTCAATTCCCTCGGTCGCCGCTACCCAAGGTCACCCGTCAACTCCATTGCCTAGTACTAATAGGAGTACTACACCAGGATGAGCACAGAATTGAGCCCCGTTTGTTCGTGCCTAGTACTAGAGTTAATATATCAGGCAATGCACTGGTACGGAGGGATTATCCTTTTACTCTACATATATAACTTGTCTGAAGTCTAACTAAGCAAAATGTTTGACCAAATCCTTTCTTAAGAAATATTAACATCTACAACAGTAATGATGTATCGCTTGAAAATTTGCATGATGCAGGTTATGATATTGTTTTGAATACTGGATTTTAAATTTCAGAAAATCCAAAAGTGACCTGAAATTCATGAAACTAAGCATGGTCTCGTGATATGGGACAAATATGTTGTCGTGATTTTTTTGTTCAATTTGAGACAAGCTGCTTATGAAAAGTTGCACAAATGAAGAGCCAAGGTATTTTTGAACAAAGACCTGTCACATTAACGCGAACGCTTTCACTATTCAAACCATGGGCATTTACGTGCCACCATGAGTCCCGCTTCTCATTGGCAGGTGCCGTTCGAGCAAGCGTGTGAGTCGACGGCAGGCGTGCGAGCAGACCACTGCACCGGCTGACCGGGAGGCATGCGAGCAGGCCACTGCGCAGGCTCACCGGAAGGCGAGCCCTTTGACCAGGCTCCGCCGCCCACCTTCATCCCAAATGCCCCCACTTTTAATGGCGCCGGTGCCGCAGTTTAAAATCACCTCCGCACTACCCGGTATCGCTACAATCTTCTCTCTTCCTCTCCGATTCTCCTGTCATCTACCTCCAACCAGCCTGACCTAACCGTACGCCATGCCGCATAACGATGGTCTGCCCTTAGTCTTCCAGTTTCCTGAGGAAGACACCCAGCTGGAGTCTCAAGAACATAAGGTGCTTTGGGACGAGCTTGAACTGGCCTTGCGGGAAGACGTCGCGCCTGTCCCCGCTCCCGTTCCGGCTCCCGTCACCCCGACTGCGCCAACGCCCATCCCCGTGGCATTGATGGGCTGGGAGCCGCACATTGTCGCCGAGCTTGATACCACGGGGTTCCACGAGGTCCCCGCCGACTTTCACGCACCCGTGCACCTGCCAGCGCATGCGCCTGTGCGTGCACTGACACGCGTGCCCGTGCCGGTGCCCGTGCACACAAATGTCTCCGCCGCGCCGTTGCCAGCGCATGTCCCCACGCGGGTGCCAGTGCCCCCTTCAGTGGCATGGATCGTTGCTTTCGACCGCTTCCTTGCACCAACGCCAGTCGCCTCCTCCCGCCAGTTGACTCGCTTCTGGAGACCGAAGTCCAAAACATTCTGGCCTTCCTTGAAGCTAGGGCCAACGTCCAGGAGTACGCCAACAACGGCGCAAGACGCCGCCGTCGCTGTCGCCATCGGTCAGTGGCCCGACGGCACACAGAGCATGGCAGAGGAGCCGCTTCCCACCGCAAGACGCCCCCGCCGCCGCCGCGTAATCTAAATTTGGCATGAAAAACGTTCGGATTGCCATGCTTAAAATCCGAACGCTTGGGATTTATCATTTCCGTTTATTTTACTTCGATCGTCGTATGAATGTAAAGTCGGAGTCAGACTGAATGAAATCTATGGTTTGGTTGATTGAATGTTCTGCTAGAGCCGTATCAAATTAAATATAAAACATCATCAGGCCACATGTATTCCTTCTCATTGCAAACATTTCATATTAAATACCACGTCAATTCCAAATATTTTTTTAGGGAAGTCAATTCCAACTACTTGTAGGGCGCGACCAGTCCCCTTGTTCGAGCACTAGGCGATACATCTATTTATCCACGCATTTAATTATTATGGAGTAGTAGATAAATAGTACTACAGCTAGCCTAACTTGTCCGTCACGGTCACTTTTATTCCTAAACTTGTTACATGTATAATACTACTAGTACGTGAAACTGGTGCCGTAACTTGTGAACGCGTCCAGATATGGTCAACGGCAACATCGCCCGCGCGTTCTTCTTGTTTGCCAGTGCGTCTAAACATAGAAGGGGAGGAGAGAGAGAGCAGACATGGAACCCACCAATAAGTGAAGGCGAATAGTACGTGCTAACGAGCCGGTCCCACTAATGTACTAAAATTAATATTAAAACATGTTATCCATTAAATAGGCTGTGGTAATATAAAAACATTATATCAACAAAGGGGGGTACAACAAACTTTGCTACTATGTTGCCTATTGACGTGCAAATTGAAGGCCCTGGTCGCATGTTTGATCCTCGTTCTTTTTCATTTTTAATTTATATATGGGTCGAAATTTGTTCCATGACAGGTGGGCCCCTTGGTGTGTAGTTTGTAGCACTTTAATTTGTGGGTCGAAATTTGTTCCATTACAGGTGGACTATCGGTGTGTAGTTTGTAGCTTATTTGTAATAATTAAAGAGAACAACAGAGTTTTTTGCAAAAATACCATGGTGTGACATGGAAGGTGAGAAAGGACGTGCGAGAGAGCGGTGACCGAGCCAGAGGGAAATCAATTAGGGGAGGTGCGGGGGTTGCAACGGTATTTGGAGTAGTTGTGGGCCGAATGATATGAAAATATAATCTAAACCCACCGGAATAAATTCCTTCACAAATTAATCCAAGGTTGGAGTCCCCCTCGCAATGTAAATAGCTCCGGCTCTGCGAGGGATGGAGAGGTAGCTTCAATGTGTGGAAGATACGGCGTGATAAAGCGAGGTCAATCGAGACATGGATAGATAGAGAGACAAAGTGAGTGTGGTCCGGCATTCGTTGAAAAGATATATATGCTCTAGAGAGATATTGTCCGATTGAGCTTTTGGGAAGGGTGAGGGCTGTAAGATAGAGCTTGAGAGATGATCCAGTCACAGACATGTAGATATATTTTGTGCGTGGGAGGAAGCAAGGTCAATCGATACATAGATAAAGGGAGAGAGATTGAGCGAGTGTGGGTCGTCATGCGATCGAAAGAGTGAGATGGGTTGGAGAGAGTGACCTAGATAGACAATGTGCGTGGGAGAGTATACAATATGAATATGTCGAATTGGGCTCAAACATGGAGATATATCGTTTGTGTCTGAGAAAGAGCGAGGTCAATCGAGACATACATAAAGAGAGAGAGAGAGAGAGAGAGAGATTGAGCGAGCGTGGCCTGCCATGAGGTCGAAAGAGTGGGGGCGGCTTGGATGGACTGACCTAGATAGAAAATCTGCGTGAGAGAGTATAGAGTGTGTCGATCGAGGCCCGAACAGGGAGATATATCATTTGTGTGTGAGAGAAAGCGAGGTTAATCCAGACTTAGATAAAGAGAGCGAGATTGAGCGAGTGTGGGCTGCCGTGCGGAAGAAAGAGTGAGACAGTCTCGAGAGAGTGACCTAGATAGACAATGTGTGTGCGTGCACATGAGGGGGGGGGGGTCTAGATAGCCAATGCATGTATCTAGCGAGAGAGGGTGGGAGGGAGAGAGAGAGAGAGAGAGCTCGGCATGGAGTGCAATGGCGGGTGTGTGAGAGAGATACATTTGGTAACAGAGTGGAAAAAGGGGGTTGTGTAGTTGAGAGAGTTAGAGATCGAAACATGGAGAGAAAGAATGAACGTGTGTCGGAAACCGATAGCTTTCTAAGGTGATTAGGAGAGGAAGATTGATCGATACAGGAAGTATGTAGCGTGTGTGCCGAGGGGGGGTGGGGCTAAAACAACATTTGAATGTAGATAGTACGAGACTTAATATCGACGTTTCAATTTAGTGTACATTGTAAGATTTGATTTGAGGACCATGCATATGGCTTCCGTAATTATTTCAAATTCGTGCCATACTAGGTTTGGAAAAGTTGACATTGACTCGATTGTTGTGCTATTTTGTAGGTCATATGTTTGAATCCATCCAAAGTTTTCTCACTACCATGGTGTTCATCTTATACATATGAATTTGTATTAAAAAAGTAGCATGGATACCGTGAAATACGAAATCCACGTTAGAATTGGAGATCGCTATGTGACACACACTCTAATTCAAATAACTCCTCATTAATTAATTTATAGTTTCTCATTTTGAATGACTAATTATTTGCAAGGAAAACACGGGCATGGTAATACATACAGATTCGTTTGCAAATGAAAGAAGATTCGTTTGCATTCTCAAATGTAGGCGCACCAGGCAGACTAGGGTCGTGTCACGGTGGTAGCGTGTGTCGTACGGACGCTAGCACCCAGCCACCCACCCCCCTCCCCCCCCCCCCGCCCCCCAAAATAAAGAACGACGACAAAAAAAATTCGCGCTTCCACGTTTCGGATTGAAATATCTGGCGGCCCCAATTCCAGCCCTGCAAAATCTCCCTTCTCCACCATCCCCTTCCACGCCCAAAGCGCTCAAATCCCTAATTCGCCGCCAACCCAAGCAAAGTTCGAACCGCCCCTCGTCTCGTCTTTTTCCCCACCTCTGTGCCGAACAAAGACGACGGTCGCGCTTCACCACCGCACCGGAGCTACCTCATCTACCCCCTCGTCCACTGCACCGGGTGGTCCACCAACAACGTCGGCCGCCGCAACCGACGTGCCTCACAGAAACCGACTTCCACCGCATCAAGTGTGCTTCACCGACGCCGTCTCCCACCTCACCGGGGCTACTTCACCGAGCACATCGTCGCACCTCCACCCGCCGAGACTGTTGGGGCTTCACCAACGGTCTCGTCCACCGCATCATAGCGCTCCGCTGCCGCTGAAGATCTGCATCCATGCGCATCCAGCCAACGCCAGCGCATCACCCTCAACGGCTCTGAAGTGACCCGCACTCTAGCTAGGCGAGCATGCCCAAATGCCGGCCCAAACTAGGTATCCATATCACTCCCTTGTGCACTATTCCGACGATGTTTGGATATTCTTTTACTGCTCTCTTAGCTTACATGCCTATGCAACTCTGACTTTAACTCTTATTTCTTCTTGAGATATCATCTGAAACAAGCAAAACCATTTTTTAGCGAAGCATGACGGCGATACGGGATCTGGTACACATCCTACACACCGGTATAACCTTGTAAGTACCCGTCCTCCAGTACAACAGCAAGGTCCATTCCTCTTATTTGATCAACCATTCGCCGTGTCAAAAATGCAGAGGGGGGTGCAAGGAGCACAAGGCCTGCACATCCAAGCAAGTGGTAACATGGACTTGTACATGGAACATCCCAAGCGCAAGCAGAGCTGCAGTGAGCCTGTACAATGAGCTAGCGTAAGTCCCTACATTTCATTTAATTCGTACTGGCATGCGTGTATGATTTGTGTGCAGTGGTGGATCAATGAATTCAAGTTACCAGGGGCAAAAATTTAACTTAAAAAATATGAAGGCACTTGCACTCCGGAAATCAACATAACTTGAGAAATGTGAAGCTACATGCACTTTGAAAACCAGCTAATGATCCAAAGTAGTTCCAGATTATAAAACACTAAATGATGTAAGCACCAAAAAACACAAAATGCAACATGGTGTACAAGGACTACTAACATGGACTGTACCTGCTTGAATTATTCGTTCTCTGGCTGAAAATATCGAAGTGTAATTGCACCTATAACCAGTGCACAAACTGCATATCAATATATCTATCCTGCACAAGTATGACAATAGTTTCCTCAAGCCTTGAAAATGTACTATAATTTGCTTGTCATCAATTCCTGCAAATCTCTATCTCTCTCTCAACATAGCAGATCATCATTAGACACTAAATCCTTCAATGGGAGCTTGCAAAATGCTTGCATTAGATCCCTCATTAGACACTATATGTTCAACACCAGGAGCATGTAATTTTTTTGCATCAAATCCTTCATTAGCAGTCTGTTCATTAGACACTTCAGGCTCAAGAACAACATGAGCTTGTATGTTTGCACCGGAAACTTGATTCGACACATCAGGTTCAGTCAGTTCAGTATTGATTGGGGGGGTTATAAAATAAGCAGAAATTGGTTTCATTTTCTTATAGATTCCCTACATACAAGCAGTTTTACAACACCGTCAGGTTTAACTATTGGCCAGAAATTGAACAGTTGAATTAGATATAATCAGAGATGTGATGTACCTGCTTGTTGCGCATGCTGCTCTTGCAAGCTGCGACTGTCCGTTTGCGCAAGCTCGATGCCATGCCCGTGCTGCTGCCGCTGCCTCCCACGCAGGCTCCACCCAGGGTTGGATCTTCATCTTCTTGTCCTTCCATTCGCTTGAAGCCCGGCGACCGGCGTCCAACGAGGGCGCGCGGAAGTGCTGTGTCAGTCTATCCAGCGGCGGCTAGGTTAGGAGCGAACCAGACTGGAGGCTGGAGCGAATGAATTGGGATTTTTGTGCTGTCAATCGATATGGGAGGCGCTCGTTTGGGCCACGAGCCTGCTATAGGGCCTGCCTTGCACTTATGTTATTGGCCCATCTAAATTGAAACGTTTTTCTTCATTTTTTACATTGCCTGCTCGTGCGCTGGGACGAACAAAACTAGCTTGGGCCAACCTGGACGACTCAAACTAGGTGCACACTTTCCAGCCACCTGAGGCGGCCGCCCATACCAGCCCATAGGGTGGCATCGCCCCTTTTTGCATGTATGATTGGGGTAGTGAAAAATATTCCAGTGGCGCTTTTGATTTACCCACAGAATGGTTGAATTGCTTGTTTCTATGAACTGAGTTCGCCAATAATGTGAAGGATGCCAGTCTTTTCATCCTATTGTAGATTGCTTAGATCTCGATATGCCAAATGTAATCGCATGAAATATACAGTAAAAGCTAGTGTGATGTGTGTTGCTACAACTAGTCTGACAACCCGTCCACATATAACATATCAAGGACGCACCATCTTAGCAGATTAACCATTCGACTTACCAATGCAGTGTGGGAAGAAAGAAGTATTGGGACTGCGTATCCAAGCAATTGATGCCATGGACTCCTTCGTAGAACCGTGTAAGCAAAAAAGAAGTTGCAGTGTGCCTGTACAAAGAGCTAGCGTAAGTTCAGTTACCTGCTTCTCGGAATTTTAGTTAGCCACTTATTGCAAAATTGTTCAATTATGTTGCTTGGCTTAATTTAGTTTGCTACTGATTATATAATGCCATAGCCTGTTAATCCTATTATAGACTGTGCCTATCTATGTGTTTGATACTTACTATTAAGAATTACCTGTTTGCCTGAACTTAAATAGCTACTTAAGCACGTAGATAGCTGGTCATATGTACTTCTAGGGTGCAGCAAAATTCACGTGTAATTTACGTTATGATACCCTGTTTGTTTAAATGGTTTGCTGTTATCACTTGTAGCACTAGTAATGTTTGCATGTTCATAGATAGACAATTGTCAGGTTTATATGAGGGACACCGTCTTTTTAACTTACATATATATGTGTCGGAATCATTTTGCTTACATCAAAGAAATTTACAAATGTCTATGTTGCTAGTAAACGGTACCGACTTGTTACTTTAATACGTTGCCAAGAACTTGTTAGTTTTACTAGTTCATGTGTAATTAAATACGTTGCCAAAACTGGTTAGTTTTACTAGTTTGATATTAGTTTCTTATGGCTCTTGCAACACTTTATTTATGATTGCTAACATTCAAGTTTGCAGGATCCAACTAAAACTCCGTTGGCACAACAAGTATGTTTTTAGAAACTTCCTTGTTTACCTGGTTTGCTGTTGTAACTTGTTGCTGTAATCATCTTACCAACTTCAAGTTTTCAGGATCCAATTGGAAGTCCAATTGCACAGCATGTACATTTTCAAAAATATATTTGTGTAACAGGTTTGCTGCTGTAACTTGTTGCTCTAATCAAGTTACTGACTACTCAACTTTTCAGGATCCAAGAGAAACTCCATTGCTACAACAGGTTCCTTTTGCAAAACTTGTTTGTTTAACTGCTTTGCTGCTGCAACCGGTTGCTCTAATCACGTTACTTGCTACTCAACTTTTCAGGATCCAAGAGAAACTCCAATGCCACAACAGGTACCTTTTGCAAAACTTTTTTGTTTAACTGCTTTGCTGCTGCAACCGGTTACAGTGATGTTGATAACTACTTTTCAGCATCCAATCAAAACTCTTTAATTCCTTGTTTGTTTAACTGGTTTGCTGCTCTAATTCCCAGTTGAGATGTTTTGCTAACTTCAACTTTTCAGAATCCAATCGGAACTTTAATGGCAAAACAGGTTAGCCCAAGATCAAAGAGCAAGGTCCCCATGGACGTTGTATCATCCCACAGCAGTGGCACCGGCCCAATCGTGCATCATGAATTGCCAACTGCTGATGCTCTAGAGGCTAAACTATTGGTAGAAAGAGATTCTGCTTCTGCACTTAGAGATGAAGTTGACAGGTTGAGGAAGCAAATAGCACAATCACAAGCAGTACTCAAGACAACCATTAAATATTTGGTGGATTTCAAAACGAAGCAAGTTGAGATTGGCCGCATTGTTAAGGTCCTGAAGGAAAAAAGAAAATTAAATTCCCACTTGGTAAATCATAGGTGAAATATTTTTTCCATTGTTGAATAACCTTTGTGTTGTTTGTTCATGTAATCAATCAAACCATTTGTTTTAGAGATCATGTAATAATTGTTTTTTGTTTTTTGGTTTGTAATTTTTTTTAGCACGAGTCTGTATTAATTGATAAGATTCTAAGACATTTTATTTTGATTGTTGTGCCAGACCTACAAATATGCCAATCGGGCTGAATGTGCATTTAGCAATAATAGTAGTATAGATGGTCCTTAAGTGGCACGCATCTAAAAGGGCCAAGATGTTGTACTAGCTTCGCTAAAAAAATGATGCTTTTCTAGCAAAAAAATTACAGCGGCCTGGCTTATGTATGTTAGTTGATATTATTGATCCATATACTCTATAAGTGTTTATATGTCTGTTAGTTTTGTACATTATTGGTTGATTGACTCGGTATTTTGAATCTTGAGACATCGCTTGTGTACATATCTAAATGGGAGTACACATTATGCTGCGTGTGACACTTGAGTTGGACATAAAGTGGTTTCAAATATTCGAATTCAGCTTAAACTGGATTCTAGCTTCTGAATTTGAGTATCGGCATTTGTAAATCATATTCATATATGACACTGGAATACATCTTTGTTGTGCTTTTCAAGATATATAAAAACACATAGAATGATTTATAAAGATTCGTATAAGAATACAAAATGGATTCGAATTTAGTTGCCAGGGTAAACGTGGATGCTTATTGTCCCAAAATTCGAAAGAAGCGGCAAAATATCCACTCCCACGTCGGCTGCCCGAAGCCAGTGTTTGTGAGATGGAAATTACTGTCTACCCCTTACACGGACAATCCATCGGCCTGATTTCCACTGCTCTCAATAGGGGTAGGTTAGTAACTTCAATTAGACGTGACACGACCGCCTCTGAGCCCATTCAGACACGATGGGCGCCAAACGTGGGCGGCAAAACACATTTGATTCAAGCTCATCTGAAAGACCTCTGTCTCTCCCTCTATTTCCCCATTCATACACGATGGGCGGCAAAACAAACTCGATTCAGCCGAAATCGATGTAGGCAAATATTTTTAATAGGGGCAGGTTTGTAACTTCACTCAGACGTGACACAACTGCCCTACCTATCAACCCTGTTCATACACCGTGGGCGCCAATCGTGGGCGCCAAAACACCCTCTCATCGCCCGAGATCGCTCTGGGTAAATATTGGGGAGATGCGAGATTACCGTCCTATCCCCAACAAATGAGACGTCCTAATTTTAAACGGGGGCTAAGTTCGTAACTTTCCCATATTTCAGACAGGCGCGTCCCAAAAACATGGTTCCCCGTACCTCTCCCTCCATTTTCCCATTCATACACCATCCGCGCTAGAACACCATCCCCACACCAGTCTCCTCCATCCGCCACCCCATCCATTGCCGCCGTCCTCCACCCCATCCATTGCCGCCGTCCTCCACCATGCCGTAGCGCCTACCAAGACCGCGTCGTCCATTGCTAGAGATGGACGTTTCTCATCCACGGCGACGGACCAGGAGCCTTGCATCGCGTCCTCTCGCTTCATCGGCGTCATCCTCCTCCTTGCCGGGGCCGCTCCCACGACCTTCTCGTCCACCGCAATGGGACTTATCCCCCGATGCACCCGTCTACCGTCGCAGATCTACTTCAATGCCACCGACAGCCATCGCACCCCTGATGCCTACACGGCACCGCAAGAGAGGTGGTACTACTTCATATCTGCTCAACTTTTTGATCTCAACCAGAAAATAGATCGTAACTTGGTTACTGTACTTTCTTTTTAGCTCTTAGAATTTAGTTCTTAGTTCAAAGCAAACAATGGTTGCTAAATAGCATTTCTGCGGTTTCCAGCTTTAAATCTGCCATGGCACAGTCATAATAGGGTTTAATTGATCATGCTTAGGGTTTTCCCCTTTTATGATCACTATACGATCAGCATACGTGCTTCGTGTCATAATAGCACTGCTCCACCCATCAAGCTAAACAAGCTTAGTTGTTCAAATACGAATCTGATATTATTAAAACAGAGTCGTTTAATTGGTCAGCTAAATGTTCCTAATTTAGTTTCGAAAATGCATGTACGCCGCTCGGGTGTGGATCTACAGGGTGCCCACGGTGGGCCACGGCCCACCCTGGGATTTTGGGTCGGCCCAGGCCCTGATTCCTCTCTGTTCTGCTGCGCTTCCGATCTCTACTCGCCCCCAGCCGCCTGCTTCGCCAGTGACTTGCCATCCCCGGATGGCATGACTCTAGGAGGAGATGTTGGACTAATAGGAGGTCAGGAGCCGCTCGCCCAACAGCGTCACCGCTGCCCGGGCGCGTCGCTGTGCCTACCTTCCCAGTCCTTTCAGGGCTTAGGCGTGCAGCAGCCACTAAGCTAACCCGATTTATCCTGAGATACGTCCTCAACACTCAGCAGCCACTCCTCATCTCCCATTTTCTAATTGATTCATTACTCATTAGGCAGGACTGTCATTAGGGTTTGTTGTGTACTGAGTGCTATCTACACTTAATGGTTCAGATGTATTTCAGTAATCTTTAGTACCTGTAAAGTTCACAGGGTTTCAAAATTCCGGCCCTAGGAACAGACACTAGTCATTTTGGATTGTTGGTCATAGTGACATTGACCCAGATTACTACTGCAGGCTAGGTTTGTTGAAAATTTTACTTGTCTTTCTTACTCATTCGATATGATATCCAATTATTCACGTCGATTAGTT
This sequence comes from Thinopyrum elongatum, assembly GCA_011799875.1. Taxonomy (NCBI): domain Eukaryota; kingdom Viridiplantae; phylum Streptophyta; class Magnoliopsida; order Poales; family Poaceae; genus Thinopyrum; species Thinopyrum elongatum. Next base: position 375,447,829 of record CM022299.1, on the reverse strand, counting down.
GCAAACAATAAGTGCTAGACCAACTTCTTGATTCAGATTTTGGACGGTCTCTTACTGCAGTTACAATTCTGCATACTTGTCCTAGTAAGCTCACAAGTAATGATTGATTCACTACCTCTATGCTTGCCTTGTCATATTTGTTGTCAATATTCTTTTAGGGTGGACCACCCTGTTTCAAAATACTGGAACCGCAGACATGAGTGAATAGTGTTTCTCTGTGTGATCTCTTCCATCATGTGTGGGCAACGAACACTGCATTGTATAGAAAGAAAGTGTCATATCCACCTTTTACATAGACTACGATCTTTTACATGGAATACAATCTGCCTACTTGCTTTGTGTCGCACTACCAGCACTCCACCCTTGAAGCTAAACATTATACCACTCATAATTCCTTAGTTTATTTGTTTAAATACGAATTTGATATGATTCTAATGTTCCAACTTCTGTTTTGAAATGTGTGTCTGCCTGTTATAGAGACATAAGAGGTTTGTATTTCTGTGTGTGGTCTGGTCAGCACGATTGGGGGTGAACTTTGTATACGCAGGGGTTTGTAGGGAGACACTCTTCGAGTTGAATCCGCAATGCATTCCATAGATAATCTGACTACTTTTTATGTTTTCATGAATCTCAGATACTAAACAGTATCATAATGATTATGAGCTTGTGCTCATGAAAAGAATAAAGCAGGACAATGCCATGGCTGTCAAATTTGGCATTAAGGGACTGAAATCAAGTCTGGATGCAATGCAATGCAAACGCTCTCCACCTACAGATTCATGCTCAGAATATGATCCTAACAATGATTCTAAGCTAGAGGGAGACCTAAATCAATGTAGCTCCCTAGTGGAGGAGTCAGACGCAGATGTCCTATCTTATTCACCCATCAAGGTGCTTGCTCTAACTTTCCACGGTTATATTGGTCGCACATATCTTGCAACTGATGCTTTGCATTGCTTCTACTTTGTTGCACTGCCATTAGCTTAGTTTACACATCGTGTATGTGAATACGCCCTGCCTATCCATTTTCAATACATATTCCATCTGACATCATACCATATTTATCCATTCAAATGCTGTTCTTGTGTATCAGACGTTCAAAAGGAAGAGGGCGATTGCTGATCACGGGGGAGCACAAACAAAGTATTTGGAAAAGGTAGTGACACCTGGTAAATCAAATAGCCCATTAGGTGTAGTTGCAATATCACCAGACCCAGAAAACACGGCCACAACTCTAGCAGACTCTAGCCCTACTACACTGGCCATCTTTGATGCCCCAACTCAGCAGACCCCAACTGCAGCAAACAGTATGATGATGCCAGTTGACATAGCACCAGCTCTACGACGCAAAACCCCCATTCCAGCAAAGAGTACACCAAATCCAGTTGCCAAATCCCTTTTCGAACGAGAGAGAGCCCCAATTGCAGCAAATAGGACTCCTGTTCCACTTCTTCCAATTTAGAAGACAAAGCTTATATTGTTGTCAGGAACTTTGTGCGCATCTTTCCTTCATGGAAAGATTATACCACACACAAAGAACAATTTCCAATCTTCCTCCGCAACTTACGCGTAAGTAATGTACTAATGTTATTCATGGTAATTATTGCATATGTTTCTGCTGATAGAAGACACAAGATTTCATTCTTTTAAATAGGCGAGGACCAAACTGGATAGTCAAGACGAGCAAGGGTTGGTTGCGCTTTTCAAGCACTCGTTGATGAAGTATCGTTCCTACCTGAGGCAAGCGCACTTCAATGGCAAGCCTCTAAATGAAATTTTTGTAAAGTCTCCGGTGCTACATTTATCATACAGTGACTGGAATAATCTTGTTACACATTGGTCTCGTCTGCAGCGTAAGGTACTGTCTATGATATCACATCACAATTTGAACTACATTTCTGCATGTGCCTTAACATCTCACTTGTATGAAAACTACTTGCAGAAGAACATTCATTCTTAAGGGACCACAGAATCTCACAACTATACTGCACACTGCATTGCTCTTGTGAGTACCTCTTGCCCTGTATGACCATACTTACTTTCATAGCTGGTTGATTATGTAGCATCACTGCACATGTTAGCCTTGTTATCCTCCATTTGGTGGACATTATAAGATCCGTATCGACTCTTACCTAAATTTAGAATCAACCCAATGCTTTTGAAGAGGTTTAGCTCTGCAGTCCTCTTGTAAGGACTGAACGTCGTCTATCACTGTACTTACATTAACAGCTACTCCCTCCGTCCCATAATATAAGAGCATTTTGTACAGTACACCAGTGTTCAAAACACTCTTATATTATGGGAAGAGGGATTGGTTCATTGTGTAGCATTCTGCATCTTATCTCCCTCGCCCACCATTTACTAAAAAATATCAGATCTATATTTAATCTTACCAAAAAGTTGAATACACAGACAATGCCAGTGCAGAAGTGTAGCCCATTGCTCTTGTCAGTACATTTTGTCCTGTAACGCTTGTACTTCCAGGAATTGGTAGTTGATTATGTAGCATCAATCTGCATCTTATCTTCATTATCCTCTATCCCTTCCAGTATTATTATATCTATAATTACTCTCTACAAAATGTAGAGTACAGGCAATGCTTATGAAGAAGATTTTGTGCTGAAATTCTTGAGTTATCCTTCCCTTGACATGGAGAAGGGCATTATAAAGCCGGTGTTAACTGTTAATGTAAGTCAGTCCTTCTAAAGCCTTTATACTCAACTGCTGTTTAATTTTCTCATACTCTATATCGTCAACTGCTGTTTAGTTTGCTGTTTCTATCAAAGTGCATGTTCGCAAGAACTGTAAGTTCCAAGTTTTACTTGTAAAACCAAATTCCTTATTCATACCATGCACATTACTCAATACTCCATATATGTATGCTTGTTTTTGTGGATCTATAATCCAGTGTGTGGTGAAGCAGCCCACGTTTGCACCTTGTCATCTCCTGTTTTATCTTACTCATGTGGCTGATGATATGAACAACATGCCATGCACATTAACCAAAATAGATACAATGATTGTCTTTGCCCTTCATCTATGCTTGTTTTGTTGACATGGTAATCCAGTAATGTGGTGAAGCTCCCCGCATTATGAACAATGCCAAATTATGCTATTGATATTTTGAACTTACTCTTTATTTTCTAATTTGAAATTGGATGGAATTGACAGCACAGTTACCATCTTTGTTTATACACGTGCAAAACATGCCATCTCTCTGCTTGTTTCAGGGTGATATGCCTGATGGCATGCACAAGTCTGCTGAAGGCCGTGAGACAAACCCAACATATATTGCAGCAAAGAAGGCAAAACATCTTGAAGATAGCGAGACAACCCCAAAGTCTTGTCTTGATGCAGTGTTCAAGTTACTTGAGACTAGCAGTTAGACAAACTCACAGAATTCGCTGTCTGAATCAGTTCGACTTCTTCAGTCCCAAGTTCTAGCAGAAAGGCATTCTACAACTCAACTTCGACTTGAAGTCCTATCTTTAAGAAAGATTGCAGAGAACACCAATGAGAACCTCATTGCTAAACAGCTACACCTGGAAGCTATGACCGATATGCTAGGCCGGTCTCACAGCCTTGCTCAGCAGCTTGTGCAGCAGTTCCCGCGCAAGGCTAACCTTTCTTGAACTGTCTTGGAAGTGGTCTTGGTTCAGTATTATTTTGTTACGCTGCAATGGCGCCCAGTTTTTGTAATCTGCTTCTTCGTTGCGCTTTATGATCACTGGTGGCGAACTTCGATGCCCAGTGGATGCAATATACCATAAATCCTTTATTGTATAGTGTAGGTTTATTCTAAGTTACTATGCCATAATTTCTTTATTGTATAGAGTAGGTTTGTTCTTAATTCCTACTAGTTACCGTATATGCCATCATTCGCTATCTGAAAAAATGTAGAAAATCTGATGTAGTCGACCGGGCCGAAACATTCACCTCTAACGGGCCTGCATTTTAGCGGGCCACAATTGGGCCGGCCTGCAACTTTTTTGGGCCTGAAAGGCCATTGGGGCCTTCACACTTTGCGCCAGGCCCACAACTTACACGGGCCTATATTCGGCCCAAAGTTTAGTTGGGCCTTTAGTGGACCCAGCGCTTAGTTGGGCCCATGTAGCTTCAGGCCATTAATGTAACACCCCATGTAATTAGCCACAGTGATCACCCTTAGTTAAAGCCATGTCAGCAAGATTAACAGTGCATAGTCATCATTTGCATCATATTGCATTTCAAACTCATAATTCAAACTTTAAATTAATTTAAAGAGAAAATAAAAGTTGTTCCAAATTGGAAACTAAAATGTTCATAATATTGTAAATAATCCAGAGACAATTCTAAAATTATAATCAACATATACTTAATTAGTTAATTGACTCTAATAGCCTAAAACAGAACCAAAATAGAGATATTTAATCCATATTCATTTAATTAAAATCCAAATGAAATCACTGTGGTTTCAAACCATTTTCTCGCAGTGGCAAATAATGCACCATATTTAATAAGCTAAGTCACATATTTTTCAAAAGTCAATTGGGGGCCTAACTATTTGCAAAACATTAACTAAAAAGAAAAAAGAAAAGCAAAAACAAAGAAAAGGAAAAGGCCCAGGGCACTGGACTTAAGTCCACAGTGCGGCCCAGCCCGCCTGGCGCCTACTCCCACCTCTCGCCTCTCTCTCTCTCCTCGCGCTGTCGCCTCCACAACGCTCGCCCGCACACGCGCGCTCGCCCGCCTGGCCCCCCCTCTCCGCAGCTCGGCAGCGCGCCTGTGACACCCTGATTTTGGCAACTTTTTCTTTTCGAACATTTCCTGGTTTTATTTGGAATTTGAATGGGTTTTGAATTTTTCACTTGGTCTTGGTCATTCTTGAATCTTCTCCAAAGTGATCCCAAGCCTCAGCATCTTGCCAAAACCCTGCCAAGTACCTCAAGGACTCAAATTCCAATTTAAATTATTTTCAACAACTCTTTTCTTTTATTTGAGGATTTAGGGCATTACTATGGGTTGTGAAGCAACCTATGGTTTGGATGCTCAGAAAATTCTCAAATAATTCTTAAAAATACCTTGGACTATATGTTGCTCCAATATCCAAAAAGATTCCATAAAATATTTCATATACTTTGCAAAATAATTCATTTTAGCTCCTGGTCAGTCTGGACCTTTGTGAAGGAAGTGTATGCTAGGGTTGTCCAATTGCTCTCAAATTTTTATAGCATGAGGACACCTCCAAACAACCTTCCTCCACCAAGTTTCAGCATCTGAAGATCTTCTATGTGAGCAGTGCTTCAACTTTCAATTTCAGACCAGATCTGTCACTTACACATGAACTACCCTCAATTCTTATCCAAACCACCTCAAACTTGGCCAGTTTGGAGTTCTTCTAACGTGGATCACTCCAGACACTATCTTTGGCTCAGTCTCCACCTCATCTCTTCTCTTGAACCTCCCCAAGTTTGCTGTCAGAAACTGTTGCTAATCTTACTGCTCATCTCTGCGTGAAACAAGCCAAACCAAGGCTGTAGGTGATCTGAGGGATCAAAGGTCGACGTGCCAGACAAGAAATGCCAGGCTTGCGTGGCCTCCTGGTGGCTAGCACCGTGGTGAGCACGGCTGCGGCATGCCTGTCGCCGCGCTCTGCGCCGCACCCGTGTCTGTTCCGTCGCGTCCGACTGCCCCTCGCCTCAGTTTCTTGTCCGAGCATGCCGACATCGCCCCTGGTTGACACGCAGCCCCTCCAGAACCCTCCTCCTCGCCGAAGATGCCCTTGCCGGCCGCCACGCCATCACCGCACTGTGGCGCCCGTGCGGTCACAGTGGCGGGCACGCTGTCGTCTTCCTCCCCGTGATGTCTCCTCCCGCATTGAATGCCCCTGCTCGCTCAAGTCTCCTCGCCCGCAAGCAGCCAGCCAGCACGGCGTACATCACCGGCGCCATGGCCCGCATCGAGCCGCTTCGGGAGAGATCGCTGCTCACCCCTCCCGCCTATATAAAGCCCCGCTCGGCCTCGCCTAGCTTCTCACCCCTCTCCCTCCTCCTCAATCGCCCCCTCAGAGCAAGAGCCAAGGCCGAGAGGCCCTCCGGCCTCGAGCTTCGCCGGAGCTCCGCCGCCAGCTGAGCTCCACCTCCAGCCTTCTCTCCAAGCCATCCCAGCTCCGCCCGAGCCCACCGTCGAGTTCGTAGGGTTCCACGGGTGCTTCCAGACCCCTCCCTGAAGCGAACCTCCGCCGGAATCATCTTCTCCGTCGACCACCGTAGCTGCTGTCCGCTGGATAAGAAGGGCGCGCCGCCGTCCGGCCGTCTCCGGAAGAGCTACGGGTACAGTGAGGACCGTCTTCGAGTGCCCAATCGATCCCCGTCGTTTCCCAGCCCAACCGCCGTCCCTATCACTGGTGAGCGTCGCCGGAGCCCCGCCTCCCTCTGTTCCCTCTCTCCCTCCTCTGTTTAAACGGGTCGGGCCCCACTAGCCAGCGACTAGCCGAAGCGGTAAGTGGAGGCACCCAGGGCAAACACGCCTTCGACGTGGCCCGTTTCTGTTTTTTTTTTATTATTAACAGAGTTGACCAGAAACTTTGACCATTAATAACTTTTTACAAAAAAGTCCAAATGAACTGATTCTTTTTGCATTGTGTTCATGATATAATTCTTTATTTTTCCACCAAGTTTGGTATTTTTCTCACACTCATAGAATTGTTGGTGAATAAAAAGGCTTTATGTGACATTTTCCTTTGTTATTTTCAAATGTTTTCAGAAGGAGATTCTTGTGGATTTGAAGACCAGGAATTTCTGAACAACCCAACTGATCAAGGCAAGCCAGGACATCCATATTATGAGGCATTTCATAGCATTGCATAGTTCATATTCATTTCTTGCATTTAGGGTACCATGGATAATTCAAAGTAAATTATTCAAATGCCTAGTGTTGATAACTCAAGCTGAAATGTTGAACCACCATACTTGATAAATGAAACTTAGTTGGTTGATCAAGAGTCACCTATCCGGGCTTACCCGTGCAGCCACATTCGCCGGTATGGGACGGCCTTGACTTGGTCTGGCTTCGTGCTCTTTCACCGGTACCTCCAAGGAGGGAGGGTTATGCGTGCGTGCTGCCCTGATCAGGTAGACGGCGATAACTCTGTGAGCCCAGTTGAGTTATTTGCCGGCGTCCCCGTTTGGGACAGTTTAGTTAGGCCACGACGGTGGCAGGTGTCACGAGGTGACACGGGGCCACCCAAGGCTTGACTCCGGGGGAGTATGATTGCCGGTGGTACGATGGAAGAGTCACGAGTCAAGCGGGTTTCGTTGGAGCAATGCTGGTACACCCAAATGGGATCATGAGGTCAGTGCTCCATAGTGTGGGAAAGTGCGCAACCTCTGCAGAGTGTAAAATCTATTCGAATAGCCGCATCCACGGTAATGGACAGCCCGTCCAGACCTCTCTAGGTGATCAACCGTAATAATCATAGTAATGATGGAAGAACTTTTCTTATGAGCGAAAGTACTCGTTGAGATCGAGTATTCTGAGGGTTGTGAGCCAACCCGGATATGAGTAAGTTGGTGACAGTAAGTGAATCACTTAAGTTTTAACATGCTCATTGCCGTGCTATTATTTGCTGCATAATTGGTTGTCATGTGCTTGCGAGTACATTCAAAGTACTCACCTGGCGTATCATGCCAGATGCAGGAGAAGACTGAGATGGAGGTCTCAACGACCGTGTTGCGATGCCTAGGATGTGTCCTCAGCGGTGTCCCTATGGATGGAGTTACTATCATGTTCCGCTACGTAGTAGTCTTCCGTTGTAGTATTCCGCAGTAATACCGAGGCCCTGATATGTGGGATAAATAATGTAGATATTGTTATAGCACTAGATGTGCTTTTGGCCTCGATGATCATGTAATACATAGCTTGTACTCAATTATTATCAATAAAAGTTCAGCTATGTTCTGTTCCAAGTTGTTGGGTGTTTCCAAAAGACTTGATCTCTGGGTTGGAAACACTGGTAAACCGGTTCTCTGAGCCGGGGTGCCACAACGCTTGGTATCAGAGCTGTGCTGACTGTAGGACACCCTAGGTAAACTGTGCTAGGACTGCGATTAGCATAGGACTTTGAGTGTGCATCCTGCTTGTTGCCTACCATGTCTCATGCATCATAATTCGTTATGTTACTAACTCTTGGCATTGTGAGTGTAGATGGCACCAGTTCCATACCACTTCCATCATGAGCCAGAACCCCACACTTTTCCAGCTCTGCTTCGTAGCGTCTGGCTTCGGCAGTATCCCGACGGTGACGACCCGGTGTACCAGGTGTTTCAGGAGCAGTTGGGCGAGTCAGTATATGAGTACCATGCAGTGGCTTACATGACCGCGACTTCGGATATTGGAAGCTCTTCTCGCTCTTCCAAGGGTGGAGTGGCTTCTACTCCGGAGCTGGCGATCTAGTTTGCTGCCATGGAGGCTATTACTGACTTGCGCTTCCATGAGGCCGAGATGCAGACCCATCCAGGTATCTTCCACTATCCCACTCTGTCGCCTACGACAGGGCGAGTCCTTTTCTCACCCGTTGACCCGGCGTGTGATCATGCGGCTGGTGTTTTGTCCTGCCATCTGAATGCCAATTATCGTATGATCATTTCCTTGGCTGAGGAGTTGTGTCGTGTTCAGGGGGCACTTGCAGTAGTGACTCCAGCACCTCCTCCTTCTGTAGTTTCACCCAGTTATCCACCACCAGTTCCACCCCCGCATGTACTCGATACCCCTTCTGGTTTTTCTGGACCATCAGGCTTATCTTCTGGTAGTCGACTCGAGACCCCAGCTGAGTGGGCCTCACTCTTAGCCACTCCTGCTCCGCCGATGCTGAGGCGACATGCTCTTTCTTCCGCCGAGGGAGAGCCGTCTCAGCAGCGACGTCGCGTCTCCTTTAACCCGGTGACTCACATCATCAGTTTTGATTCCGACTCAGGATCTGACGATGAGGACTCTTCAGATGGGCAGTGCTCGTGTCACCGACGCACTAGACTGGAGCTTGAGTAGTACTGCATGCATCCTTGCATATGCTGACTGTCATATGAGCAGTCTAGTCATGATAATCCCCTACTAGCTTGCCATGTATGATGTTGGGTTATCTAGTATAATTATGTTGTTTTGATTATTTGCCTTTTTCGAGAATTTCCTTTTGGTGTCATATTATTTTATTTCTCCTTATGGATGTTGCTCATCGATTCGGTATTTGCCATGGGAACAAAAATTAGGATGAAGAAAGGAAGTAGCAGTCAAGGCGGCGATGGAAACCCCGTCCGTCGATCCGCCAGGCAGGCAGGTCAACAGCCCGAAGACTTACCACCACCACCACCTCAAGCACCAACCACAGATCAGATAATGAGAATGTTTGAGGAAAAGAGAAACCAAGACCTCATGGAATTTCTCAAGAGTATGCAGACAATAGTGGGTCAGAACAATGGCAATGGGGTGCATTCCAAACTGTCTGACTTCTAGCGTACAAAACCACCCAGCTTTAATCAGGCTGCGGATCCTATTGAGGCTGATGACTGGATTAGAACCATGGAAAAGAAATTGGACATCGCTCGTTGTGAAGAAGCAGATAAGGTCCCATTTGTCACTCATTATCTCGAAGGCCCAGCAGCCATATGGTGGGATAACACCAAGCTAATGTGGCCTGCAGAAGAGATTTCCTGGGGGAAATTCAAAGAGCTGTTCCGTAAGTATCATATCCCCACGGGTATCATGAAAGTGAAGCAGAGAGAATTCCTGGCCCTCACGCAAGGAAACATGTCTGTGGGAGAATACTTAAACAAATTCAACAATTTAGCCCGGTACTCTCCTTATGATGTGGCTACCGAAGAACGAAAAATAGACCGGTTCCTCGGAGGACTTAATCACGCCCTCCGATGTCAGCTATGCATGTTGGACTTCCCTGATTTCCAGACCTTGGTGGATAAGGCCTTCATCGCCGAACAAGAACACAAGTCCGGAAATGATGATCGTAAGAGGAAGTTCGAGCCCAAGAAGGACAGCAAGGAACCATATGCGCAAAAGCTGCGCAGTTGGCAGCCAGGGTCATCTGAAAACAAAACAGTGTGGAACAATGGTGGCAACAATAGCAAGCCAGGCAACTAGAGCAAGACCTTCGGCAAGCAGCCAGTCATAGAGGACTGCCGCCGCAACAACACTTGTTTCACTTGCGGCCAGAGTGGACACTACGCCAAGCAATGTCCTACTAATAACAACGGAAAGCAATCAGCTGGCCACAAGCCACAAGTCAACCACCTTGGACGCCGCCCCAACCACAACTTCAGCCACGGATGCGTCCACCACGTCTCTGCCGAAGAAGTCTGCGAAGCTCCAGACATTGTCCTTGGTATGTTTTCTATCAATAACATACCTACCGTAATTTTATTTGATTCTGGGGCTTCCCGTTCGTTTATTTTGCGAAGTTTTGCCACCTTGCACAAGTTTTCTCCTTCGCTTTTGGACAAAATCATGGTGGTACAATCCCCTGGCTCTATGCTCAGAACAAATATAATATATAAGGATCTGGAAATTTCAATACATGGAGTCAAATTCCCGACCACCCTTGTTGCTATTGACTCCCCAGGACTGGACATAATACTGGGAATGGACTGGTTGGCACCGCACCAAGTGTGTATCAACTGCGCCACCAGAACGGTGACATTGGTGAACCCCGCCGGACAAACCGTCCAATTTCTGGCCAGCAAAATGATAACAAGAAAGGGCATGTCATACCAGACCACTGTTACAGATATGAATCTGATCCCAGTAGTGGGTGAATTTTCGGATGTGTTTCCTGAGGAATTACCAGGAATGCCGCCCGACCGAGAATTGGAGTTCGCCATTGAAGTAATTCCTGGTACAGCTCCAATATACAAGAAATATTATCGTATGCCAGGCCCAGAGCTGGCAGAGCTAAAGAAGCAGTAAGACGAATTGCTACAGAAAGGATATATTTGTCCAAGCATCTCGCCATGGGGGTCACCAGTATTATTTGTCAAGAAGAAAGATGGAAGTTTACGGATGTGCATAGACTATCGCCTGCTTAATGAGGTCACTATCAAGAACAAGTACCACTCCCTTGAATTGATGACTTATTCGACCAGTTGAATGGAGGATGGGTATTCTCTAAGATCAACCTCAGAACGGGATATCATCAACTGAAAATCCGAAAGGAGGATATCCCTAAGACAGCGTTCACCACTCGTTATGGACTATATGAATTTACAGTTATGGCGTTTGGATTGACCAACGCTCCAGCCTACTTCATGAGTATGATGAACAAAGTCTTCATGGACTTTCTGGACAAGTTTGTAGTGGTGTTCATTGATGACATCTTGATATACTCTAAGGATGAAGAGGAGCATAAACAACATCTTAGAGCTGTCCTGGAAAGATTGAGGACCCATCGCTTATATGCCAAGTTCAGTAAGTGCGAATTTTGGCTAAAAGAGGTGGGATTCCTTGGACATATTCTGTCAGAGAAAGGGATAGCTGTTGATCCCAGTAAAGTTACTGCGGTCTTGAATTGGAAGGCACCAGCTACGGTGACTGAAGTCCGTAGTTTCCTGGGCTTGGCAGGCTACTACCGTCGCTTCATTGAAGGCTTTTCTAAGATAGCCAAGCCACTGACGGAATTGTTGAAAAAGAACCAAAGGTTTATCTGGATAGATGAGTGTGACAGCAGTTTCCAGGAATTAAAGACAAGGCTAACCACAGCCCCTGTCTTAGTCCTCCCAGACATTCACAAGAGTTTCGACATATATTGCGAAGCATCCAGGCGTGGAATTGGATGTGTGCTAATGCAAGAGGGAAATGTTGTAGCGTATGCATCACGACAGCTACGACCTCATGAGGAGAACTATCCCACACATGATTTGGAGCTAGCTGCTGTGGTTCATGCCCTAAAAATTTGGAAAATTTGGAGGCATTACCTTATTGGACAACGAGGTGAAATATACACAGACCACAAGAGTCTCAAGTATATTTTCACTCAACCCGACCTGAACCTCAGGCGGCGAAGATGGCTTGAGCTAGTCAAGGACTATGATGTTGGAATAAACTATCATCCAGGGAAAGCGAATGTGGTCGCTGATGCCCTAAGGAGGAAACAAGCTGCAGTGAATGCACTAGTCGAGGGTATGCATCCAAGCTTACGAGAAGAGTTTGTCAAGCTCAATATGGTGCTGTGCGGCCCAACGACCCCGGACACGTTGGAAATTACTCCAACTCTCATGGAGGAAATCAAGGAAGCACAGAAGTCAGATGAAGAAATTCGGAAGATCAAGGAGTTAACTCAGCAAGGGAAGGCCAAGTCCTTCCGTATAGATGAACAGGGTACCGTGTGGTTCGAGAAACGAATTTGTGTGCCGAATCAGAACAACTTGAGGCAACAAATACTCAAGGAAGCACATGAATCCGCATACTCGATTCACCCGGGAGGTACCAAGATGTATCAGGACTTGAGAGAAAAAAATTGGTGGTCAGGAATGCGGAAAGATATAGCATACTATGTCGCCTGCTGTGACATTTGTAACAAGGTCAAAGCTGAGCATCAGAAACCCGCTGGGCTACTGCAACCTTTACCGGTGCCCAAGTGGAAGTGGGACGACATATGTATGGATTTTATCGTGGGACTGCCCAAGTCCACGAGAGGCAATGATGCTATTTGGGTCATTGTAGACATACTCATGAAAGTGGCCCACTTTATCCCAGTAAAGACCACTTTCAACGCAAATCAGCTGGCACAACTCTACATGTCCCGGATAGTCAGTCTGCACGGAGTACCCAAGTCTATCACTTCAGATAGAGGTTCCCTATTTACCTCAGCATTCTGGCTACGGCTACATCAAGCTCTAGGAACCATGCTGAAACACAGAACAGCATACCATCCGCAGACAGACGGACAGACCGAGCGAGTGAACCAAATATTAGAAGATATGCTTCGGTCATGCGCTCTCTCCCATGGACCCAAATGGGAGGATAGTTTGCCGTACGCTGAATTCTCCTACAATAACAGCTATCAGGCAAGTCTTAAAATATCACCTTTTGAGGCATTATACGGATGAAAGTGTCGCACACCGTTGAACTGGTCCCAAACAGGAGACAGTCGTATCTTTGGTATGGACTTGATGCTCGAGGCTGAAAGGCAAGTCAAAGATATTCAAGAACGTCTGCGAGCAGCCAAGTCCCGACAAAAGAGCTATTACGACCCAAAACACCGGGAAGTGACTTTCGAGCCTGGAGACTATGCTTATCTGCGAGTAACCCCTACGAAGGGAGTAAAAAGGTTTGGCACCCGGGGAAAGTTGGCCCCAAGATACATCGGTCCCTTTCCAGTGATTGCTAGGAAGGGCAGAGTCGCATATCAGTTGGAATTGCCTCCAGCATTGTTAGACGTTCATGATGTTTTTCACATCTCACAGTTAAGGAAATGCATTGCACCTCCAGCCAAGCAAGCGGATATGAGTGAATTAGAGTTGGCTAAGGATTTGACTTATGAGGAAAAACCTGTCAAGATCTTGGATGAGATGAAAAGAACCACGAGAAGTAAAATAATAAGGTTTTACAAGGTGCTATGGGAGCACCACACTGAGGAAGAGGCCACTTGGGAAAGAGAAGACTTTCTGAGATCCGAATATCAGTATTTGTTCCCTGAGCAACCGAATCTCGAGGACGACACTAAGGGGGGTAGGTTTGTGACACCCCGATTTTGGCAACTTTTTCTTTTCGAACATTTCCTGGTTTTATTTGGAATTTGAATGGGTTTTGAATTTTTCACTTGGTCTTGGTCATTCTTGAATCTTCTCCAAAGTGATCCCAAGCCTCAGCATCTTGCCAAAACCCTGCCAAGTACCTCAAGGACTCAAATTCCAATTTAAATTATTTTCAACAACTCTTTTCTTTTATTTGAGGATTTAGGGCATTACTATGGGTTGTGAAGCAACCTATGGTTTGGATGCTCAGAAAATTCTCAAATAATTCTTAAAAATACCTTGGACTATATGTTGCTCCAATATCCAAAAAGATTCCATAAAATATTTCATATACTTTGCAAAATAATTCATTTTAGCTCCTGGTCAGTCTGGACCTTTGTGAAGGAAGTGTATGCTAGGGTTGTCCAATTGCTCTCAAATTTTTATAGCATGAGGACACCTCCAAACAACCTTCCTCCACCAAGTTTCAGCATCTGAAGATCTTCTATGTGAGCAGTGCTTCAACTTTTAGTTTCAGACCAGATCTGTCACTTACACATGAACTACCCTCAATTCTTATCCAAACCACCTCAAACTTAGCCAGTTTGGAGTTCTTCTAACGTGGATCACTCCAGACACTATCTTTGGCTCAGTCTCCACCTCATCTCTTCTCTGGAACCTCCCCAAGTTTGATGTCAGAAACTGTTGCTGATCTTACTGCTCATCTCTGCGTGAACCAAGCCAAACCAAGGCTGTAGGTGATCTGAGGGATCAAAGGTCGACGTGCCAGACAAGAAATGCCAGGCTTGCGTGGCCTCCTGGTGGCCAGCACCGTGGTGAGCACGGCTGCGGCATGCCTGTCGCCGCGCTCTGCGCCGCGCCCGTGTCTGTTCCGTCGTGTCCGACTGCCCCTCGCCTCAGTTTCGTGTCTGAGCATGCCGACATCGCCCCTGGTTGACACGCAGCCCCTCCAGAACCCTCCTCCTCGCCGGAGATGACCTCGCCGGCCGCCACGCCATCGCCGCACTATGGCGCCTGTGCGGTCACAGTGGTAGGCACGCCGTCGTCTTCCTCCCCGTGTTGTCTCCTCCCGCATTGAATGCCCCTGCTCGCTCAAGTCTCCTCGCCCGCAAGCAGCCAGCCAGCACGGCGTATGTCACCGGCGCCATGGCCCGCATCGAGCCGCTTCGGGAGAGATCGCTGCTCCCCCCTCCCGCCTATATAAAGCCCCGCTCGGCCTCGCCTAGCTTCTCACCCCTCTCCCTCCTCCTCAATCGCCCCCTCAGAGCAAGAGCCAAGGTCGAGAGGCCCTCGGGCCTCGAGCTTCGCTGGAGCTCCGCCGCCAGCTGAGCTCCACCTCCAGCCTTCTCTCCAAGCCATCCCAGCTCCGCCCGAGCCCGCCGTCGAGTTCGTAGGGTTCCACGGGTGCTTCCAGACCCCTCCCCGAAGCGAACCTCCGCCGGAATCATCTTCTCCGTCGAGCACCGTAGCTGCTGTCCGCCGGAGAAGAAGGGCGCGCCGCCGTCCGGCCGTCTCCAGAAGAGCTACGGGTACAGGGAGGACCGTCTTCGAGTGCCCGATCGATCCCCGTCGTTTCCCAGCCCAACCGCCGTCCCTATCACCGGTGAGCGTCGCCGGAGCCCCGCCTCCCTCTGTTCCCTCTCTCCCTCCTCTGTTTAAATGGGCCGGGCCCCACTAGCCAACGACTGGCCGAAGCGGTAAGTGGAGGCGCCCAGGGAAAATACACCTTCGACGTGGCCCGTTTCTGTTTTTTTTATTTTGATTTATTAACAGAGTTGACCAGAAACTTTGACCATTAATAACTTTTTACAGAAAAGTCCAAATGAACTGATTCTTTTTGCATTGTGTTCATAATATAATTCTTTATTTTTCCACCAAGTTTGGTATTTTTCTCACACTCACAGAATTGTTGGTGAATAAAAAGGCTTTATGTGACATTTTCCTTTGTTATTTTCAAATGTTTTCAGAAGGAGATTCTTGTGGGTTTGAAGACCAGGAATTTCTGAAGAACCCAACTGATCAAGGCAAGCCAGGACATCCATATTATGAGGCATTTCATAGCATTGCATAGTTCATATTCATTTCTTGCATTTAGGGTACCATGGATAATTCAAAGTAAATTATTCAAATGCCTTGTGTTGATAACTCAAGCTGAAATGTTGAACCACAATACTTGATAAATGAAACTTAGTTGGTTGATCAAGAGTCACCTGTCCGGGCTTACCCGTGCAGCCACATTCGCCAGTATGGGACGGCCTTGACTTGGTCTGGCTTCGTGCTCTTTCACCGGTACCTCCAAGGAGGGAGGGTTATGCGTGCGTGCTGCCCTGATCAGGTAGACGGCGATAACCCTGTGAGCCCAGTTGAGTTATTTGCCGGCGTCCTCGTTTGGGACAGTTTAGTTAGGCCACGAGGGTGGCAGGTGTCACGAGGTGACACGGGGCCACCCAAGGCTTGACTCCGGGGGAGTATGATTGCCGGTGGTACGATGGAAGAGTCACGAGTCAGGCGGGTTTCGTTGGAGCAATGCTGGTCCACCCAAATGGGATCACGAGGTCAGTGCTCCATAGTGTGGGGAAAGTGCACAACCTCTGTAGAGTGTAAAATCTATTCGAATAGCCGCGTCCACGGTACTGGACAGCCCGTCCAGACCTCTTTAGGTGATCAACCGTAATAATCATAGTAATGATGGAAGAACTTTTCTTATGAGCGGAAGTACTCATTGAGATCGAGTATTCCGAGGGTTGTGAGCCAACCCGGATATGAGTAAGTTGGTGACAGTAAGTGAATCACTTAAGTTTTAACATGCTCATTGTCGTGCTATTATTTGCTGCATAATTGGTTGTCATGTGCTTGCGAGTACATTCAAAGTACTCACCTGGCGTATCATGCCAGATGCAGGAGAAGACTGAGACGGAGGTCTCAACGTCCGTGTTGCGATGCCTAGGATGTGTCCTCAGCGGTGTCCCTGTGGATGGCGTTACTATCATGTTCCACTACGTAGTAGTCTTCCGTTGTAGTATTCCGCAGTAATATCGAGGCCCTGATATGTGGGATAAATAATGTAGATATTGTTATAGCACTAGATGTGCTTTTGGCCTCGATGATCATGTAATATATAGCTTGTACTCAATTATTATCAATAAAAGTTCAGCTATGTTCTGTTCCAAGTTGTTGGGTGTTTCCAGAAGACTTGATCTCTGGGTTGGAAACACTGGTAAACCGGTTCTCTGAGCCGGGGTGCTACAGCGCCCGCGCCCGCTCGCTGTGGATAAGGGGCAGCCCCCGTCGCCCCTGCCCACTCCCTCTCACTCTTCCCCCTCTGTCTCCTCCCTCCGAGCGCCGCCATGGCCTTGGCCTTCTGACGCACGCGGCCACCATGCCCCATTTGCTTCACCGCCGCGTCAGGTCACCTCCTCGTCGTCGAATACGTCAACTGCGCCAACTGGACCGAGCCGGGAAGCCTCCACGCCGCCGTCATCTTCTTCTCCTTCCTTGGATCGCCGCAGCCCCGGCGTCGATTCCGGCGACGTCGAGCTACCCCGAGCCCACTTGTGCACACCTGCAGGGCCCGGTGAGCAGCCGCTTTGACCTTCCCCTCTCCCCGGCCTCTCCTCGTAGCTGTAACTACTGCGCCTGCCATGGCCGTGCCTCTGCTCCATCATGCTGCTCGTAGCCGTCGCTGCATCGTCCGTCTCGTTCCACCGAGCGCGCCACCGTGCTTGCAGTGTAGGGCGCCGCTCGTTTTTGTCCTCATTTCGACGCACGCGAGTTCGCCGTAGTTCGGCCTCCACCAAACCTCACCGTTCGGCCATCTCCGGCCATCCTCGAGTCGTCGTGCTAGCCCAGTTGGATGAGGCTCGTTCCCAGCTTTTGAACGCGCCCAAGCGCGCTGCGAATGATGCCCCGTAGCTCGATTCCGAGCAACTCCGGCGTTCGGCCGCCGCAAATTTGGTCGCCGGAGTGTTCTCCGGCGCCGACGCCGGCGGCATCCGACGTGGACTGACCGGTGGGGCCCGCTGTGCCACTGACGCGTGGGCCCGTTGACCCGGTCAGCCGCTGACGTGGCCGGCCCCGTGTCAATGACATGTGGGCCCCGCTTCGTTAAACGAATTTAGATAAATAAATAATCATTTAATTAATTAATTAGTTAATTAAAATGCTAATCACCCACTAACCAGTAGGCCCCACCTCCTAATTAGGTTAATTAGTTTAAACTAATTCTGTTTAGTTAGTTCAGTCACTGACTTGTGGGTCCCGCTAGACCCACAGGTCAGGTTTGACCAGTCAACGGTCACAGTTGACTGCTGATGTCTGTGTGATGTCATGCTGACATCATAAATCATTTTAGACAATACTGATAATATAAATAATTCCAAAAATGTTAAAATCTTTAGAAAATCGTAGAAAATAAATCGTAGCTCGGATCAAAAAACTTTCTACATGAAAGTTGATCAGAACGACAAGACGAAGCTGACCGTGCCGTCTGTTTCCGTGTCGGGATCCTCTACGGAGGTGAACCCGCAACTTTTAGCCTGTTTCCGGTAGGTGAATAGTGCATATGCACCGGTTAATAAATCCAACTTAGATCCTAAAATAACTAATATGACTTAGACATGTTTTTAGGCAACCCTGCACTGCGCGTTAGCATAGCAAGCTCTGTGTACTTTGTCTGCATTGTATTTATCTGTTTCCTCCCCCTCTTCTCTCTCAATAGAGCCCGGTACCAACGTAGCCTCCGAGACCGGCGTAGCTCCGGAGATCGACTACGCCTCTGACGACCCTGCCTTTGCCGCCGAGCAACCAGGCAAGCACCCCCCCCCTTTTTGAGCATGCCTATATCGCCGATTCTCTTCTCTCTTGTGCTTGCATTAGAATTGTTGCTGCTACTGCTTTGCCTATTCTGATGCATAGCCTGTTTATTGTAACCTGCTATTGAAACCTTACCTGCTTATCCTAAACTGTTTAGTATAGGCTGGGTAGAGACCTACCAGAGACCCCACTTTGTCCCCAGTTGCCCCACTGGATTATCAGGTGACTCAATCAACGGGATCGACAGCCAGACCCCGGCACTGCACAACACCCCCTTAGTTGTACAACACTGCAGCGTTACCATCGAGTGCCGAGGGTGATACCTCGTATAGCACTCCTGATGTTAACTCTGTAGAGTAGCTATTTGGTCGTGGTCATCGAGGGTGATTCCTCCTTCTCCACTTCCGATACGACCCTGTCGCGCAACACTTCAAGTGTGAACCTCGAGGGTGATTCCTCCTAAGTTCACCTTGACGGTTACATCGAGTGGGCATCCGTCGAGGGTGATACCTCGGATTCCCCTGATGTTATGGACACACGGTTACTGTGACTTTACCCCTGAACCTTGTTAGAAACGGGTTGGCCCCGAGGGGGACCCGAGGGAGTTACTTTTACTGCAGGACTGGAGGGACAGGCGGTACCACCCAGTAGAGGTGGACCTAAGTTCCCGACAGTCTTTTGCGAGACGGGTTGACCTGGACGGTGCCCGAGTGATGAATACGAGGCATGGCCGGGCATTCTTAGCCCTTGCCGCAAGTCCTCGAGACGGGGCAACGGGGTCACATCGTTTGTGAGTCTCTGCTCGTTACCGCACTACCAATACACTAATGATTTGGATATGTGATCTGAGTGGGCCTCTGGCCCGATAGCACTAACCATCACGTGGGATCAGTTATGGGCACTCTGCATCGTAGCATCAGCCGAAAGCTCTGTCAGACGTCCAGTTCAGCAATGCGGCATGGAGTGATTGGCGCCATCCACGACAGAGGTGGTGCTTGGATCTGAGCCATGTGCACAACGACCCGGAGGGCAAGGGGCGATGGCCCAAGACCCCCGAGCGCTTAGGATGTAGACCGACGGGGACCTCTCTGCTGAGCTCTAGGTAGGGTTGCGGTGTGTCGTTTGGCCGAGGCCGGGCATGACCCAGAAAAGTGTGTTCAGCCGGAGTTAAGCGAGCGTGGTGGGTAAGTTGGTGCACCCCTGCAGGGAAGAACTAATCTATGCATAGCCGAATCCTCGGTAATGGACGCTCGGAGTTGTATCCCGATCGATACAACTAGAACTGGATACTTGTGATGAGAAATGGATAGTATGGCTCTGGGATTGCTTTCTCGCAGGGAGTCGATAAAGAATCTCTGGGTGAGGTTGATAACACTACTACTTTATATTGTACTAATCTACACTCTTCTAATGCTGCAAGACCACTGAAGATGCTAGTCTTCGATAGGACTAGGCCTTCTCTCTATTCTAGCATTTCTGCAGCCCAGTCCACATATACAGCCTCCCTTTGATAATGTTGCATATGTAGTGTAGATCCTTGCTTGCTGAGTACTTCAGATGAGTACTCACGGTTGCTTTGCTCCCTTTTTTCCCATATCCGTTTGATGCAACCAGCTGACGGAGCCCAGGGAAGAACTACTATGAGTTGGCCGACGACCAGGAGTAGGTTCGGAGGGTCCCAAGTAGGAGGCCTACGCCTGTCGATCGTAGTGTTTTCTTTTGCCCCGCCTTTTAAGGGCCTATCTGTGTTTTCTTTTATATTTGTGCTCAGATATCTGATGCTTCCGCTGATGCTTGTGCACGAGCTTATGTATTCGAGCCCTCGAGGCCCCTGGCTTGTAATATAAAGCTTGTATGACTTTATTTATGTTTTAGAGTTGTGTTGTGATATCTTCCTGTGAGTCCTTAGGCTTGATCATGTGCATTTGCGTGTATGATTAGTGCATGATTGAGCCAGGGGCGTCACAAGTTGGTATCAGAGCCGAGTGCCTGTAGGAACCCCCTTTCCAACTCCTTGGCCGAAGTTGAGTCTAGTCATTGAAAAACTAATTTACTAACTTGGTTGTGTGGCTTACGGGCCCACGTCACCAATTGGGTGGTATTAGGATCTTTTATTCCTCGTCTTTACTCTGGGACTCTGATCTCTCTTCTATTCGGGTTAAATGAATTTTACTAACGCCGACACTTAGGATCTCGTAAATCTCGTCTACCCGAAGAGCTGGATATATGTGCTTAATTCCTTACCATTGATCTGATTAGTCTGATAATCATTTTCCTTTCCATTGTTTTGTTTAACCTTTCTCTCTGAGTTGTATTATACTTCTCATTGTTGTTTGACAATCCTGAATTTCCTCTGTTTCAGATGGATCATTTGTTTCCACCCCGCCCTACGACGCAGCTTGTGCTTCGCACTTGGGCTCGTGATGCCCCTGGTTTTCCAGCTGTCCTGATCACCCTCCTGACCAGACTAGGCTACCGCTGGTACCCCAAGTACATGGTCTACGAGGATTGCCGTGAGTTCAACCAAGAGCAGTACCATGCTGATGTTCGTATCCATGATCAGCGCGATGACTCAGACACTGAGCTGCACCTTTTCCATGGTATCGGTGTGACGATTAAGATGGCAGTCCATGATGCCGCCTACTCTGTTGTCGCACGTCTCCGAGGAGAGTCCAGTGTTACCTTGGATGCCTCTGAGTTCCGATACATTCCGTATGCCCCGGCTGGAGATGCTACTGGATACTACACAGCTATCTGTGCCCCGTACGAGCGTCGTCGTTACGACCCGTAGGTTCTGATTCAGTGCACTCAGGCTCTGGATCGCACTGTTCAGGCTCTTGCCATTGAGTTGTTTGCCACTCGAGCACGTCTCTACGATGCTATGACGCAGTTGCTACTAGCTGTTCATGCAGGGATACATCCGGAGCACATCCTTTACCCGCGCAGGACTCAGATGTATACTGTTATTGATTGGCCTACTGTTGGAGGTCACACACCTGCACGTGGACCTCTTCTTTCAGCTCGAGACCGGGTTCTGCATCAGAGTGCACATGGAGCGCAGGAATTTCCTGCGACGGCCATTCGTCATCCACACTTGCAGTTACCCCGTTTCAGTGGTTTTCCCCGACGTTGATGTATCCTTTGCTATGTCTCGTGGTGTACTTTCTTACCGCGTGCCTGCACGCCGCCTAGCATGTCTAGCTTTTAAATTTGCACCGTTATGCTGTCCGCATGTACCCTACTCTGTGTATGGATCTGTGTGTCTTAATTGACTACTATTAAGTATCTAGTACACTGCTTAATTATTATCGTGTTACATCATGCTTGTCGCTAAACACTCGCAACTGCTTTTACTGAACTACCCCTGTTGAAACGTAGCAGGATGGTTAGACCAGGTGGTCGCGGTCGTAGTCATGCCCCTGAACGCCCACCACCGCCAGATTATATGGCAGCTATGATGCAACAATTCGAGCTCAACCGCCAGTTTATGACTGGGATTATGACTCAGTTTCCGCATCTGAACAACCAGAACCAGAACCCTCCTTCAATAACCCTGCCGAAATTTATGCGTCTTAACCCCACTCAGTTCCGCAACTCTGAGAAGCCACTGGATGCTGATGACTGGATTCGCGATATCACTCACGAGATGGAGTCTGCAAATGTCTCCCCTGCCAACTTTGTCACCTTTGCGTCCTTTTTCTTAAAGGGTCCCGCTGCTCAATGGTGGGACACCCACAAACGTACACTGCCTACTGGAACAGCCGTTACTTGGCCTGAGTTCTAGGCTGCTTTTCGTGCCCGATATATTCCTCAAGGAATCATGGACCGGATGAAAACTCAGTTCCGCAACCTCACTCAGGGCAATAAGGCTGTCGAAGCTTATCAGCGGGAATTCCTTGACCTGTCCCGTTATGCTAAAGAAGACATCGCCACGGATGCCCGTAGACAAGAGAAGTTCCGTAATGGACTCCAATCAGACATCGAGCTTGCACTTGCTGCTCAAGACTTCACCGACTTTACTACTCTTGTGAACAAGGCTATTCTGCTTGAGACTGCTCAAATGAAGCATAAGGAGTCGTAGAAGCGCTATCGTGATGTTGGCTCATCTTCGGGCTCAGCACAGAAGCGTCGAGTCTAGATTCCCAACAACGTGTTCCGTCCAGCTGCCCCTACACCAAGGAACAACTATACTACACCACGTATTCCACCCAATGCTCCTCTTCGTCCTGAAGATGGTCTGTGCTTCAAGTGTCGCAAACCAGGCCACCTTGCTAAGGACTGCCGCCAGACTCAGAATCAGTTGGCTTTCCCTCGTACTGGCCGTGGCAATGGTCGTGGCAACAATCAGGCCCGCAACTATAATACTGGGTCTGCTGCTCATGGTCGTGGACACGCTTACAACATTGGTATTGAAGAAGTCCAGGATCAACCTGCCACTGTGATGGGTACCCTTCTCGTTAACTCAGCACCTGTTTCTGTTTTATTTGATTCAGGAGCATCGCATTCATTCATGTCAGAACATTTTACACTCATGCATGACGTTAAATGTGAAACGCTACACCATCCATTAGTGGTAAACACTCCCGCGGGTCAATGCCAAGCCTCCATATTCAGCCCCGAAGTCTCTGTTGAGATTGAACGGAGGAATTTTCAGGCCTTCCCCATTATCCTGAATACTTCCAACATTGATCTTATCCTGGGAATGGATTGGCTGAAGGCTCACTACGCCTCAATCAATTGTGCCACTAAAGTTGTACATCTCCTGCACCCAATAGCTGGGCTAGTGAATTACCATGCCCAGATAACTCAAAATGCTGAGGCTAAAATATACACCTTGAATGCGTTGAACGCTTCTCCGCTTGAGGGGAATCGAGAATGTTCCGGTCATTCGAGATTTTCCGGACGTTTCTTCGGAACAACTTCCAAGAATACCCCGCTTTCTTTCAGTCTTCCTCTTAATTCTCGGGACGAGAATTCTTGTTAGTGGAGCAGAATTGTAACACCCCATGTAATTAGCCACAGTGATCACCCTTAGTTAAAGCCATGTCAGCAAGATTAACAGTGCATAGTCATCATTTGCATCATATTGCATTTCAAACTCATAATTCAAACTTCAAATTAATTTAAAGAGAAAATAAAAGTTGTTCCAAATTGGAAACTAAAATGTTCATAATATTGTAAATAATCCAGAGACAATTCTAAAATTATAATCAACATATACTTAATTAGTTAATTGACTCTAACAGCCTAAAACAGAACCAAAACAGAGATATTTAATCCATATTCATTTAATTAAAATCCAAATGAAATCACTGTGGTTTCAAACCATTTTCTGGCAGTGGCAAATAATGCACCACATTTAATAAGCTAAGTCACATATTTTTCAAAAGTCAATTGGGGGCCTAACTATTTGCAAAACAGGAACTAAAAAGAAAACAGAAAAGCAAAAACAAAGAAAAGGAAAAGGCCCAGGGCACTGGACCTAAGTCCACAGTGCGGCCCAGCCCGCCTGGCGCCTACTCCCACCTCTCGCCTCTCTCTCTCCTCGCGATGTCGCCTCCACAATGCTCGCCCGCGCGCGCGCGCTCGCCTGGCCCCCCCTCTCCGCAGCGCGACAGCGCGCCCGCGCCCGCTCGCGGTGGATAAGGGGCAGCCCCCTCGCCCCTGGCCTTTCCCTCTCACTCTTCCCCCTCTGTCTCCTCCCTCCGAGTGCCGCCATGGCCTCGGCCTTCTGACGCACGCGGCCACCGTGCCCCATTTGCTCCACCGCCGCGTCAGGTCGCCTCCTCGTCATAGAATACGTCGACTGTGCCGACTGGACCGAGCCGGGAAGCCTCCACGCCGCCGTCATCTTCTTCTCCTTCCTCGGATCGCCGCAGCCCCGGCATCGATTCCGGCGACATCGAGCTACCCCGAGCCCACTTGTGCACACCTGCAGGGCCCGGTGAGCAGCCTCTTCGACCTTCCCCTCTCCCCGGCCTCTGCCCGTAGCTGTAACCACTGCGCCTGCCATGGTCGTGCCTCTGCTCCGTCGTGCTGCTCGTAGCAGTCGCTGCATCGTCCATCTTGTTCCACCGAGCGCGCCACCGTGCTTGCGGCGTAGTGTAGGTGCTGTAGGCGTAGGGCGCCGCTCGTTTTTGTCCTCATTTCGACGCGCGCGAGTTCGCCGTAGTTCGGCCTCCACCAAACCTCACCGTTCGGCCATCTCCGGCCATCCCTGAGTCATCGTTCTAGCCCAGCTGGATGCGGCTCGTTCCCAGCTTTCGAACGCGCCCAAGCGCGCTGCGAATGATGCCCCGTAGCTCGATTCCGAGCAACTCCGGCGTTTGGCCGCCGCAAATTTGGTCGCCGGAGTGTTCTCCGGCGCCGACGCCGGTGGCATCCGACATGGACTGACCGGTGGGGCCCGCTGTGCCACTGACGCGTGGGCCCATTGACCCGGTCAGCCGCTGACGTGGCCGGCCCCATGTCAATGACATGTGGGCCCCGCTTCGTTAAACGAATTTAGATAAATAAATAATCATTTAATTAATCAATTAGTTAATTAAAATGCTAATCACCCACTGACCAGTAGGCCCCACCTGCTAATTAGGTTAATTAGTTTAAACTAATTCTGTTTAGTTAGTTCAGTCACTGACTTGTGGGTCCCACTGGACCCACAGGTCAGGTTTGACCAGTCAACGATCACAGTTGACTGCTGATGTCTGTGTGATGTCATGCTGATGTCATAAATCATTTTAGACAATTCTGATAATATAAATAATTCCAAAAATGTTAAAATCTTTAGAAAATCGTAGAAAATAAACCGTAGCTCGGATCAAAAAACTATCTACATGAAAGTTGATCAGAACGACGAGACGAAGCTGACCATGCTGTCTGTTTCCGTGTCGGGATCCTCTACAGAGGTTAACCCACAACTTTTAGCCTGTTTCCGGTAGGTGAATAGTGCATATACACCAGTTAATAAATCCAACTTAGATCCTAAAATAACTAATATGACTTAGACATGTTTTTAGGCAACCCAGCACTACGTGTTAGCATAGCAAGCTCGGTGTACTTTGTCTGCCTTGTATTTATCTGTTTCCTCCCCCTCTTCTCTCTCGATAGAGCCCGGTACCGACGTAGCCTCCGAGACCGGCGCAGCTCCGGAGATCGACTACGCCTCTGACGACCCTACCTTTGCCGCCGAGCAACCAGGCAAGCACCCCCCCTTTTTGAGCATGCCTATATCGCCGATTCTCTTCTCTCTTGTGCTTGCATTAGAATTGCTGCTGCTACTGCTTTGCCTATTCTGATGCATAGCCTGTTTATTGTAACCTGCTATTGAAACCTTACCTGCTTATCCTAAACTGTTTAGTATAGGCTGGGTAGAGACCTACCAGAGACCCCACTTTGTCACCAGTTGCCCCGCTGGATTATCAGATGACTCGATCAACGGGATCGACAGCCAGACCCCGGCACTGCACAACATCCCCCTTAGTTGTACGACACTGCAGCGTTACCATCGAGTGCCGAGGGTGATACCTCGTATAGCACTCCTGATGTTAACTCTTTAGAGTAGCTATTTGGTCGTGGTCATCGAGGGTGATTCCTCCTTCTCCACTTCCGATACGACCCTGTCGCGCAACACTTCAAGTGTGAACCTCGAGGGTGATTCCTCCTAAGTTCACCTTGACGGTTACATCGAGTGGGCATCCGTCGAGGGCGATACCTCGGATTCCCCTAATGTTATGGACACACGGTTACTGTGACTTTACCCCTGAACCTTGTTAGAAATGGGTCGACCTCGAGGGGGACCCGAGGGAGTTACTTTTACTGCAGGACTGGAGGGACAGGCGGTACCACCCAGTAGAGGTGGACCTAAGTTCCCGATAGTCTTTTGCGAGACGAGTTGACCTAGACGGTACCCGAGTGATGAATACGAGGCGTGGCCGGGCATCCTTAGCCCTTGCCGCAAGTCCTCGAGACGGGGCGACAGGGTCACATCGTCCGTGAGTCTCTGCTCGTTACCGCACTACCAATACACTAACGATTTGGATATGTGATCTGAGTGGGCCTCTAGCCCGATAGCACTAACCATCACGTGGGATCAGTTATGGGCACTCTGCATCGTAGCATCAGCCGAAATCTCTATCAGACGTCCAGTTCAGCAGTGCGGCATGGAGTGATTGGCGCCATCCACGACAGAGGTGGTGCTTGGTTCTGAGCCATGTGCGCAACGACCCGGAGGGCGAGGGGCGATGGCCCAAGACCCCCGAGCGCTTAGGATGTAGACCGACGGGGACCTCTCTGCTGAGCTCTAGGTAGGGTTGCGGTGTGTCGTTTGGCCGAGGCCGGGCATGACCCAGAAAAGTGTGTCCGGCCGGAGTTAAGCGAGCGTGGTGGGTAAGTTGGTGCACCCTTGCAGGGAAGAACTAATCTATGCATAGACGGATCCTCGGTAACGGACGCTCGGAGTTGTATCCCGATCGATACAACTAGAACTGGATACTTGTGATGAGAAATGGATAGTATGGCTCTGGGATTGCTTTCTCGCAGGGAGTCGAGAAAGGATCTCTGGGTGAGGTTGATAACACTACTACTTTATATTGTGCTAATCTACACTCTTCTAATGCTGCAAGACCGCTGAAGATGCTAGTCTTCGATAGGACTAGGCCTTCTCTCTATTCTGGCATTTCTGCAGCCCAGTCCACATATACAGCCTCCCTTTGATAATGTTGCATATGTAGTGTAGATCCTTGCTTGCTGAGTACTTCGGATGAGTACTCACGGTTGCTTTGCTCCCTTTTTCCCCATATCCGTTTGATGCAACCAGCTGACGGAGCGCAGGAGACAGCTACCCCCGCCGACGACTACTACTACCACCCCGAGGATGGTTACTACTACGAGTTGGCCGACGACCAGGAGTAGGTTCGGAGGGTCCCAGACAGGAGGTCTGCGCCTTTCGATCATAGTGTTTTCTTTTGCCCCGCCTTTTAAGGGCATATCTGTGTTTTCTTTTATATCTATACTTAGATATCTGATGCTTCCGCTGACGCTTGTGCACGAGCTTATGTATTCGAGCCCTCGAGGCCCCTGGCTTGTAATATAAAGCTTGTATGACTTTATTTATGTTTTAGAGTTGTGTTGTGATATCTTCCCGTGAGTCCTTAGGCTTGATCGTGTGCATTTGCGTGTATGATTAGTGCACGATTGAGCCGGGGGCGTCACA
This sequence comes from Thinopyrum elongatum, assembly GCA_011799875.1. Classification (NCBI taxonomy): domain Eukaryota; kingdom Viridiplantae; phylum Streptophyta; class Magnoliopsida; order Poales; family Poaceae; genus Thinopyrum; species Thinopyrum elongatum. The sequence goes on along the minus strand of CM022299.1, from coordinate 375,420,070 downwards.
ATTAACAGGCCGAATATTCTGCTGGCCTGTTACGGCCCAGAAGAAACCATGGGCCTTTAGCAGGCCGAAATGCATGTTGGGCCTCAATTTTCACTAGTCGTCGACGGGCCTTCAACAGGCTGAAATGTAGACCAGGCCATTATTGGCCTAGTTATATGACGGGCCATTACCAGGCCGAAACATATCTCGGGCCTTAGTTGGCCCACTGATATCATGGGCCTTTAAGAGGCTGAAAGCTTAGTAGAGGCATCAACGGGCCGAATTATACGACAGGCCTTTAACAGGCCCAAAGTCACGTTGGGCTGAACTGTTGCCACCTTGATCACGGGCCGTTAGTGGGCCGGATGTCACGTCGGACCATATATGGCCCTTGGGCAGCACGGGCCATTCCCAGGCCGAAAGACACACCGGGCTGAAATGGGCCCATGTCTACATCAGGCCTCTAACAGGCCGAAATGTCACTGGGCCGTAATTGGGCCCAAATATTCGGCGAACAATTAACGGGCCAGATCTGGCTTCGGGCCGTAAATGGGCCATGTTTAAATAGGCCGTTAGTGGGCTGGCCCACTAGTACCTGAGTAAATACTACGGTCCTTTGACTAAGCCGGCCTTTTTAACCTATATCGGCCTCTGTTGGGCCCTGCCACGTATCGACGTATCATTGGCACGTCTCCTCCATTGGACGGACGACATCTGGCCCACCGAGGAGCCGACACGTGTTTCCTCCAGCCAATGATGATTTTACACGTGGAAAATCCCCATTGGTCTGGGCTGTTAACTGGTTATCGGATCCAAACCGGAACCCGATAGCTTAACGGCGACCCGTTACGGTGGATGCCACGTGTCGGTTACCCTTGACACGCCATTTATCGTCATGGAAGTGGACACTTCCGTGATGATAATTTTGGTATTGTCATGGAAAACTTCTACGAACAGCACATGTATGACTATCTTGATTCTGTCATAAAATCATCATGGATGTACATGCATGACAGAAAACGTGACCTATTGTGACAAACACGTATCATCACGGAAGTGTTTTTTTTTGTCGTGAGTTTCTTTTTTTCCTTGTTTTTGAATTTTACAGAAAAGGAATACCAAACGGAGTCCAAACAGAATAAAACTTTTGCGGTGATTTTTCTTGGACCAGAAGACATCCAGAGGACTTGGAGAGGGGGCCAGAAGGTTCCCGAGGAGGCCACAAGCCTGCCAGGCGCGCCCTAGGGGGGCGCCTGAGGGCTTGTGGGCCCCTCAGAGGTCTCCTAACCCTAATCTTTGCACTATAAATTCCCAAATATTCCCAAACCACCAGAAGCGTCCACCAAAATACTTTTCCGCCGCCGCAAGCCTCTGTTCCCGTGAGATCCCATCTTGGGGCCTTTTCCGGTGATCTGCCGGAGGGGGATTCGATCACGGAGGGCCTCTACATCAACCTTGCTGCCCTTCCGATGATGTGTGAGTAGTTTACCACAGACCTACGGGTCCATAGCTAGTAGCTAGATAGCTTCTTCTCTCTCTTTAACCTTCAATACAATGTTCTCCTCGATGTTCTTGGAGATCTATTTGATGTAATACTTTTTTGCGGTGTGTTTGTTGAGATCCGATGAATTGTGGATTTATGATCAGATTATCTATGAATATTATTTGAGTCTTCTCTGAACTCTTTTATGCATGATTAAGATATCTTTGTATTTCTCTTCGAACTATCGGTTTGGTTTGGCCAACTAGATTGGTTTTTCTTCCAATGGGAGAGGTGCTTAGTTTTGGGTTCAATCTTGCGGTGTCCTCACCCAGTGATAGAAGGGGTAGCGAGGCACGTAATGTATTGTTGCCATCAAGGATAAAAAGATGGGGTTTATATCATATTGCTTGAGTTTATCCCTCTACATCATGTCATCTTGCTTAAGGCGTTACTCCGTTCTTATAAACTTAATACTCTAGATGCATGCTGGATAGTGGTCGATGTGTGGAGTAATAGTAGTAGATGCAGAATCGTTCCGGTCTACTTGTGACGGACGTGATGCCTATATTCATGATCATTGGCTTAGATATCGTCATAACTTTGCGCTTTTCTATCAATTGCTCAACAGTAATTTGTTCACCCACCGTATGCTATCTTCAAGAGAGAAGCCTCTAGTGAAACCTATGGCCCCCGGGTCTATTTTCTATCATATATTTTTAGAACTATAAACCAAAAAACCCAAAATACCTTGCTGCAATTTATTTAGATTTACTTTAGTTTGCTCTTTTATTTATCTTTTATTCCTATCTCTATTAGATCTCACTCTTGTTCGAGGCCGTGAAGGGATTGACAACCCCTTTTTCACGTTGAGTGCAAGTGTTTGTTAGTTTGTGTAGGTGCATAGATTGGAGACTTGCTTGTGCCTCCTACTGGATTGATACCTTGGTTCTTAACTGAGGGAAATACTTATCTCTACTTTGATGCATCACCCTTTCCTCTTCAAGGGAAAAATTAACGCAAGCTCAAGAAGTAGCAAACATTAAGGGGGAATCTGAGGAATCACCCTCGAAGGATCCCTACTCGATTTAACCATCAAGGTGGACTTGGAGGAATCACCCTCGATGGTCCACACTTGAGGGGTTGCACGACAGAGTCGTTATCGGGAGTGGTGAAGGAGGAATCACCCTCAATGACCACGACCGAATAGCTACACTATGGAGTTATCATCAGAAGTGCGTTACGAGGTATCACCCTCGACACTCGATAGTAGCTCCGCAGAGTCGAGCAAGTAAGGAGGGTTGATGTGCTGTGTCGGGCCCTGAACATCGATCACATTGATCGAGTCATCGATCATCAAGCGGGGGCAACTGGGACAAGGTGAGGGGTCACATATGGATCACTAACCAACCTATACTAAGCAGTTTTGGATAAACATGTAAGGTATGAAAGCCGGTAACAAAAACATGCTATGCATCAAAATAGGATCATACAAAAATAGTAGCAGTTCTAATGCAAACATGAGAGGGAAAGAAATGGGCGATATCAGAATGATCAAGGGGGGTTTGCTTGCCTGGTTGCTCTGGCGAGAAGGAGGGGTCGTCGTCGAAGTAGTCGATCACAGGGGTATCGGCAACGGCCTCAAGGACGACCAAAAAGAAGTAACGGAGGGGGAGCACAATAAATAACAGGGAAATCAAAGCATCACAAAGTATAACATGGCAATACGCGGTGCTAGGGATGACCTAACGCAGTGCTAAGTGATACAGACGAAGAGGGAAAACATCCGGAGGGGTTTTCCCGGCATTTTGCATTTTCCGAACAGATGAAAAAGAGGGGATGGTTCCATGTTCGCTATGCTAGAGGCACGTGACAGACGAATGGATGGCATATTTGGATTCGTCATATTTTTCCGAGCAACTTTCATATATAAATTATTTTCATCCAAGTTAGGGTTTATTTTATATGATTTTTCAAAGATTTAAACAATTTCTGGATTTCTTTTAATTCTTTAATTCGGATTTAAACAGGGCAAAACCTTTTATACACAGCCAGAGCTAGCCCTAGCCACTGACTGGTGGGGCCAGTCAAAGCCCAGTCAGCAGTCAAAGTTGACTGTTTTGACTAGTCAACAGGGGTCAACGGGGCCCACCTGTTAGTGTGACAGGGTATTAACAGAGTTTTACAGCATTTTTAATTATCTAATTAAGTGCGGTCCCACTGGTTAGTCGCCTTAATAACCGAAATGGTAATTAGGCTGTGGGGCCCGATGTCAGTGTCTGTTAGTAGATTAGTTAGGCACTAATGATGCCACGTCAGCGCCGTCACCGGCGACGAGGCCGAGCGCCGGCGATGGCCGTGCGCTCACCTCCGGCGGCCGTTCTTGATGGGGCTTGGCTCTTTGTGATGCGCGCGTCGAGCCGCACCCGTTGGTGGTGGTGGTAGGAGTGGGGGCGGCTTGTAGCCGCGCCAGCGTCGAGACCAGCGGCGACCGGACCTCGGTTAGTAGTGGGCGTGCGCGGGTGGCTCTGTCCGCAACAGAGCGCGACCAGGGCGAGGCACGATGTGCGCGGGCGCACGTAGAGGTGCGGCGAGGGCGCTTCCAGCACGGCGGCAGCACGGCAGGGGCGCGATGAGCGTAGCTCCGGCCACGGCGGGTGCGAGCAGGGGAGGGGCTGCGGGCGCGGACGAGGAGAGGGCTGCAGGCTCACACGAGCGTAGGCGGACACGGCAGCGGGCGGCCCAGGGCTCGCGTGCGGGCGTGGCCTACGGCGGGTGAGCAGGGGAGGGGCTGCGGTGGCCGTGGGCACGGCCGACTGTGGTGCGTGCGAGCAACGGCGGGACAACACGATAAGCAGAGTGGAAGAAAGGGGGCGCGAAGGGGGAGCTCTCAGCGAGGTCAAGGGGAGCTCAGGGGAGCTGGGGGTGGCTGGAGATGGGTGGATCGACGGCAATGGCGATGCAGCTGTGGCGGTGAAGAACGGTTTGATGGCGGTGAGGCAGTGCGGCTCCATTCGAACGAGTCCCCGTGGACGATGCAGACGAAGACGGCGGTCCTCCGGGGCATCAACTCGCGGCTTGGGGAGGCCGTTGGCCACGGCTGCGGCGATGGCGGCAGTGGCGGCCACGATGGTCTCGGGCGCGGGGTCCAAATCGAGGGTATCGAGTGAGAGAGGAGGGGTAGTGCGTACTAAGGTTTCGGGGCGGGGGGGGGGGGGGGGGGGGGGGGGGGTGGATGAGATCGAGCAGTTGAGGTTGATCTTATCCCCACTCGCTGCGGTGCAGAGCGAGGAGCGAACGGTGGCCATGGCACCCGTGCGGCCTTTGTCAGGGCGTGGCGGGAGGTAGTGGAAGGCCAGCGCTCTCGGGCTGGGCTGCACTATAGCTACCTAAATCCCAGTGCAACAGGTATGCTCCAGTTTTTATTTTTATTTTTTTTATTTCTGTTTTCAAGTTTCCTTTCTGTTTTGCATTTACTTTTGCTATCACTTGATTTTTGCTGCCTATGTGAATTGGCATATAAATACTAGACAACATTTTAGGATTGTACAAAAAGTTTCAGAATATTTGGATGATGTTTGACTATTTGTTTAAATTGAATTGCTTTATTTTAATGTTGTTGGTCCTGTTTTAACTATGTTTAGGCCATTTTAAATATTCCAATTAGGTTGGTTTTTTACATGAAAATTAGCTAATGAATTTTTGCAATAACATGAACACTTTTTTTTTATTTATTTGAAGGAGTTTTATTTTTATTCACTATTTGAATTTAGAATTGAAATGAATTTTGGATCTTAATGACTAATAGCAAGTTAATGATGATGACTTGGCATAATTAGAGGAAGGTCTTTGTAGCTTGACACTGGGGGTATTACAAATCTCCTCCACTATAAGAAATCTTGTCCCGAAATTTAAGAGGAAAGTTCTGGTTACGATATTCTAACGGATCTTCTCGGTCTTGGTTGCTCTTCTCGAAGAGGTCGATTCATTGCATTTATATCATCATTTCTCTGCATCAGGGCATTGTGACGAAGTTGTCATTCTTCCTTCCGGATCTTCACCGTACTTACAAAGGGACAAGGGGTAACTTTGGAAGAACGGACCTAACAAGGTTGATTATTGGGTAGATAGCTCAGGGAAAGTGGAAGAAAGTATCTCTCAAATTGAAAATTAAGAAAATATCGAGAGCAAAGTAAGGAGGTACCATGAGAAGTTTCAAGCGGGCAGGCAATCATTCAATGCCTAAATAGAAGGTGAAAGGGTTTCAGAGCAACGAAAATAAATATTGCGTTTGATACTAGAGTAGATCATCTCTAGGAAGGTGGCTCATGATCTACATACGATGTCAAGCGTGAGGAATAACTTTGGAACCAGGGGTGTACAAGAGAGTCATGTTTCGATCCTGTGGAACTGTGGATTATGGGCCCACCATGTGGGTTAAAATTAGGAGGGGCGCTGACATCCTGCACGGTCATGATAGCAAGGCATGTCAGAGGATAGCTTGTCAGCTATGTCGGCAGCAACGTCGATACCAAGGGCGGGGGACGAAGAGAACCATTTTCCTGCTCGTTAAACGAGGCAGACCAATAGGCAAAGTTCTTGTCCATCGGTGGTTACCGGAATGTCATCAACAATAGTAACAGGGTCTTACTGACAGAGTTGTACACCAAGGTGTTTACATAAGCAGGGAAATATTACTGCTTATATCATATAGATCACAAGAAAGGTTAAACAAAATAATGGAAAGGAAAATGTGATTATTATATTAATCAGACAAATGGAAAGGAAAAGGTGTTTATACTCAAATATTAGAGTATACCCTTCCAAACGACAAGTAGAGATTGATATACCCATCAAAACAACAAGCAGATAAACATTTGGGAAAAAGGGGCGATGAAACTCCTGATGTTACCCATGCCATGGTGTTTGGATGATTGATCAAGAAAATTTTAGTATTGCGCTTCCAATATTCCTTTTGATGATCAGAATACCATAGTCATGCTTCGGGATAGCATCGATATTGTCAGCAGGTAAAGGTCAGACTTTCGGAATACAAAGGATCCATCAGGAACTCAATTGATATCTCGGAAGAAGTTAAAAAGTTGACGATGATCATGACACATTTTGTCGAGAGGTTTCATTACGATGTAATTGATCAATAAGATGATCAAAGCAGATGGAATGGTGAAGCTTAAGCTCAATGGAACTACGGATATGACGCATGCTCGGATTCCATCATGTTGTGTAAGCAAAACGATATGATGATGAAAGTTTGACACAAGCTTAGCTCCTTGTCAGAGATGTGCACCAGGAAGAAGGACCAGGTAGCACAGTTTAAATTTAGCACGATAATGATATAGCCGATCAGGCTAGGAATGACTTAAAGGATTATTAAACTCGTAAGCAACAAAAATTACTTAGAGTTATTGAATCGGAGTGCGGAATCGATTCACCTATCAGTGTTCTCGAGTGACTAATAACTCAGAACCCGGGGAAAATCTGAAATTGGTGAGAATCAATACTAGATGAAGACTCATAGGAAGCAACACAGTTCTTTGATATTCTCGAGATACCGGAGGGTAATACTCGAAGGAAGATCAAAATAGGGGTTGCAGAGATGTATTGATCTACAGAAGACAAGTGCTTTAACTTGTCTGAGAAATGGAATCAAGGAGAAAATATGGTCAGAACCACGATTTCAAAGGATCAATTCACAGATACCAGATGATATTATATCAAGGAAATAGTTATTATTACAAGAACCTTCCATGATAGGATCTACATCGTGTCCATGGGCATGAACACAAAGTTCAAGGTCGACTCCCACTTCTTCAATGTATAACCTTCCATTCACTTCTCGTTTTTCGAAAATGACATTAGTTGTTGAAAGTTTTACCTGGTGCAATACCAGATAAGTATGACCCGTGAAATCTTTCGGGTTCACACAGATTAGGGAAGGCGTTGGTTCAACCCATCGGGGCATCTTAGGAACATATACCACAAACTTCAGGAGTAAATAACACAAGCTCGAAAGTAGAGCATGGTTGACAAAGCAGAGGATACAATTTACCAAAGGCACTATATATCCGTGAAAAGGCTCACAAGGTTATTGAGTATGAAGGACGCTGTCGGATGAAATCCAACAAAGGATCTGGTGGTCCACAAGGGATCTGATGTGAGCATCGGTACTCAACCAGAAGAAGAAAGAATGCAAGGAGATCAGATGATAGAAACAACTGACAAATTCAAAGCTCAATTGCAAAGGAATTATGAATTCCAATTCAAGGGATCAGAAGCAACACTATGATTAGGGATGGATAAGTTGAATAGCCTTAGGGGTACAATCGATGGCAATTTGATTGGTCGAGAACCAGCTCCTGTTCAAAATGACGTCTAAGCCGGAAAGATAATTTATAAGGATCAACTGATGATTGTGGGCATTCGCACACATTGAATCAATGGACCCAAGATGATAAGGACAAAGGACGTCAATGAAAACTGCTTTGCATATGGAATTACCCATAATGCAAGCAGGCAAATATTTTGAGAGCAATAGGCTGTAGTGGATTTTTGAAAGATTGAATAGCAATATGAAGTATTTTGCGAAACACATGAACAACTGGGATGAACGAATCCTCGGTAAGTGTGAGGAATTATTCGTATTAGTATTCATGCGGAAATGGAGCTGTAAGGCAGCAGACACAATGGATTCTCGGAACATGGTAAAATGCTTTGAGGTATCTTGTCATAACAAGATCTACGGGGAATGATTGTAAGAACGATGAGTGTATGTCGTTATCCATAAGGATATATCGGTGGTAGGGAATTGAAAAGGCGGAGGGCACAAGGGTCTCGGGAAAACATCGAAGAGTATTTTCAGAACCTTCTAATGAAGCAGGCGATCATCTGGAATGAAGTGGCTCTCCGGGAGGAAGTAGTTACGAGAACCGAAGGTTAGAGTTAGTAAAATCATTTAACCCGAGTAGAAGAGAGATCAGAGTCCCAGAGTATAGACGAGGAACAAAAGATCCTAATAGCACCCGTTTGTGATGTGGGCCCATAAGCCACACAACAAAGTTAGTAAAAGTTTTTCAAAGACTAGACTCAACTTCGGCCAAGGAGTTGGAAAGGGGGTTTCCTATAGGTAGTCGGCTCTGATACCAACTTGTGACGCCCCTGATTCAATCGTAAACTAATCATAAACGCAAATGTGTACGATCAAGATCAGGGACTCACAGGAAGATATCACAACACAACTCTAAACACAAATTAAAATAATACAAGCTTTATATTACAAGCCAGGGGCCTCGAGGGCTCGAATACATAAGCTCGAATACAAACAAGTCAGTGGAAGCAACATTATCTGAGTACAGACATGAGTTAAACAAGTTTGCCTTAAGAAGGCTAGCACAAAAGTATCAACGATCGAAAAGGCAAGGCCTCCTGCCTGGGAGCCTCCTAACCACTCCTGGTCGTCAGCGGTCTCCACGTAGTAGTAGGCACCCTCGGGGTAGTAGTACTCGTCGATGGTGGCGTCTGGCTCCTGGGATCCATCATTTGATCGCAACATCCGGAAAGAAGAAGGTAGGGGGAAAAGGGGTAGCAAAGCAACCGTGAGTACTCATCCAAAGTACTCGCAAGCATCAAATCTATACTAAGTATGCATTGGTATCAAAGGAAGGGATGTATCTGTGGACTAAACTGCAGAATGTCAGAATAGAGGGGAAGGCCTAGCCTATCGAAGACTAGCATCTTGCAGCATCACAAGAGATAAGAGTAACATATTATAATAGTAGTAAGTATGTTGTATCAACGCCCAGAGATCACTTTCTCGACTCCCTGCGAGAAAGCAATCCCGGAGCCATCATATCCATTTCATGCCTCAGCATCCAGTTCTAGTTGTATCGATCGGGATACAACTTTGAGCGTCCGTTACCGTGGACAAGGCTATTCGAATAGATCAATCTTCCCTGCAGAGGTGCACAAACTTACCCAACACGCTCGATCAACTCCGGCCGGACACACCATCAGGTCATGACCGGCCTCGGCCGATCAACACGCCGTAGTCCTACCTAGGCTCAACAGAGAGGTCACACGCCAGTCTACATCCTAAATGCGAAGGGGTCATGGGCCAATCGTCCTTTGTAATCCTGCGCGCTGCGAGGACGGCCGGGATTAGTCCTGGCTACCTCCTTATACAAGGTAGGTGCTTACGCAGACCACCCGGGCGCGTGCTGCTCAACTGTGGCATCTGAAGAGCTTTCGGGAGAAACGCACGACGCAGATACTTATTCCCGCGTGGTGGTCAGTGCGAAAAAGGCCAGAGGCCTACTTGGATCACATATCCAAACCGTTAGTGTCTTGGTAGCGTGCGGTAACGAGCAGAGACTCACGATCATGTGACCCCGTCGCCCCGTCTCGTGGACTTACGGCAAGGGCTAGGAATGCCCAGCCATGCCACGTAATTATCTCGCGGGTACCCTCCAGGTCAACCTGACTACACATCAACTCGCAGGCACTCTCACGGTCAACCCGTCTTTGGTCATGGTTCTGGGGTAAAGTCAAAGTATCCGTGTGTTTATAATCATCAAGGGGGAAATCCGAGGAATCACCCTTGATGAATTTCTACTCGATGGTCCATAACATCAAGGGGGAATATGAGGAATCACCCTCGAAGTTCCCTACTCGATGTAACCATCAAGGTGGACTTGGAGGAATCACCCTCGATGGTCCACACTTGAGGGGTTGCACGACATAGTCATTATCGGGAGTGGTGAAGGAGGAATCACCCTCGATGACCATGACCGAATAGCTACACTACAGAGTTATCATCAGGAGTGCGTTACGAGGTATCACCCTCGGCACTCGATAGTAGCTCTGCAGAGTCGAGCAACTAAGGGGGGGTGATGTGCTGTGTTGGGCCCTGGACGTCGATCACGTTGATCGAGTCATCGATCATCAAGCGGGGGCAACTGGGACAAGTTGCGGGGTCACATATGGATCACTAACCAACCTATACTAAGCAGTTTAGGATAAACATGTAAGGTATGAAAGCAGGTAACAAAAACAGGCTATGCATCAGAATAGGATCATACAAAAACAGTAGCAGTTCTAATGCAAGCATGAGAGGGAAAGAAATGGGCAATGTCGGAATGATCAAGGGGGGTTTGCTTGCCTGGTTGCTCTGGCGAGAAGGAGGGGTCGTCGTCGAAGTAGTCGATCACAAGGGTATCAGCAGCGGTCTCGGGGTCTACCGGAAAGAAGTAACGGAGGGGGGGCACAATAAATAACAGGGCAATCAAAGCATCACAAAGTATAACATGGCAATACGTGGTGCTAAGGGTGACCTAACGCAGTGCTAAGTGATACACACGAAAAGGGAAAACATCCGGAGGGGTTTTCCCGTCATCTGGCATTTTTCGGACAGATGAAAAAGAGGGGACGGTTCCATGTTCGCTATGCTAGAGGCACGTGACAAACGAACGGATGGCATATTCGGATTCGCCATATTTTTCTGAGCAACATTCATATATAAATTATTTTCATCCGAGTTACGGTTCATTTTATATGATTTTTCAAAGATTTAAACAATTTCTGGATTTCTTTTAATTCTTTAATTCGGATTTAAACAGGGCAAAACCTTTTATACAAAGCCAGAGCTAGCCCTAGCCACTGACTGGTGGGGCCAGTCAAAGCCCAGTCAGCAGTCAAAGTTGACTGTTTTAACTAGTCAACAAGGGTCAACGGGGCCCACCTGTTAGTGTCACAGGGTATTAACAGAGTTTTAAAGCGTTTTTAATTATCTAATTAAGTGTGGTCCTACTGGTCAGTCGCCTAAATAACCGAAACATTAATTAGGCTGTGGGGCCCGATGTCAGTGTCTGTTAGTAGATTAGTTAGGCACTAATGATGCCACGTCAGCGCCGTCACCGGCGACGAGGCCGAGCGCCGGCGATGGCCGTGCGCTCACCTCTGACGGCCGTTCTTGATGGGGCTTGGCTCTTCGTTATACGCGCGTCAAGCCGCACCCGTTGTTGGTGGCGGTAGGAGCGGGGGCGGCTTGTAGCCGCGCCGGCGTCGAGACCAGCGGCGGCCGGACCTCGGTTAGTAGTGGGCGTGCGCGGGCGGCGCTGTCCGCAGTAGAGCGCGGCCAGGACGAGGCACGACGTGCGCGGGCGCACGTAGAGGCTCGGCCATGGCGCTTCGAGCACGGCGGCAGCACGGCAGGGGCGCGGTGAGCGTAGCTCCGGCCACGGCGGGTGCGAGCAGGGGAGGGGCCGCGGGCACGCGCGAGGGGAGTGGCTGCGGGCGAGCGCGAGGAGAGGGCTGCGGGGGCGCGCGAGCGTACGCGGACGCGGCAGCGCCTGCGGCGGGTGAGCAGGGGAGGGGCTGCGGTGGCCGCGGGCGCGACCGGCCGCGGTGCGTGTGAGCGACGGCGGGACAGTGAGATAAGCAGAGTGGGAGAAAGGGGGCGCGAAGTGGGAGGTCACAGCGAGGTCAAGGGGAGCTCAGGGGAGCTGGGGGTGGCTGGAGATGGGTGGATCGACGGCAATGCGATGCGGCCGTGGCGGTGAAGAACGGTTCGATGGCAGTGAGGCAGTGCAGCTCCGTTCGAACGAGTCCCCGTAGATGATGCAGGCGAAGACGACGGTCCTCCAGGGCATTAACTCGCGGCTCGGGGAGGCCGTTGGCCGTGGCTGCAGCGAGGCGGCAGTGGCGGCCACGGTGGTCTCGGGCGCGGGGTCCAAATCGAGGTTATTGAGTGAGAGAGAGGGGGGTAGTGCGTACTAGGGTTTCGGGGGGGATGAGATCGAGCAGTTGGGGTTGATCTTATCCCACCCGCTGCAGTGCAGAGCGAGGAGCGAATGGTGGCCATGGCGCCTGTGCGGCCTTTGCCAAGGCGTGGCGGGGGGTAGTGGAAGGCCAGCGCTCTCGGGCTGGGCTGCACTGTGGCTACCTAAAGCCCAATGCAACAGGTATGCTCCACTTTTTATTTTTATTTTTTTTAATTTCTGTTTTCTAGTTTCCTTTCTGTTTTGCATTTACTTTTGCTATCACTTGATTTTTTCTGCCTATGTGAATTGGCATATAAATACTATACAAGATTTTAGGATTGTACAAAAAGTTCAGAATATTTGGATGATGTTTGACTATTTGTTTAAATTGAATTGGTTTATTTTAATGTTGTTGGTCCTGTTTAACTATGTTTAGGACATTTTAAATATTCCAATGAGGTTGGTTTTTTACATGAAAATTAGCTAGTGAATATTTGCAATAACATGAACACTTTTGTTTATTTATTTGAAGGAGTTTTATTTTTATTCACTATTTGAATTTAGAATTGAAATGGATTTTGGATCTTAATGACTAATAGCAAGTTAATGATGATGACTTGGCATAATTAGAGGAAGGTCATTGTAGCTTGACACTGGGAGTGTTACAGTGATGGACCAAGCGGGCCCACAGATGGAAAGCATGGATATCGCTGATAACCGCGTGAGTTGGTGCGAGAGGACAACCGCCATCGCTTTGCATGTGGGCCAAATATATGTATGGAGAGTTGTGTGTGGTTGTGATATTTGAATACCCAAAATACACAATTTTGATGTGGCACATGCCTCGAAAACCGTAAAGTCCCCACACGGAGCAAGGTTCATGAAGCGTACTACATATGCTGGTCCCCTTCCCCCTCTTCGACGCATACTATATGCTCCTAGCATAATACAAACAAAAAAGAATCCTGCTAGATGGTGAAATTAATTAACCTCTCCCGATGTAGGTCAAAGTGATGCATGCATGGACGACGACCTCGCGGGCCCACAGATGAAAGCGTCACACGTGAGTGTCCTAGGATAACCACCGCGTGCATGCATGTGGTCCAAAGAGGTGTTGTGTGATGTTTGAATAGCCAATGCACAACTTTCATGTGGCACGTGCCTCGGAAACCAAAAAGTCCTGACACTGAGTGAGGTGTGTTCACGGACGCGTACGTAGTATATATGATGGTCCCCTCCCACCTATTCGACGCGTACTATATACTCCCACCGTAACACAAACAAAAAATAATCAACCTTTGCTGGTCAAATTAACCTCTCTGTCGGCTGTTGGTCGAAGTGATGGACGACGACCTCGTGGGCCCACAGAAAGCGTCACACACGAGTGAGTGTATGTATGAAAGGGTTGTGTAATGTTTTAAACAACGAATTCACGACTTTGATGTGGCACCTGCCTCACAAAACGGCCAACCCACACAGTGGCTCATGACTCATAGTGTACTGCCAGCCCCCCCCCCACCCCAGACGCACACACACACACACACCACGCATCCACCGCAACTACGATGCATGTTAAATTTTCCCGCGGTGAACATATGTTACCAAAGGAGGGACGTTTTAATTTTGAAAAAAACAGAAATCATTAAGATGTTTTAGTACGTTGATTGATTTTCTAGGGGTATAATGTGCAAAAATCAAATTTGAGCTACATGCACACGTGACAGTGCACCTAAATGGATTAAAAAAACACATGTGTCTCACTGGATGCATGTTTACTCCCCGTGCAAAAAATTTCAAACATTGAGAATCTTGATTTTTAAAATCTAGTACATCCAAAACTTATTTGAAATTCATGAAACTTATCGTGTTGTCATATGAACACCAATACACAGTGGTATTGTACTTTTTTTTGTCAAATTTGAGACAAGTTTTGATGTAATCTTTATCTTCTTACAAACAGGAGATTATTAATAATTGGGAACCAATATCGCAAACGGATTATTTATTCAAACCGTCGGCGTTAGACCAACAATGGATATTGTGCCATGCTTTGGTTAAGCAATAAAGCGGCAGCATTAATCATCAAAATAGAAAAAAATATACGTGCCGCCACGTGACCTGTGTGCCGTGTGAGCAGGCGTGAGTTGACGGGACGCATGCAAGCAGTCCGCCGGGCAGGCAGACCAGGAGGCGTGCATGCAAGTGTGTGAATTGACGGGAGGCGTGCTCGCTGCGCAGTGTCATCATGAGGCGTGCAAGTAGCTATGTGAAATGATGGTAGGCATGCCAGCAGTCCAGTGCACAGGCTCACCGGGAGGCGAGCCAGCGGTTTGACCGCCGCCCACCTCTCTCCCACTACTCCATATTAATGGCGCGCCCGAGCGACTGTACCCCCCACCCTTGCCACACACACAGTCCTCTCTCTCTGCCTGCATCCTCGACGCCGCTCTCAGTCCTCAAAGCCGTCAGTGTATGAGGATGCCGCCGAAGCGCCCCATTGGAGGGAGTGGCGACGCCGGGGCTGCTGAAGCACTGGGGCATGGCATGAAGATGGAGACAGAGCTTGCCGTCGCCGCCGACGAGGTATCGCTGCACCTTCACGTCGTCGATGGTGTCGTGCTTCCACAGCCGGAGCCGGAGGTCCACACCGACTCCGGTGACGACTCCGACGACAACGAACAGCCGGTTAGTCATCTATACCCATTTATGTGTCAAATACATCCTAGGATTTCTCTGGTTACTCCTACCTCCCCCTTTTTGGAATAGAAATCCTATGGTTATGTTCTCTCAATCTATGAAATCTGAATAAGTTTCATAAGATCCGTGTAGTGTATTGATTGTTTGAATTGTACAAATGATAAGTGATTAGTTGTTTCATCTGTGCAAATGATTTATGCTAATAATCCGACTAGGGTTAGTGTTCGTGCTAATAATTCCTAGCCAGGTCTTGACAATTGATTTTGAATGACCTACATATATGTTTGTGCCATTTTTTTTCAAGATTGGTCTGTACATACACGATTGTGCTTAAAAATCGAACCATAATCTCCAGATATGTCTAAGAAAATAGCCATAAATTCCTAATCCTACTTTACGGCATGTAACATTGATTTGATGCCAAATTTTGGCAACTGCCAAATGTTCGCTAGAGATTAGTTTGTATTCCAAATTTGACGCCACATTTTTTTACTATATGTATAGGTGCTATCTGACGATGTCGACAGCGAGGATGAAGACAACCAGAGGAGGTACAAGAGGCAAATCCTTAGGGAGCTTTATGCGGGAATGCATAACAAGCGTATTAGGACCTGGAATGGGGGCCATCGATGCCCATTTTGCAACCAAAAGCTTCATGACGCGTATCAAAGTGTTCTGGCGCATGCAAGAGGACGAGCTATTGGCTCCTTCAGGCAGAAGTATTCTCGCAGGGTGGCGCACGCCGCGTACGGTGAGTACCTGGAGAAGCTTCAGGATCGTGCCGGCAGATGAGATGAGATGTGGGATTGAACTATGTATGGCTATGTAGTGTCTTAATTATAAATGTGCTTGAGTATGCTTAATGATGGTTGAACTATATACTTATGGTTGAACTATGTTTGTGTACGCTTATTATCTATGTCTGGGTATGTTTAATCTATGTTTACTTATGTCTAAATGTGGGATATGGATGCAATCAGTTCGGTTGATGGAATCTACATCCGTCCTGGTTTATTGGTCCCCTTTATAATTTATGTTAAATTTTGACCAAAGATTTAATTAACAAAATGTTAGTGCAGGTCAGCAAAAATTATATCGTTGGATTCATATTTGAACATAGTGTTCAATGATATAATTTTTTGTGACATGCATAAACATTTGTTAGTTAAATATTTGGTCAAAGTTTGGCACAAATTACAAAGGGGACCAATAAACCAGGACGGAGGTAGTACGTCAATCACACACGGTTCCCAAATTGGAACCGTGTGCAATGACTTTCATTTTCCTAGTTACGTCAATCACACACGGTTGGCTCTAGCAAACCGTTGCCTCCGAAACTCTTTGTGGGACAGAAAACCCTCACCACCCAATTCAAAAAAGAAAAAAGAAAACCCTCACCATCCCCACGTCACAAAAACCCTCACCCCGCCCGCCACCCCCTCCGGTCCCCATTCACACCTACACAAGCTCCTCCACGACTCTGCATGGCACCGCCTATCGCCGCGGCAACCACTTAGCTCAACGCATGTCGCCGCCGCCAGGCTACCGGCAAACCCCACCGCATTTCGCCACTTCCGCTTGCCGCCGCCTATCGCCATCGACTTTCTCGACGCTGCTCGCGGTTGACCCAGTTCCGCCCGATTCGGGAATCTACGATATTGAGGTTTTTTTTCTCATGGACAACAAGGTAACTAATTTACTGAGATATTCTCTCATCTCTTATCCCAGTTCATCTGCCTCCTTTACTCACCCGGCCGAAATCGCCATGAATTCATTTTTATTCGAGCTGATTTGAGGGTTTTCTTTCATTCATAGAGTCTACAGTGCGCGGACACATCAGTACTTTGGGGCCTCGGCCAAACATCCATGGAGTTCCATCTCACCGTACCAGATGACTTCAGGATGCGCACGGTATGTTCAATCTCACCCTACATCGGTTGGCATGGCCTACTTTCCTGAACATATACTATATATTGCTACATCTTGATAAAAGGTGCCACATGCAGCATATACGTCAAGGGGGATTTTTTTTCCTCTTCTTTCTATATTAGGCAAATTAATGATGTATTGTTCTTTTGATTACTCTCATATTCCCATGACATCATGGTTACACTATCTGTTTACTTATAGTGTTTTGTCCTTTGATTTCAACTGCTGTACTGTTCTTTCAATTTCGCCCATATTTGCATTTTACCATATTCTTTAACAATCCTGCCATTTTCTGCAGCACATCCCTTGCCATGCAACAACATCTGTAGTACATAATCTTGCCCTTTACATAACTCAAGACTGCAGGGGTGTCATACTGAACACAAACCATGGATTTACAATCGTTGCTACTGTCTTGATGAACGTGGTGACTCCTATTTTGGCACAGGCCTTTGGACATAAATTTCTAAGTTTTATGTACTGAAAGCTCGCACTAAAATTGCAATGCACATAAAAGAGCGTGGTCATGAGATATATGCTAACTTCCCCGACGATATCATTTGTCCAGACTTTGTTCGAAGTAAGTGTTCTTTTGAAGTATTTGCATGTTGACTTACCCAGCAATATAAAAGAATTGTGTAGTATTTAAGCAACCAATTGTTATTCCATTTTCTTACTATATTCCTACCTACTAACTTCTAGTTACCAATACACTTTTCTTTTGCCCTGTCTTAACTAAATGTTCCCTATACTCCCACTTCTATCAGAAAGCGTCGCTGACGAGGAGACTCCGGAGGTGGAGAACGAGGCTGCCGACAAGCGGAGGCGGGTCGAGAAAGAACCGCAAGCGACTCCAATAGGCCTAGACTTCATCAGCAGCCTCCCCAAAGACATGTTGATAGTCATCATCTCCCTCCTCCCAATCAAATATGGGGCGAGGACAACCGTCCTTTCCCGGCGGTGGCGCCCCCTATGGCACTCCACCCCTCTCGACCTCATCGACACCCACGAGCTCTGCCGTGGCTATCGCAAAAGCTTGGATGCGTTCTCCCAGATCCTTGCCAGTCACCTTGGCCCAATCAAAGGCCTTATCACGGGCAAGTTCCATTCCAACGGCAAGGACCGAGCCAAGCTTGACGAGTGGTTCCGATCCCTCGCCCTAGATCAGCTCGAGGAGCTCAGTTTTAATGATGGGCATATGCGCTCGCTGCCAACGTCTGCGCTCCGCCTCGCGCCCACGCTGCGCCTCGCCAAGTTCATGAACTGCCACCCCCCCTTCATGATGCGTCCGCTCTTTTTCTACCACGACTGAAGCACCTCGATCTCATTGCCGTCTGCATCCCAAAGGATGACATGGAGCGCCTACTCCGCAGCTGTACTGCACTCGAGTACCTTCATCTTCAGGCGATCAATGGGTTGAGTAGCTTCCACATCACCTCCATGACTCTCCGGACTATTTATGTGTGTTGTTGGTGCTGCAACAAGAGATCACAAAAGGTGGACCACAATATGGTCATTGAGGACACACCTTCACTTGAGAGATTACTTGTAGTTGATCAACAAGGTCCAACAAGAATCAATGTCATTTCTGCGCCGAAATTGACAGTGGTGGGCTACTCGTCTGTCAAATACTCCGAACTTGTTATTGGATCCACACCCGTTCAGGTACAATAGTCACCTTCTACCTCTCCTTGACATCAACATTATTTCTAATTTTGAAGAGGTATGTTCGTCTGTCATCTAGAAAATGATTCCGACAAGCTTGACCCCGAATCTGCGCACAGTGAAGGTCTTGGCACTAGAATCTATCGGCCCCAACCTGCAACAAGTTGTCAGTTTCCTGAGATGCTTTCCGTGCCTGAAGAAGCTGTATATCGAGGTGATGTTCCTTTCCTATTAAATGTTAACCATAAGGGAGTTCAATTTTTGGCACCTTTTCCCAAGTTTACAATGACAATGTACTACGATTTCTGAAGGAATTTTGGAGGATTTCAGTACATAATTTTTTTTCCTATATTGGTTGCTTGATTCATATTGTTACAATCCATAAGCATTTCTCCTTTGGATTCATCTGTACTAGTTTTCTTAGGGAATTTTCCATCCACTCCAACCTCTTGTGAAGAAGGCTACATTTTTCTAGATTGTAATCAAATGCCCATGTTAATCATGTCGGATCGAAGATGGCACGTTAGTGCATTTTACAAATCCTACAAACCAAATAGGCCTGTAGTAGTGTTCAAAACTGCATGTAGGCTGTAACACCCCCTGTATTAATCTACAGTGATCACCCTTTTGATGAGGCCATGTCATCATGATTAATAGTGCATAATCATCATTAGCATCATATTGCATTTCAACTCCTAAGTCAAATTCAAATTTAAATGAAAGTGGAATATAAAAGTTGTCCAACATAGAAACTAAAATGTCAGATAAGTAACAAATATTCCAGAGGCTATTCTAAAATTGAAACCAACATCATTGGAATTGGATAAGTGACTCGAACAACCTCAAACAGTGGATAAAGATAATATTTAATAACCATTTATTAAATCTGAAATAAATATGGAATTATGTTTTGTCCAAACTAATTTTAGGTGTTAAGGAATAATGCACTGGTATTTATGAAATAGGTCACACTTTTTACAAAAACCATTTGAGGCCTAAACATTTAACAGTGGAGAAAAGAGAATAAAGAAAAGGAAAAAGAAACAGAAAAGGAAAAAAGAGCAACATCCCCCCCCCCCACCCCCCGGCCCAACTGGGCCGAAGCCCAGCCGGCCGGCCCACCTGCGCCCCCCTCTCTATATGGCCTCCCCCAGGAGACCCAAACCCTAGCCATACCCCCGATCCCCCCTCCCCCTCGCTTTCTCCCCCCCCCATCTGGATCGGGGCGATCCCCCGATCCCGTCGCCCGTCGCCGACGCCAGCTCCCGCCGCCGCCCGGAGCCCGCGCCTCCCCCCGCCTGCTCCAATCGTTCAGCCCCCACCTCCCGATCCGATCGGGATCGGGATCGCGGGAACGACCCCGTCGCCCTCTCCGCTGCGACGATCCCGCGCCGCCTCTCCCTCGCCGCACACGCCACCGCCCGGAGCGCTCCCTCGCCGTCTGCCTCGTCTACGTCGCCGCTTCGTCCCTCGCCGGCCTGCCTCCCCATCGCCGTCGTCCCCGTCGACCACCCGACCCTCCGCTGCCCCCGTCCCTACGATCACGGTGAGCTCGTCCTCTTCCCCTCTCTTCAGCTCTGCTCCCTGCACCTCGCCGCTCACTCTCCGCTGCCGTGCCACTCCGCAACTCTACCACCGCCTCCCTCCCTTCCCCGGCTCACCGCGCGCCTTACGCCTCTCTCCCACGCCCCGTCCGCGTCGCCTCGACCCTCCGGCCCCCGCTTCCCTCCGCCGACCGCCGCCCGCTGCCGTCCCAGCCACCGCCTGCCCGCGGCCGCTCCAGCCACCGCGCCGACCGCCCCCGCCTCCTGGCCCCGCTGTGCTCTCTCCTGCCCCACTCTTCTCCTCGCCCCGTCCCGGCCTCCCCGCCCGTGCGTCCCCCTTTGGGCACCCGGACCTGTCCGTCCCAATGGGGCACGCCCCGGACGTGTCCGCCCCTGGTCCACTGACCAGTGGGGCCCATGACCCAAATAAAAAAAAAATGAATAATTAAAAATAATTATTAATTAATTATTAATTATTAGTTAATTAATCCTGATTAGGTTAATCTAATTAACTAATTAGTGTTAATTAAACAGTATTAGTAATTAACTTAATTAACCGCTGACATCAGCATGAGGTCATGCTGATGTCTCATCAATCACTGTTTCGGATAATGTTTGAATAAATATTAATTAAAATTTCAGAAATAATAAAAACTTTAGAAAATCATATTAAATAAACCGTAACTCCGATGAAAATATTTTATACATGAAACTTGCTCAGAACGACGATACGAACCCGAATACATCCTCCGTATTCCCGTCAGATGCCCGCAGCTATGAGAATTGAACAATTAGACCGATTTCGATAAATAATATGTTCCAACCCTAATTAATAAATCCGAATAAATTCCTAATTAACTAAATCGCTTAGTTAGGCTGTATATCAACCTGGCCCTGCGTTTAGATATGTCATGCATCCCTGTTGCATTAATTGCCGTGTGTTTACTGTTTCTTCTTCCCCCTCTCATATCCTCTCGCGTAGACTACGAGAGAGAGTGTGGCCCGACGACTAAGTTTTGACGACCCCTACTTGCCAGAGCACCAGGCAAGCCCCCCCCTTGATCACCAGATATCGCCTATTCTCTCTATATACTGCTTGCATTAGAGTAGTGTAGCCTGTTACTGCTTTTCAGTTAATCCTATCTGCTGCATAGCCTGTCATTGTTGCTACTGTGTTGATACCTTACCTCAATCCTAAATGCCTAGTGTAGGATGCTAGTTTGTCATCAGTGGCCCTACATTCTCGTCGTCTCTATGCTACATTATGGGCCGTGCTCGCCAGGGTGGGCGATTGCGGATATTAATACTACTTATTACTGTGACATCAGATGGCTACTAAGTCGGGTCGGCTCGTGGAGCACACCGCAGGTGATTCACGAACGGGGCTGAAAGGATTGGCCTCCCGACGCCCCCTAGTGACTCTTTGTTGTGGAGCTGGCGCAGGTTGTGACCACCTAGAGAAGGTGGGCCTTGGCCCTGGTCGTCGTCCCGGTGATCTCATAATAAACGTTTAACGAGATTGGATATTTGATCTGATGTCTG
The DNA here is from genome assembly GCA_011799875.1 of Thinopyrum elongatum. Lineage (NCBI taxonomy): Eukaryota > Viridiplantae > Streptophyta > Magnoliopsida > Poales > Poaceae > Thinopyrum > Thinopyrum elongatum. The sequence goes on along the minus strand of CM022299.1, from coordinate 375,398,459 downwards.
GCCACTGGCCTATACGCACTAACCAACTACGCGGAAGTAGTTGGGGTATCCGGCGTCGTGGTATCAGCTGAGCCTTCTTGACGTCAGCGACTGAGCGGCGCGCGCCGTGTTGGAACCGCGATAACGTAACCGCCGTGATCTGTGGGTTGCTAGGCTGCTCGCGGCCCGCGTACCAACTGGCAGAGCGCACTGGGCGATGGGCCCAGACCCCAGAGTGCCTAGGATTAGTCCGGCGTGCTGACCTCGTCTGTTGATCCTATGTGGTGTGCACTGTGGATCTTCCGAGGCCGTGGCATGACCCAGGAAGTGTGTCCGGCCAAAGGGGATCGAGCGTGTTGGGGAATATGTGGTGCAACCCCTGCAGGGAATTTGTATCTATTCGAATAGCCGTGTCCCTCGGTAAAAGGACGACCCGGAGTTGTATTCCGACCTCATGACAACTAGAAATGGATACTTAATAAAACACACCCTTACAAGTGACAGATATAACCCGGTGGTCGCTCTCTCGCATGGTGGCGACGAGAGGATCGACGGGTAGGATTATGCTATACGTTGTTGTTTGGTTAACTTCCAACTAATCTCTTCTATTGCTTCAAGATGGAGGCTGCCAGAAGCGTAGTCTTCGACAGGACTAGCTATCCCCCTCTTATTCTGGCATTCTGCAGTTCAGTCCACCGATATTGCCTCTTTACACATATACCATGCATATGTAGTATAGATCCTTGCTTGCGAGTACTTTGGATGAGTACTCACGGTTGCTTTCCCCCTCCTTTTCCCCCTTTCCCTTCTTGCTGGTTGTCGCAACCAGATGCTGGAGCCCAGGAGCCAGACGCCACCTTCGACGACTACTACCACCAGGGCGGAGCCTACTACTCCGTCCAGGACGCCGACGACCAGGAGTAGTTAGGAGGATCCCAGGCAGGAGGCCCTGCGCCTGTTCGATCTGTTGTATCCCTGTTTGTGCTAGCCATCTTATGGCACCTTGTTTAACCTATGTCTGTACTCAGATATTGTTGCTTCCGCTGACTCGTCTATGATCGAGCATTTGTATTCGAGCCCTCGTGGCCCCTGGCTTGTATTATGATGCTTGTATGACTTATTTATGTTTTAGAGTTGTGTTGTGATATCTTCCCGTGAGTCCCTGATCTTGATCGTACACGTTTGCGTGCATGATTAGTGTACGATTGAGCCGGGGGCGCCACAAGTTGGTATCAGAGCCGACTGCCTGTAGGAATCCCCCTTTCCAATTCCTTGGCCGAAGTTGAGTCTAGACAAAGAAAACCGTTTTACTAACTTGGCTGTGTGGCTTACGGGCCCACATTGCCAACTGGGTGGTATTAGGATCTTTTATTCCTCGTCTATACTCTGGGACTCTGATCTCTCTTCTACTCGGGTTAAATAAAGTTTACTAACGCCGACACTTAGGATCTCGTAAATTCTGTCTACCCGGAGAGCTGGATATCTGCGCGATTTCCCTGCCGTTGATCTGATTAGTCTGATAATCATTTTCCTTTCCATTGTTTTGTCTAACCTTTCTCTCCGAGTTGTGTTAAACTTCTCATTGTCATTTGACAAACCTGAATTTCCTCTATTTTCAGATGGACCGTTTGTTTCCACCGCGTCCTACGACACAGCTTGTGCTTCGCACTTGGGCTCGTAATACCCCTGGGTTTCCAGCTGTCCTGATCGCTCTCATGACCAGACTTGGCTACCGTTGGTACCCGGAGTACTTGGTTTATGAGGTTTACCGCGAGTTCAACCAGGAACAGTACTATGCTGAAGTTCGGATTTATGATCAGCAGAACAACTCAGACACCGAGCTACACCTTTTTCACGGATTAGGCGTGACGATTGAGATGGCAGTCCATGATGCCACCTACTCCGCTGTCGTACGTCTACGAGGGGAGCACCTTCTCTCTTTGTCAGGAAGAAGGATGGATCAAACCGATTGGTCCAAGATTACCGTCCTATTAACCAAGCAACTATCCAGAACAAATATCCCCTTCCTCGGATAAACGATCTGTATGATCAACTGGCGGGTTCATCAGTGTTCTCTAAACTCGACTTAAGGTTGGGTTACCACCAGATCCGTGTTCGCGAAGAGGATATCCCAAAGACCGCCTTCGTTACTCGATATGGCTCATACGAGTACACTGTCATGTCATTCGGCTTAACCAATGCTCCCGCCACATTCTCCCGCCTGATGAATTATATATTCATGGAATACCTTGACAAGTTCGTCGTGGTTTACCTGGATGATATCCTAGTATACTCCAAGAACAAAGAGGAACATGCTGAACATCTTCGACTTGTTCTGGAGTAACTTCGAGAGCATCAACTATATGCTAAGTTTTCCAAGTGTGAATTCTGGCTTCCCGAAGTAACATACCTTGGGCATGTAATCTCCAAGGATGGTATTGCCGTCAACCCCGAGCGAGTTCAGCCTATTCTTGATTGGGCTCCTCCAAAGAACGTCAAGCAAGTTCGAAGTTTTCTCGGACTCGCCAGCTATTGCCGTCGATTTATCGAGAACTTCTCCAAGATCGCCAAGCCCCTGACTAACCTGCTTCATAAAGGCGTCAGGTTCGATTGGACGGAAAAGTGTCAGGAAAGTTTCCAGACGCTCAAAGACAAGCTGACTTCTGCCCCAGTGCTTGCCCCTCCTGATTCCCAGAGGGATTTTGTCATCTATTGTGATGCATCCCGTCAAGGATTAGGCGGTGTCCTAATGCAAGACCGCAGAGTAATTGCTTATGCTTCGCGTCAATTGCGTCCGCACGAAGAGAATTACCCAGTACATGACCTCGAGCTTGCTGCCGTCATCCATGCACTAAAACAGTGGCGACATTACCTTCTCGGTAATCGTTGCGAGATCTACACCGATCATCAAAGTCTGAAGTATCTGTTCACTCAGCCAGACTTGAACCTCCGTCAACAGAGATGGATGGAGACCGTAGCGGATTTTAACTTGGGTATTTCTTATACCCCTGGCAAGGCTAATGTAATGGCCGATGCCTTGAGCCGCAAGTCTTATTGCAGTCACCTCCAGTTTCACGAAGTTCAACCTTCGCTTATTGAAGAATTCAGAAAGCTGAATCTCCACATTGTTCCTCCTGGAGCACTCGCTTCCCCTCCTAAAGGTTCCTACAAAATGAACCTCCACGTTGTTTCCCAGGGTTCTCTTAATACCCTGGTTGCTAAACCAGATCTCGTGGACAGCATCAAGACGCTGCAGGGTTATGACTCTCAAGCCCACAAGATTAAGCGCTATCTCGCTGAAGGAAGGCCCTCGTTCTTCACTATTGATGATACTGGCACCTTGTTCTTTAAAAGTCGTCTAGTGGTCCCCTCTAAAGGTAACCTGGGTATGACTCAGGAGGTCATGCAAGAAGCTCACGACACTCCGTTGTCTATTCATCCCGGCAGTACCAAGATGTACCAAGACATCCGTCAAAGATTCTGGTGGTCAAACATGAAGCAAGACATTGCTCGCTATGTTGCTGAATGTGATGTTTGCCGTCGCGTCAAAGCAGAACATCAAAGGCCCGCCGGAACTCTGCAACCAATTGCTGTTCCTGAATGGAAATGGGACCATGTTGAAATGGACTTTATCACTGGATTTCCCAAATAATAGAAAGGTAATGATGCTATTCTTGTCGTCATTGACCGACTTTCCAAAGTTGCACATTTTCTAGCCGTCAAAGAGACGATCACTGCTAGTCAGCTCGCAACTCTCTACATGTCCAGAATTGTTTCACTTCACGGTATTCCACTGGTTATCAGTTCAGACCGTGGCAGCTTATTCACTTCAAGATTCTGGGCAAGCTTCCAAGAAGCTATGGGAACTCATCTGTCCTTCAGCACCGCTTTTCACCCTCAGTCTCAAGGACAAGTTGAACGAGTGAACCAAGTTCTCGAAGATATGCTTCGAGCTTGTGTCATATCCTTCGGAAGGAAATGGGAAGAATCTCTCCCATATGCCGAATTCTCTTACAATAACAGCTATCAAGCCAGTCTGAAGATGGCCCCCTTCGAAGTATTGTGCGGACGAAAGTGCCGAACCCCTCTAAATTGGTCAGAAACTGGGGAACGTCCACTCTTCGGTCCGGATATTATCCAACTTGCCGAAGATCAAGTTCGCGTTGTCCGCGAGCATTTGAAGACTGCTCAGTCACGTCAAAAGAGTCAGTATGACCGCAAACACAAAGATATGGTCTATCAACCTGGCGAAAAGGCTTATCTTCGAGTCACACCGATGAAAGGTACACACCGATTCGGGATCAAGGGCAAGCTAGCTCCTCGCTATATTGGTCCTTTCACTGTTCTTGAAAGGCGTGGTAGAGTGGCATATCAGTTGGAACTTCCACCGAACCTTTCTCAGGTTCACGATGTGTTCCACGTATCACAACTCCGCCGCTGCTTCAAAGCCCCTATCCGCGGAGTAGATCACGAATTGCTTGAACTGCAACAAGACCTCTCTTATAAAGAGCATCCGGTCCGCATTCTTGATCAAGCCGAGCGTCGCACACGCCAGAAGGTTATCAAGTTCCTCAAGGTTCAGTGGTCAAACCATTCTGAGGATGAAGCCACTTGGGAACGCGAGGATCGTCTTCGCGATGAATACCCCGCTTTGTTTCTTTCTACCTCCTAAATCTCGGGACGAGATTTCTTGTAGTGGAGGAGATTTGTAACACCCCCTGTATTAATCTACAGTGATCACCCTTTTGATGAGGCCATGTCATCATGATTAATAGTGCATAATCATCATTAGCATCATATTGCATTTCAACTCCTAAGTCAAATTCAAATTTAAATGAAAGTGGAATATAAAAGTTGTCCAACATAGAAACTAAAATGACAGATAAGTAACAAATATTCCAGAGGCTATTCTAAAATTGAAACCAACATCATTGGAATTGGATAAGTGACTCGAACAACCTCAAACAGTGGATAAAGATAATATTTAATAACCATTTATTAAATCTGAAATAAATATGGAATTATGTTTTGTCCAAACTAATTTTAGGTGTTAAGGAATAATGCACTGGTATTTATGAAATAGGTCACACATTTTACAAAAACCATTTGAGGCCTAAACATTTAACAGTGGAGAAAAGAGAATAAAGAAAAGGAAAAAGAAACAGAAAAGGAAAAAAGAGCAACACCCCCCCCCACCCCCCGGCCCAACTGGGCCGAAGCCCAGCCGGCCGGCCCACCTGTCGCCCCCTCTCTTATGTGCCTCCCCCAGGAGACCCAAACCCTAGCCATACCCCCGATCCCCCTCCCCCTCGCTTTCTCCCCCCCCCATCTGGATCGGGCGATCCCCCATCCGTCCGCCCTCGCCGACGCCGCTCGCCGCCGCCCCGACCGCGCCTCCCCGCCGGCCTGCTCCCCCTCGTCAGCCCCACCCTCCCGATCCAGATCGGGATCGGGATCGCGGGAACGACCCCGTCGCCCTCGGTCGCTGCGACGACGCGCCGCCTCGCCCTCGCCGCACGACGCCACCGCCCGGAGCGCTCCCTCGCCGGTCTGCCTCGTCTACGTCGCCGCTTCGTCCCTCGCCGGCCTGCCTCCCATCGCCGTCGTCCCCGTCGACCACCCCGACCCCCGCTGCCCGTCCCTACGATCACGGTGAGAGCCTCGGGCCTCTTCCCCCCTCTCTGCTCCCGCACCTCGCCGCGCACGCATCCGCGCCGGCCACTGCCGCGACCACCCCGTGCCTCCCCGTCCTCGCGCGCCGCGCCTGACGCCGTTGCTCCCCGCGCCCGTCCCGCGTCGCCTCGACCCGCTCCGGCCCCCGCTTCGCCTCGCGCACCGCGCCCGCTGCCGCTCCAGCCACGCGCTGCGCCCCGCGGCCCCGCTCCAGCCACCGCGCCGCCGCCCCGCCTCCGGCCCCGCGTGCGCTCGCCTCCGCCCACCTTCGCCGCGCCCCCGACCGCCCGCGCCCGCCCGTTGCATCCCTTTGGGCACCGGACATGTCCGTCCCAAATGGGGCACGCCCCGGCTGTCCGCCCCTGGTCCACTGACCAGTGGGGCCCATGACCCAAATAAAATAAAAAATGAATAATTTAATTAATTAGTTAATTAATCCTGATTAGGTTAATCTAATAACTATTAGTGTTAATTAAACAGTAATTAGTTAACTTAATTAACCGCTGACATCAGCATGAGGTCATGCTGATGTCATCATCAATCACTGTTTCGGATAATGTTGAATTAAATAATTTAAAATTTCAGAAATTAATAAAACTTTAGAAAATCATATTAAATAAACCGTAACTCCGATGAAAATATTTTATACATGAAACTTGCTCAGAACGACGATACGAACCCAATACATCCTCCGTATTCCCGTCAGATCCCCGCAGCTATGAGAACGTTGAACAATTAGACCGTTTCGATAAATGAATAGTGTCCAACCCTAATTAAATAAATCCGAATAAATTCCTAAATTAACTAAATCGCTTAGTTAGGCTGTATATCACCCTGGCCCTGCGTTTAGATATGTCATGCATCCCTGTTGCATTATTGCCGTGTGTTTACTGTTTCTTCCCCCTCTTCTCTTCGGTAGACTACGAGACCGACGCAGCTGCTGGTGCCCCGACCGACTACGTTGTTGACGACCCCTACTTGCCAGAGCAACCAGGCAAGCCCCCCCCTTGATCACCAGATATCGCCTATTCTTCTCTATACTGCTTGCATTAGAGTAGTGTAGCCTGTTACTGCTTTCGGTTAATCCTATTCTGCTGCATAGCCTGTCATTGTTGCTACTGTTGTTGATACCTTACCTGCAATCCTAAATGCCTAGTGTAGGATGCTAGTTTGTCATCAGTGGCCCTACATTCTCGTCTGTCTGCTATGCTACATTATTGGGCCGTGCTCGCCACGGGTGGCGATTGCGGATATGAATACTACTTATTACATGTGACATCAGATGTATACTAAAGTCGGGTCGGCTCGTGGAGCACCCGCAGGTGATTCACGAACGGGGGCTGAAAGGATTGGCCTCCACGACGGCCCCCTAAGTGACTCTTTGTTGTGGAGCGGCAGGGCAGGTTGTGACCACCTAGGAGAGAGGTGGGCCTGGCCCTGGTCGTCGTCCGCGGTGATCTCATAATAACACGTTTAACGAGATTGGATATTTGATCTGAGTCTGGCCACTGGCCTATACGCACTAACCAACTACGCGGGAGTAGTTATGGGTATCCCGGCGTCGTGGTATCAGCTGAAGCCTTCTTGACGTCAGCGACTGAGCGGCGCGCGCCGTGTTGGACCGCGATAACGTAACCGCCGTGATCATGTGGGTTGCTAGGTCTGCTCGCGGCCGCGTACGCAATGTGCAGGAGCGCACTGGGCGATGGGCCCAGACCCCAGAGTGCCTAGGATTAGTCCGGCGTGCTGACCTCTCTGTTGAGCCTAGGTGGGGCTGTGACGTGTGGATCTTCCGAGGCCGGGCATGACCCAGGAAAGTGTGTCCGGCCAAAGGGGATCGAGCGTGTTGGGGAATATGTGGTGCACCCCTGCAGGGAAGTTTATCTATTCGAATAGCCGTGTCCCTCGGTAAAAGGACGACCCGGAGTTGTATTCCGACCTCATGACAACTAGAAATGGATACTTAATAAAACACACCCTTACAAGTGACAGATATAACCCGGTGGTCGCTCTCTCGCATGGTGGCGACGAGAGGATCGACGGGTAGGATTATGCTATACGTTGTTGTTTGGTTAACTTCCAACTAATCTCTTCTATTGCTTCAAGATGGAGGCTGCCAGAAGCGTAGTCTTCGACAGGACTAGCTATCCCCCTCTTATTCTGGCATTCTGCAGTTCAGTCCACCGATATTGCCTCTTTACACATATACCATGCATATGTAGTATAGATCCTTGCTTGCGAGTACTTTGGATGAGTACTCACGGTTGCTTTCCCCCTCCTTTTCCCCCTTTCCCTTCTTGCTGGTTGTCGCAACTAGATGCTGGAGCCCAGGAGCCAGACGCCACCTTCGACGACTACTACCACTAGGGCGGAGCCTACTACTACGTCCAGGACGCCGACGACCAGGAGTAGTTAGGAGGATCCCAGGCAGGAGGCCCTGCGCCTGTTCGATCTGTTGTATCCCTGTTTGTGCTAGCCATCTTATGGCACCTTGTTTAACCTATGTCTGTACTCAGATATTGTTGCTTCCGCTGACTCGTCTATGATCGAGCATTTGTATTCGAGCCCTCGTGGCCCCTGGCTTGTATTATGATGCTTGTATGACTTATTTATGTTTTAGAGTTGTGTTGTGATATCTTCCCGTGAGTCCCTGATCTTGATCGTACACGTTTGCGTGCATGATTAGTGTACGATTGAGCCGGGGGCGCCACATAGGCACTAACACGTTCTCTTCTTTTGCAGAAAATATTAGGCCCGGTGGTGGATAATGTGATACAATATAACAATCACGTCGAATGCCTAGTCTGCATCTCTTAGAAATTACTTTGAACTCATACCGAGGGACCTTATCGGAGATTATATTCACCAGGTTCTTTGTTGTTAGAGCAAGGGTGCTGAAGGTAATGAGGTTTGCCTTGCATTTATTTCGCAAAAATGAATGGTTTGTTGATCAGCGTCGGCGGCTGCGGCATAATGGAAAAGGCTCCGAAAAAGCTGAATTTCATTTTTGAACTTCAGATGACAGAGTAATCGGAAGTCATCATGTCAACCCCATACATGACTTGTCAGTGGCTGATCCCTTTGCAGAAATGATGAGGTTTCGAAACAAGCCTTACAAATGGTAATATTAGTTTGAACCTCTCTTATATCCATGTTCAGCTGATCAGTGTGGGCGTTTGCAGCTGAATGAGCTGAATTTCATTTCTAATATCAGTTTGAACCTTGTAATCTTCGAAATTGAGCCATATAACTCTGGAATTTGAACCTTGTAATATTTCGGGCTTTTGTGGTACAATCATTGAAATGGCATCGTATGAGACTCGTATATTGGTAGTACTATTTTGACCTTAATATGCAATAGACTTAGATTTTATTAACCATTCTCGAATTTGTTTCCCTTGTCGATCTCATAGCAAATGATCTGTATAGCTAACTCGACTGCGATCTTCTACATTATTGCACACAGTTGGTTTCTTCAACTGTGTGCCCTGTAGAGCGCAGAATTAATTATCGCACTCGAGTGTCCATCATCACCCTTCTGTGTAACTTTGACCTCATCACCCACGGGTAAACTTATGATCGAAGTCATTCCACACACTTCATTTTTACAAAGCTTTTTGCCAATAAACGCCCACGATTTACCCCTCTTCTAGCAGGCGCGTGGACGAACTAGCCGGGCGGGAAGCTTGCGCGGTAAACTGCGTGATTGCGCAGGAACATGCTCACCGACAATACATTTGGCGCCTCTTCGAGCCCACGTGTGGTCAAACAAAACGCGTGCGGGGTTCTCAAGCGTGCACTCGAATCCTCCGCTATGAACGCGGTGACAAGACGTGACGATTACAGGCCGGCCCCCATTTATTACAGCGGCCATTTAACCCTTGTGTCTCTTCAACCTTTCGATCGCGCCCCACTATTGCAAGAAGCACACCCACCATGACAAATTCTTAGAGGGTATCCTGTGCGGCTCCAATGGCGCTCCTAGCGGCTGCCGAAGACGAGCAGCAGTTCACCATGCATGCCGTGGTGGACACCCACAGAAGGTTCACGGAGCTCTCGGTGGTGTACACCAACAACCCGGTCTGGGTGGAGCACTCCATCCACACCATGGAGTTGTTACTTGCTGAGGAGAAGTACAAGGTGGTCGGGTTCGACCTCGAGTACACCCGCGCTCATGCCGGGTCTCGTCCCAAGGTCGCCGTCACCCAGATGTGCGTGCGCTATGACGTCCTCATCTACCACTACTGCCTGGCCATAAGGCCTTGCGAGCGTTTCGCCAGGTTCGTTGACAGCCCCCACTACATGTTCGCTACGGTGGACATCACCAACGATGTAAAGGTGCTCAAGAATTCGGGCATCGCCTGCCAGAATCTTGTTGACATCCAGGGCCAATACAAGATCTGGGGCAGCAAGGAGCATGAGAAGGACTCACTAGTTCACCTCGCCGAGGCCATCATCGACCCCTACTACAGAGACATGAAGGATTCCTGCAACAAGGACAAGCATGCCTGGCACTCGGCCTGGATGGAGAAACTCGACAAAGCTCACGTCGTGTATGCGGCCAAGAAGGCGTACACGAGCTACGAGATGTACAAGCGGATCATTGACATGAGGAAGTGCCTCCTTGTGACGCCCCCGGCTCAATCGTGCACTAATCATACACGCAAATGCACACGATCAAGCCTAAGGACTCACGGGAAGATATCACAACACAACTCTAAAACATAAATAAAGTCATACAAGCTTTATATTACAAGCCAGGGGCCTCGAGGGCTCAAATACATAAGCTTGCGAACAAGCGTCAGCGGAAGCATCAGATATCTGAGTACAGATATAAAAGAAAGCACAGAAGGGCCTTTAGAAAGGCGGGGCAAAATAAAACACTACGATCGAAAGGCGTAGGCCTCCTGCCTGGGACCCTCCGAACCTACTCCTGGTCGTCAGTCAACTCGTAGAAGTATCCATCCTCTGGGTAGTAGTAGTAGTCGATCGACGGGGCATCTGTCTCAGGGGGCTCCGTCATCTGGTCACGACAAACTGATATGGGGAGAAAAGAAAAACAAAGCAACCGTGAGTACTCAGAAGTACTCAGCAAGCAAGGACCTACACTACATATGCAACATTTTCAAAGGGAGGCTGTATATGTGGACTGGGCTACAGAAATGCCAGAATAGAGAGAAGGCCTAGTCCTATCGAAGACTAGCATCATCAGAGGTCTTGCAGCAATAGAAGAGAGCAGAACCGATCAATATAATGTAGTAGTAACATTAAGTCTCAACCTCACCCAGAGATCCTTTCTCGACTCCCTGCGAGAAAGCAATCCCAGAGCCATACAGTCATCAACCTCGTCCTGAGATCCCTTCTCGACTCCCTGCGAGAAGCAATCCCAGAGCCATAGTATCCAAGTATCCAGTTCTAAATTGTATCAATCAGGATACAAGTCCGAGTGTCCTTTACCGTAGGACCGGCTATCGATAGAAGTGTTCTTCCCTGCAGGGGTGCACCAACTTACCCAACACGCTCGATTAACTCCGGCCGGACACACTTTCCTGGGTCATGCCCGGCCTCGGCCAAACGACACATCGCAACCCTACCTAGAGCTCAGCAGAGAGGTCCCCGTCGGTCTACATCCTAAGCGCTCAGAGGTCTTGGGCCATCGCCCTGTGCACTCCGAGTCATTGCATGCAGGGGGAAGCCAGGCACCAGGGGGCGCTGGTCCATCCCGGCCGCAAGGCTGAACTAGACGTCTGACAGAGCTTTCGGCTGATGCTACGATGCAGAACGCCCATACTATGCCCACGTGATGGTTAGTGCTATCAGGCCAGAGACCTGCTCGGATCAAATATCTAAATCGTTAATGGACTAGGGCTTGCGGTAACGAGCAGAGACTCACGAAAGATGTGACCCCGTCGCCCCGTCTCGAGGACTTGCTGCAAGGGTTAAGAATGCCCGGCCGCGCCTCGTATTCATCACTCGGGCACCACACTGGCACCCGTCTTCACAACACTCGCCTCTCAGGCGCACGCGGGTACCCCTCAGGGTCGACCCGCCTTTCCAAGTAACAGTGTAAAGTCCAAGTATCCGTGTGTCCATAACATCAGGGGAATCCGAGGTATCACCCTCGTTGGATTCCTACTCGATGTCTCCGTCAAGGTGAACTCGGAGGAATCACCCTCACTGGGTCCACACTTGAGGTGTTGTACGACAGCGTCGTTATCGGAAGCGGTGAAGGAGGAATCACCCTCGATGACCACGACCGAATAGCTACTCTACAGAGTTAACATCAGAAGTGCTACAAGAGGTTTCACCCTCGGCACTCGATAGTAACGCTGCAGTGTCGTTACAACAAAGGGGGGGTGATGTGCGGTGTCGGGGCCTGGTCTTCAATCCCGTTGATCGGGTCTTCTGACAATGCAGCGCGGCAGTCGGGATAAGTGGGGTCACTGATAGGTCTCTACCCAGCCTATACTAAGCAGTTTAGGATATGCAGGTAATTATCAAAAGCAGGATACAATAAACAGGCTATGCATCAGAATAGGTAAAGCAGCAGCAGCAGCAATTCTAATGCAAGCATGAGAAATTAGAATGGGCGATATAGGGATGATCAAAGGGGGGGCTTGCCTGGTTGCTCGGCGGCAAGGGCAAGGTCGTCAATGGTGTCTTCGGGCTCCGGAGCTGCGTCGGCCTCGGGGACGACGTCGGGGTCTAACGAGAGAGAAAAATGGGGAGGAAACAGTAAATACTAAGCAAACAGGAGCATGGCAAATACGATACACGGTGCTAGGGGTAGTCTAACGTAGTACTACAAGTATCAGACGGAGCGGGAGAATATCTGACGATATTTCCCGGGTCTTTGGAATTATCGGACAGACGATCCGGAGGGGGACGGTTCCATGTTCGGATAGTTAGAGACATGTGGCGGACGAATGCACCGCGTATTCGGATTCGTCTCGTCGTTCTGAGCGACTTTCATGTACAAAGTTTTTCGATCTGAGTTACGGATTATTTAATATGATTTTCTAAAGTTTTTATTAATTTCTGGAATTTAATTATTTAAATTAAACATTATCCGAAACAGTGTTTGCTGACGTCAGGACCAGTGGGTCCTACCTGTCATAGGCTGTTTAGTTAATTAGGGATTAACTAATTAATTAATTATTAATTAAACTAATTAATTAAATTAGATTAATCTAAACAGGGTTAATTAACCTAATTAATTAACTACTTAATTAATTAATTTTAATTATTAATCTTAATTATTTTTATTATTTTTATTTTTTTATTTCTATTTTTATTTTTGTTTTCTGGGCGTGGGGCCCCCTAGTCAGTGTCACAGGGGCACGGGCCCCACTGGGCAGTGGCCCAGGAGGCCATCGCGTGCGTGGGCGCGCGCGGGCGCGGCGCGGCCAGGGGGGCGAGCGGGCGCCGGGCGCGGGCGCGAGGCTGGCTGAGCGGGGCGAGGCCGGAGGGGGGTGTGGGGGGAGGCACGCGAGGTGGGCGAGGCGCGCGAGGCGGGCGAGGCGCGCGAGCTGCGGCGGTGCGGGGCGCGGGCAAGGGGAGGCAGGGCGGCGGCGAGGCGAAGCGGGCGGCGTAGGCGGAGGGCGCTGGCGAGGCGCGCGGCAGGGGGCGATGGTGAGCGCAGGCGGGCGCAACGAGTGAACTGTATGCCATATATTGCACACACCTTGATCTGGCTGACCGTTTATTTTGTGTTGCCTAATCACAAACAGTTCATCCGAGTGAACTGTATGCCGTATATCGCACACACCTTCATCTGCCTGCCCGTTTCTGTTGTTCCGCCTCATCACAAACAGTTCATCAGGGTGAATTGTATGCCGTATATCGCACACATCTTGATCTGCCTGCCCATTTCTGTTATTCTGTCTCGTTGCAAACAGTTTGTATGGATCAACCGTATGCCCCGCATCGCACACGCAACTAAAATCTGAACCGTGTGATTAATGCATCGCACACAGTTTTGTCAAAGGGTCTTTGATTGTAGTGTCGCGTTAGCAGCATCCTGCAGTAGTGAAAAGGCTTCGATACGTGACCCTTCCCGAAAAGATGATGAATTGTAGTTGCAAAGTTGACTGAAAACATAGTTTGTTGGTTTCCAATAAAGTTTATGCTTTTTACTTCGTTGTTGTGATGAATTGTTACTTGTTCATGAGAAGTTATATGATAAAGTTATATGACAAAGTTATGTGACGAAGTTTTATGATGAAGTTTGTTGCTATTATAATAATAAGCATGATGCTACTATGTCCGTATTTTGTTTTTATCGACACCTCTCTCTCTCTAAACATGTGGACATAATTTTCGATATCGGCTTTCGCTTGAGGACAAGCGAGGTCTAAGCTTGGGGGAGTTGATACGTCCATTTTGCATCATGTTTTCCTACTGTTATTTATAAGGGACAATTGCATTTTCCCCCTAGTTGGAACCTACCCACGGGGTTTGCCCTTACTTTTCGACTCTGCTCAGTTTTGCCCTTAGATTTTCCCCCGAGGTCACCCGAATGCCCTTTGACCGTTTGGCCAATACTTTGAAAATTCATTACAAATTCATATGAATTTGGAAAAATGCAAATAAGATATCAAAATGTTCAGACAAACATTACCTTTATGTGCATATCATTTTCATTAAGGACAAAAGTATCGTTCAAACTACCTGAGGTTATTAATGTTATTAACATTATTTAAAATAAAAAGGTATAAAAATACTTTTTTCATGAATAAAAATTACATGAAAATGTAGGTGATATTTTCTGAACATCCTGATATCTTTTTTGCATTTTTCTGAGTTCATATCAACTTGTTATGAATGTCCAAATGATTCATAACAAGTTGATATGAACTCAGAAAAATGCAAATAAGATATTTTGATGTTTAGAAAACGTCAACTACATTTGCATGTAATTTTTATTCCTAAAAAAAGTATTATTTATACCTTTTTATTTTTAATAATGTTAATAACATTAATAACCTTACATAGTTTAAACGGTACATTTGTCCTGAATGCAAATGACATACACATAAAGGTAATGTTTATACGGACATTTTGATATCTTATTTGCATTTTTCTGAGTTCATAGCAATTTGTTATGAATTTTCAAAGTATTGGTCAAACGGTCAAAGAGCATTCGGGCGACCTCGGAGGAAAATCTAAGGAGAGTCAAAAAGTAAGGGCAAAACCCATGGGTAGGTTTCAACTAGGGGCAAAAATGCATTTGTCCCTATTTATAATGTTTGTATGCATAATAATGCTTTATGGAGTAATTCTAATGCCTTTTCTCTCATAATATTGAAGGTTCACACAAATAGGGAGAATACCGGCAGCTGGAATTTTGGACCTGAAAAAGCTATGTCAGAGATACCTATTCTACACATCTCCAAATGAGCTGAAAATCTACGGAGAATTATTTTGGAATATATAAAAAATACTGGAGCAAATAACTACCGGAGGGGGGCCACCTGGTGACCACAAGACACCAGGGCGCGCCAGGCCCCCCAGGCGCGCCCTGGTGGGTTGTGGCCAGCCCAGCCCACCTCCGGGTCCCATCTTCTGGTACATAAGGTCTTTTGACCTAGAAAAAATAAGGGAGAGGACTTTCGGGACAGAGTGTTGCCGTCTCGAGGCGGAACTTGGGCAGGAGCACTTTTGCCCTCCGGTGGAGCGATTCCGCCGGGGAACTTCCCTTCCGGAGGGGGAAATCAAAGCCATCGTCATCACCAACAACCCTCTCATCTTTGGGAGGCCAATCTTCATCAACATATTCAACAGAACCATCTCCTCTCAAACCCTAGTTCATCTCTTGTGTTCAATCTTTGTACCGGAACCTCAGATTGGTACATGTGGGTGACTAGTAGTGTTAATTGCATCTTGTAGTTGATTACTATATGGTTTATTTGGTGGAAGATTATATATTCAGATCCATTATGCTATTTAATACCCCTCTGATCTTGAGCATGAATATCATTTGTGATTAGTTACTTTTGTTCTTGAGGTCACGGGAGAAGTCATGTTGCAAGTAATCATGTGAATTTGATATGTGTTTGATATTTTGATGATATGAATGTTGAGATTCCCTTAGTGGTGTTATGTGAATGTCGACTACATGGCACTTCACCATCTTTGGGCCTATGGGAATGCATTGTGGAGTAGTTATTAGATGATGGGTTGCTAGAGTGACAGAAGATTAAACCCTAGTTTATGCGCTACTTCGTAAGCGACCGATTTCGATCCATATGTTTAATGCTATGGTTAGATTTTATCTTAATACTTTTCTCATAGTTGCGGATGCTTGCGAGGTGGTTAATCATAAGTGGGAGGTTTGTTCAAGTAAGAACAGCACCCAAGCACTGATCCACCCACATATCAAATTATCAAAGTAGTGAACGCGAATCAAACCAACATGATGAAAGTGACTAGATGAAATTCCCGTGTACCCTCAAGAACGCTTTGCTTATCAGAAGAGACCGTTTTGGCCTGTCCTTTGCTACAAAAAGGATTGGGATACCTTGTTGCACTTTATTTACCGTTACCGTTACTTGTCCGTTACAAATTATCTTGCTATCAAACTACCTGTTACCGACAATTTCAGTGCTTGCAGAAATTACCTTGCTGAAAACCACTTGTCATTTCCTTTTGCTCCTCGTTGGGTTCGACACTCTTACTTATCGAAAGGACTATGATTGATCCCCTATACTTGTGGGTCATCAATCAAAGCTTTTGGTTTTATACAAACTTACGGAGAAGCTTGTATTTACAAGAAAGTGAGTGGGAGCGCTGTAGCATTTCTAATAATATATGTGGATGACGTATTGTTGATTGAAAATGATACAAAATTTCTGGAAAGTATAAAAGGATATTTGAACAAGAGTTTTTCAATGAAAGACCTCGGTGAAGCTGCTTACATATTGGGCATCAAAATCCATAGAGATAGATTAAGACGCTTAATAGGACTTTCACAAAGCACATACCTTGGCAAAGTTTTTAAGAAGTTCAAAATGGATTAGTCAAAGAAAGGGTTCTTGCCTGTATTGCAAGGTGTAAAGTTGAGTAAGACTCAAAGCCGGACCACGATAGAAGAAAGAGAAAGGATGAAAGTCATTCCCTATGCCTTAGCCATAGGCTCTATAATGTATGCCATGCTATGTATCAGACCTGATGTGTGCCTTGCCATAAGTCTGGCTGGGAGGTACCAAAGTGAGCCAGGAGTAGATCACTGGACAGAGGTCAAGAACATCCCGAAGTACCTAAAAAGGACTAAGGACATGTTTCTCGTTTATGGAGGTGTCGAAGAGCTTGTTGTAAAGGGTTACGTCGATGCTAGCTTCGACACAGATCCGGATGACTCTAAGTCTCAAACCGGATATGTATTTATATTGAATAGTGGAGTGGTTAGTTGGTGCAGTTCTAAGCAGAGCGTTGTGGTGGGATCTACATGTGAAGCAGAGTATATAGTTGCTTCGGAAGCAGCGCAATAAGGAATCTGGATGAAGGAGTTCATATCCGATCTGGGTGTAATACCTAGTGCATCGGATCCAATGGTTATCTTTTGTGACAACACTGGAGCTATTGCCATTGCCAAGGAGCTCAGGTTTCACAAGAGAACCAAGCACATCAAGCGCCGCTTCAACTCTATCCGTAATTATGTTAAGGATGGAGACATAGAACTTTGCAAAGTACATACGAATCTGAATGTGGCAGACCCGTTGACTAAACCTCTTCCACGGACAAAACATGATCAGTACCAAGACTCCATGGGTGTTAGATTCATAACTATGTAAACTAGATTATTGACTCTCGTGCAAGTGGGAGACTGTTGGAAATATGCCCTAGAGGCAATAATAAATTGGTTATTATCATATTTCCTTGTTCATGATAAAGGTTTATTATTCATGCTAGAATTGTATTGACAGGAAACTTAAATAAATGTGTGAATACATAAACAAATACTATGTCCCAAGTGAGCCTCTACTAGACTAGCTCGTTGATCAAAGATGGTTAAGGTTTCCTAACCATAGACATGAGCTGTCATTTGATAACGGGATCACATCATTAGGAGAATGATGTGATGGACAAGACCCAGCCGTAAGCTTAGCATTTGATCGTATCACTTGAGTTTATTGCTATAGCTTTCTTCATGTCAAGTATCTATTCCTAAGACCATGAGATCATGCAACTCCCGGATACCGGAGGAATACCTTTTGTGCTATCAAACGTCACTTTGTAACTGAGTGATCATAAAGATGCTCTACAGGTATTTCCGAAGGTGTCTGTTGGGCTCGCATGGATCGAGACTGGCATTTGTCACTCT
Organism: Thinopyrum elongatum; assembly: GCA_011799875.1. Taxonomy (NCBI): domain Eukaryota; kingdom Viridiplantae; phylum Streptophyta; class Magnoliopsida; order Poales; family Poaceae; genus Thinopyrum; species Thinopyrum elongatum. The sequence goes on along the minus strand of CM022299.1, from coordinate 375,380,485 downwards.
GTATGACGGAGATATCTCTGGGCCCTCTCGGTAATACAACATCGTAAAGAGCTTGCAATCAATATGGCTAATGAGTTAGTCACGAGATCTTGTATTACGGAACGAGTAAAGAGACTTGCCGATAACGAGATTGAACTAGGTATGGAGATACCGACGATCGAATCTCGGGCAAGTAACATATCGCCGGACAAAGGGAATTGCATACGGGATTAACCGAATTCTTGACATCGTGGTTCAACCGATAAAAGATCTTCGTGGAATATGTAGGAACCAATATGGGCATCCAGGTTCCGCTATTGGTTATTGATAGGAGAGGTGTCTCGGTCATGTCTACATGATTCTCGAACCCGTAGGGTCGCACGCTTAACGTTCAATGACGCTAGAGTAATATTGGGATATGCATGTTGGTGACCAAATGTTGTTCGGAGTCCCGGATGAGATCCCGGATGTCACGAGGACTTTCGGAATGGTCGAGAGGTAAAGATTTATATATGGGAAGTCATATTTTGGGTTCCGGAAAAAGTTTTAGTTTTTTCGGTATTGTATCGGGAAGCTTCCAGAAGGTTCTGGAAACTTCCGGAGGAGTCCGGAAGTCCACCAAGGGGTCCACCACGTCCCATAGGCCAGCATGGGCTGAAGGGGGGCACCCTGGCCTACATGGGCCAGGCGCACCGGGCCCTAAGAGTCCCATGTGGCTAAGACATGTGGAAGGGGCTAGGATTCCAACTCCTACTAGGAGTAGGACTCCTTCCCCTTGGCGCTAGCTCCTATTAGGAGTAGGGCTGGAGTCCTAGCCCCTCCACCTATATAAATAGAGGGGAGGGGCACACCAGAGGAGGAGAATCCACAAATCAACACACCAGCCCCTGGGCGCCCTTCTCTCTCTCGTTACACCACCGCCTCGTCTCGAAGCTCCACCACCACGCCGTCGTGTTGGTTGTGATCCCATCTACTTCTCCTCTCCTGCTTGTTGGATCAAGAAGGAGGAGACGTCATCGAGCCGCACGTGTGCTAAACTCGGAGGTGTCGTCCGTTCAACACTAGATCGGTTGGATCGTGATCGGATCGCGAAGAGTACGACTACATCAACCGCGTTATATATGCTTCCGCTTTCGGTCTACGAGGGTGCGTAGACACACTCTCCTCTCTCGTTGATATGCTTCTCCTAGATAGATCTTGGGTGTTCGTAGGATTTTTTCTGATTTCATGATTCGTTCCCCATCAAAGGCAACTGCCCGCCGGTGAATGTTAACATCAACGGCTACAACTACAACAAAGGATACTACCTAGCTGACGGTATCTATCCTAAGTGGACAACTATTGTGAAGACAATCTCCAACCCTGTAGGAAAGAAGAGGAGGAGATTTGCACAGGAGCAAGAGAGTGCTAGGAAGGATGTGGAGCATGCCTTTGGTGTTCTGCAATCTCGATGGGGCATCGTTTGGTATCCTGCTAGAACTTTGAGCACCAAGAAGTTGTGAGAGGTGATGACTGCTTGTGTGATCATGCACAATATGATCATAGAGGATGAGCGCCCGGAACATATATACGAACAAGGGTTTCAGTTCCAGGGTGACAATGTTGTGCCTGAGCATGGAGGAGCGGCAACGTTTGCACAGTTCACTCAATTTCATCATCAAATGTGTGATTGAGAAACTCACATTCAGCTGCAAGATGATTTGGTTGAGCATATGTAGGCTCACGTTGGCAACCAATAGATGTATCTTTTTTTTAAATGTATTTGGGACAATTTAATTTTCATTTGGCTTGTAAATTGTGATATATTTATTTGGCTTGTGAACTATGCTATATTTGTTTGCTTGCGAACTATATAAAATGTTTGTATTTTGTTTGAATTATGTTTGAAAAACCACAGCAAGCCGGCCGCGAAGGCGAAAATGGGTCTACGCGTTGGACGCACTGCCGACCTAAACGAAAAAGAGGGCGGACGACGAGCGGGCGGCTGACCCAAACAGACAAAAAAGGATAAAGCGCGCATCCATTTGGGTCGGCGCGTTGGAGCTGCTCTTAGCTCTGACTTGTTTGGCGCCTACGGTTTGACAAGGACATCAACATTAGTAAGCGTGTATACTTTCCTATCAAACATGCAAGGGAAAAGCTAGTGGTCAACCGGCCGATCTTTTCTCTCACATCCGTCATGTTCTATGCTTGACATGCATTTTGATGGGCCAACGCACCGCTTCTCTCCTTCATCCCTATCTCCACCGAAACGCCCACATTTATTTATCTCTCCTATCCATTCACTCGCAACCTCTTTTTGGATCTCATCTCATCATGCAGAGCGCTCCATACTCCAGTTCTTGCAACTGGGCACTTGTTTCGAAAAGGCATACCACAACAAACGGCTTGTTGCAGACCGACCATGAGGGAGGGCGACGAGGATGACACACCCTCCGCTTGCGGTGGCCTCCCCGACCACGGCGGAGCGAGGAAAAGCTTTGCTTCATCAGCTGACAACTCACACGCGTCTGTCATCTTCCCCGCTTGCCACGTGTCCCACGTGGGGCACATCTACCACTCACCTTTGTATCCTTATCCCAACAGCCACACATTCTCCCGTTGACCCTCTCATCCCCTACCTCTATCTCTCCATCCCATGCCTCTTTCCATGGATCTCATACCCACCTCTTCTCAAACAAGCACGTTGCTGCAACCCCACCACATCGGCGGCGGCCACTGGCGTCCTTCCTCCGCCGTAAAGACGCGGGTGCTGCAGAGACCATGGGGTGCTCTCTCCGTTGCAGCCGTCAGCGTTCTTGCAAGTTTTCGCAACAACAGCCTTGTTGCAGGAATACATAGAAGAGGCTGGAGATGTTGGGTCCTATTTGCAATGGAGGTTTTGCAACAAGGGTCTTGTTACAGAAAAATAGAGAAGAAGTTTTGCATCAAGGGTCTTGTTGCAGAAAAATAGAGAAGAAAAAGTTTTGCAACAGAGGTCTTGTTGCAGGAAATTAGAGAAGAGAAAATTTTGCAACACAGGTCCTGTTGCAGAAAATTAGAGAAGAAGAGATTTTTGTAACATGGCACTTATTGCAGAAAGTTAGAGAAGAAGAGGTTTTGCACCAAGAGCATTGCTACAGGAAATGACAGAAGAAAAGCGGACGGCTCGCCTCGTACAACCGGATGGCTCGTGAGGCGGCGGATCATTTAAAAAGAGCCGGCCGGCACGTAGCATGGCCCAACATGCAAAGCAAAAAAAATATCATGAAAAATCATGAAACTTTTTTACGCGAAAAGTCATGCGTTAAACACGAAGCAAATTAACCAGATATGGGATCCTTTTTGCACGGAAGAAGTTTTCGTATCTGCACTCTGCAGGACCATTCATTAGAATATGTGCCATATATCCTTAATCGGACGGCTCGTATTGCATTTTTTAAGATCATTGGTCACTGAACTCTCGCCTGAGACCACCGCAAAAAAAAACTCTCACCTGAGAGCACGTTGGTCACTTTTTTTTAAAATGTGATGAACCGATCACAATACTCACTTTTACAAGCAAACTGGTCACTCTGCCGTTTCCAGCCATAAGGCTGCTCATAGTGAGGAGTATCATATATTAGTATCATACATATGATACTAGTGTATGGTACTACCTTCATAGTGCATAATATCATAGAGTAGTATTATAGATTATCTTATCTGTTGCCATGCATGACACAAAGTAGCGTAGCATTTAATATGATACGGTATCTACATATGTTACTCTAACTCTCTCTCTTCTTTAATTCTCTGTCACATCAACGTGTTTGCTATTCCCAACTGCATGATACTAGCTAAGATACCATCACTATAGCCAGCCTAACGGGCGTCGAGGTGGCCTGCTAACTCGGCGTTGGGCCCACTGCCAATATTAGCCGATAGATTTTTGCAAGAAGGCGCCTTCAACCCATCCACCTTCTCGACACATCCCCGTCTTCGCTGCCTCCGCAAATCCCCAGGATGCCGCTGTTGCCAACCGTCGCCATCGCGGCAGTAGCCACGCGTCACGACATCTTTGGCCACGTGGGCGACGAGGTGGAAGCATCCATGTGCGATGGCGAATCCAGGCAAACTGGTCGCCGGCGGCGGTGGATCCACGGGGCCTCCACGTCTCCTCCTATTGCCCTCGGACGCGGTTTGCCCATCTCCCGTGAAGCTTTCCCCAACATGTCCACGTCCGAGTGTGTGGCCTGACAAGGTGACAATTGACAAAATGATAGTAGTCCACTAGGTGATTGCATTCAGAATCTTTTGACATTTCAGGCACAAATGTGATTTTGATAAATCAGCTGTGTTATGCTTTTCCTTTGTAGCCATATTAGTTAACCCTTCTTCCTAAGAAAACAGAGGCTGTGAGAATTGAGCAATTCAGGCCCATCTGTCTTCTTAATGTTAGTTTCAAAATTTTCACCAAGGTCGGGACTAATAGGCTCACACAGATCGCACATGTTGTGGTGCAGCCTTCCCAAACTGCTTTCATGCCGGACAGGAACATCCTTGAAGGGCTTGTGGTCCTTCATGAAACGCTCCATGAAATCCACACGAAAAAGCTGGATGGGGTTGTTTTCAAAGTGGATTTCGAGAAAGCGTACGACAAAGTCAAATGGCCCTTCCTTCAACAGGCCTTACGCATGAAGGGTTTTGACGAAGCTTGGCGACGCCAGGTAGAATCCTTTACGCAAAAAGGGAGTGTTGGAATTAAAGTGAATGACGATATAGGTCATTATTTCCAGACACACAAAGGCCTGAGGCAAGGTGATCCAATGTCCCCTATTTTGTTCAACATTGTGGTTGACATGTTGGCAATTCTCATAGGAAGGGCAAAGGAGGCCAGTCAGGTGGGTGGCTTGGTGCCTAACCTAGTTGATGGGGGTGTGTCCATTCTACAGTACGCTGATGATACAATCATCTTTATGGAGCATGACTTGGCAAAAGCGAGAAATATGAAGCTGGTGTTATGCTTATTTGAACAATTGTCCGGATTAAAGATTAACTTTCATAAAAGCGAGTTGTTCTGCTTTGGTAGAGCCAAGGAGGAACAAGAGGCTTATAGGCAATTGTTTGGATGTGAATTGGGGGCTTTACCTTTTACTTACCTAGGTATACCCATTCACCATCGTAAGCTAACAAACAGAGAGTGGAAATGCATCGAGGATCGGTTTGAGAAGAAACTTAGTTGCTGGAAGGGCAAACTTATGTCTTATGGAGGCCGGTTGATTCTTATTAATTCGGTGCTCACGAGTATGCCGATGTTCCTATTATCTTTCTTTGAAGTTCCAGTTGGGGTTAGGAAAAGGCTGGACTTCTACCGATCAAGATTTTTTTGGCAGAGTGATGAACTAAAGAGAAAGTATCGACTCGCCAAGTGGGATATTATTTGTAGACCAAAGGACCAAGGGGGTCTGGGTGTTGAGAACCTTGAGGTCAAGAACAGATGCCTGCTCAGTAAGTGGTTGTATAAGCTATCGGTTGAGACTGACGCAACTTGGGCGCAGATTCTCCGTAACAAGTATCTGCATTCCAAGACTTTGTCTCAGGTGACAGTGAGACCAACTGATTCGCCGTTTTGGAAGGGGCTTATGAGAGTTAAGGCAACCTTCTTTAATAGAACAAAGTTTATCGTCGGTGATGGCAACGATACCCGCTTCTGGGAGGATACTTGGCTTGGTGATACACCATTGGCGCTCCAGTACCCGACCCTGTATCGTATTGTTCAGCGACGTGATGCGCTAGTTGCAACGATTATGCAGTCCATTCCCCTTAATATCCAATTTCGGAGGGTGCTTGTTGGTGATAGATGGGAAGCATGGCTTCATCTGGTGAGTAGACTGATGGAGGTTCAGCTAGCTCATCAGCCCGATCAGTTGTGTTGGAAACTTACTAGGTCTGGACAATTTACGGTTAAGTCGATGTACATCGATGTTATTAACTCCAGTGTCATTCCTAGTTCCAAACATGTTTGGAAAGTAAAAGTTCCTTTGAAAATTAAAGTGTTTATGTGGTTTATACATAAACAAGTCATTTTAACAAAGGACAACTTGGTTAAGCGCAATTGGACAGGATCTACTAGGTGTAGTTTCTGTGATCGGGACGAGACCATTAAGCATCTCTTCTTTGAGTGCCCATTGGCGAGAATTTTGTGGCGCACCGTGCAAATTGCCTTTAACATTACTCCTCTGAGTTCGGTCGGTTCGTTATTTGGAACGTGGCTTGATGGGATAGAGTCCGATACAGCTAGACACATTCGTGTAGGAGTTTGTGCGTTGTTATGGGCAATTTGGAATTGCAGAAATGATTTGGCTTTTAACAGAACAACAACTATTCATTTTTTGCAGGTTTTATTCCGTGCTACGGCGCTGATCCGTATGTGGTCCTTACTCACTCCGACGGAGGCCAGGGAGCGTTTGGTTACTGGATCTCTCCGGTGGGAGATGGTAGCGCGGGATATCTTCAACCGGTTTGGATGGCGGTCATGTAATAGGATAGGCGATTAGTTTTCCTATCTTTATTTTGCCAGCCGGTTGTGACTTTATGGCCTTGTTATTTTTGGCGTTGAGGCTCTCTGTGAGCTAGCCTTTATTTTATTTCACGACTTTAAGACCTTGTTGAACCTATTTTATTTATCAATGTGGCCGTATGCATCGTTCTGATGGAGAGGCCGGGGAGTCCCCCTTTTTGAAAAAAAAAAATTTAGTTGCTTCCAATGTGGATGCATCTCTCTCCTTGCATACATCAATGTAGCTTGGTGGCTCCGCTCTCCTTCTCCTTTCCCTTCCCTGGTACTGTAGCTCCTCTTGAACTCGTCGGCCCGGTGCCGTTAAATTCGGCCCCCTCTCACCTCTCTCCTCCACCGGCGTCGCCGGCGGGAGTGGGAAAGGAGGGGGGGGTGTGTCCGCTCTTAGTTTTAGGTGTTTGTTTGGTTTGTGTTGGTGTGTAGGGTAGCTGATGCTTACGGGATGCATCTGCCGTCTTCCGGTGACCTCCTTCCTCGTTGAGTTGCTTCACTGGTCGGAGCTGGAGATGAGTCAAGGCTGTGTCGTTGGATTACCCAATAAAGAGCCCGTTGAGTCCCTGGTCTGCAGGAGGATCAGCGGCTTCGTCCATGCACTTGATGCCGCGGTGGTTGTGGATCAGGTGCAGATGAGGAAGCGGCTGAAGCTTGCGGGTCGGGTTAGAGCTTATCAGCAGCAGTCAGATCGGTGGAGGCGCTGGCGCCTACAGCAGTGGTCGAAGGCCGGCCGTCGCTGCTCTGCTGTTGCTTTTTCTGGCCGAAGGGCGGCCGTCTTCTTTCCTCCCGGCCATGATGCCAAGTGGGAGGCAGTTCTGTGTCCGGTTGGCCGCCATGGCATCTTGCCGTGGCACCCTCGTCGCCCCAAGTGGCGTAGTCCCCGGCGACGGCGAGGCGAAGCCGATGCGGAGGCAGTGGACTCGATCGCGTTTCAGATATTCAGCTCAGGGTCCTTTTTGCAAAGTTCAGGGACTTGCTTGTATTTTCTAGTTCTTTTGAGCCCTTTTGTGCAAAGTGTTGTTCTTTTTGGTTATGAATAAAATGTCGGGATCCTTCGGGATCCCTCTGTTGTTAAAAAAAAAAAAAAAGTGGATGCATCAGCTGTGTTCATGTTCTCCGTGCCATCTTTAGATGTTGCCACATTGCTAGTATCCATATGCTCAACAGATGCAGATTTGGAAGCAACAGTCTCATGTTGAACAAGGTTTTCTGGCTACCGAGCAGGAACATCCTTGCAAGAACTATCCGTTGGGATATCATCATCAGAAACATTTTTTTGGCTAACAATTTCTTGGTTATCAGCTGTGATTCCAGCGACCAAAGACGGAGGACGCTGCATTGGTAGTACATCTTCCACAACATCTTTTTCAACAACATAAGCTGCTTGAGGATCACATGATTCCACGATACCCTTTGGTAAGACATCATTTGTATTGCTAGATATTTTGTTAATATCTGGCACTGAAACAGACTTTGATACTGCTGCATTGGGTGGGGCAAGAACTTGTGGCTTCTCTGAAGCAGATCTTGTTATTTTACTTTGGAGACTGACTTTTTCTTCTTTGCTTGACCTGGTTGGAAGTCATCAAGTTCAACACCTTCTTGGGCAGAAACAATGGTTGCCATCTCGCTTGCAGTGGCGGCAATGTCAACTGCTTCATGCAAAGGGCTTTGATTGATACTTCTTAAGTGAATAGGGGATGTGCCTTATTTTGGTGAAGATACATGTTCTGTAGTATTTGAGGTTTCATCAACCATATCATTACCTTCATCACCAGATTTCTCTTATTTGACATTTCCTGGTGATTGCTCTGATCTAAATTATGGTCTTTTTCAGATTCAGACTTCTTATTAGCTTGTTCGTCTTGGACAAAGACTGAGAAGTGCTGCCCTTGTGGTGCGAAAGAGCTTCTACTTCCTTCAATCTTTTGCAGTCAAGTTCTTGTAATTTCTTTTCAAGCTTAATATCATGGCTTTTCAGAAATTTTTCCCTCTCGATGCTATATCTTGCGTCTATAGCTTTGATCTAATTAATGACATAGTTCTGTGAAATGAACAAGTTAGACAACCGAATAAAACAAATTTGGATGAAAAAAATTCTTATGCATAAAATTTCAGCTCACCTGTTCGGATAAATTCTCTTTGAATTGTCGTTTAGAAGTCTGAATGTTTTTTTTTCTGGAGTTGGCGCATATTCATCTTCAGAATCAGTTTCTTTTTCTTTCAACGGGCCTAAATAGGCCAAGTGGTGGAAGGCAACTTGGGCCACCCGCTTTGCTTCACGAGTGGGTCGGCAAGGTGGAGGCTAGCGCCCGACAAATAGCCATAGAGTATGTCGGAGATTCAAGGCTGCACACTGTCGAGTTTTACCTCAAGATTGTCGAGTGGGTTTCCGACGCCGAAGTGGAGGCTTCGCTAGACCACGCGACCGGCTTGAAAAGGGCCAACGCGCGCAAGTATCGCACCCGGTCGCACCTCAGGCTTGCCCGCGATTTGGTGGAGGTTGCCCGTGCTGGCGCTTAGAGGAGGCGTGCGTCGCAGCCGGCAGCTAACTGGAGGTTGCCCGTGCTGGCGCTTAGAGGAGGCGTGCGTCGCAGCCGGCAGCTAACACTAGGATAGTTTAGCAGGACCTGCTATAATGGGATCCCTACTTAAGTAGTACTCCCTCCGTCCACAATATAAGACATTTTCCCAAGCTATGTTAGCTTGCAAAAATGTCTTATATTATGGGGGCGGAGGGAGTACTAGCCAATTAATAATTAGTTGGGATGCTTTTGGAAACAACATTATGTAATCCCAAATCACTATGTTATTGGACCCATTGCGTCCTTGGCATAAATTTTAAATACATCAAATAAGTTATGCAAACTATATGAAACAATTTTTTATTGTTGTTGGCTTCGCTTGGTTTATGACTAACATGTTTCTATTGATTACCCGTAGAACATGAGCTTTATCTATGTTATTATAATACTCCTTCCATTTTTGTATGCAAGACCACTTTGCTTTTCATCTCAAACTTTGACTTATACTTTTGGTCAACAAAACTGGATTATATGTCATAAATTATACCATTGGAAAGTATTTTGAAATTTGCATCCAATAATATACTTTTTGTGGCATATAACTCACACTTTATTGGTAAAATTAATGGTCAAATTAGACATAAAAATATGAAGTAGCATGGTATAAAAAATAAAGGGAGCATATAAGATAAAGTCTAAATCCTTTATCGTGATATCGAATAATCACAACCACTTTCTACCCAGCTACCAACCGAGAAGCTAAGCGAATCATATGACAATTTTTTTTTAAACTCGGTAAATCCTCATTGAAAATCGGAACCTCTTTTGAAAGCACGAGTGAATATTCCTCAAAGAGCTCAAACCATTTTTTGAGAACTCTGTGACCAATTTCACTAAAGGATGTTTTTTGCTTAACCATGCCCAAAGCGAAATCCAAAACTATGTCAAGCAGGACGGTGGCCTCTTGTATTCAGGGCGACAGCCCTTTCCCTCTCTCCCCTAATAAATCAAACACAAGATTGAAAGTGCTCTTTAATCCCGAGCTCAAGTGGTCCTCTATGAACAATAAAGTAAAAAACAAAAAAAAAAATTGAATGTTTTTTTTACAACAAATTGCTTAGTTTTCTTACTGCTTAAAAAAATCATGATGAAATCACGTTCATGAAGGTCTGAGAAAAACAACAAATCAACACTCCAAAATGCTTTAAAAAACAATTTTTTTGGTGCTTCAATTTTGTTTTTTCGACCAGAGCATTAGGAATGCCTTTTCTTCACGAAAATTTGCAGTAACTTTGTTTTCTTTCGAAAAGGGACGCTTTATTACTTAAAAGATTTAAGCATTACATCCGATCTCTGCATAACTAAGATGCACACAGCCAAATAAGGTCCTCTCACACAAACGAAAAATAAAAAAGGCGAAATACAAAAAGATCCGTATAACGCCTAAAGCGGAGGGGGACCAATCCTAAGATCATGCTGCCACCCATGTTGGGTAAAAGTATCCCTCGTCGTAGTCTCCAATCGTGTACACATCTTCGTAAATAGGTCTCGATTCTCGATTCAAAAATTTGCAGTATCTAGAACATTCTGTGTTTGGTGGAAAAAATTCAGAATTTTTAAATGGTTTTACTTTTTTTTTATTTTACTGTTCACAAGGGTGCATTTGAGTTCGGGAGAAAAAACTCCATGATCTGATGGTTAGCTTTCTTGGCCCCGTGTTGCTTCAGCAACACCAATCTTCATTATCTCGATGTAGGAATAGCAGAATCCATGACGCAATTTTACTTTTGTTTTCTTGATGGTCTGGACATGCTAAAGGAAAAACGGTGTTCACAATTAACCACTAAAACATCAAAGAACAAAAAGACAACAAACAAATGGCCCCTTCTAACGGCATCAAATAGCCGACTGCTAACAAATTAATGAAGACGTGAAACTGGAATTCCAGAAAATGGGGGAGAAAATCTCTGTACATCATGTTCCTGAAACTAAGCAGCAGAGAATTCCATGCTCGCCTAATTAAGTGAAGGCCTCAGACACCGAGTTTTATTATTTGATTCATCCAATGTTCAGTGGATCAGAATGGTGCCGATCAACGAAACCATGCATTTGCCAAAAAAGAAACACGAGACAATGCACAATGGTATTCAACAGTGTGAATCCAGCCACGAGATGATGTCCTTGATGGCGGTTGAAATCCGGTCATCAGGCTCTCCCTCTAGGATAGAGTGGTAGGCACCTTCATAGAGCTTCAGGGTCTTGTCTTTCGTGTTGGCCTTCTCGTACAGAAATTGACTCACATGAGGGTCGGTTACCTGGTCTGCTGCTCCATGAAGAATCAACAATGGAGAACAAATCTGCAATAACATGTACGAAGTGTTTTACATTTTAGGTACTTCCAGAATAAGAAGAAATGACAATGGTTGCTTCTTGGTTCAGGTGATGCTCAAATAACATTGAGAAGGAAATCAGGTACATGAGGAAAAGGTGCAAATGATACTGACTTTTTCCAACTGGGATTCGATGTCCTTTGTAGCCTTCAAAAGTTCAACTGCTGTCCTCAACCTCATCTGGTCATTATATGATATCGCGTTGTACTCACACTGAGAAGTGAAAACAGAGATGATCATGATCTATAGCATTTCAGTATTTCAATCAGCCATGTTGTACAATTCCTTTTTAAAGAGGTGTGCTCATTGTTGCAATAAATTATCTGATTACTACAAAAATGTGCACTAGAGGGGCAAATGTAGAAAAGCCAAGTACCTTGCCACAAAAGAACCAACGAATGTGGAATATTATTAAGTACAAACAACTAAGACAGGTGCCACTACTTGGATAATGTGCTACATACTAGGTATTGCATTGCCTTGAAACAAACCAAGTTGAAGAAAATAAAAGGACATGGTCAAGGTACTTACTAATTTTCTTTTCACTGGATCCCTGAATCCCAAATCTCCTATGTCCTTTTGCGGAAATAACTTTGCTTCTGGAAGAAGGCATGATAACATGCTCAATGCCTTCAACACTAGCGCTGGTGGTGTTACATCTTCTGAAATCTTGCCAAATAGAAGTCAGAGCTTTGTAATAAAGATGGTGAATGCACCCAATGTCATTAGTTCAAATAGATGCAACAATAGTATAAAGGAGGTCCTCCATAGCACTTTTTTGTTGACAAATATCACTTTATTTTGATTTTCTGTTCATGCATGATCATAACTGGTTGTTATAACACGGAGTAAAGATGGATATCTTGCAGATTGCTACTGTATATTCAAGTAAACTTTAAATTTACTTGGCTAAGTTAGTATCATCAAGTGCTGACTCAACAATTAGATTAATACAGTCACAAAAGCATAAGTTGCCATCAGAAAGGTTGTAAACACTAAACAGTGGCTTAGCTCCAAACAAGAGAATGTAATGCGATGCTAGATTTGATGAGTTACATTTAGAGTTTCATAATGCAGCTTATCTCCAAACAAGAGAATGTAATGGGATGCTAGATTTGACGAGTTTCATCAAGAGTTCTTTATTTACCTTGCACATAGGCGCAACAAGAAGCACTCCATCCCATTCTTTTGGTTGCTTTAAGTGTACTTTCAGAGCAACCGCACCTCCCATTGACTGCCCCAAGAGAAAGTGTGGGAGCCCTTGCACGTCTTTCCTTCCTAAACATTAGAAATCATTGCATTATGATGCAAATGTTATATTATTCTACAGAAGATATATTCCTCATTTACAAGAGATATCCATCAGAAACCTCTTATTCGCCCATATTGTTCAATGACATGGTCCACCATTCCATCGAAGCTTGCGATGTAGCCATGAAGACCATACGATAATCCAAAGCCAGGATAATCCATAGCATATACTGCATACCCAGCAGCGGCTATTCTCTTAGCGACCCCTGATATTTCCAAGATAGTAAGATATAGATAAGTAAAAGGTGAAGCAAAGAGAACTCAACAGGGAACATAACAGAAGAGTAATCACCTTCAAAAAAGAAAGTGCAGGTATCTCCATACCCATGGCAGAAGAAAAGCGCTGCCTTGGTGAGAGTGCCCTCCCTAGGCAGCCAGCTCTTCCAGAATATTTCAACCCCCTTTGAATTGGTCTCAAAATTCTACAGAAACAGGCACTACCACTTGTCACACAAAGGAGAAGAAACTAATAAAACAGTTCATCAAGATTCAAAGTGCCTGCTAATGTTAGTTTCTTTTTTAGGCTAGCTGCAAGTAACACAATCATGCCGCTCCTTGCAGTTCCTTAGTTTCCTCAATACTCCATGGGCGTGTACCTGATATTACTAGCTTAAGATACCAGTCTTTTGATAGATGCCATCTTTCCAGCTTTACAATAGGAGGAGATGTTTGTGTCACTGTCTCACAGATACACTTGTGTAACAGATATATTGCATTTCCGCCAGGGAACTACTTGAACCAAATACAAGCAGCCTGAATACAAGGGAAGGTCAATTCAGAATCCCCATCATGTGCTTACCTCCTCCATCTGGATTCCTTTGGGCGCCATCTACAGAATGAGAAGTAGGAGACAAAAGGTGAGAAAGTAAAGACCAACAGACATCGCATATCAATTGGAGATAACAGGGATTGAATATTCGGAGATCATATCAACAATACCGAAGAAACATGTTGCAACCCTCAGATAACATACATACGCTACAGAACCTATCACCTTTGGAACAAGATCGTGGCTCAAGCAACAGAGCAACTACATACAATGTGCATTCAAGTGTAGTGCTGCCCATTTGCTTATCGCAAACCTAGACACGAGTGGCGCACACGCAGTACAACTATACAAAATAACACGCACACTCCGAAATCATGAGTAATTTCAGATCAGAAATGGTACTGCGTGTTAGTTCTAGTCCCGAGTCTCGACTACTCGGCGGCTTGAAACATGTTTTGACTACTTTTGACCATTCGGGTCCTTTACTGAAGCAAGCACATGGTGAGCTAGTGAAAGGATCAAACACAGCCGCCCCAAGCAAAGGGACAGGGAGCAGAGGTGGGACCTTGAACAGGCAGTGGTCGAGCGTGGGGAGCACGGGCGCGAAGGCACCGCGCACGCGCCGGCGCGCCGGCGCCCAGTCGAGGCTCTGCGCCGCCGAGGCCCTCAGCTCCTCGCTGGCGCCCTCCAGCCGCGGCAACGGCGCCTTGCCCGCGGCGACCGCGACCGAGGCGCGCCTCACAGTCCCCGGCCGCGGCGCCCCGGCATGGCGCGGCCCCGCGATGCGCTGCAACTGTGAGATCGCCGCCATGTGATGCTTGCTCGAGCGGCGCGGTGGGCAGTAGGACACTCGAGTACACACTCTGAGAGGAGAGGGCAGGGGGGAGTTGGGCAGGTTGGTGGCGTCGCCTCCTTGTCGAGACTGCCGGCTTGGAGCTGGAAGAGGGCTTTCCCTTTGTTCGACGGTTTGACCACTACGCCGTGCTCACGACGGTGAGTGTGTGTGTATTCGTGTGACTGAATGGGCTTTGACCTGGACCGGGCCGTGTCCACGGTGCTTCTTCAAGGCAAGGCTGCTCGGTCGCTTTGTAGTAATGGGGCGCCCCTATCTCCGAAATCACTAGTCGAGGAGCGCTCCCCGCAATGATTAGTCGGGGAGCGCTTTGTAGTAATGGGGCGCCCCTATCTCCGAAATCACTAGGCGAGGAGCGCTCCCCGCAATGATTAGTCGGGGAGCGCTCCACGCGCGACAAGTGTCATGCACGCGACGCTTCGCGCGCGACACTTGTCGCGCTGAGAGGCACTCCCGTGATTTTCGGTTTTCGGTTTTTCTTTCTGGTTTTTTTTTTCACTTTAGTCCTCGTACTTTTAGTGTTTTGTAATACACTTTTGATCTGTTTTGAGATCTGTTTCTCTCTGGTGTCGTTGAACCGTCGCCGCCGATTGTCCTTTCGTTGCCGTCGTCGCCGCTCGTCGCGCCCGCCGCTCTTGTCGCCTGCTTACGGTGGCCCTTCTTTACCGTGGACGGCCCTTCCCCGTTCGCACGATCGTCGTTCCCTACCAGTTGCATTCGTCGGTTCCCTATTTCCTTTTTTTTATTTTCGGGATATGGAGATTTATGGGGTAGTTACTGGGGGAGGGGGGGGGGGGCTTCCAATACTATCAGATGGCAACTTTCAACTCGGTTTGTGCAATTAGTTCTTGATAATCATTGTGTTCTTTGCAGGTATGGCTTGTCCTTTTTGCCATATGCCGGGTGGCCCGTGTTCGTCTGTTGATTCTTCTATAGATGTGTTCACTGTGGTTCTGGATCGGCGTTGTTCGACTCGTGTTGTAAGAATAACATTTTATATTTGATCAATTTTTGGCACACATACTTATTTCTTTTGGTGCTGATGTTGCTGTTTTGAATGGAAATTATTCTAGGTCTTCTTTTTTTGATTATGATCATTCGTTTTGCAGTATATTCCGTGCTGTGTTAGAGCTCATCTTGCTCGTTACATCGAGGAGTGTAAGGCTTTAGCCATAAGAAGGGTGACAAAGATACTGATCTTGCTCTTCACTCTAACGAGGGTTATTTGTATAGTGTTCTGTTTAGTCATGGTCGGGTGAGGAGCAAATTCCATGGTTCTTTCTGGGAAGATTTGGTCATTGATTATGGTCTTCGTCATCGTGATAGAATGAGCGTTAGGCTTGAGCGCTATGGAACGTTGATTGGTATTGACTTTTATCGGGGTGGAGATATGTTGTCTCCTTTACCTTCTGTTGGTAAGGTTTATTTTTAAGAAAGTATTTAGTTTGTTTCATTTCATATGATTTTTCTGTTCCGTTGAACCTGTGTAATTTTATTTTGTAGCTCTTGATGGTTTGAGCGACTCCGAGAAGGAACTTGCTGGGAGTTGTTTTTACACTCATGGTGTTTATCTCAATTATCAGTAGATGTATTTCATGACTTCTCAACTCTTTGATGACGAGTACATACTATGTTGTCCTTTTGTTCACAGGATTAATTCCATGAATGTTAATGCTCATAAAATGGTCAGATTTATTTTCCACTATTTTTCTTTGTTTCTGTTTATTTATTTATTATTATTTCTTCTATTTATAGTTTTATTTTTTTGTTCTATTACTAATAGCTTGATGTTTTTGTTAGGTTATTCCTGGTATGGTTGTGAGGAGTTTGAAGGAGTTCGTGTCATTTCCCAGGACTGGAATTTTAATTCTTGAAGTTACTTTGGAATCTCGTGATGATGATATATTTGTGAGCACTCCTTGCTCCTACTTCATTGGCTTGGGTAATAGAATGGTGTTCAAAAAGGAAGGGTTCAGTGATTTTCTCCAGGCATCGTCTATTCAAGTAAACATCTTGGTGCTCATAACTTTCAAAGAGCGTGATGGGAGGCTTGTTGTTATCTTCAATCTTCTGCCGCAGTGATGTTAGTTTTAGCCTTTGAACATAATGGATATTGTTTAAAAATCTATGATAGAGTATAATATTATTTAGATATATAAAACAGATATGAACCTAAGTGTTCATTGTTGTACTTCGTTTGTAGAAGAGGCATGGTTGTGCATCTCTTTTTTAGATGTTTTTTTGGACGGATGTTAGTTCATTGGAGGCATAGTTATACATAGATTAGAGGCACGTATGTGCCTTTGTTTTAGAGACAGGAACGTCTATGCAACAGCAAAGAGGCACGGGCGATCACGCGTGAGGAGCTTGTAGAGTCACGACGCGTGTTACGCGAGGCACGGGTGTGTAGGCACCATACTCACGTGAGTGAAGCCTCTATAGGCAGGAGGCACAGGTATAGGTTGGTGGCATCCGGCAGCATACGGCTGTACTGAGAGAAACGTGTGTGCAACACCAAAGTTGCACGGGCGATCACGCGTGCGGAGCGCGTAGAGTCACTATGGTTTCATGTGAGGCACGTGGATTGAGTCAACGGAGGCACGGAAATGAAGTCAGTACAGGCACGGAAGTGAAGTCACTAAAGGCACGGTTGTGTGGCTTCTCGAAGCACGGGTATCAACCCTCTTGATGTACAAAAGGTGTGAAGTTCCTAAAGGCACGGAAGTATGGCAGCAGAGGCACGGTCTGAATACTTGGTTAGAGAGGCTCGGTTGTGGATGCACAGGTGTGAAGTCTCTAGGGTCACGGGCGTGTGGCACCACAGGCATGGATTCGAATAGACATTTAGGGAGCCACGGCTGTACATAGGTCAGTTACACACAGTAGTGTAGTTTTGTGGCATCCTGCAGGATGGCTGTACGGAGAGGAACATGTGTGCAATAGCAAGGAGGTTCTCAATACACACAACAGTGTTTGATGTGAAATGGTTGTTGTGTGATTTTAATTTTTTTTCTATGTGGTTAAACTCTCAAAGTGCTTGTCCTTGCGTCTGTGTACCGAATGTTGTTCTGCAATATTTATGAATTGTTCATGCCAATCTTGAATAAGCATTTTACAGAAAGTTAACAACGATACAATCACTTATTTCTTGCAATGCATGATGCATCTTGTGGAGGATAAGTATGAAAATTATAATACAATATCGTGCGACATATTTGTTCTTCTCTAATCATAGATACAACATATGTTTGCTCAATAGGAGATAACTTACTAATTGCATTTAGACATGCAAAACGTACTATGCATTTGTACATGAGCACACCACTGTGTTCAACGTAAAACAATAATATAGTACACACAGTATCTGTGACCAACAACAAATCATAGTTAGAACATAGGTTCATTCAATCTAAATTATCAAACTACTAGGTACTACTAGTTTAATGTAGACATCCATTTTCTCGCAATTCACCACCCGTTGTTTCCCTTCCATCGCTTCCAGCCGCTGGAAGATCCCTCGTCTTTGTTCTTACGTGGGCGGAGTCTTTCCTTCAATGGTTATTGGTGGAGGTGACGTAGCCCGTCCTTGATGATTAGGATTCTACGGTACAACTCGTAGCTAACATACCCGTCTTTTGCTGCGTACTCAAGGTGTAGCGGGGAAAGCGGTTTCCACTCCCAGTACTGGTGCTTCTCCTTTGGGAATGATTTCTTCATGTTCTTGTAGGAGGGGTCGATGATGGCCGCTGCAAGGTCACCCATGGAGTCCCTTTCTCCACCACCCTTGATACAGAATTGCCTCTGGATGTCGACGTGGTGGCCGTCTGGAATTTTAATCCATGCACGGGCAAGCATGGTCTTGTCGCCCCTGGTGTCGACGCTAGCGAAAGTTACCGCTTTGCGTTGCAGGAAGTCAAGTAACGCCTAGGAGCACTCGGACCTGCAGTAGTGGTATACGAGGACATGCTCGCGCGTGGCAAGTTGCACGACGGCGATCCCTTGACGTATGTAACTACTCTTACGTGTGTACTCGAGGTCGAGGCCGACGCACTTGTTCTTCTCCTCCTTTAGCCATTCTTCATACTTTTTGATGATTCGCTCCACGGTCTTCGGGTCGTTGGTGTACACCACCTCCAGTACGGTTATACCGTGGGCAGTGATGCGTTTAGTGTCTGTTGTTAGTTTTCCGTCGTCCATGGCTGTAGGTATGCGGTGGTGAATTGTTGCGGCCGACGAGAAATGTCCGAGGAAGAAGATGGAAATGGATTCGGTAAAATGAAAGGGATCTTTACTTTGTCGTGCAAAAAAGGTAACCGTCAAAGAGCAGTTGGTAGTCATCCGGTGGTTCCAGAGGTAGATTTACAGAAATAGGCGTTTGTTGGATCAGTTTTTTTAAGATTTTCACTTATCTTGTTCAATGAAATGTTTTATTCGTCGCGTGCTGCCTGCGTGATCCATGTGTGCGTATTCCATCTTTGGCTGTGAAGGTAGTCGAGTAACGGTGGAACACTCAGCAGAGTCATGGTCGTGCCTTTGTTGTCGAAACATTTTTTTTCGGTTAACAACATTCCTTAGTCAACGAGGCACTGTTGTAATGTTATTCGGTGCACAATTGTATGTTTTAAAAAAGTTGGTCAAGTAAACATAGTGTGCACTTGAAAATGGAGTCCTGTTTAGTGTTTAATTGAGATATGTTTCACTAGATGGTTTGAATAACTTTGATAACATGGCATTGCTATAGATTTTGATGCAAAAACTGATTCTTGATTTGTTTGATTTTTGAATCAGAGTTTAACAGAAAATGATTTGTTTTTGTTTTTTGATTTTTGGAATTGTGAATATTTCAAAGGTTAACCAGCTACTTGAGTGTCCATAAGAACTACATTAGTTCCAAAGGATCATTCCGACAGTTCAAACAGCCAGTTGAGGGTCCATAAGAGCTACATTAGTTCCAAAAGATCATTCCAATAGTTCAAGCAACCACTTGGTCCATAATAGCTACATTACTACCATTCTAATAAGCAAACTTATAGTAACCAGTGATTTGCTCCTGGGAGGCATCATCATGAAACGACCACTGAACATCGTAGGAGATGGACTGTTTCTTCCATTTTAAGTGCTGGTTCCAACGGAATCTACGGAATGCGCTGAATGATGATGGACATAGAACTATCATGGCGCTCTTTGAAAGTGATCAGAACAACGTTCTCTTCAACAAAGGATGCAGCTGATATGAAGTCTCTGAAAGAAGACTATTCAATTACCATCCTGCCGTCTTTTTTGCAGATGTAGTACGACGAAGGAGTGATGACATGGGTAGGTTCATCAGGAGCTTCAAGGGTCACCCTGCCATTGGTTGGCACGTCTACCCATCTCTTTAGTGTCGAGACAACACTCCTCGGAATTTTCTAGAAGAAACCGAAATTAAATAGAAATTAAAAGTGTTGATTTTGCCACTTGGACATTAAATAAAAGAATGGCTGGATACGATGAGTGCGCAATCATTAAGAAATTCCATATTGAAACTAATATATTTATTGACATGTTCAGGTTCGCGAGTAAGCAGATAAAACAATATATTAAGAGAGCAACAAAAGTTTTGTTGTTTTAGGATTAATAAATCGTTTCTTTATAATTTTACATATAAGCAATATTAGGTCAATATCCTTTGTTTTAGGAGAATACGAAGCAAAATATGTTTGGTATTTTAACAAGGACAGTTGTAACCAACCATGATGCAGTCTTTGGTGTTAGTGGGAGTCAACACATAGACAAATGGATGGCAACGGATGAAAGTATCTCGGAAAAGGCGTTGTAGAAAGAATCGTGTCTGGTCGTAGGTAAGCTCAATATCCTTAGAGTAGACACAACACTGAACGTGGTCGAAATCGTCAGAAGAAAGATCGTCGAGAGCTAGGAAAAGAACAAGTATTCAAAGTTAGATAAAGTTATATCCAACACGGGGTTAATATTTTTTAGTATGATGCATGTAACACCCCATGTATTAAGCTACAGTGATCACCCTTTTGATTATGCCAGGTCATCATGATCAACAGTGCTTAATCATCATTAGTAACATATCTCCTTCCATAATTCAAATTCAAATTGGAAATTCAAACTAAAGTGAAAATAAAAGTTATTCAAAAAAGAAACTAAATTGTTCATTAAATAGCAAGTAAATCAGAGGCAATTCTAAAATTGAAACCAGCATCATTGGAATTGGGTAAGTGACTCAAACATCCTCGAACAATGACTAAAGACAATATTTAATAACCTTTTATTTAATCTAAATTAAATATGAAATTATATTTTGTCCAAACTAGTTTTTGGTGTTAGGGTATAATGCACTGCTAATTATGAGCTAGGTTACTAATTTTGTAAAAGTCATTTTGTGGCCTAACTATTTGCAAAACAGAAAATATGAGAAAAGAAAAAAATGAAACAAAAATAAAAAGAACCCCCCCGGCCCAACTGGGCCATAGCCCAGCCAGGCCGGCCCATCCCCTGGCCTATATGGCCAGCCCCTCCCTTGGCCGTAACCCTAGCCCAACCACCCCCTTCCCCCCCCCACTCGGTCTCCCTCTCCCTCCACCCGATCCCATGTGGATCGGGCCAGCGGCCCCGGTGACCGCGCCCCGCCGCCGAACTCCGTCGCCGCCGTCGCCCCTGGACCCCGCCGCCCTCACGCGCCGACGCCCCGCCGCCCTGTTGCCTCCTCGCCTCGCCGGATCGCCGGCGCCACCTTGCCCCGACGTCGCCCCGCCGCCTCGTCCTCATCATCGCGCCGTCCTCGACCTCCTCCTCACCCGTGGCTCCAACGAGCCTCGCTATTGTTCCCCTACAACGGGGGTGAGCCGCCGTCCGTCCTCCTCTTCCCCCCTTTGCCCCGATGCGGCCACCACACCCCGCGCCTCACCCCAACGAGGCCACGCGCCGGCCGCGCCCGTGCAGCGCCGGCCACGCCCGTCGCGCGCGCCCGTGCACTGCTGCCCTTCCCGGCGCGCTCACCGCGCCCTGCCGCTCCCTCCCTGCCGCTCGCGCTTGCCCCGCTGTGCCCGCGTCCCCGGCCGTGCTCCCCGTGCCTATCACCTCACCCGCCGGCCTCGCCCGCTCCACCGTGCTGCCCCGCAGCTGCTGCTCCCATCGCCGCTCACCGGCGAGCGCACGTGCCCCGGCGAGCACACATGCCCCGGCTCGCGCTGCCCGCTGACCTCGCCCGCTCGACACGCCGTCCTCACGTCGCCCACAACAACGCCCACGCCTGCCGCGCCCTCGCCCAGTTCGCCTCCCTGCACGCGCTCATGCTCGCCGGCCACTTCGGCCAGCGGCCGTGCCCGGCCCTCCCCCCTGGTGGCCTGGGCAGGCGCCCTAACGGGCGGCATCGGCGCCCGCACGCCCCTGCGCCCGTAAACGCCCGCCCCGCTAAGGCCTGGGCCACTGACCGAATGGGCCCACTGCCCTGAGAACGAAAAAGAAAAAAAGAAAAAGAAAAGGAAAATGTAATATAGATAATTAAAAAAATTAAATAAATAATTAATTAAGTGAATTAATTAACCTAATTAATTCTGTTTAATTAAATTAATCAATTAGTTAGCCTAATTAATCTATAATTAGTATAATTAAACCTTAGTTAACTAAACAGTCAATGACAGGTGGACCCCACCCGTCAGGTTGACTGCTGATGTCATGCTGACGTCAGCATACACTGTTCTGGATAATGTTGGATTAAAATAATTGAAATAAATCCAGAAAATGTTTAAATCTTTAGAAAATCGTATAAAATAAACCGTAACTCGGATCGAAAAACTTTGTACATGAAAGTTGCTCAGAACGACGAGACAAATCCGAATACGCGGTCCGTTCGTCCGCCACACGTCCCTATCATAGCGAACATGCAACCGTCCCCCCTCCGGTTCGTTTGTCCGAAAACGTCAAACACCGGGAATACTTTTCCGGATGCTTCCCCCCCTTCGCCGGCATCGCCTAGTACCGTGTTAGAGCATACCTAGCCCCGCGTATTGCCTCGTTATGTTTGTGATGTTTTGTTTGCTCTGTATTTACTGTTTCTTCCCCCTCTCTCTCTCTCGGTAGACCCCGACACCGACGTCGTCCCCGAGACCGACGCAGTTTAGGAGCCCGACGACACCGTTGACGACCTTGCCTTTGCCGCCGAGCAACCAGGCAAGCACCCCCCCTTGAGCATACCGATATCGCCTATTCTTTCTCTCTCATGCTTGCATTAGAAATTGCTGCTGCTACTGTTTAACCTATTCTGATGCATAGCCTGTTTATTGTAACCTGCTATTGATACCTTACCTGCTTATCCTAAACTGCTTAGTATAGGCTGGGTAGAGACCTATCAGTGACCCTACTTGTCCCGACTGCCCCGCTGGATTATCAGAAGACCCGATCAACGGGATTGAAGACCAGGCCCCAGCACCGCACATCACCCCCCTTAGTTGTAACGACACTGCAGCGTACTATCGAGTGCCGAGGGTGAAACCTCTTGTAGCACTTCTGATGTTAACTCTGTAGAGTAGCTATTCGGTCGTGGTCATCGAGGGTGATTCCTCCTTCCCCACTTCCGATAACGACGCTGTCGTACAACACCTCAAGTGTGAACCCATCGAGGGTGATTCCTCCGAGTTCACCTTGACGGATACATCAATAGGAACCCAACGAGGGTGATACCTCGGATTCCCCTGATGTTATGGACACACGGATACTTGGACTTTACACTGTTACTTGGAAAGGCGGGTCGACCCTGAGGGGTACCCGCGTGTGATGTGAAGACGGGTTGCCTGGATGGTGCCCGAGTGATGAATACGAGGCGTGGCCGGGCATTCTTGGCCTTTGCCGCAAGTCCTCGAGACGGGGCGACGGGGTCACATCGATCGTGAGTCTCTGCTCGTTACCGCACCCCCAAGGTACTAATGATTTGGATATTTGATTCGAGTGGGCCTCTGGCCCGATAGCACTAACCATCACGCGGGAAAAGTTATGGGCACTCCGCATCGTGGCATCAGCCGAAAGTTCTGTCAGACGTCCAGTTCAGCATTGTGGCACGGTCGGATCGTACCGACCATCCGAGGCGGTGCTGGTATCCACCCTGCACACAACGACCTGGAGTGCACAGGGCGATGGCCCAAGACCCCTGAGCGCTTAGGATGTAGACCGGCGGGGACCTCTCTGCTGAGCTCTAGGTAGGGTTGCGGTGTGTCGTTTGGCCGAGGCCGGGCATGACCCCGAAAAGAGTGTCCGGACGGAGTTAAGCGAGCGTGGTGGGTAAGTTGGTGCACCCCTGCAGGGAAGAACTAATCTATGCATAGTCGGATCCTCGGTAACGGACACTCGGAGTTGTATCCCGATCGATACAACTAGAATTGGATACTATGGCTCTGGGATTGTTTCTCGCAGGGAGTCAAGAAGGGATCTCAGGACGAGGTTGATGACTGTATGGCTCTGAGATTGCTTTCTCGCAGGGAGTCGAGAAAGGATCTCTGGGTGAGGATTGATAACATTACTACTACTTTATATTCTACTAATCTACACTCTTCTAATGCTGCAAGACCTCTGAAGATGCTAGTCTTCGATAGGACTAGGCCTTCCCTCTATTCTGGCATTTCTGCAGCCCAGTCCTCATATACAGCCTCTCTTTGATAATGTTGCATATGTAGTGTAGATCCTTGCTTGCTGAGTACTTCGGATGGGTACTCATGGTTGCTTTGCTTTCTTTTTCCCCATATACCCCTTTTGATGCAACCAGATGACGGAGCCCCTGAGACAGCTGCCCCCGCCGACGATCGGTACTACTACCCTGAGGATGGATACTACTACGAGTTGGCCGACAACCAGGAGTAGGTTCGGAGGGTCCTAGGCAGGAGGCCTGCGCCTTTGGATCGTAGTGTTTTCTTTTGCCCCACCTTTCTAAGGGCTTATCTGTTTCTGTTTCATATCTGTACTCAGATATCTGATGCTTCCGCTGACGCTTGTACGCAAGCTTATGTATTCGAGCCCTCGAGGCCCTGGCTTGTAATATAAAGCTTGTATGACTTTATTTATGTTTTAGAGTTGTGTTGTGATATCTTCCCGTGAGTCCTTAGGCTTGATCATGTGCATTTGCGTGTATGATTAGTGCACGATTGAGCTGAGGCGTCACAAGTTGGTATTAGAGCCGATTGACTGTAGGAACCCCCCTTTCCAACTCCTTGGCCGAAGTTGAGTCTAGTGGTCCAAAAACTAATTTACTAACTTGGCTGTGTGGCTTACGGGCCCACGTCGCCAATTGGGTGGTATTAGGATCTTTTACTCCTCGACCTTTACTCTGGGACTCTGATCTCTCTCCTAGTCGGGTTAAAATTTTACTAACTCCAACTTTAGGTTCTCGTGATCACATCCACCCGGTGTTCTGAAAATTTCCCCCCTTCCTTCAAGATTGCGGGCCTGGTTCTGCTTGCAGGATCCTCTTATCGAGGGCACCCTGTGTTGTCACTTGCAGATACCTCGCTCCAACAATTTTCTCCGACATGATATAGCCTTTGCTATGTCACGTTGTTGTAATCCTCACCGCGTGCCTGCGCGCTGCCTAGCTTGTCTAGCTGCGTGCATTTTCGAACTCCTACCGCCGTTTGTGTCCAACTCCGTGCATCGTTCTGTATGTCTGTAATGAGTACTGATATACACCTGATGCCTTCTTGTTCATTTCCCATGTTACATCATGGATAACTCCATACACCTGTAGTTTTTCTTGCTAAACTGCCCCTGTTGAATTGGCAGGATGGCCGATGATCCTCCACCTCCACCTTATATTGCCGCAATGATGCAGCAGTTTGAACTGAACCGTCAGGTTATGACCGTGATATTGGCTCAGTTCCCAAACCAGAATGCTCATCAGCAGCCTACTCCAATAACTCTGCCGAAATTCATGCGCCTCAATCCGTCCACTTTTCGCAGCTCGACTGATCCAATGGATGCTGATGATTGGCTCCGTGACATTGCCTTCCAGATGAAGTCGGCCAATGTTATCCCTGACAGTTACGTCACCTATGCGACGTATCACCTGAGGGGTTCAGCTGCTCAATGGTGGGAACACCACAAGGGTATGTTGCCTGCTGAAACAGTAACCACTTGGCAGGAATTTCAGTCAGCTTTTCGTGCACAGTACATTCCTCAAGGTTTGATGGACCAGAAGAAGTAGGAGTTCCGCAAACTCTCTCAGGGTAAAATGACTGTGGATGAATATCATAGGAAATTTCTTGAATTGTCTCGCTATGCTGAAGATGACGTCTGCACTGACGCACGCAAGCAGGAGAAATTCCGTGAAGGACTGCGTACTGATATAAACCTCGCACTTGCTGTCCATGATTGCACAGACTTCGCAACGCTTGTCAGCCAATCTTTCCAAGTTGAAACTGCTCTGACTAAATACCAGGAGTCGCTCAAGCGTACTCGAGATGTCGGCTCGTCTTCGGGTCGACCTATTCAGAAACGTCAAGTCTGGATTCCCCACAATGTTTACCACCGACCTGCTCCAACACCAAGGCCGTCATATGTTGCCCCTCGTCTGCCTTCACCGCCGAGACAGCTAACGGTTCATGATGGACCGCCTAATGCTATGGCTTCTCCTCAGGTGGCACCACGTCCTCCTAATGGTCGTAAGAAGAGTTGTCGAAACCGCCGATTCAGAAACCGTAATACCATACCGTCTGCTGTTGTACTTGGCCATGCCAATCACGTCAATGCTGAAAAGGCTCAGAAGGAACCGACTATCATGCTGGGAACACTCTCTGTGAATTCGGTACCAGCCTCTGTTCTCTTTGATTCAGGAGTATCGCATGCTTTTGTGTCCCAACAATTTGCTCAGTCACATGAGTTATACTTGGAAGAATTACCCACTCCTCTAATGGTTCAGTCCCCGAGATCCAAGTGGCAAACCACAATGCTAAGCCCTCACAACCACATCAAGATTGGAGGTCTACTTTTTTCGGTTTCTCTCATTGTACTTGGACCTTACGACATAGACATCATTCTCGGTATGGACTGGTTGACAACCCATAATGCTTTGATTGATTGCGCTACTAAGGCAGTCTAGCTCACCCACCCTTCTGGCCAGACAGTCAAATACTCAGCCCGAATAGCTCAGGATGCTGAGAGCCAGATATATGCTCTGAATGCATTAAATGCCTCACCTCTTGAAGGCATCGAGAACGTTCCCGTTGTTCATGATTTTCAAGACGTCTTCCCAGAGGAACTTCCAGGAATACCCCCTTCTAGAGCTGTTGAGTTTGTCATCGATTTGAAACCAGGCACAACTCCTATTGCGAAGCGTCCTTATAAAATGCCTCCGCACCACCTTCTTGAACTTAAGGAGGAAATCGACAAGTCACTTAAGAAGGGTTTCATCCGCCCCAGTTCCTCTGCTTGGGGAGCACCTTCACTCTTCGTTAAGAAGAAGGATGGAACTAACCGATTGGTTCAGGATTACCGACCTATCAACCAAGCAACAATTCAGAACAAGTATCCGCTTCCCAAAATCAACGATCTGTATGATCAACTTGCTGGTTCCTCAGTATTCTCTAAGCTTGATTTGAGATTGGGATACCACCAGATCCGTGTTCATGAAGAGGATATTCCCAAGACTGCATTTGTTACTCGCTATGGTTCTTATGAGTACACTGTCATGTCTTTCGGCTTGACTAATGCTCCAGCCACATTCTCCCGTCTGATGAATTACATCTTCATGGATTACCTTGACAAGTTCGTCGTGGTATATCTAGATGATATTCTGGTTTATTCAAAGAATAAAGAAGAACATGCTGAGCACCTCCGTCTTGTTCTAGAAAGGCTCCGAGAACACTAGTTGTATGCCAAATACTCCAAATGTGAATTCTGGCTTTCTGAAGTAACCTACCTTAGTCATGTGATTTCCAAGGATGGAATTGCTGTTAACCCGGAGCGGGTTCAGGCTATTCTTGAATGGACTCCACCGAAGAATGTCAAGCAAGTCAGAAGTTTTCTCGGCTTGCAAGCTATTGCCGTCGATTTGTCGAGAACTTTTCTAAGATTGCTAAGCCTCTGACTGATCTGCTTCACAAGGGCGTTAAGTTTGAATGGACAGAAAAATGTCAGGAGAGTTTTCAAACACTCAAAGACAAGCTGACATCTGCCCCAGTACTTGCTCCACTAGATTCTCGCAAAGATTTTGTGATCTATTGTGACGCATCCCGTGAAGGATTAGGCTGTGTCCTAATGCAAGAGCGTAAAGTGATTGCCTATGGCTCTCGTCAGTTGCGCTCACATGAAGAGAATTATCCGGTACATGATCTAGAACTAGCTGCTGTCATCTATGCACTGCAGTTGTGGCGACATTACCTTCTCGGTAATCGTTGCGAGATCTACATGGACCATAAAAGCCTGGAGTACTTGTTCACTCAACCATCTCTAAACCTCCGTCAGCAAAGATGGATGGAGGCCATAGCGGACTATGATTTGGGTATTTCTTATACCCCTGGCAAGGCTAACGTGATGGTTGATGCCTTAAGCCGCAAGTCCTATTGCGACAACCTCATGGTTAGGAGAGCTCAACCTCGTCTTTTTGAAGAACTGCGCAAGCTGAATCTGCGTATTGTTCCACAGGGTTCTCTTAATAACCTTGTGATACAACCAGATCTCGAGAAAGCTGTTAAGAATGCGCAAGCTAAAGATGCTGAAATTGATCTGATGAAGAAAAATCTTCACCTTGAAAAGTACATGGATTTCTCGCTGTCTGAAGATGGAACCTTGTATTTCAGAGACCGCATTGTGGTACCTCGCTTCGAGCTCATGACCGACAAGGTCATGAAGGAGGCACATGATACCCCATTGTCTATTCATCCGGGTAGCACCAAGATGTATCGTGATCTCCCTCAAAGGTACTGGTGGTCTAGAATGAAGCAGGATATTGCTCGATATGTTGCTGAATGTGATGTGTGTCGTCATGTTAAAGCAGAACATCAGAAGCCTGCTGGAATTCTGCAACCGCTTCCTATTCCTTTATGGAAATGGGATAAGGTTCAGATGGATTTCATTACTAGCCTTCCCAGGTCACAGAAGGGACACGATGCTATTCTTGTCGTCGTCGACCAACTTTCTAAAGTTGTACACTTTCTGCCTGTCAAAGAGGCGATCACTGCTAGTCAGTTAGCCGAGATGTATATCTCCAGAATTGTTTCACTCCACGGCATTCCGAAGGAGATTAGTTCGGACCGTGGTGGCCTTTTCATCTCAAAGTTTCGGGAAAGTTTCCAAGAAGCTATGGGAACTCATATTACCTGGAGTTCAGCTTATCACCCTCAATCCCAAGGCCAAGTCGAGCGAGTCAATCAAGTGCTTGAAGACATGCTTCGAGCTTGTGTTATATCGTTCGGTAAGAAGTGGGAAGAATCTCTCCCGTATGCCGAGTTCTCTTATAACAACAGCTATCAAGCCAACTTGAAAATGCCCCCCTTTGAAGTACTATATGGACATAAGTGTCGGACCCCTCTGAATTGGTCAAAAACTAGGGAACGACCGCTCCTGGGTCCGGATATTATTCAACACGCCGAAGAACAAGTCCGTATCGTTCGAGAAAATCTCAAGGCGGCTCAGGACCGCCAGAAGAGCAACTACGACTGCAAACGATGGGGTTTGACTTATCAACCTGGTGATCAAGCTTATCTTCGTGTCACTCCTATGAAGGGCACTCACCGCTTCGGAATCAAGGGCAAGTTAGCTCCACGCTACATTGGTCCTTTCCGCATTGTTGCAAGACGTGGTCAGGTGGCGTACAAATTGGAGTTGCCGCCGCAATTCTCTCATATCCACGATGTCTTCCATGTGTCGCAACTTCATCGTTGCTTCAAGGAGTCTCCGCACCGAGCAGTGGACCATGAAATGCTCGAATTGCAAGATGATCTTTCTTATAAGGAGCATCCGATTCGTATTCTCGATGAAGCTGAATGTCGAACCCGCCAGAAGGTTACCAAGTTCCTCAAGGTGCAGTGGTCAAATCATACTGAAGATGAAGCCACTTGGGAATGCGAGGATAACCTCTGTGCTGAATACCCCGAACTTTTCCCTTCTACCTCTTAATTCTCGGGACGAGAATTCTTGTTAGTGGAGGAGATTTGTAACACCCCATGTATTAAGCTACAGTGATCACCCTTTTGATTATGCCAGGTCATCATGATCAACAGTGCTTAATCATCATTAGTAACATATCTCCTTCCATAATTCAAATTCAAATTGGAAATTCAAACTAAAGTGAAAATCAAAGTTATTCAAAACAGAAACTAAATTGTTCATTAAATAGCAAGTAAATCAGAGGCAATTCTAAAATTGAAACCAGCATCATTGGAATTGGGTAAGTGACTCAAACATCCTTGAACAGTGACTAAAGACAATATTTAATAACCTTTTATTTAATCTAAATTAAATACGAAATTATGTTTTACCCAAACTAGTTTTTGGTGTTAGGGTATAATGCACTGCTAATTATGAGCTAGGTTACTAATTTTGTAAAAGTCATTTTGTGGCCTAACTATTTGCAAAACAGAAAATATGAGAAAAGAAATAAAAAAAATGAAACAAAAATAAAAAGAAACCCCCCCGGCCCAACTGGGCCACAGCCCAGCCAGGCCGGCCCATCCCCCGGCCTATATGGACAGCCCCTCCCCTGGCCGTAAACCTAGCCCAACCACCCCCAATTCCCCCCCCCCCACACTCGGTCTCCCTCTCCCTCCACCCGATCCCATCTGGATCGGGCCAGCGGCCCCGGTGACCGTGCCCCGCAGCCGAACTCCGTCGCCGCCGTCGCCCCTGGACCCCGCCGCCCTCACGCGCCGACGCCCCGCCGCCCTGTTGCCTACTCGCCTCGCCGGATCGCCGACGACACCTCGCCCCGACGTCGCCCCGCCGCCTCGTCCTCATCATCGCGCCGTCGTCGACCTCCTCCTCACCCGCGGCTCCAACGAGCCTCGCCAGTGTTCCCCTGCAATGGGGGTGAGCCGCCATCCGTCCTCCTCTTCCCCCCTCTGCCCCGATGTGGCCACCACACCCCGCGCCTCACCCCAACGAGGCCACGCGCCGGCCGCGCCCGTGCAGCGCCGGCCACACCCGTCGCGCGCGCCCATGCACTGCTGCCCTTCCCGGCGCGCTCACCGCGCCCTGCCGCTCGCGCTTGCCCCGCTGTGCCCGCGTCCCCGGCCGCGCTCCCCACGCCTATCACCTCACCCGCCTGCCTCGCCCGCTCCACCGTGCTGCACCGCAGCTGCTGCTCCCATCGCCGCTCACTGGCGAGCGCACATGCCCCGGCTCGAGCTGCCCGCTGACCTCGCCCGCTCGACGCGCCGTCCTCGTGTCGCCCGCAACAACGCCCACGCGCATGCGTGCCCGCGCTCGGCCCTCCCCCACACCTGCCGCGCCCTCGCGCAGTTCGCCTCCCCGCACGCGCTCGTGCTCGCCGGCCTCCTCGGCCAGCGGTCGTGCCCGCCGTGGCCGGCCATCCCCCCTGGTGGCCTGGGCAGGCGCCCTAACGGGCGGCATCGGCGCCCGCACGCCCCCTGCGCCCGTAAACGCCCGCCCCGCTAAGGCCGGGGCCACTGACCGAACGGGCCCACTACCCTGAGAACGAAAAAGAAAAAAAAGAACAAGAAAAGGAAAATGTAATATAGATAATTAAAAAAATTAAATAATTAATTAATTAAGTGAATTAATTAACCTAATTAATTCTGTTTAATTAAATTAATCAATTAGTTAGCCTAATTAATCTATAATTAGTATAATTAAACCTTAGTTATCTAAACAGTCAATGACAGGTGGACCCCACCCGTCAGGTTGACCGCTGATGTCATGCTGGCGTCAGCATACACTATTCTGGATAATGTTGGATTAAAATAATTGAAATAAATCCAGAAAATGTTTAAATCTTTAGAAAATCGTATAAAATAAACCGTAACTCGGATCGAAAAACTTTGTACATGAAAGTTGCTCAGAACGACGAGATGAATCCGAATACGCGGTCCGTTCGTCCGCCACACGTCCCTATCATAGCGAACATGCAACCGTCCTCCCTCCAGTTCGTCTGTCCGAAAACGTCAAACACCGGGAATACTTTCCCGGATGCTTCCCCCCCCCTTCGCCGGCATCGCCTACTACCGTGTTAGAGCATACCTAGCCCGCGTATTGCCTCGTTATGTTTGTGATGTTTTGTTTGCTCCGTATTTACTGTTTCTTCCCCCTCTTCTCTCTCGGTAGACCCCGACACCAACGTCGTCCCCGAGACCAACGCAGTTCAGGAGCCCGACGACACCGTTGACGACCTTGCCTTTGCCGTCGAGCAACCAGGCAAGCACCCCCCCTTGAGCATACCGATATCGCCTATTCTTTCTCTCTCATGCTTGCATTAGAAATTGCTGCTGCTACTATTTAACCTATTCTGATGCATAGCCTGTTTATTGTAACCTGCTATTGATACCTTACCTGCTTATCCTAAACTGCTTAGTATAGGCTGGGTAGAGACCTATCAGTGACCCTACTTGTCCCGACTGCCCCGCTGGATTATCAGAAGACCCGATCAACGGGATTGAAGACCAGGCCCCAGCACCGCACATCACCCCCCTTAGTTGTAACGACACTGCAGCGTACTATCGAGTGCCGAGGGTGAAACCTCTTGTAGCACTTCTGATGTTAACTCTGTAGAGTAGCTATTCGGTCGTGGTCATCGAGGGTGATTCCTCCTTCCCCACTTCCGATAATGACGCTGTCGTACAACACCTTAAGTGTGAACCCATCGAGGGTGATTCCTCCGAGTTCACCTTGACGGATACATCAATAGGAACCCAACGAGGGTGATACCTCGGATTCCCCTGATGTTATGGACACACGGATACTTGGACTTTACACTGTTACTTGGAAAGGCGGGTCGACCCTGAGGGGTACCCGCGTGTGATGTGAAGACGGGTTGCCTGGATGGTGCCCGAGTGATGAATACGAGGCGTGGCCGGGCATTCTTGGCCTTTGCCGCAAGTCCTCGAGATGGGGCGACGGGGTCACATCGATCGTGAGTCTCTGCTCGTTACCGCACCCCCAAGGTACTAACGATTTGGATATTTGATTCGAGTGGGCCTCTGGCCCGATAGCACTAACCATCACGCGGGAAAAGTTATGGGCACTCCACATTGTGGCATCAGCCGAAAGTTCTGCCAGACGTCCAGTTCAGCATTGTGGCACGGTCGGATCATACCGACCATCCGAGGCGGTGCTGGTATCCACCCTGCACACAACGACCCGGAGTGCACAGGGCGATGGCCCAAGACCCCTGAGCGCTTAGGATGTAGACCGGCGGGGACCTCTCTGCTGAGCTCTAGGTAGGGTTGCGGTGTGTCGTTTGGCCGAGGCCGGGCATGACCCAGAAAAGAGTGTCCGGCCGGAGTTAAGCGAGCGTGGTGGGTAAGTTGGTGCACCCGTGCAGGGAAGAACTAATCTATGCATAGCCAGATCCTCGGTAACGGATACTCGGAGTTGTATCCCGATCGATACAACTAGAATTGGATACTATGGCTCTGGGATTGCTTCTTGCAGGGAGTCGAGAAGGGATCTCAGGACAAGGTTGATGACTATATGGCTCTGAGATTGCTTTCTTGCAGGGAGTCGAGAAAGGATCTCTGGGTGAGGATTGATAACATTACTACTACTTTATATTGTACTAATCTATACTCTTCTAATGCTGCAAGACCTCTGAAGATGCTAGTCTTCGATAGGACTAGGCCTTCCCTCTATTCTGGCATTTCTGCAGCCCAGTCCTCATATACAGCCTCTCTTTGATAATGTTGCATATGTAGTGTAGATCCTTGCTTGCTGAGTACTTCGGATGAGTACTCACGGTTGCTTTGCTTTCTTTTTCCCCATATACCCCTTTTGATGCAACCAGATGACGGAGCCCCTAAGACAGCTGCCCCCGCCAACGATCGCTACTACTACCTCGAGGATGGATACTACTACGAGTTGGCCGACGACCAGGAGTAGGTTCGGAGGGTCCCAGGCAGGAGGCCTGCGCCTTTTGATCGTAGTATTTTCTTTTGCCCCGCCTTTCTAAGGGCTTATCTATTTCTGTTTCATATCTGTACTCAGATATCTGATGCTTCCGCTGACGCTTGTACGCAAGCTTATGTATTCGAGCCCTCGAGGCCCTGGCTTGTAATATAAAGCTTGTATGACTTTATTTATGTTTTAGAGTTGTGTTGTGATATCTTCCCGTGAGTCCTTAGGCTTGATCGTGTGCATTTGCGTGTATGATTAGTGCACGATTGAGCTGGGGCGTCACAATGCATGCATATAAAAATACAACGAATTTTTTTTTGGAATATTAAATATCTACCAACGTGGGGTAATGGAAGCAGCCTTTTGTCACCCCGATATGTTTGTATTTCCAGATTCAGTCCCTCTTCTGGTAGTTCAAATTCTATGCGGTCTCCAGCACGTAGTTCATAATCATCCGCAAAGATGCACCACTCACCACCGCAGAACTTTCTGTAGTTCACCCTATGCTTAAACAAAGC
The DNA here is from genome assembly GCA_011799875.1 of Thinopyrum elongatum. Taxonomy (NCBI): domain Eukaryota; kingdom Viridiplantae; phylum Streptophyta; class Magnoliopsida; order Poales; family Poaceae; genus Thinopyrum; species Thinopyrum elongatum. The sequence goes on along the minus strand of CM022299.1, from coordinate 375,346,552 downwards.
ATTGTAAGACCTTCCTTCATGTGTAAGAAGGGCTGGCTCTACCTGCTCTTTACGCAATATTCTTGCATCTTCCTTCCTCTCATCAGTGTATTCAGCGAGAAAAGCTCTGACATTACAAGGTACATACTGGAAAAAATAGTAAAAATAACAACCTGTAAGTATAAATTTGAACTCACCGATCATTAATGTTAAAAGTTTTTTTAGCTTGCATCTGAATATTTGATAACAATTAAAGATAACAATTTAATGGTATGATAAATTAATAGATACAGATTTTGGCATAGGTTGGTGAATTTTAATTAGAACTGAAGATGCACTATAATAATTAAGGCATAGGCAGACAAACTAATGGAAAAAGAAAACAGAGGACAGGTGCAAAGAAGTGACAGCAGGGGAACCTAGCGTAGGTGCAAAGGGGTATGAGTAAGAGTGACGATTTCTATTGTCTTGTAAGCAACTAATAGTTGTAATTCTTCCAAACGACCATTGTTTAAGATAAAAAGATAAACTATATGTTAGAAATGCTTACTAACCATGCGGCTCCAGCATTTCTCATCAAGAATAACCTCAAACTGCTGGAGAGCTTCAGGGTGTGGTTCGCAAGGGCCGCCTGGTTGGCGGCAGGTAGGGCAAACCATACCTAAATAATTTAGAACAACTATGTTAAGAAAACAAGAATATCATAACAATTTAAAACAAGCTTCAACATTAACCAAATTAAAAATATGCGTGTCAGGAGCTTAGCGATATAGGTACGAAGGTAGACAACAACTACAAATTTACCAGAAACCTTCTCATCTACTCCCTCCAGAAAAGCAGTATGACAGTGTTTAGATCACTTGTTTAGATTTGCAAACGCTTTTGTATTTCTTTAGAGAATGAAGTCGTTGTACCGGATCTAATACTTCAATAACTAACAAATGAAAAACCTAAACGTAAAACAATAATAATTAAAATATCGTTTTCAAAACATAAATACGGATCGAAGCATGCTCACGCATATGCTTTTTACCTGGGAAAGAAGAACATCAGCCGTCGACAAATGGAGATGGGGGTAGGGGAAGCTTAAGGCAAGCACCCACGAGCAATCTACGAGAGAAGTACCGCTTAGAAATTAATCGAGAGACCCAATAAAAACCATATAATAACTTGTTTGAAATCAGATTGTGTGCGGGGAAGAAGCACGAACCCTAGAAGCAGACGACTGAGAAGGCAGATGGGTAGCGATGTGGCTCAGGGAGTCGGAGCGGATTGAAATATAAAGGAGACGCGAGAGAGCAAGAGTAGTATTGAATGCTTGTTTTTTTTGCGCAATGGAATGAATGCTGGTTGTAGATGGTGTGTGCATTCCGAGGTGTTATGGGGACACGAGACGTTTGACTCGTTCAGCGGCCTCCGACTGGAGTTGTCCAGCTGTGCTGCCTCCCATTGGATTCTTCCATGTGCCTATCGTGCCTCACAGACCTATGTGAGGCACGGTTATAGAAGCTGAAAAGCATAGTCGTGCTTCTGTGATTTAAACGTTTTAATCACATGTTTAATCAGATAGGGTTGGGTGTGTCTTTACGAGAGGAATGGTATTGACGCTATTAGATGCATGGTCATGAAAGCAGGAGAGGCATGATCAATACATCGGGGGAGGAAACTTCAGGGGAGGCATGATCGTTCCCAAAAGAGAGTCACAGAGGCACTGTTGCACCTGAAGTGGAGTCACGGTTCGTGACTCTGCGTTTGCAATGTTTTCAGCCACTTGTTGACCCAGAGAGCCACTATTTTTCAAATGTTCATTGGGTTCAGGCGGGAATCTATATGATAGCCCACGGTTATATGTATGTCAGAAGCATGGCCGTGCCTTTGTTTTGGCAATGTTTTTGGTGGTACGCAGTCATAGAGATGCAGGTCTGTCGATATCACTGAGGTTTCTCTTTAACAAAGTGGAGGCACATGTGTGGCTTTGCTGCTAGCTGAACCGTGTTTCTATTTTGGTTCACTCGCCGTGTAGTATATGTATTCCAGAGATCTAGGTTGCATGATAGGGTCATCGTTTGCCTCCTCGCATTCTTCTGTCGGTCAAAAGATGTGCTGGTGACCGATGGGATGGCTGTTGGATGTTAGTATTCAATGTGCCATATACCGTGCTAGAGTTAATCTAGAGGCTCCTCAATTACAGCGTGGCAGCCGTGACTTTTGAAGTGCACGGTTCCACAAGCTGCAGAAGCACAACCGTCTATTCATGGTTCCCGATGCAATTTAATGGGAGCATGGTAACTGAGTCGTCTCTCCCCAAGGTTAAATACTGGTCTATTCCGGGAGGTTACCCCATCTTATTCTCGCCACAGAACTGCAGGCAGTTCCCATCATCCTCACCACGTACGAGTGACGCCGAATAAGCACAGTCAAACTCCATTATCATTCTCACCCTCGTTTCCATGGACGACTTCAGGAACACTACTGAGCGTCTGTTTATAGATGCCGACGGTAACACCAAGCTCGAGGTGTGGTACACCAACGAGCCCTACAAGGTGGAGTAGAATATTTCTCTTTATGAGCAATGGCTGCGTGAGGACAGGTACAAGTTTGTTGGTCTTGATCTGGAGTACACACGAGAGGATTATTTTGATCGAAGCAGAAAAGTCGCCGTCATGCAACTGGCGATGCGCAAGCATGTTCTTGTCTATCACTTGTGCAAGGCCAGGATGGAGTGCCCTGCTCTGAAGGATTTCCTTGGGAACAAAGGTATAACTTTCGCTAGGGTCGACGTCAGGAATGATAGAGAAGTTCTCTCAAATAGTTTCCTCAAAATTCCAAGTGAGTATCACATCGACCTTCAAGAGGAGCTCATGATCAAAGGCGGCAATCTAAGGGACTCCATGGCAGATCTGGCGGGAGCCGTCATAGACAAATCTTACTCGAGTATGAAGTCATCTTTTCCACGAGGTCAGCATGACTATTGGGAATGGAAGCCGCTTTCCCTTGACCACCTGAAATATGCGGCAATTGTAAGTGAAAATTTCATTTATGTGGATTTTATGTCTTTATATTTTTGTTTTATTGCAAGAATAGGTCTTTTTTCCTTTACCTATATCTTCATTCTCATCCGCTTTTTGTTTTAGGATGGGTATGTCAGCTACGAGGTCTACCACCGAGTTCTGTCGATGAAGGACATGATGCATCCTCGTTGTCTTCCCGACTGCAGAGGCCGTGGACGTTTGTGAGCAGAACTCCAACTGAGTAGAATGGACGCCGTGGACGTTTATGTGGATGTTTGTGAGCAGAATGGACGGCTGGAAGGCTTCAAAATGAGATACCTCTATGGAGATAGTAGTTCATTTCTTTTTTTGCGGGGAAGATAGTACTTCATTTCATGTATAATTAATGTCATAGTTTTAGTTCAATCCTATGGAGTACCGTTTTGGGATTTTGGTTTTATTTTCACAGTATCATGTTTGGCTTGTCTCATGTTACGGGAATATAATTTTTCTATGTTTTTTTTATGTTACAAGTTCATTGTTGACATCTGCGCGAGTTCAGATACATTTAGAGAATCCGTCGAAGTGGCGTGCGTGCGTTTGTGTTTGTATTGTTGTGTTTTACACATTCGCAGAAGAGAGGCACGTCTGCTAACGTACGAGGCAACATTGTGCATGGAGGCAGATGTATGGATTTGGCATTTTAGTTTTAAATGTTTCCTTTCATTTGTTCATCCTGAGATGCATGGCCTTGGAATGCTAGAGGCATGTATCTTTGTGTACACGAAGCATGTCTGTGCGTCTGTGTTTTAGATGGTTCAGGTTCCTATCTTTGTGTGCTTCAGGACCATGCCTCGGGAATCCCCACATCCGTGCCTGTGGAGGCTTCACTCCCGTGGGTTCGCTGCCTGCATCCATGTACCTCACGTGACACACGCCATGACTCTACGTGCCTATGGTGTCACACGGCTGTGCCTCTAGACACTTCGCAACCGTGCCTCTCCAACTGAGTATTCTCACCGATGCCTTTGCACCACACTTTTGTGCATCCAGAGGGTTTGTACCCGTGCCTCAAGAACCCCAATTCCAAGGCCGTACCCATGCCTCGAGAAGCCACAATTCCGTGCATGTAGAGGCTTCAGTTTCGTGCATTCGCTGCCTGCATTCACGTGTCTCAGGCGACATGCTGCCTGTGACTATACGTGCATGTGGTGTCAGACGCCCGTGCCTCAGGCGACACGCTGCCTGTGACTCGTCGTGCCTATGGTGCTACACGCCCGTGCCTCAGGAGACTTCATAACTGTGGCTCTCTGACTTCTCCCGTGGCTTCGCTGCCTGCATCCATGTAGCTCACGTGATACACGCCATGACTCTATGTGCCTGTGGTGTCACACGGCTGTGCCTCTAGAGACTTCGCAACCGTGCCTCTCCAACTGAGTATTGCCACCGATACCTCTGCCACCACACTTTTGTGCATCCAGAGGGTTTGTACCCGTGCCTCGAGAACGCCAATTCCAAGGCCATACCCGTGCCTCGAGAAGCCGCAATTCCGTGCATGTAGAGGCTTCAGTTCCGTGCCTCCGCTGCCTGCATTCACATGTTTCGGGCGACACACTGCCTGTGACTCTACGTGCCTGTGGTGCCAGACGCCCGTCCCTCAAGCAACATGTTGCCTGTGACTCGTCGTGCCTGTGGTGCTACATGCCCGTGCCTCAGGAGACTGCATAACTGTGGCTCTCTGACTTAGTAATCGGACCTCTCCTAACACAATTTTGTGCACCCAGAGTGTTGATACTGAGCCAGGCCTCGAGAAGTCCTATGCCCGTGCCTGTAGAATCTACACTTCTGTGCGTCCCGTGGCTGCATCCACGTGCCTCACGTGAAACCCGCCTTGACTCTACGTGCCTGCGGTTACACACACTCGTGGCTCTAGAGACTTCACTTCCGTGCCTCTCTAATTTAGTAATCGGACCCATGCTTCCGCCACCATGCTTTTGTGCATCTAGAAGGTTGATACGCATGCCTCATGTCCCCGTCTGTAGAGGCTTCACTTCCGTGCTTTCGCCTCATGTGACTCTACGTGTCTGTGGTGCCACGCGCCAGTGGCTCTAGAGACTTCACAACCGTGCCTCTCTAACTAGGTATTCAGATGGATGTCTCTGCTACCACATTCTTGTGCATCCAGAGGGTTAGTACCCTTGCCTTGAGAAGCTCCATGTGCGTGCCTGTAGAGGACTCACTTCATTCCTCCGGTGCCTGCATCCACGTGCCTGTAGTGGCTTCAGTCCCGTATCTTTTTTTAGCAGTGTCACTACACGAAAGTAGAAAAAATGGTAGCGTCCCACCGATTGACTTAAGATGCTAGCGAACAAAAAAACCACAGCCAGGGAGCACGAATATTGATGCTCAAAACGGACGGTCGAAGATTAGAGACGGTCGAAGTTTAGAGATGTTTGCTCCGTGCCTTATTATTCGTCACGCCCGTGCTTCTATGGTCTTAACTGACATGAAACAGTTGAAAAAACTGCCATTGCTCTTATAGCTTTGATTGGATCATTTTTATTAGCTTAACGAGGGAGAGATGGCGTGAAGCTAGCTAGGTGAGGCACGGATCAGTATTGGCCTTCGGATCTAAGGTCTATGGTAGGCTCTTCGTTTGCCTCATTGGATTCTTCTGTCGGTGGTCTTTGTTCAAAGGAGGAATTGATAACTGATGTGGCGGCTGTTCGATGTGACTATTCAGTGTGTCAGTTACCATTAAAAAAGTTAGAGGCTCCTCGATTTCTCCACGGCATCAAATATTTTGCACAGCCGTGACTTTAGGAAGTGCATGGTTCCACGAGCTGCAGAAGCACAACCGTCTATTCACTGTTCCTAGTTCACACATTAATGCGCATGGTAACTGAAACGTCCTTCACCAAGGTTAAATACTGGTCGTGTTTTTAAGGTCACCACGTCGCATTGTAGCCACAGAACATCAGGCAGTTCCCACCGGCCTCACCACTTCCCAACCTCATCACAGAGTCTCAGGAATCTCCATTGGCACCTTGCTGCTCGCTGCCATGGACGACTTCTTGAACACTACCGAATACCGACCGATAGTTGCCGATGGTAACACCAAGCTCGATGTGTGGTACACGAACGAGCCTTACAAGGTGGAGGAGACCATTGCCTTGTATGAGGAGTGGTTGCACGAGGAGAAGTACAAGTTTGTTGGTCTTGGCCTGGAGTACACACGAAAGGATTGTTATGGGCGTAGAAAAGTCGCCGTCATGCAACTGGCTATGCGGAATCATGTTTTGGTCTATCACTTCTGCAAGGCCAGGACGGAGTGCCCTGCCCTGAAGGATTTCCTTGAGAATAGAGGTATAACTTTCTCTAGCGTGGACGTCAGGAATGTTAGAGATGCTCTTTTTCAAGATTTCATCAGAATTCCAAGAGAGTACCACATCGACATCCAAGAGAAGTTCATGATCAAGGGCGGCAAAGAAAGGGACTCCATGGAAGACTTAGCAGGAGCCATCATTGACGAATCTTACTCGAAGCTGGAGTCCTCTTTTCCAGAACTTCTGCGTCACTACTGGGATTGGAAGCCACTTACCTTTGAACACCTGAAATATGGAGCTATTGTAAGTGAAAATTTCATTTTCGTTAGTTTCTGTCTTTGTTGTTTTTTGTTTCTTTGCAAGAACAGCATGCTTTTTTCTTTTTTCTTTTCATTTGCTTTTCCTGCAGGAAGGGTATGTGACTATGAGCTATACCGCCGGTTTCTGTCGATGAGGGACATCCTACATCGTCGCTGTCTTCCTGATCTCAGATGGCGAGGACGTTTCTGAGCAAGACTCCAGGTCGAAGTGCTGCGAAGATAGATCGTCTGATAAATTGGTTAATTGCTAGTTATTGTATGGGGTAATAGTACATCGACTGATGAATTGTAAATGTAGTGGTTTTACTTCAACCGGATGGAGTATACTCGTTTGGAAATTTGAGTTTATTTTCAGTGTATTATGTTTTTTCTTGTTTGGATGCCTTCAAGAATATTTTCCTCTATGTTTCGATGCTTCGCGTCGGTATAAGATGAGATATATTAAGAGGATCACTCAGATGTGCATGTTCGTGAATCTAGACAATGCACAGTCGTTTGCTCAGAGAGGCATGGTCTTGGATGTAGGCAAGGCACGGTCCGGTGTTATCAGTAGGCACGGTTGTGGGTTTGTGTTTCTATTTTTTTAGCTGAGTCGTGTATATTAGTGCAGATAAGAACTGCGTGTTTTTGTTTGTGGTTTAGATGGCTAGCTGCATCAGTTCTTCTCTGAATATGGTCACACGGACAGGTAGGGCCGTTACTTTCACTTTGTGTTCCCACTGTGTTTGGCACGGTTGTTTTTATATCGAATATACGGTTGTGGTTGTGTGTTTGAAATGTTTTTATGCAGACCTTGAGTCTGTTTAAGATTCTTCAGATTTCCTCTCTGTGCTATCTGTTTCAATATATGATGACTGTTTTAGGGACGGTTATCCAGTGTGAGAGTTGCGGTGGGAGTATAGTGTTAGTCACTCTTCAAATTATAGTTGTGTTTCTGTGTTCCAATTACTGTGGTGATACTTTGATTGAGAAAGGCACGGCCGTGAAGCTAGTGGATGCACTATCGTATGTTTGGCAGATGCATTGTCCTTCCCGTGGGTACTAAACTCGGAGAGGCACTGCGCTATGTTAGTATGAGTCACTGTCGTGGTTGTACATTCTATAATATTTCTAGTTAGTCTGCTAGTGGAAGCACGTCTGTCGAGTTAGTGGAGGCATGTCCTATGTTATGTTGAGTCAGAGTTCTGTCTCTTGTTCGCAAATGTTTCCTCTGACACGTTCGCTCGGAGAGGCACGTCTACGATGTTATTCATGGCACGGTCGTGCCTTTCTTTCGAAATGTTTCCTCTCACTGCTTCGCTCAGAGAGGCACGTCGGTGAAATTTGTCAGGTCACAGACCTTTTACATTTTTTCAGTTTAGTCGTGTCAGAAGATGGATCTTCTTTCGTTACCTTGAGTCACGGTCGTGCTTCCCTGACACGTTGGCTTGGAGAGGCACCAGTGTTAAGCTATCCAGGGGACGGTCCTGTGTTAACTGGTGGCGCACTCGTGTGTGTGTGTTGTTATTTTTTCAGCTTAGTTGTCTATGTCAGAGAGGCACATTCTATGTGGATAGGAGGCACGGTCGTGCCTCTGTGACCCCATTATTCCAGGTGAGTCGTTTACCACCTTCGTTAGATCATCGAATACGGCTTTCCACAGAATTCTATAGGGATCTATGAGATTGAGTATGGAATTCTGGACAGCGTTGTTCCTCTCTGTTCCAAATGTTTCTTTTATTATGTCTGCTCGAAGTGAGTGGTGTTCTAGTGCAAGGAAGTGATGTCTTGAATATCATCTTTACAACTTCTTTTGGAAAAATACAATTTTATTTATAATGTTTGCTGTTCAGGATTTGAAGACTTGAACATTTGAATGCACAACTATGTTTAATGGATCCATAACAGATATCTTGGACCGACATAAAAATAGCTGAAACACTGTTGTTGTGATGACATGAGTCGAAATAGCTGAAACAATGTTCGGATGGCTCCAGCTAAATTAAGGCACAGTTAAGCAGTAGTCATCTCCTTCCAACTCTTCTTTCGCACTGGATATTGTATTGCTCGAAGACGATGCTCAGTGCCTCAAATACAGGGCTTGTGTTGTAGTTGGATGTCATCATTTTGAAAGTTAGTTGTTCTCTCATCGGTTTTACATAGATCTGCAAACACATAACAGAACAAACTAATAAAATTTATTGTAAAACATAATGTACAGCTGGCTCGGATGAATGTATATTGATGTCTTGTCAATGAGAGCGAACTTACACTATTGATAAAAAATGAATTATTATTGAAACTAATGAGCGGCATCAAATGCATGATGTAAATACCACTGTCATCCCTGAAAATTGAGAGCATTACGTTACTGATTAGAAGCTGAACAGTGGATATTGGATATGTAGTAGAACAAAAAAAGGATGGTGAGGTAGAGCTACAGTTACAAGAAACTCACTCTCTTTCTGAGTTACATACACTCTGCACAGGTTTAACACGAAAGGAGGCTATGGTGTGCCGATGGGTGTTGTAAGCAGAATGGTAGGCTCTCTTGAAGTTTTCGATGACAATGTCTGAATGTTCCTTTATACCATCGTAATTGATATAAGGACACATAATTTCGAAGCGACGCATTGCAAGATTCACGATTATCAGGTAGATAAAATGTGGTTTCTTTCTCACAGGTATTAAGATCTAAAACAATGAACAGGAAATAATATCAGTGTAACAACAAAAACTGGTAGAAATGAAGACGAACACTGGACAAATAGAGTGAGTAGGGTCAACTCACGATGTTACATTTGTTGGGCAGCCTGTACCCAACAGTTTTTCTACAATGTGTTCCTTCAGTAGTTTAGTGCTTGCACCTAGAACTGTAAATTTTTCCTGTAGAAAATTGAAGCCGTGTCACTCAGCGTGGTAGTAGTAGTAAATGTGGTTTATTATTATTATTTATGAGAAGCAAGAACTTACAGAAGCGTCCATGTACATTATATGCTTGTGCAAATTTGTTGGCGGTCTGTTAAACTGTTCTTTCATCAGCAACGTTTAGTAAGCGTCGACCACGAATGTGTTCATATATCCGTAGATCTTCATTGACAAACCTAAAGTTCGATGATCGGCCCAACGTCGTTCGACGTAGAATATCCTCTTGCTGCCAAAAAAATGTATTTTAAATCGTATGATTTTCTTATTTAACATTAGAGGTGATGAGTATTCAATTACCGTAGTAGAAGAATCGAGCCGAAACACTTGAATATGATAGCTTCAGGCAGAATACATTATGGCAGTAAAAAGAAGGAATCGAAACTTTACTGTAAGAGGAACAACCAACTCATTACCTACTATTTTGACCAATGCCTGGCGTATTGTCGACGATTGTTTCATACACATCTCTCTCCTCGATTGTAGAATCTCTTATTTCCAAAACTTCACAGTGTTCATGATGGTCATTCGCTGGGTCAGTGAATCGAGTCTGTTCTAGCTGAGAATGATGTTGATGAGGATGGAAGACATGACCGTCGGAGTTCATTTGACCATTACTGAGTCGCAGGTGGCCCTCATTATAATTGTTGCTTCTTTGGACCATTGGGCCTTGTGGTTGTTGCTGCATGTGCAGTGCTGATGTACTGACAGTTGGATGACCGGTTGAGCTCGAAGGAATATCTGTTGCTAAATGCTTCAGAGGATGGCCGGAATAATGCATGCTGTTGAACTGTGGTTGTAAGGCACTGTAACTTTGCCCATGAGCCTCGCCTTTGCGTGGTTGCTGATGGCTCTGCTCTTGAGGTTGGCGTTGTTGGCACCGCGGACCGCTGTTATTCTGAACATCATTGTGTTGGGAATAGTGGACATTAGAGACAGGGGTTTGTTGCTGGTACTGTTTGTGACTTTGGTTGTTCATTGCATAAGGTGAGTGCTGGTTGCTGTGTGAACCGCCGTTATTTTGAGCACTAGGACATTGGTAGAAGTGGGTTTTGAAACTAGGAGCTGGTTGGTGGCAGTGTTGGGACAAAGCAGTTGCTGGCAAACTTTCGGACAAGACAGTTTGAGTTAAACTTGTAGAGTATGATGTATCAAAAGCCTGTGAGAGGTGAGTACCGTCTGACATTGAGCCTGATCTGCTGGGCATAGGTGGCTCTGGATAGTAATAAAGGGAAGATCTTGCTGATGAGCTTGAATTCTTGGCCAAGTGCGAGAGAGTATCAGGTTGGCATTGTTGGGAGGGTACGTGGCTAGCAAAGGGTTGCTTCTTCTTTTGTTCAATGACCCTGTCAAGTTGTTCATAGATAGATGGGTCAGACCATATTTTATCATCATCAATGAATCCACAATCAAGGAGGCATCTGCGATTGCCAGCAGGTACAGACTCATTGGTTGCAGTTTCTGTTGAATTATGTAGAGGCTCCAGTATCCTAACTCTTTTCTTAGGAGGCGTCGTACTCTCATTTCCTGGATCTTCTAACTGCAGTAAGGACCTCTTGTGAGCTGCCATTTGTGCTTCTGGTTTTGGCGGATGTGCGCTTGTGGTAGCAGGGACGCAGTCTGTGGGATCAATATGTGGTTGCTTGGTACATTGTTCATGTTCTTCTACAATGACATTGTCTTTCACATCGATAGATGCGGCAACAACGAATGGAGCATCACTAGTGGATGGAAGTGCTTTTCCCGTGTCCAGTACTGTGCTAGAACCGCTGCTAGAATCGCTGGGGACGGGTACTGTAGGAGCAAGGGAGCAACTAGCTCTGGAGCGTTCAGTTTCAACAATGTTCTTCTCATCTCTCAAAGTTGAAACGACATCGACCTTAGCCTTTGGCAGTGAAGAAGAACATTGTTCAGTAACAATGTGTAACTTGGGTGCAAGTTCGGATATAGTGAGGCTCTTTGTGTTGGTTGAAAAGTTGTTGTGAGCGCTATCAGAACCACTGGACCGTGCAGTATTTGGTGACATTTGCCCAATCAGATAAATAGGTGCTTCAAGTGTCTCGATTGACATTGGACCGGTCAGTAATTGTTTCTCAACCGTAGAGTGTGAGGTTGATGGTTCAGTTGCAGTAGGTTTTGCTGTTTTCTCCAAGAGCTTCCCGAGTGGGTTTGTCAGAGAATTGTGGTCTGCAGATCGTCTAGAATTGCTTGTTTTAGTTGGTACAGAAAACTCAGATGAATTTTCACCCGTTAGTATAATTGCCCCGGTCTCCAACATCTCAGATGTTGGCACGAAAGGCTCATGAACCGGCAAGCCATCAAGGCAGTTGTGCAGATGGTTATACACTTCATCCAGATGAATCTTGGCTTGTTCATCAATGTTCTCTTTGTTGTAGTCGATCTCGTTCACCTCCAGTAGCAACTTATACTGAGTAGATGATTTGAGGATTGAAGATAGATAAATTTTGGACTGTTCCTTGTTGTACAGATTCTGTGAGTCTGGGTCAGGAGTATTGCAGCAACCCTTTAAATTTTCCATGGAATATGATGTGGCGTGAACAACACTGGTCGAGCCACTGCTAGAAGAGCTTTGACTGTTTGTTCTGCTAGAACTGGGAAGTGAAGAATATGTTGAAGGGAGCAATGAAAAAGTTTCTTTTTCATTGGAGATGTCCTATTGCAAGTTACAATAAACACCGCGGTCGCATGTCTTGATTTCTTTTGCACTAGGATCCCTACCAAGAGAGAGGACCTTCTCCAATTTCTCCTCGAGAACTGGTTGAAACAGGGAGAAAAGTTCTGTGTACATTTCATTAACAACTTTGCCAATTTTCGCCTTGGCCTGGAATTGAAAAAAAAAACATCAGATATTATTAATACGGACTTTTCGAAAATATGGCGTACATAACTTGGTGCACGAAGCACAGCTAACATATTTGAGTAAGCACAATAAAGCTAGTGGAGGAATCACATCCAATTTAGAACATGAAGCACACCTGACGTAGAGCATGAAGCACAGTTTATCTTACATTTTGTCAAGAATTGCAGAAAAGGGCAGGTATAATGTGTACAGAAGCACACATGATGTGCTGCGGGAAGCACGGCTAACAAAGTCCACGAATCATAGTGAACACATTCGTTGAAGGAGCACAACAAACGTACTGGACGAAGCACACCCAACATACTATATGAAGCATGGTTGACCTACCACCGCAGGGAAGCACTGCTATATTTATCAAAGAAGCACAGCTAACCTACTATAGGAAACACACCTAATACACTGCAGGAAGCACATGTTACATTTTCCATCAGTCACAGGAAACCAACTGGACAAGGACTCGTAACCTACTTCATGAAGTATGTCTAACCCGCTGCAGGGAAGCGGAGCTATAAGCATCATGGTAGCACACATTAGCTAATGCAGGGACGACACTTATCTGTTTCCTAAAAACTTAGAGAACATCATTTCAAGCATAAATCAAGGGCACAAGCTCGAAATCACTTACTGAACCTAATTTTTCTTGAGGCACAAATTCTTCTAGGTAGGCCTCTAGTCTGAGACTCATTTGAAAAAATGGCCCCTCAAAGCCAGGCGGTGGGTGGAAAGGCGTGCGCCTAATATCTTTCAGCTGTCATGCGGAAAGAAACAATAACAATCAAGTCAAATTAATATATGGGAGCTAAATCATTTTGTTGAGTTGAAAACTTCACGAAAGGAAAATGATGAAAAGTTCACTCACCGTGTGTTTCCCAAAAATTCCGTCTTCTGTTGAGAGGCTGTCTATGTTAGCATAATTCTTAATGGTCTCTGTATCGCAGATAACAAGCCTTGCAGGAGTATCAGATTTGAGGTCCATAATCTTCGTATCCAGGTACTCAAAATACGTTATCTGTCAGGTGGAAAAAGGTAAAAATGAATCATATTCCTGTAGCTACTTGTGTGTATAAAGAAATATACAAGTTAATGAACGAACCACTGGAATCAGGAGGCAGTCACACAAGGCGCCTGTGAATCCTTTGTCCTTGAAGGTCTGGAGTGATGTCACCAACTTCTCTATGACAGCATTGGACCAATCATAAGATGATATGTTACTTGCTGGTCCTTCGAGAGCGGCTAAGTAGTCGGGGCTAACGCAATCATATGTCGTTGGGCATAGAAATACAGTTGTCGCAAACATCACGAAAACCTGCTGAAACACTTCTCCTGTCAGCTCCGGGGTCATGAGATCAGTTAACTCTCTGATGTTTGGAGTGTGCGCAGCACACTGAGTCTCGGACTTAACCTGACATCTGAAAGCTTCTGAGCATTTTCTAGGGATAATCTTGCCGCCCAGTGGAATTCCTAATATGCGGTGCACGGTGTAAGAGTTGATAAAGAATCTGTATCCACTAGGCAATATGAAACACCTGGATGGACAATCATAGTAGCGGACAAGCCAGCGAACGAAACACCTCGGAAGCTCGCGGCAGCACAGATCCAGAAGGTATGCAAAACCAATATCTCTGAGAAGTTGCTTTTGAGGTTCTGTCAGCTTCTCACAGACAGTAATGAATTTCTACAAGCTCAGTTTTGTGCTGAACTCTTCTTCATATTCAGCCATTGTAACAGCCCTGCAGATAAACATAAGAAATGACCTTTAACATATGTATTGTTGAAGCACATGCTAGCATGAAGCATACTTTTCTGAGAGAAAGTTATATATAAACATCGAGTCAGCAAAATAGACACAATATTTAAGCCGAGATGAAAAAGACAGGTAGATTGAGAGGCACTTATTTCTAAAGCAATTTCTATGACACACACGAGAAGCATGAAAAAAACACCTACTTCGAGGCAGCAAGCTGCTTCTTTCTCCTGTACTCCTCAACGAGCTTTTTGTGCGCTGCATGTTTTGACTCGATCCTTAGTCTCTCTGTCTCTAGTTGGTCATGAGCCATGAAATCTTGTGTGACAATCTCTGTGCCATCGACAGATTAGGACTGAGTCTCCGACAGCTGTGGGGTGGAGTCCATCTCATCGATCTCGACATAAGAGGTCATGAGACATCATCGTTACGAGCTCAGCTACGTAAGATAGTTGTTAGCAGGCCATGTGACACCATCATCAATAGCTCGGTTAGCTAATACGGATTTTAACTCTGAGTTAGTAACTGCTTTTGCAAAAACGAACGTAAGTCCTTTGGATCCCTGCTCTAAATTGCAGATCTATACAATCATTTGACCTGTGACCTCATGATAGGGATCAACATAGTGAATTTTGACTGCAAAACTTAAGGACTAAAGTGTTGTCAGCTGAGTCTGAACCTTTAGTAACATCCATAACCCTTTTCCCTTTAACAAGGCGCAACAGTTCAAGCACGGACCATGGCACCTGTGATTTCGGAAAATAATTGGATGCGGAACGGAAATTTAAATCGTGCCCCACCTGCCGTCTTGCGCCCCTGTGATGTCTACCTAGCCCGCTTAATTGCCAGCACCGGATTTTTTTTGTTCAAACGATGAATCAGTGGGATAAGCACGGCGAGGAAGTAATGGATTACCTGAGCAGGGAGATCCACGGCGAGTGAGATGAAGGAAACCGATAATTTTTCAGGGAAGAGCGAGGGCTGTGGAGGGATCATGACGAGACTGTAGGTTTTCTTTGGAGAGCTGGAATAACCTTCCCCTGTCGCCACCGATGCTAGATGGAGAGAGATCTAGAACTCATCTACGGACGACCCCACAAGTTAGTCAAAGACTTAGAGGAACTATTTGAGAGGCCACATGTCAGTACGACGATCAAGTCAACCTACCACATCTTCTCAGGCCATATATGGAGGGAGTCCTGGAACTCATGTATGGCCGACCCCACAAGTTAGTCAGAGACTTAGAGGAAGTAGTATTTGAGAGCCCACTTGTCAGTTCGATGGTGAAGTGAAGTCCATCCACCACATCTCGTCACGCCGAAACATCTCTCATGCACCGGAAAACTTACCCCACCTATCAAGTGAGTCTTTTCCTCCACGCAAAAAATCGAAGTAGGCTCTTTCTCTCTCTCTCTCTGTCTTCTAGATTCAAAATTATCCAAGGAGATCCTTCACAAACCGTGGGGAAGCAGACCCCCGAACAATTTGAAAGGTGTCAGGTCCAAACAATCGGGGCATAAGATTCGGCAATGAAAGGTTAGTAAAAAAATTATCAACCGACCTTCACGTGGCGATTCCTTATACATGAGATTCAATTTTCGCGATGCTGGTTTTGGATCTATGCTGAAATCTCACTTCATTATATCTATGTTGTCGTGGTACATGCTGGATGCTTTTTTAGTTTGCGAGTCCTTCTTTTACGGCAGTAGGTAGTGTGGCTCTTAATTCTATATTGTGCTTCTGTTAAAAAATATTACGATCCTACTGCCTAAGTTGGTCCTCGGGAAGCTGCAGACAGAAATTATGTGCCCTAACTGTTATTGCTTAGAATCAGTGTGACGGTGTTGATGAAATACCTGATGTTGGAATGCATAGAATAAAACTGCTTGGTTCTACGTTGTTGATGAATTCGCTATGATCAGGATTCATAGAATAAAACTATTTGGTTCTACACTGCAGCTGTGATTTGAGCTTGTTCTTTGTTTTGTGTACTATGATCCTTGTAGGATCAGCTTGTTCCTTTTGGTAGGATTCATGGTTATCTTGTATTAAGTGATGCACTTCCAAACTAGCAACAAGATCTCACTTTGGTTGAGGTTGCAGTGTAATTAAAAATTAATATATATATATATATATATATATGTGTGTGTGTATGCATATATATATATAACTAAAAATATATCTCTGTTATATGTAAGTGTAAAAGGTTAGTAAGAACGTACGAGATCCACTTGGAAAAGGTAACAACACTGATGCTGGAGGTGTATAACTTTTTTTTATAAAACTGTTTTTCCGGCAGATTTTCAGGACTGCGTCATCTGATCAGGACAACAGGGATGGTCGGTCTTTGAATGATATTGGCAAGGATTATGGAAGGAAGGTAATACTAAGGCAGTTGAACATTAGCGTTTGGTGTTATTTGCTCTTTCATTTCTGGAATGTATGTTGTCAAGGTGCTACCACTGAACACCAAAGAGTACATCAATAACAAAAACCAAAAAAAATCATGAATATCTACTGGTTGACTGCTGTAATAACTGTTTAACCTGTGCATGTATTCCATAGTTAAGTCTCGAGAGATGGAAGAAAAGAAAGTACTACAAAGCAAGAAGAAGAAAAAGGATGCATATGCTGTCCAACATGCACATGCCATGTGGGCTGGAATAATTGGAGTCAAGAGTGACATACAAGTTCTTGGCAAACGTCCCAACCAGGAGCATGGTGTGCAATAGACAGCTACGAAGAGGAGCATTCTGAGCAGCAGAAACTGCACTAACCAGACTGTGCACGTAACGACGAAAACTTCAAACCCCAGTTTTGAACATGCGTGGAAGTTTTACGTACTAATTCTTCGTAATGCTCACACGTGCATCTAATGATTACGTTGTTTCAAAACACATATGTCCACAAAGGCGCAGAGCAAGCGTTGTGACGGCCCAACGTTTGAAGGCGGTCATAATGGAGAGGTACAAGGTAACAGAATTTCCATTGATGCAAGCAGAAGGATCATTGGCAACAAAAGCACTGATGTTGAAGGATTGAGTACAGTTTGCACAAACAATAAGAGCCCAACAACAAAATCAAACATAGGAGGAAGAAACTTTACCGTACAGTAGCACCAGAAAGCAATACAGGTGACAGCAAATACGAACACGCAACAACATCTAAAGCTCCTGTATTTTTTTTTGTTAGCAATTTTTTCTGTGTTTTCGCACGGTATAATAAATTATATTATATTGGATACGCAGGCGTACGAGCAAGGAAGCAAGCATCATGGCAGTCCATGGCTCACCGAAAACATAAGGCAAGGGCCTTTGAAAGGATCACCTATGGCGTTCAACATGAGGGGTCCTTCCAAAGGATCTCCGAAGGCATTCAGAATCGTCAGCAAAATCACCAATGCACGGAGGATGTCACCAAGATTTGCTGGACAGGAGAGAGATGAGAAAACAAAGGTTACGTCGGAACTATGCTTTTTCAATTCACCACAGAAACAGTTTTTTCCAAGAATAGGGTAAAGTGCAAAACAGGAGCACGGCTGTGCGTCTGGTCCGAATGTACGTGCAGTTGTTCTCCTGTATAGTATGCTACCAGAAGCACAGGTGTGCCTCTCTAGTTGTATGGTGCAAATAGAAGCACGGCTGTGCCTCTGATCCAGATGTATGTGTAGCATGGCCACATCTGTGCTGCTGGGTAAAATGTGAACAGTGCCTCTGGTATACCACATATACGTGCAGAAGAGGCACAGTTGTGGTTTTGGTATAACCAATAATCTCTGCCAGATGAGCCCTGATGAATCATATAATCATTTTGTTTTCAAATTTAAAAAAATGCATATGTTTCAACAGCCTCTGATATCTAATTTAGTTACATGCCATGTGTTCAGGATTTGGCGGAGGGGATAACAGATGAGGCAAAGAAATATCATAGTCCTCCATCCGTCATGAAGGGAAAACAACTTCCCCAACAGCAAGTAGTACACAGCGGCAGTCACCACGGCAGCACAGATGCCATGGTAGAAGCAGCACAGTCCTTTGGATGCACGAGTGCCGGAGAAACAGGGAGCAGCATTCCAGAAGGCGACAGTGGAGAGGCAGAATCTTTTATGGATTTGACCATGGCATGTAGAAACGACGCTCCTACATGTGACAAACAAGAGAGCAGCAGCAGCTCTATGGTAAATGGACTTGTTGCTGGCCATGAAACTGATGCCGCCAGAAGTGAATGCGATGACACGAATGAAGACACGGTAGACAGCATCATCATGGCACCGCCGATGATTGAAGAGAAAGAAATGGACGACATGTTCAAAGAAGGCACATTCCCAACGATTCAGGAGGTCACCGAAGCGCTTGAATGAGAGGCTGGTATGCCATTCGAATCATTGGATGAGGCCTTCTTCTTTTTCTGCAGATATGCAAGAAGGGTTGGCATTGCGATGAAGCGATCAACCAGCAGAAGATCGGTACTTGACGAGGAGCTTGACAAGCAGGTGTTCCAGTGCACCAAGGAAGGGTAGAATAAAACAACCGAGAGACTTGTTAAGGAGAGAAGGAGCAATTGCTTGATCAGGACAGGCTGCCCAGTCCAAATAACAGCGAAGAGGGATACAAATAGGAGGAAATGGTACCTGAAGAACGTACGCCTAGAGCACAACCACCAACTTCACCCATCTGATTGGATGCTGAAGTTCATGAGATGCTATAAGAAGATGTCACCTCAGGAGAAATTCTTTATACAAGTGCTGCAGAAGGCAAGGTTAGAGCCAAGGAAGGTTATGCAGATTTTTACTGCGATGGGGAAACCGAGGCGAGAAATTATGTTCGACACGATTGACATAAGCAACATTGCATGCTGGGACAGGGCTGGAGAGCGCAATACTGATATCGAGGACACCATGAAACTGTTTGCGAATATGCAGAGGAAGAGGGCGGGATTCCACCACGTGGAAGAGACAGACTGCAACAATACAGTGCGGAGCCTATTCTGGACAGACTCCTTGTGCAAGATGAATTATGATCTATATGGAGATTACGTGTCTTTTGACACGACATTCTCTACGAATATATATGGCTTGCCATTTGCACCAATTATAGGTGTCGACAACCATGGGTCGACCGTCATGTTCGGAGTAGGCCTTTTAAAGGATGAGAAAATAGGGTCATTCAAATGGCTCCTAAGCATGTTTGTCGAGGCAATGGGAGGAAAAGAGCTGAAATACATAATAACAGACCAGGACCAGGCGATGAAGACTGCAATAAAGGAAGCTCTTCCTAGAACGAGGCACAGGTTCTGCTAGTGGCATATTAGGAAGAACATGAAGGAAAATAACGCAGCAGTGTTTGCGCAGCACCCAGGGATGTCTGATGATTTCTTTCGAATCGTCAAAACTCACTAGATCAAGATGAGTTTGAGTGTTCTTGGAAAGCAGCAATTTATGTGCACAAGACAGAAGGCAACAAACACCTGAACACGCTATGGGAACTCCGAAAATTCTGGGTGCCAGCCTACTTCAAGGACTGCTTCTATCCTTTCTCGTCAACAACCACACGCAGTGAGAGCACAAATTCGATGTGGAAGAATTATGTCAACCACAAGGACACTATAACAAGGTTTGTTAGTGTGTATCACATCATTCAGCAAACTTGCCTTGCCACGCTTGACAAGAAAATACACCGAACAGTCGAGAAGACACCATCACGAGAGACGGGTTTTCCGATTGAAACAGAAGCAAGTGAAATATACACGAATGAAATTTTCAGGAAATTCCAGCTGGAGCTACGGAACCAGACATACTACAAGTGCTCTGACCTAGCAAAGGGGAGGCAGTATTTTTTAAAAAGGATTATTGAGCCTGGAACAAAAGTGTGGAAACCATATCCGGGTGAGGAATTTGATAGGTCTGAGTTCAGGGTAGATGTGGATGAGCAAAAGGAAATATACAGTTGTAGCTGCAAGAAAATGAGTAGGGACGGCATTCAGTGCTGCCATGTGCTTAAGGTGATGGACCAAACAGGCATGGTCGATCATCTTCCAAAATCCTTCATCATCCCAGATGGACTAAGAATCTATCAGAGAGCTTGAAAGTCTTGTCTACAAGTCAAGATAATAGCATGACCGCACAAGATGATGAAACTATGAGATTCGACCTCGCTTACGCTGAGTTATCGGATATCTGTTCACATGCTTGCAGAAAAGACAAAGCATACAGTGTGCTACTTGAGTGTACACACAGGCATTCTTGCCGAAACTCTCAAAAACCCTTCCATGAGTGGCTCAAAGGGCACGAAAAAAGGAGATCGAATCAAAGCTGGTTCTGAGAAGAAAGGAAAAGGCAACAAAGCCACATCCAAGTGCGGCCGTTGTGGAGTAAAGGGTCACAGGAAAACAAACTGCCCGGGATACCCAGAAGTCCAGGAGAGGATGAGGATTGAAGAGGAGAAGAGGAAATTGCAGCAGGAGAAGAGGGCAAGGTCAATGAAATGGCCGACAACACCGACAACACCATCGAGGACATCAAACGGCTCAGGAGAATGCACTCCAAGCCCAGGAGGAAGACGGTAAACGCCAGCAACTCCAACCACCGCACTGACAACGGCCAACATTTACCAAAGTCTTGCATCTACGCCAGAATCCAACATCACACAAGCCAGGCAGATAGAATAGGGAAGCCCGGACAAGGCACGGAATCTGCCCAGTCCACTTTTAGAAAGGAAAGATCTGAATGGAGACTCTTTGGTACCGGAGAACAGTACGAATAAAAAATTAAAAGGTAATAATGCAGCTTAAACAGGACATAAGCAAAAGAGTGATGACCGCCATCTTTCTCATTGTTTTTTGGTTTTTATGTATATTAATATTACAGGTAAATAGGTTGAATAGCTACGCACAAGGGTGGAGAAGGAAGAATGGATTGCTGAAGATTCAAAAACAAGACCGCATGTGGAGCGATGAAACATCAAGTGATTGATGAGGAGGGTGGGCGAGTGTCAAATGTTTATTTTCTCGTGATGTGGTTATAAGAATGGCTTGTAAGTTAATTTGATGCAGTTATAGCAACAAAACAAATTTAAATAAGAACATATTTTGCTTCTTCATGTATTTTTACTCAGCGGAGAAAAATATAAGAGGCACAGGTTTCCTTATTATTTTCCGCAGCCGTGGGTTTCTGAACGTGGATGTTGTAAGTATAGAAGCATGCTTCTCTGCTGCGACACAGAGAGATAAAAATAACTGAAGGGTAGGCAGCCACGGCCATGGCACTGGTAAGTGTTGAACCGTGACTCTCACGGTTTCATGGTCACGCCCACCGTCATTGCACGGAAACATTTGAAGCACAGAATCTGGGTCGTGCTTCTGGGGGACGCATAACCATGACTTTCTTGGTAACTGTGCCTCGCCTGTTCTCACGGCCGTTCTTCTATAATGAATGCATGTCTATAAGTAATTGAAATATAGAGCACATAACCGTGCTTGCGATGCATGTCGAACCGTGCCTCATGTGGCTTCACGCCGTGCTTCTGTGATGCAAAGATTTCAAACACAACGGGTCACGGTTGTGTTTGTGCTTCTGTTTCACAAATGGATATAGTGCCTGGCAGTAGGTCACGGCGTTTCCTGTGAGAGAATCATGTCTTTACATGCTATTGAAGCACGTGGACTCACGGTCGTGCCTATGTGGCATGTAGAACACTGCTTCTCGTATCTACAATGCCGAAGGCAGGACCGTGTGTCTGGTACGTGACAAACCGTGCCTCTGCCATCACTTCACGTCCTTGCTTCTGTCTATGAGCGTTTCAGCAGAATCATCTGCAAGGCAGAGGCACGGCCTTTAATCTCCTTAACTTTGAAACGGTCCTTCTAGTGACTTCATGGTTAACGTGCCCGTGGAAAATTTTGCAGCTCATAGAGGCAAGATGATTGTAGAACCGTGCTTCCGGCGTCGAACAAATTCTTCTAAGTAATGTGTGCGGTAAATAAATAAAACACAGAGGGGCACGCCCGTGCCTGGTCTGCGTGTACAACAGTGCATCTCGTACCTTCAAAGTCGTGGCTCTATTTAATGTTTCAAGCAGCCATTTGCTTGTTACGAGTAGTAATTAACCTGGACCCTCCTGTAAAAAAAAGAGAGGTAATTAATCTAGACCCCTCCCCTCCCCCTCAGTATTTAAGTTGTTTCATGGATCGACAGGCTGTAATCCATTTTTCCAGATCCACCTCACTGAGCACTGGAAGTAGGCGGCGCGACCCCAGCAATGGAGGTGGAGATGGAATGCGCTACTCCTAGCACCAAGAGGGCGAGAGTGGCGCCACCGGCGACGTCGTCTTCTGGTGGTGTGCTCGTCGTCGAAGGGGAGGGAAGCGGCGAGGGTGCGCCCCCTCGATCTGAGGAGGAAGAAGAGGAATCTCGTCCAGACCGCATCTGCGATCTCCCGGACGTCATCCTAGGTGAGATCATCTCTCATCTCCCCATGAAGGAGGGCATCCGTACTCGAATCCTCGCTCGTCGGTGGTGTCCTTTATGGTGCACCGCTCCTCTGAATCTCGACTGCCGTGAGATCTCTGTCGCTCGTCTTTTTAACGATGGAGAAACAGTTCATATCAAGACCATCTCTAAGCTGTCCGCCTTCACCGAGGAGTACGTCCGCAAATGCTATTCCGGAACTCGGCGCTCTCGAAAATCTTTCGCTGATGTTGTGAGTCTTCTGGAATCCATCCTGTCTGGCCATGAGGGCTCGGTTAGCCGCCTCTCTATCCCGGCGTGCTACCTACAGTGCAGACCCTCCACCGTTGATGCCTGGCTCCGATCCTCGAAGCTGAACAATCGCCAGGTTCTTGAGTTCTACTACCTGTTCCCAGGATTCCTGACACAAGAGGTCACACTACTAGATGAATGCACTTCATCTACGCCCTCAGCACCGATGTCCGTGTTTCAGTTTTCCTCCTCACTGCACACCCTCGCCTTTGCTCTTTGCCAAATACCAGACAATTATGTACGGACGCTTAAGCTACCACTGCTCAAGAGACTTTCCCTCGTGGAAGTTGATATATCAGACGTCTCACTGCAAAGCATAATCCACTCTAGTTGTCCTGCACTTGAGTCTCTGCTGCTTGTTTGCAGTAGAGGAAGTCATCGCATCACAATAAACTCGTCTAACCTTGTAAGCATTGGCATTTGTTGTGCACATGGCGAACTCATTATTGAGGATGCCCCTTCACTTCAACGGGTGATCCACGATATTTAGGTCAACGACTCGGTGATAACCATTGTCTCTGCACCTAAACTGGAGACGCTGGGTGAATTCATGTTCGTGTCTGCCTCCACATGTCTTGGGGTACTGACTTTCCACGATACTTTCAGCTGCACTTGTTCCGGTCTTTGTTCTATTAATTTAATGATCTATGTTCTTTGCTTCATGCAGGGTGAGGACTTGGAGGTAACCGGTGTCTCTGCACCTGAACTGGATAAATTCACAGATGCGTCTGGTCTCACATGTCTTGCGGTACTAAGTTTTCACAATACTCCCAGCTTTATTTTGTTTGAGAGGAAACAAGTTTTATGTCATCCAACCTTTATTCTATTAATTTTATGAGT
Organism: Thinopyrum elongatum; assembly: GCA_011799875.1. NCBI lineage: Eukaryota > Viridiplantae > Streptophyta > Magnoliopsida > Poales > Poaceae > Thinopyrum > Thinopyrum elongatum. The sequence continues at coordinate 375,322,813 of CM022299.1, read as the reverse complement.
CATCTTCTGTTAATTTTCATGAAGTGTTTGGAGGCCGTTAGTCTAACAACAATGCGGCAATCTGTCAAGACCTTGCTTATCTACATGGAATATAAAGTGGATTTCGTCGTTCGCTTGTTGCAAAATTTTCCAAAACTCGAGAGCTTGTTTGTCGAGGTGATGATCTTCAAAAATGTGCATATTGTAGTACACCTTCTATCTCAAAAAGCTTGTGTTAAATTTGACTGGAATGGATGCATCCGTATCTACACATGCTTTATTTGTTGGATACATCCATATCTAGACAAGTCTATGTCAAACTTTTTGTTACTGAGGTGGTAAAATTAATTGTTTCATTTGCTCTTTCGATGGTCTCTATCTCTTTCTATAGATGTTAAGTATTTTCAACCTTACTGTATATTTCAGGGACAATTGATTTGTTATGGTGAAAAAAACAAATGGCGTCTTAAGCACCAGCAGTTTCTCAAACATCACGACATTTGTCTGAAGAGAGTAACGCTTGAAGATTATGTTTCCTCCCGGAGAGACATTGAATTTGCAATGTTCTTTGTTCTGAGTGCAAAGGAGCTGGAGACCATCAGCATCAAGTTTCGCTCCCCTCCCACAGAGTTCACGAAAGTATTTTACAAAGAGCAACAAAGGATTCTGAAGTGGGACAAAAAGGCTTCTAAATGCGCTCGTCTTAAATTATCATCAAGTTGCAGCGATGTGGGTCCGGATTTAAAAAACAGGAGTGTTGACTATCTGGATTTGACGGATCCATTCAGATGTGGATGCTGATATCAGGTGTGGGGTTAGTTGTTCAAGCTTGTGGAGTTATTTGTTGTTGTGATCTTTTGAGCTCTGGTTCTGTGTAAACATTATCAAACAACCGTTGTATTGTTTGGACCGTGTGTAGGCTTGTTTGTTTTTGTGCTGTGTGCAGCCATGAAGGAGCTCCCAAGCACTAAAATGAATCTAGTTTTATCTCTTCTTGTGTTGATGCTACAACATGTCATAGTGAGCGAGTGACCTGTCCATTTTCGAGAACAGAGGCACGGTTATCCTTATTCTGATCTACTGCTGTGTCAAATGTGAAGTTCTGCACCTTTGTACAGTCGTGGGAACTATAAAATGTTGTGGCACGAAGATAAAAAGACATAAAGTAGATTGATTTTTGCAATAGAGGGAAGCATGATGTACGTATAACCGTGCCTGTGTTGCATGTACAACCATGCCTCTCGTATGTACCTGTCATGCACACAATGCATGTATAACCGTGCCTGTGTTGGAGGTAGAGCAGTGCTTCTCCTCCTTAGTTAACTTGTGTTTTTCTACAATGCCGAAGGCAGGACTGTCTATCTGGTACGTGACAAACCGTGCCTCTGCCATCACTTCATGTCCTTGCTTCTGTCTGTGAGCGTTTCAGTAGAGTCATCTGCAAGGCAGAGGCACGGCCTTTATTCTCCTTAACTTTGAAATGGTCCTTCTAGTGACTTCATGGTTAATGTGCCCGTGGAAAATTTTGCAGCTCACAGAGGCAAGATGATTGTAGAACCGTGCTTCCGGCGTCGAACAGATTCTTCTAAGCAATGTGTGCAGTAAATAAATAAAACACGGAGGGGCACGCCCGTGCCTGGTCTGCGTGTACAACAGTGCATCTCGTACCTTCAAAGTCGTGGCTCTATTTAATGTTTCAAGCAGCCATTTGCTTGTTACGAGTAGTAATTAACCCGGACCCTCCCATAAAAAAAAGAGAGGTAATTAATCTGGGCCCCTCCCCCCTCGGTATTTAAGTCGTTTCATGGATCGACATGCTGTAATCCATTTTTCCAGATCCACCTCACTGAGCACTGGACGTGGGCGGCGTGACCCCAACAATGGAGGTGGAGATGGAATGCGCTGCTCCTAGCACCAAGAGTGCGAGAGTGACGCCACCGGCGACGCCATCTTTTGGTGGTGTGCTGGTCGTCGAAGGGGAGGGAAGCGGCGAGGGTGCGCCCCCTCGATCTGAGGAGGAAGAAGAGGAATCTCGTCCGGACCGCATCAGCGATCTCCCGGACGTCATCCTAGGTGAGATCATCTCTCGTCTCCCCATGAAGGAGGGCATCTGTACTCGAATCCTTGCTCGTCGGTGGCGTCCTTTATGGCGCACCGCTTCTCTGAATCTTGACTGCCGCGAGATCTCTGTCGCTCATCTTTTTAATGATGGAGAAACAATTCATATCGAGACCATCTCTAAGTTGTCCGCCTTCACCGAGGAGCGCGTCCGCAAATGCTATTCCGGAACTCGGCGCTCTCAAAAATCTTTCACTGATGTTTTGAGTCTTCCGGAATCCATCCTGTCCGGCCATGAGGGCTCGGTTAGCCGCCTCTCTATCCCGGCATGCTACCTACAGTGCAGACCCTCTACCATTGATGCCTGGCTCCGATCCTCGAAGCTGAACAATCTCCAGGTTCTTGAGTTCTACTACCTGTTCCCAGGATTCCTAACGCAAGAGGTCACACTACTGGATGTATGCACTTCGTCTACGCCCTCAGCACCAGAGTCTGTGTTTCGGTTTTCCTCCTCACTACACACCCTCGCCTTTGCTCTTTGCCAAATACCAGACAGTTATGTAGGGACGCTTAAGCTACCACTGGTGAAAAGACTTTCGCTTGTGGAATTTGATATATCAGACGTCTCACTTCAAAGCGTAATCCACTCTAGTTGTCCTGCACTTGAGTCTCTGCTGCTTGTTTGCAGTAGAGGAGGTCATCGCATCACAATAAACTCGTCTAACCTTGTAAGCATTGGCATTTTTTGTGCACATGGCGAACTCATTATTGAGGATGCCCCTTCGCTTCAACGGTTGATCCACGATAGTCAGGTCGACGACTCGGTGATAACCGTTGTCTCTGCACCTAAACTGGAGACGCTGGGTGAATTCGTGTTTGTGTCTGCCTCCACATGTCTTGAGGTACTGACTTTCCATGATACTGGAACAGAGCTGCACTTGTTCCGATGTTTGTTCTATTAATTTGATGATCTATGTTCTATTCTTCATGCAGAGTGGGGACTTGGAGGTAATCGTTGTGTCTGCACCTGAACTGGATGCGTGTGGTCTCACATGTCTTGCGGTATTGAGTTTTCACAATACTTCCAGCTTCATCTTGTTTGAGAGGAAACAAGTTTTATTTCATCTAACCTTTATTCTATTAGTTTTGTGATCCATCTTCTGTTAATTTTCATGAAGCGTTTGGGGGCAGTCAGTCTAACAACAATGCGTCAATCTGTCAAGACCTTGCTTATCTACATGTTTTATAAAGTGGACATCATCGTTGAATTGTTGCAATTCTTTCCAAAACTAGAGAACTTGTTTGTTGAGGTGATGATCTTCAGAAATGTGCATACTTTAGTACTCGTTCCATTTCAAAATGCTTGTCTTAAATTTGACTGGAATGGATGCACCCGTATCTACACATGATTTATTGTTGGATACATCCATATCTAGACAAGTCTGTCAAACTTTTTGTTACGGAGGTCGTAGAATTAATTGTTTCATTTGGTTTTTCGATGGACTCTATCTTTTTCTATAGACGCTAGGTATTTTCAACCTTTCATGTATATTTTAGGGACGGTTGATTTGTCGTGGTGAAAAAAAAAACAAATGGCGTCGTAAGCACCGGTAGTTTCTCAAACATCACGACATTTGTCTGAAGACAGTAATGCTGGAAGATTATGATCCCTCCCGGAGTTACATTGAATTTGTGATGTTCTTTGTTCTGAGTGCAAAGGATCTGGAGACCATCAACATTAAGTTTCTCTCCCCTCCCGCAGAGTTCACGGAAGTATTTTACAAGGAGCAACAAAGGGTTCTGAAGTGGGACAAAAAGGCTTCTAAACGCGCTCGTCTTAGATTATCATCAAGTTGCAACCACGTGCGTCCGGATTTAAGAAACAAGAGTGTTGAATATCTGGATTTGACGGATCCATTCAGATGTGGATGCTGAAATCAGGTCTGGGGTTAGTTATTCAGATTTATGGAGTTATTTGTTGTTGCGCTCTTTTGAGCTCGGGTTTTATGTAAACTTTATCAGACAACCATTGTAGTCTTTGCACCGTGTGTAGGCTTGTTTGTTTTTGTGCTGCGTGCAGCCATGAAGGAGCTCCCAACTGCTAAAATCTACCTAGTATAAGTCTTTTTGTGTTGATGCTACAACATGTCATAGTCCCCAGTCCTGTGGAAATGTGCTAGAAAACGTGTGCCTCTTTGTCTGTAGTTAACGAGCGACCTCTCCATTTTCGATAACAGAGGCACGGTCATCCGTACTCTTATCTACTGTTGTGTCAAATGTGAAGTTTTGCGGCTTTGTACAGGCCGAAGGACTATAAAATGCTATGGCATCAAGATAAAAAGACATAAAGTAGATTTATTTTTTCAATGGAGAGAAGCACGATGTATGTGTAACCGTGCCTGTGTTGTATGTACGACAGTGCCTCTCGTATGTACCTGTCATGCACACAATGCATGTATAACCGTGCCTGTGTTGCAGGTAGAGTAGTGCTTCTCGTATGTACCTGGCAAACGCACTGAGGCAGCTGCAGTTGAGCCCTTGCACTGTTTCTGCTCCTCAGTTAAGCTCTTGTGTTTTCCTCGTACTGTGGTTATAAAAATGGCTTGTAAGTTAATTTTGTGCAGTTATAGAAACAAAACAAATTTAAGAAGAACAGATTTTGCTTCTTTAGGTATTTTTATTACTCAGCGGAGAAAAAAATATAAGGGCGACAGGTTTCCTTGTAATTTTCTGCAGTCGTTGCTTTCTCAAGGTGGATGTTGTAAGAATACAACCATGCCTCTCTGGTGCGACACAGGAGAGATGAAAAGAACTGAAGCATAGACAGCTACCACCACGGTCACACAAATGTGTTTCCCGGGGCCTTACGTAGTGCCTCTGGTGACCGCACAACCGTGTTTCTACTCAACAGGCCACACCCAGATGCCTCTCGAGGATTCAAGCCGTGTCACTGCAGACGCACAACCATGCTTTCACCTTCTTGTCGGGGCACCGTGACATTCATTCTTTGCTTGAAAAACGTGCCTTCTACAGCCACGCGACTGTGCACCTAACAAAGGAGCAACGCCAGCCGATAAAGTGCCTCTTGTACTACTAAAAGCGTGGCCCTCATGGCTTCACTTCCATGCGTCTAATAGTGGCTCCTTGGTATAGAACCGTGGTTGTAGAGACTTCACACCCGTGCTTTTAAAAATAGCGTCTCTCGAATCGGCCATTCATTGCCTCACAAAGTAAACAGTGAGTGTTCACATCTGAACCCAATTCCATTGTGTTTCCGCAGTAAACGCACGAACATGACTCTATGTAATACTAAACCGTGCCTCCATGGGCTTTCCGTCCATGCCTCTCCGTCTGAACGAGTCGACGGAATCATTTGGAACACAAACACAAGCGAACATGACTCTATATAATACCACACTATGCCTTTGTGGGCTTCACACCCGTGCCTGTGACCCGAAATATTGAAACACAGAAAGCCAGGAACGTCCACGTCTTCATGAGTGCACAAGTCATGACTCTAATTGGTACATAACCGTGGCTGTAGAGACTTCACGCCCGTGCTTTTAAAAACAACGTCTGTCAAATCGGCCATTCCGTGCCTCACAAAGTAAACAGTGAGTGTTGACATGATGTTACAAAATAAAAAAAGAGAAACTTCAATCCACTACGAACTAACATTGCCTCATTACAACGATACTGGAAACCAAAATACATTTGTTAACAAATTTACTGACAACGAAATTTCACAAGACAAAATAAGAAACTTCTAGTCCACTGCTTAATAGCTTCAGATACAACGATCAGGGTCGCTGCTATCTACTTAGTCCCCAGAGACTGCTTGTTCGTTTGCTGGGCACGTAGTCCCTCAGACTCCTTTTTTCATACCCTCTGATTCCTCCACCAGCTGGTCACGCTCAACGAGGAGCCTCACCTTCTCACTCATAAGATCTGCAACGGAGGCTTTGCTCTCCTCATAGAGCTTCCTCCAGTGCTCAACGGCCCTCAACAGCTCAGCATTCGCAGCCGCCTCTAGTTCGTAATGCCTCTTCCAAGACTTGATGACGTCAACCGCATCATTCTTCTTAACTAAGGCAATGGTCTCGTCGACCATCTTAATCATCCGGTCAAAGACGAAGGTCTCAGGCTGATCGCCTCCGAGATGAAACTGCCTGTGTGACTTAGTCCCCAGAGACTTCTCGTTGGGTTGCTGGGCGCGCAGTTCCTCGATCTCCATTTTCAAACCTTCTGATTCATCCACCAGCCGGGCGCGCTCAATGAGGAGCTTCGCCTTCTCATAGCTCAGATATGCGATGCTGGCTTTGCTCTCATCGTACAACTCCTTCCAGCTGTAGAGGTTCTTCTCCAGCATCGCTATCTCACGACGGCTCTCCTCGCGGAACTCCCTGCAGCCCTCGACGACCCTCAATAGCTCATCATTCTCGGCCTTTTCGCGCTTGTACAGATTCTTCCAGTAGTTGATGACGTCCACTGGATTATCCTGCTTAACTAAGACCCAAACGTAGGTCTCAGACTGATCGCCTCCGAGATGATTCTGCTTGTGCGAACCATCGCCTGGTCCTAAGAGTTCACCGTCGCCACGGGAGCTGTTAGATCTTCCTGACGACACCCCGCTCACCGCTCCCTTCCTTTTTCTCGACTCTGTGTTGCTCCTTAACTGTACGGCAGTGGAGTTCTGTACGAGTTCGTGACGCAGCCTAACCCTAGCTCCAATTGACTGAAAATCAGTATCAGCAAGACACACCCTCATCAAATTAGGAGGAAGCTCACCACAATAATTCACGTTTCACAACTAAATCGAGTAGCCGAAATAAATAAAAAATGAATGAAGCAGAAGCAGAGTGAACTTACAGATGAGGAACCCTCGCCAGACGGGATCTCTTCCCGCGTCTGGACACAGTGCTCCGGAGTAGTCTCCTTCTGCCCAGCCATGGCGGAGAGGGTCAGGATAGAGAACAGCAAGAGGAATGGATGGCCTGGCGGCGGACAAAGGGAGGAGGAGGATGTGGCTAGGGTTTCGAGACTCCGTCCGGCTTAAATAGCCGGAGCTTCGCCTCGGGCGATGAGCCAGAGTGGCATCACCAGAGGAGACGCCCGTCGGACCATTGGGTTTCCGGAGCGACGCCACGTGGCGTTCTGATGTTTGCTTGAACTACGTCGGTATTTCCCCAAAGAGGAAGGGATGATGCAGCACAGCAACGGTAGGTATTTCCCTCAGTGATGAGACCAAGGTTATCGAACCAGTAGGAGAACCACGCAACACCACGTAAACAGCTCCTGCACACAAAGAACAAATACTTGCAACCCGACGTAAGAGAGGGGTTGTCAATCCCTCACGGGTAAAAAGATAGGTAAAATTTGTAGTAGATTGGATAAATAGATCTCGCGGGAACGCGAGATAAAATAAATAAATAAAAATTGCAGCAAGGTATTTTTGGGTTTTTGATAATATAGATCTGAAAATAAAAGCAAATAAAAATAGATCGCGAAGGCAAATAGCAAATAGATCTAAAAATATATGATGAGAAAATAGACCCGGGGGCCGTAGGTTTAACTAGTGGCTTCTCTCGAGAAAAATAGCATACGGTGGGTAAACAAATTACTGTTGGGCAATTGATAGAACTTCAAATAATTATGATGATCTGTAGGCAATGATCATTATATAGGCATCACGTCCAAGATTAGTAGACCGACTCCTGCCTGCATATACTACTATTACTCGACACATCGACCGCTATCCAACATGCATCTAGTGTATTAAGTTCATGAAAAATGGAGTAATGCAATAAGAACGATGACATGATGTAGACAAGATCTATTTATGTAGAAATAGACCCCATCTTGTTATCCTTAATAGCAACGATACATACGTGTCATTTCCCCTTCTGCCACTGGGATCAAGCACCGTAAGATCGAACCCATCACAAAGCACCTCTTCCCATTGCAAGATAAATAGATCAAGTTGGCCAAACAAAACCCAAATATCGGAGAAGAAATATGAGGCTCTAAGTAATCATGCATATAAGAGATCAAAAGACTCAAATAACTTTCATGGATAAAAACATAGATCTGATCATAAACTGAAAGTTCATCGGATCCCAACAAACACACCGTAAAAAGAGTTACATCAAATAGATCTCCAAGAGACCATTGTATTGAGAATCAAACGAGAGAGAGAAAGCCATCTAGCTACTAACTACGGACCCGTAGGTCTACAATGGACTGCTCACGCATCATCGGAGAGGCACCAATGAGGATGATGAACCCCTCTGTGATGGTGTCTAGATTGGATCTTTGGTTTCTGGAACTTGCGGCAGCTGGAATTGATTTTCGTCGACTCCCCTAGGGTTTCTGGAATATTGGGGTATTTATAGAGCAAAGAGGCGGTGTGGGAGGTCTCCGAGATGGGCACAACCCACCAGGGCGCGCCTGGGGGCCCAGGCGCGCCCTGGTGTCTTGTGCTCACCTCGGGCCCCCTCTTCGGTTCTTCTTTGGCTCACTGGATGTCTTCTGGTCCAAAAAAAATCTCCAAAAAGTTTCGCTGCATTTGGACTCCGTTTGGTATTGATTTCCTACGAAGTAAAAAGCAAGCAGAAAACAACAACTGGCACTGGGCACTATGTCAATAGGTTAGTCCCAAAAAATGATATAAAGTTGATATAAAATGATTGTAAAACATCCAAAAATGATAATATAACAGCATGGAACAATCAAAAATTATATATACATTGGAGACGTATCAACATCCCCAAGCTTAATTCCTGCTCGTCCTCGAGTAGGTAAATGATAAAAACAGAATTTTTGATGTGGAATGCTGCCTAACATGTTCATCACATATTCTTTTCTTTGTAGCATGGACATTTGGACTTTTATATGGTTCAAAGCAACAGTCTAGCTTTGACATGAGGACTTTAATACTCAAGCATATCAACAAGCAACCATGTCTTTCAAAATATCAACACTAAAGCAAGTTATCCCTAGCCCATTATGCTCAATCATTGATCCATTCATGAAACACACTCGAATATTAGCTATACCCAATGCTCAAGTACGATCATAGTGCCCCTTAGTTGGTGCTTTATAAGAGAAGATGGAGACTCAAGTAAAAATAAAAATTGCATAAAGTAAAAGAAAGGCCCTTCGCGGAGGGAAGTAGGGATTTGTAGAGGTGCCAGAGCTCAAAGCTTAAATTGAGAGATAAAAACATTTTGAGAGGCATACTTTTCTCACCAACGAAAACAACTTAGAGTTTCCAATACTTTCCATGCTAGATATATCATAGGCGGTTCCCAAACAGAAATTAAAGTTTATTCCTTTTTCCACCATACTTTCACTTTCCATGTCTAACCGTATCCACGGGTGCCCTCCATACCAACACTTTCCAAGGAATTTATTATTTGACAACATAAAGTAAATTCATTTTTCATTTCGAGACTGGGCATACCTAATACCTTTGCCGTACTCTCATGCAATGACAAGTGAATAAACACTCATCGTGAGAATAACACATCTAGCATGGAAAAATATCGGCCACCCCTCACCGACTCGCGAGCGGTACGAGCACACAAAATAGAAATTTATTTTGAAAATTAGAGATGGCACATACAAATTTGCTTAGAAGAGAATGGAAATACTGCATATAGGTAGGTATAGTGGACTCATATGGCAAAACTGGTTTAAAGGGTTTTGGATGCACAAGTAGTGATCATACTTAGTGCAAATGAAGGCTAGCAAAAAGATTGAGAAGCGTCCAACCAAGAAACGAAAAATCTCATAAGCAAGCATTAAGCATAATTAACACCGAATAATGCACCACAAGTAGGATATAATTTCATTGCATAACTATTGACTTTCGTGCTTGCATAGGGAATCACAAACCTTAACACCAATATTCTTACTAAAGCATAATTACTCATTAACATGACTCGCATATCTCTATCATCATATCTCAAAACTATTACTAAGAATCAAGTTTATTTTGTCCAATGATCTTCATGAAAGTTTTTATTATATCCTTCATGGATATCTATCACTTTGGGACTAGTTTCATATGTTGCTTTTAATAAGCTCAAACAAATATAAGTGAAGAACATGAGCATAATATTTCTTTCTCTCAAATTAATCTAAGTGAAGCAAGAGATAATTTCTTTAAAATTTTACTAACTCCCAAATAAATCTAAGTGAAGCATGAGAGCATTTCTTCAAAAATAACAAAGCATACCGTGCTCAAAAAGATATAAGTGAAGCACTAGAGCAATTCCAAGGCTCTAAAGATTTAAGTGAAGCATAGGAGCAAGCATAGCATAATTTTGGGCTCTCTCAAAAAGGTGTGTCCAGCAAGGATTCAAGACTTAAAATAAAAATCAAAACAAGCAAAGACTCATATCATACAAGACGCTCCAAGCAAAACTCATAATATGTGACAAATAAAAATATAGCTCCAAGTAAAATACCGATGGTCGTTAGAAGAAAGAGGGGACGCCACTCGGGGGCATCCCCAAGCTTAGTTGCTTGATACTTCTTGAATATTACCTTGGGGTGCCTCGGGCATCCCCAAGCTTAGCCTTTTGCTAATCCTTATTCCTTCATCCATCGTGATCTCACCCAAAACTTGAAAACTTCAATCACACAAAACTCAACAAAACCTTCGTGAGATCCGTTAGTATAAGAAAACCAATCTTTACTTTAAGTACTGTAGAAAACTCATTCAAATTTTGTTCTTGCATTATATCTACTGTATTCTAACTTTTCTATGGCAAAAACTCTTCAAAGGAAACCATAGATTCATCAAAATAAGCACACAATGCAAAGAAAACAGAATCTGTCTAAAATAGAACAGTCTGCAAAGATACGAATTGTTCTCATACTTATGTAAATTCCAAAATTCTGAAAAATTAGGACAACAGAGAAAATTTGTATATAAATCTTGTGTAAAAAATTCAGAATTTTTAGTATTTTATGTGAATTTTTAAAATTGTTTTACTGGATGCAAAAGTTTCTGTTTTCCAACAAGATCAAATCAACTATCACCCAAATCATCCCAAAGGCTTTACTTGGCACAAACACTAATTTAAACCACAAAAGCACATCTAACCAGAGGCATAATTGGGTATTTTATTGAAAACAGCAAGAAAACCAAAAAGTAAAAAGATACAAGTTGGGTTGCCTCCCAACGAGCGCTATCGTTTTACGCCCCTAGCTAGGCATAACGCAAAGGATCTAAGTGTTGTCATCTTTGTTTCGAGATCCATAAGATGCCTTCATGATTGATTCACATGGTGGCTTAATTATAGTTCTAGGGAAGTGTTCCATACCCTTTCTTAGTGGAAATTGAAATTTAATATTGCCTTCTTTCATATCAATCACGACACCAATAGTACGTAAAAACGGTCTACCAAGTATAATTGGACAAGACGGATTGCAATCAATATCAAGAACAATAAAATCTATGGTCACATAATTCCTATTTGCAAGAATAAGAACATCATTAATTCTTCCCATAGGCTTTTTAATAGTAGAATCCGCCAAGTGCAAATTTAAAGAGCATTCTTCAATATCGGTAAGACCAAGCACATCACATAAAGATTTCGGAATTGTAGAAACACTAGCACCCAAGTCCCCTAAAGCAAAACACTCATAATTTTTAATCTTGACTTTGGTAGTAGGTTCCCATTCATCATGTAATTTTCTAGGAATTGAAACTTCTAATTCCAACTTTTCTTCAAAAGCTTTCATCATAGCATCAACAATATGTTTAGTAAAAGCTTTATTTTGTTCATAAGCATGGGGTGAACTTATCATGAATTGCAACAAAGAAATACAATCAACCAAAGAGCAACTATCATAATTAAAGTCTTTGTAATCCAAAAGAGTGGGCACATCACTAGTTAAAGTCTTGACCTCTTCAAACCCACTTTTATCAAAATTTTCAACAAGATTTTCACCCTCCAAATTATCGGGACGCCTTTTAGCTAAAGTTGACTCTTCTCCAGTCCCTTTTTCATTAATCTTAATTTTACTAAACAAGGAATCAATAGAAGAAACGCCAATCATTTTAAGATCTTTATCACTTTTACCTTCTAACGAGATTGGTTTAGCGGCCATTTGATTTACTAGGGTAGCTTGTGCATCGGATATTTTACCTGGCAAACTTTCGGCAAAGGCATACTTAGATTGGAGATTGCAAACTTCTCTACTGATATCATCAAGTTGTTTCGTTATAGCATCTAGCACAACGGAATGCTCCTTAAGTTCTTCGGTGAAATACTCATTATGCTCAAATTGTGTAGTCATATATTCCTTAGTACTTTTCTCGATCTCAAGCAAAATATTTGGGTAAGGAACATCATAATATTTCCTTTGAGGCAGCATGACTACGCAAACAAGATTGCACTCAAAAACAGATCTGACGAGAAAACGGCGAACGAAAAAGAGAGCGAATAAAACGGCAAATTTTTGTGAAGTGGGTGAGAGGAAAACGAGAGGCAAACGGCAAATAATGTAAATTGCAAGGAGATGAGATTTGTGATTAGGAACCTGGTAGATGTTGATGATGTCTCCCTGGCAACGGCGCAAGAAATTCCTTTTGATGTTTGCTTGAACTACGTCGGTATTTCCCCAAAGAGGAAGGGATGATACAACACATCAACGGTAGGTATTTCCCTCAGTGATGAGACCAAGGTTATCGAACCAGTAGGAGAACCACGCAACACCACGTAAACAGCTCCTGCACACAAAGAACAAATACTTGCAACCCGACGTAAGAGAGGGGTTGTCAATCCCTCATGGGTAAAAAGATAGGTAAAATTTGTAGTAGATTGGATAAATAGATCTCGCGGAAACGCGAGATAAAATAAATAAATAAAAATTGCAGCAAGGTATTTTTGGGTTTTTGATAATGTAGATCTGAAAATAAAAGCAAATAAAAATAGATCGCGAAGGCAAATAGCAAATAGATCTGAAAATATATGATGAGAAAATAGACCCAGGGTCGTAGGTTTCACTAGTGGCTTCCCTCGAGAAAAATAGCATACGGTGGGTAAACAAATTACTGTTGGGCAATTGATAGAACTTCAAATAATTATGACGATATCCAGGCAATGATCATTATATATGCATCACGTCAAAGATTAGTAGACCAACTCCTGCCTGCATCTACTACTATTACTCCACACATCGACCGCTATCCAGCATGCATCTAGTGTATTAAGTTCATGGAAAAACGGAGTAATTCAATAAGAACGATGACATGATGTAGACAAGATCTATTTATGTAGAAATAGACCCCATCTTGTTATCCTTAATAGCAACGATACATACGTGTCGTTTCCCCTTCTGTCACTGGGATCATGCACCGTAAGATCGAACCCATCACAAAGCACCTCTTCCCATTGCAAGATAAATAGATCAAGTTGGCCAAACAAAACCCAAATATCAGAGAAGAAATATGAGGCTATAAGTAATCATGCATATAAGAGATCAAAAGACTCAAATAACTTTCATGGATAAAAACATAGATCTGATCATAAACTCAAAGTTCATCAGATCCCAACAAACACACCGCAAAAAGAGTTACATCAAATAGATCTCCAAGAGACCATTGTATTGAGAATCAAACGAGAGAGAGAAAGCCATCTAGCTACTAACTACGGACCCGTAGGTCTACAATGGACTACTCACGCATCATCGGAGAGGCACCAATGAGGATGATGAACCCCTCCGTGATGGTGTCTAGATTGGATCTTTGGTTTCTAGAACTTGCGGCGACTGGAATTGATTTTCGTCGACTCCCCTAGGGTTTCTGGAATATTGGGGTATTTATAGAGCAAAGAGGCGGTGCGGGAGGTCTCCGAGATGGGCACAACCCACCAGGGCGCGCCTGGGGGCCCAGGCGCACCCTGGTGTCTTGTGCTCACCTCGGGCCCCCTCTTCGATACTTCTTTGGCCCACTGGATGTCTTTTGGTCCAAAAATAATCTCCAAAAAGTTTCGCTGCGTTTGGACTCCGTTTTGTATTGATTTCCTGCGAAGTAAAAAACAAGCAGAAAACACCAACTGGCACTGGGCACTATGTCAATAGGTTAGTCCCAAAAAATGATATAAAGTTGATATAAAATGATTGTAAAACATCCAAAAATGATAATATAACAGCATGGAACAATAAAAAATTATAGATACGTTGGAGACGTATCACGTTCACACCCGAATACAAGGAGACGCCTGTCGAACCGTTGGGTTTCCGTAATAAACGCACGAATGTGACTCTGTGTAAGGCATAACGATGCCTCTTCGGGCTTCACGGCTGTGCCTGTCCTTGCGAACGGTTCAACGGAATCATTTGGAACACGAAGACAAACTAACGCGACTCTACACAATACCATGCCCTGCCTTTCTGGGACTCACGACCGTGCGAAGAATATACCACACCAACGTCTCTCGAATAGGCCATTTTCGTGCCTCACAGAGTAAACAGTGAGTGTTCACATCTGAACCCATTCCGCTGGGTGTCCGCAATTAAAGAACGAACGTGACTGTGCGTAAGACCAAACTATGCCTTTGTGGGCTTAACGCTCGTGCCTCTCCTTCTGAACAAGTCGACGGAATCATTCGGAACACAAACACAAAACTCTATATAATACCACACCATGACTTTGTGGGCTTCACGCCCGTGCCTGTGACCCTTAACACTGAAACACAGAAAGCCACGAAGGTCCACGCATTCATGAGTGCACAAGTCATGACTCTACTTGGTACAGAACTGTGGCTGTAAAGACTTCACGCCCGTGCTTTTAAAAACCGTGCGACAGCAGTGACATCTGCAGTTGTGTCCCTGCACTGTGTCTCCTCCTCATTTTTTTGAGATCTTCTCCTCCTCCTGAGTTAAGATCTTGTGTTTTTTGGATGTGCGCAGTGAAGACCTAACCTAAGTCTCTATCTGGATCCTCCGCACACAGCCTTTCTAGGAAGCGGCGCGAACCCAGCAGTGGAGATGGATATCAAGTCTGGTGTTTCTAGTACCAGGAGATCAAGGCTCCTGTGAATCATCAACGCCTTCCTCCGGGGTTGTGTGTTGGTGGCTGAAGCGGCAAGAATCGGCGAGGGTCCGCCCACTGGACCTGAATAAGATGAAGAAGAATCTCGTCCCGGACCGCATCGGTGATCTCCCGGATGCTATCCTCAGTGAGATCACTCGGCGGAGAGTAAAAATGTTTTTGCTTACTGAACAGGGCTGGAGAGTATAAAATGTTGTTGCAGCGAGATAAAGGCAGACAAATTAGTTTGATTTTAGCAGTTGCGAGCTCCTTCATGGGTGCGCAGCCCAATAACAATGTTGTTGGCAAGGTTACAGATTGAGCAAAAGGTACGGGCATTGTTTCACCACGCCTACGTAAAACCCAAACTGGAAAGTGGCAGCAACATCCCACTCCAGCACTGTTTTCAGCACTTACAAGTGAATGGATCAGTTAAATCCAGATGCTCAATGCGTGCGTGCCTTAGATCTAAGTGCTTGTGGTTGCAACTTGGCGACAACCTAAGGCAAGCATGTTTAGAAGCCTTTTTGTCCCACTGAAGCACCTCTTGTTGCTGTTTGTAAAATCATTCCGTGAAGTCTTCATGAAGAAGAAACTTAATCCTGATAGTCTCTAGCTGTCTTGCGTTGAAAATAAAGAATGTCACAAATTGAATGCTTTTCTTGCATTGTACATAGCCTTCCAGCGTCACTGACTTCAAACGAACGTCGTGATGGTGCTCACGAGAACAGTTGTTCGTAAGACTTTCTTCATTAGAGACTCCTCCCTAAATAAACATGAAGATTTAAAATGCTTAAGGTCTGTAAAGAGTGATTCTGTTGAGAGAGTAAGTGAAGGAGTACTACACCATGCATGTGACGCCTTTTTTAAATGAATGGAGTACTACACCATGCATGGTATGTGTTTACAATGTGTGTGAGAACCATCACCTCGATATACAAGTTTTCCAAGCTTCGGAAGCACTGCACCAAGGCAAGGATTGCGTTCAAGTTATAATCCATGCTGATAAGCAACGTCTTGACAGAATGAACCACTGTGGATGTGCTGACTGTCGGCAAACACTTCATGTAGAATAAAACATAATATTAGTAGAATAAAGGTTGGATTACATGGAACTTGTTTCTTCGAACGAATGCAGGTGAAAGTATTGTTGAAAGTCAGCACCTGAATAACTATACGGTGATTTGCGATGCTGGATTCATCAAAAATATCAGATAATTTGCCCATAACCTCCAGTTTAGGTGCAGAGGTGATAACTATCCGCATGTTCTTGCTATGATCATCACAAAGCAACCGTTGAAGTGAGGAGGCATCCTCTATAACAACTTTCCCACGGTGACCACAAATGCCAATGCTTATAAGGTTAGGTGAGTTTATTCTGATGCATTGGTTCTTGACTGTCCAAACAAGCAGCAGAGACTCAAGTGCAGGACAACTAGAGTGGATTATGCTTTGTAATGAGACATCTGATATATCAACATCCACAAGCGAGAGTCTCCTGAGCAGTGGTAGTTTAAGCGCCCGTACCTAATTGTCTGGTAACTTGCAAAGAGCAAAGGCGACGGTGTGGATAGAGGAGGAAATTCGAGGGTTGAACGGTGGTGGTGGTGGCATAAGCGAATGGCATGAGAATGGTACTATGTCACGCTGTCTCATAAATGGTGGGAACAGGTAGTAAAACTCAAGCACCTGGAGATTGTTCAATCTAGGGGATTCAAGCCAAGCATCGACGGTCGAGGGTCTGCACTGGAGGTAGAACGTCGGTATGCAGAGGCGGTGAACTGCGCCCTCGTGGCCGGAGAGGATGGCCTCTGGAAGGTACGAACCATCATACGAATCATCATCACCGACATGTTCTCCACTAAAAAAAGTTCCAGTGTATGTTATGCGGATGAGCTCCTCCGGTGTGGCGGAATACGCGGTGATTAACTCAAAATCTACTTGATTTAGGGGGTTAAAAAGACAAGTGATAGGGATCTCACGGCAGTCCAGATTCAGAGGAGTGGTGCGCCATAGAGGGCGCCAACGAGTTGCGAGGATTTTAGTGCGGATGCCCTCCTTAGTGGAGAGACGGGAGATGACCTCACCGAGGACGGTGTCCGGGAGGTCGCTGATGTGGTCCGGACCAGACTCCTCTTCGTGCTCCTCGGAATCAGTGGGCGGCCCGCCGCCGCTTCCAGCCGCTACCGCCAAACCCCCAGAGGAGGGCGTCGCCGGTGGCACGAGCCTCGCCCTCTTGGTGCTCTTGGCACCGAAGTGGATCTCCATCTCCGTCTCCATTTCTGGGTTCGCGCCGCCTACGAGCAGCGCTCTGTGCGGTGTGGATTTGGATAGACGGTTAGGTCTTCGCTGTGCGGCGATCCAAATAAATTGAAAGATAACCGAGGAGGAGAGCAGACACGAGGGGTTGGAAAGATGGTTAGGTCTCCTCTGCGTCCTGTAGATTCATTACAGTGGTGTTATTGGAAATTGAGACGTGCTTGTCGTGGAAGCACCATGCATGTGCTTTATTTAAAAGCGTGCCTCGGCTAGCTTCAGAGCCCTGCCTCACAAAGTAGACATGTTCGCGGAAAAACATTTGGATCACAGAGGCAGGACCGTGCGTCTGGTTCGTTTATTCACATGGCACTACTCACAGAGTGCTCGTGTCAGCGAAAAATTCTTGAATTCAGAGAGACACGGATCAAGCCGTAACTGCTTGAAATACACAGAAGCGCGATGTAAGCAGAGTCGTGCTCTTGCCTTTCTGATCGACTTGCGTGCATTTGATGCATGTAGGATAGTGTGTTCCGTATCTAAAAGGTTGTGCCTTGTTTTCTTCCGCATCAGGGAAGAAAAAAGATAAATTATAGTTGTCGTCCAACTTCTCGCCGTCCCCTCCCCTTCCCTTCTCCTCGTCACACTTGGATCTGTGCGCAATGAAGACCTAGCCATCTGTCCAGATCCACACCGCACAGAACGCTCCTCATAGGCGACGCTAACCCAGCAATGGAGACGAAGATGGAGATCCACTCCGGTGCCCCAAGCAACAAGAGGGCGAGGCTCGCACCACTGGCGACGCCCTCCTCTGGGGGTATGGCGGTAGCGGCTGGAAGCGGCGGCGGCCCGCCCACTGGTTCCAAGGAGCACGAGGAGTCTCGTTCGGACCGCATCAGCGACCTCCCGGACGCTGTCCTCGGTGAGATCATCTCCCGTCTCTCCACTAAGGAGGGTATCCGCACTCAAATCCTCGCACGTCGGTGGCGTCCTTTATGGCGCAACGCTCCTCTGAATCTCAACTGCAGTGAGATCCCTGTCGCTCATCTTTTTAAGCCCCTAGAAATAGTTCATATCGACATAGTCTCCATGCTCCCTAGCAAGGATCTTATTCGCGTAAGATATTTTGGAACTCGGTGCCGTTTTCAATCTGACGTTGATGGTTTGAGCCTTCCGGAAGCCTTGCTCTCCGGCCATGACGGCGCAGTTCATCGCCTCTGCATTCCGGCGTGCTACCTCCACTGCGGACCCTCTACAGTTGACGCCTGGCTTCGATCCCCCAGACTGAACAATCTCTAGGTTCTCGAGTTCTACTACATGTTCCCACATTTCGTGGGAAAAACCATCACACTACCACACGAAATCTCTTGGTCTGTGCCCTCACCACTGACTTCCATGCTGCTGTTTTCCTCCTCACTACACACCGTCACATTTGCTCTTTGTCAAATACCTGATAACTATGCACGATCGTTTAAACTGCCACTGCTTAAGAGGCTTTCATTTTTGGAGGTTGATATATCAGACGTCTCACTGCAAAACATAATCAACTCTGGTTGCCCTGCCCTCGAGTGGCTCCTGCTTGTTTGCAATAACCTGGACCACTGCATCAGAATAAACTCAGCCAAAGTTGAAGTCATTTGCATCCTTTGTGAGAATGGTGAACTCATTGTTGAGGATGTGCCCTCACTTAAACGGTTGATTCACGATATTCAGAGCTGGCACTTGCAGATAACTGTCTTCTCTGCACCTAAACTTGAGTGTCTGAGCAATTTTTATGAAGGATTTCCTGAATCCAAGATTGCTTTTGGCTCTACAGTTATTCAGGTACTCACTTTTTGCACTATACTCTTGAGTTGCATTCATTCCAGTGGCCAAGTTTCATGTCATGTAACCATTATTCAGCTAATTTTATGATAAATGCTCGATGCAGGCTTTGTCTGTAGTCAGCCTATCAATGGCGGTTCAATCTATCAAGACCCTGCTTATCCACATGTCATTAAATCTGAACAAGGTTGTTGCCTTGATGCGATGCTTTCTAAGCCTAGAGAACCTGTTTATCGAGGTAATGATTTCCACACACATTGAAAGCACATACCATGCATAGTATACTATATCGGAAGTCTATATCGGAAGTCTCTCTCTCCCCTTGTAGACCTCGAGTATTCTCACTCTTCATGCATCTTCAGGGAGGAGTATGTCGCGAGGAAGGTGTAACAAATAAGTGGCGCCACAAGCACCGGGTGTTTCTCGAACAGCATGACATTCGTCTGAAGACAGTAATGCTGGAAAAATATGTACACTGCCAGAAAAACATTGAATTTGCAACGTTCTTTATTCTGAATGCAAAGGAGTTAGAGACCATGAGGCTTAAGTTTCGCTCCCCCCCAGACATCACAGAAGGATTTTACGAACATCGAGAGGTGCTTCAATGGGGCAACAAGGCTTCTAGACGTGCTCGTCTTAAATTGTCAGGGTATTGCAGGCATATGAACTTGGATTTACAAGTACACATCTAGACAAACCAGTGTCCAATCATGGATTTGCCGGATCCATTGACCTGTGAATGCTGAAAACGGTTATCCGGCTGACAGAGATAGGTGTTGTTGCGTGCTTTCCAGTTTGGATTTCCAGCTTGTACTTTATGCACCATCTGTAAGCTTGCCAGAAACTTGTTTTTGTGCTCTTCAGCCGTGAAGCAACTCACAAGTGCAAAAATCTATCTAGTTTATTTCCTTTTCATGTTACAACCTTTCCTAGAGACTCCAACCTTGCTGATATGATTGAGTGAATGTGTGACTATCTGTGTGAATAGAACGAGCGACTGAAAACATCTGGAACACGCAGTCACGTGTGATGTGACGGCCGTGCCTCTCCAAATAACGTGTTAGCTGAAATATTTTACAATACAGAGGCGCTCGTGCCTCTTGTACCTGTAAAACTGTGCGTTTGTTGTCACTGCACGGCACTGCCTCTGTGTATGTCCGTGACTCTGTGGTGGACGTTTTGGTGGAAGCATGTTGCACAGTCTAGCATGGCTGTGACTTTGCTTAATGTAAAAACATGCCTCCACTGACCTGAGTGTCCCTTCCGTGGATAAAAAATTATACGAAAGGAGGCAAGATGCATCTAGAACAATGCATCATGTAGAACCATGACAGTGCTCTTGCTGCAAATTGAGACGTGCTTGTCGTGGAACCACTGTGCTTGTGCTTTATTTAAAAGCGTGCCGTCGCTAGCTTTGCAGCCATGCCTGTCCATGTAAGTTGCTTGCAAATTATCGTGCCCCTGCTTCATCTACATTCGTGGCTCTGCTCACAAAGCGGAACTGTTTGCACTTCAGAGAAGCATGGTGTATGTACAACCGTGCTCTTACTCCTCCGATGGACGAGCGTGCCTCTGTTGCATGCAGGACAGTGCATCCCGTATCTAAAAGATCATGCCTCGTTTCCTTCCTCAACACGAAAGAAATAATATCAATATTAATAATATAGTTGTTCTCCAACTGCCCCTTCGATCCCTCCACTCCTCTCCCCTTCCCTCCTGTCCCCAGTTACGCTTAGCCATCTTTCCAGATCCACGCCTGTAACACCCTGGATTTTGCCCATTTTCTTTTTCTTTTGATTTTGGTCCGGATTCGCTTTTTGTGGCTTAGTAGTCTTGCAACCTGGAGAGATCACCCTTCATTTTTCTTCCCGAGCGGCTTGCCAACCTCAAAACCATCCCAAGACCTTGCCATTTCCATTGTGGACCAATCTCAATATTCTTTTTCTTGGGAATATTCCTTTTTCTATTAAAGGAATAACCCTGTCTGCCCTGAGTTGTGAAGCAACCCACCTTTCCATCATTCTCAAAATTCCCAAATAATTCTCATAAATTGTTTGGGATAGATCTTCCACAAATATGTCAAATCCTTCCTTGCCATGTTCAAAAATATTTCACAAATATTTATTTTCTGATTCTGCCCCAGCTGGCAGTTTGTGAAGCAAGTCCCCTTTATATTTGCTTGCTTGCTCTCAAACTTTTGGTGAACCCTTTCCCATCCATATCATTGCCACATGCCAAAATTCAACTTTATTTGGATAATAGATCTCTCTTGGCTAATTTCCAAAGTTTCTGGGCAACTGGAATCTTTGTGAAGCAAGTGCTAGCTAGGAGTATCCAAATGAGTTGAAATTTTGCAAGCATATTCATATGCTTAGATCATGACACTCCACCAAGTTTCAACCCTATCCAATCATATATGTGAGCACAACCCCAAATCTTGGTTTCTGGTCAGATTTTCACAATGTAAAGCAACTATATTTTATATTGCTCCATAATTGCTGAAAATTTACCAGAGCATTCTCCTACCCATATAACCAATCTCCACAAAATTTGGGCTCATTTCATCTTCCCAGTAATTCCCTATAATTTCTCTAAGTTTCTGGTCAGAGAGGATAGCTGTGAAGGAAGTACCATTTTGGCTTGTCCAAATGGCATGAATTTTTTATGGCACTCTCATATGACCAAATCATCATCATATGCCCAATTTCATCTCAAGTTGCTACTCTATGTGAGTGACACATCAAGATTGAGCTTCTGGACCAGATTGGTCAGTTGCAAAGCAACTATATTAAATATTGGTCTATTTCTCTCCAAAATTCACAGGATTGTAGTCCTTCTTAACCTAAACCTCCCAGACATTACATTTGGCCCTTATCCCTTCTCTGTTTATCACAGTGGTGTGGTCAAGTTTGCTGCAGCAAACTTCCAGTGAAGCCTCACATCTATCCTCTGTCTCATTTGATGATCTATCACTTTTGTGATGCCTTGGGGAGCAAGGACTAAATCCCAGACAAGGTGTGCCAACCTCTCGTGTCTCCTCCAAGCATGTGCACGCGGTGACCACGCGTTTGGCCGCGTCCAGAGCACCGCCCCGCTCCTGTCCCCTCAGCCTCGTTGGTTTCCTCCTCTCCCTCAACACCTAGCCAGGTCTAGGAGCTTCACCGCGTCGCCGTACTTCTCCTGGACCCCTCTCCCCCTCTCGCGTCCCCTCCTACGCGGTGCACCGACTGTGCCCGTGACCTGTCGCCGCTGTTGCCGCCGTGTCCTCTTTCTCCCCGGCCTCTCCTGAAACTGCTGCTGCCTTCTCCATCCTCCCGGAGCTCTTGCCGACATCGCCAGCGCCCTCCGCGTGTCCCCGCAGCGCCAGTGTGCCGATGAGCTCGCCACGGCGGCCGAGCTCATCCTCTCCGTCGCCTGGCTATAAAAGCCGCAGCTCCGCGCCTCCCCGAGCATCCACCAGCCCCACCTCCCTCCACTGGTCCTCCCCGACCCACTCAACCATCGCTGGAGCTGCTCCTCGCCACCCATCGCCGCCATGGCCGCCGTGGCCATCTTCTCCAATTCGCCCGGAGCCGAGCCCCTCCCCTCCTTCTACCCCCACCAGAGCCCCACCTAGTCCCCAACTGACCTCCCCAGCATCTCTCTCCCTCCTCTCTTCGACCATAGCCTCGAGCTCAACCTCGCCCGTCGCCGCCGTCCGCCACGGTTGCTGTTCTGCTCGACTCCGACCTCCCCGGGATGCGTGAGTGGTGCATGCGGGTGCGGCTCGCCCCGCTGATCACGCCGGTAGGTCGCACGGTGCAGGAGGTGGCCAGAGCTGCCCGCGGTCGCCGTCGGGCGCCGGCTCTGCCACGGCCAGGCGCGGGCACGAGCAAGGGAAGACGACGGCGACGCCAGCTGGCCAGTGGGCCCCGCGGACCCCACCTGTTAGCCGAACAAAGCCGGTCCCGCCACTGCCAGCGTGGATAAGTGGAAGCGCATTATGTGCTTTACGCTTTCCCCATGGGAAGATGTATTTTGCTGGAGTGCGCGACCCGCCAAGCTGTCAGGGACCCCTTTGTGAATATTTTCTTTGCAAACAAGTCCCTGGTAGAAAACCCCTCGTAACTTTTTGCTCGGAACTCCGATCGAGGTGAAACCAACGCCCACGTCTTCGTCTCGTCGAGCCCGTCATGTTGGTATCATTTTCACTATGTGCTCCCACAGTGGAAATGACCATTTTGCCCTTGCCATAAACAGCCCCCTCTGGGAGAGAACAGTTTCCGGCAACTCCTTCCGTGACCATTCCGCACTTCTTCCCGATGATTCCTTCACCCCCAGGCAAGCCACAACTCTCATCTGCATCATTGCACTGCAATGCCATAGTTTAACTATTTACTTTAACAACAAATATGAGTTACTTGTGAAGCGGATTGGATTATGCAATGTTTGAGTTAATCCTCGGATAGGTGGCTACCATGTTGAGTACCGGATTATTAGTGACTAGTAGCTTACTCACTTGTTAAACTATGATGTTGAGATCAATGTCTATGGTTATTCTGGATTTCATCTGTCAGTTCGTGGAGATGAATTAGTAGCAGTGACTTAAGCATACTGGTTATCAGAGTGTCAACCATGACAAAAATATTATTCGAAGATGTGATATTTAGTCGGTTGACCTTGAGTCACCTGTCCGGACTTATCCGTGCAACCACATTTGCCGGTATGGGACAACCTTGACTTGGTCTGATAGCGTGCTCTTTCACCGGTACCTCCAAAGAGGGAGGGTTATGCATGTGTGCTGCCCTGATCAGGTAGACGGCGATAACCTTGTGAGCCCAGTTGAGTCATTTGGATCCAGGTCCCCGTTTGGGACAGTTTAGTTTGGCCACGACGATGGCAGGTGTCACGAGGTGACACAGGGGCCACCCAGGGCTTGACTCCGGGGAGGATGATTGCTGGTGGTACGATGGGAGAGTCACGGGTCAGACAGGTTTCGTTGGAGCAATACTGATCCACCCGAATGGGATCATGAGGTCAGTGCTCCATAGTGTGGGTAAAGTGCGCAACCTCTGCAGAGTGTAAAATCTATTCAAATAGCCGTGTCCACGGTATTGGACAGTCCGTCCAGACCTCACTAGGTGGTCAACCATAGTAGTGATAATGATGAAAGAACTCATCGTAAGATCAGAAGTTACTCGATGGATCATGAGTATCATGAGGGTTATGAGACAACCCGGAAGAGAGTAAGTTTGTCAGACTTGCTGTGCAGATGGAATCA
This sequence comes from Thinopyrum elongatum, assembly GCA_011799875.1. NCBI lineage: Eukaryota > Viridiplantae > Streptophyta > Magnoliopsida > Poales > Poaceae > Thinopyrum > Thinopyrum elongatum. Next base: position 375,298,388 of record CM022299.1, on the reverse strand, counting down.
GGTATATGATATGATAGCCATGGGATGGCTATGAGTTGAGTGGTCGGATGACCACATGCTTGGGAATTGGGATTTGGCACAGGTTTGGATTGCATCCTGAGATTATTCGGAGTACAAATTTAAATATGCTTTACCTTACGACATTTACTTCAGAAGTTATCTTGCTGGATAACCCTGCTTGTTAATCTTGACTGCTATGATGTTGTCTTGCCTTAATGTTGATGTCTGTTGTGAGCTTGCGAGTACATTCAAAGTACTCACCTGGCGTGTCATGCCAGTTTGCAGGTCATGCCATGATTGCTTGCTTGTCGAGGATCCCGAGTTTGCGACCTAGGATAAGCGTTCTAGCCAGAGTCCCTGCGGAGTGGAGTCCATCACCGTCGTCGCTGTTCCGCTACCGAGAGAGTTACTCCACTGTTAGCATAGAGCTACCCCGGGCAGGCGTAGTGTCGCCGTGCCGATGTAATCCTTGTACCCTTTGTAACCATATCCATTGTAATAAAGAGCTGATTTGTTCTATGCCAACAGTGCCGTATTCCAGAGGACTTGTTCCTGGGCTGGAATACGGGGCGTTCCGGTTTACTCTGAGCCGGGGTGCCACAACGCCATATATAGCGGTGCTCGCAGGCGGCGTGAACCCAAGAATGGAGACGAAGATGGAGATCCACTCTGGTGCACCAAGCACCAAGAGGGCGAGGCTCACGCCACCGGCGACGCCCTCCTCTGGTGGTTTGGTGGTAGCGGCTGGAAGCGGCGAGGGTGCGCCTACTGGATCCGAGGATCGAGAAGAGGAGTCTAGTCCGGACCGCATCAGCGAGCTCCCGGATGCCATCCTCGGTGAGATCATCTCCTGTCTCCCCACTAAGGAGGGCATCCGCACTCAAATCCTGATGTCTACTACGCAACCTTCTTCTTTAGACTCGTGTTGGGCCTCCAAGCGCAGAGTTTTGTAGGACAGTAGCAAATTTCCCTCAAGTGGATGACCTAAGGTTTATCAATCCGTGGGAGGCGTAGGATGAAGATGGTCTCTCTCAAACAACCCTGCAACCAAATAACAAAGAGTCTCTTGTGTCCCCAACACACCCAATACAATGGTAGATTGTATAGGTGCACTAGTTCGGCGAAGAGATGGTGATACAAGTGCAATATGGATGGTAGATATAGGTTTTTGTAATCTGAAAATATAAAAACAGAAAGGTAACAAGTAACAAAAGTGAGCACAAACGGTATTGCAATGCTTGGAAATAAGGCCTAGGGTTCATATTTTCACTAGTGCAAGTTCTCTCAACATTGATAACATAATTAGATCATATAACAATCCCTCAACATGCAACAAAGAGTCACTCCAAAGTCACTAATAGCGGAGAACAAACGAAGAGATTATTGTAGGGTACGAAACCACCTCAAAGTTATTCTTTCTGATCGATCTATTGGGCTATTCCTATAAGTGCCACAAACAGCCCTAGAGTTTGTACTAAAATAACACCTTAAGATACACATCAACCAAAACCCTAATGTCACCTAGATACTCCAATGTCACCACAAGTATCCGTGGGTTTGATTATACGATATGCATCCCACAATCTCAGATTCATCTATTCAAACCAACACAAAGAACTTCAAAGAGTGCCCCAAAGTTTCTACCGGAGAGTCAAGATGAAAACGTGTGCCAACCCCTATGCATAAGTTCACAAGGTCACAGAACCCGCAAGTTGATCACCAAAACATACATCAAGTGGATCACATGAATATCCCATTGTCACCACAGATAAGCACATGCAAGACATACATCAAGTGTTCTCAAATCCTTAAAGACTCAATCCGATAAGATAACTTCAAAGGGAAAACTTAATCCATTACAAGAAGATAGAGGGGAGAAACATCATAAGATCCAACTATAATAGCAAAGCTCGCGATACATCAAGATCGTGCCAAATCAAGAACACGAGAGAGAGAGATCAAACACATAGCTACTGGTACATACCCTCAGCCCCGAGGGTGAACTACTCCCTCCTCATCATGGAGAGCACCGGGATAATGAAGATGGCCACCGGTGATGGATTCCCCCTCCGGCAGGGTGCCGGAACAGGGTCCCGAGAGGTTTTTCGTGGATACAGAGGCTTGCGGCGGCGGAACTCCGGATCTAGGTTTATTTTCGGGGGTTTCTGTATTTATAGGAATTTTTGGCGTCGAGAACAAGTCAGGGGGGGTCCACGAGGAGCCCACAAGACCGGAGGGCACGACCTAGGGGGCGGGCGCGCCCTCCACCCTTGTGGAAGCCTCGTGGCTCCTCTGGCCCAACTCTTTTGCTTCGGGGGCTTCTTCTGGTCCATAAAAAATCACCGTAAATTTTCAGCTCATTTGGACTCCGTTTGGTATTCCTTTTCTGCGAAACTCAAAAACAAGGTAAAAACAGAAACTGGCACTGGGCTCTAGGTTAATAGGTTAGTCCCAAAAATTAATATAAAATAGCATATAAATGCATATAAAACATCCAAGATGGATAATATAATAGCATGGAACAATCAAAAATTATAGATACGTTGGAGACGTATCAAGCATCCCCAAGCTTAATTCCTGCTCGTCCTCGAGTAGGTAAATGATAAAAACAGAATTTTTGATGTGGAATGCTAGCAAGTGCACAAGTTTGATCAATGATAATTTCAATCACTTTTTCTAGCATCATTATATATCATAAACAGTAGCTCATCTCATAAAACTTCTCATGATCAAGTAGCAAACTATTCACATGTCAAAGCATAGATCATAAACTTTCTTGAAAACTAACAAACTAGGTTCTCAGTCATCAAACAATTGCAATTCATCTTATTTTCAGGAAGGGTCTATGTAAGAGCTTTGATTTATCAAATCCCACATACTCAACTATCATATAGTCTTCCATGATTGCTACCACTCAAAGCATATTTTTATAACAAATAGCATCCATCGAACACAGAGAAAGATAGGGGCTTAATGTTTCGCCTCCCAACTTATTTATCATATAGATAATTGTCAACAATAATAATTCATGATCAAATATATTTGAATGGCCATATATGCTTAGATCTTTCCCCATCACATGATGCTTGCCAACTAAAGAGTAGGTTGGAATGAGAAGGAATACTACTAACTCTTGCATAAAAGTAAAAGATAGGCCCTTCGCAGAGGGAAGCAGGGATTTGCAGAGGTGCTAGAGCTCGAAGCTTTTAAAACAGAGATGAAAATAATTTTGAGAGGTATGCTTTCATTGTCAACATAACAACCAAGAGTTCTCAATATCTTCCATACTAGATACATCATATGCGGTTCCCAAACAGAAAGGTAAAGTTTTTACTCCCCCTCCACCAACAATCACACTCCACGGCTTGTCCGAAACAACGGGTACCGTCCACCTATCAACAATCCTGGGGGAGTTTTGTTTGCAATTATAATTTGATTTGATTTTAGCATGGAACTGGGCATCCCAGTTACCAGTCATTTTCTCGTGAATGATGAGCGGAGTCCACTCATCGTGAGAATAACCCACCTAGCATGGAAGATACTGACAGCCCCTAGTCGCTACATGAGCGATTCGGGCATACAAAACAAATTATTATTTGAAGGTTTAGAGTTTGGCACATGCAAATTTACTTGGAACGTCAGGTAAATACCGCATATAGGTAGATATGGTGGACACTCATGGAAAAAAAACTTGGTTCAAGGATTTTGGATGCACAAGCAGTAATCCTGCTTAGTACAGAAATTTTGGCTAGCAAAAGATTCTAAATAGCAAGCACCACATGTTGGAGGATCCATAACAATATAACTTCTATACAAATATACCCAAGCATAACTCATTATGTTGTCTTCCTTGTCCAACTTCAACTAATTTGCTCAAGTCTGAAAATAATTAATGGGGCTCACAATCATAGAAGATGTCCAAGATAGTATATTTATATGTGAAATCTCTCTTCCTTCAATATTCTTTCATGAATTGTTCAAGTGACCAATACTATGTTTGCTAACTTTCAATAAATTTACCACCTCTACTTCTTATATGTGAAGTCACTACTCCCCATGGGATAAGTATATGAAACATATATAATTTCAGATTTATGATATTCAATTCATTCAACCATTTACTCATAGGATATAAGTGAAGCACGTGAGTAAATGACAAACTACTCCATAAAGATATAAGTGAAGATCAATGAGTAGTCAAATAATTAAGTAGCTATGTGAAGACTCTCTCTCATAAAGAAAATTTAAATCTTAAGTACTTAATTCAAACAGCAAGCAAAACAAAATAAAATGACATTCTAAAAATAGCACACATCGTGTGAAGAAGCAAAAACTTAGGCTCAAGCGGTACTAACCGATAATTCTTGATGAAGAAAGGTGGGATGCCTACCGGGGCATCCCCAAGCTTAGATGCTTGAGACTTCTTGAAATATTATATTGGGATGCCTTGGGAATCCCCAAGCTTGAGCTTTTGTGTCTCCTTAATTCCTTTTATATGATGGTTTTCCTAAATCTTAAAAACTTCATCCACACAAAACTCAACAAGAACTCGTGAGAAAAGTTAGTCTAAATCAAATGCAAAACCTTATCATTCTCTACTGTAGCAAATCACTAAAATTATTATTTAACATTGCATACTAAATTCCTCTGCATATTTAATACTCCTATCCTCAAATAGAATCATTAAACAAGCAAACATATGCAAACAATGCAAACATAACAGCAATCTGTCAAAACAGGACAGTCTGTAAAGAGTGCAATTGTACTCATACTTACCTAACTCCAAAAATTCGGAAAAATTACCAAACTGTAGAAAATTTGTTATTTCTGAACTTGTAAAAATTTCAAGATTTTATCATGTTCTGACTTTCCATAAGAATTCAGACAACAATAGAAAACTTTCTGTTTTCAATACAGCAACATATAGACTTGCAAAAATAAGCATGGTAAAGGCTACACTTGATCTTTTATTGAACTAAAAGATGCAAAACATTACTCTAAATAATAGCAAGTAAATACTAATAAAATAAAATAATGCTCCAAGCAAAACACATATCATGTGGTGAATAAAAATATAGCCTCGATTAAATTTACCGATGATGTTGGAGATGAAAGAGGGGATGACTTCCGGGGCATCCCCAAGCTTAGTTGCTTGGATCTTCCTTGAATATTACCTTGGTGTGCCTTGGGAATCCCCAAGCTTAGGGTCTTGTCACTCCTTATTCTCCTCATATCGATATCTCACCCAAAACTTGAAAACTTCAATCACACAAAACTTAACAAAACCTTCGTGAGATCCGTTAGTATAATAAAACAAATCATTCACTTTGGTACTGTCAAGACAAGATTCATAACTTTTCTCACATGATTCCTACTGTACCCTATCATTTCTACAATTTATATTAAGCAATATAAGCCATAGAAACTGGAAAACAAGCAAACTATGCATCGAAAACAGAATCTGTCAAAAACAGAACAGTCTGTGAAGATCTGAATTGAGCTCATACTTATGTTACTCCAAAAATTCTAAAAAATTAGGAAAACGTATACAATTTGTATGTAAATCCTCTGTAAAAAAATTCAGAGTTTTTACACGTTCCAGTGAATTTTAACAATTCTGTTACTGGACACAAAAGTTTCTGTTTTTGCACATAATCAAATCAACTATCAACCACACTATCCCAAAGGCTTTACTTGGCACTTTATTCAAACAAAAGCTATAAAACATGATTAATACAGTAAATTAATCATGTGAACACACAAAAATAGTAGGGGTAAATGTTGGGTTGTCTCCCAACAAGCGTGTTTCTTTAATGCCTTTTAGCTAGGCATGATGATTTCAATGATGCTCGCATAAAAGTAAAGAATTGAAACACAAAGAGAGCATCATGAAGAATATGACTAGCACATTTAAGTCTAACCCACTTCCTATGCATAGGGATTTTGTGAGCAAATAACTTATGTGAACAAGAATCAACTAGCATAGGAAGGCAAAACAAGTATAACTTCAAAATTCTCAACACATAGAGAGGAAACTTGATATTATTGCAATACCTACAAGCATATGTTCCTCCCTCATAGTAATTTTCAGTAGCATCATGAATGAATTCAACAATATAACCATCGCATAAAGCACTCTTTTCATGAGCCACAAGCATAGAAATTTTATTACTCTCCACATAAGCAAATTTATTCTCATGAATAGTAGTGGGAGCAAACTCAACAAAATTACTATCATGTGAGGCATAATCCAATTGAAAATTAAAATCATGATGACAAGTTTCATGGTTATCATTATTCTTTATAGCATACATGTCATCACAATAATCATCATAGATAGCAACTTTGTTCTCATAATCAATTGGAACCTCTTCCAAAATAGTGGATTCATCACTAAATAAAGTCACGACCTCTCCAAATCCACTTTTATCAATATTGTGAAAAGATTCAACACCCTCCAAAATAGTGGGATCAATACTACCTAGAGTTGACACTCTTCCAAACCCACTTTCGTCAATATAATCATCATAAATAGGAGGCATGCTATCATCATAATAAAGTTTCTCATCAAAACTTGGGGGACAAAAAATATCATCTTCATCAAACATAGCATCCCCAAGCTTATGGCTTTGCATATCATTAGCATCATGGATATTCAAATAATTCATACCAACAATATTGCAATCATGCTCATCATTCAAAGATTTAGTGCCAAACAATTTATAGACTTCTTCTTCTAACACTTGAGCACAATTATCCTTTCCATCATTTTCACGAAAGACATTAAAAAGATGAAGCATATGAGGCAACCTCAATTCCATTTTTTTGTACTTTTCTTTTGTAAACTAAACTAGTGATAAAACAAGAAACTAAAAGATTCAATTGCAAGATCTAAAGATATACCTTCAAGCACTAACCTCCCCGGCAAAGGCGCCAGAAAAGAGCTTGATGTCTACTACGCAACCTTCTTCTTGTAGACTCGTGTTGGGCCTCCAAGCGCAGAGTTTTGTAGGACAGTAGCAAATTTCCCTCAAGTGGATGACCTAAGGTTTATCAATCTGTGGGAGGCATAGGATGAAGATGGTCTCTCTCAAACAACCCTGCAACCAAATAACAAAGAGTCTCTTGTGTCCCCAACACACCCAATACAATGGTAGATTGTATAGGTGCACTAGTTCGGCGAAGAGATGGTGATACAAGTGCAATATGGATGGTAGATATAGGTTTTTGTAATCTGAAAATATAAAAACAGAAAGGTAACAAGTAACAAAAGTGAGCACAAACGGTATTGCAATGCTTGGAAATAAGGCCTAGGGTTCATACTTTCACTAGTGCAAGTTCTCTCAACAATGATAGCATAATTAGATCATATAACAATCCCTCAACGTGCAACAAAGAGTCACTCCAAAGTCACTAATAGCGGAGAACAAATGAAGAGATTATTGTAGGGTACGAAACCACCTCAAAGTTATTCTTTCTGATCGATCTATTGAGCTATTCCTATAAGTGCCACAAACAGCCCTAGAGTTCGTACTAAAATAACACCTTAAGATACACATCAACCAAAACCCTAATGTCACCTAGATACTCCAATGTCACCACAAGTATCCGTGGGTTTGATTATACGATATGCATCACACAATCTCAGATTCATCTATTCAAACCAACACAAAGAACTTCAAAGAGTGCCCCAAAGTTTCTACCAGAGAGTCAAGACGAAAACGTGTGCCAACCCCTATGCATAAGTTCACAAGGTCACAGAACCCGCAAGTTGATCACCAAAACATACATCAAGTGGATCACGTGAATATCCCATTGTCACCATAGATAAGCACATGCAAGACATACATCAAGTGTTCTCAAATCCTTAAAGACTCAATCCGATAAGATAACTTCAAAGGGAAAACTCAATCCATTACAAGAAGGTAGAGGGGAGAAACATCATAAGACCCAACTATAATAGCAAAGCTCGCGATACATCAAGATCGTGCCAAACCAAGAACACGAGAGAGAGAGAGAGAGATCAAACACATAGCTACTGGTACATACCCTCAGCCCCGAGGGTGAACTACTCCCTCCTCGTCATGGAGAGCGCCGGGATGATGAAGATGGCCACCGGTGATGGATTCCCCCTCCGGCAGGGTGCCGGAACAGGGTCCCGAGAGGTTTTTCGTGGATACAGAGGCTTGCGGCGGCAGAACTCCCGATCTAGGTTTATTTCTGGGGGTTTCTGTATTTATAGGAATTTTTGGCGTCGAGAACAAGTCAGGGGGGTCCACGAGGAGCCCACAAGACCGGAGGGCGCGCCCTAGGGGGGCGCCCTCCACCCTTGTGGAGGCCTCGTGGCTCTTATGGCCCAACTCTTTTGCTTCGGGGGCTTCTTCTAGTCCATAAAAAATCACCATAAATTTTCAGCTCATTTGGACTCCGTTTGGTATTCCTTTTCTGCGAAACTCAAAAACAAGGAAAAAACAGAAACTGGCACTGGGCTCTAGGTTAATAGGTTAGTCCCAAAAATAATATAAAATAGCATATAAATGCATATAAAACATCCAAGATGGATAATATAATAGCATGGAACAATCAAAAATTATAGATACGTTGGAGACATATCAAATCCTCGCATGTCGGTGGCGCCCTGTTTGGCGCACCGCTCCTTTTAATCTGGACTGCCGTGAGATCCCTGTCGCACGTCTTTTTAACGCCCTAGAAACAGTTCATATCGAGATCATCAGTAGGGCCTCTACCTACAGTGAGGAGCTTGTTCGCATACGATACATCGGAACTTGGCATCGTGGATAAACAGTTCCTGATGATGGTTCGTACCTTCCAGAGTCCATCCTCTCCGGCCATGAGGGCACAGTTCACCGCCTTTGCATACTGGCGTGCTACCTCCAGTGCGGACCCTCTACTGTCCACGCCTGGCTTGAGTTCTCCAGATTGAACAATCTCCAGGTGCTTGAGTTTTACTACCTGTTCCCACGATTCGTGAAAGAAACGGTCAAACTACCACAAACATGCTCTTCATCTACACCCTCACTACCGAAGTCCATCTTTCGGTTTTCCTATTCTCTGCACACTGTCAGCTTCGCGTGTTGCCAGATACCAAACCATTATGTACGGGCGCTTGAACTACCACTGGTCAAGAGACTTTCGCTTGTTGAGGTTGATATATCAGACTTCTCGTTGGAAAGCATAATCAACTCTAGTTGCCCTGCACTCGAGTGCCTGCTGCTTGTTTGCAATAGAGAAAGGCATCGCATCACAATAAACTCGCCTAACCTTGTAAGCATCGGCATCCGTGGTGAGAAAGGAAAATTCATCATCGAGGATGCCCCCTCACTTCAACGGTTGATTCACGATATCCAGAGCAATAACATGGAGGTATTCATCGTCTCTGCACCTAAACTGGAGACATTGGGCAAATTCAGAATCTGGCTTAACTCCACAAGTCTTATGGTACTGACATTTCACAATACTTTCAGCTGCATTTGCTTGAGGAAAGGAGTTTCATGTCATCCAACCTTTGTTATATTAATTTTATGATTTATTTTGTATGCTCCGTGAAGGATTTGGCGACGGATAGCCTAACTACAATGCGGAAATCTGTCAAGACCTTGCTTTTGATCATGTCTTATAAAGTGGACCTGGTTGTTCACTTGATTCAATGCCTTCCAAACCTGGAGAACTTGTTTGTTGAGGTGATGATTCTCACGCCCAATGAAAAGCTCATACCATGCATAGTGCAGTACTCCCTCCATCTCAAAAAGCTTGTCTTACATTTTGTCTGTAATGGATACACCCTGTATCTAGGCATGTTTTTGTATTATATATACATCCGTATCTAGGCAAATGTGCGACAAACTATTTGGGACGGGGGTCATAGAATTTATCGTTCATTTTCTCCTTCCATATGCCTTATGTATTTTCAACCTTTATGCGTTTTCAGGGAGGATTCATTGCTGATGGTGCAAGAAATATTTGGCGTCGCAAGCACCGTGCATTTGTCAAAGAACACAGCATTCATTTGAAGACAGTAACGTTGGAAGATTATGAAAAAAGCGGGAAGAACATTGAGTTTGTGAGGCTCTTTATTCTGAATGCAATGGAGCTAGAGACCATCAGGATTAAGTTTCGCTTTCCCTCAAACTTCACGCAAGAATTTTACGAACTGCAACAGAAGTTGTTCCAGTGGGAGAATAAAGCTTCCAAACGCGCCCACCTCAAATTATCAGCATGTTGCAATCATGCGTGCTTGGATTTGAAACACAGGTGTGTTGAATACCTGGATTTGTCAGATCCGTTCACTTGTGACTGCTGGAAACAGGGTTGTAGTTAGTTGTTCAGGCTAATACAGTTAGATGTTGTCGCGCTAATCCGAGACTGGGTTATGTCTAAACATGGCCAAACAATCCATTTGCCTTTTGTATCATTTTGTAAGCTTGTTATAACAATGCTTTTGTGCTATGCAGCTACGAGGCAGCTCACATGTACTAAAATCAATCAACCTAGTTTTATGTCATTTTATCTTGATGCTACAACATTTGTGTGCGGAGGTCCTCGAATGAACGTGTTGCTCTCTGTTAAGTGGACCAGGGAACAAAAACATTTGGAAGAGAAGAGGCACGACCTTGCCTATTCTGCAATGAACGTGCATCTAGTGCATGTAAACCAGTGCGTCTGTAGTGACCGGACGACACTGCCTCCTTGCACACACACGCATGGCCGTGAGTCTGCTTAATGTGAAACCGTGCTTCCAGCGACCTCAGGATGTTGCCTCTCCCACTGAACATGACCCGTGGGAAATTTTGGGACGCCGAGAGGCAAGATGGATCTAGAAATGTACGCCTTGTTGTAGATTCACGACCGTGCTGTGCGAATTCGTACGTGCCTGACATGGAAACGCATGGCCGTGAACGAGTTTATGTTTGACTACAAACATTCGAGTCACAGAGGCACAGACGTGTGTCGGCCTCATGAGTAAGCGTGCCTCTGTAGATTATAGATTCTATGTGTGTCAGTGGTAGTGCGGTGCTCCTGCTTCGCATAGAACCGTGCTTTTGACAACTCAGTGCCAAGTTAGCAGATGCATGGTTCCCCATGCATGCCAAAGTGAGGGTTGTGCCTTGCTAGACCATAGTAACCCATGTCTTGTGGAATGATCCAAGCCGAAAGATTGCCGGATGCGCCTCGCTAGCAGCACGTGTGTTTGAAAATAAAATATTTAGGAGATCAATTTTTCATGCGCGTAGACCATCACACGCCCTCTGAAAGATTTCAAAAAATAAGATAGATGCCTTTAGCCAAATAACCATGTCCAATCATAAACTTATACTAGACCAGTATTCCTTGCAACATTTCAAAAGAAGATAATTGTTAATGATCATTCTTCGAGGATTGTCTTGATCATCAGGAGGTCATCAGTGTTTGCAAACCCTTGCCCCAAAAGATCACAGATGACGCTTTGCATCTTCTTTCTATTCTCCTTTAGCATATGCACCTCCTCCTTCAAAAAATCCCTGTCCAGCTTAATCTCACCCCTCTCGTCCTTAAGATTCTGATGGCACCTGTGAGAGACTTCTGAATGCGCTTGACGTCTTTATCAACGATACCCATCTGCTTCTTCTGCCTGTCAATCTTCATGGTAGTTACATTAGTTCTTTCCACAGCTGCAATAAGATTCTTGAGCTTAAGGTTCACTTGTTCAATCTTCATTTTAAGCCTGCTTATCTCTTCATTCTGTGCTTGCCTATCATCATTACTCTCATGCAACATCTCCCAGAGCTTGAGTAGGCACCTCTGCATAATGATAGGCCATGGGTGGTCAACCCATTCGACGACTCCATAGTTCACGCCTCTCTGCGAACAAACAGGAACAAAATGAACAGAAACTATTAATATACTACTGCTCAAGCTCTGGGATATAATAAAGTTGACATATACTTGGTTTATAACCTCATTCAACTAACTATGTACTGTGCTTATGTAATATGGCACGTCAATGATTAGGTATCCACATCACTAATTATGTACTTCGCCCACCCCGTCCACGGAGTTATTTCAAAATTGTACTTAGTTTCTTTTAAGCCAGCTTCAATTAATATGGAGCTACCTTTGCAGCCAACTTATTTAGATAGTTTTTTTTAAGAATATACTGACCATTAAACAGAAGTCCCTTTGTAAATAAACATGAGAGTGTTTAGATCACTTCTTTTGTGTACAGTGATGTATAATAAGTAGTGATCTTTAACTTTTATGTAAACTAAAAGGACTACACAATGTTTCCTACAATCAACCGCAAAACACAAGAAGTAATCAGTCTTCTTTGGAGTCTACATGTCCTATATCCAACCAGTTTGATTCAACAAGAAAGTAGCATGGCTTTTCAAAAGTGACTAACTTTCATAGCACAGCCGTAGAACCTCCTTCCCGTGTCACTTCCTTCAAAGGCCACATGCCTAAGAGGCTTGGTATCATGGAGAACGCAATAGAGAGGACGTTCGACCTCTTTACCACAAAAATCCCGGTCTTCAATGGTATCAGGGTTCTCCTACAAGGACACATGAATGTTTAGAGCTCAGATCTTTTGTTGGGAAAACAAAACCCCAGTTCAACACTCCATATGTAGCAGGAAATCACCTACATAGAAATCAAAATCCAGCTCAAGGAAGTTCAAGCCTTGCTTCCTCCTCTCTTCTCCGATCTTTGGTGTCGACATGGCATGGAGGATGTGAGCAGATGCGATGCCGTAGGCAGCGTCGAATTTGTGAGGAAAGAGAGAGAGAGAAAGAGGGAGAGAGAGAGAGAGAGGGGGAGAGAGATAGTGAGAGAGCGAGAGGGGAAATGAAAGCGAGGGATTTCGACATGGTCCGGCTCGACCAAATATTCCACCTACTCGCCAGACCCGCCACCCCCCCCCCCCCCCCCCCCCCCCACTTTTTTTGCGCTGGGATGGCAAGGAGCCATTTACTTTTCCCAGTAGTTTCAGTTTTGGCGAGTGAGTACACAAAATTACTTCCCTCTCCATAATTACTCCATAAATACAACGTTATGTGCATCTCCTCTCCCGAGTCACTTGCTCTTCCGCTCCCTCCTCTTGTCTGGTTCCTTCCGTCTTACTTGCTTCGTCTTCCTCACTCCACAGTCCACACAGATAGATCTACAGTTCGCCCACTTCCTCTGAAATACAGTAATTTTTTCCCCTCTGCTGATTACTTATGCGTTGCGCACTGTGTTTTGTTAGTTGGATTCTTGATGTATGTTACCCTTTTAATTTTAGTTTTTGTGATAAGATCTTACCCCTTTTAAGGTTCTATAGGGGAATAATCTTGGAGGACTACAGTTGATTTTGTTCAGCTAGTTCCGTGCTAGCTAGTAGATTTGAGGAGGTCTGTGCGTGTTTTTTTATTTTTACAGAGACACTGACATCAAGGGATATCACCAAATTAGCATTCGCTCTGCTCTATCTTACTCGTTGAAACAAGCATGTATCAGTGATGTATAGTCCTTTAATTCTATGTACCATTAGCGGAGTGTTGAAATAAATGGATCTATATAGTCAGATCTATATAGTGATTCTCATTGGATACCAGTATCTTTAATAATTAATGAACCCGAGTCTTATATTTTGTTACATCTTGCAGACAAGCATGGCGTGTGGTGTTTGCAGGAACCTCAACTGTCCCGGTGTTGAATCTGATGTTACCCAATCTTTCTTGATTGTGCCTTTGCCTAGTTGTTATGAGTCGTGCCTGGTAAGTTTTACTACCAATCACGTGGCTAGTAAAAAACCTTCGTCACTGTCGTTGCTACAGTTACCTTTAATCCGCAGTCAGCAGCCACACATATTCCTTCGCAACAAAATATACTGCCCATGCTTGTTTTTATTTTATAGGCCTTGATGTAATTAGAAGCTCAACTGTGTTGTATAGGTTTAATTAAATATCATAGACGGTGTCTGTGCCTGTGCCTGAAAGCCAAGTAATTACAAGAAAAAAACACTTTCATGCATTTTTTTGAAAATCAGTAAAACTTTTATATACTTTTGTTTTAATTTTACTTTTTTGCAGTATGTCCCATGCTACTACCGGAACCAGGTCCTTTCTTTGATCTCTTTATGGAAAGATGAAGCTTTCGAGGATGGCTTTGAAGAAGAAGATTTTGACCTTGTGTTTGGCACTACTAAGGAATTGTCTTACAAGATTAAGTTTACAGATGGCAACCACAGGTCTAAGTTTCATGGACGTGGATGGGAAAAGTTGATACGTGACTATGATCTGTTTTACGGTGATATTATTAAACTAGATTTGCAAGGAAAAGATTTCTTCTTTCACATTGATTTGATGTTGAGTGAATCTCAAGGAGGTCACAAAGCCTTTCCCAAACCTTCCGTTGGTATGTTCTGATAGGTTATCAAGATGGTACTTGACTTAATATTTGTTCTAGTTTAACATTTATCTATTATAGTTTTACCATGGCATGCCGTTGGCATTTGTATGCTTAATCTCTGTGATACAATGTAGCTTAAAACTGTAATTTTTCTTTTAAAAACCATTATTCGCTTATTTTAGTTCTGCTCTAATATATTGTTGTATTTATTTAGCTCTTGAAGGTCTCAGTTTATCACAGAGGAGCTACATAGACAAGACAGTCTACACCCGGGGCATAAAACTTTTCTATATCCACATGGCTTGCATGATTAAACTAGTCTTAAATGCTAAACACATCCCTGCCATTACCTTTGTGCATTGTCTATGTTTCACCAACGTTCACACAGACCGTTTGGTACGTCATTGTTTCTTTCTCTAATCCACCGTCAACATGTCTGTCCTCCTAATTTAATGCCAGAATAATTTGTTCTTGTACAGAAAATCCTGGATATTGTTACCAATGATCTTAGGATGAAGCTTGGATATCTGCCTCACAAGGGCAGCATCAGGCTTGTTCAAATTTTCAGCACCCTTGATTTGCCTGGCACCTACTGTATACACAAAGATGGAATGATGGCGATCACCGGGTTTTCTACTTTTGCAGATGCAGCCAGGCTGACAATTGATTGGGTTGTACTCATCAGTATCCAGTGGCGCACTCTGCGTGCAAGGACTTGCTCTCACTTGTGATCACCGGTCTTTACAAAAAAAACGGCATGACGCGAGACGTGTACGGTTATGGAGGGATGGCATTACTCCATATAGATTTTAACTACTAGTATCAAGTTAAGTATCGTATGTGTGTTATTTCAAAGTATGCGTGCAGTTGAAATCCCCACAATACACTACCAATAGAACTTATCAGTTCAAATTCTTATTCAAACTATGGTACTGAAAGCAGATACAAAGCTAAACGTGGTTGTTGTTGCTGTTGTTGTTCTTCTGGTTGTTGTTGTTGTTGTGGGTGTGTCTCTTGGTTCGAAATGTTTCCTCTGACATGTTTGCTCGGAGAGGCACGTGAATCTAGGGGAGGTCTGGTCCTATGTTAAGAAGGCTCATGGTCATGCCTCTGTGTTTCAATTAACTTAGCTGACTCGTGCAGTAAGAGAGGCACGACCGTGAAGTTAGTGAAGGCACGGTCCTATAGTATAAGAGGACACGGTCGTGCCTCTCAGTTGTCATTATTTCAGCTGAGTTGTGTACTCAGGGAGGCACGACGGTCGAGCAAGTGGAGGCACGGTCCCATATTAAGAAGAAGACTTACGGTCGTGCGTCCCATGTTAAGAAGAAGAGTTGCGGTCGTGCGTCCGTCTTCAATATGTTTGTAGTGACGCGTTGCTCGGAGAGGCATGTGCGTGAATCAAGTGGAGGCATGGCCACCGCGTTATCATTGGTTCAGCTGACTCGTGTACTCGGGGAGGCACATCCGTGAGGCTAGTCTAGTCACTGTTCTCGCAATGACATCAGTCAAAAATAGGTTAAACCATGTTGTTGCAACACCTCCGTCCTCCAAACCGTCTTTCTAGATCCACCGCACCCATCACTACTAGATGGAGTCCGATGCTTCTAGTACCAAGAGGGCAAGGCTCGTGCCACCGATGACGCATTCCTCTGGGTGTTTGGTGGTACCGGCGGGAACCGGTGAGGGTCCGCCCACTGGATCTGAGGAGTACGAGAAAAAAACTTGTCTGGACCGCATCAGCGACCTTCCGAGCGGCATCCTAGGTGAGATTATCTCCCGTCTTCCCACCAAGGATGGCATTCGCACTCAAGTCCTCGCATCTTCGTGGCGCCCTCTATGGCGCACCGCTCCTCTTAATCTCGACTATCGTGAGATCCCTGCCGCTCGTCTTTTTAAGCCTCTAGAAACAGTTCATATCGAGAAAATCTCCATAGCGCCCCGCGGTGAACCTCCCACCTGGGAGCTCGCCCGCAAAAGACACTTCGGAATTCGGTGCCGTTGCAAATCTGGCACTGATGATATGACCCTTCCGGAAGCCATCATCTTTGCCCATGGTGGCGCAGTTCATCGCCTCTGCATACCGGCGTGCTACCTCCAGTCCAGACCCTCCGCCGTCGATGCCTGGCTCAAATCATCCAAACTGGACAATCTCCAGGTGCTCGAGTTCTATTACATGTTCCCAGATTTCATGAGAGACTGTGTCATACAACCACTCACATGCCCTTCATTTGCGCCCTTTGCACCAGCGTCCTTCTCTCGGTTTGCCTCCTCTCTACACACCGCCACCTTTGCTCTTTGCCAAATACTAGACAGTTACGTTCGGGCTCTTAAACTACCACTGCTCAAGAGACTTTCACTTGTGGACGTTGATATATCAGACGTCTCGCTTCAAAGCATCATCCACTCTAGTTGCCCCGCACTCCGGTGCCTTCTGCTTACTTGGAATATGGAAAGCCGTTGCATCAGAATAAACTCACGTAACCTTGTAAGCATTGGAATTCGCTGTGGACATGGCGAACTTGTTATAGAGGATGCCCCCTCACTTCAACGGTTGCTTAATGATATTCTGAGCAGCAACTTGCAGATAACTGTCATATCTGCACCTAAACTGGAGACCGTGGGCACATTCCATGATTTTTTCTCTGAATCCAAGGTCACGCGTAACCCTACAGTTATCCAGGTACTTACTTTTCATCTGCATTTGTCCGAGTAAACAAGTTTCATGTAATACAACCTTTTATTCAATTTTAATATCATTGTGCGTGCACCATGCAGGGTTTGCCGACAGTCAGCCTATCAACAGTGCTTCAAACGGTCAAGACTTTGCTCATCAAGATGTGTTTTGAAGTGGACGTGGTCGTTGCCTTGATGCAATGCTTTCGAAGCCTTGAGAACTTGTTTATCGAGGTGATGATTCTCACACACATTGAAAGCCCATAACATGCATACTGTACTACTTCTCCTGTCTGTCTTAAAAAGCTTGTCTTACATTTGTTTGTAAATGGATACACCCGTGGCTTGACATGTTTTAGTATTACATACACCCGTATTTACAAAAATCTAATAAATACTTTACCAAGACGGAGGTAATAGAATTAATCATTCATCTGCTCTTTCAACAGAATCTCTCTTTTTAGACCTTAAGTATTTTCAATCTTCATGTACATCTAGGGAGGAGTTTGTTACGGGGAAACAAATACATGGCATCGTAAGCACCGGGTGTTTCTCAAACAACATGACTTTCGTTTGAAGACAGTAACGCTGGATGACTATGAACCCTACTTGGTAAACATTGAATTTGTGAGATTCTTTGTTCTAAATGCAAGCAAGCTTGAGACCATGAGGCTTAACTATCACTTCCACCAAGACTTCACGGAAGAATTTTACGAAGAGCAACAAAAGGATCTTCTGTGGCACAAAAAGGCTTCTGAACATGCTCGCCTTATATTATCAGCAGTGTGCAAGCATCGATTCTTTTATTTAGAACTCACGCATGTTGAATACCTGGATTTGACGGGCCCATTCAGCTGTGACTGCTGAAAACAGAGCTGGAGTAAGTTGTTCAAGCTTGCAGGGTTTCATGTTGTTGCGCCCTTTTGAACGTGGGTTTTGTCTGAACATGAACAAACAACCCTTGTACTTTTTTGCACCGTCTGTAAGCTTGCCATAACAATCCTTGGTTAGGAAGTCTTGTAACTGTGCTCGTCTTCTAACAGACGACACAAGCTATAAGAATTTTTAATATGGTACCATTTGATATGGCTTTATATTATGTTACTAGATTGGTTTTGTGATGTAGAGCAGTACGCAGCTGCACGGAAAAAAACATTGAAGCTGCAAGAAATATAATTGTTGTTAGAACGAACAAGATGCTCAGAGTGTATTTACATGACTTGTAAACCGGTGGATCTACTGGTTGTAAACTCGTGCTCCGTGTTACGGGACGTCCGTGCCTTCCAAAGTGAATGTTTCAGCGGAAAGATTCTGAGTATTTAGTCACGACCCTGACTCTAGTTAGTATAGGACCATGCTCCTGATAATGAACTCGTCAGTGGGAACATTTCCAATACCGAAGCACATCCGTGCTTCGTCCGCCCGTAGAACTGTGCCTCTCGTGACATGACGGCTGCTGTTACCGATGACCCCAGGCTGAAGCTTGGATATCTTCGTCTCAAGGTCAGACTTTGTCTAGAAACTTCACAATCGTGGTTTTCTAACTGTGTATTCACACCCATGCCTCTGCCACCACACTTTTGTGCATCCAGAGGGTTGGTACACGTGCCTGTAGAGGCTTCACTTCAGTGCCTTCTGTGCCTGCATCCACGTACATGTGCCTCACGTGACCACTCCGTGACTCTAGAGGCTTCATAACTGTGGCTCTCTATCTCAGTATTCGGACCTCTTCTACCACATGTTTGTGCACCCAGAGAGGGTTGATGCCGAGCCAGGCCTGGAGAAACGCCACGCCCATGCGTGTAGTGGCTTCACAACAGTGCCTCCGGTGCCTGCATCTACGCGCCTCACCTGACACGAGCCGTGACTCTTACGTGCTTGTGGAGCCAGATGCTCGTGGGTCCAGAAACTTCACAATGGTGCCTCTCCAACTGAGAATTCTCACCCATGCCTCTGCCACCACACTTTTGTGCATCCAGAGGGTTGATGCTCGTGTCTCGAGAACCCTGACGTCCGTGCCTGTAGAGGCTTCATTTCTGTGCCTCCGATGTCTCAATCCACGTGCCTCACATGACACTTGCCGTGACTCTTACATGCCCGTGGTGCCACAACCTCGTGGTTCTAGAGAATTCACAACCATGCCTCCCTAACTGAGTATTCAGACCCATGCCTCTGCCACCATAATTTTGTGCATCCAGAGGGTTGATACCCGTACGTGGCTGTAGAGGCTTCGCTTCGGTGCCTCCGGAGCCTCCATCCTTGTGCCTCACGTGACACGAGCCGTGGCTTTTACGTTCCCGTGGAGACACACGCCCGTGGATCCAGAGACTTCACAACCGTGTCTTTCCACCTGAGTATTCGCACCCATGCCTCCGCCACCACACTTTTGTGCATCCAGAGAGTTGATACCTGTGTCTCGAGAACGTCCACATCCGTGCCTGTAGAGGCTTCAATTAGGTGCCTCTGGCACCTGCATGCACGTGCCTCACATGACACTTGCCGTGACTCTTTCATGGTCATGGCGCCACAGCCCCGTGTCTCTAGAGACTTCACAACCGTGCCTCCCTAACTGAGTATTCGGACCCATGCCTCTGCCACCAAACTTTTGTGTATCCAGACAGTTGATACCCGTGCCTCGAGAAGCCGCACGTCCGTCGAGGCCGTGACTAGTCCACCACTGCATCGAAATCTTCTAGTTTAGGTATATATATATATTTCAGGAAAAAAGGTGAATCATGAAACCCTAACCCTCTTTCCAGATCCACCGCATAGAGAGCTGCAATGGAGGCGGCACGAGCTCGGCAATGGAGATGAAGAAGCATGCCTCTAGCAACAAGAAGACGAGGTTCGCGGTTGTACACATGCCCTCTAAGCTCGTTAAGAGGAGCGGCTATGGCCCGCCCACTGGATCCGAGAACCATGTTGAGTCTGGTCCGGACCGCACCAACGATCTCCCGGACGCCATCCTCGGCGAGATCATCTCTCGTCTTCCCACAAAGGAGGGCATCCGCACACAAGTGCTCGCATCTCGGTGGCGCCACATATGGCACACCGCACCTCTCGATCTCGACTTTCGTGCGATCCCTGATACTCATTCTACCAGCTCTCTGGAAAAAATTTGTTGCGAAATCATCCATGTTCTCCCCAGCAAGCAAATCGTCCAGAAAACATATGTCGGAACTCAATGCCGACATCTTAGTTGCAACTGCCGCAGAGAATCTGTGGCTAATGATTTCAGTCTTCCTGTATCTACCGTCTCCGATCACGAGGGCTCGATTCACCGCCTCTGCATCCCGACAAGCTACCTCCAGTGCCAACCTTGTGCCGTCGATGAGTTGTTCCTGTCTCGGAATCTGGACAAACTCTAGGTTTTAGAGTTCTATCACATATTCCCAAATTTCTTCTACACAGGGCCCAGGCAACCACGCAGATTCCCTTCATCTATGCCGTCGCCACCAGCATCCATCTCGAGATTTCACTCATCTCTCCACACCGTCACCTTCGCCATGTGCAAACTAGAAGACAATCTAGTAGAAATGCTTCACCTCCCACTGCTCAGGAGACTTTCGCCGGTGGAGGTTTATATATCGGATGTCTCCTTGCAAAAGGTCATCCACTCCAGTTGCCTTGCCCGGCAGTGCATGCTGCTTGTTTGCAACAAGAAATTCTGCTGTCTGCGAATAAACTCAG
Organism: Thinopyrum elongatum; assembly: GCA_011799875.1. Classification (NCBI taxonomy): domain Eukaryota; kingdom Viridiplantae; phylum Streptophyta; class Magnoliopsida; order Poales; family Poaceae; genus Thinopyrum; species Thinopyrum elongatum. The sequence continues at coordinate 375,277,634 of CM022299.1, read as the reverse complement.
CTGGGCTTGTAAGCATTGGCATTCGTTCTGACGGAGGAAAACTCATCATTGAGGATGCCCCTTCCCTCCGAAGACTGCTACATGATTCTGTAGACGCACAACTACAAATAACAGTTGTGTCTGCGCCTAAATTGGACACCTTGGGAAAAATTTCTGAATTATCCAATGAAACGAATATTGTCATTGGGTCTACAGTTATTCAGGTACTGCTTCTGCACGTTACTTTGACCTGCGTTATTCAAAAGCACATAAGATTCACATCCACAAGCTAATAATATCATGTTCTATGGTCAATGAAGGGTCTCTGCATAAGTAGCCTATCTACGGTGCTGGATTCTGTCAAGACCTTGTTTATCTCACAGACATGCTTTAATCTGGATGAGGTTGTTGACTTGCTACGATGCTTTCAATGCTTGCAGAACTTGTTTATTGAGGTGATGATTTCACACACGTTGAAAGCCCACGCACAATATACATAATATACTGGCACTAACTGCTCAGTTTGCTCTTCATGTATGTTTAGGAAGGAGGATGGGATCAAAGAGGTATAACAAATGAATGGCGCCAAAAGCAGCGGGTGTTTCTCAAGAATCACGACATTTGTTTGAGGACATTAACGCTGGAAGACTATGAAGTCACAGATGCAAACACTGAATTTGTGACATTCTTTATTTTGAATGCTAGGATGTTACTAACCATCAGGCTTAAGTTTGGCTTGCGCACAGATTTCACTGGTGAATTTTACAAACGGCAACAAGAGGTACTGCAGATGGAGAAAAGGGCTTCTAATTATGCTCAGCTTAAATTAACAACAACTTGCAAGCATATGCACATGGATTTAAAAAACACAGGTGTTGAATATCTGGATTTGCCAGATCCATTCAACTGTGAATGCTGAAAACAGGTCTGGAGAGATGTACTTGCGATATTGAATGAGTGCATTGTGTAAACATGGCCAAACAATTCTCATTCCTTTTGCACTGTACCATCTGTAAGCTATTTTTTATTTTCAGGCAGTAAGCTCATATTTAAAAACAGGAATATGAATATTTATGATATCAATTACGTGCTTTCTGTTTACAATATTGATCATATGTTTGTAGAGCCATGAACAATTACCCATAGCTAAAAGAAATCAGCTCACACATGCTAAAAAATCAAACTAGTTTCCTGTTCTTTATCTCAGTTGCTTGGCATCAAATTCTATCTTTTAAAACCAACATGCGTCTACTGCAAACGTGCATCTGCTGCAACCGTGCCTCTCTGAAGGACGTTCGTGCATCCCACAGGAAACGTGCATCAAGAGGTTGTGAAATCATGCGTCTGTGTGAACGCGTCACTGAAAACATTTGGAATACACAGGCACTTCCGTGCCCCTTTTCATTGTAGAGACCGTGTCCCTCCGAGAGACCGTGTCAGAGAAAAACAATTAGGAAAATAGTATCACGGTCGTGCGTCATTTACACGTACACCCGTGCCCCTGCTGCTTACAGACCGGGCCTCTCTCAGTGAACAAACAACTGAAAATATTACGAAAATAGAGGCACTTCAGTCCATTTTCTCATTAGAGAACCGTGCGTACCGTGGCTTCACATCCCTGTCCCTTAGAGTGGCCGTGTCAGAGGAAAACAATTGGGAGAACACAAACACGTCCGTGCGTCGTGCACATGTACAACCGTGCGCCAACTGCTTAAAGACCGTGCCTCTGTCAATGAACGCGTCACTGAGAACATTTCAAATACAGGGGCACTTCCGTGCGTCTTATTCTTATCCTTACAGAACCGTGCATACCGTGGCTTCACGTCCCTGTCCCTCTGAGAGACCGTGTTAGGGGAAAATACTTTGGAAAACAGAAGCATGGTCGTGCATCATGGACATGTACAACCGTCCCACAACTGCTTAAAGACCGCACCTCTATCAGTGAACGCGTCACTGAGAATATTTGGAATACAGAGGCAAGGCCGTGCTTTATGTGCTTCTAAATCCGTGCGTGTTGAGGCCGTTAGTGCATGCCTCTATTCCCCTAATAAGCTACATCTAGGGAGAGCAATGCACTAGTTGTGTCATTGTGCACCTTTCCTGGAGCTGACATCGTTTTCTGCCAACCCGTACGTCCCTCTACATCCTGAGCGCAACATGCGTTCCTTGAAAGAAAAGAAAAAGAAAAAAACTCATTATCTTTGCCGCTGTAAAGTGGCCCCATGTTAGTGAGCAGGCGCGTATTATAACTGTCTGTTTTGTGCCAACCTAGATGCCTCCTCCCACTCACCCGCTGTAGAGTTCACCGTCTTTTCTCTCTCGATTCTCCATCTCGATCTAGGGTTAGTCCATTTTCTCTTCATTTCTATGTGAATTTTTCCCTATGATCCGTTTCCCTGTTGTTGGTTTGTCTGTTCGTGTTTGAAAGCGATACATCTACGTTGTTATGCTAAGAATTGCCTGGAAATTTGTTGTGAACTCAGCCAAATCCGCGCAGTAGCAGGCCGAACCTTTACACAGCCCGAGCCTCTTACACCAATGACCTCGCCGGAGCAAGGCACGATGCTACGAGCGGCAGCGACCTACGTCGTCCAAGTCCGAGGTTAGAAATAAACTTCGCCGAGGGAGGTTGGTAGTTTAAATTGAAGCCCGATAGGGCTTGCAAACAACGGCGGTAGGCGGTAGTCGAAGGGATTGGGCAGACGTTGCGCTGTATTGCTAACCGGCCACAGGATTCTGGAGGTCGGTGTTTGGGGTGCTGTTGACTGGGTGTCGGCGTTTGTGCTTGAGGACGGCGTTTGGGGTCCTGTAGGCTGGGGGTGAGGATAACGTTGGTGGATCACCCGTTTCAAAGACTACCTAGCTACACATGTTCGGGTAGTTGGCGTCGGCGACGGTAGGGTAGGGTTGCGGATGACGTTGCTGGGTGCATCTCTGACGGATTTACATATAATTTTTATGTTACAAACACTTTTTGAGCCGCCTGATGATAGACTATTGTTTCTGCTTTTTGCTTGTCTTGTCTTGAAATATACATTCTAAAGCTGCTTTTATAACCAAGCAGCAGAGATCCTTTCACTGAGTGACAGTGACATTCAAGATTGTGAACTGCTCTAAAAATAGTCAATACTGAATTGTTATGAATTAAGCAACCCTTTTTGGGAAATCAATACTGATTTAATTAATTTCATATTTCCTCTGTTATTACTACCGTTGTAGAACTGTCAAGTTGTGCACATGTCTTTTTAGGAATTTGTATGTGAACGACTATTTATGAAAAGTCCCCCTTTAGCCGAATAGTTTTTCAAGATAATTTAATTTTCCTTGTGTTGAGAATTTCATATAAACGTTGTTTTGCAACGTATTCCAGGGGAAACCATGTGTTGTGATATATGTACCAACTTCGGTTGCCCTGGATTGGAGTCAGGCGTTCTTCACAGCGCGATAACAGTGCCTCTTCCTCGCTGCTACAAGACATGCCTAGTAAGGAGAAATGTTTGGCACCCCATGCCCATCACTTACTACCAACTATTGTATGTTTCTGATGGCAGGAAATAAAAGTTTCTCCCATATTGTTGGAATGGAATGCCTGCATTTAACGAGATGTTTTCAATTTTCGATATATCTTGTTTTATCAAATGCTACCTGTTGAAAACAATTGGTAGAAATATGAAAACCGCTATCTGTGTTGATTATACATGTCGGTATTCAAGGATTCCTTCTTGCCGGTTGAAGATTTTTTTTCTTTTTTTTTGCACAGTATGTGCCATGCTATTGCAGGCAGCAAGTCACTTCTTCAATCAATTAGTGGAAAGAGGAAGCATTTCAAGAAGAAGGAAAACAAAGGAATCCAGTACTGATCAGCAATGAGGATCTGTCATATGAGATCTGCATCACCGATGAACCTAACCGGTCTAAAATTCATGGACCTGGCTGGGAAAAGTTAATTAGCGACTACGATCTTCGTTATCGAGATCTAATCATCATAAACCTGGATACTGGGAGTCTGTCCATTGAGATAGATCTGAGGCTCAGTGATTCTCGAGGAGGTTACAGACCCCTTCCCAAACCATCACTAGGTAAGTGCATCAACTTCTAAACTGCTTTATCAACTTTCTTTGTCAGCGTACTTTGGTGCTCCTACCTTTGTCCATGAAATGTATGTCATATTTATAGTCATAGTTATTTTCAAAACACTTTTTGCAATTTTGTTGATTATCATCTCAACTTGATCACATGGATTGAATTTAACCATACCTTTTCAACTTTCAAAGCCAGTTCATTTCTTTAAACAAATTCGTTTGAAAATGAGTTATTTTTTCCCTGTAGCTCTTGATTATCTAAATGATTCGGAGAAGGAATACATTGGGAAAACAGTGTTTGGTCGAGACATAAACCTCTCATACAGACAATTTGGATAGATGATATACTTTGTGTTTGAGGCCGACGAGTTCCCCTCCATACCCTTTGTCCAGCGTCTAAACGTCACCAATGTCATAAATGGTCGTCTGGTTAGTCATTCAGTATTTGTTTTGATCCACTCCCATGGTTTCGTTTGCTATTTTTGATGTTTTATGTCCTTGTACATTGATTTTATCTAGTAATATCGGTACAATCTGCAGAGAATCCCGTCCGCTGTTGTGAGACTTCTAAAGCTGAACCTTGGATATCTACCTCAAAACGGTGCAATCAGCCTAACAGAGGTGTATGATGCAATAGACATGAGCACGACGTACTCCATACAAACCAACGACAGAATGGAGGTGACCGGTTTTTAAAATTTTGCCCGGGAAGCTCAGCTAAGAGTTGGTTCAATTGTTCTCATCACCATTGAAAAGCGGTGGCCAACTTTGGGAAACATGAAGCTGCTGTGGCTGATAATCAACGACCTTTCCTGATATTGTGTTGCTGGTGGCTATAGTTCCTATATCACAGTTCAGTAATGTATGTCTGGTTTTTTAATAGGCCGTACATTCCAGTTTTGTTATTTAGTTATGTCATGGTATATAACTGAGCATATAATTATGTCCAAGAGGACGGTGGTGAAAATTCTCGATCAAAAAAGGTGAAATACTGACGTGGGTTACTTTATTTATCTGTGATAATAATAAAAGGATTTGCTGACTAATAATGGAGAATGAATGGTTGTGGTGAAGTATATTTCTGCATAGTTTAGTGATGTTCCTAGCTCCCCACGTCAGTTGTTTACATATTATCACTATGGTGCTCCGCAGAATAGCGGGATGCCAAGTAGTTTGTTGCGATGAACTCAAACATACCCCTCTGTCTACTACACAATAGTGCTCCTATCCAATACAGGGTAGTGCACCATCTTCTAAAAAACCAGTGTCTTCCCCTATGGCTCTATTACCTTAAACATCCATGCCTTTACAAAGTGAATCTTAAAACAAACGTCCATGCCTCTACGAGTGAACAAGTCAGAGAAAATATTTCGAACATGGAGAGGCACACCCGAGACTCGTCTCAGTGAAAATATTTGGAACACAGAGGCACAGACGTGGCTTCTTATGCTGCTAAAACGGCACCTTTCAAAGTGAAACGCGTCACTTAAAACATTTGACAGAACATGGGCACGGATTCACGTTCGTGCCATCACATAGCTTCATGTTCGTGCCTCACGTAGCGTCGTATCTGTGCCTCTAGTTGCGCCTCTCGTTGTTTAAGTGCGTCTCGCAGCTTCATGTATGCGCCTCTCGTTGCTTCTCGTCGTTTCTATCCATCTCTTAGTGTCAGTTGCAACACGGACGCACAGCAGTGCCTCTAGAAAAACACAGCAGTGCTCCTCTCAGTGAACGTATCACTGAAAACAATTGCCACATGGATACTTCACGCCCGTGTCTCTGAGAGTTAAACCAACCACTTAAAGCATGCTTCTCTTGGTTAGAGACGTGTGCCTCTACATGCTGCCCTTGCGTGCCTCACGAGATAAATTGTAAAAATTGACATTTGATAGTGTTGCAACCAAATTACGCAAGACAATGATCTTCTCCCTGAGTTGCTGGGCGCCAGAGATCCTCATTCTGGAGTAGCAATGCAGTGCGGCGTGTTCTACAAAGAAGTGTGGTTACATCTATAACGTAGTTCGGCAACTGAATCAGGTTCCTTCAACCGCCTACCATGTACCAAAACAATGCTCATTTGGAGATACAACGGTTGTTAAAAACATCACTGTTGAATTTTATTTTATTTAAAAAAACCACGATAAAAAACCCAGGATGTGCACAACTGCATCGACAGGGAGATGGACCCACGATCCAAAACCCACGATGTGCACAACCGCATCGACAGGGCGATCGTGCACTCCTTGGCCGCTATCCCGCCCTTAAATTTAGACTTCCGCCGCGGCCATATCATTGTTCTCCATTGTTCCCCACAAACAACAGAAATCGCCATTGCGCTCCCACTCATTGCTCCCCACTAAATACCAGGTTGGAGGAGGAAGAACTGCTCCAGGCCATGGGATTCATCAAGGAGTTCAAGGAGGTGCAGGCCCATGGCAACACCAAGTTGCACGTGATCCACACCAACGACTTGCACAAGGCGGCGACCACCATCGAACAGTACAAGCGACACCTCCAGTTCTAGTGCCACAAGATCGTCGGAGTTGATGTGGAGTACACCAACGACAATGGCGCAAATCAGAAAGCCGCCCTCGTCCAGCTCTCCGTCGGCAAGAATCATCCGGTGCTGCTCTTCCAACTGAGCGACGCCGACAAGAACTGCACCAAGTTCGACAACTTCCTCGCCGACCCTAGGTACACGTTTGCTGGCTTCTGCATCGACGGCAACATAGACATGCTCGGCCGCGTCGGGCTAGAGATCGCCCACTTCATCGACATCCAGAAGGAATGGAGGGTGCCTACAGCTACCAAGCCTCTGGACTCCCTTGGAGACGTCTCGGGCATCCTCGTCGACGAGGACTACAACGACATGAAGAAGAAGCTGACCAACGCAGAACACAGGCACTGGGAGTGCATGCCCCTGTCCATGAGGCACATCTAGTACGCGGCAAAGGACGCTTACGCTGCGTACGAGATATGGGGCCGCCTCACCATCATCCAGGAAGGGCTCCGCCGGGCAAAACTCGAGAAGGAGCAGTCCAGGAAGCGCGCTAGGTCCTAGGGCGACTACGACTACTGAAGCAGGTGGTCCCAGCCAAAAAAGTAACTAGAAGATTGCTCGTGCCATTCTAGATTTCTCATTAGATTTGCTTTCTCTCAAGATTGTAGTTTGCTTGTTGTAAATTTAGGTTTGCTTGTGTCACAGTTAACATTGTAGTTTGCTTGCAGTTTACATATCTTTTGAACAAGTTTATTTCCAGTGCAATGTTGGAGTTCTCTATTAGAATATATTGCAGTGCACTGAAAATATAAATACAGTACAGATAGTATACGATTAGCATAACGCTCAGAGCAGGTACACATAGCAGTCCACAAAAAGTATGAGCATGCAGTGCACAAATCAAGATCCATGTAGTGCACTACTATCTTTGTGGATGCAGTGCAGAATTGTAGGGACAACAATTACAGAATGTTCTTAAATGCAGTGCACAATGTTCTAACAAAGCATTGCACACACAATATTAAAAAACATTCGTATGGAACACTTCGGAAAACATTTTGAATACAGAGGTAGTTACGTGCTTCTTCTCCTTGGAGAACCGTGCGTAACGTGGCTTCACGTCTGTGTCCCTCCGAGAGACCGTCTCAGGGAAAAACACTACAAAAAACAAAGGCACATTTGTGCGTCATTGACACGTACAACCATGCCCCAACTGCTTAAAGACCACGCCTCTCTCAGAGAACGCATCATTGAAAACATTTGGAACATAGAGGCACTTCCGTGCCTCCATTCCTAAGGGGACCATGCGTAACTTGGCTTCACGTCCGTTTACGCAACATTCTCGACATCAACCCAGAGCTTCACCTTGTCACTGATAAGTTCATTAATGAGGCCGAATGCCTTCAAAAACACATGGAGCTCATAGGCCATGCCCCCCGCAATGAAAATGTGTCACTGAAAGCATCTGGAAAACAGAGGCACGACTTCATGTGCATGCATCACGAGCCTTCGCGTCCGTACCTCCCTTTGCATCACGTCCGTGCCTCCAGTCCGTCACTTGCGTGCATGTACCTCAGGTAAAATTGTGCCTCTCTCGTGCGTAATATGTTAACAAAGTTGCTGACAACAAAAACATCAGAAAAAGAGGAGCACGGCCGCCCCTCTCATGCTTCTAAAACTGAGCCTTACGTCCACCCCGCTGACACTAAATGTGACGTCAGCGAAAACACAGAGGCAGGACCGTGCCTTACAGCCAGGTTCTTCCGACGTATCGGGTCTATGAAGATTTGCTTCCTTCTTAATATGGGACGTGACTATCGCAAAGGCATAGGCTCCATCCTTCACGTTCGTGCCTCCACAAGAATAACGACCGTGCTTGTAATAGTGAAGCGTATAGCTAATACTTTCAGAAGACCTAAGGGACCACCGTGCCTCTATTTCATACATGACCGTGCCTGTTGCGTCGGCACATTCGTGCCTCTCACAGTGAATTGAAAAACATTCTGGAAAAACAGTAACGAACGCATATTGTCAGTCCTCATGTCACGTCCGTGCGACGTTCATTCCTTCCTCACAGAAGTCATAGCCGTGCCTCTCCCATAGAACATATAAGTGAAAAACGATTCCCCATACACTTGTAAAACCCAGAATGCCCTGGATAAATGTCCAATCCTATTTTGTTGTAAAACCATGCAGGCCAGTGCTTCTCAGAAGCACATCTATGGCTTTTTGTGCATGTTGTTGAGTGCCTCTCTTAGCATTACGTCTCTTGTCTTGTGAAATTATCGTTAAAAGAATTCGAAACCATATTGAAATCTCTAGAGTCAAATATGCGCCCCTACGAACTGAAAGTGTAGAGTATCTCAAACATGGTACTTGAAACTGCAATTTGTAATAAAACATACGCCCTCCGTCCCAAATTAAATGACTCAACTTTGTACTAACTAGTACAATGTCTTTTGTACTGACTGGTACAAAGTTAGTACAAAGTTGAGACATTTATTTTGGGATGGGGTAGTACTACTTAAGAACAAAACACGATTGCTTCACATGGAATCGTAACTGTCTGCATTCAAACACTTCATAGTTCAACCGTTACATAGGCATACAAACCATGGAAACCAAACAAACCATGCAAAGCAAACATCTATTCTGAGATCAAGACTACACTACTCCCCGTCATCGGAGATGTCCACTATCTCCATTCTGAGATCGACGTCGTCAGCCTCCGCCTCCTGCTCTGCATCTAGCTCGTCGAAGAGTGCATCGGTCTTCGCCTGTTCTTCCCGAAGGAAGCGCCGGTTGGAATCCACGTACGCCTCATCCTGGATGGACTCCAGGATAGCAGTCTGCTCCGCCATCAAGGTCACCTCACCGAGATAGAACTCCACCTCGTCAACCTCGTTATCCTCGTCATCCTCGTCATCCCCCTCCTCTTCCTGCACCTCCGGCTCCACCACGTCTTCCCCCACTGGATCAACTCCCTGCATGAGCTCCGACGCGTCCCCCTCCCCTTCCTCCACCTCCCCATTCTCCTCCGGCTCGGGCGAGTCCGGAGACAGGCCCGCTGCGACCCGAGCGGCGCGCCTCGAACGGATGTCCTCCTGGATCTGGAAGCGGCGCTCGGGAGTAAGCATGGCGTATGTAGTTTTCTTGTGCGGAACCATGGCGGGGGCGGTCATAAGCAAAAAGAGGAAGATGGATGATTTCCTAGGGTTGCCGGCGAAAAGAGGGAGAAGCAAGATGATGTCTAGTGGTGGCGGACGCCGCTCGGCTTAAATAACTGGTCCTTGACCTCGGGCGAGGAGCCAGAATGCTGCCACATGGCGTTCACTTCGCCACCGGATGAGACGCCCGTCGGTCCTTTTGGCTTCCGCAGCGCCGGCACGTGGCGCTCACATGCCCACCGGAAGAGACGCCTCGTATTCTCACCAACTCTATTAAATACCTCGACCTCTCCACTGCGTGATGTTATTTCGTGTCTCCACAAAGGTCACCTGTGTACGTCGTTTGGCTGGCAAACGTGCCACCAACATCTTCACGTCTGTGCCTCCTATGATAGCAAAATCGTGCTTCTCAGAGTAAACCTATCACTGGAAAACATTTGACGAATGGCTTCGCACGTAGCATCATATTTGTGCATCACGTGGCTTCACACCTATGGCTCTCGTTGTTTCACGTCCGTGCCTCCCGTTGCTTCACACCCTAGTGTCTAATTGCATCACGTCCGTGACTCTACATAACACGTGACCGTGCCTGTCGTAACGTCAATTGGAGCACAAACGGACACACGGCCGTACCTCCATCAGCGAAAGTATCATTGAAAACAAATGGACCATACACACACAGCCGTGCTCATATCGATTGGAAGCACAAACATATGCTTGTAAAAGCGGCCCTACCTTGAATTCATGCCAGGCCCCCTCCATGTCCATGCCTCTATAACTGAACAAGTGAGCCAGAAATATTTTGGAACACACAGGCTCCGCCGTGACGCTACTCAGTATAGAACTGTGGCTGTAGAGACTTCACGTACGTGCTTTTAAAAACAAGGAAATTATGGTTTTAAAAACCGCGTCTATCGAATCGGCCATTCCGTGCCTCACAAACCATGCCTCCGTGCCTCTCCGTCTGAACGAGTCAACAGAATCATTTGGAACACAAAGACACACGAACGTGACTCTACATAATACCACAGGATGCCTTTGTGGGCTTCACGACCATGCCTGTGACCCGAAACATTGCAACCCTGAAAGCCACGAACGTCCACGCCTTCATGAGTACACAAGTCATGATGATACTTAGTACAGAACTGTGGCTGTACAGACTTCAAGTTCGTGCTTTTGCGTGCCTCACAAAGTAAACAGTTAGTGTTAGCTGTACTTATTGTACCATTTTGTTCTAAGACCTACAGTTCCGACAAATATAATGCGAAAAACTTAGGACAACCAACGTGACACACAACGATATTACAAAATGAAAAAAAAGAGAAGCTTCAATCCACTGCATACTAACAATGCCTAATTACAATGATACTGGAAATCAAAATACATTTGTTAACAAAGTAACTGACAACGAAATTTCACAAGACAAGGTAAGAAACTCCAGTCCACTGCTTAACAACCCCAGATGCACAAAACAGCCAGGGACGCTGTTGTATACTTAGTCCCCACCGACCTTCTTGCTGGTTTGCTGCCCGCGCAGTTCATCAATCTGCTTCTTCATCGCCTCCACCATCTTCATATACTCGTCCCGTTGCTTCACAGCTACCACGGATTTCTCCAACAACCGGACGTGCTCGTCAAGGAGATTATTCTTCTGACCCATAATTTCTACGATGCTGGCGTTCACCTTCTCCAAATCTTCACTTCTTTTCTCGTAGAGCTTCTTCCACCCGTAGGTGATCTGCAACAGCTGCTCAAACATTTCAAACTTCGGCCTTGAAAGCAAGGCATCGATATGATCTTGCAGCTTATTGAGATTAATTAGCAAGGAGCTCTCAGTTTGTTCGCCTCCAAGACGAGTTAGCTGGCTTGAGTCGTAGCCAGCCCGTAAGGCCTCCCCGTCGCCACGGGACCTCTTAGCACTTGCCGTCGCCGCTCCGCTCACCATTCCCTTCTTCTTTCTCGAGCCACAACTGCTCCCCAATTCTACAGTAGGGGACTTCTGTTGAAGACCATGATGCAGCCTAACCCTAGCTCCAATTGACTGTAAATCAGTATCAGCAAGACACACCCTCATCAAATTAGGAGGAAGCTCACCACAATAATTCACGTTTCACAACTAAATGAAGTAGCCGAAAGAAAGAAAAAACGAATGAAGCAAAAGCAGAGTGAACTTACAGATGAGGAACCCTCGGCAGCTGGGATCTCCTCCCGCATCTGGACACGGTACTCCGGAGTAGTATCCTTCTGCCCAGCCATGGCGGAGAGGGTCAGGATAGAGAACATCAAGAGGAATGGATGGCCTGGCGGCGGACAAAGGGAGGGAGAGGATGTGGCTAGGGTTTCGAGACTCCGTCCGGCTTAAATAGCCGGAGCTTCGCCTCGGGCAGTGAGCCAGAGCAGCGTCACCGGAGGAGACGCTCGTCGGACCATTGGGTTTCCGGAGCAACACCATGTGGCGTTCACACCCGAACACGAGGAGACGACCGTTGAACTGTTGGGTTTCCGCAATAAACACACGAATGTGACTCTGTGTAAGGCATAACCATGCCTCTCCGGGCTTCACGGCTGTGCCTGTCCTTGCGAACGGTTCAATGGAACTATTTGGAACACGAAGACAAACTAACGTGACTCTACACAATACCATGTTGTGCCTTTCTGGGACTCACGACCGTGCAAAGAATATACCACACCAGCGTCTCTCGAATAGGCCATTCCGTGCCTCATAGAGTAAACAGTGAGTGTTCACATCTGAACCCATTCCGCTGGGTTTCCACAATTAAAGAATGAACATGACTGTGCGTAAGACCAAACTATGCCTTTGTGGGCTTAACGCCCGTGCCTCTCCGTCTGATCGAGTCGACGAAATCATTCGGAACACAAACACAGGCGAGTGTGACTATATAATACCACACCATGCCTTTGAGGGCTTCATGCCCATGCCTGTGACCCTTAACACTGAAACACAGACAGCCACGAACGTCCACGCCTTTATCGAATAATATACGTAACATCAAGAAAGAAGCGTTACGCAACTCAGTACGGAACCGTGTCCGTAGAGAGTTCAAGTCCGTGCTTTTAAAAACAAGGAAATAAGCTTTTAAAAACAGCGTCTCTCGAATAGGCCATTTCGTGCCTCACAGAGTAAATAGTGAGTGTTCACATCTGAACCCATTCCGTTGGGTTTCCCCAATTAAAGAACGAACGTGAATGTGCGTAAGACAAAGCTATGACTCTGTGGGCATAACGCATGTGCCTCTCCGTCTGATCGAGTCGACGGAATCATTCCGAACACAAATACAGGCGAGCGTGACTCTATATAATATACCACACCATGCCTTTGAGGGCTTCACGCCCGTGCCTGTGACCCTTAACACTGAAACACAGACAGCCACAAACGTCCATGCCTTTACCGAATAATATACGTAACATCAAGAAAGAAGCGTGACGCAACTCAATACGGAACCGTGTCCATAGAGAGTTCACGTCCGTGCTTTTAAAAACAAGGAAATAAAATTTTAAAAATAGCGTCTCTCGAATAGGCCATTCCGTGCCTCACAGAGTAAACAGTGAGTATTCACATCGGAACCCAATCCGCTTGGTTTCCCCAATTAAAGAATGAATGTGACTGTGCGTAAGAGAAAGCTATGCCTCTGTGGGCTTAACGCTCCTACCTCTCCGTCTGATCGAGTCGACAAAATCATTCGGAACAAAAACACAGGCGAGCGTGACTCTATATAATACCGCACAATGCCTTTGAGGGCTTCACGCCCGTGCCTGTGACCCTTAACACTGAAACATAGATAGCCACGAACGTCCACGCCATCGTGAGTGCATAAGTCATGACGCTACTTGGTACAGAACCGTGGCTGTAGAGACTTCATACCCGTGCTTTTAAAAACAGCGTCTCTCGAATCGGCCATTCCGTGCCTCACAAAGTAAACAGTTAATGTTCACATCTGAACCCATAAACATCCAATCAACGTGACACACCAAACCAAAACACATTTGTTAACAAAGTTACTGACAACGAGGTTACACAAGACAAAATAAAAAAACTTTTAGTCCACTGCTTAATAGCTTTAGATACAACGATAAGGGTCGCTGCTGTCTACTTAGTTCGAAGAGACTTCCTTTTCGTTTGCTGGGCGCGCAGTTTCTCAATCTCCTTTTTCATAACGTCTGATTCCTCCACCAGCCGATCGCGCTCAACGAGGAGCTTCGCCTTCTCATCCATAAGATCTGCAATGGTGGCATTGCTCTCGTCGTACAACTTCGTCCAGTCCTCGACGGCCTTCAACAGGTGAGCTTTCGTAGCCTCGAGCAGCTTCTTCATCTCGACAAAGGAGGAGGTCTCAGAATGATCGTAAGGCACACCCTCATCAAATTTGGAGGAAGCTCACCACAATAATTCACGTTTCACAACTAAATGAAGTAGCCGAAAGAAAGAAAAAACGAATGAAGCAGAAGTAGAGTGAACTTACAGATGAGGAACCCTCGACAACCGGGATCTCCTCCCACATCTGGACACGGCGCTCCGGAGTAGTATCCTTCTACCCAACCATGGCGGAGAGGGTCAGGATAGAGAATAGCAAGAGGAATGGATGGCCTGGCGGCGGACAAAGGGAGGAAGAGGATGTGGCTAGGGTTTCGAGACTCCGTCCGGCTTAAATAGCCGGAGCTTCGTCTTGGGTGATGAACCAGAGCGGCGTCACCGGAGGAGACGCCCGTCGGACCATTGGGTTTTCGGAGCATCGCCACATGGCGTTCACACCCGAATACGAGGAGACGACCATCGAGACGTTGGGTTTCCACAATAAATGCATGAACGTGACTCCGCGTAAGACCAAAGCATGCCTCCTTGGGCTTCATGCCCGTGCCTCTCCTGGCGAAAGAGTCAATGGAATCATTTGGAACACAAAGACACACGAGCGTGACTCTTGATATTACCAGGTCATGCATTTGTGGGATTCACAACCGTGCCTGTGACCCGAAACATTGTAACACAGAAAGCCGCCTTCATGAGTAAAGGACCGTGACGCTACTAAATACGGAACACACACTGACGACCGTGCATTTGAGTTAAAATCTTATAACGAAAACAATTGTAACACGGACAGTCGCACGTCACTCTGCTGGACTTAATGACCATTTGTTTACGAATATAATTGAAGCAGTTACAAAAACATTTTGTAACACTAAAGGCAGGACGATCACACCATCGTGCCTCTCTGGATGCTGAACAACCAAGACCTCCAGTTCCGACAAATGTATTGCGAAAAACTAAGGACAATCAACATGTCACAGAAAACCAAATTACATTTGTTAACAAAGTTCGACACAACAATATTAGAAAAGAAAAAAAGAGAAGCTTCAATCCACTGCATAGTAACATTGACTAATTTACTTTCGAGCTCAGCTTAGCTGTTCTCACCGACTAATTGTTATGACAAACAACTTGTCGCGTGCAGAGTGCTCCCCAAGTAATCATTGCGGGGAGTGCTCCTCAACTAGTGATTTCGGCTATATGTTGATCTAAATGCGAGGAGACAATTAGTGTTGACAAGTCAACAGAGTCATTTGGAACAGAAAGACAAGCGAACATGACTCTATATCATACAACACCATGACTTTGTGTGGCTTCACGACCTTGACTGTGACCCGAAACATTGCAACATAGAAGGCCAGGAACGTCCACGTCTTCATGAGTACACAAGTCATGACGCTACTTAGCACAGAACCGTGGCTGTAGAGACTTCACGTCCGTGCTTTTAAAAACCGTGTCTCTCGAATCGGCCATTCTGTGCCTCACAAAGTAAATAGTTCGTGTTCACATCTGAACCCAATTCCATTGGGTTTGCGCAATAAACGCACAAACATCACTCTGCGTACCACCAAACCATGCCTTTGTGCGTTTCCCACCTATGCCTCTCCATCTGAACGAGTCGACGGAATCATTCTGAACACAAACACAAGCGAACGTGACTCCATATAATATCCCACCATGCCTTTGTGGGGTTCACGCCCGTGCCTGTGACCCGAAACACTGCAACACAGAAAGCCAGGAACGTACACGCCTTCATGAGTACACAAGTCATGACGCTACTTAGCACAGAACCGTGACTCTGTGTAATACCACACAATGCCTTTGTGGGCTTCACGCCCGTGCCTGTGACCCGAAACACTGCAACACAGAAAGCCACGAACGTACATGCCGTCATGAGTACACAAGTCATGATGCTACTTAGCACAGAACCGTGACTCTGTGTAATACCACACCATGCCTTTGTGGGCTTCACGCCCGTTTCTGTGACCCGAAACATTGCAACACAGAGAGCCACGAACGTCCACGCGTTTATGAGTACACAAGTCATGACGCTACTTAGTACAGAACCGTGGCTGTACAGACTTCACGTCCGTGCTTTTCATAATCGTGTCTCTCGAATCGGCCATGCTTTCACCTTCATGTCGGGGCACCATGACGTGTGTTCTTTGCTTGAAAAACGTGCCTTCTACATCCACGCGACTGCGCGCCTAACAAGGGAGGAACGCCAGCTCAGATGAAGTGGCTTTTCTACTATTAAAACCGTGGCTCGTATGACTTCACTTCCATGCGTCTTACAGTGGCTCCTCTCTCAGAGAAAACGTCTATAAAAACACCCACACACTAACGTGACTCCGCCTAATTGAAAAACGTGCCTCAATAGGCTTGACGTCCGTGCCTATCCAAGTGAACGAGTAAGCGGAATCATTTGGACCACAAAGATGCACGTGCTGGACGTACTGACCGTTCGTCCATGAATGTAAACGAATTAGTCGCAAAAACATTTTGATAAAGGCACGATGACCACATAAACGTGCTTCCCGGGGCCCTACAAAGTGCCTCTGGTGCAAGCACAACCGTGCTTCTACTGCTAACATGCGACATCCATGCTTCGAGGCTACTCATCTACATGTACCAACAAACGAAATAACACGACGACAATGCAACGCATAAATGCCTTACAAATTCATGACAGTACAAAAGGCCACATGTGGCAACGCAACGAAGAAACACGCAGAAGAGAAGATGACAAAAGAAGAAGGAAGACGCAGAAAAACAACCCGCTCCAAGCTCTCTACCTACACTCGAGCAACCTTCTTGATCAGTTGCTGGGCGCAGATATCCTCAATCTCCTTCTTCGTCGCCTCATGACCTTCCTTAACAGTAGCAAAGGAATCCTCCACCAGGCTCTTGTACTTGACGAGGAGCTCCGCCTTCTCATCCATAAGCTCCCCCGCGACGCCCGACAACTTCTCCACCAACGCACTACTCTCCTCATACAGTTTCTTCCAGCGGGCGGCCTCCTGATCCTTCTGGTCGAGCTCGTTGGCAAGCTTCTCATTCTCACACACAGCTCGAAATATGAGACCAGTGGACTTCTCCACCGAGGCATTGCTCTGCTGCACCAACTTTTCCAAGCGAGCGATGAACTCCTGCTGCTTAATTAGCTCATCGAGCACGTCGTCGCTGGCTAAGGAATTCGGTACTGCCATCTTGCCGAGATCGTCTCCATGGCGAATGCGCTTGTGAGAGCAATCGCCTCCACGCGAGAGATTGTTCGACACCTGGGCAACGGGGCAGGATATCCCTGCCGCCGCTACCACGTAGCGGCAGCACCTCTCTCTTCTTTCTGCGGCTTTGGTCCTCACTGCCAGGTTACTTGAACACCCAGAACCCCTTTTACCGGCCATGGCGCAAGCAAGGAGTTACCAGCAAGAAAGAGGTGCCTGTCTCTGGAGAATTGTGGATGAGCACAAACGTGGAGTGTTCCATGAGTAGGTACCTTTTATAACATATGCACAGTGGTCAGACGGTCAAACGGAGTAACCGACGCCTCGAATTCTCACAATCTCTCTTAAATACCTCGAACTCTACACACCTAGGAAACACCAGTACTCTCCTTTCGTCTTCCTGTGCATTTGTCTACACTACAACCACTCAACTTCTTCCTAATGGTCCGTATATATTCCACAGAAGACATTTCAAACACAGTTAACTCGTCTCACAGAAAACATTTGGCCCACAGAGGCATCTTTGTGCTTCACTTCACGAACGTGCCTTCTTTGCAGGTAAGTTTGTCACTCTCAAAGTAAATTTACTGTCTGCGTCCGTCTGTATTCCAGAGAAGTTACTGTCAAATTCCTACTATTTTTTGTTGTCCCATTTTTTGTTTTGAAATGATATTTATATCAAAATCTTACTAAATCCGTGAATTAACTTGCACGCATCTCAAGGTGACTCCTCAGTGAAAACGTCTGTAACACACGCAGGCACGAACGTGACTCTGTCTAATACCAAACCATGCCTCCCTGGAACGCACGACTGTGACTCTCCACAACAAAGGAATGTCTCGACAGGGAAAACATTTCATACACAGAGTCACGAATGTGCCTGTTGCATTAGTAACACAGTGCCAACTCGGCTTCACTTCCACGCACCTCACAGTGACTTGCCAGAGAAAACGTATGTAACACACGCAAGCACAAACGTGACTCTGGCTAATAAGAAGACGTGCCTCCGCCGGATTCACGTCCATGCCTCTCCAAGAGAACGAATGAGCGGAATCATTTGGAAATACCAAAAGCATACCCCCGTGGGAACGTGACTCTGTCTAATAGGTAAACGTGCTTCCTTTGACTTCATGTCCACGCCTCTCCAAATGAACTGGCGGGCGGAATCATTTGGAACACAAAGAACCATGAACGTGACTCTAAGTAACGCCAAACCATGCCCCCGTGGGTGTCACCACACTAAAATCAAAAAATGCTAGCGTCCCACCGACTGACAGTTAAGCAAGCAAGCAAAAAACAAGCTCATCGAAGCACACAGAAAGTTGCACCAATCTTGATGTCCAAACGGACGGTCGAAGATTCAAGATGGTTCGCCATTTCCATGGGAGGGTGAGCGCTGGTGGTCTCACTTCAATGCGTCTCACCATGAAACATCAAAGAAAACGTCTGTAACACGCTCAGGCACGAATGTGACTCTGTCTAATAGGTAAACGTGCTTCCTTTGAGTTCATGTCCATGCCCCTCCAAATGAACTGGCGAGCGGAATCAATTGGAACACGAAGAAGCATGAACGTGACTCTAGGTAACGCCAAACCATGCCCCAGTGGGTGTCACCACACTAAAATAAAAAAATGCCAGCGTCCCACCGACTGACAGTTGAGCAAGCAAGCAAAAAACAAGCCCATCGAAGCCCACAGAAAGTTGCACCAATCTTGATGTCCAAACGGACGGCCGAAGATTCGAGACGGTTCGACCATTTCCCTCTCTCGCTCTACTACCTTCTTGCTTTTCCTTTCGCACCAAAAATCTCTAACACTTCGCCAGTTCCCCTCTCTTGAACACCCTCCTCTCTCCTTCTTCCCCCATTGTCCAAACCAGTAGACCAACCAAAAATTGAAATCGAGTTTGCCTCACCCACCAGCCGCCATCCACTTCGAGATACAGACAGTCGATCGGTGCCCGTGATAGCACCAAAATCCTCTCCCGGCGGCGGCGACTGACGGCGAGGAACTATGCTCTCAATACCGGTGGCGGAGATACCAACAGAGAGCAAGGACAAAAACCAGCCGATGGATGCGACGAATCCCTCACAATCAATCGAAGGTAATTTTTTTTAATCCATTACATTCCATTACCACAGGTCAATCGAAGTGATTTTTCCCCTTTTTCACGGACATGAACCCTAGCCGCCACAACAACCGTGTTTTCGAATAGTCTATTTAAACTTGTCTAACAAAATTGAAATAGGGTAGACACGTGTGCAATAGAATGCTACCCCTACCCGCCATAGAAATTTGCTCGCAATATATTTGCTTAAAATGTACTGTACATGCCAGAACTATCTAGGACACCGCTGTAGATTCAAACCATGAGAGCATCCTTACACATCAAACCTGATACTTACACGAGATTCTATATATCCGTTGATTGTATCTATTTCAAATTATGTGCCCCTCTCATATTAAAATCCGTGCTCCAAGAATAGGTCTAGCTGTGCTTATAGCGTGAAACAACATGTGCCTCTTCGACAATGCTATTTTTTTGTCCACGGGATGCATCTCCTCTTTTGCTGTGAAATTCAATTCTGCTTCTAGTGCTGCTAACACCTGGCCATTTTTATGCAGCAAGGACTGGTAACAAGGAAAACAGGATACCTGCGGAAGAGCCTGCTGTGCAGCAAGGTACTATAAAAGGCTCACACAATCCATATAATAAAAACTATATAGCAATAGCAGTAAGTTAACCACTTACCTCCACACAATCCTGGAAGATTACACTTCATTGAAAATTTTCACACAATGTATTATTATTCATTCAAAAACATTCTATCTTATCCTCTAAACCTTACAATTATTCCTCCAATTTACAGAATATCATTTGTGGTGTATTTTGCCTATAAAAAAACACTTCCCCTCACTTCACTGAACTTCGCAGCAGCCATACTGCTCACACCTGACCCTAATTTCTATCACTGATTGACCAAACCAAGGGTGAGGAAGACTTGATATAACAAGAAAAGAATGGATTGATTGCCTTTTTAGGTCAAGAAATGAAAGAAAGGGCTATTTTATGAGTTTATGTACACTAAGTTTTAGATTCTTTATGTACAGTCGTGGAAGACATAGTTTTAAAACTATATCCCATTTTTTCGATGATACTACATCCTCCTTTTGTTACATAATCATCGTGCAGGTCATGGAGGAGGAGATATTGAAACAATACTGTCTGAACATGGACAACGAAGCACCTGAGCAAGTGCCAGCACTAGCTTACAGCAGGGAAGGCAACAAAAAACAAGTAACTAGCAGCAGAAAAGAGAGGCAATCAGAAACCAAGACTATTGTTCCTCCTACAGCAAAAAGACAAAAGAGAAAGGACAAAACTCAACTCATCATCGACGGTACTACCTTGCAGCAGCAGCCAAGTCCTCTAATGGTACTCCCATCAGCAGTTCCACACATCAAGAATAAACTAACTGAAGGCAAGAAGAAAAACAAACGACAACGGGTGAAAGAAGACGAGGATGATGTCAGCAAAGAGCCAGAGTGTGATACTGCCGATGATGGCACAAAACATGATGATTATTTCATTCCTGCAGAGGGCGATGATGCCGCAGAGAACAACAGTGGCACCGCAGAGGATAGCAACGATGATGTAAAACACATTTCTCTACAAATTTTTGTTGCTACCTTTCACCCATGAAAACCAAATGATCCTATCTAACAAAACCCTCTTTCTCTCAACAGCGAAAATCAAACCGGAAGCGCACAAAGAGGACAAAGACAAGCAGAAAAGAATTGGCAGCACCAACGGATGATGACCAGGACGCAACAACAAATGAGGACAAATGCAAAATCAAGGCAGGGGCAGCATTTGTTCAGGTTAATAAAGCATGGAATATGCTTGAAGAACGTCACCAACAAGATGTTAGGACGGCCGAATTTGGCAGCATAGAGAAATGCCAAATAACGCACTCCATCTACAGACCGCTTGCAGCACACATCTACGACAACTTGGACACAGAAAGCATGACAATAATGTTCGGTGACGCTGGTGAACTGAAGGAAATCAAGATAACAAAGGAAGGCATCCACAAGGTGTTTGGATACCCAAACGGCACGCAGAAGTCAGCACCAAGGCCACGGACTTCCACCAATACAATGAGGAAACTGGTCTCAGAACTTGACCTCGACAAAATAGATTTCAAACACGAAGATCTGTTTAAAAAGCTACGAGAATTGGTACTACTAGACTACCCAGTATCAAACAGGAAATCAGTTAAAATATTTTTTCCTTATTTTTTTCTACAACGTTGTCTGTGGGACAACCGCCTCTATCTTCAGCCAACAAGCGATAATGGTCAAGGACATGGATTATGAACAAATGCGAAACATGGATTTCTGCGAGGTAATCGTCGAAAGGATTAAGGCAGGAGCCATAGAATGGCAGAAGCACAGGAAGTTGGATCAAGAAAAAAAGAACAAAAAGCACCTCAATGGTTTGGCACAGGGACCAGTAATCATGTGCCTCGACTCCCTGCTGCTGCCAACCAACAGCAAAGAAACGCGGAAGATTGCTGAGAGAATGGACAAGACCTCATTACCACGAGCAAACCATCTAAAAGAGAGTGACCTAGCGAAAATAGCTAGAGCAGACATGAAAAGGGACGGAAAAGCACGACCGGATGACTATGAATTTGGCAAGATACGAGTATGCCTCTGTTGTATATAAATCCATTCTTCCTTCTAAAAACAGTTTCCATTCTAACCAATTCCATTCTACCGAAACAATGCAGACATGGAAGGGAACAGCAGAGAGGATCTTCTATACCAGCACAGCATCTCCTTCGTCTTCAATACAAATGATACCAGCACAACAACAGAAGCACCAGCACACGACCAAAGTGCTACCACCTCCACCCAAGCGCCAGCACAAAGCACGTGTCAGCACGAGTGAAAGCAGGGAACCCGACACAGGCACCAGCACAGGATCAGAAGAAATATTCGGAAGGATAAAGGAATTGTTGGAAAAAGTGCTTGACGAAGCAAAACAGTTACCCGGAGTAACCACCAGGGCTGAACACCAATGCACCGAACAAGAGGAGAGATTGGATCAAAAATCCAAGAAGTCAGTGGTGCAACAAACAATGTCCCTGATCAAAGCTTTCGAACAACACAGAGAATTTCAGGACATGATTTGTAGAAAGAACTTAACAGACAAGGCGACGCTGCAGGTGCTAGATCAAGCAGATGCAGGAGCCACAATTATACTAGTCGATGGCAACCGCATGAAAGAAGTCGTAGCCGCAGCAAAAGCAGGAGGAAGGAGAAAAAGAAAGAAGGAAGAAGAAGACCATGAAAACGAACACCAAGGGAAGAAAAGAATAACAAAATCAAGAACACAAACCTCGAGAATTAACTAGAGGGACACAAAATAACAGAACAAGGTGCAAAAAGAGCAGAGCAAGAAGCACGTATCAACCAACACAACAAGTACCAAAGAATAGCAAAACCAAGGTACAAAAGTAGCTGCAGAAGCAGAGCATCAACAAGAGAAACAGGTAAATGAGAACAATACATCATCCATCTAACTCAAAAGCCATGCTTTCAAACTTGAACTTAAAAAATCTGTCTTTCATACTATCAGGGACACGGCAACAGAACGCCACCCCAACATAAAGGCCAACAGCAGCATGATTCCAAGAACACCAACCAAGAGGATGCAAGCAATAAAACAAGCAACCCCACAACAGATAATGCTCCCTCAAGAACGTCCACAAGAGCAGTACAAGAGACGAACATGATCGGAACCAGCAAACACGTGAGTATAAAAATCAGTTTCTTCTTTCTAAACTAGATACGGTTTTGAGTTAACTGACAAATCTGCATCAAAATATACACTCAGCTGGACAAGCATCATCTCTGCAGTCCCGCAAACAAGGCACGGGCTGATATACCATCGAACATTAATAGCACACAAGATAAATAAGAAGAAAACAACAAAGGAGTGGTAAAACTTCCAAACCCACTTTGCCCAATACCGTTAACTCATATTGTTTCATCTTTCACGTATTACAAGCACAGCAAAAGCAAGGGGCTGCCCATGCAAAACAGAAAGTTGATGGACAAGAGCTTTTCAGCGCCACAGCATTCCAAATGACCGATACAGGGGAGAAAGGCTCAGACATACCAGTTGATGACACACCCAAGGCTGGTATACATAGCAAAGAAAAAGTGGACGCAGACATGAATATCCGAACCACCGGCGCAAAGGTAAAATTCAACAAGAACCATTTTTCAAAGATTTATAAGGAATGAACTACCCAGTACAACCTGCCATAGTAATACAAGAATTACAAGGAATGAATCACGCTTTTCCTTTCATGAGATGCAGGAAACAAACGAGAACGCTCATGTCAAAGAACAGCAAGGAGTACAATCGGAGCAAGCGAAAAAACAAGGGCAAATTGTCATTCAAATAGTACCCAGTACCCCAACTAAAGAGCACTCTTCACCTGACAAACACAATCGAGAAGAGATCCCACCAGCATCAAAGACCAAAGAGGTGAAGTTACATGACCTGCTCCTACAACATTAAAAGAGAAAAGTTATGCATACACAGGTGAAGTCCCAACTTTATTTACATTTTTTGATTGAACAGAAGAAAGAAGCAAATGAAGCAGAAGATTTGTCTCAACAAGCGATAGAAAGTGCTGCTGCCGCTCGACAATGTCCAAAAACTTCAGAAGACAAAGAAGAAGTAACAGACACGGCACCGGAGACATTGAATGTAGAGGTCAAGCTACAAAACCTGTTTCTATAGCATATAAAAAAATACATCCACAGACAGAAACACAGACACGTTTTAATTACTTTTTGCGTTCCGACAGATGCAAGAAACAGAGGAGAGCACCAACATTCAAGACCAACAAACACAACAAGATAAGGGCAAGGAACAAGCGGAAGATGTTCTTCCAACGACAGACAGCGTCACCACTGGAGACCAAGCCAGAAAACCTTCACTGTCCGGACAAGAAATAATAGGGATGGCAACGGCGCAAAAGATCGAAAAGGTGGAGTGAGATAAGCTGCTTTTATGAAATTAGAAATTTGAGTGAACACAGACACAAATGCAATCTCATTTACTTACCTCTATGTCTCAACAGCCACAAGACAAAAATGACGACACCACCGATGAGAAACACGACAAAGATCCAGAGGAGGTCCAAAAACCTCCACTCAGTGAAGGAAAGGTCGAACAGACAGCAGCGGCAGAAACGACTGAAAAGGTGAAGTTACAATAAAAAAGTTCAAAGACACACTAAACATTTGAGTATTTTTCTTAGGGAATAGACACTAAACTACAATGAAAATAACGAGCATATTTATTTATTTTTTAACCACGCTTTTGCATGATAATGCAGAAACCTCAACAAGACACGCACACGGACACAAGAAAAGAAGCAAAGGGTCACAGTGCATTAGAAAAGCATGGAGCTAATATTCCAGAGAGAGAGTCAGACAACATCGAGAAAAAGGCCGCACCATCGGACAAGCAAGATTGTGCTGTAAAAGAGGTTGCCGCCAGAAGCATGACAGTAACCCAGGACGGCACTCAAACAGAACGTGAACCGTTGATCATGCAACACCTGGTCACTGACGAAGGCACAAAAGAGGAAGGGATCAAAGATAGTGATCGCATGAGCAAAGGCATCGAACACCTGTACAACAATGTCATGACAACGATAAAGGAGAAAGGGTAAGTTCATGTTACCTCCAAAGAATTATTTCTTCCAATGATTTCCCCTTAAACATTTTATATGTATATATATATTGCAGAGATGAGATTTTAATAAAAACAGAGAGGTCACAAGTAAAGGTCAGCCAAATGGCACGAAGCTTCAAGATTGGAAATCCAGTGGGCAGCGAAACCATCCATCCCATGCTACTGATGTTGAAAAAGCAACTCAGGGGCACAAAGAGAAAGATTCTATCAATATACCACACCGTAAGTAAAGATCACGGCAAAAGCTCAAGTTTCAACAATGAATATCAGTCTATCGATCAATCAACCTTTGTGTACAATTGAATTTACAAATTTCTTTTACGCACGTGTGACAAAACAAGCAGGAATCAATACACAGAGCCAATCAGGAAGATCCATTGGAGTTAAAAAATAAAGATGAAGCACACGTCAGAGATAAAACAATGCCCAAAAGGCTTAAAAGATTCCTTGATGTGGAAGAAGGAGAACAACTGCAAGATTACGACATGGTAAGCACATCTCATGTTACAGATAAGAGATACAATCACGGCTCTACTTTCCCTTTTACGATCAACAAATCATGACTAAATCTAAGAACGATCCCAAAGTGTTTTCCTTATTTATTTATTTTGCATTTTGCAGTTCTTTCTACCAGTTTGCATAGGCGGGTCTGATAAAGAAGGAACTATCGGTCACTACTTCACTGTTACAATTAACATGAAAAAAGAGCGCTTTGAACTCCTTAACTCTTTAACAATTGAATATCCAGGCACAATGGATTACTTCAACACAGTAACAAGCAGAGTAAAGAAGATATGGAAGCAAATAAGAACATGACTCCAACTGTCTCCAAGAAGTATCGACCATTTCAAAAAGGTCAAAATGCAGGTGCCACTTCAGGGAGCAACGTAAGCACTACAAACCTTTCTCCTTTTCCTTACTCACTGTAACAATTATTAATACAATTCATAAAAACATAGAACATTAGGGCAACTTCATCTAAACTGCCCAAACCTCTTTGGACAGCGACAATAACCAATCATCCTTCTACTTGCAGACTGGACTGTGCGTTCTATATGTTCATGAACATGAAGCACTACACCGATGATGGAAAAACAATGCTACTAACAGAAGAACAAGTCCCAGAGTTGAGGAAGAAAATTCTCTATCAAATAATCAGCCAATACAGAGATACAACCACACTGTCATTAATCAACTACACCACATGTTTCTCTTTCTAAAGACAACAAGGTAAAATTTTACTTATCTAATTTTCAGAGACATACCAATAGGTTTTTTTTAACAGATATGCTGAATGGTGAAGTCGATATAGAAGACAGAGAAATGCAACGAATAGATTGTGACATACTAGAAGAAGAGTTTCCTCCAACTCCCGAGCCCATTGGGACAAGCGCTCAAGAGTTACAAGTTATTGAAATTAATGACACAAGCAGCGATGAGGAGAAAGAAGATTATCATGTAAGCAGCAAGGATACTACCGAAGTGACTGAAGAAACACTCACAGAAGAACATGCGCAAACAGATGCTGATTTATAGAGAGAACAACATGCGCAACCAGACACTGATTTACAAAAGGAAGACGAACGAAAGGATCCACCGATAGAACCAGACAGACCACCCCCAGATAAAAAGACTGAAGACATAACAGGCTCTCCTTTAGAAGTGGACAACAGGACAAAGAGCATACCAACTTGCCAACAACAGCTTTCCAAACAGAACAAGAACCCTGTTGGCGAAGCAACATCACCTGAGGCGAAACATGCACAAGAAGAAAAGAAGCGGAAAGAGAGGGATTTAGAAAAAAGATACTTCAAAAGAGGAAACACGATGCTGCAATCTCAGTAGAACAGAGCATAAAAAATGACAACACACAAAAGGAAACACCAACATCTGAGCATCTTAACGAGCAGGCATAGTTAGGTCACGACAAGAAAAAGGCAAAGCATCTGGCAAGAGTGCAGACAAGTTCCCCAAAACCCTCAACGATTCAATCATCTAAGATCAGCTCAGCAAACATAATCTCAATTAAGAGGTCCTTGAAGCGAACAAGCAAGCTCTTTGAGAAAGTCAACGTTGCAACACTTGTTCCAGGAGATTTCATTTACAAAGAAAAGGCCATGGAACTCTATAAATATCTAATGAGCCGACAAGGACAGAAAGATTGCGGAGAGTAAGTAGATTCTCCTTCTTCCATGGAAACAATTACCAGAGAGCTGCAGATCCTCTAAAATCCAACTAACCATTCACTCACCTAGTTGTAAACCCTCCTTGCTTGCAGACTACGGGTATATAAAAGCTCAAAGCGAGAATATTAAATAACCGGAAAATCCTTGAAAGAACAGGCAGGAAAAGGACATACACAAATGGAAGGCTCCATGCTAAACACGTTATTGGAGGAATGGACAGAACAAAAACAATTCAACCCAGACGATACAATTGTACTCCCTGCAGATTCGCAAATGTATGCATACCTCACCCATAAAAACACCACCGTCATTACTATGATAAAATTCTTATACTAAAACCACACACTCTCTTTCTTGCAGCTGGTGCTCGGTCTCAATTATAAAAAAGGAGACCTATCAGAATTCAACGAGGAGGAGGCACTAAAAGAATTTGAAGTCCTTGTGAGAGGTAAAAACATCCTACATAAGAAGATGGTAAGTTCAGATTTATTACTGAACGCATGACTTATTCTCCTTAAGCTTCAACAATTAAATAAAATTTAATTTTTACATCAACAATGATCTTCTCTCAACGTAGATCATGATACCTCATCACACAGACAGCCACTTCACGCTCTATGTCTTGAACAAGTACAGAGGAACCATCGACATTCTTGACTCACTAAACTACGTATACTACGCCGATAGGTCTTGGAGTGAACACCATATGCACCGAACAGAACTGGTATGTACTTTTGTACATTGATTTATTCTTTTCCTCGTGATAGTATGATACGCTTACTTTTCTCAATGCCGCACCGAAACAACAAAACCAAAATGTAATCACAGATGAGAAGGATGTGCGTACTGATGAACAAGTATCACCGACTAAAAGACAACAACGAACCAAACTGGGGAGGGATAGCAGAAAGGCCTTACAGGATCTGCACACCAAAGCAAGAGGGAACACAATGCGGACACTTCACGGCCCAATTTGCAAAATACTGGAATGGGAATGAACTGGTCAAGGACAGGGAAGATTTTCATGTAAGTTAACAGTATATACACGTTGAATAACTTGATTTCTTTATTAGCATAATTAGTTTATTTACAATTGTGAACAATGTAACTATAAACCATACATTTTGACATGCCTGCAGCCTACCAAGGTGGACGCCAAATGGAAAGTAGAGTACGTATTCACACTCATATTCGGTAAAACCAACCAAATAAAGTAGCATCAACTTCCTGGAAAAATCAAAGATTTCAAACCAGAGACTATAAACCTTTTTTCGCCCATGAAAGGTAATATAACTATTTTCATTTTTACTATTATTCAACATGACAACAGCTTCAAATATTTCTTTTAGAAACAACAGCCATAAATTTTTATCTGTTTTGACAGAGCGAGTCAGAAACAACAAGAATCAATCAGGGAGCAGCAAGAAATACCCGCGACATCGACATTCGTTTCAACACGTGGATAAGGCGACCGAGCTCTACCAGATAGTCATGAGTGACACATGGCAAAACAAATTCAAAAGGTGATTTGGTTCCTTTTGCACCTGAAATTAGTTTAAGTGAGCCGGCAATTATACAAATAAGACAGGAAACTAAAAAGAACCTTAAATTCCTATTTATCAGCTTGTTAGTTACTGACTTTCTCAACAAAAATTTCTTCTACTGTCCTGCCTGTAAGCAGAAAACATGTATACTTGCGGCAACATTCAGAGAGCGAAAACATATCTCTTACTGGATCAAACCTGAAGGAAGTATTTGGGCCTGGAAAGAAGAACAAACATCAAGGTATGGAAAAGAAGGTGCTCGATGAGTTAGCAGAAATATGGGAAAGCACGCAAACTTCAGACAAAAGACATAGGCTATTATTAGGCCCAAGCTTTGCAGAGGTAAATTTCAAAAAACCACAATGATCAACTGAAATCATCTTTTTGCAACGACTGTTTAATCTCTTGGTACCGATCTGTTTTTTCTAACTCATTTTTATCGTATTTATTTATTGCCTCTAGCATATACTGGATTTAAAGGATACAACAAAATCTCTCATGAAGTTCAGAGATAATTTCAAACAAGACAAGGATAACTTGGTTCCCTTATTCCTTAAGCACTGTCAATCAAAGAAGCTCTCAACAGCAAAAATGGTAATAGCATTTTCCATACAGCAAAATAAAAATAAGCATTTCAACAGAATACTTTATTCTAAACTCTCCTCTAACAATAAAACTTTTGTACCGCAGGTATTCATGCCACTCGAAAAGGAAGACCGGTACATACTATTCGTGCTCGACAGATATACAAGGAAACTTCAAATCATCAAACCTCAAGAAACCTCTCTTGAAGAATTAAAGAAGCAACAACGCCTAAAAATCTACGTGATCGAGGTGTGCATGATGACCGAGTAAGTAATGCAATTGCTGAGATGGAAAGCAATGAACAGAAAAAAGAAAGGGAGCATAAAAAATACCACAGCCATAAAGACAAACTGGTAAGAATTGTAAATAACATCATCTTTCAGTTTTACAAATTGCACTACATGTCTCTCTAAAACAAAAACAAGATGCAATTCCCAGGTGCCCAGGTTTAGAGAAGTCTTTGAAGTATTACTGGATGAACAATTCGAAAAGGAAAAGGGTAAATGGGATGTTCATTTTGTACAAGGCGTTCCAAAAGTAAACAAAGGTGAAACTCCGTTTGCTGTTCTAAGGTTCGCGTATCTCTATGACGGCAACGACTTCGTCAAAGACATAGATAATTTTGACGTAAGTTTTCACTGAAAACTCGCACTAAATCTGCTAGATATCATACAACTGCATGAACTAGTTCTGATGTGTTTTTTCTCCTTCTTTTGGTGAACTTTTCATAGGATGACACGGAATAATGGAAAGCAGAAGACTTACACAGGTTGTTACTTAGCCAACAAAATGAAATCAAACCCAGCGACATGGGTGATGAGATTAGAAAGATCTTCGACAACAACGCAGTCTAAAAGTTGTTTATAAGTGAATGAACCTAACTCCATCGAAACCTTAGAAAACGGTTTAACCGCACCTAATATTCTGATAATGAAGCAACAAACTCTTTTTATTCATGTAGTTCCTTGTTGCTTCTCTAACTGAGTATTCGAACACGAGCCGGTGCCCCTGGACACTTCACAACTGTGCATCCAGAGGGTTGATAACCATGCCCCAAGAAGCCCCACGTCCCTCCCTACACACGCGTGCCTCATGTGCACGCGCCATGACTCTACTTGCTCCTCACGCGTGATCGCCGGTGACTCTTTGCTATTGCACAGACATTCCTCTATGTGCAACCGTGTGCTGCCGAATGCCACCAACCTACACCGCTCTATGCATCTGGCCTATGTACAACCGTCACTCTCTAAATGAGTATTCCAACCCCTGCATGTGGTGCCACACACCCGTGCCTCTAGAGACATCACACCTGTGCATCCACAACCGTAACTCCCTAACTGAGTATTCGCAAGCATGCCTCTGCTACCACACTACCGTGCATCCAGAGGGTTGAGACAGGTGCCTCGCGAAGCCCCATGCCCCTGCCGTGACTCTTACATGCCTGTGATGCCACACCCGCGTGACTCTAGAGACTTCAAACCCGTGACTCCCTAACTGCGTATTCCGAAGCATGCCTCTGGTACCACACTTTTGTGCATCCAGAGGGTTGATACCCGTTCGCCTCGAGAAACCCCATGTCCGTGCCTGTGGTGGCTTCACTTCTGTGCCTTCTATGCCTACATCCACGTGCCTAACGTGTCACGCGCCGTGACTCTTACGTGGTCGCGGTACCACGCCCGCGTGGACCCAGAGACGTCACAACCGTGCATCTCTAACCGAGCATTCGGACACATGCCTCTGCCACCACACTCTTGTGCACCACAGGGTTGATACCCGTGCCTCGAGAGAAGTCCCAAGTCCGTGCCTGTGGTGCCTTCACTTTCGTGCCTCCCGTACCTGTATCCACGGGCCTCATGTGACACTTGCCGTGACTCTTACATGCCCCATGGTGTCACACCCCCGTGGCTCTAGACACTTCACAACCGTGCCTCTCTAACTGAGTATTCGGACCTCTCCTACTCGGTCCTCGAGAAGCCCGACAAGCATGCTTGCGGCGCCTTCACTTTTGTGCCTCCGATGCCTCCATCCACACGCCTCACATGACAAGCGCCGTGACTCTACGTGCTCCACACGCGTGATCGCCCGTGCATCTTTCATATTGCACACACATTCCTCTCTGTATAGCCGTGTGCTGCCGCATGCCACCAACCTATACCTCTGCTTCTAGAGACTTCACAATTATGCATCTAGAGACTTCACAATTATATCGTTTGTTGAATTGTGTTTTTACATAAATATATATAATAATGAGGTGCATTTGCGTGGTGTGGGATGCAGTAGTGCACTGAACAGCCGAGGTAGTACATAGTTTTTTGTCTTCCGTTTTTATTGGTAATATAAGGTGTATTGATTGTCCTCTTTTTTTGGTAACGTACCTTTCATTAATTTCCCTGTTTTTTTCCTGGTGTGCCTAGACCTTTTGGATTCCTATTCTATATATTTAACTCTCATATGCAGTTCATTCCCCTGTAGCTGCATCCGCACTTCCTTTCAAAGAGCCCTTCCTTTCTTTCTTTCCAGTTTCTAGGTTTTTTTGCCATGGCCCCACGCCCCTGTGCGCAACTTTCATGCTGCGGCCATGGTTGTGGTGTGCTGACGCACTGCGACTGCAGGGCTTGCAGTGAGGCCCGGCATGCTCGCTTGGAGGGCAAGGTCTTGTGCCGAGTTGGGCGAGCAAAGCAACTTGTGTACGGCACGGTTTTCACCGAAGGATTGGATCTGGACGATATCAATCTTGTTGACTTCTATACTGCTCTGCTTTGCCGTGGCCTTGGCCGCAGCAGCCCATTTGTCCATCGCCTCACGCCCACAGATGTGGAGACTCATTACAAGATGGTAATTTTCAATTGATCTCAATATTATCCGCACACTACTCTGAACTGCTATTACTATAGAAGCGCACCTCATTTGTCTATTAAAGTGTATGGCACAATGTTGTTCTATCTTGTTCATATGTTTTGTTAGTGTAGATGGGGGTCTGTTGCACTACCGAGTTTTCTTTTTGTGTGTGTTTGTGTACTACAAGGTGAGGACGTGTGGACTGCGTAGTTGTGTGACACGCACTGCACTGCATCCTTGCTTGAAGTGCATTTAAGTTAGACTTGTACTCCATATTAGCATGTTGCACACTGCATTTTACGTTTTGTGTGTACTGCTAATGGCTCCATTGTGCATTTTCAGCACTGCATATTGGTTTGTTTTGCTGTTCGTCCTCTAATAGTTCCCTTAATATTCCTGTAGAAAAGCCCCCGTCGAGCTATTAGGTCTCTCCGCCTTAAGACGGCGGGTATTCTTCAAGTTGTTCTCGGCGAAGGTCACACAAAACTAGTTAAGTATTGTGTTGGCGTTTATGGGCGACTGTATCTAGAGAAAGGCTGGAAGGAATTCGTCATTGATACTGGGCTAAAGTCTCATCAAGTCATTGTCGTCAACTTTTTTGAAGTTGGGGATAGAACTATTGAAATCACGTTTGATGTGATTGGTTAAGATTTTTGAGGTGGATTGTAATGAATACCTTTTCGCGTATTAAATGCTTCATCTTACTCTGATATATGGTATGTAATAACAGCTCGTATATGTTTTTTTATCTATCAGACATGCGTGTTTGTTTTTTAAAATTAGTTTGTAGTTTCTTTAACTAATCCAAACTTCCTGGCTTGTATGCAAGAACTTCATGCTTTGTACGATTGAACTGCATCGTGTGTTTCTATTTTGACGATAAGAATGCGTTAATGTTTTAGTTCCTTCAAATGCACTGCACGGCTTCCAGAAGTAACAATACTTCCTGCTTCAACAGGACGAACTGCATTGTTGGGGCTCTTCCTGTATTTATTTATGAGAGCGAACTGCAGTTTCTGGCAGTGCCTGTAGTGTCTTCACTTCCTGCATCGAGAAGGTTGATACCCATGCTTCAAGAAGCCCGACGTCCGTGCCCGTAGTGGCTTCACTTTCTGTCACTATGCATCCACGTGCCTCACGTCGTGACACTCGTCATGCCTGTCTAACTGCGTACTCCGACAAATGCCTCTAGTGCCACACTTTTGTGCATCCAGAGGGTTGATACCTATTTGCCTCGAGAAGCCCCAGGACCGTGCCTGTACAGGCTTGACAACCGTGCCTCCATTGCATGCATCCACATGCCTCACGTGTCACGCACCTTGACTCTTACGTGCCTGTAATGCCTCCACTTCCGTGCCTCCGACCCCTGTAGTAACACACGCCTGTGCCTCTGGAGACTTCAAAACTGTGCCTCTCTAACTGTGTATTCCGACCCATGCCACTGCTACCACACTTTTTGTGTATCTAGAGGGTTCATGCCGGTGCCTCGAGAAGCCGCACGTCCGTGCCTGTAGAGGCTTCACTTCGGTGCCTCCGGTGCATGCATCCACAACCGTGCCTCCCTAACTCAGTATTCGCAAGCATGCCTCTGCTACCACACTACAGTGCATCCAGAGGGTTGAGACCGGTGCCTCGCGAAGCCCCACACCCCTGCCGTGACTCTTACGTGCCCGTGATGCCACACCCGCGTGACTCTAGAGACTTCACAACCGTCCCTGTCCAACTGCGTATTCCGACGCATGCCTCTAGTACCACACTCTTGTGCATCCAGAGGGTTGATACCTGTTTGCCTCAAGAAACCCCACGTCCGTGCCTGTGGTGGCTTCACTTATGTGCCTTCCAAGCCTGCATCCACGTGCCTAACATGTCACGCGCCATGACTCTTACGTGGTCGTCGTACCACGCCCGTGTGGCTCCAGAGACGTCACAACCGTGCCTCTCTAACCAAGCATTCGGACACATGCCTCTGCCACCACACTCTTGTGCACCCACAGGGTTGATACTCGTGCCTCGAGAAGCCCCACGACCCTGCATGTAGAGGCTTCACTCTCGTGCCTCAGGTGCCTACACACCCGTACCTCATGACGTGGTTCTCTAAATATCTATTCGATCCCATGCCTCCGGAGCCACACGACAGTGGCTCTAGGAATTTCACAACCGTGCCTCTCTAACTAATGCTCTCTAAATGTACTTAGTGTTTTGGAGTACTGGAACTGTTATCCTTAGCCCGTCAGTGCTTAAGAAAAATCGAAATGATGCTTCTTAGCATTTTTTGTCGTAGTGCTTATTAATTTTCCGGCCCGATAGAAACTGATTTATTTAGTACTGAATGTTTTGATCGGCTGGCACTTACTGTTTTTAGTGTGATGGCACCTTTTTTATTGTCATTATTTTTCACCGTACTTCTGGGACTTTTTATTGTGACAGTACTTGTGTGCACAACTAAACTGTACTTAGCGTCCAAGACTGCTTGTATTTTGTTGTTCTTAGAGTGAAGAGCAACATAACTACTTCAATATGACATGATTGCTGGATAAACATAATACTAAGCAAGCTACATAACTTGTTCAATCACATAAACAAACTACCAAAATGACATAAGCAAACTTGTTTAACCTGATACACATGACATTAGGAAACTGGTTCATTCTAACAGAAGTAAAGTATGAACTTGAAACAATAGAAAGGACAAGCACAAACACAAGCAACTCAAAGGCTAGATTTTTAAGTTTTCGTCATCACTCGTAGCCGTAGTAGGGATCGTCATAATTCTTCTCTACCTCTTTTGCACTCTCCAGACCTTCTTTGATGTTTTCAATTTTCTTCCATGACTCGTAGGTGGCATACGCATCTATCGCTGCATACTCGATGAGGTAATTTGGCAGTGGGCTGATCCCCCACAGTTTATGGTCTTCATCCCTGTCAATCTTTTTCTTCATCTTGTTGTAGAATGGGTGGAACACGCTGCCTGCAACATCAGCCAAAGAGTGGAACCTCTTTCTTTCCTTGAACGGAACTCTCCATTTGCGCTGGATGTCGATGTACTTGTCGGGGTTGATCTCCAAACCAGATTTCTGCAGCTTCTGTTTGTCACCTTCAATACTGAAGCCGGCAAAGGTGTACAACTTGTCCTCCTTCAGGAACGGGTGCAGGCTCTTGGGCCTGCAAGGGGGAAGACAGTCTGAAGGTGAATCCATCAAGTACACGCTTATATAGTATAATTCATGGATGAATAAATTTCAGAAACTAGTATACAAAGTTCAGAAATTAAATTCAAGTACAACATGTTATTTTTTTTTTGGTATTTACAGTTGAGTCAATGATCTATCTGCTTCTTAGTACTAGTTTAGTTTTCCTTGCTGATGATAAAAACATCAGGCCAAACTCAAAAACTAGTTTACTACATCAATTCAAGAAACTATACTATTGCATCAAGAACAGAAACTACACTAGTACATCAAGTTCAGAAAATAATCTCGTACATCAAATTCATAAATTAATCTAGTGCATCAAATTCATAAATTGATCTGGTGCGTCAGGTTCAAAATCTATTCTACTGCATCTACTTCAGAAACTTCACTAGTACATCAAGTTCATAAACTAATTTAATCAAATTTCAGGGTGCATACTAATTAAACAGATGCATGAAGAGGTTGAATTTGTAGGATGGTTCACCATTTTGTTGCCGCGGTGATGTGGTATACCAGGCAGAGTTCCTCCACGCATAACTGCAGAACTGCTGCCCTTTGCGGAGGTTCGTCTTCCCTGGTATACTCCACATCAACGCCGATGTACTGAGGGTACAAGCCGCCGACCCTCTTCCTGATCCTGGTGATCATCTTCTCGGCTTCGTCTGGATTGCTGGTGCATACGACATCCAGCTTCTCCTTGCCGTGGATGTCAACCTCCTTGAGGTACCTGGTGTAGTCGAGCTTCTGACCGGGGACCTGAACGCCATCGACCTCGGTGGTCTGGTCGGACGTCTCACCACGGGGACGCTTGGTAGATGGTTCCCCCGCCATTGCCCTCCTCCAGCGATGGCGGGCTTGAGACAGAGATTGTGGGGAGTTGCTAGTTGAGATGGAGCGGCAATGGTGTTTTCGGAATTGAGCGGCAATGGAAGCGGAGTTGCCTTTTTGTGGCGTGGTTTGGGTTGTGGAGGAGGCGGTTGAATGCATGCTCGTCGTGGTAGTGGGGGTAGTAGACATGCGCTCGTCGTTGCAATGCATCGGGGCAACCGCCGAGTGGCAGTGCTCGCGGTTGCCGGGAAAAAACAACCGTCAAAGCGTCCTTTTAAGCACGTACAATTGTTTTTGCATACGTCGTTTAAGCACCTACTGCATTGCCCGAGTAGATAGTGTGCACTACGTTGGCTACTATGTTGAACTGCATGCACCTTTCCCGACGCACGCCACTGCTACCACACTTTTGTGTATCTAGAGGGTTGATAGTAGCAGTGCCTCGAGAACCCCATGTCCGTGCTTATAGAGGCTTCACTACCGTGCCTCAAATGCGTGCACCCACGTGCTTCACGTGACATGCCCCGTGCCTCTACGTGCTTGTGGTGCCACATGCCCATGACTCCAGACACTTCACAACTGTGCCTCTCTAACTGGGTATTCGCACGCATGCCACTGCTACCACACTCTTGTGTATCCAGAGGGTTGATAGTAGCAGTGCCCCGAGAACCCCACGTCCGTGCTTATAGAGGCTTCACTTCCGTGCCTCGGGTGCATGCATTCACGTGCCTCACGTGACATGCTCTACGTGCTTGTGTTTGTGACACGCCCGTGACTCCACAGACTTCACAACTATGCCTCTCTAACTGGGTATTCGGACGCATGCCACTGCTACCGCACTTTTGTACTTCCAAAGGGTTGATACCCATGCCTCTGCCCCACATCCCTGCATGTACAGGCATCACTCCTGTGCCTCTGCCCCACGTCCCTGCGTGCACAGGCTTCAATGCAGTGCCTCTTGTGCATACATAGTCGTGCCTTAACAGTGGCTATTTAAATGTCTATTCGAACCCATGCCTGTGGTACCGCACGACCATGGCTGTAGAGACTTCACACATGTGGACCCACAACCGAACCTCTCTAACTAATAAGTATTCGCACCCATGCCTCTACTACCACACTTTCGGACCCATGCCTCTACTACCACACTTTCGGACCCATGACTCTTACGTGCCCGTGGCGACACACGCCCGTAACTCTAAAGACTTCACAACCGTGCCTCTCTAAGTGAGTCTTCGGATGCATGCCTCTGCCACCACACTTTTGTGCATCCAGAGGGTTGATACCAGTGCCTTGAGAATCCCCACATCCGTGCCTGTAGAGACTGGACTTCCGTGCCTCAGGCGAATGCATCCACGTGCCTCACACGACTGTTAAGATGCTATAGCGAACAAAAAAAACCACAGCCAGGCGGCACGAATCTTGATGCTCAAGCGGACCGTCGAAGATTACAGACGGTTCCACCATTTCCATCTCTCCCACCTCTACTACTCTCTTGCTTCCTCTCTCGCACAGTAAATCTCGAAACCTTCCGCACTCACACACAGTCTCCTCCTCCCTTCTGCACACGAACCCAAATTTGAAGTAGAGTTCGCCTTACCGCACAACCGCCACCGCGCTTCGCCAACCGCCCTCCACTTCGAGATACAGACCGTCATACGGTGCCCCCAACAACACAAAGTCCCCACCCGGCGGCGGCGAAGGAAGGACTTCAACACCGGTAGCGGAGATCGCAACAACAAAAGAGCAACGACAGAATAGACCAATGGAGGCGAGAAGCCCAACACAAGCAATAGAAGGTAAATATCAATCTATCCCATTCCATTCCTCGAGGTAGATCATAGTGATTTCTCCACTTCCAGGGACAGTAGCCCTAGCCACCGCAACAGCCGAGTTTTCCACTAGCCAAAATCAATTTGTCTAACAAATTGAACTACCGTACACATGAGATTTAATAGAAATGCTACTGCTCCCCACTACGGAATTTTTGCCAGACGATATGTGCTTAAACGTACTATACCGGCCATATCACTAGCTAGAATACCTCAATAGATTCAACCACTGCGAGCATCCTGAGAGCTCAAACCTGGTAATTACACCAGATTTTCTATGTCTCTTGTCCCTTGATTGTAACTGTTTTCAAATTAAGTGCCTCATGTACGTCCCTGCAGTGGCTTTACTTTTGTGCCTATGGTGGCTTCACTTTTGTGCCTTCCGTGCCTGCACCCACGTGCCTAATGTGACAGGTGCTGTGACTCTTACATGGTCCTGGTGCCACGCCCACATGGCTCCTAAGACTTCACAACCATGCCTTTGTAACCGAGCATTCTGACACATGCCTCTGCCACCACACTCTTGTGCATCCACGAGGTTGATACCCGTGCCTCGAGAAGCCGCAAGTCCGTGCCTGTGGTGCCTTCAATTCCGTGCCTCACATGACACTTGCCGTGACTCTTACATGCCCCGTGGTGCCAAACCCCCGTGGCTTTGCAGACTTCACAACCGTGCCTCCCTAACTGAGTGTTCGGACCTCTACTACCACACTTTTGTACACCCAGAAGGTAGATACCAAACCAGACCTCGAGAAGCACCACACCCGAGCATGTACAAGCTTCACCTCCGTGCCTCCTGTGCCTGCATCCACGTGCCTGTAGAACCTGCACTTCCGTGCCTCCCTCCTGTGCCTGCATCCACATGCCTGTAGAGGCTTCACTTCGGCACTACCAGTGTCACCACTAAAATAAAAAAAACTGCTAGCGTCCCACCGACTGATTGTTAAGATGCTAGCAAACAAAAAAAACCCCAGCTAGGCAGCACGAATCTTGATACACAAACGGACGGTTGAAGATTAGAGACGGTTCCATGGTTTCCATCTCTCCTTCCCTCTTCTACTCCCTTGCTTCCCCCCTCGCACAGTAAATCTCGAAACCTTCGTCACCCCCGCACGGTCTCCTCCTTCCTTCTGCACACAAACACAGATTCGAAATCGAGTTCGCGTCACCGGACAACTGCCACCGCGCTTTGCCAACCACCCTCCACTTCGAGATACAGACCGTCAAACGCTGCCCGCGACAACACCAAGAACCCCACCGGCAGCAGCGACTGACGGCGAGGACTTCCAACACCGGCCGCGGAGATCGCAACAAAAAAAGAGCAATGACACAATAAGCCGATGGAAGCGAGGAACACCACACAAGTAATCGAAGGTAATTATCAATCTATCCCATTCCATTCCACCGGGTAGATCGTAGTGATTTTTTCACTTCCAGGGACAGCAAACCTAGCCACCGCTACTGAGGAGTTTTCCAATACCCTAAATCAATTTGTCTAACAAATTGAACTAGCGTACAGATGAGATTTAATAGACATGCTACTGCTGCCCGCTACGGAATTTTCGCCAGACGGTATGTGCTTAAACGTACTATACCTGCCATATCACTAACTAGAATACCTCAATAGATTCAAACCCCGCGAGCATCCTGAGAGGACAAACCTGATAATTACACGAGATTTTCTATGTCCCTTATCCCTTGACTGTAACTGTTTTCAAATTAAGTGCCTCTGGTGTGAAAAATCGTGAACAAACAATAGGTTTACCTGTGCTTCTAGGGTGAAACAACATGTGCCTCTCTATCTATACAATTTTTTTTGCACACAACGCATGTCTTTTTTTTCTGTGACACTCAACTCTGCTTCTAACTCCTAGCCATTTTTTATGCAGCAATGAGAAAGCCTCACGAAGAACCTAACACCCAGCAAGGTACTGACGAAGACCCTGAGGAAGAGCATGCAATCCAGCAAGCTCCTGACAAAGGTTTGAGCAAAGTGTGCACTGTCGATCTACCAAAAACTATATAGAGACATTAATAACTTAACTGCTCTCCTTGACAATAATAACTTAACTATTCTACAAATAAAACTACCTACCCATTTTTATATATTTCTTTCTAGAAAACATTAAAAATGTTCACACACTATCTTATTTTTAATTAAAAAATAGTTTATCTTACCCAGTAAATCTTCCACTCTGCTTAACGATATTCCTCCCATTATGGAATATCATTTGGAGTGTGCATTTTTCTCTCAGAAAATGCTTCACCCCAACTTCACTTCCTCACCTGCACTTATAACCATATTTCATATTTTCTATCCCCTGATTAGCTCAATCAGTATCAGTATTAATAACCTTTTTTAACCCAAGAAAAAGAAACTAAAAAGCCACTTTGGGAGTTTCACATTCCTTATGCATAATCATGGAAGATATATATTTTAAGTCTGTATCAATTTTTTTCGAACAAAACTATATCCATTTTTGTTACCTGATCATTACGCAGGACACAAAAATGGTGATATTGAAATCGTAGAAACACACAGCATCTCTCCTCATTCATCAGAAAAGGGCACACAACAAAACATCAAGAACAAAGCACCTGCGGCAGAAATGGTAACTTACACCAGGCTCAATAAGAGTAAACATCTAGCAACAAGAAAAAAAAGAGAAAATCAGATACCAGCACTGTTTTTACTCCTGGAGCAAAAAGGCAAAAGCAAATGGTCAACATTGAAAACATCGTTGACAGTAGTACCTTGCAGCATCAGCCAATACCTCTAATGGTACTCCCGCCAACAGCACCATCCGCCACGAAGAAAAACAAACAACAATGGGTAGAAGAAGAACAAGATGATGCCAACAGCAAAGATTCAGATACTGATGATGCCGACGATGACAAACAACATGATGCAGATTTCATTCCTACAGACGGCGATGATGCCGAAGAGCACGACAGTGACGCAGAAGAGGACAACAATGTAAAAACACACGTATATACTAATTTTGAATGCCACTATTCAACACTCAAAATCAAACATTCCTTTCTAACAAAACCCTTTTTTTCTGAAGCAGCCCAAATCAAGCCAGAAGGACATGAAGAGGAGAAAGACAAGCGGAAAAGAATTGGCAGCACCAACAGTTGACGAACACGAGGTAGCTACAAATGAAGACAAATGCCTAATCAAGGCATGGGCAACATTCGCTCATGTCAAGAAAGCATGGAAATTACTTAAAGAACGTCACAGGCAAGATGTTAGGAGGGCAGGATTTGGCAGCATAGAGCACTGCCAAATAACGGGCTCCATCTGCAGACCACTTGCAGCACACATCTACGATAATTTGGACACCGAAAGCATGACAATAACCTTCGGTGATGCTACCAAAGACAAAAAAATCAAGATTAACAAGGAAGCTATCCACAAGGTCTTTGGATACCCGAACGGCACGCAAAAGTCAGCACCAAGGCCACGGACTTGCCAAACTTCAATGAAAGAACTGATGTCAGACCTTAGCTTCGAACGTCCAGATTTCTCGCCAAAAGAACTGTTCGAGAAGCTAGAAAAATTGGTGGAACTAGACGATGAAGAATCAAACAGCAAATCAGTTAAAATATTTTTCCTTATTTTTTCCCACAACATTGTATGCGGGACAAGCGCCACTATCTTCAGCCAACAAGCGATAATGGTCAAGGACATGAACTATGAACAAATGGCACAGATGGATTTCTGCGAGGTAATCGTCGAAAGGATTAAGGCAGGAGCCATAAAATGGCAGGAGCACAGGATGTTGGATTAGGAAAAGAAGAACAAAAATCACGTCAATGGTTTGGCACAGGGACCAGTAATCATGTACCTCGACTCCCTGCTGCTACCCACCGACAGGAAAGACATGCGCAACATTGCCAAGAAAATGGATAACACCTCATTACCATGAGCAAGCCATCTCAAAGAGAGTGACCAAGCAAAAATAGCTAGAGCGGACATGAAAAGGGATAGAAAAGCGCGACCGGATGACTATGAATTTGGCAAGATACAGGTATAACTCTATTGTACATAAATCTGTCCTTCCTTTTAAAAACAGTTTCCATTCTAACCAACTCCATTCTACCGAAACAATGCAGACATGGAAAGGAACAGTAGAGAGGATCTTCTATACCAGCACAGCATCACCTTCGTCTTCAATTCAATAGATACCAGCTCAGCATCGTAAACAATAGCAGCATGATAACCCACAAGTATAGGGGATCAGTTGTAGCCTTTCTCGATAAATAAGAGTGTCGAAACCAACGAGGAGCTAAAGGTAGAATTTATATTCCCTTCAAGTTCTATCAACCACCGATACAACTCTACGCACGCTTAACGTTTGCTTTACCTAGAACAAGTATGAAACTAGAAGTACTTTGTAGGTGTAAAGGGATAGGTTTGCAAGATAATAAAGAACGTGAAAATAAAAGATAGGGGCTGTTTAGATAAAGAAACAATTAAATTAGTTTAACGAGTGTGGAAAAGTGGTGGAAGGATTTGCGAAATTGTCCCTAAGCAATTGACTACGTTACTAGATCGATAGCAAGTTGTTATGTGGGAGAGGCCACTGCTAGCATGTCATCCCTTACTTGGAATTCTATGCACTTATGATTGGAACTATTAGTAAGCATCCGCAACTACTAACGTTCATTAAGGTAAAACCCAACCATAGCATTAAAATATATACTGGCCCCCCTTCAATCCCGTATGCATCAATTTCTAAGCTAGGCTGAAGCTGCTGTCACCCTTGCCCTCCAATACATAGTCCTATCAACATACAACTAACCCTATGGTGTGATCCACACGCGCACTCATATGATGGGCACCAAAGGACAGCAACATAACCACAAGCAAATTAAACCAATCATAGCAATTCACCAATCACTGATAGGACAACAAAAATCTACTCAGACATCATAGGATGGCAACACATCACTGGATAATAATATGAAGCATAAAGCACCATGTTCAAGTAGAGGGTACAGTGGGTTGCGGGAGAGTGGACCGCTGAATATAGATGGTGGAAGGTGATGAAGATGTTAGGGAAGATGATGGAGGTGTTGGTGTAGATCGCTGTCACACGATGATTGCCCCGGCGGCGTTCCGGCGCCACCGGGAGAGAGGGGGAGAGAGCCCCCTCCTTCTTCTTCTTCCTTGACCTCCCCCTAGATGGGAGGAGGGTTTCCCCTCTGGTCCATGGCCTCCATGGTGGCGGAGGGGCAGGAGCCCCTCCGAGATTGGATCTCTCTCTGTTTCTTTTTGTTTCTGCGCTCCCAGATTCTGGCCTTTCATCGTTTCTTAAATTCCCGGAGATCCATAACTCCGATTGGGCTGAAATTTTAACACGATTTTTATCCAAATATTAGCTTTCTTGCGGCAGAAGAAGGGCACCAACCGCCTTACGGTGTAGCCACAAGCCTCCCAGACGCGCCCAGGGTAGGGGGCGCCCCTAGGGCTTGTGGGCCCCTCGGGCATCGTCTCGCGTTGATTCTTTTTCCCAAAAATCACATATATTCCAAAAAAAATCTCCATAAGTTTTTATCGCGTTTGGACTCCGTTTGATATGGATATTCTGCGAAACAAAAAACATGCAACAAACAGGAACTGGCACTGGGCACTGGATCAATATGTTAGTCCCAAAAATAATATAAAAATTGCCAAAAGTATATGAAAGTTGTAGAATATTGGCATGAAACAATAAAAAAATATAGATACGATGGAGACGTATCAGCATCCCCAAGCTTAATTCCTGCTCGTCCTCGAGTAGGTAAATGATAAAAAAGATAATTTTTGATGTGTAATGCTATCTATCATAATCTTGATCACATAATCTAATAATGGCATATATATTAAGACACGAGTGATTCAAGGTAATAGTCTATCATTTGACATAAAGACAATAATACTTCAAGCATACTAATAAAGCAATCATGTCTTCTCAAAATAACATGGCCAAAGAAAATTATCCCTACAAAATCATATAGTCTGGCTATACTCTATCTTCATCACACAAAATATTTCATCATGCACAACCCCGATGACAAGCCAAGCAATTGTTTCATACTTTTAATGTTCTCAAGCTTTTTCAACTTTCACGCAATACATGAGCGTGAGCCATGGATATAGCACTATAGGTGGAATAGAATATGGTGGAGGTTGTGAGGAGAAGACAAAAAAGGAGAAAGTCTCACATCGACGCGGCTAATCAACAGGCTATGGAGATGCCCATCAATTGATGT
Source organism: Thinopyrum elongatum (assembly GCA_011799875.1). NCBI lineage: Eukaryota > Viridiplantae > Streptophyta > Magnoliopsida > Poales > Poaceae > Thinopyrum > Thinopyrum elongatum. The sequence goes on along the minus strand of CM022299.1, from coordinate 375,233,305 downwards.
CAATGCGAGGAGTAGGGATTGCCATGCAACAGATGCACTAGAGCTATAAGTGTATGAAAGCTCAAACTGAAAACTAAGTGGGTGTGCATCCAACTTGCTTGCTCATGAAGACCTCGGGCATTTGAGGAAGCCCATCATCGGAATATACAAGCCAAGTTCTATAATGAAAATTCCCACTAGTATATGAAAGTGATAACTCAAGAGACTCTCTATATGAAGAACATGGTGCTACTTTGAAGCACAAGTGTGGTAAAAGGATAGTAACATTGCCCCTTCTCTCTTTTTCTCTCATTTTTTTTATTTTCTCTTCTTATTTTTTGTTGGGCTCCCTTTTTTGGCTTCTTTTTTTATTTTATTTTTATTTTTCGTCCGGAGTCTCATCCCGACTTGTGGGGGAATCACAGTCTCCATCATCCTTTCCTCACTGGGGAAATGCTCTAATAATGATGATCATCACACTTCTATTTACTTACAACTCAATATTACAACTCGATATCTAGAACAATATGACTCTATATGAATGCCTCTGGCAGTGTACCAGGATGTGCAATGATCTAGCATAGCAAAGATATCCAAAAACCGACAAGCCATGAAAATATCATGCTAGCTATCTTACGATCATGCCAAGCAATATAACAATGAATGCAAGTCATGTATATGATGATGATGGAAGTTGCATGGCAATATATCTCGGAATGGCTATGAAAATGCCATGAAAGGTAGGTATGGTGGCTGTTTTGAGGAAGATATAAGGAGGCTTATGTGTGATAGAGCATATCATATCACGGGGTTTGGATGCACCGGCGGAGTTTGCACCGACTCTCGAGGTGAGAAAGGGCAATGCATGGTACCGAAGAGGCTAGCAACGATGGAAGGGTGAGAGTGCGTGTAATCCATGGACTCAACATTAGTCATAAAGAACTCACATACTTATTGCAAAAGTTTATTAGCCATCGAAGCAAAGTACTAATACGCATGCTCCTAGGGGGATAGATTGGTAGGAAAGGACCATCGCTCGTCCCCGACCGTCACTCATAAGGAAGACAATCAAAAAATAAATCATGCTCCGACTTCATCACATAACGGTTCACCACACGTGCATGCTTCGGGAATCACAAACCTTAACACAAGTATTTCTACCAATCCACAATTACTCACTAGCATGACTCTAATATCACCATCTTTATATCGCAAAACTATTGCAAGGAATCAAACATATCATATTCAGTGATCTACAAGTTTTATGTAGGATTTTCTGACTAACCATGTGAATGACCAATTCCTGTTGACTCTCTAAATAGATATAAGTGAAGCATGAGAGTTTAATTCTTTCTACAAAAGATATGCCCACGCTCTAACAAATATAAGTGAAGCAAAAAAGCATTCTACAAATGGCGGTTTTCTATTCATAGAGAAACAGGCAATCCAAACTTCAAATGATATAAGTGAAGCACATGAAGCATTCTATAAAGCCATACTCAAAAGATATAAGTGAAGTGTATGAAGCATTCTATAAATCAACCAAGGACTTTCTCATACCATCATGGTGCATTATTAAAAGAAAAATACAAGGCACACGATGCTCCAAGAATTTACGCATATCATGTGAACAAAACAAAAACCGAGACATGCCGATAATTGTTGAAGAAGGATGGGATGCCTTCCGGGGCATCCCCAAGCTTAGATGCTTGAGTCTCCTTGAATATTTACTTGGGGTGCCTTGGGCATCCCCAAGCTTGATCTCTTGCCTCTCCTCATTCTTCTCATATCAATACCTCCTCGCTCTTCGAACACTTCATCCACACAAAACTTAACCGAACTTTTTATTAGAGGGGTTAGTACATAAAACATCAAATCCCATCATGTCCTGCCGTAACATTATTGTATAATTATAATCAATCATTACCCACTGTATTCTATCCACAATTCTATGGCCCCAAGTCAAAGGAGGCTCAACAAGATTTCAAACATAAGCAAATAACGAAACTATAACAGCAATCTGTGAAAACAGGACAGTCTGTAAAGATGCAGATGGTACATATATTTCTGTAACTCCAAAAATTCTGAAAAATTAGGACAAAATAAAAAATTGCATAGAAGTACTATGTAAAAATTTCATAATTTTTTCACATTCCAGTAAAAAATGTAAATTCACGCGCTACAGAAAAGTTTCTGTTTTTGCACTGCACATACCAAACAAGCAATCTAATCATCCTAAAGGCAAATCTTGGCACATTATTTTTATAATACAATGGATTTATACAAGGGGATAATTATTTTTGTTGAAAAGTTTCTGTAATTCAAGATTTGCAAAGTTTCCATGGGCATGAACAAAGTTCAAGGAGCTCCCCCACTTCAAAGGTGCTTGTCTTTCTTACTTTCACTTTCCTTTTTGAAAAGTTTTAGGTTCCCCTCTATATTTTTTGTTTTTAAACTTTATAAAAGCACACAACAGAATAAAAAGACTCTCTAAAACTTTCGGGTTGTCTCCCTGGCAGCGCTTTCTTTAAAGCCATTAAGCTAGGCATATAGTGCTCAAGTAATGGATCCACCCGGATCCCAAGGTATATCAAAGCCAATTTTAATTAAAAATGATTTGTATTTTAGTAGTGAGCACAAAGTAATATATATCATGCAACAACGAAGTCTAACTCTCTTCCTATGCATTGGCATGTCATAAAAGAACAATTCATGCACACAAAGTAAAGGCCAATGCATAGTATAAACAGTTTCTTGCAATTTTATCGTATTGGAAACATAGAGAGGTGGAGATGTAGTTCCTCTCTCATAATAATTGCAGGTAGGAGCAGCAAGCACATGCATATTATACCTATCAAAATCATAATGTGTAATGGTAAAACACAACCCATCAATATAATCCTTAATAAGCGCAAACTTCTCCAATATAGTGTTGTTGGGAGAATTCAAAAAGATAATAGGACTATCATGTGTGGGTGCAATAGCAAAAATTTCATTATTAACATAAGGAACTATAGCAAGTTCATCTCCATAAGCATAATTTATATTGGCATCATGGCCACAAGCATAGGAAGCATCAAGTTCATCAAAAAGGGATATTTCAAACGAATCCAAGGGATCATAGCAATCAACGTAGCATTCATCCTTCGGTAAGAACGAAGGGAAATTAAACAATGTATGAGTTGAAGAATTACTCTCATTAGAAGGTGGGCATGGGTAGCTAATGCGCTCTTCCTCCTTTTGTTCTTCGCTCTCCTCGTCATCTTTTTCATCTAATGAGCTCATAGTGTCATCATTTTCTTCTTCCATAGTTTCCTGCAAAATATTAGTCTCTTCTTGGACAGCGGAGACTTTCTCAATAAACTCATCAATATCGGCATTATATTCATAATTCTCATAGCAATATTTAAGTATAGCATAATTTTCAGGTCTGTAAACAGCATCATCATAATTTTCACACTTTTCAAACAAAGATTCAATTTCATAAGCACCCTTAAAAGCAACGAATTCTTCTATTCGTTCCACATCATAGTAATCATATATACCATTAGCATAAGAAGCCAAGGTTTCATTATCATTAAATTTACATGAAAAGGGAAGGTGTGGAGCCTTCATCCTAGAGCAACAAGTATAATCATATCTCAAGCATAAATTCCAAGCATACCAATGCAACGTATGAATTTGATCCCATAACAGTTTCCCTTTTTGAGTCAAGCGATAATCCCTAAAGTATTCATGTTGATCCAGCGTGTCTCCCATTATCAAGTTGAATGGGGTTTTCTTAGGATCATCAAAGTAGTGTTTAATATTTTCCACATAGCAAGCATCAAGGGTTTTAGGAGATTCCCCATCTCCATGAGTAGCAAGTACACCTAATTTTTTTGGTATTTCGTGTTCCATATCCATAACTAAAGATAAAGAACAACTTAGAGCAGCAAATAAAATCTATTTAGTGATAAAGCAAACAAGCACACACGAGAATATTCACCCCACGCTATTGCTCCCTGGCAACGGCGCTAGAAAAAGGTCTTGATAACCCACAAGTATAGGGGATCAGTTGTAGCCTTTCTCGATAAATAAGAGTGTCGAACCCAACGAGGAGCTAAAGGTAGAATTTATATTCCCTTCAAGTTCTATCGACCACCGATACAACTCTACGCACGCTTAACGTTCGCTTTACCTAGAACAAGTATGAAACTAGAAGTACTTTGTAGGTGTAAAGGGATAGGTTTGCAAGATAATAAAGAACTTGAAAATAAAAGATAGGGGCTGTTTAGATAAAGAAACAATTAAGTTACTTTAACGAGTGTGGAAAAGTGGTGGAAGGATTTGCGAAATTGTCCCTAAGCAATTGACTACGTTACTAGACCGATAGCAAGTTTTTATGTGGGAGGGGCCACTGCTAGCATGTCATCCCTTACTTGGAATTCTATGCACTTATGATTGGAACTATTAGCAAGCATCCGCAACTACTAACGTTCATTAAGGTAAAACCCAACCATAGCATTAAAATACATATTGGTCCCCCTTCAATCCCGTATGCATCAATTTCTATGCTAGGCTGAAGCTGCTGTCACCCTTGCCCTCCAATACATAGTCCTATCAACATACAACTAACCCTATGGTGTGATCCACACGCGCGCTCATATGATGGGCACCAAAGGACAGCAACATAACCTCAAGCAAATTAAACCAATCATAGCAATTCACCAATCACCGATAGGACAACAAAAATCTACTCAGACATCATAGGATGGCAACACATCATTGGATAATAATATGAAGCATAAAGCACCATGTTCAAGTAGAGGGTACAGCGGGTTGCGGGAGAGTGGACCACTGAATATAGATGGTGGAAGGTGATGAAGATGTTAGGGAAGATGATGGAGGTGTTGGTGTAGATCACTGTCACACGATGATTTCCCCGGCGGCGTTCCGGCGCCACCGGGAGAGAGGGGGAGAGAGCCCCCCTCCTTCTTCTTCTTCCTTGACCTCCCCCCTAGATGGGAGGAGGGTTTCCCCTCTGGTCCATGGCCTCCATGGCGGCGGAGGGGCAGGAGCCCCTCCAAGATTGAATCTCTCTCTGTGTTTCTTTTTGTTTCTGCGCTCCCAGATTCTGGCCTTTCACCGTTTCTTAAATTCCCAGAGATCCGTAACTTCGATTGGGTTGAAATTTTAACATGATTTTTATCCGGATATTAGATTTCTTGCGGCCGAAGAAGGGCTCCAACCGCTTTACGGGGTGTCCACAATCCTCCCAGGCGTGCCCAGGGTAGGGGGCGCGCCCCTAGGGCTTGTGGGCCCCTCGGGCATCGTCTCGCGTTGATTCTTTTTCCCAAAAATCACATATATTCCAAAAAAATCTTCGTAAGTTTTTATCGCGTTTGGACTCCGTTTGATATGGATATTCTGCGAAACAAAAAACATGCAACAAACATGAACTGGCACTGGGCACTGGATCAATATGTTAGTCCCAAAAATAATATAAAAAGTTGCCAAAAGTATATGAAAGTTGTAGAATATTGGCATGAAACAATAAAAAATTATAGATACGACGGAGACGTATCACAGCACCAGCACACCACCAAACTGCTACCACCTCCACCCAAGCGCCAGCGCAAACCACGTGTCAGCACCATTGGAAGCAGGGAACCCGACACAAGCACCAGCGTAGGATCAGAAGAAAGATTCGAAACGATAAAGGTATTGTTGGAAAAAGTGCTTGCTGAAGCAAAACATTTTCCCAGAATAACCACAAGCACTGAACACCAATGCACTGATCAACATGAGAGATTGGATCAAAAAGCCAAGAAATCACTGGTGCAACAAACAATGTCCCTCATCGAAGCTTTCGAACAACACAGAGAATTTCAGGACATGATTTGCAATGCAAGAAAGAACTTAACAGACGAGGCGTCCCTACAGGTGCTAGACCATGCAGGTGCCACAAGTACACTAGTCGATGGCAACCGCACGAAAGAAGTCGTAGCCAGAACAGAACCAGGAGAAAGGAGAAAAAGAAAGAAGGAAGAAGAAGAAGACAAACAGAGGAAGAGAAGAACAAAATCAAGGGACATGGGAATTGACAAGAGAAAGATAAAGTGCCAGAAACAGGTAAATAATAGTAATGCATGATGCCATCTGCCCCTAAAGCAAAGCCTTGTTTTCATACCTGAACTGAAAAAAACTGTCTGAATACTTTCAGGAACGTGCCAACAGCACGCCAGGCCAAGATGAACTCCAACAGCAGGATGAAGTCAAGAACCCCCAAAACAAGAATGAACGCAACAAAGCAAGCAACCTCACAACAGACAATGCTACAACAACAACTACCCCAACACAAGCACAAGATACGATCAATGTCAGAACCAGTGAACAGGTCAGTATGAACATCCCTTTTTCCTTTCAAAACTGGATAGAGTTATAAGTTAATTGACAAACCTCCAACAAAATATAGGCTCAGCTGGATAACCATCAAATCAGCAGTCTCGCCAACCAAACACAAGAAGCTGACCCACAATCAACCGTTAGCATCACACACGATAAACAAGAAGAAAACAACGAAGAGGAGGTAAACTTCCATAGCCCACTACGCCCCACACCGGAAACTCATAATGGCAGGAAGAAAATGCACATCAAACTCATATTGTTTGATCTCCAGGTATCACAAGCACTGCAAGAGCAAGAGGCGACCCGTGTTGAAATTGAACCCCATGATGAACCTCAAACAGACGAAAGCATCACCGAACGGGAAGTTTGTGTACAAGAGATTTCCAGTGCCACAACATTGCAGATGACCATCACAAATACAGAGGAGAAAGCCAAAGACATCCCAGCCGATGAGAAACTCGAGACTATTATACCTGACAAAGAAATAGTCGACGCAGGCACGAATAACCCAATCATCAACACAGAGGTAAAATTCAACAACAACAACCTCTTTTCAAAACATTTATGATGTCTGAACTACCTACTACACCCTGCCACAACAATACAAGGATTATAAGGGATGAATCACCCTTTTCTCTGAACAAATGCAGGAAACAAACGAGTACGTTAATCTCGAAGATCAACAAGCAGCACAACCAGAGGAAACTCAAAAACACAGAGAACTTCAAACAACAATGGCTGAAGAGGTGAGGTTACAAAGCCTGTTTCTATGACATAAAAAAATAAGACCGATGGAGGGATGAAGTTCATATGTACGATGTAGCTCACACACAAATGAAGTTCAATCTATAATTTCAATTTTTATTAAACAGGAAAAGGAAGCAAACGAAAGCACTGGCATAGATATTCAACATGAAGAACAAGAGGACAACACGAAACAAGGAGAAGCCGTATTTCCAGCAGTAGACAGTCCTGCCACTGCAGAGAAAGAGGTCTTACAAAAAAATAACTGCAACTGCACAGTCAGAAATGCACCCATTTTTTAATTACTTTTTGTGCTGGAACAGGCACAAGAAGCTAAGGAGAGCACCAACAATCAAGACCATCAAACACAACCAAAGGAGGCCAATGAACAAGGGGAACATGTTCTTCAAACGGTAGACAGCAATGCCACCGAAGACCAAGCCACGAAATATTCACTCACCGAACAATAGGTAGCAGAGACGGCAGCAGCGTCAACGATTGAAAAGGTAAAGTTACATAACCTGCAACTATGAAATTATAAAATAGCTCCGTGCACACTCAAATAAACTCCCACTTACCACCTCTATGTTCACTCAAATGCACTCCCACTTTGCCACCTCTATGTTTCAACAGCTGCAAGAAAAAAACGAGGACAGTGACAATGAACAGCAAAATGAACAACAAGAGAAGTCCCAAAAACCCCCACTCAACGAAGAACAGGTAGAACAATCAGCAGCCACAACAACAAATAAAAAGGTGAAGTCACATAAAGTGTCTGCTTAACTTCTGCGAACACCACCACAAATCTCAATAAAATAATACCTCTTCACGATCTTATAGTTCAAAAATACGCACTTGACACTTCACTATTTTCCTGTCACAGCCAGAGGTGGCCAATGAGCAAGAGGAGGCCACTGAACAAGGGTAGCATGTTCTTCAAACGGTAGACATCAATGCCACAGAAGACCAAGCCCCAAAATATTCACTCACCGAACAACAGGTAGCAAAGACGGCAACAGCGACAACAACTAAAAAGGTAAAGTTACATAAGCTGATCCTATGAAAGTATAAAATAGCTCCATGGAACCTCAAATGCACTCCCACTTAGCCACCTCTATGTTTGAAAAGCTACAAGAAAAAAACAAGGATAGCGGCGATGAACTCCAAAAGAAAGAACAAGAAGATGCCCAAAAACCTCCACTCAACGAAGAACGGGCGGAACAGTCAGCAGCAGCAACGAGGACAATAGCAGAGACAACAGAAGCAGCAACGACTGAGAAGGTAAAGTTACATAAGCTGATTCTACGAAAATATAAAGTAGCTCCATGAAAACTCAAATGCACTGCCACTTAGGCACCTCTATGTTTGAACAGCTGCAAGACAAAAACGAGGACAGTGACGATGAACACCAAAAGAAAGAACAAGAGGATCCCCAAAAAACTCCACGCAACGAAGAACGGGTGGAACAGTCAGCAGTAGCAACGAGAACAGTAGCAGGGACAACAAAAGCGGCAACGACTGAGAAGGTAAAGTTACATAAGCTGATTCTACGAAAATATAAAGTAGCTCCATGAAAACTCAAATGCACTGCCACTTAGCCACCTCTATGTTTGAACAGCTGCAAGACAAAAACGAGGACAGTGACGATGAACACCAAAACAAAGAACAAGAGGATCGCCAAAAAACTCTACGCAACAAAGAACGGGTGGAACAATCAGTAGCAGCAACGACAGCTAAACAGGTGAAGTTGCGTAAAATGTTTCTACAAAATTACAGCTTAATCTCAATAAAATAACGCCTATTCACAATCACATAGCTCAAAACACGCACCGAACGCTTCACTATTTTCCTGTCACAGCTGCTATAATTAAAATAAAGTAGCAAATTAAATTATTTAACGATTTTTCCATGATAACGCAGAAACATGAAAAAGGCAACCACACAGATACAATCAATGAAGCAAACACTCAGATTGTTCTGCAGAAACTTGGTTATGATATTTCAGAGAAAGAACCAGACACTATCGAAGAAAACCCTACACCGTCGTACGACGGCGATTCTCCTAGCAAAGAGGTTACTGCCAACCAGGTCGAGACTGAAAAACAAGACGGAAAAGACCACCAGCAAGACATGATGATTGACAAGCAAAACCATGATGCTAAGAAAAGCACAGACGACTCAAACGAGGATGCAGCAGAAACTGGACAAAAGGGTACTGACGAATCCAGCTTCGAATGCACAACGCAAAAAGGACAACATCACATGCAGCAAGAAGCAGAACGAGAACAAGAAAGGAACAACACTAGACAAGGCATATCTTCTAGCATCGAAGCAGGCGAGACAATAGAAACTTAATTGCTATCTTGCGACTTGAAATTATTTACATTAAATTCAAAATCATCTCAGGCAAAAAGGAGAAAGGGGGCAAACATAGTGATGCCATCAACAAAGCCATCGAAGACCTGTACAACGCTGTATGCAAGCCATGGACAAAGAAAGAAAGGCAAGTTCATGTAACTAACACACAACACATTCTTACATACAATGATTTTACTTGTATTCTGTGTAAACTAAAATATTTTTCTAAATATACTTTGCAGGGATGAGCTTTTCATTACAACGAACAGGTTTGATGTCAATCAAGGTCATGTCGCCGAAAGCTTCAAGGTCGGTAACCCAGTGAGCAGCGAAGCAATCGAGCCCATGCTAACAATCTTGAGAAATCAACTCAATGGCACAAGGAGAAAGATTCTATCATTAAGCAACACTGTAAGTAAAGATCACGGCAAAAGAATCATGCTTAAAATGATAAATATGAGTTTGTAAATAGATAAACTTTGCCTATAACTGAACTGACAAATTCCCTTTGTGTATGTATGACAAAACAAGCAGCTCTCAATAATGGAAGCCGACGACGAAGATCCAATGTGCTACAAAAATAATGATCAAGCACATACTAGAAAAAAAACTACTACCTGCCAGGCTCAGAGCATTTTTCAACATAGAAGAAGAAGAAAAACTGCAAGATTATAACATGGTAAGCAGATCAGCTGTTACTAAAACAAAATCCAATTATGTATGATATGCAAAGTTCTCTTTCATGACAGACAAAACATGTCTAAATCTAAGAAGATTTCCAAATGTTCTCTTTTTATTTTGTGTTTTGCAGTTTCTTCTACCATGTTCGATGCGCGGGTTTAAGAAAGACGAAACTACCAGTCATTACTTCACCATTATAGTTAACATGGAAAAACAGCGCTTTGAACTCCTTGATTCTTCAACTGCATATCCAGGCACAATAGAATTCTTCAACAATGTAACCAGCAAATTAATGAAAATCTGAAAGCACGTAAGCACAGAGCTCCAGCTTTCACAAAGAAGTATCGACCATTTCAAAAAGGTCAAACTGCAGGTGCCACTTCAGGGACAAGACACATAAACACTTCCAACATTTCTCTTCTTTCTTTTTTTCAATGCAAGATTCACTACTACCAATCCTCAAATAATTATGTTCTTTCGTTTTTTCAATGCAACAATTACTACTACCATTGCTCCAACATTTCTCTTCTTTCCATTTCTCGAATGCAACAATTTTACTACTACCATTCCTCTACATGCAGAATGGACTGCGCATTCTATATGTACATGAATGTGAAGCACTACTCCAAAGATGGAACAACAGTAGCCTTAGAGGCAGAACAAGTACCAGAGTTGAGGAAAAAAAATTATATCAACTAATCAGTCAACACAGAGGCAATACCGCACTATCATTAATCAAGTGTACAACAGGTTAGTCTTTTCAGAAACAAAACCTTACAATTTTGTCACACTACAAACTACTAATAAGATTTTTTATTATTTTTTGATTCTAACAGATATGCTGAAGTATGAAGTTGATATGGGAGACAAAGAAATGCAACGGACAGAATGTGGTGTACTAGAAGAGTTTCCGCCAAATCCCGAGCCCAAGGAACATCTTATGCATGTGAGAACCACCCAAGAGCAAGAAGTTATTGATATATGCAGTGAACACAAAGAGCTTATGCATGTCAGTAGCCACGTCGTCGTCAAAGAATCTTGCACAGACCACAAAGAGAAGGATCCACCAATAGAACCAGATCAACCACCACCAGACGACAAGATACCACACCAATCTGAAGAGGCGACGATCACCACTAACGAGCAAAATATCAACAGCAATATCCCGACCACAGAGCAACTTGAACAAACAGGCGCTCCTTTAAAAAAGGATGACAGAAGCAATGACATACCAACTACACAAGAACAGCTTTCCGAGCAGAATAAACAACCTGTTCTTCTTCAAGAAGAAACAGGCTCGACAAACGATCAGCAAGGCACCTCAAGCACCGTCTCTTTAGACTTATTAATCCCCAAAACGACGAAAAAGCATGAAGAAGTTGATGAATTTCTTTTAAGCCTTGACCCAGACCAACTAAAGCTATACAATGAGCTTATACAGATGAGCTATACATTCAATCAAATCAAAACATTACAGATTCAAGACGAAGAGCGTGAATTCAACAAAAAAGCCACGCCGTATCTGGCAAGCTTGCAGCAAGAATCAGGAGAACATTCAATGGCTCAATCATCTGAGAACAGCTTAGCAAAGAAAATCTCGGTCAAGAAGAGGCCGGTGAAGCCTTCGAGCAGGCTCCATGGAAAAATCAAGATTCCTACATTTGTGCCAGGAGATTTCAATTTTATGAACAAAGCCATGGCACTTCATGATTACCTATTCAGCAAAGAAGGACATGAAGAATGCGGACAATAAGTAGTATCTCTTGTGAAAACAAAAAACAGAGAAGTGCTACTCCTTTTTAAAGCGACCTAACTAATGTATAAACCTTTTTTGCTTGCAGTCTAAACGTATATAATAGCTCAAAGCGACCGGATTGAATTACAGGAGAAAACATAATGCAACAGCTACGAAGAGGAGATGGACAGATGGAGGGCTTGACGAAGACATGTACCTAGGGTAGGGTAATAGGCCTGACCTAGACACCCTTACCCGAGGACACTGCCCTAAGGCCAAGGACATTCAAAGGATAGCACCATCTATCGACTGAAATGCCACAGGGTGCAATCCACTCGACCAACAGTTCACTCGGATAACCCAATTCCATTCGACTGGGGTGTACTCACTCGACCACACCAGAAACCACTCGGAAGACAGAAGATCTAAGGTCACTCAGGATGGCAAGGGTCAGGCGTTCACTCCGTAGTCTTAATGATCATTTATTTGCCTTTATTGCTGGCGTTATCAGTAACGTCCTGTCTTTATAGACATTGAACCCCTTGTAACGTGGGACGGTTGGGGTCCTGGCGCAATCTATATAAGCCACCCCCCTCCTCAGGCACAAGGGTTCGCACCCCCTGTAACTTCACGCATAATCCAATCGGCCGAGCCTCCGGGCACCGAGACGTAGGGCTGTTACTTCCTCCGAGAAGGGCCTGAACTCGTAAATCTTGCGTGCACAACCTCACCGTAGCTAGGATCTTGCCTCTTCATACCTACCCCCCCATTCTACTGTCAGACTTAGAACCACGACAGTTGGCGCCCACCTTGGGGCTGGTGTCTTAGCGACTTTCCGGTGAGGTTGCGATTTTTTCCGATTCCCATCATCATGGTTTCGGGTGGAGGTTTGGCTGAGGGCCACGAGATCCGTCTTGGCGCGCTCGTCTTCATCGCCGACGACTCCGCCTGGCTCCAGGAGGCCCCCCTCGACGTTGAGACATTCCCCGTCCGCGGGGCAACGCACTTTCGTGCATGTGTCCGCGGCGTCCTTCTGCGGCAGCCGTCGACCCAATATCGGTCATTTCCTACGGCGTCTTCGTTCCCCACTGTTCGCCGTCGCAAGCAATCCGGTCGATCGCGGCTTCAGCGGTGGGTGAAGCATGCAGTGGCACGTCAATCGGCCACCCCTCAAGTCGCGGCAATCGAGCCCGATGAATCTCTCTACGGCCTGTTCGATTTGTCGACTGGCTCCGTCGAGACTCTGTCCGAGTGCGACAGTAGCGATCCTGCGGCAGAGGTCCTGATGGTCGACACGCCGCGTAGCCCACCTGGCATGCGTCGCAACGGAGGCGGCGACGGTGGTGGCGATCCGTCGCGTGTTCACGAGGAATACCACCCCGAAACCCTCTCTTCATAGCGGAGGGAGGAACTTCACCGCCGTAACGAGGAAGCACTCCACACGCCCATTGTCGGAGAGACCTCTGAGGCTCGGGCCTTGGAGGCGGCGCGCTTGGCCACTTTGGCTGAACGCACTCGACTGGAAAATCTTCAGCATGCACTCGACGAACGTGCTCGGCAGCGGATTCCTGTGTCCAGTCGACGGCGACAATTGTTCCCTCCTGAACCTCAGGTATACCACACTCCGATTCAGAATCTTGCAGCCGCAGCTCGTATAGCAGAATCCATCCAGCCATCCCAGTCAGAAGCTGGACGAGGTTTGATGCAGATCCGGGCTCTGCTCCGGGCGGCAGGAGACCAAAACACTGCAGTATCACAGTCGCGTAACAGAATCCATAGCAGATCTGTGGTGGCTGACACAGTTCAGTCGGCTCACAGCCCAAGATTGCCTCCGCGGCGTGAAGGGCGGGTGCATCACCAGGATCAGCACTTGGGTCGGATCCACGAGCAGTACGATCATCGACTCGGCCATGATGACCGCCGTCGAGCGCCTACACCCCCTCCGAGAAGCGGATCATATGTGCCCCGGCACTATGATGATAGGCGCCCATACAGCGGAGGGCGGAGGACGCCAGTCGACCCAAGAGAGCCAGGGTTTGATGCGAGGTCAATTTTAGTGCAAGGTTTGGTCGACAGGAACCGAGCACACAGAGAGGGGCAAGGCAGGGATCGCCCGAGTGGAAGCAGGATTCATGTTTCGGGTCCCGAGTGTTTTAGCAGAGCTATCAGAGCCGCTGAGATCCCCCCAACTTCAGGTTGGCGACTGGGGTTAGTAAGTTCACCGATGAGTCGAAGCCTGACACTTGGCTGGAAGATTACCGAGTGGCTATCCAGATCGGTGGTGGAAATGATGAGGTAGCTATGAAACACCTTCCTCTCATGCTAGAAGGGTCGGCCAGAGCATGGCTGAATCAGTTGGCTCCAGGCAGTATATTCAGCTGGGAGGAGTTAGCCCGAGTGTTTGTTAGGACATTGGAGGGCACATGCAAACGACCTGCGGGGTTGACAGAATTGCAACATTGTGTACAGAAGCCGAATGAAACTCTGAGGGATTACATCCAAAGATGGACCACATTACACCACACAGTAGAAAATGTATCCCAACACCAAGCAGTTTGTGCCTTCAAGGAAGGCGTTCGGTATCGAGAGCTTAACTTGAAATTCGGTCGGACAGGAGATATGTCTCTGACCCGAATGATGGAAATAGCCACCCGGTACGCTAATGGTGAAGAAGAGGACCGACTCCGCAGTGGGAAGGGCAAGCCAGTCGCCCAAGACACAGGAGTGGGTCGGAAGCAGAAACGCAAAGCCGAGCCAGCAGGTCCAGGTGAAGCTGCAGTTGTAACTCAAGGGAAATTCAAGGGAAAGCCCAAGGGACCCTGGATCCCCAAGAAGGTGAAATATCAGGCTAGGAACAATGTGTTGGACTTGCCATGTCACATTCACACCAAGAAGGATGAAGAGGGAAATCTGATTTATCCCAAACATACCACTCGACAATGTCGGCTCCTGATCCAGCAGTTCCGAGAGAAACAACCCAATGAAAAGGAAAAAGAGTCTGACAAGGATGGTGATCAGGAAGAAGATGATGACGGTTTCCCTAACGTCAATTCCACTTTGATGATTTTTGCTGACATTGAGAGTAAAAGTCGACTGAAAGTCATCAACAGAGAGGTAAACATGGTTGCTCCGGCAACGACGACATATTTGAAATGGTCAAAGACTCCCATCACATTCGACCAATCTGACCACCCACCGCACGTCGCCACCCCCGGGAGGCAAGCGTTGGTGGTCGACCCGGTCGTTGGGGGCACCCGACTGACCAAAGTCTTGATGGATGGTGGCAGCGGCTTGAACATTTTGTATGTAGAGACTCTTCGTGGGATGGGCATTCCGATGTCCAGGCTCAGTGAGAGCAACATGCGGTTCCACGGTGTCATTCCAGGGACGAAAGCTGATTCACTCGGACAGATCACTCTTGACGTGGTTTTCGGTGACTCAAAGAATTACCGCAAGGAGAAGCTGACATTTGAAGTTGTGGATTTTCACAGTGCCTATCATGCTATTCTGGGCAGAACTGCATATGCCCGTTTCATGGCTCGACCGTGTTACGTGTACCTCAAGCTGAAGATGCCTAGCCCCAGGGGCATGATCACGGTCACTGGCAATCGGCAACAAGCAGAAGAGTGCCTCCAGAAGGGCTCTAAGATTGCCGATGAATAGATGGCAGTGGTTGAAATGGAAGAATATAAGAAGACTGCAGATCCGAGTGATTTGTTGCGCGCTAAGAAGCCTGCTTCCGAGTCTGCATTTCAGTCGTCCGGTGAAACAAAGCCTGTTCACATTCACCCGACCGATCCCAGTGCTGCACCGACTCATATCTCAACAACACTCGACAGCAAATAGGAAGAAGCGCTCATCCAGTTCCTCCGTGAGAACTGGGACATCTTTGCATGGAAGCCGTCTGACATGCCGGGTGTACACAGGGGGCTGGCTGAGCATCGTTTGCGAGTCGATCCAAAGGCAAAACCCGTGAAAGAGCACCTCCGTCGGTCCGCTGCGGAGAAGAGAAAGGCAATCGGCGAAGAGGTGGCTCGGCTTTTGGCAGCTGAGTTCATCCGCGAGATTTACCACTCCGAATGGCTCGCCAATGTTGTCATGGTTCCCAAGAAGGACGATTCACTCCGTATGTGCATTGATTTCAAGCATATCAATCGGGCCTGCCCGAAAGATCATTTTCCTCTCCCCCGCATCGATCAGATAGTCGACTCAACTGCGGGATGTGAACGATTGTCCTTCCTGGATGCATATTCCGGGTACCATCAGATCCGACTGTATGGACCTGACGAAATAAAAACATCTTTTATCACCCCATTTGGGTGCTTTTGCTACATCACCATGCCCTTTGGTCTCAAGAATGCTGGTGCCACATTCATGCGCATGATACAGAAGTGTCTGCTAGCTCAAATCAGTCGGAATGTGGAAGCATACATGGATGACATCGTGGTTAAGTCGCGCAAAGGTTCCGACCTGCTGACTGACCTTGCCGAAACCTTTGCCAATTTGAGAAGATATGATATCAAGCTTAATCCGTCGAAGTGTACATTTGGAGTTCCAGGTGGAAAGTTACTCGGTTTCCTCGTTTTCGAACGTGGGATCAATGCAAACCCAGAGAAAGTTGGTGCAATCCTCCGAATGAAACGCCCTGTGCGTGTACACGACGTTCAGAAGCTTACTGGTTGTTTGGCCACTTTGAGTCGATTCATCTCTTGCCTCGATGAAAAGGCATTGCCTCTTTACCGACTGATGAAGAAATCTGATAAGTTCGAGTGGACTCCTGAAGCTGACGCAGCGTTTGCAGAGCTCAAAGCCCTGCTTTCCACCCAGCCGGTGCTTGCTACTCCAATCAGCAAAGAGCCTTTACTGCTTTATATAGCAGCCACTGGACAGGTTGTCAGTACAGTACTCACGGTCGAGCGGAAAGAAGAAGGTAAAACCTACAAGGTTCAACGCCCAGTATACTATATTTCTGAAGTCTTAACTCCATCCAAGCAGAGATATCCACATTATCAGAAGCTTGTCTATGGAATCTACTTGACCACAAAGAAGGTAGCACATTACTTCTCAGATCATTCGATTACAGTCATCAGCGACGCTCCGTTGTCAGAAATTCTGAACAACAGAGATGCAACTGGCCGAGTGGCAAAGTGGGCGATTGAACTCCTTCCGCTGGATATCAAGTTCGAGGCAAAGAAAGCGATCAAGTCTCAAGTGATAGCAGATTTCCTCGTCGAGTGGATTGAACAACAGTTACCGACCCAGATACAGTCGGAACATTGGACTATGTTCTTCGACGGGTCCAAGATGTTGAATGGTTCAGGCGCTGGAGTGGTCCTGGTATCTCCACGAGGCGACAACCTCAGATATGTTCTCCAGATTCACTTTGATTCCTCCAACAATGAAGCTGAATATGAGGCACTCTTGTATGGGTTGTGTATGGCCATTTCACTCGGCGTCCGCCGCCTAATGGTTTACAGTGACTCAGATTTAGTGGTTAATCAAGTGATGAAGGAGTGGGACGTCAGGAGCCAAGCTATGACTGGTTATTGCAATGCGGTGAGAAAGTTAGAAAAGAAGTTTGAAGGGCTAGAGCTCCACCATATACCCCGACTGAAGAATCAAGTAGCTGATGACTTGGCGAAAATAGGATCCAAGCGGGAGCCTATTCCCAGCAATGTATTTTTGGAGCATATTCACGCACCATCAGTTCAAGAAGATCCCTTCACTGAAGAGCCCCCACAGCCTAAAAGTTCCACTGATCCGACTGAAGTTGAAATCCCAGCTGTGGTCGACTTGATCACGGAAGTTTTGATTGTTATTCCTGATTGGACAGTGTCGTATATCGCATATATTCTCAGGAAAGAGCTTCCAGAGGATGAAGAAGAGGCTCGCCAGATTGTCCGTCGATCCAAAGCCTTCACAGTAATGGGGGAGCAACTCTATAGAGAAAGTGTCACTGGGGTCTTTCAGAAATGCATCACTCCGGAAGAAGGCCGAATGATCCTCGATGATATTCACTCGGGAACCTGTGGTCACCATGCGTCTTCTCGGGCCATCATGGCAAAGCGTATTGAGCAGGGTTTTATTGGCCGCGGGCAAATGAGATGGCAAAGGAAATAATTGACAAATGTGAGGGCTGTCAGTTCTACTCCAACATGTCCCACAAACCCGCTTCAGCCCTGAAGACCATTCCACTTGTCTGGCCATTCGCTGTTTGGGGTTTGGATATGGTGGGACCTCTGAAGACTGGCAGGAGTGGTTTCACCCATGTGCTTGTAGCAGTCGACAAGTTCACCAAGTGGATCGAAGCTAAACCTGTCAAAAACCTGGATGCAAGTACTGCAGTCAGCTTCATCAGAGGGTTAACATTTAGATATGAAGTCCCACACAGCATCATCACGGATAATGGGTCGAACTTTGATTCTGATGAGTTTCGAGCTTTCTGTGCATCCCAAGGTACTCGGGTCGACTATGCTTCAGTCGCCCACCCTCAGTCGAATGGACAGGCAGAAAGAGCGAACGGTTTGATTCTCAAAGGGCTGAAACCTCGATTGATGCGCGACCTCAAGCATGCGGTCGGCGCTTGGGTAGACGAGCTACCGTCAGTCCTTTGGGGATTACGAACAACACCAAATCGGTCGACTGGTCGAACCCCCTTCTTCATGGTATATGGGGCTGAGGCTGTGCTGCCGAGTGACTTGCTTCACAATGCGCCTCGAGTAGAACTTTTTTCAGAAGCTGAAGCAGAACGAGCTCGAGAAGATGTTGTTGATCTCCTGGAAGAAGAAAGAGAGATGGCCTTGATCCGATCGACCATTTATCAGCAAGACCTTCATCGATTATATGCTAGAAATGTGAAGGGTCGAGCATTTCAGGAAGGGGACCTTGTGCTCCGAGTGGACCAGCAACGGCCTCACAAACTTGCCCCCGCTTGGGAAGGTCCCTTCATCGTCACCAAGGTGCTCCACAACGGAGCGTATCACCTCTACAATGTGGAGCATAATAAAGATGAGCCACGCGCTTGGAATGCGGAGCTACTCCGCCGTTTTTATACTTAAGTGTTCAGACTAATGAGATGTAATAAAGAGTACCTTTCAGTTCGTTTATCAAAGACATGGTTTTACAGTCTCCTAAATGATTGTTGTTACTAATACATGTGTCCAAAATCCCCCGGTGGGTGGCTTAGCCGCGAATCCGATTCGCCTAAGTTTAAAAAATCCTA
Source organism: Thinopyrum elongatum (assembly GCA_011799875.1). NCBI lineage: Eukaryota > Viridiplantae > Streptophyta > Magnoliopsida > Poales > Poaceae > Thinopyrum > Thinopyrum elongatum. The sequence goes on along the minus strand of CM022299.1, from coordinate 375,214,196 downwards.
CCGAGTGATGAGCAACCCTCTCACTCGGGGGCTTAGCTGCAGTCCTGTACTCGCCTAAGTTTGTAAAATCCTACCGAGTGATGAGCAACCCTCTCACTCGGGGGCTTAGCTGCAGTCCTGTACTCGCCTAAGTTTAAAAAATCCTACCGAGTGATGAGCAACCCTCTCACTCGGGGGCTTAGCTGCAGTCCTGTACTCGCCTAAGTTTAAAAAAATCCTACCGAGTGAGAGCAACCCTCTCACTCGGGGGCTTAGCTGCAGTCCTGTACTCGCCTAAGTTTTAAAATCCTACGAGTGATGAGCAACCCTCTCACTGGGGGCTTAGCTCAGTCCTGTACTTGCCTATAGTTTAAAAAACTACCGAGTGATGAGCAACCCTCTCACTCGGGGGCTTAGCTGCAGTCGCTGTACTGCCTAAGTTTAAAAAAAACCTACCGAGTGATGAGCAACCCTCTCACTCGGGGCTTAGCTGCAGTCTTGTACTCGCCTAAGTTTAAAAAATCCTACCGAGTGATGAGCAACCCTCTCACTCGGGGGCTTAGCTGCAGTCCTGTACTCGCCTAAGTTTAAAAAATCCTACCGAGTGATGAGCAACCCTCTCACTCGGGGGCTTAGCTGCAGTCCTGTACTCGCCTAAGTTTAAAAAATCCTACCGAGTGATGAGCAACCCTCTCACTCGGGGGCTTAGCTGCAGTCCTGTACTCGCCTAAGTTTGTAAAATCCTACCGAGTGATGAGCAACCCTCTCACTCGGAGGCTTAGCTGCAGTCCTGTACTTGCCTAAGTTTGTAAAATCCTATCGAGTGATGAGCAACCCTCTCACTCGGAGGCTTAGCTGCAGTCCTGTACTCGCCTAAGTGTAAAACATGCTCCATCCTGATCTGCAAGGACGACGAGGTGCAGGTCGTCCGCGATCCTCTCCTCAGAACTGCGTATGTTCCGAGTGAAGATACAAGTTCCACTCGGAAATAAAAACAAGCATATTTAAGGGCAAACTAAGTTCGGACGAGGGAGCTTAAAAGTACTCGGGCATCAGGCCCGAAGGAGTTTTACGGTTACAGAATCACTCGGCATACCGAGGCAAATTGAACCGGATCATAAAAGTTCAGACGAAGGAGCTCAAAGTACTCGGGCATCAGGCCCGAAGGAGTTTTACGGTTACAGAATCACTCGGCATACCAAGGCAAATTGAATCAGATCATAAAAGTTTCATTCACTCCGCGGAGGGGCTGGCAGGCTCGACAAACTCGTCCAGGTCGATTCCATCTGCGATTCGAGTAGCAGCAGCAATGAAGGTCTCCATGAAAGACTGGAAGTCGAGTTTCTTGGTGTTGGCGACCTTGATTGCCGCTAGCTTCTCTTCTCTGGCTTCCTTGCAGTGGACGCGAACCAGGGACAAAGCTACGTCAGCACCGCATCGAGCAGCGGACTTCTTCCACTCCTGCACTCGACCAGGAATCTCATTAAGTCGAGTCATCAGAGACTCGAGATCGTTTAGGAGCGTGTCCCCTGGCCAGAGCGCTGTGTCGATCCGCGAAACTGCAGCCTTGAGTCGAGCAAGATATTCCAAGGCACTGGCAAGGCGAGACTCCAGTCGGAGCACATTCATGGCTGCTTCATCTTTGACAGGGGAGTTGATGGGGTCCAAGTTCGTCTCGACTCGCCCAGTTTCTTCCTCGAAGTCTTGACAGAATTCTGCACTCGCAGAGAAATAATGAGTCGACAGCGGTATGATGAGTCGACGAAAGCAAACCAATCGCACAGAGAAAAGTACCTTCAAGCATGAGGAATAATTTTTTGGCGAGTCCTCCTAGGTAGTTCTCCAGCTCGTCCCTCCTGCGGGTGATGTCTTCTACTTTGTCGGTCAGGGTCCACTTGTCCTTCTTCAGACGAGTCACTTCTTTGTTGGCTTCGTCAAGAGCAGCCTTCAGCTTGGCATTCTCTCCCTCCAGCTGTCCGACTGAGGCCATCTTTTGGTCGGCAAGCGCCGTTTTGTCCTCGGCAGTTTTCTTCGCAACCGCAAGGTCAAGGTCCTTCTTCTCCAAAGCTTGTCTCATTGTTTCTAGAAAGAATAACATTCGAATCAGAAAAAGGAGGAGAGAAGATGGCAAGAGAACCGGTCGACAAGCTTTCCTTACCAGCAGCGTCATCCTTAGCCTTCTACAAGTTGTTTCGAGCCAACTCCAGGTCAAGATTGAGCTGGATTTGCTTCTTCTCCAAGTCGGCAAACCGGGCTCCAAGATCACAAGATTTCTGTGTTCAGAAGATAGTCAGTCGGCAGACACAAAGACTACTGCCGAATCAAACATTCGCCAATAGTCTCGGGGACTACACCCAGTGGGTGCACTCAGCGTGCCCCCACTGGTCCGACTCTTTCAATCGACTTGGTCCGTCTAGTCAAAAAAAAAACTCAGACCATAGCCGACTGCCCGCAGTCGACTACGGTCTAAAGGTTCCACTCGGCATGATCTGCCCAGCCCGAGTGGAAAAGATCTGTTAAAAGACCCCCACCGAATCAAACATTCGACGGCGGTCTCGGGGACTACACCCAGTGGGTGCACTCAGCGTGCCCCCACTGGTTCAGAGATTCAATCAGCACAACCTAGTCGACTCAAGTGGAAAAACTACACAACAGAAATTAAAACACCCAGTGGGTGTACAGACTGACAATGGGTGTGCAATTAAGGTTCCAAAACGCTCATCCACGGACGTCTTGCGGATAAAGCAGCAGTTTCTAAATATCATATCCTAACAGAACAAGCGTCAAGATGGAGTTCAGTCGGAAGTAAGCTAACCTGGACATTGGCCTGAAGTGCTGAGTTGGTATCATAGGCAGCTTGACTGGCCTCGCGCACCACCTTCATCTGCTCCATCATAACGCCAGCCTGGCGTATAGCCTCCTTGGCAGCACTCACTTGGTCTTCTGGGACGTGATGGGCGGTGGGAGGTGCAGTCGGTGTATCAGTTGCAGTAGCTTGAGAGCTTGAGGCATGAAGTTGGACAGACGAAGCAAGGGCCGGCACAGTCGACGACGAAGGACGAACACTCGACAAGGGATTCACAAAAGTAACGGAGACACGGTTGAAGTCCCCGGATTGCTGGATAGCTGGTTCCGTCGCCGGCGTCGACTGAGGCGTCTTGCTAGCTGGTACCTTCTTGACTGAGGTCCTGCTCCTCCTACCCACGAGTTTCTGTGGCTCATCTTCATCATCGTCTTGAAGTTCAATAACATTTTGCGGAGCTGCAAAAGAATCGACCACAAGAGTTCAGTCGACTGTAGAATTGGCTAGCAAAGAGAAGATGAGATAACAGGGGTCATACCCGCTTTGGAGGTGACCGCGTCCTCCATCTCCTCATCACCATCATCTTGGTAAGCAGAAGTCCCGGAGGTAGCAGCGCTGCAAATCTCAAGGTTCACTCGGTCAAGCAAGTGAATGGGTCGACAACTGATATAAGATTCTTCAAACAAAGGGTGAAAACGAAACGCTTACGCAGAGGCGACGGGAACGTCAACCTTGATCTTGGGCAAAGCCTTCCGTGGCTTTGACGGCGCGGTCTTGAGCTGCTTCGGAGCCTTCTCAGTCGGCACCGGAGAAGATGTCCGAGTGCGCTTTGAAGTCTGTCCAGTCGGTGCTGCCACCTTGCCCCGGATACTTGCTGGGTCGTGCTTGTGCTTGGAACGCTTTTCCGTGCGAGGTGGAGAATCGACCTCCTCCTCACTGCTCGAGTTTTCGTGCTCTTCATCACTCTCCCCATCGGAGTTCCAGTCGCCGCTGTCGCCTCCGCTCTCTTCTCCTTCCTGGATCTGCTCCCCGTTGGGCATCGAGTACATCTCAGTATATATCTGCGAAGCAAAGAATCGAACAAGCATCAGTCGGATCCAAAGACAGTTTACAAATTAGAGTAAAAGTCACTCGACATCGAAGGTCTGACCTTGTCTGTTTCGTTATCAGCGCCAAGTGGCGCAATTCTCCTAGACCCCTTGGGGTTGTCTTTGTTTCCGGTAATGCTCTGCAGCCACCGCGCCACCGTCTCCTCGGCAACTTCCTCCGGGTGGATCCGAGCAGAATCATCGGCGCCCGAATACATCCACATAGGATGATCGCTGGCCTGGAGCGGCTGGATGCGGCGAGTGAGAAACACCTCTAGCAAATCCATGCCGGTCACACCATCGCGGACAAGTTGGATTACGCGGTCAACCAACATATTCACCTCCGCCTTTTCTTCTGGAGTCACTTTCAAGGGAGAGGGCTTTTCAATTCGCCCCATGGTAAAGGGAGGAAGGCCAGTCGACTGACCAGGAGTTGGTTTGTCCTTACAATAAAACCAGGTCGACTGCCACCCTCTGACCGAATCGTGAAGAGTCATAGGTGGAAAAGTGCTTTTTCCTCTCATCTGGATCCCTAAACCTCCGCACATCTGGATCACGTGCGTCCTCTCATCACTCGGATTGGCCTTTTTCACAGACTGTGAGCGGCAAGTAAAGATGTGTTTGAAGAGACCCCAATGCGGTCGACAACCCAGGAAATTCTCACACATGGAGACAAACGCAGCAAGGTATGTGATGGTGTTCGGAGAAAAGTGATGAAGTTGAGCCCCAAAAAAGTTCAGAAAACCTCGGAAAAAAGGATGAGGGGGCAGAGAAAAACCACGGTCGACGTGGGTCGCGAGGAGGACGCACTCACCCTCCTGCGGCTGCGGCTCGGTCTCATCACCTGGCAGCCTCCAGGATCCATGGGCGATCAAGCCCCCCTCGACCAGATCCTCCATATACTCTTGCTGAATCGTGGAGCGAATCCAATCGCCCTGGATCCAGCCGGGCGGCAGGCCGGATCTCGACGACGAGCCACCCCGACTCGTCTTCTTGCCCTTCGCTGCCGCCGTCGCTTTCTTCGCACGCTCCAAGGCCGCCGTCTTCTCCTTCCCCATCGTGGCAGGCTGCGCTTGGGCGGGGCGGCGGCGTCGAAGGTGGCGGCGAATGTGGTGGTGAAACAGGAGAAGAGGAAGGAGATGGGGAGCACAGTACCGGGCTCATCGACCCCGACGCCTTATATGGGCCTGCTCCCGAGTGGCTGACTAGTGGGCCCAGGCAATCCAGTCAAATCACGCAACAGTCACGCGCTGGATACGTGGCGAAAAAGGTGGCATGAGAATCGAGGCGTCTCTACCTAACCCGCTCCGTCTACTGCGGTACTCTCCGTCCCACGCGCTTCTCCAAATTTCGAATCCCGTGAGATCCGGAAAGCGGCAGCGTGACCAATCGCGCCAAGGATCTTATACCATACCCACACTCAGAGCTTATCAGCAAAAATCACTCGACGACCTCTCAATGGACCCAGGCGACTGAAAATGAAATTGAAGTTTTTACAAAGATCACCGGCCCGGTTAGGATGCCTCTGAAGCATATAAATCGGGTCGGAACCATCTTCAACCCCTTCTCCACTCGGACCCAGATCCATTCGGGGGCTAATGACGAAGACATGTACCTAGGGTAGGGTAATAGGCCTGACCTAGACACCCTTACCCGAGGACACTGCCCTAAGGCCAAGGACATTCAAAGGATAGCACCATCTACCGACTAAAATGCCACAGGGTGCAACCCACTCGACCTACAGTTCACTCGGATAACCCAATTCCATTCGACCAGGGTGTACTCACTCGACCACACCAGAAACCACTCGGAAGACAGAAGATCTAAGGTCACTCAGGATGGCAAGGGTCAGGCGTTCACTCCGTAGTCTTAATGATCATTTATTTGCCTTTATTGCTGGCGTTATCAGTAACGTCCTGTCTTTATAGACATTGAACCCCTTGTAACGTGGGACGGTTGGGGTCCTGGCGCACTCTATATAAGCCACCCCCTCCTCAGGCACAAGGGTTCGCACCCCCTGTAACTTCACGCATAATCCAATCGACCGAGCCTCCGGGCACCGAGATGTAGGGCTGTTACTTCCTCCGAGAAGGGCCTGAACTCGTAAATCTTGCGTGCACAACCTCACCGTAGCTAGGATCTTGCCTCTTCATACCTACCCCCCCATTCTACTGTCAGACTTAGAACCATGACAGGGCTCCATCACAAACGCATTGTTCGAAGAATGGACAGAGCAGCAATAATACAACACAACCGATAAAGCCATACTCTCCGCAGAATTTGCAAACGTATGAAGTCCAATTGGACAAAAAACACTTGCATCATTTCAGTGATTATATGTTTCAACTAAAAAGTACACAACTTTTTTGTCGCAGCTTGTGCTCGGTCTTAATCTTGGAGGAGGACTACTAGAATTCAATGAGGAAGAAGCATTGAAAGAGTTTGTACCCCTTGTAAGAGGGAAAGAACTTTTAAAGAAAAAGCTGGTAAGTTAATAGAAATATACAAACATAATTTATTCTTCCTAAAGATTGCACATTTACATGTCATTTAATTCGCCTGACAATAATGATCGTTAACTCACTCTGTCTCCAAACACCGCAGATTATGATACCTCACAACACAGCTAAACACTTCACATTGTACGTGCTGAACAAGTACACGAGCTCCATCGACATACTTGACTCACTGAATTACAGACACACAAGAAATAATACATGGAAAAAACACCATAAGGATCACCCAGAACTAGTACGTCATTTCAACCTTGGTTTTCTAATTCTTGCATTACCTTTCTTAATGGCAATATCCAACAATAAAACCAAACCGTAATCATAGATTAAAAGGATGTATGCACTCATGAAGAAGCATTACGGAGAAGCGGAACTAGAAGCCAACAGTGAACCGAACTGGTCGATGATAGCAGAAACACCTAACAGAGTTTGCATGCCAAAACAGCAGGGTACCCAATGCAGACACTTCATGGTTCAATTTGTAAAATACTGGAATGGCATTGATCTCACAAAGGACGATGAGGATTTCCATGTAAGTGAATAGTATGAGCAACAATTTTATTTTAGAAGCAGCACTCATTGAATTCTTCAATTATTTCAACAAAGAAAAATAAAAGAATATCCGATGACCTTCATGCAGCATAGCAAGGTAGATGCCGAGTGGAAACCGGAGTTCCTTTTTACAGCCATATTTGGTGAAACCAACCAAGTAAAGTGCGAGCAACTACCTGGAAGAATCAAAGATTTCAAACCAGAAACTTCGAAGTTCTTTTCCACCAGCAAAGGTAAGAAAATTATTTCTGGTCATCTTTTTTTGTAATGACCTACACATGGTTGTCCAAGGTCTTTAGTATCACGAAAGCTTACATATTACATATCTACTTCCTCTGATAGAAACAGATGCAACAAAAAGGAAAAAAGGACGAAGCACCAATCCATACCCAAAACATTCACATTCCTTCCAACACACAAAGGAGGCGTCCGACCTCTTCCAAATAGTCATGAGCGATAGCTGGCAGGAGGAATTCAAAAAGTGAGTTGTTTTCTATTGCACCTCAAAATAGTTGGACCGAGGCCAAAAAGAATATAAAATTATGTTTCTCACTGACTCTCACCTCCAAAATTATTTTGTTTTCCTGTCGCAGCAAAACTGTATTTAAGCACATTCATAGAGAGAGTGAAAGCACGCAACTTACTGGAGCCCAACTGAAGGCGGTATTTGGTCCAAGACCAGCACAGACAAACATACCACATCATATAGAAAAGAGAGTGCTCGATGATATAGCAGAAATCTGGGAAAGCAGACTAGATTCAAAAGAGAGTGATAGAGTAATATTAGGCCCAAACTTTGCAGAGGTAAATTTTTAAAAAGCACAAACTTGTCTATATTGCAACGTCTGCTCTTTATATTGATACAAAGCTGTTTTCTCTGGAAAAAAATTATCGTAATTATTGTTTGCAGCGTATACTGGATTTAAAGAATCACAAAACTACTATTAGCAAATTTAAAACTGAATTGCAAAGAACAAAGAATCAACTGGTTCCCATGTATCTCAAAGAACGTCAACAGAATAAGCTCTCAACAGCAAACATGGTAACATCCCTTTACTCCACAACAAAATAAAAAATATGCGTTTTATAATATTCCTTTATATTACACTGTCATCTAAGCAACAAATATTTTGTACGCAGATATTCATTCCACTTGAGAAGGATCACCGCTACGTGCTATATATGCTGGACAAATATAAACACAAAGTTCACATTATTGATCCACGAGAAGCAACTCCAGAGGAATTTGAGAAAGAAAAGGTAGACATAGAATATTTGGATCCATTTGAAGCAGATTGAATTCTTCAAGAAAATGAAGACGCTGAAAAGGAAAGAAAAAAACAGTTTGAGGAATACCATGTTCATAAGTCGGCAATCGTAAGCATTTCTAAATAACGATTTTTTCAGTTTTACAAGTTGCAATATTAAAACAATTACAAAATGCAATTCCCAGGTACCTAGGATTAAAGAAGTCTTCAACACCATACTAGAACAAACAATGAATCCCAAGAATACAAGATAGCAGTTTCATACTGTGCAAGATGTTCTAGTGGTAGAAAAGGGCGAATCACCATTTGCTCTTCTAAAGCTTGCATTCCTCTACAATGATGAAAAATTCATCGAAGACCTGGATGATTTGACAGTAAGTTTTCAATGAAAATCTTCTGGACACAATACATAGAAAATATTGGAATATATATATATATATATATATATATATTTACTTATATACACCTTTTATGCACCAACTCTAAGAATATACTTCTCTTCTCGGCAAAATTTCACAGGATGAAGTGGAAGACTGGAGGGCAGAGGCAATGTACATTCTTTTACTTAGCGAGATGAATGAAGTCAAAGCTAATGATATGGGTGACGAGATTAGTAAGATCTTCAGCAAGAATGAAGAATAAAACTTTTGATTTAGTCAGTGAGCCTAATTCCATCAAAACGTGACAAAATAGTTTAACAATGACTCGTACTTATATGTAATCTAGTTACAAATTGCGTGTTCATGTTGAAAAGAGAACATCATCAGAGAGTGCCACTACACTATAAACAACAGTGCCTCTTTTTAACTGTGCGACAGCAGTGACTCCCAAAATGAACTTCTACCCATGACTCTGGAGACCACCCGCCCGTGCCTCCGGAGGCGACATGGCCCGTGCCTCCAGAGGCTACATACCCGTGCCTCCGGAGAATCCACACATGTGCATGCACGCACATACCTCGAGTGCCTCAACCGTGGCTAGCTGCTGCGCACACGTGACTGGAGATGCTTCACACCCGTGCCTCCGGAGGCGACATGCCAGTGCCTCCGGAGGATTCACACAGGTGCATGCACGCACATACCTCTAGTGCCTCAACCGTGCTGCTGCACACACGTGACTGCAGATGCTTCACACCCGTGCCTCCGGAGGATTCACACAGGTGCATGCATGCACATACCTCTAGTGCCTCAACCGTGCCTAGTTGCTGCGCACACGTGACTGGAGATGCTTCACACCCGTGCCTCCGGAGGCGACATGCCAGTGCCTCCGGAGGATTCACACAGGTTGTGCGCACACGTCAATTGCAACACGGAGGATTCACACAGGTGCATGCACGCACATACCTCTAGTGCCTCAACCATGGCTAGCTGCTGCGCACACGTGACTGGATATGCTTCACACATATGCCTCCGGGGGCGACATGCCAGTGCCTCCGGAGGATTCGCACAGGTTGTGCGCACACGTCAGTTGCAACACGGAGGATTCACACAGATGCATGCACGCACATACCTCTAGTGCCTCAACCGTGGCTAGCTGCTGCGCACACGTGACTGGAGATGCTTCACACCCGTGCCTCCGGAGGCGACATGCCAGTGCCTCCGGAGGATTCGCACAGGTTGTGCGCACACGTCAGTTGCAACACGGAGGATTCACATAGGTGCATGCACGCACATACCTCTAGTGCCTCAACCGTGCTGCTACACACACGTGACTGCAGATGCTTCACACCCGTGCCTCCGGAGGCGTCATGCCCGTGCCTCCCGAAAATTCACACATGTGCATGCACGCACATACCTCTAGTGCCTCAACCGTGGCTAGCTGCTGCGCACACGTCACTGCACATGCTTCAAACCCGTGCCTTTCCAGGCGAAGGAGCTTGGCTTTTGCACGACCTGTATAAAGAATTTCTCCTGAGCTGTGAACTTCTTATAGAATATCATGAACTTCAGCAACCAACAAATTGCGAGAAAAAACGCACTGCACGACCAACACACACTTCGACCTATGCCCCCCCTTCAAGATGTTTATGAAAATTAAACGAGCCAAAGGCGAGCAGGAGGTTCCCCGCGCCGTAGGCGCCGTGTGACACCACGACGGACAACGCGCCGCACGAACCAACACGCTGCACGACCAACACACACTTCGACCCCCCCCCCTTCAAGATGTTTATGAAAATTAAACGAGCCGAAAGCGAGCAGGAGGTTCCCCGCGCCGTAGGCGCCGTGTGACACCACGACGGACAACGCGCCGCACGAACCAACACGCTGCACGACCAACACACACTTCGACCTATGCCCCCCCCTTCAAGATGTTTATGAAAATTAAATGAGCCGAAGGTGAGCAGGAGGTTCCCCGTGCCGTAGGCGCCGTGTGACACCACGATGGACAATGCGCCGCACGAACCAACACGCTGCATGACCAACACACACTTCGACCTATGCCCCCCTTCAAGATGTTTATGAAAATTAAACGAGCCGAAGGCGAGCATGAGGTTCCCCACACCGTAGGCGCCGTGTGACACCACGACGGACAACGCGCCGCATGAACCAACACACACTTCGACCTATGCCCCCCCTTCAAGATGTTTATGAAAATTAAACGAGCCGAAGGCGAGCAGGAGGTTCCCCGCGCCGGAGGCGCCTTGTGACACCACGACAGACAACGCGCCGCACGAACCAACACGCTGCACGGCCAACACACACTTCGACATATGCCCCCCCCCCCACAAGATGTTTATGAAAATTAAACGAGCCGAAGGCGAGCAGGAGGTTCCCCGCGCCGGAGGTGCCATGCTCCAATTTAGTAAAGTTATACAAACCATGCCTCTGGTAGTATACACCTGTGCCTATAGAGAATTCACACATTGGCATTGACAGGATTGAGCGATGCCTCTGCACTCTTCACGACCGTGCGTCAACCCATGCCTTTGATCCGTGTGTATGAAAAAGTTGCTGTTTTTTGCTTACTTGAAAGGTCACATTTGATAGTGTTGGAAGCCCCCGCCCGTAACTACCCCATAAATCTCCATTTCTCAGAAATATAATGGGAACAAAAAGGAAACAGGGAACCGACGCGGTTGGCCGTTATTTTCTGTCTGTTATCGCGCGGAAAGAGAAAAACAGAAAATTCAAGAATTTGGAGGGTTAAACTGCAAAATGCACGAAACCACAAACCGGAAAGGGGAAATCGGGAACCAACCGCGTCGGGTGGTTTTCCCTCGCGGGAGCGCTCCGCGCCCGACACTTGTCACGCGCGGAGCGCTCTCGAACCGCTCGTTCGGAGCGCTCCGAAGGAACGCTCGTTAACTAGTTGCTCTCCCCTATCTCTCGCTGTAAGAGAGACCGAGGCCAAGCCTCGTGTCGGGAAGGCCCAGAAAGGCCGGCCCAGCGCGCGGGAGGCTATAGCCTCCTTTTTCTTTCTTTTTTTACGTTTTCTGTTTTCTTTTCTGCTTTAGTATTTTACCTTTTTTATACTTAAAATATTATATATATATATATATATATATATATATTACAAAAAACTCTGTAAAAACATTTAATTTTATTTGACCAATTATTGGAAAAATGTTAACTGTGTATAAAGAAAATGTTTATCACATATATGAAAAATGTATAAAAAAATTGATCACGTACTTGAAAAATATTAATCAAGCGTTTGAAAAACATTTGAACAATGTTAATTGAGCATTAAAAAAATGTTAAAATATGCATAAACAAAATGTTGACCATGTATTAAAAAATGATGATTTTTTAATCATGCATATAGAAAATATTAATTAAGCATTTCAAAAATTGTTGAACAAGTTTTCAAAAATGTTACCAAGCATTTGGAAAATCTTAAATGTGTATAGAAAAAACTTGACCATGTATTAAAAAATAATGAATTTTTTACAATGTATATAAAAATGTTAATCAGGCATTTGAAAAAAATTGAATAAGTATTTAATATTAATCAAGCATTTTAAAAAATATAAATGTTATATAAAAATATTGACCATGTGTTAAAAATGATGATTTTTTTATGATGTACATAAAAATGTTAATCAAGCATTTTAAAATGTTGAACAAGTATTTAAAAAATGTTGTTTAAGCTTTTTGAAAATGTTAAATGTGTATAAAAAATGTTGACCATGTAATAAAAAATGTTAAACTTGTATTTGAAACATGTTAATCAAGAATTTTAAAAAGTTGAATGTGTAAGAAAATGTTGACCATGTATTTAAAAATGCTAATCTGTTATTTAAAAAAATGGTAACTGTGTATTTGAAAAATGTTCTTGACATATATGCAAAATGTAGAATGAAGACCAATAGAAAGAAAGAAAAATTAAAAATAAATGATAATAAAAAAATAAACCAAAGAAAAAATTATGAAAAATAAAACCAAAGAAAAAGAAGAAAGAAAAAAGGGATAAAACCAATGAAAGAAACAAATAAAAATCAAAAGAATAAACTAAAAAACCGAACTAAAATGATGAAAAAAAAACTGGAGAAGAAATAAGAAAAAACATCCAAAAAACCAAAAAAATAAAAATAAAACAGAAAACAGAGAAAACCTCAAGTTGGTTGTGTGCTTTCCCTCAAGTTGTTCGCGTGTGCTATACTAACGCGAACCCGATACTGGCGCAGTGGCTAGAAGCACGAGCCACCACCGTAGCCACCCAGTTTTGATCCCTGGAGAGCTCCTTGTAGTAATAGCCTGACAGCCTCCCGCCTCTGGCGCCAAGGGTCATGGTCCGGCCCAGTATTGTACCATGTTTTTTTCCCTGTTTCACACTATTTTCTTCAGGTTTTTTGTTTTATTTTTCCATTCTTTTTTTTTGTTTCATCACTGGTTTTTCGTGTTTTCTTCATTCCTTCATCATTTTTTCATGATTTCTTGGTTTTCTTTGTCTCTTCATCAGTTTTGTTTTTGCTGTTTTTTCACCGTTTTTCTTTGATTCTTTTATGCTTTTTTCTACACATGTCTAATTCTACATAATGTACATTTTACTGTGCATGTGGGACATTTTTTTTTTCGTGTTGACTATTTTTAAAATACATGATGTACATTTTATACAATGCATGTTTTGCACATTGTTTTCAACACATGTTAAACCTTATTCAAATATATGTTGAACATATTTAATATCAATGAACATTGTTTAAACTATACAATTTTTTTCCTTCCTTTGCTTTTTTTCCAACACGTGTCTACATTTTTTGTATACATCTATAAATAATTTTTATACACTTTTAACATTTTAAAAATACATGATTAACATTTTTCAAACACTTTTTTTAACATTTTTTAGAATAAAACATTTTCCATATATATGTTGATTTTTCTAAGAAAGTAGAAAACATTTTTTATATTGTCTAAACATTCTTAACATAATTCATGAACATAGATTTGAACGTGTGAACATTTTTTAAATGTACCCTAAATTTTTTAATATCACTAAACATTTTTTTAATTTCACAGATATTTTTACATAGCATAAACATGCTTTGAAAATGTCATATACATTTACTTTAAACGCCTGATAATTTTCTAAATGTCACAAAAAATAGTGCTATCAACGTTTTTTTCAAATTCAGCTAACAAACTTTTTACATTGCATTAACATTTTTCAAATAGATGGTTTTTAGTTTATTTAGTTTTTCTTTAGACACTTTAGTTTATTTAGTTAGTTTTATGTTTTGGAATATATGTATTTACAATATTTTTTAAACATAAAAAAATGAATGAAAAAAGAGGGGAAATGAACTAACCTAGAAGCTACCTGGATAAGCAAAGAGACATCCTATTGATGCGTAACGCCATCGAACTGAAAGCAAGCATGCACATTTTATTGAGGGGCAAACAAACACGCACCTGCTCCCCAACGCCAATGTTAATCGGCCAGCCCAGTAACAAGTTTAGACGTAGCCCTTCCAACCTTCCACAGTTTGCTGCTGAGATTTTTGTGTGGTGATTTTTTTAGCAGGATTCAATTATTTTGGTCTGTTTTCTACTCAAATGCTCTTATAATTGTAGAAAAAAAGTTAAGGAATGCAAAAAATATTTATGAATTTGAAAAAAATGTTTGCAATTTTGCAAAAATATTCCTGAATTTAAAATCATGTTCACGAAAATTTTGAAATTCAAAAAATATGGAAATTGTGGAAAAATGTTTGTGAAATACAAGCAATATGGGAATTTTGAAAAACAATTCAAAAGAAGTTACTAATGCATAATTTTTTTATCATTTTAAATAAATTTTCACGAAAATCAGAAAATGTTCTTGAATACCAAAATGTCCTCAACTCCAAAAAACAGCTATGATTTTAATATTTTTTGGCAATATTGGAATAACTGCTGAAAAATAAAAAATGCTGATGACATTCAAAAACTATTGGCAAATTTGAAAAATGATAACGAATTCAAAGAATGTTTACAAATTAAAATATGTTCATGAAATTCAAAAAATATTCATGAATTCTCAAACTTTCCAGCAATTAAAAAATATTCACGATTCAAAATATGTTTACAAAATTGAAAAAAGTTATACCTTCCAATCCATAATAAGTGTCAGGTTTCACTTTTTATGGATCGAGGAAGTAGCGATTTTAGAAAATGTTTATGATTTTTAATATGTCACATAATTTAAAAGATATTTGTGAATTTTTAAATAGTCATGATTAAAAAAAATTGTGATTTTTTTATCTTTAAGAAAATGTTGAGAAATTTAGAAAATATTGCAGATTTCAATTTTTTGGATTTAGGAAAAAATGTTTATGAATTTGAAAAATATTCATACTTTTTTAAATATACGTCAATTATAAAAAAGTTCATGAATTTAAAGGGGAAAGGGAAAGGAAATAAGGTTAAAAGTAAATTGAAAACCTAGAAAAAAAATTGGATGAATAAAACTAGATAAAAAAGAAAAACCGCATAGAAGAGGTTCTAAAACTTACTCAAAACCAATGGAAAACACACACAAAAATACGAACTAGGCGTGCCAGCGCGTGCTGAAGCGGGAGGGTGTGTGTTTGCTCGATAACTATGGACCTATGCTCGAAATCACTGATTGAGGGGTACCCCTTTGTAATGGTTACCCCAATCTTCTCTGGTGGTGACAAGTTTTTTTAAAACATTTTCTCTTTAGCCGTGCATAGAAATCACGAATCGTTCTCACTGTTGGATTTCTCGCTTTGAGAACTTTGAAACTGGATCCTGTGTTAATAGGTTTCAGCGAACTTTTTCATGAAAAAACAAAAAAACAGGATTAGGAAGAAAAAACTAAAAAACAAAAACGGAAAAAAAAATTTGGGGGAAAACCAGAACCCGAAAGCACAATTTTGATTTTCACTTTGGGGAATCACATTTATGCTTCCCACAGAAGCATAGTTTCGCTTCTCACGGAAGCACGAGTTGTGCTTTTCCATTTTCGAGAAGTACAGACTGTTTTTGTTCTCGTTTCGGGGAACACAATTGTGCTTTGAATGTATGAACCATGCTTTTCCTTTTTAGGAAGCATAACCATGCTTTTCATGGGGAAACACTGCTGCACGGGAAAAAAAATCCGCCAAAACCTAGAAAAAACCAAGCGAAAGCTAAAAGAACATGTGTCAGGAAAAAACGAAATCCCGATAGTGCGCCAGCGCAAGACACATGGTGGCCGCTGGGTGCACTACTTGGCGCGCTCCTAAGCCCAAGAAAGCGACCCCTATGCGAGATTAGGAATTTTGATAAGGGAGACAAAGCGCTGCCCACTGGACAGGGGGGTGGGCGGACCCAGGATACCCTTTAATGGGGGGCCTAGTGTGTGGGGGCACACTTATTTTGCTAACTGGGGGGCCAAGTAGTAAAAAAACTAGGCTCCAAAGCTAGAAAACTAGAAATTGATTGGGTGCCTAGGACCCCACTAAGCCCAACATGGGTCCACCCCTTCCACTAGGATCTCCGATGTGCCGCTTATTACGCCGAATTGCCCAGGTTTCGCACAGGGGAGTCCCAGCTAGCCAGTGGAGTTGGTTATTGTTTGTGACTAATATGCAGCGCGAACACTTAAGAACTAACTGCAATGATAGATCAATTTTTTTGATTTTTTTTAAAAATTCATAATATTTTTTAAAGTTTCAGATAGTTTTTGAACAACACGATTTGCTTTTCAGAAATGTGAATTTTTTTGAAAAGAAGAGATATTGTTTGATTTCGTAATGAAATTATGAAAATTATGAACTTTTCTAAAATTACCAAACATTTATTTTCAAAACGCAAACAATATTTTTCTTTTCAAAAAATTCTAAAAGTAGGAACCTTTTTTTAAATTATGACCAATTTTTCTAAAAAACATGAACATTGGTATATGCAAAATCCAATAATTTTCACATGAACATTTTTGGACAAAAATTGAAAACAAAAACATTTTTTGAGAAGCGCAAACATTTTTTTAATTCCAGAACATATTTTGAAAATGCAAACATTTTTTGTAATTATGAACAAATTTGATAATGGGAATTTTTTGAAGTTCCAAACAATTTTTGAATTATTTTTGAAATTTCTGAACACTGTTGGGAAAACATGAACATTATTAAAAAAAGAAAAAAAAACTTGAAAAGGAAAAAATGAAAACAGAAAAGGAAAGAAAGAGAAACAAAAAAAGAAAAAAAAAGATAAAAGAACGAAAAAGAAGATTTTTTTTTGAAAGAACGAAAGTGGGCCTGCCTATGTCCGATGCTCAGGTTAGCATCCTGTTGGAAGCTCATTTAAAAAATATACGGCACATAGTCATGGTTTAGAACAGGGAGATGGGCCACCACTGGAGCCCAAACGAAGGCAATGAGCATTGAAAATCCTATGTGCCGATCATTGCGGCGACTATGTGCGGCACATAGTCGGGGCTTCTCTGCTCAACAGGGAGCTAATCCCAGATGAAAGTGGGCCGGCCCATCACTCCGTGTAGCCCGGGCACTCGGCTGTGTTTATGCCACGCAGGCCTGGGCCTGATGTATGGGGTTGGGCTCTCTGCTCAACAAAACATGGAGTAGACCGAATGGGAGTAAAGGCCATAGGATGCTCTTTTTTTATTTTTTTTGCTCCTTTGTAGTGGTGTACAAATCATGGGCAGACAACCCTTGCAGCGTGGCGCATAATCTCTTCGCATACCCCCTGCGACGACATTAATTGCACGGGAAATTGATGTATAACCGTTAAGGCCCATGGGAAAATCAAAGCCCGCGACGGGATGTGACATGGGTGGGCCCCTAGCCCACTCCTGCACGCTACTTTGACCGTCTGATTAGGGGTGAGCGTGGTCTCGTGGTGCCACCTGCTGAGACCAGTCTGGCTTGTCAAAGTTGTCAGGCAACCTTTAACCATGCTGCGCGGGAACTTAGCCCGTCGAGCGGAGGGCTATGTGGGAAACCTTTCTTGTGCATAGTTCGGCCAACACCTTCTACATTTTTAGACCGAGGTGGTCTACATCGCCTCGGAGGTTGCTCGGTGAAAATGGCTGCGGAAAGACGTTGTTCGGGGCGACGTTTCATTGAACCAGTTTCAAGCCGGTGACCGAAGACAACGTACAACTCAGATGACCGGAGGAGCGGTCGAGCTTGAAGATCGGTTCATGGGCTATGTCGGTGTCCTGATGGAGGGGGTCCTCATCATGCCGGTTCCCAGCATGGTGGGCCGGGCTGTGACCCTTTGGTCGGTTCCATCCTGGGCCATTTTGGGCTGTCCATAGCGAGTTATGTGTAGATTCCGGAAGACTTGGAACACAATCCAAAGACACCAGAGTTGTGAAGGACTCTACCTCCACCAACGTCACCGACCTAGTTGTGTAAACCCTAGAAACCCCGGTATGTTATATAAGCTGGGGACGGGCTCGCCGCAGGTCATATTCAATCCCTTGATACTTTACATGTACTTTGTATACACCCAACGCAATAAAACAAAATCATGATGTAGGGTATTATCTTCTCTGGAGAGCCTGAACATGGGTAAACCTCACATCATGTTACCATCGTGCCAAGTCGCCTAGCTAGGATACCCTACGAGTGGATCTGCGGGATTTAGCTCCGCGCACACCCCCTCCCACTTAGATAGATAATGTATGGGTCAGCCCATATAAGGCATTAATTGAGCGAGAAACTTGAGTGGGGACTCCGCGCCTGTTTTATGGTTTGGGGAGCTTCTAGTAGCTTCTGGTTGTTATTTTTGTTTGGCCACTTTTTCTTTAGTTTTATGTGTTTGTTTGAACAAATTTTCTTCGGTTTTCTCGTTTTTATTTCCTTTTTTCTATTTCTATTTCTTTTTTGTTTTTCCATTTTTTCAAATCATGAACTTTTTAAAAAAAATCATAAACTTTTTCTAGATTAGTGAATTCTTTTTAGATGGGAATTCTTTTTTCAAATTCATGTTTTTATTGAATTTATGAACTTTTCAAATTTGCGAACTTCTCTAAAATTCAAAAGCACGAACTTTTTCTAAAATCATGTTTTGGTGAATTCATGGACTTTTTTCAAATTTGTGAACTTGTTTGAATTCATGAACTTAGTTCAAATTCATAATCATGAACTTTTTTAAAATTGATGAACCTTTTCCAGTTCCATGAACTTTTCATTGAAAGTCAATGGTCAAATGGTCAACTAGACAATGGGTGAATGGTCAAACCACCAATTTTTTTGGTCAAATGGAAACGAAAAAAGATCAGGCGAGGTGCGGGGACGAGCGTGCCAGCGCGCATTGGGCCGAGGCCCACAAAGGGGAGATGCGGGCGCTTACCTGGCGCTGAAGGTGCCAGATAAAGGTCTCCTCCTCCTCCCCAGCAGGAGCTTTCGGGAGCTCTTATACAGCGACCTACACGCTGGGAAAGAGGGGGTGCAAAAGAGGGCATGCGCACCCCCTCTTTCCCACGCATGACCTTGGGCCGGCCCAGGTGCGGGACGAGGCTCCCCTGTTTTTTTTCGTTTCCTTTTTTGGTTTTTGTTTCTTTTTTTGCTTCTTTAAGAAAGTTCGGGATCTAAAAAAAAGTTTAGAATTTTTAAAAATGTTTACTAATGCAAAAGAATGGTCACAAAAGCACTATTTTTTGGATTTTTCAATACCGCGGTCCTGCTGTTGGGCCAGCCCAGGTGGCCATTTGTGTGTATGTCCAGCTGCTATTTGCCGCAAAATGCGGCAGATAGGAGCTCCCCTCCTCCCCAGCAGGAGCTCTCGGGAGCTCCTATATAGCGATCTGCACGCTGGGAAAGAGGGGGGTGCAAAAGAGGGCATGCGCACTCCCTCTTTCCCACGCATAACCTTGGGCCGGCCCAGGTGCGGGACGAGGCTCCCCTGTTTTTTTTGTTTCCTTTTTTGGTTTTTGTTTTTGTTTTTTTGCTTCTTTAAAAAGGTTTGGGATCTGAAAAAAAATAGAATTTTTAAAAAATGTTCACTAATGCAAAAGAATGTTGATGAATTTCAGAAAATATCCACGAATTCAAAAAAGGTTCCCAATTTCTATTTTTTTATTTTTTATGAACAAATTTGAATTTTGGATGAACAAATTTTAAATGAAATGAACTTTATTTTGAAATTAATGAACAAACTGCGAATTCAAGAACATTTTTTGAATTCAATGAACATTTTTGAATATGATGACATTTTTTTTAATTTGATGAACATTTTTTACTTTGATGAACAAATTTTGAATTCGATAATTTCAAAAGATGTTCACTGATTTGAATTAATGTTCGAATTTCAAAAACAAATAACCGATACAAAAAAATAAAAGGAAAAAAAGAGAAAGAAAAAAACAAAAATAGAATTAGAAAAAATGAAAGAAAAAAAAACCGGTTTGGGAAGGGTGAAGCCGGGGGTGGGTGGGGGTGGGGGTGCCAGGATCTGCCGGAGCTCTCCAGGGGGAGCTCCTATTGAGCGCTTTAAGCGCCGCAGAACTCAACCGGCGCCTACAGCAAACGCAAGTGGGCCGGCCCACGATTGCACCAGCGCAAAAAACTGTTTTCGCGAAAAAAAGACACGCAAAAACCTGTGATTACAAGGACTCGAACTCGCGTCGCTCCTTTCGAAAGAAGGTTCAGCTAACCACTACGGCAACTAGATCACTATGACTAAGTACAACGCGAATACTTAAAGAACTATTGCCGCCGCGATAGTTATTACGCAATACAACTTACATTTATATATTTTTGATGGAAAAAAGTTTATCACATTTGGCAAAAAGTTCACGAATTGGAAAAGACCATCGTTTCTGAAAAAAGTTCATCCAATTTGATAAGAAAAGTTCATCGATTAAAAAAATAAACCGTTTTTGAAAAAAGTTCACAAAATGTGAAAGAACTTCATTGATTTTGGAAAAAAAAGCTAATAGAATTTTTTTTAAAAGTTCATCAAATGAGAAAAAAGTTCATCGAATTTTGAAAAAAGTTCACCGAAGCTATAAATAAGTTCATCAATTTGAAAAAAAGATCACCGAATTTGAAAAAAAGTTCATCAAATTGGAAAAAAGTTCAAAAATATGAAAATAAGTTCATTGATTTGAAAAAAAGTTCATCGAATTTCAGGAAATGTTCATAAAAAAAAGTTCATTAAATTTGAAAAAAGTTCATCATTTAAAAAAAAGTTTATCAAAATTAAAGAGCGTTCATCGAATTTGAAAGAAAAGTTCATCAAATTGGAAAAAGTTCAACGAATTGGAAAAAGTTCATCGAGTTCGAAAAAAATCATCGATTGTTAAAAATAGTTCACTAAAAGAATTTCATTGATTTTGGAAACAAAATTTCATCAATTTAAAAAAAAACATCATCGATTTGGAAAAAGTTCATGCATTTATGAAAATAAAAAACATGAAAATCGTTGAGGGAGGAAATCTGGAAGAAGAAAAAAAACAGAAAACGAAACTGGAAAAAAGGAAACAGCGAAGGAAGGAAGGAATAAAAGTCGGGAAGAGTTCAAGCTTAACAGATCCCTCTCTGTAGCGCGGTGGTAGTATGAATGACCTTTGATGAGTAAGGTCGCCGGTTCGATTCCTACCGATGGCGCTTCAATTTTTGCAAATTACGTTACATAGTAACAGGCCTAGTAACGGGCAGCGCCGGCCCGTTTGTAAATTTGCCTATAACGGGCGCCTGTAGCGCCAAATAGGATTTGCCAAAAAGGGCACCGTTTAGGAAATGCCTTTTACAAATTAACTTACATAGTAACGGGCCTAGTAACGGGCAGCGCCGGCCCGTTTATAAATTTGCCTATAAAGCGCCAAATAGGATTTGCCAAAACGGGCACCGTTTAGGAAATGCCTTTGACAAATTAACTTACATAGTAACGGGCCTAGTAACGGGCAGCGCCGGCCCGTTTATAAATTTGCCTATAACGGGCGCCTGTAGCGCCAAATAGGATTTGCCAAAACGGGCACCGTTTAGGAAATGCCTTTGACAAATTAACTTACATAGTAACGGGCCTAGTAACAGGCAGCGCCGGCCCGTTTGTAAATTTGCCTATAACGGGCGCCTGTAGCGTCAAATAGGATTTGCCAAAACGGGCACCGTTTAGGAAATGCCTTTGACAACTGTCTAAGCGACACAGCCCTGGGCCTAATGTGTGGCCTGGGGTCTCTGCTCAACAAAAGATGGACTCCCTCAAAAAAAAAAAGACGGACTAGACGAAATCGGATCTCGAACGTGAGATCTTTCGTACTTCTTTTTTCTGCTCCGTTCCAAGTGGTTCGATTGAGCTGAGATTGCACGCAAACAAAATGCAACACTATGGTACACGGGTCATCTGGCATTCGAACAACTGTTGCACGGCGACTGCCGTACACGTCGAGACATTGACCCTGCTTCTTTAGTTAGCTCGTGCCGGTGTCCGTTGTATTAATGGTTGGTTTCTGATGAAATCGTCGCCTGTTTGTATTTGTTGCACAGCTTGCAGCACCCTTAGCTTAGCAGATCTAGCCCAGAATCCCCGCGGCCGCGCGTGTAACTGATGCATCCATTCTAGTTAGGTACAATAGTGTTTAGTTCAGATTTCTACACAAGTTGTCACATAAAAATTTAAAATGTGGAGGAAAGAGAAAAGGGAGAGAGAAAGAAATTCTGTGTAGATCCACAAACAGTCTGTAGGATCTTACAGACAGCTTTCAGGCAATGATTTTATTGTTGTATGAAATGTTGTATGTAGGATTTTATGATATTTTTTTTGTCGAGGAATTGGCGGTTAGAACATCTACAGCCGGACGCCCCAAACCCGCCTCAGACACCTGGGCGGGCCGTCTGGTCACTGACCGGTCACGATTTTTCGACCCAGACGCCCCCCTCAAACGGTCCTTAAATGTCTGGGATGATCGGCTCCCCTCATATCCAACTCAAATATGGGACGGATACGGGGGCGCCCGGGCGCGACCGGACGCGTCCGCCAAGTAGGACTGACGATGGGGTCGCACACGGACTCGAAACCCGACGGTCGACGGACGCCTCCTCCGTCACCGCGGTGTGAACGCCGTGTGGCGGCGCTCCGACTCGCCGCTCAAGGCCAAATCCGGCTATTTAAGCCAGCCGGCGTCCCAACCCTAGCCCATCCACCTCCTCCCTCTCTGCGCCGCCACCCGAGCCCGTCCGCCTCCTCTTCCCCGCTCTTCCACGCTCTTTGGCATAGCCATGGTCCGGCGGCTGATCACCATGTACGCTATGCTCACGCCCGAGTGCCGTAGGCAGATCGGGGAGGAGATCCAGGCAAGACGCGCCACCCGCATCACTGCCGGGCTGCCTCCGGACTCGCCGGAGCCGGAGGAGGACGATGAGCAGTAGCCGAAGGAGGAGGAGGGAGAGCCGCTGCCGGAGCCGATGGAGGAGCCAGATCAAGAGGAGGACGAGGCGGAGCTGCCCGAGCAGGGCTTCAACATGGCAGAGGCGGAGGCGGAGTTTGCCGTCGCCCAAGCCGCGGAGATGGCGGAGCAGCAGGCCATCCTCGAATCCATCCAGGATGAGGACTACGTGGAGGCCAACCGGCAGTTCCTCTGGCAGGAGCGGGCGGCGTTCGACGCGCTCTTCGCCGAACTCGACGCGAAGATAGAGGCGTTGGAGGCCGGAGCGGAGCAGCCGGAGGCTCGGGAGCTGCTGCTGCTGCCCATGCTGCCGAGCCGGGCACGAAGATCGTTGACATCTCCGACGAGGAGTAGCTAGATCTCTATGTAGTACGTAGGTTATTTAGTTTGCATGCTTTTGTATGGATTTGAGAATCTAGTATGAGATGTCCGGATGCAGTTATGCTAATTTGAAGAGTGTCCGGTCACAGCCGGACGCGTCCGTGGACATTTGAAGGATCTATTTGTCGTATGCGGCTGTAAAGACTCTTAGCACGCCGATATATTAAGCAGTAGAAAATCAAATACAAACGTCTTAAGTGTTACAAGGATATGGGTTTAAGGTTGTCCCCTCACCTACAGGAAGTAAAGCTAGTCAGGTTCTCAACATCGGATAACAATGGATGGATAGGTTCTGCTGCATGATGTTTTGCTTGAGCTGAAAGACTGCCATCTCAGGGACAGAGATGTGCTGAAAGACCCAAAAATTGACATCTGAGCACACGGGCACATAGTGCCTGGTTTTTTGAAGTTCAAATAATCAGATTTTTACGGCTTGAATCTTTTTAAATTTTTGTGTGCCTGCACGTATAGCAGTAGTATAATGCGCCAAATTTTTAGCAATATACGTGCTCGCATGTAAAAGATAAAAAAAGACAAAATACATGCAAATTAGGGGCTTGTTTTTCTGTTGTTTGTGGGCCAAAATTTTGTCTTTTTTACAGCACATAATACAACGTATTATTGAACAAAATTTCACGGGTACATAGACCTCACGCATGCGTATTCATGTTAAAAAAATCAAATCTTTTCAAATCTTTTAAGCACCTTTTTTAGCAGTTCAAAATAACGTGCTCCGTTGCCCCGTGCACCAAAAAACCGTTTTATGAAAGACCCTCCTATTACGCTCAGTCGAAATATTCCATGCAGTGTAGATTGCATCCGCAATAGTCTTCTTGCTCATGGTGCAAGTGCGCTCGTTCCACCAGTTGGTGATAGATGTAGGGCCAGTTCTTTTTGTGCAGGATTCTGCAGAATCAAGATTCCGGAAAACGTCACACAAAATCCGCTTCTCACAGAATTTGCTGTCCAGTTATTTTCTGAGATTGTAGTATGAGATTGTGGGTTGAGTTGTGTGCTGAAATGTGTGTACCAACCTTTGACAGAAACTGTTTAATGAATTGCAGACATTTTGTTGTTTCGAACAATTTCTGGTTGAATATGAGCACAAAAGTGATTTACGAATATTATAAAGTGCTAAAATATTACAATTAGAATAGTTTAAAAGTTTGATCATTACAAAATAGCCTCATGTGTTGCTGTCATAGTACTATAAATAGAACGAATAATCTCAAGGTACGAGACAGGCAGCAATAGCCTCATGTGTTGCGGTCATGGTACATCATTTTCTGGTGGTAAAGCGTTGACACCTCTAAACAACATGTAACAACATCACTCAAAAAAGAAATCATACAATGGCAACATCTAACATCATGTATCTGCTAACATCATTTCACTCATCCGTCTAACAGCATATAGAAATCATACAACAGAATTCAGGCATCTAGTATCAGCATACAGTAGCAACATCTAACATCATCATTCGTAAAAATTCATCCTTCTAACAACATCATTCATACAACATGTTCATCTAAAAAACATAGGCGTCAATCCAATCCATCCATCCATTCTAATAGCATCCATCCATCCATCTAGCATGCGTTCAAATTAGCATACAAAAAAGAGAGTACCAGAGAGATGCTCATCGTGGGCTGCTCGAAGAGACCACCGGAGACTACTTCGCTTGAAGGAGAGGGATGGCTGGCCGCGTCGGCGTCCAGCGGAGGCAGAGGGGCGGTGGGAGGTGATACGTCTCCATCGTATCTACTTTCCAAACACTTTTGCTCTTATTTTGAACTATAATTTGCATGATTTGAATGAAACTAACTGGACTAACGTTGATTTCAGCAAAACTACCATGGTGTTATTTTTTATGCAGAAATAAAAGTTCTCAGAATTAGACGAAACTTTTTAGAGATTTTTTATTGAATAAATAAAAATACTGGAATGAAGATCCACTGGAGGGAAGCCACCAGTTACTCACAAGGCAACAGGGCGCGCCCTGATGCCTTGTGGGTTCCACAGGAGACCGTCTGACCTAATTCCAACTCTATAAATTTTGTTTCCCCGAAAAAAAATAGGAGAAGAAGTTTCATCACATTTTATGATACAGAGCTGCCACAACCTCCTGTTCTTCATCAGGAGGGCTGTTCTGGAGTCCGTTCGGGGATCTGGAGAGGGGGATTCATCGCCATCATCATCACCAACCCTTCTTCATCAACAACTTCATGATGCTCACCACCGGGAGTGAGTAATTCCTTCGTAGGCTTGCTGGATGGTGATGGAGTTGGATGAGATTTGTCATGTAATCGAGTCCATTTGTTAGGGCTTGATCCCTAGTATCCACTATGTTCTGAGATTGATGTTGCTATGACTTTGCTATGCTTAATGCTTGTGACTAGGGCCCGAGTGCCATGATTTTAGATCTAAACCTATTATGTTTTCACGAATATAAGTGTGTTTTGGATCCTGTCTTGCAAGTTGTATGCACCTATTATGTGTCATGATCTGTAGACCCCAAAGTAACATTAATTGGGATTCGCTCCGATGATTTCGAGTTCTTGAAGGGCAACTTCGAAGGGATCAAGGGATACGTTGTGGGCCGGATGACCAAGAGTCGTCGCGGCAAGCTCTACATTGACGACGAAGGCTGGGGCCCCGAGGCCGGCTCAATTGAGTACGGGTACCGGGTCCCCTTCGGTGGAATTCACGTCTTCATTGGCAAGATCGGCGAACCGGGCCCTGAGCCGGACACCTGCACCGACATCATCAAGACGGCTCAGCCTGCAAAACCCGCCCGAGTTCAGCCCGCCATGAGTAGTGCCTTCGTGGGATTCATCAATGGTGCGGAATCTAAGGATAAATCGGTATCTGACAGTGAGACAGTTGTCTATTCTGATGGCGAGTCATCCACCGGTGAAATCGAGTCATTGTACCAACTGCAAGACGGTCAGCTTGGGGGCTGTTCCGATGGCGATAGTATCCCGGACCCCTACGAGCCGCCGAACTGGGTTGCAATCTTCATGGCCGGTACGCAGCCAGTGCATCACTCTTCAACTGCAGCGGCATTGATTTCCGGGTCAACAGCGGCGACGACAGCTGGGGCAGGAGGCCCTGCGCGCCCGCCGGCTCAAGTCTTGTCCGGTTTACTAGACGCCTTGGCAACACTGCTGACGACGGAGGTTAACACGGATAATCAAGATCAGCATAACGCGGAAGTCGTGAAATTGCGAGATCAGATAGCTCAAGCTAAGGAAGACCTGGCAGCTGAAGATGCCAGGATGGCTACGGAGCGGGTTACGTTGGATGCTCAAGCGCAGCAGATTCAGTCGGAGTCTTACCGACTCATGCTAGATCAGAACGCTTCAAACGAAGTCATGAGGAGGAGGCATCAGTCTCGCGTGCCACCGGTTTACGAGGCGAGGAACCTCTTTAACACGCCAGGAGTAGGAACCAGTAACCCGCCAGTGGCGGACCGGGTTGAAGCGCCTGGGACGGGAGCGCCGGTTCAGCCGCGCACCACGGATCCGCCTCGTCAGAACAATATCCCGCCGCAACACATGCCAACACCACCGGGTCATTACTCTAACCCTTTGGATAACATGATCGCTGCGGCGTCACGATTGGCGGCTATCCCGGTTGAAGGCGAGTCTCCAACGATGGTTGAGATGCGGAGGGCTAGAGAGCTCCTTCAGACAGCATTGGTTCAGCAGCAGGCTTATTCTTACAGTCGAAGCCGGATTCATTCCACCCCTCGCCCAAGCCGGAGTTACAGTAGGCATATTGATGAACCAGCTGTGTCAAGCAGTGGGCGGAACCATAACCAGCCTTGTGGACATAACCCGGCGGGCGGGGGTGCTGATGCTCAGAATGTGGTGGATCAAGGTAGAGCACGTCGAGAGGCCGAGCTGGCGGCGCAATATGCGGCCCGTCAACCTTCTCCGGTTCGTCCGACAACTTCGGTGGAGCCAGGTGTAACCTTTAGGAATTTGGGCGTGCCATGTTTAGTGCCGGCCATACGTAATGAGCGTCTGCCCAAGGATTTTAAGGGTCCTCGCAAGGTGCCTAACTATACAGCCGATTTACCTCCTGAAGCATGGATCGAGAGTTATGAGATGGTCATGGAATTGCTAGATGTTAGCGATGCGGCATGTGCTAAATATTTCCCCCTGATGTTGGAGGGAACGGCTCGCACTTGGTTGAAGGGGCTCCCTGCCAACTCCATTGGGTCATGGGCCGAGTTAAAGGCCCGGTTTATCCAGAATTTCAAAGATACGTGCAAGCAGCCTATGTCAATTGTAGATCTGGATGCCTGTGTCCAAGAAGAGGGTGAGTCCACAACCCATTGGGTGCGCCGGGTTTCGACCATCTTACATTCATCGGATCGCATCAATGCCGGTTCAGCGGTCATAATGTTGGAGAAGAATTGCCGGTTTACGCCTCTTAAGCAGAAGTTGGGTCGGCTCAAGCGCCACTGCAATGACATGGGAGAGCTGATGATGGCTCTGGTTAAGTACGCTGACTCTGATGGTACCAAGGACCCCGAGTCTGATGATGATAAGCCGGGAAAGGGAAAGAAGAGCAGCAGCACCAGAGGACAGCAGCATAATCCGGCGAATCAGGGAGGCAATGGTAAGCGCAAAGCTGATAATTGTTTGGACTTTGTG
The DNA here is from genome assembly GCA_011799875.1 of Thinopyrum elongatum. Classification (NCBI taxonomy): domain Eukaryota; kingdom Viridiplantae; phylum Streptophyta; class Magnoliopsida; order Poales; family Poaceae; genus Thinopyrum; species Thinopyrum elongatum. The sequence continues at coordinate 375,186,164 of CM022299.1, read as the reverse complement.
GCTAACACCAACGCACAGAATAATGGCCGGCGTCGTAAAGGTAAACCGCCCCCACGGGCCGGAGGGTCAGGCTTTAATCTTGAGCAGATGCTAAATCAGCCCTGCCCAAGGCATGGGACGCGAGAAAGACCGTCTGGCCACCTCTGGAAGGATTGCTACATCATGAAGGAGTATAAAAATTCCAATCTTTTTCAAGACAATCATGGACCGGGTGGTGGTTCAGGGTCCGGTTCTCATGGGCCGGGTTACGGTGGTGGCGGTTCTAGTTCTGGATTCCAAGGTAATCAGGGCAATCAAGGCAATCAGGGTGGCTACCATCAACAGTCAGGTCAGGGGAATCAGCAGCAGCAATCTGGGTATCAGAGTAACCCAAAGCAGTTGAATAGTGGGCAGTACCACGTCTTCACCACAAATTTATGCAAACGGGATCAGAAGCTTCACAAAAGGGCAATGAACGCCGTTGAGCCGGCGGTTCCCCGTTACTTACGCTTGTCTGAGCAGCCCATCGTGTGGAGTCGGGAAGATCACCCGCCCCGGGTTGATAATCCGGGTCACCTAGCATTGGTGGTTGCACCCCAGGTTGGAGGTATAAGTTTACCAAGGTACTCATGGACGGAAGGAGCAGCATCAATATCCTTTATTACGAAACTTTCCGTCGCATGGGGTTGACAGATAAAAATCTTAAACCGTCGAATACAGTTTTCCATGGTGTGGTGCCTGGTAAGTCGGCGTACCCTGTTGGTAAGATAGTTCTAGAAGTTGCCTTTGGAGATGATCATGACTCTAGGTCAGAGACATTGACCTTTGAAGTAGTCAAAATTCACAGCCCGTATCACGCTCTGTTTGGACGGCCAGCTTATGCCAAGTTCATGGCATGGCCTTGTTATATTTATCTGCAGCTCAAGATGCCGGGTTACAAGGGGACCATCACAGTACATGGGAGCCGAAGGATAGCCTTGGAATGTGAAGAGGGTGATGCGGCTGGCTGAGTCGCCGGTCCTAGCTGCGCCCGTTGATAAGGAGCCGCTGTTGTTATATGTGGCTGCTAATAGCCGGGCTGTTAGTGTGGCTATTGTGGTTGAAAGGAAAGAGGCAGGCAAGGAATATCCGGTTCAACGGCCGGTTTATTATATCAGCGAAGTGCTTATTGAGTCCAAGCAGAGATACCCACATTGGCAGAAGCTTGTATATGGGGTTTTCATGGCAAGCCGGAAGCTCAAGCAATATTTTCAGGGTCACCCCATTACTGTGGTTAGCTCTGCTCCTTTAGGAGATATCATACAAAACAGGGAAGCAACAGGCCGGGTTGCCAAATGGGCCATTGAACTTGGGCCTCATGGTTTGAAGTATATGCCTCGCACGGCCATCAAGTCTCAAGCACTGGTGGATTTCATCAATGACTGGACAGAGCTGCAGATGCCTGAGGAAAAACCAGATAACACGTATTGGACTATTCACTTTGATGGGTCCAGGCAATTGGAGGGCTCGGGGGCTGGAGTTGTGCTTGCTTCCCCTCGAGGTGACAAATTTTGTTATGTTCTCCGTTTGATGTTCCCTTGTACTAACAATGCAGCTGAATATGAGGCCTTGCTCCACGGTCTTCGGATGGCTAAGGAGATGAACTTAAGCCAGGTAAGGTGCTTTGGTGACTCAGATTTGGTGGCTCAACAAGTCTCTGGTACTTGGGATTCTAAGGATCCCCTCATGGCGGCTTATCGACGAGAGGTGGATGTTATTGCTGGTCACTTCAAGGGTTATCAAGTTGAGCATGTTGATCGGAGGAAAAATGAAGCGGCTAATGCCTTAAGCCGGTTGGGTTCTCAACGTAAACCGGTGCCACCTAATGTCTTTCTTGACGTTTTGCATAACCCGTCGGTCAAGTTACCTACAGAGGAGGATTTGGCTATTCCTGACCCGGAAGCTCAGTTGGTGGCGGCTCTTCATGTTATTCCTGATTGGACAGTTCCATATTTGGCATATATGACCCGGGGCGAGTTACTTGAGGATGAAACCTTGGCCAGGCAAATAACCCGGTGGTCCAAGTCAATGACAATTGTCAATGGAGAGCTGCACCATTGCAGTGTTACCGGGGCGTTTCAGCGTTGTGTTTCTCCTGAAGAAGGCTGTGAGATTCTGCATGAGATCCATGAAGGAGATTATGGTCATCACGCCGGCTCTAAATCTCTTGTAGCCAAGGCTTTTCGTCACGGTTTTTATTGGCTGACGGCTCATGCTGATGCTGAGGACAAAAATGTGACGGTTGTCAGAAGTTTTCACGTCGAGCTCATGTTCCGGCTTAGGAGTTGAGAATGATTCCAATCACTTGGCCATTTGTAGTTTGGGGGCTTGATATGGTTGGACCTTTTAAGAGGTCCAAGGATAAGAAGACCCACCTCTTGGTGGCGGTTGATAAATTCACTAAGTGGGTAGAGGCAGAGCCAGTCAGTAAGTGTGATGCAGCAACGGCGGTTCAATTCATGAAGAAGGTGATCTTCCGTTTTGGCTTTCCACACAGCATTGTAACAGACAATGGCACTAATCTCTCCAAGGGTGCTATGAAAGAATTTTGTCAACGTGAGCATATCCGGCTTGATGTATCGTCGGTGGCTCACCCCCAATCTAATGGTCAAGCTGAGAGAGCCAATCAAGAGATCCTGAGAGGCATCAAGCCCCGGCTTATGGTTCCCTTACAGAGGACGCCGGGTTGTTGGGTAGAGGAGTTACCCTCGGTGCTATGGAGCATCAACATAACGCCCAACAGATCTACGGGTTACACGCCTTTTTTCATGGTTTATGGAGCAGAGGCGGTTCTCCCCAGTGACATCCATCACGACTCACCCCGGGTGGCGGCTTATGTTGAAGCTGATAATGAAAAGGCACGTCAGGATGCACTTGACCTGTTAGATGAAGCGCGTGATCTTGCAGCGGCTCGTTCGGCGATTTACCAGCAAGATCTACGTCGTTATCACAGCCGCCGGGTCAAGACCAGAACCTTTCAAGAAGGCGACTTAGTGCTCCGGCTTATCCAGGATCAGACTGATATGCACAAGTTATCCCCACCTTGGGAAGGACCCTTTGTGGTCAGCAAGAATCTGAACAATGGGTCATACTACCTTATTGATGTTCGAGACCACAAGGACTCACGCACGTCAGAGGAAGAGACTTGCCGGCCGTGGAATATTGCTCATCTTCGGCCTTACTACACCTGAGCCATTGGCTCTTCTGATGTACATATTTTTGACAATGTATATATTAAACCGGCACCCCTGCTAAAGCAGGGCCTCTGTCGTCTTTTCTTAATGAGTTTTTGGTTACTTGGGGGCTTCCGGCTTATGAGCGAAGTTATGATTACCCTTTGAACCGGCTTATAAGTCAACTGAAAAAAAAACTTGGGGGCTTGCTACCCAGGTTAAAGGTACCAAAGAGAGTCTGTTGCAAAATCACAGCTCAAACATAGGTGCCCCTTGAGCACAACTCAAAAATATTACTTGGGGGCTCCTTGATTCTAAAGAACAAAGAGTTTGTATAACCCTTGTAATACGCTTAAAAGCCAGGCTTGGAAGCCAGGTGTATTCACCTAAAACCCCGGGTTATCCTGCCTTTTTAAGTAAGCCACTCCGCCCAGGTATTCCTGGAATGACCCGCCGAATGTTTGACAAGTCAATCTTATACAGACCCTGAACTTGCCAAAGTTAAAACGACGATTGGTTATGTGAGGTCCATCTTATATGGTTTGTATATAGGTTTAACTTAGTGGCTGTGCGGCCCGTGAAAGCACTCGATTTTTGGCCTGGCAGCCCATGAAAAGCCTCGTTTTTTTGTTTGTTTTATTCCACAGTTTTTTTTGAGGTTTATTTGATGAGGCTTATAATGCTTTATGATCATAATTCATCCGGTGTTTATTAACCCGGCCTGGTTTTTGACTATAAGTCGCCAGTATGAGATAACATAACATTCGGTGTTTATTAACCCGGCCTGGCTTTTGACTATAAGTCACCAGTATGAGATAAGATAATATCCGGTGTTTATTAACCCAGCCTGGTTTTGTTCATAAGCCAAGCAATCTATGATAATTACCAGTGCTCAAAGTTTGGGTTCTCCCCCTTACTACACCGGTTTGGTAAACCAACAGTGTGATCAAATACCACAGGTATGATATATTTCAAATTTGGTTATTCTTAAAGTCCAGCCTTGGGTATAAGCTATGTTAGTTTCCATGGTTTTATATTGGGCGTTATGACCCGTCCAGCGGTAAACCGCTAGGACACTTTTAATCCGTTGCATGCAGGAGCAGATTCCACAGTGTTAATATTATAAGCATAAGTGGCATATCTTAACATGGTGGATTAGCAGTGTCATGCAAAGTAAATATGCACGATGGCATAGCAGAACGAGAGTTTAAGCTAGCCTATTACAAGGCGTTTGGGGCCCAAAAGAATAATTGTTTTAACAAGTCTTAAAGAAAGCAGCTGCTAAACCGGCCCCCGGTTTACGAGTCCTGGCCTGGCTGACTTGAAGGTTGTGGATCATCCAGCGCCGGTTCATCTTCCTCCTCTCTACCCAGTGGCTGGAAATCAATGGTGGTCCAATCAATCCCAGTTAAGGCCTTGAATACAGCTTCATCACTTATAAGTGTGGAGGGGTCAACATCAGGGGCATAGGTATGCTTATGGATTGGAGGAATAAGATTTGGAGCATCATAAGTTGGCGCGTTAACTCTCTTGTTGTTGGCATCATAAATCGACTGATAATGTGAAAGATCGGTTTCTTCAGCCAATTTGCTGGCCAATGGGCGCATTTCCCTCGTCAAGGCTCTGAGGTCATCGTTATTAAACTCTGACCCGTCCTCCTTTATGCTCGGGTAGCCGTTTCCCACATCGGCCGGATCAAGATCAGATATCCAAGCTTTGGCCCGAGTCAGTGCAGTAAGAGCACCCGCCCTGGCAACTGACTTCTTTAGCTCCTCAAACCATGCAGGCATCATTGCCAGCCTTTCCAAAGTCTCCTTGATCAAGGTTGGGGGCGGTTTATTATGGGAAGCTGTGCAGATAACCCGTTGTACGCCGGTATATAATTGATCTATAAGTGTATAGGCGGCTTTCAGTTTTTGCCGCATATCTGAGCCAAGATGAGCAATGCGAGTTCCTGCATCATCAAAAACATCGGTAAACCGGCAGTCTCTTACATAATACATGTTCAAAGCTTATGAAGAAGTTATTTACCAAATACGGCAGCGGTCATGGCATTTATTTGCTATTTCAAGCCAGTCAGCTCCTCAGCTACCGGATTAAGGGCAGCCTCAGCATCCTCAGCCCTCTTCAGTAGAGTTGACTTTTCTGTATCCCAACCTGCCCGCTCGTTCTTGAAGCTCTCCTTCAGTTTCTCCATTGCTGTTAAGGCACTGGTCAGTTCCTCCTTGACTTTGGAGGTCTCGGCTTGTTGCGACTTGATATTTTCTTGAAGGTCGGCGATTTGAGATTCCTTCTTGTTAAGATCAGCCTGCAAGAGACATGTAATTAATTACATAGCAGTGCATATTCAAAGTCCCAAGCACATAACAAGTAATATACTTGGCACTTGGGGGATAATGTCTATTGCTTCTTATCAATTTTTTTTTACAAGTCCCAAGCACATAACAACTATCAGCTTGATGGTCAACCGGATTATAAAGGTCCTAAGTAAGAATTTTGAGCCTTACAGCATAATTAGTCTCAACTTAACATATTTATTAAGTCGACCCTTGGGGGCTACACAGGCGAAATTGAAGATTTATTATTCTAAAGTCCCGGTTCATATTGACATTATAAACCGGCCCTTGCGGGCTAGTGGAGTTGATCTATATGGCTCTTGAAAGTTTGCAGAACATTCTATTCTTTTATGTCCAGTAAACTTGGCGGCTAAGGGAAGAATATTTATGCAGAGTTAACAACATTTACCTCATATCGCTCCTTCATCATGTTCAGTAAACCGGCTTCATAATCACGGCTTGTGTACAAACGGTTTAAAAACCCAGAATGAATATCTTGGGCGCTGAGGTGGGCATAGCTTTCCAAGTCCGCCTTCCACTTGCCCTTGTCAACAGCAGAAAATTCTTCTTTGGCACTATGTTTTGACAGGGCAGTGGGGTTGTCTGGGGCTGTATACCTAACACCGGTAACTACAACATCGTCAGCTTTATCATCAGCAGCCTTAGTTGGGCTTGGCGGTTTATCAGCATGACTCATCGGATCAATTTCCATCTGCTCAACAAAGGTGTCATGATCTTGTGGTGGCAGATCATCAAGAATAGCTTCAGTATTTGTTTCAAACTGTTTCGGGTTCTTTTCCGGATCAGTTGGCGCGCTGTCATCAGCCGGTTTGTTCAATTTGGCCTTTTTACTGGGTCTGGCCTTGGCTCTGACAGAGACGCAAATAACAGGTTAGTATAATGATCAAGCATAAGGTATAAGGGGTTAGTTAAAAATGCTCACCCAGGAACAGTTTTGAGGGTTGGAATTTGTGTCCCTGTGGACTCGCCAGAGGATGAATGGGAAGTTCCCTGATAGTTTGAATCAGACGGATTAAGAGGTTGTCGGAAATAACCCGCCTTGGGATAAGATGTGTCAGAAATAGAAGAGACCTCTGGGCGGCGTTTACGAACTGGCGAGTTCGGTAAACCGGAAGAAGTGACCACATGGCCGCTATGCTGGGTTGTGCGGCGAGCTTCGTGTTGCTGCTTCTTCAAAAGAAGTTTGGATCCAAGTAAGCTAGGGGGTGAGAAAATTTTATTTTCCGGCTTGCTTGTTGGGTTTTCTGTGTGGGCAGAGGTTCTGAACCAGATGAGAGAATAGTTACCTCTACGTCATTTGCACGGCTAGCTTCTGCGTTGTCCTGATAAAAATCATCGTCAATGAGATGTATGAAAAAAGAGCCAAGTGAATCAAGTTCTACCTCTGACTCCGGATTATCATCATCAATGTTTAACTCGGTAGGCTCGGTGTTTTTCTTCTTAGCGGGCTTCTTGTTGACCTTGGTCTTGACACGAGGTGTTTTGGCCGGTTTATCCTGCGGTTTCTTCTTCCAGAACGGATCATCACCCTGCTTAAAGATTGAAAAAAATCATAAGGGAGTATTAAGAATATGGATTAAAGCAGGAGTGGGGCAATTCTTACAGCTGGCGGTTTATTTGAAGCACAGAAAGGACTAAGTCCTGTCTTGCTACAGTCGGTCACTGGTTCATCCAACATCTTCTTGACAGATTCAGTAATTTCAGCATCAGTCAGCTGAATATCAATGTGGCGTTGAGGGTCTTTCACATCCCCTGTGTACTCACACATTAAACCGGGGCGACGGCTTAAAGGCAAAATGCTCCAAGATACCCAGCAACGGACAAAATCAATGCCTGTCAAACCGTTTGCCATAAAGGCTCTGAGCTTTGAAAGCTGTGGTGCATATTTGGACCGTTCCTTTGCATTGAGTCTTTGGGGGAATGGATGTGCATCGGTAAGCCGGTGAGCACGGTAACCCGGCAGAGGATTCTCGCCAGCTGGAGATGTATCTTGGCAATAGAACCAAGTTTGATTCCAATCTTTGGGATGGCTATGATGCTTAGCGTGAGGGAAGCTGACGTCTTTTCTCTTATGAATTGAAACCCCGCCAAGTTCAGTATTGGGCCCATCCGTAAATTCAGTACAGCGGTTTAAATAGAAGAAATCTCTGAACAGGTCGACCGTGGGCTCTTCTTGCAGGTAGGCTTCACAAAACACTTGAAAATTGCAAATATTGGACACGGAGTTAGGCCCAATATCTTGAGGGTGAAGTTGGAAGAAGTGAAGCACGTCACGGAAATTTTTTGATCTGGGAGGGCTGAACCCTCGACTCAGATGATCAACAAAAATGATCACTTCCCCATCCTTGGGCTCAGGAGGATTTTCTGGACCGGGGGCTCTCCAGTGGATGTCTTCCTTTTTCGCTAAAGCGCCGGTTGCAACACACCCGTTTAGTTCTTCTTCTGTAACCCGGGATTGAACACGGCTACAGGAATAAAAGGATTTGGCCATTTATACGATAACCTGGAAAAGATTTGTGCTGGTTTAAGGTTCATGTTTAACAGGCAAAAAGTGTTGAAGCATGCATAAATGTTAAACCGGACTGTGACGTTATCAAATCACAAAGACGAGCACTTGGCGGTTTAAGAGGGGACTAATGGTACCTGGCAGGTTATTATTTTCTGAGGTTAAACCGCCTACACGGATATTGAAAGTATAGATCTGAAGTTGGAAAATGGCTAAGTGTTGGAAAAACAGGTTTCACAGATTAATGCTATAATTGTGGATCTACGGCAGTTCAGATAATGGAAAAATCTAGACCTAAAAAGTTTCAGTACCTGAGCAGTTCATGTATTCAGATTGGATTTCTTATGCAAAAGGAGATGTTCTAATAAGCAAAAGTAAGTACCACGACCACTGCCGCACAGGAGGAGTGCCAAGTTTGAATCAAAAATTACAAGCTACAGCGAAGAACGAGGATGAACTCCGATGAACTCGTGGAAACCCTAATGGGATCTAGGGGAAAAGGAAGGAAGAGGACTCACCAGAACTATTGAGTAGCGGAGGCGCGCGGATGAACTCTGGTCGATTCAGGTTGATGCAGCGGCCGTTGTTGAGGCAGTGGCAAAGGTCGACGACGGCGGCGGAGCTCGGGCGCTGAGGCGATGCGAGGTGGAAGACAGAGATGAGGAGGCAAGGGGGGAAAGTGAAAAGGACCCCTGGCCCTATTTATAAGGTGAATGGATAAGTGGCATGCGCGGGAATCGAGGAGCTCCAAATTGGATATGTGACAGGACTGACGCCTCGATTTTCGGAGGTTCATTAAAAAGGAGATGCATATATGATTTCTGGATGTTTATAAAATTAATGACAGGTGACGTCATGGCGGGTTATCATGATCTCGGAAGATGATGTCACGGCGAGTTACAAATTTTTGCGAAGGTAATGAAGAAGGAATTTTCCTAAGTGTTGAAGATTGACATGAACAAGTTCAAATCAACCTGGGGCCTAATGTTGGGGATATAACTATTGAGTATAAACCGCCCAGGAGGGGCCGGGTTATGCTCATAGTGATTTACCTGTATTGAAGCCCATGAAGACATAGAAGATGGCGACTTACGAAGGAGACTTAATAAGAAGGCCCAAAGCCCAAAGGCGAGTTAGGGCCCATAGATGTAAACCGCCATAAGTATATGACTTGTATTGTAAGATAGGAAAGAGTGGATACCGAGCCGGACACGTTTATGAGCCGGCCGGGATTCTATGAACCACCGGGCGTCAACCTGTGTATATAAAGGGACGACCTGGCGGCGGTTTAGGGGCGAGAGACAACAGATCGAGAGCCAGGTTAAGCGTATTCGCTCCCTGGTCATCGAAACCCTAGCAATACCACCTCAAACTGGATTAGGCTTTCACCTTCACCGCAAGGGGCCGAACCAGTATAAACTCCCCGTGTTCTTTGTCCTGATTAACCCCTTTAAGCTAACCTCATTGCGATGGCTCCACGACTAAGTCCTCACACTAGGACATCTGCCGTGACGATTCCACGACAATGACCGTAGTATGAGGAGTTCATGTATTTACTATGTGTTAATGCTTTATTGTAGTTCTTTATTAAAAGGAGGCCTTAATATCCCTTAGTTTTCTTATGGACCCCGCTGCCACGGGAGGGTAGGATAAAAGATGCCATGCAAGTTCTTATTATAAGCACGTATGACTATATACGGAATACATGCCTACATTACATTGATGAATTGGGGCTATTTTGTATCACTCTAGGTTGTGACTATTATATGATGAATGTCATCCAACACAAATATCCATCGCTGATCCAATGCCTACACTTTTCTTATATTGATCTTTGCTAAGTTACTACTATTGCTGCTGCTATTACAATCACTACAAAACTCCTACTGTTACTGTTACCATTACTATTGCTCCTGTTACCACTGCTATCAAACTATCATACTACTGTCCTACTAAACACTTTGCTGCAGATATTTAGTTCTCCAAGTGTGGTTAAATTGACAACTCAACTGCTAAGCTCGTAAATATTATTTGGCTCCCCTTGTGTCGAATCAATAAATGTGGGTGAAATACTACCCTCGAAGTCTGTCGCGGTCCCCTATACTTGTGGGTTATCAGGAGGCAGCAGCAAGGGCAAGGATGGGCCGCCGGCGGCGTGGACTGGGCCAACGAGGCGAGTCTGATGGCGGCGCGCCTACCTCATTTCCAGCGGGTCCGGTGGCCGCAACCCTAGTGTTCATTTCCCTCGATGCGAACTGGAGGGATCGTGTGCGGACTCTGCGTGTCGTATTTTCCTGTAGGAGGCGTCGATGACAATGTGCCCATAAATAGCTGGTACAATAGGATACTCTATTAATTGAAACGTTTTCTATTGAGGAACTCTAAAAAATCCTGGGATTCTGGGAAAATCCAAGTTTTTTGAGGATTTCTGATTGCATTAGCATTCTAGAGAATCCTACCAAGATTTTCAAAGCTAAACTGAGTTCTTTTGCTTGGTTGATTTTTCACACCTGGATTCTCTAGAATCTGCTCAAAAGAACTGGCCACAGCCTCTTGCGCATGGTCAGAAGAGCAGGATTGTCCAACCAATCCGCGATCCATAGCCAAATACATCCCACGTATGGGCAATGGAGAACAAGGTGCATGAGCAATTCATTCACTTGGTCAGATAAGTTGCAGTGGCCGTTGTGAGGGATGCTAAAATAGAATCTTTATGAATTAAACCATTGTACAAATGTCTATATTATTATATGTTATAATTGATTTGGAGGAGTTTTCAAGATATGTATGGTATATACTAGTATACATGCCCTTAGTCTATGAACTATATTAAATAATCAACGACTCAATAGGACATTAGTGTGAAGTATATGGATGTTCTTAACTTCATCAGCCCGGCAAGAAATGAATAATATTTAGTGGTTGACCACATAAGCAGACATTATACCAGGTGCTCCAACCAACATGTGAAAATGTGAGTGAGTCTGATAGGGGGAATTAACTTTATATCTTACCTTATAAGAGTATCCCTAATCGAACTGGGCAAATTTGACCTCATAAGCATCCGGACACGCATCCATGGACAACGTTGGCCCGCCCCACATTTGTCCATCTGGGCAATCACACCTCCCATATTAAACCCCTCATTTTCATGCAAAGACATCATTGGTACAATGAGCTGCTATACAAATGATTTTTAACCCCTTTCCGCGACAGAGTTTTAAACCGTCGTCTTGCCTGTGTGTGCGATAGGGGGAGGGGGGGGTCCTTCCCACACGACCCAGAAACCGTCGGGGATAAGGAGTAGGAATGCATGCATTTTGCAGAACTAAGCATATGCGATGCCAACATCTATCCCAAATGTGAGTTGTCACACAACTGTTTGTGATATGTCGAATATCCCAAACGCTCCATCCTTGCTACTCGTGTGTGCTCACATTACCATCGCACTCGGTATTCTGTGGTGCAACGTTTATGATGCGCGCCACATCACAAACAGTTTATGATTGTAAAGCGTGTATGATAAGGAGACTATCACACACATTTACTTTTCCTCGACCATATGCGATTCTACATAAGGGTGCATATAGTTGTCCCTATAAAACTGTATGCGAAGCTTGAATATATCCCACACGATTCATCCATAGTACCCGTGTCGGATGAGGACCTATCACACGCGTTCTTCTATGAGCAAATGTTTACGATGCACACGACATCATAAAAAATCCATAATTACCAAGCATGTGTGATAAGGTGAATTTCACAAACATTTAATAAGAAGGAAGTATGTACACTGTTGTTGTTAATCTTACACGTTTTTTCTTGGGTGATCGTGTGTGCAGTAGAGATTCATCGCACATGTAGTGATCTGAGAAACGTGTTTGATCTTGACGTTTATCACAGACGTTTTGCTTACGCAAACTATGTGCAGTGTAATGGCATGCAGAGCATAATTTATCCCTAATCTAATCCCTACATTTAAAATTCACAAATTTTGAATTTGAAAGTAGGCAATCACTTATTTCATATCGAACTATGTTTATTACAAATATAGGTTCAAGGACGAATGCATAATTCGATGCACAAGTGCATATACTGAAGAACCACAGAAGCACCAAGTAAAGAATGATGAACCACGGTTGTACTAAAGACTGTAAAGAGAGAGGCAAAAGACATTTTGGTTGCTGGAGAAGTTGAAGAGGAATGCCCATATTGTGCCCTCCTCCATGCCTAATGCACGCATGACTCTAGGCCAACCCCTTGTGATGGCCTCCCGCCCATCCTTCACTGTCTTCATTAGGACTTCTCGATGCTCATTGTAGTCTTGATGAAATACTTTAACCTTCATTGCGTGTCCACCAATCATGTACTTTGCGAGGTAATCTTGATTAAGCTGCTTTGGGAACCACTGCAAATGAAAAAGATTCAGACATTGTTGTCTAACAACTCATTATGGGAAGTAAAAAGAGAAGGCTACACAGTTCGCAGTTACCATCCTACAACTCACTGTTGTGTTGGATAGAGCATAAACAAATAATTTAATTGTCATTGTTCATACCTTTTTGCTAATAATCCTTATCAGTTTCCTCACTTGATGCTGGTTCATGAATATCCCATTGCTCCATACGCAAAAAGGGTCGATGCGTGGATCTTTGCCGAGGACATATGTACCTACAAGCAACAAGTCAATATTAGAAGCTAAAAAGTGTCCAGGCGTGGATCTATATGCACTACATTATGGAACAGGGGGGGGGGGGGGGGGGGAGTATAAACCGAGGGATGAAACTAACCTCGGTGGAAAATGCTGGCCACTCCCATTGTTGTCCTGCATGCTTAACATCAAAGAACTATAGCCATGGTAAACAACATCACCTCCAAATGATGGCTTCAATGTGTTGGTTTGAACATGCTGTTAAAGCAGATAAAAAATTGAAGGGAATGTTAACTACAATAGGCTTACCGGCCACCAAATATTGTAATTCAAACTGGTATTGTTGAAAATGAATAGAACGTAGCTCATGCTTAAACATCGCACTGGATAAATGTGTAAAACTGAAATAAAGGGCATGTGTTAACTACACCAAGCATAACAGGAACCAAATATAACCATTCAAACTGGTATTGATGAAATCGAACTGCACATTTCATACTTGCACATAATGAACATCAGACTGTGAATAACTGAAATAAACAAGGCATATATGATCACTATAATAAGCAAATATAGCCATTGAAAACTGGACAGAGGCTCACGGCAACCAACCTAACAACCAAATACAGATAAACAAGGCATCTTCTTGAAAACTGGACAAATGCTCACTACAACCAACCTAACAAGCAAATACAGATAAACAAGGCATCTGCTTGAAAACTGGACAAATACTCACTGCAACCAACCTAACAAGCAAATACAGATAAACATGGCATCTGCTTGAAAACTGGACAAATGCTCACTGCAACCAACCTAACAACCAAATACAGATAATCTAGGCATCTGCTTGAAAACTGGACAAATGCTCACTGCAACCAACCTAACAACCAAATACAGATAATCTAGGCATCTGCTTGAAAACTGGACAAATGCTCACTGCAACCAACCTAACAACCAAATACAGATAAACAAGTCATTTATGATGTTTTCCTGTTGTTATTTATGATGTTTTTGATCAATAAAATACTTTGTAGAGCAATTCTAATGCCTTTTCTCTCCTAATTTGCAAGATTTACATGAAGAGGGAGATTGCCGGCAGCTAGAATTCTGGACCTGAAAAAGCTATGTCAGAGATACCTATTCTACACAACTCCAAATAAGCTGAAATTTCACGGAGAATTATTTTGGAATAAATAAAAAATACCGGGGAAAAGAAATACTAGAGGAGGCCACCCAGGTGCCCACCAGGAACCAGGGCGCGCCGTGGTGGCTTGTGGGGCCCCTGGCCAGCCTCTGTGGCTCATCTTCTGGTATATAATCCCATTTTCCCTAGAAAAAATAAGGAGAGGAATTTCGGGACGAAGCGCCGCCGTCTCGAGGTGGAACCTGGGCAGGAGCACTTTTGCTCTCCGGCGGAGCAATTCCGTCGGTGATACTTCCCTCCGGGAGGGGGAAATCGAAGCCATCGTCATCACCAACAACCCTGTCATCATGGGGGGACCAATCTTCATCAACATCTTCACCAGCATCATCTCATCTCAAAACCTAGTTCATCTCTTGTGTTCAATGTTTGTCTCAAAACCTCAGATTAGTACCTGTGGGTTGCTAGTAGTGTTGATTACATCTTGTAGTTGATGCTAGTTGGTTTATTTGGTGGAAGATTATATGTTTTCAGATCCTTGCTGCTATTCAATACCCCTCTGATCTTGAACATGAATATGATTTGCGAGTAGTTACTTTAGTTCTTGAGGACATGGGAGAAGTCTTGTCATAAGTAATCATGTGAATTTGGTATTCGTTCGATATTTTGATGATATGCATGTTGTTGTTTCCCTTAGTGGTGTTATGTGAACGTCGACAACATGACACTTCACCATCTTTGGGCATAAGGGAAGGCATTGTGGAGTAGTAACTAGATGATGGGTTGCTAGAGTGACATAAGCTTAAACCCTAGTTTATGCGCTATTCCATAAGGGGATGATTTGGATCCATACGTTTCATGCTATGGTTAGATTTATCTTAATTCTTCTTTCGTAGTTGCGGATGCTTGCGAGATGGGTTAATCATAAGTAGCAGGTTCATTCAAGTATGAATAACACCCAAGCACCGATCCACCCACATATCAAATTATCAAAGTAACGAACACGGATCAAACAAACATGATGAAAGTGACTAGATGAAATTCTCGTGTATCCTCAAGAACACTTTACTTGCTATAAGAGAAAGTTCTAGCTTGTCCTTTGCTACAAAAAGGATTGGGTTGCTGCACCTTTGTTACTATTGTTACTTGTTGCTCATTACAAATTAACTTGCTACCAAACTATATGTTATCGATAATTTCAGTGCTTGCAGAAAATACCTTGCTGAAAACCGCTTGTCATTTCCTTCTGCTCCTCGTTGGGTTCGACACTCTTACTTATCGAAAGGACTAAAATTGATCCCCTATACTTGTGGGTCATCAAGACTCTTTTCTGGCGCCGTTGCCGGGGAGTGAAGCGCCTTCAGTGAGTGGAATTTGGTAAGGAAACATTAATATCATGTCCTGAAATTTACTGTCACTTGTTATTCTGGAAAACAATCCTTTGAGGGGTTTGTTCGGGGTATCTTCACCTCGACCAGAGGCACAAAGAGTTGTCCCTCAACCTACTGCACCTACTGAAAATTTTGATTATGAGATTTTTTTGGGTATGATAGAGAAACTGCTAGCTAATCCTTATGCAGGAGATGGAATAATACATCCTGATATGCACTTAATCTATATGGATGAAGTTTGTGGATTATTTAAGCTTGCAGGTTTATCCGAAGATGGAGTTAAGAAGAAGATTTTCCCTTTATCTTTGGGCAAAAAATCATTGACATGGTATAGGCTATGTGATGATATTGGAACGTGGGATTGGAACCGATTGAAGTTGGAATTTCATCAGAAGTTTTATCCTATGCATTTGGTTCATCGTGATCGGAACTATATATATAATTTTGGGCCTCATGAAGGAGAAAGTATCACTCAAGCTTGGGGGAGGCTTAAGTACATGATGTACACATGCCCCAATCATGAGCTCTCAAGAGAAATTATCTTACAAAATTTTTATGCTCGGCTTTCTCATAATGATCAAACCATGCTTGATTCTTCTTCTACTAGTTCCTTTATGAACAAAACTATTGAATTCAGATGGGATCTTTTGGAAAGGATTAAACGCAACTCTGAAGATTGGGAACTCGACAAAGGTAAAGAGTTAGGTATAAAACTTGAGTTTGATTGTGTAAATCTTTTATGGACACCGATGCTTTTCACAAGTTTAGCACTAAATATGGACTTGACTCTGAGATAGTAGGCTCTTTCTGTGAATCATTTTCTACTCATGTTGATATCCCTAAGGAGATATGGTTTAGATATCATCCCCCTATTAAAGAAAAGATTGAGGAACCCGTTATAGTTAAAGATCAAACTATCATTTACAATGTTGACCCAGTTGTTCCTACTGCTTATACTGAGAAACCTCCCTTTCCTGTTAGGATAAAGGAACATGCAAAAGTCTCAACTATGGTTAATAAAAGTAATATTAGAACACCTAGACCCTCTGAACAAATTAAAGTTGAACCTAATGTTGCTATGGTTAAAGATCTCTTGGTTGATAATATTGATGGGCATGCTATTTACTTTTGTAATGAAGCTACTACAATTGCAAAGCCTGATCTTAAAGATAAGAATAAGTCTGTTGTTGGCATGCCTGTTGTCTCGGTTAAAGAGGGATCATTGTTACCATGGTTTATGTGATTTGGGTGCTAGTGTGAGTGCTATTCCGTTTACTTTATATCAAGAGATTATGAATGATATTGCACCTGCTGAAATATAAGACATTGATGTTACTATTAAGCTTGCAAATACATATATTATTTCACCACTTGGGATTGTTAGAGTTGTTGAAGTCTTGTGTGGAAAGATAAAATACCCTACTAATTTTCTAGTCCTTGGTTCTCCACAAGATGACTTTTGTCCCATTATATTTGGTAGACCTTTCTTGAATACAGTTAATGCAAAGATTGATTGCAATAAAGAATCTGTTAGTGTTAACTTTGGTGATGTATCTCATGAGTTTAATTTCTCTAAGTTCTGTAGGAAACCTCATGATAAATAATTACGTAGTAAGGATGAAATTATTGGTGTTGCTTCTATTGCCGTACTGCCTACTGATCCGTTAGAACAATATTTGCTAGATCATGAAAACCATATGCATATGAATGAAAGAAAGGAAATAGATAAGATATTCTTTGATCAAGCACCTACCCTTAAACATAATTTACCTATTGAAACTCTTGGAGGTCCACCTCCTCCTAAGGGAGACCCCGTGTTTGAATTAAATAATTACCTGATACGTTGAAATATGCTTATCTTGATGAAAAGAAGATATATCATGTTATTCTTAGTGCTAACCTTTCAAAGCACAAAGAAAAGAGATTACTTAAAACTCTGAGAAAGCATCGTGCTGCTATTGGATATACTCTTGACGATCTTAAGGGCATTAGTCCCACTATGTGTCAACACAAGATTAATATAGAGCCTGATGCTAAGCCAGTTGTTGATCACCAACGACAGTTAAATCCTAAGATGAAGGATGTGGTAAGAACTGGAATATTAAAGCTTCTGGAAGCAGGTATAATCTATCCCATAGCTGATAGTAGATGGGTAAGTCCTGTTCATTGTGTCCCTAAGAAAGGAGGTATAACTGTTGTTCCTAATGATAAAAATGAACTCATTCACAAAGAATTGTAACTGGTTATAGGATGGTAATTGATTTCAGAAAATTAAATAAAGCTACTAGAAAATATCATTACCCCTTGCCTTTTATTGATCAAATGTTAGAAAGATTGTCTAAGCATACACACTTTTGTTTCCTTGATGGATATTCTAATTTCTCTCAAATACCTGTGTCCAAAGAAGATCAAGAGAAAACTACTTTTACTTGCCCTTTTTGAAACTATGCTTACAGATGTATGCCTTTTGGTTTATGCAATGCATTTGCTACCTTTCAAAGATGTATGACTGTTATATTCTCTGACTTTTATGAAAAGATTGTTGAGGTTTTCATGGATGATTTTTTGGTTTACGGGACTTCTTTTGATGATTGCTTGAGCAACCTTGATCGAGTTTTACAGAGATGTGAAGAAACAAATCTTGTCTTGAATTGGGAGAAGTGACACTTCATGGTAAATGAAGGTATTGTCCTTGGGCATAAAATTTCTAGACGAGGTATTGAGGTAGACAAAGCTAAAGTTGATGCAATTGAGAAAATGCCATGTCCTAAAGATATTAAAGGTTTCTATAGGAGATTCATTAAAGATTTCTCTAAAATTTCTAGGCCTCTTACCAATATCTTACAAAAAGATGTGTCATTTGTTTTTGATGACGATTGTGTAGAAGCCTTTGAAATAGTTAAGAAAGCCTTAACTTCTGCACCCATTGTTCAACCACCTGATTGGAACTTGCCTTTCGAAATTATGTGTGATGCTAGTGACTATGCTGTTGATGCTGTTCTAGGACAAAGAGTTGATAAGAAATTGAATGTTATCCATTATGCTAGTAAAACTCTAGGCAGTGCTCAAAGAAATTATGCTACTACTGAGAAATAATTTTTAGCAGTTGTGTTTGCATGTGATAAATTCAGATCCTATATTGTTGATTCTAAGGTAACCGTGCACACCAATCATGCTGCTATCAAATATCTTATGGAAAAGAAAGATGCTAAACCTCGGTTGATTAGGTGGGTTCTGTTGCTACAAGAATTTGACTTGCATATTACTGACAGAATGGGAGCTGAGAATCCCGCAGCTGATAATTTGTCTAGATTGGAAAATGTTCTTGATAACCCACTACCTATTGATGATAGTTTCCCTAATGAACAACTAGCTGTTATAAATGCTTCTCGTAATACTCCTTGGTATGCAGACTATGCTAATTATATCGTTGCTAAATATATACCACCTAGTTTCGCATACCAACAAAAGAAAAGTTCTTGTTTGACTTAAGACATTACTTTTGGGACGACCCACATCTCTATAAAGGAGTAAATGGTATTATTAGACGTTGTTTACCTGATCATGAATAGGAATAAATCCTACGGAAGTTTCATTCCGAGGCATATGGAGGGCACCATGCTGGAGATAGAGCCGCACATAACGTATTACAATTTGGTTTTTATTGGCCTACTCTCTTCAAGGATGCATGTAAGTTTGTCTTATCTTGTGATGAATGTCAAAGAATTGGTAATATTGGTAGACGTTCGGAAATGCGTATGAATTATTCACTTGTTATTGAACCATTTGATGTTTGGGGATTTGATTATATGGGATCTTTTCCTTCCTCTAATGGGTATACACATATTCTAGTTGCTGTTGATTACGTTACTAAGTGGGTAGAAGCTATTCCAACTAGTAGTGCTGATCATAACACTTCTATTAAAATGCTTAAAGATGTTATTTTCCCTAGGTTTGGAGTCCCTAGATATTTAATGACTGATGGTGGCTCACATTTTATTCATGGTGCTTTCCAGGAACTTCTTGCTAAATATGATGGTAACCATAGAATTGCATCAACATATCATCCCCAGTCTAGTGGACAAGTTGAATTGAGCAATAGAGAAATCAAACTAATTTTACAAAAGACCGTTAACATATCTAGGAAGAATTGGCCTAAGAAACTTGATGATGCATTATGGGCTTATAGAACTGCTTATAAAAATCCTATGGGTATGTCTCCATATAAAATGGTCTATGGAAAAGCATGTCATTTACCTCTTGAGCTAGAACATAAAGCATATTGGGCAATTAAAGAACTTAATTATGATTTCAAACTTGCCGGTGAGAAGAGGTTATTTGACATTAGCTCGTTAGATGAGTGGAGAACCCAAGCATATGAAAATGCCAAGTTACTTAAAGAAAAAGTTAAAAGATGGCATGCTAAAAGAATCCAAAAATGGGAATTCAAAGTGGGTGAGTATGTTCTATCGTACAACTCTCGTTTTAGATTCTTTGTAGGAAAACTTCTCTCTAAATGGAAAGGACCGTATATCATCTAGGAAGTTTATAGTTCCGGAGCTATCAAGATAAAAAACTCGAAAGGCACTAATCCGAGAGTGGTCAATGGACAAAGTATTAAGCATTATATCTCAGGTACGCCTATTAATGTTGAAACTAACATTATTCAAACCATGACATCGGAGGAATACATAAGAGAGACCTTCCAGAACACTCCAGAACCCTGAAAAAGAATAGGTATGTGATATGATAAGTAAACCGACTCCAAAAATTCCATAAGAATATTTTCTGTTCGCTTTCGAATATTAGAAATAATACCAAAATAAGAAACAACCGAGGGGACCCACAAGGTACACACAAGGCACCAGGGCTCGCCCACCCCCTGGACGCGCGCTAGTGGCTTGTGGGCCCGTCGTGTGCCTCCCCTACTCCGTTTTCTTCTAGAATACTTGTTTTGCAAGATAAAAATTCTCTATGTATACTTTCGGGCGTTTGACCACCGTATCACAGAAATCTCCTCTGTTCTTGTTTCGTGCTATTTTTCTGACAGATCTAGATCGCCATGACTCCACCAAGCTCCTCCAAGGACACGTTCTACGAGAAAGTCATCAACCCCTACCGACCATAGGTGATGAAACACCCTCAAGCAATTGAGATGAGTGAGGGGGTGCTTCACATCCGGGACGTTCAAGGGCCCAAGAAGACCGGAAGCATGGAGGCCAGGCTCGAAGCAGTGGAGCAGGAGATCTTCAAGTGCCAAGGGATGGTGGAACGCGGACTCAATGCCAACCACTCCATGATCACGGAATTCACCCGTGAGCACAAGGTGGATGGCAAGGCGATTGGGGACACCATCTTCAAGCTCGACGATCGAATCGACTATCTCGAGGCCCAAATCTATGATGTCCAAAATCAAAATTTTGAGTATGAGGCAAGATTTAAAGGTATGAGTTTAGCTGCAAGTTTCAGGACTCTGGAGACTCGTTCATCATTTTATGATGGGAAACCTATGCCATGGAATCCGGAGGACAAGCCCACTACCTCATCACCACCATCATCACCGAAGAAAGAAACTTGAGTACACGGGTATGGGCACTCCCCTTGGCTTGTGCCAAGCTTGGGGGAGGTGCCCTGGTATTGTATCACCATCACCTTTATTATCTTTACCTATCTTAGTTCGATCCTTAGTTATTTCGTGATTTGGTAGAATAAAAGTTTAGTATGATCTATTTTCGAGTGCTAGTTTCATGATCTATCTATCTATGTAATCAAGTTGATAGCTATATAATAAAGAGTAGTTTTAGTTTTGCTTCTTTACTTTTATGTTTCAATCTTAGCAAAAAGGAATGATGAATCATATGCTAATCCCATGAAAAGTAACGACTTCACATAAATAAAAGTATAAGTGGAAAATTTGTTGGAAGTTAACAAAAATAGTATTGGTCAATGATGCAATTCATGAAAGATTAATAAGGGAAGAGAAGATTCACATATAAATATACTATCTTGGACATCTTTTATGATTGTGAGCCCACATTAAATATTTTATGTCAATTTGTTGATGTTGGACAAGAAAGACAACGTAATGAGTTATGTTTGCTTATATTCACATAGAAGCTATATTGTCATGGATCCTCCAACATGTGGTGCTTGCCAATATATTTGCTAGCCAAAAATCCGCACCAAGTAGAGATACTACTTGTGCATCCAAAACCCTTAAACCCAGTTTCATGTCATGAGAATCCATTATATCTACCTATGGATTGAATGAGATCCTTCAAGTAAGTTGTCACCGGTGCATAAGGCAATACAAATTGCCCCTAAATATGTATGCTCTTTTATTGTAAGGAAAAATAAGCTTTGTACGATCTTGTGATGGTAAAGAAATAAAAAGCAATGGACTGCATAATAAAGGTTGCTATCACAAGGGGCAATATAAAGTGACGTTCCTTTGCATTAAGAGCTTGCGCATCCAAACAAAAAGCGCATGACAACCTCTGCTTCCCTCTGCAAAGGGCCTATATTTTACCTTTATGTATTTACCCTTTATGCAAGAGTCAATAGTGTTCTCCTCTTTTCCTTCTTCATTTTTCTCTTTTGCAAGAATCATGTGGTAGGGAAAGATCTAGGCATATATATCCAGTTGGATATGAGCGATCATGAGTTATTATTGTTGACATTACCCTTGAGGTAAATGAGTTGGGAGGCAAAATTATAAGCCCCTATCTTTCTATGTGTCTGACTGAAACTTTTGCTCCATATATATGTCGTGAGTGTCAGCAATCATACAAGACTAAATGATAATTGAGTATGTGGACTTGCTAAATAAAAGCTCTTACATGAGACTCTTCCTGGAAATATGATGAATTGTAATTGCTTTGTTGACTGAGAACATGGTTTGTTAGTTTTCAAGAAAGTTTATGCTGGTTTTTTACTTTGTTCTTGTAATGAATTGTTACTTGCTCATGAGAAGTTCTATGATTACATATTGCAGTTATAATAATGATCATGATGATTATATGTCCGTATTTTCTTTTTATCGACGCCTCTCTCTCAAAACATGTGGACATGATTATCGATATCAGCTTTCGCTTGAGGACAAGCGAGGTCTAAGCTTGGGGGAGTTGATACATCCATTTTGTATCATGTTTCCCTATTGTTATTTATGATGTTTTTGATCAATAAAATACTTTGTGGAGCAATTCTAATGCCTTTTCTCTCTTAATTTGCAAGATTTACATGAAGAGGGAGATTGCCGATAGCTGGAATTCTGGACCTGAAAAAGCTATGTCAGAGATACTTATTATGCACAACTCCAAACGAGCTGAAATTTCACAAAGAATTATTTTGGAATAAATAAAAAATACTAGGGAAAAGAAATACCAGAGGAGGCCACCCAGGTGCCCACAAGGCACCAAGGCGCGCCCACCCCCATGGGCACGCCCTGATGGCTTGTGGGGCCCCTGGCCAGCCTCCGCGACCATCTTCTGGTATATAATCCCATTTTCCCTAGAAAAAAATCAGGAGAGGACTTACGGGACGAAGAGGTGCCATCTCGAGGCGGAACCTGGGCAGGAGCACTTTTGCTCTCCGGCGGAGTGATTCCGCCGGGGATACTTCCCTCCGGGAGGGAGAAATCGAAGCCATCGTCTCACCAACAACCCTCTCATCGTGGGAGGACCAATATTCATCAACATCTTCACCAACACCATCTCATCTCAAACCCTAGATCATCTCTTGTATTCAATCTTTGTCTCGAAACCTCAGTTTGCTACCTATGGGTTGCTAGTAGTGTTGATTACATCTTGTAGTTGATGCTAGTTGGTTTATTTGGTGGAAGATTATATGTTCAGATCCTTGATGCTATTCAATACCCTCTGATCTTGAACAGGAATACAATTTCTGATTAGTTACTTTTGTCCTTGAGGACATGGGAGAAGCCTTGTCATAACTAATCATGTGAATTTGGTATTCGTTCGATATTTTGATGATATGTATGTTGTTGTTTCCCTTAGTGGTGTTATGTGAACATCGACTACATGACTTCACCATCTTTGGGCCTAAGGGAAGGCATTGTGGAGTAGTAATTAGATGATGGGTTGCTAGGGTGACAGAAGCTTAAACCCTAGTTTATGCGCTAATCCGTAAGGGGCTGATTTGGATCCATACATTTCATGCTATGGTTAGATTTATCTTAATTCTTCTTTCATAGTTGCGGATGCTTGCGAGAGGGGTTAATCATAAGTGGGAGGCTTGTTCAAGTAAAAACAACACCCAAGCACCGGTCCACCCACATATCAAATTATCAAAGTAATGAACGCGAATCAAACAAACATGATGAAATGACTAGATGAAATTACCGTGTGTCCTCAAGAACGCTTTACTTGCTATAAGAGAAAGTTCCAGCCTGTCCATTGCTACAAAAAGGATTGGGCTACCTTGTTGCACCTTTTTTACTATTGCTACTTGTTGCTCATTACAAATTACCTTGCTACCAAACTATCTTTTACCGATAATTTTAGTGCTTGCAGAAAATACCTTGCTGAAAACCGCTTGTCATTTCCTTCCGCTCCTCGTTGGGTTTGAAAATCTTACTTACCGAAAGGACTACGATTGATCCCCTATACTCGTGGATCATCAGCAACCAACCTAACAACCAAATACAGATAAACAAGGCATCTGATTGAAAATTGGACAAATGCTCACTGCAACTGGCCTAACAACCGAATACAGATAAACAAGGCATCTACTCACTATAAACAACCAAATATAGCCATTCGTGAAACTGAAGTGGACAATTCATACTTAAACATCACATAGCCCTATTGAACATTACATTTTTGATAACTGAAATGATTAAACACGGCACAGTTAAAACACCGCATGGCAAAAGCTACTACAATAAAGGGTACGGGTTGGCTAGCTAGAAAAAGTAAGAATTGCATATAGGATATTGCCTCACTTGTCATGGATGGGATCCTTCCACTTGGAAGAGCACAGACCCATGGTGCGCTCCCTGATGTCGTAGATGGGTTGTTTCACCTTGGAAGAGCCGTAGTGGGTGCCCTTCTTGTGGTCGTGGTCGATGAGATCTGACTTGGCAGCTGAGGATCCCAAGCCGCTGCCATAGAACGTGTCCTTCAGAAATGACAAAATGGGCTCGATGACGTACAAGGATCGCAAATCCTTGACCGCATGCCGGAGGAGATCAGCGGTAGGGCCTTCAAAGAGATCAATGATGGTTGAACCAGAGGGGTTGGGGATGGACCACTTAACCTGTGACATGGCCCGCGTGAAGCAGTCGCTATTGACGAGCTTGATGTCGTAGCAGGCTTTCCCAAGATACAGTAATACGCGAGCCCGCTGATGTGAAGCCTTCGGCATGGCAACATAGTCAACATCCTCGCCGGCTTCTGCAGCAAGGTTTTCCTCCCGGATCGACAGGTCGGCACGAACGACGGCCACCTCGCCATCATCCGCCAGAGAGGCCATGATAAGCCTCTTTTTGGCCGTACGCTTGTCGGACTCCCCGGGATTTGTGGTCGGGCTTATGCTGCGACTCTTTGGAGTAAGTGATGAGGACATCAATACCATTGTTACACCCACAGCCCCTGCTTCTATACATACTGGACCAATTACTAGAGCTCGCGCACGCCAATTAAAATATCAGGTACTTTCGTTTCTTAGTAATGATTCTAAAGTTCATGAGAATATGATGCTGCCTAAATTGGATACATTTGTTTTGCTTACAAATGAAGGGCCTAGCCTGGACAAGAAAGAGGAACCTTGGAGCAAGTTCAAGCATGGAGATGATGGCATGCACAAGGGGAACAAGAACGGAGTTACAAGTGATGATTTCAGGACTTTGAAGCCACCATAATGAGTGCTGGAAGCCTTGGACGAAATATACAAGATGTCACTTCATAAATTTCGTCCAGAGGCTATTATAGGTGCTGCGTCACCTTATTATTGGGCCAGGCCCATGTAATTTCGAAATACTTGAGTATAGGCTATTTTTAGAGTCCGTATGTGTGGGGAAACAAGAGATAGGGTTGGTTTCGGACCCCTCCTTCAAGGGCCACGAAATTCCCCCCCTCTTCCTCCATATATACAGCCCTTAGGGCACCGTTTAGACTTTGGGTTTTGTTTAGATTAAAAGTTTGCCATAGCTACAACTTCGCGTACTTCGTTTGTGTTCAACAACCAGACCAAGACGTCACAGAACCCCACCTCGATCAATAAAGCTTTCATCTTATATTCGCAATATCCAGATTGCAAATCTTAGTTTCTTGCTTGTTCTTCGTTTGCTTGCAGGAGATAGACCCTCGGGGTCAGGTTGATTGTGCTCCGGCGTGGTCAATAACCTCTCGGAGTTGGTTTAGCGATTGCTAAGGCGCGACGTCCTCGCACGTTCGTAGTCGGATCGTCAAAGTCTACTCCACCAAAAACGATAGATATCATCTCATCGAAAGATCAGGACACCCTCACCTCTATCAAGTGGTATCAGATTCCCAGGTTGCTCGGTGAGATTTACAGTTTTTCATAGTTTAGATCGAGTCTGTTCTTCATACCTACAGTCCAGGAAAAAGCCAAAAAAAAAAATTTAGGGTTAGTTCATCATATCCGAACCAATCTGAGCCTTTGCATAATCTTTTTAGGGTCTTTGCTTTGTTGAATTTGCGGTTGCATCGTCGTGTCAAGTTGCTGGTCTTAGCGTCTAGTTCTTTAGAGTTTCGAGTTCTGTTCACAAGTTGTCACGCCGCCGCCGCACCATCATCATCGCCCCTACCATATACCACCACCGATCCGAGTCCAGATACCACCACCAATCCGAGTCCATATACCACCACCAATCCGAGCCCACATATACTACCGTCATATACCATCACCAGTCCGAGTTCCACCATATTCATCTCTGCCACCAGTCCTAGTCCGAGTCCAGTATTTATTCCTTTATTTTAGAGTTCCAGATCACGCGATACTACGAGTCGTGAACAAGTCGGATTCCCCAATTTTCGTGCTACCCGTAGAAGAAAAATAGTTCTAGTTTCAAAAAAAAAAAAAAAAACTAAGTCTGGAAAATTCTGGCTAGGCAGTTTTTAGACCATTTGTAGACTTTTTCGAAAAAAATTTGTTGCGGAGCAAAAAAAAAAAGAGGAAAAAAAAAGTGCAAAAAAAAAGAAAAAAATTCAGAGTGTGCTCCTCCCTTGTTTACGTGCAGCGCCGTGATTTTTGTTAGTGTTCTAGGCTCGCGTCTCTAGCACGGTCTAGCCTAGGACTAGCACAGTACCGTCGTTGAGAGTTTATTCAACATTGCATCTCTGAATTGATTATTGCTGACCCTTTTTGCTACCATATCATAAGCCTTCCCAGCTCCACATATATCTACATCGTGCGTTTGACACCACCTGGCAATCGCTCTGTCCAAGCTCTGAGAGTTTTGACTACAAAGGTTGCCGATCACCACCTGCTGCTGGGTAAGAACTGGTAAGAATTTGAGATTTGCTTGACGGATTTGTGACACCACACCACCACCACTTTCTAGTAGTCTGTAGGATCATATTCTTGTGTGTTTCTATTGCTGCTAACCATGGCAGGATCACAAGCCGACGAGATTGACTGGGAGAACATGACGAACAAGGAGTTGCATGATAAATTTCAGCAAATGATGAGTGGCCAGGTGGGAGATGTGCTAAACAGATTTGAAGAGGCCATGGAGAAGATAGATGGCATGGAGAAGTCGTTCGAGACAAAGCTGGATAACAAGTTTAATGAATTGCTCACGCGTCTTCCCCAACCACCACCGGCTGCACCTGTCGCACCTCTGCAACGACAACAACAACGCCCCCTTCCAAATCAGTTCGGACGAGCGAAGCGTGTTCCTCTTGAGGATGGCCAAACTTCTGGTGCTGCTGTACCTACTGTTGATGCTTCTTTGGCTCCTGCTCCTGCTGCTGCTGGAGCCGAGGAGGAGGATGATTACGCGGGCGATTATGAGGATGAGGTTGATCAAAATCATAACTACGTGCAACCACCAGCACCAGGTCGTCCACATGCAAATAATCGCAATGGTAGGTCTGCACCACCACTTCAGGTACGAGATCATGACCATCTTCCTAAATTAAAATTGAATATTCCACCATTCGAGGGTAGATATGTTCCTGATATATATCTTACTTGGGAGTTAGAAACTGAACAACGTTTTACATGTTTACAATATCCCGAGGAACGACGTGTTGCTGCTGCTGTTTGTGCTTTCACTAGTTTTGCATGTGTATGGTGGTCTGAACATTGTAGATTATATCCTATTCCAGCTACGTGGGCTGCTTTGAAAACTGCTATGCGTACTCGTTGGGTTCCACCATATTATCAACGTGAATTACTTCAAAAATTGCAGCGCTTACACAAGGAAAAAATTCTGTAGAAGATATTATCAGGAATTACAAACTGGCATGATTAAATGTGGTATTGTTGAGGGAATGAAGCTAGTGCTTGCACGTTTCATGGGTGGATTAAATAGAGAGATTCAGACCATTCTAGAGTATAAGGAGTATAATAATATCACTCGTTTATTCCATCTTGCTTTGTAAGCTGAACGTGAAGTGCAGGATCGACAGGCATTGGCGCGAACTAATTTTTCTGCAGGTCGATCTTCATCATGACACCGCGTGCCTCCTCTACTCCCACACGTCCTACTGCGGCACCACTGACTTCAGCCGACAATTCAACCGAGATACAAGAAAACAGGCACCACCACCACCATCTGCCAAGAGTACACCTTCTGGCCTGCCCAGAGCTCTTCTTCATCTATGGCATCAACAGGGCACACACATGATATTATTTGTCGTCGTTGTAAGGAAGAGGTCATTATGCGAGAGAATGCCAATCTCCGCGTGTTATGATTGCTACTGAGGATGGTGGGTATGATTCCGCTAGTGACTATGATAGGAGACTTTGGCTCTTATTACAAGTGAAGAACACGGTGGAGATGATTCTGATCATGAGACGCATACATGGCTCCTGAAGACGCTGACAGGTATGAATGTTTAGTTGCTCAACGTGTTTTGAGTGTGCAGGTCCACAAAGCTGAGCAAAATCAGAGCATAATTTGTTCCATACAAGGGAGTTGTGAAGGAACGTTCTCGTTCGCGTCATCATAGAATGAGGAGCTTGCAACAACTTGGCTAGCATGGGATGTGGAGAAGCTTCTCTCACCACAGAACACCACATCCCCATCCTTACTATATCCAATGGTTCACAACACGCGGCAAGGTTAAGGTAACACGTACTGTTCGTGTGCATTTTAGTATCTCTACATAAGCTGATGATTGTTATTGTGATTTGGTACCCATGCAAGCATGTTCATTATTACTGGGTAGACCATGGCAATTTGATAAAAATTCTGTACACCCATGGTAGAAACAATCA
Source organism: Thinopyrum elongatum (assembly GCA_011799875.1). NCBI lineage: Eukaryota > Viridiplantae > Streptophyta > Magnoliopsida > Poales > Poaceae > Thinopyrum > Thinopyrum elongatum. Next base: position 375,157,499 of record CM022299.1, on the reverse strand, counting down.
GTATACTCTTGTTCATAAGGATAAACATATTACTTTGCTTCCTATGACTCCTGATTCTATTTTGAAAGATGATATTAATAGAGCTAGTAAAGCAAAACAGGAAAAATAAGAGTGAAAATCAGATTGTGGCAAAAGAATTTTGAGCACAACAATGAACCTATAATAAACCCTCTAGTGTTGCTTCTAAATTAAATTGAAAAGTGCATGCTTACTTGCCAGCAAATCTGATATTGATGATCTAGATTTCAGCAATTCTGTTTGCTATGTTTTTGTGTGCAAAGAGGTGTTATTTTCATTCGGGACGTGCCTTCCTCTTTGCCTCCTGCGGTCACTAACATTTTGCAGAGTTCGCTGACGTCTTTCCACAGACGTGCCATCGGATTACCACCTATTTCGCGGGATTGAGCATCAGATTGACTTAATTCCCGGTGCTTCGCTGCCAAAACCGTGCGCCATAACCGTACCAATCCAGAGGAAACAAGGAGATTATGCGTCAAGTACAGAGTTGCTGGACAAAGGTTATATACGCGAATCCCTTATTCCTTGTGCTGTTTCCTATTATTCTAGTGCCGAAAAAGGATGGTACATCGCGTATGTGTGTTGATTGTAGAGGCATTAATAATATTACTATTCGTTATCGTCATCCTATTCCATGACTAGATGATATGCTGAATGAATTGAGTGGCTCTACAATATCTTCCAAAGTTGATTTGCGTAGTGGATACCATCAAATTCGTATGAAATTGGGGGATGAATGGAACCAGCATTTAACAAAGTTTGGATTATGATGGTGTTATCATGCCTTTTGGGTTAACTAATCACCTAGTACTTTCATGAGTTAATGAACAAGTTTACGTGCTTTCATTGGACGATTTGTGGTATTTCTATTTTGATGATATACTGATTTATAGCAGATCTTTGGAGGAACATTTTGGAACATTTGTGCTGTTTTTATTGCTTTATGTGATGCCGTTTGTTTGTAACCTTGGGAAGTGCACCTTTTGCACCGACCGAGTATCTTTTCTTGGCTATGTGTTACTCCACAGGGAATTGAGTTGATAAGCCAAGATTGAGCTATTGAGAGTTGGCCACAGCCCAAAACGGTCACTCAAGTGAGGAGTTTTCTTGGACTCGCTGGTTTCTATAGGCGTTTTGTGAGAGATTTCAGCACCATTGCTGCACCTCTACTGAGCTTACAGAAGGATGTGCCTTTTGTTTGGGGTACCTCACAGGAAAGCCTTCACGGTGTTGAAGATAAGTTGACACATGCTCCCTTTACTCCAACTTCCTGATTTTAATAAAGACTTTTGAGCTTGAAGTGATGCTAGTGGAATTGGATTAGGAGGTGTTTTATTACAGATGAAAACCTGTTGCATACTTTTTCTGAAAAATTGAGTGGGCCTATCTGAACTATTCTACTTATGATAAAGAATTATATGCTCTTGTTCGGACCTTAGAAACATGGCAACATTATTTATGGCCCAAGAATTTAAGTTGTATACATTCTGAATCATGAATCTTTGAAACACATTAAAAGTCAAGCAAAAACTGAACCGTAGACATGCTAAATGGGTTGAATTTATTGAGACTTTCCCTTATGTCATTAACACCAAGAAGGGTAAAGAAAATGTTATTGCTGATCATTGTCTCGTCGTTATACTATGCTTTCACAACTTGACTTTAAAATATTAGGTTTGGAGACCATCAAAGATCAATATGTGCATGATGCTGAATTAAAGATGTATTGCAGAATTGTAAAAGGGAGAACATGGAACAAGTTCGTCGTTAACGATGGATTTGTGTTTCGTGCTAACAAGCTATGCATTCCAGCTAGCTCCGTTCGTCTTTTGTTGTTGCAGAGGCGCATGGAGGAGGATTAATGGGACACTTTGGTGTGAAAAGACGGAGATATACTTGCTACACATTTCTTTTGGCCAAAGATGAGACGGGATGTTGAGCGTTTTGTTGCTCGCTGCACTACATGTCAACAAGCTAAGTCACGACTCAATCCTCATGGTTTATATATGCCTTTGCCTGTACCTGTGTTCTTGGGAGGATATATCTATGGACTTTGTTTTAGGTTTACCTCGAACAAAGAAGGGAAGGGATAGCATATTTGTTGTCGTGGATAGGTTCTCGAAAATGGCACACTTTATCCATGTCAAAAAGCGATGATGCTGTTAATGTTGCTGATTGTCTTTCGTAAATTATACGCTTGCATGGGGTGCCAAATACTTTGTTTCAGATCGTGATACTAAATTTCTTAGCCACTTTTGGAGATGTTTATGGGCTAAGTTGGGGGACTAACTGCTTTTTAGTACTACATGTCACCCCCAACTGATGACAAACTGAAGTAGTCAATAGAACATTGTCTACTATGCTTAGGGCTGTTTTGAAGATAACAAAAAATGTGGGAAGAATGCTGTCCTCATATTGAATTTGCTTATAATCGTTCATTGCATTCTACTACTAAGATGTGTCCTTTTGAAATTGTGTATGGTTTCCTTCCTCGTGCACCAATTTATTTGTTGCCATCTTCCATCTTCGGAGAAGGTTAATTTTGATGCTACACAACGTGCTGAATTGATCTTAAAAATGCTGAGTTAACTAAGGAGAACATTGAGCGTATAATGCTAAATATAAACTTGCTGGAGATAGGGGTAGAAAACATGTTTGTTTGCACCTGAGATCTTGTTGGTTACATTTGCGTAAGGATAGATTTCCTGATTTGCGCAAATCAAAGCTAATGGCACGTGCTGATGGTCCTTTTAAGGTGTTAGAGAAAGAAATGATAATGCATATAAACTTGAGCTGCCTGCAGATTTTGGGGTTTCCCACTTTTAACATTGCAGATCTGAAGCCTTATTTGGTGAGGAAGATGAGCTTCCGTCGAGGACGACTTCATTTCAAGAAGGGAGGATGATGAGGACATCAATACCATTGTTACACCCACAGCCCCTGCTTCTATACTACTGGAACATTACTAGAGCTCGCCACGCCATTAAAATCAGGTACTTTCGTTTCTTGGTAATGATTCTAAAGTTCATGAGAATATGATGCTGCCTAAAGGGGATACATTGTTTTGCTTACAAATGAAGGGCCTAGCTGGACAGAAAGAGGAACCTTGGAGCAAGTTCAAGCATGGAGATGATGGCATGCACAAGGGGAACAAGAACGAGTTACAAGTGATGATTTCAGGACTTTGAACCACCATAGGAGTGCTGGAAGCCTTGGACGAAATATACAAGATGTCACTTCAATAATTTCGTCCAGAGGCTATATAGGTGCTGCGTCACCTTATTATTGGGCCAGGCCCTGTAATTTCGAAATACTTGAGTATAGGCTATTTTTAGAGTCCGTATGTGTGGGGAAACAAGAGATAGGGTTGGTTTCGGACCCCTCCTTCAAGCCCACGAAATTCCCCCCTCTTCCTCCATATACAGCCCTTAGGCACCGTTTAGACTTTGGGTTTTGTTTAGATTAAAAGTTCGCCATAGCTGCAACTTCGCGTACTTCGTTTGTGTTCAACAACCAGACCAAGACGTCACAGAACCCCACCTCGATCAATAAAGCTTTCATCTTATTTCGCAATATCAGATTGCAAATCTTGTTTCTTGCTTGTTCTTCGTTTGCTTGCAGGAGATAGACCCTCGGGGTCAGGTTGATTGTGCTCCGCTGGTCAATAACCCTCGGAGTTGGTTTAGCGATTGCTAAGGCGCGACGTCCTCGCACGTTCGTAGTCGTCGTCAAAGTCTACTCCACCAAAACGATAGATATCATCTCATCGAAAGATCGGGACACCTCGCCTCTATCAGTAAGGGATGTGGATCGGGGGGGGGGGGGGGGAGGGGGTGAGGGACACAAACCGTGTAGTGAGGCCTTCATCTAAAAACTCAGGGCGGCGAGGGTATGAGAATCGGTGGGTAACCTGAACTTATATAAGCTAGGAGGCACAGGCAGACCGGTAGGGGTTGGCGGCAGCGGCGGCGAGCTAGGGTTTGACCGGGGGAGGGGTATGGGGGGTGTGGTCTGTGGAGGGGGTGGGGTGCTATTTGAGGATACGCCGCGACTACTGAAAATTTTAGTAATGGTGGGTGGAGATGATGGTGGACGAGGTAGGGCGACGGTTCAAATGCCTCGGCTACTGGAATTTACAATAAGGTTGGTTGTGGAGGAGTGGGGGCGACGGTTGAAATACTGCGGCTACCAAAATTTGAGTAAAGGAATTGAAGCGGGGCGGGAGCAACCAAGATCGCACACGGTCCAAAAAGAATACTTGTGTATGATAATTAGGAAAAGCCGCAGAACCACTGATTTTTGCATCGCTCAAGGCGGGTAGCTTTTTTTGAGATTTCTAGCTAGCTGATTTATCGCACACGGGTTATCCTAATTTTTAGACGCAAACATGGAATCCATCCTAAATATCCTGTACACATTACCTCCTTCACCCTTGCTCATGCTTGCGAAGTTGTGGCGATTTTATAGGGCACGAGCATACGTGTCCGTTGCGCATACGTCCGCACACAGTTGTCTCATCCGAGTCGTCGGCTATTTTGTATAGCACCAATTGGCAACAAAAAATGTGAAAGAGGGTCAGAATACAACCACACCAGCATGTGGCTGAAATATATATGTATAAAAAGGGTGGTGTGTGATGTTCAAATTCCCAATGCACAACTTTGACCACGCGGGCCCACCGGTGGGTGCGTCGTCGAAGATCGGGTGAGAGGGGCCAGAATACAACAACCACCTGGAAGTGGCCAAATGTATGTAGGAATAAAGGGTGTGATGTTTAAATACATAATGCACAACTTTGGTGGCACCTGCCTCGTAAACCGGAAAGCCCCCTTGGATATATCTATAATGACAGGCTAAGGTCGTAGCTAGGGTGCTTGCTCCGCCCCCACTTCGTGTCGGCGGGACGCATGCACGTACTCATAATTTGGTCGGACATGCATGTCACCATGACCTCCCATAAGATGGACCAAGTGAACCTATCTTGGTCAAACGACCACTGTTATTGTCGGTCAAAAAAGGATATAATAGACCGCTCTGGCCCATAGATTGGACCATCATCAAAAACCGCATGAGAGGGGCCACAAAACCAGCACCACCTGCATGCGGCCCAAAATGATGTACCTTGGAAGGGGTGATGTGTTTTAAATACCAAATAATGCACAATTTTGATGTGGCGCCTACCTCTTGATATGGACAACCCCCATGAAAGCTAGGTAATTAAGGACGACATATGTAGGGTGTCGGTCCAACCCACCAATTCGAGCGCGCGGGAGGGAATCCTGAGAATGTATGAGCTCGAACTTTGCTCGAACATGTCACCGTGACCCGCCCTAACACGAACTAGGAGGAATCCATTCATGGCCAAACCCCCTCGTTGTCGGTCAAAGGGATGATATATATAGACCCCATGAGCCCACAGATAGGTGTGTCGTTGAAAACCGCACAAGGGAGACAGGGTCGATCAGAAAGCCCCTATACCATGCATGCGGCCCCAAAATATGTATGGGTGGTGTGTGATGTGTTCAAATCCCCAATGCGCAACTTCGATGGGGCACTAGCTACATTACAAACCAAACACCGTACCCCCAGGAAGCCAGGTTCAAGACGTATGATGCCGGTTCCCCAACTTTGAGGTGGGGGGGGGGGTATCCAACGCATGTGCTCAAATTTAATTTGGTCTGACATGCCACACAAAGCAAGAGGAACCCGTCATGGTCGAACCCTTCTCGTACGTTGGGTCAAAGGGATAGATCATGTGGGCCCATAGATCTCGATCATTCTCCGATTTTTCAAAACAACAAATAACAAAAAAAACATCATTCTACAAATTTCCAAAACAAGGATCTCAAGGTTTATTTAATCGACATGACAGGTCACTACAGACACATTCAGATGCTAAATGTCTGTAATGACCGTATCATGGCACTTAAATGAAGCTTGGAATATAGCAACTTCCCACTCGATCACCCATCCTTAGACTGCTCCAGCCCCAGCACGCTTAACTTGTGCGTTCTATTCGACTCAGCTAGCGGATGGGAAGCTGCCCCTTGCTGATAAGAGTTGCCTCCTCGCCTTTATGGCGTTTCCCGCTGGTCACCATGTGGGACCTACTCCCTACTATCACACACGTTTGTGCTTTTAGAAACTGTGTGCAATCTGTACATAACGGACCACTTCCATTCAAACTTACATTATTTTTCCATAAAACTAGCCGAAAGAAGCAAAAGCTTTGCCTTTTCATTAATTAAGAACAAGATAGCTGCCCAGTTAATTGCGGAAAACCGGGCAAAACCTACAGGAACTCTTGGCTGAGCATGAATGGGTACAGGCCTTCATCCACGCGTCTGATATGCTCGCGGAATTGGTGTACCGAAATATCGATCTTCGCCCAGGATATTTCATGGGCGACGGTCGATTCCAAGCCGTGATGAGCATTTTGCTCTGCTTCATCATTGGCGGCACCTGAGGGGCCGAGGAGGTCGAAGAGCCAATCGACCAGCCCATTGGCATCGTGGTGGCGGATTCTGGCCGTGTGTATGCCATCCGATGCAATTATGGCGCTGACGGCGGCCGCCCATTCTTGGCGGGGAATTGGGATGCTTACCAGCCCTGAAAACGGCCTCTCGAGTGGTTGATTCAACAGGATGCTGACACGGCTCCGCTCAGATTGTGCGACGCACCGCTCCTGATGCGCGACAGTGTTCTCCTGCTCTTGCGCGGCAGCGCTTTGCCACTCTTACTCTGCTCTGCTCCATGGGGGGCGACAAACACATGTGTAGACATTGGCCCACTCAAGCACTGGGACGCGATGATACCGCTCATGCTCGGCAGCGTGCTGCCACTCTTGCTCGGCGGCACACTATCGTTCTGACTCTCCGGCCTGCTCCTGCTCATTCTCCTCGTCGAGGAGGTTGATGACGATGGCGGCGCTTTGCTGGATTGGCATGCTTGGAATGGTACACTGCGGTATGGCCGGTGTGTCGCCGCCTAGCCTTCTATGCCCACTGACTCTGGTAGCGGGAAACCGATGGGAGGAGTGGCGGGAAACCGATTGGGGGAATGGCGGGAAACAGTAGCATGTTTGGATATATAACACCATTAATATGGAAAACTTAGGAAAGAAGAAAGTGTGAGCTAGCACGATGCGTGCGCACAGTGCTTACCCACGGGTGCCAGACGGTTGAGCATAGCTGCTTTAAATTATTCAGGGTTCATTTGGCCTTTTTTATACATTATCATTGATTTTTCTAGGCATTAATTTAATGTGTATAATTCAAATTTGAACTACAAATACATGCTCCAGCGCACCAAAATGGGTTGAAAAAACATATATGTGTCCTTGGGTGCATGTTAAGTCCCATGCAAGAAATGGGGATGAATTACAAGCATCTCGGCGTCCTGGCTCGGCCTCAAACATTGAGAATCTTGATTTTTAAATCCCCATAAATAAAAAACTCACCCAAAATTCATGAAACTTGGCATGGTGTCATGACATGGCACATATATGCCGTGGTAAAAAAATTGCCCAATTTGAGAAAAGTTTTGGTACAAGCCTCTTACAAACAAGAGCTTCTCGCAAGAAGCCTCGTGGTTTTGATAGGGAACGTGTCACCCTTATGGGCGAAACAACAATCGCTGCCTCTTCTTGCCTTTTATTTTTTACTACAGGCAACATAGACCAAGAGGAGATTCATGCCAAAATATGAAATTATTCAGGATTCGCTTGGCCTTTTTTATGCATTAATTGATTTTTATTGGCATTTAATATCCGTAATTCAAATTTGAACTACAAGCACATGCTCCAGTGAACCAAAATGGGTTGAAAATCATACATGTGTCCTTGGGTGCATGTTTAGATCCCATGCAAGGAATGGGAAATGAATTACAAACGTCTCGGCGTCCTCACTCGGCCTCAAACATTGAGAATCTTGGTTTTTAAATTCGCATAAATCCAAAACTCAGCCCGAAATTCATGAAACTTGGCATGGTGTCATGACATGGAACATATATGCCATGGTAGAAAAAAGTTCAATTTGAGGTAAGTTTTGGTACAAACCACTTACAAACCGGAGCTTCTCGCAAGAAGCCTCGTGGTTCCGATAGGGAACGTGTCACCCTTGTGGGCGAAATGATAATCCCTGCCTCTCCTCTCCTTATATTTTTTTCTATAGGCAACATATACCAACAGGAGATTCATGCTAAAATATGAAATTATTCAGGGTTCGTTTGGCCTTTTTTATACATTAATTGAGTTTTCCAGTCATTTAATGTCCATAATTCAAATCTGAACTACAAGCACATGCTCCAGTGCACCAAAATGGGTTGAAAAATCATACATGTGTCCTTGGGTGCATGTTTAGGTCCCATGCAAAGAATGGGAATGAATTACAAACGTCTCGGCGTCCTTGCTCAGCCTCAAACATTGAGAATCTTGCATTTTAAATCTCCGTAAATCCAAAAATCACCCAAAATTCATGAAACTTGGCATGGTGTCATGACATGGCACATATATGTCGTGATAAAAAAATTGTCCAATTTTGTGCAAGTTTTGGTACAAGCCTCTTACAAATCGGAGCTTCTCGCAAGAAGCCTCGTGGTTCCGATAGGGAACGTGTCACCCTTGTGGGCGAAACAACAATCGCTGTCTCTTCACGCCTTGTATTTTTTCTACAGGCAACATAGACCAACAAGAGATTCATGCTGAAATATGAAATTATTCAGGGTTCGTTTGGCATTTTTATACATTAATTGAGTTTTCCAAGCATTTAATGTCCATAACTCAAATGTGAACTACAAGCACATGCTCCAGTGCACCAAAATGGGTTGAAAAATCATAAATGTGTCCTTGGGTGCATTATTAGGTCCCATGCAAGGAATGGGAATGAATTACAAATGTCTCGGCGTCCTGGCTCGGCCTCAAACATTGAGAATCTTGCTTTTTAAATCCCCGTAGATCCAAAAATCCCCCAAAATTCATGAAACTTGGCATGGTGTCATGGCATGGCACATATATGCTGTGGTAAAAAAATTGTCCAATTTGGGGCAAGTTTTGGTACAAGCCTCTTACAAACCAGAGCTTCTTGCAAGAAGCCTCGTGGTTCCTACTGTCTAAGAATTCGTCCGATTAATCAGTTAACGGGCCAGTTAATCGCTACTCATTGGGTGGCCGAATCGAATAGCACTTATTCATCGTGTTAACTTGTGAGGCCGATTAATTGGCCTATCAGACCGATTAATCGGTTGTTAGGCCAATTAATCGGTGCCGACCCATTAACTTATGGGCAAACAAAGCCCAAAATTTTGCCCCGTAACCCCTCCCATCCCCCTCTCGCTCCTCAATAGCTAGGGTTCGACCAAACAGTTGCATATTTTGGTATATTACATAGCTAAGAACATGAGACTACGACATAACATAAAAAACTATATATATGTTGGCAAGTTCCTGTTTAATCTACCGATTAATGGAGGACCGATTAATCCAGTTAATAGGCCGATTCACCGATTAATCATTACTCCTAAGCCAACCGAGCAGCTACCAGTTACCGATTTCCTGAACAATGGTCCTATAGGGAACGTGTCACCCTTGTGGGTGAAACGACAATCGCTTCCTCTTCTCGCCTTGTATTTTTTCTACAAGCAACATAGACCAACAAGAGATTCATGCTAAAATATGAAATTATTCAGGGTTCGTTTGGCCTTTTTTATATATTAATTAAGTTTTTTAGGCATTTAATGTCCATAATTCAAATTTGAACTACAAGCACATGCTCTAGTGCACCAAAATGGGATGAAAAATCATACATGTGTCCTTGGGTGCATGTTTAGGTCCCATGCAAGGAATGGGAATGAATTACAAACGGCTCGGTGTCTTGGCTCGGCCTCAAACATTGAGAATATTGGTTTTTCAATCCCCATAAATCCAAACCTCACCCGAAGTTCATTAAACTTGGCATGGTTTCATGACATGGCGCATATATGCCGTGGTAAAAAATCGTCCAATTTGAGACAAGGCGCACACATTAATAGCCAACGTAGGCATTTTGGAACAAATAGCTGACACGTTACTATCGCAAACGGTTGTATTTTTTGAACCGTTGCATGCGGCCACGCGTCCCTCTTCTTATTGGAGAGTACTACCTCGGTCCTGGTTTATTGGTCCTCTTTGTATTTTGTGCCAAAATTTAACCATAGTCGGTGGTGTGCGTGCAACTGTTTGATTAGACGAATAGAGTGCGAGAAGTCCGCCACGCAGGCTCGATGGGACGCTGATTGTTGTTTGCACTACATTGGTATTTCCCCGAAGAGGAGAGGATGATGCAACACAACAAGGGAAGTATTTCCCTCAGTTATGAAACCAAGGTATCAATCCAGTAGGAGGATCCACGAGACTATGTAAAAAATACCTTCACACAAATAACAAAAACTTGCAACCCAACGCGTAAGAGGGGTTGTCAATCCCTCCTCGGTATTGAGATAGATTAAATTGTATGAGATTGGATAAATAGATCTAACAAAAACACAAAAAAAAATAAAGAAAGAAAAAGTGCAGCAAGGTATTTTTGGATTTTTGGATTAATAGATCTGAAAATAATATGATAGGAAATAGACATGGGGGCCATAGATTTCACTAGAGGCTTCTCTCAAGAAAATAGCATACAGTGGATAAACAAATTACTTTTGGGCAATTGATAGAAGAGCAAATAATTATGACGATATCCAAGGCAATGATCATGTATATAGGCATCACGTCCAAGATTAGTAGACCGACTCCTGCCTGCATCTACTATTATTACTCCACACATCGACCGCTATCCAACATGCATCTAGTGTATTAAGTTCATGGAAAAATGGAGTAATGCAATAAGAACGATGACATGATGTAAACAAGATCTATTCATGTAGGAATGGACCCCATCTTTTTATCCTTAATAGCAATGATACATGCGTGCCTTGCTACCCCTTCTGTCACTGGGTGAGGACACCGCAAGATCGAACCCATCACAAAGCACATCTTCCCATGGCAAGAAAAATCAATCTAGTTGGCCAAACCAAACCAAAGTTTCGGAGAAGAAATACGAGGCTATAACAATCATGCATAGGAGAGTTCAACAAAGACTCAAATAATATTCATAGATAGATCTGATCATAAACTCACAATTCATCGGATCCCAACAAACACACCGCAAAAAAGAGTTGCATCAAATAGATCTCCAAGAACATCGAGGAGAGCATTGTATTGAAGATCAAAAAGAGAAGAAGCCATCTATCTACTGCCTACGGACCCGTAGGTCTGTGGTAAACTACTCACGCATCATCGGAGGGGCATGGGTGTTGATGAAGAACCCCTCCGTGATCGTTGACCCCTCTGGCAGAGTGCCGGAAAAGGACTCTAGATTGGATCTGGTGGTTCTGGAACTTGCGGCGGTGGAAACTCTGATCTCTCTACTCCCCTAGGGTTTTGGGGATTTTAGAGTATTTATAGAGCTGATAGACGGTGGAGAGGGGGCCTGTGGGCCCCACTACCCACCAGGGCGTGTCAGGGGTCTCTAGCGCACCCTGGTGCCTTGTGGGCCCCAAGAGTCTCCCCTCGGGCACTTCCTTGGCTCCCAAGTTGTCTTCTATCCAGAAAAAAATCACCAAAAAGTTTTGTTGCATTTGGACTTTGTTTGGTAGTGATATTCTGCGAAGTAAAAAACAAGCAAAAAACAACAACTGGCACTAGGCACTATGTCAATAGGTTAGTCCCAAAAAAATGATATAAACTTGCTATAAAATGAATATAAACATCGATGATTGATAATATAACATCATGGAACAATAAAAAATTATAGATACGTTGGAGATGTATCAGCATCCCCAAGCTTAATTCCTACTCGTCCTCGAGTAGGTAAATGATAAAAACAGATTTTTTGATGTGGAATGCTGCCTAACATGTTCATCTCATAAATTTTTCTTTTGTAGTATGGGCATTTGGACTTTTAGATGATTCAAAGCAATAGTCTATAATTGACATGAAGACATCAATACTCAAGCATATCAACAAGCAACCATGTCATTCAAAATATCAACGCTAAAGAAAGCTATCACTAGCCCATCATGCTCAATCATTGATCCATTCATGAAACACACTCGAATATTAACTATGCCTAATGCACAAGCATGATAATAGTGTTCCATAGTTGGTGCTTTATGAGATAAGATGGAGACTAAATAAAAATAAAAATTGCATAAAATAAATAGATAGGCCCTTCGCAGAGGGAAGAAGAGATTTGTAGAGGTGCCAAAGCTCAAAGCTTAAATTGAGAGATAAAATTATTTTGAGTGGCATGCTTTTCCCTTCAACGAAAATGACCGAGAATTCTCAATACTTTCCATGCTAGATAGATCATAGGCGGTTCCCAAACTGAAAATAAAGTTTATTTCTTTTTCCACCATTCGTTCACAATCCATGGCTAGCCGTATCCACGGGTGCCTTCCATACCAACATTTTCCAAGGAATTTATTATTGAACAACATAAATAATTTTTTTTACATATCGGGACTGGGCATCCCTATTACCTTTGCCACACTCTCATGCAATGACAAGTGAATAGACACTCATCTTGAGAATAAAATATCTAGCATGGAAAATATTGGCCACCCCCTGCCGCTTCATGAGCGGTACAGGCACACAAAAAGGAAATTTATTTTGAACATTAGAGTTGGCACATAAAAATTTACTTGGAACGGCATGAAAATACCGCATATAGGTAGTATGGTGGACTCATTTGGCACAATTTTGGGTTTAAGGATTTGGATGCACAAGAAGTGTTCCCACTTAGTACAAATGGAGGCTAGCAAATAGATTGAGAAGCGACCAACCAAGAAACGAAAACTATCATAAAATAGCATTAAACATAACCAATACCGAATAATGCACCACAAGTAGGCTATAACTTCATTGCATAACTATTGACTTTCGTGCTTGCATAGGGAATCACAAACCTTAACACCAATATTCTTACTAAGAGATAATTACTCATTAACATGACTCACATATTATTATCAACATATCTCAAAACTATTGCAAGGAATCAAGTTTTTAATATCCAATGATATTCATGAAAGTTTTTATTATATCCCTCTTGAATATTTATCACTTTGGGACTAATTTCATATATTACCATTGCTACTAACAAAGCTCTCAAACAAATTTAAGTGAAGAACGAGAGCACAAATATTTCTTCAAAATAATTTTCATCTCTAAAAATGATATAAGTGAAGCAATGAGAGGATATTTCTTTTAAAATTAAAGCACCGCCGTGCTCAAAAAGATATAAGTGAAGTACTAGAGCAATTCCATAGCTTAAAAAATTTAAGTGAAGCACATAGAGCAATTCTAACAAATCATAGCATAATTATGGCTCTCTCAAATAGGTGTGGCCAGCAACGATTATTGTGACAAACTAAGAAGCAAAACAATCAAAGACTCATATAATACAAGACGCTCCAAGCAAAACTCATGATATGTGACAAATAAAAATATAGCTCCAAGTAAAATTACCGATGGTCGTTAGAAGAAAGAGGGGATGCCTTCCGGGGCATCCCGAAGCTTAGTTGCTTGGTAATCTTTGAATATTGCCTTGGGGTTCCATGGGGCATCCCCAAGCTTAGGCTCTTGACACTCCTTATTCCTTCATCCATCGTGATCTCACCCAAAACTTAAAAACTTCAATCACACAAAACTTAACAAAAACCTTCGCAAGATCCGTTAGTATAAGAAAATCAATCTTCACTTTAAGTACTGTTGCAAACCCATTAATATTTTGTTATTGCATTATAACTACTGTATTCTAACATTACCATGGCTTATACCCCCCGATACAATCCATAGATTCATCAAAATAAGCACACAATGCAACGAAAACAGAATCTGTCAAAAACAGAACAGTCTGTAAAGAGGCGAATTTTAGTCATACTTCTATAACTCTAATTTTTTTGAAACAATAGGAAAATGTAGGAAATTTGTATGATATTCTTGTGTAAAAAATTCAGAATTTTTGTTGCTTATGTGAATTTTCAAAATTCTGCTACTGGACGCAAAAGTTTCTGTTTTTCAACAAAATCAAATCAACTATCACCCAACATGATCCCAAAGGCTTTACTTGGCACAAACACTAATTAAAACATAAAAAACACAATTATAACAGTAGCATAATTGTTCAAACACTCAAGAACAGAAAGAAAAAGAGAAAATAAATTTTATTCATTGGGTTGCCTCCCAACAAGCGCTATTGTTTTATGCCCCTAGCTAGGCATAATGCAAAGATTAAAGTATTGTCATCTTTGGTTTTAGCAACTTTTATAAGTGTTTTCTCAAATCCGCGAGGCTCTTTATGTTTCCCATTATTCTCGGGAAAATAGACCATCTTGAGATCTAAAATATCCAACCGCTTATTACACAAGGTAATCAAAGTATTCATACGATTGAGGTTTCCACTAATGTTTTTAAGGGGTTCATTAGACTTTTGCAAATCAACCATATTTTTCTGCATATCACCTAGTTTGTCCAATATTTGAATCCCTTCTTGAGAAAAACCAAACTCCTTTGGTGGGGGTGGAACTCCCACTATTCCCTCTAATATTTCAGAAGCAGCATTAGCATCAATCTCAATAAAATTCCCTTTAGCGGCAAAATCCAAAAGTTGTCTATGATGCATGGTCAAACCTATATAAAAATTTCGAAGAAATTTTTTTGCATCCCCTTTTATATTGCAAATATGGTAAGATTGCAACAACCTATACCAAGCATCTTTCAAAAAATTTCCTTGTTTCTGTTTGAAGTATAGAACTTCAAAATCCGATGTCAAAGGAGAGGTAGTTGCACTAGACATAATAGCGAGGCAAACAAGCAAGAAATCTAACGAGAAAAAGGCAAACGAGAAGAAGGCAAATATTTTTGTGTTTTTCTGAAAACGTTTTAGAAGTGGGGGAGATGAAAACGAGAGGCAAATGACAAATAAAGTAAATTGCAAGGAGATGAGATTTGTGATTGTGTACCTGATAGATCTGGACTTGATCCTCCCCGGCAACGGCGCCAGAAATTCTTCTTGATCGTTGTTTGCACTGCGTTGGTATTTCCCCGAAGAGGAGAGGATGATGCTGCACAGCAATGGAAGTATTTCCCTCAGTTATGAACCCAAGGTATCAATCCAGTAGGAGGATCCACCAGACTTTGTGAATAGTACCTTCACACAAATAACAAAAACTTGCAACCCAGTGCGTAAGAGGGGTTGTCAATCCCTCCTCGGTATTGAGATAGATTAAATTGTATGAGATTGGACAAATAGATCTAACAAAAACACAAAATAAAATAAATAAAGAAAAAGTGCAGCAAGGTATTTTTGGATTTTTGGATTAATAGATCTGAAAATAATACGATAGGAAATAGACCTGGGGGCCGTAGATTTCACTACAAGCTTCTCTCAAGACAATAGCATACAATGGGTAAACAAATTACTGTTGGGCAATTGATAGAAGAGCAAATAATTATGACGATATCCAAGGCAATGATCATGTATATAGGCATCACGTCCAAGATTAGTAGACAGACTCCTGCCTGCATCTACTACTATTACTCCACACATCGACCGCTATCCAGCATGCATCTAGTGTATTAAGTTCATGGAAAAACGGAGTAATGCAATAAGAACGATGACATGATGTAGACAAGATCTATTCATGTAGGAATAGACCCCATCTTTTTATCCTAGCAATGATACATGCGTGCCTCGCTATCCCCTATCACTGGGTGAGGACACCGCAAGATCGAACCCATCACAAAGCACCTCTTCCTATGGCAAGAAAAATTAATCTAGTTGGCCAAACCAAACCAAAGTTTCGCAGAAGAAATACGAGGCTATAACAATCATGCATAGGAGAGTTCAACAAAGACTCAAATAATATTCATAGATAGATCTGATCATAAACTCGCAATTCATCGGATCCCAATAAACACACCGCAAAAAAGAGTTACATCAAATAGATCTCCAAGAACATCTAGGAGAACATTGTATTGAAGATCAAAAAGAGAGAAGAAGCCATCTAGCTACTGCCTACGGACCCGTAGGTCTGTGGTAAACTACTCACGCATTATCGGAGGGGCAAGTGTGTTGATGAAGAACCCCTCCGTGATCGTTGACCCCTCCGGCAGAGTGCCAGAAAAGGCCTCTAGATTGGATCTCATGGTTCTGGAACTTACGACGGTGGAGACTCTGATCTCTCTACTCCCCTAGGGTTTTTGGGATTTTAGAGTATTTATAGAGCTGATAAGCGATGGAGAGGGGGCCCATGGGCCCCACTACCCACCAGGGCGCACCAGGGGCCTCTGGCTCGTCCTGGTGCCTTGTGGGCCTCACGAGCCTCCCCTCGGGCACTTCCTTGGCTCCCAAGTTGTCTTCTGTCCAGAAAAAAATCATCAAAAAGTTTCGTGGCATTTGGACTTCGTTTGGTACCGAAATTCTGCGAAGTAAAAAAGAAGCAAAAAACAACAACTGGCACTGGGCACTATGTCAATAGGTTAGTTCCAAAAAATGATATAAAGTTGCTATAAAATGAATATAAAACATCCAAGATGATAATATAACAGCATGGAACAATAAAAAATTATAGATACGTTGGAGACGTATCAGACGCGTGAGAGCAGTCCGCCGCGTAGTCTCGACAGGACGCGTGCGATTGGTCCATCATGCAGGCTCGACGGGACGCATGCGAGCTGTCCGCCGCGCAGGCTCGACGGCACATATGCGAGCAGTCCGCCGCACAGGCTCACCGGGAAACGAGCTCATTGACCTTGGTCCACAACCGCCTGCCTCACTCACAACTTCTCTATTAATGGTGGCCGAGCCGCTAATTAACATGCTTAAAGCACCTGGACGGAGGGTGTTTGCTTGTGATCCCATGGCCCTGCTCAACTTTAGCATTGCTTTGTTCGTGCCTCGCTGAGAACGTGATTTTAGCCTACTTTCGACTCGTATTCCGGATAATTTAAAATGCCACATGCGGCAACGGATAATACAATGATAAATTTACAATGGCGCGGATAATAATTGTCTTATATATTTCGGATAATTTAAAATGCCACATGTGACAACGCCCGAAAGACACAGGAGTAAGAGAAGAAGGAAATCACAGACAATGATCTGGGTCGCTGCTTTCTCTACTTCTCAATGGATCGCTCGACGAGGAGTTCCTCCAGCTCCTTCTTCACATCCTCATGACTTTGCTTGACAGTAGTCACAGATTCCTCCACCTGTAGCTCACAGGCCGGATGACAACTCTGTCAGAGTGGCATTTTTTGACTAAAATCACCATATTGATGGGATCGGGCCGATCTGACAAATCTAGTAAAGCTGCTCTTACCGTTTACTATGCTCCAAAACCATATGTAAGTTGGATCGCCAACTTCAAGTTCACTTGATGGCTAAGAGCATCTCTAGCAGACCCCGTATAATACCGACCCGCAAACTGCGTTTACAGTTCGCTGCAGATGAGATTTGCGGGTCGATTTCGTGTGCTGCAGATCAGACCCCGTATATGAAACTGTAAAATTAAAAAAAATGCATTCGCGGGAGAAATTTGCAACGACATTGATCATACATTAGTTCATCTACATACTACATTGATCATACATAGTTCATCTACATTGAGATTACTAGTGGGGGAATCTGCGGGCCCGAGCCTAGCTACCAAAAATCGACGAGCTCGTGGTGGCGGCGACGTGGCGGAGGAGCCGGAGGAGCTCAGTCCTCGTCGGAGGAGCCGAGGTCGATGGAGAACTTGGCTTGCTCCGCCTTCATGAAGCGCAGGTCTGCCTCCTTGGACGCGTGCGCCCGCGACGCCGCGACGCCTGTCTGGAGGAACATCTGCTCGTACTCGAGCTCGCGGCGGCGGCGCTCTTCGGCCTCCTCCTGCTCCCTCGCCAACCACTCCATGACGACGCGCTCTAGGTGCTCCTCCTGCCCCGAGGGGAGGTAGTCCTCGGGGCCGATCACTCCTCGACGCGACGGCGCGTCGGGCTCGAGCTTGACGGCGAGCAGCCCGAGCTCCTCCGGCTCTCTCTTCACCGGAGTGAGCCGCGAGCTCGAGGTGCCCGCGGACGAGCTCCCCGCGACAGAGGAGCCGGAGGAGGCGTGGCGGCGGCGGGCGAGCTCGCGCTCGAACTCGTCCAGCTCGCGGCGTTCGAACGCCGTCTACCGCGGTTGAGCCACCTTCATGCGCCCCGCTTGCGTGCGGCGTCGGATCTGGCGCGGCGGCGGCCGCGTCATCCCCAGAGCTCCCGTAGCCATCCATGGCTTTTTTAGGCTCGCCGGCGGCAAGAAATTGGGCGGAGGAGGAGGGGAATCGCGGCGTCGCGGTGGCAGAGACGGATAGGGTTTGACCCGTATCCGAGCGGTGAAACCGCATATATAGCGGTGGGGAGAGAGTTTTTACGGACCACGGGTAAATTTTTTACGGGCCGGACCATGGATACGGTGTCTATTCTGGCCAGAAAAACGGACCGAACCCGTATACTTGCCGGAATTATACGGGTTGGGCCTTTTACGGGTCTGCTAGAGATGCTCTAAGCACACGGCAAAGCTTAAGGTCGGCCAACCTGGGGGCCGACACGTACTTCTTAGTGACTCGTGTTTTGTGACCTGTTCTGGTACAAACCACCAACTAATGAAATGGCTAGGTCACTGTCATGCATCAGATGGTCACATCAGGACATGACAAACTAGCCATTTCCAAATACCCGAAGCTCTCAGTCTCAGTGTACAATAACTTCTAGTTCCACTGCACGAAAAAACTAAAGACAAAATATTATCACTGCATACAAAATGGCGCCTCCAAACGATACAAATATAGGGTCGATCGACGGAACAAGTGTCAGCTGCTATCCGAACCGAGTCTTCCCCTCCCCGACCGTGATGAAGCACGTAAAATACGGCGAACTTGAGTTGCCGTCATCTCTAGATGCGTTGGCCCGTTCCTGGTCGTGAGGTTTTCTTTTATTCTTGGCAAAGCCTGGTCGCGAGGTTGAGACCTGACACTGATAAATAAGTGATGACGCGGACTCCTTGCTTTCTTAAACGGGCCATGGCGTAAACATAGTACTTACAAATTTGGCTGGTATGACAAGTGCTGAGACCAGATCTTAGCTTAGGCTTCTTTCTTTTTTCTTTTTTTTTTTTGCAGGGATGATCTTAGCTAAGCTGGCCGACAGTGAAGCAACAAACTAATCACCATGGATCGGTTCGCAGCTGTAAGAGCATCCACAGCCGGACGCCTCAAACCCGTCTCATACGTCTGGGCGGGCCGCCCGGTCACCGACCGGTCACGTTTTTTTATCCAGACGGACGCCTCAAACGGTCCTCAAACGTCCGGACTGACCGGCACCCCTCATATCTAGCCCAAATATGGGGCGGATATGGGGCGCCCGAGCACGCCCGCCACGTCGGACCCGGCCCGTGTTGGCCCACCCGACCCCACATATATTCGTCCCCATCCACTCACCGGAGCAAACCCTAGCCACTTCACTCCACTCCCCTCCACTCCCCTCCGCCACCCGAGCTCACCTCCGGTGGTTTCCGGCCTTCTCCGCCACGGCAGGCAGCGGATCGGACTCCAACCAGTCCGGATCCGTCGACTGTGGTGTCATCCCGTGTGGGTTGGAGAAGGCAATGGCAGTCCGCATTGCACTCCGTCGCTTCCGGGAGGACAGTGACCAGCCGACGGACGGATCCGTCCGCCGCAACGCCATGGTGTCGGCTCACCGAGCGCTCGGGTCCTCTGGTGCTGGATCCTCGCGGCCCCGACAGCTGGAACACCTCTCCTTCCCCATCACCGGTCGGGCAGACTATGAGTCCCACCGGGAAGGGCAAGGGCAGCCGTGGATGAACTCCACCATAGCCAAACATGCCAAATTTTGGTAGTCCGATGGCATGTTTAGTTAGTAGTGATGGAGTAGCCGGACGATGTGTGTGCATCGACGTAGTTGCATGAGTTTGTATGGATTTGAGATATGGTAATTGAGGTGTCCGGATGTGGATTACATTATTTGAGGGGTGCCCGGTCAGTGCCCTCGGACGCGCCCGGGCGCGTCCGCGGGCGTTTGAGGGGCCAGATTTGCTAAGTCCGGCCGTAGATGCTCTAACCGGCCCCAGGCCCAGCTGTGATATATTCGACCAGACTCGTGGCTAGCTGATATTTGTGTGCGTTTTTTTCGCAAAAATACACAAAGCTTGCATATCATTCTATTGATAGAAGAAAAAAGAGCGAGTACAACATAAAAACATGGCGCAAGAAGGCATGACATGATGTCTGAAATAGAGAGACATTGGGTGCTTGGCTCAAACATAGGAAACAACACGACATAGCTCGCCTAGTCCTCAGAAGCAGCTCAAACCAAACAAAGGCAACCAACATTTCGAACTCCACCGCTGGGGATGCCGCGAGCAAACAAGACAATACCTTCATGAAAGGAATGATGTCAAAGGCACCATTGATGTCCTATCCGAATAACTGGACCTAGGGTTCTCCCTGATGCTCGAAGAGGGGCATAGATGAAGGCCATGTCAGCGTCTCCAAGCAGAGGACGACACTCGCAGTGCCACTGCTGCCAGCATCGGCAAGCCGAGCAGGGATTTCATCTTGTCCTTTGTCTAAGCAATCCCCTCTACCGAGTCTGGAACCGCCATCGCAGGAATGGGTGCAATGCCTGCTACCGATGGAGGCATCAGACGCCGCCGGATGGGCTAGCTACAAATCTGTGTGGTTTTCTTATACGTTCCAAATTAGTGTCTTCTTGGATTGCATGACACAACTCATTTCTCCTGGATTTCTCTATCCTCTCTCCTTTTCAAAAATAGGCTTTCACCCTGTTTTATAGTTAAAGCACCATACAACTGAATGATATAAGGTATTGATCAAACCATCTTTTTTTGAGGGGATGATCAAACCCTCTTACAAAACATATTAAAGAAAAAGTGGAGAAACAAAGATAGCAAAGTAAACCAACAAACAATTTACACTGCCAACTTCTCGACGAGCATGAGAACAAGAGCGGACGAACCAAAACAAGAAGCATCTGCTAAATTGACTAATAGCGACCCCGAGCCTCATGGAGAGACCACCGGACTTTGCCCCAAATGCCCTTGCCACAAAGTTGCCAGAGAGGGCCCTCTGCCCTCTCGCGTCGGGCCACGGAGAGCCGATCAACCGGATAACAGAAATGCCTGAGAATGACTTGGACAAGATCACGTGTAAAAGAAAGGAGGCCGACAAAACTATTCCATGCCCGGGTCAAATAAGCTTTGAGAAACGATCCAAGCCTGCTCGAAGACACCGCTGCATCGAAACCTGAGCTCCCTAATAATGCCCCAAAGAGGGTAATGACTGAACATGGGTTTTCACTATGTTCCCTCACACAGAGGAGGAATACCACAACGGCATCCCCAACAGGAATGCGACACCTAATATGACTCCATTTTTTTCCCTAATTTTTGTATATTTCATACCTATATCCTTCATTTATGTAATATTTTTAAATTTATTTGGATTTAACCTATTAATTCAGTTTACACTTTCAGTTTTCTGCTGTTTTCACATTTTAGGTAATAAAATATCTATGGACTTCAGAAGAAATACGGAAAAAATAGAGGACCTTAAAATACCCGAAGGGCCACTACTTCAACAGGCCTAGGGAAGCCTAAGGGCACGGGGAGCCCACCTTAGGCTCCCTATGGCCAGGGAAATCTCCACTAGCTAGGATCCCCCAAGCCCCCTCCCCCCAGTCTTTGCCATGGTGCTTTATACATCCACTGGAACTCCTCATATTTATCAACCATTTTTTCTCTGCCCGCACTTCGTGTTCAGAGGCGATTTTTGTTTCTGCCCTAATCTTGTAATTTGCTAGAGGGGAATTAATCATCGTATTCATCAACATCGATCATCACTACTTCAATATGAGTTGTGAGTATAGTCCATCCCCTGTATTATGGGTTCATGGCAGTAGGCTTGATTAATCTCTCTTTTTTGTTGATAATTACAATACATAGATGATATATCTATCGTGATTATGGTCCACCTGATGTAAACCTAGCGGTGATGTTGATCAAGTGATGAATTATTTCTTTATGTCAAGGTTGTGTTAATGCCCTATATTTTATTTATAAATGCATAGTTTTCTTGATTATTTGTCTTCTATTGGACAAAGTAATAAGTAGTTGAAAAGGTGTGCATTAGTTGGGTTCAATCTTACAAGTAACCTATACCATGGTGATAGTACATGAAAAATGTTTGCATTGTATTATTGCCACTAAGAATAAATGTTTGTATGATGCCTCTAATGAAATCATGCAATCAACAGTATGCCATCTTGATTAAGGCAATGATGCAGAGAGAATCTCACTCAAATAGTGGATTTTAGCTATAGATGCAGAGATGGTCTCAGCTTGTAGATTTATGCATGTATTGCATATATAAGATCAACACATTACACACAATCTAGCAGGAGCACCAAATATTCTACTCTCTTTCTCACATGACTATTTAGTTGGGGCACTTTTTCTCCTATGGAGAGTTATTCTTGATGAGCCCATGAACTTCGGTCCAGTTTTTTAGCATAAAAACACTTAATTCTTACTTGTACTTTTATTTTCAATTATTATTTATTCTAAAAATTAAAAAATATTACGCATCACATTGTTTAATCATCTTGTAAAACTAGCAAAGCTAGCAAGGTTGACACCTTATTTGTTCTCAGGACACAAGCAAAGTTTTATTTTTGTTGTAGAACCTATCATTGGTGTATGAAATGTGTACTCCGCGGATTGATATCTTGGTACCTTTATGACTGCCAATAAGATAAAAAATATTATTAATTTCATCAGAAGATATCTTAGTTCCTAATTCTTTTTCTTTGTAAATTATGCGTTGGCGAAGCAAATCATCTTCTATTTTACTTTGAAGATGTGTGTTGACAATTTTCATAGATGAAAAAGGCCGCTCTGAGGTTGCGTTGAGACTCGGAGAGTGACAACTAGTTGCAACAACATGTCAACCATTGGATACGCAGAAGCTTTACCTGTTTTAACTAGTCCTTCCATTAAACCAGCAATTGATGGTAAGGTCATCAGTTCTGGATGGTTGCACACATCTAGCTAAAATTGTGCTAGCTGACTTTCCAACCGAGCTATTTCTTGACTTGCAAATTTCACGAATATTTTTTTTCTGCGAGTGTGCTTATCTTTGGGATATCAAAAGATTCATGCCTTTGGTCCGATGATGAACAAAGTGTAAGGAGTTATGTTGCTTGGATACTAAATCAATGATTCAACTCACTCACTTGTTGATCAATTGCAACACTGAAAACATCTACTTTGTAGTGGTGGAGGGTTGTTGTGTTGTCATGTTTTTTTCGCACTTGGTGACATCAACATACATATGAATTGCGTTACATAGTCATCTCAATTCACAAGATAAAACACAACCAACATATAACTTATTATAAGTTGAGTAATTTTAGAGAGTAGAAAAACATATTTGCAGTCCAAATATGGGATATCAATATCGTGCTTCACATAGAAATATTTAACCTCCACTAAAATAGATTCCCAACCATGGCCCCTTAGCCCACTAAGTAGGAACTTTCTGTTAGAAACAAAATCCAAGGCATTTGAAATATCCAAAGATCTGCATTGGAGTTTCTAGCAGAACACACCAGTGGTCTTCACAATCTTTTCCATCTGGTGTAAAATGAACACAAAAATCACATGGTATGAAAATTCTAAGGATCCAATGACATCTCCAAAAAAATTGAACAATCTACATCTAAAGACAACAAGTACAACAAACATCTTTTTAAAGCTCTGTATGGACTTGTAGTGTGAACTCCATGTTGTATAAACTGGTGTAAGATGCTTATTTGACTTTGCCAACTACATGTATCAAGCTCTCCCAACTCGAATTCACGAGCAATTTAACTGTTGGATTTCACAAGTACCTCATCTTTGCTCTTTGTAGAAGCACCAACAACATTTATTACAAAAGCTTCATTGTGATAGAGTTATGCACCTCATGTACTTCCCGTGATGCAGAAACAAGGGCCAACTATAAGTGATGAGCCATAAAATAAATGTAGTAGGCATACATACACTCATGGAGAATTAGAGCCTTCAATCCATTCCATTACCCTCCCATGTTGCTTGCACCTTCATAGCCTTGGCCCCTAGTATCTTGTACATTCAATTTATTATCTGCTAGTGCAAAACAAATCAAGGAAACACTCATTTATATCCATTAAGATAGGATTGTAATTATAATGATGCTCGCATGAAAACATGAATTGAAACATAGGAGAGAGCATCAAAAGACGTATATCAAACACATTTAAGTTTAACCTACTTCATATGCATAGGCATCTTATAAGCAAAAAAATTATTAGCACAAACAATCCCTGGCATAGGCAAGAGAGAAGAGGGCAACTTTGAGACTTTTCAATGTAAGACACTTTCCTCACGATCCACATGCACATATACTTTATCATTCTCCAATATAGTGAGATCAACATTAACTAAAGCCATGACTATCCAAACCCACTTATATCATTATCACAACCAGATTTAACACTCTTCAGAATAGTGGGATCATCACTACCTAAAGTCATGACCTCTCCAATCCCAGTTTCAATAATATTGTAATCAAATATAGATTCATCATTAGTCCCAAATAAATCATCAATGCACCAATAATTATCACGAGGACCAACATCAAAAGTGGTAAGAAACATAGTTTCATCATCGGTGGCAATAATTATGAATATGATTATTCATGTCATGATTTCAAATAAATATTACGTCCATATATCAATATACCATTAGCCAACTGCCTTTATAGCTAATACTCCACCTCAGGACCGCTATCTAGCATGCATCTCAAAGTATTAAGTAAAAAAGAACATTACGTTATGCAAGGTGACATAATGTTGGTAGTATATTGCCTTTACCTCCAGTTCATCACCGAGACTCAACTATCTTTTTATCCTTAGTGGAAACACCACGGTAGATGACTTTTTGCTTTATCTCACTTGGATAGATCACCCACACGAATGAACCCAACCAACATACATAATTCCCTCTTCGATATCATTCATCAAAACATGGTCAGTGCAACACTAATAGATTGGAGAGCATATATGTATATAAATCATGCAACAAAGAAACTATAGGAATCAAAAGGAAATCCATGAATACATCTGATTATAAAGTGATAGTTCATCACACTGCAACATAGACACTGAGAATTACATCAGATTGATCTCAATCATGTAGGGAAGCTCATGAGATCTTTGTATTGAAGAATAAGGGATAGAAGATTACATCTAGCTAATGTCATGGACCTATAGTCCAAGGAGGACTACTCACTCATAGTCATGGTGGCAGCGAGATTGATGAAAATAGCTCCAACGATGATTTCCCCTTCGACAGAGTACCAGAAAAGTCCTCCTGATTGGATCCTCATGGAACAGGAGGTGACGGCGGCTTAAAAATTCCTCGATAAATGAATTTGGCATTTTCAGGAGAATATAAAGGCAGACCCATGAATCTGTGGGGCGAATCCCTAAGGAGCTCACTCGACCCCTCGATAAATGAACTTTTGTCCCGGAAAAACTGATTTCCCTGAAAAGTCCAAAAGACAGTAGAAAACATCAACTCACACTAGGCATTGAATTAATAGGTTAGTCCACAAAATTAATAAAAATTACCCAAAACTATGCATATATGATATAAAAGTAGCATGGAATAAGCAAATTATAGATACGTTTGAGATGCATAAACTACCAAGCATTGG
Source organism: Thinopyrum elongatum (assembly GCA_011799875.1). Classification (NCBI taxonomy): domain Eukaryota; kingdom Viridiplantae; phylum Streptophyta; class Magnoliopsida; order Poales; family Poaceae; genus Thinopyrum; species Thinopyrum elongatum. The sequence continues at coordinate 375,131,609 of CM022299.1, read as the reverse complement.
TTATATCATCTGCAAGCATTAGGCGGCTCCGCCGTCACGCTGAGGTGCCTAGGACATGGATCCCACCTCACCGGGAGGGGAGTTGAGGGGTAACTACCGCTACGCTGCTCGCCGGAGTGCAAACCATGCAACCCTTCTTCCAGGTCCAGCACCCCGACATCCGAGAAACCCAAGCCCCTGCACCACTGCTTGACCTCATGCTCGGCGTCCACAGAAGGGAGCCACGCCATGACACCTTCAGCCATCCAACCCAGTTTGGCACCAGCCATGGCCTCGACCAAATCTTGCCAACAGCAAACCAGTAGGTGACCCACAACTTGCATGCCAAGTAAGAGCAATCCCTGCGACGGGGATCCATCCACTAGCGGAAGGCGACGAGCACAACACTCCTGGCCACGACCACCTTCCCAGGTCGATGACCCCCGCCATGTGATGGATCTGGGTAGGCGTAGGCTCCCGGGACTAGTGGGGCAAGGCAGTCACAAGCCCTCATGTCGGCGACCACCTCACCCTGGCCGGCCACCCAATGGCGCAATGGGAGGAGCACACCCACCGGAGACGGCGCAACTAGTTCGAGCTAGGGTGCACGGGGGGAGAAGGGAGACAACCCCACCCTCCCCCCTACCACCACCGAGGACTTTTCTGGCGGATGAGAGAGGGAGATGATACACCATCAGAGCACACGGGGCTGCATTCATAAAAAAATGGAGCTAAAGGAGAAAGAGTGTTACATTCCCCTTCAAATATAGAGCTGCAAATTAGTTCTGTTGATAATACACCAGCTTTTGTATTTAAACCCATCTACAGAACTATGGTTTCCCCAAGAATTCTAGAAGCCTACAGTTGGAAGGATATTGTACATTATGTACTTTATAGTTTTGGGCAGATACTATCTGTATCAGTATCTAGAATAATTTCAACTTGCTGCGGTTTTTTTAGTGCCACATATCAATATTTGTTTTTCCTCTTCCATGATTTTCTTTTTGCTTTTCCTCGCACTCTTATATTCAATACTCCTAAGTGGTTATACCGCCACACCAAAAAAAAAAAAATGTCGTTATAGGCTTCTAGCTAGTTATATACTCCTACACAATAATGACATGAGCTCATCTAAACAACTGATGAGGGCAAGATGACTAACTAAACACCATGCTAGATGGTCTCATCTCGAGCTCTCCTGTTACAGGAATCGTGCCAGATTGGCAGCGTGCAAGCTTCACTCGCGTTCTTTAATTACTTTAGGAGACTAAAGATAACCAAAACTGAAGGAAGTAAACTATAAGGAAATCTACGGTTCCATGGAAGAATGGCAGTTGAATAGTTGATGCATGCACGCTGATCTGATCACCTTGAGGGATATGATAACTTATTTTACTGTCTTCATCACATCATAATAGCTTGAGGGATATGATACAGCTCCCAGCACTCGTCACAGCTCTATCAATCCGTCTTGATGAAAGCTACAAGTACTCCAGCTAGTACGAGCAAATTGACTTCACCGTGACCTTCGAACTGCCTTGTTTAATAATTTGATGATTCATCATACTTGATCGTCGTCATCATCACGGAGACCGACTGATTGAGCAAATTAACTACATGGCTCTAGTAGCCTCGTATATAATTATCTCATACATGCATACCCATGGTGAAACCGCAAAAAAAAAAAAAAAAACCATAGTGAAGTCACGCGGGCATTCCACCGATCTGTACAACCAGGAGTAATGAGGAAGTACAGATTGGTTTACAAACGTACCTTGACACCTGACCCTGTAACTTAATTCTGGTAAAAAAAAACGTTTGTATTCATCTAAAAAAGTCTGTATTTGTACCCTTTTGTGTGTGTGTGTGTGTGGGGGGGGGGGTCTTGCATTTAAAAAAATTTAGAAAAGGAGGATAACCCTCCGCCTCTCCATCGATGCACATGGTTATCTTTATTATGTTATTCAACAGAGTTTGACAAAAAAAAAATACATGGATCAGCTCAAAGCCACCTTCGTGGTGATCAATGTCGCTAACCTAATAGTTTGGTGATGTCTTGCATTTCTAATACAGCTACTGTACACCGGGCGATCATATTCACTTTTGGTTATAATTCATTCCTTTTGATATTTTGCATCAAGAACTTAATTTGCACTCCTTGAACTACATACCCTGTGCTTTTGCTATACGAGACAAAGGGGAAGGGACAAGGAGAGCTTTCAGAAGGCAAAGCTAGCTAGTGCGGGAGGGGCCGATGTTACGCGGGGAAGCTAGTATATATTCAGAATGCATGGGTCGATTTACGTGTGCACTCGACATTTGCCTGTCAAACTAGCTTGCATGGATGCACACACCGTACCGTCGCATCACCTGAATGGAACGATGAGGCGAGTGCGACGGGGCGCTTTATGCTCCTGATGGATGGAACCGGCATATATACGATTCCTCCAGCTAGCGCGACGTCGCACGGTATATTGCTTTCCAAAAAAAAAGTTGACAGTTAAAACATGTGTTTTCGAATTTTACAAAATAAAATGGGTTCACTCAAGCCCGGGCTCCACCGTATTTCCAGTCATTCTCTATTCAAAAGAACTACTGAAGGTCATACACATCATAGTCGCTTGTAGCACGAAAAGAGGCACACCACGGAGAATAACAAAAATATATACATATAAGTACCGTGCACAAGACTTGTATGACAGTGCCTAATAAGACTAGGCAAGAAAATACAATAATCGTTGCAGGAGAAAGATGAGCCGAGTCATGCAAAATTAGCAGCCAATCTCTCTAAAGAAAGAATTAGTGATGAGAGAGGTTTCACAACAGCTTAATGTGGCAAATAAGTGCTAGAATAGGAACAATCAAACATTATATACATGTATAAGCATGTACCAGACATGCATGCCATTTTTTAGGAAGAATATAGGTGGATCAACAACATGTTATTGTTCTCAGTGAACATATGACCCAGCAGAACAAAAACTGTTGTGATATGGAAACCATAAATCATCCGTGTTCATACAATGAGTGAGAGAGAATGACCGACCTCACAGTCAGCTACTAAACCCAAGCCATACGAGTCAGGGTGTACAAAATTAGGTAATTATGATGCCACAGAGAACTTATTATCAAGATTAACGTTTAACGTAACATTTCAAATAAAAATTAGAAGATAAAAGAAAACTTGTGTGTCCCATGACAACAAATGAAGTTGTTCCATAGTGACCACTAACCATGGGATCTAGTATCGCTCAAGGAGGATTATCATAGCCTGGTGCCTAAAGAGCGAGGAGAATAGCAAATAAAAGGAAGTGTAGTGATGATTGATTTATCAAAACAAGACATGACTATGGCGAGAGAGTATGGAAAATATTGTGTTCGAGCATGATCGAGTTCGCACAACCTATCAAGTACTTCCTTCGTCCGGGTTTATTAGGCCCAACGACAAAAATGGTTGGACCAAGGCACAATACTTACTCCTGTAATTTTTTTGTGCTCTGTGTCCAATTAAAGTGGACGTGCATGCATTGGCTGCATGCATCGGCTACTAGTTTCTCTTCTTTCATTTACACCAACAAGCTAATTACTCGCTCCGTTGGCCTAAAGACAACTTCTCTTAGACCAAGACACAGAGTAATTTGCTCACATTAATTCTTACATTCCACTCTCAATGCACTCTCTCATATGCATGCAGCCAATGAAAAAGCACACATGAAGTGTATTAATTTTCCAGCCATGGCACCAACAACAATAGCTTTCAATGCAACCAATGAAATGGTTGCATGCATGCACCTTTCCAAAGCGAGGCCTTATAAAAAGGGACATGCTTGTGATGCTAAAAGGCCTAATAAATCCGGACGGAGGGAGTAACTACCTAGAGTCACGCACAAACGGGAGGAAGATCGAGGAAGTAAACTGCACTTTTCACGCGGAGTAAATTACAGAGCCTAATAGGAAGGGACGAACCTAAACTGCTCACGGGCCCAATAAATTTGGACAGAGGGAGTAGCGAATAAAAAATATGCCCAAAAGCACAATGATTAACGAAGGGTGTATAGACTAGAGTACAAATAACGGAGTAAATGCTTGAGCATAATTTTCGAAGGGAGACATGTTTAGGCTGGTTGTAATGAGGAGTATCATATACTAGTATCATGCATATGATACTAGTGTATAATACTACCTCCGTAATGCATAGTATAATTATATCTTAGGTTGCCTTATTAATTGCCATGCATGACACAAAGTAGTATACAACATTTACTATGATACAGTATCATGATATGATACTACATCCTCTCTTTTCTCATATAATTGTGTGCCACATCATTCAAAAAGTCTAGTTGGCATGCATGATACCGCTTATGATACTCCCATTACGACCAGCCTTAGAGGAGAATAAAACATGCACATGGAAAGTTGAAATGATGGTTTTAACTAAGAGCATATTTGGGCATAAATTTATTTTGAAATTAATTTTACCACACAAAGTGAATAACAACTACTGAGGATTGGTGGTAAAACAGGTACATGGAACCATGAAGATAAAACAAGGTTTTCGAGTAAACACAATATTTTAGGTTTACCTCTTATTAAAAAACTTCTCAAGAAGTAATGCACATAAATGATCAAGGGCCTAGATGAAGGTCTTATAATAAATGCTACTCCCTCCGTAAACTAATATAAGAGCGTTTAGATTACTATTTTAATGATCTAAACACTCTTATATTAGTTTACAGAGGGAGTACAAGCAAAGCATTAATGTCTATTGTCTTGCATGACTTAACTTGGAGCTCAGAACCTCCGTGCCACATACTTTAGCTATCACACCAAGATTTTTTTTGACAAATAAAAATAGTTAATAAAAAGATTTATACTACCAAAAGTTCATCCACGTGACACACTGTTAGAAAGTATACTATATATAATAAACCATAGTAAATCAAGCCGCACTATTGCGCGGGTTGCCCCACTGGTTCAGAAGTATGTGACAACAAAGCATTTTAGGACGCTACACAAACTAAATATGTTTCTCAAAAACGTGGTGGCTAGTGCAATCCTAATTGGAAGGCAAAGATGGTCCATGCCCATTACGTTCATGTGGCAACCACACAAAACACACTAAGCATCATCGATAAAACTGAAGCCGTGTAAGAGATTCGACTAGGATGGTTGGATACTTAGTGCACCAATATGCAACAATGAAAAAGGGCTGCACTTTTTCGTGCAAATGGGGCTCCTTTATACCGTGATGCTACAATTGGTAGCAAAAAGCTATGGTTCCTCAACCAATCCTAAAATTCTAGCTTCCAAACCACTCCTGTTATTTATAGTTGTAATGATAATGATATTCCTAATTCCCAATCAAATCGCATTTTATCATCAACCAGAATACACCTTTATCTCTGTCCTTTTGAATCTTCATGTACCATATTATGCACTCATCCTTCATCAAGTGGATTTAAAGTCTTGAGCTCATGTTTGAATTAGTGGGTGTTGTGATGCACCCGTGGGTCTAGGACATTGGTTTCCCATTTGACTACTCATGGAGTGTGTGTGTCGTAAAAAATATAAATACTCCTAATTCATTACAATATGTTGCTTTTCGATATCAGGAGGTCTAAAAAATAACTTTCGGTCGCTGAATCATATGTAATGTGTTCATAAGCCCCAACTAAAACGTAAGAACTTCTAAAAACACTTATTATTTTAGTGTAATGTTTTACAAAAAAGTTCAGACACTGGTGTGATGGAAATATGCCCTAGAGGCAATAATAAAATGGTTACTATTATATTTCCTTAATCATGATAAATGTTTATAATTCATGCTAGAATTGTATTGACCGGAAACCTAAATACATGTGTGGATACATAAACAAATACCGTGTCCCTAGTGAGCCTCTACTAGACTAGCTCGTTGATCAAAAGATGGTTAAGGTTTCCTAACATCGACATGAGTTGTCATTTGATAACGGGATCACATCATTAGAAGAATGATGTGATGGACAAGACCCATCCATTAGCTTAGCATATGATCGTTCAGTTTATTGCTATTGCTTTCTTAATGTCAAATACATATTCCTTCGACTATGAGATCATGCAACTCCCGGATACCGGAGGAATACCTTGTGTGCTATCAAACGTCACAACATAACTGGGTGATCATAAAAATGCTCTACAGGTATCTCCGAAGGTGTTTGTTGAGTTGGCATGGATCGAGATTAGGATTTGTCACTCCGTGTATCGGAGAGGTATCTCTGGGCCCTCTCGGTAATACACATCATAATAAGCTTGCAAGCAAAATGACTAAGGAGTTAGTTACGAGATGATGTATGATGACCCACAAGTATAGGGGATCTATCGTAGTCCTTTCGATAAGTAAGAGTGTTGAACCCGACGAGGAGTAGAAGGAAATGACAAGCGGTTTTCAGCAAGGTATTCTCTGCAAGCACTGAAATTATCGGTAACAGATAGTTGTGTGATAAGATAATTCGTAACGGGTAAATAGTAACAAAAGTAAACAAGGTGCAGCAAGGTGGCCCAATCCTTTTTGTAGCAAAGGACAAGTCTGGACGAACTCTTATATAAAGCAAAGCGCTCTCGAGGACACATGGGAATTGTTGTCAAGTTAGTTTTCATCATGCTCATATGATTCGCGTTCGTTACTTTGATAATTTCATATGTGGGTGGACCGGTGCTTGGGTGCTGCCCTTCCTTGGACAAGCCTCCCACTTATGATTAACCCCTCTCGTAAGCATCCGCAACTACGAAAGAAGAATTAAGATAAATCTAACCATAGCATGAAACATATGGATCCAAATCAGCCCCTTACGAAGCAACGCATAAACTAGGGTTTAAGCTTCTGTCACTCTAGCAACCCATCATCTTCTTATTACTTCCCAATGCCTTCCCCTAGGCCCAAATCATGGTGAAGTGTCATGTAGTCAACGTTCACATAACACCACTAGAGGAAAGACAACATACATCTCATCAAAATATCGAACGAATACCAAATTCATATGATTACTTATAACAAGACTTCTCCCATGTCCTCAGGAACAAACGTAACTACTCACAAAGCATATTCATGTTCAAGATCAGAGGGGTATTGAATATCATTAAGAATCTGAACATATGATCTTCCACCGAATAAACCAACTAGCATCAACTACAAGGAGTAATCAACACTAGTAGCAACCCACAGGTACCAATCTGAGGTTTTGAAACAAAGATCAGATACAAGAGATGAACTAGTGTTTGAGAGGAGATGGTGCTGGTGAAGATGTTGATGGAGATTGACCCCCTCTCGATGAGAGGATCGTTGGTGATGACGATGGCGATGATTTCCCCCTCCCGGAGGGATGTTTCCCCGGCAGAACAGCTCCGCCGGAGCCCTAGATTGGTTCTGCCCAAGTTCCGCCTCGAGACGGCGGCACTTCGTCCCGAAAGCTTCCTTATGATTTTTTCCAGGTCAAAACACACCAGATAGCAAAAGATGGGCATCGGGGGCCTGCCAGGTGGCCCACAAGGATGGGGGGAGCGCTTAGGGGGGTAGGGCGCACCCTCCACCCTTGTGGATGGCAGGTGGCCCCCCTCTAGTACTTTCTTCGCCCAATATTTTTATTAAATCCAAAATGACTCTCCATGAAGTTTCAGGACTTTTGGAGTTGTGGAGAATAGATCTCTAATATTTGCTCCTTTTCCAGTCCAGAATTCCAACTGCCGGCATTCTCCCTCTTCATGTAAACCTTGTAAAATAAGAGAGAAAAGGCATAAGTATTGTGCCATAATGTGTAATAACAGCCCATAATGCAATAAATATTTATATAAAAGCATGATGCAAAATGGACGTATCAATGTATTACGGAACGAGTAAACAGACTTGCCGGTAACGAGATTGAACTAGGCATGAAGATACCGATGATCGAATCTCGGGCAAGTAACATACCGACGGAAAAAGGGAATTACACATGTTGTCATAAAGGTTCGACCGATAAAGATCTTCGTAGAATATGTAGGAACCAATATGGGCATCCAGGTTCCGCTATTGGTTATTGACCGGAGAGGTGTCTCGGTCATGTCTACATAGTTCTTGAACCTGTAGGGTCCGCACGCTTAACGTTCGTTGATGATATAGTATTATATGAGTTATGTATGTTGGTGACCGAATGTTGTTCGGAGTCTCGGATAAGATGACGGGCATGATGAGGAGCTCCGAAATGGTCCGGAGGTAAAGATTGATATATGGGATAATAGTGTTTGGTCTCTGGAAGGGTTCCGGAATTCACCGGAAGGGGTTTCGGATGTTTCCGAAATGATGTGGTGCGAGAACACTTTATTTGGGCCAAGGGGTAAAGCCCACGAGGTTTTTGGAAAGTGCAAAAGGAAGTTTTGCGGAGACCAGAGGCTAGACGCCAGGGTCCCTGGTGTCTGGGCCCAGAGGCCGGGAACCCTGGCGTCTGGCCCTGGAGTCCGAGAAGGACTCTTGCCTTTCGAGCAAAACCGACTTTGAGGAGGCTTTTACTCCGAGTTTCGACCCCAGGGCTCAACATATAAATAGAGGGGCAGGGCTAGCACCCAAGACACATCAAGATACACCAAGCCGTGTGCCGGCAACCCCATCTCTAGTTTATCCTCGATCATAGTTTCCGTTGTGCTTGGTGAAGCCCTGCGGAGATTGTTCTTCACCAACACCGTCACCACGCTGTCATGCTGCCGAAACTCATCTACTACTTCGCCCCTCTTGCTGGATCAAGAAGGCGAGGATGTCATTGAGCTGAATGTGTGCTGAACGCGGAGGTGCCGTACGTTCGGTACTTGATCGGGACGGATCGTGAAGGTGTACGACTACATCAACTGTGTTGATAAACGCTTCCGCTTAGCGATCTTCAAGGGTATGAAGATGCTCTCCCCTCTCATAGCTATGCATCTCCATGGATAGATCTTGTGTGTGCGTAGAATTTTTTTGTTTTCCATGCAACGTTTCCCAACAGTGGCATCCGAGCCAGGTCTATGCGTAGATGATATGCACGAGTAGAACACAAAGAGTTGTGGGCGGTGATAGTCATACTGCTTACCACCAATGTCTTATTTTGATTTGGCGGTATTGTGGGATGAAGCGGCCCGGACCAACCTTACATGTCCACGCACATGAGACCGGTTCCACCGACTGACATGCAACTAGTTTTACATAAAGGTGGCTGGCGGGTGTCTGTTTCTCCTACTTTAGTTGAATCGAATTTGACTACGGCCGGTCCTTGAAGAAGGTTAAAACAGCAAACTTGATAAATCACCATTGTGGTTTTTGCATAGTTAAGAACGGTTCTTGCTAGAAGCCCATAGCAGCCACGTAAAACTTGCAACAACAAAGTAGAGGACGTCTAACTTGTTTTTGCAGGGCATGTTGTGATGTGATATGGTCAAGACGTGATGTGATATACGTTGTTGTATGAGATGATCATGTTTTGTAATATCGACAACCGGCAGGAGCCTTAGGGTTGTCTCTTAATTATTGTATGAAATGCAAGCGCCATGTAATTGCTTTACTTTATCACTATACATTAGCAATAGTTGTAGAAGCAATAGTTGCCGAGATGACCCCGACGCAATGATGGAGATCAAGGTGTCGAGCCGGTGACGATGGAGATCATGACGTTGCTTTGGAGATGGAGATCAAAAGCACAAGATGATGATGGCCATATCATGTCACATATTTTGATTGCATATGATGTTTATCCTTTATGCATCTTATTTTGCTTAGAAAGATGGTAGCATTATAAGATGATCCCTTCACTTAATTTCAAGTTAAAAGTGTTCTCCCCGAGTATGCACCGTTGCCAAAGTTCGTCGTTTCGAAGCACCTCGTGATGATCGGGTGTGATAGACTCTACGTTCACATACAACGGGTGTAAGACAGTTTTGCACATGCAGAATACTTGGGTTAAACTTGATGAGCCTAGCATGTACATACATGGTCTCGGAACACTGGAGACCGAAAGATCGAACATGAGTCATATAGTAGATATGATCAACATAGAGATGTTCACCATTGATGACTACCCCATCTCACGTGATGATCAGACATGGGTTAGTTGATTTGGATCATGTATCACTTAAATAACTTGAGGGATGTTAATTTAAGTGGGAGTTCATTAGTAATTTGATTAATTGAACTTAAATTTATTATGAACTTAGTCTTAATAGCTTTTGCATATCTATGTTGTAGATCAATAGCTCGCAATATAACTCCCCTATTTTTTTGATATGTTCCTAGAGAAAACTAAGTTGAAAGATGATAGTAGCAATGATGCGGACTGGGTCCGTGATCTGAGGATTATCCTCATTGCTGCACAGAAGTATTATGTCCTTGATGCACCGCTAGGTGACAGACCTATTGCAGGAGCAGATGCAGACGTTATGAACATTTGGCAAGCTCGATATGATGACTACTTAATAGTTTAGTGTGCCATGCTTTACGGCTTAGAACCGGGACTTCAAAAACATTTTGAACGCCACGAAGCATATGAGATGTTCCAAGAGCTAAAATTGGTATTTTAGACTCATGCCTGTGTCGAGAGGTATGAGACCTCTGACAAGTACTTTGCCTACAAGATGCAGGAGAATAGCTCAGCCAGTGAGCATGTGCTCAGAATGTCTGGCTACTACAATCGCTTGAATCAAGTGGGAGTTAATCTTCCAGATAAGATAGTGATTGACAGAGTTCTCTAGTCACTATCACCAAGCTACTAGAACTTCGTGATGAACTATAATATGCAAGGGATGACGAAAATGATTCCCGAGCTCTTCGCGATGCTGAAATCGGCGAAGGTAGGAATCAAGAAAGAGCATCAAGTGTTGATGGTTAACAAGACCACTAGTTTCAAGAAAAAGGGCAAGGGAAAGAAAGGGAATTTCAAGAAGAATGGCAAGCAAGTTGCCACTCCCGTGAAGAAGCCCAAAGCTGGACCTAAGCCTGAAACTGAGTGCTTCTACTACAAAGGGAATGGTCACTAGAAGCGGAACTGTCCCAAATACTTGGCGGATAAGAAGCATGGCAAAGTGAACAAAGGTATATTTGATATACATGTTACTGATGTGTACCTTACTAGTATTCATAGTAGCCCCTGGGTATTTGATACTGGTTCAGTTGCTAAGATTAGTAACTCGAAACAGGAGTTGCAGAATAAACAGAGACTAGTTAAGGGTGAGGTGACGATGCGTGTTGGAAGTGATTCCAAGGTTGATACGATCACCATCGCACACTCCCTCTACCTTCGGGATTAGTGTTGAACCTAAATAAATGTTATTTGGTGTTTGCGTTGAGCATGAATATGATTAGATCGTATTTATTGCAATACAATTATTCATTTAAGTCAGAGAATAATTGTTGTTCTGTTTACATGAATAAAACCTTGTATGGTCATACACCCAATGTGAATGGTTTATTGAATCTCGATCGGAGTTATACACACATTCATAATATTGATGCCAAAAGATGCAAAGTAGATAATGATAGTGCAACATACTTGTGGCACTGCCGTTTAGGTCATATTGGTGTAAAGCGCATGAAGAAACTCCATACAGATGGACTTTTGGAGTCACTTGATTATGAATCATTTGATACTTGCGAACCATGCCTCATGGGCAAGATGACTAAAACTCCGTTCTCCGGAACAATGGAGCGAGCTAATGACTTATTGGAAATAATACATACCGATGTATGCGGTCTGATGAGTGTTGAAGCACGCGGCGGGTATCATTATTTTCTAACCTTCACAGAAAATTTAAGTAGGTATGGGTATATCTATTTAATGAAACACACGTCTGAAACATTTGAAAAGTTCAAAGAATTTCAGAGTGAAGTGGAGAATCATCGTAACAAGAAAATAAAATTTCTATGATCTGATCGTGGAAGTGAATATTTGAGTTACGAGTTTGGCCTTCATTTAAAACAATGTGGAATTGTTTCACAACTCACGCCACCTGGAACACCACAGCGTAATGGTGTGTCCGAACGTCGTAACCGTACTTTCTTAGATATGGTGCGTTCTATGATGTCTCTTACCGATTTACCACTATCGGTTTGGGGTTATGCATTAGAGACATCCACATTCACGTTAAATAGGGCACCGTATAAATCCATTGAGATGGCACCGTATGAACTGTGGTTTGGCAAGAAACCTAAGTTGTCATTTCTTAAAAGTTTGGGGATGCGACGCTTATGTCAAAAGGCTTCAGCCTGATAAGCTCAAACCCAAAGCGGAGAAGTGCGTCTTCATAGGATACCCGAAAGAAACTATTGGGTATACCTTCTACCACATATCCGAAGGCAAAATCTTTGTTGCTAAGAATGGGTCCTTTCTAGAAAAAGGAGTTTCTCTCGAAAGAAGTGAGTGGGAGGAAAGTAGAACTTGATGAGGTAGTTGTACCTTCTCTCGAATTGGAAAGTAGTACATCAGAGAAAGCCATTCCCGTGATGCCTACACCAACCAGAGAGGAAGCAAATGATGATGATCATGAAACTTCAGATCAAGTTACTACTGATCCTCGTAGGTCAACCAGAACATGTTCCGCACCAGAGTGGTACGACAATCCTGTCCTGGAAGTCATGTTGTTGGACAACAGCGAACCTACGAACTATGAAGAAGCTATGATGAGCCCAGATTCCAATAAATGGCTTGAGGCCATGAAATCTGAGATAGGATCCATGTATGAGAACAAAGTGCGGACTTTGGTGGACTTGCCTGATGATCCGCAAACCATTGAGAATAAATGGATCTTCAAGAAGAAGACTGACGCTGATGCTAATATCACTATCTACAAAGCTCGACTTGTCACGAAAGGTTTTCGACAAGTTCAAGGAGTTGACTATGATGAGACTTTCTCACCCGTAGCGATGCTTAAGTCTGTCCAAATCATGTTAGCAATTGCCACATTTTATGATTATGAAATCTGGCAAATGGACGTCAAAACTGAATTCCTTAATGGATTTCTTAAAGAAGAGTTGTATATGATACAACCAGAAGGTTTTGTCGATCCTAAAGATGCTAACAAAGTGTGCAAGCTCCAGCGATCCATCTATGGACTAGTGCCAGCATCTCGAATTTGGAATATACGCTTTGATAAGGTGATCAAAGCATATGGTTTTATACAGACTTACGGTGAAGCTTGTATTTACAAGGAAGTGAGTGGGAGCTCTGTAGCATTTCTGATATTATATGTGGATGACATATTGTTGATTGGAAATGATATAGAATTTCTGGATAGCATGAAAGGATACTTGAATAAGAATTTTTCAATGAAAGACCTCGGTGAAGCTGCTTATATATTGGGCATCAAGATCTATAGGGATAGATCAAGACGCTTAATAGGACTTTCACATAGCACATACCTTGGAAAAGTTTTGAAGAAGTTCAAAATACATAAGACAAAGAAAGGGTTCTTGCCTGTGTTGCAAGGTGGGAAGTTGAGTAAGACTCAAAACCCGACCACGGCAGAAGATAGAGAGAGAATGAAAGTCATTCCCTATGCCTCAGCTATAGGTTCTATAAAGTATGCCATGCTGTGTACCAAACCTGTTGTGTACCTTGCCATGGGTTTGGCAAGGGGGTACAATAGTGATTCAGGAGTAGATCACTGGACAACAGTCAAAATTATCCTTAGTTACCTAAGAGGACTAAGGAGATATTTCTCGTTTATGGAGGTGATAAAGAGTTCGTCGTAAAAGGTTACGCCGATGCAAGCTTTGACGCCGATTCGGATGACTCTGAGTCTCAATCTGGATACATATTGAAAGTGGGAGCAATTAGCTAGAGTAGCTCCATGCAGAGCTTTGTAGAGATAGAAATTTGCAAAATACATATGGATCTGAATGTGACAGACCCGTTAACTAAACTTCTCTCACAAGCAAAACATGGTCACACCTTAGTACTCTTTGGGTGTTAATCATATGACGATGTGAACTAGATTATTGACTCTAGTAAACTCTTTGGGTGTTGGTCACATGGCGATGTGAACTATGGGTGTTAATCACATGGCGATGTGAACTAGATTATTGACTCTAGTGCAAGTGGGAGACTGATGGAAATATGCCCTAAAGGCAATAATAAAATGGTTATTATTATATTTCCTTAATCATGATAAAGGTTTATTATTCATGCTAGAATTGTATTGACCGGAAACAAATACCGTGTCCCTAGCGAGCCTCTACTAGATGTGACGCCCCCGGCTCAATTGTGCACTAATCATACACGCAAATGCACATGAACAAGCCTAAGGACTCACTTGAAGGAATCACAACACAACTCTAAAACAATTTAAAATAATACAAGCTTTATATTACAAGCCAGGGGCCTCGAGGGCTCGAAGACATAAGCTCGCATACAAGCGTCAGCGGAAGCATCAGATATCTGAGTACAGATATAAAAGATAAAACAGACAAGCCTTTAAGAAGGCGGGGCAAAACAAAGACTACGATCGAAAAGGCGCAGGCCTCCTGCCTGGGACCCTCCGATCCTACTCCTGGTCGTCGGCAAGATCGTAGTAGAAACCATCCTCGGGGTAGTAGTAGTGATCGTCGACAGGGGCAGCTGGCTCCGGGGCTCCGTCATCTGGTTGCATCAAATGGATATGGGGAAAAAGAGGAAGCAAAGCAACCGTGAGTACTCATCCAAAGTACTCAGCAAGCAAGGATCTACACTACATATGCAACATTATCAAAGAAAGGCTGTATATGTGGACTGGGCTGCAGAAATGCCAGAATAGAGAGAAGGCCTAGTCCTATCGAAGACTAGCATCTTCAGCGGTCTTGCAGCATTAGAAGAGTGTAGATTAGCACAATATAAAGTAGTAGCAGTATTAAGTATCAACCTCGTCCAGAGATCCTTCCTCGAGTCCCTGCGAGAAAGTGATCCCAGAGCCCTAATATCCAAGTATCAACCTCGGCCAGAGATCCTTTCTCGACTCCCTACGAGAAAGCAATCCCAGAGCCCTACTATCCATATCTCATCACAAGTATCCAGTTCTAGTTGTATCGATCGGGATACAACTCCGAGCGTCCGTTACCGAGGATTCGGCTATGCATAGATTAGTTCTTCCCTGCAGGGGTGCACCAACTTACCCACCACGCTCGCTTAACTCCGGTCGGACACACTTTTCTGGGACATGCTCGGCCTCGGCCAAACGACACACCGCAACCCTACCTAAAGCTCAGCAGAGAGGTCCCCGCCGGTCTACATCCTAAGCACTCCTGGGTCTTGGGCCCATCGCCCGTTGCACTCTGGGTCATTGTGCGCAGGGTGGATACCAGGGTCGCCTCGGATGGCCGACACGATCCGACCGTGCCACAATGCTGAACTGGACATCTGACAGAGCTTTTGGCTAATGCCACGATGCAGAGTACCCATATTTATTCCCGCGTGATGGTTAGTGCTATCGGGCCAGAGGACTTGCGACAAGGGCTAAGAATGCCCGGCCACGCCTCGTATTTATCTCTCGGGTACCCTCTAGGTCAACCCGACTTCCCATCACTCGCGAGTACCCCTCAGGGTCGACCCGCCTTTCCAAGTAACAGTTGTAAAGTCCAAGTATCCGTGTGTCCATAACATCAGGGAATCTGAGGTATCACCCTCGTTGGATTCCTACTCGATGTATCCATCAAGGTGAACTTGGGAGGGATAATGCTCGAGGTTCACACTTGAGGTGTTGCAAGACAGCGTCGTTATCAGAAGTGGTGAAGGAGGAATCACCCTCGATGACCACGACCAATTAGCTACGCTACAAGGTTAACATCAGAAGTGCTGACGAGGTATCACCCTCGGTACTCGATGGTAACGCTGCAGTGTCGTACAACTAAGGGGGTGAAGTGCGGTGCCAGGGACTGGCTGTCGATCACGTTGATCATAATCCATTGGGGGCAACTGGGTCAAAGTGGGGTCTCTGGTGGGTCTCTATCCAGCCTATACTAAGCAGTTTAGGATAAGCAGGTAGGTATCAATAGCAGGTTACAATAAACAGGCTATGCATCAGAATAGGATAACTCAAAGCAGTAGCAAATTCTAATGCAAGCAGGAGGGAGAAAGAATAGGCGATATAGGCATGTTCAAAGGGGGGGGTGCTTGCCTGGAAGCTCTGCGGTAAGAGAAGGGTCGTCAGCAGTGTAGCCGGTCTCCGGAGCTGCGTCGGTCTCGGGGTCTATCGAAAGAGGAGGGGGAAGAAACAACAAATAAAGGCAGACAAATGCAATCATAGAAGCATGGCATGGCAGCATGTTACTCGAGGTGCGCCCTAATGCAGTACTACGCAAGTTAGTGGGAGTGGGAACCATTCGGGAGTGTTCTCCCAGCTCCGGGTGATTATCGGACAGATGAAACGGAGGGGAAAGTTCCATGTTTATCATGCTAGAGGCATGTGACAGGTATGAGGATGGCATATTCGGATTCGTCTCGTTTTTCTGATCACTTTTCATATAGAAAGTTTTTCAACCTGAGCTACGGATAAAAAGATATGAATTTCTAAAGATGTTTGTATTTTCTAGAATTATTATAATTAACAGAAATACTAAAAGTGAATTACGATGTCAGCATTACGCCAGGGTGATGTCATCAGTCATCACTGGCCGGTCCAGGTCAAACTGACCACTGGGACCCACATGTCAGTGACTCAAAGGTTAACAGAGGGGTTAATTTAGCTAATTAGGTTTATTAGCGCGTGGGGCCCCATTGTCAGTGTCAGAACTAATTAACTAATTTAGTTTTAATTACAAAACATTGATTAAGTGGGTGGGGCCCGTATGTCAGTGTCTGAGTAAGTCGGGTTAATTAACACTTAATCTCATCCAAAACTAATTAAGCGCGGGACCCACCAGTCAGTCTCACACGGGCGTCACTAGCGACCCCCGTTGACTGGCCACGTCAGCACGCCGGCGGCTAGTCGTCGGTGGCCATTTCCGCGGCGGCGCGGCTCGGGTTTCGCCGGAAATCGGCTACAGGCCACCATTTTGGACGCGGTTGGGCTCGATCGATGTGGAAGACGATGCCGCATCCAACCGGAGTGGTTGCGGGGCCGGAGGTGGTCGGAGGTGACGGCGGCGAGCACCGCAGCAGACGCCGGACTTCGGCCGTGGGTGGATCCGTTGATGTGGGGCACGAGGAAGCATGTACGGATGCGCGTAGGGGTCGCGGGGAGGAGCTGAGCATGCCTATGTGCTCGGATGGCCTTGGCAGCGACTACAACGACGACAATTAGATATGCGGCGGAGACGAGCTCCGGTGAGGTCGCTGGGGACGGCTACGGGGACGAATCCGTGCGGGGAAGAGAGGGGAAGGGAGCGCGGGCTTACAGGGAGCTTGTAGGTGAGCTCATTGTGTGCGGGGAAGGCTCGACGGTGCCAGAAACGTCGATGAACGCCGGCGAACCGTAGGTTGAAGATGAGCTCGTGGGGCTCGCGGCGATGGCTCCCGACACCAATGGCTTGGCGCAGGCGGCGTAGCAGACGGCGGTGGAGCGCTACGACATCTCGGTGAAGGGTGGGGACGACGGAAAGCGCGGGATCGACGGCGGCGGCGATGGAAGCTTTTGGGCGAGGAAGAGAGTACGCGAGGGAGAGGATGAGGGGGAAAATGAGGGTGACTAGGGTTTCCAGGGGGGTGCGGGGAGCTTATCCACCTCCACAGCTCAGCGGATGGACAACGCGTGCGGCATCGGTGACGTGTCGGTGGGCGCGGCCGACAGCGCGTGAGGTAGGGGACGAGCGCGGTGGTGGGCTGGGCTGGTTACTGTAGCCCAGAGGCTTGAGTGCACAGTACGCCCGGCCTTTTTCCCATTTTCTATTTCTGCCTTTTGCTACAGAAGGTTTTCAGAATTAAAAGAAGCTGGCAAATGACTTAGTGTAAAAGTGAAACTTGGCCGCAAAAGTGCAATGCAACATTATGCCCTGCCACAAAAAGTTTCAGGGCCATAGGAAGCGGTTAGGCATTTTTAGAAATTGAAAAGGGCAAGATAAATGCTGCTGGACCACTAAAATAAAATCCAAGGGCATTTTGGAAATTCAAAAGAGGTAGGTTTCAACATGACAAATATTTATGGAATATTTGCCAAATTATGAACTATTTTAATTGCATGACAGAAGAAGTAAATATTTGACATGCAATTTGAATTTGAATTTGAAGCAAATTTTGGACAAGTAGCATTTGTCTTAGTAAAGCAGGATGACAAGGCCACCATTAGAGGAGGATGACTGTGGTGTGATGCTAGGGATGTTACACTAGACTAGCTCGTTGATCAAAAGATGGTTAAGGTTTCCTAACAATAAACATGAGTTGTCATTTGATAACGGGATCACATCATTAGGAGAATGATGTGATGGACAAGACCCATCCGTTAGCTTAGCATATGATCGTTCAGTTTATTGCTATTGCTTTCTTAATGTCAAATACATATTCCTTCGACTATGAGATCATGCAACTCCCGGATACCGGAGGAATACCTTGTGTGCTATCAAACGTCACAACATAACTGGGTGATCATAAAGATGCTCTACAGGTATCTCCGAAGGTGTCTGTTGAGTTGGCCTGGATCGAGATTAGGATTTGTCACTCCGTGTATCGGAGAGGTATCTCTGGGCCCTCTCGGTAATACACATCATAATAAGCTTGCAAGCACAATGACTAAGGAGTTAGTTACGAGATGATGTATTACGGAACGAGTAAAGAGACTTACCGGTAACGAGATTGAACTAGGTATGAAGATACCAACGATCGAATCTCGGGCAAGTGACATACCGACGGACAAAGGGAATTACGTATGTTGTCATAAAGGTTCGACCGATAAAGATCTTCGTAGAATATGTAGGAACCAATATGGGCATCCAGGTTCCGCTATTGGTTATTGACCGGAGAGGTGTCTCGGTCATGTCTACATAGTTCTCGAACCCGTAGGGTCCACACACTTAACGTTCGTAGACGATATAGTATTATATGAGTTATGTATGTTGGTGACCGAATGTTGTTCTCAGTCCCGGATGAGATCACGGACATGACGAGGAGCTCCGGAATGGTCCGGAGGTAAAGATTGATATATGGGATAATAGTGTTTGGTCTCCGGAAGGGTTGCGGAATTCACCGGAAGGGGTTTCGGATGTTTCCCGAAATGATCTGGTGAGAGAACACTTTATTTGGGCCAAGGGCTAAAGCCCACGAGGTTTTTGGAAAGTGCAAACGGAAGTTTTGCGGAGACCAGAGGCTAGACCCCAGGGTCCCTGGTGTCTGGGCCCAGATGCCGGGAACCCTGGCGTCTGGCCCTGGAGTCCGAGAAGGACTCTTGCCTTTCAGGCAAAACCGACTTTGAGGAGGCTTTTACTCCAAGTTTCGACCCCAGGGCTCAACATATAAATAGAGGGGCAGGACTAGCACCCAAGACACATCAAGATACACCAAGCCGTGTGCCGGCAACCCCGTCCCTCTAGTTTATCCTCCGTCATAGTTTCCGTTGTGCTTGGCGAAGCCCTGCGGAGATTGTTCTTCACCAACACCATCACCACGCCGTCGTGCTGCCGGAACTCATCTACTACTTCGCCCCTCTTGTTGGATCAAGAAGGCGAGGACGTCATTGAGCTGAACGTGTGCTGAACGCGAAGGTGCCGTACGTTCGGTACTTGATCGGGACGGATCGTGAAGGTGTACGACTACATCAACCACGTTGATAAATGCTTCCGCTTAGCGATCTTCAAGGGTATGAAGATGCTCTCCCCTCTCGTAGCTATGCATCACCATGGATAGATCTTGAGTGTGCGTAGAATTTTTTTTGTTTTCCATGCAACGTTTCCCAACATGGTGACCAATGCTTTAAAGCTTAACTTTACCTATATCTAAAATGAATTCAAGATCATGCTTTGCTACACAATTGAGAACTAATTACATTTTATATCTTTTCTAAAACAAGGCATGGACAAATTGCAAGCAGAAGTGGGAAGGTTTACCTTTAATGTTCCAGAACTTTTTCACCTTTAGCTTTCCAATATTCCCTTGCATAATTGAGTTGGATTGACCCACCTTCTCGACTTCGCTCTTCCCCTTTTGTTGTGGTCAACTGCACTTGACTATTTGTCTGTATTCAATTATTCTCCAATTTGCAAGAAATGGTAGAGATGATAAAACAATTGTACCATATGTGCCATAGATGCATGCACGCGATGATGTATCTTATCGGTCACTTCAGTGTTCTCCCAATAGGATGCTTTCGGTCCCAGGGTGCGCACCACATTTGTTGTTATTCCATAATAATACGAAATGCCACTTAAACAATGTATACACAATTAAAAATGACTTGAAATTTTTGTGAAAATAGGGGACACTGACACAATATAATCACAAGAAATGAAAAAGTTTAGGTTTTATTGTTAATACTACCAACTCGACACTCCAGGTTTGCATGTGATAATATTCATAGTTGTAAACTAAATTGTAGTATGGTGTGTTATATGTTATCATTATATTATGATCTTTTTTGAGTTTCTAGAGCTTTTAGATATACTTTTTAGTGGTCCATCACACTAGTACATCTCAAAGGTCTAGTGCATCCGCAGGGTCAAACTCAAAGTCACAAAGTAGAAGAACTAATCTAAATTTACAGCCCAACAGGAACTGGCCTAGCTCCCCTCACCTCCTAGCCGCCATACAAAGTGTCCTCCAGGCCTCCGCCTTGCCCCCCCTCCTCTCTTTCGTCCGACAGCCTCGTCAGCGGCAAGAGGAGTGAAAACCCGTCCCTTTCATTTTTTTTTAGTTCTAGTACATTATTTCCCCCCTTAAGTTTTGATTCTTGGTTGCATCGGCAAGGTGGTGTCGGCGGCAATGACACATTGAAATGAGGTCTCTCCAGCTTCTTTCTACATCGACCATGTGTGATCCGACGTCAAAGGAGGGCATGTGAGGGTAGGTGTTGCCAAATTCATTGGCCCTCTTTGGATAATGGCAGTTGGTGTGTCAATTAAGGAAAGGACTTGGTTGGATTAGTGACTTCAACATCTTCTTTTGATTTTTTTTACGACATGGTCCAGTTTCTCAAAACCCTCTCGCTTAGTTGTGAATTTTTTTAACCATGTGCTACGTGGGTTGATGCCCCAACCGATGTTTCCTGTGCAACTTCTAGATCTCGTTTGAAGCGCTATTGCGATCTTCAAAGCCTGGTACAACGAGGAGATTTGCAGGTCTTCCTTTTCTTTGTCATCAGTTCAGTACAAATTTTAATCTCCGGTGGGCAATGCAAGATCATGGGAAGAAGATGCCCAATATGATTTTGAATGTAATTTCATTTTTTATTGATTTTTTTGTGTCAAGTAGTCTTTCCATTGTACTAGTAGTTGTTTTCCTTGATAATTATCAAATCTATGATGACATTTGGATGTCTTTTCTTAAAGGAAAAGTTCTAGTGCATACTGTATACCCTCTCTTAGCGAGACATGCAATTATTTTGATTTTTTTTACTAAATGTAATTAAGTAATGTAAGAAACATAACACAAACTTTGGACTATGGCTTTGATTTTTTCCCCGGAAGCCTTTTATGGTCATGTCTTGTGGAAAACCGTGCTTCATCATGTCATTGTTTTTGGGGACCCAACAAAACGATGATGGGATTAGGGTGATGCAGCTCTTTTCTGGCAAAAAAGGTGATATACCTCCTAGGAAGAATTGATTCATTTTATTTTTTAGCAAATACAAAACTGATTAACTAAGGCTGCTTTTAGGTACTTTCCCTTCACAATGTTGATTCTAGCCACACTTTTGTGTTTCAGGTGTTGAAAATAATGTTTTTAGTTGATACACAAAAAATCATGCCAGAGTGTAATCAAAAGAACGTTCGAACAAGTGGAAAGCTTTGTAGGATGAGAGAGTAAATGGCATTAGGGCCCCTCAAACTTGGCGGGGGAACACATTAGTTCAACAAGGCGTGAATCCTTCAACATGCAATAACTTGACAGACAGGGTCATTTTTGGTAACAATCACCCCGTAGCAGCATAATTTGCCGCACTGGCTGCACATATGTCATTGGAGAGAACTTGGGAGGACTTATTAGCAATTATGTGCGTTGACATTGTTTACAAACAACCTCGGATTTGCCACAACCTCTCTTGTGGTCCGGCTACCCAAAATCATACATGATGGACTTGTGTTGGCTTGCCCGTCATGGAATAATGCATAAATGCCTCTGGAAGTTCACAAATTATCATTTTTGCTTATTGGGAGGGTGGGGATGGGGAAATGGGTTAGAGGCAAGGGTTGGGGGTCGTCAACCGGCTTTAATAGTCGGAGTACGCTTCTCGAATAGCGCACCAGCTGGTTGGGCATCAATGTGGGTAGGCGAAGCGATGGGTAGTGTGAAAGCTATCGGCATAGGGTGGGGTTTTGGGTGGATGTGGATCCAATGTGGCGACGTCCACACTACTCTAGACCTCCTACCGATTTTGAGCCAGACCGGGGGATTTCGGACGGCCGGACAGGTCTGCTCCTATTTAAGTGTCGGCGTTGAAGAAATAAAATTGTTCATACTCTCTAGCTCGAACAAAGAGCAGGTTTGATGAGCCATGGTGGCGATGTCGTAAGAGCATCTACAACCATACCATCCAAATCCTCCCCATACGCCTGGGTGGACAGCCCGGTCACTGTCCGGACAGGAGAGAAAAGAAAAAAAAGGCACCCAACCGGACCCCTCACTTTGTCCCCATTTGACCAGGCTGTCCACAAATCCCCATATCCATACCAAATATGGAGAGGATATGGGGATGGATGTCTGGGCATGTCCGGGCAGCACTTAACGTAGGATGCGGCCCACCCCGGACCACTTTTTCTCTTTCTTTTCTCTCTCCCCTCATCCCCATCAATAACATGCATTTGATCGGACAATTTGAGAAGGATGTAGGGGACATGATTGCATGCATGCGCAATTGAAAGCTCAAAATAGACGCGCCCGATCACTGACCGGGCATGTCCGCGAACGTAATGGGACTTGAGTTACTTCATTGTGGTTTGAGATGCTCCAAGGCCTCCATCATTCTTGATGGGGTTGCTAGGTAAGGGCATCTGCAAGACAAACCGAACACCGCATCCATCCTCGGACAGGGGGAATAGTCCACGGACACGAATGCGGGAGCCGGTCATCCAATGCTTTCCGCATACATTTCAAATCGGCTTTAAACAAACCAAATGAATTACATGCAAAGCAGATGATTTTCATTCAAACCGGACCAAGACATTTACATTTCGGGCATATTTTTTACCTAAACTATACTGGACTGCGGTAAAACTAGTTTACGGCCGGCCGCGACGGATCTCCACTCCCACGACATGTCTTCCCCATGTCTGGCAGTCCGCTCTTCGGATTGCCGGTAGACCTGGAGGGATATGCTTCAGCGAAAGGGGAAGAATATAGCCTCCCTCCGCTTTCGTGAAGCACGGGTTAGGGTTGGTTTTTGGGCGGGGCAAAACGGTCGTCATGGTCTATGCCCCCACTCATCGGCAAGACACCGGCTGTGTAACCTGGCGACGATGGCCTTCGTGGGACCCAAGCGGCGACAGCCTCCCATGATCTACTTTTCCTCTCTATCCGTGGTAGCCGCGGACATGCCGGCCTCTGCCGACATAGCTTCTTTCCCCACCTGCTTGACGCGTTATCGCCATTGCTCGCGGCGGATTTTCCGGGAGACGTCGTTGTCCAGCCTTGACGGGCGAGGAGGGGGTGGCGATGGTGGTAGCGCCGGATCCGGAGGGTTTGCCGGCAAGCCAACCTGTACCGGGCTGGCTCACTAGGTAACCCAGGCAGCTGCAGTCTCGGAGAACTCCTTCTATTAGCCGGAGGCCATGGCGGGTGTTGTGAAAGGAGAAGATGGAGAGAGCGGAGGTGAGGTGTAGTTCTTTCCCGGCGCCTGGACATGTTTATATAGCGGGTGGATGTGAGTAGGCAGTCGGAGAGGTGTTTAATGGTTGTCGACACATGAACGAACGTGCAGCGCTCGGGGCGCTGGAGTAGGTTCCTCGGCACACGCGCTGGTTTAATGGAGGTAGGCGGGCAGACGGATGCATGCGCAGTGGGCAAGTAGCGGGCGGTGCTCTCGGCCGGCGAGCCGCTTCAAATTTTGGCTCCAGTAAGCGGTCGCGTTCGCTCTAGGCCAGCATGAATACGGGCAGCTAGCTTTGGGCAGGAAAGCCCGAGGGCGCAGGAAATGGGCTTTTGGTGGACCAGATGTTAGACGCGGGCGTGGTAGCGGTCTGGACGCCCGTAACCCCCTCCCCGCCCCCCTCGCCCCGGTTTGTCTTCAGTTTCCGGGGGGGGGGGGGGGGGGGGGGGGGGGCGGCGAATGCATCTGGACCGCCGAATGGACTGATGCAGCGTTGAATGGCAAAACACGTCCGGACCGCGTGGTCCGGTGGTTTGAGGGTCAGCGTTGGAGATGCCTAAGCCAGGTATCCATTTGGGAAGATCGAGGAGGATGAGAGCATGGCGTTCTAATTTCAAAAGTTCTTCAAAAAATTCCTACCCCTCAGCATGTCTTTTTTTTTTTGCGGGTACCCTCAGCATGTCTTGATTCGTGAATGTCTCATTACAGTAATCGTCGTGATGATATGGGTGAGGCTTATTAGCTATTCCATGCCGTCTTCTTTGGGAGAAGAATGACGTTGTTGAATTAAGCTGCTAGAAGCTGCTGTTTCCAGGTCTGACACAAGATGGACTACATTCGTGGTCTCCAGCTTACAAATTGGCTAGTCGATCTTGATGCATGTACACTGCTATACGTGATAGCTACTACGTACACTGTTTTCAGCTAGAGAAAATAAAGATCTGTGAAGAAGCAATGAAATCTGCATTGGATTCGATTCCCAAAGAAATCTACCATGGTGAAGGGCCGGTGGATGCGCAATCAGGAAGCAATGTGAGCACTGCTAATGGTGAAGGGAGCAGAACTGAATAAAGAAGGTAGGAAAATCTAATCATCTATCATGGTCAGCACTGATTAGGATTCAGGAGAATACGTCGAGATTCGGTCAGTAATGCTAGCTTGCTACGCGGATCGCTGGACAGGAAGCCCCGAAACGCGGAGATCGACCGAGTGTGCGCCTGCGCGTGCAGAACGAAGCAACATCCACTGAAATTCCCTGCGTGCTACTCCTATTCAAGGTCACCCTGCAGTCGATGGCACTACAAAACTCGTACTGTGAACGTGAATTTACACAATATGAGCAACTCTAGCATATACTGCAAAATGTCGTTCTGCAAAATCGGTATATGGCATACTGAAAAACGTCTTTAGGTATGACGCGTGTTCCGCAAAACAGATCCCGTAAAAATTGTTTCAGATCTGTTGTGGAGCCCACCAGTTAGCAGTTGAATTTGCAACAGGGTACCTGAAAAGTAGCAAAGACCCCCTTAAAAGCGAAAGGTAGATTATAATTGGGTCTTGGCTAGCGCCAAGGCATCGGCGTCGAGCGACTCCTTATCAGCCCGCGGCCGCAGTAGTCTGGCAGGCGGTGCCGAGCTTAAGGGGTGCGAGGGGTGCCTTTGACATCTTGTCTCGTTCCCTACACACAAGCAAGAGCAACGCGAGACACACTATAGGCTGTGGCGTTATGCGGCTGACCCACTGTGTTGGTGTATTCGTATTATTATTTTTGAAACCGAGGCAAAAGACCTGTTTCATTCATTAATTAAGTAATGAGAGTTTTGTAGATGACACTGTTACGACAAATCACTTACTCTCCTAACATGATTTCCCCAAGTATTTGGCTCCTGTGATAGACCAAAGGGCGGCTTCTTGATGCTAGCAAGGAGTACAGGTGGAGGCGCTGACTTGTGGCGGAAAACTCGCATGATGTGCTCATTTCAAATGGTCCAAAATGAAAGCATGCTAAGAGAATCCATGGCCTTCCGATTTGGTATATGCGCTTCGGACATGCCGGTCCACACTCCTTGATGGAATGCATCACACCCCCAAGAGGAGATGCCGACGGCGTGAAGTTGGAGCCATGCTTTAATCATGCCCCAACACCTGAAGGAGAACTGACACTTGAAGAAGAGATGTTTGACGGGTTCATTCTCCCTCTTGCAAAGGGGAAACTTGCTATCCATGTACCAGAACCATGAGTTGGTCGCGAGATCTTATGGGTTTCACCTCTAGCCTACCCCAACTTGTTTGGGAGTTGTTGTTGTTGTTGTTGTTGTTTTTCAAATTCGATTTTGGATGGCCAACCATGCACAAAACAAACCATCGAAGGTGCCCAACCTTCCAACTCGTGTGCTCGAGGGTAGAGGAGGTGAGTCCTAGGAATTGCACCTTATATGTGGATGTCATCGAGTCATGTCCACTAGAGGTGTGCTTCCAAATTATGTCATCCTCAGTGCCCTTATGGATCGGTGAAAATCCCGCAAGTTGACCCAAAGATAGACAATTTGGCGAATATGGTCCATCTTCCAAAGGGCGGGAAGCTTTATTCTAGAGAGCCAATCACCATCTTTCGAAGCCTCGGACACCTTGCAATGCTTGCAACGGGACCCAAAGATCAACGGTGCAATCTCGCTAGGGCATACGCCATTAACCCATGGAGAGTCCCAAAAGGAGGCATACTCCGCATTACCAATGCTAATGATAGTGGAGGCGTAGAACAAATCGTGGTCCCAGTCATCACAAGGGTTTCCCATACCAACACACTTCTTGGTCGACTGCTTCCATTTGAACCAAAGACATCATAAATAAAGAGCACCGACATACTTGAATAGGTTTTGCACACCTAGCCGCCCAAAGCCATAGAGGAGGCAAACGGTGTCCCAATTGACCTTGCATTGAGCACCGATAGTCTTGTTTGTTTCGGACCAAAGAAAAGCTCATTCAGCTTTGTTAATGTTGTGAAGCCTACTCGGAGGTGAAATGAGTGGATTCATGAGGTAGATAGCTTGGGAGGTAAAAACGGGCTTGACGGGCGCACTATGGGCCATGGTGGTGATGTTCCTTTCGTCACATGGAGTGAACCCCATGAATTGAAAGTCCCTCCTCTTAAGTTGCCAAACCGAGAGAGGAATGACCAATTACTTGATAGGTAAGGAGGCACGGGTGGCCGGAAGACTCGCGAGGATGCCATCAAATTTTCAATTAGAGCAACGAATGGGGACGACGACAGTGTTGGAAGTTGATGGATAGACTGGTGACCTCCCCGAAGCAACATAGTATGCAAGTAAAGTTATCAATGTTGCTCTTGATTGGTGCCATAAATATGGTGCATCGTCCGCATAGAATCAAGATCTCATGATGGCTCCCCGACCCCTAACCTTGTGAAGTAGGCCATGCAATGTTACCAAGTCAAGCATGTGTTGAAGGGGGTCGATGGCAATAACGAAGTGGGGATAGCGGATCCTTGATGTAAGCCTCGACCATGCTTGATGGGAGCTATCCACACCATTGCGAACACTTGGGATGACGAGGAGTGCAACAAAGAAGCAATCCAATCTCTGAACTTGCTAGTGAAGCCCCTACATTGAAGTATATCAAGAAGGTGCTCCCAACGAACCGAGTCAAACGCCTTTCGGATGTCAAGCTCAAACAATAGGAAGGTTTTCTTTTTCTTTTGTGAAGCCTATGCCCGAGAATGCGCACATACATGAATTTATCATGGATGCTCCTCCTGTTGATGAAAGCACTTTGGGCTTTGAAAATGAGGGTGCTCGTGTGAGGACCTAGCCGCATGGCTAGAATTTTGGCTATAATCTTGCAAATGTGTGAATGAGGCTAATAGGTCTATAATTAGCTACGCCCTTGGCACCCTCTTTTTTAGGAAACGTCACGATGTTGGCAGAGTTGAGCCAAGGAAGGTTGGCGTCATGCAGGTTGCCAAGGTGATTGATAGCCTTCATGAAATCCACTTTAATGATCACCAAACATCGCTTAAAGAAAGCACCGGTGAAACCGTCCGGTCCGGAGCCTTGTTACTAGGCATATGGTGAATAGCATCACACACCTCCACCTCGGTGAATGGTGCATCAAGGTCGTGCAAGTCGCAAGTGTCGAGGTTGAGATTCTACCAGTTGATATCCATTTGGCTCGTCGGAGCCTTATCGATGATCTTAGAGAAGTGCTCATGATTGTTCTGAGTGCGGAAGAGTGTTGTCTGGGGTATACAAAATTGAACCACCTCCTCTCTCACGACTGTGTCGTCCCCATGGGTGACCAGCCGCACCCCAGGCGCCTCTCCCCTTGAGCTCTCCCCTGTCCCTCCCTTCCTGCCACTGGCGTCTGGCACCAGGATTGGCCCGGGCGGCGCTGGCGGCGGCGGCCCCTAACCTTTCCCATCTCGGTGTCGCGCCGACGCGGGGCCGAGCGGCGTCGTGGCCTGCTCCTAGGCGGCGGCGGTCCGGCGCGGCGGTGGGGTGCTCTATCGTGGTTACGCGTGATTTGCTGGGCGGCGGGGTAGCGAGGTGGCGTGATCTGGCAGCGCCCACTTGGTTCCGATCTGGGCCCTTTGGGCCCCATCTCGGTCTGGGCGGGCTGACGGCGTGGAGTGTCGATGGCGTGGCTTCCTGGAGGTGGGGGAGCGGCGATGGGCGGGTGGGTGCTGGCGACGTGATACGTCTCCAACGTATCTATAATTTTTTATTGTTCCTTGCTATTATAGTATCAATCTTGGATGTTTTATATGCAATTATGTATCAATTTTTGGGACTAACCTATTAACCTAGTGCCAATGCCAGCTGCTTTTTTGCCTGTTTTTAGTTTTCCAGGAAATCAGTACCAAACGAAGTCCAAACGCTATGAAACTTTTGATGGTTTTTTTCTGGACAAGAGAGACCCTAGAAGCTTCAGGGGGAGACCAGAAGGCAAGCGAGGAGACGGCAAGGCAACAGGGCGCGCCTTGATACCTTGTTGGCCCCTCATGGCTCTCTCTGACCTAATTCCACCTCTATAAATTCTCTAAAATAAGGAAAACAACAGGAGCGACCCAAAATACTTTTTCCGCCGCCACAAGTTTCTGTTCTTCCGCGATCCCATCTAGAGGCCTTTTCCGGCACTCTGCCGGAGGGGGAATCGATCACGGAGGGCTTCTTCATCAACCTTGCTGCCCTTCCGATGATATGTGAGTACTTTACCACAGACATATGGGTCCATAGCTAGTAGCTAGATGGCTTCTTCTCTCTCTTTGATCTTCAATACAATGTTCTCCTCGATGTAATCTTCTTTTGTGGTGTTTTTGTTGGGATCCGATGGATTGTGGGTTTATGATCAGATTATTCATGAATATCAATCGAGTCTTCTCTGAATTCTTTTATGCATGATTATGTTAGCTTTGTATTTCTCTCCAATCTTGTTTGGTTTGGCCAACTATATTAATTTATCTTGCAATGGGAGAGGTGCTTTATAATGGGTTCAGTCTTGCGGTGATCTATATCCAAGTGACAGAAGGGGACAAGACACATATTTGTATTGTTGTCATTAAGAGGAAAATGACGGGGTTTAATCATATTGCTTGAATTTTCTTTGTGTACATGTTACGTCTCCAACGTATCTATAATTTTTGATTGTTCCATGCTGTTATATTATCAATCTTGGATGTTTTATATTCATTTTATAGCACCTTTATATCATTTTTTGGGACTAACCTATTGACATAGTGCCCAGTGCGAGCTGCTGTTTTTTGCTTGTTTTTTTTACTTCGCAGAATATCAGTACCAAACGAAGTCCAAATGCCACGAAACTTTTTGGAGATTTTTTTCTACACATAAGACAACTTGGGAGCCAAGGAAGTACTGGAGGGGAGGCTCGTGGGGCCCACAAGGCACCAGGGCACGCCAGAGGCCCCTGGCACACCCTGGTGGGTAGTGGGGCCCACATGCCCCCTCTCCACCGCGTCTCAGCTCTATAAATACCCAAATATTCTAGAAACCCTAGGGGAGTCGACGAAAAACAATTCCAGCCGACGCAAGTTCCAGAATCACGAGATCCAATCTAGAGCCCTTTTCCGGCACCTTGCTGGAGGGGGAAACGATCACAGAGGGGTTCATCATCCTCATTGGTGCTCCTCCGATGATGCGTGAGTAGTTTACCACAGACCTACGGGTCCGTAGGTAGTAGCTAGATGGCTTCTTCTCTCTTTTTGATTCTCAATACAATGTTCTCCTTGATGTTCTTGGGGATCTATTTGATGTAATGACTTTTTGCGGTGTGTTTGTTGGGATCTGATGAATTGTGAGTTTATGATCAGATCTATCTATGAATATTATTTGAGTCTCCTTTGAAATATTTTATGCATGATTGTTATAGCCTCAAATTTCTTCTCCGAAACTTTGGTTTGGTTTGGCCAACTAGATTGATTTTTCTTGCCATGGGAAGAGGCGCTTTGTGATGGGTTCGATCTTGCGGTGTCCTCACCCAGGGACAGAAGGGGTAGCGAGGCACGCATGTATCGTTGCTATTAAGGATAAAAAGATGGGGTCTATTCCTACATGAATAGATCTTCTCTACATCATGTCATCGTTCTTATTGCATTACTCTGTTTCTTCATGAACTTAATACACTAGATGCATGCTGGATATCGGTCGATGTGTGGAGTAATAGTAGTAGATGCAGGCAGGAGTTGGTCTACTAATCTTGGACGTGATGCCTATATACATGATCATTGCCTTGGATATCATCATAATTATTTGCTCTTCTATCAATTGCCCAACAGTAATTTTTTACCCACCATATGCTATTTTCTCGAGAGAAGCCACTAGTGAAATCTACGGCCCCCGGGTCTATTTCCTATCATATTATTTTCAGATATATTTTTATAAAAACCCAAAAATACCTTGCTGCACTTTTTATTTATTTATTTATTTTATTTTGTGTTTTTCTCAGATCTATTTATCAAATCTCATACAATTTAATCTATCTCAATACCGTGGAGGGATTGAGAACCCCTCTTACGCGTTGGGTTGCAAGTATTTGTTATTTGTGTGCAGGTACCGTTTACATAGTGTTGCTTGGTTCTCCTACTGGATTGATAACCTTGGTCTCATAACTGAGGGAAATACTTACCGTTGTTGTGTTGCATCATCCTCTCCTCTTCGGGGAAATACCAACGCAGATACAAGCAATAAGGAAGAATTTCTGGCGCCATTGCCAGGGAGAGATCATCAGCATCTATCAGGTTCCTAATCAAAAATCTCATCTCCTTGCAATTTACATTATTTACCATTTGCCTCTCATTTTCATCTCCCCCATTTCACAAAAACATTTGCCTTCTTTCTATTTGCCTTTTTGTTCGTGTGCTTTCCTTGCTTGTGTGCCATGTGTCTTCTAGTTGCTTGCATCTTTGCTTGCTAAAAATCTATTGATATGGATCCTCATCCACTTGCTAATCTTTTCACGGAGGGCTTCTACATCAACCTTGGTGCCCTTCCAATGATATGTAAGTAGTTTACCATAGACATATGGGTCCATAGCTAGTAGCTAGATGGCTTCTTCTCTCTCTTTGATCTTCAATACAACGTTCTCCTCGATGTAATCTTCTTTTGTGGTTTGTTTGTTGGGATCCGATGAATTGTGGGTTTATGATCAGATTATTCATGAATATCAATCAAGTCTTCTCTGAATTCTTTTATGCATGATTATTTTAGCTTTGTATTTCTCTACAATCTTGTTTGGTTTGGCGAACTAGATTAATTTATCTTGCAATGGGAGAGGTGCTTTGTAATGGGTTCAATCTTGCGGTGATCTATATCCCAGTGACAGAAGGGGACAAGACACATATTTGTATTGTTGTCATTAAGAGGAAAACGATGGGGTTTAATCATATTGCTTGAATTTACTTTGTGTACATGATACGTCTCCAACGTATCTATAATTTTTGATTGTTCCATGCTATTATATTATCAATCTTGAATGTTTTATATTCATTTTATAGCTACTTTATATCATTTTTTGGGACTAACCTATTGGCATAGTGCCCAGTGCTAGTTGATGTTTTTTGCTTGTTTTTTAACTTCGCAGAATATCAGTACCGAACGAAGTCCAAATGCCACGAAACTTTTTGGAGATTTTTTTCTGCCCAGAAGACAACTTGGGAGCCAAGGAAGTACCAGAGGGGAGGCTCGTGGGGCCCACAAGGCACCACGGCGCCCCAGAGGCACCTGGCGCGCCCTGGTGGGTAGTGGGGCCCACAGGCCCCCTCTCCACCGCCTCTTAGCTCTATAAATACCCAAATATCCTAGAAACCCAAGGGGAGTCGACGAAAAACAATTCCAGCCACCGCATGTTCCAGAACCACGAGATCCAATCTAGAGCCCTTTTTCCAGCACCTTGCCAGAGGGGGAAACGATCACGGAGGGGTTCATCATCCTCATTGGTGCTCCTCGGATGATGCGTGAATAGTTTACCACAGACCTACGGGTCCGTAGGCAGTAGCTAGATGTCTTCTTCTCTCTTTTTGATTCTCAATACAATGTTCTCCTCGATGTTCTTGGAGATCTATTTGATGTAATGACTTTTTGCGGTGTGTTTGTTGGATCCGATGAATTGTGAGTTTATGATCAGATCTATCTATGAATATTATTTGAGTCTTCTTTGAACTCTTTTATGCATGATTGTTATAGCCTCGTATTTCTTCTCCAAAACTTTGGTTTGGTTTGGCCAACTAGATTGATTTTTCTTGCCATGGGAAGAGGTGCTTTGTGATGGGTTCGATCTTGCGGTGTCCTCATCCAGTGACAGAAGGGGTAGCGAGGCACGCATGTATCGTTGCTATTAAGGATAAAAAGATGGGGTCTATTCCTACATGAATAGATTTTGGCTACATCTTGGATATCGTCATAATTATTTGCTCTTCTATCAATTGCCCAACAGTAATTTGTTTACCCACCGTATGCTATTTTCTCGAGAGAAGCCACTAGTGAAATCTACGGCCCCGGGTCTATTTCCTATGATATTATTTTCAGATCTATTTTTCCAAAAACCCAAAAATACCTTGCTGCACTTTTTCTTTATTTATTTTATTTTTATGTTTTTTTCAGATCTATTTATCAAATCTCATACAATTTAATCTATCTCAATACCGTGGAGGGATTGACAACCCCTCTTACGCGTTGGGTTGCAAGTATTTGTTATTTGTGTGCAGGTACCGTTTACATAGTGTTGCTTGGTTCTTCTACTGGATTGATAACCTTGGTTTCATAACTGAGGGAAATACTTACCGTTGTTGTGTTGCATCATCCTCTCCTCTTCGGGGAAATACCAATGCAGATACAAGCAATCAGGAAGAATTTCTGGCGCCGTTGTCGGGGAGACATCATCAACATCTATCAGGTTCCTAATCACAAATCTCATCTCCTTGCAATTTACATTATTTGCCATTTGCCTCTCATTTTCATCTCCCCCACTTCACAAAAACATTTGCCTTCTTTCCGTTTGCCTTTTTGTTTGTGTGCTTTCCTTGCTTGTGTGCCATGTGTCTTCTATTTGTTTGCATCTTTGCTTGCTAAAAATCTATTGATATGGATCCTCATGCACTTGCTTATCTTTTTAAAAGATCCAATTATGATGAACCAATTGCTAGTGAGTTGAGTTCACTTGATTATCTCTATGAAATTTTGCTTGAAATTCGTGAACCTGAAAATTATGATGAAGTATTAAAAGAAGAAATTGATGAAGTGATTCACGATAGCTCCTTGAATGAAAAACATGACTCCAATGATGTTTCTATAAATTATATTAATGTCAATTGTGTTAATGATATGCAAAACCCCAAGCTTGGGGATGATGATTTTTTTATTACCGCTACTTATTGCAATGACCATGATTGGGGTGATAATGCTTCTTATGATCTTGAAAATTTATTTGAGCCTCATGACGAATATGTTATTGATAATAATGTTTGCAATAGTATTAAAAGTGGGTTTGGAGAGGTCATGACTTTAGTTGATGTTAATCCCACTATTTTGGAAGATTATAAAACTTTTATGCATGTGGACCATGAAGAGAAAATTTTATATGATAGCTATATCGTTGAATTTGATTATGATCCTACATGTAATTATTACGAGAGAGGAAAATATGGTTGTAGAAATCTTCATGTTAGTAAATTACCTCTTGTTATGTTGAGATTGTCAATATTTTATTCCTCTACTTTGGATATGTTAGATATTTCTTGTCCGATAAATCACGAGTGGACATGGTGCCACGTGAGGATGGTATCAACCCCGTCCATTGCCACGTGATTAGTGCAGTTTGTGTATAAGGGCCATGTATATAAATTTATCTGCACCATATCAAGATTTGTATATTTATGGTATTGATAATGGCAACGCAGGCGCACACCCCACTTGTTAGTCTAACCACAGAATGTTATGTATTGAATAGTTCTTGCCAATCCATGCAAACCCACGATGGGAGGCAGCGCCTGCCCCATTCGTCTAATGAGCCACATATTAACTTTGTTGTAAATGGCTGGCAGGACATCAAGGCACCCAGGATCTGTTAATTGCAACATGAAGACCATCCCTTATCTACCTCGTAGCTCCTCTCTAGCTCATATTGCTTCTCTAGTTCTTGCACTTCAGCTAGCTAGAACTCATCCATGAAGATGTGGAGCTCCTTTTAAAAAAATGGTGATGAAGAATTGTGGATGCACTGCAGTTTATATCCTCTCTCTCGGTGTGTCTAGCATTTTATATTCATGCCCCAGGTTCATTTATGAAAATGATTAATACACTTGAGCAAAGCAGGAAAAAACCAAACTCGAACATCAAACCTGGAGTCGTAGAGGACTAGACATGATAAAACAAGAAATCTCCAATGGTGTGGTACCTGTACTAGATGTAATGTGTAATACATTTAGCTCTTCAGATGTGTGAATGAACTGAACAACATATCCATCAAATGAACAACACCATTAAAACGGCTTGTTTTCGCATTATGAGGACGCATGTGTGCATTCACTCGAATTGTCAGAATAGCAATAAAAGACCACCATTAAAAAACACATTTAAGATGCCTAGTTTGACCTACATACTTCATGTATCACAGATGCGTATTTTCCAAATTAATCCACAGTATCATTTTGGTATTCATTAGTTCGCTATATTAAGTGCTAATCGCATAGCACATACGAACAGCCTAGATTCCATCCCCGCGTGGTACCATATCCCGAAAATTCACGTCCTTTCTTGTCTTGCTAATTTGTTTGCTTGTGAAATTCCTATGCACCGGAAATATGTTAGACTTAAATATGTTTGTTACATGTTTTATGGTTCTCTCTTCGTGTTTCAATTATTATCTTTCATGTGAGCACCATTGAAATCTCAAGCCCATCTTAATGGCTATAAAGAAAGAGCTTGTTGGGAGGCAACCCAATGAATATTTTTTTTGCCTTTTTCTTTCTGTTCTTGAGTGTTTGCACAATTATGCTTCTATTATGATTGTGTTTTTTATGTTTTAATTAGTGTTTGTGCCAAGTAAAGCCTTTGGGATCATGTTGGGTGATAGTTGATTTGATCTTGTTGGAAAACAGGAACTTTTGCGTCCAGTAGCAGAATTTTGAAAAATTCAGAGATGCGACAAAAAATTATGAATTTTTTACACAAGATTTATATAGAAATTTCTTATGTTTTCCTAATGTTTCAGAACTTTTGGACTTACAGAAGTATGAGTGAAATTTGCGTCATTACAGACTGTTCTGTTTTTGACAGATTCTGTTTTCGTTGCATTGTGTTCTTATTTTGATGAATCTATGGACTATACCATGGGGTTTTAGCCATGGTAAAGTTATAATACAGTAGGTATAATGCAATAACAAAATATGAATGGGTTTGCAACAACACTTAAAGTAAAGATTGGTTTTCTTATACTAACGGATCTCACGAAGGTTTTTGTTAAGTTTTGTGTGATTGAAGTTTTCAAGTTTTGGGTGAGATCACGATGGATGAAGGAATAAGGAGTGAAAAGAGCCTAAGCTTGGGGATGCCCATGGCACCCCAAGGTAATATTCAAGGATAACCAAGCAACTAAGCTTGGGGATGCCCCGGAACGTATCCTCTCTTTCTTCTAACGACCATATGTAATTTCACTTGGAGCTATATTTTTATTCATCACATATCATGAGTTTTGCTTGGAGCGTCTTGTATTATATGAGTCTTTGCTTGTTTTGCTTTTTAGTCTGTCACAATTATCCTTGCTAGACACACCTATTTGAGAGAGCCATTATGATGCTATGATTTATTAGAATTGCTCTATGTGCTTCTCTTAAATTTTTTTAGCTATGGAATTGCTCTAGTGCTTCACTTATATCTTTTTGAGCACGGTGGTGTTCTTAATTTTGAAGAAATATCCTCTCATGCTTCACTTATATTTTTTTGAGAGATGATGAAAATTATTTATGCTCATGTTCTTCACTAAAATTTATTTGAGATCTTGTCATAAGCAATGGTAATATATGAAACTAGTCCCAAAGTGATAGATATTCAAGGGGGATATAATAAAAACTTTCATGAAGATCATTGGATATTATAAACTTGATTCCTTGCAATAGTTTTGAGATATGATGATAGTAATATGTGAGTCAGGTTGGTAAGTAATTATGCTTTAGTAACAATATTGGTGTTAAGGTTTGTGATTCCCTATGCAAGCACGAAAGTTAATAGTTATGGAATGAAATTACATCCTACTTGTGGTGCATTATTCGGTGTTAGTTATGCTTAATGCTTGTTTATGAGAATTTTTGTCTTTTGGTTGGTTGCTTCTCAATCTATTTGCTAGCCTTTCCTTGTACTAAGTGGGAATACTAGTTGTGCATCCAAACTCCTTAAACCGAGTTGTGCCAAATGAGTCCACCATACCTACCTATATGCGGTATTTCCATGCCGTTCCAAGTAAATTTGTATGTGCCAACTCTAATTTTCAAAATAAATTTCCTTTTTGTGTGTTCGTACCGCTCATGAAGCGGCAGGGGGTGGCCAATATTTTCCATGCTAGGTGTGTTATTCTCAAGATGAGTGTTTATTCACTTGTCATTGCACTAGAGTGTGGCAAAGGTAATAGGCATGCCCAGTCCCGAAATGCAAAGAAATTTTATTTATGTTGTTCAATAATAAATTCCTTGGAAAGTGTTGGTATGGAAGGCACCCGTGGATACGGCTAGCCATGGATTATGAAAGAATGGTGGAAAAAGAAATAAACTTTATTTTTTGTTTGGGAACCGCCTATGATATATCTAGCATGGAAAGTATTGGGAATTCGTAGTCGTTTTCGTTGACGGGAAAAGCATGCCTCTCAAAATAATTTTATCTCTCAGTTTAAGCTTTGACTCTGGCACCTCTACAAATCTCTGCTTCCCTCTACGAAGGGCCTATCTATTTACTTTATGCAATTTTTTTATTTTGAGTCTCGATCTTCTCTTATAAAGCACCAACTAGGGAGCACTATGATCATACTTGTGCATTGGATGTAGCTAATATTCGAGTGTGTATTGTGAATGGATCAATGATTGAGCATAATGGGCTCGGGATATCTTTCTTTAGTGTTGGTATTTTGAAAGATATGATTGCTTGTTGATATGCTTGAGTATTGATGTCATCATGTCAAATATAGACTATTGTTTTAAATCATCTAAAAGTCCAAATGTCCATGCTACAAAAGAAAAGATTATGAGATGAACATGTTAGGCAGCATTCCACATCAAAAATTCTGTTTTTTATCATTTACCTACTCGAGGACGAGCAGGAATCAAGATTGGGGATGGTGATACGTCTCCAACGTATCTGTAATTTTTGATTGTTCCATGCTGTTATATTATCAATCTTGGATGTTTTATATTCATTTTATAGAAAATTTATATTATTTTTTGGACTAACCTATTGACATAGTGCCCAATGCCAGTTGGTGTTTTCTGCTTGTTTTTTTTACTTCGCAGAATATCAGTACCAAACGAAGTCCAAATGCCACGAAACTTTTTGGAGGTTTTTTTTCTGCCAAGAA
Source organism: Thinopyrum elongatum (assembly GCA_011799875.1). NCBI lineage: Eukaryota > Viridiplantae > Streptophyta > Magnoliopsida > Poales > Poaceae > Thinopyrum > Thinopyrum elongatum. The sequence continues at coordinate 375,093,653 of CM022299.1, read as the reverse complement.
GACAACTTGGGAGCCAAGGAAGTACCAGAGGGGAGGCTCATGGCGCCCACAAGGCACCAGGGCGCGCCAGAGGCCCCTGGCACACCCTAGTGGGTAGTGGGGCCCACATGCCCCCTCTCCACAGCCTCTCAGCTCTATAAATACCCAAATATTCTAGAAACCCTAGGGGAGTCAACGAAAAACAATCCCAGCCACCGCAAGTTCCAGAACCACGAGATCCACTCTAGAGCCCTTTTCCGGCACCTTGCCGGAGGGGGAAACGATCACAGAGGGGTTCATCATCCTCATTGGTGCTCCTTCGATGATGCGTGAGTAGTTTACCACAGACCTACGGGTCCGTAGGCAGTAGCTAGATGGCTTCTTCTCTCTTTTTGATTCGCAATACAATGTTCTCCTCGATGTTCTTGGAGATCTATTTGATGTAATGACTTTTTGCGGTGTGTTTGTTGGGATCCGATGAATTGTGAGTTTATGATCAGATCTATCTATGAATATTATTTGAGTCTTCTTTGAACTCTTTTATGCTTGATTGTTATAGGCTCATATTTCTTTTCCGAAACTTTGGTTTGGTTTGGCCAACTAGATTGATTTTTCTTGCCATGGGAAAAGGTGCTTTGTGATGGGTTTGTTCTTGCGGAGTCCTCACCCAATGATAGAAGGGGTAGCGAGGCACGCATGTATCGTTGCTATTAAGGATAAAAAGATGGGGTCTATTCCTACATGAATAGATCTTCTCTACATCATGTCATCGTTCTTATTTCATTACTCCATTTCTTCATGAACTTAATACACTAGATGCATGCTGGATAGCGGTCGATGTGTGGAGTAATAGTAGTAGATGCAGGCAGGAGTCTGTCTACTAATCTTGGACGTGATGCCTATATACACGATCATTGCCTTGGATATCATCATAATTATTTGCTCTTATATCAATTGCCGAACAGTAATTTGTTTACCCACCATATGCTATTTTCTCGAGAGAAGCCATTAGTGAAATCTACGGCCCCCGGGTCTATTTCCTATCATATTATTTTCAGATCTATTATTCCAAAAACCCAAAAATACCTTGCTGCACTTTTTGTTTATTTATTTTATGTTGTGTTTTTGTTAGAACTATTTATCAAATCTCATACAATTTAATCTATCTCAATACCGTGGAGGGATTGACAACCCCTCTTACGCGTTGGGTTGCAAGTATTTGTTATTTGTGTGCATCTACCGTTTACATAGTGTTGCTTGGTTCTCCTACTGGATTGATAACCTTGGTTTCATAACTGAGGGAAATACTTACCGTTGTTGTGCTACATCATCCTCTCCTCTTCGGGAAAATACCAATGCAGATACAAGCAATCAGGAAGAATTTCTGGCGCCGTTGCCCGGGAGACATCATCAACATCTATCAGGTTCCTAAAGAAAAATCTCATCTCCTTGCAATTTACATTATTTGCCATTTTCCTCTCACTTTCATCTCCCCCGGTTCACAAAAACATTTGCCTTCTTTCCGTTCGCCTTTTTGTTCGTGTGCTTTCCTTGCTTGTGTGCCATGTGTCTTCTATTTGCTTGCATCTTTGCTTGCTAAAAATATATTGATATGGATCCTCATCCACTTGCTAATCTTTTCATGGAGGGTTCTACATGAACCTTGCTGCCCTTCCGAAGATATGTGAGCAGTTTACCACAGGCGTATGGGTCCATAGCTAGTAGCTAGATGGCTTCTTCTCTCTCTTTGATCTTCAATACAATGTTCTCCGCGACGTAATCTTCTTTTGTGGTGTGTTTGTTGGGATCCGATGAATTGTGGGTTTATGATCAGATTATTCATGAATATCAATCGACTCTTCTCTGAATTCTTTTATGCATGATTATTTTAGCTTTGTATTTCTTTCCAATCTTGTTTGGTTTGTCCAACTAGATTAATTTATCTTGCAATGGGAGAGGTGCTTTGTTATGGGTTCAATCTTGCGGTGATCTATATCCCAGTGACAGAAGGGGACAAGACACATATTTTTATTGTTGTCATTAAGAGGAAAACGACAGGGTTTAATCATATTGCTTGAATTTACTTTGTGTACATGATACGTCTCCAATGTATCTTTAATTTTTTATTGTTCCATGCTGTTATATTATCAATCTTGGGTGTTTTATATTCATTTGGTAGCAACTTTATATCAGTTTTTGGGATTAACCTATTGACATAGTGCCCAGTGCTAGTTGCTGTTTTTTGCTTGTTTTTTTACATCGTAGAATATCAGTACCAAATGAAGTCCAAATTCCACGAAACTTTTTGGTGATTTTTTTCTGCTCATAAGAAAACTTGGGAGCCAAGGAAGTACCACAGGGGAGGCTCATGGGGCCCACAAGGCACCAGGGCGCGCTAGAGGCCCCTGGCGCGCCCTGGTGGGTAATGGGGCCCATAGGCCCCCTCTCCACCTCCTCTCAGCTCTATAAATATCCAAATATTCCAGAAACCCTAGGGGAGTCGATGAAAAACAATTCCGGTGGCCGGAAGTTCCAGAACCACGAGATCCAATCTAGAGCCCTTTTTCGGCACCTTGCCGGAGGGGGAAACGATCATGGAGGGGTTCATCATCCTCATTGGTGCTCCTCCAATGATGCATGAGTAGTTTACCATAGACCTACGGGTCCGTTGGCAGTAGCTAGATGGCTTCTTCTCTCTTTTTGATTCTCAATACAATGTTCTCCTCGATGTTCTTGGAGATCTATTTGATGTAATGACTTTTTGCGGTGTGTTTGTTGGGATCCGATGAATTGTGAGTTTATGATTAGATATATCTATGAATATTATTTGAGTCTTCTTTGAACTCTTTTATGCATGATTGTTATAGCCTCGTATTTCTTCTCCGAAACTTTGGTTTGGTTTGGCCAACTAGATTTGTTTTTCTTGCCATGGGAACATGTGCTTTGTGATGGGTTCGATCTTGCGGTGTCCTCACCCAGTGACAGAAGGGGTAGTGAGGCACACATGTATCATTGCTATTAAGGATAAAAAGATGGGGTCTATTCCTACATGAATAGATCTTGTCTACATCATGCCATTGTTCTTATTGCATTACTCTGTTTCTTCATGAACTTAATACACTAGATGCATGCTGGATAGCGGTCGATGTGTGGAGTAATAGTAGTAGATGTAGGCAGGAGTCGGTCTACTAATCTTGGACGTGATGCCTATGTACATGATCATTGCATTCGATATCATCATAATTATTTGCTCTTCTATCAATTGCCCAACAGTAATTTGTTTACCCACCGTATGCTATTTTCTCGAGAGAAGCCACTAGTGAAATCTATGGCCCCCGGGTCTATTTCCTATCATATTATTTTCAGATCTATTATTTCAAAAACCCAAAAATACCTTGCTGCACTTTTTCTTTATTTATTTTATTTTGTGTTTTTATCAGATCTATTTATGAAATCTCATACAATTTAATCTATCTCAATACCGTGGAGGGATTGACAACCCCTCTTACGCGTTGGGTTGCAAGTATTTTTTTATTTGTGTGCAGGTACCATTTACATAATGTTGCTTGGTTCTCCTACTGGATTGATAACCTTGGTTTCATAACTAAGGGAAATACTTACCGTTGCTGTGCTGCATCACCCTCTCCTATTCGGGGAAATACGAACACAGATACAAGCAATCAGTACATCATGTCATCTTGCTTAAGGCGTTACTCCTTTTTTTATGAACTTAATACTCTAGATGCATGCTGGATATCGGTAGATGGGTGGAGTAATAGTAGTAGATGCAGGCAGGAGTATATACATGATCATTGCCGTGAATATCGTCATAACTAAGTGCTTTTCTATCAATTGCCCAACAGTAATTTGTTTACCCACCGTATGCTTTTTGTTTGAGAGAGAAACCTCTAGTGAAATCCAAAAATATCTTGATGCAATTTATTTACCATTATTTATTTTGTGTTCTATTTTATCTATCTATCACTATCAGATTTGATCCTTGCAAATAACCGCCAAGGGGATTGACAACCCCATTGATCGCGTTGGGTGCAAGTATTTGCTCTTTTGTGTGCAGGTGTTGTTAACGAGGTTTCGCGTGGTTTGCTACATCTCCAACGTATCTATAATTTTTTTATTGTTCCATTCTATTATAGTATCAATCTTGGATGTTTATTATGAAATTATATATCATTTTTTGGGACTAACCTATTATCCTAGTGCCCAGTGCGAGTTGCTGTTTTTTTGCTTGTTTTTGGCTTTTCAGGAAATCAATATCAAACAGAGTCCAAACGGAGAAAAAACATTTGATTAATTTTTTCTGGACCAGAAGGGACCCTAGAAGGTTTGGGAGAAGACCTGACGAGCCACGAGGGAGCGACAAGCTCGGTAGGCGTGCCCCTAGGCTTGTGGGCCCCTTGTGGCACCTCTTGACCTAATTCCGCCTCTATAAATTATCAAATATTCCCCATACATAATAGAGTCACGTGAAATACTTTTTTCGTCGCCGCAAGTTTCTGTTCTCGTTAGATCCCATCTCGAGGCCTTTTCTGGCACTCTATCGAAGGGGGAATAGACCACGGAGGGGCTATACATCAGCCTTGCTGCCCTTTCAATGATGTGTGAGTAGTTTACCACAGACCTACGGGTCCATAGCTAGTAGCTAGATGGCTTCTTCTCTCTCTTTGTTCTTCAATACAATTTTCTCCTCGATGTTCTTGGAGATCTATTCGATGTAATCCTTTTTTGCGGCGTGTTTGTTGGGATCCGATGAATTGTGGGTTTATGATCAGATTATCCATAAATATTATTTGAGTCTTCTCTGAACTCTTTTATGCATGGTTATTGTAGCTTTGTATTTCTCTCTGATCTATTGATTTGGTTTGGCCAACTAGATTGATTTATCTTGCAATGGGAGAGGTGATTTGTGATGGGTTCAATCTTGCGGTGATCTATATCCCAGTGACAGAAGGGGACAAGAGACGTATTTGTATTGTTTCCATTAAGGGTAAAACGATGGGGTTTATTCATATTTATTGAGTTTACTTTTTCTACATCATGTCATCTTGCTTAAGGCGTTACTCTGTTCTTTATGAACTTAATACTCTAGATGCATGTTGGATAGCGGTCGATGTGTGGAGTAATAGTAGTAGATGCAGGCAGGAGTCGGTCTACTTGTCTCGGACATGATGCCTATATACATGATCTTTGCCTTGGATATCGTCATGATTATTCGATTTTCTACCAATCGCCCAACAGTAACTTGTTTACCCACCGTATGCTATGTTCAAGAGAGAAGCCTCTAGTGAAAACTATGGCCCCCGGGTCTATTTTAGTCATATATAAAAAATCCAAAAATACCTTACTGCAATTTATTTACCTTTATTTTTATTTTGTGTTTTTGTTTATCTGTCTATCACTACGAGATTTGATCCTTGCAATTAATCGCCAAGGGATTGACAACCCTTGTTTGCGTTGGCTGCAAGTATTTGTTATTTTGTGTGTTGGTGCTGTTAACGAGGTGTTGCATGGTGGTCCTACTGGACTAGATCAATGATGGCGCGCGTTGCCGCACCCATCAATTTCTACAATGAATGGTAGGAATTTCTGTAAGCATATCAAGACACATAGATATATGAAGAGACTAAACATGCAAATTAAAATAATCCATATATTGGTCAAAATTAATTATTGACACACATCAAAGCACTTGTTGCTATGCATGTGACTCACCGAAAGAACTATAGAACTATGTAAGAATATGAGAATTTGGACAGTCAAATATTTAACAAAATATGAATACTAGTAGATAAGACTAAAGTTGGGTCACCCTGCAAAAAAAATACTACAGTTGGATCAAGAAATGCAAGACATAATGTGTTCCAAAGAATTATAGGCAATGAGTACAAAAATACAAATTTTGGAAATAGAAATAAAACAGTAGATGACAACAATCACAACATAGTAATTATGATGAGGGACATTAAGCATATGAAGATTCATCTCTTGGTTCCAGCATTGCAAGTAAATTTTAATTCTAGAGAGTCAAGGGTGATGAAATACTTGAAAAGATATATAGTGAAAATCGGATGTCACCGATATGCACTCGCTAGGAGGAACTAACAAAAAAAGGTTTTATGTACCTTGCTTCCCTTTGAATCTTTTTCTAGTAAACCAACAAACCATCTTCAATCCGATATTAGCATTAGTTAGTGTAGTGGATTTAACCTGCACACAACGCCATTCATTTTCAACATAGATTGCTCAACTTTGTAGGATATTTCTGCACCGAAATTATCACCGAACTCAACAATACATTATCTCAAACCTGGTGTACTAACAAACAACATTGAGTTTAATGAATGGGCACAACTCTATACTCACACAAGTTCTTCTTTCATGGGTCATCAGAACAAAATATGCAAAAAAAAGAAGGGACTAAACAATCTTTTGTTTTGTTAATGTTTTTGCTCGTGAGAAAAAAGGTTCAGATATGTATACTATGAGATGAGTAATTATACAGTTAAAATTTATGAAGCAAAAAATCTGAGAACATATGAGATTGCAGGTCTTCAAAGGTAAGCAAAGTTCGTTAAAAATAGTGCAATTGTAGCCGTCAAATAATGCTCAACCATCTCTCTTTCGCTCGGATGATATAGAGTAAGAATACTTAAGACCTTTCATGAATTGCAACCATCAATAACAATACTTCCTGATCCATGGAATATGGTCAAAACGGCTTAAGGAACATGTGTTAGGCAGAACAAGGAATATGGTGTATATAACAGGCCAAACACATGGCAGAATACAATGTTGATGCAACGCCGAACCCTTGGCGCCAGGAGCGTGGTTTACGCATCGGTCTCCTTGATGCTGCCGCTTGAGGTGAAGCCACTGCCCATCTCACATGAATAGCCGCTTCCGCTAGGACTGGCTGATTAGGTGGTGGGTTATTGTTCTCCTCGACAAAGTGCATGCAGCATGGATACAATATGTGATTATTTTTGGAAGAAACCCTACAACGTAATAGATTGGCAGCAGAAGAACAAAATAGTGAAAATAGTTTGTTTGTTTTGTAGGAAAAGTGAAAATTATTGTAGCCTATCGTAATAAGTTTATAAGGTGTAGTACTGATTGGATAAATGAAAAATTTTGAACGCTATCAAAGTGTAATGACTTGAAACATTACATGCGTGCAAATATGATTTCTCATCCCTCGTCTACTCTATTTCGTACTCCACTTCCTTTATGTACATGAGAACATAACTCAGATTTTTTTTAAGAAATGCTACAAACAAACAGGGTCGAGAAGCATCCATCTCATGGGCAATATACTCTGTTCTCTGTAGGCAGCGGGCGGCAGCTGCTCGGCCTCAGGCTACCCGGCTGGTGCTACTACTTCTCGTCAGGCCGAGGAGGCTAGTTAGGCCTTGAGTTGCACGACGTGTACGCGTGGTAAGTCTCGCGCGAACTCAGAATAGCCTGCACCTCCAACAAAAGATGAGTTGTGAGGTCTGCCAACCGTCCCTACCATCCGTTTCAGTTATAAACTGAATGAGCATATGTTGCAAGAAAAGGATTCCACATATGAGAGAAGGAGGCTCACCAGGAAAGAAGCACTCCTCAAGTCAGTTCACCCTGCCAGCGAGGAAGAGGTCCGTCTAACAGTCTGCCGGCGGCGGCCGTTGCCGTCATGCAGGGCGGGGCTGGTGGAAAGGATGGTAGACTCATCTCTGCCTGCTTGTCCATCACGTCAGTAGAAACCCATCGCAATCGCCATGGGACACCAAGCTCTCACATCGGTCGGCACCTAGGTCACTCGACCATGGAGAGGCGCTGCCACGTGCGAGGCTGACAGCGAACGAAAGCAGGTCATGAGCTTCTAGTGTTTTAGGGTTTTCCACTTTTGCATCCCACATGAGCTTAGTATAGGCCCAGTAGGCCCAATTTAATCTCAGACGCCAAAAAAAACCACCAGAGCAGCGACCCGAGAAGGTTAGCGCTCGTTACGCGGACGCGGTCGCATGATCGACGTATGATTAGAAGCCAATCAGATGGCCAAGGAATCCTAAAAGTGACAATCCAATGGATAAGAATGATAATGACCTGAGAGGGCAGGAAAAGTGCTCAGTTATAATGTATTTAAATTGATAACCTTGGTTCTTAACTGAGGGAAATACTTATCTCTACCGTACTGCATCATCCTCTCCTCTTTGAGGAAATCCCAACGCAGCTCACAAGTAGCATGGTTCTGCTGTTGGATTGGTAACCTTGGTTCTGAACTGAGGGAAATACTTATCTCTACTGTACTGCATCATCCTCTCCACTTCGAGGAAATCCCAACGCAGCTCACAAGTAGCAGGAAGAATTTCTGGCGCCGTTGCCATGGAGACATCATCAACATCTATCAAGTAAGTACCATGCATAAACTTTCATCTCCTTGCATTTAATTTATTTGCCATTTGCCTCTCATTTTCAAATCCCCATTTCTAAAGCGTTTTCACGAAAAACAAAAAAATATTTTCCGTTTGCCTTTTTGCTTGTTGGCTTACTTTGTTGCGATATCTCAAGAAAATACCAAGTTGTGTGATTTTTCCAGTACTAATTATAATGATTTTATTAGTACTCTGATTGCTCCTCCTGCCACTAGTGCGGAGTCTTATGATATTAATGGCGATTTGCTAAATCTTGTTATGAAAGAACAATTTTCTGGTAGTCCTAATGAAGATATTACATCCCATCTTAACACTTTCGTTGAATTGTGTGATATGCAAAAGAAAAACATGTGGATAATGATATTGTCAAACTGAAATTATTTCCGTTCTCACTACGAGATCATGCTAAAACTTGGTTTTCATCGTTGCCTCGAAATACTATTGCTTGTGGGGATAAGTGTAAAGATGCCTTTATTGCCAAGTATTTTCCTCCTGCGAAAATTATTTCTCTTAGAAATCAAATTATGAATTTTAAGCAACTTGAGCATGAACATGTTGCCCGATCTTGGGAGAGGATGAAATTAATGATAAGAAGTTGCCCTACTGATACGTCTCCATCATATCTACATTTCCAAACTCTTTTGCCCTTGTTTTGGACACTAATTTGCATGATTTGAATGGAACTAACCCGGACTGACGTTGTTTTCAGCGGAATTGCCATGGTGTTATTTTTGTGCAGAAATAAAAGTTCTCGGAATGACTTGAAACTTCATGAAGAATATATTTGGAATAAATAAAAAATATTGGCGAAAGAATCAACCGAGGGGGACCCACCACCTGTCCACAAGGGTGGGGGGTGCGCCCTACCCCCCTGGACACGCCCCCTGGCTTGTGGGTCCCACGAAGCTCCACCGACCTCAGCTCCAACTCCATATATTCACGTTCGGGGAGAAAAAAAATCGGTGAGAAGGATTCATCACGTTTTATGATACGGAGCCACCGCCACCTCCTGTTCTTCCTCGGGAGGGCAGATCTGGAGTCCGTTCGGGGCTCCGGAGAGGGGAAATCGTCACCATCGTCATCATCAACCATCCTCCATCACCAATTTCATGATGCTCACCACCGTGCATGAGTAATTCCATCGTAGGCTTGCTGGATGGTGATGGGTTGGATGAGATTTATCATGTAATTGAGTTAGTTTTGTTAGGGTTTGATCCCTAGTATCCACTATGTTCTAAGATTGATGTTGCTATGACTTTGCTATGCCTAATGCTTGTCACTAGGGCCCGAGTGCCATGATTTCAGATCTGAACCTATTATGTTTTCAAGAATATATTTGTGTTCTTGATCCTATCTTGCAAGTTATAGTCACCTACTAAATGTTATGATCCGGCAACCCCGGAGTGACAATAGTCGGGACACTTCCCGGTGATGACCGTAGTTTGAGGAGTTCATGTATTCACTAAGTGCTAATGCTTTGGTCCGGTTCTCTATTAAAAGGAGGCCTTAATATCCCTTAGTTTCCATTAGGACCCCGCTGCCACGGGAGGGTAGGACAAAAGATGTCATGCAAGTTCTTTTCCATAAGCACGCAAGACTATATACGGAATACATGCCTACATTATATTGATGAATTGGAGCTAGTTCTGTGTCACCCTAGGTTATAACTGTTGCATGATGAATGCCATCCAACATAATTATCCATCATTGATCCATTGCCTACGAGCTTTTCACATATTGATCTTTCCTTTGTTAATTTTCCATTGCCACTGTTACGATTGCTACAAAACTGTTACTTCTGCCACCGTTACCGTTACTTCCATACTACTTTGCTGCAGATATTAAGTCTTTCATGTGTGGTTGAATTGACAACTCAGCTGCTAATACTTGAGAATATTCTTTGGCTCCCCTTGTGTCGAATCAATAAATTTGGGTTGAATACTCTATCCTCGAAAACTGTTGCGATCCCCTATACTTGTGGGTTATCAAGACCTTTTTCTGGCGCCGTTGCTTGTCGGCGTTCTGGGAACCAGGGTACCCAGACTTGCATGCCTGTGGCCCACAACGTGGCTTCATCAATGGCCTGGTTCGGCCCATCTTCAGCATCGACAACACAAGACCCTCGCAAGGGGCCAAGCTTCACGAGGCAGACGACGCCAAGACCTCCAGAGGGAGCGGCTTCCCTAGGCTGGCTCCTGAGGAGCGGAGATTTCTATGCAAGCCCCACCTCGTGAGGTTCAGATGACGCAAGCTATGACTATCAAGGCCAGGCGGGCGCTGATAACCCACAAGTATAGGGGATTGCAGCAGTTTTCGAGGATAGAGTATTCAACCCAAATTTATTGATTCGACACAAGGGGAGCCAAAGAATATTCTCAAGTATTAGCAGTTGAGTTGTCAATTCAACCACACCTGAAAGACTTAATATCTGCAGCAAAGTATTTAGTAGCAAAGTAGTATGGAAGTAATGGTAACGGTGGCAAAAGTAACAGTAGCAGTTTTGTAGAAATCGTAACAATGGCAATGGAAAAGTAAAGTAGCAAAGATCAATATGTGAAAAGCTCGCAGGCAATGGATCAATGATGGATAATTATGTCGGATGGCATTCATCACGCAACAGTTATAACATAGGGTGACACAGAACTAGCTCCAATTCATCAATATAATGTAGGCATGTATTCCGAATATAGTCATACGTTCTTATGGAAAAGAACTTGCATGACATCTTTTGTCCTACCCTCCCGTGGCAGCGGGGTCCTATTGGAAACTAAGGGATATTAAGGCCTCCTTTTAGTAGAGAACCGGACCAAAGCATTAGCACTTAGTGAATACATGAACTCCTCAAACAACGGTCATCACCAGGAGTGGTCCCGACTATTGTCACTCCGGGGTTGCCGGATCATAACACGTAGTAGGTGACTATAACTTGCAAGATAGGATCAAGAACACAAATATATTCATGAAAACATAATAGGTTCAGATCTGAAATCATGGCACAAGGGCCCTAGTGTCAAGCATTAGGCATAGCAAAGTCATAGCAACATCAATCTTAGAACATAATGGATACTAGGGATCAAACCCTAACAAAACTAACTCGATTACATGATAGATCTCATCCAAGCCATCACCGTCCAGCAAGCCTACGATGGAATTACTCACGCACGACGGTGAGCATCATGAAATTGGTGATGGAGGATGGTTGATGATGATGACGGCGACGATTTCCCCTCTCCGGAGCCCCGAACGGACTCCAGATCTGCCCTCCCGAGGAAGAACAGGAGGTGGCGGCGGCTCCGTATCGTAAAACGCGATGAATCCTTCTCTCTGATTTTTTTCTGCCCGAACATGAATATATGGAGTTGGAGTTGAGGTCGGTGGAGGTCCAGGGGGCCCACAAGGTCGGAGGGCGTGCCAAGGGGGGTAGGGCGCTCCCCCCACCCTTGTGGCTAGGGTGTGGGCCCCCTGCTGCTGATTCTTTCGCCAATATTTTTATTAATTCCAAAAGTTATCTCCGTTGATTTTCAGGTCATTCCAAGAACTTTTTATTCTGCACAAAAATAACACCATGGCAATTCTGCTGAAAACAGCGTCAGTCCGGGTTAGTTCCATTCAAATCATGCAAATTAGAGTCCAAAATAAGGGCAAAAGAGTTTGGAAAAGTAGATACGATGGAGACGTAACAGGCGCGAGCGGGCGCAGTACAGCAGGTTTCCTCTTTGGTGCTAAGGAAGCAAGCGCAGACGCAGAGTCCTGAGGAATCAGCCAAAGGTTTCCATTCCCGTGCTACAAGACCGGGACGGCAGGACGGAGGTCATCGCCGAGCCCACCATGACGTCACAACCAGAAGCTTTGCAGGCGAAGACCACCTTTCGTCAGGATAAGATGTACTACTTGTCTCCCTTCAAACTTGGCCGTTGTGGGATCCCTTCCCGCCTCCATTTTGGGGGAAGAGGACCAAGGCCACTATAAATATAGCTTAGCCACCACCATAGAGAGGGGAGGGGACAACGGATCAATCAGATCACCCTCACCAGCTCACACCAACACAAGAACACACCTCCTGAGGTTGTTCTCCCTCTGTACTAGTTCATCCTTAGCTCACCTCGAGGCCAATCCACCACAAAGCAGGTGTAGGGTATTACACCGCAAGGTGGCCCGAACCTGGGTAAACTGCTGTGTCGCTTCCCTTTCCAGTTCATCAAGCTAGGCCATGAGTTCGATGAGTTGGCAGGTTGGGGAGATCGAGTTCTTCACACGCACCCCAGAGTTTGAACCATTCTTGGGTCTGCGGAGCCTTGAATCCGACATTTGGCGCACCAGGTAGGGGTGTGTCGAAGTCTCTCCCCCGCCGTTCGCCCCATCGTCACCATGGCGGGAGATCCTCGAGCTCACGCTGAGCACTGGGCCGCTCGGCCCACCCGAGCAGCGCCCCCCGCCCAAGAAGCTCTCCACTCTGCGCTCCTTGCAGCCCACACGGCGGCCAGCTCCGTCGGCAACAGGCGGCACTGACCACCTCCGCCCGCTTCCGCGCCGCGTCGCAACCGGAACACCGCGCGGTCTTCGTGCTACGCCGCAGCGACAACCCTACACACGCGCCAGCAGCAGGCTAACACGCGAGCCGCGCTCATCGTGGCGCGGGAGCTACTGCGGTGTAGGCTGGCGGAAGGTGGCCACGATGCCCTGCTGGAGCGCGTCGCCGAGCTACTCGATGCTACCTACAAGGGTGCGGCGCCCTTCTGTACCTTGCCTACATCGCAAGCGCTGCCGGGGGCACGCGCCGGCTCCCGCCACACCCGCACGCCCTTCCTCGGGGGGCCCGGAGGATCTCGCGACGCCAACCTGGCCCGCGACGCCGCTTACCCTACCCAGGGTACGTTACTTCCGGGTGTGGTGGGGCTGGGCGGCCCCTCCCGGGACCACGATGAGATGCCGCCCTGCGGTCGTCGTGACCTGCCGCCAGGCATGACGAGCAACGGCGCCGGGCGGCCGGGCGCTGACCCGGGGATGGCGGCTCTGGGCACCCCTGTACCTCCACTGATTAGCTTGTTGTATGCGCCAAGAAGAAGCCCCTGCTCGTTCCCCTCGCCGGCCTGGGTGTCAGGACCACGTGAGGCCGAGGCTCTTCGCGGGCCACCCCGGAGCTTCACTGGCGTCTTCGACAACAACAGCCACCGGGTACAGCCGATATCTCAGGAACACGATTACGCTAACCATGGACCGCACGTGAACCAAGCCATGGCAACGGCCGTGGACCTCAGGATGATGGCCCCGCCGCAAGCAGACGGAATGCACTGGGACCCGCGTGGGGGTTCCCAGCACCAGGGCCTCCCCCGCGCCGCGTGGAGCAAGGCTCCGCCACGATGGCGGCGCATGCCGCTCGGAGGTAGGTTCTCCGCCGGGGAAGGTGCCGATGAGCCCTTCCCCCCGGTGGGGGGCCTGCGATCGCTGGGTCACCGCCAGCGTCCCCCTTGCCCCTTGGTCTCGTCCTGGTTTTCGGATGCCCCAACGGTGGTCAGGGGAGGCGCAGGGCGGGGCCCCCACCAGGCGCCAGGGATGCCCGTGAAGATCTCCGCTCGTGACACTCTCACGTAATAATGAGTTGGGGCTGTACACGCCCTGGAGTCTCCTGAGCGCCGCCCTCGGGCCTCACGGGGGCTCCCACCCACGTCCAAGTGGAAGCACTTAGCTCCGCGCTGGTGAGCAGACTAGTCTAGGTGCCGGACGTGGCTGTTTGTTTCGCCCTCTTTCTGTAACCTAGTTCGCCGTCTTTTGGAATGAGATTTGGAGTTTCGTGTGCTTATCAAAAGGAAAAAGGGGGGAGATTTTTCGATTCGCGGCGTTTTCTTGCCTTTTGGTTTATGTTAAAAAGCAGGGCTCATGCCTGCTGCCCTCCCCCCGTGAGCACCCCGCGACTGAGGGCTGGGCATAGCGTGCACGCTTGGGCCAGCCCAAGCAGCGCCGAGGCCCCCACGGGGCCAAAAGCGCATCTACCGCAGGACCACTGCGCGCACGCCTTGCCGTGACTCGGCAATCGGCTCCTCGCGCGGCGCTCTCGGGCGGGCCTGCAGGCTCCTCAGGAGGCTCAAGCCCTCGCGAGCCCCCACGGGGCCCTCCTCGGGAAAGGAGTGCCCTCACGACACAAGAACCCGTCCAAGACCGCCAGCACCAAAGATAAGTCATAACAAACTACTCTAGTAGGGGGCCTTCCTGCCCTCGACATCACGTTTCAAAATCAATTTAGAAGGCATACATCGTTTCATACATAACGGGGGAACCCCCCCCCCCATGCTTTCCACGCCCCGTGGGGCCATGCTCGAAATTTTGGTATACAGGTCAGGATCGGAAAGGAAATGCAAGCCTAGCAAGACGCGCTGCCGTCGGCGTCGCCATCTTCATCATCACCATCGTCGGCGCCACCCTTTTCAGCTGCGGGCACGTCCACGCCATCTTCACGGGCGAACTCCATGACCAGGTCATCCACATGGTCATCCACCCAGCTCGCCAGGTCACCCTGCGTGGCCCTGGGCACGGGGGCTATCGCAGCGTTGAAGTCGAAGTCAGGGTCAAGGCTAAGAAGGTAGCTGAAGACACGCGAGAACGCGTGCTCGAGAAGTCCCCTGCTTCTTTCCTCGACGAGCTGGCGCACCCTCGTGGCCCGGTCTTCCAGACGGGTCACGACTTGGGTAAAGAAGTGGAGGTAGCCAGCATCATTAGCCTCGTGCGGGCGGGAGACGCTCTCTTCACAGATGGTATCCAAGGCCCGGTTGGCCCGGACCCTGAGGTCCTCAAGCATCAAGGAGCGCTCGCGCTACATCGTCCGGCGGTGGCTCGCTTCGTTCGTGGCTTTCTCCACAAGAGACGTGACGCCCGCGACCTGCTGCTGGAGTGAGGACAAGTTGGCTTGGGCGGAGGCCTGAGCATCCTTGGCGGCCATCTCGCGCTGCTCTGCCGTGGCAAGCTTCGCCCTGAGGGCGTCGGTCCTGCCCTGCAGCTCAACCTGCCGCTATTGGAAGCAGGTCTCCTGGAGCCCCAACTTCCGGCGGTATTCACCAACAAGAGCCCCGGGAATCTCCGCCACCCTCCGATCAATCTCCTACTGGATCTTGGCCTCCCGGGCGGCAACGGCGTCTTTAGCCGCGGCCACTTGGCGCTCCCTCACCTCCAGCCGCTCGAGTTCCAGGTTGTGTTCCAAGACCTCAGGCGCCAGCGCATCCTCACGCGCCTAGCCTCCTCTCTCATCTGAGGGGGCCTCACTCGGTGGTGCCGCCAGGGTGGCCTTGCGCACCTGGACCTGCCGCTCAAGGGCGGCGTTCGAAGCTTGAAGCTCCTTCTCCCACTCCTTGGCCACCTCACGACGGTGGTAAGCAGCCCTGGCCTCCTCTAGAGCGCGGGCGCAGGCCTCACGAGAAGCTGCGAGGGTCGCCGCGGCGTCAGTACGAGCGCGCTCATGCTGCAGATGCCCGAGGTTGATGGTGACCTTCAGCTGGTGCCACTCGCGCGCCACGCGGGGGTCTTCCGCCATGAAGCGTGCGTCGACATCAACCAGTTCTCCCCCAAGTCCACCCAGCGCGCTCATTGCCTCCTGGAAAAGGTCATGGCGGACGAGGCTGCGCCCGCGAGCAAGCTCCAGCACGCGGCCGAGCCCTTCTTCCACGCCAGGGGCTGCCGGAGAGGTGCGAAACGACTCACTCGTCTCTGGCAGTGGGCTGGTAGCCGACGGTCCTTCATCTGTTCCCCGGGCCTCGGCGGAAGCGCTATGCGACTGAGTCCCGCTGCTCGAAGACGAAGCCAACGCTGGGCTCGCCCAGCTACCAGCAAGCACCAGTGGAGGAGCCCTCGGCATGCCCCCTGCACCCCAGAGATGGTCGTGGAGGAAGGAAGCTGGTGGGCTCGCGGCCTTCCAGCGGCGCATTCGCCTCGCGGGCCGGCTCCGTGCCCTGCGCGGGCGCCCGACGCGAGGGGGCTGGAATCGCAAGCGGGCCAAGGGTATCCGGGGGTCGTACCCTAGGCGGCTTCACTGCAGCAATTGAAGGGATCCTAAAGAGCCAGAGTTAGAAAAGGGCGTGACATGCGAAGATCCACGAAGATAAGGTACTTACTCATCCACGGCTATCCACTTCCTTTGCTTCAGGGCCCGGGGAGTGCCACCACTGCAGCTCCAGAGCCCTATCCTCTTGCGGAGTGCCCTAAAGTCCAAACAAGGTACACCGGGGGCCGGTGCGCTGCCCTTCGCGGGTGGGCTGCGGGCCGCCATCTCAGGAGCACCCGGCGGCACTTGCTCCCCAGCGGTCACCTCCGGAGCACCGAGTGGCACCCGCTCTCCAGCGGTCGCCTCAGGAGCACTCGACGGTGTTCGCCCCCCTGCAACCACCTCAGGGGTGCGCGCCACAGGATCGACAAGCACGGGAGCCACCAAGACAAGGTTCTCGCGAGGCCCCTCGAAACCTTCTGGGCGTAGCCCCCACTCGTCAAAGAGGGGCATCTGCTTCACAAAGTCCTCCGTGTTCGAGCAGTGGTACAAGAGGCATCCCTCTGTCGGGAGCGCGGCGGGCGCTGGGTCACCAGTCAGGAGCTCGAGCACCGCGTGCAGCATCTTGGAAGGGAGCAAGGGCACCTGGAGCCTCATGGGGTCGTTGGGGCCAGTGAAGGCCCACATTGGGCGAGAATGGCGCTGGAGCAGGGCGATGCACCGCCGGACGAACTCCCTCACCACCATCGATGCCGTCACCCCAGCCCCCTTCAACTTGGCCAGCCTGGACCAGACGCGGGCGAGCCGACGGTCGACGAGCTTCACGTGCCCCCAGCCGGAGCTGGGTTCCGCCGGCGCTCGCGGGAGCAGGAGCAAGGGGCTGTGCGTGGAGGCGTCCACATACACCCACTGCTTCCGGAATCCCTTCACATCTAGGCAGAGCGTGAAGTCGATGCCAGAGCCAGCTGTCGCCGCCATAGCCTGGAAGGCCACGCATCCCGAGCGCTGTCGGCCGTCGACCAGGTGGAGCGAGAAGAAATGGTGGAACAAGGCGGCAGACGGAGCAACGCCCAACATAGCCTCACACAGAAAGGCGAAGGCGGCAAGGAGGATGATGGACCTGGGGTCCAGATGTGGACCTGGGGTCCAGATGCAGCGCTTGGATCTGGTAATGCGAGATTGCGGCATTGAAGAAATCAGAGAAAGGAGGGACCAAGCCGACCAGGAGAGTGTGAAGGTGGATGGGGATCTCGGTGGCGTCCATGTTGACCAAGGCCCAGGAGGCGGGTCAGACCATTGTCGCCTTCCACTCGTTGGGATCGGCGGCGAGGGCCGACCGGACCTTGTCCAACCCCTCCTGGTTGATCACCGTCGACCGACCAAGCGCGGGCTCCAAACCCGACTGGGATTCGGCGGGCGCGCAGGCCTTCCCCTTCTTCTTCGACCTCGGGGCCATGGCGTCAGTGGTGGATTGGCGCCGGCATCGAATCTTGAAGAGGAGCCACGAGTTCACAGGAAAGGGGGGAAGCCAAGGACGAGGACGGCGGGCAATGATGGTAGAGCCGCGCTTGCAACAGGCAGTTGTCAAGTCTGGCGGTTGCCGAGGCTGCGTGGGGAAGTGGAGACGCCCACGTCCCATCAAGCGCCACGCGTCGATCGGGCCCGCAGGCGATTGGGGCCCACGGCACTTCGCCCTTGCCCTTTGGCTTCGCCTCGAAGCCAAGTCCGAGCGTGCCTTGGGCCCGGGGGCTACTGTCGGTGTTCTGGGAACCAGGGTACCCAGACTTGCCTGCCTGCGGCACACAGCGTGGCTTCATTAATGGCTTGGTACGGTCCATCTTCAGCATCGACAACACAAGACCCTCGCGAGGCGGACAACGCCAAGACCTCCAGAGGGAGCGGCTTCCCTAGGCCGGCTCCTGAGGAGCGGAGATTTCTATGCAAGCCCCACCTCGTGAGGTTCAATTGACGCAAGCTATGACGACCAAGGCCAGGCGGGCGCCAGCGGGTGCAGTACAGCAGGTTTCCTATTTGGTGCTAAGGAAGCAAGCGCAAGCGCAGAATCCCGAGGAATTAGCCAAAGGTTTCCATTCCCGTGCTACAAGACCAGGACGACAGGACGGAGGTCATCGCCGAGCCCACCACGACGTCACAACCAGAAGCTTTGCAGGCGAAGACCACCTTTCGTCAGGATAAGATGTACTACTTGTCTCCCTTCAAACTTGGCCGTTGTGGGATCCCTTCCCGCCTCCATTTTGGGGGAAGAGGACCAAGGCCACTATAAATATAGCTTAGCCACCACCATAGAGAGGGGAGGGGACGACAGATCAATCAGATCACCCTCACCAGCTCACACCAACACAAGAACACACCTCCTGAGGTTGTTCTTCCTCTGTACTAGTTCATCCTCAGCCCACCTCGAGGCCAATCCACCACAAAGCAGGAGTAGGGCATTACACCGCAAGGTGGCCCGAACCTGGGTAAACTGCCGTGTCGCTTCCCTTTCCAGTTCATCAAGCTAGGCCATGAGTTCAACGAGTTGGCAGGCTGGGGAGATCGAGTTCTTCGCACGCACCCCAGAGTTTGAACCTTTCTTGGGTCTGCGGAGCCCTGAATCCGACATTGCCGGGGAGCATAGCTCTATTTTCTGAGTCACTTGGGATTTATATCTGTTGATCACTATGAAGAATTTGAAAGATACTAGAACCAAGATTTTTCCCTCTACTACGAGGGGAGGTAAGGAACTGCCATCTAGCTCTGCACTTGATTCACCTTCTATTTTGAGTAAGCTTGCGACACCTACACCTGCTAGTAATTCTGATATGTCGTGAGTAATTGATGATGCACCTTCTGCTATGCATGATGCTTATGATGATACTACTGCTTTGCTTGATAATACTGTGCCACTAGGTGAATTTCTTCATGAACAACTTGCTAGGGTTAGAGAAAATGAAATTACTGAAACTGATGATATTATTGAAACTGAAGATTATGATTCTCCCCCTAGATATGAATTGCCTATTGTACCTGAGGGTTATATTATGGATGAAGAAACTGCTAGAGACTTTTTTTCTTGCAACGATAGAGAGGATCTTAAGAAACTATTAGCTAAGCTGAAGGAATAGTCTTTGAATGCTAGAATGCAATATGATCCTAAGTTTGCTACTTCACCTATCTTTGTTACTGATAAGGATTATGAATTCTTTGTCGATCCTGAGTTAATTACTTTGGTTGAATCTGATCCTTTCTATGGCTATGAATCTGAAACTGTTATGGCACATCTTACTAAATTGAATGATATAGCCACCCTATTCGCTCATGAAGAAAAAATCCGCTATTACTATATTCTTAAATTGTTTCCTTTCTTGTTAAAGGGTGATGCAAAGTTATGGTTTAATTCTCTTGCTCCTGGTTGTGTGCATAGTCCTAAGGATATGATATATTACTTCTCTGAAAAATATTTCCCTGCTCATAAGAAACAAGCTGCTTTAAAGGAAGTATTTAACTTTGTGCAAATTGAAGAAGAGAGTCTCCCACAAGCTTGGGGGAGGCTTCTCCAATTACTTAATGCTTTGCCTGATCATCCTCTCAAGAAAAATGAAATACTTGATATCTTTTATAATGGACTAACCGATGCTTCTAGGGACCACCTAGATAGTTGTGCTGGTTGTGTTTTCAGGGAACGAACTGTTGAGCAAGCTTAATTGCTATTGAATAATATATTGAGTAATGATAATGATTGGACACTACCTGAACCAACTCCTAAGCCAACTCCGAAGAAAAGGGGTATTCTATTTCTCAGTCCTGAAGATATGCAAGAGGCAAAGAAATCTATGAAACAAAAAGGTATTAAAGCTGAAGATGTTAAGAATTTACCGCCTATTGAAGAAATACATGGTCTTGATAACCCGACATAGGTAGTAGAGGTAAACTCTCTTTTTAGATTTGATGAAGGTGATATTCCTCATAATAAGTCTACTAGTCAATGCTTGGATGAGTTTGATAATTTTATTGTTAAACAAGAAAATTTCAATGCTTATGTTAGTAGACAATTGAAACGTAATGCTCACATGCTTGACCACTTGGGTGATTATATGAGTAGAACTGTTAATGATCTTAAGCTTATTAGTAAACATGCTTCCATGGTTAGAACTCAAGTAGAACAAGTACTTAAGGCACAGGATGATTTGCTTAATGAGTTGAATAGTAAGAACAATGATAATGTTGTTAGGGTTATGACTAGAGGTGGTAAATTGACCCAGGAACCTTTGTATCCTGAGGGTCATCCTAAGAGAGTTGAGCAAGATTCTCAGAGAATTAATACTGATGCATCTAGTCCTAGTAATAAAAAGAAAAAGAAAACTGATAGGACTTTGCATACTTCTAGTGAACCTGTTATAGACACACCTGAGAATCCAAATGATATTTCTATTTCTGATGTTGAGACACAATCTGGTGATGAACATGAACCTAGTGATAATGTTAATAATGATGTCCATGTCGATGCTCAACCTAGTAATGATAATGATGTAGAGATTGAACCTGCTGTTGATCTTGATAACCCACAATCAAAGAATCAACGCTATGATAAGAGAGACTTCTTGCTAGGAAACATGGTAAAGAAAGAGAACCATGGGTTCAAAAACCCATGCCTTTTCCTCCTAAGCCATCCAAGAAAAAGGATGATGATGATTTTGAGCGCTTTGCTGAAATGATTAGACCTATCTTCTTGCGTATGCGTTTAACTGATATGCTTAAAATGCCACCTTATGCTAAGTATATGAAAGATATTGTTACAAATAAAAGAAAGATACCGGAGGCTGAAATTTCCACCATGCTTGCTAATTACACTTTTAAGGGTGGAATACCAAAGAAACTTGGAGATCCAGGAGTACCAACTATACCATGCTCCATTAAAGGAAACTATGTTAAAACTGCTTTATGTGATCTTGGAGCTGGTGTTAGTGTTATGCCTTTCTCTTTATATCGTAGACTTGAATTGAATAAGTTGACACCTACTGAAATCTCTTTGCAAATGGCTGATAAATCAACTGCTATACCCATCGGTATTTGTGAGGATGTGTTTGTTGTGGTTACAAACATTACTATCTTAACGGACTTTGTTATTCTTGATATTCCCGAGGACGACAGTATGTCGATCATCCTTGGTAGAACCTTTTTGAATACTGCAGGTGTGATGCCCCCGGCTTAATCGTGCACTAATCATACACACAAATGCACACTATCAAGCCTAAGGACTCACTTGAAGATATCACAACACAACTCTAAAACATAAATAAAGTCATACAAGCTTTATATTACAAGCCAGGGACCTCGAGGGCTCGAATACATAAGCTCGCATACAAGCGTCAGCGGAAGCATTAGATATCTGAGTACAGATATAAAAGAAAGACAGGTAGGCCTTTAAAAGGCGGGGCAAAAGAAAACACTACGATCGAAAAGGCGCAGGCCTCCTGCTTGGGACCCTCTGAACCTACTCCTGGTCGTCGGCCAACTCGCAGTAGTAGCCATCCTCGGGGTAGTAGTAGCAGTCGTCGACGAGGGCAGCTGTCTCAGGGGCTCCGTCATCTGGTTGCATCAAACGGATATGGGGAAAAAGAGGAAGCAAAGCAACCGTGAGTACTCATACAAAGTACTCAGCAAGCAAGGATCTACACTACACATGCAACATTATCAAAGAAAGGTTGTATATGTGGACTGGGCTGCAGAAATGCCAGAATAGAGGGAAGGCCTAGTCCTATCGCAGACTATCATCTTCATCGGTCTTGCAGCATTAGAAGAGTGTAGATTAGCATAGTATAAAGTAGTAGTAGTGTTATCAACCTATCCCAGAGATCCTTCCTTGACTCCCTGCGAGAAAGCAATCCCAGAGCCATCCTATCCATTTCTCATCACAAGTATCCAGTTCTAGTTGTATCGATCGGGATACAACTCCGAGCGTCCGTTAACAAGGATCCAGCTATGCATAGATGTTTTCTTCCCTACAGGGGTGCACCAACTTACCCACCACGCTCGATTAACTCCTGCCGGACACACTTTTCTGGGTCATGCCCGGCCTCGGCCAAACGATACGCCGCAACCCGACCTAAGCTTAACAGAGAGGTCAGCACGCCGGACTAAACCTATGCACCCAAGGGTCTTGGGCCATCGCCCCGGGCGCTACTGCACGTTGCGTGGGCGGCCGGTGAGCAGACCTAGCAGCCTCCATTACAAAGGAGGGTGCTTAACCCGGTCCAACCCGGCGCGCGCCGCTCAGTCGCAAGACATATATTAAGCTTCGGCTGATGCATACGACGCAGAGTGCCCATAACTGTTCCCACGTGATGGTTAGTGCTATCGGACCAAAGGCCTACTCGGATCAAATATCCAAATCGTTAGTGTATTGGTAGCATGCAGTAACGAGTAGAGACTCACGATCGATGTGACCCCGTCGCCCCGTCTCTAGGACTTGCTGCAAGGGCTAAGAATGCTCGGCCGCGCCTCATATTTATCTCTCGGGTACCCTCCAGGTCAACCCGACTTCCCATCACTCGCCACTTAGGCTCGCGTGGGTACCCCTCAGGGTCGACCCGCCTTTCCAAGTAACGGTTGTAAAGTCCAAGTATCCGTGTGTCCATAACATTAGGGGAATCCGAGGTATCACCATCGTTGGATTCCTACTCGATGTAACTGTCAAGGTGAACTTGGAGGAATCACCCTCGATGGGTTCACACTTGAGGTGTTGCACGACAGCGTCGTTATCGGGAGTGGTGAAGGAGGAATCACCCTCGTGACCACTATCGAATAGCTACTCTACAGAGTTAACATCAGAAGTGCGAAACGAGGTATCACCCTCGGCACTCGATAGTAATGCTGCAGTGTCGTACAACTAGGGGGGTGATGTGCGGTGCCGGGCCTGGTTGTCGATCACGTTGATCGAGTCATCTGATAATCCAGCGAGGCAACTAGGACAAACTAGGGTCTCTAGTGGGTGTCTATCTAGCCTATACTAAGCAGTTTAGTATAAGCAGGTAGGTAACAATAGCAGGTTACAAAATCAGGCTATGCATCAGAAATAGGATAAACAGTAGCAGCAACATTTTCTAGTGCAAGCATAAGAGAGAAAGAATACGCGATATCGGTATGTTCAAAGGGGGGGTGCTTGCCTAGAAGCTCTGCAACAAAAGCAGGGTCATCAACAGTGTAGTCGGTCTCCTGAGCTGCGTCGGTCTCGGGGACTGTGTTGGTACCGGGGTCTATCGAGAGAGAAGAGGGGGAGGAAACAGATAAATACACAGCAAACATATGCAACACAGGGCATGTCATGCTAAGATGCAGTGCAGGGTTGCCTAAAAGCATGTCTAAGTCATTTTAGTTATTTTAGGATTAAACTTGGATTTATTAACCGATATATATGCACTATTTGTCTACCGAAAATGGGCAAAAAGTTGCGGGTTCACCTACTTAGAGGGTCCCGACATGGAAATAGATGTCACGGTTGGATTCGTGGGATTTTTCTGAGCAACTTTCATGTATAAAGATTTTCCATCCGAGCTACGGATTAATTTCTATGAATTTCTAAAGTTTAAAATATCTTCTGGATTTATTTCAATTAACAGAAATGGATTATTGTATCAGCATGATGTCAGTGTGACGTCAGCGAGTCAACTGACCCGCTGACTGGTCAAACTGACCAGTGGGTCCCACATGTCATTCTCAGTGGGTCTAATAGCAGTTTATTTTAACTAAACAGAGTTAATTAAGGGGTGGGCCCCGGGTATCAGTGACTGAGCTAATTAGCAGATTAGTTTTAAAAACTTGATTAGACTAATTAAGTGCAAGGGCCCACACGTCAGTGACTTAGGGTGAATAGTAACCCTTGTTGACCGTGGTCAATGGGGTCAACCCAGGCGCTGGGGCCCATTGGCAGCCTCACAGGGTGGGCCCCATGCACTGCTAGGTCAGCGTCGGCGCCGGAGTTGCGCCGGCGAGCTCTCCGTGGTGGCCGAACGCCGGAGAGACTCGGATTTTTGCTACAAAGGGCCAAAACGCGTGCCGCGACTTGCGTTCGAATGAGTGACGAGCGCCGCGTCGAATGGTGTGGTCGGCTGGGGCTAGGATCACCGGGAACAACGTCGGCGACGAGCTACGGCGGCGGCGATGTTCGGGCATCGGCGGAAACGGCGAAGCAGCGCGCAGCAGCTCAAGATAGTGGGTTGGTCGTGCTCTACTCGTGCGTGTGAGGTCGATGGACACACGTGCGTGACCAAAAGGTCGCCGGAACCTTGCCGGCGACGAGCGCGGCGGAGGTGAGCTCGGCATCAGCGACAGCTAATGCTAGGAACGCGGTAAGGCTAGGAAGGAGAGGGGAGAGGACGAAGCGGAGCTCACCATAGTGGCTCACGGTGGCCTGTGGTCAGATTAGTAGCAGCAGAGGGTTGGGGTCGTCGGAGTTCGCCGGAGCAGATACGAAAGGGGGCGGCGTCGATCGGCAGCTGCAGGGCCTCCCCGCTCCAGCTGAGGGCACCAGGCGAAGGAGTCGACCCCGACGGAGCTCACCGACAGGGTTAGCGGGCACGGGACCGCCGGTGGCCATGGCAACGATGGAGGACGACGGTGATGGCGCTCGGTGGAGCTTGCGATCGAGCGAGAGAGAGCAAGGGAGAGGGGGAAGTGGATAGGGATGACCAGGGGGAGTGGACGAGGGGGGGGGGTCCTTATCCCCTCGATTGTCGGTGGCGCCGCCGTGTCGCCGAACGGCCGGAGCGGCGAGCTGCGGCCACGGCGCGGCTGACACGTGAGGGAGAGAGAAGAGAGGAGGGAGAAAGAGGCCGGCTAGGCTGGGCCGTGCCACTGTGCACTTAGGCCTAGCTCACATTAGCTGCTAGGCCTTTTCCATTTTTATTTCTGTTTTCTTTTTACAGCCGCCTTTGGCATTTAAAATAGTCATCAAATGACTTAGCAAAAATGTGTGGCTGGCAAAAACAAATACTGGCAAGTATTGTGCACTGCCTCAAAAAGTTTCGGCAATTTTGGAAACCATTTGGGATTTTTCAAAAATGAATATGGCATTTAAAGTGCTGTTTTGGCACTGTTTTAAATGCTTTGGCCCACTTTGACTTGATGGTGATGTTGTTTTCCTTAACAACAAGTTGTTTTGGAATATTTGCTAAATAATGAACATTTTTCCAGCAACTTTTGTGCAACTTCAAATTTCACTTTGAATTTGAATAGAATTCAGAGAAGGGATTTGAGTTGAGATATTATCCCAACATGATTAAGCTTTGTAATTCAAGATGACTTGGCACTGATCATAAGGGATTACTGTAGTGTGATGCTGGGGATGTTACAAATCTCCTCCACTACAAGAAACCTCGTCCCGAGATTTAAGTGGGGAAGTAAAGGGTAACTTCGGGAGGACTGACCCTTATAGGGTTAATTAACTGGTGAACAATTCATGGAAAGTGGCAGAAGTATCTCTCAAGTTGAAACTTAGGAGAACATCGAGAGCAAAGTATGAAGGTACAATAGGAAGTTTCAAGCGAATGGGCAAACGATCGATACCTGAACAGAATGTGAGAAGGGGGTTCAGAGCATCGGGAATAGATCATCTCTCGGAGGGTGGCTCGAGATAACACACAAAGCCAAGAACACATGATACTTCGGAATCAAGGATATACAGGAGAGTCAGGTTCCGATCCTGTGGAACTGTGGGGGCGGGGGGTGTCGATCAAGAGTAGGGAGAACGGTGACATCTTGCCGGTCACGACAACAAGGTATGTCAGAGAATAATCTGTCAGTTATGTCGGTGTCAACATCGGTACCAAGGGCGAGGGACAAAGAGAACCATTTTCCTACTCGTTAAAACGAGGCGGACCAATAGGCAAAGTTCTCATCCATCGGGAGTTACCGGAATGTTATCAACAATAGTAACATGGTCTCACTGACAAGGTTGTACATCGGGGTGTTTTATAAGCAGGGAATTATTTCTGCTTATATCATATAGATCACAAGAAAGGTTAAACAAACCAATGGAAAGGAAAATGTGTTTATGCACAAGAATTAGGAGTGTATCATTTCCCAAGGAAAAACGGAGCATGATATACATGATAGAACAGCAAGTTCAAAAGCATGTAGATAAAGGGGTGAGGGAAGAATCAAGGTATTACCCATACAACGGTGTTTGGATAATAGACCAAGAAACATTTGGCAATGTGCTTCCAATGTTCTTGTGGATATTCAAAATACCACAATCATGCTTCAAGGTAGCCTTAATATGGTGTTTCAAGTAAGGGTTGGGTCTGAAGATCTCAAGAGATACAAAGGAACAATTTCGGAAGTATCGAGGAACGCAAGGTATAACCAAAACATAACCAAGTCTGAGTTGGCAGAAAGTCAAGGATGTTGTCGATGTTAACACAAATCATCGAGGGGCAAGGATGGTATTTCTAACCATGAATTCATTTCACAACTTTAGAGAAGTCAAAAGGTTGACGATGATGGTGAAACATTTTGTTGAGAGGCTTCATGAAATGTAATCGATCAGCGACGACATCAAGAAAATGGACTGATGAAGCGAAAGGTTATTGGAACCACGGATGTGACACAAGCTTGAAATCAAGCTTGTTGTTCGAGGTGAAATGATAGGATGAGGAAGATCGACGTAAGCTTAGCGCATCGTTGGAGGTTGCTTCGGGCATAAGGACCAGGTAGCACGGTTAGAAATCGGTACGATAATGATATAGCCGATCAGGCTAGGAATGATGTGATGGAGTATCGTTCCAATAAGAATTCACAAGAGGTTGTGCAATGACACAATATCCTTGAGATAACATGGGGAAATACCTGAAGGTAGATCAGAATAGAGGGTGGACAGGTGAAATGATCTGCAGAAGACAAGTATTTTAACTTGTCCGAAAATGGAATCAAAGAGAAAATATGGTCGGAATCATGATTGCAAAGGACCAATTCACAGATACAAGATGAACTTATACCAAGGGAACAATTGATTTTAAGAGAAGCTTCCATGATAAGATCTTCCTCGTGTCTATGGGCATGAACACAAAGTTCAAGTTCGACTCCCACTTCTCCAATGCATAATATCTGTTAAAAATTATATGAACGTGAAGAACTACCTGGTGAAATACCAGAGGAGTATGACCCGTGAAAATTTATCGGGTTCACACGAATTAAGAAGGCATAGGTTCAACCCATCGGGGCATCTTAGGACCATATACCACGAACTTCAGGAGTACCTAATTCAAGCTTGATGGTAGAGCATGGCTGACTAAAGGAGAGGAAACATTTTACCAAAGGCATTGTGTATCAGGGGAGAACTTACAAGATTTCATATGTTAAGTACACTGTCGGATAACAACCCAACAATGGATCTGGCAATTGATGACGGAGTTGATGTGAGTATCGGTAATCAATCAGAGGGAGAAGGGATGCAAAGGCATTGACAAGGAATGTCAACGAAGATTGCTAAACATATGGAATTAACCATAATGCAAGCAGGCAAGAATTTCAAGAGCAATAGTCTGCAGAGGATTTTTGGAAGATCGACTAACAATGGAAAGTATTTTGCGAAACACCTGAACAACTGGGGATGAACGGATCCCTAATAAATGTGAGGAATTATCCGCAGTGCAAAAGAAGCTGCACGGTAGTAGGCTCAAAGGATTCCCGTCTTAACGAGGAGTATTTCGCGGTATCTCGTACATAAAGGAGTATCTGGGAATGAAGATACAAACGGCAAAGATGTGTAGCTATCCACGGTGATTATCGATAGTAGGGAACTTGCAAAAGCATTGAGCATAATGGTCTCGGGAAACATCGAGGAGTATCTGCAGAATCTTCTGGCGAAGCAAGCAATCATCTGTGGTGAAGGAGCTCTCCGGGATGAAGTGGTTACGAGAACCTAATGTCAGAGTTATTAAATGTTTAACCCAAGTAGACGAGAGATCAGAATCCCAGAGTATAGACGAGGAATAAAAGATCCTAATACCACCCAATGGCGACGTGGGCTCGTAAACCACACAGCCATGTTAGTAAAACGGTTTTCACGACTAGACTCAACTTCGGCCAAGGAGTTGGAAAGGGGGATGCCTACAGACAGTCGACTTTGATACCAACCTGTGACACCCCCGGCTTAATCGTGCACTAATCATACACGCAAATGCACACGATCAAGCCTAAGGACTCACTTGAAGATATCACAACACAGCTCTAAAACATAAATAAAGTCATATAAGCTTTATATTACAAGCCAGGGGCCTCGAGGGCTCGAATACATAAGCTCGCATACAAGCGTCAGCGGAAGCATCAGATATCTGAGTACAGATATAAAAGAAAGACAGATAGGCCTTTAAAAGGCGGGGCAAAAGAAAACACTACGATCGAAAAGGCGCAGGCCTCCTGCCTGGGACCCTCCGAACCTACTCCTGGTCGTCGGCCAACTCGTAGTAGTAGCCATCCTCGGGGTAGTAGTAGCAGTCCTTGACGGGGGAAGCTGTCTCAGGGGCTCTGTCATCTGGTTGCATCAAATGGATATGGGGAAAAATAGGAAGCAAAGCAACCGTGAGTACTCATCTGAAGTACTCAGCAAGCAAGGATCTACACTACACATGCAACATTATCAAAGAAAGGCTGTATACGTGGACTGGGCTGCAGAAATGCCAGAATAGAGGGAAGGCCTAGTCCTATCGAAGACTAGCATCTTCATCAGTCTTACAGCATTAGAAGAGTGTAGATTAGCACAGTATAAAGTAGTAGTAGTGTTATCAACCTCGCCAAGAGATCCTTCCTCGACTCCCTGCGAGAAAACAATCCCAGAGCCATACTATCCATTTCTCATCAGAAGTATCCAGTTCTAGTTGTATCGATCGGGATACAACTTCGAGCGTCCGTTATCGAGGATCCGACTATGCATAGATGTTTTCTTCCCTGTAGGGGTGCACCAACTTACCCACCACGCTCGATTAACTCCAGCCGAACACACTTTTCTGGGTCATGCCCGGCCTCGGCCAAACGATACGCCGCAACCCGGCCTAAGCTTAACAGAGAGATCAGCACGCCGGACTAAACCTATGCACCCAGGGGTCTTGGGCCATCGCCCCGGGCGCTCCTGCATGTTGCGTGGGCGGCCGGTGAGCAGACCTAGCAACCTCTATTACAAAGGAGGATGCTTAACGCGGTCCAACCCGACGCGCGTCGCTCAGTCGCATGACGTCTATTAAGCTTCGGCTGATGCATACGACGCAGAGTGCCCATAACTGTTCCCATGTGATGGTTAGTGCTATCAGGCCAAAGGCCTACTCGGATCAAATATCCAAATCGTTAGTGTATTGGTAGCGTGCGGTAACGAGCAGAGACTCACAATCGATGTGACCCCATCGCCCCGTCTCGAGGACTTGCTGCAAGGGCTAAGAATGCCCAGCCGCGCCTCGTATTTATCTCTCGGGTACCCTCCAGGTCAACCCGACTTCCCATCACTCGCCACTTAGGCTCGCGCGGGTACCCCTCAGGGCCGACCCGCCTTTCCAAGTAACAGTTGTAAAGTCCAAGTATCCGTGTGTCCATAACATCAGGGGAATCCGAGGTATCACCCTCGTTGGATTCCTACTCGATGTAACCGTCAAGGTGAACTCGGAGGAATCACCCTCGATGGGTTCACACTTGAGGTGTTGCACGACAGCGTCGTTATCGGGAGTGGTGAAGGAGGAATCACCCTCGATGACCATGATCGAATAGCTACTCTACAAAGTTAACATCAGAAGTGCTAAATGAGGTATCACCCTCGGCACTCGATAGTAACGCTGCAGTGTCGTACAACTAGGGGGGTGATGTGCGGTGCCGGGCCTGGTTGTCGATCACGTTGATCGAGTCATTTGATAATCCAGCGGGGCAACTGGGACAAAGTGGGGTATCTAGTGGGTCTCTATCCAGCCTATACTAAGCAGTTTAGGATAAGTAGGTAGGTAACAATAGCAGGTTACAAAATCAGGCTATGCATCAGAAATAGGATAAACAGTAGCAGCAACATTTTCTAGTGTAAGCATAAGAGAGAAAGAATAGGCGACATCGGTATGTTCAAAGGGGGGGGTGCTTGCCTGGAAGCTCTGCGACAAAAGCAGGGTCGTCAATAGTCTAGTCGGTCTCCTGAGCTGCATCGGTCTCGGGGACTGTGTCGGTACCGGGGTCTATCGAGAGAGGAGAGGGGGAGGAAACAGATAAATACACAGCAAACATATGCAACACAGAGCATGTTATGCTAAGATGCAGTGCAGGGTTGCCTAAAAGCATGTCTAAGTCATTTAGTTATTTTAGGATTAAAGTTGGATTTATTAACCGGTATATATGCACTATTCATCTATCGGAAATGGGCAAAAAGTTGCGGGTTCACCTACTTAGAGGGTCCCGACATGGAAATAGATGGCACTGTTGGATTCGTGGGATTTTTCTGAGCAACTTTCATGTATAAAGTTTTTCCATCCGAGCTACGGATTAATTTCTATGAATTTCTAAAGTTTAAAACATCTTCTGGATTTATTTAAATTAACATAAATGGATTATTGCATCAGCATGATGTCAACGTGACGTCAGTGAGTCAACTGACCCGCTGACTTGTCAAAGTGACCAGTGGGTCCCACATGTCATTCTCAGTGGGTCTAATAGCAGTTTATTTTAACTAAACAGCTTTAATTAAGATGTGGGCCCCGGGTATCAGTGACTGAGCTAATTAGCAGATTAGTTTTAAAAACTTGATTAGACTAATTAAGTGCAAGGGCCCACACGTCAGTGACTTAGGGTGAATAGTAACCCTCATTGACCATGGTCAATGGGGTCAACCCAGGCGCTGGGGCCCACTGGCAGCCTCACAGGGCGGGCCCCACGCGCTGCCAGGTCAGCGCCGGCGCCGGGCACCGGCGAGCTCTCCGCGGCGGCCGAACCCCGGAGAGGCTCGGATTTTCGCTACAGAGGGCCAAAACGCGTGCCGCGACTTGCGTTCGAACGAGTGACGAGGGCCGCGTCGAATGGTGTGGTCGGCTGGGGCTAGGGTCACCGGGAACGACGTCGGCGATGAGCTACGGCGGCGGCAACGTTCGGGCGTTGGCGAAAACGGCGAAGCAGCGTGCAGCAGCTCAAGATAGTGGGTTGGTCGTGCTCTACTCCTGCGTGCGAGGTCGATGGACACACGCGCGTGACCAAAAGGTCGCCGGAACCTTGCCGGCGATGAGCGCGGCGGAGGTGAGCTCGGCATCAGCAGCAGCTAATGCTAGGAACGCGGTAAGGCTAGGAAGGAGATGGGAGAGGACGAAGCGGAGCCCACTGCAGTGGCTCACGGTGGCATGTGGTCGGATTAGTAGCAGCAGAGGGTCAGGGTCACCGGAGTTCGCCGGAGCAGACATGAAAGGGGGCGGCGTCGATCGGTAGCTGCAGGGCCTTCCCGCTCCAGCTGAGGGCACCAGGCAAAGGAGTCGACCCCGGCGGAGCTCACCGACAGGGTCAGCGGGCATGGGATCGCCGGTGGCTGCGGCAACGATGAAGGACGGCGGCGATGGTGCTCGGTGGAGCTCGCGAGCGAGCGAGAGAGAGCGAGGGAGAGGAGGAAGTGGATAGGGATGACCAGGGGGAGTGGACGAGGGGGGTCCTTATCCTCTCGACTGTCGGTGGCGTCGCCGTGTCGCCGAACAGCCGGAGCGGCGAGCTGCGGCCACGGCGCGGCTGACATGTGAGGGAGAGAGAAGAGAGGAGGGAGAAAGAGGCCGGCTGGGCTGGGCTGTGCCACTGTGCACTTAGTCCCAGCTCACATTAGCTGCTAGGCCTTTTCCATTTTTATTTCTATTTTCATTTTACAGCCACCTTTGGCATTTAAAATAGTCATCAAATGACTTAGCAAAAATGTGTGGCTGGCAAAAACAAATACTGGCGAGTATTGTGCACTGCCTCAAAAAGTTTGGGCAATTTTGGAAACCATTTGTGATTTTTCAAAAATGAATATGGCATTTAAAGTGCTGTTTTGGCACTGTTTTAAATGCTTTGGCCCACTTTGACTTGATGGTGATGTTGTTTTCCTTAACAACAAGTTGTTTTGGAATATTTGCTAAATAATGAACATTTTTCCAGCAACTTTTGTGCAACTTCAAATTTCACTTTGAATTTGAATAGAATTCAGAGAAGGGATTTGAGTTGAGATATTATCCCAACATGATTAAGCTTTGTAATTCAAGATGACTTGGCACAGATCATAAGGGATTACTGTAGTGTGATGCTGGGGATGTTACAAATTTTTATATCTGTACTCAGATATCTAATGCTTCTGCTGATGCTTGTTGACATCAAGCTTATGTATTCGAGCCCTCGAGGCCCTGGCTTGTAATATAATGCTTGTATGCCTTTATTTATGTTTTAGAGTTGTGTTGTGATTCCTACAAGTGAGTCTTTAGGCTTGATCATGTGCATTTGTGTGTATGATTAGTGCACGATTAAGCCGGGGGCGTCACAGCAGGGGCTGTTATTGATTGCAACAAAGGCAATGTCACTTTTCATGTTAATGGTAATGAGCATACAGTACACTTTCCGAAGAAACAACCTCATGTTTATAGTATCAATTCTATTGGAAAAATTTCAACTATTACTATTAGAGGTTTTGAATTTCCTCTCCCTACTGTCAAAAAGAAATATGATATTCTTATTGTTGGGGATATGCATATCCCCGTTGAGGTAACCTAGTGTTATTCAAAACTTGTCCGGTTTCTTGTTATTCGAAAGAGGTTTGTTAATAAGACTTGATCAACCTTGTTAATGGGTTCCTTTTGATGAGCATGAGATGGATGAATTTAGAAAGCACAACTTTCTGTACTCACTTTTTACTTTCTGTTATTTAGAATAAATAAAGCAAAAATAGTATTTTCTGTCTGTTTTCTGAATTATCCGTGCAATAAAAAAATGTCCCAAAAATAAAAGTTCTCCAAATGCCCTGAAAATTTAGTATGATTTTTTATAGAATATATTAGAATTTCTGGCACTGCGAATGCACCAAGGGGCTGCACCAGTGGACCACAAGGGTGGAGGGTGCGCCCTACCCCCTGGGCACGCCCCCCTGCCTTATGGGTCCCACGTATGGCCCTCTCACTTATTCCAGCACCCATCCACTTCGTCTTGCTCCAGAAAAAATCATCCCAGTGCTCAAACCCGTGTTCTAGCTCTTCTTGCTGCCACTTTCGATCTCCTTGTGTAAAACTCCATTTGCAAAACTGTTTTGGGGGATTGTTCTTCGGTATGTGACTCCTCCAATGGTCCAATTAGTTTTTGTTCTAGTGCTTTATTTATTGCAAATTTTTGCTGCTCTAGTGACCTTGTTCTTGAGCTTGCATGTCAAATTTATATGGTCCAAAGTAGTTTTGATGCATGATTTAGCCTCTAGACACTTGTAGGAGTAGTTGCTATCAATCTTGTTGAGTTCGGCTTACTTTTATTTTGAGTCACTAAAAATTTCAGAATTTTTCAGAGGGAGAAAATGATGAGGAGATTGTTGAGAGGCTCCTCGAGCCGGGGTTTGAAGGAAAAAGAAAACCAAGAGAAGGAAAACCCCAAGTACAACCTTCCTCGCACCGCGGAGGTTTGGCCGTGCGAATGGCCATGTGATGCATTCTTGGAGGCGGCCAAAATTTATGAGGATTTCTATTATTTGGCTGGGAATGCAGGCATCACCGACTTTCTCCACGATAAGTGTGATCAGTACCTCTTACTCACTAATACTTTCGTGCAAAATTTTCACTTTCATGCTAGGAGATCACCACCCACGGTAGAATTTTATTTATATGATGAGCATAAGGAGATGACGCTTTATGACTTTTGTGAGGTTTG
Organism: Thinopyrum elongatum; assembly: GCA_011799875.1. Classification (NCBI taxonomy): domain Eukaryota; kingdom Viridiplantae; phylum Streptophyta; class Magnoliopsida; order Poales; family Poaceae; genus Thinopyrum; species Thinopyrum elongatum. The sequence goes on along the minus strand of CM022299.1, from coordinate 375,059,402 downwards.
CAAATTACCTTATGAAGGTAGAGTCGATGAGCCACGTCCTAGAGATGTGGAAGATTTTATTGATGAAGTTGCCGTAGGGGAAAGGAGAAAGGTGTCACAAGTGAGAGTGTCTAGTTTACATTTTCCTGTTTTGCGCTACTACTCATTATTTGCTGGGAGATGTTTAATTGGCCGCGGGGAGAGTGGAGGCCTTAGTGCTCCTGACCTTGCTATTTTGCGCCATGCTTTACTTCGTGATAAAACTTTTAGTTTGGGCGCTATGGCTGCTCGATGGTTGAGTTTAAACCATACGAAGGGTCCTATGTTTGGAGGTATCTATGCCTCTCGCCTTGCTAAACGCTTCGAGATACCCATTAGGCACGATGAAAAACAGGAGAAGTTGCTGCCCACTATATACTTAGATTATGAAAGTATGGTAGCACATGATTTTATTAAGAAAGATGATGACAACAGACTCATCTATAACCTGGTATTTAGCGAGAAGACTTGTCAGATTATTACCTTGCCTGCACCTTCTTTGTTCGATATTCATTCAGGCAGGTACTTCATCATGCCCGTGGACATTTACGCACACTGGGAAGGGACGCGATCTCCAGTTCCTGAGCCAGAGCCATCACCTGATCCGTATCAGGAGTCTATTTATCAGTGGGAGCCGCAGGAGCTCGCTAACCAGTGGAACCCCCAGGATCCTCCTCAGTACACCAGAGAGGGTCACTTTGACCCATGGGCCTAAACCAACTTAGGCCAAAAGCCTAAGCTTGGGGGAGTACGTATTTCTCACCGACATTACATTCATGTTCACACACTCATTTCAGTTGTCGGTGTCCATACTTTTTCATTGTATTATCCATCTTAGTTTACTTTCTTTTTCCCGCTTTCTTCTTGTGCGTTTGAAAAACTTTGAGAAAAACCAAAACAAAAAATTAGTTATAGCTTATTTCCCTACCATGCTTAGTTGTAGTATTAAAGAAAACCCAAAAAGATTTCTCGTTCTTCTTTTGCTTGTTGGGAGCTTTCCCGTGTAAATAGTTTTTCTCGTTCCTGTTTTACTTTCTTCAGAAAAACAAAAACTCCAAAAACATTTCAGTGTGTTTCTTTGAAATTCTTTTCTTTTCTTTGGGGGTCGAGAGGAGAAGACCACGATGAAAATGATGAGTGGCTCTCATATGCATTATTGTTGATCTAACAAAGAGCCAATATTACCTTGTCTTCTCCTTTGAATAAATGTTTGCAGATTCCAGCTTAGTCCAATGCACGTGCACTATTATTATTATTATTCACACCGTTCGGTCATGCAAGTGAAAGGCAATAATGACGATATATGATGAAATAATTGGGATGAGGAAAAGCTGGTATGAACTCGACCTATCTTCTTTTTGTAAATATGATTAGTTCATCGTTCCCGATTCAGCCTATTATGAATGAAACATGTTTGCAATGACAATTAGAGATTATAGTTACTCATGCCATGCTTAATTAGCTAGGAGTTTATAATGGTTTACCTTACGTGCCAATATGCTTTTAAAATGGTTGTGATGTAGTATGATAGGATGGTATCCTCCTTTGAATGATTCAAGTGGCTTGACTTGGCACATGTTCATGCATGTAGTTGAAACAAAATCAACATAGCCTCCACAATATTTATGTTCATGGTGATTTATATCCTACTCATGCTTGCACTCAATGTTGGTTACTCTCAATGCATGTTTATGATTGTTGTCGCTCTCTAGCTGGTCGCTCCCCAGTCTTTTGCTAGCCTTCACTTGTACTAAGCGGGAATACTGCTTGTGCATCCACTTCCATAAACCCAAAGTTATTCCATATGAGGCCACCATACCTTTCCTATATGCGGTATTTACCTGCCGTTCCAAGTAAATTTGCATGTGCCAAACTCTAAACCTTCAAATGATAATCTGTTTTGTATGCCCGAATCGCTCATGTGGCGACTGGGGTCTCTCAGTATCTTCCATGCTAGGTGGGTTATTCTCACGATGAGTGGACTCCGCTCATCATTCACGAGAGAATGGCTGGTAACCGGGATGCCGAGTCCCATGCTCAAATCAAATCAAAATATAATTGCAAACAAAACTCCTCCAGGATTGTTGTTAGTTGGACGGTACCCGTTGTTTCGGACCAGCCGTGGAATATGCTTGTTGGTGGTGGGGGAGTATAAATTTTACCATTCTGTTTGGGAATCACCTATAATGTATCTAGTATGGAAGATAACTAGATCTCTTGGTTGTTATGTTGACAATGAAAGCATACCGCTCAAAATATTATTCATCTCTGTTTCAAAAAGCTCGAGCTCTGGCACCTCTGCAAATCCCTGCTTCCCTCTGCGAAGGGCCTATCTATTTACTTTTATTGTTGAGTCATCATTCTCATAAAAAGCACCAGTTAGAGAGCACCACTGTCATTTGTATGCTTTGCTATTAATTGATATTGAGTATGACTGTGACTGGATATCTTTTACCATGAATTATAATGTCTAGTTAGTCCTTGATCTTCAGGGGTGCTCTGCATTTATGTTTTGCGGTCTCAAAAAGGCCTAGCGAGATACCATCTTGTTATATCATATCATGATTGTTTTGGAAAATTGTTGCCATCCGAGATTTATTATTATTACTCGCTAGTTGATTGTGCCATTGATATGAGTAAACGTGAGACCTAAATGTTATTGTGAATGTGGTTAGTTCATAATCTTTGCTGAAAACCAGAATGCTGGCTATACATATTTGCAACAACAAGATCAAACAGAGTTTGTAAAAGTTTTTCTTTATCACTTTCAGTTTGTCAACTGAAATGCTTGAGGACAAGCAATGGGTTAAGCTTGGGGGAGTTGATACGTCTCCATCGTATCTACTTTTCCAAACTCTTTTGCCCTTGTTTTGGACTCTAATTTGCATGATTTGAATGGAACTAACCCGGACTGACACTGTTTTCAGCAGAATTGCCATGGTGTTATTTTTGTGCAGAAATAAAAGTTCTCGAAATGACCTGAAACTTCACGGAGAATATTTTTGGAATAAATAAAAAATATTGGCGAAAGAATCAATCGAGGGGGACCCACCACCTGTCCACAAGGGTGGGGGGCGTGCCCTACCCCCCTAAGCGTGCCCCCTGGCTTGTGGGTCCCACGAAGATCCACCGACCTCAACTCCAACTCCATATATTCATGTTCGGGGAGAAAAAAATTAGAGAGAAGGATTCATCAAGTTTTACGATACGGAGCCGCCGCCACCTCCTGTTCTTCCTCGGGAGGGCAGATCTGGAGTCCGTTCGGTGCTCCGGAGAGAGGAAATCGTCGCCATCGTCATCATCAACCATCCTCCATCACCAATTTCACAATGCTCACCGCCGTGTGTGAGTAATTCCATTGTAGGCTTGCTGGACGGTGATGGGTTGGATGAGATTTATCATGTAATCAAGTTAGTTTTGTTAGGGTTTGATCCCTAGTATCCACTATGTTCTAAGATTGATGTTGCTATGACTTTGCTATGCCTAATGCTTGTCACTAGGGCCCGAGTGCCACGATTTCAGATCTGAACCTATTATGTTTTCATGAATATATTTGTGTTCTTGATCCTATCTTGCAAGTTATAGTCACCTACTACATGTTATGATCCGGCAACCCCGGAGTGACAATAGTCGGGACACTTCCCGGTGATGACCGTAGTTTGAGGAGTTCATGTATTCACTAAGTGCTAATGCTTTGGTCTGGTTCTCTATTAAAAGGAGGCCTTAATATCCCTTAGTTTCCATTAGGACCCCGCTGCCACGGGAGGGTAGGACAAAGGATGTCATGCAAGTTCTTTTCCATAAGCACGTATGACTATATACGGAATACATGCCTACATTATATTGATGAATTGGAGCTAGTTCTGTGTCACCCTAGGTTATAACTGTTGCATGATGAATGCCATCAAACATAATTATCCATCATTGATCCATTGCCTACGAGCTTTTCACATATTGATCTTTGCTCTGTTAATTTTCTGTTGCCACTCTTATGATTGCTACAAAACTGTTACTTCTGCCACCGTTACCGTTACTTCCATACTACTTTGCTACTAAATACTTTGCTGTAGATATTAAGTCTTTCAGGTGTGGTTGAATTGACAACTCAGCTGCTAATACTTGAGAATATTCTTTGGCTCCCCTTGTGTCGAATCAATAAATTTGGGTTGAATACTCTATCCTCGAAAACTATTGCGATCCCCTATACTTGTGGGTTATCACCTACTTATGCTCTTAGTTTATGGATGGTCATACAAAAAATTATGCGGGCTTGAATTTTGTTTCTAGAAATCTTTTAGATTCTGGTGCGGGTGGTACCTTTATGGAAATCACACTAGGAGAAGCTAGAAAATTGCTTCATAATATTATGGCAAATTATTCACAAAGGCATACTGAAAGAACTCAAACTAGTAAAAAAGTGAATTCTGTTGAAGAAATTAGTACTTTGAGTGATAAAGTTGATGTGCTTATGAAAATGGTTGATAGTAGGAGTGTTCATATTGATCCTAATGATGTGCCATTGTCTACTTTGATTGAGCAAAATAACGATCCCGTAGATGTGAATTTTTGTCATGAAATAATTTCAATAGCAATGCTTATAGGGGTAATTTTAATCCTAGGCCATTTCTTGGAAATTCCTCTAATAATTATGGCAATTCCTATGGTAATTATTATAATATTAATAAAAATAATAATAATAAGATTCCCTCTGATCTTGAGAGTAATATTAAAGAATTTATTAATGCTCAAAAGGTTTTCAGTACTACGATAGAGGAAAAATTGAGTAAACTTCATGATATGTCTAGGAGCATGGATAGGATTGTTCATGATGTGAAAAATCATAAAACTAAAATTTTGCCACCCAAGCTTGATATTAGTGAGTCTATTAAAGCTCCTTATGCTTCCATTGATGAAAGTAAAGAAAGAACCGCTAGGTTGAGGGCTAAGTGAGAATTCTTAGAAAAAGCGATTCCGCCCGGTTTTTAACGTAATCATGATGAAGATATTAAAATGATTGGTGTTACACCCATTGAATATTTGTTTAGCAATATAAAACTTGGTGAAAAGGGGACTAAATAAGAGTCAACTTTAGTTACAAGGTGTCCCCATTGTTCGGAGGGTGATGATCTTAATGAAAAAATTGATAAAAATGGGTTTGGAGAGGTCAAAACTTTAAATAGCGAAGTGCCCACTACTTTGGATTTCAAGGATTTTAATTATGATAGTTGTTATTTAATTGAGTGTATTTCCTTGTTGCAATCCATGCTAAATTCACCCAATGCTTATGAACAAAATAAGGCTTTTACTAAACATATTATAGAAGCTATGATGAAAGCTTTAGAAGAAAAGCTAGAATTGGAGGTTTCAATACCTAGGAAATTATATGATTAGTGGGAACCTACCATTAAAGTTAAAATTAAAAATTATGAGTGCAATGCATTATGTGATTTGGGTGCTAGCCTTTCCACAATACCAAAATCTTTATGTGATGTGCTAGGTTTTACCAATATGGATGAATGTTCTCTTAATTTGCACTTAGCGGATTTCACTATTAAGAAACCTTTGGGTAGAATAAATGATGTTCTTATTCTTGCAAGTAGGAATTATGTGCCCGTTGATTTCATTGTGCTTGATATTGATTGCAATCCGTCTTGTCCCATAATACTTGGTAGGCCGTTCTTACGTACCATAGGTGCTATTATTGATATGAAAGAAGGGAATATAAGATTTCAATTTCCGTTAAAGCAGGGTATGGAACACTTCCCTAGAAAAATAATTAAGCCACCATATGAATCAATTTATGAGGGCCACCTATGGAATTAACTTGAAAGATGACAACACCTGAAACTATGCATTACACCTAGCTAGCGGCGTAAAACAATAGCTCTTGTTGGGAGGCAACCCAATAACTATCTTTATTTTTTCTGTTCTTTTCATGTTTTTTGGTGTGCACACAATTATGCTACTTTTATGGTTGTGTTTTGGTTAGTGTTTGTGCCAAGTATTTGGGATGATTTGGATGATAGTTGCTTTGATTCTGTGAGAAAACAGAAACTTTTGCACCCAGTAACAGAATTGTTTAAATTTACTGGAGCGTGATAAAATTCTGAATTGTTTACACATGACTTATACACAAAATTCCCACGTTGACCTAATTTTTTAGTATTTTTGGAGTTACATAAGTATGGTCATTGTTCAAATCATTACAGACTGTTTTGTTTTTGATAGATTCTGTTTTTGTTGCGTTGTTTACTTGTTTGGATGAATCTATGGATTGTATCTGGGGTATAAGCCATGGTTAAGTTAGAAAACAGTAGGTATTATGCAAGATTAAATATGAATGGGTTTACAATAGTACCTAAAGTGGTGATTTGCTTGTTATACTAATGGATCTCATGAAGGTTTTTCTTGAGTTTTGTGTGCTGAAGTTTTCAAGTTTTGAGTGAGAACACGACGGGTGAAGGAATAAGGAGTGGCAAGAGCCTAATCTTGGGGATGCTAGAGGCACCCCAAGGTAATATTCAAGGACTCCCAAGCATCTAAGCTTGGGGATGCCCCGAATGGCATCCCTTCTTTCTTCTGCCAACCATCGCTAATATTACTTGGAGCTATATTTTTATTCATCACATGATATGAGTTTTGCTTGGAGCATCATGTATTATATGAGTCTTTGCTTTGTTTGCTTTTTAGTTTGCCACAATCATCATTGCTGGACATTATTCGTGATTTGCTATAATACTCTATGTGCTTCACTTATATCTTTTGAGCTAGGCAGTTGCTCTAGTGCTTCACTTATATTTTTTAGAGCATCGCGGTGGTTACATTTTAAAGAAATAGTTGCACTCTCATACTTCACTTATATATTTTTGAGAGTTTGATAAATAGTAATGGAAATTAGTATGGGTTATGAATTTGGTCCTAATATGATAGGTATTCAAGAGGGATATAATAAAAACTTTCATGTGGATCACTGAATATGATAAGTTTGATTCCTTGCAATAGTTTTGCGATATAAAGGTGGTGATATGTGGGAGGACTATTGAATTATTATGGTTTAGTAAGAATACTGGTGTTAAGGTTTGTGATTCCCGAAGCATGCACGTATAGTCTCTCGTTATGCTATGAAGTTGGAGCATGATTTATTATTGATTGTCTTCCTTATGAGTGGTGGTCGGGGACGAGCGATGGTATTTTCCTATGAATCTATCCCCCTAGGGGCATGCGTAGTAGTACTTTGCTTCGAGGGCTAATAAACTTCTGCAATAAGTATGTGAGTTCTTTATGACTAATGTGAGTCCATGGATTATACACACTCTCTCCTTTCCACAATTTGCTAGCCTCTTCGGTATCATGCATTGCCCTTTCTCACCTTTAGATGTGGTGCAAACTTCGTCGGTGCATCCAAACCCCGTGGTATGATACACTCTATCACACATAAGCCTCTTTATATCTTCCTCAAAATAGCCACCATACCTACCTATTATGGCATTTCCATAGCCATTCCGAGATATATTTCCATGCAACTTCCACCGTTCCATTTTTATGACACAGATCATGATTGTCATATTGCTTTGCTTGATCATATAGCTGACATAGTATTTGTGGCTCAGCCACCATTCATCATTTTTTATATATGTTATGCTAGATCATTGTAGATCCTGGTACACCGCCAAAGGCACTCATATAGAGTCATATTTTGTTCTAGTATCAAGTTGTAATTTTTTCGAGTTGTTAGTAAATAGAAGTGTGATGGTCATCATTATTCATTATTAGAGCATTGTCCCAAGTGAGGAAAGGATGATGGAGACAATGATTCCCCCACAAGTCGGGATGATACTGTAGATGAAAAAGAAAAAAAAGGAAAAAAAGAGCCCAAGAAAAAAAAGAAAAAAAAGAAAAAAAAAAGAAAAAAAAGAGAAAAAGGAAATAATGGAGAGAAAAGGAGAGAATGGGCAATGTTACTATCCTTTCCACACCCGTGCTTCAAAGTAGCACCATGTTTTTCATATAGAGAGTCTCCTATGCTTTCATTTTCATATAACTAGTGGAAATTTTTCATTATAGAACTTGGCTTGTATATTCCAGTGATGGGCTTCCTTAAATGCCCGAGGTCTTCATGATCAAGCAAGTTGGATGCACACCCACTTAGTTTTATTTTTGAGCTTTCATACACTTATAGCTCTCAGTGCATCCATTGCATGGCAATCCCTACTCCTTGCATTGACATCAATTGATGGACATCTCTATAGCCCGCTAATTAGCCTCATTGATGTGAGACTTTCTCCTTTTTTGTCTTCTCCATATTATCTCTACCACCGTACTCTATTCCATCCATAGCTATATCCATGGTTTACACTCATGTATTGCGTGGGGGTTGAAAAAGTTGAAGCGCGTTAAAAAGTATGAACCCATTGCTCGGCTTGTCATCGGGGTTCTGCATGATAAATACTTTGTTTTAAGAAGATGGAGCATGACAAGCCTATATGATTTTTTAGGGATTACGTTCTTTAGCATTGATATTTTGAAAGACATGATTGTTGGGATGCCTGAGTATTTATGTCTTTATGTCAAATTATAGACTATTTCTTTGAATCATTCGGATCTTAATATTCATGCCAAAAATAGAGATTACATTATGAATATGGTAGGTAGCATTCCACATAAAAAATTCTGTTTTTATCATTTACCTACTCGAGGACGAGCAGGAATTAAGCTTGGGGATGCTTGATACGTCTCCAACGTATCTATAATTTTTTATTGTTCCATTCTATTATAGTATCAATCTTGGATGTTTATTATACAATTATATATCATTTTTTGGGACTAACCTATTAACCTAGTGCCCAGTGCCAGTTGCAGTTTTTGGCTTTTCAGGAAATCAATATCAAACAGAGTCCAAACAGAGAAAAAACTTTGGATTAATTTTTTTGGACCAGAAGGGAACCTAGAAGGTTCGGGGAAGACCTGACGAGGTGCGCCTAGGGGGGTAGGCGCGCCCCCTAGGCTTGTGGGCCCCTCGTGGCACCTCTTGAGCTCATTCCACCTCTATAAATTCTCAAATATTCCCCATAGATCAGAGAGCCACCCGAAATACTTTTTTCGTCGCCGCAAGTTTCTATTCTCATGAGATCAATCTGGAGGCCTTTTCCGGCACTCTGCCGGAGGGGAAATCGACCACGGAGGGGCTCTACGTCAACCTTGCTACCCTTTCGATGATGTGTGAGTAGTTTACCACAGACCTACGAGTCCATAGCTAGTAGCTAGATGGCTTCTTCTCTCTCTTTGATCTTCAATACAATGTTCTCCTTGATGTTCTTGGAGATCTATTCGATGTATTCCTTTTTTGCAGTGTGTTTGTTGGGATCCGATGAATTGTGGGTTTATGATCAGATTATCCATGAATATTATTTGAGTCTTCTCTAAACTCTTTTATGCATGATTATTATAGCTTTGTATTTCTCTCCGATGTATTGATTTGGTTTGGCGAACTAGATTGATTTATCTTGCAATGGGAGAGGTGCTTTGTGATGGGTTCAATCCTGCGGTGATCTATATCCTAGTGACAAAAGGGGACAAGACACGTATTTGTATTTTTTCCATTAAGGGTAAAATGATGGGGTTTATTCATATTGATTGAGTTTACTTTTTCTACATCATGTCATATTGCTTAAGGTGTTACTCCGTTCTTTATGAACTTAATACTCTTGATTTATGCTGGATAGCGGTCAATGTGTGGAGTAATAGTAGTAGATGCATGCAGGAGTCGGTCTACTTGTCTCGGACGTGATGCCTATATACATGATCATTGTGTTGGATATCATCATGATTATTCACTTTTCTATCAATTGCCCAACGGTAATTTGTTTACCCACCATATGCTACATTCAAGAGAGAAGCCTCTAGTGAAAACTATAGCCCCCGGGTCTATTCTAATCATATATAAAAATCCAAAAATACCTGGCTACAATTTATTTACCTTTATTTTTATTTTGTGTTTTTGTTTATCTATCTATCATTATGAGATTTGATCCTTGCAATTAACCGCCAAGGGATTGACAACCCCTTGTTTGTGTTGGGTGCAAGTATTTGTTATTTGGTGTGTAGGTGCTGTTAACGAGGTGTTGCATGGTTCTTCTACTGGATTGACAACCTTGGTTCTTAACTGAGGGAAATACTTATCTCTACTATATTGCATCATCCTCTCCTCTTCGAGTAAATCACGACACAGCTCACAAGTAGCATGGTTCTCCTACTGGATTGATAACCTTGGTTCTTAACTAAGGGAAATACTTATCTCTACTGTATTGTATCATCCTCTCCTCTTCAAGGAAATCCCAACACAGCTCACAAGGGTAGCCTAGTATGCCCTGCTGCAGCGTGGCCAGCGGGTCTTAGCGGGCCTGATTTGGGCCTGGCCGGTCCAAGGGTAGCCTAGTATGCCCTGCTGCCACGTCCGAACGGCGACCGCGATGGTGTCGGAGGCACAGGCCACTCACACGACGGCGGTGGTGGTGATTGCCTCCCGTGCGGTGCTACTTGTGAGCTGCGTTGAGATTTCCTCGAAGAGGAGAGGGTGATGCAGTACAATAGAGATAAGTATTTCCCTCAGTTAAGAACCAAGGTTATCAATTGCAACTTGTGAGCTGCGTTGGGATTTCCCCGAAGAGGAGGGGATGATGCAGTACTATAGAGATAAGTATTTCCCTCAGTTATGAAACCAAGGTTATCAATCCAGTAGGAGAACCAAGCAACACTATGTAAATAGCACCTGCACACAAACAACAAATACTTGCAACCCAACGCGTAGAGGGGTTGTCAATCCTTAAATGGTTACGAGCAAGATTAAATTGTATAGGATTTCATAGATAGATCTAACTAAAATAAAAAATAAAAAAAATTGTACCTATGTTTAGTATTTTTATATGATAAAAGATAGACCCGCGGACCATTGTTTTCACTAGAGGCTTCTCTCGAGAAAATAGCATATGGTGGGTAAACAAATTACTGTTGAGCAGTTGATAGAAAAGCAAATAATTATGACGATATTCAAGGCAATGATCATACATAGGCATCACGTCCAAGATTAGTAGACCGAAATGATTCTGCATCTACTACTATTACTCCACACATCGACCGCTATCCAGCATGCATCTAGTGTCTTAAGTTCATGTAAAAATGGAGTAATGTATTAGGCAAGATGACATGATGTAGACAAGATAAACTCACCTATAAATAAACCCCATCTTTTTACCCTTAATAGCAATGATACATACGTGTCATGTCCCTTTCTGTCACTGGGATTGAGCACCGCAAGATCGAACCCATTACAAAGCACCTCTTCCCATGGCAAGATAAATCAATCTAGTTGGCCAAACCAAACCAATAAATTGGAGAAGAAATACGAAGCTATATTAATCATGCATAAAAGAGTTCAAAGAAAACTCAAATAATATTCATGGATAGATCTGATCATAAACTCACAATTCATCGAATCTCAACAAACACACCGCAAAAAGTCGTTACATCAAATAGATCTCCAAGAATAACAAGAGAACATTGTATTGAGAAACATCGAGAAAGAAGAGGTCATCTAGCTACTAACTATGGACCCCTAGGTCTATGGTAAACTACTCACGTATCATCGGAGGGGCAGCAAGGTTGATGAAGAACCCCTCCGTGATCGATTCCCCCTCTGGCAGAGTGCCCGAAAAGATCCCCACATGGGACCTCTTGAGAACAGAGGCTTGTGGCGGTGGAAAAAGTATTCCATGGACTCCCCTGTTGGTTTCCTAATTTTTGGGTATTTATAGAGGCGGAGTTAGGTCAAATGGAGCTCTATGGGCCCCACCACCCATCAGGGCGCGCCCAATTGAGGCAGAGTTAGGTCAAACTGTAAGTGCATCTAGTGCCCCTTAGTGATTTTGATGTATTGAAGACTTATAGGTTAAGGGACTAATGTGTTTGTGAGTGTACACAGGTTCTATAAGTCTATGAGGAGTTTGATATTTACGAAGAAAGTCGACGCCTAAAAATGAATGTCTTCAGTTGAAGACTTTGGTTTTCTTGAAGACTTTGAAAATGAGGAAATTGGTGTGACCTTGAAGACATGATATTGATGTGAGGATTATGAAGCGTGAAGACTTTTGTTTTCATAGTTTTGTTTTTTACTTTCTTGAGTCATAGGAAACACCGTACTGTTAAAGGGGGTCGAGGTAAAACTAAGGAAAAGTTTCCAAGTGATGCTCAACTCAAATCCTACACCTACCAATCCTTTCGAGTGAAGCCATTGGAAATCTCATACAGTTTAGTCAAGTTCTTCAGTGACAGAGACGAAGTTCTTCTCCTATCTGAGGAATTTGTTCTGACTGAGGAGTCAGGAATTCGCCAGTGCGGATTGCCTACAAGTGATGAACATGATAGCCCTGAGGAATTTGAGAGCTCAAATTTCCGACCGTTGCTGTGCTACGCGCCAGCTGTCCCAAATATCTTATCCACCTAACGGTCATATCATTGAAGGGCATTTATGTCTTATCATGTCGGGCTGCTCCCAGGCTATAAATAGCCGCCCCCTACAACCACTAGCTGGTTGGCTGCTCCGAGAGAAACTGACACTTGTCATTTAGAGCATCCCATCCTCCGAGGACTTTCAGCGAAAATCATCAAGTGAGGAAAAACCCAAACCCAACACCTAAAACCCAAAGTGATTGAGCATCACTGAAGAAATTGTTCCTGTGTGGAACCGACACTTGTTACCTTTGAGGACTGTGCATCCTCCAGACGGTTAGGCGTCATGGTCTAGAGCATCCAAGAGGAATTGTGGATCGCCGAGTGACCAAGTCTGTGAAGATTTGGAAGTCACCTGTGAAGTCTTACCACGAGTGATTGGGCGAGGTCTGTGTGACCTTAGCTCAAGGAGAATACGGCGAGGACTGTGTGTCCGGGACTGTGTGTCCTCAGGTTTAAATACCTAGCTGCTCCAACCAGATGTAGAACTGTCATAGCAGTTGGAACTGGTCTACCAAATCACTGTCTTCACCAAGCAATTGGTTCTATTTCCTCAACCCTTTCATTTCCTCGCATACTTCCTCTGTACTTGATCATTACTGTTTGAAGACTTTGACTGAAGACTTTCTCAATTTCCTCAATCCTATTTCTTCAGACACTTTGTCTTCAGCCTGCTTATCCTGTTTACACGCTACCTGTGCTCTGTTTTGTTTCATTTCATCATGATGACTATGCTACTGCTTAATTATGCATGTACCTGAGTACTTATTCCACTGCTTGTAGTTCGTTGCTTAGGAAATTCCTCAAGTAGTATTTCCTCAGTGACGAATTCATAAAAATCGCCTATTCACCTCCCTCTAGTCGATATAACACACTTTCAATTGGTATCAGAGCGAGGTACTCCCTTGTTCTGTGTGATTTTGGTTTAACCACCTAGAGTTTTAGTTATGTCGACTGCAGGCATGATCAAGGTCTCGGCTGGGTGTCCTACCTTTGATGGGACGGACTACCCCTTCTGGAAGAATAAGATGCGCATGCATCTTGAGACAATTGACAACGATCTCTGGTACATTGTGGAAAATGGCGTTCCCCCTGTCTCTCCTTCCGTGAACGCTGCTGATGTGAAGAGATTCAAGCAACTCGACTCTCAAACGAAGAATATCATATGTGGACAGTACGGTAGAGTGAGTGCTTTGGAGTCTGCAAAGCTTATCTAGGACAGGCTGTCCAAGGTCAACGAAGGAATCTCAACCCAACGTGATTCTTGAGTTGACGTTCTTCGCAATCTCTTCAACCGCTTCAAAAGACTCGACAATGAGAATGTCTCGCAAACCTTTGATCGCCTCACTTACATTTCAAACGAGCTTCAAGCACTGGGTGCCACTGACATCATCGACCATGAGGTGGTGAAGAAATTGCTGAGGTCACTCGATTCTTCATTCGATACACTGGCACTGACGATTCAAGAACGTGGAGACTACAAGTCACTAGATCCTGCAGATATCCTTGAGAGGCTGAACACTCATGAATTCCAACAAGCTGAAAAGAGAGATCTCTACGGGCCAAGCTATGGAAGATCACGCGCACTGAAGGCCAAGGCAGTTTCCTCATCTGAAGGAGAAGATTCTGATAGCAGCCTTGGTGACCCTGAAGAACTAAGCCAGGAGCTAGCAATGCTCGTGAAGAAATTCCAGAAGTTCTCAAGGCGTGGTCGCTTTGTAAAATCTTCAAAAGGTGATGACACAAGATCAGATTCCTCATCCCGTGATTACAAGAAGAGGACTTGCCGCAAATGCAAGAAACCTGGTCACTACATAACTAATTGTCCTCAGTGGGCAAAGGAATCAAAGAAGAAGAAATACAAGGATGATAGTTCAGATTACTCTAAGAAGAAGAAATCTTCAAAGTTCTCATCATCAAAATCTTCAAAGTATTCATCTCACAAGAAGAGCAGTTCCAAGAAGGCTCGGGAATTCATTGGCAAGGAAATGGACTCTGAAGCTGAATCTGAGGAACATGAGGAAGAGGAGGCATCTGAGGAGTCAGAGACTGGTGTGGCGAGCCTAGCCCTCACTACTACTTACGTCAGCAAGTCCATCTTCAACACTATGGAAAATGGCTTCCCCAACACTGCTGATGACGGCAACGATGACTATGCTCCCACCTATTGCTTCATGGCAAAAGGTGCCAAGGTATTCAAATATCCCTCCTCTGAATCAAGTGAGGATGAATCTGATGGAAACCTCAAACCCAACTATTCCAAACTTGCTAATATTGCTGTTAAACAACAAAAGGCTTTGGAAAAGGTTCAAAATATGCTAGACAAAAGCGATGACCTATTAGGTGAGGAAATGGATAGAACTCAAACACTGACTGATAATCTTCAGCAACTACAGTCTAAGTTTGACAACCTTCAAAGTCGTCATGAAACTCTCTTAGCCTATCATGAGATGCTTTCTTATGAATTTCTTCAAAGAAAGCAATATCTTGAGAAGCTAAGGGTGAGTCATGAAGATCTTCAGAAGGAAAATGATTCATTACTTGCTCAACAGATCGGTTCCGCTCAGGAAGAATTTATTCCACCATGTTTGAAATGCATTGAACATGAAACAGCTAATTCTTCACCTGAAAGTTCAAATGCTTCTATTGCTGCAAATTCTTCAACTATCTCTGTGGTCACAAATTCCTCATCTGAGGATACCACTAGTATCACTGACGAAAATACAGGGTTGAAGGAATTGTATGTGACAGGCATGTACAAAAGCCTCAAAGGGCATCAGAATCTTTGTGATGTGCTCAAAAAGCAGATCTTGAACAGGAACCCTAGGAAAGAGGGTATTGCCTTTGAGAGGAAACTCAATGCTAATGGAACCTACTGGAAACCTGAGCAGTATCCCAAAACCTCATGGGTTGCTGTGATGGGACCTCTCGTAGATCCATCCACTTTATCTAGCTTTACTTGTGAATCCTCATATTCATCTGATGAATCATTTGACTCCAACTATAAACTGTTCAAAAATCAGAATGGTGAAGTATTTGCTAGATATGTTGGAACTAACTGTAGGAATGGTCCCCCTATGAAGAAAATCTAGGTTCCCAAAAGGTGCCTTGAAAGTCTTCAGGTGAATGTCCTCATGACACCACCTGTGAAAAATAGGAACCCCAGATCAAATTCTTCATATGGACCAAAGTCTTCATATGGATCCAAGTCCTCTTATGGATCAAATTCGTCACGTGGATCCAAGTCCTCATATGATCATCATCATGCTAATGCTTCTGTTTTGCAGTGAAAATCTAAGAGTTCTGATTATGTGCATTATTCTTCAAATCATTATGTTCATAAGTCCTCGAAGAATTTCTCTGCTTACTCATATGCCTATACTAATCCCTCTCCTGTGAAACGAAGCGCTTTGGCTTCAATGCCACCTTTCTCTTATGGATCTCGCAGAATGACGAACTCTTTGCCACCCCTCCAGATGTGGGTGGTGAAGAAAAAGAATTAACCTCTTATGCAGGGTCAGGTCTCCAGACGAACTAAATCATCTGAAGAATTTTCTGGAGACCTGAAATGCTTGAAAGGACGCAAGCTAATCATGAAGAAATGATTTATTCATTTCTCACGTCCTCATACTACTATATATATATGTTGCATTAATTGATGAAATTATGTCTGATGAATTTGATGTCATATTCTTCACTCTGAAGTCTATGTGTTCGTAAGATGCACTAATTCATCTGCAGGATGATTTACCCAAAGCTACTGAATGGGTCCTCGACAGTGGATGTACTAATCACATAACCGGTGACAAGAGCTTACTGATGGATTCTCCTTTATCTCCGTCACACTTGAAGCATATCACCTACACTGACAAAGGCAAAAGCAAGGTATTGGGTCTAGGTAGGGTTGCAATCTCAAAGGATCGACACATGGACAAAGTCATGCTTGTCGAGTCCCTCGGATTTAACCTCATGTCTGTCTCAATGCTTTGTGATCTTGATATGGTTGTTGTCTTTGGCAAATATCGCTGCTTAGTGCTCATGGAATCTGACAATTCCAAAGTCTTCGAAGGCTTTAGGAGAGGAGACTTGTATATTGTTGATTTCTCTGCAGGACCACAACCTGCCACATGTCTACTTGCAAAAGCTTCAGAAGGCTGGCTATGGCATCGACGACTGGGTCATGCTGGCATGAGGAACTTACACACGCTCGTGAAGAAAAAGCATGTCATTGGCATTGAGGGTGTCAAATTCCTCAAAGATCATCTTTGTGGGGCTTGTGAGGCTGGAAAGATGACCAGAGCCAAGCACCCCTCAAAGACTATCATGACTACCTCCCGTCCTTTTGAATTGCTTCATATGGACCTATTTGGCCCTACTCATTATGCCACACTAACAAATGCAGCATCTCTATATGGCTTTGTCATTGTTGATGATTATTCTCGTTACACATGGGTGCATGTCATTACTTACAAAACTGAAGTGCAGGAAGTCTTCAGACGATTTTCTTCAAGGGCTTCGACAAATTTCGGTGTGAAGATCAAG
Source organism: Thinopyrum elongatum (assembly GCA_011799875.1). NCBI lineage: Eukaryota > Viridiplantae > Streptophyta > Magnoliopsida > Poales > Poaceae > Thinopyrum > Thinopyrum elongatum. The sequence continues at coordinate 375,042,338 of CM022299.1, read as the reverse complement.
CATATACGTAGTGACAATGGGACCGAGTTCAAGAATACTGGTCTTGATGACTATCTTGATGAACTTGGTATTACTCATGAGTTATCTTCCCCATACACTCCTCAGCAGAATGGCGTTGTGGAGCGCAAGAACAGGACTCTTGTTGAGATGGCTCGCACCATACTTGATGAATACAAGACACCTCGTCGCTTCTGGCCTGAGGCAATTGATACTGCATGCCACATCATCAACAGGGTATATCTTCACAAATTCTTCCAGAAGACTTCATATGAACTCCTCACTGATAAGAAACCCAATGTGAGTTATTTCAAAGCCTTCGGTGCTAAATGTTGGATTAGAGATCCCCATCACAATTCTAAATTTGCACCGAAAGCACATGATGGTTTTATGCTTGGTTACGGAAAGGACTCGCACACCTACAGAGTCTTCAACACCTATCACAACAAGGTTGTTGAAACTTTAGATGTGCGGTTCGATGAAACTAATGGCTCGCAAAGAGAGCACCTACCTCCTATGCTAGATGAAATGACCCCTGAGGAATCCATCAAGCTAAAGGCTACTGAGGATGTCATACCTACTGAAGATTCTGCTGAAGAAGTCATTCCAGATCATGAAGAAAATCATGCTGGTGCATCTGAAGAAAATGGCTCTGAAGAAAATGCTGAGCCAAATCAAAGTCGTCAACCTGCTCATCCTCGTGTTGCAAATGAAGTACAGATTGAGAGAATCATCAACAACATCAACGCACCAGGTCCTCTCACTCGCTCAAAAGCTTCACATTTGTCTAACTTTTGTGGGCATTTTGCTTTCGTCTCTATCACAGAGCTCACCAAAGTTGATGAGGCATTTCTGGAGCCTGAATGGATCCAAGCGATGCAAGAGGAATTACATCAATTCGAGCTCAACAATGTGTGGGAGCTTGTCAAGCGACCAGACCCACGCAAGCACAATATCATCGGCACCAAATGGATCTACCGCAACAAGCAAGATGAAAATGGCCTAGTGGTGAGGAACAAGGCTCGTCTCGTAGCTCAAGGCTACACACAGGTTCAAGGAATTGATTTTGATGAAACTTTTGCACCTGTTGCTAGACTTGAGGCTATTCGCATATTGCTTGCCTATGCTAACCATCATAATATCATCTTATATCAAATGGATGTGAAAAGTGCATTCCTCAATGGTAAGCTTGAGGAAGATGTATATGTTGCTCAACCCCCAGGTTTTGAAGATCCTAAGCATCCTGATCAAGTCTTCAGACTCAATAAGGCCCTCTATGGCCTCAAGCAGGCCCCTCGGGCGTGGTATGATACTCTGAAGGAATTCCTCATGAAGAAAGGCTTCAAACCCGGTTCACTCGACCCAACTCTTTTCACCAAAACATATGATGATGAATTATTCGTGTGCCAAATATATGTTGATGATATTATCTTTGGCTGTACTAACCAACATTACAGTGACGAATTTGCTTATATGATGAGTGAGGAATATCAAATGTCCATGATGGGAGAATTGAAATTCTTCTTAGGTCTTCATATTCGTCAACAACGCAATGGCATCTTCATTTCTCAAGAGAACTACCTCAAGGATGTTCTGAGGAAATTCGGTATGCAAGATTGCAAAGGCGTCAAAATCCCTATGCCCACAAATGGCCATCTATGCACCGATGAAAATGTTATAGACTTCGATCAAAAGGTATACCGCTCCATGATTGGCTCCTTATTGTACCTATGTGCATCTAGTCTAGATATTATGCTTAGTGTTTGCATGTGTGCCCATTTTCAAGCTACACCGAAGGAATCACACCATAAGGCTGTGAAACATATTCTTCGATATCTAGCTCACACTCCAACACTTGGATTATGGTATCCCAAGGGCTCGGCTTTTGATCTCATTGGATATTCTGATTCTGACTATGCTGGTGATCGAGTGGATCGCAAGTCAACATCAGGCACATGCCATTTCCTCAGACGATCTTTAGTATGTTGGTCCTCGAAGAAGCAGAACTGCGTATCACTCTCCACTGCTGAAGCTGAGTATATTGCTGCTGGTTCTTGCTGTGCTCAATTGCTGTTGATAAAGCAAACCCTCAAGGACTACGACATCAACATGAAGAATGTGCCACTCTACTGCGACAACGAGAGTGCCATCAAGATTGCTCATAACCCAGTTCAACACTCGAAGACAAAGCACATCCAGATACGTCATCATTTTCTTCGAGATCATGTGTTGAAGGGCGACATCTCTATTGATCACGTGAAGACTGAAGAACAGCTAGCGGATATCTTCACCAAGCCCTTGGATGAGAAGAGATTTAGAAAGTTGCGGTGTGAGCTAAATATCTTAGAATCTTCGAATGTTCTTTGAAAGGACACACATCCTAACACTTATGCAAAATTGATGACTAAGATGTGCAACACACGAAGTAACGTTTTTCTTCAATCAATGAAGACTAACCCTCTAAGTGTGAAGAAATTGACGAAGAATTTGATTCTCAGAGCCCTACGACAATTGTACGCGGAGTCTGAAATCATCATTCTTATACGGTGGGTCACGCCACCAACAAAAGTTAAAAATCTTCAAAATTGAGTTTTTCTTCAATTTTTAAATTCTTCAACTTGCAAAGTCTTCACCTTTTCGACTGGTTCTTTTCATTGACTATATACATATATATTTGAGTTTTTCATGTCCTCAACAGCATTCACTTATTGCTAATTCTTCAAGTTGACTTTTTCCTCTAAGTGAATGTGATCGGACCCTTTCCCCCTCTATGCTAAACTCAACCCAGTCTGTTCACAAATTCTTCATGTGCGTTCTATTTGAAACCCGTTCAAAGTCTTCACTGTGTCCTTGACAGCTGAAGAATTTGTGAACGAAACGTTAAAATTTTCATATCTAAATTTTCAGCTTTTGCCGCTCAAACCGTTCCGCATCCCATGATAAGATTAATCTATTCACCCACGATCTCCACTTCACAGTACATGGGTGACACATTTCGCTAGGATGAGAAGGGTTAGGGGCATGTTCGTCCATTTTCCTCGGACGAGCGGTTTTTCACCTCGGCTATAAATACCCCTCGCCCTCCTCAAGACCTCATTTACTCCGCTCGATCTCACTCCCCTCGCTCGAGCTCTCTGACCTAGCGCCGCCGCTACACTCCATCGTCGCCAGTGAGGAAGAGCTTCACTGCCTCAACCTCGTCGCCGTCGTACTCACACCGGCCGCGGAAATCTTCACTCCGCCGCCACCGTAGCTATCTCTCACCGCCAAGTTAGGGCGTGAGAGATCTGAACGGACGAACTTCTCCACTTCCACTTCCAGTTCATCATGTTCTTCGCCCAGGGTAATTAAAATCTGATTTTACTGCCCTACTTTGATTCTGATGATTTCACAAAATCTTCAAAAGGTGTTTATTCTTCAACTTCTGCATCTTTAAACACCTAGTTGCATCTGTTCTTGATTTGTTTCTCTAAGCTATGTTTTTCTTCAAGATTCCTCAATTGTGTGGATTTTCTAATCTATACAACTCTGGAACCTAAGTGAAGAACACTTAGTGAAATTCCTCAAGACACCCATGGTCAAATTCCTCAAACTTGATACTTTTGAAAAAATTCCGAGAACGCATATGACCTCTCCAAATTCTACGCACCTATACTTTGTTCACAGGTACAAAATGTCTGCTGCTGAATCACTAGGTTCTCATCAACTTAACTCATTTGCAGTGTTCCTCGAAGATAAGTTGCACACTTCCTCAGAAACATCAATTGTTCAAAATCCTCAAGTGAAGAAAATGGCTGATGGTAAAAGACCTCAGAAAGGAGGATAGAGGCCCGAGACAAACATTGCTTTTGAGATCCCTGAAGACATCTATGATGAATACTGTACTCCTGATGAAGTAACTTATGGCAAGGAGAACCAAAATCAGCGCAAAGTGCGCATACAGAGGATTGAGAGGAGACGGGCAAGGGAATGGAGGGAATATCGCTATGTCACTCCAAAGTACATGAAGAAATTCGCTGTTAACCCTCCATGTCCAAGACCTCCATTGGCACCAGGCCAAGAAGTTGATCCCTCAAGTATCTGGCGCGGTGAGGAATTTCCCAGAGAATGGGCTAAGCGTCAAGCCAAATTGGCTAAATTGGCAAAAGATGCAGTTAAGAAATTCAATGAAGATTCTACTGCTGCTGAGGCCTCTGCCAGTAAGCCTAAAAAGGCTTTGCCGAAGAAATCAGCTGTGAAGCCGAGTTCCTCAACAGCAATGCCCTCACGGCCAAGTTCCTCAAAGCCCTCTAAGAAAATTCCTCAGTCAACCTCCTCTAGGGCAGCTCCAATTCCCTCTGTTGCCATAAAATCCTCAATTGCTGCTGCTAAGTCCTCAACACTTGTGCATCTTGCCACGTGCCAACGGACTACATTAATCTCTATTGCCTCAGGAGCAACTGCAAGTTCCTCAGCTCTGCCACAATCTTCAACTGGTCCAATCTTGCTGAAGAAAAAGGCCACTGCTGGACGAGGCCCAAGGCCAAGTCCTCACAAGAAGCAAGTTGCCTTCCAAGTTCGGCCTGATGACGATGAAGCTGATGACGAAGAACTTGCTGAGATCATCAAAGACAGGCAAGAAAAGGCCGCTAGAGCCAAAGGCAGTGATGTGCCACTCATGCTGGATCCTAAAAGGATCCTTGATTTCATCGATCTATGGCACAAGAATCCAAATACTCCTTTGCCTGAATTGAACCTCACTCCTGGCCAGAGCCACACATTGACGACCTTCATAGCCGAAGAAAAATGGAAATTTGAGATGGCCAGGCAAGTCAAGAAAGCTCAATACAATAAGGAGCGCTTTCTGAAGAAGCATGTTGTGAAGATGACTCCTGAAGAACTTGTGAATCTGCAAAAGGAGATCAAAGCTCTCAGCGATGAATTTGACGCATATCGTGCAGATTGGCTAGGTGCCAAAGTCAGATTTGTCAGAATGGCCAAGGGGTTCAACCCAAATATTGCAGCTCCAACGCAACAACAAATTCCTCAGGCTGATGCATCTGCTCAACCTACTAAAGAGAATGCTAGCACAACTGATGAAAATCAGTCAGTTGAAGAAACTGAAAGTTCCAGGGCTGCTGAAGAAATTCCAGCTCATGAAGAAAATTTCAGGGCAACCTCCAATGTTGCGCTTGAAGAACAACTCAGGTCAGCTGAAGCATATGAAGCTGCGCCTGAAGAATCTGAACAAGCCAGGGCAACTGCATCAGTTGTGCCTGAAGAAACTGCACCTCTTTCATCTGCTCCTCCTGCAAAGTCATCACAGATGAAAGATATCCACCTTCCTTCTGCATCAGAAACAAAGAAGACCAAAGCTGCAGAAAAGGCAGCTGTGAAGAAAAGGAAAGCATCAGAAAATGCAGAGTCTTCAGCTCCCAAGAAAGTGAAGACTTTGACAAGCTCATACACCAACCCCATTGATGTTGTTCCTATCTCAAGCATGCCATCAAAGGAAATTGTTCCCTTTGGTGAGGAATATGTCATTCCAGATGACAGTGATGAAGCAAATCCTTCTGCTAGTACTTCTGAGTAGTTGGATGAAGAAATTGAGGTGAATGATATCCCTTGAACCCCACTGGTATCATCGCCCATGCCTCAGTTCATAGCTGAAGAGGCAGGCGTTGAAGAAATTGGTGAAGAAGATGAGGATGTTGACATTGGGTCTACTACACCAGTTCTCAATGATGATTATTGGGAAAGACATCATCCAAATTCTCCATTGACCAATCCTCTGCAACAAATTCCGCAGTCCCCTGTGAAGACTGAAGAAATTCATACGGGCTCTGAAGGACATCAATCTTCCCTTCATTCTATTCCAGAAGAATTTCCAGCTACTAATGCTGAAGAAATGGAGGCCAAGACTGCTGCTGATGAAATTGCTACGTAAATTCCTCAGTCTATGGCTCTAGAGGTTGTGTGCCAAGCGGCTGTGAAGACTTCAACTGTTAATCTTCAGCCCAAGCCACAAAATCCTCATACCAAGAAGGAGAAATTCAACGCTGATAATTTCTTTGATGAGCATCATTTCTTCACGGATTACAATCCCTATGACTCTTCAAGACTGCAACGCAAGCGCTTCTGGACAGCAAGTCAAATGAACTTTTACTCTACCTTTCTGTTTGGTAAGAACAAGGTATTTGACCACGAGCAAATTCCTCATGTGGATATGGAGTCGCTTCCTTGTTTCCAACTAGTCCTTAGTGTTCTTCATGACTCTGGGCTGCTTAACTTCTGCACTGACATCTGCGACTGGAACGAAGAAATCATTCTTCAATTCTATGCCACACTGCATATCACTGGAAATGTTGAAGATGTGAATTCATGGGTGCTAGACTGGATGACTGAAAATACTCATTACAAAGCACCGGCCTCTAAATTGCTTCACGCCGCTCCAGTTAGTCCTCCGGTTGAAGGCGTAAGACTCATGTATGCTGAACCTGAACTCTCAAATCACTTAATGCAAGTGCTGATGAAGCCTTTGACGGCTGGCCAAGCTCCAACGACCACCTTCCTTGTGAAAGAATTGCTCTATGTACCAAGGACGATTTATCGCATATTGACCAAAACCCTTAGTCCAATCAAGGGCCACAACTCTGATGAAGAAGAGGTTGTTGGCATCATGAAGAATCTGCTGTTCAACATGATACATGGTATTCCTATCAACTATCACGATTTCTTCATGAGGACTTTGGCCAATGCTGCTCTGTCACCTTTTGAGTTGAAGCCTTACGCTCCCTGGATCATGAAATTCATTAGATCAAGGTCTTCAATTCATTATCAGGCTGACTTTCAGAATCATCTCAGCTATTTGCCACCTATTGAAGTCCTCAAGCGGACTATTTCCTCAGCTGATGAGAAGGGCAAGGCTGCTATTATAGATGAAGGCACCCGTCCATTGGATGGACAGTTTCGCAAAGCTGCATCCTATTCCACCAATGATGACTCTACAACACAAGATTCTGCCGCCAAAGCTTCGAAACAAAATCCTCAAGCCACAGCTCCGCATGTGATGACTGATCGTGAACTTCTCCTCGGTCTTCATCAGAAAGTTGATCGAAATCACAAGTGGGTCAAGCGTCAGTTTGGTGCAATTCTTCAAAACATGACAGTCAGTCAAAATACTGTGAAGAAGAATCACTACTATATGCATGAAGTCTTTGACCGCACTCGGGCTATTCTGCCAAATCTCTACAGAGCTGAAGATCTCAAGGAGATGGGATTTCAACAGGACTTTGACTGGTCTCAGCCACCTTCGAAGAAATTCAAGAAGGTCAAAGTTCCTCAGCTAGTTGCCAGTTCATATTCTTCATCACGCGAGACGGATGAAGCTGAAGATTTGAACGACACTGCGGCAGGCCCTACCTCAACGGACGACCCCAACAACGCTGGCGCTCCTCCATCGACATCATGATAATATTCTTCAGGGGCGTTAGTCCTCATTTTTCATCCCTTTTGGTCATTCGATGACAAAGGGGGAGAAATTTGTGTTAGTCTTCAAGCGGGTCTTATATATGGGCTGTTTTTTCCGTTAAGTTACAACTCTTGCTCTTCTGAGGTGTTTGCTCTGATGAGTTGTAAACTTAAGTCCTATGGTGGTTTGATACTTTTGAACTGCTTTCTGCATGCTTATTTCCTCAAGTACCTTAATGCACGCATGGTGAATTTCGTCAGACACCATATTTCATCATGCATTTCAAATTCTTCATATCATATGTTAAATGCGTGTATGAATTATAAGATATAGGGGGAGATCTCCATGATATTACTCTACAATGTGCATTTGCAATCCAAAGCAAAATCCTGAATATGCACATCTTCAGGGGGGGGGGGGTTCTTCTATATCTTGCAATCAAATTCCTCAATATCAGTATTTACACTCCATATGTTTTATCCCCGTTGAAAACTTAACCTATTTGTCATCTATCATCAAAAAGGGGGAGATTGTAAGTGCATCTAGTGCCCCTTAGTGATTTTGGTGTATTGAAGACTTATAGGTTAAGGGACTAATGTGTTTGTGAGTGTACACAAGTTCTATAAGTCTATGGGGAGTTTGATATTTACGAAGAAAGTCGACCCCTAAAAATGAATGTCTTCAGTTGAAGACTTTGGTTTTCTTGAAGACTTTGAAAATGAGGAAATTGGTGTGACCTTGAAGACTTGATATTATTGTGAGGATTATGAAGCATGAAGACTTTTGTTTTCATAGTTTTGTTTTTTCCTTTCTTGAGTCATAGGAAACATCGTACTGTTAAAGGGGGTCGAGGTAAAACTAAGGAAAAGTTTCCAAGTGATGCTCAACTCAAATCCTACACCTACCAATCCTTTCGAGTGAAGCCATTGGAAATCTCATACAGTTCAGTCAAGTTCTTCAGTGACAGAGACGAAGTTCTTCTGCTCTCCGAGGAATTTGTTCTGACTGAGGAGTCAGGAATTCGCCAGTGCGGATTGCCTACAAGTGAGGAACATGATAGCCCTGAGGAATTTGAGAGCTCAAGTTTCCGACCGTTGCTGTGCTACGCGCCAGCTGTCCCAAATATCTTATCCACCTAACGGTCATATCATTGAAGGGCATTTATGTCTTATCATGTCGGGCTGCTCCCAGGCTATAAATAGCCGCCCCCTACAACCACTAGCTGGTTGGCTGCTCCGAGAGAAACTGACACTTGTCATTTAGAGCATCCCATCCTCTGAGGACTTTGAGTGAAAATCATCAAGTGAGGAAAAACCCAAACCCAACACCTAAAACCCAAAGTGATTGAGCATCACTGAAGAAATTGTTCCTGTGTGGAACTGACGCTTGTTACCTTTGAGGACTGTGCATCCTCCAGACGGTTAGGCGTCATGGTATAGATTATCCAAGAGGAATTGTGGATCGCCGAGTGACCAAGTTTGTGAAGGTTTGGAAGTCACCTGTGAAGACTTACCACGAGTGATTGGGCGAGGTCTGTGTGACCTTAGCTCAAGGAGAATACGGTGAGGACTGTGTGTCCGTGACTGTGTGTCCTCAGGTTTAAATACCTAGCCGCTCCAACCAGACGTACAACAGTCACAGCAGTTGGAACTGGTCTACCAAATCACTGTCTTCACCAAGCAACTGGTTCTATTTTCTCAACCCTTTCATTTCCTCGCATACTTGCTCTGTACTTGATCGTTACTGTTTGAAGACTTTGACTAAAGACTTTGTCAATTTCCTCAATCCTATTTCTTCAGTCACTTTGTCTTCAGCCTGCTTATCCTGTTTACATGCTACCTGTGCTCTGTTTTGTTTCATTTCATCATGATGACTATGCTACTGCTTTATTATGCATGTACCTGAGTACTTATTTCACTGCTTGTAGTTTGTTGCTTAGGAAATTCTTCAAGTAGTATTTCCTTAGTGACGAATTCATAAAAATCGCCTATTCACCCCCCCTCTAGTCAATATAACGCACTTTCACAAACGAAGCTCTATGGGCCCCACCACCCATCAGGGCGCGCAATGGTGGGTGGTGGGCCCATGCTCCACCGTCTGGTCTTCTGCCGAAGCTTCTAGTGTCCCTTATGTCCAGAAAAAATCTCCAAAAATTTTCGTGGCATTTGGACTTCGCTTGGCACTAGTATTCTGCGAAACCAAAAACAAGCAAAAAACAACAACTGGCACTGGGCACTAAGTTAATAGGTTAGTCCCAAAAAATGATATAAAGTTGTTTATAAATGTATATAAAACATCCAAGATTGATACTTTAATAGCATGGAACAATAAAAAATTATAGATACGTTGGAGACGTATGATCAATCCAGTAGGAGAACAAAGCCTGGGCCGAGGTGTACACACCGTTCCCAGCCTGGGCCGAGGTGTACACACCGTTCCTAGCCCCCACTCGCGAGACACTTAGGAGGGAGCGACGGGCAGCTGCCACTCCCCTTAAAACAAAACTCAGGAGGAAAAACGCTGCAAGGAGAAAAAATTCCAACCCCATTCGAATAAAGACGCGATAACTTCAAACTTCATTCCAAAAATTGGCAAATTGGGTTAGAAAAGAGAGCAAAGAACAGCCGCGTCCGGCACCTAAGCTAGTCTTCCCACCAGCGTGGAGCATGGGGCTTCCACTTGGGCATGGGTGGGAGCACCCGCGGGGTCGAGGAGCGACGCACCGGGAGACTCCGAGGCGTGTACAGCCCCACTCATTATTACGTGAGAGTGTCACGGGTAGAACTTGCGGAGATGCTGGATGTTCCAGGCATTCTGGATGGGGACCCCGTCCTGCGTCTCCTGGCGTACGGCGCTGGGCCTGGAGACGCGGGCGACCTTGAACGAGCCCTCCCACATGGGAGAGAGCTTGTGGAGGCCCTCCCTGGAGAGAACCCGCCTCAGGATGAGGTCACCAACTTTGAGGGTCCGGGAGCGGACGCTGCGGCAATGGTAGTGCCGCAGCGCCTATTGGTACCTCGCTGCGCAGAGCGAGGCTTAGCGGCGGGCCTCCTCCCCGAGCAGGATATCTGTTCCCCGCGAGGCATCCTGATGTGCCTCGTCGAATGCCAATACTCGCGGGGAGCGATGCTTAACCTCGTGCGGGAGGACCGCCTCAGCCCTGTAGATGAGGAAGAAAGGGGTCTCACCGGTGGGCTTAGTTGCGGTGGTGCGGATGGACCACAACATGGACTGAACCTCACCGAGCCAACCCCTGCCGCAGGCCTCAAGCTTCTTCTGGAAGCTCCTCGTCTTGAGGCCCCTTAGGACCACTGCGTTGGTGCGCTCAGCATGGCCGTTGCTCCGTGGGTGTGCCACCGAAGCGTAGCATATCTGCGTTCCAAGGTTAGCACAATATGTCCTGACGAGATTGATTGTGAATTGGGAGCCATTATCGGTAATGATACGGTTGGGGACACCGAAATGGCTCACGAGGCCTTTGATGAACTTGACGGCTGAACCGGCGGGGATGGTGCGCATGGGCTCCACCTCCGCCCACTTGGTGAATTTGTCGATGGAGACATAGATGTAGCGGTAGCCGCCGGCCGCCCGAGGAAAAGGACCTAGTATGTCCAGCCCCCAGACTGCGAATGGCCAAGAGAGCGAGATGGTCTGGAGACCTTGCGCGGGCTGATGAATCTGCTTGGAATGAAACTGGCAGGCCTCGCAGGATCGCACCAGCTCGGTGGCGTCGTGGAGCGCATTTGGCCAGTAGAATCCGCTGCGGAACACCTTCCCCATGAGGGTGCAAGACGAGGAGTGGTGCCTGCAATCACCACCATGGATGTCGGCCAACAGCTTGCGCCCCAGCTCCTCAGATATGCACCACAGCAAGACGTCGTTGGGGCGTCTTCGGTACAGCTTGCCATCCTGCAAACAATAAGCGGTGGCCTGGTGAACCACACATTCTGCGTCCTCCTCCTTCTCTAGTAAGGCACCGCGGAGTATGTACGCCTTGAACTCTTCGGTCCAGCAGTCCGCCTGAGGTTCCAACGCCAGGAGCAGGCAGGCTCCTGAGGTCGGACCACAGGCTGGGGCGCCTGAGGACGGGGCCGGCGGCAACACCTCCTGAGGCAACGCTGGGCCTGCGGCCGGGGGTGATGCCGATGGCCTGAAGAGCCTCTCCTCGAAGACGCCAGGCTTCTGAGGCTTGCGGCGAGATGCTCTCCTAGCGATGTCATCTGCTTCCTTGTTTGCGCCGCGCGGGACATGCTGCAATTCCAAGCCCAGGAAGTGCTTTTCAATTTTACGTACCTCTTCCAAGTATGCCTCCATGTGCTCGTCCTTTGGCTTATACTCCTTGCTAGAGAAGTTGAAGAGGAGCTGGGAGTTGCCCTTGATGGTGAGGCGCTTGACCCCCAAGGCGGCTGTGGCCCTGAGGTCAGTGATCAAGCCCTCGTATTCTACTATGTTGTTGGAGACCTTCTCGCCATGCTGGAAGCAAAGTTGTACGGCGTAGTAGAGCTTGTCCTTGGCTGGTGAGATGAGCACGACTCCAGCACCCACGCCCCGCCGCACAAAGGCACCGTCAAAGTGCACGACCCAGCCGTCGGGCGCCTCATCACCGGGCGCGAGGGACTGGCCCTCATCCAGCCCCCGGTCGGGTGCATCCATCCACTCCGCCATGAAATCAGCGAAGGCCGCACCCTTGATGACCCTGGTTGTGCTGAACTCTAGCTAGAAGGCCTGCAGCTCGATGTTCCACTCTGCAACCCTCCCAGTAGTGTTGGGGCTGCACATCACTTTCTCCAGGGGGTATGCGGAGATGACCTTGATGGGGTGCCCCTGAAAGTAATGGCGTAGCTTCCTTGAGGCAACGAGGAGCGGGAACAGGAGCTTTTGCTGCATAGGGTAGCGCGAGCGCGCATCCCGCAGCACGGTGCTGATGAAGTACACTGGGTGCTCAACAAGGGGCGAGGAGTCAACGACGTCCCCCTTCGCATGGGGCGCGAGGGGCTCGAGAGGCCCATCGGTTGAGAAAGCAGTGAGGGATTCCGGGGCGCCGTCCTGAGGTGGTGAAGGCTGCGCAACCACTCACGGGCCGCTCGGCCTCACGCCGACGCTGGCACGCTCCTCCCGTACCTCCACGAGCGCCGCGCTAGCCGAGTGCGGGTGGCCAACAAGTAGAGCACCGGGGGCTCGCGAGGACGAGGCGCCACCATAACTGGTGGGCTCGTGAGGTACATCTTGAGGTCCTGGAAGGCGGCCTCTGCTTCAGGGGTCCACTCGAAAGGGCCCTTCCTCTTCATGAGCTTGAAGAAGGGGAGGGCACGCTCGCCAAGCTTCGAGATGAAGCACCCCAAGGAGGTCACGCAGCCCGCCAGCTTCTGCATTTCCTTGAGGGTCTGAGGCGGGCGCATCTTTTCAATTGCCTTGATCTTCTCGGGGTTAGCCTCGATCCCCCGATGCGATAGGAGGAAGCCGAGCAGCTTGCCGGACGGGACCCCGAAAATGCACTTTTCCGGGTTAAGCCACAAGGTCCCCGACGCAGGCTGGTGAACGTTTCCTCCAGGTCCTCTATCAGGGTCCTCGCCTCTCGTGACTTGACCACGATATCGTAGATGTATGCCCCTGCATTTCTCCCAAGCTGCTGCCCCAGAGTGATGCGCATCAACCGCTGGAAGGTCGCGCTGGTGTTCCGCAGCCCGAAGGGCATCCAGGTGTAGCAATACACGCTGCACGGGTAGAGGAAAGCCGTCTTCTCGACGTTGTCCACCGCCATCTTGATTTGGTGATAGCCTGAGAAAGCATCTAGAAAGTACAGCAGATCGCACCTGACGGTGGAGTCCACGATCTGGTCGATGCGCGGGAGCGGGAAGGGGTCCTGAGGACAAGCCTTGTGGAGACTCGTGAAGTCGACACACATGCGCTCTTTCCCACCCTTCTTGGGGACAATCACTGGGTTAGCCAGCCAATCCGGGTGCCGCACCTCCCGTATGACACCAGCTTCCTGCAACTTGCGGACCTCTTGGACGATGAACACTTGCTTCTCTTGGGCTTGCCATCGTGCCATCTACTTCACACGGCGTGCACTAGGGCACACCATCAGGTGGTGTTCGATTACATCCCGCGGGACACCAACCCAGTCCGACGCTTCCCATGCAAACACATCCTTGTTCACCCGGAGGAAGTCAACCAACGCCTCCTCCTGCTCCGGGGTAAGGCCGGCGCCTATGGTGAAGGTGGGGCCTGGACCCCCGTCGTCGACAGGCACCTGCTTCGTCTCGGCTCAGTCCTAGGAGAACAGCTACTTCTTCTTCGCGGGCGCGGCTTCTGGGGCCTCCGGAGCGTCTCCGACGCCGGGGCGCGAGGCCGCCGCGGCCTTGAAGGCGAGCTTGAGGACCCGAACCGCGTCCTTGGTGTCTTTGGCCATGGAGATGATGCCGCCGCTACCGGGCATCTTGACGATGTTGTAGCCCGGATGCGTTGCCGCCGAGAACTTGGCGAGGGCCGGATACCGCAGGATGGCGTTGTACGGGAGGCCGATGTGGGCGACGTCGAAGTCAATCAACTCGGTGCGGTAGTTGTCACGAGTGCTGAATGTGACTGGAAGGCGCACCTGTCCCAAGGGGGAGGTAGAGCCTTTGGTCACCCTCGAGAAAGGCTTGGTGGGCGCGAGCTGGTCGTAGGGCACCTGGAGCATGTCGAAGGCCTCTATGGGGAGGACGTTGAGGCCGGCGCCGGTGTCGACGAGGGTCCGGGTGACCGCCACATTACTGATTGTGGGTGTGCACAGCATAGGGAGCACACCGGCGGCAGCCGTAGTCCCGGGGTGGCCTCTGGAGTCGAAGGTGATGTCGGTCTCTGGCCTAGCACGGCCCTGCGAGGCCTCCGGACGTCACCAGGGAGCACCTACCCGGCGGAGGAGCTGCTTGACATGGCGGCTGGATGCGGGCGCCTGTGACCCGCCGAGGATACAAGCAACCGCGTGAGGTTCGGGGGCAGTGAAACACGCAATGAACAGACCGTAGAGCTCCCCCCAGGTGGACACCGAGGCCTCAGGGAGGCCGCTGAGCCACGTGCATGGCATCTCTATGAGGGCCAAGGGAGCTAGTTGGCCATGGCTTTGTCGTCACCGCCGGCTGCCCGGATTGCCTGTGCGTACAGCCGGAGGAACTCCTGGGGGTCGGCCGCGCCATCGTAGCATGGGGGCAGCACTGGCCTAAACCTCACCGGCCACCGCACCCGACGCAGACTGGGGGCGAAGGCCGGGCAGCCCGCGACGCTCCCATAGGCTTCGGGCGGCCAAGCCGGTGAGGCGGCGCATGCCATGGGGACGACGAGACGAGGGCGGAACACGGCTGTCGGATTCAGGGCTCCGCAGACCCGAAGAAGGTTCGAACTCTGGGGCGTGTATGCAGAACTCAACCTCTCTAGCCAACCAACCTGTCGCCCTATAGCCTAGCTCGATGAATAGGAAAGAAGATGGGCACGGCAGTTTACCCAGGTTCGGGCCACCTTGCGGTGTAAGACCCTACTCCTGCTTTGTGGTGGATTTCCCTCATAAGGGGCTAAGGATGAACTAGTACAGAGGATGAACAAGCTCGCGAGGCTCGCTCTGGTGAGAATGACTCGACCTGGGGATCGGATCGGATCTGGCCCCTTCTACGGTGGTGGCTAACTTATATTTATAGCGGCCTCGGTCCTCTTCCCGGAAAAGGAAGGTGGGAAGGGATTCCACGATGGCCAATTTGAAAGGGGACAAGTAGTACATCTTATCCTGACGAAAGGTGGTCTTCTCCTGCAAAGCTCTGGTCGTGACGCTACGGTGGGCTCGGCGATGACATCCGTCCTGCCATCCTGGTGGTCTTGGTCTCCTTGCACGGGAATGGAAACCTTTGCCTGATTCCTCGGGACCCCGTGCCTACGCTTGCCTCCTTAGCACCAAAGAAGAAACCTGCTCCTCTGCGCCTGCTGGCGCCCGCCTGGCCTTGGTCGTCATGGCTTGCGTCACCGCAGCCTCATGAGGTTGGGCACTTGCATAGGAAACTCCGCTCCTCAGGAGCAGCCCAAGGGTGGCCGCTCCCTCAGGAGGTCTTGGCGTCGTCTCCCTCACGAGGGTCTTGTCTTGTTGGTGTTGTAGATGGGCCGTACCAGGCCGTTGATGGAGCCACACCGTGGGCCGCAGGCAGGCAAGTCTGGGTACCCTGGTTCCCAGAACGCCGACAGTAGCCCCCGTGCCCAAGGCGCGCTCGGACATGGCTTCGAGGCGAAGCCAAAGGGCAATGGCGAAGCGCTGCGGGCCCCAATTGCCTGCGGACCGAGCCGACGCGTGGCGCTTGGGGGGTTTTTCCTTTTGCTTTGTTCCTGCAAAAAAAACATGACGTGCCTCGTGGGGGTATGTAAGAAACTGCGATGCTCGCATTTCAACGTTAATGTTCCTGATTCGATGTCGTGTTTGCATCTCTCTCCTTGGCATGGTTCCCCCTTTCACTCTCGCGGTAGCTTGGTGCTCTACGCCGGCAGGACCTAGTCCCCAGGCACGCTTCGACCATCGCTGGTATGCCAGGTCGCAATGCCATGGTCAAGGCCAGGAGGCAAGCGGCCCGAGGTCCGGTAAGAGCCCCTGAGTCGCGATGCTCATGAGGTCCCCTTTGGCACACAAGCGGCCCCCGAAGGACTGAAAGGGAAGTTTCCTTGCCCGAGCGAGATCGCGAGGGACATAACGCTAGTCATGAGGTTCACGCCTGCGCATGTGAGGTGACTTATCTGGACGAGGCTGCGGTGGTTCCTTTGTTGCGTGGATGAACTTCTCGTGCAACGTTAGGCTATGCTCGTCTCCTGATGACGCCCCCTCCATGGGGCTCCTACCGACTCCATCTCCCCCGCTTGCCTGGGTGCTCTACATCCTCAGGACCCGGCTCTCGAGCAAGGCTCGGCCGCCGCTGGTATGCCAGGTCGCGATGCCGTGGTCAAGGCCAGGGGGTGAGGGCCCGAGAGCCGGTAGGAGCCCCTGAGTCGCGATGCTCAAGGGCCCCCCTTTAACGTGCAAGCAGCTTGCACGAGAAAAGAGTGGCTGGCAGCAAGGAGGGGTTGCGCCCCTCGACACGTGGCATGGCGTTCTCCCAAGGTGGCAAGGCCGCTGGTGGCTCTGCCTCCGGGGCTCCTGTGGGTTAGCCACAAACATAACAGACAGCCGCGCTTGCTATCCTGCCGATGATTTTTCCACGAGAAGACGAAGGCACTAAGGACCCGGTGAGGTGACGTGCGCGGGGCCGGCCGCAAGCCAGAGCTTGGTCTCTTAGGTTTATCAGCGCTGCAGGGACGGACCCGAGCTTAGGCGCCGTGCCAGCAGCCCCCGTTACGGGATGAGCGAGAGGCGGGTTAACACGCGCGGAGGCCGCGAAGGGCAACTCCACCGATAACAAGACGGAAAGCATAACACTAACAAACATAATAGCCTGAGCATGCATAACCGGTCCGGAGTACATGAATCAAAATGATGCGGTTGCAGGGACGGGCCCTAACATCCTGAGGATAAGGCAGCCCGAGGGGCGCCCTCAACTGAACAAACCAAAAAGTCACCTGGCACAGTTGTTGTAGAAGCGTTGGAGTAGCTGAAGATGCGTGCTGCGGAGATCTCTCCTCACGAGCCGGCTGGCTCTTGAGGCTCGGGGGGCTCTAGAGGCTCTGGAGGCCCGGGAAGCTTGCGAGGGTCCGGCACCTCCTCTGCCAGGACCGCCTGGCGCCGGGCCTCATGAGCCGCTAGGACGCCCTGCATGTAGCGCTGGTGCAAGGTGCGGACGCAACTGCGGGGGCAGCCCCCAGTCCGTCCAACGCGGGATGGCCAGAAGAGCTACTAAGAAGCAACCCTGTTGAGACCTGGGATGTTGACGCAGACGCGCAGCTCGCTACCCATGTCAGGGGCAGCAGCTGCACTGGATGATGCGGGGCCACACTCGCCACGCATGGCTCGTGGCTCCTGAATCTCCTCAATCGTCTTGGTGATGAACTCCTGAGCGCCCGGCGCCTTGCGCCTTGCTCTCGGAGGAGCGCGTCAAAGCATGCCCCCACGTGGTGCCCGAACGCCTCCCTCATGACGCTGGTCAGGTCAGAGGCCTTCCAGAGGAGAGCCCCCGAGCCCGTCTTGAGAGGGGCGCCGGGCGCGCCTTCCTATGCGAGAGGGAAGGGCACCACAGCAGTGGGCGCGGGGCCTGAGGCTCGATTGTCAGGCGCGCCAGCCTCCTGACGGCCCTTGGGGAGGAGTTGCTTCTTCTTCTTGGGGATGGCCTCAGGAGGTCGAGCGGCACCCTCGTCGTCTAAGTTCTCGACTGCCGCAGCCTGGTAAGCGCGCTCAAGGGAGCACACCGCAGCCTTCTTGTCGCAGGCGATCGTGATGATACCGCCACTCCCTGGCATCTTGAGGACATTGTAGCCGTGGTGCGTTGCCGCCATGAACTTGGCGAGGGCCGGATACCCGAGGATGGCGTTGTACGGGAGGCGAATATGGGCAATGTCGAAGTCGACGAGCTCGGTGTGGTAGTTGTCACGCTGGCCGAAGGTGACAGGGAGGCGGATCTGCCCTATGGGGACTGTGGAGCCATCGGTCACTCCTGAGAAAGGCTTGGTGGGGAGGAGCTGGTCGTACGGCACCAGGAGCGTCTCGAACGTCTCGACGGAGAGGACATTGAGCCCCGTGCCGCCGTCGATGAGCGTCTTGGTGATGAGGACGTTGCTGATGGTCAGCAAGCAGAGCATCAGGAGCGCGCTAGCGGCGGTGAACATTTGAGCTGGTCCATGGAGTCGAAGGTGATGGCGTACTTGGACCACCTGAGGGGGCGCGATGACTCAAGCTTCGAGAGGGCCGTGTTCACCTCGCGAGCGAACTGCTTGAAGATGCGATGAGAAGCGGGGCCTGAGCACCGCGGTTGTCGTTGTTCCTCCTTGGAGGCGGCGGCAGCGGAGGGAGGCCGGCGTTGCCCTGAGGACGGTCCTCGCGGGGCTGGTCACGCCAGGGGCCGTCGCGAGGCTGACCTTGCCAATGGTCCTCACGAGGCTGATCACGCCAGTCCTGGCGGGGGTCACGGTTGTCCCAGCGGCCTCCACCGCGGCCATATCCATGGTCGTTGCAATCGGGACAGCGGCCGAGGCGCCCGTCGCGGATTGCCCTGAGCTCCTGGCAGTTCTTGGTGTTGTGGCTGTGGACATTATGGAAGATGAAGAACGGACGTCTGCCCGTGGAGGATTTGGGGTGGTCACAGCCGCGCTTCATCTCAGGTTCTGCCGCGAGCACAGCCGGGCCCTTGTGCTTCACGTCCTTAGCCTTGGCCTTCTTGTCTTCAGGACCTGCTTCCGGAAGCTCCAAGAGGGAGAGGCGACCTTCCTCTGCCCTCGCGCACCTGGCTGCTAGGTTGAACATCTCCAGAGCCGAACGCAATTCCTCGTGTATGGTGAGCTCTTCCTTCATCTTGACGTCCCGGACGCCATCAGAGAACGCTGAGATGATGACCTCGTCCGACACCTTGGGGATCTTGAGGCGAACGGTGTTGAAGCACTATATGTACTTGTGCAAGGTCTCGCCCGGTTGCTGCTTGATGCGCCGCAAGTCGCCTGCCGCTGGAGCGCGGTCGCGAATGCCTTGGAAGTTGGCGATGAAGCGCTCGCGGAGCTCGTCCCAGGAGGAGATTGACCCCACCGGAAGGTTCAGGAGCCAAGAGCGTGCGCCATCCTTGAGGGCCATGGGAAACCAGTTCGCCATGATCTGTTCGTTGCCGTTCGCCGCCTCGATGCTCAGCTCGTAGAGCTGGAGGAACTCAGCGGGGTCGGGGGTGCCGTCCTAGCGCGGAGGCAGATCCGGTTTGTACTTGCCGGGCCAGACGACGTGGCGCAGCTCTGGGGTGAAAGCACGGCTCCCTGCCGCACTCACAGGAGCTAGCCGCTGGGGAGGAGCCTAATCTCGATGCCCACGCACGGCTGCCTCTGGCGGTACGTGGTCTTGGCGCGGCGGTGCTTGAAGCCCTTGGGGAGGAGCCTAATCTCGATGCATGCGCTTCTCCTTGGGGCCGCTGCACCACCTGGCAGTTTTCTTCATCGCGCGTCGGCGCTCTGCGCGGCGGGTTGCGGTGGGGAGCTTCACGCCTCGGCTCGGGGCCCACGCCATGCAAAGGAGGAGGAGGAGGCACTCCGTGAGCCACGTCGCCCGCCAGGGATAGTGGAGGGCGAAGCGAACGAGACGGTGCAGGGGCCTCGCCAGCAGCATTGACAAGTTCGGCGATGCGGGCAAGCCAGTCGTCGTAGAGGTCGTTGGCCGGATGATAGCGCAGGAGCTCGCGTGCCATGAGCAGCGCAAACTGCGCGTTTGCCGGCCCACGACGACCATGAGAAGATGACGCCGTGGCTGGAGTGGGCGATGGAGTCGCGGTGCGGCCGTCACGTTGCACGAACGGTGGCAGCGACAAGTCCTACTGTTCGCGGGCAGCAGGGTCGGTGGCGGCGTTAGCCACCGGGGAGGCAGAGCGGCAAGGGGCGCTGTTACCCGCAGGTGCCGTCTGGGCGACACGAGCGGCCCGGCGCTCGGCTCGGACATGGCGAGCGTCAGCCATTGGAGCGGCGGAACGGCGGTGGAGCGAGTGGTGGGAGAGAAGCTTCAACACGCCCCTACCTGGCGAGCCAAATGTCGGATTCAGGGCTCCACAGACCCGAAGAAGGTTCGAACTCTAGGGCGTGTATGAAGAACTCAACCTCTCCAGCCAACCAACCCGTCGCCCTACAGCCTAGCTCGATGAACAGGAAAGAAGATGGGCACGGCAGTTTACCCAGGTTCGGGCCACCTTGCGGTGTCAGACCCTACTCCTGCTTTATGGTGGATTTGCGTCATGAGGGGCTGAGGATGAACTAGTACAGAGGATGAACTAGTACAAAGGATGAACAAGCTCGTGACGCTCGCTCTGGTGAGAATGAGTTGACCTGGGGATCGGATCGAATCCGTCCCCTTCTATGGTGGTGGCTAACCTATATTTATAGCGGCCTTGGTCCTCTTCCCCGAAAACGAAGGCGGGAAAGGATTCCACAATGGCCAATTTGAAAGGGGACAAGTAGTACATCTTATCCTGGCGAAAGGTGGTCTTCTCCTGCAAAGCTCTGGTCGTGACGCTGCGGTGGGTTCGGCGATGACATCCGTCCTACCGTCCTGGCGGTCTTGCTCTCGTTGCTCGGGAATGGAAACCTTTGGCTGATTCCTTGGGACCCCGCGCCTGCGCTTGCTTCCTTAGCACCAAAGAGGAAACTTGCTCCTCTGCGCCTGCAGGCGCCCGCCTGGCCTTGGTCATCATGGCTTGCGTCACCGCAACCTCATGAGGTTGGGCACTTGCATAGGAAACTCCACTCCTCAGGAGCAGCCCAAGGGTGGCCGCTCCCTCAGGAGGTCTTGGCGTCGTCTTCCTCGCGAGGCTTGGCCCCTCGCGAGGGTCTTGTCTTGTTGGTGCTGTAGAGGGGCCGTACCAGGCTATCGATGGAGCCACGCCATGGGCCGCTAGCAGGCAAGTCTGGGTACCCTAGTTCCCAGAACGCCGACAGCGGCTGATGAAGGAGGAGCTTCGACACGCCTCTACCTGGCACGCCAAATGTCAGATTCAGGGCTCCGCAGACCCAAGAAGGTTCGAACTCTAGGGCGTGTGCGAGGACCTCCACTAGCCCAAGCCTCAAGCTCGCCACCCCACGGCCTAGCTATGTCGAGTTCATACGAGCAGGGAAGAAGATGAACACAGCAGTTTACCCAGGTTTGGGCCACCTTGCTGTTTAAAACCCTACTCCTACTTTGTGGTGGATTGGCCTCACGAGGAGGCTGAGGATGAACTAGTACAGTGGTTGAGCGGCCTCGCGAGGGCTCAAGTGGTGGAATGGGTCTGATCCGGGGATCCCCTCTACGGTGGTGGCTAGCCTATACTTATAGTGACCTTGGTCCTCTTCCCTCATAACTAGCGGGAAGGGATCCCACAATGGCCAATTTGAAAGGGGACAAGAAGTACATCTAATCCTAACGAAAGGTGGTCTTCGCCTGCAAAGCATCTGGTCGTGACACAGAGGTGGGCTCGGCGATGACATCCGTCCTGCCGAGCTCGTGGTCTTGGTCTCGTTGCACCGGAATGGAAACCTTTGGGGGATTCCTTGGGAACCCGCTTCTATCCTCGCTCCCTTAGCACCAAAGGGGAAACTGTCCCCTCTGCGCCCGCTGGCGCCCACCTGGCCTTGGTCGTCATGGCTCACGTCATCGCAGCCTCGTGAGGCTGGGTACCTGCATAGAAATCTCCGCTCCTTGGGAGGCAGGCTTGGAGAGCTGCTCCTCCGGAGGTCTTGGCATCGTTCTCCTCGCGAGGCTGGGGGCCCTTGCAAGGGTCTTGTGCCCGGGGTGTTGCAGCTAAGCCGTACTAGGCCGTCGACGGGCCCGCGTGCTGGGCCGCAGGCAGGCAGATCTGGGTACCTCCGATCCCAGAACACCGACAAAGTCTCTTATTTCACACACCCCAAAACTTAATCTAGCATCATGAATCATCGCCTAAATTGTGGATGTAGGTAGCTAGTATTACTTGTTAAAATTGGTTAACCGTGTAACTAAAATTTTGCTAAAACCGATTAGAGGACATCTAACTTGGTTTTGTAGGGTATGCATATGATGTGGTATAGCCTTCATCAGGATAACGAGTTTATGTATGAGATGGTTATATGTTGTAATGTTAAATGGCCTGCACGTCACACATGATAGCTAGAGCCACAAGATTGCCACGTTAATGTAAATATTGTAGAGATAGCCTACAGGTTACAAGTGACGATGACAACTGTACACGAAGCACCCGACATGGAGAAGGTGTACTTGGCGCGGGACGAGGAGCTATAATTTCGTGCCACGGCAGAATTTCAGAATTTGGTGCCACGGCAACGTTTTCTGAAATGATCGCCATGACAACGTTTTCTGAAATTGCCGCCACGACAATGTTTTTTAAATGGTTGCAACTGCAATGAAATATTGGCCGTCACAGCGCTTCAACTCAAAATTGAAGATGATCACGAAGATTCCCGGTGCCCAGGCCTATACCATATCATGCTTTTATGAACTGCCTGAGATGTTTATCCCTTTGTTGTTTGCACCCTTTGATTGCGCAGTAGTCAATTATTAGGGTGATCTCTCATAGTAAATATCAAGTAAAAGGTTCTCTTCCCAGTGCTGCACCCGTCTATGACATTCTAGCATCTTAAAGTTTGTCATGTCCACATGAGTTGAAATGAGATAAGAGATGTAAGACAGAGATGGTCAGACCATATGTGTAGATAGCACCCGGTTACCTTGAAGTTCTAGCAGAAACGTTTTGAGCTCAGAGCACAAAGGATTGAAAGATGAATAAAAGTCATATGGTGATGTGATCGGCAATGGTTTGCCTACCGGTCAAAATTCTCGTCATCAATGATGTCCACATCAATGGCTGAGAACTAGATTTGGATGTTGAATCACTTAAAATCAATTATGAGACATATTGATTTGAGTGGGAGCACAATTATGTATTAATTAAGTTTAATCACTAGTGCAAATTAATTATGAACTATGTCTATGTGTAGTTAGCATTATAGTTGTAGAATTATGGCTGGCGGTTCCACCTTTGTTGTTGAAATTGATTGACTGCTATTTATCTGGTTGAATCTTTTACGATTGAGAGGATTGCCCTCTAAGAGTGCCAAGAAGGATTTTGTCCTACTGCATGCTTGCCATGCTCCATGGATGATAAAACTCACGTCCTTCGATCCAAAAGCTAGAATTGCATTATGGTCTGCTTGCTTTCGAGAAACTCGAACTTAAAAATGTTTGGGATAGTTATGTGGTTGGAACTGAAAATTGTTTTCAGAAACAAACAAAGATTAAAAGATATGCTATATCTAAAGAAGTGTTTTGTTTGCAACACTGGTACAACGAGCTGTTATACAAACAGTTTTTAACCCCTTTCTGTGACGGCATTTTGAACCGTCGCCTAGTGAGTGTGGGCGATAGGGGGGGTCCTTCCGACACGACCCAAAAACCGTCGGGCATAGGGGAGCCATGATGCAGACGGCTTGCCAAATGTAATCGTATGCGATGCAGCACACACTAAATTATGTCACATGTGTGGGATTGGCGATTAAATGTTTCTAATGAGGCAATGAAACCAAACGGTGTTTCATACTGAACCATTTGGAAAACAATATCTAAGGCACACGGGCCAACATATGAACTGTGTGCGATATGTGCCCCATCGCACACGAGTTTTCTATGGAACTTGTCTGCCATGCATGACTCCATCACACACATTTCCGAACAATTACCATGTGCGATAATGTTCTATCACAAACGGTTCAAGAGCCCCTTCGCACACATACAAGTGATGCAGATCATTTGTGATTTGTTGTGTATCACCGACGGTTGCGGTATGAGTGACGTGTGCTTTTCGTTTGGGATCCCACACGTTTCCTGAAAAAATTATGAGTGGGGTTGTATTTTACATTGGGCATGATTTACTCTGAGCTCTTATGTGCGATAATGTGGTACCACAAACAGTTCTGGAGCCCCTACGCACACGTAGTAGTGCTGCAAATCGTCTGCAGTCTACTGTGTAGCATCGACGGTTCCGCTACGATTTACGTATGCTTTCTGATGTGGATCGCACACACTCATTTAGTTGAAGCGCAGCAATTGCCTGGTTAAAGCTAAAATATCCCATTTGAATCGGCATGCAAAAAGAAAATTCGCCACAATATGCAATTGAACAAATAGTGTCCACAGGAAGAACATTCATCAGATTTCACAACTATTGCAATTGAACAAATGGTAGCTAAATTCCAATGATTTGTTGACATATATATGCATTACATAATTAATCATAGTGTACGAAATACGAAGACCACATCACATGGAAAACAATGGATCCATGCGTATATGTTTAGTGGCTAACTCTTACTCAATATTTCAGGAGAAGGCATGCTGAAATCTTCATTATCACCAGTGGGATTGATGTAGTGATTCAGGAAGAAGTTGCTGATAAATCTCCGAACCATCAGCAATTCACCAGCAGAGAGCGGTTTAGGGGTCCTCGGTTCTAAGGTGAGCTGCAATATTTTTAAGATCAGAATGTGCCATATGAGTGAAGTAGAAGATATTAATTAAGATAGACTTACTGGTACTAATCCGCGATCATCTTCACAACTATCAGCTGATTTGCAGATGGAGATCATGTGTCTGCAAACAAAGTATCCACAAAGGTTGGTCCCTTCTTGTTGCTGAGGACACTGAATTTTTTTGTACAGAATTAGTCATGTATTTGTCCTGTTAGGAACAACCTAACCGGTGTTAGATGTATTTTTTCTTTTGACAAAAATAGAAAGAGGTTTATTTAGAAGCTTGAACATTTGACTAGCATAAGAAAATGTATTTGCAGACTATTGGATACATTTTCCAAAAATAATGGATTTCGATGTGTTACCGGAGAAATGATCTCGTGCTGCAGAGGTAGTTCCCTCTTGAACAGGTTCCCTGGTTTAGTTTTCCACAATGCGAACACACTGCAAATAAAGATGAATTTTCACAACATCAATTCTTGAACCAGATATGAATGGAAATTAATTTCAACATCATAGAATTCAATACCTATCCATGAATTGCTGAAGATGCATCAGATCCTGAGCCTTTATTGACTCTCTGAGAGAATCCATGTAGTAAACTATGTTCTTGTTTGGAACAATGAATACCAAGATCCAGTGATTGCTACACATTAAGAAAACCATGAACTTACAAATTATGTCGAAATCTGAAAGACAATCACTGTATGCGTGGTTGTTTATTTGACTTACCATTCATGATATGGCCAGAGAAATGATTGTGCATGGGACGTGTTTTCGACCGTGTTAATGGCCCACTCCCGTCAATCCTTACCATGTAATGTTGTGCCATTTGCAAATTCAGGATCTATGAAATACACACTCTCCCTTTTTCTTGTCTGCGCGATCAATCCCCTGAGAGGAATAAAATACAGTTAGATGTTTATCATTTACGGCCTTGTATGGAGAAGTTGATCAGAGTTTGTTAAGTACTTACAAAATCAGGCATCTAACAAGAGTGGCATCCAGCACATTGAAGTTGAAGAAGAGATGTAAGTCCTCGAAATCCACACTGATGGAACCTGGATCATGTCGTTAATGATCTCTATTGTAGCAGACTAGCAGAACATGATGACCTGCTGACATTTAATCCATGCAATATTTATGTAACTCGCGGCAACTGGAACTGCACTCACCAAAGTATTCGCCAACAAGAAATGGCTGCCATAGACGTAATTGCGTGCTTCAAGTATGTCTGCTTTATTTTAGCAAGTGCCAATTTTATTTGTGCATCATTCATGCCGTCAGAAATGATATTACTGTCCGATTCAAACAACTTGCTGTTAATTTGGTTCTGGGCGATGAGTGCCTTAAGTAAGAGGCAATCGTTCTCATTCCTCTTTGCTCTCGGGGGGCGCTTCCTCACGGGTGCAGCTTTTGGCCCGCTTCCTTCTTGGTACTTGAAGCACTTCTGGTCCAAGGTCTTGATGGCTGAAAGGCAGACTGCCGAGCAGACAATAAAGCTTCAACGGACTGCTTAGCAGACAGTTTAGCTATGCTGGACTGCTGAGCTAGCGGTGTTGCTGTGACGGACTGCTGGGCTATAGGAGCACAGGCATCGGACTGCTGACCATGCATTGAAGCTATGTCGGGTTTCTGCGCAAGTGGTGCCAACTTGTCAGTGTGCTGAGGAGGCCGTGCCAACACGTTGGTTTGCTGAGCAGGCAGTGCTGACGCATTGGTATGCTGATCACGCAGCTGCGGACCGACGAACTGATTAGCAGTCGGTTCTGGACCTACAGACTGCTTAGCAGGCGGTTTCGAAGCATCAGACTGCTTAGCAGTCCGTTCCACCAGGTTGGTCTGCTGAGCATGTGGTGCAACTGAGTCTCCCCCCGCTGCTTCAGCGGCCGGCATCTGAACCGGTGGTGCGTCTTCAGTAGTTGTAGGCCTTGCCACTGGCTGCTCTGGGGCGGACGATGACATGGCCTGTATAGCACAAAGTCGGGTGGGCTGATCACAGGTTGATGCATCAGCCGCCTGATTACGAGTATTAGGTTCCTGGGGGAAGCACGCGAGAGCTGTTGTAGCAAGAAGAGCCTCACTGGTTGAGGGGCGACATTGGTTGCTCTTGGCGGGGCTTCAGGGATCTCATCCATGAAGTCTATTTCCTTTCGGGGCCACTGGATGTGATGTAACAGTGTTTCTCCCAAGGTCCTCTGCTCATCAAAGTCCCCTAGGACATTCTTCAGGGAAATTCATTGAATCCAGGCTTTACTTTAGTCATGTAGCACTTCACATAGCCCGGCTTCAATGGCTCATTGTCCAACAAGAGGCCCTCTTCCAAGAAGGGTGGGAAAACCCAGGCTGTTGCACATTTTAATGTACCTTCATAATGTGTAAGCATGCCCTTCAGTCTGTCTTTCATTCTAGATAGATCAAATATAGCATCATCATGAGCAACTGCAGTCTCAGTGTCACTGGGGTCAGCTGATGCAGAGCTACTCTTGTGCGGTGTTGTCGCGCAATAACCAGCATCCTCCATGCCCACCACCCCTCCCATCTGCTGGCTATATGTCAGTGTTAGAGTCTTCTGCATCATCGTTGACTCCTCAATTTCCTTTGGAACAGTCGGATACATGTCCTTCCTCAACCTCTCATACAATTCATTCTACTTCATTTCACTCCTTGCTTTTTTCATGATGAGCCTCTCTTCTTTGCTGAGTGTGGAAGCCCTCTTGTGTGGGACATTGACACCTATACCCCTTGCATGGCCAGGGGGCTCTCTTTTTTCCACAGCATCTGATAGAATGTCACATGGCCCTGAGTTCCTGTAGAACCTTCCAGGGATTTTGGAAGCCTTTAACATCATGCGATACAATTCTTTGTCATGTGAGTTTTCAAAGTAATAAGTTCCGTCGTCACGCCTCCTTGCACGTGCTCACAAGTAGTCTCTAGCGCGTTCGCCCCTGATTTCACTAAAGGCCGGTTTCCCACCCGCAACTACTGCTTCTTCATCCTACTGGTCCCATATCAGTTTCATTTTGTAGTATCCTGCCACACCCATACGGTGGGGGTGTGTGTTCCTCTTCTGAAGTTCCGATTGCTTGGCACTCTTCTCAGTAAACTCTATAGCTGCACTGACCCTTTTGAATTCTGCCTAGTCTGCCTTTGTAATTTTGGCGTATGCAGGGATTGGGTCCTTGCCTTCACTCAAGTACTTCTTGTACAACACGTGCTTCCAATTTCTCCAAGCATCCTTAGCCTTCTTCAGTGTAGCGTGTTCCACCTGCATTATCCACTGCTCTGGAACATTGAAGTGATCCATGATCTCCCGGACTATCCTTTGTCGTGTTTCTGTGTCAGCCTTCCGAAACCCCAACAGATTAATGTTGAGCCTTGCCCTGCCAACAAATCCACACACACTCCTGAACCTCGTGCGTGCTTTATGTGGTTTAGTTGGAGCCTAAGACTTTAAATCGATGTCGGTTACTTCATATACACCTTTAGGCTGGTGTGTGGGCTTCCTTGGAGTGTTCCTCCGTGTCCTGACTGGAAGGGTAATTTTTGCAGCTCTATCCTGTTCCAGATTACTTGATCCCTCGCCATCTGCTAGAGACCTAGGGTTGTCGGACTCAGATGAAGATACATTGCCTGAAGCATGAGTGTTGTCGCTGCTACTCAGCATCTACAGAGAACACATGCGAAACTCAGGAAAGGAGGATAAGCATAATGCTAACAACTTGGTATCAAGCTGTCTAAACATGTCATGCAATAATTTAGAAACTGTACGACTCATTTGTTAAGTTTGGGTGACTCGGGCGCCCACGCTCTGTAAATCAACAATAACTAATTGGAACAAATACAACTTATATGTACTAGTTAGGAAGGTAGATAATGAACATATATACGCTCTCCGTTATTTTATAGCCAATTTGGGAACATACCGAACGAAATAGGAAGAGTGATTGCGAGGAAAATATGCCTCACCGCGATGGAGAGAAGTAACTAACAGGTTTCTTGTGCAAACCCGGAAGGACCACAGGAGAGGTGACGGTTTCCGGATCGATATTCTCAGGGTGGCTGGTGAGCAAACGAAGACGGTGAGGCGCGGGCAGCCATGTGTTGGGAACAACAGTGGAGGTAGGGTTGACGCCGAAGAGCGGGCACATGGTTGGGTTGAGCACACTGGCACCGGAGAGGGTTCTGTTGTGGATCTGGGGAGGGGGGAGCTGGTGATGGAGATTGGGTGGACTATTAAGTGGAACGGGGCGTGGGGGGGTGTTAGCGGCTATCGGTGCAACAAACCCTGGGTCTGTTGCCCAGACCATGCACAGGCCCAAGATCAAGATTGCAACATCCTAGACAAGACCAAGATGAAGAGATAGGCTCTTTGAGGAATCAAAGGGCAAGTTGAGAAGACCAAGTCAAGCCAAGAAGCAAGACACCGCTAAGGGAAAACCTCCCTTTCCGGGCAGGAGAGCCTGGCAAGGTTAGGGTTGCCCCGGAAGCAAGCCTCAGGACCACCCCGGCAGGCCTGCTAGGGCATACGAAGGCAAAACACCTCGCCAAGGCTTCGCCGCCCCACCTCACAGCGACGCAAGTCACCGATCGGTGCGGTGTCAAGCCCCAAGATGACTAAGTGGCTGACTTTTGCCACATGGCAGCCATTTCCTACAGGAATCACCTCCAGATGACACCTGTCCTGTGACGTGTCATGCAGACAGGAGAGAAGGTGGCCAAACAGCCCGGCAAGGCGTGCCGGGCAGGCCATGATGTGACACTGAGCGGCGCATTTAATGTGTACTGCTCTGTCTGCAGAGTAGATATGATAGCACTGTTTGCTATCTAATCAGTACACAATGACTGATTTGCCACTATGGTGACCCCTTAATCTATAAAAGGAGGCCCATGGCAACCATAGAAAGGATTCGGACTCCTGTATACTCAAACGCGCGTAGCTGCTCTCGTCCCGAGGCAACACTGCCAGGCAAGAGCGCTGCATTTCCACCACCATCCACCATCAGTCCACCAAAGCAGGAGTAGGGTTTTACACCTCGCGGAGTCCCGAACCTGGGTAAAAACTGCCCATGTGATCTCTGCCGCGCTACGCTGTGCTCCTCCGCTCTTTGTGCAATGTGCTCAGTCCCCCTGCCGAACCAAAAGGGGCCCTTTGCCCCATAGGTGGCCGTGGTTCTCCACGACATCTTTGGCGCACCAGGTAGGGGGCTGCGCTTGCGCGAACCCGAGAAGTATACGTAGCGCGTCATCTTCACCGCCATCTTCTTCATCAACGGCTCCATCGTCCATGGCGCCCAAGAAGAAGCCCGGCGCCGCAGCCCATCCATCTACCTCGAAGGCCCCGCCCCACGCCCCCGCCAGCGCCACGGGGGCTACGGGACGCCTTGAAGTGCGGACGCTGCGGGGGACGTGGTCGGCGCGGGCGGTGTCGTTACCACCTCCCCTGTGGCCGAAGGAGGAGCAGGAGGCACCGGAGAAGGACAACACCAACTGCATTCCAGCGGCCACGCCCCATGAGGTACGGGAGGAGAAATTATTCCATCTGCACCTCCCCGTCCGGCCGAGGGGCACAGCTGCAGCGGGGGTACTCGCCTTGGGGGGAATCACAACTCCCCGACCTCTCCCGCCGCGGGAGCGACTCTAGAACATGCGCCACCCCCGAAACGAGCCGACCCAGCCGCTACGCCAAACGGAGCCGCTGGCCCTCAAGCACCTCCACCTCGTCCACACGCCATCCAGGCGGCTGGCTCACGACGACGAGATCACGGCGCGACCGCTACCGGCACCGTCAGGAGCCGGGCGACGTTACGGTCTTCATCGACATCCATGCCAAGCACCACTTCGGAGGCCATAGCGCGGGCTCAGCTACTGTTGAAATTTCCGCCGACAGCCGATCAGATAGATGAGTGGACAGCCACCATTCAGAGTCTGATTGGCTTCGCCAAGGCGGGAGGATCGCAGCGGGCTAGCCCGCCACGGCCTCCCCAGGCAGCGGCAACGGCCCACGCCACTGGCCATGCGGATGGGGCCACTCCTACGGTGCAGTCCCCTTCGCGGCAGCCGGTGCGGGAGCCGCGCGACCAAGAACCTGACGACATCTCGATAGCTTTGTCCGACCCTCGAGCGCGTCAAGGCCCACGGCGAGTCCTGGAGGACAGGCGGAGGGAAGGCATGCGTGTCAACACCGAGCGACACCGCGACGCCCACCGCCAGTCCGACAGGCGCGATGGCCCCGACGTCGACGAGCCCGCACTCGCTGACGGCGGGTACCTACCTTTCGAGGCTGGGTGCCCTGCCTTCACCCGCGAGCTGTGGCAAGTCCGTTAGCCATCCACTCGCATGTTCAAGCCAGAGATACCATAGAATTATGATGGAAGACTGAACCCGGCAGAGTTCTTGAGCATCTACACCATCAATGTTCAAGCTGCCGGGGGAAGAGATGAGAAGGTATTCGCCAACTACTTCCCTTTGGTGCTCAAGCCAAATGTGAGGTCTTGGCTGGTGCACCTGCCGGAGAACTCCATTTCGACCTGGGCTGACCTGTGCCATGAGTTGGTTGGCACCTTCACGGGCGGCCATCAAGAACCAGGGTGGCCCAGCGACTTGCAGCTCCTCCCGCAGAAGGAAGGCGAGTGCCTATGGAAATACATGCAGAGATTCAGTAGAATCCACAGGAATATTCCAGACATCCACTCGGCAGCTGTGATAGTTGCGTTCCAATCCAACATGCGCAATCGTCGGATACGTTCTAAGATGAACGTTCGATTGCCAAAGACTGTGAAGGAGCTTTACACTCTGGTGGATAAGTGTGCTCGAATAGAGGAGGGGAGGAAGCGCCCCGGAGAAGAGGATGGCATCGACATCGATTCAGAGGATGATGACGAGGCCGCCAGTCAAAAGAAGAAGAACAAGAAGCGCAACAAAAGGCGCAAGGATAAGGCAGTGATGACCGTTGAGGGATCGGGCATGCCTAGTACTGGCAAGAAAGCCAAGGCTGAGATACCCGGCAAGGAGGTTGCCGCGTGCACTGACTGCCGGGAAGCCGCGGCTGCCGAGAAGGCTGGGAAAGGTGATGGCCCGTATTGCAAGATCCATCGGACCAAGGATCACGATTTCCAGGAGTGTCATCAGGTTGAGCAGCTTGTCAAGAAGCAGAGGGCTGAAAATGAGAAGCGAGATAAAGAGAAAGGTCAGAATGGTGCTGGCGGAAAGGGCCGAGGTGGCGGAGCAAGCCACCCCGGCAAGGCTCCTCAGAATCAAGGGAAACCCGCCAGAGGCCGTGAGAAGGAGGATTGCAACGATGAGAGTGATGGAGGAGATGAAGAGGAAACCAACGAGCAAGAATTCTAGAAAGCCACTGACGCCCTGTTCATTGACGGGGGTGCATCTTTGCACTCTTCCCACCGCGAACTTAAACGGTGGGCGCGTGAAATCAATGCCGTGGAGCCAGCGGCAGACTCTCGAAGGCCGCTCAAGTGGTCCCGCACGCCCATCATCTTCGATGAAGAGGACAACCCTGACCGCACCACCACGGTAGGGTGCTTGCCGTTGTTGGTATCACCAACAATCCGCAACCTCAAAGTCACAAAGATGCTGGTTGACTGCGGGGCTAGGTTGAATCTAATTTCTTCAAAGGTCATCAGCAAACTCTAGATAGCAGAAGAAGAGCTCAAAGTTACTGGCACGTTTCAAGGGATCAACCCCGGCCGGAGTCGTCCTAAGGGGAAAATCATGTTACTAGTAACATTTGGGGGGGAGTTGAATTACCGGACTGAGAAGATCGTGTTTGATGTGGTTGACCTCCCCCTGCCATACAATGGAATCCTTGGTCGCCCAGCTTTGGCCAAGTTCATGGCAGCATCCCACTATGCCTACATCACCTTGAAGATGCCAGAGCCGGTGGGCGTCATTTCCATTCCATCAGACGAGAAGGACACAATTGCGTGGACAGGATGTACCGGGATGCAGTCGCGGCAGAGGTCACTGAAACTGCAATCCCCACAAAGGAAAATAATGGAAAGAAGAAGGCTGACAGGGACACCGGCAAGGAATCTGGGAAGCGTACCTCTTCGGGGTATGCTTCGCCTGTTGATGACTCGCTGGAAAGTTCCAATAGCAAGAGATCCAAGGTTTCTCCACCCGCTGTGAAACAGGTCCCGACAGGGCTGGCTGGCGCTGGTGGTACTTTCACTATCAGCGCCACCATCGATGACAAATAGGAAAGTGCGCTCATTGCCTTCTTACGGGCGAATGTCGATGTGTTTGCTTGGCAACCATCTGACATCCCCGGTGTTCCCAGGGAGGTAATCGCGCACCACCTTGCTGTCTGCCCACATGCCCGACCCGTCAAGCAGAAGGTCCAGAACCAAGCTTTGGAGCCGCAGCAATTTATTGCCGAGGAGATCAAGAAACTTGAGGTTGCTGGTCTGGTTAGAGGAGTGTTGCATCCAACGTGGTTAGCAAATCCAGTGGTGGTACGCAAAGCCAATGGGAAGTGGAGGCTGTGCATAGATTTTACGGATCTGAACAAGGCATGCCTGAAGGACCCATTTCCCTTGCCGCGCATCGACCAGATTGTGGATTCCACCTCCGGGTGTGACCTGCTTTCCTTCCTGGATGCCTACTCTGGATATCATCAGATCTTCATGTCCAAGGAAGACGAAGAGAAGACCGCGTTCATCACCCCATGTGGCACATACTACTTCGTGCGGATGCCTTTCAGGTTGAAGAGCGCCGGGTCTACTTTCGCAAGAGCAGTCCAGATTGGTTTTGGGTCACAGTTGCATAGGAACATTGAGGCTTACATGGATGATATTGTGGTCAAGACCAAGGACAGGTCAATCCTCATTCAGGATTTGGAAGAGACGTTTGCTAATCTGCGCAAGATCAACTTGAAGCTAAATCCGGAGAAGAGTGTGTTTGGCGTTCCTTCCGGCAAGCTACTTGGCTTCTTTGTGTCCCACCGGGGGATAGAGGCCAGCCCCAACAAAATCAAGGCCATCAAGAAGATTCAAGCACCCCAGACAGGCAAGGACGTGAGGCGTTTGACTGGATGTGTTGCCGCGCTTAGCAGGTTCATTTCCAAGTCTGCCGAGCATGCCTTGCCGTTCTTCAAGGTTTTGAAAAAGGCAGGGCCCATGGAATGGACACCAGAGGCAGACGCCGCACTATAAGATTTGAATGCCTACCTTTCCTCTGTGCCCACTTTGGTTGCTCCAAAACCTCAAGAGCCGTTGCTGCTATACTTGGCGGCAACTAATCAGGTGGTTAGTGCAGCACTGGTGGCGCAGAGGGAAGTGGATGGAGCAGCAAAAGCAACTGGTGTCCCTTCCGGGGAGGAAAGTGAACACACCCCGGCAAAGTCAGATGCAGATCAAGGAAGAGAAGAGCAAAGCAGCGAAAACAGTTCTTTGGTCACGGCAAAGAAGAAAGTGGTGCAACACCCAGTATACTTCGTCAGCTCCCTGTTGCAGGGGGCTAGATCCAGGTACTCTGGCGTGCAAAAATTGATCTTTGGCCTTGTCATGGCCTCAAGGAAACTGCGCCACTACTTCCAAGCCCATGAGATCACAGTTGTCACCCATTTCCCTTTGCAACGGATACTCCGAAACCCCGAGGCTACCGGCAGGATAGTGGAGTGGGCTTTGGAGTTATCCAGCTTTGGTTTGAAGTTTGAGAGCAAATCAACTATTCAAAGTAGAGCATTGGCAGAGTTTATTGCAGAATGGACGCCAACTCCTGATGAAGAGGTATTGGAGACAGTTATCCCCGGCAAGGAAGCGCCCCAAGAATGGATCATGTATTTTGATGGTGCCTTCTCCCTACAAGGTGCAGTGGCTGGCGTGCTTCTCGTTGCTCCCACCGGAGAGCACCTGAAGTACATCGTCCAGATGCATTTTCCCCGGGAGGAAGCTACCAACAATACAGCAGAGTATGAAGTGCTCCTTGCCGGGCTCAGAATTGCAAAAGAACTGGGGATCAAGAAGCTGATCATCCGCGGAGATTCACAGCTTGTGGTGAGACAAGTCAACAAGGATTACCAAAGTCCATTGATGGAGGCATACGTTGAGGAAGTGAGAAAGTTGGAGGAGCACTTTGGCGGATTGCAAACAGAGCACGTACCCCGTGTGGAAAACAGCATCCCTGATCATCTGTCAAAGTGCGCTGCACAAAAGCTCCCTGTGGAACCAGGAACTTTTGCTCTCCATCGGACTCAGCCCTCCGTATCCCCGGCAACAATGGCCAGAAAGAGGAGGAAATTGGACTCCGACAAGCCTCTCCCGGTAGAACCTCTCAAGGATCCCGGTAGAAAGCTTGTCGGGCACAACTCCCCTTCGGTCGCTGAGCTGTGTCCTCCCGCCAGGCCACCGGTCCCCGCGGTCGAGGATTGCACTCTCATGGATGGGGAGGTGCCATTAGTCCTCATTGCCGAGCCACAGGCTCCGCCTTGGGCATGGCACATAGTCCATTTCCTCCAAATTGGAGAACTTCCCGAAGAGCAAGAAGAAGCTGAAAGAGTAGCCCGGAGGGCCAGTACGTATCAGTTCGTTGATGACACGCTAAACAGAAGGAGGCCCAACGGTGTGAAATTGAAGTGCATTTGTCGGGAAGGAGGAAAGGAACTACTGGCGGAGATACACAAGGGTATGTGCCGCTCCCACATTGGATCAAGGGCGTTGGTTGGGAAAGCTTTCCGGCAAGGATTCTACTGGCCCACAGCCCTCCAAGATGCGGTCGAGCTTGTCACCAAGTGTGAAGCCTGCCAGTTCCATTCCAAGAACATCCACCTGCCAGCCCAAGCTCTTCAGACAATCCCTTTGTTATGGCCGTTTTCGGTCTGGGGGCTCGATATCCTCGGCCCTTTCCCCCGTGCTACCGGGGGCTTTGAATTCTTGTTCGTTGCAATTGACAAGTTTACAAAGTGGCCGGCAGTAGAGCCCATGAGAAAGGTGACTGCTCAGTCGGCTATCAAGTTCTTGAAAGGATTGGTGTGCCGCTTCGGAGTTCCTGCCTGAATCATCACTGACAACGACACCCAGTTCACGAGTCGCGCCTTCATGCAATACATTCATGCCCTCAGAAGAAAAATCTCGTTCACCTCTGTGGCCCATCCAAGGAGCAACGGGCAAGCTGAGAGGGCGAACGCTGAAGTGTTGCGAGGACTCAAGACGAGAACTTTCGATAGGCTGCAGAAGTGCGGCAGGCGATGGATCGATGAGCTGCCGGTGGTTCTTTGGTCCCTTAGAACGACACCAAATCGAGCTACCGGGCAGACACCCTTCTCCCTAGTCTATGGGGCAGAAGCAGTTATCCCCACGGAACTCATTTATGGGTCACCTCGAGTGCTTGCCTAAGATGAAGTAGTGCAAGATCAGCACCAGCGTGATGACGATGTGCTACTCGAGGAGAACCGTCTCCGGGCTACTACGCGTGCCGCATGCTATCAGCAAGCCCTGCATCGCTATCACAGCCGCAGGGTTCATGGCCGGTGTTTGGAGGAAGGCGACCTTGTCCTTAGGCGCGTTCAGTCCGCCAAGGGTGCAATCAAGTTGATGCCAAAGTGGGAAGGCCCTTACCGGGTAGTACGAGTCACCAGACCTGGCGCAGTCCATCTGGAGACCGGAGATGGCATTAAGTTGCAAAACTCATGGAACATTGAGCATCTCTGCAAGTTCTACCCATAAGGCGCAGCTGTCGGGCCCTGCCCGGCAGCCACCCTTTTGTACAGGCCTTGCCTCTGTTGCATGTAACCCCTTGTACAAAGCCAGGCACAGACCCTGAGCAACAGTGAAGTAAATGAAGCGCCGGGGGGCCCCCGACAAATTGCATGCATGCATAAGCATATCATGAGCATTGCATGTTCATGTAGAATAGATCGCATGAGGCATCATTTTCATCTGCATCATACTGCAGGCTCCTACCGTGGATTCAGTCCCGAAAAAAGAGAAGAGAAGACAAGCCTACATCGCGATCCCTGGCAAGCCCAAACAGATAAGTTCTCTCTCTTATCCATACGAGTTTTGTAAGTAAAAACTTGTGCATAGGAAAACCTCGCCGATTTCAAAACTTAGGTGCTCCCGTCCCTTTACTAGAACGTTGCTTCGGTCAGGGAGGTTGTAGTGGCCTTTGGCGAGAAAGTTGGCGGGGGGCTGGTCCCTCTTCATGACTTGTGCCCGGCAGGCCCAGCCCTGCGGTAGCAACTTGAGGGTACCGGCAGGATAGCCTACCGGGAAAAACTTGTTTACTTAAGCGTAAAGAGGCATTCTCCCTCTGCATGGACATGTTACATGCACAAGTGCCCGACAAGGTTTATCTTTTTCATTAATATGCTGATCAACAAGTACAAACCTTACAGAACACAAACATGGATAAAAGAGATTACATAATTTGAACTAAAGTTTGGCAAGTGCCTAAATATTTTAGATTGAAAAAAGATAAGTGCCCAGTAATCCCTTTCTTGTCCACCTCTTCCTAGGCACTGCGGTGGAAGAGAAGGAGGGCAAAAGGGGTGCCTGAGCAAGATGACCCACTCGACCCTGTCAGGACCTGCCGGGCGCAGCCTGACAAGATCGAGAGTGGCGAGGCTGCGAAGGAGGGAGATGGAAGGAGTAGCTCGACGGTGCCTCGGTCACCACCTCCAGGGCCAGCCAGAAGCTCCAGCAAAAAGCACCGGTGGGGAGAACCACCGAGGCCTAGCTGGAAGACGGCTGGAGGTGGCGAAGGCACCAAGAGAACGGCCCTCTCCCCAGCAACCAAGAGGCCGGTGATGATGGTGCCGGTGAGGGTGGGGAAGAGCGGAAAGACGAGGCAGCAGGTCGGCAATACGAGATGAAGGCATCGATGCCATCGTACTCCGACCTAACGCCCTGCCACCCGCCTTCTCCATCTTCCCTTGATCTTTCTCCATCACCGCCGCTCCAGAGGGACGCCGGCTCCATGAGCCATTCCCTCCCCCGGAGAAGCTGCGGGCGACAGCGGAGTCCGACGCGGCGAGGGGCGTCGCTCCCCACCTTGGCGGGCAGGAAGATGCCACCGTCTTCAACGTTCGCCCTGACTTCACCAAGGGGGGCGATACCGGGATTACCAAGGAACCCGAGCGCTGCGCCCCTGACAGACACCAGAGCCACCAAGAACTTCAGCATCCAGGAGGAGGGGGCGAACACGCCCCCACGAGAGAAAGGCTCGGCGCCTCCCACGCCGCGGGTGGCATATCCACCGCGCCCCTTTTCACTCCAGACCAGGCTCACTCCCCGAGCCCCTTCACGAGCTTCCGATGTCGCCAACCTCAAGCTCGTGCCTGGGGCTAGGCCCCGGTCTCTTTCTCTCAGCATTGCAAGTAGAAAGAAGAAAAAGACAAGAAGAGGAGCATGGATGAACACTCCCGCTTCCCCCTGCCCTCATTTTTATAGGCAAGCTGGGGGTTGGGGGCTGATTCATCGATGGTTAACCGCCATCCTCCTCCACCAATCCATGAAGACCAGGCCCCTGCCTTAACGCTCCCCCGCACAATGCGCCTCCATTACCTACCCCGCTCGATGCATCCAGCATACGTGGCCGGGGATAAGGGCGTGGTGTGAAGAGTTAATTGGCAGTTACTCGCCCGTGCGTTAAAGTCATTCACGGGCCATTACAAGAGTGGCCCCACTGCAGTTGGCGTTACGCGATGGGCGGAAGAACCGGAGACTGAGCCAAGCTCAGATTAATTAAGAAGCAAAGAAGATCTCAAAGGACAAGCAGCAATTTCCCCCTCGCCTGTGGACAAGTTAGGGCCTACCCCGATGACGCCCGGCAGCTCATTTGGGCCAGGTCTGGGGGCTCCTATCGGTGCAACAAACCCTGGGTCAATTGCCCAGACCGTGCACAGGCCCAAGAGCAAGATTGCAACATCCAAGACAAAGACCAAGATGAAGAGATAGGATCTTTGAGGAATCAAAGGGCAAGTTGAGAAGACCAAGTCAAGCCAAGAAGCAAGACACCGCTAAGGGAAACCCTCCCTTGCCGGGCAGGAGAGCCTAGCAAGGTCTGGGTTGCCCCGGAAGCAAGCCTCAGGACCACCCCGGCAGGCCTGCCGGGGCATACGAAGGCAAAACACACCGCCAAGGCTTCGCCGCCCCACCTCACAGCGACGCAAGTCACCGATCGGTGCGGTGTCAAGCCCCAAGATGACTAAGTGGCTGACTTTTGCCACATGGCAGCCATTTCCTACAGGAATCACATCCAGATGACACCCGTCCTGTGACATGTCATGCAGACAGGAGAGAAGGTGGCCAAACAGCCCGGCAAGGCGTGCCGGGCAGCCATGATGTGACACTGAGCGGCGCATTTAATGCGTACTGCTCTGTCTGTAGAGTAGATATGATAGCACTGTTCGCTATCTAATCAGTACACAATGACTAATTTGCCACTATGGTGACCCCTTAATCTATAAAAGAGGCCCATGGCAACCATAGAAAGGTTTCGGACCCCTATATACTCAGACGCGCGTAGCTGCTCTCGTCTCGAGGCAACCCTGCCGGGCAAGAGTGCTGCGTTTCCACCACCATCCACCATCAATCCACCAAAGCAGGAGTAGGGTTTTACGCCTCGCGGCGGCCCGAACCTGGGTAAAAACTGCCCGTGTGATCTCTGCCGCGCTACGCTGTGCTCCTCCACTCTTTGTGCAACATGCTCAGTCCCCCTGCCAAACCAAAAGGGGCCCTTGGCCCCATAGGTGGCCATGGTTTCCCACGACAGCGGCCAAGGTGAAAAGGGTGAAAAAAGATTCCCAGTCGCCGCGCGGAAAGGCCTACGCAAACGGTTGCCTCTAAGCCCCATGTGCACAAACAACATAATTTCGTTTGAAATGAAGACGTGCTAATTTTCAAATGAAGACTTGCTAATTGTGAGTTCATCATTTCGCCTTGAATTTGTTTCCATGGTAAGCAATCACCATTATACCACAGGTTTGATTTTCTGGCGCATTTCAGGTCTCTTGTGCTATATTTAAGCCATTTTTGGCATTTACCGTGCATTTTGGCATATAAATCAAATCCTAGCCGGAACTACATGTGCTGATGAAAGGGATGAGGATTGTCGTTCGATCTGGGAGCATCTAATGGTCCAGAAGTATGATCCGTGGGGTTTGGGTTCTGGCTAATCAGAACGCACGACTCACATCGCACGCGCAGCAGGGGGGCATCAGCCACGCTTTGGTAGGCACACGGCTTTCATGAATGAACCATGTGCTATTTGAAAACATTTACATCAACTAACAGCATATTTTCATTTGAATGAAAACATGAGTTCATCGTTTTGCCTCGAATTTTTTTCCACGGTAAGCAATCACCATTGTATCCTAAGGTTTGATTTTCTGGTGCATTTGAGATCTTGTTTGCTATATTTGAGCCATTTTTTTCATTTAACATGCATACATATATAACCGTTTCGCAACTACAAGTGGGTGTTAGAAAGATCATTTGTGTGCCGCTTTGCGAGTTTCCATTCATTGTCCGAGAAACGGGATTTTTTTTTCAAACATTTCGGCCGCAGGGTGCGGCCAGAGGCGTAGGCCTTGTTTGTATTTTAATTACAGGAAATGCATATAAAGTCCGAAAATCACGAAAATTGTTGTGTCACCGTGGCGTGCTCTCACGACCCCATGGAAAGAATTTGGTAAAGTTTGGCACAAGTTTTGTTGCCCGCACCTTCGAAACCAGAGCATCTCACAATAAGGATCATAGTTTCGAAAAGGAGACGCGGCACTTCGGACTCCAATCGTCAGTGACTTCATCGTGTTGCCTCGAAAAAAAATTCATGGTAAACAATCACCGATATACCCTAGGTTTGATTTTCTGGCCCATATCTGGTCTTGTCTGCTATATTTAAGCCATTTTTTGCATTTACCTTGCATTTAGTGCATATAAAATCAAAACCCTACTACAACTACATGTGGGTATTAGCAAAGGTGTACAAATCATTTGTGTGTCGCTTTGTGAGTTTTGATCTATTATCCGAGAAGCAGGGAGAAGTTTCAAACATTTTCGGCTACGAGGTGCGACCACAGGCGTAGGCCTAGTTGGTATTTTAATTACAGAAAATTCAGATGGAGTGCAGACATCATGAAAATCGGTGTGTGACCATGGCATGCTCTCACGACCCCATGGAATTTTTTTGGTAAAGTTTGGCACAAGTTTTAATGACCGCTCCTTGGAAACCAGAGCATCTCACAAGAAGGATCATGGTTTCCAAAAGGAGACGTGTCAATTCAAATTCCAGTGGCCGGTGACTTCATCGTTTGGCCTCATTAAAAATTCCATGGTACGCAATCACCATTATACCACGGGTTTGTTTTCTGTCGCATTTCAGGTATCATTTGTTATATTTAAGACATTTTTTGAATTTAACATGCATTTGGTGCATATAAAATAAATCCCAACCACAACTGCATGTGCTGATGAAAGGGATGAGGTTTGCCGTTCGATCTGGGAGCATCCAACAGTGCAGACGTACGACCCGTGGGGTTTGGATTCTAGCCAATCAGAATGCACGACTCACATCGCGCGTGCAGTTTGGTCGGCACACGGCTTTCATGAATGAACCGTGTGCTATTCGCAAACCAGATTGCATATCTTCTGTTGATACATACTGGAGTGTGATCAACTGAGTGTGCTACCTCTAGGGTATAATAATAATAATAAACAGTTCAAATTCATTGCCTGAGCTGATAGCATATCAAGGTCAATATATTAACGGTTCTTACATCAACAGAAGATCGGGCATAACTCACAAATTCAGTACATGCGATAGTTCTAAATTGAACGAATTAAGTTGTAGGTTAGGCATAAAAACTAGTCTTACAGCTTAATTCCCATGTACATGGGGAAACTAGGATCATTACGTTGACCCCGAATGAACTTAGGTTTTCTGATGATTTTACGCTTTTCTGTTTGGATGGTGTGTGATCCCTTGGCTGGCAACTCAGCAAATTCATTGTAATCCTCCTCATCAGCAACGTCCTCGACGCCCAGTACCCTCCTCTTCCCATGCATCACTACATGGCAGTTCTTATGCAAGGGGTCTTTCACATAGAAAATCTGGATAGCATCGCTAGCAAGAATGAATGGGTCTGTGTTATATGCCATCGCTGTCTTGTTAACACACGTCTTCGTGTAATCATCAACCTTTACTTGACTAAGAGGGATCCATGCGCACCTGAATAATGCCACCTTAACTTTCACATAGTTAAGCTCCCAAATCTCTTTGATGGTCCCATAGTATACCCTTTTATCAGCTTCATCTACAGTCATACATTCTATTCGAACAGAGCTATTCTAATATGAGATCTTCTCATCACGTTCCTCGGTGTAGAATGTGTAGCCATTTATGTCATACGCTTGGTACATCAACACCGTAGGTGATGGCTTTTGTGCCAACCACGTAGCAATGTCATCCATGGATCCTTGTGCCAAACGATTCTTCAGCCATCTGGTGTAGTTCTTATTGTGGTCCTTCATCTCGACATCTAACGGATACGCCATTGGTAAGAAGCTTTGGCATATCTCTGCAATGTGTTCGTCAGCATAAGCGCTGAGAACTGGGCTGTTAAGTAGTACCGTCAAATGGGCTTTGTTAGCCAAATCTTCGGGTGCAGCCTTTTGCATGCCAGCAAGGACCGGCTTACCTTTCAGCCTTCCCTCGTGGCGAGAGAGGGGCAAACCTATAGGTCTTTGTTTCATGTATTCGGTGCAATACTCAACCACCACCTCTGTGGTATAAACTTGTAGGATGCTTGCTTCTGGATGGCTTCGGTTCTGACAATAGCGCTTTAGTATTCCCATGAACCGCTCGAAGGGATACACGTTGCCAAGAAACATAGGACCACAATACTTTATCTCGTCGACAAGGTGCACAGTGAGATGGACCATGACATCAAAGAATGACGGTGGGAAAAACATCTCTAGGCTGGACAATATTCTTGCAATATCCTCTTGCATATAATCCAACTCTTCGAGGTCTACCACTTTCTGCCATAGTTGGTTGAAGAAATCACAGAGCTCAATGAGTGTGTTTCTTATATTTGTGTCCATCAGATTCCTGATGGGCATCGGGAGGATTTGTGTCAACATTACGTGGTAATCATGTGACTTCA
This sequence comes from Thinopyrum elongatum, assembly GCA_011799875.1. NCBI lineage: Eukaryota > Viridiplantae > Streptophyta > Magnoliopsida > Poales > Poaceae > Thinopyrum > Thinopyrum elongatum. The sequence goes on along the minus strand of CM022299.1, from coordinate 374,999,649 downwards.
TGTGTCCCAACTTCATTTTACCTGAGCTCACATCCACGAGACTTCTGATGTTTGCTGAGTAGGAAGAGGGTGTCTTAACTAACAATAAATAGTTGAAGAACTCTGTTGTTACTTTTGTACTGAAATTGTAACTCTGGCGAGTGTGGAGGATTTTTGTTAACATCTTCTGCTTCACTCTTGCATTTTGATTGATCACCAAGCATATCGAGTCCTGCACCGTTACCATCCTTTCTTTTACCTTTAATCTTGAGAAGAGTATCAAGGATGCTTTCACATACGTTCTTCTCTATGTGCATGACATCGATGCAGTGACGTACACGTAGAATCTCCCAGTAAGGTAATTCCCAGAACACCGATTTCTTCTTAAACACTTGATTCCTGGGTGTTTGTTTCACTGTCAAAGCGTGGTTCTTGCCAAGCACAACATTAATTTTGTTTAGCCATGTTGTGGACCCACTCCCCAGCATAAGATCTTGGGACCAAACCTACCTCTGCCGTACCATCAAATTCAGCTTTCATCTTTCGGTATGGGTGATCTTTCCGTAAGAACCCACGATGACGCAAATACACAGTTTTGTGCGAGTTGGGAAGAAATCTGCTAGCTGTCCTATCCATGCATGTGACACACCCTACATCTCCCTTTGTTTTCTGCCCCGATGTGTTGCCTAATGCCGGGATATCTTGAATGGTGTGCAGCAGCATCGCATGTAGATCGAAAAACTCCTTTTTGTAAGCATCATTACATTTTACAGCAGGCTCTTTTACCCACAATGTCAGCAGTTCTTCTACCAGTAGCTGAAAGTAAATGTTGATGTCATTTCTAGGTTGCTTCGGGCCTTGGATAATCATTGACATCATGATGTATTTTTTCTTCATACACAACCAAGGAGCAAGGTTAAATATGCACAGAAGCACCGGTCATGTGCTGTGTTTGGTGCTCATATCGCCAAAAGGATTCATCCCGTCAGTACACTCCCCAAGCCTTATACTTCTAGGATCCTTGGCAAACTCTTCAAACTTGTTGTCGATTAATTCCCACTGAGCCCCATCTTTCGGGTGCCTGATATATTTATCCACAGTTCGCTCATCATGATGCCGCTGTAACCTCTTTGCCTCTCTAGGGTTTGTAAACAAACGCCTCAACCTTGGAATTAAAGGAAAGTACCAAACAACCTTGAACAGGATTCCTGTCTTGATCTCGTCGTCCAATTTGTACTTGTCCTTTGCTCTCCTATGCTTGTATCGTGCATGCTTGCATGTCGGACATGCACGCAAATCTTTGTACTCACCACGGTACAATATACAATCATTAACACAAGTGTGTATGTTCTATACTTCAAGTTCCATTGGGCAAACAATTTTCTTCACTTCGTTCGTGCTTTTGGGGAGCACATTATCTTCTAGAAGAATTTCTTTGAAAATACCTAACAACTCTGTGAAGCCCTTGTTTGATAGACCGTTCGCTGCTTTAAATCTGAGAAGTGCCAGTGTGGAACTCATCTTGGAATATTTCTTTTTGCAACCTGGATACAAATCTTTCTTGGAGTCCGCATCAATGGTTGGTAGATCCTTGTACCCAATCATATCTATTTTTGGGCCCTTGAAATCTGCAATCATAGCAGCAAAATCTGGCATATCAAGGTTGTCGTCATCGTCTGCGTCGCCGTCTTTTTTTTCAAGTGGGGTTTTCAACTTTCCGGTGTTCCATTGGTAGCTTGACGCCTCAGCCCCGATGTTAGATTCAACATCCATGTGACTCTGACCAGGGTTTAGCATCTCGCAACCCTGGGTATATTCATCCATGACCTGCTCTTTACCGCGTCCAGTCCAACGTGTATATCCATCCATGAATCCCTGAGTGACTAAGTGGAACTCGACAACTATAACTTTATGTGACTCTATATTGGCACAATGACAGCATGGACACAGGATGTAATCCTCATTACCAATTCTCTTCTTTGTACTTTCATCCAAATTGATGAACTCCGGCACGCCACTGACAAAATCTGAGCTTCTTCGATTGTTCATCTATTCAGATCGTTCCATCTGCACCACATGAAGGGTAATTAAAAACAAAACAACATTAACACACATATTAACTAATGCCCAAAGATGCGTGCATAAATCACAAGATTTTATATTCATAATTACTAAGGGCGCTCCATATTGTTATCCAGCCGTGCGATGACAAAAATTAGTGGCAAGTCAATTTACACGCAGAGTAGTACAACACTACCCTTATGAATTGAATACCTTAATTAAGCCACTCAACGAAAAGAATACATTAATTAATTAGCCACGTGGTGACCTCCACCCAGCAAACAGAGAAGCGCGATGCGGCGGCACGCCGAGACAGCAGGGTCGAGGAGCAAAGCTTAGTGGGGCAACCGCCTGAAGTTCGACATCCACTATCCCGCCATCGACCGCGATGGAAGTGCTCCAATCACGCCGCCGCCGACCTCGATGGTTGAGCTCCTCCTATCTCCCGCCGCAGACCGAGGATTGACCTCCTATGACACCGCCACTGCCCATCGACCGAGGATTGACCTCTTATCCGGTAGTCGCTGCCTCGGCGGCCGCCGCCATCAATCTGCAGAGCGGCTGTTTTTATTTTTGGATGGGTATCCGCAGAGCGACTGTTTACCCTAAGTATTACTGTAACTCAATTATTGCATCCCCATATGTACAGGGTAGTACATCACATACGGTTATGTCACGACAACCGTGTCTCACCTACGTTGTCTTCATACATGGTTTGGCACGGAAATCATGTGTGAAGTTGTAATACCTAACACAAACGACATGTATAAACCTAGTGTCGTATACAACATAGTGCGATAAGTAGTTCCCAACCATTAGCATATCCCCACAGTTTCCCCATTTCTGCCAAATCCCTAGATAGCCTCCAAATTCCCTCGCGTGGCGCAGACATTGGGGGAATGCGGACGAGTGGTGTTGATGGTTACGGTGCGGCTGCTCCTGCTCGTATCGCCGCTCTCGGCAGCGCCGCCACGATGGTGGTCACCGCTGAGCACTTGCCTAAGGTCATCAGAAGGCAGGTGTACTACAGATCCGAATCGTCCTGTCAGGTTCCAATATACCCGATCTTTTTTAGCATGTCCAAAGTAGCTCGCTGCTCAATCCGTCCTGAATGACCACCCCCCCCAGGAAAGTGATCAGCCACCGGATCCGGAGTATGACTCCAGACTCCTACAACATGAGTTCGACTCCGAGTTTTGCGCCACCGAGAAGTACCAACAGTCCCGTGTCAGGGGGATTGGTGGACGCTTGGTCAGCACACACCGTAGCCACGCTCTGCCTTGTCGTAGTGGGTGAGTGCGGACTCCGAGGGTCCATCTGCCGGGAGCCGGCCCGCCCCTCAATGCCACCTTCTAGGGGTGCGCAGCCTTCTGGTGGTTCGCGGATAGGTAGGGCCCGCCACCTGCGGGCTGTACTGATCGCCTTTTGCTGTAGCATGACCCTTGCTGACGAGGGCCATGTCCTGAGTCGCATGGCTACAGTCCTGCGCCAGGCGGATAGGTGGCCGCTGTGTCAGCCTACACTATAGCCACGCTCCTCCAGGATTCGGGGGAGCAGTTGGCTCTGCAGCCACGCCCCGTCTCGTCGGAGTAGGTGAGTGCAGACTCCGAGGGGAGGAGGGGCCATCTGCTAGGAGCCAGCCGCCCCCAAGAGTCGTCTTCTATGAGTGCGCTGTCTTCTAGAAGCCGGCCACTTGGTCCTAGCGGGACCAAGGAACCGGCCACATGCCCGGAAGGCATGAGGGGCTTTGCTAGCCCCGATTTCTTGAAATGTTATTAGGTCCGGATGAGGCTACCCGGGGTCTACCCCCCCCCGACAGTAGTCCCCGAAGCTGGTGAGGTGCCACGGCTCAAAGCCGGAGTGCCTCAGTAGTTTCCTCCTCCGAGAGATCTTGCGTCTTTGCTTTGTCCGGCTCAAAGAAGCCGCCTGCCAGGAGCCGGCCAAGGCAAAGCCGGCCGCCTGGTGGATTTGAATCGCCGCGGCGGGCGCCGGGTGGTACGCCTCCGGGTGGCGCGCTTGCCGCCTGTTGCACGCTTGCCACATGTCGCAAGCAGGCCAGGCCGGCCTGCCAGCCCACGCGCGCGACGGGACGCCGCCGCAGGCCCGGGCACGCCACTACGCAGCATCGGCGCGCGCGCGGATCCGCCGCGGCTGTGGCAGACGGTAGCCCTTCCGAGGCGGAGTGATTGCGCGCCATTAAGGCGCGAGATATGCGGGGGCGTGCGGGACATGGGCGCAGTTAATCCCCACGCCCCCCACGAAGCGTCGCATTCGGCCCCGCCGCCACCACCGTATAAAAAGGAGGGAGGGGGCGGCCAAACGCACGCGCGCCCCCTCCGCTCTTCTTCCTCGCTACTCTGCGTCCTTGCTACTGCTGTGCTGCCGCACCGCCCGCCGCTGAAGTGCCGTTGCGGCCTCATCGCCTTCTAGCCTCACCGCGCCACCGCAGACTCGCCACCGCCCAACGTCGCTGCGCCGCTGCCAGGCCACCGCGAGCCATGGCGAGAGGCGAGTGGGACGACTCCAACGTCCATGACGGGCACCTTGAGTTCCTCAGCGCGACGCGTAGGATTCCCGTCGAGGGGTTCGTGGGGACGCGCCTTCCCGACGCATGGGAGATCTCGCTGGCGCCGAGGGCCGGCGAGTTCGTCGTCTTCTGGAGCCACTTCCTAGTCGGATTCGGCTTGCCGGCGAGCGGGTTCCTCTGCTCCTTCCTCGACTTTTACCATCTTCAGCCTCACCATCTCACCCCCAACACGGTGGTGCTCCTTTCCGCCTTCATGACCTTCTGTGAAGGCTACCTTGGCGTCCTGCCCACGCTCGAGCTGTGGGGTAGGTTCTTCTACCTGAAGCTGGGCACTCAGGCCAAGGGTGAGCCAGCCCAATGCGGCTCCTGCGTCGCCGTGCGGCGCACCGGCTCCAGGACCCGCTTTCCTCCTATCGCTCTGCTGGAGTCGGCGAAGCTGTGGCAGAAGTCATATTTCTATGTCCGCAATCTTCACCCGACTCGAGATTACATCAACTTGTCGGCTTTCAAAATCAGCTCACCTGGTGAGCCGCGAAACAACTGGGGGTAGCAACCCTCCAAGCCGTTGCCGGCTGCCGTCACCAACGTCCTCGTCCGGCTGCAAGATGACGGACTCGGAGGGCCTCAAGCCGGCGGACTTGCTGGCCGCCTTCGTCCACCGCCGGGTTTTGCCCCTCCAATTCCGGCCACACCTGATCTGCGACATGAGCGGCCGCCGGGACCCATGCTGGATGTCGACCAAGGAGCTACCGACTGTGGAGGTAGTCCACCATGTCAACTACTTCTCCGATAGCAAGCTCAGCGAGACTGAGTGGAGATTTGGCAAGGAGCCGTACAGCCGTGCCAACCCACCGCCTGCGGTTCGTATCTGGTCCCCGTTTTTTGCTTATGCAGTACTCTTCATCCGACCTGACGACCCGAACGCAGGGCAGCGCTTCCCTGGTCAGACAGCAGCCGGCGCGCCGGCTTCGGGCCACCAGTGGATGCCGGACCGCGAGAAGAGCGATGTGGGTGACCCCGAGCTGGGGGCTGCCGTGTTGGAAGAGGACGACACCACCGGGGGAGGCGGCGCTAGAGCAGGCGGAGCCGCGGGAGGCGGCGATGTGCGGGATTGGCCGGATGATGATGAAGACGGCAACGGACAACACCGCCCCGAAGGCGCCGACAGGGCATGCGTCGGCTCCTCGACGGCGCGGCCGACAGGCGAAGCGCCAACTGGTGCACCCAGCGTGCCTAAACTCCGTGCCGAGGGGATGTTTGGCAGCAAGCCGCCCAAGAAGGCCAAGTCAACGGCCGCGACCAGGCGGCAAGAGGCCGCGAAGATGGCCGCCATCCGGCGGGGCCCGAAGGAGCGCCCAATGGTGTCCGGGTAAGTGCGTTAGGCGCACTGTCTTGATTATTTTTCTTGCAAGCTACTTATCTTTGCTTGATTTGCCGCGCAGGGCTCCCCTTTCCATATCACGGGCTCCGTTCGCCTTGCTGATAGGACCAGCAGGCTGCTCTGAGGAGGCCGGGCGCATGGACCCGGCCGCCACCCTTCAGGAGGCGACGGAGAGGAACGCGCGGGAGGCGCGGGTGGAGTGGGAGGCTGCAGCGCGGGCGGAGGCCGATGCCCAGGCGCCGCATTAGCGCAGGCAGAGGCCCAGGACGCGGCGCAGGCGGAGGCAGAGGCGGCGACCAAGGCGCAGGTGGAGGCCGACGCCAAGGCCGCGGAGGATCCGGCTGGTGGCGGGATCCCGGAGGCCGCCAAACTCGAGCAGCCGGAGCCGCCGGTGGTGGAGATCCAGGCGCCGCCTGGAACAGCCGGAGCCGACCAGACGGCCCCAGAGCAGGGGCGACCGGCCCCGTCGACCCAGAGGCGGAGGTGGTTCAGCGGGCGCCGGGTGCTGGCGAGCGGTGAGGCGGCCATCCCGAAGGCCCAGAGGGGCCTTTAGCCGGCGCCGGGCTGGCGACGAGCCAAGCACTGACGACGCACGCCTCCGCACACCTACGCCCATCGCGGGCGGCCTCCGTGCCGAGGCCGGTAGAGGTCAGGGCCGCGAGCTCGCCGGGAGCCGACACTGAAGCCACAAGCTCTGCTCCGCCTGGTTGGGCATCGGGAGCCGGCCCGGCCGCCCTGAACCTCGCAGTGCAGGATGTCCTGGACAAGTTCTCCGCCCACGGCGCCACCCTCCTGAAGGCGAGGAGCGAGATGGTGGCGATGCAGACGTCTGTCCGGGTATGTTATTGATCTTGTTTTTTATTTTTTTGATCTTCAGTGGGGGCACGCCAACGCACCCACTGGGTGTAGCCCCCGAGTTCCAAGCTGGCTGCTGAGCAAGCGGGTTGGAACTTTAAGGCGTGTTTCCTGATGCTGAGATGTCGTGCTTGCGGCAGGACTACCACAACCTGCGTGCGGCCGCCTTTAACTCCCAAAACCAGAAGCTCGCCAACCAGACCGCCGAGTTGCAAAAGAGCCGAGGTACATAGGCCGGTTTTCAGTGGGGGCGCGCAAGCACACACACTGGGTGTAGCCCCCGAGATTCGGGCCGACTGCTGAGCAGTCGGGCCGAATCTTCCCGGCGACTACTTGTCTTTGTTGATGCTATTGCTGATGATTCTTCTTTGCCTTTGCAGAGGCTGCCGGCAATTTGTGGAGCCGCATGCACGAGCTCGAGAGCCAGCTTCAGGCCAAGGAACTGAAGCGCAGCCAGGCGGCCGCGGAGCGCAATCGGTCGAGAAGGAGCTGGTTGACCAGGCAGCCACGCACGCGGACCAGGTCCGACAGCTGAAGGACGGGGAGGAGCTCCTCAAGGCCGATTTCGAGTCCCAGCACTCGGGCTGGGCCAAAAAGGAGAAGTACCTGTTGGAAGGTTATGAGGTGATCGAGGGCATGCTTGAAGGTAACTTTTCTTTCTTGCTTGGAGGCGCCGGCTGTTACTGGGAGTCGGTCTCTTATTCTTTTGTCTTCTTTTGGGCAGAGTACTTCCCGGATCACTCTGGTGCCATCGGCCAGGCGATTGAGGCACGGTGCGACCAGCAGAGGAGTGTGGGCTTGGAAATTGCGCCGGACTGGCCCCAGAACTTGGGCGAACAGTTCATGGCCGTTCGCCTGCGTCTTGAGCCGGTGCGCCATTTGCGCTGCCGCTTTCAGTGTGCCGGGTCACAGGACTTTGAAGGGCTCTGGCCGGGCGTGCAGGTCCCCCGGACTCCTAGCCGGACCGCCGACTGGCTGGAGGTGGCGGGGGAGCGGCTTGACGCCTGGAAGGGCGCCGCGGCATGGGCCGGCGCCAAGGTGGCACTGGAATTCGTGAAGGCGTGGTACCCGGGCGTGAGCCTGGCGCAGCTGACCACCTTCCGCCAGGAGGCAGCGCCGGAACTAGAGGCGGAGCGCGAGGAGATCGCCATTCGCGCGTCGACCCTCGCCGAGTACACCGACGGCAGCGTCTTCATCCCGGAGCGGGCGGAAAACGGCACCGAGGACGAGGGGGAGGACCCGGCGGAGGAGATCGCCTCCAGCAACGAAGCCACAGAGGAGGACGGGGACGAGGAGGGCGACGGTGTCGTGCCAGATGATGGAGCGACCAGCCGGAATCACCCTAATCCGGCCTCAGCCGCCGACCAGACCGACACCAACCAGCCGGAAGCCCCGCCAGCCGGCGCTACCGCCACCGCCGACTCGTCCGAGCAGCCCGCAGCGCCTCCGGCCTAGGCGGCCCTTATCTTTTGGATTTTTTCTGTCTTGTACTTGAGAACAAGTTAATCGTATGCAATTCCACCCACTGGGGGTGTATTTTAAACTCTGATGAATGCCACATGCTTGCGTGCACTGCCGAGTTCTGACTCGATTTTGCCTTTGCTTTCTTTGGCTTTTTCTTTTGCCGTCTTCCTTTGGCTGCCTCCCTGCCAGCCGGACAACCGCGCTGCGCTCTGTGGCCTGGTCAGGGACTTGGCCGTTTAGAATGGGCAAGTTACTTCAGCCGCTTAAAGCATAGCTAGTCGAGTGAGAAGCCGGCCGGCCGGCTGCTGAGCAGCCGGACGGGTGGGGCGAGAGTCCTGCTTGGCCTGAATCGGCGTTCTTCCTTAGTCATTTTTCGTGTGGATAGCATTTCCGGCCTTTAGCTCTTGCCAGACGGACAGTCGCGCTGTGAGCTGTGGCTGGGACGAAGAGAGGGCTTTGGCGTCGGCACAGTACTTAGCCGACTTCGGGTGGCGCCAACTTAGGTCAAGGCGGCGAGCCCCCAGGCCGGCTGGCCGGACCCGGATAGGGCGAAAGAAAAAACTCAGTCATAGGTGAAGCTTATCACATAGATAAAAAGGTAGCCCCTGAGTGCACCTCAGGGGACCTGTTGTCTTTGCTTAATACAAAAGATAGCGTGGTACATACACTGCATCAATTGTAAAACAGGCGGAGAAGGTTCGCGTTCCACGGGCGCTCCGACTCTTGGCCGGCTGTGTCCCTCTTGCGTGCCCTGGGCTTCTGTGCGTTGATGAGGTAGTACGAGTCGTTGCCCAGGGCCTTGCTGATGATGAAAGGCCCCTCCCAAGGAGCCGAGAGCTTGTGCTGGCCGGCTGTTCGCTGGATCAGCCGGAGCACAAGGTCGCCCTCGCGGAAAGCACGCGGCTTGATCTTCTTGTTGTGGTAGCGGCGCGGGCTTTGCTGATAGTTGGCGGGCCGGCTGAGTGCTAGCAGCCGGGCCTCTTCGAGCAAGTCGACACCGTCTTCTCGCGCCTCCTTGGCCTCCACCTCCGTGTACATGGTGACGCGAGGCGAGTCAAACTCGATATCTGTTGGGATGACAGCCTCGGCCCCGAACACGAGGAAGAAGGGCGTGAAGCTGGTTGACCAATTTGGCGTGGTCCGGAGACTCCAAAGGATAGCCGACAGTTCCTCGATCCAGCAGACGGCCGAGCGCTCCAGCGGCTCGACCAGCCGGGGCTTGATGCCGGACAGGATGAGGCCATTTGCTCGCTCCACCTGGCCGTTTGACTGCGGGTGAGCAACCGACGTGAGGTCCAGTCAGATGCCGTGCGTCGCATAGAAATGGGCCAGGGCGCCTTTGGCAAAATTCGTGCCGTTGTCGGTGATGATATTTTGCGGGACACCATATCGAACGGTGATGTCCGCGATGAATGTGACGGCTGTGGGGCCGTTCAGCTTCTTGATTGGCCTTGCCTCAATCCACTTCGTGAACTTGTCCACGGCAACTAGCAGATGGGTCATGCCGCCGCGTGCTATCTTGAATGGGCCCACCATATCCAACCCCCATACGGCAAATGGCCAAGTGATGGGAATGGTCTTGAGTGCTGAGGCCGGCAGGTGCTGCTTGGTGTTGAAACACTGGCACCCCTTGCACTTTCGGACCAACTCCTTGGCGTCGTCTAGAGCAGTCGGCCAGAAGAAACCATGGCAGAAAGCTTTGGCAACGAGGGCTCTGGAGGCGGCATGGTGTCCACATTCACCTTGGTGGATGTCTCTGAGGATAGCAATGCCTTTCTTTGGCTCGACGCAACGCTGGAAGACGCTAGTCGCGCTGCACCTGACGAGCTCTCTGTTGACGATCGTGTATGCGGCCGCCCGGCGTTGCACCTGCCGGGCCAAGACTTTGTCGGCTGGTAGCTCGCGGCTCACCAGAAAGTTGAGGATGGGCTGTGCCCAAGACGGAGCTTCCACCACCGTCATGACAACAACCGGCATTAGGGAGGCCGGGTTGGGAGGTGGCGGTTCGGAGCCGGCCGCTGCTTGCTGCGTCGTTGAAGTCCCCGGGCCGACTACAGCAGTCCCCGGGCTAGGTTTGGGTGCTGTAGCCCCTGGGCCGCCTGCCGAAGTCCCCGGGCCGGCCGCTAGAGTCCCCGAGCCAGATCCGACTGCTCCAGGGTCAGCCGGCACGAAGATGGACTCAGATTCCGACGAAGGTTGGATAGATGGCTTGCGCAGACACTCGAGGGAGATGCCTGCTGGAATGGCCTGCCGGGTAGAACCAATCCGTGCCAGGGCGTCGGCTGCTTTGTTGTCGGCTCGTGGCACATGGAGGAACTCGCACCCATCAAAGTGTCCGCTGATCTGCTGGACGAGGAAGCGGTAGCTGGCCATGTTGGTGTCCTTGGCGTCCCAGTCACCGGAGGACTATTGCACCACCAGGTCTGAGTCGCCGTAGCACAGGATGCGGCGGATGCCGATCTCCTTGGCCAGCCGGAGCCCGTGGACGAGTGCCTCGTACTCGGCCATGTTGTTGGAGGCGGCAAAGTGAATCTGTAGCATGTACTTGAGATTGTCGCCTTTGGGAGAGGTGAGGACGATGCCGGCTCCCAAACCAGTGTGCATCTTCGAGCCGTCGAAGTGCATCCGCCAATGCGTGGAATCCGGCGCTGGCGGCAGGTACTGGGTCTCGGCCCAGTCGACAAGGAAGTCGGCCAGTGCTTGGGACTTGATGGCGATGCGGGGCTGGTAGAGGATGGTGTGGGGAGCCAGCTCGATGGCCCACTTGGCCACCCGACCCGAGGGATCCCGGTTATCCATGATCTCGGCAAGGGGGGCGGTACAGACGACCGTGATGGTATGCTCCTGGAAGTACTGCTTTAGCTTCTTGGCGGCAAAGTACACGCCGTAGCACATCTTCTGGTAGTGGGGGTAGTTCTGCTTGGAGGCAGACAGCACCTCACTCAGGTAATAGACCGGCTCCTGGACCGGCTGAGCTCTGTCGGCTTCTGGGCGCTCGACAACAATCACCATGCTGACGACCCGGTTGGTAGCGGCGATGTAGAGGAACATGGGCTCTTTAGCAGCCAGAGCGGCCAGAACAGGCGGCGTGGACAGCCTCCGCTTCAGTTGGAGGAATGCCTCGTCCGCCCGATCGGTACACTCGAAGCATGTGGTCTTCTTCATCAGCTGGTATAGCGGCAGGGCCTTCTCGCCCAGCCGGCTGATGAACCAGCTGAGAGAGGCTAGGCACCCGGTGAACTTCTGGACGTCCCGCAGCCGGGTCGGTTTCTTCATCCGCTCAATGGCCTTGATCTTCATGGTGTTGCACACAATCCCACGCTCAGAAACAAGAAAACCAAGGAGCTGGCCGGCTGGTACTCCGAAGACACACTTCTCCGGGTTGAGCTTCATCTGAAAGCGGCGCAGGTTGGCGAAGGTCTCCTTGAGATCCTCCAGAAGGGTACCGCGCTTCTCCGTCTTCACCACTATGTCATCCACATAGACGTGGGCATTTCTGCCGAGTTGCTTCAAGAGGCACTTCTGCATGCAGCGTTGAAAGGTGGCGCCAGCATTCCTCAAGCCAAATGTCATGGTGATGTAGCAGAAGACGCCAAAAGGGGTGATGAAGGCGGTCTTCAGTCGATCGGCCGGGTCTAGCTTGATCTGGTGGTAGCCGGAGTAGGCGTCCAAAAAGGACAAAAGCTCACAGCCGACCGTGGAGTTGATCACTTGATCAATCTGGGGCAAGGCAAACGGATCCTTGGGGCAGGCTTTGTTGAGGCTTGTGTAGTCGATACACATGCGCCACTTGTTGTTTTTCTTCAAAATGAGGACTGGGTTGGCAAGCCAGTCCGGGTAGAACACTTCCATGATGAAGCCGGCTGGCAGAAGCCGGGCGATTTCTTCACCAACGATCCTTCTCTTCTCTTCTGATAGGCGGCGGAGGGGTTGCTTGACCGGCTTAGCATCCGGCCGCACATGTAGCTTGTGCTCGGCGAAATCCTTCGGAACACCCGACATGTCCTTGGGGGACCATGCAAAGATGTCCCGATTCTCACGGAGGAAGTTGACGAGCTCGCTTTCCTATTTGTTGTCGAGGTTAGCCCCCACGACAACGTACTTCTCCAGGTGCGCCGGGTCCAAGATGATCTTCTTGGTTTCCTTGGCCGGTTGGAAGGAGCCCTCGGCCTCAACCTCCTTGGGGTCGGATGGCATGGCCGGCTGATCGCTGGCCATGGCCACAACCCGGTCAAGGAGGCGCTTCTCTTCGGCAATGACGAGGGACTCGGCCAGCCAGGAGCTGGCCGCGGCGCACGTGAGCGACTTCTGGTAGTCGCCGGCAATGGTGATGATGCCCTTTGGACCCGGCATCTTCATCTTCAGGTAGGCGTAATGCGGGACCGCCATGAATTTGGCCAAACCTGGCCGGCCCAAGAGCCCGTGGTAGGGGCTGTCCAAGTCGACCACCTCGAACCAGATTGGCTCGCGGCGGAAGTGGGTCTTGTCGCCGAACAGGACGACAATCTTGATTTTGCCGATTGGAGAGCAAGAAAGCCCAGGGACAATGCCATGGAACACGGTCCGGCTGGGCTGGAGTTGCTTTTCCTTGATGCCTAGCTTTTCCATGGTGTCGCGGTAGAGGATGTTGATGCTGCTACCACCGTCTATCAGGATCCGGGAGAAGCGGCAGGCCCGCCTCTTGGTTGAGAAGGTGGAGTCCAGCACCATGGCATAAGCACCCGGTGATGGCATCATGGCCGGGTGGTCATCGTGGCTCCAGGTGTTGGGCCTCTTGGACCAGTGCATAAATTGGGGGACCTCCGAAGCAACAGCATTCACCTCGCGGTGCTGCTGATGCCGACTATGCTTGTCGTCGGCTTCACTGGTGAAGACTATGTAGGTGGCGTTCTCGTTGGGGAACTCATCTTGGAGCATGCCCACAGGACGGACCGGCTGCTGAGGAGCCGGAGCCGCTGGGCCGGGAGGAGGAGGCGGTAAACCCTCACCCTTAGCGATTCGGGCGAGCCAGTTGCACTGCCGGGTTGTATGGTTGGACGGCTTCGCGCCACTGTGGAACTTGCATGGGACCTCGAGGGTCTGCTCAAAGGAGAAGGCCGGCAGCCAGGCTCCCTTGCCGCCCCGCTGACACTTGGGGCCGGGTTGACATGCCGGCTGCTGGTCCTTGACGGTTGCCACCTGCCGGCTGTTAGAAGCTGGCTGCTAGGCCTTGCGCTTGTTGTCGTTCGGCTGCTGGCGCTGGTTGGAGCCACCAGTCGGCGCTTGAGAAGCCGGCGGGATTATCTTCCCGGACGCGTCGATCCGGATCTCCGACTTCATGGAAGAGTCGGCTGTGGCGTACTTGTCCGCCACAACCAGGAGCTCGTCCAAGGTAGCCGGCTTGTCGCACAGAAGCTTGCGCTTGAGCAGGGTGCCCTCTCTGCACCCGGCGGTGAAGTACTCGATGGCCTGCACCTCGTGCACCCCTTCGCAATTGTTGCACAACTCGGCCCAGCGCGTTAGGTAGTCGCGGGTGGACTCAGTCAGACCCTGAACACACATGGAGAGCTGGCAAGGCTTGGGGGGCCGCTTGTAGGTGCTGGTGAAGTTGCGGACGAAGACGTCGCTGAAGTCCAACCAGCTGTTGATGCTGTTGGGTTTGAGGCTGTTCAGCCATGTTCGGGCCGTGCCATGGAGCATGAGCGGAACATACTTCACGGCAACGCGCTTGTTGCCATTTGCTATGCTGACTGCGGTGGCGTAGTCGGTCAGCCAATCTTCCGGCTTCACGGCGTCGTTGTACTTGGGAGTGTCGCGAGGAAGCGAGAATCCTTTGGGGAAGGGCTCGTCGCGGATGCGGGGGCCGAAGCAGGCCGGGCCGACTGTATCCACCTCCTCCATTGCTAGGGACCAAGCTAGCTGCTCGATCCGGCGGCGAGCGTCATTCTCGCCGACTGCTTCGCGGGGGCCTAGCCGGCCCTCCAAGTCGGGTGCTCAACCGGCGCCGGAGAAGCCAACCTCTCCCTGCGGGGGGGAGGCGGTCGTTCGTCCTGCTGGCGCCGGCCCTCCGGGTTCAGAGGAACTTCCCGGCTGCCCACAACCGTCTGGTGAGAGCGCCGGCTGCGGCTAGCTGCCGGCTCCGGGTTCCGCTGGCCGCAGCCGCCGCCCCTAGGGGACCGGGAGGTCACTCCATTCTCGCGGTGAGGTGGAGGGTTCCGTTCCGGGAGCTCGGCCTGTCGGCCGGCTCCCACCATGCGGTTGCATGCGTCTTGCTGCATGTTCGCAGCGTCGAGGAGCTCCTGGAGGCGGTCTAGCTGGCTGCGATGTTCGTCGCCCTCCAGGTTCTCGAGTTCTTCTGTCGCCGCCTGTGCGGCGCGCAGGTTCTGCACGGGGGTGTCGTACATCGGACGTCCGACTCCCAGCATGCTGGCGATTGCCGCGCCGTGTTGCCGAATGGCGCCGGCGCGGCCGGACAGTGCCACCAGCCACTGTTCAAGATATCTTCCGATATTCCGATAAATCGGCCGATTTATCGCTTACCGTTGTGTGACCGATAAGATAAATCGGCCGATAAATCAGCCGATATGGCGATAAATCAGCTGATATGCTGATAAACTGGTCGATTTATCCCTTATCATGGATCGATCGATAAGTTCCCGATAAGCGATATCCCCAACATTGCCACCAGCTATGCGGTCGATCTTGCGTTGGTTGGCCTCCGCGCGGCGCTTCATGGCCGCCATCTTGGTGGCACTGTCGAGGAGCTTGACGCGGATTTCTTCTAGCGCCGCTACGTCGGCGTTGGCTCCGACGGGAGCCGCCAGGTCCTGCATCGCTGCTCGCAGTGGGTCCTGGACGGCCCCGCCAGAGGCCTGGCTGTGGCCAGTGACCATCACCTCCATGAAGACGCCGGCAGCGAGCGCGCCGGCAGAGGCGATGCTAGAGACGGGAGGGAGCGGGTTGTCAATCACCACTACGCCGCCGGGGAACCCGTCGGTGACGTCTGTGTCGGAGAGGCTGAGCCTCCCGATGATATCGGCGAGGCAGCTCGCGGGGCAAACGGCTCCCGCGTCGGACGATGCTCCGGAGCAAGCGCAAGCGAACGCATCGGGCTGGCTGATCAGGCCGGCCATGACGTGCTCGCCGGAGAGGACGACGGTTCCCATCCAGAACGTGTCTCCGGCCGACACCGCGAATGGCCCCGTGGTGGGCGCCAACTGTCGTGGTATTCTCACGTCAGATGCCAGGGGGTGGCTTATCATGGGTGGAGCCAAGAGGACGTCGTCGGGCCCTGGAAGCGGGTGTGAGCACGAGCTCGATCGCACAAGAGATGTACCCAGGTTCGGGGCTCTCCGGAGAGATAACACCCCTAGTCCTGCTCTGTGGGGTCTCCGCATGCTGACTATGATCAAGAGTGTACAAGGTTGCTCCTTGTGCTGTGTTGCTAGAGGAGGAAGATGGGTAGAGCTACCTCTCTTCTCCTAGCTATGGTGGTGTATGGGAATGAAGGCTGAACCCTTTGCATGGGTGAACCCTGGGGGGTTTTATAGGACAACCCCCCAGGGGTACAATGGTAATACGGCCGGGTGTAGGACCCAGACGTCAGTGTCTAGGGTCGCCGGGTTCTCCGCCGGCTGCTGGGGCCCGCCCCTAGAGGGCCCCGCCGGCTGCCGAGAATCTGGCCGACAGGTAGGGCCCGCCGCCTGCGGGCCACGCTGATTGCCTTTTGCTGTAGCTTTGTACTTGATGACGGAGGCTTCGTCAGGAGTCGTATGGCTACAGTCCCGCGTCAGGAAGGTTGGTGGCCGCTTGGTCAGCACAAAGTAGCCACGCTCCGCCTTGTCGTAGTGGGTGAGTGCGGACTCCGTGGGTCCGTCTGCCGGGAGCCGGCCCGCTCCTTAACGCCACCTTCTAGGGGTGCGCCACCTTCTGGTGGCTCGCGGACAGGTAGGGCCCGCCGCCTGCGGGCCGTACTGATCGCCTTTTGCTGTAGCATGACCCTTGTTGACGAGGGCCATGTCCTGAGTCGCATGGCTACAGTCCTGCGCCAGGCGAGTAGGTGGCCGCTCGGTCAGCCTACACTGTAGCCACGCTCCTCCGGGATTCGAGGGAGTAGTTGGCTCTGCAGCCACGCCCCGTCTCGTCGGAGTAAGTGAGTGCGGACTCCGAGGGGAGGAGGGGCCATCTACTAGGAGTGTGCCGTCTTCTGGAAGCCGGCCACTTGGTCCTAGCAGGACCGAGGAACCGGCCACATGCCCGGAAGGCATGAGGGGCTTTGCTAGCCCCGATGTCTTGAAATGTTATTAGGTCCGGATGAGGCTACCCGGGGTCTATCCCCCCGACAAAAATTTCAGCCCAATCAGAGTTATGGATCTCCGGGAATTTAAGAAATGGTGAAAGGCCAGAAAACAGGAACGCAGAAACAGAAGGAAACAGAGAGAGAGAGAGAGAGAGAGATCCAATCTCGGAGGGGCTCCCGCCCCTTTGCCGCCATGGAGGCCATGGACTAGAGGGGAAACCCTGCTCCCATCTAGGGGGGAGGTCAAGGAAGAAGAAGAAGGAGGGGGCTCACTCCCCCTCTCTCCCGGTGGCGCCAGAACACCGCCAGGGCCATCATCGTGTCGATGATCTACAAAAACAACTTCGCCACCGTCATCACCAACTCTCTCCCCCTCTATGCAGCGGTGTAACACCTCTTCTCCCTGTTGTACTACTTAAACATGGTGCTCAATGCTATATATTATTATCCAATGATATGTGGCTATCCTACGATGTTTGAGTAGATCCGTTTTGTCCTATGGGTTGATTGATGATCATGATTGGTTTGAGTTGTATTTTTATTATTGGTGCTGTCCTATGGTGCTCTCTGTGTCGCGCAAGCATGAGGGATCCCCGCTGTAGGGTGTTACAATACGTTCATGATATGCTTATGGTGGGTGGCGTGAGTGACAGAAGCACAGACCCTAGTAAGTGGGTTGTTGCGTATGGGAGTAAAGAGGACTTGATACTTTAATGCTCTAGTTGGGTTTTACCTTAATGATCTTTAGTAGTTGCGGATGCTTGCTAGAGTTCCAATGATAAGTGCATATGATCCAAGTAGAGAAAGTATGTTAGCTTATGCCTCTCCCTCATATAAAATTGCAATAATGATTACCGGTCTAGTTATCGATTGCCTAGGGACAAATAACTTTCTTGTGACAAAAATCTCTCTACTAAAACTAACTTAATTGCTTCTTTATCTAAACTGCCCCAAGCTTTTATTTACGTGTTCTTTATTATCTTACAAACTTATCCTATCACACCTACAAAGTACTTCTAGTTTCATACTTGTTCTAGGTAAAGCGAACGTTAAGCGTGCGTAGAGTTGTATCGGTGGTCGATAGAACTTGAAGGGAATATAAATTCTACCTTGAGCTCCTCGTTGGGTTCGACACTCTTACTTATCGAGAAAGGCTACAATTGATCCCCTATACTTGTGGGTTATCACGACCTTTTTCTGGCGCCGTTGTCGGGGAGCAATAGCGTGGAGTGAATATTCTTGTGTGTGCTTGTTTGCTTTATCACTAAGTAGTTTTTATTTTCTGTTCTAAGTTGTTCTCTATCTTTAGTTATGGATATGGAACACGAAATACAAAAAAATTAGGTGTAATTGCTACTCATGGAGATGGGGATCCTCCTAAAACCCTCGATGCTCGTTATGTTAAAAATATTAAAGACTACTTTGATAATCCAGAGAAAACCCCATTCAACTTGATAATGGGAGACACGTTGGATCAGCGTGAATACTTTAGGGATTATCACTGACTCAAAAAGGGAAACTCTTATGGGACCAAATTAATTATTTACAATGGTATGATTGGGATTTATGCTTGAGATATGATTATACTTGTTGCTCTAGGATGAAGGCTCCACACCTTCCCTTTTCATGTGAATTTAATGATAATGAAACCTTGGCTTCTTATGCTAATGGTATATATGATTACTATGATGTGGAAGAAATAGAAGAATTTGTTGCTTTTAAGGGTGCTTATGAAATTGAATCTTTGTTTGAAAAGTATGAAGATTTTGATGATGTTGTTTACAGACCTGAAAATTATGCTATACTTAAATATTGCTATGAGAATTATAAATACAATTCTGATATTGATGTATTTATTAAGAAAGTCTCCGCTGTCCAAGAAGAGACTAATATTTTGCAGGAAACTATGGAAGAAGAAATTGATGACACTGTGAGCTCATTAGATGAAAAAGATGACGAGGAGAGCGAAGAACAAAAGGAGGAAGAGCGGACTAGCTACCCATGCCAACCTTCTAATGAGAGTAACTCTTCAAATCATGCATTGTTTAATTTCCCTTCGTGCTTATCTAAGGATGAATGCTATGATGATTGCTATGATCCCTTGGATTCGTTTGAAATATCCCTTTTTGATGAATTTGATGCTTGCTATGTTTGTGGCCATGATGCCAATTATGCTTATGGAGATGAAATTGCTATAGTTCCTTAAGTTAAGAATGAAATTGTTGCTATTGCACCCACGCATGATAGTCCTATTATCTTTTTGAATTCTCCCAACTACACTATATCGGAAAAGTTTGCGCTTATTAAGGATTATATTGATGGGTTGCATTTTACCATTACACATGATGATTTTGATGAGTATAATATGCATGTGCTTGCTGCTCCTACTTGCAATTATTATGAGAGAGGAACTACATCTCCACCTCTCTATGTTTCCAGTGCAATAAAATTGCTTATGCTATGTATTGGCCCTTACTTGATGTGCGTGAATTGTTCTTTTATGACATGCCGATGCACAGGAAGAGAGTTAGACTTCGTTGTTGCATGATATATATTACTTTGTGCTCACTACTAAAATACACATCATTGTTAATTAAAATTGGCTTTGATATACCTTGGGATCCGGGTGGATCAATTACATGAGCACATTATGCCCTAGCTTAATGGCTTTAAAGAAAGCGCTACCAGGTAGACAACCCAGAAGTTTTAGAGAGTCATTTTATTCTGTTATGTGCTTTTAAAAAATTTAAAAACAAAAAATATAGAGGGTAACCTAAAACTTTTCAAAAAGAAAAGCGAAAGTGAGAAAGACGAGCATTGTTAAAGTGGGAGCTAGCCTTGAACTTTGTTCATGCCCATGGAAACTTTGTGAACCTTGATTACAGAAACTTTTCAACAAAAATAATTATCCCCTTGTACAAATCCATTGTATTATAAAAATAATGTGCCAAGTAAAGCCTTTGGGATGGTCTATGGTGATAGTTGACTTGATTTTGCTGAAAAACAGAAAATTTTGCGCCCAGTAGCAGAATTTTGAAAACTCACATAAGCGACGAAAAATTCTGATTTTTTTACACAAGATTTATACACAAAATTCATACGTTTTCCAAAATTTTCAGACGTTTTTTAGTTATAGAAGTATGAGCAATATGCAGATCATCACAGACTGTTCTGTTTTTGACAGATTCTGTTTTCTATGCATTGTTCTCTTATTTTGATGAATCTATGGGTAATATCGGGGGGGGGGGGTATGAACCATGGCGAAGTTGGAATACAGTAGATATAATGCTAATATGAATTTGTAATGAGTTCACAACAGTACCTAAGTGGTGATTTGCTTTTATTATACTAACGGATCTCACGAGGGTTTTGTTAAGTTTTGTGTGATTGAAGTTTTCAAGTTTTGGGTGAGATCGCGATGGATGAAGGAATAAGGAGTGGCAAGAGCCTAAGCTTGGGGATGCCCGAGGCACCCCAAGGTAATATTCAAGGACTCCCAAGCAACTAAGCTTGGGGATGCCCCAGAAGGCATCCCCTCTTTCTTCTAACGACCATCGGTAATTTTACTTGGAGCTATATTTTTATTCGTCACATGATATGCGCAAATTCTTGGAGCGTATTTTGTTTTTATTTTTCCTTTTTCTTTTATGCACCATGCTGGTATGAGATAGTGCTTGGTTGATTTATAGAATGCTTCATGCACTTCACTTATATCTTTTGAGTATGGCTTTATAGAATGCTTCGTGTGCTTCACTTATATCATTTGAAGTTTGGATTGCCTATTTCTCTACACATAGAAATCCACCATTTGTAGAATGCTCTTTTGCTTCACTTATATTTTTTAGAGCGTGGGCAAATATTTTGTAAAAAGAATTAAATTCTCTTGCTTCACTTATATCTATTTAGAGAGTCAACAAGAATTGGTCATTCACATGGTTAGTCCTAAAATCCTACATAAAACTTGTAGATCACTGAATATGATATGTTTGATTCCTTTCCATAGTTTTGCGATATAGAGATGATAATATGTGGGAGGTACTAGTGAACGATTGTGGTTTAGTAAGAATATTGGTGTTAAGGTTTGTGATTCCCGAAGCATGCACGTTTGGTCTCTCGTTATGCGATCAAATTGGAGCATGATTTATTATTGATTGTCTTCCTTACGAGTGGCAGTCGGGGAGGAGCGATGGTCTTTTCGTACCAATCTATCCCCCTAGGGGCATGCATAGTAGTACTTTGCTTCGAGGGCTAATAAACTTCCACAATAAGTATGTGAGTTCTTTATGACTAATGTGAGTCCATGGATTATACGCACTCACACCTTTCCGCAATTTGCTAGCCTCTTTGGTACCGTGCATTGCCCTTTCTCACCTCGAGAGTTGGTGCAAACTTCGCCGGTGCATCCAAATCCCGTGATATGATACGCTCTATCACACAGAAGCCTCATTATATCTTCCTCAAAACAGCCACCATACCTACCTATTATGGCATTTCCATAGCCATTCCGAGATATATTGCCACGCAACTTCCATCATCATCATATACATGACTTGAGTATTCATTGTCATATTGCTTTGCATGATCGTAAGATAGCTAGCATGGTGTTTTCATGGCTTGTCCGTTTTTTGATATCTTTGCTATGCTTGATCATTGCACATCCTGGTACACTACCAGAGGCATTCATATAGAGTCATCATGTATTAGTTGTATCGAGTTGTAAGTAAAAAAAGTGTGATGATCATCATTATTAGAGCATTGCCCCGGTGAGGAAAGGATGATGGAGACTATGATTCCCCCAGAAGTCGGGATGAGACTCCGAACGAAAATGAAAAAAGAAAAAAAGAGAGGCCAAAAAGAGCCCGACAAAAAAGGAGAAAAAAGAGAAAAATTAAAAAATGAGAGAAGAAAGAGAGAAGGGGCAATGTTACTATCCTTTTACCACACTTGTGCTTCAGAGTAGCACCATGTTCTTCATATAGAGAGTCTCTTGAGTTATCACTTCATATACTAGTGGGAATTTTTCATTATAGAACTTGGCTTGTATATTCCGATGATGGGCTTCCTCAAATGCCCGAGGTCTTCATGAGCAAGCAAGTTGGATGCACACCCACTTAGTTTTCAGTTTGAGCTTTCATACACTTATAACTCTTAGTGCATCCGTTGCATGGCAATCCCTACTCCTTGCATTGGCATCAATTGATGGGCATCTCCATAGCCCGTTGATTAGCCTCGTCGATGTGAGACTTTCTCCTTTTTTTGTCTTCTCCACACAACCTCCACCATCATATTCTATTCCACCTATAGTGCTATATCCATGGCTCACGCTCATGTATTGCGTGAGAGTTGAAAAAGTTGAAGCGCGCTAAAAAGTATGAACCAATTGCCTGGCTTGTCATCGAGGTTGTGCAAGATAAATACTTTGTGTTAATTAAGAAGATAGAGCATGGCAAGACTATATGATTTTGTAGGGATAGCGTTCTTTAGTATTGATATGTTGAAAGATATGATTGTTTGTTGGGATGCCTGAGTATTGATGTCTTTATATCAAATTATAGACTACTGCTTTGAATCACTCGTGTCTTAATATTCATGCCATGATTAGATTATATGATCAAGATTATGCTAGGTAGCATTCCACATCAAAAATTATCTTTTTTCTCATTTACCTACTCGAGGACGAGTAGGAATTAAGCTTGGGGATGATGATACGTCTCCATCGTATCTATAATTTTTGATTGTTTCATGCCAATATTCTACAACTTTCATATACTTTTGGCAACATTTTATGTTATTTTTGGGACTAACATATTTATCCAGTGCCTAGTGCCAGTTCCTGTTTGTTGCATGTTTTTTGTTTCACAGAATATCCATACCAAACGAAGTCCAAACGCCATAAAACTTTACGGAGATTTATTTTGGAATATTTGTTATTTTGGGGAAAAAGAATCAACGTGAGATGATGCTCGTGGGGCCCACAAGCTCAAGGGGCGCGCCCCCCTACCCAAGGCGCGCCTGGGAAGCTTGTGGCCACCTCATAAGGTGGTTTGTTCTCTTCTTTGGCCGCAAGAAAGATAATATCCGGATAAAAACCGTGTTAAAATTTCAGCCCAATCGGAGTTAGGGATGTCCGGGGATTTAAGAAATTGTGAAAGGCCAAAAAACAGGAATGCAGAAACAGAGAGAGAGAGAGAGAGAGAGAGAGAGAGAGAGAGAGAGAGAGAGATCCAATCTCAGAGGGGCTCCTGCCCCTTCGCCACCATGGAAGCCAAAGACCAGAGGGGAAACCCTCCTCCCATCTAGGGGAAGGTCAAGGAAGAAGAAGAAGAAGGAGGGGGGCTCTCTCCCCCTCTCTCCCAGTGGTGTCGGAACACCGCCGGGGCCATCATCGTGACAGCGATCTACACCAACAACTTCGCCGCCGTCATCACCAACTCTCTCCCCCTCTATGCAGCGGTGTAACACCTCTTATCCTTGCTGTAATCTCTACTTAAACATGGTGTTCAATGCTATATATTATTATCCAATGATATGTGGCTATCCTATGATGTTTGAGTAGATCCGTTTTGTCCTATGGGTTGATTGATGATCATGATTGGTTTGAGTTGTACGTTTTATTATTGGTCTTGTCCTATGGTGCTCTCAGTGTCACGCAAGAATGAGGGAACCCCGCTGTAGGGTGTTGCAATACGTTCATGATTCGCTTATGGTGGGTGGCATGAGTGATAGAAGCACAAACCCGAGTAAGTGGGTTGTTGCGTATGGGAGTAAAGAGGACTTGATACTTTAATGCTCTAGTTGGGTTTTACCTTAATGATCTTTAGTAGTTGCGGATGCTTGCTAGAGTTCCAATCATAAGTGCATATGATCCAAGTAGAGAAAGTATGTTAGCTTATGCCTCTCTCTCATACAAAATTGCAATAATGATTACCGGTCTAGTTATCGATTGCCTAGGGACAAATAACTTTCTTCTGACAAAAAGCTCTCTACTAAAACTAACTTAATTATTTCTTTACCTAAACAGCCCCTAGCTTTTATTTACATGTTCTTTATTATCTTGCAAACCTATCCTATCACACCTACAAAGTATTTCTAGTTTCATACTTGTTCTAGGTAAAGCAAACGTTAAGCGTGCGTAGAGTTGTATCGGTGGTCGATAGAACTTGAAGGGAATATAAATTCGACCTTTAGCTCCTCGTTGGGTTCGACACTCTTACTTATCGAGAAAGGCTACAATTGATCCCCTATACTTGTGGGTTATCATGTATGCACGGAGGGATTCGACATTGGCAGACGGTTTCTCAATTACCCCTTAGAGGTTAGTGCTAAGTTCATCATTTTAGTTGAGTTAATGCCACCGCTCATCATGAATACTATTTAACATTGGCAGGGATATGAGGCTTGTTCCTTTGTTAACTGGCTGGATGAAGAACGGCATGGCAGGGCTCGGAGTGTTATCACCAAGCTCGTAGAAGATAACGTAAAGCTGAAGAAGAAACTGACTGATTTGGAGTGCACAATCAGTACGATGAAGTAAGAAAGAATCAATCACAGCCAACATATGAAATCAAGAGACAAGAAGGAACTATCATGTGTAGTTGTGGTTGTCGCATTAGCCATCTTCTATGCGCTGTTTGCAATGATGATTAGGGGTTTTGTTTGATTATTACTGGCTTCATCAATAAGAAGAGCTCAATGTATTGCTTGCCAACTATCCTTCTCCGTTCGTACCAGTGCATAAGTCACATTACGAAAACCAAATAATCCCCAAACTCGTTCCCTGTTTTTTGTCCTAAAAAAGAAATCAGCCAATAGGAGTCGAGGGGCTCGTATGCATTCAATGACTTCAGACTACTTAGCATAACATGCAATGGTCAATTCTCAGCATGCAATGGTATTGATTAGCAAATAATCATCAAGTTCTCTCGTTTTTCCCCCACCTAGGTCGCCAGTAGGGAGGGAGTAGTATGAAAAATGATTGTTTCATATTTGGACACTCCAACACATGTGCGTAATTATCACATTGAGAATTGTGCAACCCCAGGAATTTGGAGCGGCTGGGTACAAATAATTGCAGTTGATTATATCAGCGGTTAGATAATACGTCAATCCCCCACTTCAATTGACATTCCTCTTCTCTGCATACCCCGCTTAAGTGTCCACCATCTTCATCGTCCCCGGCCAGCCGCGCTACACACTTGCCCACACTCTGGAATCTCGCGGTTTGTATAAGTACCGCAGCCATGTCGAGCGACAGCGAGGATGACAGTTCCGCCAGCAGTCTGGCGCCTAATGATAGGTCAACATCAGAATCATCCCGCACATCTTCCATAAGTCCGGCGTCGAGCCCAGACCTCGATTTTATCCGGATCATGGAAGGGACGCCGCCTCCCGAGTCGTCAGACGACAACCAGATGGACGAGGAGCTGTCGGAGGACAAAGAAGAAGACGATGATGAGGACGAGGAGGAATGGTCGAACGAGGAGGAGGAGAACGACAACAGGAACGACGATGACGATGGCGGCGATGATGAAAAGCCAACGGTCGGCGGCAAGAAGCGTCCTCGCCAAGACGATGTCGAAGGGCCATCCACCAAAACAACAACAAGGACTAAATTAAGAAGATTGTATATATCTCTGTTTCCGTTCGCTCATACTAATTTGTTATCTCTGTTTCCCCTATCAATCTCATCGCTGACGGTTAGCAATACATATTTGACAGAGATCTTTTACATTATCGCCCACAGGTTGGTTTTTTGAATTGCGTGCCCTGTCGAGCACACAATTCTGATAGTACACTCTAGCCCATTGCATAGAAGTTGCAAGGAGGTTGTTCATAAGAGAATAATAGTTGTTTGATGTAATGAACAAAAGGGCCATACTCCTATTATGAATTGGATTTAAGTTATGAATATTGATGATAAAAATGAACATCCATAACACTGATGCTAAATATCGCAAGGCTAAAAGAATACCACATAAGCGTGGCACTCCATTTAGTCACATTGGAGAAACCCACATGGAGAAATTCCGTAGTGATGGATATTGGATTCAGATTATTATGAATCATCTAGCACTTGTAATTTTCATCCAAATAGTAAAGCAAACTAAAATACCATTCACATGCCATAAAGAATGAGCAATAAAGTAAACTGGAAATATGCATATTGATGTATGTAATCCAATAAGTGTTGTTGCAAGCAGTGGATTTATCTATCTTCAAGGATGACTCAAGTACATATTTATATTTACTAATTGAGACATAAATATGGATCTTTGGAAATCTTTCAAAAGATTTTCAGAATGTAGTGGAATTGTAACAAGAAAATTATGTTTCTACAATTGGATTGCAGAAAAGAATATTTGAGTTACAAATTTAGCGAATGTCTGATGAGCTGTGAAAAAAATGTTTTATAGCTTGCACCTCCTAGAAACACTACTAAGAGTAGAGTGTTTTCAGTAGATATAATCAAGCTTTGTATGACATGGTGCGATCAAAGATGACATTAATTATTTCGCCAATATACCTTTTAATGTGATGCTTTAGAGACTGTGGCTTTTACACTAAAAGAGCGCCATCAAATTTATTGAAATCATTGCTACTTTGTAGGTTATCCCAAATGATTGGGTATTCCAAGGCAAAGTATTTTGCTAGAGAGTGCGGTAGTTTTGAAGAAAAAAAATTCTGCAAAATAGCGAGTGGGAGGACAATGTAACTTGATAAGATTACAGAATCTTCGTAATCAGGTCAAAGAAAAGAAACGCTGGAATTGGTTCTAGTATTTTGCTACTTCTTTAGCTTGCGTTGGTTTTCCCTTGAAGAGGAAAGGGTGATGCAGCAAAGTAGAGATAAGTATTTCCCTCAGTTTGAGAACCAAGGTATCAATCCAGTAGGAGGAACACAAAAGTCCCCAATAGATGCACCTACACAAACAAACAAATACGTGCACCCAACGTGAAAAAGGGGTTCTCAATCCCTTCACGGTTACTTGCAAGGATGAGATCTGATAGGGACCGATATAAAAGATAAGTAAAAGTGCAAAATAAGGTAAAGATAAATAAATTGCAGCAAGGTATTCTTGTGTTTTTGGTTTTATAGATCTGAAAATAATATGATGGAAAATAGACCCGGGGCCATAGGTTTCACTAGAGGCATCTCTCTTGAAAGAATGCATACGGTGGGTGAACAAATTACTGTTGAGCAATTGATAGAAAAGCGCATAGTTATGATGATATCCAAGGCAATGATCATGAATATAGGCATCATGTCCATGAGAAGTAGACCGACTCCTGCCTGCATCTACTACTATTACTCTACACATCGACCGCTATCCAGCATGCATCTAGTATATTAAGTTAACAAGAACGAAGTAACGCCTTATGCAAGATGACATGATGTAGAGGGATAGATCCAATCAATATGGTAAAAAAACCATCTTTTTATCCTTAGTGGCGACAATACAAATACGTGCCTCGCTACCCCTTCTGTCACTGGGTGAGGACAATGCAAGATTGAACCCACTACAAAGCACTTCTCCCAATGCAAGAAAAATCAATCTAGCTGGCCAAACCAAATCAATAGATCGGAGAGAAATACAAAGCTATCTTAATCATGCATAAAAGAGTTCACAGAAGACTCAAATAATATTCATAGATAATGTCGGTGTACTAGAATAGGGGTACCCTAGTACCCCGTACTTGTGCACGGGCAGTAGTAGCATCCCGCGGCCAGGCCTGCGGGAGGACAGCCAGAGAGAAGCTCAAGATTATTAAGCCATTCAAGAACAAAGTATACAAAGCAAGAGTCAAGGCCCCGGCAAGAGGAGCTTGCCAGGAGGGACAGCTGAGGCCCAGCCTGGGGTTTGCTGTAGCAGAGTACTTGCCGCGGCAAGGTACTTGCCCCGGCAAGTCATTAGCTGCGGCAAGGTATTGGCTGCGGCAAGGTACTTGCCCCGGCAAGTTACCTTGCGCGGCAGGCTATGGGTTGCGGCAAGCTGTCAGGTGCGGCAAGGTCTTGCCGCGGCAAGCGTTACTGTACCACTGTGCTACTGTGCTGCTCCGGTGCCTCTGCCAGCGTGGCGCTCTGGGTCCTTCCAAGCGTGTGTGGCAGGGCACTGTGTAGACGGCGGTACACTGTAGCTAGCGGTGCAGGAGCAGGTGGGATAGGCTTTTCCCACGTCCAAGACGTCCGGGTACATGTATCTGGACAGCAAAGGCATGGGCATTTAATGCCCTTGTCCCCTGCCGTCAGTGGTAGGTAGGACATGTCATCCTAGTAATAATGGCCTTACTGTATAAACTTTCCACCTCTACCTTTACTGTTTGCCACCTGTTGGTGACCCCTTTGTGCATATAAAAGGAGGCCCATAGGCAACGTAAAAAGGGGAACTGGGAGATGGAGAACTCCAGTATTGTACGCAGCTACTCGGTACTGTAGCGCTCCTGGAGCTAGAATAATCATACAGATAATAAACCAAAAAGCAGGAGTAGGGTTTTACGCATCCGTGCGGCCCGAACCTGGGTAAATCTCTCTCGTGCACTGTCGTGTTCTTCGCTAGATTTGCTCTTCGTGCGACCGTCTCTCCCTGCCGAACGTAAAGGGGTCCTTCCCTGGGTCCCATAGGTGATCGCGGATTCGTCCCCGACATCTTTGGCGCGCCAGGTAGGGGGGGCAGAGGTTGTGTGAACCTAATCTAGCGATTTGCGCGTTAGTTTTTGGGCCATCCTCCGTCTTATGGCTCCAAAAAAGAAGACTTCAGCCATCGGTGCATCTACGTCCAACCCGCCTGCTCCCATGCAGGAGGGTGCCGACGTGATTGCGGCTGCTGGGGGAACTGGAGAGCGAGAGCTCCTATTACCTCCACCTGTCCAAAACCGGGCCAGCAACGCCAATCTTGGCGCTGCTGGGTCTGGGAACGCAGCGCTGCTCGCTGCTGCTGGCCCTGCAAGCTCCAGAAACGGTGCTGCGCGTTCTGGAACGCCTGCGCCGGTTCAGACGCCGCGGCCTTCGCAAGAAGCCCGTGACAGGCAGCGTCCTGACGCCCCAGGTGCCAGGCACTCCCTGGATAATGAACTTGCGCATCGATCTCGAGGTGCGCGGAGTCACCATACGCAACAACACGTTGGCGGGGTCGAGGCGCGGTCGCCTGGGCGTGGAGATGCTCCTTCTAACACTGTTAGGAGTAAGAGCATCCCACAGTCCTCACGCCACTCGATACCTCCCTCACCAGCAGAAGCGTTGGCGCGTGCGCAGCTGCTCCTGAACTTCCCTCCACCAGCAGATAAGCTTGACGAGTGGAGGGCAACCATTCAGAGCCTTCTCAGCTTCGCTGATGCCGACCCGGTGCGCGCGGCCGACAAGAGAACTGGTGACAATGCTGTCACCAACAAGAACGGCGAGGGGGCAACAACCATACACTCCCCACCCAGACGGCCTCGGTCGCCGACACGTTGAAACGACGCCCGTGGCGATGATTCCACGGCGTCGTCTGACCCGCGAGCTCGTCGTGACCAGCGCCTCGTTCTTCAGGAACGCAGAGGAGAAGACGCTCGTACCACTATCGAGCGAAGGAGAGAAGCGCATCGTCAGTCCGACAGACGCGCAGGGCCCGCTGTTGACATGCATGCGCCAGGGGATCCTGGCGACTTGCCGTACGCGGTAAGTTGTCCAGCGTTCACCCGTGAGCTGCGGCAGGTCCAGTGGCCCAATCGCAAGGCTTTCAAGCCTGACGTGCCGGAGAAGTATGACGGCAAGACACACCCGTCGGAGTTCCTCAGCATTTACACCATTGCGGTGCAAGCTGCCGGGGGACGAGACGACAAGATTCTTGCTAACTACTTCCCGCTCGTGTTAAAGCGCAACGTCGTCTCATGGCTCATGCACTTGCCGGAGAACTCCATTTCTTCATGGGCGGACCTGTGCCATCAGTTTGTTGGTGCCTTTACTGGCGGTCATCAACCTCATGGCCAGGAGAGTGATCTTCATCTCACCCCCCAGAAGGAAGGAGAGCCCCTGCGCAAATACATTCAAAGGTTAAGCCGCGTACAGTACAACATCCCAGATGTTCACCCCGCTGCGGTTATTAGCGCGTTCCATCAGAACGTGCGTAACCGCAAGATGCGGGAGGAAATGGCGATGACCAAGGTCAGAGACATTGGCCAGCTATATGCTCTCGCCGACAAGTGTGCGCGCGCTGAAGAGGGAAGGAAACTTCCCGGTGAAGGTGTTAGCGCAGGGGGGAGCTCTGACAGCGAAGGTACCGCCCCGGCAAAGAAGGGCCGGCGGCGGAACAACAGGAAGAAAAAGGGCAAAGCTGTGCTTGCCGTCGAGCAGTCCAGCGGCAACGGCAGCGCCGACAAGGCCAAAGTCGAGGGCTCCGGCAAGGAGATTGCCGCGTGCGCCAACTGTCAGGCCTTGGCGGCTGCCGACAAGCAGGACGGCTCCGACAAGCAATATTGCAAGATCCACCGCACCAAGGGACACGATCTCCAGAACTGTCGACGAGTCGAGCAGCTTGTCGAACAGCAGAAAGCTGAGTATGAGAGGCGCGACAAGGAGAAGGCCCCAGAAGGTGCTGGCGGGACCGGCAAGAAGCGCACTGCCCGAGGAGGGCGTCGTGGCAAGGCCAAGCAGCAGCAGAGAGACAGGCCTCCTCGTGGCCGCGACAAAGATGATGATGATGATGATCTAGATGGTGAAGAATCCAGTGAGCACGAATTTCAGAAAGTCGCAGAAGTCTTGTGTGTTGACGGTGGTGCTTTGTTGCATTCTTCTCACCGCCAACTTAAACAGTGGGCGCGAGAGATCAATGCGGCGGAACCATCTGTTGACGCCAGAAAGCTTCTGAAGTGGTCCGACACGCCTATCGTCTTTGACATTGAGGACCACCCTGACCGCACAACGGCCGTCGGGTGCTTGCCGATGTTGGTTTCACCAACGATCCGCAACCTCAAGGTCACGAAGATGTTAGTTGATGGTGGGGCCGGCTTGAATCTGATTTCGCCCGCTGTGCTCCGGAAACTTCAAATCTCTGACGGCGAGCTTGAGGAAACTGGTACTTTCCAAGAAGTCAATCCAGGAAGGAGCAAGCCGAAAGGGAAGATCACGCTGCCAGTGACATTTGGCGGCGAGCTGAACTACCGGACCGAGAAGGTCACCTTTGATGTTGCCGATATTCCATTGCCTTATAATGGGATACTTGGCCGTCCAGCGCTCGCCAAGTTCATGGCAGCCTCTCATTATGCCTACAACGTGTTGAAGATCCCAGGCCCAGTAAGTGTTATCACAGTTCCCTGCGACAAGAAGGATGCGCTTATTTGCGCCGACAAGATCTACCGGGAAGCAGCTGCCGCAACTGCCGCCAAGGCACTTGCCGCTGAAGCTCTCGGGGGGGAGAACAAGAGGAAGTCCGGCAAGTGCTCCTGTGCCCACTCCGGCAAGCGCACCTCTTCGGAGTGCTGCGCTGCCGTCGAGGACGCACCAGAGAGCTCCACCGGCAAGTGCAAAAAGAACAAAGCCGCTCCGCCGGCGACAAAGAAGGTGCCCGCCAAGGAGGACGGCACTGGTGGTTCCTTTACCATCAGTGCCACACTTGACAACAAATAGGAAAGCGCGCTCGTTGCTTTCCTGCGGGCGAATGTCGACGTGTTTGCATGGCAACCGTCCGACATCCCCGGTGTTCCCAGGAAAGTAATTGAGCACCACCTTGCCGTTTGTCCCCACGCGAGGCCCGTCAAACAGAAAGCCAGAAAGCAAGCTGTGGAGCGGCAAGAGTTTATTGCGGAAGAAATCAAGAAGTTGGAAGCAGCAGGCCTCGTCAGAGGAGTGCTCCATCCTACGTGGTTGGCCAATCCTGTTGTCGTGCGCAAAGCGAATGGAAAATGGAGGCTTTGTATTGATTTCACTGATGTTAATAAAGCTTGTCCCAAAGACCCATTTCCTTTGCCCTGCATAGACCAGATTGTTGACTCCACGGCAGGATGTGATTTGCTTTCATTTCTTGACGCATATTCAGGGTATCATCAAATCTTCATGGCTGAGGAAGATGAGGAAAAGACCGCATTTATCACACCCTGTGGCACATACTGTTTCGTACGTATGCCATTTGGTTTGAAAAATGCTGGTTCAACATTTGCAAGAGCCGTCCAGATTGCTTTTGAGCCTCAGCTGCACAGAAATGTGGAAGCCTATATGGACGATATAGTGGTCAAAAGCAAGGACAGGGCTACTTTGGTTCAAGATCTAGAAGAAACTTTTGTAAATCTGCGCAAGATCAACCTGAAGCTCAACCCCGAGAAGTGCGTGTTTGGAGTTCCCTCCGGCAAGCTTCTCGGGTTCTTTGTGTCTCAACGTGGAATTGAAGCCAATCCTGACAAGATCAAAGCCATTGAGCAAATTGAAGCACCGAAGCACGTCAAGGATGTACGACGACTTGCCGGCTGTGTTGCTGCTCTCAGTAGGTTTATCTCCAAGTCAGCTGAGCGCGCCCTGCCATTTTTCAAAATCTTAAAAAAGGCAGGTCCATTGAAATGGACTCCAGAGGCGGAGGCAGCGCTGCAAGACTTGAAGAGATACCTCTCCTCTCCTCCAATACTTGTCGCACCCAAACCACAAGAGAAGTTGTTGCTGTATCTAGCGGCAACCAATCAAGTGGTTAGTGCTGCGCTGGTAGCGGAGAGAGAGGTGGATGAGGAGGCAGTAACTGCGGCAAGCACGTCCAGTGACAAGCTGGGGGCTCCCCCGACAAGTTTTACTGCCGACAAGGATTCGTCTGCGCAGTCAGGCGAAGTGATACAAAAGAAGAAAATGGTGCAGCGCCCGGTCTACTTTGTGAGCTCTCTTCTGCAGGGAGCTAGGTCAAGGTATTCTGGTGTGCAGAAGCTGCTTTTCGGCCTTCTCATGGCCTCGAGAAAGCTGCGCCATTACTTTCAAGCACATGAAGTTACCGTCGTCACTCGCTTCCCGCTGAAAAGGATTCTGCAAAATCCAGAAGCGACAGGCAGGATTGTCGAGTGGGCGTTGGAGTTGTCGAGCTTTGGTCTCAAGTTTGAGAGTACATCAACCATACAGAGCCGAGTTTTGGCAGAGTTTGTCGCAGAATGGACACCAACGCCAGACGAAGAAATCCTAGAGATGACTCTCCCCGGCAAGGAGACAAGCAAAGAGTGGCTTATGTACTTTGATGGTGCCTTTTCGCTGCAAGGCGCCGGTGCTGGCGTACTGCTTGTCGCACCCACCGGAGAGCACCTCAAGTACGTGGTCCAAATGCACTTTCCCAAGGAACAGGCGACAAACAATACTGCAGAATATGAGGGGTTGCTTGCCGGTCTCAGGATCGCGGCAGACCTTGGGATCAAGAAGCTTATTGTCAAGGGAGATTCGCAGCTTGTCGTCAGGCAAGTGAACAAGAACTACCAATGCCCATTGATGGAAGCTTATGTAGATGAGGTGAGGAAGTTGGAGCAACGCTTTGACGGCCTACAAATGGAGCACGTCCCACGTGCTGAGAATGACATTGCCGATGGTTTGTCAAACCGCGCCGCACTCAAATTGCCTGTGGAACCAGGCACTTTTGTGCTCCAACTAACTCAGCCATCCGTGACGCCATCAGTAGGGCAAGGCAGGAAGAGGAAGTTGGCTTCTGGCGACTACTTCCCGGCAGAGCTCCCCGAAGCCGCCGGCAAGAAGGCTGCCAAAGCCAGCGCCAAAGATGCAGAGGGGCAACTTGCTCCGACAAGGCCTCACGCTCTTGTCGTTGAAGCGGGTGCTCCTAGGCAAGAGGCAAAGGGGCAACTTGCTCCGACAAGACTTCGGGTCCTTGTCGTTGAAGTAGGCGCTCCTGATCGAAGCGCTGAGGAGCAAGATGCTTCGACGAGGCCTTGGGCTTCCGTCGTTGAAGCAACCGCTCCCGACGAGCTTGTTGAAGGACAGCATGCTCCAGCAGGGCCCCAGGCTCTTGTCGTTGAAGCGGCTGTTCCCGCCAAGCTCGTCGGGGAACGGCCGGCTCTGGTAGAGCGACAAGCTCTTGCCGTAGGGCCTGATGTCCCCGCAGCAGAAGAAATGCCTTTAGTCCTCGTTGTCGAGCCACAGGCTCCAGCGTGGGCGCAGCAGATCGTCCGTTTCCTTCAGACAGGAGAACTTCCCGAAGAGCAGGAAGAAGCGGAGAAAGTAGCCCGACGGTCCAATATGTATCAATTTGTCGATGACATGCTGTGCAGAAAAAGACCAAACGGTGTGAAATTGAAGTGTATTTCCTGGGAAGAAGGACAGGAGCTGTTGGCGGAGATTCATGGAGGCATATGTGGTCACCACATAGGGTCAAGAGCCCTTGCTGGAAAGGCTTTCCGGCAAGGTTTCTTTTGGCCCACCGCCCTCCAGGATGCAACTGCACTAGTAACCAAGTGTGAAGCGTGCCAGTTTCATTCCAAGCAGATTCATCAGCCAGCTCAAGCTCTCCAGACAATCCCTCTCTCCTGGCCATTTTCGGTCTGGGGGCTCGACATCCTCGGCCCCTTTCCCCGTGCCACCGGGGGCTTCGAGTACTTGTATGTGGCCATCGACAAGTTTACGAAGTGGCCGGAAGTGGAAGCAGTGAGGAAGGTGACAGCACAATCAGCCATCAAGTTCTTCAAGGGAATTGTTTGTCGCTTTGGTGTTCCTAACAGGATCATCACCGACAACGGTACCCAGTTCATGAGCCACGCCTTCATGCAGTATGTCGAAGACCTTGGCGCCAAGGTCTGTTTCGCTTCTGTTGCTCACCCGCGAAGCAACGGTCAAGCTGAAAGGGCAAATGCTGAAGTGCTGCGTGGGCTCAAGACGAGAACTTTCGACAGGCTGCGCAAGTGCGGCAAGAACTGGATCGAGGAGCTGCTAGTGGTTCTTTGGTCGATCGGGACGACGCCAAATCGAGCTACTGGCCAGACGCCTTTTGCTCTAGTTTATGGAGCAGAGGCAGTTCTCCCCACGGAACTCGTATACGGGTCACCTCGAGTGCTCGCTTACGATGAGCTTGAGCAAGAGCAACTGCGGCAAGATGACGCTATGCTCCTCGAGGAGGATCGTCTTCAGGCTGCTGTGAGATCTGCTCGCTACCAGCAAGCTTTGCGTCGCTACCATAGCCGCAAAGTTAATGCCAGAAGTCTCGAGGAAGGCGACCTTGTTCTTCGGCGCGTTCAGTCGGCCAAGAATTCAAACAAGTTGACGCCGAAGTGGGAAGGCCCTTATCGGGTGAAACGAGTCACCAGGCCCGGCGCTGTCCGCCTGGAGACCGAGGATGGCATTCCAGTGATCAATTCCTGGAACATTGAGCATCTTCGTAAGTTTTTTCCATAAGGCGCGGTTGCCGGGCCCTTCCCCGGCAACCACCTTTTGTACAAGTATTGCCGCTGTTGCATGTAATCCTTTGTACAAAGCCAGGCGCAGACCCTGTGCATAAATAAAGCTTTTGTATTTTGCAGTTTTTGACGATTTCATGTTTACTTTTTTTTTGCATGATTATCTGACATACTGTGCAGTACAGCCTCCCCGGTAAGCATTAACGAGCCGCCAAGCTCCTATATCTTTATTTTCTCTTCTTTCTTTTTCTCGAAGAGACAGAAGCTTCCCTCGCGCACAAGTTTGCCGGGGGGGATGGGATAATGATATGGACCAGGCGTGGACCAGGCGTCGTTCAAAGAAACTTTGCCTTGCCGGGAAGAAGACAGCGGCAAGCAGTGACAAGACCTTGCCGCGGAGAGATCAGTGACAAAGCTAAGTGCCAAAGTTTGAACAATCAAATTCTTTTTTATTTTCAAAGTTATTTTCCTTGAACGATACTACTCTTTGTATGGAAAACCTGTGTGCGACGGAACCTAAGCGTAATCGGTCGCGCCCTTACCTTGTTTCGAGTCCGCTCAACAACCTAAGTGCCTGCACTGAGCGCGACAAGGTTGCTTGCCGGCAGCGGCACCGCCAGCAGGCTGCTGAGGTCCCGCACCCAGCGCTCGCGGCAATAGTGCGTGCACCGGCAAGTTCCCTATAAGCGTAGGGAAGTACACACAAAGAAAGAAATTGCTCAAGGGAGATGACATGCATTAACTCCAAAATATTGCAAGTTATATTACAAGATAAGTTGCCGCGGCTTAAACAGATTGTTCTTTAACATGTCTAGCGGCGGCAAGGAGCGAGAAGAATGGGCTCTCTAATTGCGGTGCTCGCCTTCGACTCTCTGGATTTGGTCCACCCTCTCCACGATGGGCGCGACAAGGGCCTCTAGTGGCGCGGGGTCGTATCCCTTCGGCAAGCTTTTGAAGATGTTGCTGAAGTCGACACCCGGGTTTCTGTATGCTATCTTCACCAACAACCTCCGGAGAACTCCCCGGCAAAGCCTGCGTGACTCGTCGGCCAGTTGAGCCTTGTGATTGACTTGGAGCTGTTGGAGTGCTTCTACTATTCCGTCGAAGAACTCGGCTAGCTTGACGCTAGTTTGCGTGTTCTTGTCGGTGGAGTACCCGAAGTCCGGCACCTTCAGGGCAGTCAGCTCCTTGTCGATGTCCTCGGCGGTGCTGGCAAGCCTGTCTGTGAAGATCCCCACGTTATCCCTGAACTTCTTGTGGGTTGCAATAGCGTCTTGAAGCAGACCCTTTTCCTTCTGGAGCTCTGTCATTAGAAGCCCTTCGCGCTTTCTGGTGGTGTCGAGCGTCTCCTTCAGCGTGGTCAGCTTCAGCTTCAGGTCTGCTCTGGAGTCGTTGGCGGTGGCAAGCAGATTGTTCTTCTTGGCTATGGTAACTTGCATCTCCGCCAAAGTGTGGGTCACCTTTGCCCTCTCACTTTCAAGCGTTGAGAGCTTGTCACCGTTTGCCTTGAGGGCGGCCTCTAGTCTTGCCACTTTCTCCTCCGTTTCCTTCCTGTTCACTTCTGCAGCAGCGAAAGCGTTGGTGGCCTCCACCAACTTGCTGGCATACTCCTGGGCCAAGGCTTCGATTTCCTTCTGGTGTTTTTGTGCCTGCCCCTGGGTCCGCTCTGCGACAAGTCTTGCCACCTCCTCGTCTTTCTGCTGGAGGGTTTCGGCAAGTTTCCTCTTGCACTCGGCAAGTTCTTCTTCATGGGCATCAAGGTCCACTTTCCGCTGGTTCAGATCACCGGCCTGAGCAGACAACTCCTTGGCGGTCTCCTCCTATTTTTGTTCAATGTCTTGCTTCATCAGGAGGAGGGCCTGCCGTTCTTCGGCCAACTGTGCCCGCTTGACCTCTAACGCATTAAGAGATCGCGCGCGGACGTCCGCCAAGATCTCCGCGCGCCTCAACATGTCAGCTTCGGCCTTCTCGATGAGCGCCTCCCTAGAAGCTAGCTTCTCCCGTCGGGCGCGATGAAGATTCAGCAGCTTTTGAAGCAGTTGCTCCTCTTCAGACGTGCTGCTGCTGCTGGCGCCTGGCGCATCCACAAGCTGGAGCCCGGCAGCGGCAAGGATCTCCTCGTCCACAACATCCTCCTCGGTTGGCGCTATGGAGCCCACCGTCCAGGGGAGGCTGACGTAGACGTTCTCGCCGACCCGGATGTATTTGCTTGGCGGAGGCGAGATGGGCGCTGCCGCCTCGTCAGTGGTTGAGGGACCCGTGGTCGGAGTAGCGCCTGGTGCTCCTGTGGCCTCAGGGCCGTCAGTACGACCACCGGCTCCCTCGCCGGCCTCCTCAGCAGCCTTCTGGGCGGCCTCAGCTTCAGCAGCCTTGGCGGCTTCATCGGTGGGCGCCTTGGCGGTATTATCCTCGGCGGCCTTGCCGGCCTCTTCGGCAGCCCTGGCAGTTTCTTCGTCGGCAAGCTTGTCGGCTGCCAGCTTGTCGGCCTTGGCAGCGGCGGCCTTGGCGGCCTCGTCGTCGACGGCCCCTGTGGTGTTCTCCTCGGCAGAAGAGTCAATGTTCATTGGCTCCACCGAGGAGGGCTCTGCCAACCCGAGAAGTAAAGCAAAAAGAGCTTCAGGAAGAAATTCAAGAAGACAAAAGAAAGAAAGCAGAAAGAGTTTTGCGGCAAGTGGGTTTACCCGTGTTGAGCTCAGGAGCGGTGGGCTCCCCTCCCCCGTCAACGTTTGTCATTGGGGTGGGGTCGCCAGCACTGGTGCTTGGCACTTCAGCGCTTGCCGGCTCCTCTTCGTGGCTCGGCTCGCTAGTGGGAGCCCTTACCGGAGATCTTCTCCTTGGCGGTGTGGTCGAGGGGGGTGGTACTTCTGGAGCACCTTCAGATGGCTCCACTTGCTGCTCCTCTCCTACACGCCCAAAGATGTCAGTGACAAAATGCTTGTTCCTCAGCGACCGCCAGCGAAAGGTAGTTGAAATACTTACGCAGGGGGCTGCGCTGGGGGCTGCGACGAGGGCTGGGCTCCGAGCTGGTCGGGATGGTCTCAGACGCTCTCCTGGTGGTTGCCGTGGGCTCACCTTCGACGACCACCACGGTCTTGCTCGTCGAGACCTTAGCTCTCTTCCTTGTCCTCTCCGCCAAGGTTTCCTCCCTGCGGAAGCAAGGCCGGAGCGCGACAAGTGAGGACGGAAACAAAACCTTACAAAGATTGAGGGTCGCGGCAAGGGAACTTACTCTTCCTCGTCGTCCTCTTCGCTGAGAGCGGAAAAATCAAAGTCCGCCTCCGTGTGAGGAGGGGGAGCTCGGCTCCTTGGCCGCTTGGCGGGGGTAGTAGCAGCGGTCTTTGATGACCCTGCTCCAGTTGCCGGGGCCGCGTGAGACGCTCCCGCAGCACCAGCCCTTGCCGCGGTCGAGCGAGTCGAACGACGCTCCGGCGGTTGTTGAACTTCTTGCCACTCAGCCACTTTGCCAAGCCTGCGAAGGCGTTTCCTCCTCAGAGCGGCTGGGGACTCTGACTGCGGTGGGCTTTCGGTGCCCTCCTCGGAAGAGGAGCCCTCATCCTCCGAGCTGCCTGACTCGTCGGTAGGCTGGCTTGGCCCGACATCCTTGCCGGGTGCGGCGAGCTCGCCCTTCCCGGCAAGCATCCCCTGCTCGGCAAGGCTCTCCTTTTGTGCCTCGTCGAGCTCCGCCAAAGTATAACCAAAATCGCCAGCTTCCCTGGCGAGCCTGTCCTCCTCCACTCTTCGAGCAATGAATTCTATTTCTTGCTCAGTGGTGTTGCGGACGAGCCACTCCTCCACCCGGACCTGCTTTTCGACCGTGGAGTCAAAGAATCGCCGCACGTCTTCTTCGAGCGGCACGTCCCAAGTTGCTTCAACGCTGTGCGCATTGCAGAGCGGCATCATAGCGATGATTGCACTCAATGCGGAGTTGTTGCAAAGGGGCACGATGTGCTTCGGCAGCGTGAACGCCTTGTCGCGCTTCTCTGGATCTGTCTCTTGCTTGAACAGTTCTCGCATGAAAAAGTCGTGCTGCAAAACTGTGAAGTTGTTGATCAGTCCAGGGCGCAGCCGCATGATATCGGCTGGGTTCTTCCAATCAGAGGCCGGCCTACCTCTCTGCTGCAGAGGAGCAATGCGGTGGCGGAGGAAGTCTGCGCCAACCATCCCTATGGTGAGCCCGGCCTCCCTGAGCCGTATGATCCTGGTAGCGGCAATCTCCAGCTTTTTGTCCTGGGGATCCAGATGGCTCCAGTCTGTGCCACGCGCTGCTGGGGTCTTGCGAAGCTCATAGTATGGTGGCGGCTCGTCGTCAATGATCCAACACCATTCAGACCGGATTTCTCCCCATCTTGGGCGGAGATCCCCCTTCAGATAATGCTCCTTGGCGCCCAATCTTGAAACGAAGGAGACGCCAACAGTGAGAGGCTCCCCCTTTTCAGCACGGGGAGTGAAGTAATGCCTGAACAGCGCGGTGTTGGGTGCGACGCCGACGAAGTTGTCGCACAGATGCGCAAATATTGCCATGGTGGATACGGCATTCGGTGTGAGATCCAGCAGACGGAGATTGAAGGTGTACATGACGTCGCTGAAGAAATCCGAGTACGGTGGGCAGAGCCCGCACCAAAAGTAGCAAGCGAAGAAGGGGTACTTGCTCACTTCGCTCTCGTCGGTGGCTGGGCGAACGCGGGTGGCCGGATGCGCCTTGGTCCTCGCGGCCCACATGCCTTGGAACTTGGCCTTCGGATCCGCCCCCGTGAGCGTCGGAGCGAAGAGCGCGTACTTCTGCCTCTTCAACTGCGCCTGGGTCTCCGTCCTTGAGGACTTCCCCGTCTTCCCCTTTTCTCCTTTGGGAGGCATGGCGAAGGCGGAGCTGAGGGCCGAGGGAGATGCGGACGCGCGCGGTGGCGGAGGATTGGGAAACCGTTTTGTTTTGGAGCGGAGGAAGAAGAAGGCGGAGATTTGGAGATCGAGAATGGTGAGAGGGGTGTGTGAGTGCTTCTGCAGGTCCCTCCTTTTATGGGGAAAGATGCGGAACCATCCGCCCCTTCATCATTCGAGATAACTGCACACGCTTCCCACGCTCCGCATTCAACGCGCGACGCGTGGGAGAGCGTGCAATTAAACAGCATAGAGACGTTTCGGCTTATCCCAGCCACGCGTGCCCGTGCACTGTTTGGGCCTGGCCCAACAACGCCCGGCACCGTGTGTGGCCCAAGCCCGGGGGCTCCTGTCGGTGTACTAGAATAGGGGTACCCTAGTACCCCGTACTTGTGCACGGGCAGTAGTAGCATCCCGCGGCCAGGCCTGCGGGAGGACAGCCAGAGAGAAGCTCAAGATTATTAAGCCATTCAAGAACAAAGTATACAAAGCAAGAGTCAAGGCCCCGGCAAGAGGAGCTTGCCGGGAGGGACAGCTGAGGCCCAGCCTGGGGTTTGCTGTAGCAGAGTACTTGCCGCGGCAAGGTACTTGCCCCGGCAAGTCATTAGCTGCGGCAAGGTATTGGCTGCGGCAAGATAGCAGCTGCGGCAAGGTACTTGCCCCGGCAAGTTACCTTGCGCGGCAGGCTATGGGTTGCGGCAAGCTGTCAGGTGCGGCAAGGTCTTGCCGCGGCAAGCGTTACTGTACCACTGTGCTACTGTGCTGCTCCGGTGCCTCTGCCAGCGTGGCGCTCTGGGTCCTTCCAAGCGTGTGTGGCAGGGCACTGTGTAGACGGCGGTACACTGTAGCTAGCGGTGCAGGAGCAGGTGGGATAGGCTTTTCCCACGTCCAAGACGTCCGGGTACATGTATCTGGACAGCAAAGGCATGGGCATTTAATGCCCTTGTCCCCTGCCGTCAGTGGTAGGTAGGACATGTCATCCTAGTAATAATGGCCTTACTGTATAAACTTTCCACCTCTACCTTTACTGTTTGCCACCTGTTGGTGACCCCTTTGTGCATATAAAAGGAGGCCCATAGGCAACGTAAAAAGGGGAACTGGGAGATGGAGAACTCCAGTATTGTACGCAGCTACTCGGTACTGTAGCGCTCCTGGAGCTAGAATAATCATACAGATAATAAACCAAAAAGCAGGGGTAGGGTTTTACGCATCCGTGCGGCCCGAACCTAGGTAAATCTCTCTCGTGCACTGTCGTGTTCTTCGCTAGATTTGCTCTTCGTGCGACCGTCTCTCCCTGCCGAACGTAAAGGGGTCCTTCCCTGGGTCCCATAGGTGATCGCGGATTCGTCCCCGACAAATAATCTGATGATAAACACACAATTCATTGGATCTCAATAAACACACCGCAAAAGAAGGTTACATCGAATAGAACTCCAAGAACATCGAGGAGAACATTGTATTGAAGATCAAAGAGAGAGAAGAATCCATCTAGCTAGTAGCTATGGACCCATAGGTCTGTGGTAAACTACTCAAATATCATCGGAAGGGCAGCAAGGTTGATGTAGAACCTCTCCGTGATTGAATCCCCCTCCGGCGGAGTGCCAGAAAAGGTCCCTAGATGGGATCTCATGAGAACAAAAGCTTCCGGCAGTGGATACGTATTTTTGGTGTGCCTCTGATGTACAAGGAATATTTGGGTATTTATAGATCTAGAATTAGGGTTAGAGGTGCCACGAGGGGCCCACAAGCCTGGGGGGGCGCCCCCCTAGGGCGCGCCTCCAGGGCTTGTGGCCCTCTCGTGGCTCTTCTAGCCTCCTCCTGGAGCTTCCTAGGTGTCTTCTGGTCCAAGAAAAATCCTCAAAAAGTTTCATTCTGTTTGGACTCCGTTTGGTATTGATTTTCTGTAAAAGACAAAAGCAAGGAAAAATAGCAACTGGCACTTGGCACTAGGTTAATATGTTAGTCCCAAAAAATGATACAAAATAGCACCATAATGCATATAAAACATCCAAGATGGATAATATAATAACATGAAACAATCAAAAATTATAGATACGTTGGAGACGTATCATATTTCATACTTCGACTGATACATCAGCCTCTACATAAGATGTAGTGATTTTGGTTGAACTTGCAGCTGGACTATATAGGCTGGGAAAATTCGTGCAGACCTGCGTGGGGTGCAGACAAAATATTGTTGAAACAAACAATGAACCTATAATACACAGAGAAGCGTTGATGGGCCCTGACTCCGGAATTGGCTATGCGCCAAAATAATCTGAGATAGTATCCATACACATAATTCAAGTTTAGAATTTGATGGACCATCTGAAAGACATAATGTCTAAACTGTAGTGATGGACCTATAGATTAACAAAGATAAAAAAATTTATAATGCTTGACTTGTTGCAAATAGTTAATGCCAAGATCAAGGAGTTGATTACGACGAGATTGTATCATCATTATAATACTTAAAGTTAGTTTGGATTAAACTAGCAATTACTAAATATTTCAGTTATGAGATATAACAGATGGATGTCAAAATGATTCCCATGAGATGGAAATAGAACCAAGGTTGTATATTTGATACGGTCCAAGGTGATTTTCTCGGTCCAAAGGATGCTAGTAAGTGTGCAAACTTCTAGAGATCCAGTAATGATCTGAAGCAAGCGTAGTGGAGTTAGAATATTTGTTTTGATGAATTGATCAAATAATATGATTTCATTGATAGAAACAAAGATGCTTGAATTTACAAGAAAGTAAGCGGGAGCATGATAATATTTCTAAACACTATGTGTGCGTGACACAATGTTGATTGGAAATCATATAAATTTCCTGACACAGTTTAAGATTTTATTGAAATTAGTTTTTCAGTAAAGTACTTAGGCAATGTAGTCATTGTATTAGACATGATAATCTATGGAGATAGTAGTGTCTAATCAGGCTTAGCCAAAATACATATTGACAAAATACTAAAGCAGTTTAGTATGAAAAAATGCCAAGAAGAGATTCTTGTCAAAGTCACACGGAAGGAGTTCTTAGCAAGAATCGGTATCTTGAAATACTGATGAGTCAAATACATGATTTCAATGACACCTGTGCTAATTCCATGGTCTGTAAATAACCAGATATATCCAGTACTAGAAGTAAGTTGTGAGTAAGGTTACTGGAATGGCCAAATTGTTGATCATATGACAACAGTGAAAATGTCATTCAGTATTGACAACATGTTTCTCGCATACGGAGAAAATGAAGAGATTATTGTAAGGAGTTACATCAATACATGCTTGATGTAAGTAGTACATCGACAAAATCTTCAATCGCTGCTCCAAGCAAATTTCGATATAAATTAAATGATTTATGGTGGAACAGTAAACTGGAATTGGTCCAAGAAAGTAACTCTGGTGAATTTTATAAGAGAAGGTTGAGTATATTGTCGCTTTA
This sequence comes from Thinopyrum elongatum, assembly GCA_011799875.1. Lineage (NCBI taxonomy): Eukaryota > Viridiplantae > Streptophyta > Magnoliopsida > Poales > Poaceae > Thinopyrum > Thinopyrum elongatum. The sequence goes on along the minus strand of CM022299.1, from coordinate 374,956,453 downwards.
GAAGCAACAATAGAGGGTGATGAATCAAAGGTTCACTTATGAACTTGGTATGAATTTATGTGAAAGCATGATAGATGCATTGAAATGCAAATGATACACACGGATCTGAAGTTCTTAGATTTGATAGAACAAATTCAATACTACAAGCAAAGCATGGACTGACAGCGGATTGCCATTGGTGTAAAAGTTAAAAGTACTAACTAGATTATTGACTCTAGTGCAAGTGGGAGACTGTTGGAAATATGCCCTAGAAGCAATAATATTATATTATTATATTTCCATATTCATAGTTAAGTGTTCATATTTCATGCTATAACTACTATGATCCTGGAATATGCGATTCAGTGGAAAACTCATATGCACATGTGAAATGATAAACGGATAAAATTAAGGTTCCTAGTCTCGCCTATAATCTAGCTCAAGTGTTGTTGGTGATCACGTTTTCCGGATCTTAGGATATCGTTAAGTGTAACGATGATCCTAAAACAACATTGAGATTATGACGTTAGAAGAACAATCATATATATTGAATCAACCCAATCTTGTTGGTTATGAATTGAGTTAATATTGTTTGCATTCAATTTTAATAACACGAAGTGTTAACGTGTGATATTGCTCCTTAGACCATGAGAGTATCATGTTCACTTCTTATCGTATGATCGGCTTTGGGATTGCTCAAACATCACCTGTAACACGATGATCATAACGAAAACTTGCAGGTTCATCAAAAAGTTTGATAAGTGCCGGATAGCTCAAGAGTGGGATTTTCTCCTCCGACGATGGAGAGATATTCTTAGGGCCCTCTCGGTGTGACGGCATCCATCAGCATCCAGCCAAACATAGGTGACTATGTCACGGGGATGCCGGAATGCAATAACGAGAAAGAAGAACAAAATCGGTAACGAGGATTTCGGTATAGTGACCATGGTGATGACTGATACGTCTCCAACGTATCTATACTTTTCTATTGTTCCATGCTATTATATTATCAATCTTGGATGTTTTATATACATTTACAAGCAACTTTATATCATTTTTTGGGACTAACCTATTAACTTAGTGCCTGGTGCCAGTTGCTGTTTTTGGCTTGTTTTTGGTTTCGCGGAATATCAATACCAAACGAAGTCCAAATGCCACGCAACTTTTTGTGGATTTTTTTCTAGACATAAGAAATACTAGAAGCTTCGGGAGAAGACCAGATGTTGGAGCATGGGCCCACCACCCACCAAGGCGCCCCTAGGGGGGTAGGCGCACCCTGACGGGTGGTGGGGCCCATGTGGCTCCTTTTGACCTAACTCCGCCTCTATAAATCCCCAAAAATCATAAAACCTAAAGGGGAGTCCACGAAATACTTTTTCTGCCGCCACAAGCCTCTGTTCTCGAGAGAAACATCTGGGGTCCCTTTCTGGCACTCTGCCGGAGGGGGAATGGATCATGGAGGGGTTCTTCACCAACCTTGTTGCCCCTCCGATGATGCGTGAGTAGTTTACCACAGATTATGGTTCCATAGTTAGTAGCTAGATGGCTTCTTCTCTCTTGATGTTCTTCAATACAATGTTCTCCTAGATGTTCTTAGAGTTCTATCCGATGTAATTCTTTTTTTTGCGGTGTGTTTGTTGGGATCTGAAGAATTGTGAGTTTATGATAAGATCTATCCATGAATATTATTTGAGTTTTCTCTAAACTCTTTTATGCATGATTAATATAGCCTCATATTTCTTCTCTGATTTATTGGTTTGGTTTGGCCAACTAGATTGATTTATCTTACCATGTGAAGAGGTGCTTTGTAATGGGTTCGATCTTGCGGTGCTCAATCCCAGTGGCAGAAAGGGACATGACATGTATGTATCATTGCTATTAAGGGTAAAAATATGGGTTTATTCATATGTGAATTTATCTTGTCTACATCATGTCATCTTGCTTAAAGCATTACTCCGTTTCTCCATGAACTTAATACACTAGATGCATGTTGGATAGCGGTCGATGTGTGGAGTAATGGTAGTAGATGCAGAATCGTTTCAGTGTACTAATCTTGGACGTGATGCCTATATACTTGATCATTGCCTTGGATATCATCATAATTATTTGCTTTTCTATCAATTGCCCAACAGTAATTTGTTTACCCACCGTATGCTATTTTCTCGAGAGAAGCCTCTAGTGAAAACTATGGCCCCGGGTCTATCTTTTATCATATATTAAATCTAAAAATACGTTGCTGCATTTTTTATTTTTTTATTTTGTATTTTAGCTTGATCTATCTATCAAAAACTATATCGTTTAATCTTGCTCATAACCGTTGAGGGATTGACAACCCCTTTACGTGTTGGCTTGCAAGTATTTGTTGTTTGTGTGCAGGTGTTGTTTACATAGTGTTGCTTCGTTCTCCTACTGGATTGATAACCCTGGTTTCATAACTAAGGGAAATACTTATCTCTATTGTACTGCATCATCCTCTCCTCTTTGAGGAAATCACAACGCAGCTCACAAGTAGTAGGAAGAATTTCTGGTGTCATTGCCGGTGAGACATCATCAACATCTATCAAGTACCTACGCATAAACTTTCATCTCATTGCATTTACTTTAATTGCCATTTGCCTCTCGTTTTCATCTCCTCCACTTCTAATTTTTTTTAAAAAAAAATCAAAAATATTTTTGTTTGCCTTTTAGCTTGCTTGCTTTTATTGTCTTCATGTCATGACTCAAAAACAGAAAAATAAACAAGAAAATAAAGGTAACTATGGATCCACTTAAATTTTTCTACTTGGATCATCTTCGATCCATTTGTGCTCGTGCTAAAACCCCAACTGGTTTAGTTGAGGGAAAATCATTAGATGAGCATGCTCATTTTGGATGTCACCGTTTGTCTCAGAAAGGGAGACTCTTATGGCATCAAATAAATTGTTTGATATGCTACGCTTGGAATCTGTGTGAAATTTATGATTTTACTTGTTGCTCGGAGGACCCTAAAAAACAACTTCCCTACCTATGTGAGTTTAATGATAATGAAATCTTATCTTCTTATGCCAAAGGTGTTTATAATTACTATGATATCAAACAAATTGAAGAATTTGTTGCTTTTAAGGGTGCTTATGAAGTTGCTTCTTTGATTGAAGAGTATGATATTACTCTCTACAAATCTGAAAAATTTGCCATACTTAAGTATTGCTATGAAAATTATGCATCTAATGCCTATGTTAAAGAATTTATTGAGAGGATGTCTGCTGCTTTGGAAGAGAATAATGATATGCATGAATCTATAGATGATTATGATTTCGTTGATTCGATTGAAATATGTCCTCTTGATGAATGTGATGATTGCCATGCTTGTGTCCATGATGCCAATATTTATGACGCTTATGGAGATGAACTTGCTATAGTTCCTTATGTTAAAAATGAAATTATTGCTATCGCACCCACACTTGATAGCTCCTTGAATGAAAAGCATAATTGCAATGGTGTTATTATAAATTCTATTAATGTCAATTATTTTAACAATATGCAAAACTACAAGCTTGGGGATGATAATTTTATTATGTCCACTACTTATTGCAATGATCATGATTGGGGTGATAATGTTTCTTATGATCTTGAAAAGTTATTTAAGCCTCATGATGAATATGATATTGATAATAATGTTTGCAATAATATTGAAAGTGGGTTTGGAAGAGTGTCAACTTTAGGAAAAAGGAATCCCACATATTTGGAGAGTGTTCAATCTTATGAAATTTCTGATAAAAGTTGGTTTGGAGAGGTCATGACTTTAGTTGATACTAATCCCACTATCTTGGAAGATTATAAAACTTTTATGCATGTGGATCATGAAGAGAAAATTTTATATGATAGCTATATTGTTGATTTTGATTATGATCCTACATGTAATTATTATGAGAGAGGAAAATAGGGTTTTAGAAATTTTCATGTTACTAAATTACCTCTCTTCATATTGAGATTGATATTGTTTCTTTCTCCTTCCTTGCATATGCTAGGTCCTCCTTGTCTTGATAATTTGTTATCTTATAAAATGAGTATGCATAGGAAGTATGTTAGACTTAAATGTTTCTATCACATGTTTTATGATCCTCTCTTTGTGTTTTAACTTTAATCTTTCATGTGAGCATCAATAAAATCTCAAGCCTATCTTAATGACTATAAAGAAAGAGCTTGTTGGGAGACAACCCAATAGTTATCTTTTTTTCCTTGCTGCTTTTCAATAAGTGCACAATTATTATGATTGTGTTTTTATGTTTTAATTAGTGTTTGTGCCAAGTAAAGCCTTTAGGATTATGTTGGATGATAGTTGATTTGATTCTATGAAAAAATAGAAACTTTTTCGCTCAGTACTGGAATTTTGTAAATTCACATAAATGTGGAAAATTTCTGAATTTTTTACACATAATTTATATACAAATTTCCCACGTTGTTCTAATTTTTCAGAATTTTTGGAGTTACAGAAGTGTGGTCAGTGTTCAGATTACTACAGTTTGTTCTGTTTTTGACAGATTCTATGTTCGTCGCATTGTGTGCTTATTTTGATGAATCTATGGATTATATCAGGGGGTATAAGCCATGGTAAAGTTAGAATACATTAGGTATAATGAATAACAAAATTTGAATGGGTTTGCAACAGTACTTAAAGTGGTGATTTGCTTTATTATACTAACGGATCTCACGAAGGTTTTATTAAGTTTTGTGTGATTGAAGTTTTCAAGTTTTGGGTGAGATCACGATGGATGAAGGAATAAGGAGTGGCAAGAGCCTAAGCTTGGTGATGCCCGAGGCACCCCAAGGTAATATTCAAGGACTCCCAAGCAACTAAGCTTGGGGATGCCTCGGAAGGCATCCCCTCTTTCTTCTAACGACCATCGGTAATTTTACTTGGAGCTATATTTTATTCGTCACATATCATGAGTTTTGCATGGAGTGGCTTGTATTATATGAGTCTTTGCTTGCTTTGATTTTTAGTTTGTCACAATCATGCTTGCTGTACACACCTATTTGAGAGAGCCATAAGTTATCATGATTTGTTAGAATTGCTCTATGTGCTTCACTTAAATTTTTTGAGCTAGGCAATTACTCTATGTGCTTCACTTAAACCTTTTAGAGCATGGTGGCAATTAAATTTTGAAGATATACTTGAACTCTCATGCTTCACTTATATTATTTTGAGAGTTGATATGATTAAATTTTAAAGAAATGCACTCTCATGCTTCACATATATTATTTTGAGAGTTGATTTTTTTAAAGAAATATGCTCTCATGCTTCACTTAGATCTTTTTGAGAGTTGATAAATAGCAATGGTAATTTGCATAAGATATGAATTTGGTCCCAAAGTGATAGATATCCAAAGGGGATATAATAAAAACTTTCATGAAGATCATGGATATTAAAAACTTGATTCCTTGCAATAGTTTTGCGATATGGAGATGGTAATATGTGAGTCATGTTGGTGAGTAATTATGCTTTAGTAAGAATATTGGTGTTAAGGTTTGTGATTCCCTATGGAAGCATGAAAGTCAATAGTTATGCAACGAAATTACATCCTACTTATGGTGCATTATTCAGTGTTAGTTATGTTCAATGCATCACTACAAAAAAACCACTTCCGTGATGATACGTGTTTCTCACAGTAGGTCATGTTTTCTGTCATGCATGTATATCCATGACGATTTTATGACAGAATCAAGATAGTCATACCTGTGCTGTCATAGAAGTGCTCCATGACAATACCAAAATTATCATCACGAAAGTGTCCACTTCCAAGACGATAAATGGCGCGTCATGGAAGTGCTTTCGTCAATGGTAATCGACACGTGGCATCCACCATAATGGGTCGCTGTTAACCTATCGGGTTCCGGTTTGGATCTGATAACCTGTTAACAGCCCAGACCAATGGGGATTTTTCACGTGTAAAATTCTCAATGGCCAGTGGAACCATGAGTCGGCTTAGCGTTGGGATAGATGGCATCCACTCATTGGACGAGAGGCGCCTATGATACGTTGTCGGGGTACACAAACAGGGGTGTTTATTTCCCCTGACTTGTGCGAGGGATGACGGGTGCTCTCCTGTGTCTCCGAGCGCCGGCGAGCCGTGTCCTGCACCTTCACGCCAAGGGCTAGGCCGGGAGCTAGGCACAGGATCCCCTACCTTCTCCCCCGCCAGACTTGCGCCTGGTGAGTGGCCGGGCGCTTCCACATGCTTGGCTCGCTTGGCCCGCTGGGCAATGGGTTCCTCATCTCTGCCAAAATAACAAGACAGGAATAAGTCAACAACCAAGCGCAGAATACTTCAGCAAGGAGATTGGTCGTTCTGCTTACTCTGGGTCCACGAGCATGGAGCTTAGCGCGTACCCAGGAGGTGGCAGGGTCGCCCTGCCCCTTTTCAGAGTTGGAGGAGCGGAACTTCCCGGCAGCTTTGAACCAATGAGTGGGGCCGAGCCCTCTAGCGGGATCGAGCTGTGCGAAGAGGCTGGGCTTGACCGGGGGCTGGGATGAACCCCCGTGACTGCTCGTCGCTTGGTGGGAGGGGTCTTGGCCTGAGAAAGGCAAGAGGATTGGCGGCGTACCACCTCTGGCTTGTCGCTCTTGGAGGCGATCTTCTTCACCCTCCTGGTGGCTGGCGGGGGAGCAGGGGCCGCCGGTCCCCGGCTGACCCGTTTGCAAAGACGTTGTCCTAGCTCTCGCTCTGGAGCTTGGGGACCCTTTGCGAGCCATTCATCTTCCGCCTCAGGCTGCTCTGCCTCCTCAGCTTCGTCCCCTTCTGGGGCCTCAGCTGTCGTAGCATGGAGAATGCCAGCCCCGGCAGGGTCGAGCCCAGCAGCTTCCTCCGCAGCGTGCTCCTCGCTCCCCTCATCTGAAGAACCTTCGCCTTCGACATCCTCCTCCTCTTCAAGCCTCGCTCCTCCAGCAGCCCGGAGCGCTCTGTCCTCTTCAATCCACTTCCTAATAAATGATGCCTCTGCCTTGGAGGTATGCTTGACCATGTTGCTCTCCACCCGGGAAGCCCTTTCTTCCAAGCTGGAGACCCACTCCATCTCTGCATCCAGTTCAGGCAGTTGCCAATCAGCCTTGACTCCATAAGCATTGCAATCAGGCATCCACTTCAGAATTTGGTCCCAAGCGGAGTTGATATGCAGAGGGACAATCCCAACCATGCCCATATATCGACAGATTGTTGACAAGGCCCGGGTACAGGCGCATTCTGTCAGCAGAAACCCCGTACTCCCAGGCAAATCTGTCCCTCTTCTGCAGTGGTGCGATGCGGTGCCGGAGGAAATTGGCCCCCACATGCTCGACAATTAACCCGGCAGCCTTGAGACGGGCAATCCTGTTCAACGTCGGGCGAAGCCTGTCGTCGGTGAGCCCTAGCTTACTCTAGTCTCTGCCGCGTATGACGCATTCAGGCCACGCTGCACAGAACTCCAGAGCGTCCTTATCCTAAATCCAGCATGAATCCGCCCTCCATTCTTCCTAGCTGCTGCGCTGCTGTCCATAGAGATAAGTCGATTCATCCTTCTTGCCCCGGGGAATCTAGCTTATGTTTCCCGAGTGGTGAGAATTGTCTTCTACCCGCTTGATGAAAAAATGGCTGAACAAATCCACATTGGGGCAACTCCGATGAAGTTCTAGCACAGGTGGGTGAAGATTTCCATGCATGCCACAACATTGGGCGTGAAATCTAGAAGATGGAATCCATACACCGTCATCGTAGCGTAGAAGAAATCAGAGAACCGGGAGGTGAGGCCGCAGAGGAAGTATGCGCAGAAAAAGCGGTACGAGTTCGATGGAATCTTGGCCCCCTCCGGCAAGACCACGGGCGCTCCATGCCCCTTCGGAACTTCTCTCCCCCACATATATGCATACTTCTCGATCAGGGTGTTCCCATCCAAGCTCGACGGGAAGAAAACCACATCTTCCTGTCGCTTCCTGTCCAGCTCCTCCGCCCTCTTCTTCCTCGCCTCCGCCGTCGTACTTTTTGCGGCGGCCGGCCACTTCCCCTTCGCGGTGGCTGTCTTTCGCCCCATCCTTTTGGCTCACAGGATGGGCGAGGGATCTAGCAGAGCTTTGGGGGGACGGATGTTGGCAATGGGAACAGTTGCTTGGCTTGAGGAAGAAGATGAAGGAAGGAGAGACAGATGCGAATGAGCAATGCCCCTTCGCGTTGCCTTTTTATTAGGAATGGGCAAGGGGGCTGGCTCTTCGCTATCTCTCCTCAGAAAGTTACCGTTTTTGCAGGCGCACTACCCATTAACAGCTACTGTTCCACGACCCCACGACCTGTGGTAATTACGCAGAGTGGACATTGGATTGACTAGTCATCATCACAACCGCTGCATGGGCAGCATTTCTTCGTCACGTGTCTGTGCACTGTTTGGGGCCTAACCAACCGTGCCCAGCGACACGTATGGCTCAGGCCCGGGGGCTTCTGTCGGGGTACACAAACAGGGGTGTTTATTTCCCCTGACTTGTGCACGGACAAAGAACCTCCGCCCCGGCATCCAAGGCTTAGTGGAGAAATGACGGCACCAACATACAAAGCAAGGCCGAGCTAGAGAAACCACTCTTCATGAGATTAAGGAGCGGATCAAGAAGACCGAGTCAGACCAGACAACAGAGCATCACCTGGAGAAGGCCTCCCTTGCCGGGCAGGAGAGCCTGGCCATGTCGAGGCCACCCCTAAGGACAAGCCCAAGATCTCCCCGGCAGGCTTGCCGGGGCCGACAAGAGCAAGGAATCCCGCCAAGGCACCACCGCTCCACCGCACAGCGACGCAAGCCACTTATCAGTGCGGTGTCGAGCCCACAAGTGATTAAGTGGCCTCCACTAAGCACATGGCGGCCCGTTGGAAGACAAATTACCCTCGTATGACACCCGTCCAGAGGCGTGTCGAACAGATAAGCAGAAGATAATTAAGCAGCGCAGCAGGCATGCCGGGCTTCGCCCTCAGCACGACACCTAGTAGTGCATTTAATGCACTTTGTCCTAACTGCCAGAGTTAGGTATGATAGCACCGTTAGCTATCTAATCATAGGATAATGACTACTTTGCCACAGTGGTTACCCCTTGAGCTATAAAAGGAGGTCCAAGGCTACCTAGCATAGGATTCGGACCCTTGCACACTTGTACGCGCGTAGCCACACTCCCCGAGGCCACCTTGTCGGGCTTGAGCGCTGCGTGTTCATCATGTTCCTCCATCCAATCCACCAAAGCAGGAGTAGGGTTTTACGCTTCACAGCGGCCCGAACCTGGGTAAAAACCACCAGTGTCACCATCGCCGTGCTGTATCATGGCCTCCGCTCTTCGTGCAACGTGATCTTCCCCCTTGCCGAACCACAAAGGGGCCGATGGCCCCATAGGTGATCGTGTTCTCCCATGACATACGTCGACATGTGGCATGGCCCAACAAAGGCCCTTTCAGGTGAAAAGGCCATCCCGTTTGACTTGGTCAAAAGGTAGCGGGCCGGCCCACGGAAAGCGTGTTAACTGCACGTTCATATATAGCCCATTTACAGCCCGCTAACTCATGGCCCGTTATGGCCTATCCGAATTAGACCCAGTAGCGTCATCTGGGCCGTCCAATATGATTCCAGCCCGTTGTAACTTCTGGCCCATGTAAGGTCCATGACGTCTTTTGGCCCATACGAGGCCCTTTTTAACTCTAGGCCCATTGAAGGCCTGTGGTGAAACTGGCCCAAAATGAATAGTGTATCGGTTTATACCCATTAACGGCCCATTATTCCGTTGGGCCGTTTCCAGCCCATGTTAACTTTCGGCCTTCTAAGGGCCCATTTATTTTTGAGCTCATTTCCAGCATTCGCTTACTTACGGTCCGTTGCTGGCCTGTTTCGCTTGTGGGCCAAATTCAGCCTGTGGTTACAGTCGGCCCGTTTGTGGCCCGTTAACCCGTTGGGCTGTTTTCATAGCGTCATCAAATACGGCCCATTAACGACCCATGATGCCTGTCGATAGAATTAAGCCCGTTATACATTTCGGCCTATTAACGGCCCGTTATGGTAGGGCCATAAACAGACGATTTCCACTCTAGCCCGTTTACAGCCCATTTTGCGGACCGTTATTGGACCACGAATAGTACAGCCCATGTTTGGCTAATCGATCATATGGCCCGTAGAAGGCCCGTTGACTATACAGCCCATACAAGGCCCATGGATCCTACGGCCCATAGGAGGCCCACGATCACTACAGCAGGTAGCAGGACCATGGTTACAACGGTCCGTATGTTGCCCATGGTTATTGTGGCCTACTTATAAAAAATAGGTTATTGTGGCCCCTAGAAAAACGCGGAAAAAGAACTGCAGTGACTACAAGCAAACAACTAAACAAGACAATAAGGAAATAAATAAGCAAGCAACTAACACTGGGCTATTACGGCTATTACACATATTACATCCACTGGGCATCAAAGTTCGCCACCAGTGCAAATATAGGGAATAAAGCAGCATATTACATACACTGGCCGTCTAAATTGGCCACCAGTGCAAATAAACGCTGCAGCAAAACAAGTCCATAACTAAAACAACTTCAGAAGAGCTCTAGAAACGTTATCCTGGGTATCCACCATGCTGGTAATAAGATTAGCAAGCTTATTAGCTTTCTCATGTTTGGCGCTAAAATCCTCCAACGCTTGTTGTTGCACCAGAAAGTATGCATCTAAATTCTCAAGTGACTTTCGCAATCCTTCGGCTTCTTGTCGCAGCACAGCTGATCGATGTCTTTCAGCTTGTAGTTGAGACTCAAGAAACTGAACTGATTCAGACAGTGAGTTCGAAGAGCTTCTGCCAGCGGTAGTGGCCAGTAACTCGAACACTACACCAAGAGAGGACTTTGGGGTTGTCTCACTGTCTTCAAGATAGTTTTCCTTAACTGTTTTATCAGCTTTGTTGGAGACCAACAAGAATGTCTCACTATCGTGAACCTTATCTGCATTACTTCCTTTACCATTGCTTAATAAGGTACTCTTCCCCAATATTCTGTCAGCATTTTAAAAGAAGAAACAAGCAGACACATAACAGGTTTAGCATGTAGTATATGAAACTCATTTTGGTGAACCAGTTCAGTAGTAAGGTGGACAGGATTAAACTACCAAGTCTTCTATTGCCAAGTAGTACATAATAAAAGCATCAAACAAACATATATCGTCCTATGGTCACTGCATTTTCTTGCCAGATCAAAATAGAGAAACGGTTCAAATCATATCAGTTCAAGACAAAGCAGCATTTGAAGTATACAAGTGTGGGAAACTACACGGCACAACAAGATTTCAGATGGGTAACATGGGTATACATGTAGAACAACACTATTGGCTCTGTTGTGATGCTAGTAATGTGCATGATATGAGAAGTCAACTGTATACACAATTGAAATTTAAATCAATAGAGCAATTTAGAAGAGCAAACCTGTTAAAGAAACATGTTTAAACATACCTATTGTGCCATTGGAGTTTCGATTGGATCCTTCAATTTAAAAATAAGTTTGTATGAGTAAATACAGTGATACAAGAGCAAAGCAGTATGCACCATAGCAATGGAATCTTAAATGAGAACAGTTCTTCTTCAGGTTTAAGCACTTGTTCTACACGAACAGAGTACAGTAAGACGCAGGCATATAGTACTTCAAAATAAAAAAATGAGCTCATAGACCTTACCACATTCTTGGTTCGGGACCAGTACTGAACAAGGCATTCCCAGTCATCGTGTTGTAAATGTGTCTCAGGAGAAAGTAAGGGAATTTGATGAGTTTCTTTGCCAGTGAAGTATGTTTTCTTCAGGTAATTCCGATACTTCCACCAAGCATTCTTGAAGATAGCAGAGGTATTAGCACAGGTTACCTCATCCTGAGTTTCCAAATCGGTCCTTCTCTATAGAGAAAAATGGGAACATTTGTTGTATTATAACCAGCATGGAGGTAGAATGTATGGGACAAAGCAAAGTATTTGCCATGAATAACATTACTTACACATAACTCCTGGACGAACACCTGCAACTGGCTTTTTCCTTCATCTTCAGTATAATATTTCCATGATGGGAAGATACACACATAGGATTTAACAACATCAAATGCGATAGATGCTAAAGTACGAATGGCAGGTTGTGCTTCGTCCACAGGAATAGGTGTACTAATTGGTGGAGTTGGGGTTCGCCGTGGTAGTACTAGCGCTTTGGGCACTGGAGCTGCCATACTAACTGCTCTTGTTTGGGAGCTCTGTGCTGGAGATGGTGCTGTGTCAACTGGAATTGGGTTACTATCTGCTGTGGTTGGGGTTAGATTGGGTGGAGCTGGTTCTCTGTCCATAGGAGTAGGGGTACAATCTGCGAGAGTCTGGGTTATGTGTGGTAGGGCTGGTTCTCGTGCATGTACAACCGGGGTGCCATCTCCACCAAGAGGTAGCACTGTTTTATTTGAAGATCGTGTTTTTATTCTGCTAGATACTGCCATCACACCCTCCAATTCAAATGGCTGATAAACAAGAAAAGTAGTTGAATGTATAGACCTTGTATGAGAGACAGATGCAATAGATAGTGTCGAAAAAAGAGGGCATGAAATAGTTCACATGTATATTGTTTAACTAAAAAGGATAGCATGACATAATTTCACATATATGATGTCTATCTAAACTGGATAGCATAGCATGATATAATTGAAAGATATGATGACTAATTAAACAAGATGGCAAGAGATAATTATACGATGTCTTTAGTAAACAGGTTCGCATGACATAATTCACATACATGTTATCTAAGTAATCAGGATCGCATGATATAATTCACACGTGTGATTTATATACTAAGCAGAGGGCATTCGCATATATGATGTCTGAACTAAGAACATGGTGTTGAATATTGTGTATATGATGTCTAAACTATGCAATGCAACACACCATATGCATGATATGAGCAGTATAACTATGCCAAGTTAGAGCATACACCTCGGTGGGGGAATAGGACTGGTCATCTGTCTCTGAATCCATCTCTGAGGAGCTATCGGGACCCAGCAAGAGATCTGCTTCGACAGGTAGCACTGTCTGCTCTGAAGACCTTGTTTTCACTCCAGATTTTTTCCATCACCCACTCAAATGGCTGATTCATAGGAAGAGTAGTTGAATGTACAAACATTGTCGACAAATGGAAATGTAATGAAGAAAAGGATTGGCAAGATATAATTCAAATATATGATGCCTGGTTAAACAGGATGGCATTGCATATTTCACATATATTATGGCTGGCTAAAAGAGATGACATTGCATATTTCACATATATGATATAGAAACTAAATAGGTGGCATTACAAAACATGTCTAAACTAAGCAGATAACATATATGATGTCAAAAGTAGGCACTCCAAGGCAACATATGCATGATATGACCAACATCATCATGCCAAGTTAGAGCAAACACCTCGGGGGGTAAATAGGACTGGTCAGCTCCGTCTGAATCCGCCTTAGAACAGATATCTTCCTCTGGATTACAATCTGGAGGGGGGAGGGTTTGCCATTGCACCCACCATGGAGCGATGTCTGCATGACATTTTATTGCCCGCAAAACTCTTCTCTTTTTCTCTACATGTTCAGCATGACTGTGTACAATATTTGACATGCATACGAAAAAAATATAGTGAGATTATGTAAGGAGAGCATGCAGAAATCTTGAGTGATGGTAACAACCAGTGGATAGATCCAAAAATAATGATAACAGGTTGATGATAGCTTTACTTTAATAAAAAGACAGATGATGATTGCTTTACTATTTGTTTCCCACCCAAGATGAACAACATAGACATACCCTAGGTGAACTAGATAATAGACAAAGATACTATTCATTACTACCTCGATATGTGCCCCACAAGAAGTTTAAAACTCAAGTTTGAACATTAATTCGGACCTGACTTGGAGTCTAAGAGGTGAACAGGATGATAAAATAGCAGGTAATATTAAGCAATGCATAACATAAGCAGAAACAAAAGAGTGTGACCTCTCTTGAGGACCCATGTACTCCTCGGGTTCATCTGCTAAGTCGATGATGGTGATGCAGTTGCGGTGGGTGCCAACGGGAGGGAAGGAGATCTGAGGCGGTGAAAGACGGTCGGGAGTCGTGATGTCTGGTATGGTGGATGCTTCTGTCGATGGAGCAGCCCAGGTGAGGTGGACGACGGCGCGGCAGGAGTAGGACAAACCACACGAAGTTTTCTTCGACACCTATCTGTAACTGAAGTAATTCTGTAAGGGCTCCTTTGGCTTGCAGGATTCTAAAAACGCAGGGATATAAAAACGGCGAAATAGGATAGGAATGCACGTGGGAAACAGAGCATTTGTAAACATAGGATTTCTGTCAACTTGGGTGTTTGGTTCACAGGAACTGGAAGAGCAGAGGAATGCAAAGAAACATGGCCAAATTAAAGTGAAACCATATGAAAGTGTGTACAGTTAGAATGTTATTCTGCCACTAATGCACTTAGTCTTGTTTTCATGCATAGGAAAAGTAGGTCCAGGTGGATGTTTTGCTCCATTCCTTTCAACCAAATTCATGAATAATTGAATAGTAGAGTACCATAGGAAAATTTCCTATTGCTATGTTTTTCCTTCACCTTTTCCTTTGAACCAAAATAGCCCTAATGGATCGACATGAATGTAGAGTAATAAGTGATGTGACAAGTGTACAATCTCTTTGGCGTAGCCGTGTCGACCTTAGCATCATTAGGTTGGTCGCTGAAGAAGTTGCGGCAGAGGTGGATGTCGGAGGGGTGGTGGAAAATCTGAGGCGTCTGTAGAAGGCGTCCAGGGTACTGCTCTGTTGTGATGGATGGTTCCGTCGTTGGAGCAGCTCCGATGAGCTGTAAGATGTTGAGGCTGAAGTATCACAAGACAGACATCGTTAATCTCAAGTGGGATTCTAATAGCATCTCCAATAAATGATGTAAAATACATTACCAAAAAGTGGTAGAGAAAATTTACATCACCAAAAAACACCTGACTACAACAGATGAGCTAAAAACTGTTGACTATGAACTTAACTGTCGAAACTAAAATTTACTGTGGAATCTGAATGTTACTGTCCAAACTGAATGCACTGGTAGCAGAGAGGCACTTCACATGTAGTTTAGGCCGCTCGAGCACTAGTATTAGAGAAACAGTGATCTAAATCAGCAGGCGATCGACAGGGAACACAGTAGCAGATAGCAGCCAGAGCAGCAGCGTGAACTAGAGCCAGAGCAGCAACTCGTGTAGCTGCAGAAGCCCGTGTAGCAGCATCAGCAGTGCAAGCGAGAGCAAGAGCAAAGCAGCAGCACGAGCGAGGGGAAGAGCAGAGCAGCAGTGTAAGCGAGCGAGAGCCGGAGCAGCAGCAGCGCAAGCGAGCGAGAGCCGGAGCAGCAACAGCAACACAGCAGCAGCACGAGCGAGCGACAGCCGGAGCAGCAGCAGCAGCTCCGACTGATATGGACGCCGCCGCCGAGGGAGCCTCGCACTGGGGGAGAGCCGTCGTGGAGATGTCAGCGACGGCACCGACTACGAGGTAGCCGCGCCATGGGGAGCGGGATCGACCACCAGCGGAGCCGGGAGGTCAAGTTAAGGAGAAGGTGCGATGCGATGAGTGTACAACCTCTTTGGTGGCGCCGAGTAGGCCTCGGCTTCGTCCGAGGAGTCGGTGAGGATGCTGCGGTTCCGGTGTAGCAGGTTTAGGCGGCGCTGTGGGGATGGAGCAGCCGCGATAGATGAGGCGATCGTCGGAGCAGCTCCTTGGAGGTGCAGGATGGGGCGGCTGAACTGGCAGGACGACAAGATCGACGACGGATCCTCATCCGGGGTGGTGGATGAGGGACGTCGAGCTGTTGCGGTGGACGACATCGTCGGGGAAGAGGCTCCGGCTGGGCAGCGGTGGGGTGACGGACGGCAGAGGGTGGGGTTTCGCGGCTGGAGCAGAGAGGTTCTGGCGGCCTGGGTTTTCGAATGGCGAAAAGGAGGTGATGGGAGGGGGGAACCATGACTTAGGGACGCGCTTGTCCAAAGTGTAGGCTGTGTTACGAAAGTACCCCCACTGATTTGAACTAGCGGCCGTTTCGGCTCAGGGGTAGAAGGGGGATTTCGCGTGTCGGGATTTGGCAGCTGGAGGGAGTTTTCGTGCGCGTTGTAATTTCAGGATAGCAAGGCGCGGGTTGTGAAGGCGCGAGTTTTCGGAGCACAAACAGACAAAGCGATATCTCAATTTTCATGATAACAAGGCGTGGGTTGAAATTTCGGGACAAGCCTAACATGTAATAATGTACGTACCAAATCAATTCGAACTTCCGTCGACGAAAAAAAAACAAAAACTATTCGCACCACACAAAGGGAGAGTCTTATCCCGTTTTACTGTACAAATGCTATTCAAAACTATGAATCCATGTTATGTCCAATTAAATTTTTTCGCTACCTCTATAATGCATGTAACCTACTCATACAAACATTTTAGTGCATTCCAAGTGTATATACTATCACTGCAATTCGAACTATATTTGAATTCGTTTCTCTATTTGAATAAGAATCTACAATCATGATTGTTGCCAAGTTAAACCATCATTTGTATATTATCTTAACAACATACCACATGATTACTATAGAGTTAGATATGAACTATGTGTACTATATATATATATATGAACTCGAATTCAAAATTTTGAATACACACTACAAAAAAAAGACACATCCGTGACATTTTGGCCCAAACGAAATTTTTTTGTCATGCTTATGGCACTTCTATGACGATAATTATGACAAAACCACGTATCATCATATATGTGGTGGGCTCCTACTTCTATGAAAAAAATCATAACAGAAAATGGGCTTTTCGTCTTGGGCGCGCCGGAGACACACCTGCATGACATTTTTGGGTCGTCCATGACGGAAAAAATCATGCTAGAAGCAAGGGCAAGGAAAATATCAGGGAGTTCCCGGTTACGATGGGTGGTCGGGGCCGAGCGATGCACTGTGGTTTGCGCGTTTCTCTCGTGTACGTGCGTGTGTGCGAGGCGAGCGATCACACTATTAGCTACATTACTGAACCCAAGCGATCGATCCCTTGGCTGTTAACTGAACCCGAGCGATTCATTCGCTGCTGACAGAACCCGAGCGATTCCTTCGCTGCTGCTGCTAACTGAACCCGAGCGATCGATCACTGTTGTTGCTTACTGAAGCCGATCGAGCCCCCGTGCGAGACATAGCCAGCCGGTGTTGGGTTGCTTCTCGATGAACAGTGACCGTTGCTACCGTGTGTGCGGTACGTAGAACGAGTCGAGACGTGGTGAGTCGAGCCGGTTGAATGGCTGTGGATGAACAGTTCCTGGTGGGGGTTGGATGCGTGGTAGTAGGCCGTTGCCGCTCGGATGAACAGGACCACGAGGAGGCCGCCGCACCCCAGCCGGTTGGGGGTGGATAAACAGGACCACGAGGAGGCCGCCGCACCCCAGCCGGTTGGGGGTGGATAAATAGGACCCCGTGGAGGCTCTATGAACAGTCGCCGGTGAAGGCTGGATGAACAGTAGCCCATGGATGAACAGTAGCAGGTGGAGGCTGGAGGAAGTCGACGGTGGATGAATAGTAGCCCATGAAGGCTGGAGCGAGGCAGTAGACGGTGGATGAACAGTAGCCCGTGGAGTCTCGTTTTGTGGTACGCCACACCCCTCCCGATGAACAGGACCCCGTTTTGACCATAGGCGCTCCAACACAAGTCCGTTTCCTCCGTTTTGCGGTATGCCACACCCCTCCCGATCAACAGCACCCCGTTTCGACCGTAGGAGCTCAAACACAAGTTTGTTTCCTCCGTTTTGTGGTATGCCAGACCCTTCCCGATGAATAGGACTCTGTTTCTACTGTACGTGGTTGAACAGAAGGCCGTTTCCTCCGTTCTGCGGTACGCCAGACCTCGTTTCGGTTGTTCCGTCCAAGCCGGTTGGCTCCCGATGAACACGACGTATTCTGACCCAGTCGGTTGCCTCCCGATGAACACGACGCTGTTTCCTCCGTTGCGACCCAGCCGGTTGGCTGCCCATGAACAGGACGATGTCGCTGTACGCGTTCGAGACCCCGCCCGTATGTACGTACGTAGCCGTATTTACTTTCTTGCAGCATGGATGTACATACGTGTACACGATATAGACGGGACTGCGTGACATGCTACGTCCGTGCCTCTACTACAACACGTGTCGCTCCTTACTCGGCCACGGTTCATCGCTGCAGAGAGACCGATCGACCAGTATGTATGTACACGTTCGCGACCAGACAGACAACGCTACATACGCTTCGACCGGGTGAGTCCCAGCCGTCAGGGAGGATAAGGACGCACTCCCTTGCGTGCGAAGATATATGTGGTGGGTCCCAGCTGTCAGGGGGAGGAATCATTTTTTTGTGAGTAATAAGGAGGCACTTCCTTGTGTTCGAAGATGTAGCTGGTGGGTCCAGCTGTCAGCCTCACCGTGTACAGTCGTCTTCAGAATATGTCGTTCGTTGACAATGTTGACCACGCCACACAGAGAACACCAAGGCGGTGGACGACGGTGAGGCCTGGTAAGGGAACGATGCGGAGCCGAGGAAGACGAGGCAGTGGATGCCCATGCAGAGGAGAGTACGTGGGTTCACTGGTTCCGCTGCGATGTGAGGCTGCCGTCGCCAGAGAATAACACGGGGTGTGGGTGAGTAGAGGGAAGGCCTGGCCGGCAGTGGGATTAGGGTGGGGCCGTGAGGCCTACGCGGCAGCACTACCGCCCACGGGAGGCAGGCGCAGGCGGTCCCGCCGGCACTGGTTTGGGCGGCTGGACCAAGAAGATTAGAGGTTGAAGAAGCAGCATGGCTGTTGGATTAACATCCAAAGGTCCATCTGCTAGAATCATTTGTTGACTAAGTTAACAAAGCCCTGCGTACGCGTCAGCTTAGTAGGCCCACAAGTCAGCGTAATAAGGAGGCACTTGCATGTGTGGGTCCCTACTGTCAGTCTCTCCATTTACATCCCTCTTCCAATGGCTATCGTTTGTTGACCATGTTGACCATGCCGTGCCGAGAGCACCAACGCGGTGGACGACGGCGCGGCCCAGGAAGGGAATGACCCGGAGCCGGCGAAGCCACATCAATGGATGCCCACGCTGAGGGGAGTACGAGGGCTATCTGGTCGGTTGCGGGGTGAGGCTGCTATCTCCGGAAAATAACAGGAGGTGCGGGTGGGTAGAGGGATGCCCTGGGCAGCGGTGGGAGTAGGGTGGGCCGATGAGCCCTGTGCGACAGTACAGCCGGCCACGGAAGGAGGGAGTAGGTAGTCCCACCGGCGCTGTTTTGGGAGGCTGGAGCAGGAAGATCAGAGATTGAAGAAGCACGACGGCGGTTGGATGGACATCAAACAGTCACTACTCTGTGTTGACTAAGTTGACAAAGCCTTGCGTATGCGTCAAAAAAAATTAGGACAGCGTCATCGTCACCTAGTAGGCCCACAAGTCAGCCTCCAAATCTATGGAAGACAGCATACAGCCCATTTGCCATTATTTTTAATAATTTATAGCCCATTTGCTAATTCTTAAGGATATTTTGAAGCCCATATTCTTTTTGTTAGCATTACACACCATATTCTGGCCACTGCTAAAAAATTCAACAAAATTTTGCATATTTCGGTGGGGTCCAAACCCTTTTAATCACGAAATTTTGAGTCACATTAAAAATAATTTAATTTCAAACTAAAATACAACGAAATTTCCCCTGCAAAAAGAACAATGAAATTTAAAATCTTGAAATCCTGAAAAAACAAAATTTGAATCTAGTTGCCGGTTTTCTATATTTTTAAAATTTACGACCCATTTCTTACTACTTAATTATAGCCCATTTTTTGGGGAAGCCAAATACATCCCTCCTCATCTTTAAAGATTTGTAGCCTAGGAGGGCTGAGAAAAGCAAGTAGGCCTGGGTTGGGTATTGTCCAAAACAAAATAGAACTGGGCTAGCCATTTTCAGAAAGAAAAAAGATATCAACTGGGCTCGTCATGTGTTAAATAAAAGCATGGGCTCCGTCTCTACAACTGGGCGAGCAGCTGGGTCCCTGTTGTTACAATATTTCTCTCTTTAATAAAGGAAATGGCAAGCCATTTGCCTTGTTTCAAAGAAAATATGACAGTCACAACCGAGTTGAAAAGGGCAACAACATCCAACTCAAGCTTACAAACGGTACGAAAGGCCAAGGATTAATTGTTCATGAAATTTAGATAAAACCCAAATTGAACATGGCAATAACATCTAACCCAACCACTGTTTTTAGCAGTCACAAACAAATGGATCGGTCTGATCCATAAAATCAACATCATGTGCTAAAAAATTTACTGGAACATGACCACAAGTTGTTGTAAATAGAAGCCGAGCATGTTCAGAAGCCCATTTGTCCACCTGAAACTTCTTTTTTTGCTGTTCAGCATATCCGTCCGTGAGAAATTTCTTGTTGAAAAAATTAAGCCTCATGGACAATAGTAACCTCGCATTCAACAGGAAGAATGTGACAAAGCTTCTGTTTGCCTGGTTGGATGCATATCCTTCCATCGTTATTGTGCTCAAACGAATGTCATGAGAACTGAGAAATTTTTCATATGTTTTGATAAAATCCCGGTGCTTATTACGCCACCGATCGGTCATATGTTTTCTCCTTGTGTTAGTGCCTAAGTAGACATGAAGATTGAAAACAGGGTTAGATAACACAAGAACACTCTAAGAAAAGCTGATTCAGGAAACCACAAGAATACCAAGATTGGGATGACATGTAATGGGTGAGTACTAAGTACTTCATTTAGATATTGACATGTCTCTAAAGATTTAAAGATATGCAATGAATTCCAAAGATTTTCCTCCCCTATACATGGACTCATTCTCCCCCTGAATCTGATATTGGATAATGGGAGAAGGTAGGATGAGAGAAAATCAGAGCAAGAAAGGGTAATATTAACCATAATCAGAGCAACAAGGATATTAGCAATAGCTAAGATCAATCAAACATATTGACATGTCTTTCCCCTCTAAAAGACATGTGACTTCTCTCCTCTTTTGTTGACAAGCATCTATAGAAGAGCTTAGATGTGCTCATATGACAAGCTTTGATGTGCTCTCTCTCCCCCTTTGACACCAATTTCCATGAAGGGCACTTCTGGAGCATGAGTCTAGTAGGTATGGCCCTTGGGAGACACTACAAAGTAGTTGGTATTTCATGATGCTCATAGAGGGAAGAATCACTGAGTGGAGCTGAAGAGAATAAGCAAAAAAAATGGCAAATCATTTTCTCAGAGTTGAAATCGGTGACGCCGATTGGATTCCGTCGGTGACGCCGAGATGACAGAGTCACAGAAGGTCCTGATCGGTGCGACTGAGTTAGTCCATGTCGGTTGTACCGATGAACTATTCACAAGGAAACCATGTGTTTCGGTCAGGCCGATAGGTTTGAATCAGAGGGACCGAGTCCAACACAGAGTAAAGATTTTGTCAACTCAGCTCACTTGGCAAATGAAATCTCACAAGGATTTGCAAGGAATTAACTGAAAGATTTGCAATGAATTAACTGAAAGATAAAAGAGATCTACATGAAGTTTTTTTTTTGAAAAAGAGAGAGACAAAATAGCAAGAAAAGAAAATGCAAACACAAATAGCAACTGAGAAAAGGAACACTAGAGAACTGAATCTACAAAGGGTCGGCGACAAAGTCACCTATATTAGAGTATATTGACTTAGGAGTCAAGTGAGATCAGTTGATCATATGTCATACTCATCGTTTAAGCTCAAAATGCGGTTACCATTTTTCGTTTAAGCATTTTGATGTATTCACATCTCGTTGAGTTGCTTTGAGTCATGACTTGGAGCAAAGCTTCTCTAAGATGGAATGACATACCTTGGGTTGTGGTGTTGATCTTGATCATGTAGTCAAACTTGTGTTGGATGCTCAAGGTTGATGTAGTCCATCAAGAGTTTGGAGCACCACTAGTAGTTGAGTTCATCTTCCTACATGGGTTAGTTTTGCAAGGAAGAGCACTTGTGTATCCAAAGTGAAAATCATGAAACTTGATACCAAATGAAATTTGATATATTCGAATTGTCAAAGGATATGTTGAGTGTGTTCATGCTTCCTTGTATTCAACAACCTTATGGTAGGAACTTGATGATGTAGAGATTGCTCGAAATGTGAGTGACTTGCAATCTCATAGATTTGGGTTCAACCAAGTACCTACAAGGGTTAGATAACATGCAAGGGTACAAGTATAGATCCAAGACATATGATTATCATCATAAGAGAGATATCAAGGATTAGTCATAAAGGCTCATGCCTTGCATGTATTCAAATGGAGTTTCTACTCCAAGTTTGAGGCATCAATGATGTTTAATTCACCTCTTAAATGGCAAAATACTTTCTCATCAAGCGGTTTGGTGAATATATCCACCAATTGCTTATCAGTATGAACATGCTTAAGATTGATGTCTCCTTTAGCGACATGATCTCGAATGAAATGATGACGAACCTCAATAAGCTTAGTTCGAGAATGTTGCATGGGATTGTGAGCAATATTAATAGCACTTTCATTGTCACAAAGCAATGGAACATGTTTCACATGTATCCCATAATCCTTAAGGTTTTGGGTCATCCAAAGTAATTGAGCACAACATGATCCGGTGGCAATGTATTCCGTTTCGGCGGTGGATAAGGATACCGAGTTTTGTTTCTTGGAGGACCAAGACACAAGGGATCTACCAATAAATTGACAAGTACCCAAAGTGGACTTTCTATCAACCTTGTCACCGGCATAGTCCGAATCGGAGTAGCCAACAAAATCAAAAGATGACCTCTTAGGATACCAAATGCCTAAGTTTGGTGTATGAATTAAGTATCTCACTATCCTTTTCACAGCATTAAGATGACATTCTTTAGGGGCCGCTTGATATCATGCGCACACTTAGCATAATATTGGGACGGGAGGCACATAGATATAACAATGAACCAATCATAGAGCGGTAAACCTTTTGGTCAACCGGTTTGCCATCCTTAGTCAAGTCAAGATGTCCACTAGTAGGCATGGGTGTTTTCATACCTTTGCTTTCTTGCATGTTGAACTTCTTGAAAAGATCATTGGTATACTTTGTTTGAGAACCAAAGGTACCTTCCTTAGTTTGCTTGATTTGCAAACCAAGGAAAAATTTGAGTTCACTCATCATAGACATCTCAAACTTCTCCGACATTAGCCTTCCAAACTTTTCACTAAAATGGGGGTTAGTAGAACCAAATATGATATCATCCACATAAATTTGGCACACAAATAATTCACCATTAACCCTTTTAGTAAAAAGTGTAGAATCAATCTTCCCAATTTCAAAGCCTTTTTCAATAAGGAACTTGGTCAAACATTTGTACCATGCTCTAGGAGCTTGTTTAAGACCATAAAGAGCTTTGTGAAGTTTGTAGACATGATTAGGTTTCTTGGGATTAACAAAGCCGGGAGGTTGTTTAACATACACTTCCTCCTCAATTTCACCATTTAGAAAAGCAATTTTAATGTCCATTTGGTATAAGGTGATATCATGGTGATTGGCATAAGCAAGTAAGATGTGTATGGACTCAAGTCTAGAAATGGGGGCATATGTCTCACCATAGTCCATACCTTCGACTTGAGTGTAGCCTTGGGCGACGAGACGGGCCTTGTTGCATACAACTTGTCCATCCTCATCTTGCTTATTCCGAAACACCCATTTGGTTCCGATGACATTGTGGTTGTCGTCCGGCTTTTCTACCAATGTCCACACTTGATTCCTCTCGAAGTTGTGTAGCTCTTCATGCATAGCATTCACCCAATCCGGATCCTCAAGGGCTTCTTCAACCTTCATAGGTTCAATGCTAGAAATGAATGAGTAGTGTTCACAAAAGTTAGCCAAACAAGTTTTAGAGCGAGTAATTCTCCCGGTTTGAATATCATCGAAGATTTGTTGGACGGGATGATCTCTTGTGACTCTTGCTCTAACTCGTGAGAGCTTTTGTTTGGGTCGGGGTGGAACATCCTCTTCATTGTCTTCTTCTCCTTCTTCATTGTTGTTGGCGTTGTCGTTCTCTTATGGAGGTGGAGAGGGAGGTCGATGTGGTTCATCTTGTTGCACTTCCTCATTTCCTTCGTCTTGACGTGTTCCACTTATGGACGCCTCCAAATCAACTTGTGGTTCACCTTGATGTGAAGTTGAGGCTTCCACTTGAATGGACGAAGTACTCTCCTTCACCTCCGTTGGGCGAATCTTGCCGATGGACAAATCTTGAATTGCTTCCGAAGGATCTTTGTCTCCTACATCAATTGGCAATTGCTCTACTTCCGAGTCGTTAGATTTATCAAATTTCACATCTACCGTCTCTTCAACCTTTCGGGTGAAATTGTTGTAGATAGGGTAAGTGTGTGAGTTTGAGCCATAGCCGAGTAGGAAACCTTCATGAGATTTAGGAGCAAATTTCGAGCGATGATGCTTATCAAGAATGTAGCACTTTGAGCCAAATACTTGAAAGCATCCAACTTGGGGTTTGTTACCGGTGAGAAGCTCGTATGCCATCTTGCCAAGAAGCTTGTGAAGATATAGTCGATTCGTAGCATGACAAGCTGTCTCAACCGCTTCTGCCCAAAAGTGTCTTGGCATCTTGTATTCATCAAGCATTGGTCTCGCCATCTCAATAAGCGTCCGGTTCTTCCTCTCAACAACTCCATTTTGTTGAGGTATGTATGTAGCCGAGAACTCATGTGAAATCCCTTCTTCGTCAAGAAAGGTATCCACATTGGTGTTCTTGAACTCCGTTCCGTTGTCACTTCAAACCTTCTTGATCTTTACTTCAAATTGGTTTTGGGCCTTCCTAGCGAAGTTCTTGAAGATCTTTTGGACCTGCGATTTATCATCAAGAAAGAACGCCCACGTAAATCTTGAAACATCGTCAACAATGACCAATTCGAACGAGTTACCACCGAGACTCTTGTAGGCGTTGGGACCCAAAAGATCCATGTGAAGTAGTTCAAGTGGTCTTCTCGTGGTCATGATGTTCTTCATGGGATGACTTCCTTCAACCTGTTTTCCTGCCTGACAAGCACTGCAAAGTCTATCCTTGTTAAATATGACATCTTTAACACCAAGGATATGATCACCTTTAATCAGCTTATCAAGATTTTGCATGCCCACGTGACCTAACCTTCTATGCCACAACCAACCTTTAGAAGATTTAGCAATTAAGCAAGTACGAGGTTGAGCTTTCTTAGTAAAATCAACAATGTATAGATCACCTCTATGAATACCGGTAAAGACCATATTATGATTATCTCTTCGAAACACTTGGCAATCTACTTCAGTGAAAAGAACATTGAAACCAAAGTCGGCTAGTCTAAATACGGAAAGAAGATTATAACCAAGGGATTCAATGAGCATAACATTTTGGATAGAGCTATCATGGGAGATGGCCACCTTACCAAGGCCAACTACTTTACCCTTTGAGTTGTCACCAATAGTGACATACTTGCGTGGACCATCATTTTCAGCAAGCTCACGAAACATGTCCTTATCTTCGGTCATATGATCAGTAGATCCACTATCGATAACCCATTCCTTTCCTCCGGCCATGTAACCACAAAAGTTAGCCATAAGACCAAAGTGTCTCATTGACTCATCAAAATCAAAGTCACTATCATCATCCTCATCATAATATCCATGCTCAACATTATCATGTGAATGATCATCACCTAGAGAGAGTGATTCATTAGATTTATGATCATGACAATGTGCATGTTTATGAATTCTAATGACTTGTGAGATGATGCTACTAATGACTCTAACATCTCCTTTGGCATGCATAAGGTCACGCAGCTCAAATAGACAATCATCAAATTTAGGATCACTAGGATTCATTTTATGAAAAGCAATGGACTTTTGAAGAATCTCATCTAGATTTTTCAAGGAATAGTTTGGAAAGCGCTCCTCAAGATATTTCCATATAGTATAAGCACATTCAAATGTAGGCAAGCATACAAGCAAATTTCTAGGCAATCCTCTTATGATAAGATCAATAGTTCTCAGGTTGCGGGTTATGTCAAGATACTCATCGGGGGTAGGATGCAAGGGGTCAATAGGAGGCGCACAAGGGCTAATAATATACTTGTTCAAATTATATTCATTGAAAATCTCAAGCATCTCATTCTTCCAAGAACTATAGAACTCTCCGTCAAGCATAGGCACTCTACGTCTAATACTGCCAATCGTAGACTCATGCATCTTCCTCCAATGATGATTAAACCAAAGCAATGGAGACCAATGCTCTGATACCAATTGAAAGGATCGAGAAGAGGGGTCTAGAGGGGGGTGATTAGACCCTCAACAAGTAAAAGTGGAAAATTTTAAGTTCTTCAAGTTGAAGTGGAGTTTTAGCACAAGTTTAAGCATTAACAATACATTTCAAGCAAGCATGGCAAGAGTATGAGCAGCGGAAAGAGTAAAGCATACTAATTTGCAAGAAAGTAAAGGGAAGGGATTGGAGTGTGCAAACGCAATGAAGACACAGATATTTTTCGCGTGGTTCTGATAGGTGGTGCTATCGTACATCCACGTTGATGGAGACTTCAACCCACGAAGGGTAACGGTTGCGCGAGTCCACGGAGGGCTCCACCCACGAAGGGTCCACGAAGAAGCAACCTTGTCTATCCCACCATGGCCATCACCCACGAAGGACTTGCCTCACTCGGGTAGATCTTCACGAAGTAGGCGATCTCCTTGCCCTTACAAACCTCTTGGTTCAACTCCACAATCTTGTCGGAGGCTCCCAAGCGACACCTAACCAATCTAGGAGACACCACTCTCCAAAAGGTAATAGATGGTGTGTTGATGATGAACTCCTTGCTCTTGTGCTTCAAATGATAGTCTCCACAACACTCAACTCTCTCACACAGATTTGGATATGGTGGAAAGATGATTTGAGTGGAAAGCAACTTGGGGAAGGCTAGAAATCAAGATTCTTGTGGTTGGATTGGAATATCTTGATCTCAACACATGAGTAGGTGACTCTCTCTCAGAAAATGTATGCTGGAAGTGTAGGCACGTTCTGATGGCTCTCTCACACATGGAGAAGGGGGTGGAGGGGTATATATAGCCTCCACACAAAATCCAACCGTTACACACATTTGACCCAACTCGGTCGGACCGAATAGAGGAACTCGGTGAGACCGATTCAGTTCAAAATGTGAACGTTAGGAATCTCGGTGGGACCGATGTGCTAGGGCTTAGGGCAAACATCAACTTGGTGGCGCCGATTGCATCAACTTGGTGAGACCGAAGTGAAGCAATAAGCAACAGAGCGAATGTCAAGCCAACTCGGTGAGACCGATTGCATTACTCGGTGAGACCAAAATAAATGCAACAAGTCTTAGAGCGCTGGCAAGGCCATCTCGGTGAGACCGAGATCCGTATCGGTGTGACCGAACTGTTAGGGTTTTTGGCAGTGGCTATGTCAAATGAACTCGGTGGCGCCGGATAGAAAATTTCGGTGGGTCTGAGTTTGACTTTGGGCTTTGGACATATTTGGAAATGAGAAAGTGGTTGAGGGCTTTGGAGCAATATCACTAAGCACTTGAGCAAGTAGACCATTAAGCAACACCTCATCCCCTTTTAATAGTATTGGCTTTCCTATGGACTCAATGTGATCTTGGATCACTAAAAATGAAATGGAAGAGTCTTGAGCTTTTGCCAATATGTGTCCTTAGCATTTTGAAGGGGTTCCACATCCTCTTGTCCATTCCACGCCATTGTTGAACTTGTCTGAAATGCACTAGATAAAAGTGTTAGTCCAACAAGAGATATGTTGACATTAATCACCAAAATCACCCAGGGAGCACTTGTGCTTTCAATCCTATGAATCAAACGACCAATGTAGGAAAATTATGAGGGGGGTCTCTCCAACAGTGTTCCTCAGCTCGCACCTAGCATCACGGGTCGAACTTTGGAGTCATTCATCTGGTACACGTGGCATCTCAGATCTGGACACAAGGTGACGTACACCGTCAAGGTCCATTGGCTAGTCATAGTGGGGAGTAACTTAGACTAGTGTCATGCATACTCCTAGTGCAGAGTAACTTAGGCTAGTCATAGTGGGGAGTAACTTAGGCTAGCCTATGTTACTACGTTAATAGTGCAAAGTAACAAAGAAGTAGTAACATATTTAGATGATTGCATTTATTAACTTATAGACTCATTTATTCTTGGGAAGGGCTATGTTATAGTAAGTATTATGTTACTCTAAGCACCTCTCTTTTCATTAATTACTTGGCACATAAGCAAATTTGCATTGGGGTGCGTTATGTTAGTACGTACTAGCTATGTTACTCCCACTATGACCAGCCTTAGGATAATGTTGTGCTCAAAGCCGGACGTACACGGTCAAGGTCCACGGTCAAGGGGGTCAGGGCGGACGCGACCTCTCACTGCGTCCGCCATTGAAGCGGCGCGCCGGCCGAGGGCGCAGCCCACTGCACTCCCAGCTGTACCCGCCTCCTCGCCGCATTCAAACACCTAGTACATTTAAACCCGCGTGGAATGCGAGAAACCCACTCCGGCCACACGTCCGTTCAGGAGCGGGACGCCGGCCAAGCTCCTCCTTCCACCATTTTCTCCACTCTTTCGGCTGCATCTGACGAGCAGGAAGAGCAGTTCTCCAGCATAAAAGTCGTCTGGGTGGCCCACCAAGCCCGGCAGTTACGAGCGAGGCAGCTCGCTGCTCCACCTACCTCGCCTAGCCCGACGGAGCCAGTTGCCGCCCTAAGCCAGCGCATGGTTTCGCAGCTGGCCGCTCCAATCCTGCTCGAGGAAGAGTGCCGAGTTGCTCCACCCCGGTTTGTTGGGGAGCACAGCGGCATGGGCATCATCACTGCCCTCGACGCCGCCGCGTCCTAAAGCGCCTCCAGTGCCTGCGACTGCGCCATCCGCCGTCGACGTGCGCGTAGCCGCGCCATGCAGGCAGAGAAAGAAGCCGCTGCGGATGTCGACGAGGTGACGCGGCTACGCAGATGTCCACGAGGTGACGGCCAGCACGTCCCCGCCCACCGCCATCATCGAGGAGAAGTAGAACATGGGAGGCTGCCGCAGATTGTATCCCATGAAGGCCACCGCCGAGGCGACGCCGGCGAAAACAGCCGGTGTCTTGCACGATTCTTCTTCAGCCGGATGCTGGAGGGGGACAAAGAGATCAGCCAGCGACCATTTAGATTAGGTATATTAATTCTACCTTTAGCTCCGGACTAGCACAGCTTATTTAATGTAAATGTAATGAAATCCGTCATGTTTATATGAAATCCGGTTGTGTTTGCATGAATCTGCGTCCACATTCATGCTCTCAGGCGAGCGCTGTCCGTCGCTGGAGTGGGACAACGGACTCCGTCTCTGACAACCCCGCAAAGTGTGTAACCACCTTTGTGATGGCCAGGACGCGGCGAAAGAAAGAGGTCCTTCATTCCACAGGTGATGGCCATTACCGCGCGCTCGTCTAAACAGCTCGGTAGCTCATGAAGCAGCACCAACAACATGCCTTGTGCATCTAGTACTCCATTGCAGTCGTAGTTGCTGCATGCGCAACTTGGGTTGCAGTTGCAGGTGAGCACGGCGACGCTGTGTGGCCATCCATCAATAGTGGCTGGTATGAGGATGCATCGCCATGTGCACCCTATTTGTACTAAAAATCATGAATGAAGAGTATAAACATGTTTACGTACAACCTGAGTGGATTGCTTCAGTGGTCATCACACGTGTAGTGTCATGCAAAGCTTCATTTATTATCTTATAGAGTCATTTTGTTTTGGTATGTGTGATGTTACTCATAGAATTTGCTGAGTTGGACCCGATGTTACTCTTGAAGTTACTCTCACTGTGGTTAGTCTTAGGCCTTGTTCGGTTCAACCTCCTCCCAAGGGTTTTGGAAAGGAATGGAGGGGAATTTGGCTTGTACATGATTTAATCCCCCACAATCCCTGTTAATCCCCGTTAAAACCCCTTGAGCCGCACACGCCCTTAAGGTTAAAAATGACCGGGATTACAGAGGACGTGGTACAAACTTCAGGGATTTAAAGGTGAGGATTTGTTTCCGACTAGCTCTACAACCTCAAGGTTTATAAATCGGACTTCACTCTCCCCTCACGCACATGCGCGGGTACACTCACGGTGGAGCACATTTGCACACGAAAAGGCAGGTAACGTGACAATTTGACACATCTAGTTGTCCACTTAATGTGGGGTCTGGGACCAAATGTCAGCCATACCAAGTGCGACCTGAACGCGGTGGCGCAGTTATTGATCAAGTTTCTTTTTACCGGTACGTTAAATGAGAAGATGGATCCTCGCGTATTCAATTTAAAACGATCGCTACGGAGAGAAAAACAATTTACTACTCCACTTCGGGACTTGCTTGCTAGGGTTGCTCTCTTCTTCTCACTCTCTCACCCTCTCCAGATCTAAACAAGATGGTGGTGTCCACTCTCTTTGTCTCTCTCTCTCTCTCTTCTCATCGGTTGTCACAGATCCGGCCGGATCCCTTCCGCTGGTGGTTGCCGGGGGCGAGGGAGGAAGCCGACGTGTGTCGTCTTCTCTGACCTGGCGCCGGCATGGGAGGTCCTCCTCACCCTTGCTCCCCGCCGTCGTGTTGGTAGATCCCGCCGACTACCTCGCCACATCCCGCCGATCGGAGGTATAACTTCTTTTAGAACCGGCCTTGTTCTAATGGCCCAGCTCCCCACGTCATTGCATCCCTTTTTTCATCAAGTTAGGATTGCTTCCCACATCGCTGCATCCTGCATGTGGATATTCTTCTAGTATTACAAAGCTCCCCATGTAGCTAGCTCCGTCGGCTTGTCAAACACTCGAACACCACCTAAATTTTTACTATTAGAGGAAAAAAGGTACTGCAGATACTGGCTAACGAACCGATCTTTTGGTTGGAAAGGGAAATAAAGATGCTGGCCTGACCGGTCTCTTGGTCCAAAAAGGACAGAAAGTGGGGGGGTGGGGTTGGGTCGACAATGCAACCGAGAATGAGCACGTCTAGATTTCCTGTGGTCACATAGGAAAGGTCACAGACGAGAACAAAAAAGGCACAAATCCATACATGCTTTGCATGTTTGCCACACTCAGCAACACCTCTGTCTCACCACTTTATGCCTCGGTGGATGTAAAACGTGCTTGTGCCTCCCATGTCCCTATGCCCTTACTGCTGCTGTTAATCTAACATCATAGGTAAAATGAAACAATGCCACTGTTAATGTGATGTCACCGTTAAGTTATCTGCTATCAATCTATTGCCATTGATAAACTGAATCAATGCCACCACCATTTTATGAAATGCTTCTGTCTTGCTTTATTTCTCATAAAGAGTGTTTTCGGCCGTTACACTAAAATCTGACACCGGTAACATAGCCGCATCTCCGTGGAACTGCACAAAATTTAATTGCACAATGGTTGACACGACGTTGTGTTTCTCCTTTCCGTATCACCCTTTTTAGAATGATCGTTCCTGTTAACCGTGCTCGTACATACTGATCAAGTGCTACTGTCAATCTGTCATCATAGAGTAATAATGCTATTGTTATGCATGTTAATGTAAGCCCCCCATTAATCTAGTGCCAGTGTTGATTTGATGTGATGGCACTACTTAGTTAATGGCACTTTTTCATACTGTCAGTGTAATGCCATTGATAACATATGAGATGCTGCTGTTAATCATATGCTGCTGCAAAAAAATGACACTGCTTAAGTAACCCTGTTACATATTTGTTCAAACAGGGTTGTCTATCTCCATATGGTGTCTTATTTGTGCAAGCGGAAGAACAAACCTCAATTTTAGTGTAACCTACTGTCAACTGACCTCACGGTGCTCCAGGTATTCCTACATTCATAACTAGGTAGAATGACCAACGCAAGATGAAATAAGCTTATTCGTACGTTGACTTGCTGATTGCAGTGTGGAATGAGCCTGTCATGTGTGGAGGAGCAAACAAGCACTACAGGCACGCCGTCAATGCAAGATAAAAGATACCGAGTCATTGATGGCCTGGCCAGCGAGTAGGGGTCATGCAAACAGCAGTGCATTATTTTAGTGGAACTGCACAAAAAAGATATTGGGGTTAGTCGGACAAATTTTCTACAGCCACACGGAAGGAATTATACTCATTGATTGCATAGAATTTCCTCTATGCCATCATAGGAGATCCCAAGGTGGAAATCAACTAACCACCTATAAAATTATGCATAATCTTCCTCACGCAGGTCAGTATCCCCTTCGTCCAGATGATCGTGTTTTGTCATACCGAGCTATTGATATGTTCTACTGTTTTGCGACACCGTTTAAGTATAGCTATTGCTTTCCTGTCTTTTCACATTCAGGACAATGAAGATGATTTCAGTGGAACTGCACAAAATGGTCTGATGTTGAGTGATCTCTATTGGCTTCCTCTGTTTGCTGCAATGTGTCAACGTAAATTGCAAGATGAGCCATCAAGCTAACTGTGGAGTTGCCAACATGCTCAAAGTGCACGCAACATTGAGCAGAAAGAAGCATGTGCGTGCGTAGGGAGGCCCTTTGCTCAGAGAAGCATAGATCATTTTTTGTTTATTTCTACACCTTCTCACAGCTTTGTCTTGGTTATAGTCTTGTGAATCATTTAGATGCGTAAACATGCTGCACTTAAGTGCTTGTGAATGTTAGCTAGTATGCATACCGTATGTTGTGAAACTTAGTTTAGTGTGAATGTTGACTAGCGTGTCAACCTTTACAATCTATATTGTGGGCCTGTTATTTGACCCCTCGTTTTGCCGCGCAACGACCAGTGTGAGTGTCTACATGTAGTACCGCATCCTCTAATTTGGTCGATGCCAAGCCGGCCCGAGAAGGAGCTATAACTTTTTTCCAAGTTGAAAAATGTTACCGATGAAGAGCCATAAGCTGGAGGCATCTCTTTATTTCTTTCGAATGGGCAATAAGCAAGAGAGCTGGAGAGTGTCTCTAATGGGCTACCTCTAGTACAATGCCGTCCAGTACGAAACACGGGCAGCCGACTAGGTCGATACAAACGCCTATCCATCTTAAAGCCCATTTGTTTTTGTTTTTTGCGAGGAAAAGCCCATATTTCTTGAAGAGGGACGATCCCAGAAAAACCCTCGTTCCTCCTCGCCTCCACTTACTGCAACTTGCTGGACTCTCCCGCTTTCGTCTCCCCCCAATTCCCCCCGCTCCCCATCTTCCTCACTCGTACAGAAAACCCCCGCTCACCTTCTTCCTCACTCGTACAGAAAACGTCTGCTCCTCTTCTTCCTCGCTCCTACAGAAAACCCCAGCCCTCCTTCTTCCCCACTCGCACTGCCACTAGGCTCGTCTCTCGCTACTCTGCTCAAACCCGTGAGTTCGGCGCGACGCCCGCAAGAAAAATGGAGTCGGCTGGCCAGAGCGCCAAGTAGATGAGGCTCCCGCCAACGGCGACGCCGGTTGTAGATCCCGCACCCGGCAGCGCGGGGAGAAGCGGCGAGCCCCCCCCCCCCCCCCCCCCCCCACTGGATCTGAGGAACCCGTAGAATCTTGGGTGGACTGCATCAGCAATCTCCCGGACAACATCCTTGGGGAGATCATCTCGCTTCTCCCCACCAAGGATTGCTGCCGCACCCAAGTCCTCTCAACTCGGTGGCGCCCTCTATGGCGCGCCACGCCCCTTAATCTCGACTGTCGTCAGCTATCTGTCATTCATGATTTTGAACTCCTCAGAGCCATCATCTCCTCCCACCAGGGCTCAATTCAACGCCTCTGCATCTCGACACGCTACCTGCTGTCCATACCCTGCACGGTGGACGCCTGGCTGACATCCCCTGAATTCAAAAAACTCCAGCAGTTTGAGTTCTACCATTACCACAAAAAAACGCCAGGCCTTCCCTCTACTCACCCACACCTCGTGTTATTCTCCGGCGACGGCAGCGTCACACCGCAGAGGAACAGTGAACCCTCGTACTCCCCTCTACATGGGCATCCACTGCCTCGTCTTCCTCGACTTCGCATCGTTCCCTTACCAGGCCTCGCCGTCGTCCACCGTCTTGGTGCTCTCCGCGCAGCGTGGTCAACCTTGTCAACGAACGATAGCCATCGGAAGACGACTATACACGGTGAGGCTGACAGCTAGACCCACCAGCTACATCTTCAAACACAAGGAAGTGCCTCCTTATTACTCGCAAAAAAAATGATTCCTCCCCCTGACAGCTGGGACCCACCACATATATCTTCGCATGCAAGGGAGTGCCTCCTTATCCTCCCTGACGGCTGGGACCCACCCGCTCGAAGCGTATGTAGCGTTGTCTGTCTGGTCACGAACGTGTACGTACATACTGGTCGATCGGTCTCTCTGCAGCGATGAACCATGGCCGAGTAAGGAGGGGCACGTGTCGTAGTAGAGGCGCGGACGTAGCATGTCACGCAGTCCCGTCTATATCATGTACACGTACGTACAGCCACGCTGCAAGAAAGTAAATACGGCTACGTACGTACATACGGGTGGGGTCTCGAACGCGTACAGCGACGTCGTCTTGTTCATGGGCAGCCAACCGGCTAGGTCGCAACGGAGGAAATAGCGTCATGTTCATCAAGAGGCAACCGACTGTGTCGGAATATGTCGTGTTCATCGGGAGCCAACCGGCTTGGACGGAAGAGCCAAAACAAGGTCTGGCGTACCGCAGAACGGAGGAAACGGCCTTCTGTTCGACCGCGTATGGTTGAAACGGGGTCCTATTCATAGGAAGGGTCTGGCGTACCACAAAATGGAGGAAACGGACTTCTGTTCGAGTGCCTACGGTCGAAACGGGGTCCTGTTGATCGGGAGGGGTGTGGCGTACCGCAAAACAAAGGAAACGGACTTGTGTTGGAGCGCCTACAGTCGAAACGGGGTCCTGTTCATCGGGAGGGGTGTGGCATACCGCAAAACGGGACTCCATGGGCTATTGTTCATCCACCGTCTACTGCCTCGCTCCAGCCTCCACGGGCTACTGTTCATCCACCGTCGACTTCCTCCAGACTCCACCTGCTACTGTTCATCCACGGGCTACCGTTCATCCAGCCTCCACCGGCGACTGTTCATAGAGCCTCCACGGGGTCCTGTTCATCCATCCCCAACCGGCTGGGGTGCGGCGGCCTCCTCGAGGTCCTGTTCATCCGAGCGGCAACGACCTACTACCACGGGGTCATGTTCATCCAACCCCCATTGGGAACTGTTCATCCACAGCCAAACAACCGGCTCGACTCACCATGTCTCGACTCGTTCTATGTACCACGCACACGGTAGCAACAGTCACTATTCATCAAGAGGCAACCCAACACCGGCTGGCTACGTCTCGCACGGGGGCTCGATCGGCTTCAGTAAGCAGCAGCAGTGATCGATCGCTCGGGTTCAGTTAGCAGCAGCAGCGAAGGAATCACTCGGATTCAGTCAGCAGCGAATGAATCGCTGGGGTTCAGTTAACAGCCAAGTGATCGATCACTCGAGTTCAGTAACGTAGCTAGCAGTGCGATCGCTCGGGTTTAGTTAGCCAACGCCTCGCACACACGCATGTACACAAGAGAAACGTGCAAACCACAGTGCATCGCTCGGCCCCGACCACCCACTGTAACCGGGAACTCCCCGATATTTTCCTCGCCCTCGCTTCTACCACGATTTTTTCCGTCATGGACGGCCCAAAGAATGTCATGCTGGTGCGTCTCTGGCCCGCCCAGGACGAAAAGCCCATTTTCTGTCATGATTTTTTGTCATAGAAGTAGGAGCCCACTACATCTATGATGATACGTGGTTTTGTCACAATTATCGTCATAGAAGTGTCATAAGCATGATAGGAAAAAAATTCGTTCAGCCCAAAATGTCACGGATGTGTCTTTTTTTTGTAGTGCATGTTTATGATCCTTTTTGTTTTTTGGCTAGTCGCTTCTCAATCTATTTGCTAGCCTTCATTTGTACTAAGCGGGAATGCTGCTTGTGCATCCAACTCCTTCAACCAAAGTTATGCCAAATGAGTCCACCATACCTACCTATATGCGGTATTTGCATGCCGTTCCAAGTAAATTTGTATGTGCGAACTCTAATATTCAAAATGAATTTCCATTTTGTGTGCCCGTACCGCTCATGAAGCGGTAAGGGGTGGCCAATATTTTCCATGCTAGGTATGTTATTCTCAAGATGAGTGTTTATTCGCTTGTCATTGCATGAGAGTGTGGCAGGTAATAGGGATGCCCAGTCCCGAAATGAAAAAAAATATGTTGTTAATAATAAATTCCTTGGAAAGTGTTGGTATGGAAGGCACCCGTGGATACAGCTAGCCATGGATTGTGTAAGAATGGTGGAAAGGAAATAAACTTTATTTTCTGTTTGTGAACCGCCTATGATTTATCTAGCATGGAAGATATTGGGACTTCTCGATCGTTTTCGTTGACTCTCAAAATAATTTTATCTCTCAATTTAAGCTATGAGCTCTGGCACCTCTACAAACCTCTGATTCCCTCTGCAAAGGGCCTATCTATTTACTTTAATACTATTTTTATTTTTATTTTGAGTCTCCATCTTCTCTTATAAAGCACCAACTAGGGAACACTATCATCATACTTGTGCATTGGATGTAGCTAATATTTTAGTGTGTTCCATGAATGGATCAATGATTGAGCATAATGGGGTAGGGATAACTTTCTTTAGCGTTGATATTTTGAAAGACATGGTTGCTCGTTGATATGCTTGAGTATTGATGTTTTCATGTCAAATTATAGACTATTTCTTTGAATCATTCAAGTCTAAATATCCATGCTACAAAAGAAAATAATATATGATGAACATGTTAGGTAGCATTCCACATCAAAAATTCTGTTTTTATCATTTACCTACTCGAGGATGAGCAGGAATTAAGCTTGGGCATGCTTGAGACGTCTCCAACGTATCTATAATTTTTTATTGTTCCATGCTATTATATTATCAATCTTGGATGTTTTATATACATTTACAAGCAACTCTATACCATGTTTTGGGACTAACCTATTAACTTAGTGCCCAGTGCCAGTTGCTATTTTTTGCTTGTTTTTGGTTTCGCAGAATATCAGTACCAAACGAAGTCCAAATGCCACGAAACTTTTTGGAGATTTTTTTCTGGACATAAGAAACACTAGAAGCTTCGGGAGAAGACTGGACATGGGAGCATGGGCCCACCACCCACCAGAGCGCGCCTAGGGGGTAGGCACGCCCTGATGGGTGGTGGGGCTCATGTGGCTCTGTTTGACCTAACTCTGCCTCTATAAATCCCCAAAAATCAAAAAACCTACAAGGGATTCCACGAAATACTTTTTCCGCCACCGCAAGCCTCTGTTCTCGAGAGATCCCATCTGGGGTACCTTTCTAGCACTCTGCCATAGGGGGAATCGATCACGGAGGGGTTCTTCATCAACCCTGCTGCCCCTCCGATGATGCGTGAGTACTTTACTACAGACCTACGGGTCCATAGTTAGTAGCTAGATGGCTTCTTCTCTCTTGATGTTCTTCAATACAATGTTCTCCTTGACGTTCTTGGAGTTCTATCCGATGTAATTTTGCGGTGTGTTTGTTGGGATCCGATGAGTTGTGAGTTTATGATCAAATCTATCCATGAATATTATTTGAGTTTTCTCTGAACTCTTTTATGCATGATTAATACAGCCTTGTATTTCTTCTCAGATTTATTGGTTTGGTTTGGCCAACTAGATTGATTTATCTTGCCATGGGAAGAGGTGCTTTGTAATGGGTTCGATCTTGCAGTGCTCAATCTCAGTGACAAAAAGGGAAATGAAACATATGTATATCGTTGCTATTAAGGGTAAAAATATGGGGTTTATTCATACGTGAATTTATCTTGTCTACATCATGTCATCTTGCTTAAAGCATTACTCCGTTTCTCCATGAACTTAATACATTAGATGCATGCTGGATAGCAGTCGATGTGTGGAGTAATAGTAGTAGATGAAGAATCGTTTCGGTCTACTAATATTGGACGTGATGCCTATATACTTGATCATTTCCTTGGATATCATCATAATTATTTGCTTTTCTATCAATTGCCCAACAGTAATTTGTTTACCCACCGTATGCTATTTTCTCGAGAGAAGCCTCAAGTGAAAACTATGGCCCCTGGGTCTATCTTTTATCATATATTAAATCTAAAAATACCTTGCTGCAATTTTATTTTATTTTGTATTTTAGTTAGATCTATCTCTCAAAAACTATACCGTTTAATCTTGCTCATAACCGTTGAGGGATTGACAACCCCTTTACATGTTGGGTTGCAAGTATTTGTTGTTTGTGTGCAGGTGTTGTTTACATAGTGTTGCTTGGTTATCCTACTGGATTGATAACCTTGGTTTCATAACTGGGCGAAATACTTATCTCTACTGTATTGCATCATCCTCTCCTCTTCGAGGAAATCCCAACATAGCTCACAAGTAGCAATGACTCGGGAGGATACCGATGCATCGTGGGCTTTGTGAAGTATTGTGAAGCAAAGGGAACATCACATTATAACCAAAGGTTCACTCAAATATCATTCGTGTGCTCATAGGGATCGATACAGGCGACCACGGGCCCGTTGCTGGTCATTGAACGAACGGTTTCGTCCATGTCTATGAGTTATCGATCCTACAGGCTCACAAGCTTAAGGCAATCACGGTCTGTTGAGTGTTAGTAGGATGGGAGTTATGATAATATATTTGTGGAATTATTTCATGAATATTCAGAATAGTTCTGAGGGGGTCCGAAAGCGTTTCAGGGTCACCGGAAGGGTTTCAGTGAGTACTGGGTTTTACCGCTAAATTATATATAGGTGGAAAATGTTTCTAGATATGTTAAATTATATATGAAATGGTCTAGAAGTATTTAGAACATTTGATATTTAATTTAAATATCAACGGGTCTTAAAAGGCCAAGAGGTGGAAGGAGTTATGGGCCACAAGGGCCCATAAGGAAGTGGCGCCCCCCTTGCCATATAAGGGGGGCGAATTGGACTGCTCCTCCAACCTATATATACTAGGGGGTTTTGCTCTATTGGATATACAATTTTTGGAGCCTCCTCTAGTTCTTCTAGTACTTGTTCTAGTTGGTCCTAGTTGACTAATTGGAGCTTGGCTAATACTCTTGTCCTCATAATTATAAGCCCACTGTGGTTCTAATCTACTCCCTCTAATTCTATGTCAACGATTAGCTCTGGGAGGTGAAGTGTTGCCGGATCATGAAGGCTCCATGCATGCAACCAAGTAGAGAGGTCATGCTTTCGGTCTTCGGTTCGAGGGATCGTTCGTGGGCGGTACGAGGGACTCCAAGTACGATCTACACCGGCACGTTCTTCTTCCGCTGCAACTCGGTGATGGTAACGATCGTGATCCCAACCTGTTTATGCATCTTCATATTGATCTTGGGTGATCGTGCAAAAATTTCTGTTTTCTACTACGTTTCCCAACATGGGTCGTGCCCACGGAGACCAAGGAAATCTCTCTAGATACCCCATGTGCGTGGTACTCCTAACCCCAATGCCCATGGGGTCTGATGGAAAACCTAGTGGAGATTGCATGAGCACGGCGTCTTTGACCCCGTGCCCACGAGGTCTAGGGTTTTCTACTTGGATGGCCCCATCCTCACGGGCCCTCTAGGCAGGCAACATTCACATTTGAAGGGTTGGGGTAATAATAGGCCTTCTTTACCCCCCCCTCCCCTAGTCAACCTCTCGATCCTTTCAGCGTCGCAGACCATGACCCAGTGGCTGAGCAAGCTCCCGACAAAAGGTTTTGCCCCATTAGAGTGACAGGCTCTGCGGCTCCCCGAAGCTAGGTCCTTGTCCCGGCAACGTCAAGCTTAGAGTATGAGGTCAATGACGCCAATGCACAAGGCCCCGTATGCCCCGGTGCGGCCACTATGGCGGACCGTCAGAGGACGAAGCATAGTGTGCTTGTTGTTAGAGCGCTAGTACAAGCGGTGCCATAGAGAAAGAAGTTGTAGCCGGATCTGGGAGAAGCGCCATGTCTGGGCGGTCCATGCCCTCGACGCGGACCATGGATGGGTTGTCGGTGCCCCCGCAAGCATTCCACCAAAGGAGGAGATTTACGATGATGCTCTGACCCATCAAGCTCCAGCGCCGACCAGATTAGCATCGACCTGTATTGTGTCTCTTAGCGCTACTTCTGTGACAACGATGACAAAGGAGGGAAGGACAAGGGCGGTCATGGATGAGTTTCCTCTATAGTCCTATGAATTAGTAGAACACATGCCAAATATTGGTAGTCCGATAGTATTATATGAACTATATCCTATGTCATGTATGAACTATACTAGATGGAATAGCGCGCTCTATCGCGCCAGGCTATCATTGCGTTCTTCGTGTCCAATTTTAGCTGGACCTAGGCCACACATATAGTTGGTGATGAAAAAATTCTAAAAAGGACAAAAACATTGGTTTCTTGAAGAATAACCATGTTCAATAATTGCAGTTTTCTACCGCACAACACTACTTGGAACATGTTCCAGGTGCACATGGGCAGTACGAACATTAGATGGAATCACACGCGGCATGTGTAAGATCGAAAGTATGTCTAGAGGGGGGTGATTAAACTACTTGACCACATAAAATCTATCTTTTTCCCAATTTTAGTTGTGGGCAGATTTTAGCAATTCTACCAGGTCTAGTATCACCCTACACATGCAATTCTAAGAGTACAGCAGCAGAAAGTAAAACATTGCACATGTAAGTAAAGGAGGGGTTTGGAGATTTCAAACGCAATGAAGACACGATGTTTTTTGGCGTGCTTCCGATAGGTGGTGCTATCGTACGTCCACGTTGATGGAGACTTCAACCCATGAAGGGTAACGGTTACGTGAGTCGACGGAGGGCTCCACCCACGAAGGGTCCACGAAGAAGCAACCTTGTATATTCTACCATGGCTTCCGTCCACGAAGGACTAGCCTCAATCGGGTAGATCTTCATGAAGTAGGCGATCTCCTTGCCCTTACAAACCCCTTGGTTCAACTCCACATGATCTTGGAGGCTCCCAAGTGACACCTAACCAATCTAGGAGACACCACTCTCCAAAAGGTAATAGATGTTGGGTTGGTGATGAACTCCTTGCTCTTGTGCTTGAAATGATAGTCTCCTCAACACTCAATCTCTCTCACAAAGATTTGGCTTGGGTAGGAGAAAGATTGGAGTGGAAAGCAACTTGAAGAGGCTAGAAATCAAGGTTCAAATGGTAGGAATGGAATCTCTTGATCTCAACACATGAGTAGGTGGTTCTCTCTCAGAAAATGAATGATGGAAGTTGTGTTTCATTTTGATGGCTCTCTTAGAGAGTAAGTAGTGGTGGAGGGGTATAAATAGGCAGCACCAAAAATCCAACTGTCGGCGTCAAAACTGGAAGACCTCGGGGTAGGGGTACCGAGCTGTGGATCTAGGATCGATGGGTAACAAGGGACGACGAACACAGTGTTTACCCAGGTTCGGGCCCTCTCAAAGAGGTAATACCC
Organism: Thinopyrum elongatum; assembly: GCA_011799875.1. Classification (NCBI taxonomy): domain Eukaryota; kingdom Viridiplantae; phylum Streptophyta; class Magnoliopsida; order Poales; family Poaceae; genus Thinopyrum; species Thinopyrum elongatum. Next base: position 374,914,885 of record CM022299.1, on the reverse strand, counting down.
TACGTCCTGCTTGATTGTATTGATTGTATAACATGGTTTACAGAGTAGATCTACCTCAAGATCAGTATGAGCTAAACCCTAGGCTACGGGGGGAAGAAGATAGCTCTCCCCCTAATGACTACAACCCTCGGTTTATATAGACACCGATAGGGTTAGGGTTACCGAAGATATATTACAACAAGAGGGAAAGAGATCTCGTCCACCCTTGACTTGGAGGGCATACCACGTCTTCATAGGTCTCCGGTCACCACATGGCTCCACCAGTCTGGCTCATGCACAATGGGCCGTCGCCCCGAGGACCCCTTAGTCCATGGCTCCCTCAGTAGCCCCCGAACTTGCCTCCAACGCCGAGACTTGTATCCGGTATCCATTCCGACCAGTATTCGGTTTACGGGGCGAGTTCCTCGGCAAGCCTTCCCCTTGTTCGGTACCAAGTGATGTTCGGAGTCTGAAACGGCTGTTTTACTTAACACCGAAGGTAGTAATAAAAATATCGCGCAAGCGTAAATAGTGCCTTTATCTGACAACTTTTTCTCCTTCAATGAAGAGTCGCTTCCGGCCATAACGCCAAGCAGTTACTATTTCTCAAAGCGCGGCTCGAGGCTGACGCCACGCTTGGCACGTCCCTTCAAGGTGGAGATTGTGTCTCGCTTTTCGAGGGATATGGTTAATGATTTCGAATCCCCTCCCCGCTCATAACGTTGCGGAGATATCAGGAATTGGAGAGGCCAACGGCATGAAAAAAGGGATCTCTCGCCTGCCCACAGTCTATAAAAGGGGGGGCACTATAGTCTGCATCCCACGCCTTCTCCTACCTTCCGCACTCGCGATCCTTCAGAGCTCTAGCGCCCTTTCTCCCTGCTTCCATAGCCAATCCCACTTTACCTCCTTCGACCATGGCCGGATCCGGCGCCAATGGGAAGTGGGAGGCCTCCTCCGTCACCAACGAGGATATACTGAAGCTAAAGGAGGCCGGTTACTTGCCGGCCAACGTCGCCCATCGAGCCCCCGAAGAGGGCCAGATCATCCCTACGCCCGAGCCGGGCGAAAGGGTAGTTTTTATCCCCCATTTCCTTAGGGGGCTTGGATTTCCACTGCACCCCTTTGTGCGGGGGCTAATGTTTTACTATGGGCTGGATTTCCATGATCTAGCCCCCAACTCCCTCCACCACATTTCGACCTTCATCGTCGTCTGTGAAGCGCCCCTCCGGGTCCAGCTGCACTTCAGCTTATGGCTGAAGGTGCTCAACGTGAAGCCCAAGGTGGTCGGCGGCGAGCACGTGGACTGCGGAGGGGCCATGATCAGCAAGCTGACACGGGTCCAGTGGCCGGACGGCCACTTCGTCGACACCGTCCGAATGTGGCAGAAGGAGTGGTTCTATATCACCGAGCCGAGGGAGGCCGCATGGGGAGCGGCCCCCGTCTTCCGGTCCGGACCCCCCACCAGATTGGCCTCCTGGACCACCAAGAGTACGGACTGGGGATGTGTTGCCGACGCCAAAGCGCTGCAGAAGCGCGTCGACAACATAATAGAGACTAGCGCAAAGCTGGTCGACCTGTTCCAGATCATGCTCCACTGCAGGCTCCTCCCTTGCCAAGAGAGGGCCAAGCCCATGTGGGAGCATGAGCTCGAGGATCCGGCCACTGTGCGGCACCTCTTCGGCACGACTCCTGACAAGATATGGGGCCAACTATTCCAGCCCCAGAAGGAGTAGCCGGTCGAGGGGAAGGACATCGGTCTTGACGCCGCGAATCCCCCAAGGGAGGTGAGTGGCATGTCTCTTCGAAGAGTATTCGGATATTCACATTACGTGAGATTCGATCTAACCTGGTTATGTGAATTCTGCAGGGCTGGCTCGCCAAGGCCAAGAAGATCAGTGGCCCGATGCCGCTGCCGGAGGGGCCCTGATCAGAGCAGCTGGAGAAGATGCTGGTCGTGGTGCCCTACAAGGCGCCCGCTAAGAAGGGCAAGAAGCAAGAGACACCGGAGGCCAGGGAGGGCCTCCACCACAGGATCCGTCTGGGCAACCGGTCCAGAGATGCTGCGGCCTCATCCGTACAGGATGGGGGCGAGGAGGAGGACGAAGAGGAGAGTGCCTCTTCGCACTCCAAAAAGAGGCCGGCGTTCGAGGACGCCGAGGAGGTCCAACCTTCCCCGGCCCCAAAGAGACGACACCGGCCTAAGCTGGTTATACCTGACAGCTCGGATGACGAGAAGTCCGAGGCGTCCAAGGAGCTCCTGAAGAAGGGATCCAGGGTCAAGCCCCCTGCCAGCAGGTAACGCGTCTGTATTTTCAGCTATTATGCTTTCAGTAGTTTGTTTTTAGTTGAAGGTTAACCCCTCCGAATTGCAGTCCCTCACATGAGCGCCCCACCGAGCAAATCTTGGAAGGGACGTCTCCGCCCGCCGAGCTGGGTGACAGTGGGTCTATGGCGCACTCCGCGCCTCCTTTGGTCCCCGAAGAGGCTGAGGAGGTGCGGTCCCAAAGAACTCCTCCTCCTCCGAACACGGAGGGGGAGGTAGATGCCGTAATGGCCGAGGTCAACACCTCGGTCACCGATGACCAGGAGGGAGCGTCCCTCCTGGCCGACAAGGGAAAAGAGTCCGGGCCATCCGGACCCCCTCCGTCGACCGCTCCCGAGCCTTCGAGGCCCTCGACGACATAGATTCCTCCCAGTGGGGAGGGGACCGGGGAGCCAACGCCAGCGCCGAACACCTCCGCACGGGTGGTGGTGGGCTGGCCGGACACGCTGGAGGATTTGGTGAGCAGCTCCGTCATCATTGAAGGGCACCGCACCCTTATGGGTGCGGTTATGCAGAGTGTTTGGTCCGTCCAATCCGGACTAAACGACGTTGTCCAAGGCCTTGTAACAGGCTTTGAGGTAAGTCAAGTAATGATCCTTCCTCATAATGCGGTTATAGTTCTTAGTTTAAGTAGGCCCCGAGACTCTGCCAGGATCTTCGAAGAGACCTGCAGAGGATCAAATTCGGTAGGTTGGTTAACAATGTCGACATTTCTGATGCTAACGCAGGCATCTTTTGTGGCCGCGGCTGCTAATGTCGTGGCGTTAGAGGAGATGGATCGGAAGCTCAAGCTTTCCGATCAAGAGCTGGACCTTGTCAACAAATGGCTTGACGAGGCGCAAGGTAAGCTATGTAAAAAGATGTGTATTTGCCAGATAGGGACTGGCCGAACCATTGACTGATCCTTTATCTTGATGATCTTGCAGCTGCTGCCGCTGAGGTCGAGGGCTTAAAGGAGGCCCTTAAGAAAGTTGAGGCCGAGGCGGCCGAGAAGAGGACAGCAACTGAGAGGGCGGTGTCTGAGCTTGAGCAGGCCAAGCGTGCTGCTAAGCAGCACGAATCTCAGGTAACCGAGGTCCAAGGGGAGCTCCAGGATGCCGCTGAGAAGCTTGAGGCCCTTGAGAAGGGGCGGGAGGAGCAATCCTCCCGTCTGTCCAAGGCAGAGAAAGAGCTCCAGGAGGCGAGGAGTGACGCCCGAGGTGTCCGGGAGGAGCTTCGGCAAGCCGCACAAATTGCCAACGGTAAGAAATATTTATTGCAGAGTGTGTTCGGAGGCAACAAATTCGCCCTGCTGACGAGGGTCTGGCGCTCCGGAGGCGTCTTCGCTGAACTCCCAAAGAATGCGGCGGCCACGGCGAGGCACTATGCCACTCGCGAGGAGGATTCCACGCAGTGGCTCTTTTGGTCACAGCTTCCAGATTCCGAGCGTCCTCCCCTCCTCAGCGATCAAATGAAGCAGCTGATGGAGATGCATCGGATGTCCGAGCTAGCCTTGAAGGACCTCTGTGTCAGCCTGTGGCCGGCCGAGCCCATTCCAGACACCTACTTCAACCTTGTGCAAAGGCTGCGGGAGGCGCCGCTCTGGATTGACGCCGTGAAGCGGTCGGTGTGCCTTGAGGGGGCGAGGCTCGCGTTTGCGAAGACCATGGTTCATTGGCCAAGGATTAATCCAATGGAGATGGCCACTGGTCCTCCGCCCTAGGGGAAGGAGCATCGCCGCCCCAAGCAGGACTTCGCGCAGGTGATGACCGGAGTGCGGGTGATAGAGGGCCAGTGTTCGAAAAATGTAATGCTTGAGTAGATGTAGCAAGCTTGTACCAAGTGGGATTTATGCTTTATTATGCACTCAGCGAACTTAGTGATTAAATTTTGACTCCTGTGTGGCCGTATGTTTAGTTCTGAAAGCTACCAGTCGTCGGCTTCAGCCCCCAAGTGAATATCATGAAGGGTGTTTTGTTTCTGCACTGTTACCCTTAGCCAACGTCTTGGTGCCCGGAGGCGGTAGTGCGGGAACGAAACCAGGCGATCAGACTATTCGGTTTTACTGCTTTCACTTAGCCTTAGAAGCTTGATAGTGGGGACTAGGGACTAGCCCCCGGTGTATTTGTGATGTACTTGGGGGGTCGAAGCCTGCCCTTTCCGATCACATGGTTTGTGTTAAGACGAACCCTTCGTGTGACACGGCGAAATCGCCAACGATTTTTAGAGTCCAACCTCGTCATCGGATCGTAGACCCGTTCGCGCTTACTATGATGATCAGTTTTCGGCTTTTTCCTCCTGAGGTACTTGACAGGGCGAACCAGTAGTACAATCGCAGGGGTTCTCCCTTTGCCCTCTTAGCCGAACAAGCAGAACATAAGGGGCAAACACAGGAGCCGGGCAACCCAACTATTGACCCAAGACATAGTTCGGAACAGATGCATATAGTGCAATATCCGAGACGCCGGACACCTAGCGGGAAGCGGTGCCGGACTTAAAGATATTGAGCTGATGTATAAATCGAACTCGTAACTAATTAATATATTTTCATGCCGGGCTGTTCGAAGAGCGAGGAGAGAATCGGAAAGGGACAGAAAAATTGCAAGATGCAGATGTCCGAACACCATAAAGGGTATTTTTATTATTTCTCGTAAGCTCAGGACGTCTAACCGTACAATTCGAACTGCGAAGGCAGTACTTGCAAGAGAGAAAGAAAAAGAAAATTTACAGAGTAAAGGTTGACGCAGGGCCTTGATGCGTGAGTTGAAGCCTTCACTGTGCCCTGCTGCATGTATGCGCCTTTGCTTCTGATAGGTGGGGGTTGGGACCTTCAATGAGACCTTGATGGGCGAGGACCCTGCCGATGAAGCTTTAAACTTGGGGGTATCCGGAATTGGTCCCCGGGTTGTCTGAAGACGAGGTAATTCCGAAGTTCGGTTTAACCGAACATGTACTTCGGATTAATGTATGCCTCATGGCTGCCCATGGTATTTTGAGTGCGAAGTTGTGCTGACGAGGCACGTGGAGAGTGAAGAATGTAGGCGTGCCGTGGGGCGCGTATCCCTATTTGCGGCGAACGCATGCGGGTTCCCATGATGGGGAACGGGTTCGAACCCATTTACTGTTGTCGCCGGCCCTTACAGTGGGTCGGCATCCGGGCCTATATGGGCCGGTGTGGTCTTCAGCCGCTAGGGCCGCAGTGTGCTCTTCGGTTCGAAATGAGCGTTCTGTGTTGCCGTTGATAGTTATGACGCCCGAAGGACCAGGCATTTTCAACTTGAGGTACGCGTAGTGCAGAATGGCATTGAATTTAGCGAACGATGTTCGGCCGAGGAGTGCGTGATAGCCACTGCGAAAAGGTGCAATATCAAAGATCAAGTCCTCGCTTCAGAAATTATCCGGAGATCCGAACACCACTTCGAGTGTCACGGTGCCCGTGCAGCGGGCCTCCACTCCCGGAATGACTCCCTTGAAGGTGGTGTTACTGGGTTTAATCCTTGATGGATCGATCCCCATTTTCTTCACTGTATCCTCGTACATCAAATTGAGGCTGCTTCCTCCATCCATTAGGACTCTAGTGAGGTGGAATCCATCGATGATGGGGTCCAGCACTAGGGCTGCGGACCCTCCATGGCGTATACTGGTGGGATGATCCCTGCGGTCGAACATGATCGGGCAGGCTGACCATGGATTGAACTTCGGCGCTACTGGCTCGATGGAGTATACATCCCGTAGCGCTCGCTTCCTCTCCTTCTTCGGTATGTGGGTTGCGTAGATCATGTTTACCATCTTGACCTCGGAAGGGAAGGGTTTCTGGCCTCCACTATTCAGCCTGCGGGGCTCGTCATCATCCTCGCTTCTTGGGCTTTTGCCCGAGTCTTCGGCTGTGAGTATGCCGGCCTGTTTGATCACCCAACAATTTTGGTTGGAGTGGTTGGCGGGCCTCTCTGATGTGTCATGGATCTGGCAAGGCCTATCCAGAATTGTGTCCAGCCTAGACGGACCATCACTGTTGCCTTTAGGGGCTTTCTTTCAGGTTCCGGACTTCTGGTTTCGGAATCCGGCATTTACTGTCGTATTCTCACCCTCACCGTCATTGTGGCGACGTTTATTCTTGCTGCGTCGGGGCTTTCCATTTCCGTCCCGAACCTCGGAGGTACTGGGTGTGTCTGGGTTGGTGTTCTTGCGAGCAAGCCAACTGTCTTCGCCCGCGCAAAAGTGGGTCATGAGGGAAGTAAGGGCTGCCATAGTTCTTGGTTTGTCCTGGCCGACCTGCTGTACAAGCCATTCGTCCTTGTCACTATGCTTAAAGGCAGCCAAGGCTTCGGCATCCGGACAGTCAACGATCTGATTTTTCTTAGTCAGGAATTGGTTCCAAAATTGTCGGGCAGATTCTCCGGGTTGTTGCGTGATGCGATTTAAGTCGTCAGCATCCGGAGGCCGGACATAGGTGGCCTGGAAGTTTGCTCGAAAAGCGTCCTCAAGCTCTTCCCAGCAACCTATAGAGTCTTCAGGAAGGCTGTTCAGCCAGTGTCGAGCTGGGCCTTTAATCTTGAGCGGTAAATATTTAATGGCGTGGAGGTCGTCTCCTCGCACCATGTGGATGTGGAGAAGGAAATCCTCTATCCATACGGTTGGATCTGTGGTTCCGTCGTATGATTCGATGTTCACAGGCTTGAAGCCTTCTGGGAATTGGTGCTGTATTACCCTCTCTGTGAAGCATAGGGGGTCTGCGGTGCCCCAAACTTGGGCTACGTCACGACGGAGGTCTTCGGCCCTCCTACTCTGCTGCTGCTCCCGGACTCTATTGTTTCGGTTTAACCGATCGTAGTATCCTTCTCGGTATGCGGGCGGATCCTCTCTGGGTCCGTAGATGGACCTGGTACGGCCTCCACGAACATCTAGGTCATGGCGGAGGTCATACTCCTAAGTGGGCTGCACCTGATCCTTGCCGTGATGGTGAGCTGGGGCGGCTGGATGTTCGGCCTCATCAGCTTCCCTGTCCCGCCCTCTAGGGGGCCGGTCTGGCTGTTCGGCATTTGTATACGTCGGGCGTGTTGGCTCTATAGCCTCGTCGTTGAACTGGGGCAATAGCCTTTGTTTAGGATAACTCCTGGTTGGCTGATCGCGGCCGTACCCCTCTTCTACAGCTAGGACTTTAGTCCATTGGTCATTGAGGGTGTCCTGTTCAGCCTTGATTTTGTGTTTTTGCTTCTTTAGGCTGCGGGCGATGGCTAAAAGCCTCCGCTTGAACCGTTCTTGCTCCAGAGGGTCTTCGGGGACGATAAAATCACCCTCCCCGAGACTGGCCTCCTCTTTAGAGAGTGGGAGGTAGTTGCTATCCTCGGAGTCTTCGTGGCTTTCCGGATTGAGCAGGTCCTCCTGCCCCGCGGGGTCATCCTGATGATGCTTGTTGGCTGTGTCTCCGGCGAGATCATCCATATTATTTACGGTGCCGTTCTCCGCCGAGACTACGATGCTTGCGTGGCTTCGACGTGGTTTTGATCGACGGCGCTGTTTTCGGCGTTTGGGAGGCTCATCTCTGGGCTTTCCTCGGTCCTGCTCAGGAGTGCCATTGCCGTCCTTTGGGGTGTCCACCATGTGAATGTCGTAGGTGTATGTGGCCGACCAGCGGCCCGTGACGGGGGGACCGACCTCAGCATTAGCCGCGGTGACGTCCTCCTCGTCCATGTATTCGGCATTCTCCAAATTATAGTCTAACATATCAGTTAAATCATCGATAGTTGCTACCAAATGGGTGGTGGGTGGGGCGCAAAATTCCCTGTCAAATGCCTCGAAGGGTCGGTGATTGAAGGCGGAGGGCAGGTTCTCCTGGATAGTCATTTTCTGAATTCGGTCAAGCGCCTCATTCAAAATATCATGGGTTGCTGGACTTGAGGGCTCTAGGCCGGACGTTGTGGTGACGAAGCGGAGGTTGGTCTGTGACTCAACCGATCCTTGGTCCCGGACAGACCTATCTTCAGGATTCGGGACCGAAACCTTGAGGGGCACCGGATTGTCCTCGGAAACTGAGGGTGTGCTTTGACCCTCCTGTGCACCTTCCACGCCAATGTTTGAGGTCAGGTCATTTTGGGCCGGGGGTGACCCCTGGCCGCTATTCACCGACTCAGGGTGCGGGCTCGAGGCCAGCAAGGTGTTGTGGGGGAGGAGCTCGGCCGAGATCGAATCTTGGCTTCTGACCTCTGGATCTGCCTTGAGGGCCGGGGATAAATCCTCCGCCGATGTGAGTTCGGTTGACGGTGGGGTAAGGCCCCCTCTCTCAGGGAGTCCTTCCTGGCTCAAAGTCGTTTGGTGGACTGGGGACGATTCACAGATCGGATCGGAGGTTTACATCGGAGCAGGCGCGGCAAGGCCTGCGGGGGTGGTGAATCCGGTGAAAACCAGACCCCCCCCCCCCCGCGCGCGTCAGTAACGTACTCCAGATTGCCAAATCGAATCCGGTGTTCGGGAGCGAAGTAGTCGACCTGGTCAAGACGGCCGGTCGAATCAGCGTGCAGTACGATGCTGCCAAAAGCGAAGAATTGTCCAGGGATGAAGAGATCCATGGAACTGATGTCCTCTCCAAGGACTAAGCGAGCCATCGATCCTTCCGGTGATCCAACAGTGGAACTCTCAATGAAAGCACCAATGTCGGTGTCAAAACCAGCAGACCTCGGGGTAGGGGATCCCGAGCTGTGGATCTAGGATCGATGGGTAACAAGGGACGACGAACATAGTGTTTACCCAGGTTCGGGCCCTCTCGAAGAGGTAGTACCCTACGTCCTACTTGATTGTATTGATTGTATAACATGGTTTACAGAGTAGATCTACCTCGAGATTAGTATGAGCTAAACCCTAGGCTACGAGGGGATGAAGATAGCTCTCCCCCTAATGACTACAACCATCGGTTTATATAGACACCGATAGGGTTAGGGTTACCGAAGATAGATTACAACAAGAGGGAAAGAGATCTCGTCCACCCTTGACTTGGAGGGCACACCACGGCTTCACAGGTCTCCAGTCACCACACGGCTCCACCAGTCCGGCTCATGCACAATGGGTCGTCGCCCCGAGGACCCCTTAGTCCATGACTCCCTCACCAACCGTTACAAGCTTTTGACCCAACTCGGTGGCATCGATATGATAATCTCGGTGAGATCGACTAGCGCAAAAGACTTGACTGTTAGGCTTTTCGGTGAGACCGATTATACCAACTCGGTAGGACCGAAGTGCAATGGCTAGGGCAAAACCTCATTTTGGAAATTCTGATCGGTTCATCTCGGTGATTCCGAAATGAAGCATCTTATTCACAGAAACTTGGTCATGCCGTCTCGGTGGGACCGAGAACCATTTTGGTCAGATCGAATTGTTAAGGTTTTGGCTGTGGCAATGAAATGATCATCTCGGTGGGACAAAAATGAAGTTTTAGGGTTTTGGACATATGTGTTAGAGAAAGTGATTGAGGTTTTTGGAGCAATAACACTAAGCACTTGAGCAACAACCTCATCAACAATACCTCATCCCCTTTTAATAGTATTGGCTTTCCTAAGGGACTCAATGTGATCTTGGATCACTAAACAAAAAATGTAGAGTCTTGGGGTAGCTAATTCTTGTCTTGACATTTTGAGGGGTCCACATCCATTAGTCCTTGCCATGCCAATCATTGATCATTTCGAAAATCTATCATCAATGTTCATTAGATCAATGACATATATGTTGTTATTAATTACCAAAACCACCTGGGGATTAATTGCACTTTCAATCTCCCCCTTTTTGGTAATTGATGACAACATATAGATCAAAGCTTCGACAAATGATGTAATGAAAGAAATACATCGTTGCTTTGAGAAGTATGTGATAAGCAAGAGCTCCCCCTAAATTTGTGCATTATTAAAATTTTGTGTTTGAATGCAAATGCATAATCTATTAGGATCATGGGTTACTCTTCCATGTCACATACATCTTGGTGGAGCGCTCAAAATGATATGATTGCAAAGTAATTAGCACTCATTACCAAGTAAACAAGTGAATGATCATACAAGAGGATATGAATGGATATCCAAGCAAGCATAGCATTAAGGTACGGTATGATAAGGCACGCGATAAAGTAGTCTCATACATGCATCAAGCAAAAGTGAGTCAAAGTAGCAACAATCTCTCAAGGAAATCAAACAAACAAAAGAAAAGCAAAAAAGGCAAAGCACTCTCTCGAAGCCTAATGATCTATACTATTCTCCCCCTTTGGCAACAAGTACCAAAAAGTTCAAATAAGTATAGAGCTAAATGTCACTTTAGGCTTGATCTCCTGAAGCTCCTGGTGGAGAAGTCCTCTGACTTGCAACACCGGTGTGCGTTGATGTAGGAGTAGAAAGAAGTGCATCTGCAAATTCCTCGGACGAAGTCTACTGAACTGGAGGAGTGGAGACGGCAGGAGGCACTGAGGGGGCAATCAATGGTGTAGCTGCTAGGGTTGATACTGTAGCTTTGGAAGATACTGGTACTGCAGCTGATCTGGGCATAGTCCGGAACTGAGTAGTCGTGGGAATGCCATCACCAGGGTGTTCCTTATCATCACTGGAAGCTCATGCCTTGGCTTCATCCACTTCACTTCAGGCTCTCAACTGCGGTCTGAACCTCTATCACCTTGACATCCAAATCATGAATATTAGTTTCTACAATCCTCTCAAGACTCTTATGGTTCTCTGCGAGGTTGGCCAGACTCCGCTCGATCCTCCGAGTAGCTTGAATGAGATATTGCATCTGGTCAGTCTTGGTCTTGAGCATTGGAGCTGAGGGAGCACTGGGCACTGAAGTCCTTGCAGGCTCTGCGCTTGCATGTGCTGCGGCTGAGGTAGGATGAGATGGATCCATCGCCACGGTGTTAACCTCAAACTCAGGCCGAAGTAGCAAATGCTCACGATCCAGCAGAAAGTTCTTATTTGCACCCTTTGAGTTGATAAGCATCTAAATATGCGGAGCAAAACCACATGATCTCTTCTGGTCAGCAGCTGTCCTCTTAATGGTTTCCACTATGAGATCCATGACCTCGAATTTCTCATGTTGGTCAATATGATGCAGCATGTTAATGGAGCAACCTCGAATCATCCTCTCATCACCTGACTTGGGCATCAAAGTATGCGTCATGATGGTGTTGGAGGTAGCAAGTCCTGCCAACAAATAATAAACAGAGCCAAGCTTGTGAGTGTCCTTGTACTTCTCAGGAATCTCCGTGTATAGGTTAGCCATGGAATTGTGGTCCATCTTTGGCTTAGCATACACATCGATGTCATCTTCATTAGCTTTGGGCACACCAAGCAATGTGGCCCACTCAAGCACGCTAGACTGGTATTTGACTCCTTTGGTCATCCAAACTATCCTTCCTTTGGGATAGAAGTAAGTTATCGAGTAAAATTGCATGATCATCTCATTGTTCCATGCAGTCAGCTTCTTCCCAATGAACTCATCAACATCAATAGCCCTAAAGTCCTCATGAATGTGGGGGAAGTTATCCTCATCCTGATTAATATACTTCCAGTCCACCCACTTCATGTCATTGACTATGGGCTTCTTGTCAAGCAACACTGTCTCATAGAAATCATGTTGTTCTTTGGTGTCGAAATGATAATCTACAGTAGTCCTCCTTTTGATGGAGTAGGGGTCAGACTCTCTCAATTTCCTCAGTCCTTTATCCTTCCTCTTCTTCATTTTCTTAGCAACCGGATGTGTGTCATTGTGTTCAGGCAATCTGGGTCTGAGCTTCATAAGCACTGAGGCATCATCCTCTTCTTCTTCTCTTTCAGGCACTGGGGCCTTGTTCTTCTCAACAGCAGAGATGTTTCTGATGGTCTTCCCTTTAGGCTTCGATGTAGGAGATTTAGGCTTAGACTTGGAGGGGGCTACAGTCTTCATAGCATCATTCATGAGCTTTTGCTGCTTGGCTGGAGGTGGATTAGCAGCTGGCTCTTCCTCTTCTTCTTCATGCTCATCTGGATCTTCATACATAGATGGTCGTCTGCCAACAGCATGAACTAGCATCTTTCTTTCCTTCCTTTTCTTGGATTCAGGAGCCTTTCTTATAGCACTATTCTCCTTAGCACATGGCCTGGTGCTTGCAGCAGTACCATATTCCTTGGCAAGCACAACTTTCTTTGGCTTCTTTGAGGTGACTTCTTCTATAACAAAGTCTTCATCCTCATCATCAGAATTTTTCTTCTTCCTTGACCTTGTGGCTACCTTGGGAAAATCTGGAGAACTTCTTTCTCCTTCATGATAGCTCTCATCGGGACTAGAACCTGCACTCAAGTCAACACTATGCTCCTCTGACCTGTTCTGGCTATCACTGGCATCTGACATCTTGCAAGCAGACCTGTGAAGTAGATGGGTATGGGCAGTAATAGATGAGTCATCACAAAATGTAGCTGGTTTTTGAAAAAAATTGAGTTCAAATCTTAGTTTCAAGTTTTCACAGAAGACATATGGATCCACCGAGTTGATCATTTTGGTGACACCAAAGCACTCAACAGAAAGTTGGCACACATTTTTTGTAAGACCGATATGTGGTTCAGCCTCTCCGAGATGCTAGGGTTTCACAGAAACTTTATCTCGGTCTCATCAATTAGTACAACTCGGTAGCACCGAGATGTACTAGTGCAATGGCCAAAAGCCAGATCGGTGACTCCGATATTTTCACATCGATCGGTCCGAGATGTATTCGGCGGAAACTTAAACCTAAAATTTTGCTCGCATCTAATCTATAGAATTTATATAGGGAATAGAGATTTGCAAATTGTGGCAAGAATCATGATGAAAACCCTAGTGCATTGAATCAGAAGTAGAAGCACGAGGGGATTGGATTTTACCCTAACTTGGCGCAAATCCTCTACGGCGGCAACGGAGGGAGAGATTTCTGTTGACGACAACGGAATCCAACAGCGAGGGCGCATTGGACGGATCGGCGACTGTCCAGAGACTGGGGCGACGGCAGCTTTGGGGTGCGGCGACGAAACGATAGAGAAAATTTCAACCATACGAGCACGCGGGATATATATATACCCATCAGTTGTCGATGGCTCTGAGTGAAACGGATCGATGGCACCAAGATGTGTAACTGCTAGCAGTACCACACATCGGTGACTCCGAGACGGTTCAGTTTGGTTGCACCAAGATGAAAAACCAGATCAATCCAAATGGTTTCGGTGAGACTGAATGGGAGTGAGTTGGTCAGACCGAAAGACATTTAGAAGGTTTTGGAGTTCAGTCTTTGACAGAACGGTGACTCCGAGTGCGCCTCACCCGGAGGGTCCGAAAAAGACTTGTTCAAATTTTATGATATAGCATGAAGAGAATTTGAGACAAGAAAGTATAGATAGCTAGAGAAGGTACTTAGGTATTCTTTTACATCCACTTGGCCAGAAAAACCAAGACAATCAAAACAACAAATGGATGTCCTCGAATGAAGAAAAATGCATTGCAACATGCTCACACAATAAGATAACAAATGAAATAGGTGTCAAACATACACAACCAAATCTAGCAATTATCACACAATTGGCAATGGCTAGGTCATATATATATGAGTATGTTGACTTAGGAGCCAAATGAGAACATTTGATCATAGGTCATACTCATCGTTTAGGCACAAGTGGGGTTACCACTTCTACATAAAGCATTAGTGTGTTCACACCATTAGAGTTGCTTTAGCTCAAGTCTTAGAGCAAAGCTCCCCCTAGATGTGATATCTCCCAAAGAGGGATGAACTAACCTTGGGTTTTGTCGATGATGACTTCATGTAGATAGTGTAAACGTGGATGCTCAATGTTGATGTAGTTCATCAAGAGTTGGGAGATATCCTTGGAATTTTGCATTTTCAATACGTACATGGGTTAGTCCCACAAGGAACATACAAAGATATCCATAGACATAGAGTGAAATGCACATATGATGATGTCCATGAATGCATTGAATACCTTATCCCTTGTCTTACCAACAAGAGGGTTTGTGACTCCATGAACTAGTGCAAGATGTTGAAGTTGGTTGCACGAGTCATTGCCACGAATGAATATGAGTGGAGTTTGTTGGCGGAGTCACCCTCAAGAACTCTCTAGTTCTTGTTCTTTGAGACCCACATCAATTTGATGGGAATCCTTGGAGTTGTAGTTGAACTTGATGAAGTCTTGGGAACCCAATTGACTAAAGCTTGAGGTGGTTCTTAAAATGAGTCAGTCTCTTCTTGAAGCTTGTCCTTGCATTTTAGCTTGTGGTCTTGTGGTGGAAGATCATCTTGAGCTTGTGTTCCCTCAAAAAAAGTGGGGTCATACTTCTCTTGTTGAGGAACAAACTTCGTCTTGGGATATTGATCTTCTTCCCATTCAACTCCATTAGGATTGAACTTTCGTTCAAAACCAATACCTTGATTCTTCTGGTGTCTTCCTTGCTTGCGTATAATTTCCTCAAATTGCTTACTCCCGGCAAAGCTCTTGTAAACACCTTTCTCTATAATTCCTTTCAATAAAGTGTTTTCTTGCTCAAGTGTAACTTGGCTAAGAGAATCATTAGTGGAATCAAGAGAACTACTAGAAGCAACAATATTGGATTTAGCATTGTTAGTGTTACTACTAGATGAAGAACCTTTCTTACTCTTGTTACTAGCTTGAGTAGTTTTAACTTGTGGCATAAATGTAGATAAGAGGAGACATTTGGCAATGTAAGAAGAACTCTTCTTTCAAAGATCATCATTGATTGCTTTAAGAAGCTCATGCTCTTGCTCTAAATTTAGCTTCTCGAAGCGTAGCTTCTCATGAGTTCTTAAAAGCTCTCTATGATCTTCTTGAGTTGTTTCATGAGCTAACTTAAGAGTTTTTAGTTCTTTAGTTAAACGCCCAATCTCCTTCTTAGCATTGTCACTCGTTTCATCTTGACTATCATGGTTACTAGCAAGTTCATTATAGCTCACATCACTAGTTTTATCAACAAGCAATTCATCATCACCTAGCAAATCATCCTCATCACTACTGAAACCAAGATACTCGGGGTGTGATACTTTGGGGCCTTTAGCCATGAAGCATCTTCTAATTCCTTCATTTGGTGAATCAAATATGTCATGGGAGTTGGATGATCCTAGACCAAGTTCGGCAACACCTTCATCTTGACTATAGTCGGAGTCAGAGTGATAACTTCTCTCGGAGTGGTTGTTAGAGTCGGAGCCGGAAACCCATTCACCAACATGAGCTTTGTCTTCTTCTAGAGTAGCTCTTGGTTGACTTGTGTTTCCCTTCTGATTCCTCATTTCTTTGAGAAGGTCTTCCTTCATAACGATCATCTCTACTCCTCCTCTCTCTATGAGGTGATTCATCTCTTCTAATCTTCCTTCTAGGTGAGTCTTCTCTTTTCTTGTGAGGTGTTGTACACTCATTGGAGTAGTGTCCGGGTCTTCCACAATTGTAGCAATTACGGTCACAACTTGATGATCTTTGCTCATAGTGCCTTGAGTTGGAGCTTTTCTCTTTGCTTCTATTCTTGTAGAATTTGTTGAAGTTCTTTACCATTAGGCTTATCTCTTCATTGGATACTAGCTTGTTACTTGAAGTTGTAGGAGCATCACTTGAGGCTTTGTATGCACCACTTGACTTGTTGTGAAGCTCCTCCTTATCCTTGAGTGACATTTAATGAGCAATAATCCTTCCAATGACTTCCGTGGGCTTGAGATCTTTGTAATTGGGCATCATTTGGATCAATGTGCACACGGTATCATATTTTTCATCCAAGGATCTAAGGATCTTCTTTATGATGAACTTGTCGGTCATCTCTTCACTACCTAAGCCGGCAATCTCATTTGTGATAAGAGCAAGCCTAGAATACATTTCGGCGACTCCTTCATCATCCTTCATCTTGAACTTGTCAAGTTGACTTTGAAGCACATCCAACTTGGATTCCTTGACGGACTCGGTACCTTCGTGCATATCAACCAAAGTATCCCAAATTTCCTTTGCATTCTTGAGGCGGCTGATTTTATTGAACTCCTCGGGGCACAAACCATTGAAGAGGATGTCACAAGCTTGAGCGTTGTATTGCAACATCTTCAATTCTTCCGCAGTTGCTTCACAATCTGGTTCTTTGCCATCCTCAAAGAAATCACTTGCAAGCCAACACGAACAATAGCCCAAACGGTGGGGTTATGACCAAGAATATGCATTTTCATCTTATGTTACCAACTAGCAAAGTTTGTACCATCAAAATAAGAACCTCTACGATGGTAGTTTCCCTCACTAGACGCCATACTCTCCTAGGGTGTGAAACCAATGCAATGGAGACCAAAGCTCTGATAACACTTGTAGGATTGAAAGTATACCTAGAGGGGGTGATTAGACTACTTGACCAAATAAAATCTAACATTTTCCCAATTTTAGTTGTGGGCGGGTTTTAGCAATTCTACCAAGTCTAGTATCACCCTACACATGCAATTCCAAGAGTATAGCAGCGGAAAGTAAAACATTGCAATGTAAGTAAATGAGGGTTTGGAGATTTCAAACGCAATGAAGACACGATGATTTTTGGCGTGGTTCCGATAGGTGGTGCTATCATACGTCCACGTTGATGGAGACTTCAACCCATAGAGGGTAACGGTTGCGCGAGTCCACCGAGGGCTCCACCCACAAAGGGTCCACGAAGAAGCAACCTTGTCTATTCCACCATGGCTTCCGTCCACGAAAGACTAGCCTCACTCGGGTAGATCTTCATGAAGTAGGCGATCTCCTTGCCCTTACAAACTCCTTGGTTCAACTCCACATGATCTTGGAGGCTCCCAAGTGACACCTAACCAATCTAGGAGACACCACTCTCCAAAAGGTAATAGATGTTGTGTTGGTGATGAACTCCTTGCTCTTGTGCTTCAAATGATAGCCTCCTCAACACTCGATCTCTCTCTCATAGATTTGGCTTGGGTAGGAGAAGGATTGGAGTGGAAAGCAACTTGAAGAGGCTAGAAATCAAGGTTCAAATGGTAGGAATGGAATCTCTTGATCTCAACACATGAGTAGGTGGTTCTCTCTCAGAAAATGAATGGTGGAAGTTGTGTTTCGTTCTGATGACTCTCTTAGAGAGTAAGTGGTGGTGGAGGGGTATAAATAGGCAGCACCAAAAATCCAACTGTTACAAGCTTTTGACCCAACTCGATGGCACCGATATGATAATCTCGGTGAGATCGACTAGTGCAAAATACTTGACCGTTAGGCTTTCCGGTGAGACCGATTATACCAACTCGGTGGGACCGAAGTGCAATGGCTAGGGCAAAATCTCATGTCGGAAATTCCGATCGGTTCATCTCGGTGATTCCGAAATGAAGCGCCTTCTTCACGGAAACTTGGTCATGCCGTCTTTGTGGGACCAAGAACCATTTTGGTCAGACCGAATTGTTAAGGTTTTGGCTGTGGCAATGAAATGATCATCTCGGTGTGTCTGGAATAGATGATATCGGTGGGACCAAAATGAAGTTTCAGTGTTTTGGACAGATGTGTTAGAGAAAGTGATTGAGGATTTTTGGAGCAATACCACTAAGCACTTGAGCAACAACCTCATCAACAATACTTCATCCCCTTTTAATAGTATTGGCTTTCCTAAGGGACTCAATGTGATCTTGGATCACTAAACAAAAAATGTAGAGTCTTGGGTTAGCCAATTCTTGTCCTTGACATTTTGAGGGGTCCACATCCATTAGTCCTTGTCATGCCAATCATTGACCTTTTCTGAAATCTATCATCAATGTACATTAGATCAATGATATATATGTTATTATTAATTACCAAAACACCCGGGGATTAGTTGCACTTTCGGCATGAAAATATACAAACAAAATAAACTAAAGAAAGTGTCATCAAGAGATGAGAACAAAATGAAACTATAAAAGCATGTTGTCACAAAAAACAAAAATATCATTCCCTTTGTCAAAATATAAGACGTTTTTATACACCTTATAAAAATGTTTGTTATTTCTCTCTTCCATACAAAGTTCAAAAAACATAAAGTAACTAAAGAAAAGCATGAAAGAAAGCAAATCATAATGATACAACACAAAAAGGAAGTGCTTCTGAGTATGATTCCAACAAAATCAATTTTGAGTAGACCCTGATAGTGTAGAGTCTGTAAGTTTGTTGTAGTGTTGTGTTGCCTATTGAAGTATTGATGAGTTTGATAATTCGAAACGGTGCCCGGGCTCATCTGCACCCGGCAAACCGTAAAATAGGAAAACAACAGAATTTTTTCAAAAATCTAAAACCTTTTTGCATGCAAGATGCTTGAGTGAACCAGGTGCGACTAAAAAACCATGGGTAAATAACATTCGAGGAGCTCGCGCCGAAAAAGACAAACGAGTAACTTTCTCATAGGCCCAAAATTTGTCTTTTTTGCCACGACTCGCGCCGAAAAAGACAAACGAGTAACTTTCTCATAGGCCCAAAATTTGTCTTTTTTGCCACGAGCTCCTCGAATGCCCAAACTCCACCAAATTTGGCGCGTACATCACGCATTCAACCATCTTGCACCATGAGATTTTTTTTAATATATTTTTGCTATTTTAAAGGATTTTCCTGTTCATAGCCCGGAGCCTCTACAAACGGGTGCAGAATAGCCGCCTTGGAGTTATTCTTTTCTTCCTGTAATTTATGGAGCTTTGCGAGGGTTTAGATTTGCTAATTTTGATTTTGGTTCTTCAAGTACGGTGGGACCCACACTTGGCTGGGAAGGTTGGAGCGGTCCAAGACGTATTGGAGCTCACCTGAACCCCTGAACACAACAGCCGTGCACTCGCAAAAAAAAAACACAACAGCCGTGACAATTCACAATGCGACGACCAGTGACTGGACGCTACAGGACAGTAAAAAGATAGTGTTCCTAAAAAAACAGTAAAAAGATAGTTAATGCTCAGGGGCGCTTGGCCCACACGGCAGCCACAGCCGATGTGGAGATGGCCTCGGCGCTCTTCATTTTAGCCCCGCATAAACTTGAAAAGGATCCTTGCTCACAGCTCCCCTATGCTATGTCCTAGTTTGATATGTCTTGTATATATAAACCTGTGCGGCCAGGCAACGATTAGCCCCATGTACTGCAATGACATTCGTAAGTCGCACAAATACAAATACCAGCCGTGCAAGACTGCAAGCAACAAGCCGCGCGTGAGTGTTCCTCCGGCAGAATGCCGTGGCACTCTCAGCTGGTATCTCCCAACCCGTGGCAATAAGCGAGTCCCCGCTGCTACTGTGGCGAGGTGACTGGTGGGGTGCGGGGGATTGAGCCGCCTATATGAGCCGCCTCATCAGCAGGATCGGCAGCGGCGTCCGCTCACCGATGGCGTCCGCGGCCATCGCCGGCGTCGGCGGCACACATAAGCGGCCGCGATGGCCCAGTGTGCGCATGGAAAGGACAAGAGTCGGGGGTTGTTGCAGCTGCAGCTGTAGCGGCACCAAGATGGAGGCAGAACGTGGGGACACGAGGCTCGTGGTGATCGTGGGGGCAACGGGCACCGGCAAGACCAAGCTGTCAATCGACGCGGCCCTAGAGCTCGGTGGCGAGGTGGTGAACGCCGACAAGATCCAGCTTTACCGCGGCCTCGACGTCACCACCAACAAGGTGATGCTCGCCGACCGCCGCGGCGTCATCCACCACCTCCTCGGCGCCGTCCGCGCCGACGCCGGCGAGCTGCCCGCCTCGTCCTTCCGCTCGCTCGCCGCCACCAAGGCGGCCGACATCGCGGCCCGCGGGCGCGTGCCAGTGGTGGCCGGCGGGTCCAACTCCCTCATCCACGCCTTCCTCGCCGACCGATTTGACGACCACGCCCCTCGGGACCCATTCGCCGCTGCGGCGACCGGATACCGGCCGGCGCTCAGGTTCCCGTGCTGTCTCCTCTGGGTCGATGTCGACGAGGCAGTTCTGGACGAATACCTCGATCGGCGTGTCGACGACATGCTGGGTGAGGGCATGGTCGAGGAGCTCCGCGAATACTTCGCGACAACGTCGGCGTCCGAGCGGGCCTCGCACGCCGGGCTGCGCAAGGCCATCGGCGTGCCGGAGATCGGAGGCTACATCGCCGGGCGTAAGAGCCTCGCCGCCGCAGTAGACGAGATCAAAGCGAACACGCGGGTGCTCGCGGCGGCGCAGGTCGGCAAGATCCGGCGCATGGCAGACGGCTGGGGCTGGCCTGTTCGGCGCCTCGACGCCACCGGGACCGTCCTCGCGCGGCTCGCGGGCGCCGGGCGCGACGCCGAGGCCGCGGCATGGCATCGCGACGTGCGCGGGCCGGGCCTCGCGGCCATGCGGCAGTTCCTGCACAGCCAAGGACACAAGGACGACGCCGATGACGAGAACGGCTTGAGACAATGCCGTGGCATGGTGGGGTGAGAAGAACAGGGAAAAGCTCGGGAGCTTTCGGGTTCAAATTTTTTTGATACGCCGCCGATTTTGGAGGGCCCGGCGGCTGACCGGACACGGGCCGGTGGGGGCCATAGTGGTGCCACGGCGAATGGCACGACGTTAGAACACGGAGACAAGACAAGAGAACTGTCATGTTTTGCAGGGGGGCTGTGAATTCTCTGGCTGGAACTCTCTCCCTCTCCCTGATTGGAGAGGCTCATCATCTTCTTCTTCTTTCTTCAGAATCTGCTCCGCTAGCTAGCCACACCACACACCACACCACTGTAATCCACCATGTTCAAAATTTGAACTAGTTTTGCTTTTTGGCAACTGCTCATCTTGAACAGTGTTGAGGACCGTGGGGTTTTTGTTGGGGCTAGCTTTTCCTTTGCCGGCCCTCCTTTTCCTCTGCATCAGAGATTGGCGTCTCTCAAGTCTGGACAAATGCCTTTTTTGACCTAGCTTTGCATCTTGCATGTTATGTGCTGGTTGATCATTTGGAGCCAGATTTTACTTCACCTTATTATGTTGGTCGTTTCTAGTTGATTCATTCTTCTTCTTCTTTTTTCTATAATAAAAAATAAATGAGCGTGGATCCCTTGTACTGGTTTGAAAATATTCCCGAGGGTGCGTGCGAGGGCTGATTAGATTGTATCTCATGCTTAGTGTGTGATTATGGGGGAGGGGATTGTGCTGGACGCGTGAGTTGGTGTTCTTGTTGTGCCAGCTAGGAAGACAGTTGGAGTCCAGACGTGTGCTCTTCTCTATTCATTTCTTTTTCATTGTACTACTGCCTTTTTTTCTGCCTATATACTGTGTGTCAGGGTATGTGCGATCCACTATACCGGCATCCCGGTTTTTTGGCTGCGGGCCTTTGCGTTGCTACGGTCCACCGGTTTCGCCGCTTTTAATCTTCCCGTTTCTGCTGATTAATTATGGACTCCACTACAAATCTGACGACAGATTTTAACCATGCAAATTCGAATGTTTTTTGTGGCAAATTATGTTGTTTGAGGGTGACACGTTTAGTTGGTGAGAATGGCAAATCCGTCTCAGCTCATTTTCTTTGTCAGAAATTTATCGTGCTTGCAAATTATATTTGTCACCATCGCGCCAATATAAATTGTCATGAAAAACATCAGATTTGTCATGCTATGTCAGATTTTTTAGTGTTTCCGTTAATTAAAAATGAACTTATGTTGCTGTATCGCTTCTTATAGGATTTATTATTTATATAGGCACAGTACTACCAGTTCAACGTTCATCCACATTTAGCTCCTGTATACAACCATTACATGTCGCTGAGTGAGAGCTTACACTGATGTAACGACGTGCTTGCGTTTGGTCTCGTCTTTTCTTTTTCAAGGATTGATATCTTGACTGAGTTCTACCTGATTGGGTGTCTTAAGCTTGCTCACAGCTCATTATCCTGTCAAGTGGTGTTCCCCTACGAAAATATCATTACCTCGGCAGTAGTCCGCCAATACCAATTCATTATCAAGATGATTAAAAAAACCTGCACGAAAACAAGTACACCATGAAATCCATGATCGTACTATCTTAGGGAAGCTATATCTTAAGTTCTTAGATATCGAATCACGATAAATAAAAGAACATTATTTGCAATAAATAAAAGAACATGGATATACAACTGTATAGGCTAGTCTTACATCCTATACTATTAGAATACAGCCACATGGTTAACATCAACTACTCAACAATCAACATAGGGGTGTAGAGGAGTCCAGTCTTTAGGCGGCAACACCGCTAAGGAGGAATACAACTCACATAGTCGTCGCCATATTCGACCAATGAGGCCAGGCCCTAGAATTCCATCTGGGAAGCGTATACCAGTGCCTTCAACAAGGCGACAAATGCAGACTGTCGGCAGTGACGAGACATATGTTCTCATCCTGTATAAGTTCTAAATAATTGAGCCCTCAATATTGCCATTGCCGGATCCAATCAAGGACCATATCACCACGTAATGTTCTGAACTTTCGCTGCCCTTGCTCTCTACCGTCGTCACCACTGCTCGAATTCACCTAACAGATCACGCAAATTGTCATAAAAACTACTGCAAAAATGACAAAATGGAGTCGATAAAAGAAAACCCTAGAGCGTCCACCAAAACAACTTGTACAAGAGCCTCAAGAGGAGACACGTGGAACTACAAACAAATTGAAGAATATGTTGCCACGCGACGTGTCTGCTGTGACACAATGTAAGCATCCTACACCGTCACTACCTACCGAAATTGTCAAACCGCCATGATTTTCTATGACCATCAGGAAAATCCTTATGGGCTAGCCATGTTGATCAAGATGCGTCATGACACCTCGAATCATTCACTCGACAACCAATGTTACCATGCCTCCACCTCATATCCAAGAAAGACAACTGGCGGTGGAAAGCCAACGCGAGTGGCTACTCGAGGAATGGGAGTCGTCGTAGCTGCCACCCCAACATTGACCAGGGCACCAAAGAAAGAGGGGGGGGGGGGGGGGGGGGGGGGGTGAGGATGTACCGCTTTGTGAGCCTTTCTTTGCAAACTACAAAGCATAAAGGTACATATAAACTGTGGTGCATTTGTAGTTTTCATGATTCCCACTTCGGACAACTTAATACTAAAAGAGCAAACTGCTAAGGCCTCTTCAGTTCACACGATTTCAAAAACGTAGAAATATGAAAAACATAGGATTATATAATGTTCTGGCCATATGAATCCCATGTATTTTGCTTTGTTCGATTCCTTCACAAAAGAGAAAAGAAAGATTCTTTGCAATAAGTTTGAGTGGATATTACAATTCGTATGAAATGTATAACAAGGGAATCCTTGAAAAAATATCTTGTAGAATTCAATCCTACAAATCAGAGGACCAACAGAGAAAATAGGACCGCAATATTTGGTGAATGCTCTCCAGGAAAGGATGACATTGAACGTTTTCTCTGGCAGTTTTAGTTATAAAGGGATGCCATTTTCTTCAGAAGAAGATGTCAGTTTTTGGTATAGAAGGCAACTTTTTTCAGAAACTATCACTGCGTGACTTTTATCACATGACTATGGAGGCGTGCTGTGGGACCTCCTCCCCAGGGAACGTTCCCAGTTAACATTATCGAAGAAAATTTTCAGAAGGACTCCATCATTTAAAGGGTAAAATTCCATGATTTAAAAAAGGGGTGACATTTCATTGAAAATCCTATCAAAGAGGCAATACAACGATAGAAAATTCATAATGACAAGATCTCTTGTACAACACGAGTTGACACGGAGACGGAGGCGAACCAACCTGTGGCTGGATGGTTAGGAGGACAGTGGTATTCCCAACCCACGAGGGTTCAATTTCTAGACTCGACACTGGTTCTCGCATTTTTTTTCCAAACTTTCCAGCGATGTGCGTTCAGTGGGAGAAGACATTTCTGTCGACTATGAAGGCGTCTGTGGCAACTTCGTCAATATCAAGATGATGTGTCAGCTCAGTCTCTCGAAGGTGGTCATAAGGATATGATATGTGTGCATGCGTGCATATATAGAGATGAGTGTATGTGCGTATGTCCAAGTGTTTGCGCCTGTACCATGTTACAGAAAAGACACGAAGACGTTCCCGTTCCATCACTTGTTAGGGCGGTGTGCACTAACTGCAGGCGTGCTTCTCTCATGTCACGGGGGAAGTATCAGATGATACCCGCCCTCAAATGCTCCCATGCTACTAATCTAAAATTTTCAAATGTAAACATTTTAAAATTTTCTGGAAAAAACATGGATGTTCACAACACATGTTCACATAACCCCTAAAAAATTCAGATCAAAATTCGAAGTATACATCAAGATGCAAAAAAAAGGAGAAATCCGTCATGAATAGTGTCAAAAGAAGACAAAAGCAGAAATGACGCTATTCACATATGAATTTGTCTTTTTTGTTTCTCCATGTGTATTTCGAATTTTGATCTTGAATTTTAGGGGTTGTCGACATATGTGCTGTGAACATTCATATATATTCAGAATTTTTTGAAATGTTTAAATTTGAAATTTTCAAATTGTTAGCATGGGAGCATGTGAGTGTTGGTATCAATGGATATTTTTGCCCATGTCATGTGCACTTGCTGATGATGCGGCTCGCCTGCGTTCGATTGGACGCGGCACCATATATTTGTGCCAGTATTATCCTCTGCAACAGCCAAGCTGTTTCTCTGATGTTTACTCATCCAATCCAACGACTAATAACACCTGCGTGTAGATGATAATCCGTGTAGATTCTAATGTTGCTAGCTTGAGAGAGGCTAGTCTTCTGTAACAAAAGCATCTGAAACAAACAAACTTCTCGAAACAGAAGCCTCCTTTATTTGGAGGCTTTTTGTGCGAAGAAAACAAGGCCTGTGCATGCAGCGTACTAGTACGGGTCTACGCCTTCCTAGTCTACGAGCAGCAACACAAGAACGAGAGAGCACAACGCAGCCGTAGACCCTATCCCCTCCCTGCAACCTCTACACGCCCGTACACCGCGCGTGCACGCACGTTTCACCAGAACACAACAGGGTGGCGCGCAAAAGAATGCAGCGCGTGTAGAAGTCAGGGGGCAGCGCGCGACAGAGACATCGAGACCCGAAAGCGCCCACAACAACAATCATCATGGTCCGTTTGGGTCGCCCGTCGGCCTGTCCGCGTTCACTTTTTCATTTGGATCCGCACGTGTGCCCAACGGGAGACAGACGCATTTTATGCGTTTCCGCGTCGGCATTCAGTCGAACACCTGATGGGCGAGCTCGTCTCCGCCGCCTCGCCCAAAGCTCACCGCGCCCGCCGCGCGAGCTCGGCTACCTCGCCCGCATGCCCCGCGCGCTCGGCTGCCCCGCCTCCGCGCCCCACGAGCTCGCCTCCGCCGCCTCGCCCGCAGTTCGCCGCGCCCGCTGTCGTGGTTCTAAGTCTGACAGTAGAATGGGGGTAGGTATGAGGAGGCAAGATCTTAGCTACGGTGAGGTTGTGCACGCAAGATTTACGAGTTCAGGCCCTTCTCGGAGAAAGTAACAGTCCTACGTCTCGGTGCCCGGAGGCTCGGTCGATTGACTTATGCGTGAAGTTACAGGGGGTGCGAACCCTTGTGCCTGAGGAGGGGGTGGCTTATATAGAGTGCGCCAGAACCCCAACCGTCCCACGTTACAAGGGTTTCAATGTCTGTAAAGACAGGACGTTACTGATAACGCCAGCAATAAAGGCAAATAAATGATCATTAAGACTACGGAGTGAACGCCTGACCCTTGCCATCCTGAGTGACCTTAGATCTTCTGTCTTCCGAGTGGTTTCCGGTGGGGTCGAGTGAGTACACCCCGGTCGAATGGAATTGGGTTGTCCGAGTGAACTGTTGGTCGAGTGGGTTGCATCCTGTGGCGATTTCAGTCGGTAGATGGTGTCATCCTTTGAATGTCATTTGCTTTAGGGCAGTGTCCTCGGTAAGGGTGTCTAGGTCGGGCATATTACCCTACCCTAGGTACATGTCTTCATCATTAGCCCCCGAATGGATCTGGGTTCGAGTGGAGAAGGGGTTGAAGATGGTTCCGACCCGATTTGTATGCTTCAGAGGCATCCTAACTGGGCCGGTGATCTTTGTAAAAACTTCAACTTCATTTTCAGTCGCCTGGGTCCATTCAGAGGTCGTCGAGTGATTTTTTCTGATGAGCTCCGAATGTTGATATGGTATAAGATCCTTGGCGCGATTGGTCACGCTGCCGCTTTCCGGATCTCACGGGATTCAAAATTTGGAGAAGCGCGCGGGACGGAGAGGACCGCAGTAGACGGAGCGGATTAGGCAGGGACGCCTCGATTCTCGTGCCACCTTTTTCGCCACGTATCCAGAGCGCGACTGTTGCGGGATTTGACTGGATTGCCTGGGCCCACTAGTCAGCCACTCGGGAGCGGACCCATATAAGGCGTCGGGTCGATGAGCCCGGTACTGTGCTCCCTATCTCCTTCCTCCTCTCCCGTTTCACCACCGCATTCGCCGCCACCTTCGACGCCGCCGCCCCGCCCGAGCGCAGCCTACCGCGATGGGGAAGGAGAAGACGGCGGCCTTGGAGCGTGCGAAGAAAGCGACGGCGGCAGCGAAGGGCAAGAAGACGAGTCGGGGAGGCTCGTCGTCGAGATCCGGCCTGCCGCCCGGCTGGATCCAGGGCGATTGGATTCGCTCCACGATTCAGCAAGAAGACATGGAGGATCTGGTCGAGGGAGGCTTGATCGACCATGGGTCTTGGAGGCTGCCAGGTGACGAGACCGAGCCGCAACCGCAGGAGGGTGAGTGCGTCCTCCTCGCGACTCACGTCGACCGTGGTTTTTCTCTGCCCCCTCAGCCTTTTTTCCGAGGTTTTCTGAACTTTTTCGGAGCCCAACTTCATCACTTTTCTCCGAACACCATCACATACCTAGCTGCGTTTGTCTCCATGTGTGAGAATTCCTTGGGTTGTCGACCGCATTGGGGTCTCTTCAAACACATCTTCACCTGCCGCTCACAGTCTGTGAAAAAGGCCAATCCGAGTGATGAGAGGACACACGTGATTCAGATGTGCGGAGGTCTAGGGATCCAGATGAGAGGCAAAAGCACATTTCCACCTATGACTCTTCCCGATTCGGTCAGAGGGTGGCAGTCGACCTGGTTTTATTGTAAGGACAAACCAACTCCTGGTCAGTCGACTGGCCTTCCTCCCTTTACCATGGGGCGAATTGAAAAGCCCTCTTCCTTGAAAGTGACTCCAGAAGAAAAGCTAGAGGTGAACATGTTGGTCGACCGCGTAATCCAACTTGTCCGCGATGGCGTGACCGGCATGGATTTGCTATAGGTGTTCCTCACTCGCCGCATCCAGCCGCTCTAGGCCCGCGATCATCCTATGTGGATGTATTCGGGCACCGATGATTCTGCTCGGATCCACCCGTAGGAAGTTACCGAGGAGACGGTGGCGCGGTGGCTGCAGAGCATTACCGGAAACAGAGACAACCCCAGGGGGTCTAGGAGAATTCTACCACTCGGCGCTGATAACGAACCAGACAAGGTCAGACCTTCGATGTCGAGTGACTTTTACTCCAATTTTTAAACTGTCTTTGGAACCGACTGATGCTTGTTCGATTCTTTGCTTCGCAGATATATACTGAGATGTACTCGATGCCCAACGGGGAGCAGATCCAGGAAGGAGAAGAGAGCGGAGGCGACAACGGCGACTGGAACTCCGATGGGGAGAGTGATGAAGAGCAGGAAAACTCGAGCAGTGAGGAGGAGGTCGATTCTCCACCTCGCACGGAAAAGCGTTCCAAGCACAAGCACGACCCAGCAAGTATCCGGGGCAAGGTGGTAGCACCGACTGGACAGACTTCGAAGCGCACTCGGACATCTTCTCCGGTGCCGACTGAGAAGGCTCTGAAGCAGCTCAAGACCGCGCCGTCCAAGCCACGGAAGGCTTTGCCCAAGATCAAGGTTGATGTTCCCGTCGCCTCTGCGTAAGCGTTTCGTTTTCACCCTTTGTTTGAAGAATCTTATATCAGTTGCCGACCCATCCACTTGCTCGACCGAGTGAACCTTGAGATTTGCAGTGCTGCTACCTCCGGGACTTCTGCTTACCAAGATGATGGTGACGAGGAGATGGAGGACGCGGTCACCTCCAAAGCGAGTATGACCCCTGTTATCTTCATCTTTTCTTTGCTAGCCAATTCTACAGTCGACTGAACTCTTGTGGTCGATTCTTTTGCAGCTCCGCGAGATGTTATTGAACTTCAAGACGATGATGAAAATGAGCCACAAGAACTCGTGGGTAGGAGGAGCAGGGCATCAGTCAAGAAGGTGCCAGCTAGCAAGACGTCCCAGTCGACGCCGGCGACGGAACCAGCTATCCAGCAATCCAGGGACTTCAACCGTGCCTCCGTTACTTTTACGATTCCCTTGTCGAGTGCTCGTCCTTCATCGTCGACTGTGCGGGCCCTTCCTCCGTCTGTCCAACTTCATGCCTCAAGCTCTCATGCTACTACAACTGATACACCGACTGCACCTCCCACCGCCCATCAAGTCCCAGAAGACCAAGTGAGTGCTGCCCAGGAGGCTATACGCCAGGCTGGCGTTATGATGGAGCAAATGAAGGTGGTGCGCGAGGCCAGTCAAGCTGCCTATGATGCCAGCTCAGCACTTCAAGCCAATGTCCAGGTTAGTTCACTTCCGACTGAACTCCATCTTGACGCTTGTTCTGTTGGGATATGATATTTAGGAACTGCTGCTTTATCTGCAAGACGTCCGTGGATAAGCGTTTTGTAACCTTTAATTGCACACCCATTGTCAGTCTGTACACCCACTGGGTGTTTTAATTTCTGTTGAGTAGTTTTTTCACTTGAGTCGACTAGGTTGTGCTGATCGAATCTCTGAACCAGTGGGGGCACGCTGAGTGCACCCACTGGGTGTAGTCCCCGAGACTGCCGTCGAATGTTTGATTCGGCGGGGGTCTTTTAACAGATCTTTTCCACTCGGGCTGGGCAGATCATGCCGAGTGGAACCTTTACCAGAGGGGGCACGCTGAGTGCACCCACTGGGTGTAGTCCCCGAGATCATAGTCGACTGCGGGCAGTCGGCTATGGTCTGAGTTTTTTTTTTGACTGGACGGACCAAGTCGAATGAAAGAGTCGGACCAGTGGGGGCACGCTGAGTGCACCCACTGGGTGTAGTCCCCGAGACTATTGGCGAATGTTTGATTCGGCAATAGTCTTTGTGTCTGCCGACTGATTATCTTCTGAACGCAGAAATCTTGTGATCTTGGAGCCCGGTTTGCTGACTTGGAGAAGAAGCAAACTCAGCTCTATCTTGACCTGGAGTTGGCTCGAAACAACTTGCAGAAGGCTAAGGATGACGCTGCTGGTAAGGAAAGTTTGTCGACCGGTTCTCTTGTCACCTTTTCTCCTCCTTTTTCTGATTCGAATGTTGTTCTTTCTAGAAACAATGAGACAAGCTTTGGAGAAGAAGGACCTTGACCTTGCAGTTGCGAAGAAAACTGCCGAAGACAAACTGGCGCTTGCTGACCAAAAGATGGCTTCAGTCGGACAGCTGGAGGGAGAGAATGCCAAGCTGAAGGCTGCTCTTGACGAAGCCAACAAAGAAGTGACTCGTCTGAAGAAGGACAAGCGAACCCTGACCGACAAAGTAGAAGACATCACCCGCAGGAGGGACGAGCTGGAGAACTACCTGGGAGGACTCGCCAAAAAATTATTCCTCATGCTTGAAGGTACTTTTCTCTGTGCGATTGGTTTGCTTTGGTCAACTCATCATACCGCTGCCGACTCATTATTTTTCTGCGAGTGCAGAATTCTGCCAAGACTTCGAGGAAGAAACTGGGCGAGTCGAGACGAACTTGGACCCTATCAACTCCCCTGTCAAAGATGAAGCAGCCATGAATGTGCTCCGACTGGAGTCTCGCCTCGCCAGTGCCTTGGAATATCTTGCTCGACTCAAGGTCGCAGTTTCACGGATCGACACGGCGCTCTGGCCAGGGGACACGCTTCGAAACGACCTCGAGTCTCTGATGACTCGACTTAACGAGATTCCTGGTCGAGTGCAGGAGTGGAAGAAGTCCGCCGCTCGATGCGGTGCTGACGTAGCTTTATCCCTGGTTCGCGTCCTCTGCAGGGAAGCCAGAGAAGAGAAGCTAGCGGCAATCAAGGTCGCCACCACCAAGAAACTCGACTTCCAGTCTTTCATGGAGACCTTCATTGCTGCTGCTACTCGAATCGCAGACGGAATTGACCTGGACGAGTTTGTCGAGCCTGCCAGCCCCTCTGCGGAGTGAATGAAACTTTTATGATCTGATTCAATTTGCCTCGGTATGCCGAGTGATTCTGTAACCGTAAAACTCCCTTCGGGCCTGATGCCCGAGTACTTTGAGCTCCTTCGTCCGAACTTTTATGATCCGGTTCAATTTGCCTCGGTATGCCGAGTGATTTTGTAACCGTAAAACTTCCTCGGGCCTGATGCCCGATTACTTTTAAGCTCCTTCGTCCGGACTTTGTTTGCCCTTAAATATGCTTGTTTTTATTTCCGAGTGGAACTTGTATCTTCACTCGGAACAGACGCAGTTCTGAGGATAGGGTCGCGGACGACCTGCACCTCGTCGTCCTTGCAGATCAGGATGGAGCATATTTTATACTTAGGCGAGTACAGGACTGCAGCTAAGCCTCCGAGTGAGAGGGTTGCTCATCACTCGGTAGGATTTTTTAAACTTAGACGAGTACAGGACTGCAGCTAAGCCCCCGAGTGAGAGGGTTGCTCATCACTCGGTAGGATTTTTTAAACTTAGGCGAGTACAAGACTGCAGCTAAGCCTCCGAGTGAGAGGGTTCCTCATCACTCGGTAGGATTTTTTTAAACTTAGGCGAGTACAGGACTGCAGCTAAGCCCCCGAGTGAGAGGGTTGCTCATCACTCGGTAGGATTTTCTTTGAACTTAGGCGAGTACAGGACTGCAGCTAAGCCTCCGAGTGAGAGGGTTGCTCATCACTCGGTAGGATTTTCTTAAACTTAGGCGAGTACAGGACTGCAGCTAAGCCCCCGAGTGAGAGGGTTGCTCATCACTCGGTAGGATTTTTTGAACTTAGGCGAATCGGATTCGCTGCTAAGCCACCCACTGGGGGATTTTGGACACATGTGTTAGTAACAACAATCATTTAGGAGACTGTAAAACCATGTCTTTGATAAACGAACTGAAAGGTACTCTTTATTACATCTCATTAGTCTGAACACTTAAGTATAAAAATGGCGGAGTAGCTCCGCATTCCAAGCGCGTGGCTCGTCCTTATTATGCTCCACATTGTAGAGGTGATACGCTCCGTTGTGGAGCACCTTGGTGACGATGAAGGGACCTTCCCAAGCGGGGGCAAGTTTGTGAGGCCGTTGCTGGTCCACTCGGAGCACAAGGTCCCCTTCCTGAAATGCTCGACCCTTCACATTTCTGGCATATAATCGACGAAGGTCTTGCTGATAAATGGTCGATCGGATCAAGGCCATCTCTCTTTCTTCTTCCAGAAGATCAACAGCATCTTCTCGAGCTCGTTCTGCTTCGGCTTCTGAGAAGAGTTCTACTCGGGGTGCATTGTGAAGCAAGTCACTCGGTAGCACAGCTTCAGCCCCATAGACCATGAAGAAGGGGGTTCGACCAGTCGACCGATTTGGTGTTGTTCTTAATCCCCAAAGGACTGACGGTAGCTCATCTACCCAAGCGCCGGCCGCATGCTTGAGGTCGCGCATCAATCGAGGTTTCAGCCCTTTGAGAATCAAACCATTCGCTCTTTCTGCCTGTCCATTCGACTGAGGGTGGGCGACTGAAGCATAGTCGACCCGAGTACCTTGGGACGCACAGAAAGCTCGGAACTCATCAGCATCAAAGTTCGACCCATTATCTGTGATGATGCTGTGTGGGACTCCATATCTAAATGTTAACCCTCTGATGAAGCTGACCGCAGTACTTGCATCCAGGTTTTTGACAGGTTTAGCTTCGATCCACTTGGTGAACTTGTCGACTGCTACAAGCACATGGGTGAAGCCACTCCTGCCAGTCTTTAGAGGTCCCACCATATCCAAACCCCAAACAGCGAAAGGCCAGACAAGTGGAATGGTCTTCAGGGCTGAAGCGGGTTTGTGGGACATGTTGGAGTAGAACTGGCAGCCCTCACATTTGTCAATTATCTCCTTTGCCATCTCATTTGCCCGCGGCCAATAAAACCCTGCTCGATACGCTTTGGCCACGATGGCCCGAGAAGACGCATGGTGACCACAGGTTCCCGAGTGAATATCATCGAGGATCATTCGGCCTTCTTCCGGAGTGATGCATTTCTGAACGACCCCCGTGACACTTTCTCTATAGAGTTGCTCCCCCATTACTGTGAAGGCTTTGGATCGACGGACAATCTGGCGAGCCTCTTCTTCATCCTCTGGAAGCTCTTTCCTGAGAATATATGCAATGTACGGCACTGTCCAATCTGGAATAACAATCAAAACTTCCATGATCAAGTCGACCACAGCTGGGATTTCAACTTCAGTCGGATCAGTGGAACTTTTAGGCTGTGGGGGCTCTTCTGTGAAGGGATCTTCTTGAACTAATGGTGCGTGAATATGCTCCAAAAACACATTGCTGGGAATAGGCTCCCGCTTGGATCCTATCTTTGCCAAGTCATCAGTTGCTTGATTCTTCAGTCGGGGTATATGGTGGAGCTCTAGCCCTTCAAACTTCTTTTCTAACTTCCTCACCGCATTGCAATAACCAGTCATAGCTTGGCTCCTGACGTCCCACTCCTTCATCACTTGATTAACCACTAAATCTGAGTCACCGTAAACCATTAGGCGGCGGACACTGAGTGAAATGGCCATACGCAATCCATACAAGAGTGCCTCATATTCAGCTTCATTGTTGGAGGAATCAAAGTGAATCTGGAGAACATATCTGAGGTTGTCGCCCCGTGGAGATACCAGGACCACTCCAGCGCCTGAACCATTCAACATCTTGGACCCGTCGAAGAACATAGTCTAATGTTCCGACTGTATCTGGGTCGGTAACTGCTGTTCAATCCACTCGACGAGGAAATCTGCTATCGCTTGAGACTTGATCGCTTTCTTTGCCTCGAACTTGATATCCAGCGGAAGGAGTTCAATCGCCCACTTTGCCACTCGGCCAGTTGCATCTCTGTTGTTTAGAATTTCTGACAACGGAGCGTCACTGATGACTGTAATCGAATGATCTGAGAAGTAATGTGCAACCTTCTTCGTGGTCAAGTAGATTCCATAGACAAGTTTTGCCTTCTTCTTCCCGCTCGACCGTGAGTACTGTACTGACAACCTGTCCAGTGGCTGCTATATAAAGCAGTAAAGGCTCTTTGCTGATTGGAGCAGCAAGCACCGGCTGGGTGGAAAGCAGGGCTTTGAGCTTTGCAAACGCTGCGTCAGCTTCAGGAGTCCACTCGAACTTATCAGATTTCTTCATCAGTCGGTAAAGAGGCAATGCCTTTTCACCGAGGCGAGAGATGAATCGACTCAAAGCTGCCAAACAACCAGTAAGCTTCTGAACGTCGTGTACACGCACAGGGCGTTTCATTCGGAGGATTGCACCAACTTTTTCTAGGTTTGCATCGATCCCACATTCGGAAACGAGGAAACCGAGTAACTTTCCACCTGGAACTCCAAATGTACACTTCGACGGATTAAGCTTGATATCATATCTTCTCAAATTGGCAAAGGTTTCAGCAAGGTCAGTCAGCAGGTCGGAACCTTTACGCGACTTAACCACGATGTCATCCATGTATGCTTCCACATTCCGACTGATTTGAGTTAGCAGGCACTTCTGTATCATGCACATGAATGTGGCACCAGCATTCTTGAGACCAAAGGGCATGGTGACATAGCAAAAGCACCCGAATGGGGTGATAAAAGATGTTTTAATTTCATCAGGTCCATACAGTCGGATCTGATGGTACCCGGAATATGCATCCAGGAAGGACAATCGCTCACATCCCGCAGTCGAGTCGACTATCTGATCGATGCGGGGGAGAGGAAAATGATCTTTCGGGCAGGCCCGATTGATATGCTTGAAATCAATGCACATACGGAGTGAATCGTCCTTCTTGGGAACCATGACAACATTGGCGAGCCACTCGGAGTGGTAAATCTCGCGGATGAACTCAGCTGCCAAAAGCCGAGCCACCTCCTCGCCGATTGCCTTTCTCTTCTCCGCAGCGGACCGACGGAGGTGCTCTTTCACGGGTTTTGCCTTTGGATCGACTCGCAAATGGTGCTCAGCCAGCCCCCTGGGTACACCCGGCATGTTAGATGGCTTCCATGCGAAGATGTCCCAGTTCTCACGGAGGAACTGGATGAGCGCTTCTTCCTATTTGCTGTCGAGTGTTGTTGAGATACGAGTCGGTGCAGCACTGGGATCGGTCGGGTGAATGTGAACAGGCTTTGTTTCACCGGACGACTGAAATGCAGACTCGGAAGCAGGCTTCTTAGTGCGCAACAAATCACTCGGATCTGCAGTCTTCTTATACTCTTCCATTTCAATCGTTGCCATCTGTTCATCGGCAATCTTAGAGCCCTTCTGGAGGCACTCTTCTGCTCGTTGCCTATTGCCAGTGACCGTGATCACGCCCTTGGGGCCAGGCATCTTCAGCTTGAGGTACACGTAACACAGTCGAGCCATGAAACGGGCATATGCAGTTCTGCCCAGAATAGCATGATAGGCACTGTGAAAATCCACAACTTCAAATGTCAGCTTCTCCTTGCGGTAATTCTTTGAGTCGCCGAAAACCACGTCAAGAGTGATCTGTCCGAGTGAATCAGCTTTCTTCCCTGGAATGACACCATGGAACCGCATGTTGCTCTCACTGAGCCTGGACATCGGAATGCCCATCCCACGAAGAGTCTCTGCATACAAAATGTTCAAGCCGCTGCCACCATCCATCAAGACTTTGGTCAATCGGGTGCCCCCAACGACCGGGTCGACCACCAACGCTTGCCTCCCGGGGGTGGCGACGTGCGATGGGTGGTCAGATTGGTCGAATGTGATGGGAGTCTTTGACCATTTCAAGTATGTCGTCGTTGCCGGAGCAACCATGTTTACCTCTCTGTTGATGACTTTCAGTCGACTTTTACTCTCAATGTCAGCAAAAATCATCAAAGTGGAATTGACGTTAGGGAAACCGTCATCATCTTCTTCCTGATCACCATCCTTGTCAGACTCTTTTTCCTTTTCATTGGGTTGTTTCTCTCGGAACTGCTGGATCAGGAGCCGACACTGTCGAGTGGTGTGTTTGGGATAAATCAGATTTCCCTCTTCATCCTTCTTGGTGTGAATGTGACATGGCAAGTCCAACACATCGTTCCCAGCCTGATCTTTCACCTTCTTGGGGATCCAGGGTCCCTTGGGCTTTCCTTTGAATTTTCCTTGAGTTACAACTGCAGCTTCACCTGGACCTGCTGGCTCGGCTTTGCGTTTCTGCTTCCGACCCACTCCGGTGTCTTGGGCGACTGGCTTGCCCTTCCCACTGCGGAGTCGGTCCTCTTCTTCACCATTAGCATACCGGGTGGCTATTTCCATCATTCGGGTCAGAGACATATCTCCTGTCCGACCGAATTTCAAGTTAAGCTCCCGATACCGAACGCCTTCCTTGAAGGCACAAACTGCTTGGTGTTGGGTCTACATTCTCTACCGTGTGGTGTAGTGTGGTCCATCTTTGGATGTAATCCCTCAGAGTTTCATTCGGCTTCTGAACACAATGCTGCAATTCTGTCAACCCCGCAGGTCGTTTGCATGTGCCCTCAAATGTTCTGACAAACACTCGAGCTAACTCCTCCCAGCTGAATATACTGCCTGGAGCCAACTGATTCAGCCATGCTCTGGCCGACCCTTCCAGCATGAGAGGAAGGTGTTTCATAGCTACTTCATCATTTCCACCACCGATCTGGACAGCCACTCGGTAATCTTCCAGCCAAGTATCAGGCTTCGACTCACCAGTGAACTTACTGACCCCAGTCGCCAACCTGAAGTTGGGGGGGATCTCAGCGGCTCTGATAGATCTGCTAAAACACTCGGGACCCGAAACATGAATCCTGCTTCCACTCGGGCGATCTCTGCCTTGCCCCTCTCTGTGTGCTCGGTTCTTGTCGACCAAACCTTGCACCAAAATTGACCTTGCATCAAACCCTGGCTCCCTTGGGTCGACCGGTGTCCGCCGCCCTCCGCTGTACGGGCGCCTGTCATCATAGTGCCGGGGCACATATGATCCGCTTCTCGGAGGGGGTGTAGGCGCTCGACGGCGGTCATCACGGCCGAGTCGATGATCGTACTGCTCGTGGATCCGACCCAAATGCTGATCCTGGCGATGCACCCGCCCTTCACGCCGCGGAGGCGATCTTGGGCTGTGAGCCGACTGAACTGTGTCAGCCACCACAGATCTGCTACGGATTCTGTCACGCGACTGTGATACTGCAGTGTTTTGGTCTCCTGCCGCCCGGAACAGAGCCCGGATCTGCATCAAACCTCGCCCAGCTTCTGACTGGGATGGCTGGATGGATTCTGCTATATGAGCTGCGGCTGCAAGGTTCTGAATCGGAGTGCGGTATACCTGAGGTTCAGGAGGGAATAATTGCCTCCGCCGACTGGACTCAGGAATCCGCTGCCGAGCACGTTCGTCGAGTGCATGCTGAAGATTTTCCAGTCGAGTGCGTTCAGCCAAAGTGGCCAAGCGCGCGGCCTCCAAGGCTCGAGCCTCAAAGGTCTCTCCGACGATGGGCGTGTGGAGTGCTTCCTCGTTGCGGCGGTGAAGTTCCTCCCTCCGCTGTGAAGAGAGGGTTTCGGGGTGGTATTCCTCGTGAACATGCGACGGATCGCCACCGCCGTCGCCGCCTCCGTTGCGACGCATGCCAGGCGGGCTACGCGGCGTGTTGACTATTAGGACCTCCACCGTAGGATCGCTGCTGTCGCACTCGGACAGAGTCTCGACGGAGCCAGTCGACTGATCGAACAGGCCATAGAGAGATTCATCGGGCTCGATTGCCGCGACTTGAGGAGTGGCCGATTGACGTGCCACTGCATGCTTCACCCACCGCTGAAGCCGCGATCGACCAGATCGCTTGCGACGGCGAACAGCGGGGGACGAAGACGCCGTAGGAAACGACCGATATTGGGTCGACAGCTGCCGCAGAAGGACGCCGGGGACACATGCGCGAAAGTGCGTCGCCCCGCGGACGGGGAACGTCTCGACGTCGAGGGGGGCCTCCTAGAGCCAGGCGGAGTCGTCGGCGATGAAGACGAGCGCACCGAGACGGATCTCGTGGCCCTCAGCCAAACCTCCACCCGAAACCATGATGATGGGAATCGGAAAAAATCGCAACCTCACCGGAAAGTTGCTAAGACACCTGCCCCACGGTGGACGCCAACTGTCGTGGTTCTAAGTCTGACAGTAGAATGGGGGGTAGGTATGAGGAGGCAAGATCTTAGCTACGGTGAGGTTGTGCACGCAAGATTTACGAGTTCAGGCCCTTCTCGGAGGAAGTAACAGCCCTACGTCTCGGTGCCCGGAGGCTCGGTCGATTGACTTATGCGTGAAGTTACAGGGGGTGCGAACCCTTGTGCCTGAGGAGGGGAGTGGCTTATATAGAGTGCGCCAGAACCCCAACCGTCCCACGTTACAAGGGTTTCAATGTCTGTAAAGACAAGACGTTACTGATAACGCCAGCAATAAAGGCAAATAAATGATCATTAAGACTACAGAGTGAACGCCTGACCCTTGCCATCCTGACTGACCTTAGATCTTCTGTCTTCCGAGTGGTTTCCGGTGGGGTCGAGTGAGTACACCCCGGTCGAATGGAATTGGGTTGTCCGAGTGAACTGTTGGTCGAGTGGGTTGCATCCTGTGGCGATTTCAGTCGGTAGATGATGCCATCCTTTGAATGTCATTTGCTTTAGGGCAGTGTCCCCGGTAAGGATGTCTAGGTCGGGCGTATTATCCTACCTAGGTACATGTCTTCGTCACCCGCCGCACGAGCTCAGCTGCCTCGGCCCGCAGTTCACCCCGTCCTCCGCGCTCGTTCGCGCGCCGCACCCACCCCGTCCATCCCGGCCTCCGCCGCCGCCCGTGCTCCACATCGCACGCTCCGAGGTGCGCCCGTGCTCCGGGTCGCGCGCTCGCGCCCGTGAGCCGCGCGAGTGCTCCGGGTGTCACACACGGCCAGCCGCGGCTAGCTAGCTAGCCAGCACGCGCGCGCGGCAGCAGCACCAGCATGCATGCATGGCCAGCGGCGGCTAGCTAGCTAGCTAGCACGCCCGCGGCGGGCAGCAACGCATGCATGCATGCATAGCTAGCTAGCTAGCACTAGCACGCGCACGACAGCAGCACCAGCAGTATGTGCGCGGCCAGCGGCGAGGCCGGGCGCGGTGAGGAGAGGCCGGGCGAGGCGAGTCGACGGGCGCGGCCGGGCGCAGTCAGGCACGGGCGCCGGAGGAGCACGAGCCCACCACGGCGAAGCACCGACGCCGGAGGAGGACGAGCGGGGTGGGTGGGTGGGTGGGTGGGAGAAGAAAAAGGAGGGGAGAGACGGGATGGGACGGATGGGTGAATGGCAAGTGGGGCAGGCAGCACATGCAGCCGGACAGAGGCGGCCGGGGAGGGCACAGAGAGTGTCCGCTTTTGACCCAAATTTTCTTAAATTTGAGATGGAAATGGGTCCAAGCGGACACAAAACGGACAGCAGGCGGACGCTGTGTCCGTTTAGGTCGCCCCGTTGGGTGAAGTTTTGTGTCCGGATGACCCAAACGGACAAAATGTGTCGTCCGGTTGAAGTTGCTCTTATCTTACTGTAATCGGTTCATTCAGGCACCTGCATGCACCTGCCTGCGTCGGTAGCTGTTGCGGCTGCAGGTCTCTAGGGAGGGAGGGGAGGCCCTTCCCTTCCTGAGACGGCAAAGGCCATCGCTGAAATGAAAAGGGTCCCTTGGTTTTGGGCGCTCGAGGTCGAGGTCGAGGAGAGGCTTGCTTCTCCAGCTGCGCGTGCGTGCCGGCAGGCATTGTCCGTCAGTCCGTGCATGCATGCACTTAGGCAGACCCATCCAGCATCGTAACCGTATACAAAGCGGTCAAGTACTAACCCTGCGTTCAGCTGTTCTCCCCGGGCTCAACCATGGCCCCAAGGCCCTGTCTGCCTGTCCCTCCGCCTCTAACAACTCGCCAAAACCAAGCTATGGCCTTTCTCAGAATGATTAGGGAGCCCCGTCTTTCTGGCTAAGGTTGTGCCGTTGCGTGGAGAGTCAGGCCGAACAACTGACACTAGTGCTCCCGGTCTTTTAATTGGTTAGCCTGTTCGTGTTTCAGCCAACACACTCCCCCTTTACGGTCTCCACTCGGGTTATGCCTGCCTTCTCCGTGGATATATCATGCAGCCATACCATATTTCTAATGCATAAAGAAGTCATATGCTAATTATATACTCCTATAAGCAATTATTATGTTATGCCAAAAGGCTTCCATGGAGCATGATCTCTGATTCGCCCTTCCCCGCGGCCTCACTAGATCTAATCCCACTTGGGCTCGTGTTCTGCCTCAGGTGCATGCACGAGGCAAATCGAAGCAAACAGCACATGATCTTAAACTTTTCGCGCCGGTTCTCCTGGTTGTAGATCTATTTTTGCCTGGACAAGAATTTAGCTTTGCTTTTCCCTCTGTTGTGTACGCATTAGGACAGGGCTGATCATTAACTGCCCCACTACCACTAGCTCGCGTAGTTAGTGCCTATAGATGCTTCTGCTCCTGGTTAGCTAAGATCAATGATGTGCTGGTGCTCCCTTTTTATCCCTAATGAATTTCAATCCAGCCTGGGCTTGTCTACCATGTTGTGTGGTGCACTCGAATTTGACTGTCAGTTTGCTAGTACTCCCTCCGGTCCTTTTTACTCTGTATATAAGAATTGTCTGAAGTCAAACTTCGTAAAGTTGTATTTTTTTTCATATTGTGAGTGTTGGTATTTTTTTTTATAAAGTTGGTCAAACTTTACGAGGCTTGACTTTAGACAAATCTTATATGCAGAGTAAAAAGGACCGGAGGGAGTACATGTTTTGTTCCATCTTTTCCCATACAAAAACTGATCAACTATGTGCTACCATAGCGCCAGCGTACTAGAGGTTAGGGTAATCCAAAAAACTTTGCATTATAGTTTTTGGATTCCTTGCACGTCAACTGCAGAAACAGCAGGCGACAATGAGGCCACGGAGTGCTGCTATCCCCAGACCAAGAGACCAGGGAGACATGGACTGATCTGTTAGTTTGTAACGGTTTGGACTCCAGAGTTTGGCTCTACATGACATGCGTAGTTCGTACTCCAGATACACTCTCGACGTACGGTACGGATTACAATTAAGCTCAAGTTTTTTTTCTATCTACAGAGAAAAACTTGCATCCACGCGCGTTAGGTGCCAAATCTAGTCATCGAAACCTCGGTTTGACAAATGCCCGATGCCGCCTGACAGTGAGCTCGACACGCGGTTACTAGGACTTACCAGGACTCAGGGGACGATGCATGCATCCTTACGCCAAGGTCGTTAACCGCGGCCATGATCGCAACATCACATTTTACC
Source organism: Thinopyrum elongatum (assembly GCA_011799875.1). Classification (NCBI taxonomy): domain Eukaryota; kingdom Viridiplantae; phylum Streptophyta; class Magnoliopsida; order Poales; family Poaceae; genus Thinopyrum; species Thinopyrum elongatum. The sequence goes on along the minus strand of CM022299.1, from coordinate 374,874,077 downwards.
GGTGCCCCCACAGGACTGATCCTCACGCCTGCCGACCATCGCGTCACAGAGTATCTTGCAACTAGGCTGCCGCAGAACGCGAGCGCGTGCGAGGAGCTATGAATTCCAAACGATGTGACCGGAGCATGGCGGGCGGCATCCATCGGTGGTTGGCCGGGGACGCACTGGAGCCACGATCGACGACCACGACCATCGGAGGCAGGCAGGCCGGCCGGCGCGCGCGGGGTTCTGTATCGTGCGCGTGCCGGCAACCGGTTGATGGGCATGGGGGTAAAATTGAAGGCGCGACGGAGGCCTGACAGAGCGGCCGTGATGCCTCCGGAACGCGCGGGAGCGTCGCCGGTCAGACTCTTGGTCCGTGAAACCGACCGACCCTTTTGACATTAATGGCGGCCCAACAGCGCGTGGTGACCAGTAGTACTACGCTTCACGGTCGCCGTCACCACGCGCGGTGACATGGGATGTTTACCCAACTGAGGACCAAAAGAACATGCCGACGATGCCGCGGCTAAGTTTTTTTTCTTCTTGCGACGGAGGAGATGCTGTGGCTAAGTTATGATGGTATGCTCCGTCCGTTTTCCTTGGGGTTGTACTCCTATATGACCTGAAAAGGTGCAAGCAAGAGACAAGAGGTCGGTGCAAGCTTGCGCTCGACGACGTGGGAATGTCGAAATGATACCACTACAAACTTCTGGCACTGCCTGTGGTAGAAGCGCGGCAGGTTGGTGCAGCATGGGCCTCCTATCGTGTCGCTCACTACACCAGCTCGTGCTTGGGCCGAAAGCCGAGGCTCATCAAACCGACGTGATGGGAAGGAATAATATGTGAGTAGGAGTAGCTAAAAGAGGAAGCTGATGGGGAGCTTACACGACGGCGACAACTGATGTCAGGGCGACCATAATTCTTGAAAATGAATCTCGCTTCAGACATACCAGTGCACGCTCTATTCTCCATGGTTACGGGATCGAAACAGCCAACTGAATTGTCTTGCCCTGATCGCGAGGAGTGCCTCTCACTCGGTGGCTCTGCCGACCTCTCCTCTGACGCCGGCCGTACGGTCAAGCTAATGCTTGGATGTGGGATAAACGCGGTGAAATGACTCGGAAGCGGCCGCGCCTCTGATGTGACTTGTGAAGCTGTGACGCTCACTCGATCGTCGGGGTACCTGCCCGATCAGCCATGAGGACGGGGCGTCGACCTGTTGGCTAGCAGCTACCCAGCTGCCAGCTCACCCGAGTTCGAGCCTTGGCTTTGACTCTCGATGTTCGCCAATTTTTTCCTCAATTTACCTCAAAGATGGAGAACAGTCTTTTTTCAGTGTTTTTTAATCCACAATTTTATCTCCTATTTTGTTGACAAATATACCCTGGAAAAAAGAGATTTCCAGTCGCGAGAGGAAATTGCACAAACCACCTACTTTTGATGCTACTGTTACACAAAACACCTACTTCACAGGTTTGTTGCATCAAAGATCATATATTGGGGTAATTCGTTGCAGCTAGGTCTAATCCATCATTTAGGTGTGTTGACATCATTCCTGACAAGTGGACCCAGTTTGTAACACCGGTGGCAAAAAAAAAATTCCGACACATCAACACCCAACTAAAACTGTCAATATCTCACAATCCTTTGCTCCAAGTGAGCTGAATTTACCCAAAAAAATAAGGGAGTGCATTTATGATTTTTTGGTATATTTTTGCATTTTTAAATGTTAAATTTTGAACAAGAAAGTTGACCAATGAAAGTACTTCATCCATTCTTAAACCCTTCGATTGGAGGTGAGATATTTATGAATGAAAGATCTGCATCCATTCTTAAACCCTTTGATTTGCGCATGTAGACCAAAGAAATGACCATGAAACCTTGGGGTTTTTTCAGGTTTGTTGATAGGACGGATTGTCCATACATAAAATTTAGAACTAGGATTCTTTTCCATTACAGTGCGCAAACAATCTCTGATAGAGACCCGGACCTGAATGGGGGGCAGGGGGCGGCCGCTGATACACAAACACCCAAAAAGTTAGGGTCCTAAACAAATATACGTCGATCGACGACAAAATTTCTGCCTAAAAATATAGGGTTTCACAGGGTAGAAGAATACATAACCAATAGGCAGAGGTAGGGGGGAGACGAGCTGACCTTGTGGGTGGGGAGGGGGCGTGGAGACAGGCTTATCCAACGACGGAGGAGAGCTTGCTAGGCTCACCGGCGGCCACTTTGCCAGCGAAAGGACGGCCGCTACCGCATGCTCTTTTTTGCGAGGTGTTTTGTGTACAAATAATCCAATAAATCATAAATGCACTCACTAATATTCCGGGGAAAATTCACTAGACTAGCTCGTTGATCAAACGATGGTTAAGGTTTCCTAACCATAGACATGTGTTGTCACTTGATAACGGGATCACATCATTAGGAGAATGGTGTGATGGACAAGACCCATCCGTTAGCTTAGTATATGATCGTTCAGTTTATTGCTACTGCTTTCTTAATGTCAAATACATATTCCTTCGACCATGAGATCATGCAACTCCCGGATACCGGAGGGATACCTTGTGTGCTATCAAACATCACAACGTAACTGGGTGATCATAAAGATGCTCTACAGGTATCTCCGAAGGTGTCTGTTGAGTTGGCGTGAATCGAGATTGGGATTTGTCACTCCGTATGATGGAGAGGTATCTCTAGGCCCTCTCGGTAATACACATCACAAGAAGCTTGCAAGCAAAGTGACTAAGGAGTTAGTTACAAGATGATGTATTACGGAACGAGTAAAGAGACTTGCCGGTAACGAGATTGAACTAGGTATGGAGATACCGACGATCAAATCTCGGGCAAGTAACACACCGACAGACAAAGGGAATTACGTATGTTGTCATAAAGGATCGACAGATAAAGATCTTCGTAGAATATGTAGGAACCAATATGGGCATCCAGGTCCCTCTATTGGTTATTGACTATAGAAGCGTCTCGGTCATGTCTACATCATTCTCGAACCCGTAGGGTCCGCACGCTTAACGTTCGTTGACAATATAGTACTATATGAGTTATGTGAGTTGGTGACCGAATGTTGTTCGGAGTCCCGGATGAGATCACGGACATGACGAGGAGCTCCGGAATGGTCCGGAGGTAAAGATTGATATATAGGACGATACTATTCGGTCACCGGAAAGGTTTCGGAAAGTACCGGGTATTTATCAGAGTGCCGGAAGGGGTTTCGGGAGGCCACCGGTAAGTGGTGGGCCTAATGGGCCAAGGGGGGGGGAAGCACACCAGCCCACAAGGGGGCTGGCGCACCCCTCCACCCCTGCCCACGCACCAAGGAGGGAGGAAAGGAAGGGGGAGGCGCCCCCAAGGCAGCCAGCCCCCTTTCCTCCCCCCATGTCCATATATGGGGGGGGGGGGGGGGGGGGCGGCTAGGCAGGTGCCTAGGGTAGCCGCCGGCCACTTGGGGCGCGCCCTAGGGCTGCCTCCTCTCCCCCTCCACCTGTATATATGTGAGGAGGGAGAGGGGCAACACACACCACGATCCCCAAGCCGTGTGCGGCGCCCCTCTCCCCAGTTTCATCCTCCGTCAAGTTTTTCCGCAGTGCACGGCGAAGCCCTGCGGGAACAAGTTCACCACCACCGTCACCACGCTGTTGTGCTGCCAGAACTCATCTACTACTTCGCCTATCTTGCTGGATCAAGAAGGCAAGGACGTCATCGAGCTGAACATGTGCTGAACGCGGAGGTGACGTGCGTTCGGTACTTGATCGAGCGGATCGTGAAGGTGTATGACTACATCAACCACGTTGATAAATGCTTCCGCTTAACGGTCTACGATGGTACATAGACATACTCTTCCCTCTTGTAGCTATGCATCTCCATGGATAGATCTTGCGTGTGCGTAGAATTTTTTTTGTTTTCCATGCAACGTTCCCCATCAGTGGCATCATGAGCCAGGTCTATGCGTAGATGATATGCACGAGTAGAACACAAAGGAGTTGTGGGCGGTGAGGTTCATACTGCTTACCACCAACGTCTTACTTTGATTCAGCGGCATTGTGGGATGAAGCGGCCCGGACCAACCTTACATGTCCACGCACATGAGACCGGTCCCACCGACTAACATGCAACTTGTTTTGCATAAAGGTGGCTGGCGGGTGTCTATTTCTCCTACTTTAGTTGAATCGAATTTGACTATGGCCGGTCCTTGAAGAAGGTTAAAATAGCAAACTTGATAATCACCATTGTGGTTTTGCGTAGGTAAGAACGGTTCTTGCTAGTTGCCCGTTGCAACCACGTAAAACTTGCAACAACAAAGTAGAGGACGTCTAACTTGTTTTTGCAGGGCATATTGTGATGTGATATGGTCAAGATATGATGTGATATATGTTGATGTATGAGATGATCATGTTTTGTAATAAGTTCACGACTTGCATGTCGATGAGTACGACAACCGGCAGGAGCCTTAGGGTTGTCTTTAATTATTGTATGACCTGTGTGTCAATCACTAAGCGCCATGTTATTGCTTTACTTTATCGCAATACATTAGCAATAGTTGTAGAAGCAATAGTTGGCGAGACGGCCCCGACGCTACGATGGAGATCAAGGTGTCATGCCGGTGACGATGGAGATCATGCTGATGCTTTAGAGATGGAGATCAAAAGCACAAGATGATGATGGCCATATCATGTCACATATTTTTGATTGCATGTGATGTTTATCCTTTATGCATCTTATTTTGCTTAGAACAAAGGTAGCATTATAAGATGATCCCTTCACTTAATTTCAAGATAAAAGTGTTCTCCCTGAGTATGCACCATTGCTAAAGTTTGTCGTTTCGAAGCACCTCGTGATGATCGGGTGTGATAGACTCTACGTTCACATACAACGGGCGTAAGCCCAGTTTTGCACATGCAGAATACTTGGGTTAAACTTGACAAGCCTAGCATGTACAAACATGGTCTCGGAACACTGGAGACCAAAAGGTCGAACGTGAGTCATATAGTAGATATGATCAACATAGAGATGTTCACCATTGATGACTACCCCATCTCACGTGATGATCGGACATGGGTTAGTTGATTTGGATCATGTATCACTTAGATAACTTGAGAGATGTTAATTTAAGTGGGAGTTCATTAGTAATTTGATTAATTGAAGTTAATTTATCATGAACTTAGTCTTAATAGTTTTTGCATATCTATGTTGTAGATCAATGGCCCATGCTACCGTTCCCTTGAATTTTAATGCGTTCCTAGAGAAAGCTAAGTTGAAAGATGATGGTCGCAACTACACGGACTGGGTCCGTAACTTGAGGATTATCCTCATTGCTGCACAGAAGAAATTATATCCTTGATGCACCGCTAGGTGACAGACCTGCTGCAGGAGCTATTGCAGATGTTATGAACGTCTGGTAGGCTCGATCTGATGACTACTCAATAGTTCAGTGTGCCATGCTTTACGGCTTAAAACCGGGACTTCAAAGACATTTTGAACGCCACGGAGCATATGAGATGTTCCAAGAGCTAAAGTTGATATTTCAAGCTAATGCCCGGGTTGAGAGATATGAAATCTCCAACAAGTTCTATAGCTACAAGATGGAGGAGAATAGTTCTGTTAGTGAACACATACTCAGAATTTCTGGGTATCATAACCACTTGACTCAGCTCGGAATTGATCTTCCAGTTGAGAGTGTTATTGATAGAGTTCTTCAGTCACTGCTGAAAGTGCAATCATGCCCTTAATCATATTTTGATATTGTTGACAACACACATATAGGGAACTAATCATTTCTGTCAAGTGCATCTCAGGTTTTATTCCCAAAAGATTTTAGTGTGGATCATAACTGACATTTTCAAGATACTCAAAGGAAGGTGAAACAAGACACAAAGCTTTAGATCTTTCTCTGTTTTCCTTTTCTTTGAGTATAGGGATCCCGCACTATTAAGAGGGGATCACTGGTTCTCGCAAAAGACTTGCTCAAAATCTAGGAAAAATCTCTTAGGAGGAGTTCTTATATTAGCTATGCTATTTGGCCTCTGCTTTGTCTGGTCAACCGAAGGTCTCCGGACGTCCGGTGCTTCCCAGTTCTCCGGCAATCCGGTGTTCTCCAGATGTCCGGTGGCATGCCACAGAATGGAAATTCTCGGATTTCGGGTCCTTCTGGACGACCGACTTCCGGACGTCCGTTGGTGACCGGTCATCCGGTGCCACTTCACAGAGCCAAAATTAACGGTAGTGTGTCCTCTCCGGACAACTGTGCACCAGACGGCCGACGTTCTCGGATGTCCGCTCCCTGTGCTCCTTCCCTCTCTACTGCTGCGCTAGACCACTGCATTTTCTGATTGCCGGACGACCGACGCCTGTCGGACGTCCGGTCCAACTTTTCTGTCCGGACGTTCGGTACCTGTCGGACGTCCGGCGTCTGTGCAGCATAAGTGACCTCCAACGGCCACTTTTGTACTATGACTATAAATATCCTTCTCCCACCTCTCTTGCTTTCACCAAGATTCCAAGAACACCTTTCTCTCTCACTCTCTCTTGCTTTCACCAAATCCTAGATCTCAAGAGCATTTGTGTGGATTCTTGAGTGTTGTTCCAATCAAAAGATAGATCGTCCCTCTCTCCTCCTCTTAACCAAAGGAATTCGTGATTTGAGCAAGTTTTGAGCGGTTCCCTTGATCTTGTTACTCTTGGAGGTTGGAGACTCCTAGGTGGTAGGAGTTCTTCGGTGAGGAATCAAATCATTGTGATTACCCCCCGCAAAGTTTGTGAGGGTTTGGAGACCACCCCAAGGTCTACCACTAGTGGTTGGGAATCGCCTTCATGGTGATATCTCAAAGAGAGAATAGGGTGAGCCTTTGTGGCGTTGGTGTGCCTTCGTGGTAACATCCACCTCTCTAAACGATGACGTAGCTTCCCTCCAAGGAAGTGAACATCGACATACATCCTCGTCTCTCGGAGTTGCGGTTATTACTAACCCTAGCTCCCTACTTGTGGTTACTTGTTTCTTAGTCTTTACTTGCTCATATTGTGCTTGCTTACTCATATACTTGTGGTACTTGTTTACCTTGCTTAGCTCTTAGCATCATACTTGCAATTGTTAGGCTCATCCTCATATTCCGCATTATTACCTAACATTGCTAAGTAAGAATTAAAATTTGTAATTGTACCTATTCACCCCCCTCTAGGTCCATCTCGATCCTTTCAATTGGTATCAGAGCCTTGTGCTCTATTCTTGTGGCTTAACCGCCCTAGAGTGAGATGAACCCTGATGGGACTCCCCTTGTTGCAGGTCTGAAGGAGAAGGGCACGGCTTCTTCGGAAGCCAAGTCCTTCACATCTGAGGATCTGGAACGGGCCCTTGCTAAGCAAAAGGAGGAGCATGATGCTTCTCTTGAGGCCTTCGTCCAAATGAGATTAGCCACATTAACCACGATGCTCACACCACTTTCGGGTGGTACGGCCTCGATGCCAACTGTGCCTACTCCTTCACTTGGCCAACAACCTCCTAGCAATGATCACTCTAGTGTTCCATGGCTTTATGCAAGACCTCAAGTAGAGAAACCTAAGTATAATCCTGGAGGAAAACCTCCTTTGCTTGATGATAGTTCCTATTTTGCTTTGTGGAGAGTTGGTATGCAGGACCATCTTAGGTACGCCAATGATGAAATGTTGGACATCTTGGAGCATGGCTACAACCCTGTCGACCCAAAGAATCTCACTCCAAGAGAGACATATGACAAGCATCTCAGCGACACCGCAATCATGTGCACAAGGAAAGGAATGAATGATAAGCAAAGGAGACCTTACATACACATCACAAGTGCCAAGGAGTTATGGGATAGTATTGTGAGGACCAAGACCGACACCTCCACTCTCCGGCTAGCTCAATATGAAATTGCCAAGGGTCAATTGCAAAACTTTTGTATGGAGAAAGGTGAATCCCCCAAGCAGCTCCTTGAGCGTCTCATGACTCTCACCGCCGACATTGAGTCATGTGATTGTGACAAGACACAAGATGGATTCAGCTTGACTAAGCGATTTCTCGTGGACAAGTTACTCCGTATCACCACCAAATGTTGTGGGACATAAGACAACATCATGGATTCAAGGAAATGACTCTGGATGACATCATATCCACCTTCCAACTATTCGAAGAATCAAAGGCAAATGCTACAAAACATCTTGCAATGCATGGTACCTCAACATCAAAGATCAATCTTGCCTTGAAGGCCAAGCTTGTATGTGAGGAAGAGCAAAGTGAAGAAGAAGAAGAAGATGATGATGATGATGATGATGAAGATGGTGATGAGATTGACTCTGATGAGAGTCCTTCATATGAAGACATTGCCCTCTTTGTCAAGAAGTTTAGCGCAGGAAAATTCAAGGGAAGATTCCAGAAGAAGAAAGTGAGAAAATGCTACATCTGTGAAGAGACCAATCACTTCTCCAACGATTGCCCTTATGAGAAGAGAGAAGATAAACCAAGGTTTCCCAAGACCTTTCCTAAGAATAAGTTGCCCAATCCATTGAACTCCAAGCTCAAGAAGAGAGATGGGAAAGCAATGGTTGCTCATGAAGAATCCAATCCGGATGATGTTGGTGGTGTTGCCGGAGTAGCTCAAGATTCTCAAAACACCTTGAGGCTAGTCAACAAGAGTGGTGATGTTGTCACCTACAACTATATGAAAGATTGCAAGGGCAACGCTCACAAGTGCTTAATGGCAAAGGCCGTGGTAGAAGATGGAGAGCACCAAAACTCTCCTGACAAGGTCAAGGTAACCCCACGTTCAAATCCTCCTCTTTTCACTCCGCATCAAGATACTCATGATGATGTTATAGATGATCCTATGCTTACTAAACTAAATAAGTTCATGTGCTCCTTTAAAGGAAAGAAGCTGACTATGTTTCGTATGCTTATGGAGATGGTGAGTAAGCACACCATCACCATTAAGGAACTCGAAACCCTCATCACCGAGGAAAAGGAAAAGTATGAAATCCTTGAGCGGAAAGTCCAATATGAGGAAGGACGAAATGATGAATTATGCATAAAAAATGGTGCAAACTGTGATGTTCATGCTAAAGAACTTGCCTCCTTGAAAAAGGCCAAGAACTCTTGCAAGAGTTGATGAATGATAAAAGTAAGCTTGTGAAATCTCATGCTTCTCTCTCTAAGGATTGTGAGCTTCAATCCGTGTCCCTCAAGACTAAGGAAGAGGAGCTCACCCTTCTTACAAAGAGCTTTGAGATGCTCAAACTTACTTATCTTGAAACTCTAGCCAAGGTTTACTCTTCACCTATTATCAATGTTGATGCTTGTACTACTAACTCTAGTGGTGACCTAGCATCTATTCTTGAGGAAAACCACTTTCTAAAGGCACAACTTGAGAGAGGACTCATGACATGTGCTCAAGGACAAAAGAACCTTAATGAGGTATTGAGCCAACACAATGAGGTGTTTGCCATGGAAGGGCTCGGGTTTGACCCAAGCACAAGTAAGAAGAAGACGTCTTCTCAAAAGTGCACCACCCCTCTCAAGGAGACATTTGTACGTGAAGGGCACAAGGAGAAAGGTAAGGTTGTGAGTGGGAAGGCCACTAGGGGCATGCCCACTCTCAACAAGCCAAAAGAGTTCATGCCTCCATCCTATGTACTTCGTAAAACAAAGGATGGAGAAGTTAATGCTATATTTGTTGGTCCTTGTAATGCATTCCGGTTTTATGCTATTTGGGTCCCTAAGACCCTTGTGACTAACTTGAGAGGTCCCATTGCAAAATGGGTGCCTCTAACCAAGTCTTAAACTGTGTGTAGGTTGCTTTCTCTGGTGGAGTCAAATGGGTGATCGATAGTGGATGCACCAACCATATGACCGGAGATAGCAAATTGCTGTTCGATTTCATGGAGGCTATTCAACCATTTATGAGCATTGTGTTTGGTGGAGGATCAAAAGGACAGGTACTCAGGTTGGGCAAGGTGGCTATCACAAATGACATGTCTCTTGCAAATGTCATGCTTGTCCAATCCCTTAAATACCATTTGCTTTCCGTTCGCCAATTGGCTTCCATTGGTTATGATACACTATTTGGACTAACGGATGTGAAAGTCTTTAAGAGAGATACTCTTGAAGTGGCCTTTGTTGGAGAGTTGGATGGCAACCTTTACATGGTTGATTTCTCGAAAGAGAGCATATTCCATGCAACTTGTCTAATGGCCAAGGCCGACGAGGGGTGGCTATGGCATCGCCGGCTAGCCCATGTTGGCATGAGAAATCTTCAAGATCTCTTAAAGGGTAATCACATCCTTGGATTAACCAATGTCTCTTTTGAGAAAGATTGTGCGTGTAGTGCATGCATAGCCGGGAAGCAACATCAATCAAAGCACGCACCCAAGAATATTGTATCTACTTCAAGGCCTTTGGAGCTCCTTCATGTGGATCTTTTTGGGCCTCCTTCATGGGATAGTCTTGGTGGGAAAAAGTATGGACCTGTCATTGTTGATGATTACTAAAGATATACATGGGTGTTTTTCCTCAAGTCCAAGGACGAGACGAAGATCACCTTCATTGATTTTGCCAAGCAAGCCCAACGCAAGTTTGACAAAGAAATCTTGGCAATAAGAAGTGATAATGGCTCCGAGTTCAAGAACTACACGTTGGAAGAATTTCTTAGTGATGAAGGGATTGAGCATCAATATTCTGCACCCTACACTCCTCAACAAAATGGTGTAGCCGAGAGGAAGAACCGTACACTTGTGGAAATGGCAAGGTCCATGTTGGATGAATACAAGTCACCACATAGTTTTTGGGCCGAGGTTGTCAACACCGCATGCCATGCATCAAACCAGTTTTTCCTCCGCACGATATTGGAGAAGACTGATAACCCACAAGTATAGGGGATTGTTTGTAGCCTTCTTCGATAAATAAGAGTATCGAACCCAACGAGGAGCTAAAGGCAGAACAGATATTCCCTCAAGTTCTATCGACCACCGATACAACTCTACGCACGCTTGACATTTGCTTTACCTAAAACAAGTATGAAACTATTTTGCAAGAATAAAACTACGAGTACTTTGAGAGAATAAAACTATGAATAAATTGCGAGATGATAAAAGTGGATAGCTTTTGTCAACAAGAAAGTCATTTGTCCCTAGGCAATCGATAACAAGTACCGGTAATCATTCTTATAATTTTATAAGAGGGAGAGGCATGAGCTAACATACTTTCTCTACTTGGATCATATGCACTTATGATTGGACCCCTAGCAAGCATCCGCAACTACTAAAGATCATTAAGGTCGTGAAACCCAACCATAGCATTAAGTATCAAGTCCTCTTTACTCCCATACGCAACAACCCACTTACTCGGGTTTAAGCTTCTGTCACTCTCACAACCCACCATAAGCGAATCATGAACATATTGCAACACCCCAAAGTAGGTATCAGCGGGCACTGGGCACTGGATCAATAGGTTAGTCCAATAAATCATATAAAAAGTTGCCAAAAATATGTGAAAGTTGTATAATATTGGCATGAAGCAATCAAAAATTATAGATACGACGGAGACGTATCAGCATCCCCAAGCTTAATTCCCGCTCGTCCTCGAGTAGGTAAATGATAAAAAAGATAATTTTTGATGTGGAATGCTACCTAGCATAAACTTGATCATATATCTAATCATGGCATGAATATTAAGACATAAGTGATTCAAAGCAATAGTCTATAATTTGACATAAAGACATCAATACTTAGGCATCCCAACAAACAATCATGTCTTTCAAAATATCAACGCTAAAGAAAGCTATCCCTAGCCCGTCATGCTCAATCATTGATCCATTCACAAAACACACTCGAATATTAGCTGCATCAATGCACAAGTATGATCATAGTGCTCCCTAGTTGGTGCTTTATAAGAGAGGATGGAGACTCAAATAAAAATAAAAATTTCATAAAAGTAAATAGGTAGGCCCTTCGCAGAGGGAAACAGAGATTTGTAGAGGTGCCAGAGCTCAAAGTGAAATTTGAGAGATAAAAACATTTTGAGAGGCATGCTTTTCCTGTCAACGCTACGACCGAGAGTTCCCAACATTCTCCATGCTAGACACATTATAGGTGGTTCCCAAACAGAAAATAAAGTTCATTTCCTTTCCACCATTCTTTCACAATCCATGGCTAGCCGTATCCACAGGTGCCTTCCATACCAACACTTTCCAAGGAATTTTGTTGTTATTATTTTTGATTCATTGTGGGACTGGGCATCCCTATTACCGCCATACTCTCGTGCAATGACAAGTGAATAAACACTCATCGTGAGAATAACCCGCCTAAACATGGAAGACATCGGCCACCCCTTGCCGCCACATGAGCGGTACGGGCACACAAAATAGAGATTTATTTTGAAAATTAGAGTTGGCACATACAAATTTACTTAGAACGACATGGAAATACCGCATATAGGTAGGTATGGTGGACTCATATGGCAAAAATTGGGTTTAAAGATTTTGGATGCACAAGTAGTATTTCTACTTAGTACAAGTGGAGGCTAGCAAAAAGATTGAGAAGCAACCAACCAAGAAACGAAAATTCTCATAAACGAGCATCAAGCATACTAACACCGAATAATGCACCACAAGTAGGATGTAATTTCATTGCATAACTATTGACTTTCGTGCTTGCATAGGAAATCACAAACCTTAACACCAATATTCTTACTAACCACAACCATTTACTAGGACCTCCCACATATTATCATCTCTATATCGCAAAACTATTGCAAGGAATCAAACATATCATATTCAGTGATCCATAAGTTTTATGTAGGATTTTATGACTAACCATGCAATTGACCAATTCCTGTTGACTCTCTAAATAGATATAAGTGAAGCATGAGAGTTTAATTCTTTCTATAAAAGACCAAGCTCTAATAAATATAAGTGAAGCAAAAGAGCATTCTACAAATAACGGTTTTCTATGTGAAGAGAAACAGGCAATCCAAACTTCAAATGATATAAGTGAAGCACATGAAGCATTCTATAAAGCCACACTCAAAAGATATAAGTGAAGTGCAATGAGCATTCTATAAATCAACCATAGACTATATCATACCAGCGTGGTGCATAAATGAAAAATGAAAAATAAACACAAAAGACGCTCCAAGATTTACACATATCACATGAACGAAACGAAGACGAAAACATACCGATACTTGTTGAAGAAAGATGGGATGCCTTCCCGGGCATCCCCAAGCTTAGATGCTTGAGTATCCTTGAATATTTACTTGGGTTGCCTTGGGCATCCACAAGCCTGAGCTCTTTCCTCTCCTCCTTATTCTCATATCGGGACCTCCTCGATCTTTGATCACTTCATCCACACAAAACTCAACAGAAACCTCGATAAGATCCGTTAGTATAATAATGCAAATCACTACTCTAAGTACTCTTGAAAACCAATTCATATTTTGTTTTTGCATTGTAGCTACTGTATTATAAATTTTCCATGGCTTATACCACCGATAAAAATCGATAGTTACATCAAAACAAGCAAAACAATGCATCAAAAACAGAATCTGTCTTAAACAGGACAGTCTGTAGAAATCTGAACACCTACCATACTTATGGTACTCCAAAAATTCTGAAAAATTAGGACAAAATAAAAAATTTGTATAGCAATACTTTGCAAAAAGTTTCAGAACCTTTCAATGTTCCAGTAAAAATGTAAAATAGCGCACTACAGACAAAGTTTCTGTTTTGCACCGCACATACCAATAGACAATCTAATCATCCTAAAGGCAAATCTTGGCACATTATTTTTATAATACAATGGATTTGTACAAGGGGATAATTATTTTTGTTGAAAAGTTTCTGTAATTAATATTCACAAAGTTTCCATGGGCATGAACAAAGTTCAAGGCTAGCTCCCAGTTTCACAATGCTCGTCCCTCTCACTTTCACTTTTCTTTTTGTGAAGTTTTAAGTTCCCCTCTATATTTTTTTTGTTTTTAAACTTTATAAAAGCACTCAACAGAAATAAATGACTCTCTAAAACTTCTGGGTTGTCTCCCTGGCAGCGCTTTCTTTAAAGCCATTAAGCTAGGCATAAAGTGCTCAAGTAATGAATCCACCCGGTTCCCAAGGTATATCAAAGCCAATTTTAATTAACAATGATTTGGCATTTAGTAGTGAGCACAAAGCAACATATATCATGCAATGACGAAGTCTAACTCTCTTCCTATGCATCGGCATGTCATAAAAGAACAATTCATGCACATCAAGTAAAGGCCAATGCATAGTATAAGCAATTTCTTGCAATTCTATCATGTTGGAAACATAGAGAGGCGGAGATGTAGTTCCTCTCTCGTAATAATTGCAAGTAGGAGCAGCAAGCACATGCATATTACATTCATCAAAATCATCATGTGCAATGGTAAAAGGCAACCCATCAATGTAATCCTTAATAAGTGCAAACTTCTCCGATATAGTGTAGTTTGGAGAATTCAAAAAGATAATAGGACTATCATGTGTGGATGCCATAGCAACAATTTCATTCTTAACATAAGGAACTATAGCAAGTTCATCTCCATAAGTATAATTTATATTGGCATCTTGGCCACAAGCATAGCAAGCATCAAGGTCATCAAAAAGGGATATTTCAAAAGAATCAACGGGATCATAGCAATTATCATAGCATTCATCCTTCGGTAAGAACGAAGGGACATTAAACAATGTATGAGTTGAAGAGTTACTCTCATTAGAAGGTGGGCACGGGTGATCAATCCGCTCTTCCTCCGCTTGTTCTTCGCTCTCCTCATCATTTTTTTTCATCCAATGAGCTCACAGTTTCATCAATTTCTTCTTCCATAGACTCCTGCAAAATATTAGTCTCTTCTTGGACAGCAGAGACTTTCTCAATAAATACATCAATATCGGAATTGTATTTGTAATTATCATAGCAATATTTAAGGATAGCAAAATTTTCAGGTCTATAAACTGAATCATCAAAATCTTCAAACTTTTCAAACAAAGATTCAATTTCATAAGCACCCTTAAAAGCAACAAATTCTTCTATTCGTTCCACATCATAGTAATCATATCTACCATTAGCATAAGAAGCTAAGGTTTCATTGTCATTAAATTTGCATGAAAAGGGGAGGTGTGGAGCATTCATCCTAGAGCAACAAGTATAATCATATCTAGAGCATAGATTCCAAGCATACCATTTCAACATATGAATTTGATCCCATAAGAGTTTCCCTTTTTGTGTCAAGAGATAATCCCTAAAGTATTCATGCTGATCCAAGTGTCTCCCATTATCAAGTTGAACGGGGTTTTCTTAGGATTATCAAAGTAGTGCATAATATTTTTCACATAACGAGCATCGAGGGTTTTAGGAGGTTCCCCATCTCCATGAGTTGCAAGTACCACTAATTTTTTTGGTGTTTCATGTTCCATATCCATAGCTAAAGATAGAGAACAACTTAGAACAGAAAGTAAAAACTACTTAGTGATAAAGCAAACAAGCACACACGAGAATATTCACCCCACGCTATTTCTCACCGGCAACGGCGCCAGAAAAAGGTCTTGATAACCCACAAGTATAGGGGATCATTTGTAGCCTTCTTCAATAAATAAGAGTGTCGAACCCAATGAGGAGCTAAAGGCAGAATAAATATTCCCTCAAGTTCTATCGACCACCGATACAACTCTACGCACACTTGACGTTTGCTTTACCTAAAACAAGTATGAAACTATTTTGCAAGAATAAAACTACGAGTACTTTGCGAGAATAAAACTATGAATAAATTGCGAGATAATAAAAGTGGATAGCTTTTGTCAACAAGAAAGTCATTTGTCCCTAGGCAATCGATAACAAGTACCGGTAATCATTCTTGTAATTTTATATGAGGGAGAGGCATGAGGTAACATACTTTCTCTACTTGGATCATATGCACTTATGATTGGACCCCTAGCAAGCATTCGCAACTACTAAAGATCATTAAGGTCGTGAAACCCAACCATAGCATTAAGTATCAAGTCCTCTTTACTCCCATACGCAACAACCCACTTACTCGGGTTTAAGCTTTTGTCACTCTCACAACCCACCATAAGTGAATCATGAACATATTGCAACACCCTACAGCGGGGATCCCTCACGTTTGCGTGAGACGGAGGGCACCGTAGGACAGCACCATAAATAAAATATACAATCATACCAACCAAGATCACGATTAACCCATAGAACAAAACGGATCTACTCAAACATCATAGGATAGCCAAATATCATTGGGAAATAATATATGGAGTTGAGCACCATGTTTAAGTAGAGATTACAGCGGGGAAGAGAGGTGTTACACCGCTGCATAGAGGGGGAGAGAGTTGGTGTTGACGGTAGCAAGATTGTTGATGTAGATCGCCGTCACGATCCTTGCCCCGGCGGCACTCCGGCGCCACCGGGAGAGAGGGGGAGAGAGCCCCCCTCCTTCTTCTTCTTCCTTGGCCTCCCCCCTAGATGGGAGGAGAGTTCCCCCTCTGGTCCATGGCCTCCATGGTGGCGGAGGGGCGGGAGCCCTCCTAGATTGGATCTCCCTCTCTGTTCTCTTCTGTTTCGCGTTCCTTGCGCCCAAAGTAGAGCTCCAACCGACGTACGAGGTGGGCATAAGACACCTGGGCACGCCTGGGCCCCCAGGTGTGCCCTGGTGGGTTGTGGTCACTGTGGGCCCCCTCTTCTAATGATTCCAACTCCCAAAAATCACAAATAGTACAAAATAATTCTTTGTAAAAATTTATTGCATTTGGACTTCGTTTGATATAGATTTTCTGCGAAACAAAAAACATGCAACAAACAGGAACTAGCACTGGGCACTGGATCAATAGGTTAGTCCAATAAATCATATAAAAAGTTGCCAAAAATATGTGAAAGTTTTATAATATTGGCATGAAACAATAAAAAATTATAGATACGACGGAGACGTATCAAAGACTCCATATGAGCTCCAAACCGGGAACAAGCCAAATGTCAAGTACTTTCGTGTATTTGGGTGCAAGTGTTTCATCTTCAACAAGAGAGAACGGTTAGGAAAATTTCAATCCAAAACAATTGAGGGCATATTTGTTGGTTATGGATCAAACTCTCACGCCTATAGAGTCTACAAAAAATCCAATGGATGTGTTGTAGAAACTTGTGACATGGTGTTTGATGAATTTAATGGCTCCCATGGGGAGCAAGTTGATCTAAGTGATGTAGGTGTAGAAGATCCCTCTCAAGATATTTTGACCATGGGTGTTGGTGCGCTTCTTCCAATGGAACAAGAACCTCATGATGATGATGAAGAAGATGGAAGTTCCTCTCATCCTCAAGCCACTTCAACACCCATACCTCCACAAGATCCTATTGCTCAAACGATGCTTGTTGTTCAAGATCAAGAAGGAGAACAAGTCCCTCACCATGATCATATTCAAGAACAAGATCATCACCAAGAGCAAGAACAAGAAAGTGCAATCATTGATGATGAACCTCAACAAATGCAACATGAAGAAGAAGATCTTCCACCACACATTAATGATCCATATGTTGAGGATGTGGATGATGGAAATGAAGTTGATCCTCGTGAAACCCTAACCTCCGTCATGCCACGAGTGGCCGGTCGTGTTGATGTTGATCAAATTCTCAACGTCATATCGGAAGGTAGAGTCACTCATAAACAATTGACAAACTTTTGTGCTCATTTTTCGTTTGTCTCTAGTGTTGAGCCACTCAAGGTACAAGATGCATTGATGGACAATGATTGGCTCATTGCTATGCAAGAAGAGTTGAACATTTTTGAACGCAACAAAGTGTGGTCATTAGTCAAGAGACCAACTAAGGAACACAATGTCATTGGAACAAAATGGATTTTCAAGAACAAGCAAGATGAGAATGGCGTAATCATCCGTAACAAGGCAAGATTAGTGGCACAAGGGTACTCACAAGTTGAAGGTTTGGACTTTGATGAGACCTTTGCTCCCATTGCCCGTCTTGAGTCTATTCGCATCTTACTTGCTTATGCTGCTTTCAATGGTTTTACGTTACATCAAATGGATGTGAAGAGTGCTTTCCTTAACGGTCCTCTACAAGAAGAAGTATATGTATCAAAACCACCTGGGTTCGTTGATCCCGATCACAAAGACTATGTGTATAAACTTCACAAGGCTTTGTATGGCCTCAAACAAGCACCTCGTGCTTGGTATGATCATCTTAAGAAGTTTCTACTTGATGATGGTTTTGTGAGAGGGGTGATCGATCCCACTCTTTTTACTAAGAGGGAAAAGGGTGATTTGATCTTATGCCAAATCTATGTAGATGACATCATTTTTGGTTCTCCTAACATTCATTTGTGCAAGAAGTTTGCGGCCTCCATGACCAAGACCTTTGAGATGTCACTCAATGTGGACTTGAAGTTCTTTCTCGGATTTCAAATTCAACAATTTCAAGAAGGAATTTTCTTGTCTCAAACAAAATACCTCAAGGACATTCTAGAGAAGTTTGACATGACAAATGCAAGCCCATGTAGGACACCCATGCCAACAAAACTTGTACTCACTGAAGACACCAACGGTATCCCTTTTAACCCATCTCTTTACCGCTCTATGATTGGTTCATTGCTTTATCTTTGTGCATCTAGACCAGACATCATGTTAAGTGTAGGCATATGTGCAAGATCTCAAGCTTCACCTAGGGAAAGTCATCATAAGGCGGTTAAGCATATTCTTAGATACCTTGTTCACACCCCAAAGTTGGGTCTATGGTACCCCAAGGATGCAAAGTTTGATCTCATTGGGTACACGGATGCGGATTGGGCCGGTGACAAAGTGGGACGGAAGTCTACCTCAGGTGCATGTCAATTTCTTGGACGATCCTTGGTAAGTTGGTCCTCAAAGAAACAGAATTGTGTCTCTCTCTCCACCGCAGAAGCAGAATACATTGCAACTGCAAGCTGTGCAACTCAATTGCTATGGATGAGGCAAACTTTGAAGGATGATGGTATCACCTATAGACATGTGCCTCTTCTATGCGATAATGAAAGTGCCATCAAGATTGCTGAGAATCCCATTGATCATCCTCGCACCAAGCACATTGATATTAGGTATCACTTCTTGAGAGACCATGTGCAAAAGGGTGACATTGATATTGCTCATGTTGGTACAGATATGCAACTTGCCGATATTTTCGCCAAACCATTGGATGAAGCAAGGTTTTGTCAACTTAGGCGTGAACTTGGTATCTTGGAGCTTGATAACATTATGTGAAATCTTGTACCCATGCATGCATTTTCTTTATGTCTTGTCTTGATGTAGGCATGTATGTAGGGGGAGACATTCAACTCATGAGTTCTCTCACCCTATATGATGCACAAATAAACCAAACACTCTCAAAGTCACTATGTCATCTCTATGTGACCATGGTACTTTAAATGATGGAGTTGTGGCGATGGGCTCAAGGTTCTTATCCTTGCAGCGCCATACCACAGTTACTCAAACATGGTGGCCTAGGCCACCGCCCAATATTAGAGCAGCTTACTTAGTTTATCTCGGGTCATCATTTCTTTTTCGTATGATCATGTTCTTTGTGCTCTATATGCCACATCACATAATCTCAACACTATTTGCGTGTCTAGCTAAAAATCATGTGATTCCATCTCTATCTATCTGTTTACATTCATTATATATATATATCCCATTTTTCTAAGGTTCGTTCAACATTCTATCATCACTATCATTTGACACCGGATTTCCGACATATGTCGGACGTCCGGTGACTCACAGCATACCGGTCGTCCGGCATTGCTCGGATGTCCAGTTGCTGTGCAGCCTTCCTCGTCATCCCTCAGTAGTCATCCCAGGTCTTGGACGTCCGAGGTTTTCTAGTCGTTCATCGCCTGACTAGTCTGGCGCACCCATCAACTCCCGGACGTCCGACATCAGTCAGTCGTCCGGTAAACTCTGCGACCCATAAAAAAACAGGGGATGGGATCTGAACGGGCCGGTACCCTATCTTTTCTCCCCTCCCTATCCTGTTCCTCGGTCCACCGCCGTGCCGCCTGGGTGCGGCTTCGTCGCACCGCTGTCGGGGAGCCGCGCTGTCGCCGGAGTCCGGCGCCGCCGGAAGGGTCGTCCGTCGATCTGATCCTCCCTCTCCTTGATCTGGCCCGGTGTGGTTGACCAAACGATGCTGAAAATCAAGCATACCGCTCACAAAAATACCGGGGGCTCGTCGGCTCGCGTGTCTCGTCGTGGTGGCTCGGATGACTCGCAAGAGCGTCTTCGTCCGTGAAAGCGGGCTGGGAAACAGCCTGTCTACGAGGATACCACTTCCCCTGATGGGTCTGACTATGAAGAGGAGTTGGAATATGAAGAATGTGCAGAATATGTTGTTGTTCGTGCAAATGTTCCAAAGCCTGGAACACGGAAGCCCTCCTACATGCCTCCTCCGCCTCCGAATCAGCCTCCCGGTGATGCTCGTCGCATTTCTTTTGAGCCTCCTCCGTCTCTAGGTCGTGAGATCAAGGATTTCACTTTAGTTTCCAAACCTGCCTACCTTAAGTTTCGTCATGATGTTGACCAGTTCTCTATTGAGCATGACTCGATGGATTCTCGTTTTCATACACATGTTTAGGTAGGCATTTTCACCACGGTCATTGTTCCTAAGGGTCTGTCTGTTCATCACTATGTTGACTTAGGGCATATCCGTTCTCACCCCGTGAAATATCCGGGAGCCATTGAACTCATTGAGTCCTCTGGCCTTGCTGCTCCATTTGCTTTTCACCATGATTACAATCATGCAGCTATTCATCAGTTTTATGCCATGTGTTTCTTTGGTCCCGACAAGACCGTCACCTGGATGACTTCTGACACCAAGCTCACCGCCTCTTATGCTCAGTTTGTTGCCAATCTTGGGTTTCCTGACACTGGGTTCAAAATCCATAAGGCTGACCCAAATCATGCACCCAAAAACATTGAGGTGTGTGGCTATCTCCTCAAACCTCTTAGTGAGCTTGATGAAGTGGAAAAGGGCAAAGATCTAAATCAAGTATCTATTTGGCGATCTCCCTTTTTCATTATCTATCAGTGTGTCATTCGCACCATCTATCCCAAGATGGGTGACAAAGGGTCCTGTGACGGGTATTGTATTGATCTCATGTACCGTCTTTTTGAGCATCCCAATGGGAAGATAAATGTTCCTCACTTTCTGTGGCATGAGATTCGTCTTGTGAGTCTTCAGTACAAGAGGGCCTTTCCTCATGCTCCTTTTCTTTAGGCTTTCATTGAGAGTATTGCTCCTTTTCCCATTGCTCGGACTCATGTACATCCGTGGTGGGTCATTCCACCTCATATGGCGGATGATTAGGCTGCCAAGAAATCCACCTTTGCTCGACGGTCAGCTGCTCAGTCTCGACCTGCTCCCTCTAGCTCGGGGTCCTTCGGTCGCATTGCTCGCTTTCTCGGGAAGGCCCATTCTGCCATGATGAAGGCCTTCTCCTTTCACTGTTCACAAAACCACGATGTGGTCACTCGCATAGTCTCCTCTAAGAATGCTTTGAAGGCTCGTCTGAGAGCCTCCGGAGCCACATATGTGAGTGAGGATGAGCGTCTTCCTGAGGCTCCTCCTTCCAACTTTGGTTTCCCTTCTGGCCCTGAATGGGCTGATTTCTTTGACGAGGCAGGAGGCAGTGGCACCCATGGCGATGACGATGACAGTGATGATCTCTGATTGTGTGGTTGCTATCTCGGTGCCTTCCCCTTTTGGGTACTTGATGCGAAGGGGGAGGAGATTTATCATAGACTTTTTTACCTCTCTACTATTTATGTATGATGAACCATTATGTTGAGCTCGTTGAACCATTATGTTTTAGTTGAACCACTATGTTGTGTTATATGTGTTCTAAACATTATGCTATCTATGTATGATGAGATGAGCTCTATCATGTATTATCTGTATGATGCCATTTTGTGCTATGAAATGTTTTATGTGCTCTTTATCGAGTAATTGTGAGCTCATGACCATATTCTGTTTCACTATGCATACAATAAGGGGGAGCTCTGTTAATAATCTCTCATAAGCTTCATAAGTCTATTTATTTTGAGAGCTATATGTATGTTGTCATCAACTACCAAAAAGGGGGAGATTGAAAGTGCAATCATGCCCTTAATCATATTTTGATATTGTTGACAACGTACATATAGGGAACTAATCATTTCTATCAAGTGCATCTTAGGTTTTGTTCCCAAAAGATTTCAGTGTGGATCATACCTGACATTTTCAGGATAGTCAAAGGAAGGTGAAACAAGACACAAAGCTTTAGATCTTTCTCTGTTTTCCTTTTCTTTGAGTATAGGGATCCCGCACTATTAAGAGGGGATCACTGGTTCTCGCAAAAGACTTGCTCAAAATCTAGGAAAAATCTCTTAGGAGGAGTTCTTATCTTAGCTATGCTATTTGGCCTCTGCTTTGTCCGGACGACCGAAAGTCTTCAGACGTTCGGTGCTTCCCAGTTCTCCGGCAGTCCGGTGTTCTCCGGATGTCCGGTGGCATGCCACAGAATAGAAATTCTCGGATTTCTGGTCCTTCCGGATGACCGGCTTCCGGACGTCCGTTGGTGACCGGTCATCTGGTGCCACTTCACAGAGCCAAAATTAACGGTAGTCTGTCCTCTCCGGACGACCGTGCACCGGATGGCCGATATTCTTGGACGTCCGCTCCCCTATCTACTGCTGCGCTAGACCACTGCATTTTCTGATTTCCGGACGACCGACGCCTGTGGGACGTCCGGTCCAACTTTTCTGTCCGGACGTCTGGTACCTGTCGGACGTCCGGCGTCTGTGCAGCATAAGTGACCTCCAACAGCCACTTTTGTACTATGACTATAAATATCCTTCTCCCACCTCGTGTGGGGGTTGTCCAAGACAGTGCAAAGATTCCAAGAACACCTTTCTCTCTCACTCTCTCTTGCTTTCACCAAATCCTAGATCCCAAGAGCATTTATGTGGATTCTTGAGTGTTGTTCCAATCAAAATATAGATCGTCCCTCTCTCCTCCTCTCAACCAAAGGAATTCGTGATTTGAGCAAGTTTTGAGCGGTTCCCTTGATCTTGTTACTCTTGGAGGTTGGAGACTCCTAGGCGGTAGGAGTTCTTCGGTGAGGAATCAAATCATTGTGATTACCCCCCGAAAAGTTTGTGAGGGTTTAGAGACCACCCCAAGGTCTACCACTAGTGGTTGGGAATCGCCTTCGTGGTGATATCTCAAAGAGAGAATAGGGTGAGCCTTAGTGGCGTTGGTGTGCCGTCGTGGTAACATCCACCTCTCTAAACGGCGACGTAGCTTCCCTCCAAGGAATTGAACATCGGCATACATCCTCGTCTCTCGGAGTTGCGGTTATTACTAACCCTAGCTCCCTACTTGTGGTTACTTGTCTCTTAGTCTTTACTTGCTCATATTATGCTTTCTTACTCATATACTTGTGGTACTTGTTTACCTTGCTTAGCTCTTAGCATCATACTTGCAATTGTTAGGCTCATCCTCATATTCCGCATTATTGCCTAAAATTGCTAAGTAAGAATTAAAATTTGTAATTGTACCTATTCACCCCCCCTTTAGGTCCATCTCGATCCTTTCAACTGCCACCAAGCTACAAAGGCTTCGTGATGAACTATAATATGCAAGGGATGACAAAAATGATTCCCGAGCTCTTCGCGATGCTGAAATCGGCGGAGGTAGAAATCAAGAAGGAGCATCAAGTGTTGATGGTTAACAAGACCACTAGTTTCAAGAAAAAGGGCAAGGGAAAGAAAGGGAACTTCAGGAAGAATGGCAAGCAAGTTGCCTCTCCCGTGAAAAAGCCCAAAGCTAGACCCAAGGCTGAAACTGAGTGCTTCTACTGCAAGGGAAATGGTCACTGGAAGCGGAACTGCCCCAAATACTTGGCAGATAAGAAGGATGGCAAAGTGAACAAATGTATATTTGATATACATGTTATTGATGTGTTCCTTACCAATGCTCGTAGTAGTGCCTGGGTATTTGATACTGCTTCGGTTGCTCATATTTGTAACTCGAAACAGGAGTTGCGGAATAAACAAAGATTGACTAAGGATGAGGTGATGATGCGCGTCGGGAATGGTTCCAAGGTCGATGTGATCGCCGTCGGCACACTATCTCTACATCTACCTTCGGGATTAGTTTTAGACCTGAATAATTGTTATTTGGTGCCAGCGTTGAGCATGAACATTATATCTGGATCTTGTTTATTGCGAGATGGTTATTCATGTAAGTTAGAGAATAATGGTTGTTCTATTTATATGAGTAATATCTTTTATGGTCATGCACCTTTGATGAATGGTTTATTCTTGTTGAATCTCAATCTTAGTGATACGCATATTCATAATATTGATGCCAAAAGATGCAAAGTTGATAATGATAGTGCAACATACTTGTGGCACTGCCGTTTAGGTCATATTGGTGTAAAGCGCATGAAGAAACTCCATGCAGATGGACTTCTGGAATCACTTGATTATGAATCATTTGATACTTGCGAACCATTTCTCATGGGTAAGATGACTAAAACTCCGTTCTCCGGAACAATTGAGCGAGCTAATGACTTATTGGAAATAATACATACCGATGTATGCGGTCTGATGAGTGTTGAGGCACGCGGCGAGTGTCGTTATTTTCTAACCTTCAAAGATGATTTGAGTAGGTATGAGTATATCTACTTGATGAAACACAAGTCTAAAACATTTGAAAAGTTCAAGGAATTTTAGAGTGAAGTGGAAAACCATCATAATAAGAAAATAAAGTTTCTACGATCTGATCACGGAGGCGAATATTTGAGTTATGAGTTTGACCTTCATTTAAAACAATGTGGAATTGTTTCACAACTCACGCCACCTGGAACACCACAGCGTAATGGTGTGTCTGAACGTCATAACCGTACTTTATTAGATATGGTGCATTCTATGATGTCTCTTACCGATTTGCCTTTATCATTTTGGGGTTATGCATTAGAGACAGCCGCATTCACATTAAATAGGGCACCATCTAAATCCGTTGAGATGACATCGTATGAACTATGGTTTGACAAGAAACCTAAGCTGTCGTTTCTTAAAGTTTGGGGATGCGACGCTTATGTCAAAAGGCTTCAGCCTGATAAGCTCGAACCCAAATCGGAGAAGTGTGTCTTCATAGGATACCCTAAGGAAACTATTGGGTACACCTTCTACCACAGATCCGAAGGCAAGATCTTTGTTGCTAAGAATGGGTCATTTCTAGAGAAGGAGTTTCTCTCGAAATAAGTGAGTGGGAGAAAGTAGAACTTGATGAGCTAATTGTACCTTCTCTCGAATTGGAAAGTAGCACATCAGAGAAAACCATTCCCGTGATGCCTACACCAACTAGAGAGGAAGCTAATGATGATGATCATGAAACTTCGGATCAATTTACTACTGAACTTCGTAGGTCGACCAGAACACATTCTGCACCAGAGTGGTACGGCAATCCTATCTTGGAAGTCATGTTGTTAGACAACGGCGAACCTATGAACTATGAAGAAGCTATGATGAGCCCAGATTCCGACAAATGGCTTGAGGCCATGAAATCTGATATAGGATCCATGTATGAGAACAAAGTATGAACTTTGGTGGACTTGCCCAATGATCGGCAGACCATTGAAAATAAATGGATCTTCAAGAGGAAGACGAACGCTGATGGTAATATCACTGTCTACAAAGCTCGACTTGTCGCGAAAGGTTTTTGACAAGTTCAAGGGGTTGGCTGCGATGAGACTTTCTCACCCATAGCGATGCTTAAGTCTGTCTGAATCATTTTAGCAATTGCCGCATTTTATGATTTTGAAATCTGGCAAATGGACATCAAAATTGCATTCCTTAACGGGTTTCTTAAAAGAAGAGTTGTATATGATGCAACCAGAAGGTTTTGTCGATCCTAAAGGTGCTAACAAAGTGGGCAAGCTCTAGCGGTCCATCTATGGACTGGTGCAAGCATCTTGGAGTTGGAATATACGCTTTGATGAGGTGATCAACGCATATGGTTTTATACAGACTTATGGTGAAGCATGTATTTACAAGAAAGTGAGTGGGAGCTCTGTAGCATTTCTGATATTATATGTGGATGACATATTGCTGATTGGAAATGATATAGAATTTCTTGATAGCATAAAAGGATACTTGAATAAGAATTTTTCAATGAAAGACCTCGGTGAAGCTGCTTATATATTGGGCATCAAGATCTATAGGGATAGATCGAGACGCTTAATAGGACTTTCATAAAGCACATACGTTGACAAAGTTCTGAAGAAGTTCAAAATGGACCAGTCAAAGAAAGGGTTCTTGCCTGTGTTGCAAGGTGTGAAGTTGAGTAAGACTCAAAGCCCGACCACGGCAGAAGATATAGAGAGAATGAAAGTCATTCCCTATGCCTCAGCCATAGGTTCTATAAAGTATGCCATGTTGTGTACCATACCTGTTGTGTACCTTGCCATGAGTTTGGCAAGGGGTACAATAGTGATCCAGGAGTGGATCACTAGACAGCGGTCAAAATTATCCTTAGTTACCTAAGAGGACTAAGGAAATGTTTCTCAGTTACGGAGGTGATAAAGAGTTCGTCGTAAAGGGTTATGTCGATGCAAGCTTTGACACCGATACGGATGACTCTGAGTCTCAATCTGGATACATATCGAACATGGAAGCAATTAGCTAGAGTAGCTCCATGCAGAGCATTGTAGACATAGAAATTTGCAAAATACATATGGATCTGAATGTGGCAGACCCGTTGACTAAACCTCTCTCACAAGCAAAACATGATCACACCTTAGTACTCGTTGGGTGTTAATCACATGGCGATGTGAACTAGATTATTGACTCTAGTAAACTCTTTGGGTGTTAGTCACATGGCGATGTGAACTATGGGTGTTAATCACATGGCGATGTGAACTAGATTATTGATTCTAGTGCAAGTGGGAGACTGTTGGAAATATGCCCTAGAGGTAATAATAAAGTGGTTATTATTATATTTCCTTAATCATGATAAAGGTTTATTATTCATGCTAGAATTGTATTGATTGGAAACTTAAATACATGTGTGAATACATAAGCAAATACCAAGTCCCTAGTATGCCTCTACTAGACTAGCTCGTTGATCAAAAGATGGTTAAGGTTTCCTAACCATAGACATGTGTTGTCACTTGATAACGGGATCACATCATTAGGAGAATGATGTGATGGACAAGACCCATCCGTTAGCTTAGCATATGATCGTTCAGTTTATTGCTACTGCTTTCTTAATGTCAAATACATATTCCTTCAACCATGA
Source organism: Thinopyrum elongatum (assembly GCA_011799875.1). NCBI lineage: Eukaryota > Viridiplantae > Streptophyta > Magnoliopsida > Poales > Poaceae > Thinopyrum > Thinopyrum elongatum. The sequence continues at coordinate 374,846,741 of CM022299.1, read as the reverse complement.
GATCATGCAACTCCCGGATACCGGAGGAATACCTTGTGTGCTATCAAACGTCACAACATAACTAGGTGATCGTAAAGATGCTCTACAGGTATCTCTGAAGGTGTCTGTTGAGTGAATCGAGATTGGGATTTGTCACTCCGTATGACGGAGAGGTATCTCTGGGCCCTCTCGGTAATACACATCATAAGAAGCTTGCAAGCAAAGTGACTAAGGAGTTAGTTACAAGATGATGTATTACGGAACGAGTAAAGAGACTTGCCGGTAACAAGATTGAACTAGGTATGGAGATACCGACGATCGAATCTCGGGCAAGTAACACACCGACAGACAAAGGGAATTACGTATGTTGTCATAAAGGTTCGACCGATAAAGATATTCGTAGAATATGTAGGAACCAATATGGGCATCCAGGTCCCTCTATTGGTTATTAACCAGAGAAGCGTCTCGGTCATGTCTACTTCATTCTCGAACCCGGAGGGTCCGGACGCTTAACGTTCGTTGACGATATAGTACTATATGAGTTATGTGAGTTGGTGACCGAATGTTGTTCAGAGTCCCGGATGAGATCACAGAAATGACGAGGAGCTCCGGAATGGTCTGGAGGAAAAGATTGATATGTAGGACGATGCTATTCGGTCACCGAAAAGGTTTCGGAAAGTACCGGGTATTTATCGGAGTGCCGAAAGGGGTTCCGGGAGGCCACCGGTAAGTGGTGGGCCTTATGGGCCAAAGGGGGGGAAGCACACCAGCCCACAAACGCTTTTACTCTTGTTTTGGACTCTAATTTGCATGATTTGAATGAAACTAACCCGGACTGACGCTGTTTTCAGCAGAACTACCATGGTGTTGTTTTTGTGCAAAAATAAAATTTCTTAGAATGGAACGAAACTTTTTGGAGAATTTTTATGGAATAAAAGAAAAATACTGGAGCCCAGAACCACCGGAGGGGGGCCCCTGGGTGAGCACAACCCACCAGGGCACGCCCCCCCTCCTGGCGCGCCCAGGTGGGTTGTGCCCACCTGGTGGCCCCGCTGACCCTATCTCCGACGCTATAAAATCCTATTTTTGGAGAAAAAAATCAGGGAGTAAGAATTATCACGTTTCACGAGACGGAGCCGCCACCACCTCCTGTTCTTCCTCGAGAGGCCAGATCTGGAGTCCGTTTGGGGCCCCGGAGAGGGGAATCTTCGATCTTCGTCATCACCAACCCTTCACCATGGCCAATTCCATGATGCTCCCCATCGGGAGTGAGTAATTCCTTCGTAGGCTCGCTGGTCGGTGAGGGAGTTGGATGAGATTCATCATGTAATCGAGTTAGTTTTGTTAGGGCTTGATCCCTAGTATCCATTATGTTCTGAGATTGATGTTGCTATAACTTTGCCATGCTTAATGCTTGTCACTTTGGGTCTGGGTAACATGATTTTAGATCTGAACTGTTTATGTTATCACCATTATATCTATGTTCTAGATCCGATCTTGCAAGTTATAGTCACCTATTACGTGTTATGATCCGTAAACGCCGGAGTGACAATAGTCGGGATACTTTCCGGTGATGACCATAGTTTGAGGAGTTCATGTATCCACTATGTGCTAATGCTTTGTTCCGCTTCTCTATTAAAAGGAGGCCTTAATATCCCTTATTTTCCTTATGGACCCCGCTGCCACGGGAGGGTAGGACAAAAGATGTCATGCAAGTTCTTTCCATAAGCATGTATGACTATTTACGGAATACATGCCTACATTATATTTATGAACTGGAGCTAGTGCCGTATCGCCCTAGGTTATGACTGTTATATGATGAATATCATCCAACGAATTCACCGATCCAATGCATACGAATTTTCCACATATTGTTTCTGCTAAGTTATTACTGCTGTTGCTACTGTTATACTTGCTACAAAACTATTGCTATCACTGTTACCGTTACCGCTACTGTTACTACTATTATCAAAACTATCATATTACTGTGCTACTGATCATATTATTGCAGATAATTAATCTCCAGGTGTGGTTGAATTGACAACTCAGCTGCTAATACTTGCAAATATTCTTTGGCTCCCCTTGTGTCGAATTTATAAATTTGGGTTGAATACTCTACCCTCAAAAACTGTTGCGATCCCCTATACTTGTGGGTTATCAAGACCTTTTTCTGGCACCGTTGCAGGGGAGCATAGCTATATTTGTTGAGTCACTTGGGATTATTATCAATTTATCACCATGAAGAATCTGAAGGATACAAAAACCAAGATTGTTCCCTCTAGGACGAGGGGAGGTAAGGAACTGCCATCACACTCTGCACTTGATTCACCTTCTGTTTTGAGTAGACTTGCAACACCACCACATGCTATTAATCATGATATGTCGCAAGTTATTGATGATGCTACTTCTATAAATACTACCCATGATGATGCTAGTACCTTGCTTGATGATGGTGTGCCACTAGGTGATTTTCTTGATGAACAAATTGCTAGAGCTAAAGATATTGAGAATGCTGAAATTGATGAAATTGTTGAAACTGATGAAATGCCCAAAACTGAAAATCTTGAAACACCTATTAGACCTAGCTCTCCTAGATATGAATTGCCTATGGTACCTGAAGGTTATGTTATGGATGAGGGGATAACTAGAGATTTTCTTGCTTGCAATGATAGAGATGATCTTAAGAAATTATTATGCAAACTGAAAGAGAAATCTTTGAATGCTAGAATGAAATGTGATCCTAAGTTTGCTACTTCACCTATCTTTGTTGATGATAAGGATTATGAATTCTTTGTCGACCCAGAGTTGAATACTTTGGTTGAATCTGATCCTTTCCATGGTTATGAAACTGAAACTGTTGTGGCACACCTTACCAAATTGAATGATATAGCCACCCTTTTTGCTCATGAGGATAAAATTTGCTATTACTATATTCTCAAATTATTTTCGTTCTCTTTAAAGGGTGATGCTAAGAATGGTACAATACTCTTGCTCCTGGTTGTGTGCGTAGTCCTCAGGATATGATTTATTACTTCTCTGAAAAATATTTTCCTGCTCATAAGAAACAAGCTACCTTACAGGAAATATTTAACTTTGTACAAATTGAAGAAGAGAGTCTCCCACAAGCTTGGGGGAGGCTTCTCCAATTGCTTAATGCTTTGCCTGATCATCCTCTTAAGAAAAATGGAATACTTGATATCTTCCATAATGGACTAACCGATGCTTCTAGGGACTTCCTAGATAGTTGTGCTGGTTGTGTTTTCAGGGAACGAACTGTTGAACAAGCTGAGGAATTATTGAATAATATATTGAAAAATTATGATGATTGGACTCTCCCTGAACCACCGCATAAACCCACTCCAAAGAAGAGGGGTATCTTATATCTCAGTCCGGAAGATATGCAAGAGGCAAAGAAATCTATGAAGGAAAAAGGTATTAAAGCAGAGGATGTTAAAAATTTACCTCCTATTGAAAAGATAAATGGACTTGATACACCACCACCCAAGGTGGTAGTGGTAAATTCTTTAATGAAATTTAATGAAAGGGACAATCCTTATAATATGCATCCTAGTCAATGCCTTTATGAGTTTGATAATTACATTAGAAAGCAAGATCACTTCAATGAAAATGTTATGAAACAATTGAAATATAATTCTGATATGATTGCTCGCTTGAGTGACTTGTTATTTAGAATCTCCAATGATGTTAGAGGTGTAGGAAAACATGCCTCTATGGTTCAAACTCAACTAGAACAAGTTGCTAAATCTCAAAGAGAGTTGCTAGATGAAATGAATAATAATATAAATGACTTTGCTGTTAGAGTAGCAACTAGAGGAGGTAAAATAACTCAGGAACCACTTTATCTCGAGGTACATCCTAAAAGAATTGAACAAGGCTCTCAAAGAATTAACACTGATGCACCTAGTCCTTCTAAAAAGAAGAAGAAAAAGAAAAATGATAGGACTTTGCATGCCTCTAGTGAACCTGAAATAGAAAAACCTTCCGATAATGATAATGATGTTTCTATCTCTGATGCTGAAACTCAATCTGGTAATGAACACTCACCTAGTGATAATGAAAAAGATAATGATGATGTTCATGAAGACACTCAACCAGACAATGATAAACAACCAGATACTGATGTTGAGATAGAACCAGCTGTTGATCTTGATAACCCACAACCTAAAAATAAAAGATATGATAAAAGGGACTTCGTTGCTAGAAAACATGGAAAAGAAAGAGAACCATGGGTTCAAAACCCCATGCCCTTTCCACCTAAATCAACTAAGAAGAAAGATGATGAAGAACTTGAACGCTTTGCTGAAATGCTTAGGCCAGTCTTTTTACGCACTCGTTTGACTGATATATTAAAGATGGCCCCTTATGCAAAATATATGAAAGCCATCATCTCTAATAAAAGAAAGATACCGGAAGCTGAAATCTCCACCATGCTTGCTAATTATTCTTTTAAGGTTGGGGTACCTAAAGAACTTGGAGATCCGGGAATACCAACTATACCTTGCTCCATCAAAAGAAATTATGTTAAAACTGCTTTGTGTGATTTAGGAGCTGGTGTTAGTGTTATGCCTTTCTCTTTATATAAAAGACTTGATTTGAACAAACTCACACCTACTGAAATATCTTTGCAAATGGATGACAAATCAACTGCCATACCTATCGGTATTAGTGAGGATGTGCCCGTTGTTGTTGCAAATGTTACTATCTTAACTGACTTTGTTATACTTGAGATGCCTGAGGACGACAACATGTCGATTATCCTTGGTAGACCCTTCTTGAATACTGTAGAGGCTGTTATTGATTGCAATAAAAGCAAGGTCACCTTTTATATCAATGGTAATGAGCATACAGTGCACTTTCCGAAGAAACAATTCCATGTGAATGGTATTAATGTTATTGAAAAATCTCTGACACTCACTATTGGAAGTTTTCAACTACCTCTACCTACTGCCAAAAAGAAATATGACATGCTTATTGTTGGGGACATGCATATCCCCGTTGAGGTAACTTAGTGTTTTACGAAAGTTCTTCTGCTAATCGAAAGTGGTTGTTAATAACACCTGATCAACCTTATTAATGGATCATTTTTTAGAGGTATGAAGTTGATGAATTTAGCAAGCACAACTTTCTGTTTCCAACATTTGTTTTCTATTTTTCTTAGTTAAATAAAATAAAATGCCATGTTTTGTCTGTTTTCTGAATTTGCCGTGCAATAAAAAATGACCCAAAAATAAAAGTTCTCAGAATGGCCTGAAAATTTAATACGATTTTTTTCTGAATATTTAAGAATTTTTGATGCAAATAACATCAGAGGGGGTGCACCAGGTGGGCACAACCCACCTGGGCGTGCCAGCTGTCCCAGGCGTGCCCTGGTGGGTTGTGGTCCCCACGTGGGCCCCCTCACTTATCTCTTTAGCCCATGTCATCACCTACCTCCAGAAAAAAAATCACCATTGCTCTCTCTCTCGTGTTCTTGCTCTCAAACCCGTGGATTTCGATCTCTTTCCTCGAAGCTCCTTTTCTGAAACTGTTTTCGGGGATTGCTACTTGGTATGTGACTCCTCCATTGGTCCAATTAGTTTTTGCTTTAGTGGATTATATTTTGAATAATTAGCTACTCTTCGTGCTGCTGTAGATGAGCTTGCATGTTGAATTCTTGGAGTTCTAAGTAGTTTGAATGCTCAATATGGCCTCTATACGTCTCTATGAGTAGTTGTTGCCAATCTTGTGAATTTTTTTTGACAAAAAATTTGTGGACTAAAATTTTCAGAATTTTGTTCATAGGAAGAAGATGAGTTTCTTTAGGAAGTTTGCTTCCAAGAAGAGCTCCAAGGGAGTCATTGGGGAGTCATCAGACAATGATCTCCGCACCCGGAGAATGGCGGAGGTGCGGCCGTGCGAATGGCCGCACAACCCCTTCATGGATGAAGCCGGGATCCGTCAAGAGTTCACACAATTTGCTGCTAATGCTGGTCTCACAAACTTCATCGCAACTGAGTGTGAACAATACCATCTCCTTACAAATTCCTTTGTGCAAAGCTTTCATTTCTTGAGTAGGAATAACCCTCCCGAGGTGCAGTTTAATTTATATGCTGAAACCCGTCAGATACCACTTACTGAATTTTGTGATATATGCTTGATCCCTTCTGACGGGGAAATAAGAGAGCCTAGGCCTGCAGAGTTTGAGGACTTTTATCGTACTCGAGTGTCACCGTCACTAGCCTGCAGTTTCCTTCTGTGCATTATTTTGCTCTATTCATTACGAAGTGTTTACTTGCTAGAGAGAAGGTTGGTGCACTTAGTGCCCCCGATTTCGCTGTCTTACGCCGTGCACTTTACGACGATAATAGCTATAGTCTTAGGGCTATCATTGCACGTCGCCTGCACCTTAACAGATCCAAGGGTAAAATTCACAGCGGTATTTATGCGACTCGTTTAGCGAGTCATTTTAACATTCAGATTCGCCAACATGATTATCGTTTAACCAAGGTTTATTTAGATCGCGAGGCTATGGCAGCTCATCAATTTATTGATGGCGAGAACACTACTATTCATATTCCTTACAACCTGGTTTTCAGTGAGAATACCCGTGATATTATCCCGTTGCCTGCACCTGCTCTGTTTGATTCTATTACCAGGGGCAGATACATGATCATGCCAGAGGACATCGTCGCCTACCGGAACAACCAGGCAGCAGCTGAGGAGGAGCCTCAGGAGTGGGACGCTCAGGTGCCCGCTCCAGAGCACTTCAACGTGGGACCTGAGGGTTACTACGAGTGGTGATTACCAAGCTAGACCAAGAGCCTAAGCTTGGGGGAGTACGTATTTCCACCGACATTATATTCATGTTCACACATTTCATTTCAGTTGTCGGTGTTCACACTTTTTCATTGTATTATCCATGCTTGATTTATTTTCTCGCTTTATTCTTGTGTATTTAAAAAAATCTTTGAGAAAATCACAAAAAAATGTTGTTCGCTTCTTTTTGGTTTTTCTTTCTAGTGTAGTTAGTTGTAGTATTTAAAAGAAAACCCTAAAAGATTTCCTTGTTCTTCTTTTGCTTGTTGGGAGCTCTCCCGTGTAAATAGATCTTCTCGTTTTTGTTTTTCTCTTTAATTTGCTTTGTTCAAGAAAAACTAAAAACTCCAAAACTATTTCATTGTGTTTCTCTGAAATTCTTTTCCTTTTATTGAGTCATACCGAGGAGAAGACCACGATGAAAATGTTGAGGGCTCTCATATGCATTATCGTGGACCTAACAAAGAGCTCAAATTGCCTTGTCTTCTCCTTTTGAATAAAATGTTTGCAGATTCCAGCTTAGTTCACGGCACTCTTGCACTATTATTATTTTCATATCATTCGGTCGTGCAAGTGAAAGACAATAATGACGATATTTGATGAACTGGCTGTGGCAGAGAGAAACGGGTATGAACTCAACTTGTTCTGTTTTTGTAAATATGTTTAACCTAGTATCCATGATTCAGTATATTATGATCAAACATGTTTGCAATGACAATTAGAGATTATAGTTTCTCATGCCATGCTTAAGTAGCTAGGAGTGGATAATGATTTATCTTGGATGTCAACATGCATTAAAATGATTGTGATGTGGTATGATGATATGGTATCCTCCTCGGAATGTTCGATTGGCTTGACTTGGCACATGTTCATGCATGTAGTTGAATCAAAACCAACATAACCTCTATGATATTTATGTTCATGGTGTTCATATCCTACTCATGCTAGTATCCAATGTTACTTATGCATAATGCATGTTCATGACCGTTTTCGCTCTCTAGCTGGCCGCTTCTCATCCTATTTGCTAGCCTTCGCCTGTACTAAGCGGAAAACTGCTTGTGCATCAAAATCCTAAAACCCAAGTTATTAAAAATGAGTCCACCATATATCTACCTATATGCGGTATTACCTTGCCGTTCTAAGTAAATTTGCATGTGCCACGTCTAATAACTTCAAATAAACATCCGTTTTTGTGTGCCTGGATTGTTAATGGAGTGACAGGAGGTAGTCAATATCTTCCATGCTAAGCGGGTTATTCTCATGATGAGTGTTTATTCACTCATCCTCGCATGAGAGGGGCGGTAATAGGGATTCCCAGTCCCAAATTCAAAAATTGGAAATAATTAAACAAAACTCCCCCAGGACTGATGTTGGAATGGACGGTACCCGTGGATTCGGCTAGCCGTGGAGTGTGTTTGTTGGTGGAGGGGGAGTAAACCTTTTACTTTTATCGCTTGGGAACCGCCACTAATGTGTTTAACATGGAAGATATCGATAACCAATGGTCACGAAGTAAACAGGAAGGGTGCATTTCTCAAAATTTCATTTATCTCTATTTTAAAAATCTGAGCTCTGGCACCGCTGCAAATCACTGCTTCCCTCTGCGAAGGGACTATCTATTTAATTTTATGTTGTGTCATCACCTTCTCAAATAAGCGCCAGATCTGAGAGCACTATTGTCATCCTCATGCATTGTGTATAGCTAATGTTGGATGCATCATGACTAGATCTTTTCTAGCATGAATTACAGTGTTTAGTCGCTGCTTGAACTTTGGAGGTGCTCTGCATTTATGTTTTGCGGTCTCAGAAAGGGCTAGCGAGATACCACTGTTGTCATATTATATCATGATTGTTTTGACAAAGTGTTGTCATTCGAGATATCTTATTATTGCTCGCTAGTTGCTTATGCCATTGATATGAGTTAATATAAGTTCTAAGAGTTATTGTTGACATGGTTAGTTATAATCCTTGCTGAAAACCTGGGTGCCACTTAAGCTTATTTATGTAAACAAGAGCAAAAGGGTTCATAAAAGTTTTTCTTTTTCACTTTCAGTTTATCAACTGAATTGCTTGAGGACAAACAAAGGTTTAAGCTTGGGGGAGTTGATACGTCTCCGTCGTATCTACTTTTCCTAACGCTTTTACTCTTGCTATGGATTCTAATTTGCATGATTTGAATGAAACAAACCCAGATTGACGCAGTTTTCAGCAGAACTACCATGGTGTTGTTTTTGTGCAGAAATAAAAGTTCTCGGAATGGAACGAAACTTTTTGGCGAATTTTTATGGAATAAAAGAAAAATACTAGAGCCAAGAACCACCGGAGGGGGGCCCCTGGGTGAGCACAACCCACCAGGGCGCCCCCCTCCTGGCGCGCCCAGGTGGGTTGTGCCCACCTGGTGGCCCCGCTGACCCTATCTCCGACACTATAAAATCCTATTTTCGGAGAAAAAAACCAAGGAGAAAGAATTATCACGTTTCACGAGACGGAGCCGCCGCCACCTCCTGTTCTTCCTCGGGAGGCCAGATCTGGAGTCCGTTTGGGCCTCCGGAGAGGGGAATCTTTGATCTTTGTCATCACCAACCCTTCTCCATCGCCAATTCCATGATGCTCCCCACCGGGAGTGAGTAATTCCTTCGTAGGCTCACTGGTCGGTGAGGGAGTTGGATGAGATTCATCATGTAATCGAGTTAGTTTTGTTAGGGCTTGATCCCTAGTATCCATTATGTTCTGAGGTTGATGTTGCTATGACTTTGCCATGCTTAATGCTTGTCACTTTGGGCCCGGATGCCATGATTTCAGATCTGAACCGTTTATGTTATCACCATTATATCTATGTTCTAGATCCGATCTTGCAGTTATAGCCACCTATTACGTGTTATGATCCGTAAACCCCGGAGTGACAATAGTCGGGATACTTTCTGGTGATGACCGTAGTTTGAGGAGTTCATGTATTCACTATGTGCTAATGCTTTGTTCCGGTTCTCTATTAAAAGGAGGCCTTAATATCCCTTAGTTTCCTTATGGACCACGCTGCCACGGGAGGGTAGGACAAAAGATGTCATGCAAGTTCTTTCCATAAGCACGTATGACTATTTACGGAATACATGCCTACATTATATTTATGAACTGGAGCTAGTGCCGTATCGCCCTAGGTTATGACTGTTATATGATGAATATCATCCAACGAATTCACCGATCCAATGCCTACGAGTTTTCCACATATTGTTTCTGCTAAGTTATTACTGCTGTTGCTACTGTTATACTTGCTACAAAACTATTGCTATCACTGTTACCGTTACCGCTACTGTTACTACTACTATCAAAATTATCATATTACTGTGCTACTGGTCATATTGCTGCAGATAATTAATCTCCAGGTGTGGTTGAATTGACAACTCAGCTGCTAATACTTGCAAATATTCTTTGGCTCCCCTTGTGTCGAATCTATAAATTTGGGTTGAATACTCTACCCTCGAAAACTGTTGCGATCCCCTATACTTGTGGGTTATCACCCTCCACCCCTGCCCACACACCATGGAGGGAGGGAAGGAAGGCGGAGGCACCCCTAAGGCAGCCAGCCCCCCTTTCCTTCCCCCATGTCCATATATGGAGGGGGGGGGGCGGCTAGGCAGGCGCCTAGGGCAGCCGCCGGCCACTTGCGGCGCGCCCTAGGGCTGCCTTCTCTCCCCCCTCCACCTATATATATGTGAGGAGGGAGAGGGGCAACACACACCACGATCCCCAAGCCGTGTGCGGCGCCCCTCTCCCCGGTTTCATCTTCCGTCAAGTTTTTCCGCAGTGCACGGCGAAGCCCTGCGGGAACAAGTTCACCACCATCGTCACCACGCCATCGTGCTGCCGGAACTCATCTACTACTTCGCCCATCTTGTTGGATCAAGAAGGCGAGGACGTCATTGAGCTGAACGTGTGCTGCACGCGGCGGTGCCGTTTGTTCGGTACTTGATCGGGCGGATCGTGAAGGTGTACGACTACATCAACCGCGTTGATAAACGCTTCCGCTTAACGGTCTATGATGGTACGTAGACATACTCTCCCCTCTCGTAGCTATGCATCTCCATGGATAGATCTTGCGTGTGTGTAGAATTTTTTTTGTTTTTCATGCAACGTTCCCCATCACTTACAAACTGGACCCACTTTTCAGGAATCATGTCAACACACATAAATGGTGGATTAGACCTAGCTGCAACGAATTACCCCAATATATGTTATTTTGTGGAACAAACTTGTAAAATAGGTGTTTTATGCAACGCTAGCACAAAAAGTAGGTGGTTTGTGCAATTTCCTCCAGTCGCGAACACCTCCGGACGTTAGCATGGATGCCATTGATAACCTTCAGTGTGTTAGGGTGGCATCTTACTTCATGAAGGTCGCCAGCTCCAAAGCCTCCCGGCACGTGAGAGCTTCCAGTGTTGCCAGGTCTGTCACCCCCAGGAACACCATTGCAGACGAGCCCCTGTAGTTGCATTGCTATCACCGCAGATTGAGAACACCCAGTAGGACACTTTTAAGCCGTTAGAGTATCTACAACCAAGGACTAATTTGGCCCTCCGTACCTCCACGGATGCGTTTGGACCGTGTGACAAGGTGTGAAGGTGTCTGGGCGTGTCCGCTTTAAGTCTATTTATTCGTGCACGTACGCATGTCTCTCAAATTATTTTGACACATGCATATGATTAATGCTGGTGGTTTGTGGTCCCATCAAAAAGATGAAATAAATAAAGAAAGAAAATAAGGTCCGGAGTGGGCGAATCCGACGTGACAGACTGCCCAGACACACCCGGATACCCTCATGTCCTCTTTGCATATGGGCCAAGTTTTAGGGCTTGCGAACATGCCGAAGACATGGGACAAAGTGGGAGTCCGAATGGATAGGCTTTTTTACTCTCTGTACTATTCGGACGTTGGTCACCCAAATGTGTAGGGACAAAGGAGCAATGGTACATCCATGGAAGATTACTTAGAGTTTAGGGGTTGATGTTGACGCTCCCCTTTTTCCGCCCGACTCTTTGATCTTAAACTTAAGAATGCTGGTTTTAAGAACAAGTGATTGCCCTTCTCCGACCCTTACTGCCCAACCGGAGAGCGGACAACTAATGTCTTCCACTTACTGAACAGGGTCTATGGTCGGTCCGTGACCCCTGGACGCCGAGGGCGTCCTTGGGGTGATCTCGTAGTTCCTACGGGGTGGAGACAATGGGGTCGGTCCATGAATTTTCCTTCCTTTTGCTACATTTCGCTCAAAGGGTTGAAATTTTTTGTTTGGATTAAGGGGGACGCACCCACTCCCCCATAAGCCAGACTAGCATCCATCTCACCTGAATGGCTCGTGTCTATAGGCCGGTCCGTTAGCGTTGTCGCTCCCTCACTCGTTTTACGTATGATTTAGTCTGTTTTTTTCTTTTTTTTCTTTACCTTTGGTTTCCTTTTTTTTCATCGGTTTTCTTTAGTTGTCTGTTGTTTCATCATTTTTCTTCATTTCTTTCAAAGTTTTTATAGGTTTTTTCTTTTATTTTTTCTTTTTTGGTTTATACTGTTTTTTTCTTTATTTGTTTCCTTTGTTTTTCTAATTTTTTTTTCGTGTTTCCTTTTTGTTTTTTTTAGGTTTTCTTTGTTTTCTTCGTATATTTTTTCTATACACCAGGAATAATTTTTATATGCACATTTAACAATTTCCAAATACGTGATTAACATTTTGACAACCTATATTTTTTATGATTTTTTATATGCACATTGCACTTTTTATGTATACACCATGAACATTTTTTATATACACATTTAACATCTTGAAAAAACATGATTAATTTTTTTAAAAATTATTTTGTATGTCTACTTTTTCAATAAACATTGCACATTATTTGTATACATCAAGAACTTTTTATATATGGACATTTAACATTTTCCAAATTCATGATTAATATTTTTTAAAACATATTTTTTTATGTCTACATTTTCCATACACATTCTACATTTTTTATACAACAGGGACATTTTTTATATGCATGTTTAGTATTGTCCAAATACATGATAAAACTTTTGAAAGATTATATTTTTTTATTTCTAATTTTTCATATACACCGGAAACATTTTTTCTATGCATTGGCCATACTTTCAATACATTGTCCAAATACACGTTTATCATTGTACAAATACATTATTAACATCGTCCATATTTTTTGTATATATTTTTCATACACATCGGAAACATTTTTTCTATGCACATTCAACATTTTTTAAGTGCATGATAATATTTTTCAGAAAAATTTGAAAACATATATTTTTTATTGTACTTTTGCCATACGCATTGTACATTTTTTTGTATATGTCAGTAACATTTTTTTAATGCACGATTCACATAGTTCAAATTTTGTATATAAACTTATTCTTATAATAGATATACTGAAAATATTTCGAGATACAAGTAAAAGTAGAACAATAAAACAAAATAATGAAAACGAGTGGGGAAAAGCAAACAAAAAACTGTTAAAGGCATGTGTCTGTGCTGGGCCGGCCCAATTGTGCGGCAGCCTTCAGCGAGACGTCCTACTGTCTCACTTGAAGTGAGACATTAGAGCATCTCTAGCAGACCCCGTATAACGCCGACCCGCAAAACGCGTTTGTAGTTCATGGAAAAACGGTTTTGCGGGCCGGCGCGGGCGGCCGCAGAGTCAGACCCCGCAAAACGGACCTGTATAAAAGGATATTCGTGGAATATGCTCTTTTACGGGTTGGCTTTGCGGGGTCTGCTCTTGCGCCACTCCCGCCGGTCCACAAATATCAATACCGCACCACAAATACAGCAATCATCCACATTACAAATAATTATTCAGAAAAAATATCAATACCACAGCACAATACAACAATCATCCACATTACAAATAATAATTCAAATCACCGACGCAAACTAAATAATGCAATATAAAACTTGTCCCGAATACAAATCACACATGAATTAAATGAAAATGAATAGAAAAATAAGTTTTGTTACTGTCCAGCCCTTTGCCAATGGTGCTCAATGAGATCCTCCTGAAGCTGAAAGTGGGTGTTTGCATTTTCAATCTCCTTGTATGTCTGAAGAAAAGCTCTAATGCGGTTAGGGTCTCTAGCTGGTTTGACACGGCTACCCACATTGTCGTAGAAGAACTCCAAGTTCATGCCTCTCGTCTTCAAAAATCCTATTGTGAAGAATAACACAGCATGTCATGATGTTTTTCAAGGTCCGCTTGTCCCAAAAATGAGCAGGACCGATTGGCGATAGTGCCCCCTCTTCTCGACTGCGACCGCGTCGCCCCCGCGGGCGGCCAGCCGCGCCTCCCCTCCTTCCCCGCGAGCCCTCCCCCTCTCTCCTCCTCCTCCCTGCCGCCGTCGCCGGCGCCCGCCGCGGGCCTGGCCCGGGCGACGTTGTCGGCGGCGGCCCCCGGCCCTTCCCCGTCTAGGGTTTCTCTGGCGCGGGACGAAGCGCTCCGGGCGGTGTCTTCAGGCGGCGGCGGGGTTTCCTATCGCGGGCGGGGGCGAGCTCTGGGCGGCGGCGCCGCCGTTGGAGGCGGGTAGCGTGGCGGCGCGGGCTGGCGGCGCCCGCCTGGCCCAGATCTGGGCCCTTCGGGCCCCATCTGGGCTAGGACAGGCCGGCGACAGGCGTGGCGTGCGCGTGGCCCTCAGGAGGCGGTGGCGAGCGGCGATGATCGGCGGGGTGCTGGCGGCGTCGACGCCAGCCTGCTGCAGCGTGGCCGGCGAGGCTTAGCGGGCCCTTTTCGGGCCTGGCCGGGCCAGGGGTGGCCTGGTATGCCCCGCTGCCGTGTCCAGACGGCTACCGCGATGGTGCCGGAGGCGCGGGCCTCCCGCACGACGGCGGTGGAGGTGGTTCCCTGCCGCTTGGCCTTGGTGCTGCTGCTCCCGTCGCTTGGATCTTCTCTCCGGTCTTCTTGGCCTCGTGGTGGTGCTCGCAGCGAGACGGCGTTGGTGGCGGCGCAACCGTGATGGCGCATGGTTGGGCGGTGGTTTGGCTGGTCGGCTCCGATTGGCCGGTGGGGTTTGGCGTGTAGCTATCCCCCACCTCCCTCTGCGTACTGGGGGAAACCCTAGGACTTGTCCGGGCAGTAGCGTCGTTGGCGTCGCATCCCTTCTTAGAGGTGCTGCTTAGTTCGCGGTAGATCGGAGCCTCGGGCTGTGGTGGTTTGTTTCCGGAGGGCGCAGCGGTCGCGGGTCTTCCGCGCTTTGTCGAGCTGCCGCTGTTGGCATTTATTTCTTTTTCTTTTTCTTTGGGCTTGATGTGCTGCTCGCCCCAGCATTGCGATGTGTACAATGGTGGTTTGCTTTGGAATACAAAGCGGGGGGAAACCCTTTTTCGGTAAAATGAGCAGGACCACGAACAATGGCAAACCTAGATTGCAAAACCCCGAATACTCTTTCAATGTCTTTTTGGGCTGCCTCTTGCACCCTTGCAAATTCACATTGTTTTCTAATTTTGGGTTCTTTGATGCTCTTGACAAATGTGCACCAAGGAGGGTATATACCATCTGCAAGATAGTAACCCTTTGTGTATTCATGCCCATTGATAGTGTAGTTGCAAGCAGGAGCATCACCACTAGCAAGCCTAGCAAACAAATGAGACCGTTGCAACACATTGATATCATTGAGAGTACCCAGCATACCAAAAAAGCAATGCCAAATCCATAAATCCTCGGATGCTACGGCCTCTAGCACAATTGTTGCATCACAGGCAATTTTTCCAATTCCAATGCATACAGTCAATGCTACCTAGCATGCCAGGCCAACCTCTCCTCTCATTAGATGCAATCAATTTTTTTGTGTCATCCTCGTTGGGTGCCCGAAGATATTTAGGACCAAAGACACGAATGATCACTTTGGCAAACCTACACACTGACTCAATTGTGGTATCTTCACCAATGCGAAGGTACTCATCGGCATAGTCAGCCGGAACGCCGTATGCAAGCACCCGCATAGCTGCCGAGATTTTTTGATATGCACTAAATCCCTTCAAGCCCGCGACATTTCTTCTTTGAGTAAAGTACCAACAATTTGCCTCGCAAGCTTGAACAATTTTCACAAAGAGAGATCGTCACATTCGGTACCTTCTCCGGAAGAGGTGCGGCGGATATGTTGGATTCTCCGCGAAGTAGTCTTGCATCAACATCTCGTTCCCGAGATGGCGATTTCGAGGAATGCAAAGACGGCCGACGGTCGATCCTCGCCGCCTCTTTCGGTTCTCATCTTCGTGCTCCTTCATGGCAAGGGCCATCACCAACGTCTGCCGCCGATAGTTTGCAAGCAGCGTCTCAACATCCGAGTCGTCCGAATCGGACGAATCGTCGAGCAAAAACTTCTCGCACGGGCTCAATTCCATCTACATGAACAAAAATCGCACGCCGCATCAACCAACTATGCATAGCGCTCGGCACAAAGCACAAGTAAACACTCACCGGCTGCTCAAGGGCGGTGGCTCTCTGGCGGTTCGGGGGCGGGCGATCCCGGGCGGCGACAGCGACGAGGGGCGGCTCGGGGGCGGTCGATCCCCGGCGGCGACGGCGACCAGGGGAGGCTCGTGTCTCCGGATCCGGGGGGGGGGGGGGGGGGGGGGGGGGGGCGGTGTAGCGTATCGGTGGAAGAGGGTGGGGGCGCCCCCGCGGCGCAATTCCGCCTGCAGGTTTGGCCGGAATCGCCGGCGGCGGACGGGCGGAACCAATGGCGGGCGGCGGCGGAAGGAGGTGGGGAAAGGGTGCGGGCTGAAATGTCTCTCCCACCAACCGCTTCCCTGGGATACGGGGCACCGTAGTGGCGAGGCGGAAACCTGCGTATTCGCGGGTTGGGGCCGAGATTTTGCCGCGCCCCTCAAAAATATTTACGGGTCGGACGCGTTTGCGGGGTCTGGTCGGGTAGCTTTTTCCGCGCTGACCCGCATTTTGGCGGTTAGGGTCACGGCGTTATACGAGATCAGCTAGAACCATAACAATGTACGTTTAGCATTTTTTATCGACAAACCGAGGGTTCGCTTGTACTTCCTCCGTCCCAAAATAAGTGCCTCAACTTTATACTAACTTTAGTAGAAAGTTGTACTAAGCTTGAGACAATTATTTTGAGATGTAGGACGTAGATGCTATTACTAATCTGGCATTTGGCCCACTGGATATGTAATCTGCGTGCCTAGCGAGTGATAGCCAACGTTTTTCATTTTGCAGATGAAAGGTTGCAACAAATGGGTCCCAACACATTCAGGGGCTACCGGGCGCCCCTATGTCTCCCTTTAAGCGAGACCTAGGGAAACCCTAGTGTCAAGGCATCTCTAGATGGGCCGGCCCAGGTGCGCTGGAGGGCAAATACTCATTTTTTTCTTCTATTTTTCTGTCACATTTTTACTTTTCATTTTCTATATTTTTATTTTACTTATGTAGACACGCGCGAAAATTATAACCACACACACACACACACACACACACACACACACAGATATATATATATATTTAAAAATACACTATACATAATTTTTTTAAATGTTAAGCATGCACTAAAAAAATGTTAAGTGTGTATAGAAAAATGTTGCCATTTATACGTAAAATGTTAACCAAGTATTTCGAAAATGTTGAACAATTTTTACAAAAATATTCAACAAGTATTTGAAAAATGTTAATCAAGCATAAGAAAAAATATTGAATGTCTATAAAACAATTGTTGATCATGTATTAAAAAAATTATGATTTTTTTTGTTCATGTAAATAAAAATATTAATCAACATTTAAAAAATGTTGAACATGTGTTTGAAAAATGTTAATCAAGCTTTTGGAAAACGTTAAATGTTTATAGAAAAAATGTTGACCACGTATTAAGAAAATTATTTAAAAGTTGATCATGTATATAAAAATGTTAATCAAGCATTAGAAAAAATATTGAACAAGTATTTAAAAAATGTTCATCAAGCATTAGAAAAATTTTGAACGTATTTAAAAAATGTTAATCAAGCATTTCGGAAATGTTAATGTGTATAGAAAAAATGTTGTTCATGTATTAAAAAAATGATGCAACTTTTTGTTCAGTTTTGTAAAAATGTTAATCAAGCATTTAAAAAAATGTGAACATGCGATTGAAAATGTTAATCAACGTTTGGAAAATGTTAAATGTGTATCCTAAAAGTATTGACATAATATTCACAAAATGTTAATCTTTTTATTTGAAAACAGTTAATCATGATTTCAAAATTTTAAAATATGCATAGAAAAAATGTTAAATGTGCATATAGAAAAAGAAGATGAAAATAAAACTAAAAGAACCAAAGAAAACCAAAAAAATGAAAACCAAAAAATACAAAATAAACCATGAAAAAGAAATGAAAATAAAACCGAGGAAACAAATGAAAAAAGAATGAAAAACAAGAAAAGAAGGAAAGAAAGAAGAAAGGAAACAAAAATGTTAATGATGGAGAAGAAAATAAAAATAGCATTTTAAAATGTTAAATGTATATAGAAAAAATGTTGACCATGTATTAAAAAAATGTTAATATTGCGTTGAAAAAATGTTATACAAACATTTTAAAAATGTTAAATGTCTAAAGGAATTTTTTATGCCATGTGTTATAAAAATGTTAATCCTGTATTTGAAAAATGTTAATCAAGCATTTGGAAAATGTTATTGAAAAATGTTTACCATTGTGCTAGAAAATTGTTAATCTTGTATTTGAAAATATTAATCAAGCATTTGAAAGATGGTGAAAATGTGTATAGAAACAATGTTGACCATGTATTAAATAAATGTTAAATGTTTATAGAAGAAATGTTGACCATGTATTGTTTTTTTTAATATTTCATTTGAAAAGATGTTATCAGAATTTGAAAATGTTAATTTCATATAAAAAATGTTGACCATGCGTTAAAAAATGTTAATCTTGTATTTGAATTTTTTTAATAAAGCATTTGAAAATGTTTAAAAGTGTGTAGAGAATAAATGTTGACCATGTATTCCAAAAATGTTTCTTGTATTTGAAAAATGTTATCAAGGATTTAAAAAATGTTGATAATATGTATAAAAAATGTCGACTATGTATTAGAAATGTTAAACTCATATTGGAAAATTGTTAAACATGTATTTCAAAAATGTTCTTGACACAAAAAATGTAGAATGAAAACCAAAAGAAAGAAAGAAAAATGAAATAAAAAAAGAAACCACAGAAAAAAGAGAGCAAAAAATAAAACCAAACAAACAAACGCAAAAAGAATGAAAAAACTATGAAAACAGACAACTAAGAAGTAGATGAAAAAAACGAAGAAAATAGAAGGAAAATGAGAAAGAATAGGAAAATGGATAAAAACCATGAATGAAAGAAAAAAAAAAGTATAATGACAAAAAAAACCCGGAGAAGAAATAAGAAAACCTATCAAATCAACAAAAAAGAAAGAAAACAAAGTAATAAAAAAACTCTGGCCTTTTCACCTCAAGTAAAATGAGCTTCCTAAGATTCCGTGAACCCAACAGTGGCACAATGGCCGGCCTATTACTGTATCGCCTTCAGGCGAGAGATCCTTCCATCTCGCGTAAAGCGAGATATAGTTGCCGCGGGGGCTAACTTCATACTCGTCCTGGACAATGCTTGGATGGCTCATTTGCCAGGATGAGTATGAAGTTTTTTTTTTGCAGTGAAGGCCGAGTATGAAGTTAGCCCGTGCTACTTAGAAGTTGCTTGCTAAGACAATGTAATCTCTCAAAAAAATGTCCACAGGAAGTTATCTTATGGTTCAAATAAAGTTTACATATGGTATGATAAACATGCCACAAAATTACATTATTTTTCGGAAAATGTCTATGTGGAAAGAAGTGACTACAAAGAAAATCCACTTCTCGGGAAAAGGAAAATAAAAAGGCCACTCTCAAGGGCGCAAAGGGTGTATTTTCCTTCAAAATAGAAACAAAGGTGTGATCCCATTGGAAAGCTCCTATTCCCTGCTAACAATGTGGAATTGCCGTTATAAAGCTCACATGGGTCGGCCCATGAAGTTCACGCTCAGCTCGGTTCACTACTCTGGTCGCTCGCTTAGTTTTTGTCAGCTTGCTCTACCGCTAGCTCAGAAAAAGCTGTTTTATTTTTAATTGAAAAGTTTTGTTAAATTCAAATATGTTCACAAATTTTTAGAAATCTTGGATTTTAAAAATATTGCAAATTAAAAAACCATAAATTTAAAGAATGTTTGCAAATTAAAAAAAACCATGGATTTAAAACAATATTCGTGAATTTTAAAAAAGGTTCACAATATTAAATATGCTCATGGACTTATTAGATGTTCATGAACTTTCAAAATATTCACGAAAAATTAAGATGTTCATGAATTTGGAAAATGTTCGTGGATTTCATAACAAATCATAATTTTTTAAATGTCTATGAATGAAATGTGGAAAAAAACAATAAGAGAAGAAAATTTAAAAAAAAACAAGCGGATATATATTAAAACCGATAGAGAAAACATAAAAAAGGGTAAAACTGAAAAACCATGCAATACCTTGTAGAACCTTCTCCAAACCAGGAAAACCGACCAACACATTACGACTATATATGTGTGTGTGTTACCCTCAACTAGTGATACACCCCTTTATAAGCAGATCCCATGTGACCCCACAACCCCCGAAGCATCAGGAGGCTCCAAGTCGAGGGAGCTTAGTATCTTAATAGATAGATTTTGAACGAAAACAAGAAGTTGACAGTAATTCGTACAGATGAATGGTAAACAAATATGTGCCCCGTAATTGGGCATTAGTCATACAATGCATGAAACGGGGTGCTACCTAGCGCCACAGAGGTGATGGCAGGTCGAGGAGCGACCGCAACCACCTCATCTCCTTACATCCCTACCTTGCCATGGCCTTCTTCCTCCTTGCACGTTTGTAGGAAGCAACCATCTTAGAAGGGACCACCATTGAGGGATGGTAGTGTTGCATGGGCGGCGGGTGGTGCAAACCCTCGGCCATCGCTGTAAGCTGCACATGGGGGCCTTGCGAGGGCAGACACGCCGTTGCTGCAAGCGACCCCCTAGGTACTGCAAGGAGCGCTCATCGGCGAGCAGCATTGGCCGCCACTATAAGGGATAATTGGCGAGTGCTGTCAGGAGGCATATTGTAAGGTCGTGTGCTATGAGAGGTTGTCGTCGTATCGACGTTACTGCAAGCATTTGTTGCATTGTGGCCGACGATGCTGCCATCGTCTCCCAACGAGCTTGCAAACGGTGTCAAGTCAACATTTGCTCTGCGGTCACTTGCGATGCTACAATGGCAAGCCAGGGCGATGCTGTGATAGTGACCAACGGGTGACTGACGACGCTGCGATGATGGCGCAAGTGTGGCTGACACGAATGCCGACATGATGCTTCGAACCGAGTTGTTGCTTTCTTGGAAAACGCGACATGAGTTGGAAGGGAAGAGGACCTAAGACCCTCCGATCAGGCATGATCTGATGGCTCGGGACCCAGCCGATTTTGGCGGCAAAATGAGTCGGTTGGCGTATAGTGCTCACCGCAAAAACTTCCAATGCCAAAAGGGAGATGTGAAGCATATAGGGTGGAAAAGGTAACCGAGTGAAACATACAATTTGGCTGACACTCGAAAGTTGTTCCCGTAACATGGCTTTATGCGAACAATAATGTACAAATAAATAATGGAATGTCGATGTTTTAAAGAAGTATATTATAAGGATCGACGATAACTCACAAATCACAATGACACTGACACAAAAACAGGTGACACGGTTGTTTGGCGACAAGGTAATGATCTGAAGGATCATATTATGAGTTACTTCTCCAATCTTTTCACCTAGGATGTTCTACGACCAAGTTAGGAAGTATTACCTCTTGTCCGGAGTAGAGTGATAGTGGACATGAATAATGCCTTGCTGAAAGTGCAACTAATCCCTGGGTGGTTTTGGTAATTCATAACAACATATAGCTCATTGAACTAATATCCATTCAAGATAAATATTTTAGGATGTTCAATGATTGGCATGGCATGGACTAGAGATGTGGACCCCTCAAAATGCAAAGGACAAAGATTGGCAAAAGCTCAAGACTCTTCATTTCTATTTTAGTGATCCAAGATCACATTGAGTCCATACGAAAGACAATACTATTAAAAGGGGATGAGATGTTGCTTAATGGTCTACTTGCTCAAAGTGCTTAGTGATATGTCCAAACCCTAAACTCCAACTCGGCCTCACCGACTCTTTCTATCCGAAGCCACCGAGTTCATTTGACATAGCCATTGCCAGAAACCCTAACGATTCGGTCACACAGATACGGATCTTGGTCTCACCGAGATGGCCTTGCCAACTCTCTGTTACTTGTTGCAATTATTTTGGTCTCACCGAGATGGCCTGCCAACTCTCCGTTGCCTTATTGCTTTACTTTGGTCTCACCGAGTTGATGCAATCGGTGCCACCGAGATGAGGTTTGCCCTAAGCCCTAGCACATCGGTCCCACCGAGTTGTTCCAGTCGGTCCCACCGAGATTCCTAACTTTCATATTTTTGAACAGATTGGTGCCACCGAGATGAGTCAAAAGTGTGTAACGGTTGGATTTTATGTGGAGGCTATATATACCCCTCCACCCCCTTCTCCATTTGTGAGAGAGCCATCAGAACGTGCCTACACTTCCACCATTCATTTTCTGAGAGAGAACCACCAACTCATGTGTTGAGATCAAGAGATTCCATTCCTACCATTCACTGGTACAGCGAGCTGGTATACAAACGGTTTTTAACCCCTTTCCGCGACGGCATTTTAAACCGTCGCCTTGCTAGTGTGGGCGATAGTGGGGTCCTTCCCACATGACCTAGAAACCGTCGGGGATATGGAGTAGGAATGCATAAGTTTTCCAGAACAAAGCGTATGCGATGCCCGCATCTATCCCAAACGCGATTCTTCACACAATTGTTTGTGATATATCGAATATCCCAAACGCTCCATCCTTGCTACTCGTGTGTGGTGGCATTACCATTGCACACACTATTATGTGGTGCAACGTTTACGTTGCGCACTCCATCACAAACAGTTCATGATTGCCAATCTTGTGCGATAAGGAGACTATCACACACATTCATTTCTCCCGAACCGTATGCAATCTGTAATTAAGAAGATTACCTAATCATCGTACAAGTGTCGGATAGGGCTACGAAACGTCGGACCGTCGTACCAGTGTCGTACAGGATAACTATCGCACACGCTATTATGTGGTGCAACGTTATACGATACCCGCGCAATCCGAAATATTTCATGATTGTAAAACGTGTACGATAAGGCGACTATCACAAACATTTAGCTTGCTCGCACCGTTTGTGATATTGTCTGACATCACACACGCTTCGCAAATGGCAACTGTGTGCATGGTCGCACATGTTTCCTCTCTGCAAACCATGTCGGATTATGATGTATATCACACACGTTTGTGCTTTACAAACCATGTCGGATTATGATGTAAATCACTGCTATTTAAAATTGTACTGAATTTGAATTTGAAAGTTGGCTATAACTTTATTCATATCCATCAGGTTAGACAACCAATGCATTATTCGATTCGCAGATACATATGTTCAAGAATTATATAAGCACCAAATAAAGAATGATGAACCAGGGTTGTATACTTGTACTATTAAACACGGTAAAGAAAGATGCAAAAGACATTCTGGTTGCTGAACAAGGTGAAGCGGAATGCCCGTATTGTGCTCTCCTCCATGCAGAAGGCACGCACGACTCCAGTCCAACCCCTTATGATGGGCGACCGCCCATCCTTCACTGTCTTCATGACTAATGAGGACATCTAAATAGTCATTGTGTTCGGGTAGAAATACTTTAACCTTTGCATGCCCACTAATCATGTAGTTGGAGAGGTAATCTTGAGTAAACTGCTTCGAGAACCACTGCAAAGGAAAAAGATTCAGACATTGTCATCTAACACAACTCATTATGGGCAGTAAAAAGAAGGCTGCAGAGTTCTTACTTACCATGCTGCAGTTTACTATTGTCTTGGATAAAGTGTAAACAAATAGTTTAATTGCCATCTTTTGACCCATTTTACTAACAATCTTTATCAGTTTCCTCACTTGATGCTGGTTCATCAATATCTCATTACCCCATACACAGAAAGGGTCGAAACACGGATCTTTACCAATGACATGTACCTAAAAGCACCAAGTTAATATTAGAAGCTAAACATCAATTGCACAATGATGTAGTACAACACTCCCTTCGTCCCATTATATAAGATTTTATAGCATCCAATATACTCACGGTGTGGATGAATAAACATCTTATATTATGGGGCGGAGGGAGCTTATTACATTTTTACAAATATCAGCCGATTAACTGCAGTTAACTGCTGCTGTGTTGTTGGTGTTCTTGCTGCTCTTCTATGTATATCTAGACATCATTAGAACATTAAGGTAACACTCTTGGTTTGAGACTATGTTTGCCAAAGGTTGCCTTACCTAAGGTTAGGTGTGTGTTTGGTTCAAGCCACATCTTAGGCAAGCCACACTATGGTCCCACATCACATACACTCAAAAAGTGTGGCAAGATTCTCTTAGGCGTGCCAACTTGTGGCTCACGTTTTGAAGAACTAACACTTTGGCAAGTTTGGCAACATTGTATGACAAAGTGTGACATTCCTAGGCCTAGAACCAAACAACCCTTCCTTGTTGCTATGTGGCCTAGGATTGCATATTTAGGCATTCAGTACAATGCATCTTGCTATGTAGCCTCAGATATGTTAGATATGGCCCTAGTTAACCTACCGATAAATGGGTTACAGATATATTCAGTTAAATGTCCGATTCAACGATTAATCCCTTATTAGCCCCGACCTATATGGTACCAGCTACCGATATCCTGAACAGTGAGTATATATAAGCCATGGGATGAAACTAACCTCGATGGTAAACAACAGTTGTTCCCAATATTGTCCTGTGTAAGTACATCTAAAGGCATGTTAAGCACAACATGCTAAACATCAACCAAATATATCCATGGTAGACAACTGATACGTCTCCATCGTATCTACTTTTCCTAACGATTTTCCTCTTTTTTTGGACTCTAATTTGCATGATTTGGATGAAACTAACCCGGACTAACGCTGTTTTCAGCAGAACTACCATGGTGTTGTTTTTTGTGCAGAAATAAAAGTTCTCTGATTGGAACGAAACTTTGCGAAGATTTTTTATATAATAAAAGAGAATTACTGGAGACAAGAACCACCGGAGGGGGGCCCCTGGGTGGGCACAACCCACCAGGGCGCCCCCCTCCTGGCGCGCCTAGGTGGGTTGTCCCCACCTGGTGGCCCCGCTGACCCTATCTCCGACGCTATAAATTCACATTTTCGGAGAAAAAAATAGGAGAGGAAGAATTATCGCGTTTCACGAGATGAAGCCGCCGCCGCCTCCTGTTCTTCATCGGGAGGCCAGATTTGGAGTCCGTTTGGGGCTCCAGAGTGGGGGATCTTCAATCTTCGTCATCACCAACCCTTCTCCATCGCCAATTCCATGATGCTCCCCACCGGGAGTGAGTAATTCCTTTGTAGGCTCGCTGGTCGGTGAGGAGTTGGATGAGATTCATCATGTAATCGAGTTAGTTTTGTTAGGGCTTGATCCCTAGTATCCATTATGTTATGAGATTGATGTTGCTATGACTTTGCCATGCTTAATGCTTATCACTTTGGGCCCGGGTGCCATGATTTCAGATCTGAACCGTTTATGTTATCACCATTATATCTATGTTCTAGATCCGATCTTGCAAGTTATAGTCACCTACTACGTGTTATGATCCGCAAACCCCGGAGTGACAATAGTCGGGATACTTTCCGGTTATGACCATAGTTTGAGGAGTTCATGTATTCACTATGTGTTAATGCTTTGTTCCGGTTCTCTATTAAAAGGAGGCCTTAATATCCCTTAGTTTCCTTATGGACCCCGCTGCCACACGAGGGTAGGACAAAAGATGTCATGCAAGTTCTTTCATAAGCACGTATGACTATTTACGGAATACATGCCTACATTATATTTATGAACTGGAGCTAGTGCCGTATCGCCCTAGGTTATGACTGTTATATGATGAATATCATCCAACGAATTCACCGATCCAATGCCTACGATCTTCTCTTATATTGTTCCTGCTAAGTTACTACTGCTACTGTTACTGTTGCACTTGCTACAAAATCATTGCTATCACTGTTACCGTTACTATTACTGTTGCTACTACTATCAAAACTATCATACTACTTTGCTACTGATCACTTTGCTGCAGATAATTAATCTCCAGGTGTGGTTGAATTGACAACTCAGCTGCTAATACTTGCAAATATTCTTTGGCTCCCCTTGTGTCGAATCAATAAATTTGGGTTGAATACTCTACCCTCGAAAATTATTGCGATCCCCTATACTTGTGGGTTATCAAGACCTTTTTCTGACGCCGTTGCTAGGGGGCATAGCTATATTTGTTGAGTCACTTGGGATTATTATCAATTTATCACTATGAAGAATCTGAAGGATACAAATACTAAGATTTTTCCTCTAAGACGAGGGGAGGTAAGGAATTGCCATCTAGCTCTGCACTTGATTCACCTTCTATTTTGAGTAGACTTGCAACACCACCACATGCTATTAATCCTGATATGTCATAAGTTATTGATGATGCTACTTCTATGAATGCTACTCATGATGATGCTAGTACCTTGCTTGATGATGATGTGCCACTGGGTGATTTTCTTGATGAACAACTTGCTAATGCTAAAGTTTTTGAGAATGCTGAAATTGATGAAACTGATGAAGTACCTGAAACTGAAAATCTTGATACACCTATTAGACCTAGTTCTCCTAGATATGAATTACCTAAGGTACCTGAAGGCTATGTTCTGGATGAGGAGACAACTAGAGATTTTCTTGCTTGCAATGATAGAGATGATCTTAAGAAATTATTATGCAAACTGAAAGAGAAATCTTTGAATGCTAGAATGAAGTGTGATCCTAAGTTTGCTACTTCACCTATATTTGTTGATGATAAGGATTATGAATTCTCTATCGACCCAGAGTTAATTACTGTAGTTGAATCTGATCCTTTCCATGGTTATGAGATTGAAACTATTATGGCACATCTCACTAAATTAAATGATATAGCCACCCTATTTGCTCATGATGAGAAAATTCACTACTATTATATTCTCAAATTATTTCCGTTCTCATTAAAGGGTGATGGTAAGACTTGGTATAATACTCTTGCTCCTGGTTGTGTGCGTAGTCCCCAGGATATGATTTATTACTTCTCTGAAAAATATTTTCCTGCTCATAAGAAACAAGCTGCCTTACAGGAAATATTTAACTTTGTGCAAATTGAAGAAGAGAGTCTCCCACAAGCTTGGGGGAGGCTTCTCCAATTGCTAAATGCTTTGCCTGGTCATCCTCTTAAGAAAAATGAAATACTTGATATCTTCTATAATGGACTAACCGATGCTTCTAGGGACTTCCTAGATAGTTGTGCTGGTTGTGTTTTCAGGGAACGAACTATTGAACAAGTTGAGGAACTACTGAATAATATATTGAAAAATTATGATGATTGGACTCTTCCTGAACCACCGCATAAACCCACTCCAAAGAAGAGGGGTATTTTATATCTCAGTCCTGAAGATATGCAAGAGGCAAAGAAATCCATGAAGGAAAAAGGTATTAAGGCAGAGGATGTTAAAAATTTACCTCCTATTGAAGAGATACATGGACTTGACACACCACCACCCGAGGTGGTAGAGATAAATTCCTTAATGAAATTCAATGAAAAAGGCAATCCTTATAATATGCATCCTAGTCAATGCCTTTATGAGTTTGATAATTACATTAGAAAGCAAGATCACTTCAATGAAAATATTATGAAACAATTGAAATATAATTCTGATATGATTGCTCGCTTGAGTGACTTGTTATTTAGAATCACCAATGATGTTAGAGGTGTAGGAAAGCATGCCTCTATAGTTCAAACTCAACTAGAATAAGTTGCGAAATCTCAAAGAGAATTGCTTGATGAAATGAATAATAATATAAATGACTTTGCTGTTAGAGTAGCAACTAGAGGAGGTAAAATGACTCAGAAACCACTTTATCTTGTAGGACACCCTAAAAGAATTGAACAAGACTCTTAAAGAATTAACACTGATGCACCTGGTCCTTCTAAGAAGAAGAAGAAAAAGAAAAATGATAGGACTTTGCATGCCTCTAGTGAACCTGAAATAGAAAAACCTCCTGATAATGATAATGATGTTTCTATCTCTGATGCTGAAACTCAATCTGGTAATGAGCATTCACTTAGTGATAATGAAAAAGATAATGATGATGTTCATGAAGATACTCAACTAGACAATGATAAACAACCAGATAATGATGTTGAGATAGAACCAGCTGTTGATCTTGATAACCCACAACCCAAAAATAAAAGATACGATAAAAGAGACTTTGTTGCTAGAAAACATGGTAAAGAAAGAGAACCATGGGTTCAAAAACCCATGCCCTTTCCACCTAAATCAACTAAGAAGAAAGATGATGAAGAATTTGAACGCTTTGCTAAAATTATTAGGCCAGTCTTTTTGCGTACTCGCTTGACTGATATTTTAAAGATGGCCCCTTATGCAAAGTACATGAAAGACATCATCACTAATAAGAGAAAAATACCGGAAGCTGAAATCTCCACCATGCTGGCTAATTATTCTTTTAAGGATGGAGTACCTAAAAAACTTGGAGACCCTGGAATACCAACTATACCTTGCTCAATAAAAAGAAACTATGTGAAAACTGCTTTATGTGATTTAGGAGCTGGTGTTAGTGTTATGCCTTTCTCTTTATACAAAAGACTTGATTTGAATAAACTCACACCTACTGAAATATCTTTGCAAATGGCTAAAAAATCAACTACCATACCTATCGGTATTTGTGAGGATGTGCCCGTTGTTGCTGCAAATGTTACTATCTTAACTGACTTTGTTATACTTGAGATGCCCGAGGACGACAACATGTCGATTATCCTTGGTAGTCCCTTCTTGAATACTGCAGGGTCTGTTATTGATTACAATAAAAGCAAGGTCACTTTTCATATCAATGGTAATGAGCATACGGTGCACTTTCCGACGAAACAATTCCAAGTGAATGGCATTAATGTTATTGAAAAATCTCCGACAATCACTATTGGAAGTTTTCAACTACCTCTACCTACTGCCAAAAAGAAATATGAAATGCTTATTGTGGGGGACATGCATATCCCCGTTGAGTTAACATAGTGTTTTTACGAAAGTTCTTCGGTTTCATGCTAATTGAAAGTGGTTGTTAATAAGACTTGATCAACCTTATTAATGGATCATTTTTGAGAGATATGAAGTTGATGAATTTAGTAGGCACTACCTTCTGCTCCCAACTTTTATTCTCTGTTTTTCTTGGTTAAATAAAATAAAATGCCTTGTTTTGTCTGTTTTCTGATTTTCCCGTGCAATAAAAAAATGACCCAAAAATAAAAGTTCTCAGAATGCCCTAAAAAGTTAATACGATTTTTTTCCTGAATATTTAAGAATTTTTTATGCAAATAACATTAGAGGGGGGGTGCACCAGGTGGGCACAACCCACCTGGGCGCGCCAGCAGCCCCATGCGCACCCTGGTGGGTTGTGGTCCCCACGTGGGCCCCCTCACTTATCTCTTTAGCCCATGTCACCACCTACCTCCAGAAAAAATTCACCATTGCTCTCTCTCTCTCTCGTGTTCATGCTCTCAAACCTGCGGATTTCGATCTCTTTGCTCGAAGCTCCGTTTTCGAAACTGTTTCGGGGAATTGCTACTTGAAATTTGTACGCATATATGATGAACTTCTTTGGAAGGAGTTCTTCGAGGAGGAGGTCCTCGGAGGCATCTTCTAGTAGTGGCTCAACCCGTCGGTCTTATGTTGAACCAAGTGCAAGTTCAATACGGGATGCCGCTACCAAATCATGTTTATGGCCGTGCGACAATTTCATGCTGAGTGCAGGTATTAAAGAAGAATTTGAGCAATATGTCCACAATGCCGAGCTCGGCCCCTACATTCAATATACGTGCAACCAGTACCTCAGTCTCACAGAATCGTTTACTAAAGAGTTTAGATTTCATCCTCGTGAGTCTCGAGTTCCGTTTAAACTTTATGATCATTCAGTCACTATGCCTCTAGATGCATTCTGTGTTGCATGTAAAATTCCATATTGGGGTTTGATGGACAACCACCAAGGGCTGAGTATGAGTTTATTTTGAACTAGTCTTTGCTACGGTGAGAATAGAGGGGTGACGCAAGGTAGAATAAAAAGTATTCATTTCCCATCAATTCAATACTTTGCACTGTTTAATGGAAAATGCATCGTAGGCAAACAAGACTGTAGTACACTTTGTGCTCCTGACTTGCGCCTCATATGCACTGCCCTCACTGGTGTTAAACGCTATAACCTTGGAGCGATTGTTGCACGTAGACTGCAACACAATGCTGGTAGTGGATATTTTTATGGTGGGATTTGTGCTTCACGTTTAGCAGAAGAGTTAGGTGTATCACTTGAGCCTAATATCCTTCCCACTCAGTACTTAGACTTTGATGCCATGAAACACCACAAGTTCCTTACTGGGGAAATCCAAGATTATACTTATAACCTATTGTTCAATAAAAAGTCCGTTGTGGACACCTTTTTGCCTGCGCCTGCTCTCTTTGATTTTCACAGCAAGGGAAGGTATTATGTTCTTGAGAGCGAGGTCTGCGCGCACAACGCAGAGGTTGTGGCTGCTCGGCGGGCTGAGGAGTCTGCACCAAGAGCTTCCGTGAGCTATCACTCTGATTATTACGCAGGCCGCGAGTGGTGATTACCAAGTTAGGCCAAAAGCCTAAGCTTGGGAGAGTACGTATTTCCACCGACATTACATTCATGTTCACACATTTCATTCCAGTTGTCGGTGTCCACACCTTTTCATTGTATTATCCATACTAGATTTATTTTCTCGCTTTCTTCTTGTGTGTTTGAAAAACTTTGAGAAAACCCAAAAATATTTCCTGCTTCTTTTTGGTTTTTCTTTCTAGTTTAAATTAGTTGTAGTATTAAAAGAAAACCCAAAAAGATTTCTCGATTCTTCTTCTTGCTTGTTGGGAGTTTTCCCGTGTAAATAGTTTTTCTCGTTTTTTGTTTTTCCTTCTTTAATTTGCTTTCTTCTAGAAAAACTAAAAACTCCAAAAATATTTCAGTGTGTTTCTCTGAATTTTTTTCCGCTTATTGAGTCATACCAAGGAGAAGACCACGATGAAAATGTTGAGTGGTCCTCATGTGCATTATTGTTGATCTAACGAAGAGCCCAAATTACCTTGTCTTCTCCTTTGAATAAAATGTTTGCAGATTCCAGCTTTGTCCATGGCACTCTTGCACTATTATTATTTCCATATCATTCGGTCGTGCAAGTGAAAGGCAATAATGACGATATTTGATGAACTGGCTGTGGCAGAGAGAAACAGGTATGAACTCAACTTGTTCTATTTTTGTAAATATGTTTAACCTAGTATCCGTGATTCAGCCCATTATGATTAAACATGTTTGCAATGACAATTAGAGATTATAGTTTCTCATGCCATGCTTAAGTAACTAGGAGTGGATAATGATTTATCTTGGATGTCAACATGCATTAAAATGATTGTGATGTGGTATGATAATATCGTATCCTCCTCCGAATGTTCGAGTGGCTTGACTTGGCACATGTTCATGCATGTAGTTGAATCAAAACCAACATAGCCTCTATGATATTTATGTTCATGGTGTTCATATCCTACTCATGCTAGTATCCAATGTTACTTATGCATAATGCATGTTCATGACCGTTTTCGCTCTCTAGCTGGCCGCTTCTCAACCTATTTGCTAGCCTTCGCCTGTACTAAGCGGGAATACTGCTTGTGCATCAAAATCCTGAAACCCAAGTTATTCCAGATGAGTCCACCATATATCTACCTATATGCGGTATTACCCTGCCGTTCCAAGTAAATTTGCATGTGCCACCTCTAAAAATTTCAAATAAACATCTGTTTTTGTGTGCCTGGATTGTTCATAGAGTGACATGAGGTAGTCAGTATCTTCCATGCTAAGCGGGTTATTCTCATGATGAGTGTTTATTCACTCGTCCTTGCACGAGAGGGGCGGTAATAGGGATTCCCAGTCCCGAATTCAAAATTGCAAATAATTAAACAAAACTCCCCAAGGATTGTTGTTGGTATGGACGATACCCGTGGATTCGGTTAGCCGTGGAGTGTGTTTGTTGGTGGAGGGGGAGTAAACCTTTACTTTTTATCGCTTGGGAACCATCACTAATGTGTTTAGCATGGAAGATACCGATAACTAATGGTAGCGAAGTAAACAGGAAGGGAACATTTCTCAAAATTTCATTTATCTCTGTTTTTTTAATATAAGCTCTGGCGCCGCTGCAAATCACTGCTTCCCTCTGCGAAGGGACTATCTATTTACTTTTACGTTGTGTCATCACCTTCTCAAATAAGCGCCAGACCTGAGAGCACTATTGTCATCCTCATGCATTGTGTATATCTAAGGTTGGGTGCATCATGACTAGATCTTCTCTACCATGAATTACAATGTTTAGTCGCTGCTTGAACTTTGGAGGTGCTCTGCATTTATGTTTTGTGGTCTCAGAAAGGGCTAGCGAGATACCACTGTTGTCATATTGTATCATGATTATTTTGACAAAGTGTTGGCATTTGAGATGCTATATTATTGCTCGCTAGTTGTTTATGTCATTGGTATGAGTTAATGTAATTTTTAAGAGTTATTGTTGGCATGGTTAGTCATGATCTTTGCTGAAAACATGGGTGCTACTTAAGCTTATTTATGTAAACAAGAGCAAAAGTGTTTGTAAAAGTTTTTCTTTCTCACTTTCAGTTTATCAACTGAATTGCTTGAGGACAAGCAAAGGTTTAAGCTTGGGGGAGTTGATACGTCTCCGTCGCATCTACTTTTCCTAACGCTTTTCCTCTTGTTTTGGACTCTAATTTGCATGATTTGGATGAAACTAACCCGGACTGACGCTGTTTTCAGCAGAACTACCATGGTGTTGTTTTTTGTGCAGAAACAAAAGTTCTCGAATTGGAACGAAACGTTGCAAGGATTTTTTATATAATAAAAGATAATTACTGGAGCCAAGAACCACCGGAGGGGGGCCCCTGGGTGGGCACAACCCACTAGGGCGCGCCTCCCTCCTGGCACGCCCAGGTGGGTTGTCCCCACCTGGTGGCCCCGCTGACCCTATCTCCGACGCTATAAATTCACATTTTCGGAGAAAAAAATAGGAGAGGAAGAATTATTGCATTTCACGAGACGGAGCCGCCGCCGCCGCCTCCTGTTCTTCATCGGGAGGCCAGATTTGGAGTCCGTTTGGGGCTCCAGAGTGGGGGATCTTCGATCTTCGTCATCACCAACCCTTCTCCATCGCCAATTCCATGATGCTCCCCACCGGGAGTGAGTAATTCCTTTGTAGGCTCGCTGGTCGGTGAGGAGTTGGATGAGATTCATCATGTAATCGAGTTAGTTTTGTTAGGGCTTGATCCCTAGTATCCATTATGTTATGAGATTGATGTTGCTATGACTTTGCCATGCTTAATGCTTGTCACTTTGGGCCCGGGTGCCATGATTTCAGATCTGAACCGTTTATGTTATTACCATTATATCTATGTTCTAGATCCGATCTTGCAAGTTATAGTCATCTACTACGTGTTATGATCCGCAAACCCCGGAGTGACAATAGTCGGGATACTTTCCGGTTATGACCGTAGTTTGAGGAGTTCATGTATTCACTATGTGTTAATGCTTTGTTCCGGTTCTCTATTAAAAGGAGGCCTTAATATCCGTTAGTTTCCTTATGGACCCCGCTGCCACGGGATGGTAGGACAAAAGATGTCATGCAAGTTCTTTCATAAGCACGTATGACTATTTATGGAATACATGCCTA
The DNA here is from genome assembly GCA_011799875.1 of Thinopyrum elongatum. NCBI lineage: Eukaryota > Viridiplantae > Streptophyta > Magnoliopsida > Poales > Poaceae > Thinopyrum > Thinopyrum elongatum. Next base: position 374,812,921 of record CM022299.1, on the reverse strand, counting down.
CATTATATTTATGAACTGGAGCTAGTGCCGTATCGCCCTAGGTTATGACTGTTATATGATGAATATCATCCAACGAATTCACCAATCCAATGCCTACGATTTTCTCTTATATTGTTCCTGCTAAGTTACTACTGCTACTGTTACTGTTGCACTTGCTACAAAATCATTGCTATCACTGTTACCGTTACTATTACTGTTGCTACTACTATCAAAACTATCATACTACTTTGCTACTGATCACTTTGCTGCAGATAATTAATCTCCAGGTGTGGTTGAATTGACAACTCAGCTGCTAATACTTGCAAATATTCTTTGGCTCCCCTTGTGTCGAATCAATAAATTTGGGTTGAATACTCTACCCTCGAAAACTGTTGCGATCCCCTATACTTGTGGGATATCAAAAACATAATCTCCAAATGATAGCTTCATGGTGAAGGTTTAAGCACGCTAGTTAAGAAAAACAAGAAGTGGAAAGGTGTGTTATTAACTGCAACAGGCCTAACATTTAAAAACAAGCAAACATAGTCATTCAAACTTGTATTGTGCAGGTCTAAGTACACTAGTTATTGTTAAATCAAATGGAAAGGCGTGTTCAACACAACATGCTTAACAACAACCAAATATAGTCATTCATAGAGCTATCGTTAAAACTGGTATTGATTAAATTAAACTGCACATTTCATACTATCACATATAGGACATCACATTGTGAATAACTGAAATAAACAAGGCATACTACGAACAACCAAAGATGGCAATTGAAACTAGACATATGCTAACTACAAATAATCAAACAACCAAACAACCAAAAACATTGAAATAAACAAGGTGTAATGCAAACAACCAAATATAGCAATAAATACTGGACATGTTCTCACTACAAAAGGGGTTCGAGAAAACAAATCATGGGATTCCCCCGGTGAAGAAGCACGGCAAAACAAATCATGTGTTTCCTCACTTGTCATAGATGGGCTCCTCCTCGTGGTCGCCGTCGATGAGGTCTGACTTGGCAGCCGAGGATCCCAAGCCAGCGTCGCAGAACGTGTCCTTCAGAAATAACAAAAAGGGGTTCCATGACGATGAAGGATGGCAAATTGTTCATAACGAGCCATAGAAGATCAGCGGCAGGGCCATCGATGAGATTGATGGCTGTCGAAACCGAGGGGTTGGGGGTGGGCAACTTAACCTGTGACATAGCCCGCATCAAGCCATCGCTGTCGACGACCTCGATGTCGTAGCTGGCATCCGTGACATACCAGAATACTCTAGCCCATTGGTTGAAAGGCGGATGTTTGCTTGAACTACATCGGTATTTCCCCAAAGAGGAAGGGATGATGCAGCACAGCAACGGTAGGCATTTCCCTCAGTGATGAGAGCAAGGTTATCGAACCAGTAGGAGAACCAAGCAACACTACGTAAACAACACCTGCACACAAAGAACAAATACTTGCAACCCGACGTGTTAAAGGGGTTGTCAATCCCTTTCGGGTAACGGCGCCAGAAATTGGCAAGTTGATGGGAAATAAATTGTAGTAGATTGGATAAATAGATCACAAATAAAAAAAAGTGCAGCAAAATATTTTTGGGTTTTTAGAAATATAGATCTGAAAATAAAAGTAGCAAATAAATAAAAAGGCAAATAGCAAAATAGATCTGAAAATATATGATGAGAAAATAGACCCGGGGGCCGTAGATTTCACTAGTGGCTTCTCTCGAGAAAAATAGCATACGGTGGGTAAACAAATTACTGTTGGGCAATTGATAGAACTTCAAATAATTATGATGATATCTAGGCAATGATCATTATACAGGCATCACATCCAAGATTAGTAGACCGACTCCTGCCTGCATCTACTACTATTACTCCACACATCGGCCGCTATCCAGCATGCATCTAGTGTATTAAGTTCATGGAGAAACGGAGTAATGCAATAAGAACGATGACATGATGTACACAAGATCTATTTATGTAGAAATGGACCCCATCTTGTTATCCTTAATAGCAATGATACATACGTGTTGGTTCTCCTTCTGTCTCTGGGATCAAGCACCGTAAGATCGAACCCATCACAAAGCACCTCTTCCCATGGCAAGAAAAATCGATCTAGTTGGCCTAACTAAACCAAAGATTCGAAGAAGAAATACGAGGCTATAAGTAATCATGCATATAAGAGATCAAAAGACTCAAATAACTTTCATGGATAAAAACATAGATCTGATCATAAACTCAAAGTTCATCGGATCCCAACAAACACACCGCAAAAAGAGTTACATCAAATAGATCTCCAAGAGACCATTGTATTGAGAATCAAAAGAGAGGGAGGAAGCCATCTAGCTACTACCTACGAACCCGTAGGTCTACAATGAACTACTCACGCATCAACGGAGAGGCACCAATGAGGATGATGAACCCCTCCATGATGGTGTCTAGATTGGATCTGTGGTTTCTGGAACTTGTGGCGGCTGGAATTGATTTTCGTCGACTCCCCTAGGGTTTCTGGAATATTGGGGTATTTATAGAGCAAAGAGGTGGTGCGGGAGGCGGCCGAGGTGGGCACAACCCACCTGGGCACGCCTGGGCCCCCAGGCGCGCCCTGGTGGGTTGTGCTCCCCTCGGAGCCCCCCTCAGGTACTTTCTTGGCTCAACTTGTGTCTTCTGGTCCAGAAAAAATCACCAAAAAATTTCGCTGCGTTTGGACTCCGTTTGGTATTGATTTCCTGCGAAGTAAAAAACAAGCAAAAAAACAGCAACTGGCACTGGGCATTATGTCAATAGGTTAGTCCCAAAAAATGATATAAAGTTGCTATAAAATGATTGTAAAACATCCAAGAATGATAATATAATAGCATGGAACAATAAAAAATTATAGATACGTTGGAGACGTATCAAAGGCCGTGGCCAGTCATTGTCGTCAGCTTCCTCGGCGGCCACCTCGCCGACATCGGGCGAAGAGGCCGCAATAAAGCTCTTTTGGGCCATTTGCTCCTCGAGCTCCCCAGGAAGTGTAGCCAGGCTTAGGCTGCGACGCTCTGGAGTGGGGGAGGCGGGTGGGGATGGGGATCTATGGGAAAGGGGGCGTTTCGCAGGCTTCATCTAAGAAACTCAGGGCGGCGAGGGTATGTATATCGGTGGGTAACCTGCACGGGCAGGCCGACAGAGGTTGACGATGGAGGTGGCGCATTGGCGGAGGCGGCAGCGGCGACCTAGCTAGGGTTTCGAGCGAGGGAGGGGGTGGTGTGTGTGTGTGAGCGGGGGATTTGTGGTGAGAGCAGGATTTGGGGTGTGTGTGTGGAGGGCGTCCAAGGTGATGTTTGAGGAAATGTCGCGGGTACTGAAAATTTTACTAGGCGGGAGTAAAATGGCGGGGCTACCTAATATTTGGATCAAGGGATTGAAGCAGAGCGGGGCGGGAGTAACAAACATCACGCACGGTTAAAATATAATAATCGTGTGCTATCAAACAGAAAATACTCCAGCTGAGCAGATATTTTTGAGATTGGGAGGGATGCAGGCGGGAGTAAAATGCCGGGGCTACTGAAAATTTGGATCAATGGATTGAAGCAGAGAGGGAGTAATAGACATCACACACGGTCCACACATACTAATCGTGTGCTATCAAATAGAAAAACCCTCTAGGCGGGTAGATATTTTCGAGATTGCGAGGGAGTAGATATTTTCGAGAGCGGGAGGGAAGCCTTGTGGAGCCCAATCTATTGTGATGATGTGGGTGACAGGGGCATGGGCGCGGCACACGGGTAGTCCGAGGGAACAGTGTCTGTTGCGTACCCGATCACAGATGGTTGCTGCATCCGACTCGTGTGTTGTTTATAAATTTGGTAAATAAATGCAGGAAAGGGTCAGAACACGAACACACTTGCATGTGGACCAAATAAATGTATGAAAAGGGTGGTTTGATGTTCAAATACCCAATGCACAACTTTGATGTGGCGCCTGTCGCACAAAGCGCACGTTATTATTGCTAGCCCCCCCCCCCCCCCCCCCGCCCACGCACACACACACACTTCATGTTGGTGGGAGGGGAATCCTAGCTATGAACGCATGACCCCAAATAGCTAGGTCTGACATCTCACCCTACCGTAACACAAAACCGAAAGGAGTACATCATCTCCAATCCCCCTTTTTTTGCTTCCAGTCAAATGTGGACCGTGTGCGGGCCCACAAATGTGTGCTTGTGGCGCGAGATGGGTGAGACCACATACGAATGGCACCTGTGGGTGGCCCAATATGTGTGTGTGTGTGTATGTGTGTGTGTTGGCAAAAAAATGCGGGAAAGGGTTAGAACACAAACACACTTGCATGTGGACCAAATAAATGTATGAAAAGGGCGATTTGATGTTCAAATACCCAATGCACAACTTTGATGTGGCACCTGTCACACAAAAGCGCATGGTATTATTGCTAGTCCCCCCCCCCAACCACAAAACCACACACACACACACACACACACACACACACACACACACACACACACACACACACACACACACACACACACACACACACACACTTCATGTTGGCGGGAGGGGAATACTAGCTATGAACGCATGCCCCCAAATAGCTAGGTCAAACATCTCACCCTACCGTAACACAAAAACGAAAGGAGTGCATCATGGTCAACCCCCCCCCCTTTGCTTCCGGTCAAATGTTGATCGTGTGCGGGCCCACAAATGTGTGCTTCTGGCGCGAGATGGGTGAGACCACATACGAACCACACCTGCGGGTGGCCCAACGTGTGTGTGTGTGAAAATGGCGTGGTGTGATATTTAAATACCCAATTCACAAATTTGATGTGGCACATGTGCCTAGCAAATTAACCAGACATCCCCGACCCCACGTAGGTTTAGCAAGTGTGAAGTTGCCCCCCCACACACACTTTTTGAGTCGGTGGGAGGGGGCATCTCACCAAGACATATTGTAACACACTGACCAAGAATCACCACCTTTTGGTCGTATAACCTCTCTTGTTGTTGGGTCAAAGTGATGGACGGCGTCCACACGCGGCCCCATAAATAGGATAGCTTATCCCGATAACCACACGAGGGAGTGCTTGAAGACAACCACTGCATGCATGTGGCCCAAACAAATGTATGGAAGTGTTATGTGGTGTTTGAATATACCCAATGCACAACTTTGATGTGGCACCGTGCTTTTGGAACCGGAAAGTCCCCACACAGAGCAAGGGTTCACGATGTGTATAGTATATATATATAGGGATTCATGTGTATGCATGCGCTCAAACTTAGGTCTGGAATCTCACCATGATCGACGTACGACTATACGGTAACGCGAACCAAGAGAAGAAGAATCCACCCTGGTAACCTCTCTCATTGTCGGTCGAAGTGATGGACGTCCACGCCGGCCCACGAATATATAGGCCGTCGATGATAACCATGCGAGGGAGAGTGTCCAAAGACAACCAATGCATGCATGTGCCCCAAACATATGTATGGACATGCGTGATGCATGCATATGTTTGAATACCAAAAGCACAACATTTTGATGTGGCGCATGCATCAAAAATCGCACAGTCCCCACACAGAGCGAGCTTCATGACCCGTCGCGTGCTCGCCCCCCCGGGCCTCCCACTTTGATCCGGTGGGAGGGATTCATGCGTACACATGCACTCGAAGTATATTATGTGATCTCACAGCATGATATGTACCGTATAAGACGAACCAAAATTTAATCCCCTCCTAGTTATAAGTTAAATTAACCTCTATCATTGTCGGTCAAAGTGATGACCAAGCGGGCACACAGATGGACGAAGCATCTCGTCGATAACCCTGTGAGTGAGTGCTAGAGGACAACCGCCATCGCTTGCATGTGGGCCAAACACATGCATGGAGATGCGTGGTTATGATGTTTGAATAACTAATATGCACAACTTTGACGTGGCACCTGCCTCGGAAACCTTTAAGTCCCCACATGAAGCGAGGTTCATGACGCGCAGTATATGTTGGTCACCCTCCCCTCTTCGACTCATAATATATACTCCTACCGTAACACAACCCGAGAATAATCCTCCTTGTTCGTCAAATTTACCTCTCTTGTTGGGTCAAATCAGATGGACGACAACCTCACGGGCCCATGGAGGGAAGCATCACAGGCGAGTGAGTGGCAACCATCATCTGCACGTGGCCCAAAGAGGTGTTGATGATGTTTGAATACCCAATATGCATAACTTCGAGGTGGCACCTGCCTTGGAAACCGAAAAGTCCCCACACGGAGCAGGATCGTTCATGACGTGTGTACTATGTGTTGGCCCCCTCCTCCCCTCTTCGACGCGTACTATATACTCCTACCGCAACACAAACCAAAAAGAAACCTCCTTGTTGGTCAAACTAACCTCTCTTGTTGGGTCAAAGTGATGGAGGACAACCTCGCGGGCCCACGGATGGAAGCATCGCACACGAGTGACTATCCTATATGACGCTTAGTATATGTTGCTCCCACCCTTTTGACGCGTACTATATATATACTCATACCGTACGTAACACAAACCAAAAAATGACCATCCTTGTTGGTCAAATTAACCTGTCTCACCGCAGGTCATAGTGATGGACGACGACCTCGCGGGCCCACAGAGAGCGTCACACGGGAGTGAGTGTCCTAGGACCATCGCGTGCATGTGGCCCAAAGATGCATGTCAAACTTTTTCTGCAGCGAACATGCGACCAAAGGAGTTTAGTGTTAAAAATTGAAAAAAATATCATTCGTCCATTTTTATACATTGATTGATTTCCTAGGGATTTAATGTGCAAAAATCAAATTTGAGCTACATGAGACCCGTGACAGTGCACCAAAATGGATTGGAAAATCATATGTGTACGTGTCTTTGGGTGCATGTTTAGTCCCCATCCAAGAAATTTCTAACATCGAGAATCTTGATTTTAAAATCCAGTAAATGCAAAACTAAGTTGAAATTCATGAAACTTATTGTGGTGTCATATGGACACCAATAGACTGTGATATTATATTTTTATGTCAAATTTGAGACAAGTTTTGATATAATCTTCTTACAGACAGGAAATTAGCAATAATTAGAAACCAATATCGCAAACGGACTTTTTATTCGAACCGTGTGCGTTAGAACAACAATGTACGTGCCGTGCTTCGGTTAAGCAATAAAGCAGCAGAAATAATCATCAAAAACGAAAAATCAATATAATACGTGCCGCCAGGCGTCCCGTGTGCCGTACGAGCACGCGTGAGTTGACGAGACATGTGCGAGCAGTCCGCCGCACAGGCAGACCAGGAGGCCGAGGCATGCGCGTGTTCGCTACGCAGTGTCACCGGGGGGCATGCTACTAGCTGTGTGAAATGACGGTAGGCATGCCAGTAGTCCACTGCGCAGGCTCACCAGGAGGCGAGCCAGCCCTTTGACCGCCACCCACCTTGCTCCCACTGCTCCATATTAATGGCGTGCCCGATCCGCTGGTCATAATAGGCGGCCGCACCCCCCGTCCAGAGTTGTCACCATCGCCTGGAGTGAAAGAGGATGCCGCCGAAGCGCACCATCGGAGGGAGTGGCGACGCCGGGGCTGGTGAAGCACCCGCGCAACGCATGAAGCTGGGCACAGAGGTGCGGTCACCGCCGACGAGGTCTCGCGCGGGCATTAGCGCGACCTTGATTTCGTCGCCGTCGTCGTGCCTCCCCAGCCGGAGCCGGAGGTCCGCATCTACTTCGGCAATGACTCCGACCCCGACGGAAAACCGGTTGGTCCCCCCCTCTTTTCTTGGAATAGAAATCCTATGGTTATGTTTACCCGGTCCATGAAATCAGGGTAAGATTCGTTAGATTCGTGTAGTGTATTGATTGTTTGAATGGTATCTATGGTTAGTGATTAATTGTTTGTTCTGTACAAATGGATTTTTTGCTAATAATCCAACTAGGGTTAGCCTTCATGCTAATAATTCATAGCCAGATCTTGAGAATTGATTTGGATTGTCGTACATATATTTGTGCCATTTTTTTATTCCAAGTCTTCAGAATTGATTTTGAATGTCCTACATATGTTTGTGCCAATTTTCCCCCCCAGATCAGTATGTACACTGATGAGGCTCCGGCCAGCGGCGCTGCCGGTTGTAGATCCTGCACCCAGCAGCGCGGGGAGAAGTGGCCACGCCCTGGATCCGAGGAATCCGTAGAATCTCGGGCGGACCGCATCAGCGATCTACCGGACGCCATCCTTGGGGAGATCATCTTCCTTCTCCCCACCAAGGATGGCTGCCGCACACTGGTCCTTGTATCTTGGTGGCGCACTCTATGACGCGTCGCGCCTCTTAATCTCGACTGTCGCCGGCTACCTGTCGTTCATGATTTTGAACTCCACGGAGCCATTATCTCCTCCCACCAGGGCTCCGTTCAACGCCTATGCATCCCGGCATGCTACTTGCTGCACATACCCTACACAGTGGATGCCTGGCTGGCATCCCGCCAATTCGAAAAACTCCAGCATCTTGAGTTCTACCATTACTACGCAAATAGCTTCCCACCAAGCGTTGTAGTTGTTCCCTCATCGCCGATGTCCATCTCATGGTTTTCCTCCTCTCTCCACACCACCACCTTGGCCTGGTGCCATCTAGCAGACAATCTGGTACAAATGCTTCGACTCCCACTACTAAAAAAACTCGCGCTTGTGGTGGTCGATCTGTTGGAGGCCTCACTACACAGCATCATCCATTCATTCTGCCCTGCCCTGGGGCTCTTGCTACTTGTTTTTGGAAAAGAAATCCGTCTCCATTGTCTCCAAATAAAGTCGCCTCACCTTGTAAGCATTGGAATTTGCTTTGAAGGAGAGGAGCTCATCATCAAAGATGTCCCTTTACTCCAAAGGTTGCTCCTTGATTATTGGTGTGCACCTTCGCAAATAACTGTGGTCTCTGCGCCTAAACTAGAGACCTTGGGTGTAATTCCTGATCCGCTTGAAGGTTACAAGATGGTGGTTGGCTCCACACTTATTCAGGTACTGTATATTATCATCAACACTTTTGTAATCATAAGCTGCATTTTTCATTTGTGCGCATAAGTTTTATATCATCAACACTTTGTAATCATAAGCTGCATTTTTCATTTGTGCGCATAAGTTTCATATCATCTTGGAGTACACTTTTGGTACTAATATTATGTTTTATGCTCAATGAAGAGTTTGTCCATGGATACCCTATCAATGGTGCTGGATTCTGTCAAGACCTTACATATCAGCATGTGGTGTTTTGATCTGAACTCGATTATCGACTTGCTGTGATGCTTTCCATGTCTGGAGAATTTTTATATACAGGTGATGATTTCAAGCACATTGAAAGCCCATATATAATTTACTAGAATTAACCGCTCAGTTGTCGCTCTTTCGACATACTCTTTTTTTAGACATTAACTGTTTTCAGTCTTCATGTCTATTTAGGCAGAAGCACATGGACAAAAAGGTATAACCAATCGGTGGCATAAGAAGCACCGGGATTTTCTCAGTTCTCATGACATTCATTTGAGGACAATAATGTTGGAAGGATATGCATCCAACCATGCAAACACTAGCTTTGTCACATTCTTCCTGTTGAATGCGAGTGTACTATTGTCCGTGAGGATTAAGGTTTTTAACAAAAACTTTCTCATGGATGGACATGTTGAACAGCATAAAAAGAAGTTTCAGGTGGACAAAAGGGCTTCTGAACATGCTCGGCTTCTATTTACAACAACTTGTCTTCATGTACCAGTAGATTCTCTGGCCCAGGATCTTGATTTTATGGATCAGACCGATCCATTTGACTGTGACTGCCGAAAACTTTCGTTGAGTTAGATGTTATTGTCCTGTTCAATCTGGATTTTGTGTAAACCTGATGAACAATTAATCCTCGTGCTTTTGTACCTTTTCTAAGCCGAAGTTAGATATTGTTGCCCTTTTCAACTCGACTTTGACCCATATTTTCTTTCATACAAACCGGAGCTTCTCTCAAGAAGCCTCATGGTTCCGAGAGGGAACTTGGTCACCTGATCTGTGTGCGAAATGACATACGCTGTCTCTTCCCGCCTTGATTTATTTTACAGAGGCAACATGCAACTATAGGAGTGTCGTGCTAAAAATATGAAATCATTAAGGGTTCGTTTTGCCTTTTTATACATTGATTTTCCTAGGCATTTTTTAATAAATAGCCACCATGTTATTATCACAAACAGTCGTATTATTCCAACCGTGGGCGTTCAACTAACCATTTACTACCGCAGGCAGCTGTTTGATTAGACGGGACAACTGCGAGCAGTCTGCCGCGTAGGCTCACCGTACTAGGAAAGAGCCGCGAGCGCTGCAATTTGTTGCTGGTTTTGGACTTCTGGTTTCGGCCGCCTTAGGAAGGTACGTAGAACAGTCCTCCATTCTCATCTACAAGCAGCGCCGCCGAGGATCGCCGCCTACTGCGAGATGGAGGACGAGCCGGCCAACAAGCGGGGGCGGGTCGAGCCAGAACCGCAAGAGTCTCCGGCGAGCGTGGACTTCATCAGCAGCCTCCCGGACGAGATGTTGGTAACCATCATATCCCACCTCCCCATCAAATCTGGCGTGAGGACCACTGTCCTCTCGCGGCGATGGCACCCCCTTTGGCACTCCACCCCCCTGGACCTCATCGTCGACGATGAGTTCTGCAGTGGGGAACGGCAACGCTTGGACGCATTGTCCCATGTCCTCGCCATGCACCCTAGGCCGGTCAGACGCCTTGCTATCGGCAAGTTCAGTTCCCACTGCAAGGCCGAACCCAGGTTTTACTACTGGATCCTATCCCCAGCCCTAGATCAGCTCGAGGAGCTCAGCTTTCATGCTGGCCGTCCGCGCTCACTGCCGCCATCCGCGCTCCACCTCGCGCCCACGCTGCACCGCGCTATATTCAGGCAGTGCATTTTCCCCTGGATTGATGCTGCGTGCGCTCTTCATCTCCCCAAACTTAAGCACCTCGAGCTCATGGTCGTCCGCATCTCGAAGGAGCATTTGGAGCACCTGTTCGTTGGCTGTACAGCGCTCGAGTACTTTCGTCTTCAGGCGATGGATGGGTTCAGTAGCCTCCACATCACCTCGATGAATGTCCATGCGATTTATGTGCATTGCTGGCGCCACCCAAGGCTCTCAGTTGAGGTGTTTCACGATATGGTCATTGAGAATGCACCTTTCCTCGAGAGATTGTATGTACTTGATAAATTAGGTCCAGCAAGAATCAGGATCATTCACGCACCAAAATTGACAGTGTTGGGCTATTCGTGTGCTGAATTCAACGAACTTGTTACTGGATCATTATCCGTTCAGCTACAATAGTCTTCTTCTTCTCCTTCTTATATATTGTTGGACATCACATTTTATCTAATTTTTGTTGATTATATGTCCGCCTGTCATCCAGAAAATGATTCCCACAAGCTTGACCCGGCCTCTGCGCACAGTGAAGATCTTGGCACTACAATCTGTCGTCCCCGATCTGATGAAGTTGTTAGATTCCTTAGATGCTTTCCTTGCACGGAGAAGCTATACATTGAGGTGATGCTCCTTTCCTGTTAATTGTTAACCACAACGGAGCTCAATTTGTTGTTACTTTTACCCATGATTACAATGACAAGTGTATAATGATTTCTAAAGGAAATTTGGAGGATTTCAATACATATATTTTTTGAGATGTTAATCATGAAGAAGGTGGCATTTCACTCTTTTCGTCTATTTTAGAAATCCTACAAATCAAAGAGGCCCAAAGTGTTCAAACCTACAGCTAGGCACTAATATGTTGTCTTTGTTTGGAGATACTAGCAGGCCCGAAAGTAGAAAATGTTGGGGAATATAATAATCCCATTGAATGCCTTGATCTTCATCTCACAGAAATTACTTTTAACGAGTACCGAGGCACCACACCAGAAATTAAATTCATCAGGTTCTTTGTTGAGAAAGCAAGGTTGCTCAAGGTAATGAGGTTTGCCCTATTACTACGCAGAAGTGAATGGATTGCTAAAGAGCGCAGGCATCTACATTTGAATGGAAAAGGCTCTGTAGAAGCTGAATTTTAGTTTGTAACTTCATATGATAGATTATTCGGAAGTCACTGTATCACGCCACTATATGACTTCTCGGTGGCTGATCCTTTCGCAGAAATAATGCATGAAAAGATTATGAAGAAGATGAATTTTATTTGTCAGAATAGTTTGAACCTTGTAATCTTTGATTTTGGGCCTTGTAATGCTGGAATTTGAACCTTGCAATATTTATGGTATTTGTTATATAACATAATTGGATGTTTAATTTTGTTTTGCAATCATGTCCTGTTATAAGTATATATGTTGTTCTTCTGTAGACAGAGCATAGATGTTGTGCGAACAAAGCATATCACATCACACACAGACCACACTAGGGAACCCGTCGGTGATCAATTCATCAATCGCTGATAATTGTATACTGGCAAGCGTTTGCCCACAACACACACGGCTTATTCCATCACAAACAGCTCGGATGGATCAACTGTATCCAAGTATCGCACACGCAACTCTTATCTGAATCGTGCTTGATGTCTCCACCATCGCTTGCACAGTTCGTCTTATTTGCCATGTATCACTGAGCCGGCCTCTGCTCGCGTCCCTCAGCGCGCTCTGCTCGCCGTTAGGTGCCGCGCCGCGTCGCACTCTGATCGTGTCCCTCGGCGTGCTCTGCTCGCTGTTAGGCGCCGTGGCGCGCTCTGCTCGCGTCCCTCCGCGCGCTCGGCTTGTGGATGGCTTTTCCCTCCGTGTTCAACTGCTATATGCATATGCTTGCTCGCTGTTGAGGCAGCCGCGGAGCGCTCTGCTCGCGTCCCTCTAGCACGCTCTGCCAGCTGTTGGGGCCAGCGCACGATCATGTTGGGGGCCCCATATGCATGTGGTTGCACCACGCACATCGCCATAATGCAGTTACGTGCGGCACGATGGAGTTACACGCTGCAAATTAGAACTGCCATCCGGGCGTGCCGATATTCCAGGCTGTCTGGCTTCCCCATTAATTCCCGCGGTCCTTATAACCGTAGTCTCTTCAACCTTTCGATCGCGCACCACAACATAACAAGCACACCCACGACGACACATACAAAGAGGATATCTAGCGGCGCTCCAATGGAGTTCGGCAAGCATAAAGTGGAGACCCACGCGAGGGAGATGGATCTCTCGGTGGTGTACACCATCGACCCGACCGTGGTAGAGGACTACATCAACACCGTGGATCAGTTGCTTGCTCGAGACAAGTACAAGGTGGTTGGCATCGACCTCCAGTACACCGGCGGTCGTCCCGACATAGATCAGAAGGTTGCCGTTGTTGAGTAATGTAGTAGAAAAAAATCGCACCTACGATCACCAAGATAAATATGAAGATGCATAACGGGTTGGGATCAACGATCGTTACAAACTCCGGAGTGCAGCGGAAGAAGAAAAGTCGGTGTAGATCATGCTCGAAGTCCCTTAAACGTTGATGTCGATCCCGCGAACTGCCCTCAAACGATCCCTCGAACCGAAGACCGAAAGCACGACCTCTCTAGGTTGCAAGCGTACGGTCTTCACGATCCGGCAGTGCTTCGCCGTCCAGAGCTAATCATCGCCGGAGAATTAGAGAGAGGAGATTAGAACCACACTGGGCTTCTAATTATGAGGATTATAGGTGGCTAGGGCTAGCTCTATTTAGTCTAGGACCAACTAGAACAAGAACTAGATCAACTAGAAGAGGCACCCAAAACTTGTGTGTCAATAGGGTGGAAAACCTCTAGTATATATAGGTTAGGAGGGTAGGAGAGGGCAGCCACCAGGGAGGAAAGCCTCCCTTGGTGCGCCGGCCAAGGGTGTGGGATTCCTAGTCCCACCCCTAGTCCAATTCGGCCCCTTCCTTAGGGAAGGGTGGCACTGTCCCACTTGGGCCTTTTTCGCCCAAGTTGCCTTCCACCTCTTGGCCTTTTAAGGTCCGTTGATATTTAAAATATATAAAAAACTTTAAACATTTTCAGAGTATTATATATATTTTTTAACATCCCTTGAAACATTTTCCACCTATATATAATTAATCGGTAATACCCGGTATTACCCGATATTCACCGAAACCCTTCCGGTGACCCCGAAACGCTTTCAGAACCTCTCGAAACTATTCCGGATATTAATGAAACTATTTCATGAATATATTCTCATCACTCCCGTACTACTAACACTCAGCAGATCATGTACCTTAAGCTTGTGACCCCATAGGTTCGGTAAATCATAGACATGAATGAATCCCCTTCGTTGAATGACCGATAGAGGAACCGTGGACATCCATATCGGTCCCTATGATTACACAAATGATATTCGAGTGAACCTTTGGTTATTATGCGATGTTCCCTTTGCTTCGCGATACTTTACAAAACCCGGTGTGCATCGGTATCCTCTTGAGTCATCACCATGCTCACCATACCGTTGCTCCCGTTTACCGGTTTTGTTCTTCTTTCTTGTTAGCGTGTTCCGGCATCCCTGTGACGTAGTCACCCTTGTCTAGCTAGACAATGATGGATGTCTTCACAATGAGAGGGCCCTAAGAATATCTCCCCATCGTTGGAGGAGCAAATCCCACTCTCGAGCTGTCCGGTCACTTGTCAAACTTCCCCGTGAGCCCGAAAGTTGTCATTATGATCACCTTGTTACAGATGATGTTTGAGAAACCCCAAACCCCACTGTTGTTGGGTAACATAGTAGAAAACAAAAAAAATCACACCTACGATCACCAAGATCAATATGAAGATGCATAACAGGTTGGGATCAATGATCGTTACCAACTCCGGAGTGCAGCGGAAGAAGAAGAGTCAGTGTAGATCACGCTCGAAGTCCCTCGAACATTGATGATGATCCCGTGAACCGCCCTCGAATGATCCCTCGAACCGAAGACCGAAAGCACGGCCTCTCTACTTGGTTGCAAGCATACGGTCTTCACGATCCGGCAGTGCTTTGCTGTCCAGAGCTAATCACCGCTGGAGAATTAGAGAGAGGAGATTAGAACCACACTGGGCTCCTAATTATGAGGATTAGAGGTGGCTAGGGCTAGATCTAATTAGTCTAGGACCAACTAGAACTAGAACTAGATCAACTAGAAGAGGCACCCAAAACTTGTGTGTCAATAGGGTGGAAAACCTCTAGTATATATAGGTTAGGAGGAGTGGAGAGGGCAGCCTCCAAGGGAGGAAAGCCTCCCTTGGTGCTCCGGCCAAGGGGGTGCAATTCCTACTCCCACCCCTAGTCTAATTCGCCCCTTCCTTAGGGAAGGGTGGCACTTTCCCACTTGGGCCTTTTTGGCCCAAGTTGCCTTCCACCTCTTGGCCTTTTAAGGCCCGCTGATATTTAAATTATATAAAATACTTTAAACATTTTCAGAGTATTATATATATATTTTAACATCCCCGAAAACATTTTCCACCTATATATAATTAATCGGTAATACCCGGTATTACCCGATATTCACCAAAACCCTTCCGGTGACCCCGAAACGCTTTCGGAACCTCTCGGAACTATTCCGGCTAATAACGAAACTATTTCATGAATATATTCTCATCACTCCCATACTACTAACACTTAGCAGACTGTGATTACCTTAAGCTTGTGACCCCATAGGTTCGGTAAATCATAGACATGAACGAAACCCCTTCGTTCAATGACCGATAGCGGAACCGTGGACATCAGTATCGGTCCCTATGATTACACGAATGATATTCGGGTGAACCTTTGGTTATTATGCGATGTTCCCTTTGCTTCGTGATACTTTACAAAACCTGGTGTGCATCGGTATCCTCTTGAGTCATCACCATGCTCACTATATCGTTGCTCCCGTTTACCGGTTTTGTTCTTCTTTCTCGTTAGGGTGTTCCGGCATCCCTGTGACGTAGTCACCTGTGTCTAGCCAGACGATGATGGATGCTTTCACACCGAGAGGGACCTAAGAATATCTCCCCATCATCGGAGGAGCAAATCCCACTCTCGGGCTGTCCGGTCACTTGTCAAACTTTCCCGTGAGCCTGAAAGTTGTCGTTATGATCACCTTGTTACAGATGACGTTTGAGCAACCCCAAAGCCCACTGTCTGGTAGGAAGTGACCGAGACACTCTCATGGTCTGAGGAACTAAAATACATGCTAACACTCCGTGTTAATACAATTGAATACAGATGATATTAACTCAATTCATAACAAACAAGTTTGGGTCGATTCAATATGATCGTTCTTCCAACGCCATAATCTCAATGTTGTTTTAGGATCATCATTACACTTAACGATATCCTAAGATCAGAAAAACATGATCACCAACAACACTTGAGCTAGTCTTAGAGGCGATACTAGGAACCTTTATTTTATCCGTTTATCATTTCACACGTGCATATCAGTTTTCCACTGAATCACATATTCTAGGATCATAACACTTATAGCATGAAATATAAACTCTTAGTTATGAATAATGGAAATATAATAATACAATATTATTGCCTCTAGGGCATATTTCCAACACTGTCCCACTTGCACTAGAGTCAATAATCTAGTTGCATAACACTTAACAACTTATCTTGTGTTATTAATGCATTGCTTGTGGTAGAGCCTTCGTCATTAGTTTGACACACTCAAAAACTTTCTGATATTTGTGATAGTATGGTTTGATTCCTAGATCTTAATCCATATAGTTTTTCAGCCATAATATTTTATTCAAAGTAAAATACTATTGGATTTATGATCATAATAATCTTAAGTCAAGACTCTTCTTGATCATATCTTGAATTAACCCATTTTATAAAGATTCTTCTTGATCTTCTTGAATTAAACTTTCTGGGTCACTTACAAACTCTGCAATATTTATTCAGACAAAACATTTATATCAAGACATTTCTTGATTCAGATAAAATTGAAACATCTCAGTTTTCAAGACGTATCCTTATCGTTTATAGATTCAACAAATTTGTTCATAAATAATTTGAATTATTATAGCCCAATCATAAACACTATGAAGTTGATATTCATATATTCTTAATAATGAATTTCAACTTCAATACCTCAGAATAAACATTTTATTCTTTGAGTTCCTTGATATTTTATTTACTAACTTTTAGAAAATATACTTTGGTCACTATATATATATATATCATAACTTATCAAGACAATTTTATCTTCCAAGCTTATCATTCATAAGCGTCAAGTTATATGACATTTAGAGAAAACATTTTTCTCTATTTTAAAACTCTTTTAAAAAAATTGTCAAAATATATATAACTTTGTTTTAGCTTAACCAGACACCTTAATCTATTCATAGATTCTTTCAATGCCATTTTTTTCTTTACACTTTGATGGAAAAAGTGTTTCAAAATCATTTTTGTTATGTGCTTTAGGAACTTTATATTGTTTCTATTCCATAATATGTCATATACATACATGATTGAAAACTTTATATAGCTCCCACTTAGCTCTACAAAACTATTTTGTTAGTAATTAGGAACTTTATATTATTTCTATTTCACGATATGTCTTACATATATACGACTTTGAAATATTATATAACTCCCACTGAATTTTACACAAAAATACTTTTGGACAAGTCCAAAACTTAATGCTAGTCCAAATCTTCAAACGGTTTTTGAAGTTTGCACATTTATCCGGTTATCTTGAGGATAAAAACTTTTTCTGGTTGTATCATTCATACATCCTTTTCCCAATTTAGGAAACTTGTTTTGAAATCCTTCTTTTACTCCACACTCCTTGAAGTATTATCAAGTTCTAAATTTGTCAGAAAATAACAACCAAATTCCAAACTTGATCGTATATGAATTTTCATTCCGGTGTGCATGGCCAAGGGCCATTCCTTATGAGCTAGGCGCCACCTTTGTTTCTTTGTAGTGTTTACGTTCATCTTCTTACAAGATGAAAAGAACTTTGTCATGTCATTTCATAAATTCAACGATGTTCTTGATCATGTTTTAGCTTTTAGAATTTTCTACATCTAATGTAGTAACTAACGGTATATCTTGTAAATAATTTATTGAAACAAATTCTGATTAGTTTTGTACCGTTAAAAGATTCACTAATCTTTCAAGCTATAACATCCTCCCACTTATTATTTTGACAAGAAAACCCTTTTCCATGACAAACATTTTGTCTTTCAGATATTTCAATGGGAGAAATCATATAAACCTACAATTCAACTGTCATCTAGTTAAATAATGTTCATATCTCATATTTCATTTAACAAGATCTATATGTGGTTTTCTATTTTAGTGTATATTTTACTGTTTCAGTTATACCCCGATTATAAATAGCAGCTAAATATTCCAGATCCTTCAAACAATCTTGCTAAACTTATGACTTTAGATCTATTTCTTCAAATGAAGAATCACAATATCAATTTTCATAATGATCCTTAATCTTCATTAAAATATTTTAACTCTTCAAATAAATTCTGAAATTCTTTTGAACTATTCAAATATTTCAGTTTGAGTAAAACATTTTTACTTATTTTAATGAAGTTAAATTATCCACCATACTCTGTTTCTGTCTATCGGTTTTATACATCATTATGTATTTTATCGATCATGATGATCGAATACTTCATCTATATGAAGATTATTCCCGATGTATCCAAGCAGAGATATATTCATGTGGAACTTATCAGTCTTCTTAAGACGTTTAGCATAAATGTTGTAATACTTTAAATCAAGATTTCATGAATAAACCATCGAAACTTGTGGTAAATCCAAAACATATTCTTATAATTACTTCAACAACTATTGTTCAAAACTTTATAAGAATGCCCATTGCATAATCCAAAACATAATGTCTTATACAACTCTGGAACGTAATAACTATTATTCGATCCTAAGATAAATCTTGAAGATAGACCCCAACAGTCTTGAGTAGCGATCCCATCACCATCCTTGACTATCATCTTGTTTTTATTTCTTCTCAACTTGTGAGCTTTCTGTAGTTCCTATATCAGATTGCAAATTAAAAGCAATCGATTAGTATCAAATACTTATGGCATACAGAAACAAGTAAAACAACATTATTATTGTATAACTTTTATACCTTTGTCTGAATAACCGTTCTTCTTATCTGCTAAGTACTTCTTGCAGTTCTGCTTCCAGTGACCCTTTTGTTTGCAATAGAAACATTCAGTCTCTTTGTTGGCTCCACACTTGTTCTTCTTCTGGGAAGCGGTCTTACCGACACCAGTAGATTTCTTCTTGGACTTGCCCTTCTTCTTGAAACTGGTAGTCTTGTTGACCATCAACACTTCTTTGTTCTTATGCATCCCAGCTTCCGCAGTTTTGAGCATAGCAAACAACTCGTTTGCACTTTTCTCCATCCCGTTCATGTTGTAATTCATGATGAAACCATCGTAAGATGGGGGGAGTGAAGCAAGCACAATATCTGTACCGAGTGTTGGCGGAATTCCAAATTCCAGTGAAGCAAGCCTATCAACATAGCCAGCAAGATTCACTATATGCTCACTCATTGAGGAACCCTCTTTCATCTTGCATTCTATCAGGGCTTTGGTTAATTCAAACCGTTTGGTCCTTGCTTGTTTCTTGTACAGAACTTCCAGTAACCCAATTATAAATTGAATGGTGGATCATTCAAAATGCTTCTGTAGTTCAGGATCCATGCAAGTTTACATGAGGCACTGGACTGACTCATAGTCATCACTACGAGTAGCATAAGTAGCAACTTCTTCTGGTGCAGCATCTTTTGAAGGAGCTTCACCTAGGGGTTGATCCAGCACGTACTCCTTTTAGCACTCCTGAGAACAAATCTCATGTTTTGGATCCAATCCGCATAGTTTCCACCATTTGCAACCAACTATTCTTTCTCAAGCATAGGGGCTAAGTTGAACATATTGCGAGCCATCTACAATGACAAACACACACATAATTTTAGACATAATTCATAATTAATTTATAGCACTTATTGTTTAAACAAGTTTTAATATAAAGTGCACTCCCACTCAAATTAATATCTCTCATAATTAATTGTGAGTGATTCAGGATCCAAGTCTAGTTCTCAGTCATTGATGTGTGCATCACTGATGACGAGAATTTTGACCGGTGGGCAATCTTTTGCCGATCATATCTCCATATGACTCTTGTTCATCTTTCGATGCTTTGTGCTCCGCTCAGAACTATTCTGCCAGAACTTTAAGACAACCGAGTGTTATCTGCATGCATGGTCTGACCATCCCCGCCTTACACCTCACAATCCGGTTGTGCTCATGTGTACATGTCGCACTCCGGAACACTACGTGTTATAGACGGTTGCAAGACTGGGAAGAGCACCTTTTAGCTTGATATTTACTGTGAGAGATCACCCTAATAATTGACTACAACGCAATCAAAGGGTGCAAACAACAAAGGGATAAACATCTCAGGCAATTCATAATAGCATGATATGGTATAGCCCTATGCGCCGGAGTCCTCCATGATCGTCTTCAATCTCCAGTTGAAGCGACATGACGGCCAATATTTCATTACTGAGGCAACTGTTTCAAAAACATTGCTGTGGCGGCAATCTCAAAAAACGTTGCCGTGGCGACTGTTTCAGAAAACATTGCCGTGACACCAAAATCTGAAATTCTGTCGTGGCATGAAATTATAGCTCCTCATCCCGTGCCTGGTACACCTTCTCCTCGTCGGGGTCCTCTGTGTACGTTTTGCCACCATCACTTGTAACCTATCTCTACGATATTTAAATTAAGGCGGCAATCCCGTGGCTCCAGCCATCATGCCATGGCGCGTAGGCCACTTAACATTACAACATATAACACTGGTACAACGAGGTGCTATACAAACGGTTTTTAACCCCTTTCTGCGATGGCGTTCTGAACTATCGCCAAGTGAGTGACTGCGATAGGGGGGTCCTTCCCACACGACCCAGAAACCGTTGGGGGTAGGCCCTCCTAGTACACACGCTCGGCAAAATGAGGTCGTGTGCGACGGGTGAGCTATCAAATACGGTTATATGTACAGTTGTGCTAAAAAATACAATTATACAGGCCAAATCGTTTCCGGTCGTAAGTACATCCCACACAATCAGTCTCGGCTAACCATTTTTTTCGTATGTACATTCCACATAGTCAATCCAAGGAATACATTTCCTTTAGTATGTACATCCCACACAGTTAATCCAAGAAGTATGTTTCCGTTCGTATATACATCTCACAAGGTCACTCCAAGGAAAACATTTCTGTTCGCAGGTACATCACACACAATTTTCCCCATTAAATCATTTGTGATAGCATCGCCATTGCACACAATATTAACAATTTTATTGTTTGCGTTATTGAATGCATCACACATGGTGCGTAGAAGAAACTGTGTGGCAAAGGCTGTCCATCACACACACTTTTTATGTGGTAAACGTTTGCGCAAGGTGGCCTAACGCAAACGGTTTTCAAGAGGATGTTGTGTGTGATTGTTCATTGATCCAACATGGTTTATTCCTAGAAACTGTGTGCGTTGCCTGAGGTCATCGCCCACGGTGTTTTCTCAATAACCGTTTGCAATAGAAAAATAGCAGGCTAATTGGCGATTAGTAGGCTAATTGCCCTATTATTAATAATCCATTTATTAATCTAACTGACATTTCATATTAAGCACACAATATATTTCATTTTCATATTAAGGAAGCAGGATTTCATAATTGAAATACGTCAGAGTACAACATCATATAGCTTCGGCACTCAGCTACCCCGTTACACAACTGCACCAGCACCAAGTTTCACATGCAACATCTATGACCTTTCGAAATTAGCATCATAGATGGTACATAGACAGATGGATCTCATCTGGAAAACTACTGAAGTGGAAGGCAAATATTGAGCCTTCATTGATGTTGAACATCTTTGCAACTTTAGGCCAGTGCCTGTCCATCCTTCGTCCTCTTCAGGAACACATCAATATTGAACCGTGGGTGTTGTATGAATACCTTCCTCACCTCCTGACCATATAGGTGGTTTGAGAGGTAATCATCAGTGAACTGCTTCGGAAAGGCCTGAAAACAAGGATATGCATAAATATCTTCTCTAGATTTGAAATGGCGCAAAGGAATTAAAAAGACAAGGTATAACAGTTAGTACCATCCTGTAGTGAACTGATGTCTTCTTCATTGTGCAGACAAAGATCTTGTTGATTTTTGTCGCTAATTTCTTTATCGTAACAATCTTTCTGAGTTTCTTGACTTGACTTATATTCATGGACAACTCATTTCCACATATGCAAAAAGGGTCAAACAGTGGGTCAAAACCTCTGACAGCAGGACCTACATGTGCAAGACCAAATTGTTAAAAACCTAATATTTAAAAACAAGAAGTGGAAAGGTGTGTTATTAACTGCAACAGGCCTAATATTTAAAAACAAGCAAACGTAGTCATTCAAACTTGTATTGTGCAGGTCTAAGTACACTAGTTATTGGCCCTATTTGGATCCATGGGTTAGGGTTAGTTTGAGCTAGTTTGGGTTCAAATAGCCCTAAAGTATCCAAACATGATGGCTAGTTTGAGCTAGTTGCGTCAAACCCACCCAAAACAACTATCCCACCCAAGAGGTGCTGATTGGGGCTAGTTCTCCTAGTGCATTTATTATCAATCTAACAATGTCATCCAAACACCTCTTTGGCTAGAGTTAGTTCAGGGTTAGTCATTGTTGAGTATCATTGTTATTAGGAAACGTAGGATAGCGTAGGATTTATTCTACCTTGACTTGTACTCTAAGATGACCATGTACTCATACATATATGCCCACGAGGCTCAATCAATACAATCAACTATTCCACCAATCTCTCTCTCCCTTTTAACTGTCATGAGCTAGAAACTAACTCTAACCTCTAGCTAAGTTAGAGTACCTAAACAGTGCCATTGTTCAATCAAATGGAAAGGCGTGTTAAATACTCCCCCCGGTCCTTTTTACTCTGCGTATAAGAATTGTCTGAAGTTAAACTTCATAAAACTTGACCTTATTTATATGAAAAAATATCAACATCTACCATGCTAAAGTTATACAATATGAAAATTTAAGTCATGACACATGTACTGATATTTATTTCATATTGTGAATGTTGGTATTTTGTTCTATAAAGTTGGTCAAACTTTATGAGGCTTGACTTTAGACAAATCTTATATGCGAACTAAACAGATTCGGAGGGAGTACAACATGCTTAACAGCAACCAAATATAGCCATTCATAGAGCTATTGTTAAATTTGGTATTGATGAAATTGAACTGCTCAGTTCATACTAGCACATATAGAACATCACCCTGTTAATAGCTGAAATAAACAAGGCATACTACAAACAACCAAAGATGGCAATTGAAACTGGACATATGCTAACTACAAACAACTGAACAACCATAAACCGTAGAAATAAACAAGGCATAATGAAAACAACCAAATATAGCAATAAATACTGGACAGGTTCTCACTACAAAAGGGGTTCGAGAAAACAAATCATGGGTTTCCTCACTTGTCACAGATTGGCTCCTCCTCGTGGTCGCCGTCGATGATCTCTGACTTGCCAGCTGAGGATCCCAAGCCAGCGTCGCAGAACGTGTCCTTCAGAAATGACCAAAGGGGCTCCATGGCGATGAAGGATGGCAAATTGTTCATAACGAGCCGCAGGAGATCAGCGGCAGGGCCATCGATAAGATTGACGGCTATCGAACCCGAAGGGTTGGGGGTGGGCAACTTAACCTGTGACATAACCCGCGTCAAGCCGTCGGTGTCGATGACCTCGATGTCGTAGCTGGCAACCGCGACATGCCAGAATACTCTAGTCCACTGATTGAAAGGCTCAATGCAGGTCCAGTCATTGTCGTCAGCTTCCTCGGCGGCCATGTGACGCCCCCGGTTCAATCGTACACTAATCATACACGCAAACGTGTACGATCAAGCCCAGGGACTCACGGGAAGATATCACAACACAACTCTAAACACAAATAAACGGAGGTCCACAATATTACAGACCAGGGATCCGAAGATCCGAATACATAAGTTAGTCATACAAATAATATCTGGGTACAGACATAGTTAGACAAGTTTTGCCTTAAGAAGGCTAGCACAAACAGCGACACTAGATCGAAAGGCGTTGGCCTCCTGCCTGGGAGCCTCCGATCCTACTCCTGGTCAGCTGGCTCGATCCAGTAGTACGTGCCCTCTGGACCCGCCTGGTAGTAGGCTCCGGTGGTGGCGTCTGGCTCCTGGACTCCATCGTCTGGTGTATCATCAAGGTGGGGTATATGGGGGAAAAGAGAAAATAAAGCAACCGTGAGTACTCATCCGAAGGACTCAGCAAGCAAGGATCTATACTACATATGCAACATTATCAATGGAGAAAAGGCTGTATATGTGGACTGGGCTGCAGAAATGCCAGAATAGAGAGAAAGGCCTAGTCCTATCGAAGACTAGCATCTTCAAACATCTTCTCAAAGCCATCATCTTGCA
This sequence comes from Thinopyrum elongatum, assembly GCA_011799875.1. Taxonomy (NCBI): domain Eukaryota; kingdom Viridiplantae; phylum Streptophyta; class Magnoliopsida; order Poales; family Poaceae; genus Thinopyrum; species Thinopyrum elongatum. Next base: position 374,788,442 of record CM022299.1, on the reverse strand, counting down.
GCAGTAGAAGAGAGTAGAATAGCATTTTATTTAGCAAACATGTTGAAGTACAGCTCAAAGATCCTTCCTCGACTCCCAGCGAGAAAGTAATCTCGAATCTTCAATTAAGTAACAAGTATCCAGTTTAAGTAGTAGATCGGGATACACAAACTGAGCGTCCTTTACCGTAGGACCGGCTATCGATAGAAGATTCATCCCTGCAGGGGTGCACTACTGTTACCCAACACGCTCGATCAACTCTGGCCGGACATACTTGCTGGGTAATGCCCGTCCTCGGAAGATCAACACGAAGCAGCGCTCTACCTAGGCTCAGCAGAGAGGTCAGCACGCCGGACTAACCTATGCACCCAGGGGTCTCGGGCCATCGCCCTGGGCACCCTGCGCGTTGCGTGGCTGGCCGGGGTGCAGGCGCGACACTGAACTCGCCAGTGAAGTATCCAGCCCAATCCCGACGATCAACCCGCACGGTGAATCGTGACGTCTGATAAGCTTTCGGCGAAACGTACATCGCAGAGGGCCCCATAACCATTATCCCGCGTGGTGGTAGTGCGTATAGGGCACGTCGACCCACTCAGATCACACACCCAAATCCAATAGGCTCAATTAGTATCAAGCGGAGACAATCAGAGTCTCTGATGCTCCGCCACAATGTCACACTCGAGTGCCCTTCCGGCACACCCGAAATCATAGATCCCCAGCGGGTACCCACCAGGGTGGACCCGCCTGTAACAGAGGTCAAGTAATCGTGTGGTCATAACATCAAGGGAGAAACCCGAGGAATCACCCTCAGCGGATTCCACTCTACGAAATCATCAGGGCGAACGTATGAGGTATCACCCTCGAGGTTCACACTGAGGGTTGCACGACAGAGTCGTGTCGGAAGTGGAGAAGGAGGAATCACCCTCGATGACCACGACCGAACAGCTACACTGCAGAGTATTCATCAGGAGTGCGTTACGAGGTATCACCCTCGGCACTCGGTAGTTACTACGCAGAGTCGTACAACTAAGGGGGGTGTGAAGTGAGGTGTCGGTCTCTGGTCGACGATCACATTGATCGAGTCGTCGATGATCAAGCAGGGGCATCAAGGATAAGGTGGTGGGGTCACTGATGGTTCATCACCAACCTATACTAAACAGTTTATCATAGGCAGGTAAGGTAGCAATGAACAGGTTACAACAGCAGGCTATGCATCAGAATAGGAGCATACATTAACAGTAGCAAAATCTAATGCAAGCAGGAGAATAGAATGGGCGATATCTGGAATGCTCAAGGGGGGGGCTTGCCTGGTTGCTCTGGCAAGAGGGGAAGGTCGTCAACGGGCTGCTCGTCGGTAGTGTAGTCGTATCCAGGTGCAGCGCCGTCGGTCTCAGCGTCTATCGAGAGAGAGAGAAGGAGGGGGAGAGAAACAATAAATTCACGGCAATAATGCAAACAACATGTATGACATGTCTAAATGATATGCCGGGGTGTTCTACTGCCTAACTAAATGATTTAGTTAATTTAGGAATTTATTCGGATTTATTTAATTAAAGTTGGGCACTATTCATTTACTGAAATCGGTCTAAAAGTTCAATGTTCTTATAGCTGCGGGCGTCTGACGGGAATACGAAGGACGTATTCGGGTTCGTATCGAAATTCTGAGCAAGTTTCATATATAAATTATTTTCATCGGAGTTACGGTTTATTTAATATGATTTTCTAAAGTTTTTATTAATTTCTGGAATTTAATTAATTATTTAATTCAACATTATCCGAAACTGTGCTGATGATGACATCAGCATGACCTCATGCTGATGTCAGCGGTTAATTAAGTTAATTACTAATTACTATTTAATTAACACTAATTAGTTAATTAGATTAACCTAATTAGGATTAATTAATTAATTGTTTTTATCAATTATTTTTTTATTTATTTATTTTTCTTTTTCTAAAACGTTCGGTGGGACCGGACCCCACATGTCATTGGGCCAGGGGGGCACTGGCCCAGTGGTCAGTGGCCCTGGCCACAGCGTGCACGGGCGCGCGGGCGAGCGGGCGCTGGGGCGCTGCGGGGCGCCCGAACTGGACGCGGCCAGTCGGGGCCACGACGAGGGGGGGGGGGGCGCTGGTGTGACGCCCCCGGTTCAATCGTACACTAATCATACACGCAAACGTGTACGATCAAGCCCAGGGACTCACGGGAAGATATCACAACACAACTCTAAACACAAATAAACGGAGGTCCACAATATTACAGACCAGGGATCCGAAGATCCGAATACATAAGTCAGTCATACAAATAATATCTGGGTACAGACATAGTTAGACAAGTTCTGCCTTAAGAAGGCTAGCACAAACAGCGACACTAGATCGAAAGGCGTTGGCCTCCTGCCTGGGAGCCTCCGATCCTACTCCTGGTCAGCTGGCTCGATCCAGTAGTACGTGCCCTCTGGACCCGCCTGGTAGTAGGCTCCGGTGGTGGCGTCTGGCTCCTGGACTCCATCGTCTGGTGTATCATCAAGGTGGGGTATATGGGGGAAAAAGAGAAAATAAAGCAACCGTGAGTACTCATCCGAAGTACTTAGCAAGCAAGGATCTATACTACATATGCAACATTATCAATGGAGAAAAGGCTGTATATGTGGACTGGGCTGCAGAAATGCCAGAATAGAGAGGAAGGCCTAGTCCTATCGAAGACTAGCATCTTCAAACATCTTTCAAAGCCATCATCTTGCAGCAGTAGAAGAGAGTAGAATAGCATTTTATTTAGCAAACATGTTGAAGTACAGCTCAAAGATCCTTCCTCGACTCCCAGCGAGAAAGTAATCCCGAAGCTTCAATTAAGTAACAAGTATCCAGTTTAAGTAGTAGATCGGGATACACAAACTGAGCGTCCTTTACCGTAGGACCGGCTATCGATAGAAGATTCATCCCTGCAGGGGTGCACTACTGTTACCCAACACGCTCGATCAACTCTGGCCGGACATACTTGCTGGGTAATGCCCGTCCTCGGAAGATCAACACGAAGCAGCGCTCTACCTAGGCTCAGCAGAGAGGTCAGCACGCCGGACTAACCTATGCACCCAGGGGTCTCGGGCCATCGCCCTGGGCACCCTGCGCGTTGCGTGGCTGGCCGGGGTGCAGGCGCGACACTGAACTCGCCAATGAAGTATCCAGCCCAATCCCGACGATCAGCCCGCACGGTGAATCGTGACGTCTGATAAGCTTTCGGAGAAACGTACATCGCAGAGGGCCCCATAACCATTATCCCACGTGGTGGTAGTGCGTATAGGGCACGTCGACCCACTCAGATCACACACCCAAATCCAATAGGCTCAATTAGTATCAAGCGGAGACAATCAGAGTCTCTGATGCTCCGCCACAATGTCACACTCGAGTGCCCTTCCGGCACACCCGAAATCATAGATCCCCAGCGGGTACCCACCAGGGTGGACCCGCCTGTGACAAAGGTCAAGTAACCGTGTGGTCATAATCATCAGGGTGAACGTATGAGGTATCACCCTCGAGGTTCACACTGAGGGGTTGCACGACAGAGTCGTATCGGACATGGAGAAGGAGGAATCACCCTCGATGACCACGACCGTACAGCTATGCTGCAGAGTATTCATCAGGAGTGCGTTACGAGGTATCACCCTCGGCACTCGATAGTTACTACGCAGAGTCGTACAACTTAGGGGGTGTGAAGTGAGGTGTCGGTCTCTGGTCGACGATCACGTTGATCGAGTCATCGATGATCAAGCAGGGGCAACAAGGGTAAGGTGGTGGGGTCACTGATGGTTCATCACCAACCTATACTAAACAGTTTATCATAGGCAGGTAAGGTAGCAATGAACAGGTTACAACAGCAGGCTATGCATCAGAATAGGAGCATACATTAACAGTAGCGAAATCTAATGCAAGCAGGAGAATAGAATGGGCGATATCTGGAATGCTCAAGGGGGGGGGGGCTTGCCTGGTTGCTCTGGCAAGAGAGGGAGGTCGTCAACGGGCTGCTCGTCGGTAGAGTAGTCGTATCCTGGTGCAGCGTCGTCGGTCTCGGCGTCTATCGAGAGAGAAGGAGGGGGAGAGAAACAATAAATTCCACGGCAAATATGCAAACAATATGTATGACATGCCTAAATGATATGCCGGGGTGTTCTACTGCCTAACTAAATGATTTAGTTAATTTAGGAATTTATTCGGATTTATTTAATTAAAGTTGGACACTATTCATTTATCGAAATCGGTCTAATTGTTCAACGTTCTTATAGCTGCGGGCGTCTGACGGAGATACCGAGGGCGTATCCGAGCCCGTATCGTCGTTCTGAGCAAGTTTCATGTATAAAATATTTTCATCGGAGATACGGTTTAAAAGATATGATTTTCTAAAGTTTTTATTAATTTCTGAAATTTAATTAATTATTTAATTCAACATTATCCGAAACAGTGATTGATGACGTCAGCATGACATCATGCTGACGTCAGCAGCCACCTGACAGGGTGGGTCCCACCTGTCATAGGCTGTTAGCTTAATTAGGTTTAATTAATTTAATTACTGATTAATTAACACTAATTAGTTAATTAGATTAACCTAATCAGGATTAATTAACTAATTAATTAACTAATTAATTATTTAATTAATCATTTTATTTATTTCTATTTTTATTTTCTATTTCTTTTAAATCGTTTTTAGGGGGGTGGGCCCCATCTGTCAGCGGCACAGGGGGGGCAGGGCCCACCGGGCAGTGGCCCATACGGCCACACGGGGCGGGCGTGGGCGCAGCCCGAGCGGGCGCGTCCAGGGTGCGCCCGGGCGCTGGCCACGGGCGCCGGCGAGGCGCGGCTGGACGGGTCGGTGGTGAGCGCGGGGCCACGGCGCGCGATGCGGACGAGCGCGCGGGCGAGGTGTGGGGGCGCGCGCGCGTGCGGGTGGCCGCGGCGAGCGGAGGCAGAGGCGAGAGGACGAGCGGCAGCGGCGGCTGGAGTGGGCAAAACATAATTCCATATTTATTTCAGATTTAATAAATGGTTACTAAATATTATCTTTATCCACTGTTTGAGGTTGTTCGAGTCACTTATCCAATTCCAATGATGTTGGTTTCAATTTTAGAATAGCCTCTGGAATATTTGTTATTTATCTGACATTTTAGCTCCTATGTTGGACAACTTTTATATTCCACTTTCATTTAAATTTGAATTTGACTTAGGAGTTGAAATGCAATATGATGCTAATGATGATTATGCACTGTCGATCATGCTAACATGTCATTATCAAAAGTGATTACTGTTGCTAATCACCGGGGGTGTTACAACTCTCCTCATCTATTAAGAATTCTCGTCCCGAGAATTAAGAGGAAGACTGAAAGAAAGAGGGGTATTCTTCGCGAAGACGATCCTCGCGTTCCCAAGTGGCTTCATCTTCAGAATGATTTGACCACTGAACCTTGAGGAACTTGATTGACTTTTGACGTGTTCGACGCTCAGCTTGATCAAGAATACGGATGGGATATTCTGGATATGACAGATCTTCCCGTAATTCAAGCACTTCATGATCCACAGCTCGAATAGGATCCTTGAAGCAGCGGCGGAGTTGGGATACATGAAAGACGTCATGTACTTGAGAAAGGTTTGGCGGCAATTGCAACTGATATGCCACTTCTCCTCGACGGGCAAGAATACGGAACAGGCCAATGTAGCGTGGAGCTAACTTGCCTTTGATTCCGAACCGATGAGTGCCTTTCAACGGAGTGACGCGGAGGTAAGCTTGCTCGCCAGGTTGATAGACTATTTCCTGGTGCTTTCGGTCATAGTTGCTCTTCTGACGAGACTGAGCAGATTTCAAATGTTCACGAACAATGCGGACTTGTTCTTCAGCTTGCCGAATAATGTCCGGTCCGACGAGTGAGCGTTCCCCAGTTTCTGACCAATTCAGAGGGGTTCGACACTTACGACCGTATAGAACTTCAAACGGTGCCATCTTCAGACTAGCTTGATAGCTATTGTTGTAAGAGAATTCGGCATACGGGAGAGATTCCTCCCATTTCTTACCGAAGGAGATGACGCAAGCTCGAAGCATATCTTCGAGCACTTGATTAACTCGTTCAACTTGACCCTGTGACTGAGGGTGAAAAGCGGTGCTGAAAGACATATGAGTTCCCATAGCTTCTTGGAAACTATTCCAGAATCTGGAGGTGAAGAGGCTGCCACGATCAGAACTGATCTCCAACGGAACACCATGGAGTGACACAATTCGGGAAACATACAAGTCTGCTAACTGGCTAGCAGTGATTGTCTCTTTAACTGGCAGAAAGTGGGCAACCTTAGAGAATCGGTCAATGACGACAAATATAGCATCATTACCCTTCTGGGATTTGGGAAAACCAGTAATGAAATCCATTTGGACCTTGTCCCATTTCCATTCAGGAATTTCCAGGGGTTGCAGAGTTCCTGCGGGCCTTTGATGTTGAGCTTTAACGCGGCGGCAAACGTCACACTCAGAAACATAACGAGCAATGTCTCGCTTCATATTAGGCCACCAGTATCTCTGACAAATGTCACGGTACATCTTTGTGCTACCAGGGTGAATGGACAAGGGAGTGTCATGAGCTTCCTTCATAACGTTTTCCCTCTCATTCTTAAACTTGGGTACGAAGAGACGGTGTTGGAAAAATAGGATCCCATCTGCATCAAGATGGAATTCCGACGGCTTTCCTTTCTCGAGGTATCGCTTGATCTTTTCAACTTCAGTGTCATACCTTTGCATAACCTTAATGCCGTGTTCTAAATCTGGTTCGACAACCAGGGTATTGAGATAACCCTGTGGAACAATATGAAGGTTCAATTTGCAAAGCTCTTCATGGAGAAGAGGTTGTGTTTCTTGAACCATAAGATTGTTGCTATAGGACTTGCGACTCAAAGCATCGGCCATTACATTAGCCTTGCCGGGGGTATATGAAATATTCATATCATAATCGGCAATTGTTTCGAGCCATCTTTGTTGACGAAGGTTCAGATCTGGTTGAGTATATAAATACTTCAAGCTTTGGTGATCCGTGTATATCTCGCAACGGTTACCGAGAAGGTAATGTCGCCATAGCTTCAAGGCATAGATAACCGCAGAAAGTTCAAGATCATGCACGGGATAATTTTCTTCATGAGGACGCAATTGTCGGGAGGCATAAGCAATCACTTTGCGCTCTTGCATTAGGACACAGCCTAATCCTTGACGAGATGCATCACAGTATATCACGAAATCCTTTTGGGAATCCGGGGGTGCTAATACTGGGGCAGATGTCAATTTATCTTTTAGTGTCTGAAAGCTTTCTTGACATTTTTCTGTCCACTCAAATTTAACACCTTTGTGAAGCAGATATGTCAATGGTTTTGCAATCTTAGAAAAGTTCTCAACGAATCGACGGCAATAACTAGCAAGTCCGAGAAAACTTCTGACTTGCTTAACATTCTTTGGGGGAGTCCAGTCGAGAATAGCCTGAACTCGTTCGGGGTTAACAGCAATCCCATCCTTGGAAATCACATGTCCAAGGTAAGTTACTTCAGGAAGCCAAAATTTGCATTTGGAATACTTGGCATACAACTGGTGTTCTCGGAGCCTTTCTAGAACAAGGCAGAGATGTTCAGCATGTTCCTCTTTATTCTTAGAATAGACCAGAATATCATCTAGATATACCACGACGAATTCGTCGAGGTAATCCATGAATATATAATTCATCAGACGGGAGAATGTAGCTGGGGCATTCGTTAGGCCAAATGACATGACGGTGTATTCATACGAGCCATAACGAGTGACGAATGCAGTCTTGGGAATGTCCTCTTCACGGACACGGATCTGGTGATAACCCAACCTCAAGTCGAGTTTAGAGAACACCGATGATCCGGCAAGTTGATCATAAAGATCATTGATACGGGGCAGTGGGTATTTATTCTGGATTGTGGCTTGGTTAATGGGCCGGTAATCCTGAACCAATCGGTTAGTTCCATCCTTCTTCTTAACGAAGAGTGAAGGTGCTCCCCAAGCAGAGGAACTGGGGCGGATGAAACCACTCTTAAGTGACTTGTCGATTTCTTCCTTAAGCTCAAGAAGGTGATGCGGAGGCATCTTATAAGGTCGCTTGGCAATAGGAACGGTGCCAGGCTTCAAGTCAATGACAAACTCGACAGCTCTAGCCGGGGGTATGCCTGGAAGTTCTTTTGGAAAGACGTCTGGAAAATCTCGAACGACAGGAACGTTCTCGATCCCTTCCAGAGGTGAGGCGTTCAAAGCATTCATAACATATATCTCAGCTTCAGCGTCTCGAGTAATTCGGGCAGTGTAGTTCACTATCTCATCGGAGGGGTGAAGAAGTTGGATAACTTTAGTGGCACAATTGATCGAAGCAATGTGAGCTTTCAACCAATCCATTCCGAGTATGAGGTCTATGGTGGAAGACTTCAGGATAATAGGGGAAGCTAGGAATTCAAATTCCTCGATTTCAACAGGGACATTATGTGCCATCATAGTGGTTTGACATTGGCCTCCAGGGGTATGGACAACTATTGGCAGGTTCATCTTTTCGAATGCAATGTCATGAGATAATGCAAATGCTTCAGACATGAATGAATGCGATGCTCCTGAATCAAATAATACAGAAGCAGGTACTGAGTTAACAAGAAGGGTACCCATCACAGTAGCAGGTTGATCCTGGACTTCTTCAATGTCAATGTTGTAAGCCTGACCACGACCACGTGAAGCAGACCCAGTATTATAGTTGCGGGTCTGATTGTTGCCACGGCCATATCCACGACCAGCACGAGGAAAATCTAACTGATTCTGAGTCTGGCGGCAGTCTTTAGCCTGGTGGCCTGGTTTGCGGCACTTGAAACACAAACCATCTTCAGGACGAAGAGGGGCATTGTTCTGAATAGCTTGAGCCTTTGACGGCCTCGGTGGTGGAGGAGGCAGACGTGGTGCAGCATTGTTCTTTGGCGCAGAGGTATTGGGACGGAACGCGTTGTTGGGAATCCAAACTCTACGCTTCGGTGCTGAGCCCGAAGATGAGCCAGCATCACGATAGCGCTTCTGCGAGTCCTTGTGTTCCATCTGAGCGGTCTCAACAAGAATAGCCTTGTTCACTAGAGTTGAGAAGTCATTGTAGTCTTGGGCAGCAAGTGCAAGCTTGAGGTCAGGGTGGAGTCCATTACGGAACTTCTCCTGTCTGCGAGCATCTGTGGCGATGTCTTCTTCAGCATAGCGGGAGAGATCAAGAAATTCCCGCTGATAAGCTTCGACGGTTTTATTGCCCTGAGTGAGGTTACGGAACTGGGTCTTCATGCGTTCCATAATTGCTTGAGGGATGTAACGTGTACGGAAAGCAGCCTGGAACTCATACCAGGTGATGACTGTTCCAACAGGCAGAGTACGCTTGTGTGTGTCCCACCATTGAGCAGCGGGGCCCTTTAAGAAAAAGGCCGCGAAGGTGACAAAGTTGGCGGGGGCGACATTAGCAGACTCCATCTCATGAGTGATGTCGCGGAGCCAGTCATCGGCATCCAGGGGCTTGTCAGAGTTGCGAAACTGCGTTGGGTTGAGTCGCGTAAACTCTGTCAAAGTTATTGAAGCTGGGTTCTGGTTCTGGTTGTTCTGATGCGGAAACTGAGCCATGATTCCAACCATGAACTGGCGGTTAAGCTCAAACTGTTGCATCATAGCCGCCATATAGTCTGGCGGTGGTGGACGTTCAGGGGCACGACCACGACCACGACCACCTGGTCTAACCATCCTGCTAAGTATCAACAGGGGGTAGTTTAGTAAAAGCAATTGCGAGTGTTTAGCGACAAGTATGATGTAACACGACAATACTTTAAGCAGTGTAATAGATACATAACAGTAGTCGATTAAGACATACAGATCCATACACAAAGTCGGGTATATGCGGACAGCATAACAGCGCAAATTAAAAGCTAGACATACTAGGCGGCGCGCAGGCACGTGGTAAGGAAGTACACAACGAGACATAGCAAAGGCTACATCAACGTCGGAGAAAACCACTGTAACGGGGTAACTACGAGTGCGGACGACGAATATTCGTCGCGGAAGGATCCTGTGCTCCATGTGCACTCTGATGCAGAACCCGGTCTCGAACTGTAAGAAGAGGTCCACGTGCAGGTGTGTGACCTCCAACAGCAGGCCAGTCAATACCAGCATACATCTGAGTCCTGCGCGGGTAAAGGATGTGCTCCGGATGTATCCCTGCACGAACAGCGGGCATCAACTGCGTCATAGCATCGTAGAGACGTGCTCGAGTGGCAACCAACTCGACGGCAAGAGCCCGAACAGTGCGATCCAGAGCCTGAGTGCACTGAATCAGAACGCGGTGGTCATATCGGCGAGGCTCGTACGGGGCACAGATAGCTGTGTAGTATCCGGTAGCATCTCCAGCAGGGGCATACGGAATGTATCGGAACTCAGAGTCATCCAAGATATCACTGAACTGTCCTCAAAGACGTGCGACAGCAGAGTAGGCGGCATCATGGACTGCCATCTCAATCGTCACGCCTAATCCGTGAAAAAGGTGTAACTCGGTGTCTGAGTTGTTCTGCTGATCATAAATCCGAACTTCAGCATAGTACTGTTCCTGATTAAACTCGCGGTAATCCTCGTAAACCATGTACTCAGGGTACCAGCGGTAGCCAAGTCTGGTCATGAGAGCGATCAGGACAGCTGGAAACCCAGGGGTATTACGAGCCCAAGTGCGAAGCACAAGCTGTGTCGTAGGACGCGGTGGAAACAAACGGTCCATCTGAAACAGAGGAAATTCAGATTTGTCAAATGACAATGAGAAGTTTAACTCAACTCGGAGAGAAAGGTTAAACAAAACAATGGAAAGGAAAATGATTATCAGACTAATCAGATCAATGACAGGGAAATCGTATAGATATCCAGCTCTCCGGGTAGACGGGATTTACGAGATCCTAAGTGTCGGCGTTAGTAAAATTCATTTAACCCGAATAGAAGAGATATTAGAGTCCCAGAGTATAGACGAGGAATAAAAGATCCTAATACCACCCAGTTGGCGACGTGGGCCCGTAAGCCACACTGCCAAGTTAGTAAATTAGTTTTTCGGTTTCTAGACTCAACTTCGGCCAAAGAATTGGAAGGGGGCTTCCTACAGGCAGTCGGCTCTGATACCAACTTGTGACGCCCCCGGTTCAATCGTACACTAATCATACACGCAAACGTGTACGATCAAGCCCAGGGACTCACGGGAAGATATCACAACACAACTCTAAACACAAATAAACGGAGGTCCATAATATTACAGACCAGGGATCCGAAGATCTGAATACATAAGTTAGTCATACAAATAATATCTGGGTATAGACATAGTTAGACAAGTTTTGCCTTAAGAAGGCTAGCACAAACAGCGACACTAGATCGAAAGGCGTTGGCCTCCTGCCTGGGAGCCTCCGATCCTACTCCTGGTCAGCTGGCTCGATCCAGTAGTACGTGCCCTCTGGACCCGCCTGGTAGTAGGCTCCGGTGGTGGCGTCTGGCTCCTGGACTCCATCGTCTGGTGTATCATCAAGGTGGGGTATATGGGGGAAAAGAGAAAATAAAGCAACCGTGAGTACTCATCCGAAGTACTCAGCAAGCAAGGATCTATACTACATATGCAACATTATCAATGGAGAAAAGGCTGTATATGTGGACTGGGCTGCAGAAATGCCAGAATAGAGAGAAAGGCCTAGTCCTATCGAAGACTAGCATCTTCAAACATCTTCTCAAAGCCATCATCTTGCAGCAGTAGAAGAGAGTAGAATAGCATTTTATTTAGCAAACATGTTGAAGTACAGCTCAAAGATCCTTCCTCGACTCCCAGCAAGAAAGTAATCCCGAAGCTTCAATTAAGTAACAAGTATCCAGTTTAAGTAGTAGATCGGGATACACAAACTGAGCGTCCTTTACCGTAGGACCGGCTATCGATAGAAGATTCATCCCTGCAGGGGTGCACTACTGTTACCCAACACGCTCGATCAACTCTGGCCGGACACACTTGCTGGGTAATGCCCGTCCTCGGAAGATCAACACAAAGCAGCGCCCTACCTAGGCTCGGCAGAGAGGTCAGCACGCCGGACTAACCTATGCACCCAGAGGTCTCGGGCCATCGCCTGGGCACCCTGCGCGTTGCGAGACTGGCCGGGGTGCAGGCGCGACACTGAACTCGTCAGTGAAGTATCCAGCCCAATCCCGACAATCAGCCCGCACGGTGAATCGTGACGTCAGACGAGCTTTCGGGGAAACGTACTTTGCAGAGGGTCCCATAACCATTATCCCACGTGGTGGTAGTGCGTATAGGGCACGTCGACCCACTCAGATCACACACCCAAATCCAATAGGCTCAATTAGTATCAAGCGGAGACAATCAGAGTCTCTGATGCTCCGCCACAATGTCACACTCGAGTGCCCTTCCGGCACACCCGAAATCATAGATCCCCAGCGGGTACCCACCAGGGTGGACCCGCCTGTGACAAAGGTCAAGTAGCCGTGTGGTCAAATCATCAGGGTGAACGTATGAGGTATCACCCTCGAGGTTCACACTGAGGGGTCGCACGACAGAGTCGTATCGGAAATGGAGAAGGAGGAATCACCCTCGATGACCACGACCGAACAGCTATACTGCAGAGTATTCATCGTGAGTGCGTTACGAGGTATCACCCTCGGCACTCGATAGTTACTACGCAGAGTCGTACAACTTAGGGGGTGTGAAGTGAGGTGTCGGTCTCTGGTCGACGATCACGTTGATCGAGTCGTCGATGATCAAGCAGGGGCAACAAGGGTAAGGTGGTGGGGTCACTGATGGTTCATCACCAACCTATACTAAACAGTTTATCATAGGCAGGTAAGGTAGCAATGAACAGGTTACAACAGCAGGCTATGCATCAGAATAGGAGCATACATTAACAGTAGCGAAATCTAATGCAAGCAGGAGAATAGAATGGGCGATATCTGGAATGCTCAAGGGGGGGGGGCTTGCCTGGTTGCTCTGGCAAGAGGGGAAGGTCGTCAACGGGCTGCTCGTCGGTAGAGTAGTCGTAACCTGGTGCAGCGTCGTCGGTCTCGGCGTCTATCGAGAGAGAAGGAGGGGGAGAGAAACAATAAATTTCACGGCAATAATGCAAACAATATGTATGACATGCCTAAATGATATGCCGGGGTGTTCTACTGCCTAACTAAACGATTTAGTTAATTTAGGAATTTATTTGGATTTATTTAATTAAAGTTGGACACTATTCATTTATCGAAATCGGTCTAATTGTTCAACGTTCTTATAGTTGCGGACATCTGACGGGAATACAGAGGGCGTATCCGGGTTCGTATCGTCGTTCTGAGCAAGTTTCATGTATAAAATATTTTCATCGGAGTTACGGTTTATTTAATATGATTTTCTAAAGTTTTATTAATTTCTGAAATTTAATTAATTATTTAATTCAACATTATCCGAAACAGTGATTGATGACGTCAGCATGACATCATGCTGACGTCAGCAGCCACCTGACAGGGTGGGTCCCACCTGTCATAGGCTGTTAGGTTAATTAGGTTTAATTAACTAATTAACAATTAACTAAACTAATTAATTAATTAAATTAGTCTGATTAGGGTTAATTAACCTAACTAATTAACTAATTAATTATTTTATTTATTTTTATTTTTATTTTCTTAAAATCGTTTCTGGGCCGTGGGCCCGTTCGGTCAGTGGCTCAGGGGCAATAGGCCCCACCTGTCTGTGGCCCGAATGGCCACACGGGCGCGGGCGGGCGCGCGGGCGCGGCCAGGCACGCGTGGGCGCGCGCGCACGCACTGGCCGAGGCCAGGGTGCGGTGGCCGGCCGGGGGTGGTGGCGAGGGCCAGAGGCCGGAGCGGGGCGCGCCGGCCGTGGCCGGTGGAGAGGCGGCCGCGGGGAGGAGCGCTGGGGGCCGGCGCCGGCGTGCGGCGTGCGGCGTGCGGGCGGGCGGCGTGCGCGGCGAGGGCGCGCGGTGAGCGTGGATGCGGGGCGGCGCGCGTGCGCGTGCACGGGGCAGGGGAGGGGGAGGCCTGGGGCCTCACCGAGATTTGCAGGGACGGGGCAGCGGGCTCGAGCTCGTGGAGGAGGGTCGGCGACGGGGTCGAGGCGGGGCGTCAGCGTCGAGCGCGAGGAGGGGCTCGGGGTGGAGGCCGGAGACGACGGGTCGACGGGGAGGCCGGCGTCGGTGGATACCGGCGAGGCGGCGAGGTCCAAGGGCGACGGCTGTCCGCGACGGCGTCGGAGACGAGGCGGAGACGGGGCGCGGCCGGGCGCGTCGGGGCGAGCGCGCTGGGCTCGGGCCCGAGCGAGGGCACGTCGGGGACGAGGTCGTCGGCGGGGAGGGAGAGGCGGTGCCGGACGCGGGCAACGTCGTCGGCGTCGTCGGCGACGGGCGGACGGATCGGGGATCCCGACCAGATGGGGGGGGGGGAAGGAGAAAGCGGGGGGGGGGATCGGCATGGTTCGGCCGGCTGGGGGGGTAGGTATAGGCCAGGGGGGCGCAGTGTGCGGCGCTGGGCTTCGGCCCAGTTGGGCCGTGGGGGGGGGGTTGCTCTTTTTTTCTTCTTCTCTGTTTTCTATTTCTTTTCCTTTTTCTTTTCTTTATTTATTCCCTTTACTCTGCTAGTAAATAGCTAGGCCTCAAAATGGTTTTTGTAAAACATGAGACCTAGTTCATAAATACCAGTGCATTATTCCTTAACACCTAAAATTAGTTTGGACAAAATATAATTCCATATTTATTTCAGATTTAATAAATGGTTATTAAATATTATCTTTATCCACTGTTTGAGGTTGTTCGAGTCACTTATCCAATTCCAATGATGTTGGTTTCAATTTTATAATAGCCTCTGGAATATTTGTTATTTATCTGACATTTTAGTTTCTATGTTGGACAACTTTCATATTCCACTTTCGTTTAAATTTGAATTTGACTTAGGAGCTGAAATGCAATATGATGCTAATGATGATTATGCACTGTTGATCATGCTAACATGTCATTATCAAAAGTGATTACTGTTGCTAACCACCGGGGGTGTTACAGGCCACCTCGCCGACGTCGGCCGAAGAGGCCGCGGTAAAGCTATTTTGGGCCACTCGCTCCTCGAGCTCCTCGGGAAGCGTAGCCGGGCTTAGGCTGCGACGCTCTATAGTGGGGGAGGGGGTGGGTATGGGGATCTCTGGGAAAGGGGGCGTTTCGCAGGCGTCATCTAAGAAACTCAGGGCGGCGAGGGTATGTATATCGGTGGGTAAACTGCACGGGCAGACCGGCAGAGGTTGATGATGGAGGCGGTGCGGCGGCGGCGGTGGCGACCTAGCTAAGTTTGGAGTGAGGGAGGGGTGGTGTGTATGTGTGTGAGCGGGGGATTTGGGGTGAGCGAAGGATTTGGGGTGTGTGTGTGGAGGGGTCCAAGGTGGTGTTTGAGGAAATGCCGCGGGTACTGAAAATTTTACTAGGCGGGAGTAAAATGGCAGGGCTACCGAAAATTTGGATCAAGGGATTGAAGCAGAGCGGGGCGGGAGTAACGAACATCACACACGGTTAAAACATAATAATCATGGGCTATAAAACAGAAAAACACTCCAGCCGAGCAGATATTTTTGACATTGCGAGGGATGCAGGCGGGAGTAAAATGCCGGGGCTACTGAAAATTTGGATCTACTGATTGAAGCAGAGCGGGAGTAACAGACATCGCACACAGTCCAGACATACTAATCATGTGCTATCAAACAGAAAAACCATCTACGCGGGTAGATATTTTCGAGATTGCGAGGGAGTAGATATTTTCGAGAGGGGGAGGGAAGCCTCGTGGAGCCCAATCTACTGTGATCATGTGGGTGATAGGGGCAGGGGCTCGGCACACGGGTAGTCCTAGGGAACCATGTCTGTTTCGTACCCGATCACAGATGGTTGCTACGTCCGACTCGTCTGCTGTTTATAAATTTGGCCAAAAAAGCGGGAAAGGGTCAGAACACGAACACACTTGCATGTGGACCAAATATATGTATGAAAAGGGTGGTTTGATGTTTAAATACCCAATGCACAACTTTGATGTGGCACTTGTCGCACAAAGCGCATGTTATTATTGCTAGCCCCCCACCCCCACCCCCCCCCCACAAACACACACACACACACACACACACACACACACACACACACACACACACACACACTTCATGTTGCCGGGAGGGGAATCCTAGCTATGAACGCATGCCCCCAAATAGCTAGGTCTAACATCTCACCCTACCGTAACACAAAACCGAAAGGAGTACATCATAGTCAACCCCCCTCCCCCCCTTTGCTTCCGATCAAATGTGGACCGTGTGTGGGCCCACAGATGTGTTCTTCTGGCGTTAGATGGGTGAGACCACATACGAACCACACCTGCGGGTGGCCCGATGTGTGTGTGTGTGTGAAAACGATGTGGTATGATATTTAAATAACCAAATCACAAATTTGATGTGGCACATATGCATCGCAAATTAACCGGACATCCCCGACCCCATGGAGGTTCATCTAGTACGAAGTAGTACTGTGACCACCCCCCACACACACACTTTGAGTCGGTGGAGGGGGCCTCTCACCAAGGCGTATTCTAAGACTGAGCAAGAAGAATCACCACCTTGGTCGTATAAGCTCTCTTGTTTGTTGGGTCAAAGTCATGCATTGACGTTCCACACGCGGCCCCACAAAATAGGCTAGCTTGTCGCCGATAACCACGCAAGGGAGTGCCTGAAGATAACCACTGCGTGCATGTGGCCCAAACATAAAGTTTCATGTGGTGTTTGAATATACCCAATGCACAACTTTGATGTGGCAGCATGCTTTTGGAACCGAAAAGTCCCCACACGGAGTGAGGGTTCACGACGCGTGTATACTATATATATAGGGATTCATGTGTATGCGAGCCCTCGAACTTAGGTCTCGAATCTCACCATGATCGACATACGACTATACGGTAACGCGAACCAAGATAAGAAGAATCCACCCTGGTAACCTCTCTCGTGTTGTTGGTCGAAGTGATGGATGTCCATGCGGGCCCACGAATATATAGGCCGTCGATGATAATCAAGCGAGGGAGAGTGTCCAAAGACAACCACTGCATGTATGTGCCCCAAACATATGTATGGACATGCGTGATGCATGCATATATGTTTGAATACCAAAAGCACAACATTTTGATGTGGCACATGCATGCGTCGAAAATCGCACAGTCCCTACAAAGATCTGGTTCATGACGCGTCGCGTGCTCGCCCCCCCACTTCGACCTGGTGGGAGGGATTCGTGCGTACACATGCGCGCAAAGTATAGTTGTATGTACCGAACCGTATAAGACGAACCAAAATTTAATCCCCTCCTAATTATAAGTCAAATTAACCTCTATCGCTGTCGGTCGAAGTGATTGAGCAAGCGGGCACACAGAGATGGATGAAGGATCTCGCCGATAACCCCGTAAGTGAGTGCTATAGGACAACTGCCATCGCTTGCTTGTGGGCCAAACACATGTATGGAGATGTGTGGTTGTGATGTTTAAATACCTAATATATATGCAGAACTTTGATGTGGCACCTGCCTCGGAAACCTTTAAGTCCCCCACACGAACCGAGGTTCATGACATGTAGTATATATATGTTGCCCCTCTCCCCTCTTCGACACGTAATATATACTCCTACGTACCGTAACACAACCCGAAAATAATCCTCCTTGTTCGTCAAATTACCTTTCTTGTTGTGTCATATATTAGATGGATGACGACCTCGCGGGCCCATGGAGGAAAGAGTCACAGGCGAATGAGTGACCACCATCGTCTGCACGTGGCCCAATGTGTTGGTGATGTTTTCAATACCCAATATGCACAACTTCTTTGCATCACCTGCCTCGGAAACCGAAAAGTCCCCACACCGAGGGAGATCGATTCATGATGTGTGTGTAGTATGTGCTGCCCCGGCCCCCTCCTCCCCTCTTTGATGCGTACTATATACTACTACCGCAACACAACCCAAAATGAAACCCGCTTGATGGGTCAAAGTGATGGAGGACAACCTCACGGGCCCACGGATGGAAGCATCGCACGCGAGTGAGTGTCCTATATGACGCGTAGTATTGCCCCCAGCCACCCTCTTCAACGCATACTATATATATACTCCTACCGTACGTATAACAAAAACCCAAAAATGACCATCCTTGTTGGTCAAATTAACCTCCCTCATCGCATGTCATAGTGCTGGACGGCGACCTCGTGGGCCCACGCGAGTGAGTGTCCTAGGACCACCGCGTGCATGTGGCCCAAAGATGCATATGTCAAACTTTTTCTGCAGCGAACATGCGACCAAAGGAGTTTAGTGTTGAAAATTGAAAAAAATAGATAGCATTTGTCCGTTTTTTATACATTGATTGATTTCCCAGGGATTTAAATGTGCAAAAATCAAATTTGATCTACATGAGACCCGTGATAGTGCATGAAAATGGATTGCAAAATCATATGTGTACGTGTCCCTGGGTGCATGTTTAGTCCCCATGCAAGAAATTTCTATTATCGAGAATCTTGATTTTAAAATCCAATAAATCCAAAACTAAGTTGAAATTCATGAAACTTATCGTGGTGTCATATGGACACCAGTAGACTGTGATTTTTTTTTTCAAATTTGAGACAAGTTTTGATATAATCTTCTTACATATAGGAAATTATAAATAATTATCAACCAATATCGCAAATGAACTATTTTATTTGAACTGTGTGCGTTAGACCAACAATGTAAGTGTCGCGCTTTCGTTAAGCAATAAAGCGGCAGAATTAATCATTAAAAAGAAAAAATCAATATAATACGTGCCGCGCACGCGTCCCGTGTGCCGTACGAGCATGCGTGAGTTGACGAGATGCATGCTAGCAGGCAGACTGGGAGGCCGAGGCATGCACGTGTTCGCTACGCACTCACCGTGGGGTGTGCTAGTAGCTGTGTGAAATGACGGTAGGCGTGCCAGCAGTCCGCTGCATAGGCTCACCGGGAGGCGAGCCAGCCCTTTGACCGCCGCCCACCTTGCTCCCACTGCTCCATATTAATGGCGCCCTCGATCCGTTGGTCATAATAGGCGGCCGCACACCCCGTCCACAATTGTCACCGCCGCATGGAGTGTATTAGGATTTTGCCGAAGCGCACCATCGGTGGGAGTGGTGACACCGGGGCTGGTGAAGCACCCGCGCAACGCATGAAGCTGGGCGCAGAGGTTGCTGTCACCGCCGCCGAGGTCTCGCTAGGGCAGCAGCGCAACCTTGACTTCGTCACTGTCATCGTGCCTCCCCAGCCGGAGCCGAAGGTCCACAGCTACTCCGGCAACGACTCCGACTCCGACAGAAAACCGGTTAGTCCCCCCCTTGTTGGGAACAGAAACCCTTGGTTATGTTCACCCAGTCCATGAAATTAGAGTAAGATTTTTTATATCCATGTAGTGTATTGAGTGTTTGAATGGTATCTATGGTTAGTGATTAATTGTTTGTTCTGTACAAATGATTTTTTTGCTAATAATCCGACTAGGGTTAGCGTGCGTGCTAATAATTCATAGCCAGATCTTGAGAATTGATTTTGAATGTCCTACATATATGTTTGTGCCCTTTTTTCTTCCAGATCTTGAGAATTGATTTTGAATGTCCTACATGTATGTTTCTGCCTTTTTTTTCTTCCAGATTGCTATGTACACAGATGAGGCTCCGGCCAGCGAAAATGACATACGCTGTATCTTCCCGCCTCGATTTATTTTAAAGAGGCAACATGCAACTGTGCTAAACATATGAAATTATTCAGGGTTCGTTTTGCCTTTTTATACATTGATTTTCCTGGGCATTTTTAACAAATAGCCACCACGTTCTTATCGCAAACGGTCGTATTAGTCCAACTGTGGGCGTTCAACTAAACATTTACTACCGCGGGCAGCTGTTTGATTAGACAGGACGACTGTGAGCAGTCGGCCGCGCACGCCGCGAGCGCTGCAATTTATTGCTGGTTTTGGACTTTTGTTTCGGCCGCCTCGGGAAGGTACGTAGAACAGTCCTCCATTCTCATCTACAAGCACCGCCGCCGAGGATCGCCCCTGCTGCGAGATGGAGGACGAGCCGGCCAACAAACGAGGGCGGGACGAGCCAGAACCGCAAGAGCCTCCGGCGAACGTGGACTTCATCAGCAGCCTCCCCGATGAGATGTTGGTAACCATCATATCCCACCTCCCCATCAAATATGGCGTGCGTACCACTATCCTCTCGCGGCGGTGGCGCCACCTCTAGCACACCACCCCCCTGGACATCATCGTCGACCATGAGTTCTGTAGCGGGGGGCAGCAACTCTTGGACGCATTGTCCCACGTCCTCGCCATGCACCCTGGGCCGGTCAGACGCCTTGCTATCGGCAGGCTCAATCCCCACAACAAGACCGAACCCAGGTTGCACTACTGGTTCCTATCCCCAGCCATGGATCGACTTGAGGAGCTCAGCCTTCATGCTAGACGTCCTTGCTCGCTGCCACCGTCCGTGCTCCGACTCGCGCCCATGCTGCGCCGCGCTACATTCAGGCGGTGCATTTTCCCCTGGATCGATGCCGCGCGCTCTCTTCATCTCCCTAAACTTAAGCACCTCGAGCTCATTACCATCCGCATCTCGAAGGAGGATTTGGAGCGCCTGCTCGTCGGCTGTAGAGCGCTCGAGTACCTTTGTCTTCATGCGATGGATGGGCTCAGTAGCCTCCACATCACCTCGATGAATGTCCGTGCGATTTATGTGCATTGCTGGCGCCACCAAGGTTGTCAGTTGAGGTGTTTCACAATATTGTCATTGACAATGCGCCTTTCCTTGAGAGATTGTATGTACTTGATAAATTAGGTCCAGCAAGAATCAGGTCATTCACGCACCGAAATTGACAGTGTTGAGCTATTCGTGTGCTGAATTCAATGAACTTGTTACTGGATCATTATCCGTTCAGGTACAACAGTCTTCTTCTTCTCCTTCTTATATTTTATTGGACAACACATTTTATCTAATTGTTGTTGATCTATATGTTCTCCTGTCATCCAGAAAATGATTCCCACAAGCTTGACCCGGCCTCTGTGCACAGTGAAGATCTTGGCACTACAATCTGTCGGCCCCAATCTGGATGAAGTTAGATTCCTTAGATGCTTTCCTTGCACGGAGAAGCTATACATCGAGGTGATGCTCCTTTCCTGTTAATTGTTAACCACAACGGAGCTCAATTTTTTGTTACTTTTTACCCATGATTACATTGAGAAATGTAGAATGATTTCTAAAGGAAATTCAGAGGATTTCAATACATATATTTTTTGAGATGCTAGTGTTGTACGCGTTTTATTCCTTCGCCCAACATGCTTTTGTGATAAAAGTTTATCATGAAAGATTGAAGGTGGCATTTCACTCTTTTCGTGTATTTTAGAAATCCTGCAAATCAAAGAGGCTCGAAGTGTTCAAATCTGCAGCTATGCACTAATATGTTGTCTTCGTTTCCAGATACTAGCAGGCCCGAAAGTAGAAAATGTTGGGGAATATAACAAACCCATTGAATGCCTTGATCTTCATCTCATAGAAATTACTTTTAACAAGTACCGAGGCACCACACCGGAAATTAAATTTGCCAGGTTCTTTGTTGAGAAAGCAAGGTTGCTCAAGGTAATGAGGTTTGCCCTATATTTACTGCGCAGAAGTGAATGGATTGCTAAAGAGCGTAGGCGTCTACAGCTGAATGGAAAATGCTCTGCACAAGCTGAATTTCAGTTTGTAACTTCATATGACAGATTATTCGGAACTCGCTGTATCAAGCCGCTATATGACTTCTCGGTGGCTGATCCTTTCGCAGAAATAATGCATGAAAAAGATTTTGAAGATGATGAATTTTATGTGTCTGAATAGTTTGAACCTTGTAATCTTTGAATTTGGGCCTTGTAATGCTGGAATTTGAACCTTGCAATATTTATGGTATTTGTTATATAACGTAATTGGATGTTTAATTTGGTCTTGCAATCATGTCCTATTACAAGTATATATATGTTGTTGTTCTGTACACAGAGCATAGATGTTCTGCAGACATAGCATATCACATGACACGCGGACCACACTAGGTAACCCGTCGGTGATGAATTCATCAATCGCAAATGGTTATATACCAGCAAGCCTTTGCGCACAACACACACGGCTTATTCCATCACAAACAGCTCGGATGGATCAACTGTATTGCACGTATTGCACACACAACTCTAATCTGATTCGTGCTTGATGTCTCCACCATCGCTCGCACAGTTCGTCTTATTTGCCACGTATCATTGTGCCAGCCTCTGCTCGCGTCCCTCAGCGTGCTCTGCTAGCCGTTAGGCGCTGTAGCGCGCTGTGCTCTATGTTAGGCGCCACGGCGCGCTCTGCTGTCCATCGGCACACTCTGCTCGCATACCTCCACGCGCTTGGCTTGTGGACAGCTTTTCCTTGCGTGTTCAACTGCTATATGCATATATATGGTTGCTCGCCGTTGAGGCACCGCAGAGCGCTCTGCTCGCGTCCGTGCGCGCGCGCTCTGCCAGTGGTTGGGGCCTGCGCACGATCACGTTGGGGGCCCATATGCATGCGGTTGCGCCGCGCGCATCGCCACGATGCAGTTACGTGCAGCATGATGGAGTTACGCGCTGCAAATTAGAACTGCCATCCGGGCATGCGGATATTCCAGTCCGTCCGGCTTCCCCGTTAATTCCTGCGGCCATTATAACCTTAGTCTCTTCAACCTTTCGATCTTGCCCCACAACACAACAAGCACACCCACGACGACACATACAGAGAGGATATCTAGTGGCGCTCCAATGGAGTTTGGCGAGCATAAAGTCGAGACCCCCGCGAGGGAGACGGATCTCACGGTGGTGTACACCATCGACCTGGCCATGGTGGAGGACTACATCAACACCGTGGAGCAGTTGCTTGCTGGAGACAAGTACAAGGTGGTCGGCATCGACCTCCAGTACACCACCGGTCTTCCCGGCAAAGATCAGAAGGTTGCCGTCGCCCAGTTGTGCGTGCGCCATCATGTCCTCATCTACCACTACTGCATGGCCACATAGCCTTGCGACCATTTCGCCAGGTTTGTCAACAACACCGACTACAAGTTCGCTACAGTGGAAACCATCGACGATGTAAAAGCGCTCAGGGTTACGGGCTTGGCCTGCAAGAACCTTGTCAAAATCCGTGAGCACTACAGGGTCTGGGGAAGCACGAAGAAGGACTCCCTGGTTGAACTCGCCTCGGCCATCATCGACCCATACTACGAAAAGATGAAGTAGGATGCCAATAGAACACGTCCCGTATCCTGGCACGGGGCCTGGATGAACCTCACCTCAGGTTCGCGGACAAGAGCATGTACACATGCTACGAGATGCACAGGCGGATCGTTGACATGAGGAAGTGCCTCGTTACCGAAATCGATGAGGCCGGATCGAGCCACAAGCAGAGTAGTAGCGGCAAGCGTCACAAGAAGTAGATGATGATCAGATGATCGTTTATCCTAGTTAATTATGCATGTAATATATAGTTGACTTTGGTGTGTGGAAATGTCATGTGTGTAGTAGCCACCTATGTAATTATGCATGTAATAGTTTACTTTGGTGTGTGCAAATGGCATGTGTGTAGTAGCCACCTATGTAATTGGATGTTTAATTTGGTTATGCAACCATGTCCTTATAAGTGTGTGTGTATATATATATATATGTTGTTGTTCTGTATGCAATCCCAACGCACAACACGCACATCTTATTAGCAGCAATCGTCTGTGTTATTATCGGTCTTCGCACACATTTCTGATTACAGACCTGTTTGCCGTGTATCACACACATCTTGTTAAATTGAACCGTTTCTGTTATCTTGGCTCAACGCAAACAGTTCATCCGAGTGAACTGTTTGCCCTCAATCGCACACACCTTGATCTGGCTGACCGTTTCTTTTGTTCCGCCTAATCAACAAACAGTTCATCCGAGTGAACCGTATGCCATATATCGCACACACCTTCATCTGGCTGCCCATTTCTGTTCTTCTGCCTCATCGCAAATAGTTCACTGAACCGAACCGTATGCCCCGCATCGCACACGCAACTAAATTCTGAACCGTGTTTGATGTATCCGCCATCGCAAATGTTTTGCATCTTTTTTGATGGTTTTTTTACATCATAGTTTGTGATTAATGCATCACACATAGTTTCCTCGAAGGGTCTTTGATCGTAGTGTCGCGTTAGCAGCATCCTGCAGTAGTGTAACCATCTCATACATAAACTCATTAACATGACGAAGGCTATACAACATCATATGCAAACCCTGCAAAACCATGTTAGACATCCTCTAATCGGTTTTAGCAAAATTTTAGTTACGTGGTTAACCAGTTTTAGCAATTAAGACTAGCTACCTACGCAAGCACAACAAGGCAATGTTCTTGATGCTAGATTAAGTTTCGGGGTGTGTGAAAGAGAGACTTAATTAAAAGTCTCGTCCCCCACACTAAACTTCGTCAATACACGTGACCCCCTAGAAGATCATCCATCTTCGACACCCTCTTTTGTACGCGATGGTTCACTATTCTCGACTATGATGTAGCACAAGGAACTGTTAGCAGATCGTCGACAACCAGAGTCGAACGATTGTCAGAACCTTGTAGCAAAACTACATCATTCTGCCGATGATCTGAACTGAAGCAACACTCGTGGGAAGCATATCAAGATTATCAACCCTCACATATCAGATGTGATCTAGCTCGCAACCTGCATCTACTCATAGACCAACTCATTATGCCACTGTTGGGTAACATAGTAGAAAACAAAACAATTCACACCTACGATCACCAAGATCGATATGAAGATGCATAACGGGTTGGGATCAACGATCGTTACCAACTACAGAGTGCAACGGAAGAAGAAGAGTCAGTGTAGATCATGCTCGAAGTCCCTCGAACATTGATGACGATCCCACGAACCTCCCTCGAACGATCCCTCGAACCGAAGACCGAAAGCACGGCCTCTCTACTTGGCTGCAAGTGTACGGTCTTCACGATCCGGCAGCGCTTCGCCGTCCAGAGCTAATCGTCGCCGGAGAATTAGTAAGAGGAGATTAGAACCACACTGGGCTTCTAATTATGAAGATTAGAGGTGGCTAGGGCTAGCTCTAATTAGTCTAGGACCAACTAGAACTAGAACTAGATCAACTAGAAGAGGCACCCAAAACTTGTGTGTCAATAGGGTGGAAAACCTCAGACCCAACAAGGTTCGAACTCTAGGGCGTGTGCGAAGATCTAGCCTAGCCACAGCCTCAAGCTCATCGCCTCGTGGCTTGGCCTCGTCGAGTTCATGCGAGCGGGGAAAGAGGGGACACAGCAGTTTACCCAGGTTCGGGCCACCTTGCGGTGTAAAACCCTACTCCTGCTTTGTGGTGGATTGGCCTCACGAGGAGGTTGAGGATGAACTAGTACAGTGGGTGAGCAGCCTCGTGAGGGCTCAGTGGATGAGAATGGATCGATCCCTCTCTACGGTGGAGACTAGCCTATTTTTGTAGTGGCCTTGGTCTTCTTTCCTCATAGCTTAGGCGGGAAGGGATTCCACAATGGCCAATTTGAAAGGGGACAAGAGGTACATCTTATCCTGACGAAAGGTGGTCTTCGCCTACAAAGCTTCTAGCCACGTCGCAGTGGTGGGCTCGGTGATGACATCCGTCCTGCCGAGCTCGTGGTCTTGGTCTTGTTGCACCGGAATGGAAACCTTTGGGGGATCCCTCGGGAACCCGCGCTGGCCCTTGCCTCCTTAGCACCAAAGAGGAAACTGTCCTCCTCTGCTCCCGCTGGCGCCCGCCTGGTTT
The DNA here is from genome assembly GCA_011799875.1 of Thinopyrum elongatum. NCBI lineage: Eukaryota > Viridiplantae > Streptophyta > Magnoliopsida > Poales > Poaceae > Thinopyrum > Thinopyrum elongatum. Next base: position 374,762,537 of record CM022299.1, on the reverse strand, counting down.
TGGTCATCATGGCTCACATCATCGCGAGCCTCATGAGGTGGGGTACCTGCATAGAGATCTCCGCTCCTTGGGAGGCAGGCTCGGGAAGCTGCTCCTCGGGAGGTCTTGGTGTTGCTTGCCTCGCAATGCCAGGGGGCCCTCACGAGGGTCTTGCTTGCAGGGTCTTGTAGCCGGGCCGTACCGGGCCGCCGATGGGGCCACGCGCTGGGCCGCAGGTAGGCTAGTCTAGGTACCCCCGATCCCAAAATGCCAACAGTAGCCTCCGGGCCCAAGGCGCGCTCGGCCTGGCTTCGAAGCGAAGGCAAGAAGTGAAGGGCGAAGCGATGCGGGCCCCAATCACCTGCGGGCTAGGCTTGACGCGTGGTGCATGATGGGACACGGATGCCTCCACTTCCCCACGTCGCCTCAACAACTGTCCAGACTGACAAAAGTCTGGACGTGCATGCTGCGAGGCCATCATTGCATGAAGGTGAGGGGTGCCGGTTGGCCTCGTCGAGCTACCTATAAGAAGGCGTGGGGCAGAGCCCCATCCCATCTCTGTCTTCTCATCCATTCTCCTCCAATCCTCGCCGCAGCAACCATGGCACCAGTGAGGAGGTTCACTGCCGAGGAGAAAGGCAAAGCCCCCAAGGAGGGACCGGAGTCGCCGCCGCCCAAGAGGGGGCGCGGCCGCCCCCTCAAGTCCGCGGCTACGCCCGCAGCGTCATCTCGGGGGTAGGGCGCCCTCCGCTGGCGGTTTGCATTGGTTCCGGCAGCCGCGGGAAGAACCCCTCCCGCGGAAGCATCCGTGGGAGCCATGGCGGCTGAGGCCAAGGGGGGAGGCACGCGGTGGCCGCCGGCCGCCTCGCTCGCGGGCCCACTCGAACGACATGGCCCGTGAGTTCGTGGTGTGGATGCAGAGTCCGCCCGGCACCTGGATCCAACTTCCGCGCTCCTTCGCGGAAGAGCTACCGGCCGGAGGACCCGTTGGGTTGTGGCTGCAGCCCGACGGCTGCTACAACCGGTCCTCGTGGGCGGAGGTCAAGGTTACCCCCACGGGCTATGTGTTCCTGACCCGTGGGTGGCAGAGGTTCGCTCGCGCCCGCGGCTTGAAGGGGAGGCACACCCTCCACTTCAAGTACGACGGGGCGACGACGCTCTTCATCAAGATCTTTGAGGAAGATGGCGGGCGCTTGGGATGCTGCCCGGAGGGCGACAGCTGCGGTGGTGACCGCCGCTCCGACGACGATGGCCGTCATGGCGGCGGCGAACTTGCCCTCGGCAACGGCCGCGACACCTCTAGCAGTGGCGGCACCTTCTCCGGGGGGAGCTCGAGCGATGACGACTATGATGAGTCGCCACGTCGCCGCGCCCCGGTCAAGGAGGAGGAGGACTCCGACTAGGCGCTGTGGCGCCGGGGCCAGCGCCTTAGGAGCAGCGACCTTCAGGAGGCTAGTTTTTTTCCTACACCAAGAATCGTGAAGAGCCCCGCGGGGGTGTGTAGTGAACTGCGGCGCTTGCGCCTTTATATTTGTGTTTCCCACTCATGTTCTTCAATTATATTGGCATTAATTGAAAGGTTCCTGCCTGGCGCGATTAGGATAACTTAGCTTGGTGCACTCGTGGCCCTTGGCGGGTTCCTGCATCATGGGGCATGCTTCTCCAGAGCTTTTGATCCTACGTACGCTTCTTGTTCTGGCAACGATGCTGCTGGAGCGTCGAGGCAGCCGAAGGAGTTTATCGGGAAGGTTTCCTCCTCACGGACCAGACGGCTCCGGAGGCTCGAGAGGCTCGCGAGGCCCTGGGGGGCTCACGAGGGTCCGGGGCCTCATGAGACGCCTCCGCCAGGTGTCGGGCCTCGTGGAGATGTAAAAAGCACTTGATGAAGGATTCCTTAATGATGCATCAGACCGTAATTGTGTCTTCCCAGGCCACCTTCCCTTGGCGCCCCTCCTGCGTCTAGAGCCCCCGAGTGAGGGTTAGTCATCGTTGGTGTGCTGGGTCGTGGTGCCCGGCAAGGCTAGTGGGCGAGCGCTCCCAAGGCCAGGGGCCAAAGGCAGCACGTGCCTGTTGACTCGCTCAAGAACATCGCGCGAGGATTTAGGTGCCAAAGCCTTGGCGAGGTGTGCGTACGGGCGGACCCGCGGTTGTTGCGGCCTGTGTCCTCAATGCCACTGGGGCTAACCCAAGCGTAAACACTGTGCCCAGCACCCGCTTGCGAGACGCGCGGGAGGGAGCAATAGGCAGCCGCCATGTCCTTTAAAAACGAGATTCAAGAAGGGAAACACTGCAAGAAGAAAATCCCGACCCTTTTCGAACAAAGATGCGAAAACTTCAAACTTCATTCCAGGAAATTGCAAATTCGATTACAAGAGAGGATGAAAAACGGCCGCGTCCGGCGCCTATACTAGTCTTCCCACCAGCACGGAGCATGGGGCCTCCACTTGGGCGTGGGCATAGTCGTTGTTCGACCGTTTCCACCAGCGCGGAGCATGGGGCTTCCACTGGGGCGTGGGTGGGAGCTCCCGTGAGGCCGCGGAACGGCGCACCGGGAGACTCTGGGGCGTGTACAGCCCCACTCATTATTATGTGAGAGTGTCAAGGGTAGAACTTGCAGAGGTGCTGGATGTTCCATGCATTCTGGATGGGGACCCCGTCCTCCGTCTCTAGGTGCGCGGCATCAGGCCTGGAGATGCGGGCGACCCTGAACGGGCCCTCCCACATGGGCGAGAGCTTATGGAGGCCCTCCCTGGAGAGGACCCACCTCAGGACAAGGTCTCCAACTTCAAGAGTCCGGGGGCAGACGCTGCAGCAGTGGTAGCGCCGTAGGGCCTGCTGGTACCTTGCGCCTCGGAGAGAGGCCTGGCGGCGGGCCTCCTCTCCGAGCACAAGATTAGTCCCCCGTGAGACATCCTGACGTGCCTCGTCGAATGCCAAGACTCGCGGGGAATGATGCTTGATCTCGAGCGGGAGGACCGCCTCGGTCCCGTAGACGAGGAAGAACGGGGTCTCGCCGGTGGGCTTAGTCGCGGTGGTGCGAGCGGACCACAACACGGACAGCAGCTCGTCCAGCCAACCCCTGCCATAGGCCTCGAGCTTCTTCTTGAAGCTTCTGATCTTGAGGCCCCTCAGGACCTTCGCGTTGGCGCGCTCGGCCTGGCCGTTGCTCCGCGGGTGCACCATCGAAGCATAGCATATCTACATTCCAAGGTTAGCACAATATGACCTGAAGAGATTGCTTGTGAACTGGGAGCCGTTGTTGGTGATGATGCGGTTGGGGACACCGAATCGGCTCACGAGGCCCTTGATGAACTTCACAGCCAATCATGTGGGGATGGTGCGCATAGGCTCCTCCTCCGCCCACTTAGTGAACTTGTCGATGGCGACGTAGAGGTAGTGGTAACCGCCGGCCGCCCGAGGGAATAGGCCCAGAATGTCCAGCCCCCAGACCGCGAAAGGCCGTGAGAGCGGGATGGTCTGGAGCACCTGCGCCGGCTGGTGAATCTGCTTGGCATGGAACTGGCAGGCCTCGCAGGATCGGACCAGCTCAGTGGCATCATGGAGCATCGTAGGCTAGTAGAACCCGCTGCGGAACGCCTTTCCCACGAGAGTGCGTGACGAGGAATGGTGCCCGCAGTCTCCACCATGGATGTCGCCCAATAGCTCGCGCCCCTTCTCCTCTGATATGCACTGTAGTGAGACGTCGTTGGGGCGCCTGCGATACAGCTCGCCATCCTGCAAGCAATAAGCAGTGGCCTGTCTAGCCACGAGCTCTGCATCTTCCTCCTTCTCTAGCAGGGCGCCATGGAGCAAGTATGCCTTGAACTCCTCTGTCCAGTCACCCGCCTGAGGTTCCAACACCAGGAGTAGGCGGGCTCTCGAGGTCGGGCCGCATGCTGGGGTGCCCGAGGGCGGCGCTGGCGGCGGCTCCTCCTGGAGCAACGTCGGGCCTGCAGCCGGAGGTGCAACCGACGGCTTGAAGAGCCTCTCCTCGAAGACGCCAGGCTTCTGAGGCTCGCGGCGGGATGCCCTCTTGGCGATGTCATCTGCTTCCCTGTGCGTGCCACACGGGACATGCTGCAACTCCAAGCCCAAGAAACGATTTTTGATTTTACGTACCTCTTCCAGGTATGCCTCCATTTGCTCGTCCTTCGCTTTGTACTCCTTGTTAGAGAAGTTGACGAGGAGCTGGGAATCGCCCTTGATGGTGAGGCGCCTAATCCCTAGAGCGGCCACGGCCTTGAGCCCGACAATCAGGCCCTCGTACTCCGCGATGTTGTTGGAGACCTTCTCGCCATGCTGGAAACAGCGCTGTACAGCGTAGAAGAGCTTGTCCTTGGCTGGGGAAATGAGCACGACTCCAGCCCCCACGCCTTGTCGCGCGAAGGCGCCGTCGAAGTTAATGACCCAGCGATCGGGCGCTTCATCGCCGGGCGCGAGGGACTGGTCCTTGCTCAGCCCCTGGACAGGAGCATCTGTCCACTCTACCAGGAAATCGGCGAGGGCTGCCCCCTTGATAACCCGAGTCGTACTGAACTCCAGCTGGAAAGCTTGGAGCTCGATGTTCCACTCAGCGACTCTGTCTGCAGCATTGGGGCTGTGGGGCACTTTCTCCAGGGGGTATGCGGATACAACCTTGATGGGGTGGCCCTGGAAATAATGGCGCAGCTTCCTGGAAGCAACGAGGAGTGCGAGGAGGAGCTTCTGCTGCATAGGATAGCGCGCGCATGCATCCCGCAGCACGGTGCTGACGAAGTACACCAGATGCTCAACGAGGCGCGGGGCATTGACAGCATCCTGCCTCATGCGGGACGCGAGGGACTCGGGTGCCTCGTTAGGCGATGGAGGGGTTGGGGCCCCTGGGGCGCTGTCCTGCGATGGCGGAGGCTGTGTGGCTTTACGCGGGCCGCCAGGCCCCGTGCTGGTGCTGGCATGCTCTTCCCGGACCACCACAAGTGCAGCGCTGGCCGAGTGCGGGGTGGCAGCCAAATAGAGCACCAAGGGCTCGCGAGGATGGGGCGCCACCATGATGGGGGGGCTCATGAGGTACATCTTGAGGTCCTCGAAGGCCGCCTCTACTTCCGGGGTCCACTCGAAGGGGCTCGTTCTCTTCATCAGCTTGAAGAAGGGAAGGGTGCGCTCGCCAAGCTTAGAGATGAAGCACCCCAAGGAAGTCACACACCCCGCCAGCTTTTGCATTTCCTTGAGGGTCCGAGGTGGCCGCATCTTTCAATTGCCTTGATCTTTTCGGGGTTGGCCTCGATCCCTCGATGAGAGACAAGGAAGCCAAGCAGCTTGCCGGACGGGACCCCGAAAATGCACTTCTCCGGGTTAAGCCTCAGATTCACCTTGAGCAGGTTGGTGAACGTTTCCTCCAGATCTTCGATCAGGGTCTTTGCCTTGCGTGACTTGACTACGATGTCGTCAACGTATGCTTCTGCATTTCTCCCTAGCTGCAGTCCTAGCGCAATGTGCATCAGCCGCTGGAAGGTGGCACCGGCGCTCCTCAGCCCGGAGGGCATGTAGGTGTAATAGTACACACCACATGGGGAAATGAAGGCCGTCTTCTCGACGTCCTCGGTCGCCATCTTGATTTGGTGATAGCCTGAGCAAGCGTCCAGAAAGCACAACAGGACGCACTCCATGGTGGACTCCACGATCTGGTCGATACGCGGAAGCGAGAAGGGGTCCTGAGGGCAAGCCTTGTTGAGGCTTGTAAAGTCAATGCACATGCGCTCCTTTCCGCCCTTCTTGGGAACAACAACCGGATTGGCCAGCCATTCCGGGTGCCGCACCTCTCGAATGACTCCGGCTTCTTGCAGCTTGCGCACTTCATGAATGATGAACGCCTGCTTCTCCTGTGCTTGACACCGCGCTTTCTGCTTCACTAGGCGCGCTCCGGGGCATACCGCCAGGTGGTGGTTGATTACCTCCCTCGGAATGCCCACCAGATCAGACGCCTCCCATGCAAATACATCCTTGTTTGTCCGGAGGAAACCGACCAGCGCCTCCTCCTGCTCGGGGGAAGGCCGGCGCCAATGGTGAAGGTGGGTCCTGAGCCGCTGCTGTCGATAGGCACCTTCTTTTTCTCGGCGCGGTCCTGGGAGAACAGTTGTTTCTTCTTTGCAGGCGCGGCCTCGGGAGACTCCGGGGCGCCCTAAGCATCCAGGCGTGAGGCCGTTGCCGCCCTGTAGGCGAGCTTGAGGACCCGTACCACATCCTTTCAGTCGCCAGCCACGGTGATGACACCGCTGCTACCCGGCGTATTGACGATATTGAAGCCTGGATGGGTCACCGCCATGAACTTGGCGAGGGCAGGGTATCCCAGGATGGCGTTGTACGGGAGGCTGATGCGGGCCACGTCGAAGTCGATGAGCTCGGTACGGTAGTTGCCGCGCTTGTCGAAGGTGACGGGGAGGCGCACCTGTCCCAGGGGGGTGGCGGAGCCCTTTGTCACCCCTGAGAACGGCCTGGTTGGCAGGAGCTAGTCGTACGGTACTTGAAGCATCTCAAAGTTTTCCACGGAGAGTACGTTGAGGCCGGCGCCACCGTCGATGAGAGTCTTGGTGACCGCAACATTGCTGATGGTGGGCGTGCACAACATGGGGAGCGTACCGGCTGCAGCCGTAGATTCGGGATGGTCCTTGGAGTCGAAGGTGATGGCGACCTCGCGCCCCGCGCGGCTTCGCGGGGTCTCGGGCCGAAGCCCAGCGGCGCTCGCCCGATGGAAGATCTGCTTGACGTGGCGACCAGATGCGGGCGCCTGTGACCCGCTGAGGATGCAAGCGACCGTGGGGGGCCCCAGAGCTGTGAAGCGCGCGATTAACTGACCGCGGAGCTCTTCCCAGGAGGATACTGAGGCCTTCGGGAGGCCGCGGAGCCAAGAGCGCGGAACCTCTGTGAGGTCCAAAGGGAGCCAATTTGCTCTGGCCTTGTCACCTCCCGCCGCCCGAATAGTCTGGGCATACAGCTGGAGAAACTCCTCGGGGTCGGATGTGCCATCATAGTGCGGGGGCAGCACCAGCCTGAACCTGACCGGCCATCGCACTCGGCGTAGGTCAGGAGTGAAGGCTGGGCAACCCGCGGGGCTCCCCGGGATGGCGGTCCGAGCGACGAGGTGGGCGGCGTCGCCCATGGACACGACGTGGCGAGGAGCGAAGTGGAAGGGAGCACTTTGACATGCCCCTACCTGGCGCGCCAAATGTCGGAATCGGTGCTCCGCGGGCCCAACAAGGTTTAAACTCTGGGGCGTGTGCGAAGATCTAGCCAAGCCACAGCCTCAAGGTCATCGCCTCGTGGCTTGGCCTCGTTGAGTTCGTGCGAGCGGGGAAAGAGGGGAGACAACAGTTTACCCAGGTTCGGGCCACCTTGCGGTGTAAAACCCTACTCCTGCTTTGTGGTGGATTGGCCTCACGAGGAGGTTGAGGATGAACTAGTACAGTGGGTGAGCAGCCTCGCGAGGGCTCAGTGGATGAGAATGGATCGATCCCTCTCTACGATGGAGACTAGCCTATATTTGTAGTGGCCTTGGTCCTCTTCCCTCATAGCTTAGGCAGGAAGGGATTCCACAATGACTAATTTGAAAGGGGACAAGAGGTACATCTTATCCTGACGAAAGGTGGCCTTCGCCTGCAAATCTTCTGGCCATGACACAATGGTGGGCTCGGTGATGACATCCGTCCTGCCGAGCTCGTGGTTTTGGTCTCATTGCACCGGAATGGAAACCTTTGGGGGACCCTCGGGAACCCGCACTGGCCCTTGCTTCCTTAGCACCGAAGAGGAAACTGTCCTCCTCTGCGCCCGCTGGCGCCCGCCTGGTCTTGGTCGTCATGGCTCACGTCATCACGAGCATCGTGAGGCGGGGTAACTACATAGAGATCTCCGCTCCTCAGGAGGCAGGCTCGGGAAGCTGCTCCTCGGGAGGTCTTGGTGTCGCTCGCCTCGCGAGGCCAGGGGGCCCTCGCGAGGGTCTTGCTCGCAGGGTCTTGTAGCCGGGCCGTACCGGGCCGCCGATGGGGCCATGCGCTGGGCCGCAGGCAGGCAAGTCTGGGTACCCCCGATCCCAGAACGCCGACACCTTCTACCTCTTGGCCTTTTAAGGCCCGTTGGTATTTAAATTATATATAAAATACTTTAAACATTTTCAGAGTATTTTATATATAGATATATATTAACATCCCCGGAAACATTTTCCACCTATATATAATTAATCGGTAAGACCCGGTATTACCCGATATTCACCGATACCCTTCCAGTGACCCCGAAACACTTCCGAAACCTCTTAGAACTATTCCGGATATTAACTAAACTATTTCATGAATATATTCTCATCACTCCCGTACTACTAACACTCAGCAGATAGTGATTACCTTAAGCTTGTGACCCCGTAGGTTCGGTAAATCATAGACATGAACGAAACCCCTTTGTTCAATTACCGATAGCCACTACAAAAAAAAGACACATCCGTGACATTTTGGCCCGAACGAATTTTTTTCTGACATGTTTATGACACTTCTATGACAATAATTATGACAAAACCACGTATCATCAGCCATGTGGTGGGCTCCTACTTCTATGACAAAAAATCATGACAGAAAATGGGCTTTTTGTCCTGGGCGGGCCGGCGACGCACCTGCATGACATTCTTTGGACCGTCCATGACGGAAAAAATCATGGTAGAAGCGAGGGCGAGGAAAATTTCGGGGAGTTCCCTGTTACGGTGGGTGGTCGGTGACGGAGTCCTGGACTAGGGGGTACTCACCATGTCATCTCCCGACAAGTGGGTCAGGCCGAGGACCCCCATGGTGGTTCACTAGTGGGCCAGTTCGGTCAGCCGATGACATATACGAGGAAGATTCCAAAAGACTTGGTGATCAAGACAATGACTCCTCTCCACCGACGTAGCCGACTAGGACTCTTGTTATCCTATGCCTCCGGTACATTATATAAGCCAAGGCCAGGCTCGTTGATAGATAGATTATGACATTACTCATCATACCCCTAGGGTTTAGACCACAACATATGATCTCGAGGTAGATCAACTCTGTACCTTGATACTTCATCAATATAAACAAGAGCAGGACGTAGGGTTTTACCTCCATCAAGAGGGCCCGAACCTGGGTAAAACACCGTGTTCATCGTCCTGTTACCATTGATCCGAGAATCCACAGCTCGGAACCCCCTACCCCGAGATCTGCTGGTTTTGACACCGACAATGGTGCTTTCATTGAGAGTTCCGCTGTGTGATCGGCAATGGATCAATGGCTCGCCTGCTGATCAACCGCGACGTCGGCATATTCGTCGCCGGCTCGACTGGTCACCTTGGCTCGACCGAAGACTGTGCTCCGCCTCAGATCGTCACGATCGGACAAGGGCCTTCATCAACATCAACTCCGATCTCTATCAAGATCGTGGAGGAATCATCCATATAGCTCGGGGGTTCAACTTCAACATTGTCCTCGGGCGACCGTGCTGTTTTTCTATACAGCGGATTTGTATTCGCTGTCATCGCTCCTCGGGTGTCGCTTTCATGATTGCTTTGGTGAAATACTGCGGAATTATGTATATAACAACCCTGTAAAATTTCGTCGCGTTCCGATGGAGGAATCTCCGGCGATCTACGATATACCAGAGCCCTATCAAATCTGGACGGGAATCTGGATGAGTTTAGGGCAAGGAGTCCAACGCCCAGCTCGGACATCATTTGGAAGATCCAACCATTGATCGGCTGCGGAATTACCATGTCAATCACCCCTCAAAATTTCAGCTCAATCTGACTGTTCAAACTCCGGGAACGGCCCGAGGAATGCGTCAATTTTCGGATCTGTTTTCTGCGCGAAAACGAATCCGACCCGAATTCATCTTTCTTCATGAACGGGATATTGAACATCCTTTTTGGAAGGAAACTTTTTCTAGGGCATTGTGTGTTGTTCTCAAACACGTGCCGACAAATTTTATAGCCTTTTTCCGAGGCGGTCTTCATCGTCGGGCCAATGTCAAACCGGCCCGAACACATTGCTCCACGGCTGCCGACCTGTGCCAGCATCGACTGCGCCGTCGCTCCATCAAGCCGACGACACCTCCTCGGATCATAACCTTGGCGAGCCGAGCAAGAGTTCGGCATCGTGAAGCCGAGCCTGAGATCGGCATCACGAAACCCTAACTTGAATGACCCTGAAGCTTCGACTTAGGGATCTCTCTCCGACCCGATCCCGGGGTCGGCTCTTATCTCGCATCCGGCTTCAAGCCTGGATGCGGCCTCTGCATCCGAAGATCGGAAGTCAATTCTGGCCGGACTCGTCTCTCTTATCCTGGATCTAGCTCCAAGCCTGGATGCGACTTCGGCGTCCAAACACCAGGAGTCAGCCCTGGCCGGACTCGCCCCTCGCACCATCGTACCGGGGGACGACCCCGAAGAAATCCCGGATACCAATCCGGCTAATCTCGCCCTGCCAAATGAGATACTACATCGGATCCAGATGATGACCACTCCACCGGACTGACCTCGGCATTCAGGCCATATTTCTTTAATTATTTACTTCACTTAAATTAATTAAGTAGAAGATTTTTTTTAAACTATATCATTATTTGTACTTTTGGTTTGCACTGTTTTATGTGCACAGGTAAATCGACATCGACTGGTCTGCGTCGTCTGCGCCAACACCTCGGCTAGACCGGGGGCTTCGCCGTCTCATCATCAACCTACTCCGGGGACTTCGGCATCACCAGCCGACCAACTTTGTCACGTTAGCTGGACCAGGGACTTCGACATCACTAGCCAACCAGCTTTGTCACCTCGGCTGGACCAGGGGCTTTACCTCACCGCATCGACCGTGCGGCATCGCCACTTCATCAAGCCGAGGTCTTCGCTCGGGCACCTCGAAACCGGCTTGGGGGCTGGGACCTTGACCCACTGCAAGCTCAGCCCGCGTCATCAATGCCGAACACATTAACCAGCTAAGTCGCTTTCATGCTCAAAGTTTTTTAATTTTTAATTTGTGTTCGGTTCGACCATGCTCGCATATGTTGTTTGAAACTCCCTCTACCCATGTTAACTGGGGGCTCTGAAAATTTATATGAGCCATTTTATAATAAATGTGTTTTCTTCTTAGTCGTTGCAAAGTCTTTTTCGACTACTCCTTTTTCCGACGCGAGTGTGTGGTCAATAGCCGGATAGCTTGTTTTCTCTCTAAAGCCGCTCGTGTTTAGTTATCTAAACTGGCCTGAGAAACACTCCGCCTTCGGGATAGGAGGTTGAAGCCGAAAGCTGACCCGCTTGAAGTCTGGAGATCAGATGTATCATGTTAAAGCACGACGGAAGCATAAATTAATTTTAAGACCAATTTTGGATTGGCACCAAAAACTTGATTTAGTTCGGGCGTAAGGTTTTTACTGAAGTTTTTTGGTTTTCTAAGCCTATGGCACTTTTAACCTATTTGTGTGTTTTCAGCATAGGTCTCGTAGTGCAACGCCGGACACCTTTATAGCTTCGGCAATATCAACAGGGGACTGCAACTAGAGCCGAACCCCCCAAAAGCCAAGGTAATTCATGGAGTCCTCGGCAAAACATTCTTGGATATTGCTTTATATGCATCGGTTTCGAATTGTGTCTTCAGTCAATAGTTGGGTTGCACGGCTCCTGTGCTTACCTCCTACGTTCAGCTTTGTTTGGCTAGGTGTGCAAAGGGAGAACCACTGCGATTATGCTTCCAGCTTGAATGGTTAAGCGCCTTAATGGAGAAAGTCAAAAACTGACTGTCACAATAAGCGTAAACTGGTCAGCGATCCGATGACTGTGTCAAACTGCAGATCGATAGAGGTCACCCCGTGTTAAACGATGGGCCTTTCATAATTTTGGCCGAAGTGTTACTGGTTTGACCTCGGTTGACGCCGAACACTAACCAGGGGCTAGTAACTGGCCCCGAACTTTAAAACTCCTATGACTCTGTGAAAGTTATAAAGCCTGCATATCTGATTGCCTCGTTTCCGCTAACACAACCGCATCCAGGCACCGAGACGTCGGCTAAGGGTTGTATTGTTAGTACGGAAACACCCTGTGTAGCATCTACAAAGGGGTGGAAGCCGACGATGGGCCACTTTTAGGTTATAAACAGTCTCAATGGAGAATTTGCCTTCCGTAATTATCGTAATAAAGCTATAAATATGCATCAATTTGACTTAAAATTTTGGCCAAGCTGGGTTGCCTGGCTCCTGTGCTTACCCCTACGTTCCCGATTGTTCGGCTAGGCGGTAAAGGGCGCACCTCTGTGATTGTTACTACCGGGTCGTCCGGGTTAGTACCTTAGACTGGGTGAAGCTGAAAGCTAGCCATCTTAAAGAATATAATTGGTCAGCAACGATGGAAGTAGATTTTTAGGTTCATTATGGACCACAGAGTTCGGGAACTTTCTCCCAACTAAATCCTCAATATTTTCCTCCCACATTGATCAGAGTTGAGGTTTCATGATCAACATGACAGCCTGGGAAAAGGAACCTGTAACAGAACTATTTTTCCCAGAAGATGTTTTATAACATATCTCTCTGCGTACCTTTGTTTATAAAACCGTATGGCCGGATTGCCTTGTTTGTCGTAAATCTTTGCCCTTATAAAGGCTTTATAAAGTAGGATGAACACTCTTCGGCTGCTGGCCGAGGAGGTTGAAGCCGATGGTCGGTCAACAAAGTTTTGTACAATGCGGATCCGAGCATTAGTGATGTAAAGTACTGGGATACATAGAATCATTACACATAAATTGTGATATACTCCGGACATTGATCCTTAATTCAGCCACCCGTGCCCACATTAAGGCTTGAGGGCTACTGGGCTTCGCGCTTCTCATTTACAAATATTAAAGGGGCACATCGATCCCCTAATCTGGTGTTGCCACCCGACCATTGGCTCGGGGGCTACTGCATCGACGATTCAATGTAGACAGTTTACAAAGTGTGAAATAGTTCCTGAGGAGATTATGATCCTCAGGTTGGTCGGCCACACCCAACCTGAGCCTCGAGGAATATGCACACCACATTTCTATTCCTAAGTATGCTATAGAGCTAGGAGTTGATCCTCAGGCCGATTTTCTGAATCGACCTGAGTCTCAGGGGCTACTGGGATCACCGGTTTTATGCCATCCTTCAGGTGCATGCCGAACATTGAGCGGACACACACCTTGAGGGCTACTGGCTATATACCTTGACAGATAATAAATTGCACAAATCGGAATTAAATTCACAAAAATTAGACCATAGCCGAGGTGGTGCACCACCGCGGGAGCAGTCCAGCATAAAGCTCGGATGCAAGTGGCTAGCTCCATAGAGGGCATCTGCGGTATTAAGCTCGGTTTAACCCTTTTAACTTTTTCAAGACCGAGGTAATCTATGACATCTCGGATACAGTCCAGCATTGGTGCCCGGCTGCAAGATGACACCTCTAATGTAGTCCGGCGATGGTGCTCGGTTGTGAGAGGACACCTCGGAAGCAGTCCGGCATAAAGCTTGGCTGCTAGTGGCTGGCTCCATAAAAGAACCTTTTCGGCGTTAAGCTCGGATAATCCTCCTTCAAAACTTTCAAAGACGAGATACTCTATGCCTCCTTAGACGCAGTCCGGTGCTGGAGCTTGGATACAGACTGGCATTGGAGCTCGGATATAGACTGGCATTGGAGCTCGGCTGCAAGAGATACCTCGGATGCAGTCCGGCGTTGGAGCTCGGATGCAAGAGGACACTGCCACACGGGAAACACTTCGAACCCGACGTGTGGCGTAAAAGATAACAAGGCATTGATAAAGGCCGAGAACTTAGAAGACTCCTCGGATACCCGACGTATGAACTTTTCGGATATACCTCGGCAATCCTCAAGATCGGAGATGGGAAGATTTGTTGAACCAGTTTTCAAGACCGACGACCGAAGATGAAGAACAGTTCAAAAGAACCGAGGAGCGTCCCCAACTTGAAGACCGGTTCAGGGGGCTACTGACGGTGTCCTGGACTAGGGGGTACTCACCATGTCGTCTCCCGACCAGTGGGTCAGGCCGAGGACCCCCATGGTGGTTCAGTAATGGGCCAGTTCGGACAGCCGATGACATATACGAGGAAGATTCCACGAGACTTGGTGATCAAGACAAGGACTCCTCTCCACCGACGTAGCCGACTAGGACTCTTGTTATCCTATGCCTCCGGTACATTATATAAGCCGAGGCCAGGCTCGTTGATAGATAGATTATGACATTACTCATCATACCCCTAGGATTTAGACCACAACATATGATCTCGAGGTAGATCAACTCTGTACCTTGATACTTCATCAATATAAACAAGAGTAGGACATAGGGTTTTTCCTCCATCAAGAGGGCCCGAACCTGGGTAAAACACCATGTTCATCGTCCTGTTACTCGGGACCCCCTACCCCGAGATCTGCCGGTTTTGACACCGACAGTCGGGCCGAGCGATGCACGGAGGTTTGCGCGTTTCTCTCGTACACGTACACACGTGTGTGCGAGGCATTGGGCTCTAACTGAACCCGAGCGAGCGGTGTTCGCTTACTGAACCCAAGCGATTGCACTAGCTACGTTATTGAACCCGAGTGATTGATCCTTGGCTGTTAACTGAACCCGAGTGATTCCTTCGCTACTGCTCCTAACTGAAGCCGATCTGACCTGCTGCCTCTTGATGAACAGTGACCGTTGTTGGGGGTTGGATGAATAGTTCTCGGTGGGGGTTGAATGAACAGGACCCCGTGGTAGTAGAGGCCGTTGCCGCTGGATGAACATGACCCCGATCGAGGAGGTGGGGGTGGATGAACAGGACCCCGTGGAGGGCTGGTTGAACAGTATCCGGTGGAGGCTGGATGAACAGTAGCTCGTGGATGAACAGTAGCTGGTGGAGGCTGGAGGAAGTCGACGGTGGATGAACAGTAGCAGGTGGAGGCTGGAGAAAGTCGACGGTGGATGAACAGTAGCCCGTGGAGGCTGGAGCGAGGCAGTAGACGGTGGATGAACAGTATCCTGTGGAGTCCTGTTTTGCGGTACGCCACACCCCTCCCGATGAACAGGACCCCATTTCGACCGTAGGCGCTCCAACACAAGTTTGTTTCCTCCGTTTTGCAGTACGCCAGACCCCTCCCGATAAACAGGATCCTGTTTCGACCGTAGCCGGTCGAACATAACGCCGTTTCCTCCGTACTGAGGTATGCCAGACCCCGTTTCGGCTGTTCTGTCCAAGCCGGTTGGCTCCCGTTGAACACGACGCATTCTGACCCAGTCTGTTGCCTCCCGATGAACGGGACGCTGTTTCTCTGTTCCGACCCAGCCGGTTGGCTGCCGATGAACAGGACGCCGTTGCTGTTGTCCGTTGCCTCTCCATGTACACGAGCCCTGGCCGTACGTATGCGCGAGTAGGCGTTCGTTTTTGGCATCTGGTTGTACGTACGTGTACACGGTTTTGACTGGACTGTCTGAACTGCTATGTCGGGGGCTCTACTACTACACATGCCGCTGCTTGCTCGGCCACGATTCATCGTTGCAGAGAGACCGATCGACCAGTATGTACGTACATATTCGCGACCAGACAGACAATCCTACGTATGGTTCAACCGGGTGGGTCCCAGCTGTTAGGGAGGATAAGTAGGCACTTCCTTGTGTGCGAAGATATAACTGGTGGGTCCTAGCTGTCAGGGGGGAAATGTTTTTTTTCGCAAAATACAGAGGCCCATCCAGTGTGTCCCCGCTGTCAGGTGGAGGAATAATTATTTTACGCGTAATAAGGAGGCACTTCCTTGCTGCGGCCATGGACCCAGCTGTCAGCCTCTCCATGTACAGTCCTCTTCTGATGGAAGTCGTTCCTTGACCACGTTGACAACACCGCGTCGAGAGCACCAAGGTGGTGGAAGACGGCAAGGCCTAGGAAGGGGACGACACGGAGCCGGGGAAGAACCGACAGTGGATGCCCACGCGGAGGGGAGTACGAGGGTTGACTGGTTCGGCTGTGGTGTGAGGCTGTCGTTGCCGCAAAATAATAGGGGTTTTGGGTGAGTAGAGGGATGGCCTGGCCAGCGGTTGGAGTAGGAGGGGGCGGTGAGGCCTGCGCGGCAGCATAGCCGGCCACGGGAGGCAGGAGCAGGCGGCACAGCCTGTGATGGTTTGAGCGGCAGGAGCAAGAAGACCAGAGGTTGAAGAAGCATGACGGCCGTGGGATGGACATCGTACGGTCACCGCAGCTAGAATCGTTTATATTGACTAAGTTGACAAAACCCTGCGTCTGCGTCAACTTAGTAGGCTCACAAGTCAGCCTCCAAATATGGTGGGTCCCACCTAGCAGCGGGGGTATTCATTTTTTTTGTGCGTAATAAGGAGGCACTTCCTTGCGTGCGAAGATATAGCTGGTGGGTCCAAGCTGTCAGTGGGGGGAATGTTTTTTTCGCGAAATACAGAGGCCCTTTCGGTGGGTCCCCGCTGTCAGGTGGAGGAATCATTATTTTGCGCGTAATAAGGAGGCACTTCTTACTCGCAAAAAAAAGGAGGCACTTCCTTGCGTGCGGCCGTGGACCCAGCTGTCAGCCTCTCCACGTACAGTCCTCTTCCGATGGATGTCGTTCGTTGACTACGCCGTGCCGAGAGCACCAAGGCGGTGGACGACGGTAACGACAAGTAAGGGAACGACCCGGAGCCGAGGAAGACTCGGTAGTTGTTTCCCACGCGGAGTGGGTACGAGGGTTTACTGGTTCGGCTGCAGTGTGAGGCTGCCGTCGTTGGAGAATAACAGGAGGTGTGGGTGAGTAGAGGGATGGCCAGGCCAGGGATGCGAGTAGGGTGGGGCCGTGAGGCCTGCTCAGCAGCACAGTCGGCCACGGGAGGCGGGAGCAGGCGGTTCCACCGGCGCTGGTTTGGGCGGCTGGAGCAGGAAGATCAGAGACTGAAGAAGCACGATTGCCGTTGGATTGACATCTAACGGTCTGACGCTGGTAGAGTCGATTGTTAACTAAGTTTCTTTTTTTGAGAAACCTTGTGTACGCATGAACTTAGTAGGCCCATAAGTCAGCCTCCAAATCTGTGGCAGACAACATAGAGCCCATTTGCTATTTTTTAAAAATTTGCAGCCATTTGCTAATTCTTAAGGAATTTATTACAGCCCATTTTCTGCCCAGGACCACGGTCAAAAATTTCAACCTAATTTTGCATATTTCGGTGGAGTCCGAACTATTTTAATCCAGAAATGATAAACATTTATTTTTTAAGAACTTATTGATTTGCCAAAAAATATTGTTTTATTTTTGTAAGCTAATAGGACGTGGGACAATTGAGTTGGTTTTAGGGAAAACCAGTGGTAAAAAAATCAGCGCTGGGAGGGAAAACAACAAAAAAAAATAAGGATGTAAAGATGGAAAGGGAACTTTATGTGTTTTCAATATAATAATACATGTATATGAACTAGTAAAACTATAGGTAGAGATATGAAAACGGAAGTAGGCCATGGCGTTTCAAGAGGAAAATAGAACTGGGCTGTGTGTTTTCTTCAGTAAAAAAACTGCCTACGGATGTTCTAAGAGAAAATATAACTAAGGCTGGCGGGCCAGAGGCCAGTTGATACCTGCTAGATCTTTGTGCCCCATTGTCGTCATGGGCTTGGCCTGTTAAAAACAAAACCAAGCCTGGACAGTCTACAGCCCAGTTGAAACTTGCTCGACCTGAAAAAACAATATACCTGCTGGATCCCTGTTATCAGTCTGTAATTGCAGAATTCTCTCATTTATTGACTATGTTGAAAATTTCATGGGTGTCTCAGACGTCAGCATTATTTTTCCATCGTGATAATAAGTGCATGAACTTGCTTGCGTATGGCCATCGACCTGCTGGTTCCGTACGATTAGGCTCTGTATGGACAGCCGTCTTGTGGTTCCACGGACGAATTTCATGCAAATCGGATGGTTTTCAGTGAAACCGGACTAAATTCATTGCATGTTACATATTTCTTTTTATGATGGAATATTTTACATATTTCAACTAATAATAACCGACTAGGCCTTTTTTTAGTCCAAGGGAGGCGCTTCACGTGATCGAGGTCGCGACACTTAACTGTTCTGGAAGGCCCAAATCCATCGCTCCTCTCTTTTAACAATTTGCAGCTGGGCTTGGCATGCCACATCCCTATTCTGATGTGCTATGCCCAACTATCAGCCTGTGAAACCGGATGGATCCCGTGCGTACTTCGAAGATGTAAAAAATTTGGAGAACTAGGAATTCGAATGACACGTGCTTATGCTACCCATCAAATAAAAATCAGGTGCCTGAAAATTTGTTTCGAAACAAATCACTACAAAAAAAATACACTTTCGTGATGATACGTGTTTGTCATAGTAGGTCACGTTTTCTGTCATGCATGTACATCCATGACCATTTTATGATAGAATCAAGATAGTCATACCTGTGCTGTCGTAGAAGTGTTCCATGACAATACCAAAATTATCATCACGGAAGTGTCCACTTCCATGATGATAAATGGCGCGTCATGGAAGTCCTTTCGTCAAGGGTAATCGACACATGGCATCCACCGTAACGGGTCGCCGTTAAGCTATCGGGTTCCAGTTTGGATCCGATAACCCGTTAACAGCTCGGACCAATGGGGATTTTCCACGTGTAAAATTCTGATTCGCCAGAGTATCGACCTGTCTGCTCAGCGTTGGGACAGATGTCGGCCACTCATTGGACGGGAGGCACCTATGATTCGTCAACACGTGGCACGGCCCAACAGTGGCCCATTTAGGGGAAAAGGCCGGCCCGTTTGACTTGGTCAAAAGGTAGCGGACCGGCCCACCGAAAGCCTGTTAATGGCCTATTCGCATATAGCCCATTTATAGCCCGCTAACTCAAGGCCCGTTATGGCCTATCCGAATTAAGCCTAGTACCGGCATCTGGGCCGTCCAATATGATTCCAGCCAGTTGTAATTTCCGGCCCATGTATGGCCCATGACGTCTTTCGGCCCATATGAGGCCCTATGTAACTCTTGGCCCATTAACGGCCCGTGGTGACACCGGCCCATAATGAATAGTGTATTGCTTTATACCCATTAACGGCCAATTATTCCATTGGGCCCTTTCCAGCCCGTGTGATCTTTCGACCTTCTAAGGGCCCATTTATTTTTGGGCTCATTGCCAACATTCAATTACTTTCGGTTCGTTACTGGCCTATTCCGCTTGCGGGCCAAATTCAGCCCGTGGTTACAGTCGGCCCGTTTGTGGCCCGTTAATCCATTGGGCTATTTTCTTAGGTCATCAAATACGGCCTGTTTAAGCCCGTTATACATATCGGCTATTAACGGCCCGTTATGATCAGGCCATAAACAGACAATTTCCACTCTAGCCCGTTTACAGCCCATATTGCGGTCCTTTATTGGTCGATGAATAGTATGGCCCGTAGAAGGCCCATTGATTCTAACGCCCGCACAAGGCCCATTGATCCTACGGCTCGTAGGAGGCCCATGGTCACTACATAACGGTCCGTGGTTATTACAGCCTAGTTTTAAACATTAATTTATTGTTGCCACTAGCAAACCGCGGAAAAAGAACTGCAGTGACTACAACCAAAAAAATAAACAAGACAATATAAGGAAGTAAATAAGCAAGCAACTTACGTCAGGCTATTACGGCTATTACACATATTTCATCCACTAGGCATCAAAGTTCGCCACCAGTGCAAATATAGGGAACAAAGCAGCATATTACATACACTGGGCCTCTAAATTGGCCACCAGTGCAAATAAACGAGCGGCAGCAAAACAAGTCCATAACTGAAACAACTTCACAAGAGCTCAAGAAATGTTATCCTGGGTATCCACCATGCTGGCAATAAGCTTAGCAAGCTTATTAGCTTTCTGCTGTTTGCATCTGAATTCTCCAGGGACTTCCTCAGTCCTTCAGCTCCTTGTCGCAGCACAGCTGATCGATGTCTTTCAGCTTGTATTTGAGACTCAAGAAACCGAACTGATTCAGACTATGAGTTCGAAGAGCTTGTGCCAGCGGTAGTGGCCAGTAAGT
Source organism: Thinopyrum elongatum (assembly GCA_011799875.1). NCBI lineage: Eukaryota > Viridiplantae > Streptophyta > Magnoliopsida > Poales > Poaceae > Thinopyrum > Thinopyrum elongatum. The sequence goes on along the minus strand of CM022299.1, from coordinate 374,742,531 downwards.
CGAACACTACATCAAGACAGGACTTTGGGGTTGTCTCACTGTCTTCAAGATAGTTTTCCTTAGCTGTTTTATCAGCTTTGTTGGAGACTAACAAGGATGTCTCACTATCCTGAACCTTATCTGCATTACTTCCTTTACCATTGCTTAATAACGTACTCTTCCCAAATATTCTGTCAGCATTCTAAAAGAAGAAACAAGCAGACACATAACAGGTTTAGCATGTAGTATATGAAACTCATTTCAGTGAACCAGTTCAGTAGTAAGGTGGACAGGATTAAACTACCAAGTCTTGAATTGCCAAGTAGTAAGTACATAATAAAAGCATCAAACAAACATTTATCTATGTCCTATGGTCACTGCATTGTCTTGCCAAATCAAAATAGAGAGACGGTTCAAATCATATCAGTTCAAGACAAAGCAGCATTGAAAGAATACAAGTGTGGGAAACTACACGGCACAACAAGATTTCAGATGGGTAACACGGGTATACATGTACAACAACACTATTGGCTCTGTTGTGATGCTAGTAATGTGCATGATATGAGAAGTCAACTGTATACACAATTGAAATTGAAATCAATAGAGCAATTTAGAAGAGCAAACTTGTTAAAGAAACATGTTTAAACATACTTGTTATGTCATTGGAGTTTCGATTGGATCCTTCAATTTAAAAATAAGTTTGTATGAGTAAATACAGTGATACAAGAGCAAAGCAGTATGCACCATAGCAATGGAATCTTAAATGAGAACAATTCTTCTTCAGGTTTAAGCACTTCTTCTACACGAACAGAGTACAGTAAGACGCAGGCATATAGTACTTCGAAATAAAAAATGAGCTCATAGACCTTACCACATTCTTGGTTCGGGACCAATACAGAACAAGGCGTTCCTAGTCATCATGCTGTAAATGTGTCTCAGGAGAAAGTAAGGGAATTTGATGAGTTTCTTTGCCAGTGAAGTACGTTTTCTTCAGGTAATTCCGATACTGCCATGAAGCATTCTTGAAGATAGCAGAGGTATTAGCACAGGTTGCCTCATCCTGATTTTCCAAATTGGTCTTTCTCTATAGAGAAAAATGGGAACATTTGTTGTATTATAACCGGCATGGAGGTAGAATGTATGGGACAAAGCAAAGTATTTGCCATGAATAACATTACTTACACATAACTCCTGGATGAACACCCGCAACTGGTTTTTTCCTTCATCTTCAGTATAATATTTCCATGATGGGAAGATACACACATAGGATTTAACAACATCAAATGCGATAGATGCTAAACTATGAATGGCTGGTTGTGCTTCGTCCATAGGAATAGGTGTACTAACTGGTGGAGTTGGGGTTCGCCGTGGTAGTACGGGCGCTTTGGACACTGGAGCTGCCATACTAACTCTCTTGTTTGGGAGATCTGTGCTGGAGATGGTGCTCTGTCAACTGGAACTGGGTTACTATCTGCTGTGGTTGGGGTTAGATTGGGTGAAGCTGGTTCTCTGTCCATCGGAGTAGGGGTACAATCTGCAAGAGTCTGGGTTATGTGTGGTAGGGCTGGTTCTTGTGCATGTACAACCGGGGTGCTATCTCCACCAAGAGGCAGCACTGTTTTATTTGAAGACCGTGTTTTTACTCCACTAGCTACTGCCATCACCCCCTTCAATTCAAATGGCTGATAAACAAGAAAAGTAGTTGAATGTACAGACCTTGTATGAGAGACAGATGCAATAGATAGTGTGGAAAAAATAGGGCAGGAAATAGTTCACATGTATATTGTTTAACTAAAAAGGATAGCATGACATAATTTCACATATATGATGTCTATCTAAACTGGATAGCATAGCATGACATAATTCAAAGATATGATGACTAACTAAACAGGATGGCATGAGATAATTATATGATGTCTTTAGTAAACAGGTTGGCATGACATAATTCACATACATGTTATCTAAGTAATCAGGATCGCATGATATAATTCACACGTGTGATTTATATACTAAGCACAGGGCATTCTTATATATGATGTCTGAACTAAGAACATGGTGTTGAATATTGTGTATATGATGTCTAAACTATGCAATGCAACACACCATATGCATGATTTGAGTAGTATAACCGTGCCAAGTTAGAGCATACACCTCGGTGGGGGAATAGGACTGGTCATCTGTCTCTGAATCCATCTCTGAGGAGCTATTGGGACCCAGCAAGAGATCTGCTTCGACATGTAGCACTGTCTGCTCTGAAGACCTTGTTTTCACTCTAGATTTTTCCATCACCCACTCAAATGGCTGATTCACAGGAAGAGTAGTTAAATGTACAAACATTGTCGACAAATGGAAATGTAATGAAGAAAAAGGATTGGCAAGATATATTTCAAATATATGATGCCTGGTTAAACAGGATAGCATTGCGTATTTCACATATATTATGGCTGGCTAAAAGAGATGAGATTGCATAATTCACATATATGATATAGAAACTAAACAGGTGGCATTACAGTACATGTCTAAACTAAGCAGATGACATATATGATGTCGAAAGTAGGCACTACAAGGCAACATATGCACGATATGACCAACATCATCATGCCAAGTTAGAGCAAACACCTCGGGGGGTAAATAGGAGTGGTCAGATCTGTCTGAATCCGCCTCAGAATAGATATCTTCCTCAGGATTACAATCTGGAGGGGGGGGGGAGGGTTTGCCATTGCACCCACCTTGGAGCGATGTCTGCATGACATTGTATTACCGCGCAAAACTCTTCTCTTTTTCTCTACATGTTCAACATGACTGTGTACAATATCTGACATGCATACGAAAAAATATAGTGAGATTATGTAAGGAGAGCATGCAGAAATCTAGAGTGATGGTAACAACCAGTGGATAGATCCAAAAATAATGATAGCAGGATGATGATAGCTTTACTTTAATAAAAAGACAGATGATGATTGCTTTACTGTTTGTTTCCCACCCAAGATGAACAACATAGACATACCCTAGGTGAACCAGATAATAGACAGAGATACTATTCATTGCTGCCTCGATATGTGCCCCACAAGCATTTTAAAACTCAAGTTTGAACATTAATTCGGACCTGACTTGGAGTCTAAGAGGTGAACAGGACAATAAAGTAGCATGTAATATTAAGCAATGCATAACATAAGCAGAAACAAAAGAGTACGACCTCTCTTGTGGACCCGTGCACTCCTCGGGTTCATCTGCTGAGTCGATGATGGTGATGCAGTTGCGGTGGGTGCCAGCGGCAGGGAAGGAGATCTGAGGCGGCAAAAGACGGTCGGGAGTCGTGATGTCTAGTATGGTGGATGCTTCTGTCGATGGAGCAGCTCATGTGAGGTGGACGACATCGCGGCAGGAGCAGGACAAGCCACACAAACTTTTCTTCGACACCTATCTGTAACTGAAGTAATTCTGTAAGGGCTCCTTTGGCTTGCAGGATTCTAGAAACGCAGGGATAGGAAAAACACTGGAATAGGATAGGAATGCACATGGGAAACAGAACATTTGTAAACACAGGATTTCTGTCAACTTGGGTGTTTGGTTCATAGGAATTGGAAGAGCAGAGGAATGCAAAGAAACATGGCCAAATTAAAGTGAAACCATATGAAAGTGTGTACAGTTAGAATGTTATTCTGCCACTAATGCACTTAGTCTTGTTTTCATGCATAGGAAAAGCAGCTCCAGGTGGATGTTTTGCTCCATTCCTTTCAATCAAATGCATGAATAATTGAATAGTAGAGTGCCATAGGAAAATTTCCTATTGCTATGTTTTTCCTTCACTTTTTCCTTTCAACCAAAATAGCCCTAATGGATCGACATGAATGTAGAGTAATAAGTGATGCGACAAGTGTACAACCTCTTTGGCGTAGCCGTGTCGACCTCAGCATCATTGGGTTGGTCGCTGAAGAAGTTGCGGCAGACATGGCTGTCGGAGGTGTGGTGGAAGATTTGCGGCATCTGTAGACGGTGTCCAGGGTACTGCTCTATTGTGATGGATGGTTCCGTCATTGGAGCAGCTCCGGTGAGCCGTAAGACGTTGAGGGTGAAGCAGCACAAGACAGACATCGTTAATCTCAAGTGGGATTCTAATAGCATCTCCAATAGATGATGTAAAATACATTACCAAAAAGTGGTAGATGTAAAATGTACATCACCAAAAAACACCTGACTACAACAGATGAGGTAAAAACTGTTGACTCTGAACTTAAGTGTTGAAACTGAAATTTACTGTGGAATCTGAATGTTACTGTTTAAACTAAATGCACTGGTACCAGAGATGCACTTTGTCGGTGCAACAAACCCCCAGGTGTGTTGCCCGGACTGTACATAGGCTCAAGAGCAAGGTTACGCCATTCAAGACAAGGCCAAGCAGAAGAGATGGCTCTTGGAGAAATCAAAGGGTGGATCAAGAAGACCAAGACCAACCAAATAAGCAAGATATCACTAAGGAAAAACCTCCCTTGCCGGGCAGGCGAGCCTGGCGGGGTCGAGGTTACCCCAAGACAAGCCTCAAGACTCCCCCGGCAGGCTTGCCAGGGAAGCCAAGGGTGGATTACCCCGCCAAAGCTCCACCTCACAGCAACGCAAGTGACCCATCGGTGCGGTGTCGAGCCCCCAAGTGACTAAGTGGCTGTTACTTGGTATGTGGCAGGCCATTTCTGAGGAAGATCATCCCTATATGACACCCGTCCAGGCGAGGTGTCGCGTGGGCAGGCGAAAAGGTGGCTGAATGGCACGGCAAGGCTTGCTGGGCTACGCCACGATGTGACACTAAGCGGCACATTTAATGCACCCTGTCCTGTCTGCAGAGTTAGGTATGATAGCACTGTGGCTATCTAATCAGTGCATAATGATTGTTTTGCCATTGTGGTGATCCCTTGACCTATAGAAGGAGGACCGTGGCTACCTTAGAAAGGATTCGGACCCTTGTACACTCGTATGCGCATAGCTGCTCTCGCCCCGAGGCGACCTTGCCGGGCTAGAGCGCTGCGTCTCCACCACGGTCCTTCCATCAATCCACCAAAGCAGGAGTAGGGTTTTACGCCTCACGGCGGCCCGAACCTGGGTAAAACTACCCATGCCATTGTTGTCGTGCTGCTCTGTGCTTTCCGCTCTTTGTGCAATGCGCTCTTCCCCCTTGCCGAACCACAAGGGGCCGATGGCCCCATAGGTGGCCGTGTGATACCATGACATCTTTGGTGTGCCAGGTTGGGGGAAGTGCTTGCGCGAGCCCAAGAGTGTAAGCAGCGCGCCGTCTTCATCATCATTTTCTTCATCAACAGCTTCATCATCCATGGCGCCCAAAAAGAAATCCGGTGCTTCAGCTCACCCGTCTACCTCGACGGCTCCCTCGCATGTGGCCACCAATGTCGTGGGGGCTGCGGGGGAACATGGGAACGCCGACGCCGCGGGGAACGTGACTGGCGCAGGCGGCGCCATCACCGTTCCCCCTGCGGCCGAAGCAGGAGGCACCGGAGGAGGGCGACACCAACAACAACCCGGCGGCCATGCTCCGCAAGGTGCGGGTGGGGAGAACACTCCTTCTCCGCCTCCCCACCTCGCCGAGGGACACAGCCGCAGCGGTGGCGCTCGCCCTGATGCGGATCGTAATCACTTACCTGCCCCTGCCACGGGTGCGGCTACAGGGCCCGCGCCACCCCCAGGGCAAGCTAGCCGAGACGATGCGCCAAATGGGGTCGTCAACCCCCAAGAGCATCCGCCTCATCGTCACGCTGCCCTAGCGACTGGCTCGTGGCGGCAAGAACATGGCGCCACCACTACAGGCACCATCAGAAGTCGGACGATGTCGGGATCCGCGTCGTCGTCCATGCCAAGCACCGCTTCGAAGGCCATGGCGCGGGCCCAGCTCTTGTTGAGATTTCCGCCAGCGGCCAATCAAATGGATGAGTGGAGGGCCACTATCCATAGCTTGATTGGTTTCGCTGAGGCGGGAGGAGCACAGCAGGCAGGCCCACCACAGCCTCCAGCAACGGCGGCAACGACCCAAGCCACTGGCCGCACCGAGGGAGCCGTTCCGACGGTGCAGTCCCCTCCACGACAGCCAGTGCAGGGGCCGCAACCAGGGCCATGCGACCAAGAACCCGACGATGTATCAATGGCTTCGTCTGATCCTCAGACATGTCGAGACCAGCGACGGGTCCTGGAAGACAGGCGGGGGGAAGACGTGCGCGTCACCATCGAGCGACGCCGCAACACCCGCTGCTAGTATGATAGGCACAGTGGCCCCAACATCGACGAACCCATGCCCGGTGGGGGCGGGTACCTGCCTTTTGAGGTTGGGTGCCCCGCCTTCACTCGTGAGCTGCGGCAAGTCCGTTGGCCATCTGCCCGTACGTTCAAACCAGAGATACCAGAAAAGTACGATGGAAGATTGAACCCGGTAGAGTTCTTGAGCATCTACACCTTCGCTATTCAAGCTGCCGGAGGAAGGGACGAGAGGGTGTTCGCCAACTACTTCCCTTTGGCACTGAAGCCAAACGTGAGGTTGTGGCTGATGCACTTGCCAGAGAACTCCATCTCGACCTGGGCTGATCTGTGCCATGAGTTTATTGGCGCCTTCACGGGTGGCCATCAAGAACCAGGGCGGCCCAGCGACTTGCAACTCCTCCCACAGAAGGAAGGAGAGAGTTTGCGGAAGTATTTGCAGAGGTTCAGCCGGGTGCACAGGAACATTCCAGACATCCATCCAGCAGCTGTGATAGCTGCGTTCCAGTCCAACGTGCGCAACCACAGGATATGTTCCAAAATGAACGTTCGGTTGCCCAAGACTGTGAATGAGCTATACACTCTGGCGGACATGTGTGCCCGAACAGAGGAGGGGAGGCGACTCCCCAGTGAAGAAGATGGCATCGACGTTGACTCAGAGGATGACGACGACGCCACCAATCAGAAGAAGAAGAAGAAGAACAAGAAACGCAACAAGAAGCGCAAGGATAAAGCAGTGATGGCTGTTGAAGGAGTGAGCACTCCTAGTACCGGCAAGAAAGCCAAGACCGAGGCACCCGGCAAGGAAGTTGCTGCGTGCGATGACTGCCAGGAAGCCGCGGCTACCGAGAAGGCTGACGGGCCATACTGTAAGATCCATCGGACTAAGGGACACGATCTTCAAGAGTGTCATCAAGTTGAGCAGCTTGTCAAGAAGCAGAAAGCTGAGTATGAGAAGCGTGACAAAGAGAGAGACCAAGATGGTGTTGGCAGGAAGGGCCGTGGTAGTTGAGGAGGTCGCCCCGGCAAGGCCCCTCAGTATCAAGGGAAACCGGCCAGAGGCCGTGAGAAGAAGGGATGCGATGATGGGAGTGATGAAGGAGATGAAGAGGAAACCATCAAGCAAGAATTCCAGAAGGCCACTGACGCCCTGTGCATTGATGGAGGTGCGTCCTTGCACTTCTCTCACCACCAGCTCAAACAGTGGGCATGTGAGGTCGATGTCGTGGAGCCTGCAGCAGATTCTCGGAAGCCGCTGAAGTGGTCCCGCATGCCCATCATCTTTTATGAAGAGGATCACCTTGACCGCACCACTGCGGTAGGATGTTTGCCATTGTTGGTTTCACCAATGATTCGCAACCTCAAAGTCACAAAGATGTTGGTTGACGGCGGGGCCCGGTTGAATCTGATATCTCCCAAGGTCATCAGCAAGCTCCAGATAGCAGATGAAGAGCTCAAGGTTACCGGTACTTTCCAAGGCATCAACCGCGGCAGGAGTCGTCCTAAGGGGAAGATCACACTGCCAGTAATGTTCGGGGGGGGGGGGGGGGAGCTGAACTACCGGACCGAGAAGATCGTGTTTGATGTGGTCGACCTCCCCCTGCCACACAATGGAATCCTTGGCCGCCCTGCCCTGGCAAAATTCATGGCGGCATCCCACTATGCCTACAACACTCTGAAGATGCCAGGACTGATGGGCATCATTTCCATTCCATCAGACAGGAAGGATGCAGTCATATGCATGGATAAGATGTACCGGGAAGCAGTCGTTGTAGAGGCCGCGGAAGCTACTGCTCCCGCCAAGGAAAGCAAGAAAGGGAAGAAAGCTAGCAAGGACGCCAGCAAAGAATCCAGGAAGCGTGCCTCTTCGGATTGCGCTGCGCCTGTTGATGATTTGCCGGAGAGTCCCAATAGCAAGAGATCAAAGGTTGCTGCGCCTGCTGTGAAGAAGGTCCCGGCAGGGTTGGTTGGCGCTGATGGCACATTTACTATCAGCTCCACCCTTGATGACAAATAGGAAAGCGTGCCCGTTGCCTTCCTGCGGGCGAATGTCGATGTGTTTGCTTGGAAACCATCTGACATCCCCGGTGTTCCCAGGGAGGTAATCGAGCACCACCTTGCTGTCTGCCCACATGCCCGACCCATCAAACAGAAGGTCCGAAAGCAAGCTTTGGAGTGGCAACAGTTTATTGCCGAGGAGATCAAGAAACTCGAAGCTGCTGGTTTGGTCAGAATAGTGTTGCATCCAACTTGGTTGGCGAATCTAGTGGTGGTGCGCAAGGCGAATGGGAAATGGAGGCTTTGCATAGATTTCACAGATCTAAATAAAGCATGCCCGAAGGACCCATTCCCTTGGCCATGCATCGACCAGATTGTGGGTTCCACCTCTGGATGTGACCTACTTTCCTTCTTGGATGCCTACTCCGGGTACCACCAGATTTTCATGTCCAAAGAAGACAAAGAGAAGACCGCATTTATAACCCCATGCGGCACATACTGCTTTGTACGTATGCCCTTTGGGTTAAAAAGCACTGGATCCACTTTCGTGAGAGTATTACAAATTGGCTTTGAGTCCCAGTTGCACAGGAATATTGAAGCCTACATGGATGATATAGTGGTCAAAACCAAGGACAAATCAACTCTCATTCGGGACTTCGAAGAGACCTTTGCAAATCTATGCAAGATCAACTTGAAGCTGAACCCAGAGAAGTGTGTATTTGGCGTTCCTTCCGGCAAGCTGCTTGGCTTCTTTGTGTCCCACCGGGGGATAGAGGCCAACCCCGACAAGATCAAGGCAATTGAGCAGATTCAAGCACCCAAGACAATTAAAGACGTGAGGCGTTTGACTGGATGTGTTGCCGCGCTAAGCAGGTTCATTTCCAAGTCCGTCGAATGCGCCCTGCCGTTCTTCAAAATCTTGAAGAAGGCTGGGCCCATGGAGTGGACCCTAGAGGCAGACGCTGCGCTGCAGGATCTGAAGACCTATCTTTCCTTTGTCCCCACCTTAGTCGCTCCAAAACCACAAGAACCGTTGCTGCTATACTTAGCGGCAACCAATCAAGTGGTTAGCGCAGCGCTGGTGGCGCAGCGGGAAGTAGATGAAGAAGCAGCTACAACTGCCGTCCCCTATGGAGGAGGAAGTGAACTCGCCCCGGTAAGGTCAGAGGCAGATCAGAAAAAGGAGGAGCGGGGTAATGGAGACAACTCCAAGGTCGTGGCAAGGAAGAAAGTGGTGCAGCGGCCAGTGTACTTCGTCAGCTCCCTGTTGTAGGGGGCTAGGTCAAGGTACTCTGGCATACAAAAGTTGATTTTTGGCCTCATCATGGCCTCAAGGAAACTGCGCCACTACTTCCAAGCCCACGAGATCACGGTTGTCACCCGCTTCCCCTTGCAACGCATACTGAGGAACCCTGAGGCCACTGGTAGGATAGTGGAATGGGCTTTGGAGTTATCTAGCTTTGATTTGAAGTTCGAGAGCACGTCAACCATTCAGAGCAGAGCACTGGCGGAGTTTATTGCGGAATGGATGCCTACCCCTGACGAAGACGTGTTGGAGACAGTTATCCCCGGCAAGGAAGCGCCCCAAGAATGGATCATGTACTTTGATGGTGTGTTCTCCCTTCAAGGTGCAGGAGCTGGCGTGCTTCTTGTTGCTCCCTTTTGGGAGCACCTCAAGTATGTGGTTCAAATGCATTTCCCCCGGGAGAAGGCTACCAACAATACAGCAGAATATGAAGGACTCCTTGTCGGGCTCAGGATCGCAACAGAACTGGGAATCAAGAAGTTGATCATTCATGAAGATTAGCAACTTGTGGTGAGGCAAGTGAGCAAGGATTATCAAAGCCCATTGATGGAGGCATATGTCGAGGAAGTGAGAAAGTTGGAGGAGCGCTTTGATGGATTGCAAACAGAGCACATACCGCATGCGGAAAATAGCATTGCTGATCATCTGTCAAAGTGCGCTGCACAAAAACTCCCCGTGGAACCAGGGAATTTTGTTCTCCATCTAACTCAACCCTCCGTATCCCTGGCAACAATGGCTAGGAAGAGGAGGAAACTGGACTCTGGCAGGCCTCTCCCGGCAAAGCCCTCTGGGGTCCCCGGCAGAGAGGTTGGCGGGAACAACTCCGTTTCGCCCGGTGAGCAGCACCCTCCCGCTGAACCACCTGTCCCTGTGGTCGAGGCATGCGCTCCCGTGAATGAGGAGGTGCCGCTAGTCCTAGTTGCCGAGCCTCAGGCTCCAATGTGGGCGCGGCACATAGTCCATTTCCTCCAAACAGGAGAACTTCCTGAAGAGCAAGAAGAAGCTGAAAGAGTAGCCCGGAGGGCCAATATCTATCAGTTCGTTGACGACACGCTATACAGAAGAAGGCCCAATGGAGTGAAATTGAAGTGCATTTGCTGGGAAGAAGGAAAGGAACTGTTGGCAGAGATACACAGGGGTATATGTGGCTCCCACATTGGATCGAGGGCCCTGGTTGGAAAAGCCTTCCGGCAAGGTTTTTACTGGCCCACGGCCCTTCAAGATGCAATTGAGCTAGTCACCAAATGTGAAGACTGCCAGTTCCGCTACAAGAATATCCATCAGCCTGCTCAAGCTCTCCAGACGATCCCTTTTTCATGGCCCTTCTCGGTCTGAGGGCTTGACATCTTGGGCCCCTTCCCCCGTGCTACCGGGGGATTTGAGTTCTTGTTCATCGCTATCGACAAGTTCACAAAGTGGCCAGAGGTGGAGCCCGTGAGGAAGGTGACCGCGCAGTCAGCTATCAAGTTCTTGAAAGGATTGGTGTGCCATTTCGGAGTACCCGCCAGGATCATCACTGACAATGGCACCCAATTCACAAGCCGCGCCTTCATGCAATACATCCATGCCCTCGGAAGCAAAGTCTTATTTGCCTCTGTTGCCCATCCCAGAAGCAACGGACAAGCTGAGAGGGCAAACGTTGAAGTGCTGCGAGGACTCAAGACAAGAACATTTGATAGGCTGTAGAAGTGCGGCAGGCGGTGGATCGATGAGCTGCCGGTGGTTCTTTGGTCCCTCCATACGACACCAAATCGAGCTACCGGGCAGACTCCCATCTCCCTAGTCTATGGGGTAGAAGCAGTTATCCCCATGGAACTCATATACGGATCACCTCGAATGCTTGCCTACGATGAAGTAGCGCAGGAATAGCACTGGCGTGATGACGCTGTGCTACTTGAGGAGAACCATCTCCGGGCTGCTATGCGTGCTGCACGCTACCAGCAAGCCCTGCGTCGCTATCACAGCCACAGGGTTCATGCCCGGAGCTTTGAGGAAGGCGACCTTGTCCTTAGGCGTGTTTAGTCCGCCAAGGGTGCAAACAAGTTGACGACGAAGTGGGAAGGCCCTTACCGGGTAGTACGAGTCACCAGACCCGGCGTAGTCCGTCTGGAGACCGGAGATGGCATTCAATTGCAAAACTCATGGAACATTGAGCATCTCTGTAAGTTATACCCGTAAGGCGTGGCTGTCGGGCCCTGCCCGGCAGCCACCCTTTTGTACAAGCCTTGCCGATGTTGCATGTAACCCTTTGTACAAAGCCGGGCGCAGACCCTGAGCAACAGATGAATAAACGAAGCGCTGGGGGGCCCCCGACAAGATTGCATGCATGCATAAGCATAGCATGATCATGTAGATGAGGTCGCATGTAGCACTATTTTCATCTACACTAAGTTGCAGGGTTCTTGCCGTGGACTTGATCCCGAAGAGAAGAAATGAAGACAAGCCTACACAGCGATCCCCGGCAAGCCTACATAGCGATCCCCGGTAAAAACTTGTGCATATGAAAACCTCGTTACCTTCGAAACATAGGTGCTCCCATCCTTTGTCGCGAACGTTGCTTCGGACAAGGTGGTCGCAGTTGCCTTTGATGGAGAGGGTTCGACGAGGGGCCGGTCCCTTTTTATGGTTTTATGCCCGGCAGGCCTTGCCCCACGGCAGCAAACTAAGGGTACCGGTAGGATAGTTTGCCGGGGGAAACTTGTTTACTTGAATGTATAGAGCCACCTCACCTCTGCATGGACATGATACATGCACAAGTACCCGGCAAGGTTTGTCTTTTTCATTAATATGCTGATAAGCAAGTACAGATCTTACAGAGCACAAACATGGATAAAGAAGTTTACATAATTTAGACTAAAGTTTGGCAAGTGCCTACATGTTTTAGACTCGAAAAAGATAAGTGCCCCGTAATGCCTTTGGTCTGTCCTCCTCCTCCTCGGAACCGCAGGGGGAGATGAAGAAGACGGAGGGAAGACCTGACTGGGATTCGGCACCTCCCCAGGATCAGGAGGACACCGCTCCTGGGCTGGGAGGAAGGAACCGAAGGGCAGGTGCAGATGGTGGTGCTGCCGGGGCCCAGCCGGTGATGATGGTGCTGCCGGCAGTCACGCCACATCGGAGCGGTCATCCCCGCTCTTGACGCATTGTGGGTTACTGCCACCCTCCTCGTCGCTGTCGCTCGAAGAAGCACGCCCGCCGTTGCTCAAACCAACGACACGGCAACTAGGGCCGATGCCAAGTGCTCCGGAGGACCCCACAGAGAGCATGGTCATCTCCGCCGACCCGAGGCTAGAAGAATACTGTCCCCTTGAGAAGCATGCACAGGCACAAGAATCCCGCCCGTGCGCGAAGCAAGTGGTCTCCCGAGGGAGGAGATCTGCCGTAACCAATGACGAACCACCCCCGCAATCTCCTGCGCGTGGCGAGCGGTCTTTTTCATGGTTTTCCTTCATCGGCATGGGCGAAGAAGGGATAGGCCACGGGCGACTACCATGCTTCGTGCCCACTATGGGCTTTGGCGCGTTGTAGCCTACAAGATACCTCACCAAGGTTGGGACCGCGGGCGGCCCGGCGACGAGCACGATGGAGCCGCTACCTCCGACACTACCACCGCATCGCCCGCGCGCCCACCCAGAGCCTTTCCGTAGCGACCCGACCCGAATGGATCGAATCTCTGTGTTCAAGTGTCATCCCTGGATCGGTAATGCTGACACACACAGTACTTGAGGGATTTATAACAGAGTAGCAATCACACACTTATTACATCGAATGTCTCAAAAGAGAACTGATTACAATAAATATGGCTTAAGGCCATCTAAATAAGATAACAACGGAAGGCTTGGAAGATAAAGTGAGTCCATCAACTCCAACGGCATAGCTGAGTGCACGACAACGACCTAGCACACCTTACTCTTCGTCTGAAAAGTCTGCAACATGATACGTTGCAGCCCGAAATGGGTCAGCACATGGAATATGCTGGCAATATAACACAGTAGAGCAATGAACAGAATAATTGCTAATACTACATGCATATTTGGCTGGTGGAAAGGCTCTAGGGTTATACTGTTTTGCGAAAAGCCAATTTTTCCCTACAACAAAGGAATATTATTTTTTTAACTATCATGGTGGTGGTTGAACATTGAGAAGGTAAAGCCCCCTCTCAATCCCAATTAAAAAGTAATCATTAATCCCAACAAATTTATTTAGAGTGATGGGATTCAATATGATGATCCAAGAACCAGATACTCAAGATGTCCATAACCGGGGACACGGCTAATCATGATTAGTTTGTACACTCTGCAGAGGTTTGTGCACATTTCCCCACAAGACTCGATCTCCTCCGTTGGATTTCTCGCACTACATGGTGCTTGAGAAATGGATGACCGAGACACAGTCTTTCAGAAACATTTACTCTTTACTCTGGGTAGACAGTTACACCTACTTTCCCCTACATCTGCTAGCCTACCACTGAAAGAGGTCATGTAACATACTCAACTATGCTAGAGCCCATAATAGCTTGTGGCTGCACACGGAAGTTTCTAGCATGAATAATCTTATGATCCCTTTGAGCCTGGGTGGCGGACCGTAGGAGGATCACACGGTATATCCCCGGGATCTCCTAGGACAACACTGGTATATCCCCAGGTGCCCAAACAAGCAATCCACCCAGATGTGTATTAAAGTTGCCACCTTAAGTTGAACCATTAATTAAAAATCTCACATCTGTCATGGATACACTCAAACCCAATCCACGTCTACGAGCATAGCATGGCAACATAAGCATAGCGTAGAAGTAACTCCCAAGGGTTTGTTATTAAAAGGGCAATAGGTTCTACCTCATCATCTACTTCCCAGTACCCACAAGTTAATCACCTCCTAATCATGCAATATTTGAGGGTCGAAACTAATGCATAAAAACTGGGTAACGAAGAAGTATGATCAATGTGTTACTTGCCTTGCTGACGATCTGCAAATCCTAGGGACTCGTAGTAGCACGCTTCGCACTCCGGGTACTCTATCGCAAACAAACAATAGCATACATAAGCAATCAAGCGAAGATGCACGGGTAAAACCCAAATGAGAAGACCTAACCAGAAAGTTCAACTGAAGAACTCCGGTTTGCAAAAAGAATCGAATCAAACGGAGCAACGAAACTCAAACTGCGAAAGAAACAAGCTTCGATTACTAATCTGGACTAAAGTCAAATTTTACAGTAGCAAAAACTTGTTTAAGTTGGTTAAACAGAAAGAGGGCTTCGAGACGAAGATCTAGGCGCTTGAATCGCCTGATTCCGACAAACGAGCGAAAAGTTATACTAAAACGAAAATCGGATCAGAAATCGCGATCGAAAATAATCGCGGAAAATCCGAGAAAAAGAAAACTAACGAACAGGCTAACGAACGAACGTTCGCTGTCTGCGGTTAAACGGTGAAAACCGTTCGTTAAAACGAACGTACGGACGAACGTCTGCTAAATAACTAAACCGACGGAAAACCGATCTAAAAAGAATAAACCGGAATTTAAAAAAAAACCGAATCTAGATCTAGGGTTTAAACAAAACCGATCGGTTTTTCTCACGAAACCGACGGCGGCGGCGGCTACCTCCGGCGGGGCTCCGGCGGGACGGCGGGGTGCGGCGCGGCGCGGCGGGGCGGGGCGCGCGCGGGGCGGCTGGGCCGGCTGGGCTTCGGCCCAGTTCGGTCCGGCGGAGTTTTTTTTTTTAAATAATTCCGCGCAGAAAAACAAATAAAAGAAATACTAAACAGACTCCAAAATTCCCGAAATAAATTTTCCCCGTCCTCTAAAAATCTCCCGGACAAGGTAAACATTTATTTGGGACTCTAATGCAATTTTGAAAAATGCATATTATTCTAAATTCAAATAAAATGGCAATAAAAATCCAAATAAAATATTTATTTGATTTTAATATTTTTCCTCCAATATTCCATTTATTTTGGAGAAGTCATATTATCTCCTCTCATATATTTTTAATATGAAATATTTTCGGAGAGAAAAATAGTTAAACCAAATTGATCCCTGTTTCAATATTTGAGAAAATTCAAATATGAAAACGGTGAAATCCCCAACTCTCTCCGTGGGTCCTTGAGTTGCTTAGAATTTTCGAGGATCGCAAAACGAAATGCAATAAAATATGATATGCATGGATGACCTATGTATAACATTCCAAATTAAAAATTTGGGATGTTACAAACCTACCCCCCTTAAGATGAATCTCGCCCTCGAGATTCGGGTTGGCTAGAAAATAGGTGTGGGTGGTCCTTCCGGAGGTCTTCTTCGCGCTCCCAGGTGGCTTCATCTTCGGTATGGTGACTCCACTGAACTTTGCAAAACATGATAACTTTGTTGCGTGTAACTCGGCTGGCAAACTCGAGAATCTTGACGGGTTTCTCCTCGTAGGTTAGATCACTATCCAATTGAATTGCTTCTAGGGGCACTGTATCTCTTAGAGAAATATCAGCCATCTCCGCATGGCACTTCTTCAACTGGGAAACGTGAAACACATCATGAACTCCTGACAGTCCTTCGGGCAATTCCAACTTGTAGGCAACTTCACCCATACGTCCCAATACTCGGTATGGTCCTACAAACCTCGGGGCTAACTTTCCTTTAACTCCAAAACGTTTCACTCCTCGTAAGGGTGATACTCGTAGATATGCTCTGTCTCCGACTTCATAGGTTACCTCCTTGCATTTTGGGTCGGCATAACTCTTCTGTCTGGACTGGGCTACTTTCAGTCTATCTCGAATCAGCTTAACCTTCTCTTCGGATTCCTTAATCAAATCCGGTCCAAACAACTGACGGTCTCCAACTTCATCCCACATCAACGGTGTTCTGCACCTCCTTCCATACAAAGCCTCGAAAGGTGCCATCTTCAAACTGGCTTGGTAGCTGTTGTTGTATGAGAACTCCGCGTAGGGCAAATTGTCATCCCAACTAGATCCATAATCTAGCGCACAAGCTCTTAACATGTCCTCCAGAATCTGATTGACTCTCTCGGTCTGTCCATCTGTCTGCGGATGAAAAGCTGTACTAAACTCTAGCCTGGTTCCCAATGTCTGGTGTAGTTGGCGCCAAAACTTTGAAGTAAACTGGGTTCCTCTATCTGATACGATGGTCCTCGGAACTCCGTGCAGACATACGATCCTGGTCATATATATCTTGGCCAACTTCGCACTCGTATATGTGGTTTTCACTGGAATAAAGTGAGCTACTTTGGTCAAACGATCCACTACTACCCAGATAGAATCATATCCTGATCGGGTCCTGGGTAATTCGGTGATGAAATCCATGCCAAGTTTATCCCACTTCCATTCGGGTATTGGCATAGGCTGTAGCAATCCTGCGGGCTTCTGATGCTCTGCCTTCACTCTCTGACATACATCACATACGGCTACATACTCAGCAATATCCCTCTTCATACCCGTCCACCAGAAACGCTCTTTTAAGTCCAAATACATCTTGGTGTTTCCGGGGTGTATCGAGTATGGCGAGTCATGAGCCTCCTGTAGTATCAACTTCCTGATCTCGGCATTATTGGGTACATACACACGGTCCTCAAACCATAAGGTGTCGTGCTCATCTTCACGAAAACCTTTGGCTTTTCCTTTGCGCATTCTATCCTTTATCTCGGCAATTTCTTTGTCCTCTTTCTGAGCTTCTCGAATCCTTCCCAATAATGTTGACTGAACTTCCATAACTGCGACAAAACCTCTAGGGACTATCCCCAAACGAAACTCCCTGAGATCTTCGGATAACCCCTTGATATGTATGAATGCGATGCACCAGTATCGAAAAGAACAATTGCAATAAAAGACTTAACCAAAAACTTACCGATAACTGCATCAGGCTGCTCCTCAACCTCCTCCACGTTCACGTGGTTCACTTGTCCTCGGTTGAATGGATTGGGCTTCTTCCCAGCGCTTCCATTACCATTGCCGTCCTTCAATTCTGGACATTCATTGGCATAATGTCCAGTCTTCCCGCACTTGAAACAGGTAATGTGGCTTTGATCCTTCTTGGCGGGTGTGGCTGGGTTAGAGCGGTTCTGATTGCTGCCTGCTCCATTTCCATTTCCATTCTTGTGGCCATTATGGTTGTGCGAACTTCCTCCATTGGGGTTATGACCTCCATGGTTATGAACAAGCCCTCCCGAGTTCGGGGTGAACCGGGGCTTCTGCTGAGCTCCTGAGTTGAACTTCCCTTGTCCATACTTCCTCTTGCGGCTATCAATCTGCTGCTGCTTCCCTTCAATCATAAGAGCTTTGTCTACCAACTCCTGGTAGTTGTTGAATGTTGCCACCATCAACTGCATACTCAGCTCATCATTCAACCCTTCCATAAACTTCTCCTGCTTCGCGGCATCAGTGGCCACATCATCCGGGGCATAGCGAGCTAATTTACTGAACTCATCCACGTACTGCCCCACGGTACGGTTTCCCTGGCGTAAGTTGCGAAACTCACGCTTCTTCATGCTCATAGCTCCTGCTGAGACATGTGCAGTGCGGAAAGCTTGCTGAAACTGATCCCAAGTGACATTGGCTATAGGGAATGTGGCTGTGTAATTCTCCCACCATGAGGCTGCGGGTCCATCCAATTGATGTGCGGCAAAACGCACCTTCTCAGCGTCTGCGCATCCTGCGGTGGTCAACTCCCTTCCAATCCTGCGTAGCCAGTCATCCGCAACTATTGGCTCGGTGCTACTGGAAAACACCGGCGGCTGCAACCTCAGAAAACAGGCTAAGTTGTCAACTGGTGGTGGTGGCGGTGGGTTGTTGTTGTTGCCTTGGTTCTGAACTAGTAGCTGCATCAGGGTATTCTGCTGTTGAATCAACTGAGTGAGCTCCGGTGGGAAAACAAATCCGGTGTCGCGTCTCGGAGGCATCTGATGGGTTTAGAGGGAAGAGATTAGAATAGAGTAAGGTCTAGTGAGAAGGCACTACCCATATGCACATGAGACAAACACATTCATAACACACCACTCAATTCAATCAAGAGCATACAATCGATCTAACTACCGTTACAAAAGTGCTCGGACTATTACTATTTACATGGGGAAAAATACTAATGATAATATGGTGGTCATCTAGAAATTTTGATCGGTGGAAGACTCCATGATATCCGCTCCAGCTTCGTCTTCATAATCATCATCACTACTGTCGGGGTCGGAGTCGGTGTCGTCGATGATGATGTAGTCTTCAGATCGAATTTCCTCAGGTTCGTCGTCTTCTTCTCCGGGCACGGGGTCTCCCATGAATACTCCTAGCTTCCTTGTCAGGTCGTCATTCTTCTCCACTAGTACGGCGATTTCCTCCTCGTATCCATCGCGTGTAGACTTGAGTTCCTCTTCTAGCTCCATGTTCCTGGTCATCACCTTCTTCAAATCTATCATGCTTGCACACATCTGGTTCTCCTGTCGACGAATGTGCTGGTTTAACTCCTGGATGAAAGCTGCAATGGACCTGTCCCTCCGGGTGCTGATCATCTCCCATTGCTCATCTCGGCGCCCACATAACTGGTAGATTGTGTCCTTAAGATCCTTGTGATACACTTCGCCGATGCGTCCCATGGCGATGTGGGCTGCCATGCTCTTTCCTAGACTCCAGGTCGGTGCATCAAAGGAAAACTCTATGGGCTCCGTAACTGGCGTGAATGTCCTTCCTGGAATTTGAACTCGAATCATCCAACGCTCCTCTTCTGGTACAGTGGCGGTGTAGGTCCCGGTGAAGCTTGGTATTCCGATGTTCAGGTACCTAGTGACTTCCTTCAAGTCTCGTCCAAAAGGTGTGTCTTCATCCGGTTGTGTAAACTTGTTCCTTGAGTCCGCCATCCTAGAGAATAGAAGATGGAGAGAAGTCAGAAATGAGTAGAGAAGAGTGACCTATGGCTTTTCTTAGTGGTCGTGTCCTACAGTCAGCGTGGGCTCTGATACCATCTCTGTAGCGACCCGACCCGAATGGATCGAATCTCTG
This sequence comes from Thinopyrum elongatum, assembly GCA_011799875.1. Classification (NCBI taxonomy): domain Eukaryota; kingdom Viridiplantae; phylum Streptophyta; class Magnoliopsida; order Poales; family Poaceae; genus Thinopyrum; species Thinopyrum elongatum. The sequence continues at coordinate 374,723,004 of CM022299.1, read as the reverse complement.
TGTTCAAGTGTCATCCCTGGATCGGTAATGCTGACACACACAGTACTTGAGGGATTTATAACAGAGTAGCAATCACACACTTATTACATCGAATGTCTCAAAAGAGAACTGATTACAATAAATATGGCTTAAGGCCATCTAAATAAGATAACAGCGGAAGGCTTGGAAGATAAAGTGAGTCCATCAACTCCAACGGCATAGCTGAGTGCACGACAACGACCTAGCACACCTTACTCTTCGTCTGAAAAGTCTGCAACATGATACGTTGCAGCCCGAAACGGGTCAGCACATGGAATATGCTGGCAATATAACACAGTAGAGCAATGAACAGAATAATTGCTAATACTACATGCATATTTGGCTGGTGGAAAGGCTCTAGGGTTATACTGTTTTGCGAAAAGCCAATTTTTCCCTACAACAAAGGAATTTTTTTTTTAACTATCATGGTGGTGGTTGAACATTGAGAAGGTAAAGCCCCTTCTCAATCCCAATTAAAAAGTAATCATTAATCCCAACAAATTTATTTAGAGTGATGGGATTCAATATGATGATCCAAGAACCAGATACTCAAGATGTCCATAACCGGGGACACGGCTAATCATGATTAGTTTGTACACTCTGCAGAGGTTTGTGCACTTTTCCCCACAAGACTCGATCTCCTCCGTTGGATTTCTCGCACTACATGGTGTTTGAGAAACGGATGACCGAGACAAAGTCTTTCAGAAACATTTACTCTTTACTCTGGGTAGACAGTTACACCTACTTTCCCCTACATCTGCTAGCCTACCACTGAAAGAGGTCATGTAACATACTCAACTATGCTAGAGCCCATAATAGCTTGTGGCTGCACACGGAAGTTTCTAGCATGAATAATCTTATGATCCCTTTGAGCCTGGGTGGCGGACCGTAGGAGGATCACACGGTATATCCCCGGGATCTCCTAGGACAACACTGGTATATCCCCAGGTGCCCAAACAAGCAATCCACCCAGATGTGTATTAAAGTTGCCACCTTAAGTTGAACCATTAAAAAAAATCTCACATCTGTCATGGATACACTCAAACCCAATCCACGTCTACGAGCATAGCATGGCAACATAAGCATAGCGTAGAAGTAACTCCCAAGGGTTTGTTATTAAAAGGGCAATAGGTTCTACCTCATCATCTACTTCCCAGTACCCACAAGTTAATCACATCCTAATCATGCAATATTTGAGGGTCGAAACTAATGCATAAAAACTGGGTAACGAAGAAGTATGATCAATGTGTTACTTGCCTTGCTGACGATCTGCAAATCCTAAAGACTCGTAGTAGCACGCTTCGCGCTCCGGGAATTCTATCGCAAACAACCAATAGCATACATAAGCAATCAAGCGAAGATGCACGGGTAAAACCCAGATAAGAAGACCTAACCAGAAAGTTCAACTGAAGAACTCTGGTTTGCAAAAAGAATCAAATCAAACGGAGCAACGAAACTCAAACTGCGAAAGAAACACGCTTCGATTACTAATCTGGACTAAAGTCAAATTTTACAGTAGCAAAAACTTGTTTAAGTTGATTAAACAGAAAGAGGGCTTCGAGACGAAGATCTAGGCGCTTGAATCGCCTGATTCCGACAAACGAGCGAAAAGTTATACTAAAACGAAAATCGGATCAGAAATCGCGATCGAAAATAATCGCGGAAAATCCGAGAAAAAGAAAAACTAACGAACAGGCTAACGAACGAACGTTCGCTGTCTGCGGTTAAACGGTGAAAACCGTTCGTTAAAACGAACGTACGGACGAACGTCCGCTAAATAACTAAACCGACGGAAAACCGATCTAAAAAGAATAAACCGGAATTTAAAAAAAAACCGAATCTAGATCTAGGGTTTACAAAAAAAACCGAACGGTTAACCGAAAAAAAAACGAACGGCGGCAGCGGCTACTACCTCCGGCGACGCTCCGGCGGGACGGCGGGGTGCGGCGCGGCGGCGGCTCCGGCGGCGGGGTCGGGCGGCGGCGGCGTCCAGCAGCGGCGGCAGCGGCTCCGGCGGCAGCGGCTCCGGCGGCGGCGAGCGGCGGCAGCGGCAGCAGCAGCGTGCGGCGGCGCGGCGGCGGGGCTGGTCGAGAGAGAGAGGGGGGGCGGCTATTTAAGAGGGGCCGGGGTGGCTTGGGGAGGGGGCGACGGGCAGCGACGGCGGCGGCTCGGACTCCCTGGAGGAGTCCGGCTCGGGGACGGGGACGAAGGCGGCGGCGGCCTGCTGGGCCGGCTGGGCTTCGGCCCAGTTCGGTCCGGCGGAGTTTTTTTTTTTTTAAATAATTCCGCGCAGAAAAACAAATAAAAGAAATACTAAACGGACTCCAAAATTCCCGAAATAAATTTTCCCCGTCCTCTAAAAATCTCCCGGACAAGGTAAACATTTATTTGGGACTCTAATGCAATTTTGAAAAATGCATATTTTTTTCTAAATTCAAATAAAATTGCAATAAAAATCCAAATAAAATATTTATTTGATTTTAATATTTTTCCTCCAATATTCCATTTATTTTGGAGAAGTCATATTATCTCCTCTCATATATTTTTAATATGAAATATTTTCGGAGAGAAAAATAATTAAACCAAATTGATCCTTGTTTCAATATTTGAGAAAATTCAAATATGAAAACGGTGAAATCCCCAACTCTCTCCGTGGTCCTTGAGTTGCTCAGGATTTCGAGGATCGCAAAATGAAATGCAATAAAATATGATATGCATGGATGACCTATGTATAACATTCCAAATTAAAAATTTGGGATGTTACACTTTCTTACCCACACCGAGCATAGGACCACTACTCCAGGCCGGAAGCTTTGTGTGGGAACGGGAAGGAGACCCTACCTCAACAGAGGCACAGCCACACCCTTCTTGGGAAGAAGGGGGAAAAGATGCGTGGAATTAGCCCCTCGCTCGCTTCCCTTTTTATAGGAGAACATGGCTGGGGGCTGACTTCACGCCGCACAGCAGAAGACATGGCCGGGGGGGAGGCTGGTCCCTCGGTAGGTAACCGCCCCTCTCCACCAATCCAAAGAAGGTCGAGCTCCAGCCATGGCTCTCTCTCCTGCACCACACGCGTCTGTCTCCTACCCCACTCAATGCATGCAGCATACGTGGCAGAGGATAAGGACATGGTGGGAAGAGTGAATTGGCAGTTACTCCCCTGTGCGTTAAATTCATTCACGGGCCATTACAAAAGGTGGCCCCATTGCAATTGGCATCACGCGACGCACGGGAAAATCGGAAACTGGCTCAAGCATACGTTAATGGAGAAGCAAAGAAGATCTCAAAGGACAAGCTACCACAACCTGCTCGCCTGAGTACTAGACAGGGCCTACCCCGACGACGCTCGGCAGAGCATTCAGGTCAGGCCCGGGGGCTCTTGTTGGTGCAACAAACCCCCAGGTGTGTTGCCCGGACTGTACACAGGCTCAAGAGCAAGGTTACGACATTCAAGACAAGGCCAAGCAGAAGAGATGGCTCTTTGAGAAATCAAAGGGCGGATCAAGAAGACCAAGACCAACCAAATAAGCAAGATATCACTAAGGAAAAAACTCCCTTGCCCGGCAGGCGAGCCTGGCGGGGTCAAGGTTACCCCAAGACAAGCCTCAAGACTCCCCCGGCCGGGGATGCCAAGGGCGGATTACCCCGCCAAAGCTCCACCGCTCCACCTCACAGCAACGCAAGTCATCCATCGATGCGGTGTCGAGCCCCAAGTGACTAAGCGGCTGTTACTTGGTACGTGGCAGGCCATTTGTGAGGAAGATCATCCCTATATGACACCCTTCCAGGTGATGTGTCGCGCGGGCAGGCGAAAAGGTGGCTGAATGGCATGACAAGGCTTGCCGGGCTACGCCACGATGTGACACTAAGCGGCGCATTTAATGCACCCTATCGTGTCTGCAGAGTTGGGTATGGTAGCACTGTGGCTATCTAATCAGTGCATAATGACTATTTTGCCATTGTGGTGACCCCTTGACCTATAAAAGGATGGTTGTGGCTACCTTAGAAAGGATTCGGACCCTTGTACACTCGTATGCGTGTAGCTGCTCTCGCCCCAAGGCGACCTTGCCGGGCTAGAGCACTGCGTCTCCACCACGGTCCTTCCATCAATCCACTAATGCAGGAGTAGGGTTTTACGCCTTGCGGTGGCCCGAACCTGGGTAAAACTGCCCGTGTCATCGTTGCCGTGCTGCTCTGTGCTTTCCTCTCTTTGTGCAATGCACTCTTCCCCCTTGCCGAACCACAAGGGGCTGATGGCCCCATAGGTGGCCGTGTGATACCACGACACACTTCACATGTAGTTTAGGCTGCTTGAGCACTAGTAGTGGAGAAACAGTGATCTAAATCAGCAGGCGATCGACAAGGAACACAGTAGCAGATAGCAACCGGAGCAGCAGCGCCTGGAGCAGCAGCGCGAACTAGAGCCAGAGCAGCAACTCATGTAGCTACACCAGCCCGTGTTGCAGCATGAGCAGCGCGAGCGAGAGCAAAAGAAGAGCAGCAGCACAAGCGAGGGGAAGAGCAAAGCAGCAGCGCGAGTGAGCGAGAGCCATAGCAGTAGCAGTAGAGCAGCAGCGCGAGCGAGCAATAGCCGGAGCAGCAGCAGCAGCAACTCCAGCTGGTATGGACACCGCCGCTGAGGGAGCCTCGCACTGGGGGAGAGCCGCTGTGGAGATGTCGCCGGCGGCGCCGACTATGAGGTAGCCGCGCCATGGGGGAGCGGGATCGAGCACCGGCGGCGCCGGGAGGTCAAGTTAAGGAGAAGGTGCGATGCGATGAGTGTACAACCTCTTTGGTGGCGCCGAGTAGGCCTCGGCTTCGTCCGAGGAGTCGGTGAGGATGATGCGGTTCCGGTGGAGCAGGTTAAGGCGGCGATGTGGGGATGGAGCAGCCACGATAGGCGAGGCGATCGTCGAAGTAGCTCCTTGGAGGTGGAGGACGGGGCGGCTGAACCGGCGGGGCGACGAGATCGACGATGGATCCTCATCTAGGGTGGTGGATGAGGGACGTCGAGCTGTTGCGGTGGACGATGTCATTAGGGAAGAGGCTCTGGCTGGGCCACGGTTGGGTGGTGGATGGTTGAGGGTGGGGTTTCGCGGCTGGAGCATTGAGGTTATGGCGGCCTGGGTTTTCGAATGGCGAAAAGCAGGTGATGGAAGGGGGGAACCATGACTTAGGGACGCGCTTGTCCTAAATGTAGGGTGTGTTATGAAAGTACCCCCACCGATTTGAACTAGCGGCTATTTTGGCTCAGGGTTAGAAGGAGGCTTTTGCGTGTCGGGATTTGGTAGCTGGAGGGAGTTTTCGTGCGAGTTGTAATTTTGGGATAGCAAGGCGCGGGTTGTGAAGGCGCGAGTTTTCGGAGCACAAAGAGACAAAGCAATATCTGAATTTTCGGGATAACAAGGCGCGGGTTGAAATTTCGGGACAAGCCCAACGTGTAATACTGTACGTACCAAATAATTTTGCACTATCCTAAAAAAATCAATTCACACTTCCCTCGATGAAAAAAACAAAAACAAAAACTATTCGCACCACACAAAGGGAGAGTCTTGTCCCGTTTTACTGTATAAATGCTATTCAGGACTATGAATCCATGTTTTGTCGAATTAATTTTTTTCGCTACCTCTATAATTCATGTAACCTACTCATATGAACATTTTAGTGCATTCCAAATGTATATACTACCGCTGCAATTAGAACTATATTTGAATTTGTTTCTCTATTTGAATAAGAATCTACAATCATGATTGTTGCCAAGTTAAACCATCATTTGTATATTATCTTAACAACACACCACATGATTACTATAAAGTTAGATATGAACTATGTGTACTATATATATGAACTCGAATTCAAAATTTTGAATACACTTGATGTTGATTCCAAATAATAGTACATTTGAAGTACTAGCTATATCTTCATAATCTAAACCATGTTTCATATGTACACTGCATTTATCACACAAAGTATAGTGCCCCGCCCCCTACATTATGACAAGTATTTAGCCTTGAGTTGCAAAAGCCACATTATCACAAATTCAAAAAAATTATATATTAGATGTAGTATGACATGTTCATGACCACACCATGCGTATAACCATTATATTCATGCATATGCATCGGTTTAAAACACTATGATCTCTTGTTCAAATATCTGAATCCACTTTTATAATGAATTATGATATCTGATTGTCTTTTACACCCACACAATCCTCTTCTCTTTGTAGCTAGCGCTAACTTTCGCTCGTGCATGCACATGCCCACCTCCCTCTCACCCTCCCTCGACATTCTCTCCATCGCGCACATTCGTTATCTCTCTTTAGGTCGTTCACCCACGGTGTGTGTAGGCCCTCCAACTCCTTCTTTCTGGCACACACCGATCGATATACCTCTCTAGCCAGGCAAACCTACCACAAACACACGCTTTCCCTCTTCTCTTCTCACCGTCCATGCCATCCTCTATCTAATATAGTTCCACGCATGTGCACACTCCCGCCCTTCTTTTCATCGATCTCATACTCGCACACTCCTCCCGCCTCAACATAGTCGGCCTCTCGCAGCACCTCCTAGCCGCATCCTTCTCACTCTATCCATCTCTCCGGGCCTTATTTGCTTCTAACACATGCATGCATGTATACCTACCAATCTCCCTACATATAGCTAGGTCAACTATAACTCTTTTTCCCCACGCACTGATCGACGTACCTGATCACTAGTTATGTCTCTCCCTTTCTCCGACACACAACGATTGATCTTCCTATATAGTTACGTCTACTTACCACAGCCATATCGCCCCCTAGCCATATCGCCCCCCTCATTATCCTTGCATGCCTCCCGACCCATCTCTCACACGCACGTGCACAGACAGGCACGCATCCCCTCTCTTATTGATATTGCAGTCATACCCTCCGTTTGTCTAGCAGGCCTCTCCCGCCATTTGTGAGAAGCAACTCCACCACCAACCCTCCGACACTCTAGCTTTGTCTCTCTTCGAACCTTATTCCTCCGCTACACATATGCATGGATGCCGATCGATCTCCCTCAATACATAGCTAGGTCTCTCTTCTTCTCCACACATATACCAGTCGATCTACCTCTCTATAGTTAGGTCTATGCGCCCCCCCCCAACACACACACCGATAGTCAAACGCCGTAGGTAGGTATCCATGCCACAGAGACAAAATGCACCTCTCCCCTCTCACATTCCAGTAGGCCAGCCGCTCTATATCTTTGACGTGGGCAAACACAAATTCGATGGCACTCTTTGTCGATCGCCCACCCACACACTTCACCCCTCCCTTTGATTCCATCGATATCTCACGCCGATGATCCCTCCACTCTCTTCTCGTTGATCGCTCCCTCTATATATGATATATCCAGGCCTCTGTTTCACACACATTGCGTATGTTACATTTTTTTTGTTTGAGATATCATCGACACATTGCCTCTGTTTCGCACAAACCATCTTTTTTAGTAAAAAAACCCATCTCTCTCACACACACCCACGTACGTGGGGTACCTGCACGTAGAGAAGAGGTGCACGCACGATGCACGTACTCACGTCTCGTTCCCGGCCACACCCGCGCGGGTACATGGTGGAGCTCATTTCTGTACGAAAAGGCAGCCCACGTGATAATTTGACGCGTGTAGCGGTTGTTTACTTGAAGGAGGGTCATGTACCACACGTACACGGAACAAAGTTCGTCTTGATGCATTAGTTTAAAATAAAGTTATATTCCTCAATGGCACGTACAGAATATAAATTGATTGTTATCGAGAAAAAAGAAATCTGCTCCACTATATACGTGGAGCCTGCCTGCCGGGGTTTGTCTCTCGTCACACTATCTCACACAAGGCGGTAGTGGCCCCTCTCTCTCACCGTTGGTCACTGATCCGGCCGCATCCCGTACGCCGACGGAAGGGGAGGATGTGCATCATTTCTCTGTTCGACAACGTCGAGGCAGCACGTCCCGATCTGCGGTACCCGCCGTTCTCTCTGACCAAGCTCCGGCGCGGTAGGGCCTTTGCCACTTGCTCGCTGCCGCAGTATGGGCAGATCCCGCCGACCGCCGCCCTCCTAGTTACATCCCGACGAACCCTAGGTACAGCTTCCTCCCCTCCGGCCTTGCTCCACTGCCCATCTTCCCACATCGCTGCATGTGGAAAATCTTGCTTGTGGATCTTCCCTAGTTCTTTACCCAAAATGTAGCTCGTCCGGCGTACTTTCCATATTGCAATCTCGTCCTCACACCATTTTCGATAAACAATCGTGCTGTTATCTTCCCGTAGGACAAGGAATATGCTTCTTTTTTGTCATTGTATGTGTCTTCAACTGTTATTGGCCAGTAATTGTTTCCTTTCTACCTCTTTTTTGCAAACAGGGCTATCCATTTCACCTCGTTGCTATTGCGACCTTTTGGTGAACTACACAAATCACTTTTTTTCTTAAGAGTGTTTTGTGTAGTTCTACTAAAATGTCACACGGGTAACATCTCTACATTTCAGTGCGACTGCACAAAGGGAGATTGGCTTTGCTCTATCATCCTCATCCAACTCCGAGCCTAACCTTCTCCAACTATTTGCTTAATCTTCTCCAACTAGTTAGTCTTAAGAGAGACTGCAAAGGTGACCTGCTTCTATTTGTGTGTTTATTGTTTCATCAATAGTCCTCTATTATTGTAATCACACTTACTCAATATCTTTGGAACAGGGACACTCAACTCTATTTTAGTGGAACTACACAAAATGGTCGAAATGTTGCATGCTCCTGACAGCTACTTTTTTTCCCAACATGCCTTGTTGATTTAGACAGAGATGGAGGGAACTTGTTGCCAATGAAAGCATGGATCAATTTTAATTTAACACCTTCTCACAACTTTGTCTTTAGTTGTGATGTAAATATTAGCTCTGATCTGCTAATCACTGAGATGCATTAGCAAGGAAGTTAGTTTTTTATTTTTTTCTGAAAGAGCATGGATGTTAGTTTCCTTTCTAGTATTTGATTGATGTTGTAACGAGACAACCTTCCAACTGGCAAGACACACGAAACAAAAGCTGAAAGCTTCAAAGCATTGTACAATTTCATGTCGCTGGAAAATTATTTGTATACGTCAATTATGTAAACAAATGCTGGAAGCTTGGTAGCATTGCCAGAAGCCACTCAGCATCCGGGTCCATGTGCCATGCACCAATTAGAGTGCACAACCGCCTGGGAGACTCAGCCCGGTCGTTGCGCCGCACTAATAGTGAGTAATGAGCAGTCAAATCATAAGCCCCACCTTTCCCACTGTAAGTTGCTTAGAAGAAGCAACCATCAATACGCACTTCTTTGAATCCGCTCATACTAGTACGTATGAAGGTGCAAAACCAAGTCCGCGTATGGCCTGTCGGTCAACACGCTTCCTCTTGGTATATCACTGACATGTGGGACCGAAGTGTGAGCAAACCGATCTCAATTGACGGCAAAATGGCCAACCCGCCGCTCCTTGAGAGAGACGAGGAGCGAGAACACAGACGGTCTAGGTGTCGCATGGAGGCCAAGATATATTTGAGCATGGTTGATCAATGTCATCATTACATGTTTGATGTTTTTTAATAGTACTATTGGGCTACCGTTTTCCGCACTTCTCCCGAATAAATTATCAGAGATTAAAATAAAATAAGAGTACATATGCTCCACCATGCGGTTCCTAGTACCAGTATACTAGTACTACTCGTACTACTAAACCTTGCGCTTGGCTCTTCGCCTCTTCGGGAAGTCGAACAATGATGGTACTACAGTGTATGCCTCTGGCAATCTGACACCGAATGAACTGCTGCACGTCCACCGCCTGGGCGAGGGTAGGTTGCATTAGTCAAAAGCTTCTCCTCTTCCTGCGATCCACAACACTTGAGGTAGATGAAGAGGGCGTAAGCAAGATTCACCTTGTCTTGCAAGCTTCTCCTCGTTCTGCGAGTTGATGGGGCACACCAAAGTAGTGCTAGTCCATACTGCCTCCTTTCTGCTTAATATGGAATCTTTTTTGCGGGTAAATGAGAGAGCTTTATTCATATATAAGCATTCTTAGGACAACCAGCCAAGAGACTGGTCACTAGGAAGCGAGGTACCCCGCAAAAAAAGGAAGCGAGGTGTTTCATCAAGCCAGTTCTTGGTCACATTCAAAGCACAGCAAGGTTCGCACAAAGATGTGCCGCAAGGTTTGCTGACCTGTTTACATGCTGAATAACAAAAAAAGAGAAAATATTACTGAGGGCTCCTATTTCTAACAGGATAGGAGCCAGAATTAAGTGAGAATTGTGGCGAGTGTTCCATGCAATCAACTTCCATTATCACATGCGAGAACCCTCGAAGAGAAGCAAATGTGTTGAAGATTGCTTTATCACAGATTAAAATAAAATAAGAGTGCAGATGCTCCACCATGCGGTTCTGAGTAGTACCTGTATACTAAGTACTAGTAGTACTATGTAATACTACTCGGAGTACTACTGTAGTAAACTACGCTCATTGCGGCAATATATACATTTTCCGGTGTTTATACGGTCACTAGCTCACCCTGGCTGAGTATGTGTGTGCATACAAGTGTAGGCTGAGCAATTGAGCGTGACCGTGTATGTTCCGTCGTGTGCTCGGACATGCATGCATTAGGGCGTCATGTGCATTTTTGCGTGCATGTGTACGTGTGACTCTTGCATGCATGCACGAGGATGTAGTCCCTCACATTCACATGTTCATATGTCAATGCTTTGTCAAAATGTTGCATGCAAGGTTTAATCATTCGTTGTTCACGCATGCATTCTCGATATTAATACATTGGTAAAGACAATTTCTTGAGGAAAACGAGCCCATGAATTTAGTACAAAGGGGACCAATAAACCAGGACGGAGGGAGTACTAGTAGTGAACCGGAAGGAGGGAGTAGTTACGTAACAACGTGCAGTAACAAAATTCCTCTATGCGCATCCTGTCTACGTGTCATGCAAGAAAATAGAGATAAGTACAACTGAGACTCAGGAACGGTCATACACGTAGGGGGAGTACGTGCAGGGGCCACTCAGGAGCAGTCAAATCACACAATAAGTTAGTCGGACGAAGCAACCATCATTTCACTCTTCAATGCCACGTACGCAATATAAAAAGGTTGATATGGAGAGAAAAAAAAACTGCTCCACTATATATACACTAGCAGGAGCCTAAGCTACAAGCCTGCTTGCTTGGGTTGCTCTCTTCAAAAGCATAGAACGACGGTGGCCACACCGCTGGTCACAGATCCGGCCTGATCCCGCCACCGGGGGAAGCGAACGATGTTCTGCGTAGATGCAGTCGACAGCGGCGAGGAAGAAAACCCACTATCGGTGCGTGCCGATCGGGGGTCCCCGTGGTATGGGCTGATGCCGCCTCCCACCACCCTTCTAGCTACACCCCGACGTCCTAGGTACAACTTCCTTTTGGAGCCGGCTTGCTCCACTGCCGCAGCTCCCCATGTAGCTCCATCTCCATGTGGATCTTTCTCTACTTCTATCGGCTTCTATTTGTGATGAGTTTATGTCTCATGAATTAGTGCCACTACTATTATTCTAATCACACTTCTCAATATCTTTGATAACAGGGATGCTCAGCTCGATTTTAATGGAACTGCACAAAAGCATCGTATGATCCGAGGGTGCCAGGCTTCTTTCCTTCGACAGGTTCTACCTAACCAGGAAATTAAATCCTGTTTAGGGTTTAGGGTTTAAGGCGTAGAGACCCCATCAGTAGTTTTTTCTGTACACACTCTCACAACTATTGTCTTTAGTTGTGAAGTAAATATTGGCTATGATCTGTGAATCATTAAGATGCATCAGCATGTGTGTTAGTTTTTCGTTGTATTTAATGGAATGTTGTAACGGGGCAACCTTGGAGTCAAGATACATACATGAAACAAAATCTTAAAGCTTCGTACTCCCTCTAGTCCTTTTTTGTATGCGTATAAGGCTACTCATAGTGGGGAGTATCATATACTAGTAGCATGCATAAATTACATAGGGGACTAATAAACCAGGACAGAGGTAGTATGTGAGAGTGTATGGTGGGTCATGTGGTAAAATGTAGTAGTACTTTCTTGTAGCCCATTACTATACATGGTGGGTCATGTGGTAAAATGTATGGTGGGACTAATAAACCAGGACGGAGGTAGTATGTGAGAGTATAGTAATTTTTTCTTGGCATGCGAGCTGTCCAAGGAATATGGTGATAGTGGGAGGTGGGCCATGTAGTCACTGGGCTGCCGTGTTTCGTACTCCTCCGGTGTAAGAGTGGAGAAAGTTAGTTTTATCACCGAATAAATAAATAAGAGTGCAGACGCTCTACCGCCGTAGTAATAATGACCAATGAGCCGTCAAATCACATAGACCCGGTAGTTGGATGGAAGAAGCAAGCCATCACTCTTCGTTGAATCCGCTTCTCCCTCATGTAGTATAGTATTCTTTTGGAAACCAATGTTTCATTTCGTTGGATCACGCCATCGAGCAAAACCAATGTTTAAATCACGTCTGTCGTGTTCGTGTCTCACCCTGCTTCACCCCACACGGTCGCTTGGCATGCCACTCACCGCAAACCGAGTATACGCAAACTTTCCTGCTGCTTGTCGATGGATCGCGCCATGGAGTACTAGCACTACTGGAAGAGTTAGACGAGGAGGGGGAGGATAGCTAGCTATAGCACGGACTCCAAGAACTTTTTTACATGCATGTTGTGGCCGGCCATGGTGACGTTTGAACACAGAGCAGTTGCGTGCACCGGGAAGCGGCGCAGGCGACGCTCTCTCGGGCGGCACGCCGCTTCAATGCCGACGCCAGTGAGAGGTCGCGTCCGCTCTGGCAGGGCATGAATGCGGCACTGACCGTTTCGAGCGGGAAGCGTGCGCGGGTGATGGAGAGGGTTCGGGTTGGCCAGGGCGGTCAGGAGCGGGCGTGGCAGTGGTCCGGACGCCCGCAAACGAGAGATGCTGGACGTACGTAAATATTGCTGCGTAATTAATAACGTAAATAATGTGCCAGTTGGACCGATATGATTGGAGATGGATATGTAGATGGAGATGAAAGTAAGAATTTTACGTAAACACGGATATGCATGTCTATGTGTGTGTGCGCGCACACACACATAGTGACGACTGTCGCGACTACTCGTACACATCATCGATGTCTCGTTCTCCCTACACACACACAAACTTAGTACCGCCTCATTTTGTTCCTAGGATAGGAATAACATAGCAGTGGGAAACAATATGAAGTGAGATAAATGGAGTACTACGTACAAGAAGAAATGTACATGCACTCACTCTGCCTCCGACATACCCGCGAGTACACAATGGAGCGCATTTGTACACAAGGAGGCAGCTTACGTACGTAATAATTTGACCCTTTAATTTGTTCACTTAATAATGGAGGGTCGGGGACCACCCGCGAGGGATACAAACTGCGACCTGGAAGCGGGAGCGTGTTATTGATCGAGTTTTCTTTCTTGGTACATTAAAAAAAGATTTGTCCGCCAGTTTTCGTTTCTTTTTTCCGGGAACGCGCGTATTCTATTTAAATCCACTATTATGGAGAGGTTTTTTTACTCCATTGTATATATAGCCTCTTATTTGATAGGGTTTCTCGCGTCTCGCTCTCTCACCCTCTCCATACCTAAACAAGATGACAGTGTCCACTCTATCTCTCTCCACACCGGTGGCCACAGATCCGGCCAGATCCTGTCCACTGCGGGAGGTGAGGAGGTCCAGCATTGACGTTGTCGCCGTCAGCGATGGAGGAAGCCGATGCGCACCGTCCTCTCCGAGCCGGCGGCGGCGCAGACGAAGCTCCTCCGCGCCCTTGTTCGTTGCCATCATGTGGGCAGATCCCGCCCACCCGCCTTAGCCACAACTTGCCCACCTGAGGTATAACTTCTTTTGGATTTCATGCTTCATTGTGCTCTGCATGCGGGTTTTCTTCTATACCATGACTCCCCAGCTCCCCATGTATAGTAGCTAGGGTTCGTCGGCTAGTCCAACATCACCTATTTTTTACTATTATAGAGGAAAGGCCACTCCAAAAGTTGTCCTGGTTTATCATTTATGCATCGGTGGAGGTATACATATTTTTTTGACAAAAAGTACATGGTGGTTGTGCGGTCATTATCCATATGCTCCTATTGCAGCTGCTATTCTAAAACTATCACTGGTAAAATGAAGCAATGCCCATGTAGAGGCGTCAATAAATGCTTCTGTCCTGCTTTATTTTTTTTGGTATCCTGCTTTAGTTCCCATCGAGATAATCATGATGCTTCTATTTTTTGGTGTACGTTTCATAATTCTTATTGACAATTAAGATGCCACTGTTAATCTTGTTCCACTGCTAAAACAAAGTGACGACACTACTTAAATATCTTTTTTTATATTTTTGCAAACAGGGATGCGTATCTCCATACTCGGGCATGTCTTCTTCAATTTTAGTGGAACTGCACAAAATTGGATGTCTACTGTTGCTCAGCCTCACTGTCCTCTGCCAAGTGGTTCTTCCTTTCTTGAGCTTGATTACCGAGAAGAAACAAACCACAGTGAGGATTGTCAAACTTCATTGGTGCCTGACCCAAACTTGATGCCAAAATCGATGATGCATCACCATGATGACCTATCGATGCTCATGATTGCGTCTCATGGTTGCATCGGCTGGTGAAGCTGATCGATGTTCAATGAACAATGGGCTGTCTTACATCAGTACTCTTTGCTTGTTACCACAAAGACGATATCCTTCATGAGTTCATCTTGGAGCAGTCGTTTACGTTGGTGCAATTTCATCACAGAATTGGATATGAACCAAATGTTTCCTGGAAGAAGCATCAACGTTGGTACTAAGAGCAAAAGTTTTGTATTGATTTCTAAGCCTTCTCACAACCTTGTCTTCAGCTACCCTGTAATTTTATTTGTCCAGCTTTTAACTAAATATGTGGTCAGACTTTGATTAAAAATATGGTGTGGACTAAAAACCCGGACGGAGGTAGTACCCCTCCATTTTTATGTACTTTGCATATTAGATTTGACTGAAGTCAAACTTTGTAAAGTTTGACCAAGTTTAGGCCAAACACAACAAACCATAATTATTGAGAGAGGGCAAACTGTACATACAAAATAATTGAAATTAAATTTATTTATTTGTACACACTCACACCTTTCCGATAATTTGGCGCGTGTGTGGTGGTTGTTCACTTAACGGAGGGTAGTGTACTGCACGTGAACGACCGGAAGTGTGGCCAGGACGCGTGGATCATTAGTTGATCGTAGTTTTCTTCACTGGCACGTTAAATAAAGAGTTTTGTTTCGTACACAATTTAAAACAATTATTATGGAGAGAAAAAGAAAACCACTCCACTATATTACTAGTACTATGCACGAGTATGTACTATATAAGCTGGAGCCTCAGCGCTTGTTCGCTAGGGTTTGCACTCTTCACACTCTCGCTGCACTACATATATATATATATACACGCTGGAGGCTCAACATTCCTTTGCTAGGGTTTGCTCTATTCACAATCTCTCACCCTCTTCATCAGATCTAAACAAGACTGCGTTGGCCCCTCTCTCTCCCCCCTCACAGCTGGTGAAGGAGCCGTCTGGATCCCGTCGCACCGGGAAGGGGAGGAGGTGCAGTGTTCACTTTGTCGCCTTCGGCAAGGGAGGCATTCCACTGCCGGCTTTGATGTTCTGTTTCATCCAGCGCCGGTGCGGGAGGGCCTCCGACCCCTTCTTCCTCGCTGCCGTATGTAGTGTGGGCAGATCCGGCCTCCCGCCACACGCCTAGCCACATCCCAACGACCCTAAGGCATAACTTTCTTTGAAACCGTCATTGCTCTAGCTGCATGCGGATCTTTTTCGATTCTGTAGCCGAATCTAGGTCTTGGTTCAAAGAGGAAAGAGGGGTGGGGTGGAGCATGAATCTTGGATGTGGTTCAATGAGGAAAGGAGGGAGGGAAAGTAGTATAGACTGGCTATCCAGCTGCTCTGTTGGTCGAAAAGGGAAAAAGGGGGTAACCCAGTACACACATCTGTAAGGAACCAATCTCTTTGTTGAAAAAGGAAAGAAACTGGGGGGTTGGGTAGTTTGTGCAGGACAAGATTTGCTGCCCTCACATAGGAAAAAGGTTCAAAGAGAAAAAATATGGGACCAACACAAATATGCTGCTTGGCAACATACTCTGCATCACCCATTTATACGTGTGGACGCATATGGTGCTGGCATGTCCCATGTCCCATACAACTATTTTGCTGTTGTTAATCTAAGAATGCCACTGGAAAATTGAAGCAATGCTACTGTTAAAAGTAAATTACATTTTTAACGAATGTTATTTTAAGAGAATGTCTCTGTTAATATGAATCAATGCAACCGTTGTAGAAATGCTACTGTCCTACTTTGTTTTCCATCAAGATAAGGTAGATGCTTCTTTTTGTGGCCATATGATTCATCCTCCTTTATCGGCCAGTAATTGTTTTTTTTAGCTCTGAAAACAGGGATATCTATTCAAGTCGTTGCTATTGGGACCTTTTGCTTCACTATGCAAAACACTTTTGGTTCAAGAGTGTTTTGTGCAGTTCAATTTAAATGTCAGACCGGCAACTTTGCTTGATTTAGTTGAACTACACAAAACGAGATTGGATTTCCTATTCGTGTTGGAAGATTCGTATTTGATCTTGTCTACGTCATGAAAGGTCAGTACCGGCCTTCATCCACATGATTGTGCAGTGTGCTTTGAGATGTTGTGCTACTTGTAGTGGTACTGTTTTAAATAAATGTTGAATTGAAGCTATTGTATTGCTGTCTTTTCCCATTAAGTGAACAAAAATGGGACTAACCCAGAACTGATGCTTGTTGCTTTGTTACAACAAACTCTACATCGTCCCCTTTATAAGTAGATGGAGGCACATGGTGCTGTTGCGCCCACTCTCCCCTGGAACTGTTTATGTTTTTTGTTAATCTAATGCCACTGGTAAAATTAAGCAATGCCACTCTTAGAATTAACTACTGAATCTTAGTTCAAAACTGCAACACTTGTTAGGGATCGGCGGGAGTACATGTTTAAGAAATGTATTGTTGAGATAATGTATCTGTTATTATATATCAGTTACAGTGTTTTACAAATGGTACTATCCTGCTTTGTAGTTCTTTCTACATGTTTAACGAAGGTATTGTTAAGATAATGTCTCTGTTAATATGAGTCAGTTGCACTGTTTTAGGAACGGTACTTTTTTGCTTTGTCATTCTTTATACATGTTGAAACAAGGTATTGTTAAGATAATGTCTCAGTTAATATGAATGAATCACACTGTTTGAGAATTGCTACTGTCCTGCTTTGTTTCCCATTAAGATAAGGTAGATGTTTTTTCTTCTGGGAGTATAAGTCATCAACCGTTATTTCTCAGTAATTGTTTCCTTTATACCTATTTGTGCATACAGGGATATCAAAACTTCTGCTCGGTTCTATTTCGACTTTGATTTTAGTTGAACTGCACAAAAGAAGCCAATGTGTTTAAGGCAAACTGTTGCATTATTGGGCCCAGTTGGTCTTTCCACTTTGCAGAAAGAAGTAGTCACTGTTTGCGCTACATTACACAAGGAATGATTGAGAAGCTTTAGAGTATTAGTAGACGTTGGTGACATGACTAGTCTGCAGACCAAGGGAAACTCAACTCAAGAGCACGTGGGGTGCAAAATTCACTCCACAAGGAAAGGTATGACCAAGTCAGTCACCGACGCAGCTGTAACAAACGAGGTCAGTATCGGCCTTCATCCACATGATTGTGCTTTGTTATGTTGTGCTAATTATATTGTTGTATTGTTTTGAATAAATGTTTAATTAAAGCTATTGTATTGCTATATTTTCCTGTTAAGATAATGAAGATGATTATAGTTGTGAGCGTATGTTTAATCAACTAGTACCACTATTATATTAAATCACACATTTTCTGTATTTATGTAGACAGGGATGCTCAGCTTGATTTCAGTGGAACTGCACAAAATGTTCAGATGGTTCGTGTCCTCCATAATACTTCATCATGCACAATACATCGAATGGTTCTCTAATCATTTGTCGTCACCTTGAGCCACCGGACTATCTACTTGAATGGAGCTGGCAACATCTTCAAGGCCTTGCAACATATAAATACGAAATCCATCGTGCTACGCAAGACATTGTTTGATTTCAGTGGAACTGCAAAAAAAGATACTCTAATTAATCCGGCTCCATGTGCCATTTCAATGTGCAAACTGATGACAAACCCTGTCCGTTCCACAATCATAGGCATTACATATTTTGAATGGGAAAAGCTTGTCAAAGTTTAATAATTGATGTTAGCAAGAAGACATTTGTTTAATGTTTTGGAATTGGAAAACCTTGTCAAATTTTGCTCATTGATGTTAGCCAGAAGACATGCATTTGATATTTTGGAATGGGACACCCTTTGCTGTGAGCAGCGTCGATCATTTTTCCTATCCGTGTGTTCAGTTCAGAAGTAAATATTTACTCTGATGAGATGCTGTTGTTTCTGTGCTTAAGAAGTACATCGTGTTATGTTTCATTCATAGCCTATACAACAACTCGGGTAGGTTAGAGGTGAAACCATATGATCTTCAGACCAACTCATAATCTTAGGCCGTGATTGGATCATCGTTTTCCAACCAAAACCGCTTGTAAAACAGACGCTTGTAATTAAAAGCTGATGGTCTTGGGTGAAGCGCTTGGTTGGTCGTTTTCGTAAAATATACACTGGTTTCTCAAATTACACGCGTAACTCACTGGTTTTCGTTACAAACCTCGGGCCGTCGGTTTCATTACGCCTGTATTTTACGCGTTGTTTCTGCCGAGGAGTAAATTACACTTGTATCCTTAATACAGGTGTGAAACAACCCAGAGCTCCCAAGCGCGGCCTTAATGTTTCATGCCGGCTCAACCTCTTGAAGGTGCTCATAGGGGTCCGATGATCCTGGCTTCCTAAACGACCAGCGGACGCTGTATCAGACCATCCCTAGGGCCTGCGAGGCCCTCTCCGTCATCCTTCGAGTTGTTGTGCTCGTCGTGGCGCCACCGTCTCGCATTGTCAACATGGTTGATACATCAATTTTGCATCATGTTTACCTACTGGTATTTATTATGTTTTTATGCATAATAATGCTTTTTGGAGTAATTCTAATGCCTTTTCTCTCATAATATGCAAGGTTTACACAAAGAGGGAGATTACCGGCAGTTGGAATTCTAGACCTGGAAAAGCTACGTCAGAGTTACCTATTCTGAACATCTCCAAATGAGCTGAAAATTTATGGAGAATTATTTTGGAATATATGAGGAATATTGGAGCAAATAACCACCAGAGGGGGCCCACCAGGTGGGCAGAACCGACCTGGGCACGCCAGGGAGCCCAGGCCCATCTCCGGTGCCCCTCTTTTGGTATATAAGTCATTTTGACCTAGAAAAAATAAGGAGAGGACTTTCGGGATGAAGCGCCGCCGTCTCGAGGCGGAACTTGGGCAGGAGCACTTTTGCCCTTTGGCTGAGCGATTCCGCCGGGGGAACTTCCCTCCCGGAGGGGGAAATCATCGTCATAATCATCACCAACAACTCTCCCATCTTGGGGAGGGCCATCTCCATCAACATATTCAATGGCACCATCTCCTCTCAAACCCTAGTTCATCTCTTGTGTTCAATCTTTGTACCAGAATCTTAGATTGGTACTTGTGGGTGACTAGTAGTGTTGATTACATCTTGTAGTTGATTACTATATGGTTTATTTGGTGGAAGATTATATGTTCAGATCCATTATGCTATTTAATACCCCTCTGATCTTGAGCATGATTATCATTTGTGAGTAGGTACTTTTGTTCTTGAGGTCACGGGAGAAATCTTGTTGCAAGTAATCATGTGAATTTGATATGTGTTCGATATTTTGATGATATGTATGTTGTGATTCCCTTAGTGATGTCATGTGAACGTCGACTACATGGCACTTCACCATATTTGGGCCTAAGGGAATGCATTATGGAGTAGTTATTAGATGATGGGTTGCTAGAGTGACAGAAACTTAAACCCTAGTTTATGCGCTACTTCGTAAGGGACTGATTTGGATCCAAAAGTTTAATGCTATGGTTAGATTTTATCTTAATACTTTTCTTGTAGTTGCGGATGCTTGCGAGGGGGTTAATCACAAGTAGGACGTTTGTTCAAGTAAGAACATCACCTAAGCACTAGTCCACCCACATATCAAATTATCAAAGTAGCGAACACGAATCAAACCAACATGATGAAAGTGATATGATGAAATTCCCTTGTACCCTCAAGAACGCTTTGCTTATCATAAGAGACCGTTTTGGCCTGTCCTTTGCCACAAAAGGATTGAGCTACCTTCCTGGATATTATTTACCATTATCGTTACTTCCTCGTTACAAATTATCTTACTATCAAACTACTTGTTACCGACTATTTCAGTGCTTGCAGAAAATACCTTGCTGAAAACCACTTGTCATTTCCTTCTGCTCCTCGTTGGGTTCGACACTCTTACTTATCGAAAGGACTACGATTGATCCCCTATACTTGTGGGTCATCAAGGCTCTTTTCTGGCGCTGTTGCCGGGGAGGGAAGTGCTCTTGGTAAGTGGAAATTGGTAATGGAAAATTATTACTACATGCTGAAATTTATTGTTACTTGTCACTATGGAGAACAATCCTTTGAGGGGTTTGTTCGGGGTATCTTCACCTCAACCAGAACCACAATTAATTGCCCCTCAACCTATTGCACCTACTGAAAATATTGGTTATGAAATTCCTTCGGGTATGATAGAACAACTGCTAGCTAATCCTTATGCAGGAGATGGAACTGAACATCCTGATATGCACTTGATATTTGTAGATGAAATTTGTGGATTATTTAAGCTTGCAGGTTTACCCAGAGATGAAGCTAAGAAGAAGGTTTTCCCTTTATCTTTGAAGGGAAAAGCATTGGCATGGTATAGGCTATGCGATGATATTGGATCTTGGAACCGAAATCGATTGAAATTGGAATTTCACCAAAAACTTTATCCTATGCATCTAGTTCATTGTGATCGGAATTACATATATAATTTTTGGCCTCGTGAAGGATAAAGTATCACTCTAGCTTGGGGGAGGCTTAATTCAATGTTATATTCATGCCCCAATCATGAGCTCCCAAGAGAAATTATTATTCAGAATTTTTATGCTCGGCTTTCTCGTGATGATCAATCCATGCTCGATACTTCTTGTACTTGTTCTTTTATGAAGAAGACTATTGAATTCAGGTGGGATCTTTTAGAAAGAATTAAACGCAACTCTGAAGATTGGGAACTCGACAAAGGTAAAGAGTTAGGTATTAAGCTTAAGTTCGATTGTGTTAAATCTTTTATGAAAACCGATGCTTTTCACAAGTTTAACACTAAATATGGACTTGACTCTGAGATAGTAGCCTCTTTCTTTGAATCATTTGCTACTCATGTTGATCTCCCCAAGGAGAAGTGGTTTAAATATCACCCACCTATTAAAGAAGAAATTAAAGAACCCGACATAGCTAAAGATGAAACTATCATTTACAATGTTGACCCAGTTGTTCCTACTGCTTATATTGAAAAACTGCCTTTCCCTGTTAGGATAAAGGAACATGCTAAGGTCTCAACCGTAGTCAATAGAAGTAATATTAGAGGACCTAAACCTACTGAACAAATCAAAGTACAACCTAGTGTTGCTATGGTTAAAGATCTCTTGGCAGAAAATATAGATGGGCATGTTATTTACTTCTGTGATGAAGCTGCTAGAATTGTAAACCCGATGAAAAATATTAACATAGACCTGTTGTTGGCATGCCTGTCATCTCAGTCAAAATAGGAGATGTTATGATGGTTTATGTGACTTAGGTGCTAGCATGAGTGCTATTCCTTTTACCTTATACCAAGAAATTATGAATGATATAGCGCCCGCTAAAATAGAAGACATAGATGTTACTATTAAACTTGCCAATAGAGACACCATCACACCACTTGGGATTGTTAGAGATGTTGAAGTCCTGTGTGGGAAAATAAAATACCCTACTGATTTTCTAGTTATTGGTTCCCCACAAGATGACTTTTGTCCCATTATCTTTGGTAGACCTTTCTTGAACACTGTCAATGCTACTATAGATTGTCATAAACAAACTGTCAGTGTTCACTTTGGTGATGAGTCTCATGAATTTAATTTTTCCAAGTTTAATAGGCAACCTCATAAGAAATAATTACCAAATAAGGATGAAATAATTGGTCTTGCTTCTATTGCCGTGCCTCCTACTGATCCACTAGAGCAATATTTGCTAGACCACGAAAATGATATGCATATGCATGAAAGAAATGAAATAGATAAAATCTTCTTTGAGAAATGACCTCTGCTTAAACATAATTTACCTATTGAAACTCTAGGAGGACCTCCTCCGCCTAAAGGTGATCCTGTGTTTGAACTAAAACAAAGCACACACACTTTTGCTTCCTTGATGGATATTCTGGTTTTTCTCAAATACCTGTTTCACAACCTGATCAAGAGAAAACTACCTTTACTTGCCCTTTTGGAACTTATGCTTATAGACATATGCCTTTTGGTTTATGCAATGCACCTGCTACCTTTCAAAGATGTATGACTGCTATATTCTCTGATTTTTGTGAAAAGATTGTTGAGGTTTTCATGGATGACTTCTCCGTTTACGGAACTTCTTTTGATGATTGCTTAAGCAACCTTGATCGAGTTTTGCAGAGATATCAGTAAACTAATCTTGTCTTGAATTGGGAGAAGTGCCACTTTATGGTTAATGAAGGTATTGTTTTGGGGCATAAAATTTCTGAACGAAGTATTAAGGTGGATAAAGCTAAAGTTGATGCAATTGAGAAAATGCCATGTCCTAAAGATATCAAAGGTATTCGTAGTTTCCTCGGTCATGCTGGTTTCTATAGGAGGTTTATTAAAGAATTCTCTAAAGTTTCTAGGCCTCTTACAAATCTTTTACAAAAGGACGTTCCGTTTGTTTTTAATGATGATTGTGTAGAAGCCTTTGAAACACTTAAGAAAGCCTTAACTTCTGCACCTATCATTCAACCACCTGATTGGAACTTGCCTTTTGAAATTATGTGTGATGCTAGTGATTATGCTGTTGGTGTGTTCTAGGACAAAGAGTTGATAAAAAGTTGAATGTTATCCATTATGCTAGTAAAACTCTAGAAAGTGCTCAACAAAACTATGCTACTACTGAAAAAGAATTTTTAGCAGTTGTATTTGCTTGTGATAAATTCAGATCTTATATTGTTGATTCTAAAGTGATTGTTCACACTGATCATGCTACTATAAAATAACTTATGGAAAAGAAAGATGCTAAACCTAGACTCATTAGGTGGGTTCTCCTATTACAAGAATTCGATTTACATATTACTGATGGAAAAGGAGTTGAGAACCCCGTAGCTGATAAATTGTCTAGGTTAGAAAATATTGTTGATGACCCACAACCTATTAATGATAGCTTTCCTGATGAGCAACTAGCTGCAATAAATGTTTCTCATAACACTCCTTGGTATGCTGACTATGCTAATTACATTGTTGCAAAATATATACCACCTAGTTTCACATACCAACAAAAGAAAACATTCTTCTACGATTTAAGACATTACTTTTGGCATGACCCATATCTTTACAAAGAAGGAGTAGATGGTATTATTAGACGTTGTGTACCTGAGCATGAACAGGAACAAATCCTACGGAAATGTAACTCCGAAGCTTATGGAGGACATCATGCGGGAGATAGAACTGCTCACAAGGTATTGCAATCTGGTTTTTATTGGCCTACTCTCTTCAAGGATTCCCATAAGTTTGTTTTATTTTGTGATGAATGTCAAATAATTGGTAATATTGGTAAGCGTCAAGAAATGCCTATGAATTATTCTCTTGCAGTTGAACCGTTTGATGTTTGGGGTTTTGATTATATGGGACCTTTTCCTTCCTCTAATGGGTATACACATATTTTGGTTGCTGTTGATTATGTTACTAAGTGGGTATAAGCTATTCCAACTAGTAGTGCTGATCACAACACCTCTATTAAAATGCTTAAGGAAGTTATTTTACCAAGGTTTGGAGTCCCTAGATATTTAATGGCTGATGGTGGTTCACACTTTATTCATGGTGCCTTCCGTAAAATGCTTGCTAAGTATGATGTTAACCATAGAATTGCATCACCCTATCATCCTCAGTCTAGTGCTCAAGTTGAACTTAGCAATAGAGAAATAAAATTAATTCTACAAAAAAATGTCAATAGGTCCCGAAAGAATTGATCTAAGAAATTAGATGATGCACTTTGGGCTTACAGAACAACTTATAAAAATCCTATGGGTATGTCTCCTTATAAAATGGTATATGGGAAAGCTTGTCATTTGTCTCTTGAGTTAGAACATAAAGCATATTGGGCAATTAAAGAACTCAACTATGACTTCAAACATGCCGGTGAAAAGAGGTTATTTGATATTAGCTCACTAGATGCATGGAGAACCCAAGCTTATGAAAATGCCAAGATGTTTAAAGAAAAAGTTAAAAGATGGCATGATAAAAGAATCCAAAACCGTGAGTTCAAAGTGGGTGAATATGTCCTTTTGTACAACTCTCGTTTTAGATTCTTTGTAGGAAAGCTTCTCTCCAAATGGGAAGGACCTTATGTTATCGAAGAAGTTTATCATTCTGGAGCTATCAAAATAAATAATGCCGAAGGTACTAACCCGAAGGTTGTCAATGGGCAAAGAATTAAACACTATATCTCAGGTACGCCTATTCATGTTGAAAGCAATATTATTCAAACCATGACACCGGAGGAACACATAAAAGAAACCTTCCGGAACACTCCAGAATCATGAAAATAGAGGAGGTACGTGATACGATAAGTAAACGGACTCCGAAAAATCCACAAAAATATTTTCTGTCAGTTTTGGAATATAACAAAAATTAGGAAAATAAGAAACAACTAGGTAGGCAACCCTGGTGGGCACCAGACACCAGGGCACGCCTGGCTTGCCAGGCGCGCCCAGGTGGGTTGTGCCCACCTCGGGTACCTTCCGGACTCCGTTTTTCTCTCGGTTGCTTGTTTCCCAAGATAAAAAATCTTTAAATACCCCCCCCCCCCGAACCTATTGACTACCGTATCACGGAGAAATCTTCTGTTCTTCTTTCTTGCTATTTTCTGATAGATCTAGATCACCATGGCCGCTTCGAGCTCCTCCAAGGACAAGTTCTTCAAGAACGTCATCAACTTGTATTTGCGGGAGGTGATGCAGCACCCTCAAGCCATCGTGATGCGTGAGGGGCTGCTCCACATCTGCGACGTCCAGGGCCCCAAGGGGACGGGGACCATGGATGCCAGGCTCGAAGTTATGGAGCAGGAGGTCTTCAAGTGCAAGGGGATGGTGGAACGTGGACTCAATGCCAATCACCTCATGATCGCGGACTATACCCGTGATCTTAAGGTGGATGGCAAATCCATGAAGCACATTGTCTTCACCTTCAACGAGCAAATCAACTTTCTGCAAAGCCAAATCTACGATCTCCAAAACCAAGTCTTTGAATATGAGGCAAGGTTTAAAGGTATGAGTTTGGCTGCCAGTTGCAGGACTCGCGAGACTCACTCCTCCTCTTATGACGGCGAGCCTTTGCCATGGAAACCTGAAGATAAACCCACTACTACCTCATCACCACCACCACCTTCTTCATCACCAAAGGAGACTTGAGTATCGGGTACGGGCACTCCCCTTGGCTTGTGCCAAGTTGGGGGAGGTGCCCCGGTATCGTATCACAATCACTATCTTTTGCCTTTACTTATCTTAGTTTGATCCTTAGTTATCTTTTGATTTAGTTGAATAAAAATTTAGTCGATCTTTCTTCAAGTGTTTGCTTAGTGATCTATCTATCCTTGTAATCGTGTGCGAGATATATAATAAAGTTTAGTTTGAGTTTTGCCTTCTTTACTTTCATGTTCAATAAAAAGAAAGGAAAATAAATAAAAAGATCATATGCTAATCTTATGGTAAGTGATGACATCACATAAGGACGAGTATAAGTAGTAAAATTTATTGGAGATTGACAAATAGAGCATTGGTCAATGATGCAATTCATGAAAGAATTAATAAGGGAAGAGAAGATTCACATGCAAATACACTATCTTGGACATCTTTTATGATTGTGAGCCCCCATCAAAATATTATATGCCAAAATTGTTCATGTTGGACAAGGAAGACAACATAATGATTTATGTTTGTTCATATTCACATAGAATTTATATTGTCATAGATCGTTTAACATGTGGTGCTTGCCCCCTATCTTTGCTAGCCAAAAACTCCGCACTAAGTAGAGATACTACTTGTGCATCCAAAAACCCTTAAACCCAAATCTTGCTTTGAGAGTCCATCATACCTACCTATGGATTGAGTAAGATCCTTCAAGTAAGTTGTCATCCATCCAATAAGGCAATAAAAATTGCTTCTAAATGTGTTAGATCCTTTAGTGTAAGAGAAAATTGAGCGTTGTACGAACTTGTGATGGCAAAATAATAAAGGCGAAAGACTCCATAATAAAGGTTGCTATCACAAGGGGCAATATAACGTGACGTTACTTTGCACTAAGAGATTGAGAATACAACCAAAAAGCGCATGGCAACCTCTGCTTCCCTCTGCGAAGGGCCTATCTTTTACCTTTATGTATTTACTTTTATGCAAGAGTCAAAGTATTCTTCTCTATTCCTTTTTATTTTCTCTTTTGCAAGCATCATGTGGTGAGGAAAGATCTAGGCACATATATCCAGTTGAATATCGGTGGGCAAGGGTTATTATTGTTGACATCACCCTTGAGGTGAATGCGTTGGGAGGCGAAACTATAAGCCCCTATCTTCCTATGTGTCTAGTTGAAACTTTTTGCTCATGGGTATGCGGTGAGTGTTGGCAATCATAGAAGACTATATGATGGTTGAGTATGTGGACTTGCCAAAAGGCTCCAACATGTGACCCTTCCTGAAAAGATGATGAATTGTAGTTGCAAAGTTGACTGAGAACATAGTTTGTTGGTTCTCAATAGAGTTTATGCTTTATACTTCGATGTTGTGATGAATTGTTACTTGTTCATGAGAAGTTTATGATAAAAGTTATGTGATAAAAGTTCTATGATAAAGTTTGTTGCTATTATAATAATATACATGATGCTTCTATGTCCGTATTTTGTTTTTATCGACACCTCTCTCTCTAAGCATGTGGACATGTTTTTCGATATCGGTTTTTCGCTTGAGGACAAGCGAGGTCTAAGCTTGGGGGAGTTGATACGTCCATTTTGCATCATGTTTACCTACTATTATTTATTATGTTTTTATGCATAATAATGCTTTTTGGAGTAATTCTAATGCCTTTTCTCTCATAATATGCAAGGTTTACACAAAGAGGGAGATTACCGGCAGTTGAAATTCTAGACCTGGAAAAGCTACGTCAGAGTTACCTATTATGAACATCTCCAAATGAGCTGAAAATTTACGGAGAATTATTTTGGAATATATGAGGAATATTGGAGAAAATAACCACCAGAGGGGGCCCACCAGGTGGGCATAACTAACCTGGGCGCGCCAGGGAGCCCAAGCGCGCCCTGGTGGGTTGTACCCTCCTCAGCCCACCTCCGGTGCCCCTCTTTTGGTATATAAGTCATTTTGACCTAGAAAAAAACAAGGAGAGGACTTTCGGGACGAAGCGCTACCGTCTCGAGGCGGAACTTGGGCAGGAGCTCTTTTGCCCTCCGACGGAGCGATTCCGCCGGGGGAAATTCCCTCCCGGACGGGGAAATCATCGTCATCATCATCACCAAGAACTTTCCCATCTTGGGGAGGGCCATCTCCATCAACATCTTCAACAACACCATCTCATCTCAAACCCTAATTCATCTCTTGTGTTCAATCTATGTACCGGAACCTTAGATTGGTACTTGTGGGTGACTAGTAGTGTTGATTACATCCTGTAGTTGATTAATATATGGTTTATTTGGTGGAAGATTATATGTTCAGATCCATTATGCTATTTAATACCCCTCTAATCTTGAGCGTGATTATCATTTGTGAGTAGTTACTTCTATTATTGAGGTCACGGGAGAAATCTTGTTGCAAGTAATCATGTGAATTTGATATGTGTTCGATATTTTGATGATATGTATGTTGTGATTCCCTTAGTGGCGTCGACTACATGGCACTTCACCATATTTGGGCCTAAGGGAATGCATTGTGGAGTAGTTATTAGATGATGGGTTGCTAGAGTGACAGAAACTTAAACCCTAGTTTATGCGCTACTTCGTAAGGGACTGATTTGGATCCAAAAGTTTAATGCTATGGTTAGATTTTATCTTAATACTTTTCTCGTAGTTGCGGATGCTTGTGAGGGGGTTAATCATAAGTAGGAGGTTTGTTCAAGTAAGAACAACACCTAAGCACCGGTCCACCCACATATCAAATTATCAAAGTAGCAAACACGAATCAAACCAACATGATGAAAGTGATATGATGAAATTCCCTTGTACCCTCAAGAACGCTTTGCTTATCATAAG
Organism: Thinopyrum elongatum; assembly: GCA_011799875.1. Classification (NCBI taxonomy): domain Eukaryota; kingdom Viridiplantae; phylum Streptophyta; class Magnoliopsida; order Poales; family Poaceae; genus Thinopyrum; species Thinopyrum elongatum. Next base: position 374,694,357 of record CM022299.1, on the reverse strand, counting down.
AGACCGTTTTGGCCTGTCCTTTGCCACAAAAGGATTGGGCTACCTTGCTGCATATTATTTACCGTTACCGTTACTTGCTCGTTACAAATTATCTTGCTATCAAACTACTTGCTTCCGACTATTTCAGTGCTTGCAGAAAATACCTTGCTGAAAACCACTTGTCATTTCCTTCTGCTCCTCGTTGGGTTCGACACTCTTAATTATCGAAAGGACTATGATTGATCCCCTATAATTGTGGGTCATCAATGGTCAACGAACCTGAGGAATCAGGAGATGACTTTACTTGGAGAGGATGACAGTGGGGACCCACCAGGGCCATAGCCGCACGTACGCATTGCCTCCTTATTATATACAGCTATAATTTTTTTGCCTCCTCCTGGTTTCCTGACATCATAGTCCCACACCATTGTCAACCTATATAGTCAATAAACGAGAGAATTGCACAAGGAGCGGCCGACGGCTGGGACCCAGCAGTATTTGTGTTTTTGAGGTGTGAGCAGAGTTTTTCTTGAGCGATGTTTTTGTTGTTGTTTAGAGGAGCAGGGTATCAACCGGGCGGGCTGTGGCCCGTCTGGCCTAGGCTATTATTTTATGTCGATCAAATATCCAGCCCAGATATTAATTTTTTTCAAGGTGAAAATGGCTAGCCCAGCTATACTTTTTTTTTAGGAATACCCAGCAAAGGTCAACTTGTTATTCTCCGTCTCGCTGGGCTGCAAATCTTTCCTAGGAGCTATGCATTAGGCTTAACAAGAAAATGGGCTTTAAAAAATAATAAATGGGATGTAATTATAAAAACAGGGCTGTAACTATAAAAAAATGCACCAAACACGTAATTAGTTAAAAAATATTATTTTTGGATTTTGAATTTTTTTATTTCATTACTTGTTGCGCGCGCAATATTTCGTTGGATTTTTACCTAATACAAATTTGTTTTGAAATTATATTTAATCTGACTCGAAATATCGGGATAAAAATATTTCGGATCCCATCAAAATGTGGGAAATTTTATTGAATTCTGTTTTGAGCGGTTGGTTGAAATTATTAATCGTTGTCTTGCCTAGAAAATGGGCTGTAATTTTAACAAACTGTAAATGGGCTGTAGTAAATTCCATTAGAATTCAAAAATGGGCTGTACATTATTAGAAATCGCAAATGGGCTATATGTTCTCTGCCACAGATGTGATGCTCACTTGTGGGCCTAGTAAGTTGACACGTACGGAAGGCTTTGTGAACTTATAGTCAACACACGATTCTAGCAGCAGTGGCCGTTGGATGTCCATCCAACGGCTGTAGTGCTTCTTCAATCTCGGATATTCTTGCTTCAGCTGCCCAAACCACCGTCGGTGGTACCGCCTGCTACCGCCTCCCGTGGCCGGCTGTGCTGGCGCGCAGGCTTCACCGGCCCACCCTACTCCCATCGCTGTCCAGGCCATTCCTCTACTCACCAACACCTCCTGTTATTCTCTGACGACGGCAGCCTCACACCGCAGCCGAACCAGTGAACCCTCGTACTCCCCTCCTCGTGGGCATCGACTGCTGTGTCTTCACCGGCTCTGGGTCATTCCCTTCCTAGGCCTCGCCATTGTTCACCATGTTGGTTCTCTCAGCACGGCGTGGTCAACTTTGTCAACAAACGACAGCCATCAGAAGAGGCATGTACGTGGAGTGGCTGACAGTAGGGACCCACATGGCCCATGGCCGCACGCAGCAAGTGCCCCCTTATTATGTGAAAACAAATGATTTCTCCCCCTGACAGGTTTGACCCACTAGCTACATCTTTGCACGCAAGGAAGTGCTTCCTTTATTACGCAGAAAAAAGTTTCCTCTCCCTGACAGCTGGGACCCACCAGCTTTATTATGATCCATTTCGTGAAAATATAGATTGTACCAAAGATGCTAAATTGTTTTCTTTTTATTCTAACTCAAAAAAGAAGAAATAAAAAAACCAGAAAACTTCTTCGCACGCAAGGAAGTGCCACCTTATTACGCGCAAAAAAATGATTCCCCTACTAGTTGGGACCCACCAGATTTGGAGGCTGACTTGTGGGCCTACTAAGTTGATGCGTACGTAGGGCTTTGTCAACTTAGTCAATAAATAATAATAGCTACAGTGACCGTTGGATGTTAATCCAATGGCGGAGCTGCGTCTTCAACCTCTGGTCTTCTTGCTCCAGCCGCCCAAACAAGCGCCCACCGTACCACCTGCTCCAGCCTCCCGTGGCCGGCTGTGCTGCCGCGCAGGCCTCACCGCTCGACCATACTACCACTGGCCAGGCCTTCCCTCAACTCACCCACACCCCCTGTTATTCTCCGGCGACCGCAGCCAAACCAGTGAACCCTCGTACTCCCCTCCGTGTGGGCATCCACCTGCCTCGTCTTCCCTGGCTCAGCGTCGTTCCCTTCCTAGGCCTCGCCGTCGTCCACTGCCTGGGTGCTGTCCGCACGGCATGGTCAGGGTGGTCAACGAATGACAGCCATCGGAAGAGTACTGTACGCGGTGAGGCTGACAGATGGACCTACCAGCTACATCTTCGCACGCAAGGAAGTGCGTCCATATTACGGACAAAAAAAATAATTCTTCCCCCTGACAGCTGGGACCCACTAGTTATATCTTCGCACGGAAGGAAGTGCCTCCTTATCCTCGCTGAGAGCTGGGACCCATCCGGTCGAAGCGTACGTAGCGTTGTCTGCCTGGTCACGAACGTGTACGTACGTACTGGTCGATCGGTCTCTCTGCAAGTATGAACCGTGGCCGAGTAAGTAGCGGCATGTGTCGTAGTAGAGCACCCGACGTAGCAGTTCAGGCAGTCCCGTCTAAATCATGTACACGTACGTACAGCCACAGGGCAAAAAATACGGCCACGTACGTACATACGGGCGGGGTCTCGAACACGTACTCGCGCATATGGACGGCTAGGGCTCGTGTACATGGAGAGGCAACGGACGGCAGCAACGGCATCCTGTTCATCGGGCAGCCAACTGGCTGGGTTGGAACGGAGAAACAGCGACCTGTTCATCGGGAGGCAACAGACTGGGTCAGAATGCGTCCTGTTCAACGGGAGCCAACCGGCTTGGACGAAACAGCCGAAACGGGGGTCTGGCGTACCGCAAAACGGAGGAAACGGACTTGTGTTCGAGCTCCTACGGTCGAAACGGGGTCCTGTTCATCGGGAGGGGTGTGGCGTGCCACAAAATGGGACTCTATGAGCTACTTTTCATCCACCGTCTACTGCCTCGCTCCAGCCTCCACGGGCTACTGTTCATCCACCGTCGACTTCCTCTAGTCTCCACCTGCTACTGTTTATCCACCATCGACTTCCTCCAGCCTCCACCAGCCACTGTTCATCCAGTCCTCCATGAGGTCCTGTTCATCCACCCTCCACCGGCTACTGCTCAACCAGCCCTCCATGGGGTCCTGTTCATCCACCCCCAACCGGCTTGATCGGGGTCCTGTTCATCCAGCGGCAACGGCCTCTACTACCACGGGGTCCTATTCATCCAACCCCCACCGGGAACTATTCATCCAACCCCCAACAACGGTCACTGTTCATCAAGAGGCAGCAGGTTCGATTGGCTTCAGTTAGCAGTAGTAGCGAAGGAATCGCTCGGGTTCAGTTAACAGCCAGGGATTGATCACTCGGGTTCAGTAATGTAGCTAGTGCAATCGCTCGGGTTCAGTAAGCGAACGCCTCACTCGGGTTCAGTTAGAGCCCAATGCCTCGCATACACGCGTGTACATGTATGAGAGAAACGTGCAATCCCTCCGTGCATCGCTCGGCCCCGACCACCCACCGTAACCGGGAACTCCCCAAAATTTTCCTCGCCCTCGCTTCTACCACAATTTTTTCGGTCATGGACGGCCAAAAGAATGTCATGCAGGTGCATCCCCGGCCCGCCCAGGACAAAAAGCCATTTTCTGTCATGATTTTTTGTCATAGAAGTAGGAGCCCAACACATCTATGATGATACGTGCTTCTGTCACAATTATCGTCATAGAAGTGTCATAAGCATGACAGAAAAAATTTCGTTCGGCCCAAAATGTCACGGTTGTGTCTTTTTTTTGTAGTGAATGATTCAGCTTTATATCCACGTCAACCCTCGACATGATGGTTGGAAGCAAATGCAAGTTCATACTGAAAGATCCTTAACAACAATACTAACTTGCAGACGACCAGGTAGTACAAGTATACCAATACCAAACTAATTTATAATCTTTTTAGTCCTGGCCCTAGTGTTGGTCTGGTAGAAAATCTTGTAGACGACCAGTTCCCGCTCCTTCTCTTGCTCCAGGTTCCCAAGGTGGTACTGGTGCATCACCCAGTTGGTCCTCTGCTGGTCGAAGTTCTTGTTGGTGTGTAGCACCAGAACCTTTTTGCTGCCTCTCTGCCGGCCGTTGACCATCACCGGCAAGGTATTGCCAGTCTTGTGCCACATCGCGTGCATGCCGCACTCCGACTGTATCTTGCGACGCGTCTGCGTGCCCCTTTTGAACGCCCTGGAGTTGCGCTGGAAGAAATGCTTGCTTAGGCCACTCAGTGTGATACCTGCAATATTGGCGAATACAAGTTTTAGGGTACGTAGCTGGCATTTTCATAACATCTTTGGCATGTTGCAGTCACTTGCTTCACTTTTTATTAACTGTCAAATTGTAATTGCTTCACTAGGTCTGCGTCTAAAAAGAAAAATAGAGGTATAAACAAAGGAATATGTTTGTGCAAGTAGACGGCCGATTGGTGTCTCACCTAGAATTTTCTCAGGATGGGTGCAGCATATTTCGTGCTCGCTGTCGATGGTTGGTATGAACAAATCGATGAGAGGGTGAGATCTCGCGCTATCAGCACTCAGTTTGGCCTTAAGGTGCTCGATCAGCTCCTGATCCGTGGGATCGAACTTGACGCCAGCCAGCAGCACCGACCAATCCTTCTTGGACTTACATCGGTTAATTCCAGTTAAATGGTACTCAATGTATGATCAATCAACTGTTTTAAGTAAATGATGAAAGATTTCGATAGATAAGTGGTACTCCAAATCTGAAGGCCACAGTACCCAAACAAACTGGGGTCTCGGCTTCATTACTACATGCAGACTCTAAAGACTTGAAAACCCCCACAAAGATCGAAATCATCATACTAGGCGATGGGACGAATACTCATAGGAGCGGCCTCGCTGGTTCCTTCCTTCATCTGGCTAGCTTGAAGAGTATCCTTGTTGAGATCAATTTATTCAGCGTCTTCCTTTTGACTACTTGCAATGAAGTGTAGCAGCTCCAGTAGCTCATCGTACCAAATGGATCGGAACAAGGTGGCGGCTGGGAGGCAGAGAGACCGGGAGAGAATGGGAGAGTGATTTTGTAGAGAACGGGAGAGCGATTTTGTAGAGAGTGGGAGAGTGATGTTGTACTACGAGAGGGGTGAGGCTCACTTTGGTGAACCGAAGACGCCACCGGGACTCTTGTGTCACCTCACACGCAGCGTGTTGTCACATCAATTCAATGTGAGGAAATGATGAATAATTTGAACGACGTATACTAGTACTACTGTACTACTTACTAGTTGTATTTAGTGTCACATTTTAACCATAGGTTTAACTAATAAAATGTCAATGCATGTCACCAAAAATTATACCATTGGAAACTATGTTGAAATACGAATCCAACGATATAATTTTTTGTGACATGCATTAACATTTAGTTAGTTAAATTTATGGTCAAAATTTGACACAAATTACGAAGGGGACCAATAGACCAGGAGGTAGGTAGTAGTACGAGTAGCGCAATATATGGTATAGAGGACTACTAGTACTAGTACAAATTTAGAAATGGTGTACGAAGTTACAAGGCTGTGCGACAGACTTTGTAGGCTACATGAGTAATACAAAATATAATTCCCATTGAACAACGCTTTCACCAACAAGTACGCACTTGAAGCCTAATTGATATATATATGGCTTCTGCACAACATCTCCATCATCATTATCAGTACATGCTACGCAGGTGAGTTAGGATGCACTTGATCCCAGAAAGGTATCTGTCCTTCAAACTAACTACAATACGTAATATCCAACAAAAGAGGGTCATGCTACAGCAGCTGGATACATGGCTGAGTCTAGATATCACTACAAATCAAGTTGTGCATATTTGCTATTGGCATGAACCACATCGCCGCATGTCGGGTTTGCAAAAGCCATTCATCTCTTGGAAGTTTGATGCCTTTCACACACTGAAGATCATCTGGCAACAAGCTGTGTCGACGAATCTCTGGATATGGTGATTCATGAAACCCATGGTACGATGTGTAAACACAGTTCCCCCTGGCGAATGGAAGTTGCATAGCACGGTAATCATCGCCAGTGATATGATCGATGATTGGTTGGATGATCAGATAATTGAGCCCAAGGAACATGGAGTGGTTACCGAGGCTGTAAACCCGCCTCCAGTTGAATATGCCTGCCCAATGGAGCTGGGATCTTTCTCGAACACAAAGCAGCCATATCCATCACAGTCATGAACGCCCCAGGCATTGTACTGCATGTGGTTTGATGAAATGGTTTGGTCAATTTGGTACGTGCGAATGAGCACCAAATGACCACCGTCAGTTGAACGAGCGATAAACCACCACCCATTGACTTGTATATTTCCAGGTCCTGGAATTATGAAGGCCAGCGCATTTGCGTCTGCTGCAACAAATCAAATTGGAGACCAAAAGGACAAAAATATACAATCATGTTCAGAGTATGTGTGGAATTAAGATTATTATAATAGTGACACAGATCATAGTCAGAGAATTGCAATGCCGTGGTCATAATCATACCCCAAGTTAAAAAATAAGCCAATAGCTTTCATATTCTAGCAATATGTCATGGTTCAAACATCATGTAAAAATGAGAGGAAAACAGCTATGCCAGGGCCTACTCATATTCTACCATAGCAGTTACTACTGTTCTCATATCAACTCTAACAAATCTTGGAAATGAGAGTAACATATAGCAATCATGAGGTTATACTCATAATATCTATTCTAACAATCATTAGATGCCAATTGTTCTCATATCAACTCTAACAATAACATGTGTGGTCATAAAAATCTAGGAAATGAGAGGAACATATAGCAATGATGTGGTTATAGACATACTATCTATTCTAAATGTCTAACAATCAACAGGCAGTCGTATTCATAAGGTAAATATGAGATGAGATAAAACAATTACACGACGATAGATTCCACCAGTATATGCAGCCAATCTGTGCGTCGACCGCGTAAACGATGCCATCGTGCACTATAGCATCAGACAGAAATGGAGGGCCAACAGGATTGATGATGAGCCACAACCATGTATGGCGACCAGATTCCAGTTAGACTAGTCCCATGTCGAACAAGGCAATGAGCTTGTAAACCATGTAGTCTTCTGTTGGTGTGGGCACTTCGCAGATTACAACCTTCAGCAAACGGAGGTCGTACCAAAAGCTTGACGCGTCTCGTGCGTAGTAGGCAGGAGTGTTTGGCAGGCCGCGAGGCTCGATGCCAGTGGTATCCAACGATGGAAGGGTGATCTCTCGCTGGGTGTAGATATCCACGAGATGCCACGGACTACCGGATTGGTGGATGAGGACGATCCAGTTGGCCTTCATGCCCGCCCAGTAGTGGCCGCGCATGTAGGACAGGTGGGCGGGTAGTGGTAGCATGTCGAGGGGCACGACGGCAACCTCAGTAGGATCGTCAAGTCGGTGTCTGGGCCACCTGTGAGGATCGGGCATCAGCAAGCAAGGTGCCTTGAAAAGGGCCGGCCGGTTGCAGATGAGTACACGGTACATAGACACTGAGCATGCGGCTAGACGCACAGTGCTGAGCAGGTCCATACGATTACAGATCTGCTCCAAGAGAACATCGGGGAGGGAATTCCAATCGCGGCTCTGCGTGTCAGTCGGTTCTGCCATAGGGTTTTTTAGGGCGCTGAGTGATTGGGGTTTTTGGTGCCTGCGAGTGAGCGGGGAAGTGGATTCGGGCGAGTGAGCGAAGAAGATGGCGTGTGTGGCCGAGCAGTGAGCAAGGGGATATGGTACGTGTGAGCTACCGAAGAAGATGGCGTAGGCGGGTGAGCAGTGAGCGGGGGGGGGGGATGGTGTGGTGGCCAACGATGGGGAAGAGAGGGGAAGAAGAAGAGAGGAGGAAGAAAGGAGACGGGCAAGAAAGTGCATTAAACTCATTCTACTAGTACTACTACCAGGATATACCGTCCTTCGGAGTGTAAATAGTTAAGCCGATGACATGTGGGTCTACCTCAAGAGGGCCCATATGTCAGTTAATGGAAGAGAGAGGTGCGTAGGCGTATTTGTGGAAGCGTGCTTCACTGGCAAACATGATGGCAGTACAGGGTAAGGCTGATTTAGTAACACCAACACGCTGGCTCAGCTTATTAATTAAGTGTCCCATCTGCTGCAGCGTGTATTTTCACTTCTCTATGAAGACAAGTTGAATAGTTCTCTCTGACTGAGATGGGGAATAATGGATCGCCAATACTTCCTATCTACAGTATCCCAATGCCTCTACTCTCATCCTGTCTAACAACAAGAAACATTGGCCAAGGCACCCGGCGCCAATAATGTAGGAGTACTACTAGTATTTTGTGTCAAACTTTGACCATCTATTTAACTAATAAAATGTTAATGCATGTCACCAAAAATCATATCACTGGATTCGTATTTGAACATAGTTTTTAATCGTATAGTTTTTTATGACATGCATTGACACTTTGTTAGTTAAATTTACGATCAAAATTTTACACTAAATACGAAGGGGACCAATAAACCAAGACGGTGGTTTATATACAGGTCAATAAAAAAATCATCAACCAAGGTAGTATAAATGATGAGTGCCTGAAGAATTTTTTCCAAAAGTACTCAATAATGGGCTCGTTTTCCTCAAGAAAATTGTGTTTACGAACGTATTAATTGGAATGCATGCGTGAAGAACAAAAGACCAGAACTTTTACACGCATTGGTGAGTTTTCTCTTAATTCTTGCATGCAACGTTTTAATGAAGCTTGAAATATGAACATGTCAATGGGAGGGAGTAGAAGCCTCATGCATGCATGCAACACTCACATGTACACATGCACGCACGCAACACTCACGCATCCATGCGGCACACAGCACATGACGCAACACACATGCTCACGCTCAAGTGCTCAACCTACTCCCTCCGTCCATGAAAGACTGTATATATAGAGATTTACACATTGACCAAGAGGATCCGGAACTTCATGGCATAATTAACGCCCAAAAGTAGCAGACTTATGTGTGCATGCGACCATTGAGAGAAGAAAATTTTAAATGAAGGTTGTTGCATGCTGTAACTAAGGATAGACATGTAGCCTATAGCTAGAGCACAAGTTGGTGCATTAGACAATTAATACCGATTAGATTAAAGGCTAAGTGCATTGGAAGTGTAGATGTACACTCTTTGTTGGAAAAATTTCTAAGGCTGGCCGTAATAGGAGTATCATAAGTGGTACTATCATGCATGCCAACTAGACTTTTTGGATGATGTGGCATACAATTAAATGAGGAAAGAGAGGTTGTGGTATCATATCATGATACCGTATCATATTAAATGTTGTACTACTTTGTGTCATGCATGGCAAATTAATAAGGCAACCTAAGATACTACTTATGATACTAGGCATTACGGAAGTAGTATAATACACTAGGATACTAGTATATGATACTCTCCATTATGTACAGTTTTTCACGGATCAAGGGAGTACACGTGCATGCACTCACATACACAGCCAGGATGGTTCGCGCGCAAGGGTTGGGCTCCTGTCGCGCCTGCGTAAAGTTTTGTACTGATTTCTTTGCTCTAGCAACTGATAGGTGGGACCCAGAAACCAGGTGTCAATTTAACAAGTCAACAAAGTGCCATGTCGACTATGGGCCAGTCAGCAGGGTGCAATACGGTACTCTACGTGAGCTAGTGACCGTATAATCACCGCAAAACTATATAGTGGCCGTAATGAGCGTATTGTTACATACGTTGACCGCCAGTGTATTTTTCTCATTTCAAATTAAGCCATATTAACCGGAAAGGACACAGTATGAACTAGTACTACTTTGATGTGTCCCGTCAACTCGCAGAATAAGCAGAAGCTTGCTTACTACGCCCTCTCCCTCGCCCACGCGCGGTGGCTCACAGGACGAGGAGAAGCTTGCTTACTACGTACGCCTATGCCCTCTCCCTCACCCACGCGCGCGGTGGCTCGCGGGACGAGGAGAGGGTTTTGACTACAGCGCTCTCTCCCTCTACCTCTCCCTCACCCTCGCGGTGGATGTGCAGCAGTTCATTCGGTGTCAGATTGCCAGAAGCATATTGTACTGACATTGTTGGACCTTTCGAAGAGGCGAAGAGCCAAGTGCAAGGTTCACAGTAGTACAAACTGTTGAACCTCCCGAAGAGGCGAAGAGCGAAGCGCAAGGTTTATAGGATTTGTCATCCTAGTACTACAACTATAGCGAACGATCGCTATTGTATGATGCCACCACGTCACCTATAGCCAAAGTTGTGCCACCTTTTTTCTCACAGAGCATGTTGGAGCCCGTGCAACAGCCACACAAGTTGCACGTACACATAACACATTTACAAGTAATAAATTCTAGAGGACAAATGCCAGCATGCCACACAAGTTCATCTCCACTTCATGTGACAAATTTGTGCACGACTACTCTACATATATTTACAACGCTACCATTCACAATTTACCATACTCCAATTACACGTTATAGATGGGCTCCATGTCCTCCTCTAGGTTCCAGTCCCAGGTGTTCTTCATAGATGGCATGATCCATAGCGGTGGGCAACGGGAATCATTGTCGCAGCTTTCTAGTCTGGTTCCACATGATGGAGACCCATCCAAGCTGAAGCGGCATAAATCAGGGATAGCGTGTCCCAGCATGTCGTTCATCCGGCGGTGCGCACTGAAGACACAACCATGCTTCATGAATGGTAGGCCTTCGGTGTCGTGCACGGAAGGTGGCATCTGCTTCACAATGGGGTAGCTGTCCCCAATGAAAAGCGAGTACTCTCCAAGAGTGTACCTCGACACCCACATAGCATCACACGGGTCGAACTCGGTGCCGTTCATCTGGTACACGCGGCATCTCAGATCTAGACACATGGTGACGTACATGGTCAAGGTCCATGCATAATAATGTTGTGCTCAAATATGGGGGTCAGTAATATTGTGCGGCAAATAGTACTACTCCAGTATAGAGGAAGTAAAATAACTGGCTTATTATATATAGCCACTATTGGCTACATAGATGAGATAGTAAGACATGGAAAAACAAAAATGGTGGGAGCTAGTGGGTTCAAGTCTTCAAGGGCCTAGATAGCTATACGCGTCCTCCAAGGTAAAAAGTACTAGTACTAGTAAGTTCTACTACTCCTTACTACTTAGTACAATGAAAGAGAAGGCGAGAGGGTTAAAAAAATCTAATACTAAATTGTAGTACTAGTACCGTAAACATGTCCCAGTTAAGAAAAGAAAAGAACTAAGAGCATTGTTAATACAGTAGTATAGCCGGATGCTGGCTATATGATCTTGCCACATCATATATAGCCTATCTTATAGCCCGCAAGTACAATAGTTACAAAGAAATATGTACTACTTTGTTGAAACATGGCCCACCTTCCTCTCTCACATAGTGTCTAGGAGCTGGTGCTACAGCCGGCTGTTAATCAGTAGCCCGCTTCTCTTCTCTCTCCTCTTCTCTCTTATCCAACTCATCAAAAATATGTTATTTAAAGCCTTACAGCCCGCCTACATCATCCTATTGTACTTGCTCCAACAAGTACTGCTACTCTAACACACAACAATGAGAAAATGGAATACCTGGGTAGATGGTGATGGTCCGATCATGGTAGATCGTGTGACCATGTTGCACATCAATGGTACCATGGGTAACGACTGCTAAGATAGCTGATCCCAATATGCCAAAGTCAGCTACAAGGTTCCAGGTTAGACCGAATCGAGGATGCAAATGCACATCCAGGATCGGCGATCTTATTTTGATCGGGGGATGACTGGTCCCTGCAAAATAATGGAGTACTGTTAGGGATGTAAATGATGGTTTGTGCATTCCGTTCGTAGTCTCCCGTATCGTAGGATGGCAACCAGATGAAACAAGTCCCCTGGCTTGTCACCGCGAAGATGCGGCCTACATGGCACACGGCGTCTTCAAACGTGTAGGGGTACAAATCTGCCGCGGCCAACATGTGCCAGCCTCTGCCGTTACGGCCTTTTGTATTGATGGCAATCCTTATGTCGAACACCGCGATGAGATAGTAATCGTCGTAGATGCGTCGCTTTGTCGGTGGGTTCGCAATTGCTATCTTCTTCAATCTCATGTAGGCATCATCATACGTATTCAAGCCCAGCCAGTTCGGAAGGCCGATCCCAATGGTGGAGAAGGGGTCTACGGGAACGGCCGTACTGCTGTGGATGTTGTGCAAAATGATGGTGGTATCCGGCCGAAGGTATGCAAGCCAATCTCCGTTGGCACCAACCCAGACCTATATATAAGATGGTGGGCAGCGGAGAAATTACGGGATGGAATAACTAAGTACTATATTTAGAATATACACTACATGATCAAACTCCATGGCTGACCTGCTCATCGGACAAAATCCGACTACCTCTCAACATCGGCAACTCTAGCGGAGTCAACGTGCAACCACGGCCAAGTAGCGGTGGACTGTTCGATGGATTGTCCCATAGAATAATCTTCTGCTCGAGAACGCATGGAAGACCGACAAGCATGGCCTTTTCCCAAGCTTGTTTACGCACCGTCTTAGAATAGTTGGTGCAGGAAGCACCAAGTCTTGCGACGGTGAGGATGTCGGAGCGGCGTGCGATTTCTCCCAGAGGATTGTCGTCCAAGGTCTCCCAGCCCCGACGAGGAGGAGAACCGCCTTGCGAATCCATGGCAGTAGCGACGAACTACCTTGGTCTCTTCGGGGGGAGGGGAACTTGGGAGGAGGAGATAAGAGCGTAACCACAGGGCCTCGTCCCTTTGTTAAGGAAGTTATGCGGGCAAGCATAGTGGTAGTGCGATGGTGCGGTTATTATTTACTACGGAGTAATGTACTTCTATAGTGCACCAGTTTTGAACTCTAGAAACTCAAGGTGAAGGAGCTACAGTTGCAAGTGGAGGGTACTACTGTTCTCTAGAACCATCGCTGTACTATCAATGCAGGGAAAGTACACCTGTGTACTCTCCGTGCTCTATTCAAGCGTGTAGCTGGCCTTGAGATAATGGAGCGAAGTCCATGCGCGCAATGTCACAAGCTACAGAGTATAGCACTTTACGTACAGAGCCATATTGCACAGTTCCCAATGCCATGCCAGGCTTTTCCGGCTCCTCGGGCTTAATTGGGAGGCGCTAGTTTCTATACCCCTAGTAAAGATGGTAGCTAATGAGGAAGCAGCAAGCGAGTTGCGGCTAGGGCGAGCACGCAGGCAAGAAACGTTGCACAGTGTGAATTGAGACTGTATATAGGAGTACTAGTACTACTCTAGTACGCGAGCCACGAGATGATTGGAGGGAAAACCCGTTCATGTGGCTGGGCTATCCAGTGCACCCAGATTGTGGTGCAACACCTCCGTTCGACTTCAAAAGTCAAACTACCAGTGTACAATATTGGCTCACAGCGAGGTTAATATTTTAAAAAAAGGCCGCCGTGCGTTCAGCTGGGATCGAACCCACAAAACGAGCTATACACTCCCGCGGCCACTAGTAGTACAACACAACCTAGAATCACCTTTTGTCGCTAGTACATTGTTCCTTACAAGAAACCACTACAGTACTCTACAAAAATTAGCAAAAACATAACGAAATTTTCTTAATCCATCGCAATAAACTACCAAGTGCCGTTATACGCATGTTTCAACCCATGTCGCCCCTTAAGTCAATGCCGTGTATTTGATCGGCAAGTCATTGGCTCCATCAATGAACACACATATGAACTGTTTGAAGTAGTAATGTTTAGGAAAAATAATGATTGGAGGAGGAAGAAGAGGATAGAAGCTCAGATGTGGGTCCCTCGTGTCTTAACGGTCAACACAACGGGCAAACAAACGATGTTGGTTTAAGGTGCCTCATCAGCACGGACGTGTGGGCCAACCCTGTCATAAACGAGTTTAAACGAGCCTAATCGGTACTAGGTAGTAGTTTTTTGGCGCGGATTAAGAAATTTTGGGTATGTTTTTGCTACTTTTTGTATAGTAGTTTCTTCCTAGGGCTGGTTGAAAGTGGTAGTTTTTTGTTAAATACTCTACATACTGTAAGTAGGAGTGAAAGTTAAGCCTTGGTAGCCAATAAGCACGGCTAGTTACATAGTGCCTATGTGTACGTAATTTAAACTAAATATCGACCAGGAGTGACTAATATCTTGATGGAAAACTCGAAACTATGGAAATACTAGCGAATTTTTTTGCATGGTTGGAATACTAGCAATGTGCACGTGCGTTGCAATGGATCATAAGTAGAATAATACTTATTCACAAACTTGATAGAGAACACTCTAATTTTGATATACATATATCACTAAAAATATATTATGTTTCAATCAGAATATATTCCTTGGGCTGTTTTCATGAGGTGAGGGAGGGATGTGGTTGGTTTTAAGATACTAAGGGGTTTTCTGCAAATTGGGTAGAGAAGTGGGATGTTGTTGCGAAAAGGCAACAACTTACCTCACAATCGTTAGATGTAGATCTAATGGTCAGAAATGACGGAAGGCAGACACACCATCATCACCAACTAAGTCTTCTGTAGGAGTACTAGCAAGATGCCCATGCATTACACGGAACATCAAGATGCATTTCTCTACTCATACAAAAAACAGAGTTGGTGATGATGGTGTGCCTGCCATCCTGCAATATAGGTCATCCGATTTATATCTGACGGATAGGAAGGAAACTATGGCAATTTTGCAAAAAGATACCCACACCCCTCTCCACATTTGCAAATAAGGTCTTCCCTCGTTCATCCTTTTCTCACACAAAATAAACTACTCATACAAATGCATCTTGAAGTTCCGTGCAACGCATGGGCATCTTGCTAGTTTTTTTTATAAAACACCTGTTGTGGTTGACCCATGCGGGAGTAATCCCATGTGTAAAAACTAATGATATCTCGAGAAATAGGAGAGATAAGGTGAGGAGGAGTGGGGTGTGGTGGTGATTGGTGGTCGGACTGGGCGGAGGCATGGGGATGGACGACGCCGGCAGCGGCCACCATGCCAGATTGTTCCGGAGGCTTCCTTTTTTAATTGCTCAACAATGAGGTTGTGGGAGATAAGGATGAATGAGGGAAGGCCTTATCTGCAAATGTAGAGAGAGGTGTGGGTATCTTTTTGCAAAATTGCCATAGTTTGCTTTCTATCTGTCAGGTATAGATCGGACAGTCTATATTGCAAGATGGCAGGCATACCATCATCACCAACTCGGTTTTTTATAAGAGAGAAGAGATATAAGTATGGAGATACAAACGTATTATCGATACTTGTTTCCATAAACTTGTATCTACGTTCTATTCAACAGCTGAGCATGTGGGGCCTTAGCACGATGACTTTCCGACTGTGTAAAACAAAAGGTTTTCCCGTCGCCGATAAGGAGGGGGTGACAGCGGCGCGCTTTCGGCTCGCTCTAGTTCTAGTAGTCATACTAGGTGGTCTACGGATGTGTAGATTTATTCTTTTTCATGTCTCGTGTTCGTCGTACTGCCACGACTGTTGCTGAATAGACGGTAAGTTATTCACGAGAAAACCTTGGTTGAGCGTGTGTGCGAGAGAGAGAGATAGCGCGCGTGTGTGTGATATGTAGAGACTGAGGCAATGATAAGAGTTTCTTTGTGTGTCTCTATGTGTGGAGGATAGAGAGAGACATGTGCATGGGGCTTTGTGTCGTGTAACATGGACACACATAGACATAATCAGAGAGTGAGTATGTGAGATACACATGCGGACATGGGGAGAGATGTGTGAGTTAGAGAGACGGAGAGTTTTGGTGTGCATGTGAGCTAGAGAGAGAGAGGGATATATACTGGAGAGAATATGCAAGGGTGTGTGTCTTAAAAGAAGGATCCAGATAGATGGGTGTTGTGCGTGCCTGTGTGTTTGTGCGCACGCGTGTGTGTGAGAGGGAGTGTGTGTATGTGGAGAAGAGAGACCACTAATGATGTAAACCTAGTAGGGAAGGGGGAATGGTGTGACATGTATGTCCAAGAGAGAGAAAGGCATGTGTAGTAGCGGGATAGCATGGGTGCGGGCGGGGAGCAGACTATTTGGAAGAGACATCGAGTGTGTGTGGGAGAGGGGTGTGAGAGTGAGAGAGAGAGCGGGTGAGGGAGAGAGAGAGAGGGAGAGAGGGGGAGAAAGAGGGGTCGTTTGTGTGCAGAAGTGGCGTATAGATAGGGGGACAAGGTTGATGTTGTTCGAAAGTGGCCTATGTACGGAGACGCAAGGAAAGCGAGTCATCATGTGTGAAATAGAGACTTCATGAGAGATCTAGAATAGATGGTGTAGAGAACAACGTGCGAGATTGAGAACGATGATACGCTAGGAAGCTATGGAAAGAGTCACGACATATATGTATATAGGGAAGGAGCTGGGCCAGGTCCGCATGTGGGAGAGATAGAAAGAGGAGAGTGGTGCACAAGGAGGCAAAGGGTGCTTGTTTTGTTGTGGGGGTGGTGAGTGAGGTGTGTATCAATTAATGCGAGAGAGAGAGAGAGAGAGATGGTGGAGAGTGTGCGAGAACCACATAACTAGGGAGATAGACATTTGGGGGCGACGTTTTGTGTGTATGGGAAAGAGATATGCCGGGAGACCTAAAGAGTGGGGGAAGAGATGTGTGCATGCCCGAGAGACAAAGTGATAGAGACCTATATTGGGGTCCAGACTTAGAAGAGAGAAGGGGGTTAATGTGCTCCTGTGTTCGTGTCCGGGGGAGAGAAAGACTTGTGGGGGGGAGGGAGGAGTGGGGACGGGGTGGTGGGCTTCAGATAAAGAGTGAGGTGTCTATATTTGAGAGACTTAAGCGTAATTGAGATATATACGGTCAATAGTGTGTGCACTCATGGTTGATCAATTTGTTTCACAGTTTGGACTATGAGATAACGATACTTTTGAACATGCGTGATATACTTTGAAGTACCAGAATTACAAACCTAAGATTGGAATTTTGGAATTCGACTCCATTATTAGCTTTTGTAATTCATTTAAACGGGGGTACATTTTTTAAGCCGGGATTTCGTGATTTCAAATTCATATATCAAACCTAGAGATATACACATACTGTCATGTTCTAACCTTATAATCATCCACTTTATTCGTACACATACACATTTTTGTTTTTGTCATCATATTTAGGATAAACACATTTGGAATTTCATTTGAATTGGACCATATGATGGTATTTGCTTCCACTAGCTCAATGATCCATATTTGAATTGAATGGACAATCTAAGTTTCGAGTTGGAGACATTGATTGTCAAAACTTTTACTTTTTCTTGCGTGCACAACAAATAAATTCTCGGCCATGATATCATAGTCGGCCGTACAAGAGCAGAACACTTAATTTCAGCCGCCAAAAGCTTTCAAACTTACCGCTCACATCAAAATATCTCGCGCCCGAAAGTTAGGCCTGCGATATTCCTGTTTTACCCCTGCCACATGAACCGAAAAGGGCTGCTTTGGTAACTCCATTGTTTTCCCCTCTTTGCCCCCAACATTCTTCCCCAGAGCCCCTCCCCGCCTCCCCCCAACCACGCCAAGCCGCCGAATCTAGTCCTCCGCCACAGCGGTGGACCTCACACCCCGCCGGATCTACCTTCCGCACCTTGGAACCCCCAACTACCAACTCACCACTTCACCGGAGCCGCTTCAGCGACTGGCTTGTCCACTGCTCCAGATCTCCTTGACCGCCATCATGGTCCACCGCACCGGATCTGCTTCACCGGTGCCCTCTTCCTCCACAGTGTAGGCCCTTCACCAACTCCCTCATCCGCCACATCGCTGGCCCTTCATACAAGCCCTCGTCCGCCGCAATAGATCCGCCTCACCGAAAGCACTGTACACCACACCGGATGTGCTTCGCCGACGCCTTCGTCCACTGCACTGGACCTACTCCACGGACGCCATATTCAACTCCACCGGCCCTGCTTTACTGACGCCGCAGCCTCATCAGGTTATTTCGATTTGTACTCCTTCGGTTTTACTCTTCTTTATCATGGAACTGTTCACTTACCACATATGAGCTTTCTTGTATGTCGACAGGCGCCGCAACCGAAGCACCGAAGCCACTTCAGCAACGGCGACAACCGTCCCAAACTCAACCGCAACACGAGCACCATCGATGATCCTTAGCTTTCCCGTATGACAACGATACCCATACGCCACCAAGAATCAGGTACTATTATCCAACGGCCGGTGCCTACGTTCACTTTCTTAGCATAAGCACCGCACCTTCGAATTTCTTCAGGGCATCATTCAATTTTTCATCAGACACGTTCTTCTGCTTGCACCTGTAGGGCCATACGTGTGGCAGTGAACAGGTTACATGTGCTAAATTACAAACCAGTGCACATATAGTTACAATGCTTTTGTTTTGTCCTAAGTATTACTGTACTTCCTAGATATCACTGCCTACTATTTTACTTCTTGCATGCTATATTTATGATAATGGTGTTGTTTTGATGCCACCTATTGGTTACATCAGACTACTTCTATGGCCCTGTTTGGATACTCTAACTTAGCTAGAGGTTAGAGTTAGTGTCTAGCTCATGACTAACCCTGAACTAACTCTAGCCAAAGAGGTGTTTGGATGATAGGGTTAGATTGACAATAAATGCACTAGGAGAACTAACTCATGGATCCAAACAGGGCATATGTTCTCTATGCTTAATTACACATCAGCAAACTAGCTTGTGGTTCCGCTGCTTTTTGTTCGTTTTAGCCTACATTTTCCGATGCTAGTTATTACATCACTGCTCCGAGCCTCTGTTCATTACTTTTTTGTGCGTTCTTGATCTTCCCAAGTTGCATGACTAATTTGATGCTTCTATTCATTATGGAGCTGCCAACCCCATCAAGCAAAATATTTGTTCTTTTGGGGCTGGCACCTCGAACAAGCATAAAAATAGAGTGAAGCACATATATTGTCGTGTAAGCACACACCCTTTTTTCATTAGTTTAGATTAACCATTGATGATCAATTCGAACCAGTGCATGTGATTAAAATTAATTTTACCTAAATAGAGGTGGAAGAATAAACAACATCGACTAGATTTGCAACCACGGGATGCTGACGATATCTTCAAAGAACATTGCAACAGCAGCGAGGCTTCACAGCAACATATGGTAAGCCAATATGTTTTAGTACATGTGAAATGTAATGTGTGTGGGCTGCTTTCTTGGCTTGTGCCCTCAACCTGTAATCCTACATAATTACAAATAGTTCAGTTGTCTGCTTTGCTGTATTGCTTGATTCGAATGCTTGTTTGTTACTTGTTAGGCTATACCTGAGTTGGCCAATATGTCAACAGTGCCTGCTATACTATCGTAAAGAAATGCATGCCTAATTCATTTGACTCCTTAACTTTTCCTATGAAATTCATCACAAGACTGTCTTCGTAGTTTATATGAGGCCATACTGTTTAAGTGCTTTCTCAGATTATTTCAACTGCTTATATGCCTGGGCAACTTAAATATAGCGGTGGTACACTGCCTTTCATCTTACCATTTTAATTTGTTTTTGGCTGATGCTGCTTCGAACCATTTAAATATAGCTTGCCATGCTCGGCAATAATTCGTATGCCATTTACCATGTAAGCTTACTGCCTGGATCATGCGATAACTATCTCTTACTTATGTACAGCGGAAACCTTTCAGGATGTCGTTCACACTAGGACACAATGTACAACCCCATAATCTATTTGTGGAAGCAGTGCGTCATCCATGTTACCAAATGGTAGCAGTTCATAGGCAACACCATTGGAGAGCAGTCTGAGCACATATATTATAGTTCTTGAGGCTCTACTAGAGGCAGAAAGAGATGGTGTGGCTTCCATGAATGAGGTACTCTTGATCTTGAGGCTAGAAATTATGCAATTAGCTGCACGCGTTATGCAAGCAAGCCAAGAATTGGAGGAAGTAAGAATGTTGCATTTGAAGACGGAGGAGGTCCTGCTGCTTCTGCTATCTGAAGCCCAGGATAATCCCAGTTCTTCTTTACATACCAGTTGAAACTCTCATTAGATTAGTATACTTGCATGTTGTGTCATGTCTCTGAATGGATTATGTTGTAAGACCCCTTTGTTGTCCATGTGTTGTAATGATCTGAATTTTTTAGGCGAGGTAATCCTCAATACTTGTATGATTGACATAAGGTGAACTATTTTTCGTGTGAGCAGATTGTATTGGATGAAATAACTGTTTGACTCAAAGTGTATCCAACCTACTGAATTCGAAGATCACGACATTTCTAAATCATATTCATATATAAAGGTGGAATAAATCTTTGTCATGGTTTTGAAGAAATAAATAACAAAACATAGAATGATGTATGGATATTCGTAATCAAATAAAAATTGGATTTGAATTTAGTTGCCAGGGCCCAGGGTAAACGTGAATGCTAATTCTCTGAAATTTTGAACGAAGCGGCAAAACACCCACTATCATTTGTCCGCTGCCCAAAACACTTCACATCCTAATCTGCCCGATTTCCCCTGCTGTTGATAGGGGTAGGTTAGTAACTTCAATCAGACGTGACACGACTGCAAGTCTCCCCGTTCAGCCACGATGGGCGCCAAACATGGGCAGCAAACACACATTTGATTCAAACTCGTCCGAAAGACCTCTCTCTCTCCCTCCATTTTCCCATTCATACACGTGGGTGGCAAAACAAACTCTCCTCGTCCGAAATCTATGTAGGCAAATATTTTAAATAGGGGCAGGTGTGTAACTTCCCTCAGACATGACACAACTGCCCTAGCTGTCAGCCCCGTTCATACACCGTGGGCGCCAACCGTGGGCGGCAAAACACCCTCTCCTCGCCCGAAATCGCTATCGGCAAATATTGGGGAGATGCGAGATTACCGTCCTATCCCCAACCGACGAGATATCCAAAATTTTAAATGGGGGCTAAGTTCGTATCTTTCCCACATTTCAGACAAGCGTGTCCCAAAGTTTGAGATCCCCTACCCTCCCCCTCCATTTCCCCATTCATACACCGTCGGCGCCACAACAACCTCCCCACACCGGCCAGCCTCCTCCGTCCGCCACCCCATCCTCCACCTTGCCGGAGCCGCTACCCCTACCCCGTCGTCCACTGCAAGAGATGGACGTCTCTCATCCATGGTGTCGGACCAGGATCCTTTCATCGTGTCCTCTCGCTTCATCGGCGCCGTCGTCCACCTTGCCTTTGCCGCTCCTACGACCATCTCGTCCACGGCAGCAGGACTTATCCCCCGACCCGGCGTCTGCCATCTCAAGTCTTGTTTTGCACCGCCGACAGCCATCGCACCCGCAGTACCCTCAACGTATCAGCAGGGGCCTACACGGCGTCGCAAGAGAGGTGGTACTCTTTCATATCTACTTAAGTTATTGACCTCACCCGGAAAATAAATCGTAACTTGTTTACTGTACTTTTCTTGTCCACACCAAATCATAGTGGCTAGTTGAAAGCAAACATTGGTTGCGAAGTAGCCTTTGGTCGGTTTGCACCTTCAGATCCGCCATGGAACGGTCACTATACTCGTAAAGCTTATGGTTTTCCCCCTTTATATTCACTACCATAGGTGCTTCGTGTCGTGCTAGCACTGCTCCTCAAGACCTCAACCCATCAAGCAAAACAACATGCCACTCATAATTCCAAAGCTTAGTTGTTTAAATACGAATCTGATATGATGCTCATATTACTAAAACAGAGAACATTTAATTGGTCAGCTAATGTTCCTATATTCGTTTCGAAAAGCATGTGCGCCACACATAGAGAGACAGCAGGGATTTTCATTTCTCTGTGCGCTCTGGTTCATCATGGGTGGGCAACACACATTGTATTATCTAAAATCTGCTTGCTCTTTGTTATCATGTTCCTCTCCTGTTCTTCTTAATAAGTATATTACTTCCTCCATTCCTAAACTGCCTTGGGTGCGTGCGTGTGTTGTGGTGGCGTGCGTTTGTAACGGGGTTGTTCATTGTTGTTATATTTATAAAGCGGGGCGAAAGCCTTTTTCGGTAAAACATAAGTCTTTTTAGATATTCCAATAAGAACTATATAGACATGTTTTAGAGTGTACATTCACTCGTTTTGCTCCGTATGTAGTCCGCATTCGAATCTCTAAGAGATTTATATTTAAGAACGGAGGGAGTAGTACAGTATGTTCCTTGTCGGGAAGTGGAGCAGGGACATTTGCAGTCGACAGGTCTATTGGGTCGCTTCAGATGGATGCTTTCAACGATACTAGATGGTCTGCCATAATATCCAGGAAATGTTGGGAGCTATGTCATCTTTGATAGTCTAGACTGATAGTAACAGTATTGTGCCTTCAGTTGAATAGAGCTGCCCCTTTTGGGGCTAAAGCCTTTCCGAACCCTTTCTTGTCGTACCGGCAATACAAGCCCATATGGTCCAGCTAGTTCCACTTTCCTGATTTTACTCTTGATGCTTAGGGTTTTCCCCTTTTATCTACCCTACTACGATCTGCATAGGTGCTTTCTGTCGTACTAGCAGTACTCCACCCTTCAAGCTAAACAACACTACACTCATAATTCCAAAGCTTAGTTGTTCAAATATGATTGTGATATGATACTAATATTAGTTAACAGACACATTTAATTGGTTAGCTAAAGGTCCCACTTGAGTTTCCAAATGCATGTCGCGGCATATAGAGAGACAGCAGGAATTACATTTCTTTGTCACTTGTTGACTGTACTTTCTTGTCCATACCAAATCTTAGTTGTTATTTCAAAGCAAACATCGGTTGCTAAGTACCCTTTGTGCGGTTTGCAGCTTCAGATCTACCATGCCACTGGCACGGTCAACACTATACTCATCATGCTTATGGTTTCCCCATTTTATGATGACCACGATCAGCCTACGTGGTTCGTGTCATAATAGCACTGCTCCACCCATCAAGCTAAACAAGCTTAGTTGTACAAATTCGAATCTGATATGGTGCTGATATTAGTAATACTGAGACAGGTTTAATTGGTCAGCTAAATGTTCCTACTTTAGTTTCGAAATGCATGTGAGCCACATATGGAGAGACCGGAAGGAATAGTATTTCTCTGTGCGCTCTGGTTCATCATGGGTGGGCAACACACATTACATTATCTAAAATCTGATTGCTATTTGTTATCATGTTCCTCTTGTCTTCTTCTTAATAAGTATATTACTTCCTCCGTTCCTAACTGCCTTGGGTGCGTGCGTGTGTTGTGGTGGTGTGTGTTTGGACCGGGTGTTGTTCATCGTTGCTTTATTTATAAAGCAGGGCGAAAGCCTTTTTCGATAAAACATAAGTCTTTTTAGATATTCGAATAATAACTACATACGGATGTATATAGACATATTTTAGAGTGTACATTCACTCATTTTGCTCCGTATGTAGTCTGCATTTGAATCTCTAGGAGACTTATATTTAGGAACGAAGGGAATAGTACAGTATGTTCCTTGTCGGGAAGTGGAGCAGGGACATTTGCAGTCGACAGGTCTGTTGGGTCCCTTCAGATGGATGCTTTCAACTATTCTAAATGGTCTGCCATAATATCCGGGAAATGCTGGGAGCTATGTCGTCTTTGATGTAGAAAATATAGAACCTACAATATTCGTTGTATTGATCTGACCCTTGTGTAGGGTATATATAGATGTACATGCGAGAGAGAGAGAGAGACAGAGTAGAGGGCAAGTCATACATGATTTAATATATTCTATCTATAATTGCTATCTCTATCTTAAACACAATATACTTCTAACATTTGAGAGTCTAGACTGATAGTAACAGTATTGTGCCTTCAGTTGAATAGAGTTGTCCCTTTTGGGGCCAAAGCCTTTCCGAACCCTTTCTAGCCGTACCGGCAATACAAGCCCATATGTTTCAGCTAGTTCCACTTTCCTGATTTTACTCGTGATGCTTAGGGTTTTCCCCTTTTATCTACACTACTATGATCTGCGTAGGTGCTTTCTGTCGTACTAGCAGTACTCCACCCTTCAAGCTAAACGACACAGCACTCATAATTCCAAAGCTTAGTTGTTCAAATATGATTGTGATATGATACTGATATTAGTTAACAGACACATTTAGTTGGTTAGCTAAAGGTCCTACTTGAGTTTCCAAATGCATGTTGTGACATATAGAGACGTAGCAGGAATTGCATTTCTTTGTCACTTGTTGACTGTACTTTCTTGTCCATACCAAATCTTAGTTGTTATTTCAAAGCAAACATCAGTTGCTAAGTACCCTTTGCGTGGTTTGCAGCTTCAGATCTGCCATGCCACTGCCACGGTCAACACTATACTCATCATGCTTACGATTTCCCCATTTTAGGATGACCATGATCAGCCTACATGATTCGTGTCATAATAGCACTACTCCACCCATCAAGCTAAACAAACTTAGTTGTACAAATTCGAATCTGATATTATGCTGATATTAGTAAAACTGAGACATGTTTAATTGGTCAGCTAAATGTTCCTACTTTAGTTTCGAAATGCATGTGAGCCACATATGGAGAGACCGGAAGGAATAGTATTTCTCTGTGCACTCTGGTTCATCATGGGTGGGCAACAGACATTGTATAGAAAGACTTGTAATATCTTTAATCTGCTTGCTCTTCTGCTCTTCTTTAACATGATCATCTTCTCTTCTTCTTTAATAAGTATGTTCCTTGTTGGGAAGGTAGCAGAGACATTTGCGGTCGACAGGTCAGGTCAAGTTGTTCTCCCTTAGTCTATTTTGAATCTATCAGGTCAGGTTGAGTTGTTCTTCTTTACTATATGTTGAAGCTGTCATCTGCGAAGTATCATCACTTCTGGAGCTCTCATATTTTGAGTAGTAGGCCACATTATATTAATGCACACACCAAATTACAGCATGCATGACATCTCTTAGAAGAATTGCAGAGATAGCACAAAGGGGTTTACAGGGAGGCAGTATTGGATTAGAATCACTTCTGCATTACAAAGATAATCTCACTTATTTTTATGTTTTCATGCATGTCAGGTATTGAACATGATCAAACTGAATATGAGAATGGGCGCATGAGAGGAATATTGCGGAACAATCCACTGGCTAACAAACTTGGCATGGTGGAGGATGGCCTATCTTATTCACCCATCAAGGTGCTTGCTCTAACTTGGCAAGGTTGTATTGGTCGCACATATCTTGCATATGACCTCTTGCATTACTTCTACTTTCTTACACCACCATCTGCTTAGTTTAAGCATCATATATGAGTATATGCCATACCTATCCATTTTCTGTACCTATTCCATGTGTCATCATACTATGTTTTTCCAGTTAAATGTTGTTCTTTCGTAATAGATGTCCAAAAGGAAGAGGGTGAGTGCAGATCCTCAAGGAGTACAAACTAGGTATTTGGAAAAGGCAGTGATACCTGTTAAATCAGATAGATCAGCAGCCATAGAAAACACAGGCCCAACTGTACCACACTTTACCCCTACTCCACTGGCAAACCCCTATTAGAACTGCAGAGAGCCCAGTGTCAGGTATTGTCTATGATATCAATTCAAAATTTGAACTCCTACATTTTTGCATGTGCCTTACCTTTTCTCTTGTATGAAAACTAATTTTAGATGAATCACCTTTCTCAAAGGATCATAGGATCTCACAACAATACTGGGCACTGTATTGCTCTTGTCAATACCTCTTGCCCTTTGTCAGCATACTTACACTCATTGTTGTTTCATTATGTAGCATCACTGTAAATGTTCGCTTCCTTATCCTCCCTTTGCTCGAAATTATAAAATCTATATTTACTCTTAGATAAATGTAGAATTAACACAATGGTTATGAAGTTATGTATTGCTCATGTAAGTACATGTTGTCATGTACTCCCTCCGTATCGAATTAATTGTTGCTCAATTGGATGTATTTAGAACTTAATAGTGCTAGATACATCCATTTGAGCGACAAGTAATAACAGACGGTGGTAGTATTACTGTACTTGCATTGCGAGATAGTTGATTGTATAGCATTACTCTGCATCTTATCTGCCCTGCCCTCCACTTTCTCCAAATTATCAGATCTACATTTACACTTACCAAAATGTTGAATAAAGCCAATGCCACTGCACACATTGATGTCTGCATTCCTCTTGTCAGTACCTTTTGCCTTGTAACGTTGTGCTTAATTAATAGCTATTTGATTATGTATCATCACTCTGCACCTGAGCTTCATTATCCTCTATTTCTTCCAATATTATTTGATCTATATTTACTCTTTACAAAATGTAGAATAAAGGCAACACTTATAAAGAAGTTTCTTTGGGGAATTTCTTGAATTATCCTTCCATCGAAATGGAGAAGGGCTTTGTCCAGCTCGTGTTAACATGTAATGTAAGTTCATCCTTCTCAAGCCTTCAAACTTTGTTCTAGTATAGATTTGGATAGGCATCATTTCCTCCACTTCTGTTTACTTTGGTGTTTACATCTGATTGGATGTTTGCAACAACAACCAGTTTTAAATTGTAGTTGTAAAAACATGTTCCTTATGCAGAATAGATCCATTGAATTGCTTATATATTTGTGAAACCTGTTACGTGTCTCCTTGTTTCTCTTTCAGAGTCATATCTCTTATGCCAGGAAGAACTTTAAGGAAGATAGTGAGCCAAACCATCTTGAAGAGAGCAAGATGACCCCAAGGTCATGTCTTGATGAAGACAGTGAGTTGAAGCTACTCACCAGCAGCTGTGAGACAACCTCTGTGCAGTTGTTGCCTCAATCAGTTCGACTTCTTCAGTCTCAACTTAAAGTGGAAAGGCTTGCTTCAGCTCAGCTCTGACTTGATGTCAATGATGTAAAGAAGACCTCAGAGGATACCAATGTGTGCTTTCTTGCTACGCAGCTAGAGTTAGAGCATCTATCGTTGACACAACTGAGGTCTCATCAGCTTGTTCTGCTGCTTTTGGTGCACGTCCAGGGCAGGCTTAATGCCTTCTGAAGTGCTCTCAGTTTTGTATATTATTTTGTCGGCGCGTTTATATGCACTGGTGGCGACCTTTGATGCCCAGTTTATGTAATCTGTGGTCTCGTTGCGCTTTATTATCACTGGTGGCAAACTTTGATGCCCAGTGGATGTAATATGCCGTAATTTCTTTATTCTATAGTCTAGGTTTATTCTTGGTTGCTATGCTGTAATTTAGGCCGGAAGCTTCAACGGATCTCAATGTTGTCGGTCTTCAGGCCGGCCCGTAACTCGCTATATATGGGCCAAAACGTGGGCCTATAATCATCTTGGGCCATTAGCAGGTCTAAACATATAGTAGTTTTCCGCCTTTAACAGGCCGAGTAAAGTTTTGGCCAGCTGGGCCAGAGAATACCATGGGCTTTTAACAGGCTAAAAACTAGATTGGGCTAGCGTTGAGCCGAAAAATTCACGGGCCAACACAGGCCGAAACTGCCTTAAGCCCATGTTTGGCCCAAATAGAAAATGAGACGTTAACAGGCCAAAATATATCTCGGGCCCTGTTTGGCCCAATAAAATTATGGGCTTTAAGCAGGCTGGTATCAACGTGGGCCGTAGGCCCAACTGTGTCACAGGCCATTAACAGATGGGCTATAAGCAGGCCGGATTCAACGCGGGCTGTAATTAGGCCCAACTGTTACACGGGCCATTAACAGGTTGATAGGCTAGTTGGGCTGAAATTTATCCGTGAAGACTACGGGCTGTTAAGAGGCCTAAAGTCACTTTGGACAAGAAATAGCCCAGTTTCAGCATGGGCCGTTAAATGGCCTAAAGTGAAATCGGGCCGACAGCGGCCCAGATGCACCACGGGCCGCTAACAGGCCGAAACTATTATCAGGCCGAACTGGTAAACGGGCATTTAACAGGCTGAAATACAAACCCGGCTTAGAATGGGCCCAAAAGAACAGTGGCTTGTTAACATGCCTGATCTAATATGGGCCGTAATTTAGCCCAAAACACGACAGGCTGTGAACGGGCCACATCTGATATGGGCCTTAATTTGACCCAAAACATGACAGGCTGTTAACGGGCCAGCCCACTAGTGTCTGAAAAAATACGGTGGGCCTTTAGCTGGGCCGGCCTTTTTACCTTAAATGGGCCACTGTTGGGCTGTGCCACCTATCGACATATCATAGGCGTCTTCCGTCCATTGTAGGGATGACATCTGTCCCAACGATGAGCTGACATGTGGATCATCCGGCGAATGAGAATTTTACACGTGGAAAATCCCCATTGGTCGGGGCTGTTAATGGGTTATCGGATCCAAACCAGAACCCGATATCTTAACAGCGACCCATTACGGTGGATGCCACGTGTCGGTTACCCTTGACGAAAACACTTCCATGACGCGCCATTTATTGTCATGGAAGTGGACACTTCCGTGATGATAATTTTGGTATTGTCATGGAACACTTCTATGACAACACAGGTATGACTATCTTGATTCTATCATAAAATCGTCATGGATGTACATTCATGACAGAAAATGTGACCTACTGTGACAAACACGTATCATCATGGAAGTGGTTTTTTTGTAGTGAGTGGAACCGTGGACATCCATATCGGTCCCTATGGTTACGCAAATGATATTCGAGTCAACCTTTGGTTATCATGTGACGTTCCCTTCGCTTCATGATACTTTACAAAACCCAGTGTGCATCGGTATCCTCCTGGGTCATCACCATGCCCACTATACCGTTGCTCCCGTTACCCGTTTTGTTCTTCTTTCTCATTGACGTGTTCCGGCATCCCCGTGAGGTAGTCACCTATGTCTGGCCAGACGATGATGGATGCCATCACACAGAGAGGGCCCTAAGAATATCTCTCCATCGTCGGAGGAGCAAATCCCACTCTCGAGCTGTCCGGTCACTTGTCAAACTTTTCGGTGAGCCTGAAAGTTGTCATTATGATCACCTTGTTACAAATGACATTTGAGCAACCCCAAAGCCCACCGTCTGGTAGGAAGTGACTGAGACACTCTCATGGTCCAAGGAACTAAAACACATGCTAACACTCCGTGTTAATACAATTGAATACAGATGATATTAACTCAATTCATAACGAACAAGTTTGGGTCGATTCAATATGATCGTTCTTCCAACGCCATAATCTCAATGTTGTTTTAGGATCATCGTTACACTTAACGATATACTAAGATCCAGAAAACATGATCACCAACAACACTTGAGCTAGTCTTAGAGGCAAGACTAGGAACCTTTATTTTATCTGTTTATCATTTCACACATGCATATGAGTTTTCCACAGAATCGCATATTCCAGGATCACAACAGTTATAGCATGAAATATAAACTCTTAATTATGAATAATGGAAATATAATAATACAATATTATTGCCTCTAGGGCATATTTCCAACAGCCGTCGCCCAGTTGTGCGTGCGCCATCATGTCCTCATCTAACACTACTGCATGGCCACACAGCCTTGCGACCGTTTCGCCAGGTTTGTCAACAGCACCGACTACAAGTTCGCTATGGTGGAAACCCCCGATGATGTAAAAGCGCTCAAGGTTACGAGCTTGGCCTGCAAGAACCTTGTCAAAATCCGTGACCACTACAGGGTCTGGGGCAGCATGAAGAAGGACTCCCTGGTTGAACTTGCCTCGGCCATCATTGACCCCTACTACAAAAAGATGAAGCAGGATGCCAACAGAACACGTCTCGTATCCTAGCACGGGGCCTGGATGCGGAAACTAGATGAACCTCACCTCAGGTTTGCGGCCAAGAGCGTGTACACATGCTACAAGATGCACAGGCAGATCGTTGACATGAGGAAGTGCATCCTTCCAGAAATCAATGAGGCCGGATCGAGCCACCAGCAAAGCAGTGGCGGCAAGCATCACAAGAAGTAGATGATGATCAGATGATCATTTATCCTAGTTAATTATGCATGTAATATATAGTTTACTTTGGTGTGCGCAAATGCCATGTGTGTAGTAGCCACCTATGTAATTGTATGTTTAATTTGGTTATGCAACCATGTCCTTATAAGTGTATATACTTCTGATTACATACCTGTTTGCCGCGTATCACACACATCTTGTTAAGTTGAACCGTTTCTGTTCTCTTGGCTCAACGCAAACAGTTCATCTGAGTGAACTGTATGCCCTCTATCGCACACACCTTGATCTGGCTAACCGTTTCTGTTGTGTTGCCTAATCACAAACAGTTCATCCGAGTGAACTGTATGCCGTATATCGCACACACCTTCATCTGGCTGCCCGTTTATGTTGTTCTGCCTCATCACAAATAGTTCATTAGAGTGAACCGTATGCCACTCATCGGACACGTAACTATAATGTGATTCATGTTTAATGTCTCCGCCATCGCAAACATTTCATATCATTTTTTACGGTTTCTTTACATCACTGTTTGTGAGTAATGCATCGCACACAGTTTCGTCGAAGGGTCTCTGATTGTAGTGTCGCGTTAGCAGCATCCTGCAGTAGTGATTTGAACATTGATTTCTAGCCTTCCCCAAGTTGCTTTCCACTCAAATCCTTCTTCCACCATAGCCAAATCTGAGAGAGAGAGTTGAGTATTGGGGAGACTATCATTTGAAGCACAAGAGCAAGGAGTTCATCATCAACACACCATCTATTACCTTTTGGAGAGTGGTGTCTCCTAGATTAGTTAGGTGTTGCTTGGGAGCCTCCGTCGTGATGTGGAGTTGAACCAAGATGTTTGTAAGGGCAAGGAGATCGCCTACTTCATGAAGATCTACCCGAGTGAGGCAAGTCCTTCGTGGACCATGGCCATGGTGGGATAGACAAGGTTGCTTCTTCGTGGACCCTTCGTGGGTGGAGCCCTCCATGGACTCGCGCAGCCGTTACCCTTCATGGGTCGAAGTCTCCATCAATGTGGATGTGTGATAGCACCACCTATCATAACCACGCCAAAAATCTTCGTGTCTCCATTGCGTTTGCCTTCTCCAAACCCTTCCCTTTACCTTCATATGCAATGTTTTACATTCCGCTGCTATACTCTTAGAATTGCATGTGTAGGTTGATTGTTTGACTTGTGCAGATTGCTAAAATCTGCCCACAACTAAAATTGTGAAAAGGATAGATTTTTATTTGGTTAAGTAGTCTAATCACCCCTCTCTAGACATACTTTCGATCCTACAAGTGGTATCAGAGCTTTGGTCTCCATTAGCCTTGATTTCCATAGCTTTGGTGATCATAGCCTTGGTTTCACAACCTAGGAGAGTATGGCGTCTAGCGAGGGTAACTATCACCGTAGAGGTCCTTATTTTGATGGAATAAATTTTGCTAGTTGGAAGCATAAGATGAAAATGCATATTCTTGGTCATAACCCCACCGTTTGGGCTGTTGTGCATATTGGCTTGCAAGATGAATTCTTTGAAGATGGTAAAGAACCGGATCATGAAGCAACCGCGGAAGAATTGAAGATGTTGCAATACAATGCTCAAGCTTGTGATATTCTCTTCAATGGATTGTGCCCCGAAGAATTCAACAAATTCAGCCGTCTCAAGAATGCAAAGGAGATTTGGGATACTTTGGTTGATATGCATGAAGGTACCGAGTCCGTCAAGGAATCCAAGTTGGATGTGCTTCAAAGTCAACTTGACAAGTTCAAAATGAAGGATGGTGAAGGAGTCGCCGAAATGTACTCTAGGCTTGCTCTCATCACAAATGAGATTGCCGGCTTAAGAAGTGAAGATATGACCAACAAATTCATCATCAAGAAGATCCTTAGAGCCTTGGATGGAAAATATGATACCGTATGCACATTGATCCAAATGATGCCCAATTACAAAGATCTCAAGCCCACGGAAGTCATTGGTAGAATTGTTGCTCATGAGATGTCACTCAAGGATAAGGAAGAGCTTCACAATAAGTCAATTGGTGCTTACAAAGTTTCAAGTGATGCTCCTACAACATCAAGTGAAAAGCAAGTCTCCAATGAAGAATTGAGCTTAATGGTGAAGAACTTCAACAAATTCTACAAGAGTAGAAGCAAAGAGAGAAGCTCCAAGTCAAGGTCCTACAATGACAAAATATCTTCTAGTCGTGATCCTAATTCCTATAATTGTGGAAGACCCGGACACTACTCCAATGAGTGTACGGCTCCCTACAAGAAAAGAGAAGACTCACCAAAAAGGAGAAGTAGAAGAGATGAATCACCTCCAAGAGAGAGAAGGAGTAGAGATGATCGTTATGAACGAAGACCCTCTCGAAGAAGCAAAGATCAAAGGAAGGACAAGCCATCAAAGAGCTACACAAGACGAAGACATCACCCTCACATTGGTGAATGGGTTTTCGGTTCCAACTCTGACAACTACTCCAAGAGAAGCTATCACTCTGACTCCGAATATACTCAAGATGAAGGTGTTGCCGGTCTTGCACTAGTGTCATCCAACTCCCACGACATATTTGATTCACCAAATGAAGGAATTGGAAGATGCTTCATGGCTAAAGGCCCTAAGGTATCACATCCCGAGTAGCTTGATTTTGATAGTGATGAAGATGATTTGCTAGGTGATGATGATTTACTTGTTGACAAAACTAGTGAAAACAATGATGAGCTTGCTAGTAATCATGCTAATCAAGATGAAATGAATGACAATGATAAGAAGGATATAGAGCGTCTAACTAAAGAACTAAACACTCTTAAGTTAGCTCATGAAACAACTCAAGAGGATCATAGAGATCTCCTAAGGACTCATGAGAAGCTACGCTTTGAGAAGCTAAATTTAGAGAAAGAGCATGAGTTCCTAAAAGCTATCAATGATGATCTTTGAAAGAAGAGTTCTTCTTACATTGCCAAATGTCTCCTCTTGTCTACCTATATGCCACAAGTAAAATCTAGCAACAAGAGCAAGAAAGATTCTTCTTCTAGTAGTAACAATAATCATGCTAAATCCAATATTGTTGCTTCTAGTAGTTCTCTTAATTCCACTAATGATTCTCTTAGCCAAGTTACACTTGATCAAGAAAATAGCTTATTGAAGGGAATTATAGAGAAAGGTGTTTACAAGAGCCTTGCCAGGAGTAAGCAATTTGAGGAAATTGTTCGCAAGCAAGGCACCGAAAGAATCAAGGTGTTGGTTTTGAACGAAAGTTCAATGCCAATGGAGTTGAATGGGATGAAGATCAATACCCCAAGACAAAGTTTGTTCCTCAACAAGAGAAGTATGACTCCACTTCATTTGAGGGAACACAAGCTCAAGATGATCTCCCACCACAAGACCATAAGCTAAGAGGCAAGGACAAGCTTCAAGAAGATACTGACTCATTTGAAGAAGCTCCTAAAGCCATGGTCAAGTGGGTTCCCAAGACTACGTCAAGCTCTACTTCATCAAAGTCAACTACAACTCCAAGGATTCCCATCAAGTGATGTGGGTCCCAAAGAAGAAGAACTAGAGTGTTCTTGAGGGTGACTCAGCCAACACACTTCACTCATATTCATTATGGCAAGGACTTGTGCAATCAACTTTCATATCTTGCACTAGTTCATGGAGTCACAAACCCTCTTGTTGGTAAGACAAGTGACAAGGTAACCTAATGCTTTCATGCACATCATCATATGTGTAATTCACTCTATGTCTATGGATATCCTTGTATGTTCCTTGTGGGACTAACCCATGTAGGTATTGAAAGTGCAACACTCCAAAGGATTGCTCCAAATGGTCTACATCAACATTGAGCATCCACATCTTCACTATCTATATGAAGTCATCAGCGAAAAAACCCAAGGTTAGTTCATCCCTCTTAGGGGGGATATCACATCTAGGGGGAGCTTTGCTCTAAAAATTGAGCTAAAGCAACTCCAATGGTGTGAACACATTAATGCTTTATGTAAAAGTGGTAACCCCACTTGTGCTTAAACGATGAGTATGACCTATGATCAAATGCTCTCATTTGACTCCTAAGTCAATATACTCATATATAGATGACCTATTCATCGCCAATTGCTTGATAGATGCTAGAATTGTTTGTGCATGCTTTGACACATATTTCATTTTCTATCTTATTGTGTGAGCATGTTGGTTGCATATTTTCTCCATTCGAGGACATCCATTTGTTGTTTTGATTGTCTTGGTTTTTATTGGCCAAGTGGATGCACAAGAATGCCTAAGAACTTTCTCTAGCTATCTATGCTCTTCTTGTCTCCAACTCTATTCATGCTATATCACAAAAATTGAACAAGTTTCTTTTCGGACCCTCCGGGTGAGGAGCACTCTGAGCCACCGATCCGTCAAGGGCTGCCTTCCAAAACCTTCTACTATTTTTCGGTCAGACCAATTCACTCAAACTCGGTCACACCAAAAGCATTAGATTGATCTAGGTTTTATCTCGGTGCTACCGATTAGACAGACTCGGTCCCACCGATTTGCTGTAACTGCACACAGTTTCACATCTCGGTGCCACCGATTCGTTCCACTCGGTGCCACCGACAACACATGGGTATATATATCTTGCGGCCCGTATGGTTGAAAAATTCTTCAAACGTTTCGAGCCCGTGCCCCATTGCTGCCGCTCCCTTGATCTCCGAATCATCACCGCCGTCCCTTGTGCGTCGTCGCCGTAGGAATCCGCCTCCGTCAACGGAATCTCCTCCACCATTGCCGGCGTAGAGGATCGTCACCAAGTTAGGGTGAGATTTGATCTCCTTGTGCTTCTATTTATCTGATTCAATTCACAAGGACAATGCCTAGTATCTTGCCACGTTTGAGATTGATCTATCCACAAAACAAATTCGTTAGAATAGATTCGAAGAAAAAAATTAGGGTTAGGTTTCCGTCAAACTCATCTCAGACCGAACGAAATGAAATTTTTGGTTCCATTGATTGGCCCTGGCCATTACACAAGTACAAATCGGTTCCACAGAAACGTACTTATCGGTAAGACCAAAATTAAAGTTTCAATGAAACCCTAGCAACTTGGAGCCGCTGAACCACAACTCGGTCTGACTGAAATTGTGTGTTAAGGCTCTACGAGTGCTTCAGTGTCACCGAAATGATCATATCGGTAGCTCCGAAATGCTCTCTATGGAAAACTAAAACTAAAGTTTGGACTCAATTTTTTTGAAAAACTATCTGCTTTTTGTGATAACTCATCTACTCTGCCCATACTCATCTATTCACAGGGTTAGCTTTGCAAGATGTCAAGTGCAAGTGACAGCCAGAACCAGTCAGAACAGAATGTTGATCTAAGTGAAGGCTCTAGTCCCAATGAGAGCTACTATGAGGGCATTAGGAGTTCTCCGTATTTGCCTAAGGCTGCCACCAGGACAAAGAAGAACAAAACCTCAGACATTGAGGATGAAGACTTTGTGGCTAGTGAGGCCACTTCCAAGAAGAAGGTAGTATTGAGAAAGGAGTATGGCTCTGCAGCTAGCACTAAGCCAAGTGCCAAGGAAAGGACTGGTGTCAGGAAAGTTCCTCGGTCCAAGGTTGACAAAGCTGAAGGAAAGAAGAAAGAAAGGAAAAGAGGCAGATGGTGCAAACTTGTTGATCCCATGGCTGAATTTGAAAAGCACACTACTGATGAGGAGGAAGAAGAGGAAGAACCAGAAGCTGAAGAACCTCCTGTCAAGACACACAAACTCATCTCGGATGCTATGAAGTCAGCTGCTGCCCCTTCCAAACCTAAGTCCAAACCAAAGGTTTCTGCTCCCAAGAGGTCTACAAGAAACATTTCAGCTGCTGAGAAGAACAAGGCCCCAGTGCCAGAGGTACAGGATGATGATGAGCCACTAGTGCTCAGGAAGCTCAAGCCTAAGATCCCAGACCATGACGATGAACACCCTGTTGCAGAGAACATGATGCTCGAGAAGGACAAGGGTATGCGAGAGTGGAGGAAAGTGGATCCCTATTCAGTTAGGAGGAGGACAGCTTGTGACTATCGTTTCCACACCAGGGAAAAACAGGATTTCTATGAGACAGTTTTGCTTGATAAGAAGCCCATTGTCAGTGACATGAAGTGGGTGGACTGGAAATATATTGACGCCAATGAAGATTATTTCCCCCACGTTCATGAGAGTTTCAGACTTGCCGGAGTTGATGCATTTGTTGGTCAGAAGCTCACCAAGTGGAATGATGAGATGATCATGCAATTCTACTCCACAGCACAGTTCTATCCAGATGGGAAGATTGCATGGATGACTGAGGGACACAAGTACCAATCATTAATCTCTGAGTGGGCTGCACTTCTTGATGCTCCTGAGGAAGATGAAAATGATGTTGACATATATGGGAAGCCCAGGATGGACCACAACACAATGGAAAACATGTACAAGGAAATTCCTATAAAGAATGTTGAGAGCCACAAGCTTGGGTCAGTCAAGCACTTGCTGCTAGGAAACGTAGTCGAAAACAAAATATTTTCGCACCTACGATCACCAAGATCAATATGAAGATGCATAACGGGTTGAGATCAAGGATCATTACCAACTCCGGAGTGCAGCAAAAGAAGAAGAGTCAGTGTAGATCGTGCTCGAAGTCCCTCGAACGTTGATGACGATCCCGCGAACCGCCCTCAAATGATCCCTCGAACCGAAGACCAAAAGGACGGCCTCTCTACTTGGTTGCAAGCGTACGGTCTTCACGATCCGGCAGCGCTTCGCCGTCCAGAGCTAATCGTCGCCGGAGAATTAGAGGGAGGAGATTAGAACCACACTGGGCTTCTAATTATGAGGATTAGAGGTGGCTAGGGCTAGCTCTAATTAGTCTAGGACCAACTAGAACTAGATCAACTAGAAGAGGCACCCAAAACTTGTTCTACAAAAGGGTGGAAAACATCTAGTATATATAGGTTTAGAGGGGAGGAGAGGGCAGCCACCAAGGGAGGGAATCCTTCCCTTGGTGCACCGGCCTAGGGGAGGAGTCCAACTCCCACCCCTATAGGACATTTCGCGCCTCACTAACCACCCCCCCCCCACACACACAAGGAAAGGGGGGCGCCACCTCCACTTGGGCCTTTATGGCCCAAGTCTCCTATCCCCTCTTGGCCTTTTAAGGCCCGTTGATATTTAATTAATATTTAAAAAACCTTAAAAAAATTCAAAGCATTATATATATAATTTAACATCTTCGAAAACATTTTCCACATATATATAATTAATCGGTAATACCCGGTATTATCCGATATTCACCGAAACCCTTCCGGTGACCCCAAAACGCTTCCGGAACCTCTCAGAACTATTCCGGATATTAATGAAACTATTTCATAAATATATTCTCATCACTCCCATTCCACTAACACTCAGCAGATCATGATTACCTTAAGCTTATGACCCCGTAGGTTCGGTAAAGCATAGACATGAACAAAACTCCTTCGTTCAATGACCGATAGCGGAACCGTGGACATCCATATCGGTCCCTATGATTACACGAATGATATTCGAGTGAACCTTCGGTTATCATGCGACATTTCCTTCGCTTCGCGATACTTTACAAAACTCGGCGTACATCGGTATCCTCCTGGGTCATCACCATGCCCACTATACCATTGCTCCCATTACCGGTTTTGTTCTTCTTTCTCGTTGACGTGTTCCGGCATCCCTGTGACGTAGTCACCTGTGTTTGGCCAGACGATGATGGATGCCGTCACACTGAGAGGGTCCTAAGAATATTTCTCCATCGTCGGAGGAGCAAATTCCACTCTCGAGCTGTTCGTTCACTTGTCAAACTTTCCGGTGAACCTGAAAGTTGTCGTCATGATCACCTTGTTACAGATCATGTTTGAGCAACCCCAAACTCCACCGTATGGTAGGAAGTAACTGAGACACTCTCATGGTCTGAGGAACTAAAGTACAGATGCTAACACTCCGTGTTATAACAGATGATTTCAAAGGATATGATCACAAAGTATAACATACAAGATTGGGTCGATTCAATATGATCGTTCTTCTAACGTCATACCCTTAGTGTTGTTTTAGGACTATCGTTGAACCTAACGATATCCTAAGATCCGGAAAACGTGATCACCAACAACACTTGAGACAGTCCTAGAGGCTGGACCGGGAACCTATTGTTTGACCGTTTATCATTCCACACATGCATGTGAGTTTTCCACTGAATCGCATATTCCAGGATCATAGCAGTTATAGCATGAAATATAAACTCTTAATTATGAATAATGGAAATATAATAATACAATATTATTGCCTCTAGGAATATTTCCAACAGTCTCCCACTTGCACTAGAGTCAATAATCTAGTTGCATAACACTTAACAACTTATCTTGTGTTATTAATGCATTGCTTGTGGTAAAGCCTTCGTCATTAGTTTGACACACTCAAAAACTTTGTGATATTTTTGCTAGTATTGTCTAATTCCTAGATCTTAACCCATATAGTTTTTCAGCAATAATATTTTATTCAAAATAAAATATTATTGGATTTATGATCATAATAATCTTATGTCAAGACTCTTCTTGATCATATCATGAATTAACCCATTTTATAAAGATTCTTCTTGCATAACCTTTATGGGTCACTTACAACTCTTGCAATATTTATTCAGACAAAACATTTATATCAAACATTTCTTGATTCAGATAAAATTGAAAACATCTCATGTTTTCAAGACGTATATCATCGTTTATAGATTCAACAAATTTGTTCAAAATAATTCTGAATATTATGGCCCAATCATAACAACTATGAAGTTTGATATTCATATTCTTAATAATGAATTTTAACTTCAATACCTCAGAATAAACATTTTATTCTTTGAGTTCCTTGATATTTTATTTACTAACTTTTAGTAAATATACTTTGGCCATATATATATATCACAACTTTCAAGACAATTTTATCTTCCAAGTTTATCATTCATAAGCATCAAGTTATATGACATTTAGAGAAAACAATTTTCTATTTTAAAAATCTTTTAAAATTTTGTCAAAATATATATAAACTTTGTTTTAGCTTAACCAGCACCTTATCTATCTTCATAGATTCTTTCAGGCCCAATTTTTTGCTTTTACACTTTGATGAAAAAGTGTTTAAAAATCATTTTTGTTATGTGCTTAGGAACTTTTATTGTTTCTATTCCATATATGGCATATACATACAGGATTGAAAACTTTATATAGCTTCCCACTGAGTTCTACAAATCTATTTTGTTTGTACTTAGGGGCTTCATATTAGTTTATTTCATGATATGTCTTACATATATATGACTTAGAAATATTATATAACTCCCACTGAATTTTACACAAAAATACTTTTGGACAAGTCCAAAACTTAATGCTATTTCAAATCTTCAAATGGTTTTTGAAGTTTACACATTTATTCGATTATCTTGAGGATAAAAACTTTTTCTGGTTGTATCATCCATACATCCTTTTCCAAATTTAGGAAACCTGTTTTGAAATCCTTCTTTTACTCCACACTCCTTGAAGTATTATCAAGTTCTAAACTTGTCAGAAAATAACAACTAAGTTCCAAACTTGATTGTATATGAATTTTCATTCCGGTGTGCATGGCCAAGGGCCATTCCTTATGAGCTAGGCGCCACCTTTGTTTCTTTGTAGTGTTTACGTTCATCTTCTTACAAGATGAAAAGAGCTTTGTCGTGTCATTTCATAAATTCAACAATGTTCTTGATCATGTTTTAGCTTTTAGAATTTTCTACATCTGATGTAGTAACTAACGATATATCTTGTAAATAATTTATCAGAAAAAAATTCGATTAGTTTTGTACCGTTAAAAGATTCACTAATCTTTAAAGCTATAACATCCTCCCACTTATTATTTTGACAAG
Organism: Thinopyrum elongatum; assembly: GCA_011799875.1. Lineage (NCBI taxonomy): Eukaryota > Viridiplantae > Streptophyta > Magnoliopsida > Poales > Poaceae > Thinopyrum > Thinopyrum elongatum. Next base: position 374,654,343 of record CM022299.1, on the reverse strand, counting down.
AAAACCCTTTTCCATGACAAACATTTTGTCTTTCAGATATTTGAATGGGATAAATCATATAAACCTACAATTCAACTGTCATCTAGTTAAATAATGTTCATATCTCATATGATTTCATTTAACAAGATCTATATGTGGTTTTTCTATTTTAGTATTTTTTAGTGCTATTTATAATTAGGGTATAACATGAAACAAAAACAAATATACACTAAATAGAAAAACCACATATGATCTTGTTAAATGAAATCATATGAGATATGAACATTATTTAACTAGATGACATGTTGAATGTAGGTTTATATGATATTATCCCATTCAAATATCTGAAAGACAAAATGTTTGTCATGGAAAAGGGTTTTCTTGTCAAAATAATAAGTGGGAGGATGTTATAGCTTTAAAGATTAGTGAATCTTTTAACGGTACAAAACTAATCGAATTTTCTGATAAATTATTTACAAGATATATCGTTAGTTACTACATCAGATGTAGAAAATTCTAAAAGCTAAAACATGATCAAGAACATTGTTGAATTTATGAAATGACACGACAAAGCTCTTTTCATCTTGTAAGAAGATGAACGTAAACACTACAAAGAAACAAAGGTGGCGCCTAGCTCATAAGGAATGGCCCTTGGCCATGCACACCGGAATGAAAATTCATATACAATCAAGTTGGAACTAGTTGTTATTTTCTGACAAGTTTAGAACTTGATAATACTTCAAGGAGTGTGGAGTAAAAGAAGGATTTCAAAACAGGTTTCCTAAATTTGGAAAAGGATGTATGGATGATTCAACCAGAAAAAGTTTTTATCCTCAAGATAATCGAATAAATGTGTAAACTTCAAAAAACCATTTGAAGATTTGAAATAGCATTAAGTTTTGGACTTGTCCAAAAGTATTTTTGTGTAAAATTCAGTGGGAGTTATATAATATTTCTAAGTCATATATATGTAAGACATATCATGAAATAAACTAATATGAAGCCCCTAAGTACAAACAAAATAGATTGTAGAACTCAGTGGGAGCTATATAAGTTTTCCATCCTGTATGTATATGCCATATTATGGAATGAAACAATATAAAGTTCCTAAAGCACATAACAAAAATGATTTTTAAACACTTTTTCCATCAAAGTGTAAAAGCAAAAATTGGGCCTGAAAGAATCTATGAAGATAGATTAAGGTGTCTGGTTAAGCTAAAACAAAGTTTATATATATTTTGACAAAATTTTAAAAGAGTTTTAAAATAGAGAAAATTGTTTTCTCTAAATGTCATATAACTTGATGCTTATGAAGATAAACTTGGAAGTAAAATTGTCTTGATAAGTTGTGATATATATATAATGGCCAAAGTATATTTACTAAGTTAGTAAATAAAATATCAAGGAACTCAAAAGAATAAAATGTTATTCTGAGGTATTGAAGTTAAAATTCATTATTAAGAATATATGAATATCAAACTTCATAGTTGTTATGATTGGGCCATAATAATTCAGAATTATTATGAACAAATTTGTTGAATCTATAAACGATAAGGATATACGTCTTGAAAACATGAGATGTTTCAATTTTATCTGAATCAAGAAATGTCTTGATATAAATGTTTGTTCTGAATAAATATTGCAAGAGTTGTAGTGACCAAAAGGTTAGCAAGAAGAATCTTTATAAAATGGGTTAATTCATGATATGATCAAGAAGAGTCTTGACATAAGATTTATGATCATAAATCCAATAATATTTTATTTTGAAAAAATATATTGCTGAAAAACTATATGGGTTAAGATTAGGAATTAGACAATACTAGCAAAAATATCACAAAGTTTTTGAGTGTGTCAACTAATGACGAAGGCTTTACCACAAGCAATGCATTAATAACACAAGATAAGTTGTTAAGTGTTATGCAACTAGATTATTGACTCTAGTGCAAGTGGGAGACTGTTGGAATATTCCTGAGGCAATATATTGTATTATTATATTTCCATTATTCATAATAAGAGTTATTTCATGCTATAACTGCTATGATCCTGGAATATGCGATTCAGTGGAAAACTCAATGCATGTGTGGAATGATAAACGGTCAAACAATAGGTTCCCGGTCCAGCCTCTAGGACTGTCTCAAGTGTTGTTGGTGATCAGTTTTCCGGATCTTAGGATATCGTTAGGTTCAACGATAGTCCTAAACAACACTAAGGGTATGACGTTAGAGAACGATCATATTGAATCGACCCAATGTATGTTATACTTTGTGATCATTCCTTTGAAATCATCTGTTATAACACGGAGTGTTAGCATCTGTATTTAGTTCCTCAGACCATGAGAGTGTCTCAGTTACTTCCTACCATACGGTGAGGTTGGGGTTGCTCAAACATGATCTGTAACAAGGTGATCATGACGACAACTTTCAGGTTCACCGGAAAGTTTGACAGTGACGAACAGCCACGAGTGAATTTGCTCTCGACGATGGAGAATATTCTTAGGACTCTCAGTGTGACGGCATCATCATCGTCTGGCCAAACACAGGTGACTACGTCACAGGGATGCCGGAACACGTCAACGAGAAAGAAGAACAAAACCGGTAATGGGAGCAATGGTAAGTGGGCATGGTGATGACCCAGGAGGATACCGATGTACGCCGAGTTTTGTAAAGATCGCGAAGCGAAGGAAATGTGCATGATAACCGAAGGTTCACTCGAATATCATTCGGTAATCATAGGGACCGATATGGTGTCCACGGTTCGCTATCATCTGCGGCCCGTATGGTTGAAAAATTCTTCAACGTTTCGAGCCCGTGCCCCATTGCTGCCGCTCCCTTGATCTCCGAATCATCACCGCCGTCCCTTGTGCGTCGTCGCCGTAGGAATCCGCCTCCGTCAACGGAATCTCCTCCACATTGCCGGCGTAGAGGATCGTCACCAAGTTAGGGTGAGATTTGATCTCCTTGTGCTTCTATTTATCTGATATTCACAAGGACAATGCCTAGTATCTTGCCACGTTTGAGATGATCTATCCACAAAACAAATCGTTAGAATAGATTCGAAGAAAAAAATTAGGGTTAGGTTTCCGTCAAACTCATCTCAGACCGAACGAAATGAAATTTTTGGTTCCATTGATTGGCCCTGGCCATTACACAAGTACAAATCGGTTCCACAGAAACGTACTTATCGGTAAGACCAAAATTAAAGTTTCAATGAAACCCTAGCAACTTGGAGCCGCTGAACCACAACTCGGTCTGACTGAAAATTGTGTGTTAAGGCTCTACGAGTGCTTCGTGTCACCGAAATGATCATATCGGTAGCTCCGAAATGCTCTCTATGGAAAACTAAAACTAAAGTTTGGACTCAATTTTTTGAAAAACTATCTGCTTTTTGTGATAACTCATCTACTCTGCCCATACTCATCTATTCACGGGTTAGCTTGCAAGATGTCAAGTGCAAGTGACAGCCAGAACCAGTCAGAACAGAATGTTGATCTAAGTGAAGGCTCTAGTCCCAATGAGAGCTACTATGAGGGCATTAGGAGTTCTCCGTATTTGCCTAAGGCTGCCACCAGGACAAAGAAGAACAAAACCTCAGACATTGAGGATGAAGACTTTGTGGCTAGTGAGGCCACTTCCAAGAGAAGGTAGTATTGAGAAAGGAGTATGGCTCTGCAGCTAGCACAGCCAAGTGCCAAGGAAAGGACTGGTGTCAGGAAAGTTCCTCGGTTCCAGGTTGACAAACTGAAGGAAAGAAGAAAGAAAGGAAAAGAGGCAGATGGTGCAAACTTGTTGATCCCATGGCTGAATTTGAAAAGCACACTACGGATGAGGAAAGAAGAGGGAAGAACCAGAAGCTGAAGAACCTCCTGTCAAGACACACAACTCATCTCGGAGTCTATGAAGTCAGTCTCTGCCCCTTCCAAACCTAAGTCCAAACCAAAGGTTTCTGCTCCCAAGAGGTCTACAAGAAACATTTCAGCTGCTGAGAAGAACAAGGCCCCAGTGCCAGAGGTACAGGATGATGATGAGCCACTAGTGCTCAGGAAGCTCAAGCCTAAGATCCCAGACCATGACGTAACACCCTGTTGCAGAGAACATGATGCTCGAGAAGGACAAGGGTATGCGAGAGTGGAGGAAGTGGATCCCTATTCAGTTAGGAGGAGGACAGCTTGTGACTATCGTTTCCACACCAGGGAAAACAGGATTTCTATGAGACAGTTTGCTTGATAAGAAGCCCATTGTCAGTGACATGAAGTGGGTGGACTGGAAATATATTGACGCCAATGAAGTTATTTCCCCCACGTTCATGAGAGTTTCAGACTTGCCGGAGTTGATGCATTTGTTGGTCAGAAGCCACCAAGTGGAATGATAGATGATCATGCAATTCACTCCACAGCACAGTTCTATCCAGATGGGAAGATTGCATGGATGACTGGAGGGACACAAGTACCAATCATTAATCTCTGAGTGGGCTGCACTTCTTGATGCTCCTGAGGAAGATGAAAATGATGTTGACATATATGGGAAGCCCAGGATGGACCACAACACAATGGAAAACATGTACAGGAAATTCCTATAAAGAATGTTGAGAGCCACAAGCTTGGGTCAGTCAAGCACTTGCTGCTAGGAACGTAGTCGAAAACAAAATATTTTCGCACCTACGATCACCAAGATCAATATGAAGATGCATAACGGGTTGAGATCAAGGATCATTACCAACTCCGGAGTGCAGCAAGAAAGAAGAGTCAGTGTAGATCGTGCTCGAAGTCCCTCGAACGTGTGAGACGATCCCGCGAACCGCCCTCAAATGATCCCTCGAACCGAAGACCAAAAGGACGGCCTCTCTACTTGGTTGCAAGCGTACGGTCTTCACGATCCGGCAGCGCTTCGCCGTCCAGAGCTAATCGTCGCCGGAGAATTAGAGGGAGGAGATTAGAACCACACTGGGCTTCTAATTATGAGGATTAGAGGTGGCTAGGGCTAGCTCTAATTAGTCTAGGACCAACTAGAACTAGATCAACTAGAAGAGGCACCCAAAACTTGTTCTACAAAAGGGTGGAAAACATCTAGTATATATAGGTTTAGAGGGGAGGAGAGGGCAGCCACCAAGGGAGGGAATCCTTCCCTTGGTGCACCGGCCTAGGGGAGGAGTCCAACTCCCACCCCTAGTAGGATTCGCCCCCCCCCCCCCACACACACAAGGAAAGGGGGCGCCACCTCCACTTGGGCCTTTATGGCCCAAGTCTCCTATCCCCTCTTGGCCTTTTAAGGCCCGTTGATATTTAATTAATATTTAAAAACCTTAAAAAAATTCAAGCATTATATATATAATTAACATCTTCGAAAACATTTTCCAATCATATATATTAATCGGTAATACCCGGTATTATCCGATATTCACCGAAACCCTTCCGGTGACCCCAAAACGCTTCCGGAACCTCTCAGAACTATTCCGGATATTAATGAAACTATTTCATAAATATACTCATCACTCCCATTCCACTAACACTCAGCAGATCATGATTACCTTAAGCTTATGACCCGTAGGTTCGGTAAAGCATAGACATGAACAAAACTCCTTCGTTCAATGACCGATAGCGGAACCGTGGACATCCATATCGGTCCCTATGATTACACGAATGATATTCGAGTGAACCTTCGGTTAATCAGCGACATTTCCTTCGCTTCGCGATACTTTACAAAACTCGGCGTACATCGGTATCCTCCTGGGTCATCACCTGCCCACTATACCATTGCTCCCATTACCGGTTTTGTTCTTCTTTCTCGTTGACGTGTTCCGGCATCCCTGTGACGTAGTCACCTGGTTTGGCCAGACGATGATGGATGCCGTCACACTGAGAGGGTCCTAAGAATATTTCCCATCGTCGAGGAGCAAATTCCACTCTCGAGCTGTTCGTTCACTTGTCAAACTTTCCGGTGAACCTGAAAGTTGTCGTCATGATCACCTGTTACAGATCATGTTTGAGCAACCCCAAACTCACCGTATGGTAGGAATAACTGAGACACTCTCATGGTCTGAGGAACTAAAGTACAGATGCTAACACTCCGTGTTATAACAGATGATTTCAAAGGATATGATCACAAAGTATACATACAAGATTGGGTCGATTCAATATGATCGTTCTTCTAACGTCATACCCTTAGTGTGTGTTTTAGGACTATCGTTGAACCTAACGATATCCTAAGATCGGGAAAACGGATCACCAACAACACTTGAGACAGTCCTAGAGGCTGGACCGGGAACCTATTGTTTGACCGTTTATCATTCCACACATGCATGTGAGTTTTCCACTGAATCGCATATTCCAGGATCATAGCAGTTATAAGAATGAATATAAACTCTTAATTATGAATAATGGAAATATAATAATACAATATTATGCCTCTAGGAATATTCCAACAGTCTCCCACTTGCACTAGAGTCAATAATCTAGTTGCATAACACTAACAACTTATCTTGTGTTATAATGCATTGCTTGTGGTAAAGCCTTCGTCATTAGTTTGACACACTCAAAAACTTTGTGATATTTTTGCTAGTATTGTCTAATTCCTAGATCTTAACCCATATAGTTTTTCAGCAATATATTTTATTCAAAATAAAATATTATTGGATTTATGATCATATATAACTTATGTCAAGACTCTTCTTGATCATATCATGAATTAACCCATTTTATAAAGATTCTTCTTGCATAACCTTTGGGTCACTTACAACTCTTGCAATATTTATCAGACAAAACATTTATATCAAGACATTTCTTGATTCAGATAAAATTGAAACATCTCATGTTTTCAAGACGTTATCCTTATCGTTTATAGATTCAACAAATTTGTTCAAATAATTCTGAATATTATGGCCCAATCATAACAACTATGAAGTTTGATATTCATATATTCTTATAATGAATTTTACTTCAATACCTCAGAATAAACATTTTATTCTTTTGAGTTCCTTGATATTTTATTTACTAACTTTTAGTAAATACTTTGGCCATTATATATATATCACAACTTATCAAGACAATTTTATCTCCAAGTTTATCATTCATAAGCATCAAGTTATATGACATTTAGAGAAAAACATTTTTCTATTTTAAAACTCTTTAAAATTTTGTCAAAATATATATAAACTTTGTTTTAGCTTAACCAGACACCTTATCTATCTTCATAGATTCTTTCAGGCCCAATTTTTTGCTTTACACTTTGATGGAAAAAGTGTTTAAAAATCATTTTTGTTATGTGCTTTAGGAACTTTATATTGTTTCTATTCCATAATATGGCATATACATACAGGATGAAAACTTTATATAGCTCCCACTGAGTTCTACAATCTATTTGTTTGTACTTAGGGGCTTCATATTAGTTTATTTCATGATATGTCTTACATATATATGACTTAGAAATATTTAACTCCCACTGATTTACACAAAAATACTTTTGGACAAGTCCAAAACTTAATGCTATTTCAAATCTTCAAATGGTTTTTGAAGTTTACACATTTATTCGATTATCTTGAGGATAAAAACTTTTTCTGGTTGTATCATCCATATCCTTTTCCAAATTTAGGAAACCTGTTTGAAATCCTTCTTTTACTCCACACTCCTTGAAGTATTATCAAGTTCTAAAACTTGTCAGAAAATAACAACTAAGTTCCAAACTTGATTGTATATGAATTTTCATTCCGGTGTGCATGGCCAAGGGCCATTCCTTATGAGCTAGGGCCCACCTTTGTTTTCTTTGTAGTGTTTACGTTCATCTTCTTACAAGATGAAAGAGCTTTGTCGTGTCATTTCTAAATTCAACAATGTTCTTGATCATGTTTTAGCTTTTAGAATTTTCTACATCTGATGTAGTAACTAACGATATATCTTGTAAATAATTTATCAGAAAAAAATTCGATTAGTTTTGTACCGTAAAAGATTCACTAATCTTTAAAGCATAACATCCTCCCACTTATTATTTTGACAAGAAAACCCTTTTCCATGACAAACATTTGTCTTTCAGATATTTGAATGGGATAAATCATATAAACCTACAATTCAACTGTCATCTAGTTAAATAATGTTCATATCTCATATGATTTCATTTAACAAGATCTATATGTGGTTTTTCTATTTTAGTGTATATTTTGTTGTTTCAGTTATACCCTAATTATAAATAGCAAATAGAATAATTCCATGATCATTCAAACGATCTTGCTAAACTTATGACTTTAGATCTATTTCTTCAATGAATCACATATCAATTTTTCATAATG